>CM075347.1:144638750-147470000 GCA_037693485.1 Kitagawia praeruptora | reverse complement strand
AATAATTATACATGCATATGTACATACACACATACATACATACATCCATACATACATAATTATTAATTATACATGCATAAGTACTATATACATACATACATACATACATACATACATTTATGTTGTATAATCTATTAATATTTCATTATTTGTAAAATATTAATTGTTGTATAATTAATATGCATATTTATATATACAAACACATGTACAAACATAAATACATACATATATAAATTTATGTGGATATATATATAATAATATACTATAATATTATATACATACATGCATGCATACATATATACTATATAACATACATACATACATGCATGCATGCATGCATACGTACATACATCCATACATTTATATTGTATAATCTATTAATATTTCATTATTTGTAATCTATTAATTGTTGTATAATTAATATGCATATTTATACATACATACACATGTACAAACATAAATACATACATATATAAATTTTTGTGGATATATAACAATGTACTATAATATTATATACATACACATACTATAAATTTTTGTTTATATGTATTAATTTGTAGATAAATCTCAGTTGGCTTAACTCAGATAATGTATAATTATTAATTATAATGTATATTTATAGATAATTATTAATTATACATGCATACGTACGTACATACATACATACACATAAACATACATACATATATACATATATACATACAACATAACTATTAATTATACATGCATACATACATGCATGCATACATAAATACATACATACATACATATAATATATACATACATTTATGTTGTATAATCTATTAATATTTCATTATTTGTAATCTATTAATTGTTGTATAATTAATATGCATATTTATACATCCATACACATGTACAAATATAAATACATACATATATAAATTTATGTGCATATATGATAATCTACTATAATATTATATACATATATACATACATACTATATAGCATACATACATACATACATACATACATACATTTATGTTGTATAATCTATTAATATTTCATTATTTGTAATATATTAATTACTGCATAATTATACATATATAAACTTGTACAAACATAAATATATATATAAATTTACGTGGATATGTTATAATGTACTATAATGTTCACTAACATATACCATATCTTATTAATCATTTTAGATCTACTTTAATTATTTACGAATTAAATATTACAAAAAATATCTCAATACAAAAAAAAACCTTCATGTGTATGTAAGTATAATACAAACTTGTATTAACATTAACTATCGTAAAACTCATCAATCACATCTTTAATACGTAAACGCATAAAACAATATAACAAATATATATATATATATATATATATATATATATATATATATATATATATATATATATAATAGAGCAAATGGGGGGGGTTCCATGAGCAAATTTATTCATATAAAAAGTCATATTTTTTTTTTGCTAAATTAATATGTATTAGAAAGAACGGGAAACACAGGGGTTGACCCTTGGTCTATGACAGGCCATAGATGGATCTATCTAAGACAATCTAAAAGAAATCAGAAAGCCAAAGAACAACAACAAAGAGAACCAAACTAACTATTAAATCATCAAATCTGGCCTACTACCAAGTATATTAGAAAACCAAGTGGAGCTTGCAAGCCTTGCTCTAGTGTCCACAATAATACCATCCAGCAGCCTTTTTGGTCCAAAAATTCCGTTGTTGTGCTTTCTTGCATTTCTTTCACGCCAAATAAAGTACGTGTAGATTTGGACCATAAGTAATGCTATCCTCTTCTTCGAACTGTCCTGGATGCTTAAGACATGTTGCTGAAAGTCCAGCCAATTATGCCCAAAAATTCTTAAGTTTAGCAAAGAAAGCATCCGAGAGAGCACAAACCAACTGTAAGGACAATGAAGAAAAAGATGTGAATCAGTCTCACGACCCATCACACAGAGAAAGCATTGCTGGTCTAACGAGATTCCAAATCTCGCAAGCCTAGCTAAGGTGTTCAGACGACCGTGGCTTAACAACCAGTGGTGATGGGCATATCTTTCCACCTTAAGTTTGTGCCAGACTGCAGAGAACCATTGAACAGTTTGACGACGATGTCTCAGACTGTCCCACACCTGCCATGTTTTAATCTTCTTAATGTTCAAACCGTCCCATAAGATCACATCGTGAGTATCCAAATTGAAGGCTGGGTAATCGAAAGATTGAATCCAGTGCAGTAGGATAGGGTCTAAGTGATGATGTCTGTAATTGGGTTGAGGTAACAACCAAGAACCTGTTCTGATAATGTCATGGACTGTAGCATTTTGATTCGATCCACATTGATGAATTGGCGCAGATGAATGATTTGCAAGACTGGTTTTGTTCCACCAAGGGTCATACCACAAGGAAATATGAGAGCCATCACCAATGTTGAATGAGATGAAGCGAAGAGCAGTAGGACGTAGCCGTAGGACCTTTTTCCAAATCCATGAACAGTCAGAGGGTATGTGCATAGTCCAAAAATTTTTTTTTTTTAAGAACCGTTTTGTTAACCCAGGAAGCCCATAAAGATGTGGAATGGTTAATAACCTTTAAGAGATGACAAATGATTTGGGCCCTGTTCCAGTCAGATGGGTTCTTTAACCCCAAGCCACCTTCGTCTCTAGGCAGGCACATAGTTTCCCAACTTACCTTAGTTCCACCTTTGTCTTGAATATTTCCATTCCAAATGAACCTTGTTAGCAAAGACTGAATTGTATCGTGCACAGTACTTGGCAGAATGAAATGATTAGACCAGAACGCTTGCATTGCAAAAAGAACTGATTTAACAAGCTGCACCCTTCCAGCAAGAGACAGAAGCTTACTTGTCCACACTGAGATTCTTTGAGTAAGCTTTTCTATAAGAGGCATGCAATCATTGACATAAAGCTGTGATGAAATAAGGGGAACCCCTAAGAAACGTACTGGGAGATTGCCTGTAGGAATATTATAGGTGTTGTGAAACCAAGTAACCAGTTCAATGCTGCAATTACATAGGAAACTTGTGCTCTTCTGGAGACTTGGGGTAAGACCACTCAAATCAGAAAAAGCATAGACAGTATCCATTATGTGAGTAATAGAAAATTGGTCTCCATGGCTAAAAAGAAGGACATCATCCGCAAAGAACAGGTGAGTTAGTTCCAATTCCTTGCATCTCCAATGATGTCTAAAGTTCACAGGCTTTGCCTTCAACATTTGGGAAAGAATGTTCATGCATAAAGCAAAGATATACGGGGACATAGGGTCACCCTAACGAATACCTTTAGCCCCTTTGAAATATCCATGAATAGAACCATTGAGCTTGACTGAGTACCAAGCTTCACATAAACAAAGTTCAATCCATCTGATAAATGGCTGCGGGAAGCACATTTTGTGAAGGACAGCAATAATGAAATCCCACTGTAAAGAATCAAAGGCTTTATGAAGGTCCAATTTAAGGGCACATCTCTATCATAGCCGCGAAAGAGTTCCTGAGCAAGCAAGATGTTGTCAGAGATATGCCTTCCCGGTATGAAAGCCGATTGCGCAATGTCAATGACGGTAGGCATTAGAGTTTTAAGCCTAGCTGCCATGATTTTAGAAATGCATTTGTATGCAATGGTGCACAAAGAAATAGGCCTGAAATCACGCATGTGAGAAGGATTAGGCACCTTTGGAATAAGAGCAATATTAGTAGAATTAATCCCTTGGTGCATGTTAAATTCATAGAAGAACGAAAGAATAGCCTTGCAGAAGCAGTCTCCAACAATGCTCCAAGTTACCAGGAAGAATTCCACGTTGAACCCATCAGGGCCAGGTGCCTTATTCTTTCTCATTTTCTTTAAAGTTGCCAAAATAAGGTCTTTCGTAACTGGGGCTTCTAACGCAGCAGCTTGGTTCTCAGTGATGGTTGGACAATCAATATTTGTAAGAGATAGGCCAGCCCTATTTGTAGAGTTAGAACCAAGGAAATTCTTGTAATAGTCCACCGCCACGTTAGCACAAAGTCTCTGACCATGAACCAAAACACCAGAGTCATTCTGAAGAGCAAGAACTTTGTTGTGATTCCAGTTTGATTTGCATTGGTTATAAAAGAAACTGTTGTTTCCATCCCCTTGAGACATCCATTTCACCCTTGATTTCTGAAGTAGGATTGATTCCTCTTCTAGAAGCGCCTGGTTAAGTTTTGTGATGAGTTCTGCCTCTTTGACAAGCAAATGAGCAGATTGATTATGAAGAAGATCATCTTGCGTCGCTTGCAGCTCACCACGAATTAAATTAACATTAGAGTGAAGATTCCCACGTTTTTTGTTAAGGTCAACCAGAGCAAACTTGACAGCCTTAAGTTTCCTACAAAGAATAGCCATAGGGTCACCAAACAAAACAGTAGAATGCCAAACCTGGGACACTGTTGAATGAAAATCTGGAAGTTCAAGCATGTAGTTGAAAATTTGGAAAGGCTTTCCAAATCGATCCAGCTGCATAGGAACTGATAAAATGAGCGGATTGTGGTCCATTATTCCCCTATTTTTGACAACAACATAGGCTTCAGTGTGGGTATTAAACCAGACACCATTGCCGACAATTCTATCAAGGCGCTTGAAAATAGGATCCAAAGGTCTTTTATTAGTCCAAGTGAAAAGATCACCCACCGTCCTAATTTGACCAAGGCCTGCTGTGGAAATGCAATTTTTGAATGCCTGCATTTCAGGGGTCCAGTGCTCCCTACCACCACTGACCTCATCAATGCTAAGAATACAGTTGAAGTCTCCTAAACAGCACCAAGGCAAAGTTGTGCTGCTCAAAGCAATGAGATCATTCCATAAGGGAACACGGTCCTGACCGTCATTATGAGCATAAATAAAGCTAGAAAGAAAAATCAAATCTTTTTCAAGGAACCTAACAAAACATGTAATATGCTGAGAAGATTTAGAGTGCAATGAGACATCCCAGACAGAGGGATCCCAACCTACCCAGACCCGACCGTTGTAGTGGTGCTCATAATTAAAGAGCCAATTCCAAGACTTATTTATTTTTTTTGAAACACACTTTGAATGTTTTTCTTTAACTTTAGTCTCCATTAACCCAATTAAAGACAAGGCGTTACCAGGGATGAAATTCATGAGCTCATTTTGATGAGAACTCTTATTCAGACCTCGAACATTCCACGAGGCAAAGTTCATTTCAAACGTTTGAGAATTGTTGACGAGCCTGTCAACCTGGGGCTTCTTCTGTTTGTGACTAGAGTGAATCCATCTTCATCAACAATAGCTTTGTTATTAACATTAGCTTTAGTAGAATTTGTCATGGCATGGCTACTTAGATCAATAACAAAATGATGGTTGTTTTGCTCATTTGTGATTCGGGATTGCTGCAGCTTTGACTTGCCTTTTTTCCTTTTCTTATCCGGAGTGCTTTGCTCAGAAAGAGGCAATTCAGAAGCCAGGGGCTCAACGTCAACCACAAATTCACAAATGCTGTCAGATTCCACCAGATTGTCATTGTCATCCAGGTTTCCTGCAGTAGTTTCTTCTTGCAGAAGCAAATTCTTAGTCATATCTTCCATATTAGCGTTTTCCTTCTCAAGCTCAATTAAAATATCGTCTTCATCCATAACCACATCACATCCACAGAATTTTACAATTGTGTAAGGAACCATCTCCATATTTCCCAGGTACGAATCTTTAGGAGACGAGTCATCTCCTTGAGAATTGGTGGAAGCCGGTGTTTGAACAGAGGTAGTAGCATCTGAACTGGAGTTTACGCCATTTTTTCCCCCCTTTTGTGACATTCTAGGTTTTTTGCTCATTCTCTCAGGATTGTTAATGCATCGGGCTAAAGAGTGACCAAATGCTTGACATAAACTGCAAGAATAGGGAAGCTGCGAGTATTGGACTTCAATCCGTTCCTTTTCTTCGGCACCATCCAAATTTAGAATTGAAACCCAGACATAATCAGGTCTTGGTGACGAATAAGAGAGTTCCACCTGAATATTAGCGTACTTTAATGGTTCAAATCTGGCCGTGGCATCATCAAATTTCAGTGGTCGACCCACAGCACGAGCAATTGAAGACAAACTCTCCTTATTCCACGCAGAGTAAGGGACATCAACCAACCGAATCCAGCATGGTACTTTATCCACCACATTCCGTTTAAATTTTGACCCTTCCATCCAAGGCATCAAATAAAGCGTTTTACCCCCAATCTGAACCGTGTTGAGGTTTAAGATCATGTTTTTTTCTGTTAAGGTACCAAATCTGAACGTGTAATAGCCTTTGGAGCTATAATAGACACCCGTAAGGCCTTTATTTTTCCATAACTTTTGAGCTTGTTCACGCACAAATTTAAAGGCAAAATTACCACCAATGAAGTGACCAATAAAGCTCGTTTCCCACTGTTTTTGGGCTTGAAGCATATAGTCTCTAGTAAAATTAACCGATGCAGACCCATCTTCATTATATTTGATAATTGCCTCATCATTAGTTATGTCAATAGGTGTCGAATTAACAAGATCCTTAGCAACTATTGAGGACCATGTAACATTCTTCTTAGGAATTTTCAAATTATCACCATGATCAATATGCTTATTTAAATTCGAAGTTCCACTGTCAGAGGGAATACCTGTGTTTGTGACCATGTTAACATGTGCTTGGCTATCTTGGTTGACTGTCTGGGGTGTCTCAGTCATGATGACCTGAATCGTTGGTGCTGGAACAGAGCTAACTTCCAGAGGTGAAGCCACCTTCTCATTTGAACCACCATGAGAGGCTTCAGATGATATTGCAGCTATAGGGCCAGTGGTATTGAGCTCCGTTCCATCATTCAAAATTAATTGAGTCTGCTCTTGAATACGCTGTAAAGTCCGTGGGGAAAGCGGCTCACCCATTATATTAATAGCTTGTAAATTATCAATCTCGTCGCCTCCAAATGGCTGGTATTGAGGCAAGGCATGATTTAGATAGTTGTGACCAATGAAATTAGAGAACTCCTCAGAGTTCATGGACCCAGAATTTTCAGAGTTTCTGGAACCCATTCGGACCAGATCGAGAATAAAACTATGAAGATGTGAAAGAGAATGAGTAGGGGGGCAAGAAAAAGAGGTGCGTGAAGAGAGTGGGGATGCCGGAGATGGCGTTCAAAGCAGTCAAGGCTACCGGAAGAGGAGAGAAGTCAGGGCGGCTCCATGATTTATCGATCCCTCTATTTTATATTTTATATAAAAAAAAAGTCATATTTACCTATACTAATTATATCTATCTTATATTTCCGGGGGCTATTTAGGTATTGCAACACTAACATATTTATTACATATATAATAATAACTGATATGAACTAATATGCATTTATTATTATGTAATTAATACTTGAATATATCTCTGTATCCATCCATGTTAACTCTATATATTTATATTTCGAAGTACGGTTTTGATCTTAACATTGACTAATTTATTACATATCGTTCAAGTTTATTTTAACAAAACAAAACATAGCGTAAAATATAAAATATATTTAATTTAACCAGAATTATAAATTGCATGTCACGATCGGGTATTGCATAAATTCTATTTACTCGGAACAATTGCTACAAAGATATGAACAATCAAAGATATCAACAAATCAATCCTACGTGATTACGAATAATTCATAAATATTTGTAATCTAGAGCATGCCCGTGCCTTGCACGGGCTACAAAGCTAGTTTTAATTAAACCATTAAACCAACCCTGGGTCATTACCAAATTTATAAGAATGAAACTGTGTATAAATTTTGAGTGATATATAGGTGAAGCAATCATATTGCAAGCCCTTCCATACCTGCCCAAAATTTCAGCACCATAACTACCAGCAGTGCAGTTCTTACACACATGATAAAGATTCAATGAACTTTATTCGCGAGAAATCCATGGTGGGCGCCCTCCATCTTTACAAATCAAAGTGCAAGAATGAATGTGTCATTAATTATTTAGAACAAAAATCATTACATTTATAAATATAAAATATGTATGATATGGAAAAAGACTCTTGTGACCTTGGGACCGGCGACAATCGCGACCTTTGGAACCACCACACTAGTTCTATCCCATTTTTGCGTTCCCATATCCCTTTGAAACTGTGGTCAACAAGATTGTAATGTATTGCCTTGCAAGGATTACCAGGTATATGCAATACTAGGAAAGAATCCTCCTCAAAGTTATCCCTTCTAACAAGTGAGATAATGCCAACCCGACTCGTTGAGGGCGTTTGGGATTGCTTAAAATAAGTTACTTTTGATTTAATGAAAATGTTTTTAACTTAAAAGGAGAAAGTAAAGTTGTTTACTTTAAGTTGAATGAATATGTTTGGGTAATTTTACTTAAAGTTAAATGGGGGTTTAATAATTTTGACTTAAAGTGAAATTTGGTTTAAATAAATTTTAAATTCATAATATTTAAACTTTACAAGAATCGTGTAAAAAAAACTCGATAAGTCATAAGTCATAAGTCAAAAGTACCTAAATGGAACTTATGACTTAAAGCAGTTTTTTAACTTAAAGCCGGCTTAAAGCCGGTGTATCCAAACAGGGCAAAAATTACTTAAAGCCAAAAGCTCCTTAAAATAAATGTACCCAAACAGGCTGATTATCATCTCCGAAAAAACTTGAGAAATGGGAGAAAGATCAACCTCATACTTAAGAAACCACCCTGAATAATTACTCTCCATTTCGTAGACATTAAGTAAGCTTTCACAAACAGAAACCTCAACAATATGCAGGTGGTTCTGAGACACCCCTATATAGGAAGTTCCGTTTTGACTAGACCTTGGAGGCCTTGGCATGGTCTCCAGCTTCTCTTCACCCAAATTATAATAGTAACAACTACTATCACCTTTATCAGATATAAAGTCTCGAACCAATTCACTTATCCAGTAGACAAACCCATTAAAATAGACACTATTGTTAAAATTCAAGTCACGATCTTTAGAATTAAAAGGTTGGACAGATAGCCTCCAAATCCCATCTTCAGATGAGTAAATGTAAAACTGTTTCTGAATAGGATATGTCTTATCCAAAACACGAAGCCGTATCAAATCAGGGGATGGTGTTACTGGTGTCGCACAGATAAGAACTCTGTAGTAAGGTGATTTAGCTGGATCAAAGGCTATGGCTGCAATATATTGGCAATCACAATGATCGTTTCTCGGAAGGGTACGAAATTGTTTGGTGGTTGGATTGTATATGTAATATCTAGAACTGGGTTTACGACGAAAAAATAGTAGCGGTCTAGCACAAGAATTCATGATACGTACCAGCCCTGGATCAGAACGATCATGAGTACCAACAAAATGGGTTTTTCTGATAGGGGAAGTACTGTGATTGGCATTGTCGAGAGGCACAAAATAAGTTTGGAAGTGTTGGGCTTGCTTAGCATGCCTTAACTCCACATTAGTATGATATTGTTCGCTTTGGGCCGAGCCGCACGAGTTTGTTTTTGGGCACATCCCAATAGGCCTCATATTAATAGAGTTATCTGGCTGCTTATAAACTAGCTCTCTGCCCCTCCCACAAACGATGTGGGACAACTGCTAACAATCTTCCCCTTCACACATCGGGCCCGACACCTATCGGATATGTCTCCTTTTGTGTGATCTGGGTCCCCCCTTGGTCCATACTGGAAGTCCCTAGCCATCTGGCTCCCCCTGGTGGCCATACTGGAAGGTCCACCTGCTCCCCCTGAATCTACCTCCTTTTGTGTGATCTGGGTCCCCCCTTGGTCCATACTGGAAGTCCCTAGCCATCTGGCTCCCCCTGGCCATACTGGAAGGTCCACCTGCTCCCCCTTAAGCCCAATCTGGGATAGCCCATCTGCCTTTTTCCTTGGATCTATTCTGGAGCTCATTAAAATCGTTACGGATCGTTACAACCATAGCTCTGATACCACTTGTTGGGCTTGCTTAGCAGGCCTTAACTCCACATTAGTATGATATTGTCTGCTTTGGGCTGAGCCCGCACGGATTTGTTTTTGGGCACATCCCAAAATACCTCATATTAATGGAGTTATCTGGCTGCTCATCAACTAGCTCTCTACCCCTCCTACAACGATGTGGGGCAACTCCTAAGAGGAGGAAGAGGCCAGATGGGCGGAGAGGGAGGTTGCAATTACTACGGAACATAGAGAAGCGGCGGGAGGCAACGAGAGAATGCCAAAGTTTAGATACAGATGCAAAACAGATAAGTTTTCTTACAGGGACACGCAAGAGGATTAAAGTTAAGAGATCTTGGTTTGAGAACACTTTGTGAGAAGATAATTCAACCTGCAGTGGATCATAACATGATTTAGAATGAAGCGAAAGTGTAGAAAGAGATAGGAAATTGTCCATCCTCAGTATGAGCAGAGAGTTCCAAATAGTTGAGCACACAACTGTATATATGACTTGATAATATTAGCCTGAAAGATAATAAATATTTCTTGAGATCGACTTCATGCAAACCTACTAGGGTCCTTAATCACTTATATTCACCGACTCCTGTACCAATTCAAACTCTAATCAAATTACTAGTATTTATCCTTGTAACTAATTAGAATTTAAATTCAATTAAGACACTAATTTCTAAACGTGAATTTAAATTAGTATTTGTCATTCAATTTTCTAAATAAATATTAAATTAATAAATAATTAAATATTGACATAAATGTTTGTGTTGCACACGAACTCCTAACATAAATTATTTTTTACTAGCTTATGGCCTGTTCAAAGCACATATTTTTATACATATTTTATTAACATGATATTAATATAAGGGCCATTTATGCATGAAAAACATTTTATATTAAGAATAATAAAAAATACTATAAAATCTTACATAAAATCACATTTAGATTCTAATTTTCACTTCAAAAATAGCTTTTTATGAATAAAAATAAAATCTAACAAAAAATTAGGATCAAATAAAACATGATTATACATAGTTTTATTGTTAGAAAAATATATATAGGATTTTATAGTGGATTAAATATAATATTTGATTTTTAAATTTAGATGAGATTCTATGTTAGTTTGGATATATTAAACTTAATTGTTGTTAAAATTTGGTTTCTCATTAAGAATTGCTTCAAGCTTTCTGACCTTGACTGCACTTAAACCTAATCCAGTGTCTTCTGCAACGAGCAAGCATGGAAATTTGAGCCATGGCTCCAATTCGAAAACCGCAACTTTCCATGATTTACATACGCATGAGATCGAAGCTTCTAACATCGTCCACAAACTCCAACCTTTGTGCTACATTTTTTTTTTTGTTGCTAAATTTGAACAAGCTCTATAGGAAGATTTTTTTCCAAACATCTTGATCGTACCCACTGTAATACAACTGTTTCAAACTCCCCACCAAGATATTACAAATTTAGAGAATTCGGGATCCCCTGACCTAATTATATACTACAATCCTAGCACTTTTCCATTCCGACTGAAGATTGAAAAGTAGAATATTTAGGGTCGGTTTGAGAAATCTTATTTTTCAGAAATAAATTACTTATTCTGGAAAAAAGTTAGAAAATATGTACTTTTTTCTGAAATAAGTAACTTATTTTTGCAAAATAACGAATATTAAACTCTCCATACACATTTTTCTTAAAAAAATAATATGTAAATATGAAATTTTTTACGAAATAAATAACTTATAAGTTATCCATTAAAATTGCCAAACAGGCACTAAATAAGGTGGATCTGTTTCCATGTATTACTTATTTTTTATGTAAAATTTGTACGCACATGGAATGTTTTCTTTACGTACAGTATTATGGCAAAGATTCTTGAGCATCAACAATATTCAATGTTATACAAAACTTGGTAATGCGTGTGAAAGGCTCTGTTATAGAATCGCCGATAAATCGGTCAAAATTTTGGAACCGATTCGGTCGATTTTGCAAAAATCGCCGATAAATCGCCGATTTTTCAACCAAATCACCCGATAAATCGTAAATCGGTACATCAACCGAATAGTTCCGATTTTCGAAATCTGCAACACTGGTGAAAGGCAACAACAATCCATAAATTGTTTTTATTAATAAACTAAATTCTTTTACGTATCAAATTTGATTATACGTTCTTTTGGTTCCATCGCTTATTCCCTTTTTTTTTTAAGATTCGATGTTATTATCTTTAATAAAATAATGTGATTCACTGTTTAGGTTACAATGAATGAATAATTCGTTGTTCGATTACCCTTCTAGGGTTAACCTAACTGTATTTATAAAACATACGGCTGCTATACAATCGTAAATTGATACTCCTATAATTTAGCTATACAAATGATATCAATCACGATTGCTACACGTCTTCTAAGTCAACACAATCTCTTTGACAGCTATCCAATCTTGAAAGATATTACTTCCATATTTATCTTCAATTAATCTTCAAACACTGTTGACAAGTAGAAGCTTCCGCCAGAAAAAGTTTAACAAACTCTGTTGCGCTTCCATCCGCCAGTGTTTAACTAAACTCTGACCGCTTCTATCTAAACTCTGATATATCACTGTTACACTTAAACACTGATTAATACTTACATCAATTATATTTAACAATCTCCCCCAACTTGTTCATTAGCAAAAATGCACAAGTTAAAAATAATTGATGATGTCAAAACAAAATAGACAAATGCAGTGTTTAACAAGTAATCAGAGTTTAAACTACTTACTTAAACAAAATCTACAGAAAGCAAGAAATTCTTACAGAGCATCATTTATCTAATCTCCTCAACATCTGGTGTTGTCCTGAGATAATCTATCAGTAATCTTCTCTCTGCATTTTCAAGTTCTCTCTACATTATCTCCTTGATCTCTCTTAACCTGGGATCATTCTCACCAGTTTGATAAATAGCAGCTCTCACAGAATAAATCTTGTTTCTTCTCATTTCATTACCCAGTCTGATGAAGTGTGCTTCCTTTGATTCAGAGTTAAAATCAAGAACAGTTATTCCCAAATCTGTCTTCAGCTTAGCACTACCTTTCTTCATCTCAACAACTTTACCACGATAATCTTTGTACTTAGGAACATACTGACTGTTAAACTTTTCACCTCTAACTGCCAAATTTTGCAGCATCTTCTTTCTCAATACATCTGCAGCTTTTTGAGTTCTCTGATTTCTCACTTTGAAAATATAGAGAACATACTCTAATTCCTCCCAAGTCTTCAAATCAAGATCGAACTCGCCAATTTTAAACACAGTTCCATCTGCCATAAAGTACAAAAGAAAATCCCTTTCCAAACTCTTCTGGTGTATTAACTGAACTGATTCCAGTCTATCCAAACTTTCTTGTGTAAGTCCAAGACCTGGAACAGTCAGTGATGATAGATTTCTAGGACCAATATGCATTCTTTTATCTCTATGTGAACCTAGGCCAGCTCTATTTCTTCCAATCTTCCCTGTTAAGGCTGTTCTATCTGAAAAATCCATAGGACCTCCAGGAATCTGATTTGGATCATGAAGTGTTCCTTTTCCAAATACTGATTGCATCTGAATAGATAGAGATTTTGACACAACTTGTGTAGCAACAGAGGTTGTGTTTTCTTTCTTTGAAATTCTCTCTTCTTCAGCAATGCCTTTAAGCTTTTGCCTAGCTTCAGCTTCTGTTGTTTTTCTAGACATTTGTGTCCTTTGATCAGCACCAACTTTTTCTTTAATTTCAATGCCTTTAAGAACAGGCCTTGAAATTCATATGATTCCAGTCTATCCAAACTTTCTTGTGTAAGTCCAAGACCTGGAACAGTCAGTGATGATAGATTTCTAGGACCAATATGCATTCTTTTATCTCTATGTGAACCTAGGCCAGCTCTATTTCTTCCAATCTTCCCTGTTAAGGCTCTTCTATATGAAAAATCCATAGGACCTCCAGGAATCTGATTTGGATCATGAAGTGTTCCTTTTCCAAATACTGATTGCATCTGAATAGATAGAGATTTTGACACAACTTGTGTAGCAACAGAGGTTGTGTTTTCTTTCTTTGAAATTCTCTCTTCTTCAGCAATGCCTTTAAGCTTTTGCCTAGCTTCAGCTTCTGTTGTTTTTCTAGACATCTGTGTCCTTTGATCAGCACCAACTTTTTCTTTAATTTTAATGCCTTTAAGAACAGGCCTAGAAGCTTTCTCTTGCTTTTTAAACTTGCCAGACTTCAAAGCTGTTAGATGTTTTTCTTGCAAACTATTTTCCTCAGCTTGAACATCTTCTAAAGTAGCCACTTCTGCATTTTCTTCAAGAAAGACTCTAGGAGCCACTTCCTCATCAGTCTGTGGATTTTCAGTAAATAGCAAACTCCTGGTTTTTGAAGTACCCTGAGTATCAGTGTATATTCTAACAGACTGTGATTTAAGAGACTTGCCAGATCTCAGAGTTTGACTTAGATAAGCTTTTAAACCCTTGCCTTTATCACCTGCTCCTCCATCTCCAACATTCCTTCTTAGCCAGAGTTTGAGATTGCTTGCAGTTAGACTTAGCAACTCTCTCCCCTTTTTTGACATCATCAGGAATGAGAATAGATGTAATCAGCTCCAAGGAGGTAGCAATCGAATCAATTTTAGCGGATAAAATAGTCTAATTCTGTTCAACCTGGCCTAGTCTTTGAAACAGAGTTTCTTGGGCTTTAGAGAACTTCTAATTCTTGAGTTGATTCTCTCTCTTCATATTCATTTCATTTGCAACAACTTTAGTCCTGAGATCAGTAAAAGCTTTTTGAGAATCATCAAACCTGTGATTCAGGGTCTTGACTTGAACTATAGTTGCTTGCAAACTAGAGAGAATGCCTGGATTGGAAATTGAGTTAGTAGCCTTCTTCACAAACTTAGCTGCTATACCAGCAGGAAAGATACAATCATCTTGATACCAATTCTTTGAATATTTATCAAAATATTCTGCCTCAACTTCATGTGCATCTGAGGGTTTTTCAAAAGGTGGGTGCTTTCCTGCAGTGTGTACTGGTACACTATGAGTAGAATCAGATTGAGCACTCCCTTCACCTTCAATATCAGCATCAGTCTCAGCAACAGTATCTGCAACACCTTCAACATTCTCTTCAAGAGGTTGTACAGACTCTGCAACATTATTTTCAACATGCATTGTAGCAATTTCCACAGGCTCTGCTACACTTTCAACAATAGTCTTTTCAACAACTTCAACTTTCTGAACAACAACTTCTGTAACAAGCTTGACAGGTTGCTCTTCAGTCTCAACAATCTAATCACCAGATTCTGCCATTTGAACAACTGCATCAAAGAATACAGCCTTGGTTGACTGCTCAACTTCTTCACCTTGTTCAACAGTATGGTGAGCATCAGATAAGATTTTGGTATGTGTAGCTACTGTTTCATCAAGTACTACAGTAGCTTGATCTGCTGTACCAGTTTCACCAGAATTAACAGCAAAATAAGAAGTAGGAACATCAACAGGAGCAGAGAATGGCATGAAAGTTTTAGGAAAATTATCCATTGTAGGAAAGCCATCTCTGTTATCCTCATCTACTTGAATAGCTTCTTCTGCATCATTTAGCTCAACAGTCATCTCAACAGAAGGTATCTCTGTAGGAATTACCTCTGGAGCTTCAATATTCATCTCTTCATCAGAGTCAGAGATTACCAACTTCCTTTTCTTATATGTCTACACCTCAACTTCTACCTCTTCTTCAGCAGAGGTTGACTCTTCATCAATATCAACAACTGAGGGTGATGGAGACCTATTTGCTCTGTCATTTTTCTCTTTTCTGGCCCTCTTAGCCCTTGTAGAGCTATGCCTGGAATTATGAGCAGGATGCTTGGTTCTACCTCCTCTCTTTGGTTTAGATGGTTGTTGGTCAGGTTGAGGTTGAATGGAAGGTTGAGATGGTTGAGGTTCAGGATTTGTAGATAGTGGTTCAGTGTTTGGTGTAATATCAGGTTGAGTGAATGAAGGTTTAGGCTGTGTTTCAGTTTGAGTGAGTGCAAGGATTGAAGTTTGATCAGTGTGTGGAGAAGGTTGCTCAGGCTGTTGAGGTTCTTTTGATTGATTTATAAAATTTTGTAAAGCAAGAGGAAAAACCAAAGAAGGTAATTGCTCTTTGGTAGCATCCTTATTAGTCAGATCAGAATATATCCTCTTGTTGACCTTAAAGTGCTGAATTACATCATCCTCAGTAATTTCCATATTGGGCACACAAGCATTGAATAATAGTTGACAGAATCTAGCAAAGTAAACAGTAGTAGACTCTGACAACCTATCACCTAAGTTCATTAAGACAAATCTACCAAAATTGAAATTACTTCCATAGAGAAGAGAATACCCAATTTGGAGACTGTCCATCGGAATCGCATCCCAGTTGGTGACCTTCTTGCCAAAAGCCCTAGTTATTCAGTCGAAGAAGAAACTCCACTCCTTCATTAGCTTTGGTCTTTTGACATTGCCCAGTCTGGCAAGAGAATCTGAGTAGCCTATTTGCTGTAACATCTCACTCAAAGCATTTTCAGAAACAACACTGTAGGAAGTGTGAGTGTCAAAATCCATGATTTCTCTGACAGTATTCGGAGTAATCACATACTGTGTCTCATCATGAGTGAAAACAATAGATGGAGTCCCATTCGCTCCTCCATCATCATAGGTAGAGTTTTGCCAGAAGATAGCAATCTGCGAGGCAGATAGTGTTGGTGGGTCGACCAGAGCTTTACCAATCTCTGAATCCCTCAAGAAATTCTGCATCAAGTGAAACGCATCTGGAACATTTACAGTGTTCAGTGGAGCTACATAGTTGTTAGTAACGAACAAGAGTCCAAGAGTAGTGAAAGGTTTGGTGGCCATTAGAATGATTAGAGAAGAAAATACGAAAGAAAATGATATGAGTGAAAGGTGTTTGATGAAATGTTCAAGTAAAAAAAAAAATTAGAAGTAACTATGTGGTTGAGTAAAAAGTAATTGGGAGTGTGTGAGAAAGTGAATAAGTGATTATGATTCGTATTAGATATGTAAAACAAAACAAACCCAATCGTTTTACCATTAAATACGCAACCACTTACCATGTGCTAGTGGGACACGTTCATAGAGATTTATGTGAGTGGGACACGTGGCACATAATTAGCAAATCAGATGTGCATGTTCAGTAATTACAACAATAATTACTGCTACTTTCTCTCTCTTATTACTGACATAATTAAACACTTTTACACTCAGTAACAGCTGTCAAAACTCTTGTAAGAACCCTAATTTTTGGCAATATTTTCTTTTATTTAATATCTTGTGGCAATGTCAATATGGAACCTTTCTGGTCATCCCTGTTGATTAATAGAATTGATTGTCTGAGAAACTGTGTTGTTGCATTCACTATGTAAGATAAAAGGAAGATTGTGAAGGCAAGAGTCTTATTGTTAGTAAGATTTATAAAACTTGGGATTTGAGAATGATTAGAGTGTTAAAAGATTTATTAAGGATTATGACAAGGAATTATGGACATTCGAGGAATTTACACAATTAAGTACTTAAGGAATTATAAGGGAAATCTCAACGCGACAAAATATTATTACGAGAGATTAATTAAGATACGATACGAATTAAAGATTAAATGACAAGCATTGGTGGAAGAATGATGATACAAGGAGTAGTATTGCATGCAAGTCCCATGCAACCAAGTAGTTAGGAAATAAGCAAACTAGTTAACCAAATGGAAGAGGAATAGTAGCTAGTTACTTTGCTTTTCAAAAAGAGGAGACAAGAAGTACAAGGAGCCATACCTAGGCTTGTACCATGCTTATACATACACTAATATATATCACCCAACCACTTAACACAATTATTCATCTAACACAAAAATCAATACACAAAGCTCTCCCCCCCCCCCCTTGGAAGAGAAGCTCTCGGCTAAGAAGAAAAGTGAAGAAGAAAAAATTCTTCTGCCCCCTTTCCCATCACTCATAAATCACAACATAAATCCTAGGCCATCTCCATCATCTATACAAGGTATGATAGTAATTTCAAGCCATTTCATCCACCCAAATTCAAGTTACAAATTGTTAAAGATTGGGTGAATAGTAACCATGTTTGATTTTCTTTTAGATCTTGGATTGTAAGGGTTGTAGGAGACCATTCAAGGTGTTATTGAGTTGTGTAAAGCTTGTCCAAGGCTCCTAGGTGCTCAAGAAGGTATAAAAATCACAAACCCTCTTGGTTATGTAGTATTTATAAGGTTTTGTAGTAGATCCATGTATTTGTGAGCTAATCTTGGTTGTATAAGTATTGGATGACATGGATCTTGAGTTTTGATATTGTTTGAAGGTAGTGTTTTTCGTAGTTCGTTCACAGGGAAGGACTATCAATATTGATTCCAAGTAGATTATCTCTTACAATCTAGAAGTGTGGAAAATGGGGGGTTTTGAGTTTGTTGTGGTATTTTATCAAACACCTAGCCTACAAGAAATAGATTGCTAGAGATATACAACTAAGTTAATTATGGCAATCATCCAATTTACCAACTCAACAACACAATGAGTAAATTAGCAAGATAAGAGATATTTGACCCAAGGATTATAGAAACTCAAGCACTTCAACCCAACAAACAAGCAAAATATATCCAACTCTACCTAACCAAGATAATTGGTGAAGCACACAATCACTTATTTCTCTTCTAAAAACACTAATTTAGTGAAGCACATAAATTAGCTCTCTTGACATTAGCAACCAATAATGAAGCACTATCAATTTAACCAAGTCAAGGAATTAAACAAAGAGAGGCTAGGACAAACCCAAGGATGAGAAGCTCAACCTAGGTATTTGTACTTGAATCTTGAAGTTTAGGCACGCCAAACCTTGTGCTACTATAATGAATGAACTAACGATTACGTATTAGCACAAACAATTAGCAATTGAAATTACAAGAAGAGCAAGATGAAGCAACTTACAAATCTCCAAGCAAAATCATAAACAATACATCACAAGTATTCAAGATAGAGTTAAATAAATCTTACTTCAATTGAATGGGTTTTAATACAAGAATCCCTCCTTGAGCCAAATATATAGAGTTAGTTACTCATAATCAATGCTAGATTATGAGTAATAAATGCTATCTCTACTCACTAATTAACCCTAATTTAATGCTCTTGAAGAGGCTAGGTTAGATGAAGATAAGATGTTGTAAATGTAGGGTTTGGCTTCTTTTATGCACAGCAGATTTTTGCACGGCCTGTTGCACGGCCGTGCAGTAGCCCGTACAAAATTCTGTCCATTCTGCACTACTTGGAACACCTTGCACAGCTTGTTGAACGGCCGTACAGCAGCCCGTGCAAGATAAAATCTTCAATATAATGCATTAAACACCTCCCGACATCGCGAGCTTGCATCTTCTAACTTCCCTCTTGAATAATCTTCACTTTCAAGCCCAAAATAATCCATCTTTTCAACAATTAAGCATGAGGCACTGAAAGATGAAAAACATAATTAATATCGATAAAACAACATTCGAAACTAACAAAAATGCAAGAGAATAAAGGACAAAATGTGTATAAAATACACATTATCAAATCTTCCCCCACTTGAACTTTGCTAGTCCCGAGCAAACTAAAATTAACATAACCATATACTCCTAACTAGTACCACTTCCGTAGGTGATCACGATTGCATTTGGCATATGCCACAAGCCCTTGGAACCCCTAGGTAGCCCTAGTGGATGAGTGAGGTCTCGTGAGGGTTTATAGATGATGTACCCACAAAATCACAAAAGACACTAACAAACAAGAAACTAACATTACCTACTAATTAAACTAATTACTACACTCACATGTCCGAATCGTCATACAAATAAAAAACAAGCCAAGCATGGTGCTATATCTACTTGAAACTAAAATCAAGCATACAGAGCTATTCACCATGTCATCCACTCTAACGAGCTAACAACCAATTCAAGAATCAAGATAACACACCTTGTGCAAAATGAAACCATGACATTAAAGATAGAATGAATGCACTTTAATCGTGAACACTAGACAAGATTATCACAAAGCATACATGGCTTCGCCTTAAGAAGATGAAATTATATGGTGAAAAATCTCACATCTCTCAATTATGCATCACACAAGTATGGGCTAGAGATTTCACTCAACTCCAAGTCTAAATGCATGCGCTCTACTTGACCTTGCATGCCCACCTAAATTCCGGATTGCACCAAAAACAAGGAATTCATAAAATGGGTTGTAACGAGGCTTGGGTGAAGGTGTGAAAATTTAAGTTCAAAGATGGTGTAAAAGTCTTGCTAGTTGAGTCAAAATGACGTTTGCTCTGTTCATACACCCAATTCTCAAACTAAAGATCTCCACTCATTTACAATTACAAAACACAACCACATATACCAAGAAAGTTGAATCAAAATAATGTACAAAATTTATTGCTTTTTCTTTTTTTTCTTTTTTCTTTTTTTTTACATCCCCTTTATTATTATTTTTTTATCAAAGGGGATGCATAACATATATAAATACTACAAAGAACTTTGAACCACATCTAGATATACACATCAAACTAGTTCCCACTTGCAATAATTAGAATTCTTTCTCTTCACAACTTCTCCAAATTCACATGCTCACCAATCAATTCTTTCCAAGACTCAACTAGCTCAACTAGGTCGAGAGTGAAGTATTTGGTTATGACTCATGTATAAAAGGGGAGAGTGACGAAGAAAAATATGGATATAAGCATCAAGGGGGTAACTAGGGATTATTTTCATGGTTCACAAGCTAAAAAGGCCAAAATGGTTATCCTAAATAGAATTTCTTTATTACGGTGCATCCATGAATAAAGGTTTACTGCAAGCCCTAGAGAAACAAACATACATAAAGACGGAGAAACACACAAGCAAAAGAAATCATCGTTCAAGACCTCACAAGGTTTAAGTTTTAATAACATCTTTTCGATTTGATTCCATGCATGCTAAGAGATAATCGTCAAGTTCACAATTTAATTACAACAATCTAGACCTTTCATGCCATTTTAAGTGAGTGTGTGCAAAAAGGTGCATCAAACTTATAGATTCACATCAAATTGATAATGCTAGGCGCAAAATAGAAGAAAACAAGGCTACAAGCTCACAATGCCATAAATTTTACCAACAAGTAAACAAGCTTTATGACTAAACTTATTTCTAAATGCAAACGAGACGGACATCAAAATAAACAAACCAAATAAACAAACCTTCCCCCACTTAAAACATGGCATGTCCTCATGCATGACAAATAAAAAACGAAGTAGAAACAAAAGTGAAAGAAACTTCCCTTAAAATGAACAACAAGGACCGGGAGCACCACTCATATTTGCCAAAATTCAACTCCGAGATTGCTAGCCACGAATTGAACAAAGCCACGCACCGCAAACACCCAAACTACAATAATCAACAACACACAATACACCCCTCAAAGCTAATTAATTACAGTAATTAAGGGTATAGAAATATTTAAAAAATTGTTTTGTTTGTTGTTTTTTTCTAAAAAAAAAATAATAATAAAATAAAATAACTAACCAATTAATAATAAAATCAAAAATCAAATTCGAAGCGAATTTAAATTGATTCTTGAATTTATATAAATTACTTAGTTTTCGAAAATGAAAAACTAAAATCAAAATTAAAAAGAATTAAAATTTTGTTTTTTTGATTTTTTTAAATAAATAAATAAAATAAATCACTAACCAATTAATAATAAAATCAAAAATCAAATTTAAACTGAATTTAAACTGATTCTTGAATTTATATAAATTGTTTAGTTTGGGAAAATAAAATTTAAAAAACTAATAATCAAAATCAAACCTAATAAAAAAAAAGTGAATAAAAAATAATCAAATTAAAATAAAACAAAAGGTAACAGGGAGGGGCTGTTGTGTTGTGGGACTGAAAGAAAGGCAGGGGTGGAGACGTGGGTGATGGGCGGAGGTGAAAGTGAGATGTGTAGGAGGTCGAGGGGAGAGATGTGGTTGCGAGGTGAAACGGTGGATTCGTGATTGGAGGGGGAGACACCGGAGTTGGGAGGCTGCTGGTAAGGGGTAATTGACGAGGTGGGCCGTGAGAGAGTGGAGGTGATGATCGTGGCTGTTGCAACTGGGCGGAGGGTGGAGAGAACCGCGGTGGTGTTGCTGCGAAGTGGTGTGAATTGTAGGGGATGGAAGTGGAGTGTTGATAGCGCTGCGGTTCGGGCGGTAATGAAGGAGAATGGAGGAGACAGACGCGGAGGAAAGAGATGGAATGAGGATGGTGAAGTGGTTGTAGATGGAGGAGTGGCGGGAGGAAGCGGATGGCGGAGGGGAATGGTGGAAGGAGAGAAGAATGGTGTGGGTTTGTTGGCATTGAACAGTGATGCGGGTTGAGAGGTAATGGAAGGGAGGAGCCGGGGAATTGCATTGAACGGATGAATGCGTGTTGTAGGAGTGACGGTGTTCGTTTGCAGCGGAAGGAGTTGTTGACGAGGGAGATGGGTGAGGAGCAGGTGATGTGGTGTTGAGATGGGGTGAATGGGTGGATGGTTGTAGTTGTGAACGGGAAAGGAGATGAACTATGGAGGTGCCGCGGTGGTTGTTGGTAGACGAAGAACAGAGGAGGGGAGAGGGAGGAAGGAGAACAGAGGTCGACAGTTACTACCATAGTGGCGAGGTGCGGAGGAAATGGTGATGGGGAACGGAGGAATAGAAGGGTGTTGGTGAAAATGCGAGAGGAGCAGTGGGTTGATGTGGTGTTGAGGGTGGAGCAGATTGTATTGGAGTGGGAGGTGAGACGCGGCTGTTTAAGGAGGACAGGGTTGTGCTGCTCTGTTTTATTTTTAGAAGTGCACGGCCGTGCACAGGCAAAAGGGGAGGAGCTGTTTAATGCAGAATGACTCTAAAAAGTCACGGCCTGCTGCACGGTCGTGCACAGGCCCGTGAATAAGTCTGCAAAACATTGTTGTAATGCCTCTAAAATGTCACGGTCTGCTGCACGATTTCTTGAATGTCCGTGCAATTCTAAAATTGCAGCAAATTATTAAACACACTTTTTTTTTCCCCAAATAACACTCACATAAATCCTTGAATGCTTGAATAAAATATTAAATCCTGAAAATATGAACAAACACATCAAGGCAAGTGTGGAATAATACAAAAAATTATAAAAAAAAATAGAATAAATGATACTAAATATTATTGAGTAGGTCATAATTTTTACAAATTTTTTTTTTTTGAAAATCTATTATAAAATTCATTAATCACACCACAAAAATATTTTTTTTTTATTTTATTAGAATTAAAATAGATGAAAAATGGAATCCCCACTCACTAATATTTAGATCAATCCTCAAACTCACAATATGCATAACACTTACATAAATGCAATCGAGGAACAAAATCTAACACACACATAATAATATATAAACACATACGTACCTTGGGTTGCCTCCCAAAAAGCGCTTTGTTTATTGTCGTTGGCTCGACTTATTTATACAATTATTCTAACTAATGAGGTGAAAAAGCAAATAAATGCACATACCTACGAATCAATAATAAGAACAAGGTGTGCAAATATACCTTTGATCCATAAAAATATAAAAATATTTTTATGATCTTCACATCTTCAAGAGACTCTGAAAAATCAAAGTAGCAAGAAAAATCGTCAGAATAATCATTATAAGCACGACTCAAAAACTCTTCCCAAATTGGATCCTTATATACCCAAGCAAACATTTCAACCTCATCAATCTTAAGCTCAAATTCCTTCTCAATTTCAATTGGACATTCATCAATTTTTATCTCATCTACCAATTCATTAAGCACAAAAGTATTTTCTAAATTTGGTAGATCCTCAACTACATCCAATTTATCATTATCAAGCATATGACAATCGTCAACTAAACAAGCACATTCATCATGCACAACATTTTCATCAATTACAAAACAAGAATCATGACTAATAGGAGAATTGACCTCCGCTAATCGATTCACGGTTTCGGCTAGTTGACTCATTTGCTTTTCCAAATTGGATATGATTTGAGAAGTGTTCTTTTCCAAGTTGGATATTCTTTGAAAAGTGATGTTTTGAAATTGGAGGTTGTTTGCCGCCATTTGCTTCACCATTTCTTCAAGTGATGACAATGTAGATGAAGAAGACCCATGATGGCCTTGGGAATTATATTGCGGATCATAACATTGATTTTCAAAAGCATATGAATATTGCGAATCATGACATTGATTTTCAAAAGCATATGAATAATCAATGCTAGGAGGGTAAGGAGCATAGCATGAGTTTGTAGAATATAAAGAATTCACCTGATACACATTTAAATTCTGAAAAGAATTAAAATCTTGATATCGTTCTTGATCGTAGGTGAAATCTTGAGCGTTATTCCAACCAAAATAACTATCCATTGTCTCCTAAAAGAGTTAGTTCATGTCTATATCCAATAAACATGAAGACACACCAAAAAAAAAAACAAACAAAGAAAGAAAAAACTATATACAAAGATAAAATCTAAAATATAAGAAACAATTAACTCAAAATTAATATTGTTGCCTTCCCCGGCAGCGGCGCCAATTTGAAGGTAGTGTTTTTCGTAGTTCGTTCACAGGGAAGGACTATCAATATTGATTCCAAGTAGATTATCTCTTACAATCTAGAAGTGTGGAAAATGGGGGTTTTGAGTTTGTTGTGGTATTTTATCAAACACCTAGCCTACAAGAAATAAATTGCTAGAGATATACAACTAAGTTAATTATGGCAATCATCCAATTTACCAACACAACAACACAATGAGTAAATTAGCAAGATAAGAGATATTTGACCCAAGGATTATAGAAACTCAAGCACTTCAACCCAACAAACAAGCAAAATATATCCAACTCTACCTAACCAAGATAATTGGTGAAGCACACAATCACTTATTTCTCTTCTAAAAACACTAATTTAGTGAAGCACATAAATTAGCTCTCTTGACATTAGCAACCAATAATGAAGCACTATCAATTTAACCAAGTCAAGGAATTAAACAAAGAGAGGCTAGGACAAACCCAAGGATGAGAAGCTCAACCTAGGTATTTGTACTTGAATCTTGAAGTTTAGGCACGCCAAACCTTGTGCTACTATAATGAATGAACTAACGATTACGTATTAGCACAAACAATTAGCAATTGAAATTACAAGAAGAGCAAGATGAAGCAACTTACAAATCTCCAAGCAAAATCATAAACAATACATCACAAGTATTCAAGATAGAGTTAAATAAATCTTACTTCAATTGAATGGGTTTTAATACAAGAATCCCTCCTTGAGCCAAATATATAGAGTTAGTTACTCATAATCAATGCTAGATTATGAGTAATAAATGCTATCTCTACTCACTAATTAACCCTAATTTAATGCTCTTGAAGAGGCTAGGTTAGATGAAGATAAGATGTTGTAAATGTAGGGTTTGGCTTCTTTTATGCACAGCAGATTTTTGCACGGCCGTGCAGTAGCCCGTACAAAATTCTGTCCATTCTGCACTACTTGGAACACCTTGCACAGCTTGTTGAACGGCCGTACAGCAGCCCGTGCAAGATAAAATCTTCAATATAATGCATTAAACACCTCCCGACATCGCGACCTTGCATCTTCTAACTTCCCTCTTGAATAATCTTCACTTTCAAGCCCAAAATAATCCATCTTTTCAACAATTAAGCATGAGGCACTGAAAGACGAAAAACATAATTAATATCGATAAAACAACATTCGAAACTAACAAAAATGCAAGAGAATAAAGGACAAAATGTGTATAAAATACACATTTTCATTGAGATTGTGACTTTTATGGTTATAGATAATATATATATCTCCATGAGTGTTATGAACCATGAACTAAGTGTATTAAGTGTTGGTTGTGTTGTGGAATTGTGAAAAATGGTTGATCTAAGTAGTATGTGCTTGCTGAGTTTTTCCAGGAGCATTGACCTGTCTTGTAACACGGTTTTGAACCCCCAAATGTTGTCCCCTGATGTCCTACCATATATTGTTGGAAAGGTATTTGAATGTAGTTTCTGGAAATGTAAGGTTCATGACTAGGTGATGTATAGATTTTAAGTTATGGCCGGAGAAGTAAATTGTGTTTCTGGATTCCGGACTGCACTAAATGACCCCCTTGTGAACCTTGTTTAAACCCCTAAAAATTTATGTGGGATCATGGAAAAATTAGAGAAGCTAGTAAATGCAGTGGGGAAGGCTACCCAAAAAGAATTGGATTCAAATATGAATTTTTCAATTTTATAAAAATGCTAGAGTAAACTTCGCGAAAGGGAAAAAGTCATTAAGTGGATTATAATTCTAGAGGTAATGGTCATGACTCGGATATGGTAACTAAATTAAGTCGAATAAGTGACGGGCGTAATCGAGTGGTGACATGAACCTATAGTGGGGCTAGAGTGTCATAAGACGAAGTCATTAAGTCAATTTTGTACCCCCTAAAACCCCGTAATTAAAGAGATATTGTTAAGGTACTAACGAGAGGTTATTGCTTATGTATAGATCGTTCCACTCTGCACGCTCGACCACCCCAACCAAACCAAGGCAAGTTTACTTTTCAAAACTTATACATATACAAGGACTTTCACTGTTGTGTTTGTAGTTTTCAATCATATCAAATGTGATGTTTATCGAAGTATTGATGCAATTGAGATTGTATAAGTACATATATGTTATACCCCTTGAACTTAGATTAAAATGTTTTCTTCGGACAACGACTCTAGCAATAGAGGTCGTAGCGGTCCGTATATACTATTGACCAGGGAGCGGTATATTATTATATCATAATTAAATTGCAAAAACCCGAAGGATCATTCGGGGAGTGTCGTATACTCAAGTAATTATTTTTATATCTTCGAAAATACTCGAAACCCTATCTTGGATTAAAAGTTTATTTTATTAATTATTAATATTAAATCTTAAAATATCATTTATTAATTATTGTCATTATTTTAAAGACAAAGCTAATCCAAGATACCTTTAACACTTTCAAACTCGAACTTTTTCGAATTCAAAACATCTTCGAAAACCCCCGGTCAGGTTGGTCTCTTGTATGATTTCAAGAATCATCGGTCGACTGATGTCGGACCTCAATTACTCTAATTTCAACCAAAATCAAGTTTTTAAAAGAAAAAAGGGACTCTGGCAGGTGTGGGAACCGTTGACGAACGATTCCCGGGATGTGTAAGCGGCCGTGAGCCAGGCGGTCCATCAATTATTATTCCGGCCCAGGTGTTGCCGAAGGATGATTACGGATGTAGTTTTCATCGAGGGTGATTACGGATGTAGTTTTCACCCGGGGATAGATACGGATGTAGTTTCTATCCTTCTACCGGTAGAGAAGACCCGCAGATTATTGGACTCGGATGTGGCGACTGATCATCGTCAATCCCTGTCAGGTTTTTATGTTTTCTTTAAGTCCCATTCCTCCATTTTGGAAAAATGCTTTGACACTGCTTCTCAGGCCTATGTGCCAAGTTGCCGATAGTGTTCTATTTTGATGAGAAAGATGTTGACTCTATGCAGTATCTAGAACTGCAAGGTTATTTTGAAAACAAGGGCACGTACTGGTGCACCTTCGAAATTTATCAACAATGACAAGTGATTTTATAACTGATTGATACAAACGAGTTTAATGACTGCTAAACATATGAAATGTTATATTGCTTATCTCATACATATATTCTTGCTGAGCTATAGTTGCTCACTCTTGCTTGTTTTCAAATTTTACAAACACAACGGCTAAGAGAAATGGCAAGACCCCGTCAGACTGTTCGAAAGCAGGTGACTAGACCCCAGGCTGCAGTTGAGATTCCACCAGTAGGCCCCATTAGCCGGATTGGTTGGCAACTTTTGTTAGTACATTTTATTTATAAGTATGACCTGTGCAAGGCAGTGTACCGTAACAAACTTTCAAGCCGCCAACTTCGCTTCATATCGAAGTGTTGCTGGTAGCATAAATGCTATTTAATTCGGTCTGTAATAACTCTGAAACTTTTACTTTTGCTTATTCAAGTGTATGACGTTTCTGAGACTCTAACCTGTGTGTGTGTGTGCGGTGTGAGTTTTGTTGTGGGGTCGATGGCTGTTTTATTATGTGCAAGAACAAGTATGTTATTAATGGAAAATGGACCGTGAGCGCCTAGATCTCTGACCCCGGATCTGGGGGCGTCACAACTCTTTTTACTCCAAATTTGAAATCATCTGAAATAAAATATACCTTAGAATATTTAGACAAAATTCATTAGCGTTTGTCAATTCTCCAACTTTATTACTGAAACCCTTTCAAAAACTGCACAGTTGTGAATATATGTGAGTGTAGAGCAGAGTTTACTAATCCAATTTTTAGAGCATCTAATAATTCATAAAATCCATAAAAATAAATCAGTAAACACTGGATGCACAAACTCTCATAGTAAACACTGAATGTATGATGAATACTAAACTCTGATATGAACTATACCCCCTTATGTACAAGATTATCCAAGTAAGTACACAGTCTAGATAGACAAAAAGATCATGAAATAGATATCAATGTCGCATTCAGTGAGTAACATGCTATGGTTATTAAAGCTCACATATCTCTCAAATCACACAAGTGTTTAGGTGAAGTGTATACACTCAAGTTCAATCAGTAAAATTATGTGATACCATATGCTTGATTGTCCACCAAATATGCACTACTTTGAATACATGTATGCACAAATCAAAAGGACTTTGTTAAAGGTTGAAACTAGGCTAAAATGAAGAGAAAGAAAAAAACTAGCAGGTTATAAATTTGACAAACTGATACTAGCAGGTTATAAATTTGACAAACTGATAGAGCAATTTTTACTTAATAATTCATAAATACACCCTTTTTTTTATATATATTCCCATCAAATGAACACACTGTGACAAAAAATCCCCACATTGTTCAGTCATCAATCCCCAAAAAAATCAGATTGCTCTACCAGTAACTCAAAAGTTTAAAGTGGTGAACAAAAAAAATGGTTAAAAGGCTCAAAGGGGTTCACTAAGGATTGAAAATTACTAGCAGTGATTGGATAAATGTGGTTAATCCCAGTGCCTTTATCATTTTCATGCACACACATATCATGCAGTCTCAAAATGGTTTAAAACAAGTTCTAGAGCAACATACTCACTGATGAACAACACACAGCAATAAAAATCGATTGATATAAATTGTATCAATCACTATTTGGCTCAAGATCTCACAGGGTGTAAGCATGCTCCACTACTCACCAAAATTAACAAAGACACATCTCAAGTTTATAAATTTTCGAAAGCACAAACAAGAAATTATCAAGTCTTTGGGGATATACTATATACAGAATCTGACTAAAACAGATTTTTAACTAACAGAGTTTAGTTAACAGAGTTTAGGAGTCATCAACATCAGAAGTTTTTCATGAGAGGCAATGCACACAATATTTACAAACTCAGAGTTTAGGATAAATAAACTAGGAGATGCTATAAATATGAAACAGTATCATGCTTGTGTTAACTTTCTACACAGTCTAAGATTAGATCACAGATAACTTAGAAAGATTCATGATTAATAACTGAGAATCATGCTTCATACATTTTCTTCATCGGTGTTCATCTCAAACAATAATATTTTCAGAGTATATCAGTGTTTATCCTGCATGTTAATAGTGTTTGACTGACAAAACATGCTAACAGAGTTTAACAGTCTACTAACAGAGTTTACATAGCAGAGTTTAAAAACAGAGTTCACATAACATTTAACACATCACATAAACATAAGTAATGCATTACATAAGTGAAAATTTAGTCTAACCTATATCTCTAGTCAAAACCAGAGACCATTCCAAGTTCATTTACCAGCCTTGTAAATATAGCTTCACTCAATGGCTTGGTGAAGATGTCTGCAAGCTGTTGGTCAGTAGACACAAAATGAAACTCAATGTTTCCTTCCTCTACATGTTCTCTGATAAAGTGATACCTTATGCTGATGTTCTTGGCCATTGAATGTTGTACTGGATTACCTGTCATAGCAATAGCACTTTGATTATCATAGTAAATAGGAATCTTATTGTACCATAATCCATAATCCAGCAATTGATTCTTCATCCATAGAATCTGTGCACAACAGCTACCAACAGCAATGTACTCTGCCTCAGCTGTAGATGTAGAAATTGATTTCTGTTTCTTACTGTACCAAGAAACCAGTCTTTCACCCAGAAATTGACAACTTCCATTGGTGCTTTTTCTGTCTATCTTACAGCCTGCAAAGTCTGCATCAGAGTAACCAAGTAGCTTGAAATCTGACTCTCTGGGATACCACAGACCTAAAGTAATGGTGCCCTTGAGATATTTAAAGATTCTTTTCACAGCTGTGAGATGTGGTTCTCTAGGATCAGCCTGAAACCTTGCACAGAGACAGGTTGCATACATGATATCAGGTCTACTTGCTGTCAAATAAAGAAGATACCCTAGCATGCCTCTGTAGTTTGTCATATCTACTGATGCTCCTGTGTCTTTATCCAACTTAGTTGCTGTTGCCATGGGAGTTGATGCAGATGAGCAGTCAAGGATACCAAATTTCTTGAGAAGATTTCTGGTATATTTTGCTTGATTTATAAAGATCCCATCATCTGTTTGATTCACCTGTAGGCCTAGAAAATAACTAATCTCTCCCTTCATACTCATTTGATACCTGGACTGCATTAGCTTGGCAAACGTTGTACAGAGTTTATCATTAGTAGACCCAAAAATTATGTCATAAACATATATTTGAACCAAAAGCAGATCATTACCAGATTTAAAGTAATTATCAATTGTACCTCTGTGAAACCCACTTTCTAGAAGAAATTGAGCTAGTGTTTCATACCATGCTCTTGGTGCCTGCTTAAGTCCATAGAGTTCTTAATCAAGCCTGTAGACATAATCTGGATATTTGGGGTCCACAAATCCTGGTGGTTGTTCAACAAACACTTCTTCTTCAAGTTTCCCATTCAGAAAGGCACTTTTCACATCCATCTGAAATACCTTGAATTTCTTATGAGAGGCATATGCTAGAAACATCCTTATTGCCTCCAACCTTGCAACTGGAGCAAAAGTCTCATCATAATGTATTCCTTCCTGCTGTGAATAGCCTTTTGCCACAAGTCTGGCCTTGTTTCTTGTAACAACCCCCTCACTATTAGTTTTATTTCTGAAAACCCATTTAGTACCAACAACAGATCTATTCTTTGGTCTTAATTGGTACAAGGGTCCAAACTTTATTTCTTTCAAATTCATTCAACTCCTCCTGCATTGCTGTTATCCAGTCAGCATCTTGAAGAGCTTATTCAACCTTCTTTGGCTCAGTTTGTGACAAGAATGCATGAAACAGACATTCATTTGTAGTTGCACTTCTTGTCCTTACTCTTGCATCTGGATCACCAATAATCAAATCAGGTGTGTGAGATTTTGTCCATTTCCTAGCTGAAGGTAAATGACTTCTCTCAGTGTTTGATCCTCCCCTTGATCCATGTTCTCCTGATTTTCTTGTTGCCTTTCTTCATTCTCTGAGGCTCCCCCTGAATGTGACTGCTCAGAGTTTGAACTGTCAGATTTTGGACTTTCAGAGTTTGAGTCATCAGAGTTTGATCCAGATTTTTCAGTTGACTCATTATCAGAATTTGAGTCATCACTTTGAAGTGATTCTTCATGCTCCCCCTCAACTGGTTCTCCCCTAGTATGTGGCTGAGAATTTTCTTCAGTATTTACCAGTAGAGGTTCAGAGTTTAGCTCAACAGAGTTTGTCAGTTCAGCCTCATCAGAGTTTACTTCATCAGAGAATAATTCTTCATTTTCAAAGTGCAGTTGATCATGTTCATCTACATCTTCAAGTCCAGTTATTTTCTTGTCATCAAATGACACATAAATAGACTCCATGACCACTTTGGTTCTCAGATTATACACTCTGAATGCCTTACTTGACAGTGGATAGCCAACAAAAATTCCTTCATCAGCTTTTAAATCAAATTTTGTCAACTGTTCAGGATGAGTTTTCAGCACAAAGCACTTGAACCCAAAAATATGAAAATATTTTAGGTTTGGCTTCTTTTCCCTCACCATTTCATATGGTGTTTTTCCATGCTTGTTGATCAGAGTAGCATTCTGAGTAAAACAGGCAGTTTAAACAGCTTCTGCCCAGAAATAGGTTGACAACTTTGCTTCATAGATGTTATTGTGCCTGTTTCCAACTAGAACACCCTTCCCTGTAGATTTGCTGATGATTTCACAGTATTCAGGCTGAAAATCTACATGATATCCTTTGTCACAGATTTGACTCATAGATAACAGATCATGCTTGAGTCCTGGAATCAGAGCTACATTTGTAATGATGACACTTCCAAGATTGATATTGCCATATCCCAGAGTATGTCCTATGTTGCCATCTCCATAGGAAACCTTTGGGCCAGCCTTCTCCATATACTCTGATAGCAGGGATTTTTTTCCAGTCATGTGTCCTGAACATCCACTGTCCACAACTAGGGTACTCTCCCTGATGCCCTGCAATCACAAACATTCATTGAAGATTAGTTTTAAGGATCCAGACTTGCTTGGATCCTTTGGCTTTCTTAAATTTGTTAGCTTTTGTAGCGGAATTCACATTATCAGAGTTTAAGCTAACACTTTCAGAGTTTACACTTGCAGAATTAACCTTCACCCATTTCAAATTGGGCTTGGGTTCATAGTAATTATGATAAATAGCATGATAATCTCTGCAAGTATAAATAGAATGCCAAGTACTTCCACAATGTTTGCATAATATCTGTGGTCTAGTTCTAACATTAACTTTCTTTACTTCAGATTTGGAAGGTAAAGAATTAATGTTTTTGTTCTTCCTGCAAAAACTAGCAAGATGGTTAGTGCTACCATAGTTATGACATGTCTTTCTTGGAGCAAAGGTAGCAAGCATTGGATAATTACCCTGAGAAATGCCTACTTTACCATTCCTATTCTTTCTAGACACTTTCTGTTTCTTAACAGATTTTAACTCCTTAAGCTTATGCTTGAGTTGTTTATCTGTCATTAAACCAATATTAACCTATTTAACACTAGTTTTTACTGGTTCTCTTTTAACAATTTATTTTTCAGCTTCAGACTTAGATTCATTCACTCCATGAACAAATTTTGTAGTAGGAAGATGAGTTCTCATTTTAACTTGATTCTAAAATCTAAGTTCATCTCCCTCACAGTAACCTAAATCTACTGTGCCTGACTGAAAAACCTCATTAGTGTCTTTTCCAGAGTGAGTCCATGTTTTGATTATGTGATTTGCCTTCTCCAATTCAGATTCTAGTTGCTTATATTTGCCTAGCAACTCCTGTTCTAGATAAACAGGATCATCTCTTTCTCTCTGGACTTGTTGCATGTTATCAAGTTTCTCTTCAACAATTTTATTTCTTTGTTTAAGTTCAGAATTCTCAGACTTTATTCTCTCATTCTCTAAAGTCTGATCCCTATAACTAATATGCAATGTCTTGAGATAAATTCTCAATTCAGATATATTATCAGTATTATAAGCATAGGTAGTTAAGGGTATCTTGTTTTCAGAATCCTCAGATTCATTCTCAATAGAAGCCATGAGAGCATAGTTGACTTCCTCATCTGAGTCTGAAGTGTCTGCCCAATCTCAGCCTTTTGTGATGAGTGCCTTTTCAGTTTTACCCTTCTTGCACTCAGGAGCATAGTGACCCATCCCCTTACACTTGTAGCATTGAATCTCAGACTTATCCTTCTTCCCAGATTTAGTCTCCTTTCTCTCAAACTTCCTGTTTGAAGTTGAATCTCTGGAGAACCTTTTTCCTTTTTAAAGTTCTTGAAACCCATCTTCTTGAAAGTTTTCACCATCAAGACAGCCATTTTCCTCATTTCCTCTTCATCCTCAGAATCAGATGATTCATCAGTGTTTGAGTCAACATCAGAATCTGATGACTCACTTTCAGAATTAATAGCTAAAGCTTTTCCCTTAGCTTTCTTCCTTGATGTTTCCTTCTTCAAAGGTTTCTCTTCAACCTTAAGAGCAACAGACTTTGCCTTCTTGCTTGATCTCATGTTTCTCTGTTCCAATTCCAGTTCATGAGTTTTGAGTAACCCATAAATTTCATCAATCTCAGTATCAGCAAGATCATAATTGTCTTTAATAGTGGTTGTTTTCACATCCCACTTTTCAGGTAGAGCAAGAAGAAACTTGAGATTTGAGTCTTCTAGATCATACTCTTTATTTACCAATGACAAATCATTGAGCAGTTTACAGAACCTGTCAAATGTTTCTGTCATGGTTTGTAAGGAATAATTCATGAGTTGTGATGTTAAGAATAGAATTTACACATCCTGATCTTATAAAGGATTTAGCACTATATAGGATTTATGTGTAAGACAGTTATCTGTACAGTTTAGTCAGGAATGAACAGTGTATCGGAGACTACATGTCAGGAACAAAGAGCAAATCCTGATGACGGTCTAATACTGATGATGATCAGATACTGATGCAAGATGAAATCCTGATATCAGTCTTGTTATTGATGATGTCATTATGGATGCTACAGAAACTGGCAAGTGCTATAAAACAGGATCTTTGTTTGAGGAACAAGCAAGAAGATATTATGAAGGAAAGAGTTTTCTATTGAAGGAAAATATCGACTAGAAGGCAGAACATTGTCATGTATAGATTATATCTTTCTGTTATTAGTTGATAGGTAGCATTATAAATACTCTCTCTATATCATTGTAAAAAGAGTCGAACAAGTGTGTTGTGAGTTCGTGTGCGTAGCTCTGTATAAGGTTTGTATTCGAGAGTTCGAAACAAACAGAGAGAGAGAGATTTGTATTGTCAGCAGCTGCTAAAGGTATTGTACACCTTTGGTAGAGTTTGTATTTGATCTTATTAATACAAACAGAGTTTGATTCATTCGTTTATTCTTGTTCATATAATCAAGTAAAAATCAGACACGATTAAATAACTTGTATTCAACCCCCCCCCCCTTCTACAAGTTATTCGAGTTAACAATTAGTATCAGAGCAGGTTGATTTCGAATAATCATAAAGATCTGCAATCATGTCTGGTTACAAGAATGGGAATACTAAGATTCCTATGCTCAAGAGAAACGAATATACTCTATGGGAAGTAAAGATGTTGCATCATCTGGAAGCAACAGATCCTGATTATCTTGACAGAATCAGAGATGGACCTTTTGTTCCAACAAAGGTCGCTAGACAAGCAACTGTTGATGGTGTGGTTGTTCTAGAACATACAGCAGAGAAGCCAAAATCTGAATGGTCAGATAAGGACAAGGAGAATGTTCTTAAAGATGCTAAAGTGAGAAACATATTATTCAACAATCTTAATTTTGTTCTCACTAACTATGTTCTCTCTTGTAAAACTGCTAAGGATATATGGGACAATCTTAAGGTTCACTGTGAAGGAACTAAGCCTGTCAGGAAGAATATGAGGACATTACTTATACAACAGTATGAGTACTTTGAATCCAAGTCTGGTGAGTCACTTACTGATACCTTTGATAGGTTTACAAAACTCATCAATGAGATGGTCATGCATGGTAAATATTATGACTTGGAGGATATGAATACAAAGTTCATGAAAGCTTTGCCTGATTTCTACAATGAGAAGATATCTGCGATTGAGGAAGCTAATGATCTGGATGAGATTTCATTAGAGGTAGTATATGGAAAATTGAGAGCTTATGAACTTGACAAGCAGCAGAAGAAGAGCAGGAGTGAAGGAAAGATAAAGACTATTGCACTTACTGCTTAATCTGAAGTAAAGAAGCTTCCTGAAGAACAACATGAAGAGATTGCTGTAAAGAATTCAAGGAAGAAGAAAAGCAAAGAAAGTTCTGAGTCAGAGACTACTGATATGGACTCTGACAACAATGATTCTGAATCTGAGATGTAGGAACTCTTTGCTATGTTTGCTAAAGCCTTCAAGAAAAGAAGATTCAACAGGAGAAGATTTAGCAAAGAACATTTTCAAAAGAAGGAGGAGAAGAAGAGTGACAAAGGCAAAGGTACAATTGTCAAGCTTGATAAAGCCAAGATCAAGTGCTTTAACTGCAGCGAGCTTGGACACTTTGCTAGTGAGTGTAAGAAGCCTAGGAATTCAGGAAAGGGTAATGCACTTATGGTCACACAGAAGGATTGGGCTGATTCCAGTGATTCTGAAGATGAATTGGATTATGACAACATTGCATTGATGGCAAATGGTTCAGACAAACCTGGATCTCCAAAGAAAACTTCTCCATCCTCTGTTAAGGTATCACTTCACTCTCTTGATTCATTTGATAGCTTAAATTCTGATGAAATTAGAACTATCCATGCTGAGTTTAAGAATCTTATGACTAATTTTAGAATTCTTACTTGTGAAAAAGATGAACTTAAGTTTAAGAATGATAAATTAGTTGATAGAAATAATTTTCTTGAATCTGAGTTAATTCAAATGGAAGAATACAAGTTAAGTTCTGATAAAGCTAAGCATGATTATAGTGTTATTCTTGAGGCTTATGACTATGTCAGAAAAGAACTAGAGGAAGAGAGAGATGTGATTAAGACCATTAACAATTCCAGTAAAAAGACTATAGAAATCTTTGAAAGTGGAATTCGTGGTAAGGTTAATGGTTTAGGTTTTGATAAGGCTAGACAAGAAGAAAAAGTAGCTATTGTCAATGATGATAGTAAGGTAGAAGCTAGCACATTTAAATCTGAAGGTAAGAAAATTGTTTTTGAACCTAATCATGTTAAATTTGTTGATTCAAAAGGTACCCCTGTTGTACACAAAAGGATTAACAATAGTAATTCAGATGAGAAAGTGTTAGAGAAACCTAAGAATGTAAACATAGGGTTTCTGTCTAAGTCTCAGTTGAAAAAGAGATTAGATGGTCTTTCAGAGTTTAGCAAGATCAAAAGAAATAGGAATGGAAAAGAAGGTATTAACAAAGAGAATAATTACAAGAATGTACCTGATGCACCTAGGAAAAAATGCTATAAGTGTGGAAATCATAATCATTTGGCCCTAGACTACAATCAAAAACCTTCTTGGAAAACTGAGTCCAGATTCCCCAAGACTCAGAAAATTCAATACCAACCACAAAAAGCTTGTTATCATTGTGGTAGTTTACTTCATTCCATTTACATGTGTAGAGAATATCATGAACTGTATTATGACTATTATTCCTTGAAATCTGAAACTCCTAGTCACAAACAGTTTGTGAAATTAGAGTCTAAAGTTGACTCTACAACAGGTAAAGTAAAGACAAAATTCTCAAAGCCTGTTGTTTCTAAATCTAGTAAGAAAGGATCCAATCAAAGTTGGGTCCTAAAAAATTCTAACTAGTTACTTTTTTGTTTGCAGGGCACAGGAAAGAAGCATTCAATTATCTTGGACAGTGGATGCTCTGGACATATGACTGGAAAGAAGTCCCTGCTTACAAAGTTTGAGAGGAAAGCTGGCCCAGTAATATCTTTTGGAGATGGCAACAAAGGTGAAACTCTGGGATATGGCTCAATTGTTTTGGGGAATGTCATCATAGAAAATGTAGCACTGGTTGAAGACTTGAAACATACTCTTTTAAGCATAAGTCAACTGGGTGATAAAGGTTACAAATCAATCTTTGATAGAGAAGGATGCAAAATCTTGAATATGCAGAATGGAGACATTGTTCTAACTGGTCAAAGACATGGTAACATATATGAAGCCAGCTTAAGTGATACATCTAAAGGAATTGTTAGATGTCTCTATAGCAAAGCAACAAGTGATGAAAGCTGGAATTGGCACAAGAAGCTCTCACATCTTAATTTCAAGAAGCTTAATCAACTTGTTAAGCACAATCTGGTGAGAGGCCTACCTCAGGCAAATTATGTGCAAGATGGACTTTGTGATGCATGTCAGCTTGGAAAGTAAAGAAGAACCACTTTCAAGAGCAAGACTGAAAATTCGATTACTGAACCATTTCACATGCTACATCTTGATTTGTTTGGTCCAGTAAACATTATGTCTATTAGCAAGAAAAGATTTGCTCTAGTAATAGTGGATGATTTCACATGGGTGTTCTTTCTACACAAGAAGGATGAAGCTCCTCAGCAAATCATTGAACTTGTAAAGAATATTCAGAATAACTCTGAGTACAAAGTTAAAGTACTTAGGAGTGACAATGGTACAGAAGTCAAGAATTCTACAATTGAGGGGTTTTGTGCAGACAATGGAATCACTCAACAGTTTTCTGCACCTGGTACACCTCAACAGAATGGTGTAGTGGAAAGAAAGAACAGGACTCTCATAGAGGCAGCAAGAACCATGCTTGCAGATGCAAAACTTCCAACCTACTTTTGGGCAGAAGCTATTAACACTGCATGTTTCACTCAAAACTGTACCTTGGTAAATAGTCATGGAAAAACTCCCTATGAGATGATCAAAGGAAAGAAACCAAGTGTGAAATACTTTCACATCTTTGGATTCAAATGCTATGTCCTAAAAGTTCATCCAGAACAACTTGAAAATTTGAAGCCAAATCGGATGAAGCAATTTTTCTAGGATATTCAGCATCTAAGGCCTTCAAAGTTTATAATCTCAGAACTCACATTGTTATGGAATCAATTCATGTTGCATTTGATGATAAGAAATTTGGAATTTTGCAAACTGATGAAAGCCATGACAAATTGGAATTTGAAAATCTGAAGAATTCTGAGATACTCTCTAGTGATGATGAAGGTTCTCCAGAAGGAATTTCTATTGCTTTTCAAAGGAATGCTACTGTTGAGGGGGAGCAAATAAATCAAAGAGAACACAGTGATCATCAGGAGCAAACTAGCTATTCAGAGTCTACTCCATCAGGAATTGACTTTTCAGAGTCTACTCCATCAGGAACTGATCTTTCAGAGTCTACTGAGGAAAGATCAGTAACTAGCAGCAATATGGAATCTACTGATTCTATTGATCAAAGGAGAGTTTTTTGAAGGTAGAGATAATTCTTCTACAAGAGATACCACTAACTTAGGGGGAGAGACTAGCAGAGTCAATCTACCACCTGTTAGAAAATGGACGAAGGATCATACTGAAGATTTGATTATTGGTGATCCAAATAGTGGTGTTCGAACTAGAAGATCAATTCAAAATGAATACTTGTATAGTTGCTTTCTCTCAAAGAATGAACCTAAAAAGGTTGAAGAAGCCTTACAGGATCCTGATTGGGTAATTGCAATGTAGGAGGAGTTAAATGAGTTTGAGAGAAACAAAGTCTGGAAACTGGTACCAAGACCTAAAGATAGATCTATTGTTGGTGCAAGATGGGTTTTCAGAAACAAGCTAGATGAATCTGGTATGATTGTAAGAAACAAAGCAAGACTGGTGGCCAAGGGTTATTCTCAGGAAGAAGGCATTGATTATGATGAGACCTTTGCACCTGTAGCAAGATTGGAAGCAATCAGAATGTTTCTTGCATTTGCCGCTCATTCAAATTTCAAGGTATACCAGATGGATGTAAAGAGTGCTTTTCTAAATGGCAAACTTGATGAGGAAGTGTATGTGGAATAGCCACCTGAATTTGTTGATCCAAAATTTCCAAATCATGTCTACAAACTTGACAAGGCACTCTATGGACTAAAGCAGGCACCAAGAGCATGGTATGAGACTTTGTCTAAATTTCTTCTTGAAAATGGCTTCACAAGAGGTATAATTGACAAAACTCTATTCTTTAGAAAGATAAAAGGTGAATTGCTTTTAGTTCAAGTCTATGTTGATGATATTATTTTTGGTTCTACTAATGAAAAGTTGTGTGCTAAGTTTAGCAAGCTTATGCAGTCTAAGTATCAGATGAGCATGATGGGTGAATTAAATTATTTCTTAGGCTTGCAGGTCAAACAGACTGAGACTGGTATTTTCATTAATCAGTCAAAGTATATCAAAGATCTTTTAAGAAGGTTTGACTTTCAAGACTGTGCAGTTGCAAAAACACCTATGGCAACAGCCACTAAACTAGACTCTGATCCTAAGGGAAAGAGTGTGGATAATACTAGTTATAGAAGCATGATAGGCTCATTGTTATATCTAACTGCAAGTAGGCCAGATATAATGTTTTCTACCTGTTTATGTGCTAGATTCCAAAGTGATCCTAAGGAATCTCATTTAATTACTGTGAAGAGAATTTTTAGATATCTCAAAGGAACTCCAAATCTTGGTTTGTGGTACCCTAGAGAATCTGATTTCTTTCTAATTGGCTATTCAGACTCTGATTATGCAGGGTGTAAAATAGACAGGAAAAGCACTACAGGTACATGTCAATTTTTGGGAAACAGATTGATTTCTTGGGCAAGCAAGAAGCAACAATCTGTCTCAACCTCAACAGCAGAAGCTGAGTACATAGCAGCAGGCAGTTGTTGTGCACAGCTCCTTTGGATAAGAAATCAGTTGATGGATTATGGTATGACACTTAGTAATATTTCTATGTTTTGTGATAATACTAGTGCTATTAAAATTGCAGAAAATCCAGTTCAACATTCAAGGACTAAGCACATTTGTTATTCCCAGATTACACACTTGTATAATTGTAGAAGGGGGGGTTGAATACAATTCTTGATAGTTATAAATTTCTGATAAAAACCAGAGAAATCTATAAAGAAATAATTGCTGAATAGAAATGGTTCACAAACACATAAAAAATCAGGTGGTTAAATGTACCACCTGAGACTTTTATTTGAAGAAAACCCTGTGATACAAATGTACACAGCTTCTGTGTTTACAACTCTTTGCTTCTAAAGATATTCAAGAAACCATAAGCAAATGTTTCTGTTTTCTTCGTTTCTAAAGAGTTGCTACACTTGGTTATATATCCCAAGTTTACAAGTACTATAGGAATAAGATAATATTAATCTAATTCTAGTTGACTTGCTACTCCACTCCAAATCCACATGTAGCCGAAAGGTTGTCCTTGTGAACAGATATGTCCCCTACACCTTTCTTGTATGTACTGTGTAAATGGAATGCTTCTTTCTTCTGTGTTTCCAAAGTATGGCTGCCATACTGCTTTTTATACCTACTATCAACCCATGTGATCACTCAGTCAAACCTGTCCTTATCAACTTCTAATTCCCAGCTAGCATAGGATAAAGTGACAATGATTATCCGTTGATGTTGTGCACAATTATCCGTTGATGGTAGTTTGAGCTCTATCCGTTGATCGAGTAGATTTGAGTTGTATCCGTTGATAGAGCCCTGTTCTTATCCGTTGATACACTTTCACTTAGACAGAATTACATAGCATAGCTTATTTACAATTGGCTACCCTATTCTGCCTATCCATTGATGGTCAACATGACTTTGAATAAAAACACTATTAACTGATAAATAGGGATATTGCAGTATGCTATAAAACCTCATCCGTTGATGAGCTACCTGTCAACGAATAGAGTTATAAGGCCTTATCCGTTGACAGTTACAAAACTTGACTTATACAATTTTGCTTGAATGTTAAGTTATCATCAACTACAACATATTCCTAACAATCTCCCCCAATTTATACTTGATGGCAATAAAGCATAGATTCAGAACCTTGATGATAACAAAACATTCCTAAAGATATATACACACTATAGTATGCAAAAATTGTATTAAGCTGCAAAAATTAAAAACAGAAAGCTTTAAGAAACTTATCAGAGATGTGCTCCTTTAGATTGAGCAGATTAATGATGTTTCCTCTCTCTGGTTGGCTGCACCCTTGACTTTCCTTCCTTGGCAGAGTTGGACTCAATTTGCACTTGAAGTTGCCTATAGAAGGTATCTTCTTCAACAACTTTTGGATTTAGCTTTAGTTGTAACCATCTTAGGTAATCAGAACTAGCCTTTGACAGTTGGTCTTCTAACCTGAAGAATCTCCTAGTGCCCTCTTCATCCCTGAACTCCATCATCCAAAAGGGTTGAATGTGGATTTTCTGTCCATTATATGGGATCTTCATTTTCTTTGGTAGACTTGAGGGTGAGTTCCATTCTCTCCTTATTTCTTCTATTCTGCTGATTATCTCCCTTCTGGCTGTCTCAGAGAACCCTGTGTGTCTCTTGAATGCTGAGAACACTTTTGTCAGTGTATGATAATTCTCTCCAAGAACCTTCTGTAATGGCCATGTCCTCTGACTTCCTCCCTTGTAGACAAACACTAATCTCTCAGGCTGATTCTTGTACTTGTCAATACCTCTTACTTCTGAAAATTCATCCAAATATAGATTCATGCCAGAGTATTCTTCAATTTCTGCCTGATAGATAAAGTCTTCTTTGTTTTCCAAGATTGGTTGTTTGACAATGGCAGGTACCCTAGCAACTTGAACTGGTCTCTTTGAAAGTTGCTTCTTTGGAGCCCTTTTCTTCTATTTTGGATTCAGCAAGAATGAAGGAACTTCAATTGAATCAAAATTCATTGGTTCTTCTTTAGGCATTATGGGGTCACCATGAAAGTTTACAGTTGGGTCGATTACTGTTGCAGATATAGGTACTGATGAGCCAATGGTTTCTTTTTCTGGAGAGGGTTTTGGAGAAAGAACCCTCTTGGTTTTAGTTTTCCTTCTTTTAGGTTTGAATTTGGGAACTTCCTCAGGTTCCTTCATTTCAACCTCTACCTCATCCATTAACTCTTGAGCCAGCCTGGCTTGCTTCTCATTTGAGTTTTCATATTGATTTTCTGTACTTGGATGGGCTTCCCTTTGGATTCTGGAGACTTCTTCTCTTTTAGCTTCCACAAATCTAGGATGGCTGTTGGATATATTTAATACTTTTCCATTCCTCATGATTACAGCCATCCAATCTCTTACACTCTTATTTGTCTGTACTTTGAACTCCATGATTGTTTTTCCCATTAGCTTTTCTTCATCATTCTTGGGAAATAGGTAGTCCAATTGAAGCTTGTTCTTCCCATTTTCCTTTGGTGGTGAGTAGGCTCTGGTTTTGATGGCAGGTTCAAATTCTTTGACAAATGATGGCTCAGCATCATAGAATGTAGGAGCCACAACCCTTGGAGTGAGCACCTTCATGATTGTGGTTGATATTGTTGGAGCAGAAGTTTGAGCATTAAGGAACAGAGATGATGCAATTGATTCATTGATCATCCTCTCTGCCTTTAGGATTCTTTCATTAGTCTCCTTGTTGATCTTTTCCAAAACTTCTATTCTGGCTTGCCTTTCACCATCTGAGATTTCTTCTAAGCTTTTAATCTCAGGCAAAGCCACTTGTTTCTTCACAGGGGAAGCCTTTATCTCAAACTCTGTTGGATTGACCACTACAATTGGCTGTTGCTCCCCCTCAATCTATGCTATCTCACTACTGGTAGCTTGAAATTGGCCAGTAGATGTTACAGCCTCTTCTGTGCTTGTTCCCATTTTCTCCATTTTCTCCCCCTTTTTGTTAGCATCAAGAGTTGGGGTTGAAGATGCAAGTAGCATTTCCAGTAGTTGAGTCTGTTTTGATTTATTGGCAATGATAGTGTGCATTTGAGATTCCATACTATCCACTCTGGAGGAAAGAAGTTGAACAGACTTAGCCAGGCTATCTTCTTTGAGAAGTTTGCTAGAAAGCACCTTCTGAGTGGTAGTAGGAGCTAGTGCCTCAATCCTGGCATCTAGTGCTATCTTCATATCTCTAATTGCAGACTTGACCTCCTCCTGTTGTGTTCTTTGAATAACAGATTGCATCTTTTGTAATTTCAGGGAGGCCATAACTTGCTCAAGAACAGTCTTTCTCTGTGGGTCTGCAGTTTGGTGCTCAGCCTTAGCAGATTGATATTGCTTCATGATTTCCACATTGAGATTCCCAAGTTCAGTGGCATTGGAAAACATCCATCCTGGAGTCTCATCCTCATTTATTTCTTCACCATCTGAACTTTGACTATCATCACTGCCAAACTCTTCACTTCCAGCACTTGGAGACAGGGTTTGTAAAGCTTCTTTTGCTCTTTGAAGAGATTCTGAGGTGTGCACTAGGTGCATTGCCTTCTCTGCCTCCACATTGCCCTGTTGTGCCATGACTTGATAGGTAGAAACAGGATGAGTAAAGGTTTCACGATCCAAAGAGATGGAGTCAATAATTGACTGATATTCTTTTCTAAATTCCATCTCTTTGGAAGCTTCATTAACCTCCATTAACTCACTTGCAATGGCTGAATCTGCCTGCCTTATTTCTCCTGTAGTCCCTTCTCTCCTCTCATCTCTCTTTTCTTGCATCAGGGGCTCCCCCTGGCTCACACCTCTCACACCCTCACCTTCACCTACTAAGGTGGAACTCTCTAGCTCTCTTTTTGCCTGACCGGAAGAAATGGTCAGCCTCTCATTGTTTTTCTCTCCTTTTGCCTGCTCACAAGGCAGCCTCTCACTCCCTTCCCTCATTCCTAAAAGTGTTTCAACTACTACAAACTCCTCCACAGTTGACATGGGAATGTCACATTTTGCAGTGGTAGAGAGAGTTGTCAACGGATAAAGTGTATCCATTGATGTAGTAGTTATTGCTGTCAACGGATAATTAGTTGTAGACATATCCGTTGATGGAGAAACACTTGTCAACGAATGAAGGATATCCGTTGAGGAAGGAAAAAGAGTATCCGTTGAAGTGAAAACCAACACTGAATCTGTGGTGATTGATTTTAAGGAAGGGGCCACAGATAGTGTTGTGAATTCAGGAATGGAAGATTGATGGCCCAACAAATCATCTAAAAGATGATGACCACCAATTGTTGAGTGGGGCTTCTCCAAGATTTTTAAAGATGGAGAATCAGGAATTGATATAGATATCATATCCACATCCAGAGATGGAGTTGGTGATGGTGGATCAAAATGTGTATCGATTTGAAGGTTAAGATCAAGGGGCTGTGACTCCATATTTATTGAAGTCACATCAAACTGAATTTGAGAAGGTACGGTTTGCTGTACAGTGTGTGCACCCTGTGATTCCCCAATGGTTTTGGATTTTACTCTTCTACCATAGGTTTTTGAGTGAGAGCTATCTGTGTCTCTTGCCCTTTTGTGCAGTGTTCCTGGAATGGAACTTAAATCTGTAGTCACACCTGTTGAGAGGATGTAACTAGAATTTGGCTTGTAGGTTCATTAACAGTCTTTTGAGAGACTGAAATGTTGGTTGCACCTGCCTCACCTTCCTTATCCTTAGGGCTTCTTTGATGTTCACCCTGTCCCTTACCACTCACTTCCACCTTCACACTCCCCTCAAGAGTTTTGGTAGTTTTTGCAACAGGTGCCTTTTGAGAGACACCTGAGGTTTGTCTTTTAGATTGTGGTTTTCGAACTCTGGATTTGGTCACTTTGGTAGGAGCCTGTTTGGTCACAGCCACAGACTCCATTGTGACACTAGAAGGCAAAGAAATTTGGGGGTTGGAGATAGGAGTTTCAGGGTTGGAAACAGTTACCTGAACAATTGGTAGATATACCAATTGTACTTCTGCATTTAGGTTCATTCGAATCAAATCACTTAAGACTCTCTTCTCCTGAACAAAACAAATGAACTTGCTATCCGAGTTAGCAATGGATAGCTCATTCTCAGATACATGCAGTGCTAGGAGCATCAAAAATCTAGCAAAATAAACATTCTTGCTCCTAGTTTCCTTTTTACCTAATTTAGCTGCTATCTCATACATGACTAGTGTGCCAAAATTATAGAATTTATTAGTCAAAAGCATACATAGCATAACTAGCATGGAATTGGTAACAGCATCAAAGTTACTAATCTTGCCAGAAAACGTTTTAATGAAGGCATCACAAAGATAACTCCATTCTTTAACCATACCTTTCCTAACAATTTTCCCTAAGTTCTCAGTACTAAGGGTATAATTTATGGAATTAAGCATGGTAACAATTTCAGCATTACTGGGTACATTCAGACAGTTATTCTCAGGCAATTTTAAACAAGCAGTTAACACATCAGAATTAACTACATAATTTTTACCCTTCAAAGAAAAAGCAAGTGTACCGTCTGTGCCATTGTACTCAGCAGATGCCCACACCTCTTCAATTACCTCGTGGATTAGAGGAGTGGTGGCAGTCATAGCATATGACAGTTTGCATTTCTTCACGAAATTCATCATGGTGTGATATGCTTCTGGAGCGTTCACTGTATCAACAAAGACCGCGAAATTGTTCTTCTCATAGGTAAACTCGGTGGAAGACATCATCTTAACAATAGGCGCCATTGAAGTGTTTGAACTTTTGTTGCAGAGAGAGATTTAGTGAAGAAGATGCAGTTAACTAATGAGATTCTTGAAAATGAATAAAGGTGAGATGTGAGGGCACAAAACAGCCTTTTATATTTTCCAAGAATTAAAAATGAAATAATTAAAAGTAATTACCCCATTGGACAAAAGTAACTGTCAGATAATAAATGAAAAGAAAAGAAGTACAGTCGTGACTAATTATACACGTTTACCAACGGCTATAAAGAGAAATATGTATATCAACGGATAAGGATTGGACGGTTGAGAAAACAGTTTATCCATCAATGACGTGGACAACCTGTTATCCGTTGACATACGAAAATCTAGTAATGTGTTTATACTACCAACGGATAAAAGGATATCCGTTGATAAGCAAATTTTGCCTTAAACAAAATTTCTGCTAAGAGTTATTCTGAGAGTTTTTAATTCCCAAGTAAGTCAAAACACATTTCTAGCTGCAATACAGTATTATTAGATACCACTAGGAATTATGAAAAATTAAGCATACCTAGTTCACCTACCAACCTTATGAATGAAGATTCATCAAGAGGCTTGGTGAAGATATCTGCAAGCTGCATTTCACTTGGCACAAAGTGCATTTCTGCTGTACCATTCATCACATGCTCTCTGATGAAGTGGTATTTGATGTCAATATGCTTGGTTCTCGAATGTTGCACTGGATTCTCTGTGATGGCAATAGCACTAGTGTTGTCACAGAAAATTGGAATCTTCTCAACTTTTAGACCATAGTCAATAAGTTGATTTTTCATCCAAAGAATCTGTGCACAACAACTTCCAGCTGCAATGTACTCAGCTTCGGCTGTAGAAGTGGAGACTGAGTTCTGTTTCTTACTGAACCATGACACAAGCCTGTTCCCTAGAAATTGACAGGAGCCTGTAGTACTTTTCCTATCAATTCTGCAACCTGCATAGTCTGCATCTGAATAGCCAATTAGATCAAAGCCAGAATCTCTTGGGTACCAAATGCCAAGGTTTGGTGTTCCCTTGAGATACCTGAAAATTCTCTTAATAGCAATCAAGTGAGACTCTCTAGGGTCAGCTTGAAATCTAGCACAAAGACATGTGGAAAACATTATATCAGGTCTACTAGCTGTTAGATATAGAAGTGAGCCTACCATGCCTCTATAGCTTGAGATGTCCACTGATTTTTCCTTAGTATTCAGCTCAAGCTTAGTTGCAGTGGCCATAGGTGTTTTTGCAGAGGCACAATCCATTAAGTCAAATTTCTTTAAGAGATCATAAATATATTTTGTTTGACTTATGAAAATTCCCTCATTAACTTGATTTACTTGTAAACCAAGAAAGTAAGTTAATTCACCCATCATGCTCATTTCATACCTACTTTGCATAAGTTAGGAAAACCTTTTGCAAAGCTTCTCATCTGTAGACCCAAAAATAATATCATCTACATAGATTTGAACAAGTATTGAAGAACCATTGACATTTCTATGAAATAAGGTTTTATCTACTGTACCTCTAGTGAAGTGATTCTCCAAAAGAAATTGAGATAAAGTGTCATACCAGGCTCTTGATGCTTGCTTCACACCATAAAGTGCTTTCAAGAGAAGATATACATAATCTGGAAATTCTGGATCTTCAAAGCCAGGAGGTTGATGGACATATACCTCTTCTTCCAGTTCCCCATTTAGAAAGGCACTTTTAACATCCATCTGATAGACTTTGAAGTTGGCATGTGATGCGTAGGCTAGGAAAATTCTGATGGCCTCAAGTCTTGCCACTGGAGCAAAAGTTTCATCAAAATCTATTCCTTCTTCTTGAGAATAGCCCTTTGCCACTAATCTAGCTTTATTCCTCACAATTATGCCATTTTCATCAGTCTTATTCTTGAGAACCCATTTGGTACCTATGATACCTCTATCATCAGGTTTGGGCACAAGCTTCAATACTTTATTTCTCTCAAATTGGTTTAGCTCTTCTTGCATTGCTAAGACCCAATCTGGATCTAGAAGGGCATCCTCCACTTTCTTAGGTTACTTTTGAGACAGGAAACTACTGTATAGGCATTCTTCTTGTGTGGCCCTCCTAGTTTGGACTCTTGAGTTTGAGTCACCAATGATTAACTCAAAAGGATGATCTCTGGTCCATTTTCTTGATGGTGGAAGGTTTGATCTAGATGAGGTTGCTTCATCTATATGAGCATGATCTTGTTGATTGACCATTGAGTTTTGACTTTGAGAAACTCCCCCTAAGTTTGTTGTCCTTGAGGAGTTATGAAGTTGACTGTCAATAGATGCATCATTTTGTCTATCAACGGATGCTCCATTTTTCCTGTCGACGGATACATGAGAATGCCTGTCAACGGATGCATCTGATGATCTAGTATGACTGTCAACGGATGCTTCATTTCCAGTGTTAGCATCACTTCTAGTTGGACCAACAACTCTGGGTGAATTTCCAAGGCCATGATCTTCATTTTCCTCATCATCATCAATGTACATTCTTCCTTCTACCTCATTTTCAAATCTCAACTTTTCATGGAAGCCTTCATCATTTAGACCTAGAATCTTTTGATCATCAAACACAACATGTACAGATTCCATAACAATGTTGGTTCTTAGATTGTAAACTCTATAGGATTTCCATGTTGCATATCCAACAAAGATAGCTTCATCTGCCTTTGCTTCAAATTTGCCCAAGTTATCTCCATGATTTCTTAGCACAAAACACTTACATCCAAAGACATGAAGAAAAGCTAACGTTGGTTTCTTGTTGGTGAATAATTGATAAGGAGTCATTCCTCTAGCTTGATTGATCAAGGAAATATTTTGAGTGAAGCAGGCAGTGTTGACAGCTTCAGCCCAGAAATATGTTGGCAATCTTGATTCACTTAACATTGTTCTAGCTGCTTCAATGAGAGTTCTGTTTTTCCTTTCAACAACCCCATTTTGTTGAGGTGTTCTAGCAGCAGAAAACTCATGGACAATTCCATTCTCTTCACAGAAAATCTTCATTGTGGAATTTTTGAATTCAGTGCCATTTGTCACTCCTAATTCTTTGTACTTTTACTTCAGAACCATTGTTTACTAGTCTGAGATGATTGATGATGATTTCACTTGCACAGTCTTTGGAGTGCAGAAAGAAGGTCCATGAAAACTTAGAAAAATCATCTACAATCACCAGACAGTATTTCTTCTTTGAAATGGACATGACATTTACTGGACCAAATAAGTCCATATGCAGCAATTGAAAGGGCTTAACAATGGATGACTCTGTCTTGCTCTTGAAGGATGATTTCTTTTGCTTCCCTAATTGGCAGGCATCACACAATCCATCCTTGATGAACTCCAATTGAGGGATTCCTCTAGCAAGGTCCTTTCTTACCAAATCATTCATAACTTTAAAATTCAAATGAGACAGCTTTTTATGCCATAGCCAACTCTCATCCTTGCTTGCTTTGCTGAAGAGACAAGTAATGGATTCTGAGCATACTGAGTTGAAATCAGCTATGTAAACATTTCCTTTTCTAAAGCCTGTCAGAACCACATTGTTGTTTTCCTTGGTAGAAACAACACAGGCTTCTTTAGTGAACTTTACTTCATAGTCTTTGTCATAAATCTGACTGACACTCAGCAAATTGTGCTTCAAACCTTCAACTAAAGCCACTTCTTCAATGATGACATTGTCCTTTGTAATCAAGCCATATCCCTTAGTATATCCTTTGCTGTCATCTCCAAAGGTAATTCTAGGGCCAGCTTCCTCCTTGAACTCTGTGAGCAGGGTTGAATCTCCTGTCATATGCCTAGAACATCCACTGTCTAGGTACCATAGATTCCTCTTATTTCCTTGCACACAATCCAAAATACAAATCAAGTTGATTTTGGTACCCAAGTTTCCTTGGGTCCTTTCTTGTTAGCCTTTGGTTTTACACTCTTAGCAATCTTCACTTTGGGTGTAGATGCTTGAGTGATAGGTTTTGACAGATGCTCATTTGCATAAATATTTGATGCATGCATTTGTGAAAAATTGGCATACATATTATCCATGCTAGGAATGCTCCATGACATTTGTGGCATATTCACATATTGAAAATAAGGATTAGGCACATATGGCATGTTCCCATATGGATTTGAAAAACTAGCATTCTAATACAAGCCAGGCATTGCAGGCATACTTGGCATAGATTGAAGTACATGAACAGGAGTCCTTTTAACAGACTTGCAATTAGAAGATAGGTGATTGACACTATTGCAATTACCACAAGTTTTCCTAGGAGCAAACTTGTCAGGAGAATAATTGTTTTTCTTGTTAATGCCTATCTTACCATTTCTGTTCTTTTTCTTTTTACCCTCAGTCTCTACCTTTTCATTAACTGACTTACCAACAGCCTTTTTGTTAGGTAAATCACCTGCCTTAGCCTTCTCACTTGATTTGGCTTGGCTACTTTCACTAGAAACAAAGTTCTTGGCTACTGGACCATACTGATTATTCAGTTTCTTGAGTTCCTTCTTACTAACAGACTTTTTGTTAGTCGACGGATACCTCTCATCCGTTGATGGTTCATCTGTCAACGGATTATCACTATCCGTTGATTCAGAAATAGTCTCTAGATCCTCAAGGCAGGGTTCTAGCTCCTTTTTCTTTTGAGTCCAGGTATCCCTCACAAATGATTCTATTCCCTGGACTTCTATTATGTTTTGAGAAATATTTCTACAACTTTGAAATTTGGCAATTATCCCTTGTTCTTTTTCAAGTTGGTCTCTTAAAATCAGTTCTCTTTTTAACACAGCTTCAAGTTCACTTTTAGCATCATTGCAATCAACTCTCATTTTCTCAAATTCTAGAAATTGAACTTCTAGAACTGCATTTCTATCACTTAAGAACTGATTAGTTTCTTTAATCCTATTGTTCTCTTTAGTAAGTGATTTAAGAGTAACACTCAAGTGATATAGTTCAGTAGACATTTCATCTATAACACTATTGCATTCCTCTTTGGTGAGCTCAGAGAGATTAGTAGAATATACCTGATTGCTAGCTGAACTTGCTTCCTACTCAGAATCAGCCATTAATGCAAGGTTGACAAACTCAGCATCATCATCAGAATGATTTCCATCAGCAGCCCAGTCATACTCTTGGGTCATGAATGCCTTTCCTTTCTGTCTGAGAAGATCAAAATATTTCTTCTTGTAGTCAACAGTTTCAGTTGGCTTTCCCTTGTTCTCAGATCTAGGCTTCCTGCATTCACTTATCATGTGACCAGCAATTCCACAATTGTAGCATTTAATTTTGGATTTATCCACATAATTGCTTGTAGAAAAATCCTTGTTAAATGGCTTGGCCACCCCAGAGTTTCTTCTGAATTTTAGCTTAGAGAATCTCCTAGATAGAAAGGCTAAATGCTCATCTATCTCATCCAATTCATCCTGTTGTAGGACACTCATTTCTTCAGACACCTTTTCCTTGCTTTTGCTTGATTCTGCTCTACCTTCACAAACCTCCCTGTTTGGTGTAGATTTAGCAGCTTCAGTCCTCTTCTGCTCCAAGTTGGCAACAAGTACAACTGACCCACTTTTCTTTTGGGCCTTCTCAATTTCTTCATCCTGCTCCATTTCTAGTTCATATGTCTTTAAATTTCCATAGAGCCTTTCAAGAGTAAATGACTTGTACTCTTGAGTGTTTATTAGAGAAACAGTCATAGGCTTCCACTCTTTGGGCAGTGATCTCAGAAATTTGAGATTAGAATCTTTCACTTGGTAGATTCTTCCATACAGTTTCAAGCCATTCAGTAGCTTTTGAAATCTACTAAATGTGTCATTCAATGTCTCTCCATTCTTGAAATGGAAGTGCTCATACTGTTGGATCAGTAGCTGCATATTGTTTTCCCTTACTTGTTCTGTACCTTCACAAAGGGTTTGAACAATGTCCCATACTTCCTTGGCGGTAGTACAGTTGATAACATTGTCAACCATGTCTGTTTCTAAACCATTAAACAGAATATTCATGGTCTTTTTATCTTTGTGAACTTCTGCAACATCCTCAGTGCTCCACTCAGAAACAGGTTTTGGGATGTACGTGTCTGGTGCATCTGCAGCAAGACCAACTCTTGAAGCAGCCTTCATTGGAACATGAGGACCCTTCTCAATGCAATCTACAAAACCTACATCAATAGACATGAGATGTAGACGCATTTTTACTTTCCAGTGAAAGTAATTTTCCCTATCAAGAACCGGTATCTTCACTCCATAATCCTTCTTAGACATGTTGGAAGTGTGTTGATCTTTAAACTTCAAATATATTAGAAACTTACTCTGATACCAATTGTTATTCCCAGATTACACACTTGTATAATTGTAGAAGGGGGGGTTGAATACAATTCTTGATAGTTATAAATTTTTGATAAAAACCACAGAAATCTATAAAGAAATAATTGCTGAATAGAAATGGTTCACAAACACATAAAAAATCAGGTGGTTAAATGTACCACCTGAGACTTTTATTTGAAGAAAACCCTGTGATACAAATGTACACAGCTTCTGTGTTTACAACTCTTTGCTTCTAAATATATTCAAGAAACCCTAAGCAAATGTTTCTGTTTTCTTCGTTTCTAAAGAGTTGCTACACTTGGTTATATATCCCAAGTTTACAAGTACTACAGGAATAAGATAATATTAATCTAATTCTAGTTTACTTGCTACTCCACTCCAAATCCACATGTAGCCGAAAGGTTGTCCTTGTGAACAGATATGTCCCCTGCACCTTTCTTGTATGTACTGTGTAAATGGAATGCTTCTTTCTTCTGTGTTTCCAAAGTATGGCTGCCATACTGCTTTTTATACCTACTATCAACCCATGTGATCTGTCAGTCAAACCTGTCCTTATCAACTGCTAATTCCCAGCTAGCATAGGATAAAGTGACAATGATTATCCGTTGATGTTGTGCACAATTATCCGTTGATGGTAGTTTGAGCTGTATCCGTTGATCGAGTAGATTTGAGTTGTATCCGTTGATAGAGCCCTGCTCTTATCCGTTGATGTTAGGAATAATTCATAAGTTGTGATGTTAAGAATAGAATTTACACATTATACTTCTTGTAATCCTGATCTTATAAAGGATTTAGCACTGTATATAGGTTTTATGTGTAAAACAGTTATCTGTATAGTTTAATCAGGAATGAACAGTGTATCGGAGACTACATGTCAGGAATAGAGAGCAAATCCTGATGACGTGTCCAATACTGATGGTTGATCAGATACTGATGCAGTGTGCAGATCCTGATATCAGTCTTGTTACTGATGATGTCATTATGGATGCTACAGAAACTGGCAAGTGCTATAAAACAGGATCGTTGTTTGAAGAACAAGCAAGAAGATATTATGAAGGAAAGAGTTTTCGATTGAAGGAAACTATCGACTAGAAGGCAGAACATTGTCAGGTATAGATTATATCTTTCTGTTATTAGTTTAGGTAGCATTATAAATATTCTCTCAATATCATTGTAAAGAGTGTAGCTCGTGAGGATAAAGTTCGAGTGCGTAGCTCTGTATAAGGTTTGTATTCGAGAAGTTCGAAACAAACAGAGAGATATTTGTATTGTCAGCAGCTGCTAAAGGTATTGTACACCTTTGGTAGAGTTTGTATTTGATCTTATTAATACAAACAAGAGTTTGATTCATTCGTTTATTCTTGTTTTCATAATCAAGCAAAAATCAGACAGGATTATATAACTTGTATTCAACCCCCCCCTTCTACAAGTTATTCGAGTTAACAATTGGTATCAGAGAGGGTTGATTTCGAATAATCATAAAGATCTGCAATCATGTCTGGTTACAAGGATGGGAATACTAAGATTCCTATGCTCAAGAGAAACGAATATACTCTATGGGAAGTAAAGATGTTGCATCATCTGGAAGCAACAGATCCTGATTATCTTGACAGAATCAGAGATGGACCTTTTGTTCCAACAAAGGTCGTTGGACAAGCAACTGTTGATGGTAAGGTTGTTCCAGAACACACAGCAGAGAAGCCAAAATCTGAATGGTCAGATAAGGACAAGGAGAGTGTTCTTAAAGATGCTAAAGTGAGAAACATATTGTTCAATAGTCTTGATTCTGTTCTCACTAATTATGTTCTCTCTTGTAAAACTGCTAAGGATATATGGGACAATCTTAAGGTTCACTGTGAAGGAACTAAGCCTGTCAGGAAGAACATGAGGACATTACTTATACAACAGTATGAGTACTTTGAATCCAAGTCTGGTGAGTCACTTACTGATACCTTTGATAGGTTTACAAAACTCATCAATGAGATGGCCATGCATGGTAAATATTATGACTTGGAGGATATGAATACAAAGTTCATGAAAGCTTTGCCTGATTTCTACAATGAGAAGATATCTGCGATTGAGGAAGCTAATGATCTGGATGAGATTTCATTAGAGGCAGTCTATGGAAAATTGAGAGCTTATGAACTTGACAAGCAGCAGAAGAAGAGCAGGAGTGAAGGAAAGATGAAGACTATTGCACTTACTGCTCAATCTGAAGTAAAGAAGCTTCCTGAAGAACAGCATGAAGAGATTGCTGTAAAGAATTCGAGGAAGAAGAAAAGCAAAGAAAGTTCTGAGTCAGAGACTACTGATATGGACTCTGACAACAATGATTCTGAATCTGAGATGCAAGAACTCTTTGCTATGTTTGCTAAAGCCTTCAAGAAAGGCAGATTCAACAGGAGAAGATTTAGCAAAGGACCTTTTCAAAAGAAGGAGGAGAAGAAGAGTGACAAGAGCAAAAGTACAATTGTCAAGCTTGATAAGGCCAAGATCAAGTGCTTTAACTGCAGCGAGCTTGGACACTTTGCTAGTGAGTGTAAGAAGCCTAGGAATTCAGGAAAGGGTAATGCACTTATGGTCACACAGAAGGATTGGGCTGATTCCAGTGACTCTGAAGATGAATTGGATTATGAAAACATTGCATTGATGGCCAATAGTTCAGACAAACCTGGATCTCCAAAGAAAACTTCTCCATCCTCTGATAAGGGCACAGGAAAGAAGCATTCAATTATCTTGGACAGTGGATGCTCTGGACACATGACTGGAAAGAAGTCCCTGCTTACAAAGTTTGAGAGGAAAGCTGGCCCAGTAATATCTTTTGGAGATGGCAACAAAGGAGAAACTCTGGGATATGGCTCAATTATTTTGGGGAATGTCATCATAGAAAATGTAGCACTGGTTGAAGGCTTGAAACATACTCTTTTAAGCATAAGTCAACTGGGTGATAAAGGTTACAAATCAATCTTTGACAGAGAAGGATGCAAAGTCTTGAATATGCAGAATGGAGACATTGTTCTAACTGGTCAAAGGCATGGTAACATATATGAAGCCAGCTTAAGTGATACATCTAAAGGAATTGTTAGATGTCTCTACAGTAAAGCAACAAATGATGAAAGCTGGAATTGGCACAAGAAGCTCTCACATCTTAATTTCAAGAAGCTTAATCAACTTGTTAAATAGAATTTGGTGAGAGGCCTACCTCAGGCAAATTTTGTGCAAGATGGACTTTGTGATGCATGTCAGTTTGGAAAGCAAAGAAGAACCACTTTCAAGAGCAAGACTGAAAATTCAATTACTGAACCATTTCACATGCTACATCTTGATCTGTTTGGTCCAGTAAACATTATGTCTATCAGCAAGAAAAGATATGCTCTAGTTATGGTGGATGATTTCACAAGGTTTACATGGGTGTTCTTTCTACACAAGAAGGATGAAGCTCCTCAGCAAATCATTGAACTCATCAAGAATATTCATAATAACTCTGAGTACAAAGTCAAAGTACTTAGGAGTGACAATGGTACAGAATTCAAGAATTCTACAATGGAGGGGTTTTGTGCAGACAATGGAATTACTCAACAGTTTTCTGCACCTGGTACACCTCAACAAAATGGTGTAGTGGAAAGAAAGAACAGGACTCTCATAGAGGCAGCAAGAACCATGCTTGCAGATGCAAAACTTCCAACCTACTTTTGGGCAGAAGCTATTAACACTGCATGTTTCACTCAGAACTGTACCTTGGTAAATAGTCATGGAAAGACTCCCTATGAGATGATCAAAGGAAAGAAACCAAGTGTGAAATACTTTCACATCTTTGGATGTAAATGCTATGTCCTAAAAGTTCATCCAGAACAACTTGGAAAATTTGAAGCCAAATCGGATGAAGCAATTTTTCTAGGATATTCAGCATCTAAGGCCTTCAAAGTTTATAATCTCAGAACTCACATTGTTATGGAATCAATTCATGTTGCATTTGATGATAAGAAATTTGGAATTTTGCAAACTGATGAAAGCCATGACAAATTGGAATTTGAAAATCTGAAGATTTCTGAGATACTCTCAAGTGATGATGAAGGTTCTCCAGAAGGAATTTCTATTGCTTCTCAAAGGAATGTTACTGTTGAGGGGGAGCAAATCAATCAGAGAGAACACAGTAATCATCAGGAGCAGACTAGTCTTTCAGAGTCTATTCCATCAGGAATTGACGTTTCAGAGTCTACTCCATCAAGAACTGACCTTTCAGAGTCTACTGAGGAAAGATCAGTAACTAGCAGCAATATGGAATCTACTGATTCTATTGATCAAAGGAGAGTTTTTGAAGGTAGAGAGAATTCTTCTACAAGAAATACCACTAACTTAGGGGGAGAGACTAGCAGAGTTAATCTACCACCTGTTAGAAAATGGACAAAGGATCATACTGAAGATTTGATAATTGGTGATCCAAATAGTGGTGTTCGAACTAGAAGATCAATTCAAAATGAATGCTTGTATAGTTGCTTTCTCTCAAAGAATGAACCTAAGAAGGTTGAAGAAGCCTTACAGGATCCTGATTGGGTAATTGCAATGCAGGAGGAGTTAAATGAGTTTGAGAGAAACAAAGTTTGGAAACTGGTACCAAGACCTAAAGGTAGATCTATTGTTGGTGCAAGATGGGTTTTCAGAAACAAGCTAGATGAATCTGGTATGATTGTAAGAAACAAAGCAAGACTGGTGGCCAAGGGATATTCTCAGGAAGAAGGCATTGATTATGATGAGACCTTTGCACCTGTAGCAAGATTGGAAGCAATCAGAATGTTTCTTGCATTTGCAGCTCATTCAAAATTCAAGGTATACCAGATGGATGTTAAGAGTGCTTTTCTAAATGGCAAACTTGATGAAGAAGTATATGTAGAACAGCCACCTGGATTTGTTGATCCAAAGTTTCCAAATCATGTCTACAAACTTGACAAGGCACTCTATGGACTAAAGCAGGCACCAAGAGCATGGTATGAGACTTTGTCTAAATTTCTTCTTGAAAATGGCTTCACAAGAGGTACAATTGACAAAACTCTATTCTTTAGAAAGATAAAAGGTGAATTGCTTTTAGTTCAAGTTTATGTTGATGATATTATTTTTGGTTCTACTAATGAGAAGTTATGTGCTAAGTTTAGCAAGCTTATGCAGTCTAAGTATCAAATGAGCATGATGGGTGAACTAAATTATTTCTTAGGCTTGCAGGTCAAACAGACTGAGACTGGTATTTTCATTAATCAGTCAAAGTATATCAAAGATCTTTTAAGAAGGTTTGACTTTCAAGACTGTGCAGTTGCAAAAACACCCATGGCAACAGCCACTAAACTAGACTCTGATCCTAAGGGGAAGAGTGTGGATAATACTAGTTATAGAGGCATGATAGGCTCTTTGTTATATCTAACTGCAAGTAGGCCAGATATAATGTTTTCTACCTGTTTATGTGCTAGATTCCAAGGTGATCCTAAGGAATCTCATTTAATTGCTGTGAAGAGAATTTTTAGATATCTCAAAGGAACTCCAAATCTTGGTTTGTGGTATCCTAGAGAATCTGATTTCTTTCTAATTGGCTATTCAGACTCTGATTATGCAGGGTGTAAAATAGACAGGAAAAGCACTACAGGTACATGTCAATTCTTGGGAAATAGATTGATTTCTTGGGCAAGCAAGAAGCAACAATCTGTTTCAACCTCAACTGCAGAAGCTGAGTACATAGCAGCAGGCAGTTGTTGTGCACAGCTCCTTTGGATAAGAAATCAGTTGATGGATTATGGTATGACACTTAGTAATATTCCTATGTTTTGTGATAATACTAGTGCTATTAAAATTGCAGAAAATCCAGTTCAACATTCAAGGACTAAGCACATTGATGTCAGGTATCATTTTATTAGAGAACATATTGAGAATGGTACTGTGGAACTTCATTTTGTTCCTACTGACAAACAGCTTGCAGATATTCTAACTAAACCACTTGATGAGACTACATTCAGTAGACTAGTAAGTGAGTTAGGAATGTTAAATTTTTAGATCTTTAACATCTGCAAAAGTAGCAAGGTATGTTGTTCTTAGCTTATAGACTTGATATTCTTGTCAGGATCTATATTTGATTGTTAAATGTTTTAGCTATAACACATTGCCTTGATAAATTTCAGTATGATAGACTTGTTAATAATCATCAGGATTAGATTTGTTATCAGGATGCTGACGTCATCAGTATTGTGTCAGTATCAGGATTATGAAAATTGTTTCAGATCCTGACGTTTACTTTGTGTAGTAATCTGATTCTGTGATGTGTTAAGTCTATGCTAGCAAGTTTTGATATTTGCATACTGATAATTTATACATCATTCAGAAATCAAAAGACAAGCAGATAACAAGAAATTGTATTTTCATTAATAAAAATCATTACATGGAAATGAAATACAACATCTTTTTGTCTAAATCTCTATTCTATACTTGTCTTTGATATGAACTCTGAGGAACAGGACAAGGAGCATCTCAAGAAATCCATTAGGGGATGAAAGTCTTGGATTCCTTGTCTGGGCGACTTGAATGAGAGCAGCTAACTTAAATGAATAGCATCTCCATCAAGATCAACCTCAGACTCTCGGCCAAATTCTTCATCCTCAAGTTTTGAGGAGGTTAGGGGAAGATTGTATCCAACAGATGGATTTTCTAGGAGAAACTTCTGGATATTATCGAAAACCAATCCATTCATGATTAGTTCGATGAGAAGAGTCGTTTGTTCAAAGAGATGATCAAGAACAGGATGTTCATCGACCAAGAAAAATCTGAAAAATGGGTTTGAAGGAATTTTTGGGTTGAGAAGCATTGTTGAGAAGAAAAGAAATTGAAAGGTTATGGAGAATAGCACAAGGCGTTTGGTTCTTTTAAAGGAAGACGTGAGAAGCTGAGCAGTCACTTGGAAGTCTTAATGAAGTCAAATGCTAATTATTGCATTAGACTGTATTTCTTGTTTCAAGAAATATTGAAAATATCTAACCAATTGATTTTCTGTTCAGATTAATTGTTTATTTTCTTTTTCAGATAAAAGAAAAATGCCACGTGGAAACTCCATATTAAGTCGCTGATTATATTGGTCAGGATTTCATGTGTGACCATCAGGATGTGAAAATCATTGCTTGTGATTATTTTGATGAGAGGTCATCAGGAAAAGGAAGCTGATCAGTATTGCTTATTTATACCCTGATTTATTTCATGAAAATAAATTTTGGATTTTATTTTCCAAAAATCGTGGGTAACTGCATTTTTCAGGGACTGACACCTGTCAATCTACGTGTCAACGTGGGATAGTGGTCTGAAAGATTTGTGAAATATATTTGTTTTGAAACTCTAATCGTGTAATTGCTTTCTCTAATCTTACATTCTCTAAAGCAAAAATCACTCTTGAGTTTTCAAAATCACTAATCCATTTCAAGAATTTTTCAAGTTTCTTTTCAGATCAAAAATGGCAGCTCAGAGAAGATTACCTAAATCAGTAGCCTTCAAGTTTGGTGACTTTGATTTTATGACAAACAATCATGTTGCAGCTATCACCAACAAGGAAGGAGTATCATCTGATTTTCATCCAATCATGGACTTTCTGGTGTGTGGACCATTAAGTTATGCATTGACAGCATCTCCACAGATTAATCAAGTAGCTGTTTCACAAGCTTGGGAGAATGCTGAGGTAATTGATTCTACTCAGAGTCAATCAGGTAAGATTGTTCTACATTTAGGACAAGATTTATTTGACATTACTGAATCTGTTGTTAATTCAGTACTTTGCTTACCTGTTACTGATAGTTATGAGAATGTACCATCTGATGATAATATAAGAACTATGTTGTCTGAATTAGGTTATAGTGGACCTCTAGATAACATGAGCCAGTTGAATAGAACTTTTCTTAGAAAGGAATGGTCTTTTTACTTTGATCAAATTGCTAAATGTTTTACTGGCAAATGTAGTTCTTTTCAACAAATTACTTCTGTTACATCACATATTGCTTATAGTTTGCTTTATGACAGAGTAATTAACATTGGTCATATTATCTTAAGTCAGATGAGTATTAAACTTGGGTCAAGAGATCAAAACAGGAAAATGGTTTATTATCATAGATTTATGCAATTGTTTATTAACCATTTTATTCCTGATGTTGAAGCTAGATTTGGTAGGGAACATTGTGTTTCTTCTTATGAACAGCAAAAGAGAATTTTCTCTGATATTACAAAGAAGGACAATGAAAAGAATCTAGATGAAATACCTGCAATTCATTATCCACATCATTTTCAGGTAATTCTTAACACTCATCTTCCTACTATCTACAATTCTTCTTTCTTTTGTGGTGAAATGGCTCAGGAATCTCAATTGGAGGAGAACCCACCTGTGTCTACCCAAGTAGCCCAAAACATCATAGTCTCTGAAACAATTCAAGAACCAAATTTTGATCCACAGCCTATTGTTTCAAAGAAACCAACCTCTGGTGTTTCTCAAAAGACATCAGTTGTAAGGAAGAGAAGATTTGTTGTGTCAAGTAGTAGTAGTAATTCTAGTGAAGATGATGATGATTTAACTCTTGCAGAGAGAGCAGAATTGAAGGCTGCAATTCAACTTTCTTTGTTAGCACAAAGAGATGAAAAACCTAGTCACAGCCAGGCTGCAGTCTCTCAAAAGGCTGTAGTTCTTAAAAAGGGAAAACAGTTACTGGATACTGTCTCTCAAAAGACTGTGTCTATTGAACAAAGATCTCATCCCAAGATCACTTCTGTGTCTACACCTCTTGAGTCTTCTCAGGATAAATCTTTTGCTCACTATATCAGGAGAACAAGGAGAAAGATTCAATTGTCACCTACACACACAGAGTCTAGTCCAACTAATATCATGCAGGTTTCTACAAATCAAGCTACATCTATGTCAGTATTTGACAAGAGAGATCTGGATATTGATTCTTCATGGGAAACTACATTATCATACAGACTGGCTATGGGACTAATTTCTCTCAAAGTGAAGTTATCAAGGCCTGTTCTAGACTTTTTGGTTGAAAAAGTACCAAAACTTTTATTTCCAGATGAATATGGACTTCTACATCAAAGACTTGACTTAATGAAGATGTATTTCTATGTATCTGTCAGAAGACAATTAGTCAAGAAATTTGGACTCTCGAAGCATGTTGCACTTCAATCACTTCATGCATATTTATTTGACAAGGATGTAATTATTGAAGATGCTTCAGCTCAAGGTGAACAACTGGAGGAAGTAGATAGAGAGAAGCAGTCAACAGAAGATACTATTGCACCAGTGGTAAATAGTAGGAAAGATCAGATCACAGTCACTGTAACACAAGAACCATCTAGTCAGAGGAAGGATGACTCAGGAGCTGTGATAGCTGATGTTGAAAGGTCTTCTGTGATGACTGAGAATGCAAGTGAGATACCCTATGATATGGGAGGAATGACTTTGGTTGATTTTTCTGAAGATCAAACAAATTTTGTTCAGTCAGAGTCTATCCACCTTGAGGGTGTGTCTCAGCAAACAACACTTAAAGACGGTGATATACTAACTATGGTGTCTAATGAAGTATTACTGAAGACATCAGAGTCTAGTAAACAACCTGAAAGTGGCATACTGGAGCCTGTAGTTTCTGAAAGGAAAGAAGATGATTGTATGGGTTCAGAGACTATAGCAGCTCACTCCTTGGAGAAAACCTCAAGCCACATGCCATATGAGGAACCCTCTCTCCATGTGAGTTCAGGTATAAAAACTCCTTCTAAACTCTATTTTTCTGTAGGTCATGAGAGCACTTATCTAAATTTGAGTGATACAGTTGAAAAGATGGACTTAGATCCACAATTTGAGCGGCTGGCTCCTGACCAGGCAAAAGGTGAGGTAGAAAGAGTGTTGACTTTAGAGAGTGAAAGTGAGAATGAGGGTATGGATGATCAACTCCATAGTGAGGGAGAGAAAATTAGGAAACCATCATTTGATTTCTGGGATCAGGTTTTTCCTGAATCTTGGTCTGAAAATTTGGGTATGGATGCTGGTACTTATTCATTCATCAAAATGTATCAGAAGAATGACCTAGCACATCACAATGCAAAGCCAGAAGTTAAAGCTCAGAAGCAAAAGGAGAGGCTTGCAGAAATCATTAACAGAAGAGGTGCCAGGATAAAGCAATCTCTTGATACATATGTACCAGATGAAGATCCTAATGATCCTAGTGTTCCTTTGTATGTACTTCCAATATCAGCTAGAATTGAGACATCAATAGTCTCTGATCACTCTAAGGAGGAGTCAGGATTTGAAGATGTTAGTACACAGAATACTGGTGAAGGAGATGATGATCATGTTTCAGTTCCAGAACAGAAAGATGAAGACGTTGATACTTCTAATCAGGTTTTATTACTTGAATATCATACAACTCAAGCAACTTCTTCTACAAGACTTGAAGATAAAGTTCTTTCTGATTCTGATACTGAAGATACTAGAAGCACTTCCAATATTGAAGTTCATTCTGATATTTTGAAAGATATTCAGAATTCTCAAATTGCTATTCAAATAAGACTTCAATCACTTGAAGATAACCAAGTCACAATTATGGAAAATCAAGCAGTTCTTATGAATCTCATTTGTTCTGTTTCTGAATCTCTTGGAATTAATGTTGCTGATGTCAAAAAGGGGGAGATAAAGACAATTCAAAGACAACAACAACACTACCAGACTGAAGGAGATAAAGATAAATCTAAAGCTGGGGGAGATAAAGAGCAGACAAAGGGAAGTAAAAAGAAGAACTAGCAGGAGTGACAGTGGTGAATCTCAGCTAGGAAGAGGTAAAGGAAGAGCAGCATTAATAGTTAAAATTCTTTCTTCTAAGTACTAGATAAACGTCTACATCTGTGAAGGAGGTACTTAACTTCATAATTCTACATTCATAAATTCTATTCTGGTTGTATTGTTATATGTTTTGACATCCACAACTTAGATTTATGCTTCAGATTGTAAAGCATAAATAGGGGGAGATTGTTAGGAATAATTCATAAGTTGTGATGTTAAGAATAGAATTTACACATTATACTTCTTGTAATCCTGATCTTATAAAGGATTTAGCACTGTATATAGGTTTTATGTGTAAAACAGTTATCTGTATAGTTTAATCAGGAATGAACAGTGTATCGGAGACTACATGTCAGGAACAGAGAGCAAATCCTGATGACGTGTCCAATACTGATGGTTGATCAGATACTGATGCAGTGTGCAGATCCTGATATCAGTCTTGTTACTGATGATGTCATTATGGATGCTACAGAAACTGGCAAGTGCTATAAAACAGGATCGTTGTTTGAAGAACAAGCAAGAAGATATTATGAAGGAAAGAGTTTTCTATTGAAGGAAACTATCGACTAGAAGGCAGAACATTGTCATGTATAGATTATATCTTTCTGTTATTAGTTGATAGGTAGCATTATAAATATTCTCTCAATATCATTGTAAAGAGTGTAGCTCGTGAGGATAAAGTTCGAGTGCGTAGCTCTGTATAAGGTTTGTATTCGAGAAGTTCGAAACAAACAGAGAGATATTTGTATTGTCAGCAGCTGCTAAAGGTATTGTACACCTTTGGTAGAGTTTGTATTTGATCTTATTAATACAAACAAGAGTTTGATTCATTCGTTTATTCTTGTTTTCATAATCAAGCAAAAATCAGACAGGATTATATAACTTGTATTCAACCCCCCCTTCTACAAGTTATTCGAGTTAACAGTTGATACACTTTCACTTAGACAGAATTACATAGCATAGCTTATTTACAATTGGCTACCCTATTCTGCCTATCCATTGATGGTCAACATGACTCTGAATAAAAACACTATCAACTGATAAATAGGGATATTGCAGTATGCTACAAAACCTCATCCGTTGATGAGCTACCTGTCAACGAATAGAGTTATAAGGCCTTATCCGTTGATAGTTACAAAACTTGACTTATACAATTTTGCTTGAATGTTAAGTTATCATCAACTACAACATATTCCTAACAACATTGATGTCAGGTATCATTTTATTAGAGAACATATTGAGAATGGTACTGTGGAACTTCATTTTGTTCCTACTGACAAACAGCTTGCAGATATTCTAACTAAACCACTTGATGAGACTACATTTAGTAGATTAGTAAGTGAGTTAGGAATGTTAAATTTTTAGATCTTTAACATCTGCAATAGTAGCAAGGTATGTTGTTTTTAGCTTATAGACTTGATATTCTTGTCAAGATCTATATTTGATTGTTAAATGCTTTAGCTATAACACTTTGCCTTGATAAATTTCAGTATGATAGACTTGTTAATAATCATCAGGATTAGATTTGTTATCAGGATGCTGACGTCATCAGTATTGTGTCAGTATCAGGATTGTGAAAAGTGTTTCAGATCCTGACGTTTACTTTGTGTAGTAATCTAATTCTGTGATGTGTTAAGTCTATGCCAGCAAGTTTTAATATTTGCATACTGATAATTTATACATCATTCAATAATCAAAAGACAAGTAGATAATAAGAAATTGTATTTTCATTAATTGAAAGCATTACATATATGGAAATGAAATACAACATCTTTTTGTCTAACTTCTACTGATAATCCTATACTTGTCTAATGATATGGTTTCTGAGATACAGGACAAGGAACATCAAGAAATCCATCAGGGGATTTGAACAGCCTCGTCTGCTTCTGGATTCCTTGTCTGGGCGACTTGAATGAGAGTAGCTAACTTAAATGAATAGCATCTCCATCAAGATCAACCTCAGACTCTCGGCCAAATTCTTCATCCTCAAGTTTTGAGGAGGTTAGGGGAAGATTGTATCCAACAGATGGATGTTCTAGGAGAAACCTCTGGATATTATCTGAAACTAATTCATCCATGATTAGTTCGATGAGAAGAGTCGTCTTTTCAAAAAGATGATCAAGAACAGGATGTTCATCGACTTTGAAAAATCTAAAGAATGGGTTTGAATGGAATTTTGGTTTGAGAAGCATTGTTGAGAAGAAAAGAAATTGAAAGGTTTATGGAGAAAGGCATAAGGCGTCTGTTTCTTTTAAAGAAAGACGTGAGAAGCTGAACAGTCACTTGGAAGTTTTAATGAAGTAAGATGCTAATTATTGCGTATGACTGTATTTCTTGTTTTCAAGAAATGTTGAATATATCTAACCAATTGATTTTTGTTCAGATTAATTGTTTATTTCTTTTTCAGATAAAAGAAAAATGCCACGTGGAAACTCCAATTAAGTCTCTGAAATCAGGATGATATTGATCAGGATTTCATGTGTGACCATCAGGATTTGAGAATTATTATATTTTTAAATCACATTGTATTTTGTGATTATTTTGATGAAAGGTCAACAGGAAAAGGAAGCTGATCAGTATTGATTATTTATACCCTGATTTATTTCATGAAAATCAATTTTGGATTTTATTTTCCAAAAATCGTGGGTAACCGCACTTTTCAGGGACTGACACCTATCAATAGCTACGTGTCAACGTGGGATAGTGGTCTGAAAGATTTGTGAAATATATTTGTTTTGAAACTCTAATCATGTAATTGCTTTCTCTAATTTTACATTCTCTAAAGCAATAAACACTCTTGAGTTTTCAAAATCACTAATCCATTTCAAGAATTTTTTAAGTTCTTTTCAGATCAAAAATGGCAGCTAAGAGAAGATTACCTAAATCAGTAGCCTTCAAGTTTGGTGACTTTGATTTTATGACGAACAATTATGTAGCAGCTATCACCAACAAGGAAGGAGTGTCATCTGATTTTCATCCAATCATGGACTTTCTGGCATATAGACCATTAAGTTATGCATTGACAGCATCTCCACAGATTAATCAAGCAGATGTTACACAAGCTTGGGAGAATGCTGAGGTAATTGATTCTACTCAGAGTCAATCAGGTAAGATTGTTCTACATTTAGGACAAGACTCATTTGATATTACTGAATCTGTTGTTAATTCAGTACTTCACTTACCTGTTAGTTTGAATTATGAGAATGTACCATCTGATGATGATGTTAGAACTATGTTGTCTGCATTAGGTTATAGTGGACCTTTAGACAACATGAGCCAGTTGAATAGGTCTTTTCTTAGAAAGGAATGGTCTTTCTTCTTTGATCAAATTGCTAAATGTTTTACTGGTAAATGTAGTTCTTTTCAGCAAATTACTTCTGTTACATCACATATTGCTTATAGTTTGCTTTATGACAGAGTAATTAACATTGGTCACATTATCTTAAGTCAGATGAGTATTAAACTTGGGTTAAGAGATCAAAACAGAAAAATGGTTTATTATCATAGATTTATGCAAATGTTTATTAACCATTCTATTCCTGATGTTGAAGTTAGATTTGGTAGGGAACATTGTGTTTCTTCTTATGAACAACAAAAGAGAATTTTCTCTGACATTATAAAGAAGGACAATGAAAAGAATCTTGATGAAATACCTGCAATTCATTATCCACATCATGTTCAGGTAATTCTTAAAACTCATCTTCCTAGTCTCTACAATTCTTCTTTCTTTTGTGGTGAAATGGCTCAGGAATCTCAATTGGAGGAGAACCCACCTGTGTCTACCCAAGTAGCCCAAAACATTATAGTCTCTGAAATAATTCAAGAACCAAATTTTGATCCACGGCCTATTGTTTCAAAGAAACCAACCTCTGGTGTTTCTCAAAAGATATCAGTTGTAAGGAAGAGAAGATTTGTTGTGTCAAGTAGTAGTAATTCTAGTGAAGATGATGATGATTTAACTCTTGCTGAGAGAGCAGAATTGAAGGCTGCAATTCAACTTTTTCTGTTAGCATAAAGAGATGAAAAACCTAGCCACAGCCAGGCTGCAGTCTCCCAAAAGGCTGTAGTTCTTAAAAAGGGAAAATAGTTACTGGATACTGTCTCTCAAAAGACTGTGTCTATTGAACAAAGATCTCATCCCAAGATCACTTCTGTGTCTACACCTCGTGAGTCTTCTCAGGATAAATCTTTTGCTCACTATACCAGGAGAACAAGGAGAAAGATTCAATTGTCACCTACACACACAGAGTCTAGTCCAACTAACATTATGCAAGTTTCTACAAATGAAGCTACAATCAAGTCAGCAAATGACCATAGAGATCTGGATATTGATTCTTCATGGGAAACTACATTATCATACAGATTGGCTATGGGACTAATTTTCTCAAAGTGAAGTTGTCAAGGCCTGTTCTAGATTTTTTGGTTGAAAGAGTACCAAAACTTTTATTTCCAGAAGAATATGGACTTCTACATCAAAGACTTGACTTAATGAAGATGTATTTCTATGTATCTGTTAGAAGACAATTAGTCAAGAAATTTGGACTCTCGAAGCATGTTGCACTTCAATCACTTCATGCATATTTATTTGACAAAGATGTCATTATTGAAGATGCCTCAGCTCAAGGTGAACAACAGGAGGAAGTAGATAGAGGAATGCAGTCAACAGAAGATACTATTACACCAGTGGTGGATAGTAGGAAAGATCAGATCACAGTCACTGCAACACAAGAACCATCTAGTCAGAGGAAGGATGACTCAGGAGCTGTGATAGCTGATGTTGAAAGGTCTTCTGTGATGACTAAGAATGCAAGTGAGATACCCTATGATATGGGAGGAATAACTTTGACTGGTTTTCTTGAAGATCAAACAAATTTTGTTCAGTCAGAGTCTATCCACCTTGAGGGTGAGTCTCAGCAAACAACACTTAAAGACGGTGATATACTAACTATGGTGTCTAATGAAGTATTATTGAAGACATCAGAGTCTAGTAAAGAACCTGAAAGTGGTATACTGGAGCCTGTAGTCTCTGGAAAGAAAGTAGATGATTGTATGGGTTTAGAGACTATAGCAGCTCACTCCTTGGAGAAAACCTCAAGCCCCTTGCCATATGAGGAACCCTCTCTCCATGTGAGTTCAGGTATAAAAACTCCTTCTAAACTCTATTTTTCTGTAGGTCATGAGAGCACTTATCCAAATTTGAGTGATACACTTGAAAAGATGGACTTAGATCCACAAACTGATCGGCTGGCTCCTGACCAGGCAAAAGGTGAGGTAGAAAGAGTGTTGACTTTAGTAAGTCAAAGTGAGAATGAGGGTATGGATGATCAACTCCATAGTGAGGGAGAGAAAATTAGGAAACCATCGTTTGATTTCTGGGATCAGGTTTTTCCTGAATCTTGGTCTGAAAATTTGGGTATGGATGCTGGTACTTTTTCATTCATCAAAATGTATCAGAAGAATGACCTAGCACATCACAATGCAAAGCCAAAAGTTAAAGCTCAGAAGCAAAAGGAGAGGCTTGTAGGAATTATTAACAGAAGAGGTGCCAGGATAAAGCAATCTCTTGATACATATGTACCAGATGAAGTTCTTAATGATCCTAGTGTTCCTTTGTATGTACTTTCAATATCAGCTAGAATTGAGACATCTACAGTCTCTGATCACTCTAAGGAGGAGTCAGGATTTGAAGATGTTAGTACACAGAATACTGGTGAAGGAGATGATGATCATGTTTCAGCTCCAGATCAGAAAGATGAAGATGTTGATACTTCTAATCAGATTTTATTACTTGAATATCATACAACCCAAGCAACTTCTTCTACAAGACTTGAAGATACAATTCTTTCTGATTCTGATTCTGAAGATACTAGAAGCACTTCCAACATTGAAGTTCATTATGATGTTTTGAAAGATATTCAGAATTCTTAAATTGCTATGCAAACAAGACTTCAATCACTTGAAGATAACCAAGTCACAATTATGGAAAATCAAGCAGTTCTGATGAATATCATTTGTTCTGTTTCTGAATCTCTTGGAATAAATGTTGATGATGTCAAAAAGGGGGAGATAAAGACAATTCAAAGACAACAACACCAGACTGGGGGAGATAAAGAGCAGACAAAGGGAAGTAAAAAGAAGAACTAGGAGTGACAGTGGTGAATCTCAGCTAGGAAGTGGTAAAGGAAGAGTAGCATTAATAGTTAAAATTCTTTCTTCTAAGTACTAGATAATCGTCTACATCTGGGAAGGAGGTACTTAACTTCATAATTCTACATTCATAAATTCTATTCTGGTTGTATTGTTATATATTTTGACATCCACAACTTAGATTTATGCTTCAGATTTTAAAGCATAAATAGGGGGAGATTGTTAGGAATAATTCATGAGTTGTGATGTTAAGAATAGAATTTACACATTATACTTCTTGTAATCCTGATCTTATAAAGGATTTAGCACTATATAGGATTTATGTGTAAGACAGTTATCTGTACAGTTTAGTCAGGAATGAACAGTGTATCGGAGACTAGGGGTGTGCACGGGTCGGTTCGGCTCGGTTTTTACCGAAAACCGTTACCAAACCGTACATGTCGGTTCGGTTCGGTTTTTACCTATTAACCGTAACCGAACCGCTCGGAACGGTTTTTTTCGGTTCGGTTAACCGTTTGTCGGTTTCGGTTTTTTTCGGTTTTTTATTTTTAATACTTAATATCATGCTTGTAAAAATTATAAGTTTCTAATTTTCTTAAACCCACTATTCCTACGAAGGTGGCGCATGTTTTAGCTTAAATGTGGTCATAAGATCAATCAATTCATTTTTAAAATATAAAATTGTAAAATAAAATTTTTTGACATTTTTAAATCTTTTTAAGTACATAATTATTTTTTGATAGATTATTAATAATTAGTGTAAAAAATAAGATGGGAAACTTTTGCAATTCAAGTTCTACTAGCTTTTGTCTTACTTCTTATATAAAATTCTATATTTATATAAGTATATAATATAAAAATATAAATTATTAAAATAATATATTTTCGGTTCGGTTTTTCGGTTCAGTTATTGGGATAAAACCGTAACCGTTACCAAACCGTTCCGTCGGTTCGGTTCGATTACGGTTTTTTTCGGTTTTTGTCGGTTACGGTTTTTTTTGGTGTGGTTTTTCGGTTTTTCGGCTCGGTTTCGGTTTTTCGGTTTTATTTTGCTCACCCCTATCGGAGACTACATGTCAGGAACAAAGAGCAAATCCTGATGACGGTCTAATACTGATGATGATCAGATACTGATGCAAGATGAAATCCTGATATCAGTCTTGTTACTGATGATGTCATTATGGATGCTACAGAAACTGGCAAGTGCTATAAAACAGGATCTTTGTTTGAGGAACAAGCAAGAAGATATTATGAAGGAAAGAGTTTTCTATTGAAGGAAACTATCGACTAGAAGGCAGAACATTATCATGTATAGATTATATCTTTCTGTTATTAGTTGATAGGTAGCATTATAAATACTCTCTCTATATCATTGTAAAAAGAGTCGAACAAGTGTGTTGTGAGTTCGTGTGCGTAGCTCTGTATAAGGTTTGTATTCGAGAGTTCGAAACAAACAGAGAGAGAGATTTGTATTGTTAGCAGCTGCTAAAGGTATTGTACACCTTTGGTAGAGTTTGTATTTGATCTTATTAATACAAACAGAGTTTGATTCATTCGTTTATTCTTGTTCATATAATCAAGTAAAAATCAGACACGATTAAATAACTTGTATTCAACCCCCCCCTTCTACAAGTTATTCGAGTTAACATGGTTTCATCAGACTTTGCTTCAAAATGCTCATACTCCTGTGTGAGTATGTTCCTTCTATTCTTCTTGATAGCAGCAGTTCCTTGACATCTAACTTCAAGGGCATCCCAAATTTCTTTGGCAGTAGTGCAGTTAATCACCTTATTAGACATGACATTGTCTAAAGCACTATGAAGTAGGTGCCTTACCTTTGCATCCTTAGCAATAGATGAAAGATCTTCAGGAGTCAGATCCTTCTTTTCCTTTGGGACTGTCTTAGCTTCTTGACCAGCAGTGGCAGCAGATAGCTTGGTAGGCTTATGAGGACCTTCATAAATTCTGTCAAGATATTCTGGATCTGTAGCCTCCAGAAACATAGTCATCTTCACCTTCCAGATTGCATAATCTGCTAGCCTCAGAATAGGAACCATAATAGTCTCATACCGACTCACAGTAGTAGGAGCCTTCTCAGAACCTAAACCTGTTGGAGGAGGAATCTCTGACATGATTATAGTTTTGTGTGTGGATCTTAAACTGTATTAATTTACAGATTTGCTCTGATACCACTTGTTAGGCCGAATACACAGATATAATCAAGATTTGTATGAGAGATTAACAAGAACACAAGTTTAACAATTAAAAACTGTTTGGAATTAATAAGTCCTCTCTCAGTATGTAAAATATCACAGAGAGCTGCTTAGGTTACAATGAATGAATAATTCGTTGTTCGATTACCCTTCTAGGGTTAACCTAACTGTATTTATAAAACATACAGCTGCTATACAATCGTAAATTGATACTACTATAATTTAGCTATACAATTGATATCAATCACGATTGCTATACGTCTTCTAAGTCAACACAATCTCTTTGACAGCTATCCAATCTTGAAAGATATTGCTTCCATATTTATCTTCAATTAATCTTCAAACACTGTTGACAAGTAGACGCTTCTGCCAGACAGAGTTTAACAAACTCTGTTTCGCTTCCATCCGTCAGTGTTTAACTAAACTCTGACCGCTTCCATCTAAACTCTGATATATCACTGTTACACTTAAACACTGATTAATACTTACATCAATTATATTTAACATGGGAGAATGAAGTAAAAATTTGACAAAACAATGAAGTAGTATTTGAAGGATCTTGTGAACAAAAAAGAAAAAGGATTTGAAGGAATCAAATAAAATAAATACTACTGTAATATTTGACTTGACCATCGAGACACGTGTCCCAGCGTCATAAAATTGAGACACGTGTCCTAGCTTCATAAAATTGAGACACGTGCGTGGATGTCTGTCTATCCTAGCCTTGTTCATATATATATATATATATATATATATATATATATATATATATATATATATATATATATATAGAAGGATCTAGGGAAAACCTCGTTTAATGGAAAACTTAGAAAACTAAATCGAAATATAGCATATATGGTATGCAAACTAATCGTTGGGAGATGAAGAAAAATGTGGTGAAATTAGATTAAAAAAAAATATCACCGATTGACGGGAAAAATCAAATTAAAAATGGAGGGGATTAGGTGTGATTCTGTGTGTGAGGGTGTATTTGATTAGTGTGTGGGTGCCCCTGGCGGGGCCATTGATCTTAATACATCTAATGGCTAGGATTAGTACCTTAGTTTTCTTCAAAAAATAAGTTCTCTTTTGAGCACTTGCCTATATATATATATATATATATATATATATATATATATATAGGCAAATGATCAAAAGAGAACTCTTTTTTTGAAGAAAACTAAGGTACTAATCCTAACCATTGGATGTATTATAATCAATGGCCCCGCCAGGGGCACCCACACACTAATCAAATACACCCTCACACACACAATCCCACCTAATCCCCTCCGTTTTTAATTTGATTTTTCCCGTAAATCGGTGATATTTTTTTAAAATCTAATTTCACCACATTTTTCTCCATCTCCCAACGATCAGTTTGAATACCATATGTGCTATATTTTAATTTAGTTTTCTAAGTTCTCCTTTTAAAGGGGTTTTCTCTAGATCCCTATATATATATATATATATATATATATATATATATATATATATATATATATATATATATATACTTTGTTAATGTAATTTCGTGAAAGAGGTAATCGAAACTTCTACGACCACCATTTCCTGATCATTCCTTCCGAATCATCTTCAAATCAAGTAGTAAGTTGTACGAGATGAAGAAATATTAATTTCTGTCTAATTATGTGAGTATTTTACAACTAAACCTTAACTCTTGATGGACCAAGAGATTATTGGTTTAATTTGCCTCTATTGTTTACCAACTAGATATTGTTGAACTATATATATATATATATGCATGTTGGATTATCGCCTGCTGCTGGAGTGTTTTCAGCTACATGGATGTTGATGAATTATATATCTTCCAAGTTTAGCTGGTCTTTCAATTTTTATCGAATATTTTAGATTTTGTACAATTTGAATTAGTTTCTTGATGTGATGCATGTTGATCCTGACTATGGTGTTACCTGTTAAGTAACTGCTGCTGGAGTGTTTTGAACTATATGGTGTTATCTTCCAAGCATAGCTGGTCTTTCAAACTAATCAAGTAAGGCTCATTACTTGGTGGAATTTTCCATCATGTCCACTATCTGCTCAATTGCGTTTGTCTTTAGGTTTTGGCATACACATTTTATACAGATATATTTCATGTTTTGTTCATCAACATTAGCTCAAAAATAAGAAAAGAAGATGGCAAATGCATAGAAACTGTTGCTTCCCTCTTTGGTCTATCAATTTGTTTCCCTGATTTCTACACATATAAATATCTCTGTTTATAAGAATGCAGTAGTGCTTATTGAGTAGTGCTTATTGTTACTGTTTCCAATCAGTGGCGGAACCAGAGGGGGGCTAGGGGGTGCGTGAGCCCCCCAACCTCCGAAAAAATAATGTATTTTTAAAAAAATATTCGGTAAATTATAGATTGTATTGAAAATTAATTAAAAAATTTATTAATGATTTGAGAAATGATAAATGTATATCTAAATTCGAAGTATTTTATACCTTGTTATCACGAGAGTTCAAAAAATTTAAAATATTTTTAGATATTTTCTGAAATAAATACATTAAATAATTATTAATGACGGGGACGAGGAATTGAATAATAGCAAGATAGTATATATTAATATATATTTATTTATCATCGATATCTTTTTAAAATAAAAATAGGACAGTTGTTGTTAAGTAAAGGTTAGTTGTGTATATTTTAATTATTCAAACATTTATTACCGTTGTAAATAATTTGTAATGAACATTTGAGCATCCCCTAATTTTTCATCCTGGTTTTGCCAATGTTTCCAATGATGTTTAGGTGCACGTTACTCCCAGTATGGTAATCGATTTTAGGTTCCCAGCGACTAAAGGGCAAGGATTGAGAGGCTGGGGTGAATGTGTTTCATGTTGATCTGACAAACTTGCTTTCAGAGCTCCTCTGGGACAAAATATAGCAGAACCTGATAAAAATTGAGACAAAGACTCCAACTCTGTACCAAACATTATAGAAAAAATCTAGAACTTGAAAAACTATAGAATTGGACAGGTATGTCTAAATTAAAACTAGTGCATTAGAAACTTCATTACATAATGTTTTTTTGTAAACAACTAAGTTGCTTACATTCATTATAAATATTCATCAATAGTACTCTTAACCAATCGCATGCCAATCATACATAGTTTTAGATTAATCTTTAAAACTTGGGTAATACTAGTTCTAGTTCTGCCATTTGCTGCTGCTGCCGTCGCCATCGTGACGGTTCCATTTCTTCCCCCTTTGCATTCTGGACTGCATCTTGGACTTCTTTGAAGACGACATAGGGTTTAGATATTGCCATGGTTAGGTTACCCCTTCATCATAGTCCTCAACTTCTTCAGCAGAGAGATCGATATTCTCATAGGTTGCTCCTTCAACCTACACATATAAACATATAAATTATCAGTAACTAGCAACTTTGAAAATTATGTAAGCCATAAAATAAAAAGCACTTTTATGTCCTACTGTTTCGGCTTGCCAACCGGAGCCAAAAATGCATTCAACTGGTGTGTATCCAACACATTCGATCTGCATAAGGGGAACAAGTATCTCATTGATACTATATTCATCGGTTAGTGGATGAGTAATACATGTACCCTTATCCTTGGATTGGGTGCAGATCTCAAATTAGGCCAGCTTTGTTCACAAATCACGGTGATTGTTTTTTGTTGAATGGCACCACATCTTTCACATTCCAACTAAAAATCAAAAACCATGAACACACATTAATATCTTTTACATTTTATTTCTCACACAAGACGCAAGATTTTATCAAGCTCCTGGAGCTGTGGGCAAATACCACAATTAAGAAATGCCATTGATCATCATAAACTTTTATAACAGCCAAATCCAGTAGTAATTCCACCATATGTTAATCAAAGTAGCTAAAAGCTTATCCATAACACTTCTAGGTTATACATCAACACTGAAACAGATATACCTCTCAAGGTTCTATCAAATAACTTGCTTTGTCTCGCCAATTTTCGACCATGATGATCCAACATGGAACCAAACTGATTATCTTACCTGAATTGCTATAAATTTAATGACTACAAAAGTGAAGGAATTTGTGCAAGTAATTGGTATTTAAACAAAGAAATGAACCTTATACATAAAAAGATTAGTAACTCTTAACTAATTCATATAATGACTACAGGTACTCGTGATACCTAGCAATGATACAACATGTCTTTCCTTTGCAGAAATACAAGTACAGCTCATCAACTACACAATTTAGGTAAAGTGTCAGTGGGGAAGCAAATCAAGCAAGTCAAAATAATTGTCAAGCTTCTTCAACAAAAACAGTGGATATTCCTTGAACATTTATGAATGAATCAAGATCCCCCAAACAGAATCCCTCCGTGTCCGTTCTTAGAAATATTTTAATTCTTTTGTTTGCTATCTTGATGAATTCACCCATAGAAAGATAAATATGCATAAATTTATAATATAAAAAATATGTGCTAGTAGAAAGTGTGAAGTGAAACATACCATGATTGCATCCACATCCTTATGTTCACTTGATCTTGAGGATTCAAGCTCAACAATGTTGGTTAGTTGTGCAGTGAACAAAACATCGTACTTCACCATGGTTGCTTCTTCACACTCTCTTCCTTGTATTTTGTTTTTTGTATTTCTTGTTTTTTCTTGTATGTGTGTGAGAGGATGGGAGTTATATAGATGATTAACTCCTCTACACTTTCTTTTTTCTTGTTGTCTTGAATGCTGTAGACTGGAAAATTACTTGGCAGTCTTACGTGCTTGGATAATGGGATTTCTACCTCGTTAATAGGATTGAAAATAAGATTTCAATATAAAAATGTATAAGAACCTTATTATTAATTCTGTTAATTAGATTGAAATCACATGATCAAAGTTGTCCCAAATATACTTGTAGTAACCATTGTTATAAAATCTACTACTAAATTAACTCTCATTGGAATTCGATTAGTCATTCCAATTTTTCAAATAACATTTATAAGATTTTCTCGTTGAATAATTTTGATTTTCGATTAAAAGTTATAAGGTTTTCACGTTGATTAATTTTGATTTTCGATTAAAAGTTAACTTTTAGTGCAACTTTATTTCAATCATCCATTGAAAACATACATATGACCATCAAAATAATTGATTATTCTTAATTGTAATTAAACTCAGTAAAAAAGATAAATCTATACTATCTATACTATTATATAAAAGCCGAAACATTAAAAATTTGGTTGGTCGGTCGGTACGGTACCTGATTTTACTTATTTACCCTTACTCAATTATAGATTTATTAACTAATCAATTTCCTTTTTCAGGTTACACGTGTTATCTTTTCTATTTTTCAAGAACTAAGTAATTTTCTTTTTCAGGTAAAATACAATATCTTTTATATTTTATCTAACTAAATTTCCTCCTCTATTAATCAACTTCCTTTTTCAGGTTAAACATGTTACCTTTTCTATTTTTCAATAACTAAATAATTTACTTTTTCAGGTAAAATAGAATATCTTTTACATTTTATCTAACTAAAATTTCTCTTTTTTAAAAACAATACGAGCAATTTTGTTTAATAAAATAACATAAATATATTATAATTAATCTTAACTAATCAACTACCCTTTTTAGTCAAAACACGTTACCTTTTCTCTTTTATCTAACTAAAATCTCTCTTTTTCCAATTTTATCATGGACGGTTACCTTTTTCAGTCAAAACACGTTACCTTTTTTCTTTTCTCCTACTAAAACCTCCTTTTTTACCAATTATATCACGGGCGTTTCTATTTAATAAAAATAAAATAATAATATTATAATACTAATAATTAACCGATTACCTTCAGCTAAAATATATCATCTTTTCTATTTTTCTAATTAAATTTCCTTTTTTCTAGAAATATAACGGGCAACATTAATTTCTCATTTTCTAAAAACTATGAACAATTTTATTTAGTAAAATAACTTAATTAAATTATAATTAATATAAACTAATCAATTACTTTTTTCACATAAATCATGTAATCTTCATGTTACCTTTCTATTTTCTCTAACTAAAATCTATTGTTTTTCAATTATAACACAGGCAATTGTATTTAATAAAATAAAATAATAATATTATAATTTATACTATTATTATACTATAATAAGCGAAAGGGGGTATAATTTGTAGTTTGGTTAACCCCCTATTTTTGGTTATCTCTTCATTTTTTGTTATCCCCCATTCACAACCGTTAGATCTTCAACTCAAAGAGATCATGATCGTTAGATACAACAATACTAAAAAGTGTTAGAGGTCTAAGGTTCGATTTCCGCCAACAACATAGTAATTTATATTTAATATTAAAATTTATTATATACAAAGATGTTAGGTTCGAATTCTTCATATAACATATTAAAATAAATATTTATAATAATATTATACCAAATTATAAACAAATTATAAAAAATTAAAAGTTGGATAAGTCTTTATCTAGACCATTTTAAATATAACACATCCAAATTATTTGGGCCTACCCCAAAAGTTGGATAGGTCTTTATCTAGACCATTTTAAATATAACTCCAGTAATCTTGTTCCATCGATTCATTTTGGTCTGTGATTGATACTTTCTGATATTCGGAAAGTTTCTTAACTTTTTCTAAAATTCACAAACTAGTCCCTTCATTTTTCAGATTCTGTTTTGCATCTAGAAAAAGTTGAAGGAACTTTATATATATATATATATATATATATTGGGTCCTGGTAACTGACAATCGTTTGTCAGGGACCGGTTATTTAACAATCGGTTCCACAGCCGTTGGAAACGATCCAACGGCTGAGATTAAAAAAAAAATTACTATCCGCTATAATTTTCCGCGGATAGGCAGATTGCCTATCTGCCTATCCGCGGAAAATTATAGCGGACAGTAAAAAAATTTTGTAATCCAGGGAGGCCGTTGGATCAACGATCCAACGGTTTAGAAACCGATTGTTATATAACAGCTTCCTGACAAATGATTGTCAGGGACAAAAACCCATATATATTTATACACACGCACTGACGCACACATTTAATTTTATCTTTGATAAGTTTCGAATTCTCAACATTCAGTAAAGAGAGCGAGGAAGATATCGAGCAATAATTTTAATTACTAACGTACGAGAACATAGTGTATAATTAAAGATTTATTGACTTAACTAGCATTTTGCCCGTACTTCGTACACGGCTTCGTATTTAATTTAAAAAATATCAAAAAATTTATAATTTTGATTATTTTGTTAGAAAGATATTCTATTCATTTATATAAATAATGAATTATTCAAAATATATTGTATACATACAGCTATATAAGTATTTAATAAAATAGTGATATGGTAAATTTCATATAAAAGAGCAGCATACAATTCTATTTTGACAATGGTGTAAATTTATTTAATCCATCAAAATGTGCAATAAAAGTAATAAATATTTTTACAAATATTGGTCTCCAATTGAAGAAAATAATATATTGTCTTCATTATTCAAACGGTTAAATGATAATCCATTCACCCGCAATGGTTCCAAATCATTAAACCTGAAACAGAATTTTGAAAAGAAATTGGAGAAAAGATGAAAATAATAATAGTCTATTGAAATTATTAAAATTTTAAAATTAAACCTGTTTTTGTTTTTTGCTTTGGTTGTGCTGATGAATTACTTGATGATTTCCCTGTTCCCGTTCTGTCGGTAATCATTTTACTCGAATATTTTGAAAATGATTGTGTATGCTCACTCTCTTGTGAATTGATCCCCTGTAAAAAAACAATAATACATAATTAAGATAATTAAATGAGAATATTATAAATTATATTTTTCATTACGTTTATATATGAGTAACATACATCATTTAGATTGATCGTTGATTGTGGCATGGGGTTGAGATTCTGAATCAAGGCTAGATACTTTTTGACGAATATCAGATGTATAAAAAATGTCAGAATTATTCAAAATGTTTTCTTCACTCATAAGTATGTTGAAGGTAAATTCTTTCCCAACAATAGCTTTGAGGTCTTCTGGAAATGTATCAGCAGCTTTTTCTACAAAATATGAAGAAAAACTTTATTAGAATTTAAAGAGTTAGTTGAAAAATAAATAGATAATGTATTACAGCTAAATATTACATTTGTATTAAATTCTTTGTAGTGGTATTAAAAATTTTCTTTGCAGGTAGATCAAGAAGGATCATGTTCGATGTTGCAGTTTCATCCTCTACCAACATTAGCAGTTTAAATCTGAAATTTAATAAGCGAATATAATATCAGATATATAATGATATAATGATATATATATATATATATATATATATATATATATATATATATATATATATATATATATATATATATATATATATCCTAAAAAAATCTAAATATATACAGCGAGATTGGGTACATAGAATTACTTCTTATCAGGAACAGGGAAACTTCATAGACAATGTAGGCATTTAAATTTGGAATCAATCTTATTAACCTCCTTCTCGCAATGAGGTCAGCAATTGTAATATCATTTATACTCCTTATTGATCTTGCTAATCTTGACTCGACAAATAACTTCTTTCTGTACGTAAAAGACATTATAAAATATATCCTATATTAAAAAAAGGTAGATATTGGAATGCAACTATACTTAAATTCAAATTTTTACAATACAACCTCTATAAATTCGATATCTTTCAAATTACGGAGACCATTCAAAGTGTAAAATTCAGTTTGAGTTCGGACAACTTGTTCTTCAATGCTTGAGATAGATTGAGATGCCACGTATCCAACTTCATCAAGTCTATAATAATAATAAAAAACATTGGTAGTTTGTTTTTTTCATTGTTACATGTAAATGGAAATATATGTCAAATGTATAAAATACCTCTTTCTCATTATTTCAGTGGCATCATCATCAATATTCAAATACACTCTAGTAGATGGCAATGATTTAATTTGCACAGCGCCTGTATTTGAGAAATATTAAAAAATCATGTTAATTTATTACAATCTATACTATTATATAAAAGCTGAAACATTAAAAAGTTTGGTCGGTCGGTCGGTACGGTACCTGTTGATTTTACTTATTTACCCTTACTCAATTACAGATCTACTAACTACTCAATTTCTTTTTTCAGGTTACACATATTATCTTTTCTATTTTTCAAAAACTAAATAATTTCCTTTTTCAGGTAAAATAGAATATCTTTTATATTTAATCTAACTAAAATTTCTCCTTTATTAATCAATTTCCTTTTTCCAGGTTAAACATATTACCTTTTCTATTTTTCAATATTTACTATATTTTCTAACTAAAATCCATCTTTTAATATAAATATCACGAGCAATATTAATTTCTCATTTTCTAAAAACATTATGAGCAATAATATTTAGTAAAATAACGTAATTAAATTATAATTACTATAAACTAATCAATTACCTTTTTCACCTAAAACATATTACCTTTTTAATTTTTTCTAACTAAATTCTCTATTGTTTTTAACCATATCACGGGTATTCTATTTAATAAAATGAAGCAATAATTTTATAATTACTAATAATTAATCGCTTACTTAACTAAAACCTATCATCTTTTCAATATTTTCTAACTAAAATCCCTCCTTTTCTAGAAATATCACGAATAACATTTATATAATTATTATCAAATCATCTCATATAAAAATATAAGCCTCTAAAATTCATGTTTTAAAAAAATTAATTTAAATTAATGATTTTTTTATATAATATTACTCCCTCTGTCTCATCCATTTCTTAACATAAAAAACCGCGTATCTGACACGCATTTTAAGGTGCATTTTAAGGATTGTTCTATAACTTATTTTTGATATTTTTTTTTGTATAAAATAGTAATTAACTCAATTTATAAATTTACAATTTGTTTTTATTTTCTCAATATTCATATGCTATTTTTTTATGATTGGTTTCATATTGGGTGCCCCTGGCGGGGCCCTTTCGAATAGATGAAATATGAGGTGAGACTCATTATAAGAGAGGGTATTTACAATTTATTTATATTTATTGAATATTCATATACTATTTTTTTTGGATGAATAGTTTCGTATTGGGTGCCCCTGACGGGGCCCTTTAGAATAGATGAAATATGAATTTTTACATGCTAATTTTCCATTCTTTCACTTCAACTTAAAGGAGTCAATTTCTTTTATATTGAAGTTTTTTTCCGCTTCTATAATAACTCACAAGGCTAAAATTCAATTCTAATATATAAAATTACAAAGGTTGGACATGAAAATTTAATGTTTTGAAACAACGCCAGAAGAGAGCCTATATACTAATATCTTGTTAGTGATGAGCAATGGTAAAAATCCCAATTAATCGATGAATCTCACATATTTATAAATAAATGCAAGTCAAAATATGATCCGAAATTATCAAAGCCTCTTTATTTGCCTAATAAACCTGAATTAGACAATGGTCTACAATTATACAAACTCTCACCACACACTTAGCACACACTATCATCAAATATAACTTTTAATCCCCCGTTTGTTCACAGCATAAAAACTCCACCATCAAACATAATCGCATTAAAATAACTAAATACGTAAACAATTATACAAATATACACACATAGACCTCAACTTCCAAACCAGCAAAGAACTTAAATTCCATAACACATTCATTCCGAAATTAAATTGTCTAAGATGAATATTATTCTTACTTGATAAGTTACATAAAAAAACGTATACCTGAGATGCTGAAACTGAATTATGAAAGAAGGGGAGAAAGATAGTTTTATTGAATATATATAGACATCTATAAGGAAGTAATTGACTTTATAATTGATTGTAGAAGTAATTGAGTGTATAATTGATTGTATATGCAGATGATTGTTGAATATAAGGAAAATCTGCAGCCATGTATGATATTATGTCTATAAATTAGAGTAACAGAGACGGGTTGACCCATCATCAGAAGAAAAATACCCGAATACCTCTATCTATACTATTATATAATAAGCAAACAAGGATATAATTTGGTTGTTTGGTTCAACTTGGTTAAACCATTTAAAAGAATAGTAATCGTTAGATATTTTGTAAATAGATGATAGCCCTTAGATCTAATAATAAGGAATATTCTATATTTAAATCTCTATTATAAAGGTCAAAGGTTCGAATCCCGTCAACAACAAATTTACATTAAGATTTTATATTATTAGTTTTAATCAATACATATCATTTATTAAATAATTATTATTACTAATAATTTTATTAATTAATTACAAAGTTAAATTATATCCATAATAAACTATTATACTCTATTTTATTTAATTATATAATTTTAAAAGTATTTAAAAGTAACCCTACTTTGCACGGACTATAAGTTAATATTGAATAAATTTTATAACATAATATAAGAAACCCGTGCATTGCACATATTTGGTCCGTTTGGAAAATCTTATTTTTCAAAAATAAGTTACTTATTCTGGAAAAAAGTTAGGAAATATGTATTTTTTCTGAAATAGTAACTTATTTTTGCAAGATAACGAATATTAAACTCCCGGTACACATTTTTCTCTAAAAAAAAGTATGTAAATACGAAATTTTTCGGAAATAAGTAACTTATAAGTTGGTTGTGAAATTTGCCAAACATTCCCATTATAAGCTAATAAATAACTTATTTCTGAAAAATAAAATTTACCAAACAATTACACTTCGTTAACAGCACTTCCAGTCTGAGATTGCACTTAGTTAAACTATTTTAGGACGCCTACAAAAGAGCCCAAAACCTGTATTCCGTGGCCATGAAAGAGCCACGTCTATACACCAGCGTAACATATTTCAAGTCTAGTATGTATTAAAACATGGATATCCATTAACCCATTAATCCGGTCAAAAAGTAAAAGGACTAAAAAACCTATGTAAAAAAAATTAGATAATATTGATTTCAAAGGGTAATTGGTGTAATTTAAAAATAAAAGGACTAAAAAACCTATGTAAAAATTGGATAATATTGATTTGAAAGGGTAATTGGTGTAATTTGATTAAATCCTTCACTAAGCATCATTAAGAATATATTGATATTGATATTGATACGCATGAATTTTGACCTTCTACATTCTAAGTCGCCATTGTAGTGTTTTTTAGTAAGTAGTATTTTTTTTCTTAGATATATTTTGGATTAATAAGAGTCGAAACCAAATCTATTCTTTTTACATATATTTCGGAAGTGAACGACAAGAATAAACCTCACTGAATTTATTCGAGTCATATATTATCGTGTTTAACAACTCATATCTGAAAAAGAGTAAAAAAAAAAATATTGATATACACTAGTTTTTTGTTCCAAGTGTCAAATTTAATTATTAAGAGCATCTCCAAGAGTGTTATGTATATTTATTAGCTATAATATAATATATTGATAATTATCTAAAATTATAGCTAAGAGGTTCTAGGTTTACTCCAATGGTATTATTTATAATTATATTATCTAAAATTATACCTAATAGATTTAGAGGTTTTACAAATGTAGCTAGCCCAATTTTAGTTATCTATATTTTTTTGCTAAGGGATAATGGTTGGAGTATTGAATTTTTACCTAATATTTAAAACGTGTCACATAGATGACATGTAGGTGACACATAGATGAATTTAACTAATAAGTTTTACCATTGGAGATGCTCTAACTTCCTCTAATATAACTATTCTCTAATTTCTCTCATTGTTGTTTGTATAACATATTACAAATTAATATATTACTTGTCCATCTTATTAATAGAACACTTTGTTGTATGAATACTACAGTGTTTGGGTAATTATTAGTGAACACTTTGTTATATGATTACTATGGTGTTTAAGTAATTACCATGGATCCTAACTAATGTAACCAAGGTAGAGTGTAGATAAATTTGCGATTCCACTTTTACTCTGCATAATATGATGCTAATATGATATGATCCAAGTATGACGAAAGCCTCATAAGCAACAAAAGACAAAAGTCAAATTAGGGAGTTATAATAGAATCTTTATAATGCATATTTGCTAAATTATATTTTCGAGCTGAAACGGAGTTGAAAGTTGAAACAACGAGAAAACACCGGGAAGAAATTTAATATTTGAGAGATAAAACTTAGGTATAATACTACCAGTTGTTTACAACATTGGCTTTTACATATACTTTAAAATAATACTACCAGTTGTTTACAACATTGGCTTTTACATATACTTTAAAATCAGAAGCATAATTATGTAAAAAGCAAGGTGTGGATGTACATTAAAATATCAAAAAGAACATTGTCTCCAACTATTTGCCATAACTAGCTGCCTTGAACAATTGCTGAGAAAAGTTTCTGGTTGATATCCTCCGATCCTGAATCAGGTTCATCATCACCTGCATATGGGCAATATATATCTGTGAGTAGAAAACAATAATATCTCCTTTCCATATCATCATGTACGTGATCACTTGAAACCTTTAAACAACTAGATACATTTCTTACCTTCAAAAATAGACTGCGAATAATATAAGGAAAATGACGAGCTGTGACAAGAAGGTTTTAACTTGTATATTGATCTGAATTAATATAGAAATGCCTTGCAATCACAGAATATTTCTTGTCCCATAGGATGATTATACACTCAGACCATGCTAATTGTACTTTCTACCTTTACAAGTTGTTATCAGAACTATCCATTTGTAGTCTGTAATTTCTCACAAACTTCCATTTCAAGCAATAAATCCCCATCTACTACATTGCACTAGAACATGTTAAAGAATTGTATGTAAACTGGCAGGAGCGCAAGATTACTACTTACTCATTTTGGATCTAACTTGTACCGTCCATTCGTCAATGATCTGCAAAGCAAGAAAAAAAAAACGCAAACGCAACGTACTCAGTATATCCCGTGTAACACAGGGTCTGAGGGGGGTAAGATAGTACGCAGCCTTGCCCCTACGCATGCGTAGAGAGGCTGTTTCCGGTGTTTGACCCCCGGCAGGAGTCGAACCCATGACCTCTTGGTCATGGATTGGGCACCTTAACCACTGTGCCAACTCAACCAAGCAAGAGGTTGAGTAATAAAAATATAGTAATATTCATCCAATAAAACAATGTTCCACGTGGAATAATAAAAGATTAAGAGAACAAGATATATAGCGAGGGCAGGTTTCTTGCATTAGTAAGAACCATAAAACACCAGAGCTACACAATACTGCTATATAAAGCTCACAGAAACCTCGCCATTTATAATTTAGGTTGCTTGCTGGCAAATGGTGCAACTTCTTTAGACACCATTTGGAATATAGACAACCTTTAAGTACAACAAAAATATAACGACAGTTCAGTGGATACACTGATGGTTATTAAATCCTTTTATTCGTACCTGTATATAAGCAGCTTTCATCATTAGAAAAAATCTTTTGCTAAAAGAATATTTGAGCTTAATAGTTTGATTAAATTTCGTTAAATCAACAGAGAATAGTGTGACACAGAGGTCCAAGCAAATGATGTTTCACATGGAATTAAAGAAAATGAGATTTAGAGAACAAGAAATATAGCAAGGCTGGTTGCTTGCATTGGTAAGCACCATAAAACACCAGGGCTACACAATACTGCATTTGTAAAGCTCACAGAAACCTCGCCATTTATAATTTAGGTTGCTTGCTGGCAAATGGTGCAACTTCTTTAGGCAACATTTGGAATATAGACAACCTTTACGTACAACAAGAATATAAAGACACAACTGATGGTTGCTAAATCCTTTCATTCTTACCTGAATATAGGCAGCTTTCACCATTAGAAAAAATCTTTTGCTAAAAGATTATTTCAGCTCAATAGTTTGATTATTTTTCTTCAATCAACAGGGGATATTGTGACACAGAGTTCCAAATTGAAGCCAATTAAAATAAAGTGTCCTCTTCAAGTTGAATCATTATAAAAGCAACACGATATATCTATTACTAATCAACAAGCATATGCATAACTTATCAGGATTGTAAGCAGATTTCAAGATGCTACAAGTACATTTTGTAAAACGTGCAAACTTGAATTGGCTAAGGTCTGCTGGAGTATAAATTTTTTGTTTATCATAAATAAAGTTAAGATCAATGACTGTACAAAATCAAACCAAATAATATCTTTCAACTCATATATAGCCCGTGTCTGCCGAGAATTTATAAAGGTTACCTGGTTGAAGTTGTTGTAAGCAGGATCATCAGAATCACTTGTGACAGGAACACCTGTAGATGCTTGCAACCTCTGTATTGATAACCTATTCCCAACTAGAGTTGTCCTAGCCTTGTCAATCAAATCCTGCAAGTATATCATGCAAAACTTTAAAATTTCAATGGTAAATATATTAGCAACATAAAAGATAAGAATCACAAGTATTATCAACTTGGTTGCTGAGACTGCAATAGATATAAACTACTAATAAGCAAGAGTATTGTAAACAGAGAAATGTATCTGAAACTCTTGGACTTATATCTGGCGCGTAGGAATCTTCAAATTAATCGATCCCAAGTGATTAATTAAGTTTAAGTAAACCAAAAAGAGTAACTTAGACTCTCTGAATATAAACTGGATGTCTTCAACTAAAGCTATTTTAAGTCGGAATGCCTTAACTACGCAAACTTATCCAAGTCTCCTAGAATGTACGTTGGACGTCATCAACAGTAACACTTAAACTTGTCATAAAAAATTGAATTACATTCTCATTGCTAACAAGTAACAACTCAAACCGGAACTAATAGAAATCCCGAATCCACTATAATTGTGTTTGGTTGGTTGGATTACATTGAATCACTACACTAGACTAATTTTTTGACATTATTGCACAATCCTCATTCTAAGTCTGGTCTTTCCTGATTGAATTACCTCAATTAAACTAATTTATTTCACACTCTTACGAGTTACCTCATTACAATTCCAACAAATTACGAACAAATAGCACGCCAACAAGGAATTAACAGAGCACACAAGAGAGAGGAGAGAGAGAGAGAAGGGGGGGGAAGAGAGGGGGAGAGAGAGAGAGAGAGAGAGAGAGAGAGAGAGAGAGAGAGAGAGAGAGAGAGAGAGAGAGAGAGAGAGAGAGAGAGAGAGAGAGAGAGGGAGAGAGAGAGAGGGAGGGGGAGGGGGAGGGGGAGGGGGAGGGGGAACCTGTTTGGCAGCAAGTAGATGACCACACTCTTGCTTAAGAAACACCAACTCATCCTCTATCTTCTTTATCCGAGATACCAGCTCCATTGGATTCACCTAGACAAACACACACATTACTCCCAAAAACACACACAAAAGAGACAATTGAACAAATTCAAAAGAAATGAGAGTTTAGAACAAACATTTTGGGGATACATTTTTGGAAACTCTTTCTCGAGTCGATTCTCGACAACATTGAGATCGTGATTTGCAATTGTGAAGAGATTAAGGAGATTATTTACTGCTTCGTGATTCATCTTCTTACTATGTGTGTACTGCAGTTCTGTATATCAATATTTTCAAATTTTGAAACCCTAGATTTTACAGCTATTTAAATTGACCCCTGTTTGGGTTTGATTTTTAAATTTCGGGTCGGGTCTGTCAAGAACACCGAATGAAAAATCAGTTTATAGTTGATTTTTTTTAAAATTTTAGAACTGCTTCTTTGCTCATAAAAAAATCCTTTTTTTTCTTTATAAGGGTTTTGATTATTAAATTTTCTGATGCAACGTAACTCATGAATTATTAAAATAAAATAAGAATTTTAATTAATATGAAAATTTTTGTGAGGGAAAGAGTTATTAATTTTACAAACAAATTAAGTGCCCAGCCACAAGGGTTTTACCGCACGGTTAGCATAATTTACATGCCGGTGTTGACTATGGGGCTGGTCGGCCGGTCCTGGGCAACGAAACCAGGCAGGCTAGCGTGTCCTGAAAATACACGTTTATTGACGAATGTACAATTCTTTGATCAAGTATGACAAGTTTAAGAATTGAACGTTAAATCGTGTTTAAATTTTGGACTGATTTCAATATAATTTGAACACTTTTAAAATTGAATATCTATCTATATATCTATCTATACTATTATATAAATTCCGAAACATTGAAAGTTTTGGTACCTGTTTTTTGGTACTTGTTTTTTGGTACCAGTTTTTTTGTACTTCGTGAATTTACTTATTTACCCTTTGTTAAAAAGAAAATAAATATATGATATTTATACTTTTAAACACCTATAATAAATAATAACATAATACAATTAATGGCAATTAGTCGCTTGCCTTTTTCACATTTACTTTTAATTGAAGATATTACCTTTTATAAACACCTAAAAACATCAATGTATCTTCCAATCATAAATATTGAATTAAAACACGTTACATTTTTAATTTAAAACTAATCTTCATTAATACTTTCTTTTGAACTAAAAAACGTTACCTTTTTAATTTAAAACTAATTTTACAATCATTAATATATACCCGAAAATATCACACCATATTTTTCAATTGTTAATAAAATATATTAAAAATCTGCATGTGTTGTTTATAATAAGGAAATATTAGTATAATTCGTAAACATGAGTATATTAAAATTATATTAAATTAAAATTAATTAATAATTATATAATTGTCGAAACATTAAAAATTTTGGTACCTATTTTTTGATATATGTTTTTTGGTATTTCGTGAATTTACTTATTTACCCTTCATTATAAAGAAATATATACATGATATTTATACTATTAAAACACCAAAAATAAATAAAACATAATACAATTAAAGGTAATTAGTCGATTGCCTTTTTCACATTTACTTTTAGTTGAAGATATTACCTTTTATAAACACCTAAAAACCTCAATCATATCATATTTTTCAATCAATTCATATCTAGCAATAATTAACCAAAAATAAATAATAACATAATACAATTAAAGGTAAATTAGTCGATTGCCTTTTTCACATTTACTTTTAGTTGAAGATATTACCTTTTATAAACACCTAAAAATCTCAATCATATCATATTTTCCAATCAATTCATATCTAGCAGTAATTAATATATACTCAAAAATATCACATCATATCATATAATCAGTAACAAAATATAATAGAAATTCGTATTACGAATAATGACCATTAAATTTTTAGTAAAAAAATCAGAATCATTAGATCAAATTATTAAATATATTATATGATTAAATTAATTTACTAAAATTTCAAGTTTCAAATTTTATCAACGACATATTTATTTTAAAATTTTATAATATAAATTTTAAACCATGCATATCATTAACTAATTTTATATTAAATTATTAAAATTAAAATTAAAATAAAATATTTTAAATAATGATTATATAAAAATATTATTGTGACATAAAATAAAATTTATTACATATCAACAAAAATCCGTGCATCGCACGGGTTATAAGCTAGTATTATAAATTAGTGGATAATCCATACATTAGGTTCGGACGTTCGGTATCCATATTTAGGTTCAGAATAAATTTTTTAATTTTATTTACATCCATGGATTATCCATATTTTTGGTTTGGTATCCATTTTTGGTTTGTAGAAGATTCATATAGTTATTTGACCATTTTCCATTATGGAAAGTTTGTATATCAAATTTAAATATCATTAATGTAATATATATTATCTATGGTAAGTTTATTAAATAGATTTGAATTAATCTTTTAATTTTGTTAACTTGATTAATGCAAATGATATCATAACATATATAATAAAATATTATTTATTTAAATTATCTCATAACATATATAATAAAATATTATTTATTTAAATTATCTCATAACATATATAACAAATATAATAAAATACATAATTAAAGTAATTTTGAAATAAATGATTACAATATATAAAGATATGCACTTATTGTACTAATTATATTTTTTTCACAATTAAATTATTCAATTTTTAAATATAAAATTATATAATTTATTATAATTATTAATTAATTTTTAAAATACCTGTGTGCGTAGCACGGGCTATAATCTAGTTAAGTTGAGTAATCGACTTATTATTCTCGGTTTTGGGTTTGATTTTTTTTTTTCCCAAAAATTAAGAGATGAGTATTGCTACATATCTCGAATTAGTTCATAAAAATTGTTATGATATGACATAATAAGAATTTTAGATTAAAATGATTGATGTGGAGGTAGGGATTCACATTATTATAATCAACTTGATATTTAATGCATTCTGTTATAGGGAGAATATTGTATAACAATATTTTGGAGGTTTGCTGGAATCACGGAGCAAAATACGGATATTTCGCTAAGAACACGAAGAACACGGAAGGAGATTGGAGATTGTTTGTGGCTGATCTTGTATATTGATTTTCAGGGGTGAACTGTCAATCATCCTTTACAAGATGCCTACTACCCTATTTATAAGGATCAAGCCATACGTAGTTCTCTTGGAGAAGAAGTTATCTAGACGGGCTAGGGTTTCTATGGGCTCGGCTTGGCCCAAATCCACTAGTCGTCTTCTTGGGTTGTTTTTCTACCCATGTATTCTACTCATGACCCATGGCCCATTAATAAGGAACCCACGACTCACCATGATGCTATAATTATTGGCGAAACTGACTAGATGGCCTCGCATGCGACCTCGCTGGGTCTGACCATGCGAGGCGATCCTCGCTTTTATGGAGATAAACTACTTACGCGACCTCGCTGGGTCTGACCGTAAGCCTTCGTAGTAAACATGCTCTAGGCCACGCTGGACCTCTAGGCCTCGCTGGACCTTGCAGAGAGAGTATTCTAGGCCACGTTGGACCTCTAGGCCACGCTGGACCTTGTAGAGAGACATGCATGATAGATGTTATCCCATACTAGGGACTTTGCTGGCGAACTCGACCCGCAGCTTGGGGTCGCAAACTTCCTCATTGTGCTTGATAGTATATTGGACTAACTCCTGGTGGTGGGTTTTAGTGACCCAATCTTCATCTCTAGGCCCATTATAAGTTGTGGACCGCTATTCTAGCCCATTAGGCTTGCTTAGGGCTTATGCCAAGATTTGGGCATAACAACTACCCCCCGAGTCCATATTGTCATTAGAGATGCGATGTGGACTCAAAAACTGCTTTGTCAAAACTTCGATGCGAGGCCTGTGCTCGCTATAGATTGTTGTGGATGAATGCATAGCTATATCAAGTGCCTTGGAATTGCATCGCGATCCTAATGAATTTTAATGATTGCAGACAACTGTCGTATTTCGAGATCTTCTCCCAGCTGCTAAGATGATGACAAGTGTTGTGTGTCTTTTAATTAATGCGAAGCCATGTATAAGTGAGTAATGGTGACCTCAAAAGTACTTCCAAACGCCATGTGGTTATGCAGGGACTTTGAGAGACGATCCCATAGGGCCTTGCAGTCATAGATTGTTATAATTATATCTTCTGTCTGACTGATGTGTGAGCTCGGGCTTTCAGATGTATCTTCAAATCTTCTTAAAGTATGATGAGAGAACTCTCCTCTATTTCTTGTTATTATGATGAAAGGCCTCCTTGTAAGTTGAGAGGATTGCTTATAGTTTCATATGCTGCGAGGCCTCCTCGCAGCCTCATACGTTGCGAGGCCGCCTTGCAGCCTCATACGTTGCGATGCCGCCTTGCAGCCTCATACATTGCGATGCCACCTTGCAGCCTCATACATTGCGATGTCGCCTTGCAACCTCATATGTTGCGATGCGAGGCCTTCTCGCAGCCTCAGACGTAGAGAGGCCGTATCAATTTTCGAGCATAGCAATTACCCCATGTTCTTCGGTGCAGGCAGCTGTGGCGGAGAACTATTTTTTCTGGTCTTCAAAATTTCTTCAAAAATATAATCAAAATATTTATTTGATTTGTCGGGAAGCCTCCTCGCTTGACAACTTTCAAAATTTTAATTTAATACGAGCCCATGTCTCCTCGTACTGGCCACCTCGCTACGCTTTATTTTTCTGCCATGCAAGCTGTCTACTTGCTTCATAAATTTAATTCTCCTCGCAAACCAATTCGCACCAGCTTGAATATTAAGTGTGTATGTTTTGGTTTCCATTTTGCCTTGTATTGAGGTATTTTCTTCTGTATACTTACAGGCACGACTTCCAAGAAATATTCCGCGATCCCTTTCATGAAGAAGGACAAAGCTGCGAGTACCTCTCTTAACCCTTCTGGCGATCTGATTCACCATTCCTCCCTTGTTGGGGGTTTAGCTACCAAGTCTGATGTTGTCATGCCTCCTCCTACGAAGACCACTCTCGCAATGCCTCTTCGACAATCATCTTCTTCCCTCCATCCTAGTAGGAAAAAATCAACTGAGATAACGAGTCATCATGAAGAACCACCACTAAAGAAGAACAAGGACGACATGAGTCTCTCTCCCCTTTATCCTTCTCCTGGACTAGTCCGCCAGACATATGGCAAATTGGCACATGCCCACGTTTCTGAGATTGATATGTATTCCTGGTCCCTACAATCTCTGGAGGAGTCCAATGCTTCCAAGATTAAAGCTATAGCTGAGCTTTTCTTCCATCAATTGCGTCACCACAAGGAGGTTCGAGCCTTGGCTTCTTCCAATAGTAAGATGAGCGAAGAGATTGTGAATCTCAAATCCATACTTGCACAGGCTCAGGCTGATGCCGAGGACGCAAAAAATAGTTGGAGGAAAGAATTTGAAGGCACGACCGAGAAGCTTAAGAGAGAGCTTCACGAGGAGCAGTCAGCTAGAAAGAAGCTTAAGCTGGATCATGCTGTTGAGAGGGAGCAGTCAGACTCCAAGATCAAGGAGCTTAGAGACCACGTCGCTGAGTTAGAGAATGAAGCTAAAGATGCTGCTAATGTTCTTCCCACTATCATCGAGGAGGCTGAGAATAAAGGATCTGTTGACTTCATGAAAAAGTTCCTCGAGAAAGTTGATGACTTTGATTGGTACCGGTTGGGCGAAGAGACTAGGAAGTTTGCTGATAACCTCAAGATGGAGATGAATGAGGAAGCGGCAAATAGATCCCCATGACTTCCTTTTTATTGCTTTTAAACCTTATCTGCTAGACTCAGTGGAGATGTGGGCACTCCCTTTATTTGCCTCGCACTTGTAGACTTAATTCCTTTTACTTATTTGGATGCTCCTTGAACCTGAATTGACTTGCTTTATTGATGCTCCTTTATTTGATGTTTATGATATTGCAAAGTACTATATGCCTCATATATGCTTGCACAAGGGACTCATGTTGCATGATTTTAGCATGTATAGATTCTTCCATAACGCATCTTCATATCTGTTAAAATTTTCCCAAGTGTTTTAGAATAGCTGATGGAGTCTTCAAATGACCCTGATTGCGCCTATGGGGCCGAGAGGCCTCGCATCGCAAGGTGTCGAGTTTGCAGCCTCGTATCGCTAGGTACGGCCTCGTAACGCTATGTGCTGCCTCGCAACACTAGGTGCTGTCTCGCAACGCTAGGTGCTGGCTCCGCAACGCTAGGTGCTGGCTCGCAACGCTAGGTGCTGTCTCGCAACGCTAGGTGCTGGCTCCGCAACGCTAGGTGCTGGTCTTGCAAATTTTCAAATATCCTGCTAGAAGTGGTGTTTATGTAATGCCACTACCCCCCGAGTCCTCATTATAATTGTAGATGTGATGAGGAATCAACATGTTTCAGCAACCTTCTTGTATTATTTGGAGTTGACACCATTTGTAATGAAAAGGATTTAATGTGACCCCACTATGAACAGACTTGACTTCTTCAATGCTATCCCAGAACACTTGACCTTGCATCGCTATCCGGGGGCACTTGTCTTCTTCACTGTTGTCCCAAGGCAGTTGGCCTCGCTACGCTATCCCGGGGCACTTGGACTCTTCAATGCTAAGCAAGAGCACTTAGCTTTTTCAATGTCATAACAGTCTTCCCATTGTTGCACATGTAATAAAATATCGAGGTCTTGAGCTCATTTTGATCTTCAAATACTTTGACTTTTCTTCTTTCATCTCTTGTGCAAACTTGAGGCTAATTTGATGAGAGCTTCAGGCTCAGCCTCGTTATTTGTTGCTTGCTCTTCCCAGTGTCTTGAGATAGTTGATGACCTCCTCTTTGCCGGCGAGGATCAGGGGCGTCCCCCCTCTCCCCGGCAAGGATCAGGGGCGTCCCCCCTCTCCTCGACGTAGAGGTATTTCACCAAGAAAAAGCATCTCATGTAAAGGTATCTCATTAATAGGCATCTCGCTAGAAGGCATCTCGCTAGGAAGCATCTCAAGATCTCGATAGTTACTCCATATTGGGGCCTTACTAGGAGATGTGGGTCGCTTAGAACCTTGACCCTTGCCTTGGCCTCGCTTCTAGTGATGTAGCTTATCCTTCTCGAACCCGGCCTCGCTACGCTAGGTGCAAGCATGGCCTCGCTCCTATGGGGTCGCTCCTGGGGGTCTTCCTCCTCGTGGGTCGCAGCCCGGGGTCGCATTTGGGTGTCATAAGCTACCCCGGGGTCTCGCTCCTCGGCCTCTCCGTTCTTCTTGTTCGAGTTAGTCATCGTTCTCCCAAATTAATGACTAGCCCCTCCTTCTAGCGCCAAATGTTATAGGGAGAATATTGTATAACAATATTTTGGAGGTTTGCTGGAATCACGGAGCAAAATACGGATATTTCGCTAAGAACACGAAGAACACGGAAGGAGATTGGAAATTGTTTGTGGCTGATCTTGTATATTGATTTTCAGGGGTGAACTGTCAATCATCCTTTACAAGATGCCTACGTACCCTATTTATAGGGATCAAGCCATACGTAGTTCTCTTGGAGAAGAAGTTATCTAGACGGGCTAGGGTTTCTATGGGCTCGGCTTGGCCCAAATCCACTAGTCGTCTTCTTGGGTTATTTTTCTACCCATGTATTCTACTCATGACCCATGGCCCATTAATAAGGAACCCACGGCTCACCATGATGCTATAATTATTGGCGAAACTGACTAGATGGCCTCGCATGCGACCTCGCTGGGTCTGACCATGCGAGGCGATCCTCGCTTTTATGGAGATAAACTACTTACGCGACCTCGCTGGGTCTGACCGTAAGCCTTCGTAGTAAACATGCTCTAGGCCACGCTGGACCTCTAGGCCTCGCTGGACCTTGCAGAGAGAGTATTCTAGGCCACGTTGGACCTCTAGGCCACGCTAGACCTTGTAGAGAGACATGCATGATAGATGTTATCCCATACTAGGGACTTTGCTGGCGAACTCGACCCGCAGCTTGGGGTCGCAAACTTCCTCATTGTGCTTGATAGTATATTGGACTAACTCCTGGTGGTGGGTTTTAGTGACCCAATCTTCATCTCTAGGCCCATTATAAGTTGTGGACCGCTATTCTAGCCCATTAGGCTTGCTTGGGGCTTATGCCAAGATTTGGGCATAACACATTCAAAACTTGATATTTAAGAAAATTTATTGGAAATCAATATCAAATCCAGAACCTCCGGATCGATTAGAAATAAGCTCAATTAACTGAGCTATCTCAACTTGATTATCGATAATTTATTGGGTTAAATATCAAAATGGTCACTCAAGTCAAGTCCACATATCACTTTACTCACCAATTTTATCGGGATATCATTTGAATCACTAAAGTCATGATAAATATCAAACAGATAACTCTAAATTTGTTTTTGAAAGATAAAAATAATATTTTGTTGATTCTGAATATTCTTTTTGAATGTTACCGCAACCAAATGAAAAGTTGTTAAATTTTAGTATTTCAAATAATATGTTTAAAATTTAAAAAGTTTGTTTACTATTTATTTTAATTAAAACAAGGAAATTAACTATAAAATTAAAAATAAATAGTAAATGAATTTTTAAAAATCTAAATATATTATCTAAAATACTAGAATCTAACAACTTTTCATTTGGTTGCGGTAGCATTTAAGAAAAATGTGTAAAATCAATAAAAGATTACTTTTATTTTTTGAACACATATTTACAGTTATCTGTTTGATATTTATTATGACTTTAGTGATTCAAATGATACCCCGTTGAAATCGGTGAGTAAAGTGATATATGGGTTTCACTTCATTGATCACTTTGGTATTTAACCCATAATTAATTAATTAATTTATTTATTTTTTGTTAGGAATGAAATATATTTCATAAATGAATTGTAATGGAATACAATATCATAATAAGGAGTTTCTTTCGATCAAGAAAGTTCATCATCTAACCGAAAGGCACGCATGTTGCCCCCGGACATTTAGACAATAACACCTTTAAGTCTGAAATGAAGAACCCCACAAAGAAGGATCTCGTTAAAACCCCACCAGAGCAAAACCCTATGGGAAAAAACTCAAGGGGAAAAAGAGTGCCCTCAAAAAATAAGAATACATCATTATACAAAATGGCCACTAAATAACTACATATTCTTGTTGCTTTTGTGAGCCCACATTGCCATCAGTTATTGCCAAAGACTTGTCTTCTCTTTTACCAAATATTTGCCTTCACTTTTGCTTTGCACCTTGACTGCTCCATTATTTCCTTTAAAATTCAAAACTGAGTCATTTGGGACTCCTTTATTACTATTAAACCGCGAATCATTAAAACAAAGCTGACAAGAAAAGAAAAAGTCAATGTATCACTTCTAACCAAAATATAACATAAAATATATTAAAATTTATATGAATTATGATAAAATAGATGATCACTTCTAACCAAAAGGGATCCCTTTGGTTAGACATCTAAAACAAAATTGATTATTTATTAAAAAAATAAATTGTTTTTTAAAACTATATATATATATATATATATATATATACACACATACACATCTATAATTAGATAATAAATTTAAAAATATAAAAATTACCAATAGTAGCACATTAAATATCCGTAACATAACTGAATAATTAAGTTTAAAAATTAATTATGGACTAGACAAACCATCTAAATGGCACATTAATACCTCTTAAAGGTCCGAAAATATAAGTCATCAATCATGATCATAGTTGTTATGACGTCGCCTAGGCGGCGCCTAGGCGGTGAAAAATGGGTAGGCGTCCGACCCGCCTTGTTTTTAGTGGGTAGGCGACGCCTAGGGGCGCCTAGGCGGCGCCTAGGCGGCTAGGCGGACGCCTAGTTCGCCTAAATCCGTCTAATCTCGTTTTTTTTTTAACCAAGCCCAACTTATTTTACACTTTACTTTATTAATATCATTGTATTATATGTATATCTTTACACTTTACTTTATCTTTACACTTTTACTTTCCTTTATCTTTACACTTTACTTTACACTTTAATATAGACAGGATTTAAAGCTACTAACGGAAAGATTCAAGACCTCAAGACAAGTGATACTTGTGCATTCTATAATAAGTTATTATTAATAACATAGACCGTGCAGGACAACCATTCAATATTGTATCCCACATAATATAATATATGTACACATCCTAGGTTTGAACAAACTATACCAAATATAATTGTATATATATATATATATATATATATATATTTATATTTTATTATAACATATAAATGTATGTATATACAAAATATACCAAATATGTATAGTTAAACGTATAATCCGCCTAATGTCGTCTAGGCGAGCGCATAATCGCCTAGGCGGTTAGGCGGTACAATGTCGCCTAGCCTCGTCTTTACGCCTTGACAAGTATGATCATGACCACCCAAATTGGTACAAAATTAAATTAGCTACCCAAAATAACTGAATGAGTATTTAAAATATTAAAGTAAATGCCAAATTGATGAAACTCTAATCACATAAAACGCTACACGAATTAAAATACTAATTAAGGCATTTAAAAACCTTTTAAACCATGCAAAGCCAAGAGGGAAAGATGAGTAAAAGAAAAATAAGAAAACGTAAATCATGACATATATTGTGCTAACTATGTCAATCAATGCTAAAATAAATACATATTTTTTACTAACAATTTCTCTTATCACATCTATCTATCTATTCTATTATATTAAAGCCGAAACATTAAAAGTTTGGTTGGTTGATACCTATTGATTTTACTAATTTGCCTTTACTTAACTACTAACTAATTACATAATTTCCTTTTTCAGATTAAACATATTACATTTTCTATTTTTCACTAACTAAATAATTTCCCTTTTCAGGGAAAGCACAATATCTTTTATATTGTATATAACTAAAATTTCTCTTTTCTTATAAACATTACAAGCAATTTTATTTAATAAAATAACATAATTATATTATAATTACTACTAACTAATCAATTACCTTTTTCAGTCAAAACATGTTACCTTTTCTCTATTCTATAACTACAATATCTCTTTAACTAAAATATCTCTTTTTACAAATATATCACGGGTGGTTCTATTTAATAAATAATAATATTATAATACTAATAATTATCAATTACTTTTTTCAACTAAAACGTATCATTTTACCCATATTTTATAATTCAAATTCTTTTTTCTAGAAATATCACGGGCAACATTAATTTCTCACTATCTAAAGACACTACGAACAATTTAATTTAGTGAAATAACATAAATTAAATTATAATTACTATAAACTAATCAATTACCTTTTCCACCTAAAACATGTTTCCTTTTTAATTTTCTCTAACTAACATCTCACTTTTTTCAGTTAAATCATGGCATTCTATTTAATAAAATTAAATTATAATTTTATAAGTACTTATAATTAAACGATTACCTTTTTGAATACCTTTTTCAGCTAAAACGTATCATATTTTCCATATTTTATAATTCAAATTCCTTTTTTCTAGAAATATCACGGGCAACATTAATTTCTCACCATCTAAAGACATTACGAACAATTTAATTTAGTGAAATAACATAAATTAACTTATAATTATTATAAACTAATCAATTACCCTTTTCACCAAAAACATGTCATCTTTTTAATTTTCACATTACATTTTCTATTTTGTCTAAATAAAATCTATCTTTTTTCAATTATATCACGGGCGGTTCTATTTAATAAAATAAAATAACAATATTATAATGTTAATAATTAACCGATTAAGTTTCATCTAAAATGTATCATCTTTTCTAACTAAAATATCTCTTTTCTTTAAAATATCACGGGCAACACTAATTTTTCATTTTCTTAAAACTTTACGAGCAATTTTATTTAGGAAAATAACATAACTGAATTATAATTACTATAAACTAATCAATTACCTTTTCCACCTAAAACATGTTTCCTTTTTAATTTTCTTTAACTAACACCTCACTTTTTTCAGTTAAATCACGGCATTCTATTTAATTAAATTAAATTATAATTTTATAAGTACTTATAAAATTAAATTATAATTTTATAAGTACTTATTATAATCAAAAAAAAAGTTTTTCTCACCAACTTTTTCTTCTCTTCGTCGTAGTCAGCCTCTTTCTCCTCTGGCGGTGGGTTATCCACCGACGGGAGGCCCTTTTCTGGCCTAGTTTTTATTTCTTTCTGTAATAATCCTCCTTCTGTGAGGATCGTGAATGTTTAACTTATCTATCCATTTATTGGGTTTATTTGTCTCTCCTTGTGAGAGTTTGTCTCTCCTCGTGAGAATTTTGTTTTTTGATTTTATGATCTATAACAGATCATATCTGCTGAGAATAATTTTGCTAATGTTTTGGGGATTCGGAAAGTCCACATCGAAGCTGGGAAGCTAACGATTATTGTAAGAGCTCACCACTCACAACCAAAGATTGTTCGTCATTTGTTGGAGATTTTCACTTTCGGCATGTCTATAGCTGGTATCCGGCATGTAGATAGCTGGGGTATTGCTCAGCCTTTGGGGGTTCCCATTTTCGGCATGTCTATAGCTGGTATCTGACATGTAGATAGCTGGAGTGTCGTTCCTATAACTTATGGAACCGAGGCTTCCGAATACTTGGGTATCAACGGTTCTTATGTGATGTGGTCAATTGTAATACCGCTGCTTTCAGGGATGTAGGAGCAGTTTGGATCGTTTCGGATGTCTTCGAATTTGTTTTTAGGTTCAAGAATTTTTAAGTTCAATTTGTTAAACAATCAGCAAACAATTTAATTGTTTTTCAACCTGGTTGTATTGACAGTCGGGAGTTTGTCCAGCTATATTATTGATTTGTTTCAGTAATATAATCTTCTGCATTTCGTCAAAAAAAAAAATAATAATAATAATTTTTCTGAGCAAAAAAAATTCAAAAATAATTTTGAAAATGAAGGTATTTTTTCGTTACAAGAAAGGGAGGTATTTTTTCCCCTTCCTGAAATGAAGGTTGCTAACGAGATTAAATGTATATATGGTATAAAACCAATCAAAATGTTATTTTCTCCAATAAAACGAGAACATATATACTTGGTTTGAACAGATGTCACATGTATGTTTGTAGAAGTCATGAGATATGTGGCCAATATTGCTGCGTCAAACAAGAAGCAACAACCTTTAACTTCTTCCAACACTCTTTCCTCTTTAGTTTCATCTCCTATAATGCATTCTCAAGTCTCCCTTCAACTCAACTCTTAGCAACACACAAAGAAAATCCAATGGCTCTTCTCCAACCAATTCTCTTAAACACTTCAACTCTCCACTTCACACACAAACCAAGATCATCTATACACACAAAGAAACCAAACCCTTGTGTATCTATACTCCAACCATACCATAACCAACAACTAAAGAGCAAGTTCTTGAGTATTTGTACAGTTGCAACTGAAACTGCAGGTGGGGTTTTAGTAGAAGGTGATAAAAGTGATGATCAGGATGTTGTTATAGATAAAAATGAAGGGTTGGGTAGTTTGAAAGATGTGGTTGAGTATGATTGGACGCAAGAATGGTATCCTCTGTATTTAACTAAGAATTTACCAGATGATTCTCCTTTGGGACTTACTGTGTTTGATAAACAAGTTGTGTTGTATAAAGATGGGAATGGTGAGCTTCAGTGTTATGAAGATAGGTGTCCTCACAGGTATTCTTGATTTTTTTTAATGCAAGGAATTGAAAATTTGTGACTTGATGTGATTTTAATTGCTCTGGTAGATAGGTGCAATGTGATTGCTTTTAAGGCTTGAAAATTTGCATTTTGATTAGGTTGAGCTCAACTTTTATGGTGATCTTTGTGAAATTATATAGAAGTTAAAAATTATGAAATTTGTGTCAAGTGATGATTTGCAATTAGTGTCTCTTTGCTAGAATCATATGTGCATATGTGAATTTGGTTGACAATTTTAACTGTACCGCTCTTCTATAATAACAAAAGTCCTGTTGTCTTGAGGACCGTTGCAATGTGTTAGATGAGAGGATTAATAGGCATCTGACTTTTGATTGCAAAGTGGATGAAAAGGGTGAATGACTTCTGTGCAACTGATCTCTAACTATCCTAGCTTTTGCTCGATTATACTAATTCAACTATGTATGTAGTCACAAAATCCTATTTATCCCTGGGGTGGGGGTGGTTCTCCTGATGTGTTTTATAAATTATAATATTGTATAGGGTAGGATATGAAACTCTGATTATCTTGTCCAAAAATTTTCTAAGTTTAATAATTGCTTAGGAATATTGTATAGGCTGGTATGGTACTTGTTACCAACAAGGGGTATCACCATATGTTGCGTACTACTTCAGATATATAAGTTAAAAGTAGGTTTGACTGTTAGTGGGTTGCTCGGTTGTTCATGCATTCCGTTAAGCAATAGCTTGTTTGCTGACATAGGATTCATATAAACGACTATATCTAGTTAAGCGACACACAATTGTCTGCTAAAGTTGGCATACTCTCTATGATCTCTCCTCCAAACAATTAATAAAAATAAAGATAATCAATGAATTGTCTATTTCTTTTGTTGCTTCACAAAACTGTGAGAGTGAATGATTATTGTTTAGAATCTGCTTCTTTTAAAGTAATTAGGCGTTGGCAGTTATAAGTGGTCTGAAGCTTGGAAAATCTATTTACTGTATACAGAACTAGCAGAGAGTAGAGAGAAAAGTAATGTGGAGAAGATGAACTTACCCATTAGAACTGATTAGAAAACTATAAGCTGTAGAAAACAAACTGTACAATCCCTATCGGTATATAAGTCACGATGCCATTATATAGTTTGGCGGGAAGGTTCTTACTTGTATAACTGACCTTTTTTTGACTAGTACAATTAGTATGAGAAACTGTGATGGTACAGCTACGTGATATGACCAAACATTTTTCATAGCATTTTTAAACACTTCAACTCTCCACTTCACACGCAAACCAAGATCATCTATACACACAAAGAAACCAAACCCTTGTGTATCTATACTCCAACCATACCATAACCAACAACTAAAGAGCAAGTTCTTGAGTATTTGTACAGTTGCAACTGAAACTGCAGGTGAAGTTTTTGTAGAAGGTGATAAAAGTGATGATCAGGATGTAGTTACTAGTTATAGATAAAAATGAAGGGTTGGGTAGTTTGAAAGATGTGGTTGAGTATGATTGGACACAAGAATGGTATCCTCTGTATTTGACTAAGAATATACCAGATGATTCTCCTTTGGGACTTGCTGTGTTTGATAAGCAAGTTGTGTTGTATAAAGATGGGAATGGTGAGCTTCAGTGTTATGAAGATAGGTGTCCTCACAGGTATTCTTGAATTTTTTTTATTGTTAGGAGTTGAATGTTTGTGAGTTATGTGGTTTAAATTGTTCTGTTACATTGGTGCTTTGTGGTTACTTTTAATGCATGAGATTTTGCATTTTGATTACTTTGAGCTCAATTTTGATGGTCATCCTTGAGAAAAAATAGAAGCTGAAAAATATTAACCGAAATTTGTGTCGAGTAATGATTTGCAGTTAGTGTGCAAGTAGTTCTCCATAACTTGCAAGAATCATATGTGCAGATATGAATTTGGTCTACAATTTCTATAACATATCATTACTTTTGTATAATGAAAGTTTGGTCGTAAGGTTAGATGAGGGGATTTTTACGCATCTGACTTTAAGGGGTGAATGAGGGCGGATCAGGCATTGTTCTGTCTGATGTGTTATATAAAATTGTGTAGGACGAGATATGAAACCTGGTCATCTTGCACAATAAACTTGTTGGGAGGGGGGGGGGGTGTTCTGCTGTTGTGTTTTATAATATTGTGTAGGACGAGATATGAAACCTGATTATCTTGCACAAAAAACGTGTTAAGTTTTATAATTTCTTAGGAAAGCTGGTATGTTGCTTTTTACCAACAAGGGGTATCACCATATGTCGCCTACATCAGATATAAAAGTAATTTCGATTGTTAGTGGGTTGCTCGGTTGTTCAATATTTCCAGGCAGACCAGGCATAAGTTATTGTATGTACAACTGATTTCTAACTATCCTGGATTTTCCTTGAGAATTCTGTATGCTAATTCAACAATGTATGTAATTACAAAATCCTATTTTTACGGGGGAAGGGGGATGATTTCTCCTGATTTTTTATATAATATATAGGATGAGACATGAAACCTGATCATCTTTCACAACAAACTTGTTAAGGACTAGTTAAGTTTAAGAATTGCTCAACCTAGCAAAAAAAAAAGTTTAAGAATTGCTTAGGAAGGCTGGTATGGTGCTTCTTACCAACAAGGAGTATCACCATGCATCGCCTACATCAGATATAAGTTAAAAGTAATTTTGATTGTGAGTGGGTTGCTCGGTTGTTTGTGGATTCCGTTAAGCAATAGCTTGTTTACTGACATAGGATTCGTATAAAGGACTATATGTAGTAAAGCACACACACTGTATATTATTATCTTAAGGACTGTTGTAATGTGTTGAATGAGGGGATTTATACGCATCTGACTCTAATTTGACTGCAAGATGGATGAAAAGGGTGAAGGACTTCCGATATTACCAAGCATATTTCATGGCTTGCATAACTGACCTCTTATTATCTTGGTCTTTGTTTGAGAATTTTCTATACTAATTCAGCATTGTATGTAAATATTACAAAATCCTGTTTTTGTCGGGGGGTTTTCTCTTGATGTGTTTTGATGTACTTATATAGGATGGGATGTGAAAACCTGATCATCTTGTTTAGTAAATTTGTTAAGTTTAATAATTGCTTGGGGTGCTGGTATGGTTCTTCTGCCGACAAGGAGTATCACCATAGGTCACCTACATACATTACTTTTTATCAATGGGACTTTAATCATTATAGGCAAATGCATCAGGTTGGCAAAACTTTCCGAAGGTCAATTGGTTGATGGAAGACTGGAATGTCTATACCATGGTTGGCAATTTGAAGGCGAGGGTAAATGTGTTAAGATACCTCAGGTATGCCTTCATGTGCTACAGATGTAACTTCTTAAAAATTTTGTCAGATTAAATTAGATTCTTAGTTGTGTTCTTCGCAGCTTCCAACAGATGCAAAAATTCCTCGATCAGCTTGTGTGAAAACATATGAGGTAAGGGACTCCCAAGGAGTTGTTTGGGTATGGATGTCTCGCACGACACCATCGAATCCTGAAAAAATTCCTTGGTTCGAAAACTTTGCGAGGCCAGGATTCCAAGATTTTTCGACTACTCATGAACTTCCATATGATCATTCCATCCTTCTCGAAAACCTCATGGATCCAGCCCACGTCCCTATATCACATGATAGAACCGATTGGAGTGCAAAAAGAGAAGATGCTCAGGCTCTCAAATTCAAGGTAACTGAACGAACAGATCGAGGCTTTGCAGGCTGGTGGGGTAAAGAAAAAGAGGATTCTCTGTCAAACTTCCTACGCTTTGAAGCACCATGTAACCTCCAAAATAATAGAGAAATTGTTGACGAAAAAACTGGCGAGAAAAATTATTTTTCTGGGCTCTTCCTTTGTAGACCATCAGGACAGGGGAAGTCGATGCTTATTGTAAGGTTTGGAACCACAAAAAGATCTCCGATAGCAAAACTTTTTCCTGAATGGTACTTTCACCAGAATGCCAGTAAGGTCTTTGAACAAGATATGGGATTCCTTTCATCCCAGAACGAAATACTATTGAAGGCCAAAGTCCCTACAAAGGAACTTTACATAAATTTAAAGTCATCCGATACATGGGTAGCAGAATACAGAAAATGGATGGACAAAGTAGGTCATGGCATGCCTTACCATTTTGGACATAACACTATTTCCTTGCCCAAAGAGCCTGCTGTAGTCGAGCATGCACCTGCTGGTTTAGTTGCAAGTATTTCAGCCTCGTTACCTGCAAAGGGTGGGATAGGATCTATGCATGCTCCGAACCTAGCCAATAGATATTATCGACATGTTATTCATTGCAAGGAATGTAGCGGTGTCGTTAAAGCTTTTGAAACATGGAAAAAAGCCTTAGCTGCAATTGCTCTGGTCTCGACTACTTTAGCAATTTTAGCTACTGGAAGGCAGTGGAAATCTCTTCTACTGGTTTCAACAGCTTTGTGCTTGTCGGGATATTATTTTTGTACTGCTGCAATATCACTGAACACAACCAACTTCATAAGGACACACAGAAGACTGTGAGTTGGATTACTTCTCTTACTCATTTTTTCCGGAAGTTATCTATTCTTGCGTGTATTATGTATAAAAATATAAGAAATGTATAAAATCTATCAGTTATACATTGATGATAGCCAAGAACATACATAATTTAGCACTTACTAAAATTACAGGATACACTCAGTTCTTCATGATCTATACTACAAACGGGTCACAGGCTGGGGAGTGTTAAGCATATATGATCGAAGTAACCCTTTACAAGTATTTAATACTAAAACTTACATGAAATTTTCCTATAGATAAACAATCTTTGTATCAGCTAAGGTACCATATAATCGTCGTTTGAAGGTAAATGTGCCATCTTATTCACACTTCTAATATATATCGTTAATCCCCTGTTTAGATTTCTCATGTCTCTTCTTGAGCAGAACACGTAAGAATCTGAAATGTTAGATACTGTATGCAATGTATGTCACGAACTTTTCAAGTCTCATGGGAGACTATGTTTGCTTTAATGCCAGCTCTGGTACTGCTGGGCAAATGGCCAATAAAACCAAACCAAACCAAACATACCCAGTATATCCCGCTCAGAGCAGGGTCTGGGGAGGGTAAGTTGTACGCAGACCATGCCCCCGCTTTTTAAGGCAGGGAGGCTGTTTCCGTGAAGACCCTCGGCTACGTGCGCGACAGATATTGTGGGTGCTATATACACAGGAATGTAAATGATATGAAAATGTTCAAAGCAATACCTGAGCCCATGTCGTTCTCCACATGGGACCTACCAACCTGCTTGGAAAGATGTTATTAAGGTCCTGCTGCGTTCCGCTCTACTAGCTTGCGAGAATAGCTCCGGACGGGCCCCTGCATAATAAACCACAAGCAACGACAACATACCAAACGAACCGAGGCACACACACCCAGAAAACCTCAAACAGGGAAAAGACCGGTCCAATCACCCTACAAAACCGGCCAACAGATGAACTCCTAGGATAAAGCTAAACGAGACAACCCAACTCTGAGGCTCTCCACAACTGAGCCGCTCCCTAAAAGAGAATCCACCACTCTGATATGCCGCCTCCAAGAGCACCTGTCTGCTATCATGGTCTCGTCCAAGTTCAAGGCCTTCAGATCCATCCTTAGCTGCTCTTCCCACGACCTTCTCGGCCTGCCTCTCCTCCTCACCCCAACCACCGAAAGACTCTCGACCCTCCTCACTGGGGCTTGAGCCAACCTCCTACGGACGTGGCCGAACCATCTCAACCTCCCTTCCCTGACTTTCGCAGAAAGAGGCGCGACTTCAAGCTCGCTCCTAAACACCCCATTCGGGATTCTATCTAACATCGTGCGCCCACACGACCACCGCAACATCCTCATTTCAGCAGCTTCCATCTTTCTATCGAGGGTCTTCTTCGCCGCCCAACACTCAGAACCATAAAGCATCGCAGGCCGGATTGCCGCTCTATAGAATTTCCCTTTCAACTTTAATGGGACCTTCTTGTCGCACATCACCCCTGACGCTGCCCTCCACCTTAACCACCCAGCCTTGATACGATGTTTGACATCGTCTTCAACCTCACCTTCCTTCTGGATGATCGAACCTAGATACTTGAACTTATCCGTACTAGGTACGATCTGATCTTGAATCTTAACCTCCACTCCTCCCTCGATCTCCTCACCACTGAAGTTACACCAAAGATACTCGGTTTTAGATCGGCTCAAACGAAGGCCTTGGGACTCCAAAGTAGATCTCCATAGTTCCAGCTTCTCGTTTACCTCCCCCCTCGACTCCGCTACTAACACGATATCATCAGCGAAGAGCATGCACCACGGGACGGTATCTTGGATCCCTCGTGACATGACATCAAGGATAAGGGCGAAAAGAAGAGGACTAAGGGCCGACCCCTGATGAAGCCCTATCTCAACAGGGAAAAAACGGGAGTCACCCACTGGGGTCCGGACGCAAGAACTGGCTCGGGAGTACATGTCTTGAATCGCCCTCACGTACGACGACGACACTCTTCTCTCTTCAAGGCTCTTCCAAATAGCTTCACGGGGGATGCTATCATAGGCCTTCTCAAGATCAATGAACACCATATGAAGGTCTTTGCGACGCTCCCTGAACTTTTCCATAAGGCGTCTGACGAGATGGATGGCCTCGATCGTCGATCTCCCCGGCATAAAACCAAATTGATTCTCTGAGATTACAACTTCTCTTCTAATCCGACATTCAACCACTCTCTCCCAAAGTTTCATAGTATGACTGAGTAACTTAATACCCCGGTAGTTACTACAACTCTGGGCATCGCCTTTGTTCTTGAAAAAAGGGACCACGATACTACGTCTCCAATCGGTTGGCATCTCAGCACCCAAGAGGATATCATTGAACAAATCTGTTAACCATTGAACGCCAACCTCACCTAGACAAAGCCACGCCTCGATTGGGATCAGATCGGGGCCAACCGCCTTCCCTCTGGCCATCATAAGAAGGGCACCCTTGACTTCCTCCTTTCTGATACGCTCACAGGACCCGGTAGAAAGCACCGACGAAGGAGGGACCTCTTGCTCCTCACCAGAAACACTCCTCCTATCCTCATTGAAGAGATGATGGAAATACGAGCACCACCTCTCCTTGATAGCCTCTTCACTCAATAACACCTGGCCTGAATCATCCTTAACAAACTTAACTGAACCCAGGTCGCGCCGCCTTCTCTCCCTAGCTTTAGCTAGTTTAAAGATAGCGTTCGCTCCTTCCTTGGTATCTAGGCGCTTGTACATCCCCTCATATGCTTCCTCTTTGGCTTTCGCCACTGCCTTTTTTGCCTCACGTCTCGCCGCCTTGTATGCTTCCATCTTCAGACTCCTCTCCGCCCCTGCACTCATATACAAAAGCTCTTTAAAGAGCGCAAGTTTAGCCTTAACTTTCTTTTGAACCTCCTCGTTCCACCACCACGACTCTTTATGACCACTGAACCTTCCTGAGGAAACCCCCACCACCTTCTCGCCCACACACCGAATAGCCTTCGCCACGTTGGTCCACCTACTGTTGGCATCTCCACCAAGAGCAAAACAACCTTCGTTGGCCAGCGACTCCCTGAATTCGACCGCCTTCTCGCCCTTCAAGTCCTTCCAAAGAATTCTAGGTCTGAACTCTCTCGGCCTGCGGGCAACTCGACCCCCCATGACTAGATCCATGGCCAGCAGCCGGTGTTGAGATGCACACGCCTCACTCCGAAACACCTTGCAATCCACGCACGCCCTAGCATCCCGACTGCGCAAAAGTAGGTAATCGATTTGAGTGTTGTGCCCCCCACTACTAAAGGTGATGAGGTGCTCAGCCCTCTTCTGAAAAACAGAATTCACAATTACCAACTCCTGGGCAGTAGCAAACTCCAACAACGCGGACCCACCTGCATTCCTTGCCCCGAAGCCAAAACCCCTATGAGCGCTGGGATAGCCATCTGCCCTCTCGCCAATGTGACCATTGAAATCGCCACCTAACACTACAAATTGGTCGTCAGGGATACTTCCGACCAACTCATCTAAACAGACCCAGAAAGCCTCCTTCTCTGACTCGCCCAAACCGGCTTGAGGGGCATACGCACACACCACGTTCACCACCTTCTCCCCAACCACGACCCTAACGGACATGATCCTGTCGCTGCTTCTCTTCACTTCCACGACGTTGTCTTTAAGATCCTTCGCCAACAGAATACCCACTCCGTTCCTGGAATTGGCAAGACCTGAGTACCACAACTTATACCCGTTCGCTTCTCTAGAGTGAGCCCCCTTCCACCTAGTCTCTTGAATACACGCCACATCCACTCTCCGCTTCTTCAGCACGTCCACTAGCTCCAAAAATTTGCCAGTTAGGGTACCTACATTCAAACTGCCAACACGTATACTACGCGCCATCGTCAAAACTAGAAATTAAAATGAAATACTATACAAAAATAAAAATTCTAATAGCAATAAAAATAAACTGAAATAAAAATAGAAAATACAACCAAATAAATTCACAACCCAAAATGCAAAACCCAATAAATAAAACTGCCCAAATAAAATGGACAAAAACAATTAGTACATAAGAATATAACCAAAACACAGAACAACGCTCAGAAAAACAGGGGAAGGGGAGGGGAGACCGTGCGTAACACCCTGGAGATAGAAGAGAAGATAGGGTGGAGGGAAGGCGGCGGTGACGGGACGGCAGGAGGGAGGAGGAGGATGGGGGAGCTTGAAAAGACGGGGTTGAAGGATTGCTACCGACGAAGGCGATAGGAGAGGGACGGAGTAATATTAGAAAAGACGGGAAAAAAAGCCTGGTTGTAGGAATTTAACGGGTGGAAGGTCGAGGTGGAGGGGAAGGCAAGCGATGGGGATGGCGTGGGTACGATGAGGGTAATGGACAATATGGAAAAGATGTGATGGCGACTGGCGAGGAGCAACGAAATTGGCAGCTCGAGATGGACGGAAAAATGAGGTATTGACAAGATGGAGTGGTAGGACGAGAGAGAGAATGGGAGGAGGGAAAGGTGAATGGTGGGATGATCGAGCACTAAAAGAGGGCTGATGGATTTTAGTAAGATGAGTTTGATGAGTTTAGAATTGCGTCTGTAAATAAATCTTGAACTATGTTGTTAGCGATTAGGACAGGTTGAGCTGCGCGGTAGACGGAAAGTTGAGGGGGTTGAAGGTGAGGCTGATGAGAGAGGGCAGGGGAGGGGGTTGGAGTTAAAAGGGTGGGCGGACGGTAGATGTTGCAGGGATGAAGTTACAGATGGCGGAGGAGTTAAGGTGAGAACGGCGGATTCGAGGAGACAGGGGGTGGAGACGAGAAGAAGATGGGATAGTTGGAGACTGACGGGGTTAGAAAGGGAGAGGAGGAATGCCCAGAAAGGGATCAAAAACAGAAGACCTACACAAATACACAAAAGTTAAGCTAAGAAATAGATACAGGAAGCAAAAGATAAGCTTACACAGATAATTTGAATGAATTTCCGGCGATGCGCCGGCCAAAGTAAATCGATCTGACTGGGGGCGCCGTTAACGGCTAGTTCTTGTTTGAGAGCGTTTGAGAGCGTATAAACGTTTCATTGTTGAGAATGTGATATGGAATATGTTTGTTGGGCAAATGGCCAATAGTAATCCATATATATTTCAAAGCAACTAGCTCAACTTGATCTTTATGTGGTAAATCAAGTATCTAGATTTGTATAAACACAATATGTAGTCTCATTTAGAAATAATTTTACTCCAAAAAACTCAAACTTACAAATAAAAATGTGCAGTTTTATGAGATTTTAGTGAAACACACGACTGCGTTTCCTTTGTTTACTAATGAGAAGCGATACTACTATGAGAAGCGATACAAGTAGCATGGCTCATCCTTTTTCCTCTCTCTTTTCTCCTCTCAGCGCCGCTCATCTTTCTTCTTCCTTTCTTACTTCTGGCGGGGCTTCCATCGGATTTTCACCGGTGGAAAGCCCCAAATCCTTTCATTTTCCTTGTATTTTCTTCAATAAATTTTTTCTTTGTTTTGTTTGGTTTAATTTCGAGAGTGGATTGATTATCTTGGATTTTCCTTCCAGATCTAAGATGTTTTCTTGCAATTCCAGTATTGTTTTTCCCTCCTTGGTGTGTGGGTTTGGTTTTCTCTCCTTTATTGTGAGTGCTAGTATTGATTTATGGATGAAGGTTTATATGGAACTGCAATCATGGTCGATAGCTCAAACAGGTTTCGAAGAAGCGGGTGAAGTGAAGGGTATATGTAAATACATCATCTTCAACAAATTGCTAGACTATCTCTTTATGATGATAGGCAATTGTTTCTATTTTATGTTTGTTCGACTCGACTATCTTTGTAGATGCCGTATGGCTTTTATTTTATGAATGATTTCTATTGTTCTTCAAAAAAAAAAAAAAAGTAGCATGGCTCATTATTCGAATTCAATTCAAAATCTAAACTTGTAAATTCTGAAGCGATACAAGTAGCATGGCTCATTTTTTGGATTTTATAAATATACAAGTAGCATGGCTCATGACCATTTCTATATGAATGGTAAGGCCAACTCTAATCATGGATCCAAAATTTGGATCACCAAGTTGAATCGGATCCAAATTCTGTTTCAATCATGTGGTCCAAGCATAAATCTAAATTCAATCATCATTCATATATTTTGATTTCAATTATTTTGAGAAAGATTTCTCTATAAATCATAATAATAACATCAACAATCAGATTATAACTAAAATGCATTCGAATTAAGATAAAACGTTATAAAATAGTGAAATAATATATGTCGTATTATTTTATTTTATATTTTCAATTTCCATGTATTTTGAAATTTTATGTATTTTGGAATTTTGTTTTATAATTTATGGTGAATTTTAATTTTATTCCAAACTTAATTAATTAATGTTTAATAACATTAACAAAATCAAAAAAAATAGAAAAGTGAACTATAGAATAATAATAAAAGGAGTTAGAACAGTGAATAGTGGTGATAGTATAATTTAGAGGGTGTTTGGGATTGCTTAAAATAAGTTACTTTTGACTTAGAGCCCGTTTGGGCAACCCGACTTTTGGTTTTTGCTGGCTTTAAGTTGATTTTGAACTGTTTGGCAACATGGGCTTTAAGTCCGCTTTAAATTAAAAAAACTGCTTTAAGTCATAAGTTCCATTTAGGTACTTTTGACTTATGACTTATGAAGTTTTTTTTTTCTTTTTTCACAATTTTTGTAAAGTTTAAATATTATTAATTTAAAATTTTTTTAAGTCAAATTTCACTTTAAGTCAAAATTATTAAACCCCCATTTAACTTTAAGTAAAATTACCCAAACACTTTCATTCAACTAAAAGTAAACAACTTTACTTTTTCCTTTAAGTTAAAAATACCCCCATTAAGAGGGTGTTTGAGATTACTTAAAATAAGTTACTTTTGACCTAATGGGGGTGTTTTTAACTTAAAGGAAAAAGTGAAGTTGTTTACTTTAAGTTGAATGAAAGTGTTTGGGTAATTTTACTTAAAGTTAAATGGGGGTTTAATAATTTTGACTTAAAGTGAAATTTGACTTAAAAAAAATTTAAATTCATGATATTTAAGCTTTACAAGAATTGTGGAAAAAAAAAACTCAATAAGTCATAAGTCAAAAGTACTTAAATGTAACTTCTGACTTAAAGCAATTTTTTAACTTAAAGCCGGTGTAGCCAAACGGAGCAAAAGGCACTTAAAGCCATGTGGACTTAAAATAAGTCATTGCCAAACGGGCTGTTATTCATTGATCAAAATTTGAAGCAGTACTATTTTTTTAAATTTGGATAAATTTTTAATTCACGATTAAAATTTATTGGGATAAAAATATTTCATATTTAAATTTTTGAATCACGACTAGAATTGTCCTAAATAAATTAGCTTCCGAAACTGAAATATGCTTAACGAATATATATAGTCGATTTTCCAAATTAATACAACAAAATACAAGGTTGATTAAGGTTGATTAAAAGGACCAACAGCACCAAACAAAGTGTCATGGCTGTATGTTGACACTTGACAAGACGTCGATAGATATGCATTGCATTTTCCTTTTAAATGGGTTAAGTATCAAAATGGTCACTGAAGTGGAAGCCATATATCAATTCATTCACTGATCTTTACGGAGTATCATTTGAATCATTAAAGTCATAATAAATATCAAATGGATATCTTTAAAATGTACTCGAAAAGTAAAAATAATTTTTCATTGAATTTTACACATTTTTCTTGAATGCTTTCATAACCAAACAAAAGGTTATTAATTCTAGTATTTCTGATAATATATCTAGATTTTTAAAAATTCATTTACTATTTATTTTTAATTTTATTATCATTTTCCTTGTTTTAATTAAAATTAAATAGTAAATAAACTTTTTAAATTCTAAATATATTATCAAAAATACTGGAATTCATAATCTTTCATTTGAATATAGTAGCATTTAAGAAAAATGTGTAGAACTCGATGAAAAATTATTTTTACTTTCCGAGTACATATATACAAGTATTTGTTTGATATTTATTATGACTTTAATGATTCAAATGATATCCGTAAAAATTGGTAAATGAATTGATATTTGGCTTCCACTTCAATGACACTTTGATACTTAACCCTAAACTTATCCACTTCACGTGAAGCTCCATCAGCCTGTTTGTTAACTTTGCGGCTCCCTCTAGCTTTAATTAGGTCATGGACCTCTTTAGCCACAATCTTTTGCTTCCACTGGTCCAGTTTGGATAATCTTATTATCCACATTTCATGCCTCTCTATCTAACACCTGTGTTATTAATTTACTTGTGTTTTTAAGGTTTATATATATATTTATAAAATTTGGAAAAATTGAAATTAAATAAACTTAATTAAAGTACGGAAAAGGAAGGAATTTCCACGAAACCCATCAGTATCTCTCATTTCTTTATATATATATTTTTAAAATGTACCTCCTAATTTTTTACATTTCAAAAGTTTTCCAAAAGAATAAAGTTTTATAATTTAAAAAGTAACTACTTGCAGTACTTTTATCCACTAAATTCATTTTATTACATAAAATATTAATTAGACCCTCATTTTACTCACTTTTCTTACTTTCTTTTACTACTTTACATTTTTTCTTAACTTCCGTGCCCAACTCATTTAAAAACAAATGAGAGAAATGGAAGGAATATAATTGACTTCTAATCGAAATAATACGAAAACAAAGATAAATTTTATTAATTTTCGAATGTCAGTCGAAAATTGAAATGTTATCTATTATTCGAGCCGCCAATTAGGACCCTCAAAACAGTAGTTCCCAGTGTGAACATGTGATATGTGGGCACAACCATCTCTTCATTCTCCTGTGTTTATGTATATTCGAACATGGCTTTGATTAAATTTTTATGTTTCGAAACAACTTTTGACCAATTAAAATTTAGATTCCCCGTTCACGAGTCATGACTAGTGTATGTTTATGCCAACTCGTCAGGACCCACAATATTCTTGCCAAAATATCGAACATGACATGCTAGCCATAAAGCAAAGCCCTAGCATCAATTGTGCCCTAAATATTCTACAAATGTAGGTCCCACAATATCTATATTCTGCACTAAAGCCAAACAGGCTTATCATTTGATACTCAATTATTGATTATATATCCATATCCATTTCTCTACCCCTATATATAGCTCCTCCTTCCATTTCCTCTTCATCAACAACTAAACAAAACAACCCCTTCTGGAGTTCTGCTTATACATTTCTATATCTTATCCCAACATATTTTTATTTCGAATTTCGAAATGTCTGGAGTTTGGGTATTCAAGAACGGGATCATGCGCCTCAATGAAGGCTCAACAATGGATCAACAATCTGTCCGGAAGAAGGTGTTGGTGCACTTACCAACTGGACAAGTGGTTTCATCCTACACCTCACTGCGACAAATGCTGATGGAGCTTGGATGGGAAATATACTATGGCGATATCGAGCTCTTGCAGTTCCATAAATCTTCATCGATTGATCTCATTTCGCTTCCTAAGGATTTTAACAAGTTCAGTTCCGTCTACATGTATGACATTGTCGTCAAGAATCCTAATGTCTTCCTCGTCCGAGATTGCTAATAAACCTCCGAGTTATTGCCTTTGTTTGACATTTATACTACTGCTAGCTATCTTCTTAATTAATTTTAAACTGCTTTTAGCTTCGTGTACTTTATGATTCTGTTGGTTGGATACTCAGTATAATGTTATGGCGATACTGTTTTGTTTTATTTGTACTTATCTAAATTTGTGCATTAAATTTTATAATGACATATGTCAATTAATTATCATCTTAACTAGTATTATTATAACGGGTTAAATATCTTGTTGGTCACTGAAGTCAGCCTAAAGTATCAAGATGGTCACTGAACTCAAAATTGACTCAAATTGGTCACTAACTCGTAACATTTGTTCACTCCGTTAACTTGTCTTAACGGAAGTTGCTGATGGGTGACGTGACATGGCACAACATGTTGACATGGAAAAACATGCTGACGTGGAAAATGTTAAATTTTTTGAAATTTTTTTGAAAAACCATTATGTACGTATACTGTTGATTTTTCCTGTGGGATATTTACTGTTGATTTTTCCTGTGGGATATTTACTGTTGATTTTTCTTGTGGGATATTTACTGTAGGAAATAGAAGGATAATTTAACAAAAAGATCATGTTATAGCAGAGCATACGATAATATCAAATGTCTACAAAACATAAAGTTGCTAACATAATGAACAAAACATGATTTTGATACTAGGTCTTCTATAATAATTCTAAACAGATAGTGCTGATGGTAGTCATGCTTGAGATGATGTATCCTTGGTCCTCCATGGTGTACAAGCTTTTCTCCTTGGCTTGTATGTCCGTTTTGGCTTATCTGTTGTTGCAGGCCTAGCTGGTGTAGTTGTTTTCGACTTCCCCTTTACTTCACTGGATTCCACATGAGAAGTTGAACCTGGACACTTGTTCTTTCTGTGTCCAGTACCACCACAAACACTACAATGCATGATTCTTGCTGTGGAGTGCCTTAGAATTTCCGAACCTTGTTGCATTGGTTGGCTAACTCTACTCCTGTTACCTCCTTCCCATTCTTCCCGTCTTCGAAGCTTTTTTGGACGACCCCTCAATTTCTTAGGAATATCAGGTGGGAACAACGGATCAGTGGTCTGAAATTCCCAAAATTCCTCTCCTTTTATGGCCTCCAGAGGTTGACATGTTATTTTCAACATTATCCGCTTTTGATGTTGTTGCAAAGTGAGCTTTAGTCCATGTTTTAGCATCAAGGCTCCTCAATTGGTCATAAGCAGGTCTGCACTGTTTTGCTATGGAATTCATAGCTCTCTGATGCTGCACAGGATGTGTTGCAGTTGCTGCAAGCCAAAATGTTTTCCGTAGAAATGCAGATGGAAATTTCTTTCTAAAGTTTGAGTATAAATGTCGAGTGCAAAATCTATGTTCTGCATACGGCATGAAATCTTTCATTGCATTTTCCAGGCCCTGTAGACAAGCATTATGTATAAGTAAAACTAAATCCTAAATAAACACTGATTAAGTAGTAGATTGAACACTTGCCAGAAATAAAGGGTGTACCTTTTGTTGATCGCTTATGACCGTAAAACCATAGCCATCACCAATATTTAAATCATCTACCAGTAGCTCCAGAAACCATCTCCATGAGTCTGTACTTTCACTTTCCACTATAGCAAATGCCACTGGATACATCTGATTATTACCGTCTCGTCCCACAGCCGACAGTAACTGGCCTCCACACACTGTCTTGAGAAAACAGCCATCCAACCCTAGTATAGGTCTACAACCAAGTTTCCAACCTTCCTTGAGAGCATGATAGCATACATACATTCTATTAAACTTGGCCTGAGAATCCACATCTGTCCTAGTAGTACTAATTTTGATTGTATTTTTAGGATTCACCCTTAGTACTTCGCTTGCAAAATCTCTCACTCTAGCATAATGTTCTTTGAGACTGTCATAAACCCCTTCTAATGCAGCTTTTCTAACTCTAGCGCATTTAATTCTTGGAACTTCTATCTCCATTTCTTTTTTAATAACCTCAATCATGTCTTTAATTTTCCACTGAGGGTCTTTTCTTATTCGATCACCGTACTTTCCAGTCAAATACTTAACTGTGGCATGCCTGTTCGTATAGGGCTTTGTGCAACAGTGATTGTCTACCAAGGTCTTGATTTGGACATTCTCAGAATTTTTAAGTTTGGTGCACCATATATAGAATGGACACCCTTCCTCGCATATGACTTGACACCTCTGAGAATCATTCTTGGCAAAATAGACTGCCCTCCTTTCATTCACACCATATTGTCTAACAGTGGTCCGAAATTCAGCCATAGACAAAAATTTCAAACCTACTTCAAACTTTATAGTCCCCCCTTTAACCCTTCCTTCTTTAAAAAGTTTTTCTCTTTTTCTTCTTTTATTCTGCACCAAATTATCTCCAATAAACCCTTTCCTCCTAATTTCATCTTCGGATGACGAATCAACTGACCTCAATTCATCACTCTCAAAGCTGGACTCATGACTACTAACATCCCTAAACTTTTCACTAGCCAATTGCTCCTTAAATAACTTACGTGATCGCCTACATTCATTTAGTTCTTCATCACTATTAACAAGACTAGAGCAGTCATCCTCACTTGATTCAGTTTCACTACAGTAATCAGAATCACTACCACCACTATTATCACTTTTTTCATTTTCAGTATCACCCATCCCAGAAGCAAAATCAAAACTATGGTCTACATAGAGATCTATCCTACCATAGGGCTTCGACACACCAACTACCTCTCTAACAGACTCATCATCATACATAATCTTCAACCCATCAGTAAAAGTGTGACCATTTGATTTAAAATAAACAATAGATGAAGAATCGTATCCATACTCCTTACCAAAATGATCCAAATCGCGAAAGGAGAACAAATCCGTGTCAAGGTTGATCGTATCCACCTTCCCACCGCTATAACTCGGATTCAAAGAGTCCAAAAGACCATGATGATGTACGTAAACATCCATCCTTGTCGACATCCTGTAAAATCGGACATAACACACAATCGTTATATATAACACACAATCGATATGTACGTATACGATCAGTTAAAGTATAGATTCATACCTTAATAACTGAGAGATGCAGAATCGCCACTAACTAAGAATCGCCACTAACTAATTACGATAGATTTGATCGCAATAAGTCTGAGTCGCCTAGGGTTTCAGTTCCCCCAATTCATTTAGAGATTAGAGTTTTAGAAATTATAATTATGTAAGTACGTTTTATTTACTTAACCCTGGGTTTAATTAAACTAGAGTTCAGTAACTGTAGTTATACATAACTGTCGTTAGCCACGTAGCTGCCAGGTCACAAATCCGTTTAAAAATTTTAGACAAGTTAACGGAGTGAACAAATGTTACGAGTTAGTGACCAATTTGAGTCAATTTTGAGTTCAGTGACCATCTTGATACTTTAGGCTGACTTCAGTGACCAACAAGATATTTAACCCTTATTATAACTGCAAGAAATTTTTACTAATTAAATACGATCGGTCACTCGTACTTTAGCCAGAATTTCTTAAAAGATTGATCATATAGCTAGCCAGAATCTGAATAATTAAACCATCCTGTCTCCATTTATCGAATTTACTCGTGCTATCTCAATTAACTTTCTACTATTGAAAGCTCTATTAGAACGACGGCTATGTGCTAATTTTAAAAGATATATACTTAAATGATGTGATATGATTTCTTACCAAAATTTATCTGATTATATACTTTTATGTAAAGTGAATTTTTAGACTGGTGATGAAAAACTGAAATCTAAAGACTTTCTAAAAATGTCCTTGTCTTTCTAAAAATGTCCCAAAGGAGATGCAGGCACTGAGATAAACAGGTGAAGCCTACGGGTCTTCACGTGGACAAGATAATGACTTTATATATATCGCTTTCAACCTCGGAAGCTCATGCCCGCCGTAACTATCACGGCTTCACTGCTTTTGCTTCTCAACATATAAAGGTTTACCCTAAAAAAGTTTTTCGTTTTTGAACTGCAAAATATAATATAAAAAGTTCTGTTACGATCCATGCATGCACGTTCCGGACCTAGACAGTAGATATTTTTGAAATGTTATTTATTGTAAGGAAATTAGCAGCGGTCTTGTTAAAGACATGAAAAACATTCCTGGGTGCAATTGCTCTGGTTTCGCGCGACTACTTCTGTAAGAATTTCATCTCTGCAGACAGTGAAATTAGAGCTCTTCTAATTGTTTGATTTCATTAGCATTTAATTTTGTTTGTCCACATATAAGCATTTTCTATTTTGAGATGTTAATAATCGTTATAGGTTGGTATAACAATATTTGCAAAGATTGCTGGAGTCACTGAGCAAAATACAGATATTTTGTTAAGAGCATAAAGAACATGTACTTATGTAACTGATCTTATTGTCGATTGTTAGAGTACAATATATACGTAATATATACTTTATCAAGATAAACTGTTTCTCAACTATAAAAGGTCAACGTATTGAAATTCAAGCTATACGTACTTCTTGGAGAACAAAATATTTAGATCGGCTAATATTTCGTAGATTCATTAAGTCCCAAATTCATTGAACACTTGTGGGTTGACATATATAAACCGAAGACTGATCATGACCCATACCAATAAACTATTTAAGGCTGTCTTGAAGTTAGGGTAATGAGGCTAAAGGAGAACCTTATATGGATTTTGCATGCAACCCCTTGGGTGCTAGCAGTGGCGGAGCCAGGAGGTAACCTCCTGGGGCACCGTACAAATATCCGGTAATTGTTTCAATTTTTTTTATACTGCACCATATTTTTAATAATTATAACACCTATTTAGTTTAAGAAGTTGTGGTTTTCTCTATACCAAGCTTGATAGGGTATAATTTATAATGCATTATACAAGCAAAAGAGTTAGCCGCAAGGTACTACATCGAGTTAAAGAGATTTAAAAAACTAGCTTGAATGTGGGGGCACAAGTATAAATATTTATACATTATTACTAATTTACATGTGAGTCATACAAAAAAATTATAACTATTTTTGAAGTGGTGGGGGCACGGACCCCGAAGGCCCCCACCTGCCTCCGGGTGCTAGGCATGCAATGTGGTCATAAGTATGTTGTGTGATATAAGCCAAAAATCAGCTCTAAATAAACCCCAAAAACAATTAGCGTTGCATTAAATAAACCTAATTTGGTCCAAAGACGAAGTCCATTAATCAAGCTCAAAACCTTAATTATTTCTTAATTTTGTAAGTTATAAAGGGGCTAATTACACTACCCATCAAATGAGTTTAAAGAGGAGCCAGTTAACTTCTATTTTGTAAAAGATCATTATTCATATTTTCTCAAATACATAAAAAATTTCTTTTATATTTTATTTACAAGACTATCGATCAATTTTATAATGATCATGATATCAGTTGAATATCTATTTTAAGTCACAGAATTTGTTATAAAACAAAAATCAATAATATTAAACTAGCCTATAACTCGTGCGATGCACGGCTACTTTAAGTTATTACTTTAATAAAATACATACGTATACATATAAATATTACATAAAAATGTTTTTTTTAACTTTTATTTAATAGAAAAAGTGAAATTTATCTAATCATGTAGACCTTTTTTCGATTTTTATACAAAATTTTCTATATTGTAAGTGTTTTCCAGATTTTGTGTAATTTTTTACTATATAGCTTATTACTCGTGTGATGCACGGATGTATTTTTTAATATTTTTTGTTTTATTACCCATATTTTCATATACATTTTTTAATTAGTAGGAAAATAAATTATAGAAGATAATAAAATATTGTAATACATGTTTGATAGTATTTTTAACAATAATGTTTTAATAATTAATAATATGTTGTCGACGGAAATTGAATCTTAAACTCGTGAGAGTAGTTTATAAAATAATATATATGTTTAATAGAGATATGTTGTTGCTATAAGAGTATTTCAAATATTAGAAAAGGAATATTCTTTTAGCATTAGATCCAACGGTTCTTATTTATTTATCTTAAAATCTAACGGTTGTTAATGAGTGTACAAAAAAAGTGTACCAAACCGACAACCAAATATACCTTGTTTCGCTTATAATAGTATAGTATAGATTTTTTACTATATAGCTTATTACTCGTGTGATGCACGGATGTATTTTTTAATATTTTTTGTTTTATTACCCATATTTTCATATACATTTTTTAATTAGTAGGAAAATAAATTATAGAAGATAATAAAATATTGTAATACATGTTTGATAGTATTTTTAACAATAATGTTTTAATAATTAATAATATGTTGTCGACGGAAATTGAATCTTAAACTCGTGAGTGTAGTTTATAAAATAATATATATGTTTAATAGAGATATGTTGTTGCTATAAGAGTATTTCAAATATTAGAAAAGGAATATTCTTTTAGCATTAGATCCAACGGTTCTTATTTATTTATCTTAAAATCTAACGGTTGTTAATGAGTGTACAAAAAAAAGTGTACCAAACCGACAACCAAATATACCTTGTTTCGCTTATAATAGTATAGTATAGATTTTCAAATATAAACCAAAACATGAGCGGAAACTTAGAATGAACTATTCTTTTTCCATCTTAGTCATATATATCAAAACTAGTATTATATTAAGTTGAAATATTAATTAAAAATATTGATTGTATATAAAAAAAATCTATACGTGTACATTATACGAATTATATGCTAGTATTAAATTATATGAGATAAATTTGAAATGTAACGACGGAGACTTTAATAATTAATTTTATTTCTGAGTACCAATCGAACAGCAGAAACGTAGGATTTGAACACCTTCAATTCTCCATTGTAGCCAACACTATGGACCCTCTCGAGTCTCGACATCAACATATTACAACCTAGTAGGGTTCATGTGATCAGAAACATGTGATATGTGGGCACCATTTTCTTCTTCGGTCAGTGTCTGTGGGTAGGGGTCTGTGGGTAGGGGTGCACACGGGCCAGGTTGATTAGGTTTGGAAAGAAAAATGGCCCAAGCTAATTAGTTCAGTTTATAAAATCTTCAAACCATTATTCAAAAATATATATGCAATCCAACCCATTAATTGTATATAATTGGATCCCGTTGGTTTGGGTTGAAATAAATATAATCCGTGAAAAATGCACGTACGTGTTTCCTCGTAGTGAAAACATTGTATCATGTTCTCAGAATATAAGTATAGCGGTTGTGTCAAAAGTAGTATATAAAAATTATGTATTTAGGTTATTAAACACACTAAAAAAGTTAATATTTATAGATTAAGTAAACTAAAAATATATGGACTAGTATGAATATATCATAACGGCTAGGATTAAAATTTATTAAACCCTAACCCAATCCAACTTATTCTATTTAATAATAAATCAACCCATTTAATTTTCGGTTTATAACAGTTCGGAACAATTTAGATTCAACCATTAGTGAAGACCCAAAAGATTCTTACCTAAAGATCCCATATGATTGGATGATATGCAAGCCCGCATTAAAAGCCCTAGCTAATTATTACGGAGTAACATCATTTTGCCCTAAATCTTGTACACAAGTAGATCCCACAATATCTATATTCTCCGCCAATACCAAACACGCTTATCATTTGATACGCATCAATATATCCCCAGAACCCCAGCCCTATAAATAGTTCCTCCTTCACATTCCTCTTCATTAACAACTAATTAAACAATTACAAAGGTTAATATTCTTTCTTCGAATTTCAAAATGTCGGAAGTTTGGGTATTCAAGAACGGGATCATGCGCCTCAATGAAGGCGCAACATTGGATCAACAATCGAGCCGAAAGAAGGTGTTGGTGCACTTACCAACCGGACAAGTGGTTTCATCCTACACCTCGTTGCGGCAAATGCTGATGGAACTTGGATGGGAAATTTCCTATGGCGATATCGAGCTCTTGCAGTTTCATAAAACTTCATCGATTGATCTTGTTATGCCCGAATTTGGCATAAATCCTAAACAGACCTAATGAGATAGAATGTTAGTACATCACATATATAATGGGCCTAGAAATGAAGAATGGGTCACTAAAAGTCCACCATCATGGATTAGTTCATTATTCTGTAAGGAGAGCTCGCCAGCGAGCCCATAGGGCCAGGGTCGCATTCTACAAGGCTCAGCGCGGCCTAGAGGTCCAGCATGGCCTAGAGTATTTATTATGAAGGCTTACGGTCAGGCCCAGCGAGATCGCGTGAGTACGATTATCTCCACACAGTTTGGATCGCCTCGCATGATTAGCCCAACGGTGTCGCACATCTAGTCAGTTTCGCCAGTAATGATAATTATAGCATCATGTTAGCCATGGGTACCCTTTAATGGGTCGTGGGTCATGAGCAGGACAAGTGGGTAAAATATATCAACCCAAGGAGACGTCTAGTAGATTTGGGCCAAGCCGAGCCCATAGAAACCCTAGCCCGTCTAGATAACTTCTTCTCCAAGAGAACTACGTATGGCTTGATCTCTATAAATAAGGTACGTAGGCATCTTGTAAAGTCTGAAACAATAGTTCACCACTGAATATCATTAGACAAGATCAACCACAAACAGTTACAAATCTCCTCCGTGTTCTTCGTGTTCTTAGCAGAATATTCGTACTTTGCTCCATAAATCCAGCAACCTCCAAAATATTGTTATACAATATTCTCCCTATAACATTTGGCGCTAGAAGGAGGGCTAGTCGTTGAGTTGGGAGAACAATGACTAAATCAAACAAGAATAAAAACGGAGTGGGGGAAACCCCGGGGTCGCATAAGAGAGATAGAGACGACCCCCAGAGGAAGGATCAACCAGAAAGCGAAGCGGTGGAAGACTGGAATAAGGAAGGGTTCGAGAAGGAGAAAACACCCCATGTTGTCCAACAAGTGGCCTTGACTGGAGAAGTCATGTCATTTCTAAAGGGCCTCGGTGATCAAATGATGGAGGTACAGGGTAGGGTGGCTAAGATGGAGAAGCGATACAGCTCTAGAGGTTTCAAGAGGAATGCGAGGACAGGGGGTAGTAAAGGCCTCACCAAGCAGTTAATAGGGGACTTTGATGATGTAATAACAGACCAAACGAACCCTGATTGGAGCAAGGAGGCGACTACTATGGAGAAGGGGGGGTCGAAGGAGAAGCCCGCCTCATCTGAAGGAAGGTCCATTAGTATCTTTGACAGAGTTGGAAAGAAACTTAGCGAGCATGATCTCCGCCTCAAGCTAGAGAAACTTAAAGCTAGTAAGGATGGAGGATCTAAAATCAAAAACAAGGGCTCTCCTCAGCCTTTATCCCCTCGAAAAGATCGTGAGCGGTCACATCGTCGCAATGACAGACCCCCCTCTCCTCGTAGAGAGCGTGAGCGATCCCATCATCGCGATGACAGACCCCCTTTCCATCGAGAGCGTGAACGATCCCACCATCGCGAGGAAGAGCACAAAAAGAAGGATCGTAGAAATGATCAAGAGGAGTCTAGTGCCCCAAAAAAGACTCAATATCATCATGGGAGTACTGGAGAGAAGAAAAAGGAAGACAAGGAAGTTAAGATCGGTGATTATAAGCTGGAAGAGCTAAAAAAGGCCTTGGATGCGATGAATAATGAGAAGGGGATTTTTAGTACTATGGGCTCGTCATCTCCCTTCACTCATGAAATTCGAACTGCACCACTTCCTGCAGTGTTTCGAGGCCATCATTCAGATATGACCTACAATGGAGATACTGACCCCGCTGAGTTTGTTGTTGTTAGTTACAGAGGCATGCCTGTATACATCTAATAACAAGCCTAATTGTTTGTAATGTTTTGCATTACTTACATGACCTCTTAACTGAGGGAACCTCTAGTTGTAGAGTTTATGTTTGTATTGTACTTGTAGTAGGCATCAAATCTTAGTTGAGTAACTGTACTTATAGAGTCTAGAATAATGCTTGAAAGAAGTTCCAAGGTTCATGCCTCAAGCAAGAAGATAAAGACTGTCAAATAATCACAGTTGGGATTTGAAGAAATGAAGAATTTGCCTAAGTACCAATTCGAGAAGTATATTTGTCTATTCGAGAAGTCCAGCATTCGAGAAGTCAGGGATTCGATATCTCAAGACAATATTCGATATCTCTGAATACATTGTTTGATATCTCATTCGATATCTCAGAGATTCGATATGTCTATGTACTCTATTCGAGAACTCAGGAAGTCAACAAGTCAAAGTAGTATTCGAGTTCTCAAGGAGTCAACAAGTCAAAGTTCCATTCGATATCTCAAGGACTCAGAAAGCTATTCGATATCTCAAGGATTTGACAAGTCAAGTGTTCTATTCGACAACTCAAGGAATCCTGAAGAAAAGAGCTATTCGAGAAGTAATTCGATATGTCAATATAACAGTATTCGAGAACTCAGAGTTATCGATCAAGTCAATTCAAGTTCTCGAATCACCTACTTAGTCACTTCTCGAATACATTCTTGGAGACAAAATACTGAAGAAATTGTACAAGTCAGAAACCTGCAACAAGCCAATGCACTTTATGGACCACAATCTGTAACGTGCTCTGGAAAGCCTACAAGGAAGCTTGGAGAGATATAGAAGAGACAAGGGGCTAAAGAAGTGGATCTGAACAGGCTTTACAAAGTCAAATCTGTAACCGTTTGGACACTTACTCAAAAAGGATAGACAGGCTAGAAAGTAATTTGTTCAGCTACCTTATTTGTAGTAAGTAGGGTGTATCCATGTTCTATAAGGATACAGCCTCACTTCCTTAGTCATTAACTTTGTAACTTTGTGAGTCAAGTTTTTCATACATTGTAAGCAGTATCTCTCTGAGAAAAACGAAGCTGAGAATACTATCATTTGTATTCACAGATTGTAGCAACCTTTATCTATTAATACATTAGATTAAAGTGATACTGTGTCTTGTGTTGTTCTTTATCCGCACCTTCACTTCTGCACACACAAACACTTATTTGCTACATAGACTCTAGCCAAAGAAAAGTTCAAGAATCCATTCACCCCCCCTCTGTATTCTTTTATCATATTCAATACTCAACAAGTGGTATCAGAGCGGGCTGTTTATTCAAAAACAGAAAAATGATCATGAGTTCGAATACACCAAAGACTACAGGAACGGTGAAGGTCCCTAAGTTTGACAAAGAGAATTACAACCTCTATAAGATAAAGATGATGTTGTTCATTAAAGCCTCTCATCCTTTGTATCCTGAGATTCTCAAGAATGGTCCTTTAGTTCCACAACAAGAGATACCGGAGAAGACTGTTGGAACCACAACTATCCCAAGATCTTATGAGGTCAAGGATCCATCAAAATGGACAGAATCATAAAGGGAAAAGGTTGCTCTTGACAGCCACCTCATGTTGCTTATCATTGATCCCATGGACATGTCAATGTTTGCAAACATTGCATCATGTACATCTGCCAAAGAAATGTGGGATCACATTGAGGTGTTGTGTGAAGGAACTGATGAGGTTAAGGAAAACAAGAAACAGATACTGGTCACACAGTATGAAGCTTTCATGGCACAGCCCAAGGAAAGCATTACTGAGATGTTTGAGAGATTTCACAAGCTAGTTACTGAGTTGCAGATGAATGGCAAGGTTTACAGTACCAAGGAGTTAAACATGAAGTTTCTGCTATCCTCACCAAACCATCTAGAGCAAAGGGTCATTTCTCTTAGGGAAAGAGATTTGAACAAAGTTACATATGATGTGCTCTATGGGGTTTTAAAAACTCATGAGCTTAAGTTGCTTCAGAAAAGGGCTATCCAAACCAATCAAGGTAGAATGGTAAACACATCATGTGCCTTAATTATCAACAAATCTATTCAAGACCTAGAAGCATCTACAAGCCAGTTAAGGATAGAGGAGGTAGTAGAAGAGGAAGAAACTGAACCTGAGGTAAGTGAACCTGTTGAGGAGAAAGAGGAAGAAGAGTTTTACACTCTTGAAGAATTAGATGGGATGGAAAACACTTCATATGCTTTCATGGCCAGAAAATTTCCAAACATCAGATTCAAAAGGAATCAACCCTTCAAACCCAAAACCCAAAATCATTTATTCAACAAGAGCAAGGCACCTGTGAAACCAAACAGGAATAAGTTTAAAACCAGCCATGTGGATAGGTCATCTGTAAGGTGCTATAGATGCAATGACCTAGGGCATTTTGCCAGTGAATGCAAGAAGCCTAAAAAGAAGGATAGAGATTATCTTGAGCTCGAAGCTAAGTATGAGGCCCTTCTGAAAAAGCAGACACAAGGTAAGGCCTACATAGCTGAAGGGAAGTGTTGGGATGATTCTGACAGTGATGGAGAGGAACAAGAATTCTGCAATTATGCCTTGATGGCCAATTCCAAGGATGACACATCTCCATCAGACCCTCAGGTACCATCTCTCACTACTATAGACATGTCTGTTTCAGAGTATAAATGCATGATTGAACAACTATCTGTTGAAATGTTTAACATTCATACTAGTATGACTGCTGCTAATGAAGAGATTGCTAAACTGTCTACTAGAAATGAAATATTAACCAAAAAGAATGAGGAACTTGAGCTAACTGCTATGCAGGTAGAAAACCTTAAGAAAGAAGTTGAATATTTGCAGAACAAGGTTTTATATGCTAGTCAAGTTGAAAAGGCTCTTAAGGATGAATTATCTGAAAATGAATTCAAACTGAAAACATTTAAGAACTCATCTGGTCTAGTGCAATCCTACTGTGAGAAAATTCAGGCTAAACCCAAAGCAGCTATTGGACTTGACTATGACTCTCTCAAACAGAGAAAAGGCTATGCTGTCATTGAAGATGACACAGTTGTTCATGAGAAAGTGCCTCACATTTTGAAAAAGATTGAAAATCCAATTTTTAAGGAATCAACATTTGAAATTGATGAGGATGCCTTACTCATCAAACAAATGTTGAATGATGAGGATGAGGCACAATCCAGTGAACAACAAGCATCCTCCAAGAGTGAGAGTGTCAAGTCAAAGACCAAGGAGCCAGTAGGTGATAGGATAAGACCCAAGAAGTTTGTTAAGTTTGTTTCAGCTGGAAAGAGTGAATCAGAGGAGAAGGTGACTAAGAAGAAACAGAACAGAAATGGCAAGTTAGGGATTAACAAAGATAACAACTATGCTTATATGCCTAATGCCCCTAGGAAAACTTGTCAGAACTGTTTCAGTACCAATCATTTAACTCATGCATGCAAGAAACCTGCTGGTAGTGTATCTAAACCTTTCTATGATTGTTCTGTGCCTCTAAGACATAGAGATGCACCATTTTGTGATAAATTTGACTGTATGCCATGCAATATGAATGTTATGACTAGTTGTTTCAATCTGAGAATGCAATTCATTGATGGTTGTATCAGTCACAATTCTCACACACACTACACCAGGTCAAAGTCTTCGAGTCCTCCTAAAGCTAGGAAGGTACCTATGTCACCTAAGTCTGAAACCTCAGGTTCTAAGACTTCTAACAGTGATAAGAAGACTAATGCCAAGAAAGTTGACAAGCATGTTGTTTATGATAAAACTGTTTCTAAGTCACATGGACCCAAACTTGTTTGGGTACCAAAGGAGAAGTAATACCTTTGTGTTTGCAGGGCAAAGAAAATGAAAAGAAGGTCATGTGGATTTTGGACAGTGGATGCTCAAATCATATGACTGGTGATATGGCCCTGCTATCACAGTATGAGGAAAAGGCTGGCCCAATGGTTGCTTTTGGAGATGACAGCATTGGTAACATATTGGGATATGGCAAGTTGAAATTTGGTAATGTCATCATTGAAGATGTAGCACTAGTCAAGGGGTTCAAGCATAATCTGCTAAGTGTTGGTCAGTTTACTGATAGGGGATTCAAGGTGGATTTTGACAAAGATGAATGTTTGATCACCCACAAGAAGACTGGTGATTTTGCTCTATCTGGAGTAAGAAAGGGAAGCCTGTTTGTAGCCAATATGGACTCTGCAAACAAGGACAAAATTTGTTGCTTTTATTCAAAAGCATCAAATGAAGATTGTTGGCTGTGGCACAAGAAATTATCACACCTGAACTTCAAAACCATTAATTCTCTAGTCAAAAGAGAGTTAGTGAGAGGCATGCCTACACTTGAATTCTGCCAAGAAGGAGTGTGTGAGGCTTGTCAAAAAGGAAAAATGAAAAGATCAAACCACAAGTCAAAGACAGTGACATCAATAACCAAGCCCCTACAACTCATTCATATGGATTTGTTTGGGCCTGTCAATATTATGTCAGTAGGAAGAAAGAAGTATGCCTTGGTGATGGTTGATGACTTTACAAGGTATACATAGGTGGAATTTCTGGCATCAAAAGATGAGGCTCCATAAGTAATCATTGAGCATATAAAGAAAGTTGACAAGGAAGCAAAGGCCAAAAATGCAAGTGTGATTGCATTGAGAAGTGACAATGGAACAGAGTTCAGAAATGCCATACTTGAAGCATTCTGTAAAGAGAATGGAATTTCTCAGCAATTCTCAGCTCCAAGGACTCCACAACAAAATGGAGTTGTTGAGAGAAAGAATAGAACTCTAATTGAGGCTGCTAGAACAATGTTACTTGATGCAAAGCTGCCTACATGTTTTTGGGCTGAGGCTGTGAGCACTGCATGCTATATCCAGAATAGAACCCTCATCAACAAAAACACTGGAAAGACACCTTATAATTTGATGACTGGAAAGAAGCCTACTCTAAAGTATGTTCATACTTTTGGAAGCAAATGCTTTGTATTGAAGGATAATTCTGAATATGTTGGAAAATTTGATGCAAAAGCATTTGAAAGAATTTTTCTTGGCTACTCTATGGAAAGAACTGCATACAAAGTTTATGTCATCAGTTAAAAGAAAATTATGGAAAGCACAGATGTGACATTTGATGACAGCAAACTACCTGGACTAGAAGAAGCCAATGATGAAGATAAAGATCCATTGAAGTTTGATAATCTAGATTATTCTGATGAAGAGACTGGAACTGAAGTTGAAACTCGAGTTCAACAAACTCAAGTGAATGATGATACAAGAGAAGAATTTGTGCCAATCAATAGTGAAGAAACAAGCATCCAAGACACACCTGTGAGTAATGGCAACTTCATAGGGGGAGGAAATGAGAATGACCATGATGTGGATGATGAAGCAACATCAAGAATGAGAAATCAGGCTGAGCAGTCAAGGAAATGGGATAGATCACACACTACAGAGCAAATCATTGGAGATCCTAATGCAGGAGTAAGGACTAGGAGAGCAACTCAGAATGAGTGTCTCTATGGCTGTTTTCTATCACAAGTTGAGCCTAAGAAACTTGATGATGCACTGCTAGATCCAGACTGGATTATAGCCATGCAAGAGGAGCTGAATCAATTTGAAAGGAACAAAGTTTGGGAACTTGTGCATGCACCAAAGAATAGAATCATTGTTGGAACAAAATGGGTTCTGAAGAATAAGATGGATGAAGATGGTGTAATTATAAGGAACAAAGCAAGGTTGGTTGCAAAAGGATACTCTCAACAGGAAGGCATTGATTATGATGAGACATTTGCCCCTGTTGCTAGATTGGAAGCCATCAGAATATTCCTGGCATTTGCTGCTCATTCAAACTTTAAAGTATATCAAATGGATGTCAAAAGTGCATTTCTGAATGGAGAGTTGGAAGAAGAAGTTTATGTGCAACAACCACCTGGTTTTGAGGATCCACACTTCCCATAATTTGTTTACAGACTGCTTAAGTCACTGTATGGACTTAAGCAGGCTCCAAGGGCATGGTATGATACTTTATCACAATTTCTTCTTGAGAATCAATTCACTAGAGGCACACTGGACAAGACACTGTTTTACAAGAAGCATGGTGATGATCTTATCCTAGTTCAGATCTATGTGGATGATATCATTTTTGGTTCTACAAATGAGAAGCTGTGTGAGAAATTTTCTAAACTCATGCAGAGCAGATATAAGATGAGTATGATGGGAGAGTTGACATTCTTTCTTGGGTTGCAAGTCAGTCAAAGGAAGGATGGTACGTATCTTTATCAGTCAGACCAAGTACATCAAGGATTTATTGAAGAAGTTTGACTTGGAAGATTGCTCACCTGCAAAGACACCTATGTCCACTGCCACTAAATTGGATGAAGATGCTAAAGGCAAGAAAGTAGACATTTCAGTCTACAGAGGCATGGTTGGTTCTCTACTCTACCTCACTGCAAGTAGGCCAGACATCATGTTTGCTACATTTTTATGTGTTAGATTTCAATCAAACCCAAAAGAATCACATTTGATTGCCATAAAAAGGATCTTTAAATATCTGAAGGGCACTCCAAACTTGGGACTATGGTATCCTAAGGACACAGGGTTCAATCTGGCTGGTTATTCTGATGCTGATTATGCTGGATGCAGAGTGGATAGGAAAAAGCACCTCAGGTAGCTGCCAGTTTCTTGGACAAAGTTTAGTCTCTTGGTATAGCAAGAAACAACAATCTGTGTCAACTTCTACAGTTGAGGCTGATATATAGCTGCTGGAAGTTGTTGTGCTCAAGTGCTTTGGATTAGAAATCAACTTAGAGACTATGGACTTGTGTTGGAAAGAATTCCAATCATGTGTGATAACACAAGTGCAATCTCTATAGTTGCCAATCCTGTCAATCATTCTAGGACAAAGCACATTGACATCATATATCATTTCATAAGGGAACATGCAACTAATGGAACCATTGAGTTGCATTATGTTTCTACAGATAAACAACTAGCTGACATATTCACTAAGCCACTAGATGAAGCCACATTCACAAGGTTGGTTAGTGAGATTGGAATGCTGAATTCTTCAGATTCTGGCTAGGTGAATATAGCATCTAGATTGTTGCAGCAGTAAACACTTACTTTATCTAAATTCTCAATATTTTTGGAGTAAGTGTTGGCTGAAATATGATTTATAAATATTTCAAATCTGTTGCATATTTGGAAAATCATATTCTCTTGTTAACTTGAAATTTCTATGAAATTTTGAGAAAATCACTGTCTAATTTGCTAGAATATTCGTGAATGAATATGGCTGGTAAATTTTGAAAAGATAGTGAAAATTGAGTTTCTATGAGTATAATTCGACAAATCTAACTTCTCAAGTGATTCACTATTCGACATCTCTGACAAGTCTCTTTAGAGCACTCTCGAGTTCTCGAATAGAGTCTCTTAGAGTTCTCGAATAGAGGTTTTCTTGACTTCTCGAATATAGTGTTTTAGTTCTCGATTGACTGAGTTCTCGAATACTATATTTGAGTTCTCGAATCATTTGAAAAGGCTGATTTCTCGCTAAATTTTAACCGATTTTGGATTTTTTATTCAGAATTTAGAATTACCCATAAAAACATATTTTACCTAATTTAGATTTACTTCTAAGTTAGATAACTGCCAGCTGTGATTTACAACCTGCTTGAGTTATCGAATAAGCCTTTCTTGACTTCTCGAATAGTTGCTTTCTACTTCTCGAATGCCTGACTTGTCGATACAGAACATACATCTAATCGACAATTCAAGTACTTCATACTTTTACAACTTCACATCTATTCGATTCATTTCATTCGATTTCTCAAGCATCCAAACTCCCAAAACCTCTGAAACCCTAACTGCAAAAGCTAAATTTCTTCTTCAACCTTCGATTTCTTCTCTCTCTCTCTCACACAAATGACAACAGTAAAGTTCAACACCAATTTCATTGCTCTAACTAGTGATGTTGAAGCACCCAACGCAAATTTCAAGTGCTTTGTGAAGTGGATGTCTGAATCGTACATCAAGAATGCTCTATCTGTTAACCCAACTCTGTATCTCGACATTCTAGAACAGTTTTGGCAGTCTGCTACAGTGGAGGTGGTGGCTCTTGACTCTGCAATATCCTCGTACATCATCTACTGCAAGATTCAAGACAAAAATCTCACTATCACCACAGAGGATATGAATTAGGCACTTGGGATGGGTACCAAAGGAGAGGTGTATGACCCACTTGCTACAAATGCTGAATTGGAAGACTTCTTTGATTTCATCAAATATGCAGACAGAATCAGTCTTGGGCACTTGAACATGAAGCATTTGAGGAAGGAATGGAGTTATGTGTTTGCTACACTTCTTCAAGTTTTCACTGCAAGAAAATCCAGCTATGACCAAATCAGTACTCCTGCACAGCAAATAGGCTATGCCTTAGCTTATGGAAAGAAGATAGACGTTGGTCTCATCATTCTGCAGGAGCTGTATGGGAGACTTGGTAAGAATTCAGCCAAGAGAGGTAATGAAATTTTCTTCCCTCGTTTTATTCGATCTGTCCTTAATTTCTTAGATGATAAATTGATTGAATTAGATGGGATGAATAAAAATAGAATAGGCTATCCTAAATCCATGACCAAACTCATTTTTGGTAATTTGGAGACTAGGAATGATGTGGATGTAAGACTTAACATAACTCACCATATGGAGAGTTTGTTTAGAACTTACCCCCACAACATGCCAACATTTGCCTCTAAGTCTGAGTTAGCTAAGCCCAAGCAAGTAGAACAAAATGCTAACCCAGGGCTAGCTAACCAATCCTCTCAACCAAACACTCTACCAATCACTGAGCCAACTGCATCATCCTCTCAAAAGGGTGATGTTAGTAAAAAAAAGAGAAAGGAAGTAATGTCTACACCCTTAAATATTCTATCTGAAGCAGCATTAGCTGTTGAACTAGGTCTAGAAAGTGAGGAACCAGAGTCACCCTTACTAAGGCCAAAGAAGAAGAAGAAAACTAAGACCAACTCTTCAGTCACACAAATGGCTGAAGTTGTAAAATCAGGGGCAAACAGCTCACTAGATGTGTCCTCTCAACAGGGTGCATCTATAGAATCAAGCATCCTCCCCAATGCACCTTCTTGTATTGAGTCAGCACATGGGAGTGATAAGGCTGGCATTACACTGAGTGGAGAGCACATCACACTTGAAACTCCCTCTATCTCTCAGGGGGAGTTGCCAAAATCTACTCTACAACACACTACTCTTCCAGAATCTTCATCTCAAATTTCTTTGGAGCCTGTAATTCAAGAAATTGAAGAGCAAGGCATTGATCACCAAGAATCCTTTTCTCTTGGAGAGCCAATGGACTCAAGTGACTTAGTGCATGACACTTTGCTCACCACCCAGGACCCACATTTAGATGGTGAGGAAATGCATACTGGGGCATCTCCTAATGACACCATCACAAACACAAAGGTTCCATTAGTTTTCACTAGAGACTATGTGCCTGTGTCAACTACTGGTGTACCTGATCATCCCACTTCTGTGGAGACACCAGTAGGAGAGTCAATCCATCCGGTTGCAGAAGTTGCATCTGTAACTGAGGAGTCTAGCTTGCCTAGCTCTAGCTCTGACTTCTTGTCACAATGGCTGAAGCCTGTGCAACATGACAGTGCTTCAGGATCAGGGTCTGTTCCACCACAATTGACGGTTGAAGCAATTCAAAGCTTGGTTGTGGATCAGATTCCTGAGTTTGTAAAGATTGCCCAAAACTTGGTCACCTCAAACCTATCCAACTCTGACTATGAAGCCATCTTGCTATGCCATAAAGAAGATGTAGAGCAGCAACAACAGAAAATAGCAGATGAATCTGCAAGAGATGGAAATGTGGATGCTTGGCTACAAGGCAAATTCTCTGTACCTCTCTCAGAAGGCCTCCAACATCTAAGAGAAGAATACATCACTTCACTGGGGTCCAATGCCAAATCTCTAACTCCCAGTGATGTGTATGAGGCTGTCAATGACATCTACAAGGGGAACTTGAAGGCTGCACACTTTCTTGGTAAAGGCCTGCAATCAGAAGTGAATGAAGTAGTTGCAGCCACAATCCACCAAGTCAATGAAGTCAAAAGAGAATTCCTCTCCAAATTTCCCCAGTTGGAGTCAGTCATCAAGGACATTCTGGAATGCAAGTCTACATGCACCAAGATGGACAATGGTTTGGCTCTTCTAAAAGATTCTGTCACAGGTCTGGGGCATCAATTTCAGGTTCTATCTGATCAGATTCTGCCATGCTGAGGACAATGTTCAAAAAACTTTATGGAGACAGGCTAGTGACTGAGGTCCCTGTTCATGACATGACCAAGTATGAAGTCCAAAGACTCAAGGATCAATCACTCTCTGGTTTTAGGGCACATGAGCTATTCACTAAAGTGGATACTCTTGAAAAGGAGGTGGCTACTCTCACTAAGTCCAATGCTCATCTTACAGACAAGGTTGCACTTCTCAATGATCAGTTGGACACTCAAGCAACCACCACAGCTGATGTTCTTCTGCATCAACAATCTATGTTGGCTGCTATGATGAAGCATATGGGTCTCCCTCTACCTGAAGAATCTTCAAACCCAAAGGTCAATTCTAAAGCCTCTGTGCCTGACAACAAGCCTAAGGGGGAGAAAAGGTTAAGAAACTCAAATCCAAAGGGGGGAGAAACCTAAGGAGAAGGGCATACAGATAAATGAGGGTGGTCACCAAAGTGCTTCAAAATCTATATCCAATGTGCCAGGCAAAGGAAAAACAAAGGTTGATGAGCCTCCTACCTCACTGCCAATTGTTACTCTACCAACTGTGCATGTCATTACTCCTGGTGGTCAGAAGCAATCTATCACAACCACAGTGGTTGCAGGGAGTATGCCATCTGACAAACCTCCATCCTCCATATCTGAAAGTGCCAAGCCTATAGAAGTCAAAGTAATTACTGAGGCCAAGCTACAAGAAGTTGCTAACTCAAATGTTTATCATGATAAAGCCTTCTTGGAGTTTTTGAAAGCCACAAGGGAACAGGCTGGTGACACTCAGTTCTATCTGAGGGAGTTGAAGGAGCAGATTGACTACATCATTGTCATCCCCAAGAAAGTCAATAATCTATGGTTCAAGGAGATAGTGATGATATCCAAATCAAAGATATGGCATCTAACATACAAGACTCTACAAGCCCTAAAACACTCAGAGATAGATGCCATACTTGAGCTTATTGAGAAGAGAAATGAGAACAACAAAAGTCTGTTTGATGATTTGAGTAATGGCCAACCTTCAAGGCTTCTAGAAGTGATCAAAAAACCATGTGTATGTTTCAGAAAGCAAACTGCTAATGGAATACTACTATGGTCTACCAACAAGGGTCATAAGTTTCTGCCTAACAATCATACAAGGAGGAGTAAATTTAAGCATGCTGCAAGAAGGGTGAAGATATCGAAGTCAAAGGCACTGACAATAATTCTAGGATTGAACCTACCACCTCTGGATGAAATCTATGATGAAGACCAACTACAGTTCATATGGGTTCAAAGAATCTATCATGTTGCCATTGTTGATGATTTTCTTGAAATAAAATATACCGATGGAAGACAGAAGAAATTCAGACAAGGAACATGTCAGCACTGGGGCAGGCTATATGACATAGAAAGAATAATTGCAATGTTGGATTATGAAGACAGAGTGGAAAGGGTATGGAAGCTGGAGTTAATTGACTTTGTCAAAATGAAGAGAGATCACCAGGCAGAAATGAGAAAGAACAGTGAAGAGCTACTAAAGAAAAGGGAGGAGGAGTTTGCTGCAATGGAAACTAAGGCTGATGAATTGAGAGCTATGGGTCTGTGTAGAGTCAAGTTTAATCCTTACATCATTGAGTACAAGAAATATGGTAGAAATGTAAAGATTAGAATGGACTACATCAGTTCCTATTCTGAGAAACAGCTGAATGAAGTACTTAAGGATTTATCAGGCTCCCCTCTAATTGAAGAACTCACTGCAATGGAAGACATTATTCTTGCCATGGAGGAAAATGCAAAGAAGAAAGCCAAAGAAGCTGAAGAGAAGATGAAAATGAGAATCTGCAAGCCAAAGCTCAAGAGATGAATCCAAAAGGATATGGCTAGTAGTTTCTCATAACTTGTAACAACACTTCTATGTACGTTCCTCAATCAATCTATATACCTGTACTGTTAAAGTTTTATCTTTATATATGTTAGGCTTGGTATCAGACATGAAATTGTGACTAAGGGTCTCACTCACAATTTGGGGGAGATTGTTAGTTACAAAGGCATGCCTGTATACATCTAATAACAAGCCTAATTGTTTGTAATGCTTTGCATTACTTACATGACCTCTTAACTGAGGGAACCTCTAGTTGTAGAGTTTCTGTTTGTATTGTACTTGTAGTAGGCATCAAATCCTAGTTGAGTAACAGTACTTATAGAGTCTAGAATAATGCTTGAAAGATGTTCCAAGGTTCATGCCTCAAGCAAGAAGATAAAGACTGTCAAATAATCACAGTTGGGATTTGAAGAAATGAAGAATTTGCCTAAGTACCAATTCGAGAAGTATATTTGTCTATTCGAGAAGTCTAGCATTCGAGAAGTCAGGGATTCGATATCTCAAGACAATATTCGATATCTCTGAATACACTGTTCGATATCTCATTCGATATCTCAGAGATTCGATATGTCTATGTACTCGATTCGAGAACTCAGGAAGTCAACAAGTCAAAGTAGTATTCGAGTTCTCAAGGAGTCAACAAGTCAAAGTTCCATTCGATATCTCAAGGACTCAGAAAGCTATTCGATATCTCAAGGATTCGACAAGTCAAGTGTTCTATTCGACAACTCAAGGAATCCTGAAGAAAAGAGCTATTCGAGAAGTAATTCGATATGTCAATATAACAGTGTTCGAGAACTCAGAGTTATCGATCAAGTCAATTCAAGTTCTCGAATCACCTACTTAGTCACTTCTCGAATACATTCTTGGAGACAAAATACTGAAGAAATTGTACAAGTCAGAAACCTGCAATAAGCCAATGCACTTTATGGACCACAATCTGTAACGTGCTCTGGAAAGCCTACAAGGAAGCTTGGAGAGATACAGAAGAGACAAGGGGCTAAAGAAGTGGATCTGAACAGGCTTTACAAAGTCAAATCTGTAACCGTTTGGACACTTACTCAAAAAGGATAGACAGACTAGAAAGTAATTTGTTCAGCTACCTTATTTGTAGTAAGTAGGGTGTATCCATGTTCTATAAGGATACAGCCTCACTTCCTTAGTCATTAACTTTGTAACTTTGTGAGTCAAGTTTTTTATACACTGTAAGCTGTATCTCTCTGAGAAAAACGAAGCTGAGAATACTATACTATATTATAATAAGCAAAAGGGGGTATATTTTGTAGTTGGTTACCCCTTTTTTTGGTTATCCCCATTTTTGGTTATCCCTCATTTATTACCGTTAGATCAGCAACTCAAATAGATCATGACCGTTAGATATAACAATACTAAAAATTGTTATATGCAGAGGTTCAAGGTTCGATTCCCGCCAATAACATATTAATTTTATTTAATACTAAAAATTATTATATATAAATATGTAAGGTTCGAATCAATAACATATTTAAATTAATATTTATAATATTATATTATATTATAAATAAATTATCAAAAATTAAAAGTAACACGTACTTTGCACGGGCTATAAGCTAGTACAAGTAATACCTCACTCTCAAAATTGTATTAGATGGACCCTCCACTACGATTTGGTTATTTTTAATTATTATAGGAATATATGTCGTTGCTACTGTCGTTTTCAGTGGGTAATTTGGTCAGCACGCCCGCTATCGGGTATTATGGACATGTTAAATCCAAAAAGTAGGTATTTTGGACAATTTTTCTTATTTGAGTAGAGGCCCATATTACTCTCTTGAAAATATAGTTACAGAAATATGGTTAAAAGCCCAATAGGCCTTCACCAGGATAGAATAATTACTTATCAATTACACAAATATGGTTGAAGCCCAATAGACCTTCACGAGGATAAGATGATAATAGGGGAACGCTTATTTTCGAGAATAAGTCAACTTATTTTTAGATAAGTTAGAGATTTCTAACATTTTTCTAAAAAAATTGATTTTTTTTTGCAATTTATGAAATTTCAAACATTTTGTATTAATTTTTTTTATCAAAATATAAAAATTTTACTAGAAAATAAGTTCATAAAAACTTAAAATAAATCTATTGTCATTCCAAATCATGAGCTTTATAATTTCATTTTTGAAATTTGTGATTCAATTTTCGTTCTGAAATTTACTTGAACAGATACTCATTTGTAACTTGTAAGACATATAAATTTAATTAGTAAAAAAAATAAGCATAAGCATGTGTTTAAAATTATAATTTTTTATTAATTTTCAAACCATAAAAAATGAAATAATCAAGTAGAAGAAAAATAAAAAATAAGCATGTGTTTTAAATTATAATTTTTATTAATTTTCAAACCATAAAAAATGAAATAATCAAGTAGAAATAGAAAAAGAAAATACATATTTCAAAAAATCAGATAATACATACGTGGACTACACAGAACCTCATTATCGTACAGTCTTTAACTCCAGTTTCTCGTCTTATTACATCCATATATACTTACACCTATACTTACAAACTCACCTGTACAAAAATGTATATATAGTTCTATACCACCTCTCCATTTCTTCTATACTTAAAAAAATGGAACTAATATTAAGCACACACAGTGTGTACAGATCATCTTTGTTGGGTCATCGGCCGGAAATTCGACCGGTGAAACAATCTCCGGCGAGAAGAAATTTCAGAACGGCAAGAATTTCGAATGCTTCGAGTGTAAATGAAGGTCAATTGTTGAATTTGAAGCTGGAAAGTAGCGCTTTAGAGCAACTGGATATCGAACGCGGTGTTTGTATTCCGTTTCGAAAATATACTCCTCAAACTGTATGTAAAATGCTTTTCTTGTTTGTTTTTAATTATGTGTGTATATATGTTTTTGTTGGATGATTTTGGTTGATCATGTGTGTAGTAGAATCTCGATAAATGAATAAGTATTTGTGGTGCGAATGTAATAGAGACCGTGTATTTTTAATATCGATAAATTAGTAGAATTTTGTGGTAAGGATTTGTTAGTAATCTTGTTTGTAATTATGTGTTCTTGTATGTGTATGTTGGATGATTGTGGTTGATCATGTGTGTAGTAGAATCTCGATAAACGAATTATTCTCGATAAAAAAAGTAGAATTTTGTGGTAAGGGATTGTTTGTTTATTGAGGTTTGAATTTATCTGATTGTGGACTTGGGGTTTTTATTTTGTGTGTGGTTGGTGTAGGTTGATTATTGATATGCCTTTAGTAGAATCTTGATAAATTAATAATTATTCTCGAACATAATAGAGACATTATATTTAAAATCTTGATAAGTGAGTAGAAAATTTTGAGTTAAGGGACTATTAGTTTATTGAGGTTTGACTGTGTGTCTGTGTTTGATTGTAGATTTAGGGTTTTTTGTTTGTGTGTGGTTGGTGCAGGTGAGGAATAAGGTATTGGAATCACAAGGGGCAATATTGTCATTGATTGGTAGAGGGGTTGAGATTGTGTGGAGCTTAGGGTTTTATTATTCGACTTTGGTATATGATTTTTTGGTTGGTAGAGATGAAGAAGTTGTTCCGTTCCGTGCGAGGCAGCTTAGGAATCTTTTATGTGATTTAGGCCCTTCTTTTATCAAGGCTGGTCAGGTTGGTTTTGTTTCTTGATTTCAATTGTAGTTATGTATTCAGCATTAGATATTTACATCGTTTTATGATTAGAAATGCTAGAATGGTATCTGTTTGAATCTATAATAGTGTTTGTCGCTCTGCTAATGGTTTGGATTTACTATAGGGATCAATTGTTGTTCCGAATGTTAAGGATATTGTTTTGTATAAAGAAATCTTTTAACATACTAATTGTAAGTAGATTGTTTTTTCAACAGGTTCTTGCAAATAGACCTGATATTATTAGAGAAGATTACATGAATGAACTATGCATTCTTCAAGATGATGTTCCTTCTTTCCCGAATGAGGTATTACTACACTGATAGTTCATTTGTAACCTAGTGTCACCACTCCTTCAATAATTGAAACATCAGCGCTCCCTCCCTGTATACTTCAAATTTAAGTGCATTTTGTTATATGTAACGTACCCCCGAAAAAATTGATTGAGTGCCTTTGATCTGCAGTATCCCTTCTTTTTCAGTAATATGTACTCGACTATGGTTTAGGTTGCTTTCAACATTATAGAAGAGGAATTGGGTCAGCCACTTGAAAGCGTCTTTAGCAAAATTTCATCTAGTACAATAGCAGCTGCTAGTTTGGGTCAAGTTTACAGAGCTACTCTACGTGCCACAGGCGAAGAAGTTGCAATCAAGGTAGTTTAAACCCTCGTCGTGGTTCTATTCCAATCTTTTACTTGTCGGCATCCAATAGTCTTCATTGCCCATGTAGTTATTTTTTATTTTATTTTTGTTTAGCTTAGAAATTAACACGGTGCAAATCTTCAATTTTTTTTCAAATTTATATTGAGTGAATTTTTTGTTTTTTCTTATTAATATTATTTGGAATGAAACTAACTGGTCCATCATTTCTAGAACTTTTCTGATGCAAGTTAATATAGTTTGAGGACCAAGAGAATGATCACATATATTAGAAAGGAGAAAGTATCATCACCTAGGGAATGTGGAAAAAGTTGTGTATTAGATTTTTGAATGAATTTTTTGAGGTTTTTGTGTGACCTGAACCCCAGGCCCGGTTCTGAGGGTAGTCTAGAGGGGCAATGGCCTAGGGCCCAAACTTAAAAGGGGGCCCGATTTTTTTAGATTTTGTAATTATAGCAGAATTTTTTTTTCTAAGAGATATTATTTTTAAGCCAGTAAAGAAAAGATTATAAATAAGTAAAATGAAAAGGCCCAAAAAATTAAAATCCACGACAATAACTTAGCACTCTTCACTCTTTAGGCTTTGGTCTCGTTTGTACAAAATTAATTTCTCAGCTCCTAATCTTCTCCCCCTTTCTCTCATGGCCAAAATACTTTCCTTAAAATTTTCTCCACCCATCATAATCTCAATACTTCCCAAGAATTAAACCGTTGCTATCATTAAATCTTCTTGAAAATTAGACCTCCTCATGGCAACGGGAAATTTTTTATGCAATTTAAATCAAGACAAAGTGCAGTTGAATAGTGTATCACTCACAAGCTTTAGCACCGATGAATTGGAGTTGTTTGGAGAATCTGAAATTGAGAATTTAAGGGTTCTCTTGTCTAAGAAATCTTAGGAATCTTATTATTGGCACTGCTCTATCGATCGTCGACGGTGGTTGTTTGATTACTACCTTGCGAGAGCCAGAAGAGTCGGACATCAATTTTGCAATTGGTTGCTTCTTGCCGGATTCATACGCACATATCACATTAATCAATGTGTTATCATTTCATTCTCTAGTTTTTTGTCATTAAATTTTAAGTGTTTGATTTACTTGTTATGTGCAATGTTGCCTAAAAAACATTTATCTGGAAGTGCAAAAAGGAAAAAAAGAAAACATGGTGAAGATTTAGTAAAATATTGATACTGATGTTATTATCGATGATTTTGCATCACGGAAAGCTCGAAGAACTCATTTTCTATGAATTATTATGCAATATGCTTGGATATTGTAATTTTATTAATAAAATTGTAGTGGTTTTGAATTATCATACTACCATTTATTCTTTTGCCTAGGGCCCCAAAAAAGTAAGGATCGGGCTTGCTGAACCCATGCATAGATATATTGTTGGGATTAATCTTAACTCGGTAATTAGTTTGATTTGGTCGATTAGTTGTTAGAGTGATTTTAGGAGTATGGGAAAAATAAAGATAGCACTGGAGTTTGTTCAGGAAGGTGAGTGATTTGATTTTCCTAGTTTTTAGCCACTGAGTATGGGTGGGTTTTCTTTTAAATAGCATTTTGTACTTTATTATTAAAACACAACAAGAGAGTACATAATGTAGTCCCTTTTAATATACTCCGTCTTTGTACATACAACTATTCATTTTCTTGCTTATTTCTTCTGTTCCTATTTACTAACTTATGTAATCTGCACTTTCAATTTCAACATTTGGTATCAGAGCTTTAAGATCTTGGCTCTTGATTTCTTCCGTATTTAAGATCGTATTTATTTTCACTTGCTTTGGTGCTGGCCTGTCCAACAGCAGCCTCAATGCAAAGCATGTGCTTATATTCATCGTCTCCGAGATCTATCCATTCATACTCAAAGCCGGAGATGATTGCCCCTCCACATATATCCTTTTTTGATCTAAACTAAAATCTCCCAATACCAGATCTGGTTCCATAGTTTCGAGTTTCGACAAAGTATTAAACTTGGACCTAGCTCTCTGTTTCGGATGCTGTTGTGTGGATCGAAGTTATGTTGGGGTGTATGGGTGAGCTGATGGTTGTGTTTTTGGAGTTAAGGCGGAGAAAGGAAGATATATAAAAAAGGGGGAGAGAATTTAGAGGATAGAAGAGAAGAAGAGGAAGTGGTAATGACTGTGTTCTGGGTTGAAATAGGGGAGGTAAAGGGATGATCACTGTGATGGATGTGTGTATGGAGGAGCAAGAGACTTGAGCAGAGGAGTGGATATTGTTGTTGCCACTTCTGGCCGTTTGAAAGATATCATTGAAATCCGTTTGAAAGATATCATTGAAATGAGAAGGATTAAGAAGTTTGGGTGAAGTTAAGAGGTGACAACATACAGGACTTGATAGAGCGTGCCAACTGTTCGATGAAATGACACAATGAGTTCTTGATTTTGAAATTGGACTGGATAATTTGGAGGAGGATTTCAAAGTCCTTAATGATGTCAAAGGAGATTCCAGTGAAGTGTTTTGGATAATACGATTCATTGAGGCTTGTTACCAGGTCGTTGTCGTAACATGTTGTCGTCTGTGTTGAAAAAAAGGGGGGGCCAAAAGAGTTGAAGATGTTATACTAAGAGCTGCTCAAATGGGTCAATGATGTAAGTCGTTGGCATAATCTACCAAGGTGGAGATGATGTAGAACCTGGAAAAATAGAGTGGGCGGATCAAGTTAAGGAGTTGTTCGTTTTTGGTATAAATTTTGACGTTTTCAGCTTGGATGTGTGTTTTTTCTTTTCCTTTTGGCTTGGTATGGGAGTCAAGGAATGAGAAGAGCAAGGTCTTTTGACGATGTGCGAGGAAGTGAAGCAGAGAAGAAGGCTGTTACTCCAATAAGAGAAATGACCCCGGAGAGGATTTTTGGCAAGATGGGTCATTTACAGAGGCTTTTGAACAGGTTTTTGTCATGTAGACCAATGGGCTTAGGAAAGAACAACAGAATGGTTTTAGTTGCCCTGTATCCAATTGTCAGAGAAGTTTTAAGCTCTATGCTGATATCTGCGAGATTTTGGCCATGTTGCTTGATCGATTCTTTGATACGGAGTACAATGATTGTGTGAAGGCATTTGATGCTTACACAAGTGCTGCAAAGCAGATTGATGAGCTGGTTAGTTTTTATAATTGGTGCAAGGATACGGGTGTAGCAAGGTCATCAGAGTATCCTGAAGTGCAAAAGATTACTGGAAAGTTGTTAGAGACTTTGGAGGAGTTTGTGAGGAATAGAGCAGCTGCAAAAGCAGGAGGTAAAGGTAAGTCACGTTTTGCCAAGTCCCTTGCTGTCGAGCTTACAGTCTTGTGAGTGGAGAGGGACAGGGAGAAAGACTCGCTAAGGAAGGAGAACAGAAGTCTTAAAATTCAGCTCAGAGATACTGCAGAAGCACTTCATGCTGCCGGAGAACTTCTTGTTAGGCTGAAAGAAGCCGAGGAGGCTGCTTCTGTATGGCGGCATTGGGGCTGTTAAGAGAAGAAAGTAGTGGTGGTGGTTCGATGCAGAAAGGTTCGATCAAGTGATGATTCTGGGGAAGGGAAAATTGAATACATCATTACCGAGTCTGCTGTCATACACATGTTAGAGGAATGTGCTGGTCTTCAGAGGTTTGAACGTTTGGGTAGTAAGAAACTATCTGAACTTGGTCTTCCCCTAATGAAACCTGGTAGTGTTGTAAAGGTGCATGAGAATGAACCAGTATTGCAGGCATTTAAACTGATGAGACAAGAGGGATTCGGTGGAGTACCAGTAGTTGGAAGTGATGGCAAGGCAGTTGGTAATATAAGCATCAGAGACTTTCAGTTCCTTCTACTTACAAGGAATACAGATAAGAACTTCCTCACGGCTGCTGAGAATTGCTTTATTGCATTGGATGTGGTAGGGAAAAGTTCAGGGATGACATGTCCCCACATAGAACCAGAGAAATGAAGAAAAAAGGTGTTGCAATAGTGTGTATGTATTCCTACAGCAGATTGAATAAGTTGAAGTCTCGGATTGTGTTGCAACAGTTTGTGAATCACGGAGGGGTTATATTTAAGGTTCATGTGGTTGGGAATTCTACGAAGATTGTGAAGATAAGCAGTCCAACGAATGAAAAAATGGAAGTTTGTGCGGAGAATGGGAGGAAAATGTGTATGTATGCAGCGTTAGTATGTGCACTTATGGCTGGGAATTATTGTCACTGTGACTTGTGTATATGCTGTGAGTTAGACAGCGTATATAAGAGTAGAGAGCATCGATTGGAAGTGTGTAGAGCCTGTGACGGATTGTTGCAGAGAGATTGATGGGCTGCTGTTACTGAGTCATGTAATGTGCAGTCACTTGCTTCTGTGTGAAGACAAAGAAGAGTGAGTCCGTTTGCGGACGAAGAAGATAGTCGTATGGGCTTATTGAGTTTTTGAAGTCACAGGTTCACGAGGTCGAGTTTCCATTGAAGGCATTTTTCGGGATTGAATTTTGCTGGGGGGTAATTGTTGATTTTTCATCATGTTGCCTAAATCGTCTCGTGAGATGTCAGGGTAGTGATTAGAATGTGATTTGATCACCTGATAGTGACTGGGGATAGTGATTCCCGAGGGAACGCCATGTGGGTGTGTTGAACCTTGTCGTGAGTGTAGACAGGATGGAAGCCATACGGGCTGTGATGATCCTTCCGAAGGGGAGATGGAGAGTGTGCTGTGTGCGCACCAAGTCCCGGGCAAGTGTGAATTGCCGGATGGGAACAGAAACGTGCCAGTGGGCGCGCAGGAGTCGACGTGCCATACGAGCAAATATGCATTGCCCGTGTGAAGTGCCAGAGGGGTACACAAAGTTTAAAGTCAAACGGGCTAATGATGAGTTTAAGATTAAAGGGGAGAATGTTGGGATTAATCTTAACTCGGTAATTAGTTTGATTTGGTCGATTAGTTGTTAGAGTGATTTTAGGAGTATGGGAAAAATAAAGATAGCACTGGAGTTTGTTCAGGAAGGTGAGTGATTTGATTTTCCTAGTTTTTAGCCACTGAGTATGGGTGGGTTTTCTTTTAAATAGCATCTTGTACTTTATTATTAAAACACAACAAGAGAGTACATAATGTAGTCCCTTTTAATATACTCCGTCTTTGTACATACAACTATTCATTTTCTTGCTTATTTCTTCTGTTCCTATTTACTAACTTATGTAATCTGCACTTTCAATTTCAACATATATAGCAATCATAATGCCCCATATAAGAGGTTGTTACATACGTATTAATAAAAAAAATTGTTGAGATCAGTTACCTATTAATAGAAATAAAGATTGAGATCATGTTATATATTCAGGGATTGCCTAGTGTTTCTACAACAGGTAGACGCTTGTTTCCCACCCCCTGCCCCCCGTCATCACTCCTCCTCACCGTGTAATTAAAAACTCTAATGTGTTAAAAATATGTAATCATCAAAAGAAAAGTATTGAGGTCATGTCTGTCCGCGTTAAACTTAAATCACCACGGAAATGTAATTAATGCGCTGTTTCATGTTACCATGCACATAGTTATATGTAGCAAGATATCCAATTTGACTGGAGACTGAAGTTGCCATGTCAGCTCGCAGCAGACAACTCTTTCAGGAGTTGGAAATCTTGAACTTGCTTTATTGCATCAGGTAGAGGATTGTGTACTTTCAATTTTTTAAATCCCATTAACGTACTTGTTCTTGCCCATTAAATCTAGGCAACCTACTAACCAAAGTAGAATTAGTGGAATTATGCACTGGTTGATTTTTTTCCGCAGTTAAATCACTGGTTAGGGTTTAACCTTGGCCTTAGCAATTGTTCCAGCTGTCTAAGTTATACATCTTGATTTGCCGAAATTGGAGTATTCGGAATTTGTCTGTAGCAAAGACGCTTAGTTAATTAAATGTAACTTAGGTGCTGCTGCAAACTTGGATAAAGATCTAAGATAAGATTTATTGCACGATCACGTATCAAACTACTTAACGCAGACCACTTCCGCTACGTCACTCCTCCAGACTTATAACTGACAGTCTACACTTATAACAAGTACAATGCCTCACATTGAAAAGGCCTATAAAATGTTTAGCTTGCTAAAACTAACACGTTTATTCTGTTTTCAGGTTCAAAGGCCTGGGATAGAGCCTATTATCTATCGAGATCTTTTCCTCTTCCGCACTCTTGCATCCTTTCTGAATGGCATCAGTTTACAGAAACTAGGTTGCAATGCAGAACTTATAGTTGATGAGTTTGGTGAAAAGCTTCTGGAGGAACTTGATTATACCTTGGTATTGGTTGCAATTATGTTTCTGCTGGCAAAAGATATTCCGCTTGTTATAGTCTGAATTAGATAGTCTGGTCCTAGCGGTGTTGTGCATGTTTAAGAAATGGTTACTTTCCGTATGCTGCTCTTTTTAGTTTTGAATTATAAGATGCATAGGTAATTTCAACAGATTCACTCACAGCCTTATGAGATCATTTGTTGAACATTTTCGTTTAAGTTTGTTCTTGTATACATTTTCTTTACAAAAACACTGCTTCTCTCTTGCAACTTTTGCACTAAAACAGATTACTATGTCATCATGGTCTGAGTAAGTATGTAGGAAAAGGAAAGAGAGACGTAATTATAATCTCGATTTTTTAGGCCCAATTATAACTTAAGTTTATGGTTTCCTACTACTTTTTTGAGAGCATGACAGAGAATCTTGGTAAAAGTATTTGTAGCAAGAGGTACTATTGGGCAATCCCAAATATGGACTCAGGACATTAGGGGAGTAAATTGATGTGGGCCTGCTGAACTAGATTTGCCTTCATATTATTTATTATTCACTTGTGACTTCCATATCAGACAGCACTAAGTTTGTGTTAACTCATAGCAAATTGGCCCGAAGATAATGTAGCATCTGAACAATTGGTGTTTCCTTGACTATATATTGAATTTACAGGAAGCTCGTAATATTGAAGACTTTTTGGAGAACTTCAAAGGAGATCCTACTGTGAAAATTCCTCGGGTTTATAAACAACTTTCAGGTTCACGTGTTTTAGTAATGGAATGGATTGATGGTATACGATGCACTAATCCACAGGTATGCTGTCCATCTTTTTTCTGTAAAGGAAGTAAAGAGTTAATCACCTTCTTCCTTGACCGATTCTTCTTATTTCGTCAGGCTATTAAGGACGCTGGACTTGATATAGATGGATTCTTGACTATTGGAGTGAGTGCTGCTTTGCGTCAGTTGCTAGAATTTGGATTGTTTCACGGGGATCCACACCCAGGAAATATTTTTGCTATGCGTGATGGACGAATTGCATATGTGGACTTTGGAAATGTTGCTCAACTGAGTCAGGTTCGATATGTGCTTCAAAACGTATATAGTGTCAAAAATGAGGGCCACCATTTAATTACCATTGGATTTTTCTTTTTCTTGGTATAAACTATAAAGTACGACCTAATAAGTTCCATCAAAATACACATTGAACCAGATTTGTTTTTGTACACATTGAAGCTTTGTGTTTTTTTGAATAAATTTTCCAGCCACCTCAAAATCTTTTGTGTAATGTGTGATAATTGATAAATCGTAAGGGTTTGTTGGGTATTTTAGATGAAGTTCTTTTACACATTGATTGTCTGGGTTTAGGTAATGCGGTACAGTCAGTAATAAGTGCAATATAGAGACTCCAATTTTGGAAACCCCTTCTTTAATAGTGTCAAGTATGTTGACCTTGACATTAAAATATAATAATAAATCAAATATCTCTCTGTAGTGAATATCTGACCATCGTCACTTGTGTAATTGATTGTGTGTATGTGCAAGTATGAAAGGGATGGGTTTGATATTTGTTCCGAGCTTACTGATTCTGATATTAAAAATCTACCTATTGTTTTGTTTCTCCATCCAGCAAAATAAACAAATTTTGATTGATGCTGTGGTCCATGCTGTTAATGAGGATTATGGTGAAATGGCTAATGACTTCACCAGGCTTGGGTTCCTTGCTAGTGGAACAGATGTCACTCCAATTGTCCCAGCCTTGGAATCAATTTGGCAAAACTCTTCTGGGAAAGGACTAGCTGATTTCAATTTCAGAAGTGTTACAGGTTCTTTCTCTTCGAATAGAATGCATTTTTCTGATATGCTTTTTTTCTGGTGCTTAACAATAGAGTGATGTAACGGATCATGTATTGTCATAACAGCTGCGTATGGTCCTTGTTGTGAGTTGGGATTTAGTACCAGGGCCATAAGGAATACAATGTAAATTCAGAATTTATCTGCACCTAACAATATTTTATCGAACTGTAATATCTGAGACCTTTGACAGTCCATGTGTTTGGTTTTAATTGTCCTAGAATTGAATTAGTAGTCTAAAATGTGATAACCATGATATCTGATCTAATTGTATATGCTGCAGGAAAATTTAATCAACTGGTTTACCAATATCCTATCCGTATACCTGAGAGGTTTTCTCTTGTCATTCGTTCTTTATTAACTCAAGAAGGCATCTGTTTTACGTTGAAGCCAGAGTTTAAATTTCTAGAGGTTAAATCTCTTATCCCTTATCTTATGTAGCGCATGAAGTTTTTTTAAAACGTTTAATGTAACTAAATTTAAGTCATTTGGCATGCCTCTCTTCTATTTATCTGAATCAAGACTGATTGCACTATAGGGAAAATCTTTCATTTTATGCAAAATAATAGGAGAATAGACAATAGATCTATTAGATTTTATTGATCCGATATAAATCTCTTGACTTTTATCTTTACTAAGAAAATAAATAGCAGCTTATGTCTTGTGTTGATAAGATAAGCAACTTGTGGGGATTGTAGTTATTTAATTGGTATGGAAGGGAGGTAGGGTGGAAGTATGAAGATTAAATGTAGAAGAGGGCGGAGGAGGTGAGAGTGAAGAGATTTAATTGTACATTTTCTAGGATTTATGCTTTTAAAAGAATATAAGTGGAGGAAGTAATGGTAAGTACTGAGCTCTACTTTGAGGTTGTGGATAGCGGAAAGTTATGGGGGACGAAGTGAAAGTTATGCATGATTGTCTGCATAGTTTAATCATTCTTCATTATGTTCCTGTCAACCAGATGAAGCATAAGATACAGGATTGTGATTACCCCCCCCCCCCCCCAACAAAACAACCACACCTGGATAAGTTTTTTGTTATTCTGTTTTTCTTTCCTGTTTGAAGCCTGTTGGTTGTAAAAATATGTGTAGGACATCTATTATGCAGAGGTCATTTGACAAATTGTTGGTCTTGTATTTTGTGTATGACACAACCTGGAGGATTTTTAATTTTCTACGGTCTGAAGAGCTGATTGTTCTCATGTGGATTCAAGCACAGAAAGATGTTATTATACATCACATTGTGCATATTCTTTCCAGCATATATACATGTACAGACACACGCAAACAAAGTATATCTTGTTTATGGTATCACATGTCTTGCTAATGTTTATTATTATACATTTATTCTAGTCTTAATATATTTTTTTTTTTTTGGTTTTAAACCAGGTTGCCTATCCATATGTCGCAAAACGCCTACTAACAGATCCAAACCCTGCTCTACGTGAACGCCTTATACAGGTTTGTCAAAATTTTCTCAGATGATTATTCATTCCTAAACTTAAAAGTGTTTCTTTACGAGATCTCCTTGTTTTGGTGCTAATTTTTTAAATTAGTGTATGCCAATTAAGTTTTAGATTCCTTCTCTAATGTTATACGACAAAATCTATGTGTTTAGCTCAAAGAAAATACCCTTTTCTGATGGATTATAAACTATTTCAGTGCTGGTGACCTGAATTTGTTTAGCTAGCCAGCGATGAAGTATTTTAACTTAACAAAAAGATTCCAATCGGCATCAAATACATAAACTTATAGGATAGTCTTATGAGCAACTATCTTGCTATCATTAAATTATAGAATGTCAACCAGCTTCTGCACTCCCAGTTTCCACTTAGTCTCCAACACTGATAATTACTTTGATTCATGCACTTCTGCTTCATGTTAGGTTTTGTTTAAAGATGGTCTTTTCCAATGGAAACGGCTTGAAAACCTAATTGTTCTGGCAAAGGAAAATGTGGCAAAGATGAGTAGCAACCCAGCATTGCAAGGGAAGCAAATGTAGTACTCCTTTTCCTTTTTACTACATGTTTCAACAGAAAATACATGTTTTACTATCTCGAATTTTTCAAAGATCTAACTCACTCGCAACTGACATTTGTTTCAATAGGGAACTTTCTAGAGAGATGCAGGTCCAGAAAAAATTGGACCTAACAGACACTATTAAAGATGGTGCTCGTCTTTTCCTAGTTGATGGAGGGATTCGTAGGCAACTTCTACTTGCTTTGACTGAAGACTCCAGGCTTCATATTGATGAACTTGTTGACGTGTATAAACTGCTAGAAGACGAAATAGATATACCATCAGTGGCAGTAGAGGTAGCTAGAGGTAAATTCTATCTAAACACATTAATATTAAGTGCTCCTTAGGTTGTTTATGTGGTGATAACATATTGGATAGGCTTACGTATCTTTTCAGTTTTCTAGTGTGACATCTTCTCCTGTGATCTCTAAGTTTTGCTTTCCGCCTAATTAAACTCGACCGATTTAAGTGGCCATTCCTCAAATAAAATAACCAAAAACAGTTATTTCCTGGAAAAGAATAACCCAACTTGCCCATTTTCAAGCTCCAACTCCTACATTTTTTTTTTTTTTTGAAATAAACGTAGTTTCATTGCTTAAATAATATCAGAAATCAATACATGATGAATAAACTCGGGAGGGTCATAAATCCACTCCCTTAGGCCAGACATAGAATGCGCAGCTAATAAGTGTGCTACACTATTCGCAGACCTACGAGCAAAACGAACTAGCACATGATTAATATGCTTACATAAATCAATACAATCTGAAACAATTGTATGAAAATAACTCATTCCATCTTCACCTTTGCAAGCTTCAACCAAACATTTAGAATCAGACTCAAAAATACAATGTTCCAAGCCTAGCTCCTTGACCCAGGATAAAGCTTCCTTCAAACTTATCGCCTCAGCTTCACGAGGCTCCCATCTACCAGCTACACAGCTAACTCTAGCACGAACAAAACCCCCAGTCGAATCCCTGATAACTGCCCCAACTCCTATACAATCTGCACGGAAGATGGCAGCATCAATGTTTACTTTAAACCATCCCGACGGTGGCTTACTCCAGCTCAGAACTGCATCATCTCCTTGCTGCACTCGACTACTTTCAACCTCACGGGCTTTCCTCCATTCAGCTAAAAGATTCAGTGCTGCAGATTTAACCCCAAATGCTGACCCATTTATTCGGCTCCAAACCCAATTATTTCGCCTATTCCACAAACTCCAACAAACCATTGCAATCATAGCACTCTGCTCTCGATTAACTGTTTGAAACACACGAACCAACAGATCAAAACAGGATTCGTTTACTCCTCTTAAAACCAGATGCTGTAACCCAGTCGTTACCCAAACTGTTCGTGCAAAATCACACTCAAAAAGGACGTGCACATCACTTTCAACATCATTATAGCACCAGGGACAAGCCATATTGACCTGGACCTGTTTTGAGACCAGTGCCATCATTGTTGGCAAACAATCCCTGCAAACTCGCCACAGAAAACAAGCAACTTTACTTGGAATCTTCAGTGACCACAACTTCTGCCAGAAACTCTTCAGCGTTCTTCCAACTCCTACATAATTAATAGGAACATCTTAAGAGGGTCCTTTTCTATTTACACTTGTATCTAAATGGTTTTCGGTGCAAATCAGAATTAGGTTATGCAAAATTTGAAGTTTTATATATGATCTTTATATTAATCATTTTCATGCCTAAAGTTGCTTTGTCAAAGCGCATCACTGCACTGAACAATTAGAGAGTCAAAAGACTAAGTGTAACAATTTATTTTCTTCCATTATATTTGTAGTGTTCTATGCATTCTTGACTGATATAAAAGCCCTTTGTGATACCCTCAGGTTTTCCATCAGTTGCTCGGGAGGCCATGCTTTCATGGAGTGCATCTGTCTTGTCTGATAGATGATTCGTAATGTTGCATCAATGTAGCAAGCAGGACTTCCCCGCTTGTTGATTTTGAGGTTTGGGCGTCGATTCAGGGGAAGGTATACAGGGGTTAGAACCACATGCATATATCTATTAACACCAAAATTCAGATGAAAGGATGAGAGAGACTCTGTGCTGAAATACGTGTATATAAGTATCGGTATATATACATAGCTAGGTTAGTCTAGGCATGCATCTTATATATGCCTTTCTATAGTTAGTTGATCATATCTTTTCAATTTAGGCTTAGGAGAGTTATGTCATATAAATTTTTGAGAATTTTTTTTATCCCGAATGTTGTTTTCTCGAATGAACCATATATGTTGCGGATATAGAGAATATACGGACTCCACATTTCAATAGATTACGCTCCACTGTAATATTAATGTATTGGTTTAACCATGCTACATGTGAAAACTGAAGCTTAGTCACACCTGATATGTGCCCCCTTCAGAAGTTAAGATGATATAGAAGTATAAATAGTAAGCCATGCCAATTGCAGTTTGAACATGGTACTAAATAACTGGCTTATGGACTTGTGTTCATGCAAAGTAGTGTATGATTGTATAGTATAGAAGTATCCTAAAGTGACAATAACTTAATAAAACAAAACATATATTTCAACTAATTCAATGCTGCTGAAACAATATTCTGTAAAGCAATAAACGTAGGAGAAATGTCACGGTATGACAGACATCGATAGCACAAGGAAAAATGTTTTGAAGTGTCAAGATAAACTAGCTTCTTAACCCGTGCAAGGCACGGGCTAGTTCTCTTGTACAAGTCAGTTGAATATATGCGCTTAGTGAGACACATATTTCACAAGTAGTATATATCTCCTCTAATTTTGCATGCAGCTAAGTACAAAGTTACTGAATGTCAAAGAGATCAGGTATTTAACAGCAGCATCTAAAAAAATGGTGTAGACATCAAGTATTTAATAATCCGCACAACAGATTTACAGTACTCCTCGAAAACTTCTAAGTAAATAGTCGATAGTGGGATTCCCAGTGCTCTTTTGCCTGCTTCGTACGCTCAACCCTTTCAGACTGACTATGTTCTTCCCAACATTCTGGACAGCTGCTTCATTATTCACAGAAGCGAGTAACAATAAAATTTTAAATGTGTACTCTCATTTCTATGACAAATAAAAAAAAATTCATACCTTCTACTTAATAATATGTTCAACTCTTCCATATGGACCTCACATTCATAACCTCCTGCCTGAATCAATGCAAAGAAATCACGAAGTAAATAGGAGATCATTTTACCTGGTTCTAATAATCTCAAGAAAAGATACGAAAAAGATTTAAAATAATAAAATCTTCATATAAGAATTGTAGAACAGAAGGTCTCCATGGTTAAACATAGCGTGAGTGTTAATATAAAATCCTATTCTTATTCCTGGCCGAGTAGGACATTTAATCTTTTCCCCGAGAACTGACATGGTTTCTTTCAATTCTTTGTGACCAAAACAGAACTTGCACCATCTACATCAGATTGGTACTACAAAGTGCAAATTAACAAGTCGGGTGAATCACAATTCTAAACAAAATGTCACGAACCTAGGTGCAACCAAATAAATTTAAATACAACGAAGAAAAATATCAGACAATATTAAGAACATTAGAACTTGATGTTAAAGTTTATTTAAAGGAAATATTTATGGTACTTTAAAGTTGTTTGGTGCAACAAACCATCATCAAATATATGAATACCAAACATACGCAAACGTTCAGTGGAGTACTCCTGAATAGAGAGTACTAACCGGAGTACTACTTGTCCACTGATTTAAACCCCCAAACATCCCAAGCCCAATTACGTAAATTATCTCTTTACACATAGATGTTAGATTGTGTAGTGCTAGTGCACAATTCTAACACAACTATTTGCCTTGTTCAGAACTTTATTTCAATTGTTCTTCCCTTAACTTTGAAATTTTTTGAGCACATATTCTTCTAGTACAAAAAGTGCCAACATAAAATTTGAGCATTTGGCTTGATACAATGTCATTACCAGTGAATGGTAGCTTCGCATTCCATACTTGAACAAAGACAGAAATGCATTACTATACAGTGACGTAGACCAAGGCTTACCTCTCGACAGAGAGCACATTTCTCCCTGGGTTTCGCTTCCTTCAGTCCATCCACTATTGTCACTGATGCAGCCTTGCAAGCACACATATAGCAGAAGATGTGACCACAAGTCAGAGATACCGCGTCAAAAACTATTTCCTGCATTAAATAAGCCAACATTCTTGATTAAGGTTTATTAGATGGCACAATGCTAATCACAATGTTTTCTGACTTTCAGACCTAACAAAGATGTCCTAGATAACACTATATGCTTGGTAAATCAAAGTGAGTGTTTAGTGCCATATGTATTGCTAGTAGAGCAAACCAATTTATTTTTGTGATTCATTTTGGTCTAATAGATACAAAAGCAGCCACACTTGTAGAATTATAGGCCGCAACTATGAAATGTTAGGACTAACACTTGTAGTTGTTCTTTAATGAATAAAAGGTTCATACTACAAGACCAGAAATATCTAAGGTAGCAAATGTGGATAATTTTCCAATAAAAGAATTGAAGATTGAATTTTTTTTTTCCCAAAGCACCAGAACAAGCTTTAAACGGATCACAAGAAGCACTTAACACAAATACTACACATTCACATTATAATTTATTCATGCAAGGAAAGTTTGATGAGTATAGCAAAACAAATTAGCAAAAACCAATAATTTTCCCATATGAATTCATGTATAACATGAATAGGAGAAGCCCTAAGTTTTAAAAAATTATAACCAATCAACTTATCCTGCTATACAGATGGTTCAAGCTTTTCCAGAACTAATATGAACTAATATGAAAATAGGAGACGAACCAAGCATATAGGACAAGTCAAGTCGATGTCCATCTTGATAGTATCAAGGAGCTAAAAAGAGAGAGATGGTTTTCCGTCATTAAATATGAGGGAACAACCATCAAAGAAATCAGGGGCATTTCTTTCCTTGGCCTTTTGTTTCTCTCAAATTTATGTGAAAAGACATTAGTTCACATAGCCAGGGGGATTGAAGGATCTCAATATGCATACTATGGACTTGTGATTTAAATGCTTGGCCTTGATTGGAATAATGAATCTGCTTCCAATATAATCTAGAGTTAACACATGGTAATATGAGTAACAAAGGTAAAATCTTTTAAGCACAAATTGGGACATCAAAGATACTAAAAACAAATCCTATCATATTTTTTTCAGTTTTTTACGCATACCAATGGCATTTATTAATGCATAACTGACAAGGTCCTTGCCTTCTTCAATTAAAGCAACATGGTCCCCCTGTAATTTGCCTTTGAACCAGATAAAACACTTGTAAACACCTAAAGCTAAATGTAACTCGAGCAACTTCTGATTGATGCTCAGTGAAAACTACCAACCACAACAGACATTTCATTGAGAAGTGATGGAGAAAATGTGCCATAGCAGCCTGTAATATTCCCATCTTATACAATCATACGTGATTAGAAAGAAAGATAACAAGATTTTTAAGAGGTAGAGATGCAAATTTAATAATTAAAAGTACATAAACAAAATATATTTGAAATCCATGCATCAATCAGGACTACATGGTCTAATAGTAGTCTTGGCTGTGTATTAAGGAACTACCAGTTTTGATCGCGGTGAGCTAAGATAGTAATCAGAATAAAATCCGAAAAGCCAATCTAGTTTCTGACGAAAGTAGTCTTTTCCTTTCATTCTAATTCAGTTTTAATTATTCAATGCTTACAGAAACTTAATGAGCTAATATATCAGATATATACACACATTTTCGAAATTCGAAGCTAGTATTCTATCTTAATTAGATTTCCTTCAAAACCCAGCTAAAAGCGGACTCAATTCACCAACATAAATTGATAAAGCAAACAAAAAATGATGCTGAAATTTAAGGAAACTAATATAATACAATAGGCAATAAAACAACAAATCCAAGTCAACTAAATAACAACACAAAAACACACAAACCATTTAAAAAAAACACCAACTCAATAAAGAATATACACAAACACCTTGAACACAACAACAAAATCCAACATCCTAAATTCACCCACAAGCTCAATTCCACAATATTTTATCTAAAACAGATCCAACAATCTAAAAAACACATTTTTTTCACGTACATACCATCCTTTCAATATAAAAAAGTAAAAAAATCACAAAAAATCAAAAGGGTATTAATAAGAGTGAATTTTGATAATACCAGAGTAATGATCAGGACAAGAGGAAGAATCATGAAGCTGGTCAGAAGAATTGGCATGATTTCCAGGACTAATTTTTTGACTGTAGGCTGTAGGTTGTTTCGATGGTACGATCTAGAGCCGCGCAAAAGATGAGGTGCATAGGTACTGCAATGGGTATATGTACAAGTGCTTAGCAGTTAACGGAAGGTTAACGATGTTATAAATTTGCTGACGTGGAATAAAATGTTTCACGGAAGAGTATGTTGCAGTATTAGATATATAATAGATTGCTATGAAAAAAATCACATAAGAGGAGAAGGAACACAGATGAACATACAAATGAAATCTCAGCTCAGCATCACCTTCATGGGGGAGCTGCTGTTTGCCCAAAAAACCGAAATGCCTGCGACTAGGCATAGCACAACCAAGCAAAACAAGAGTTTAATTTATGGACCTGCCTAATGGTTTTAACTTTTAACAAAGCACATGAACAAAAACAATAGTTCTACCACTGCACGGCAAATAACTGAAATATGATTGCAAGCTCTTCCCATATAAACCCTGATAAAGTTGTGTTATGGACTACAAGATGCATTAACTGAAATATGATTCCAAGGTCTTCCCATATAAACCCTATATAAAGATGTGTTACGGATTACAAAAGGCATTCACTATAATAACATGAACAATACTCACTGGTCTGCTATATTCTCTCCTTCAATCATTCTTAAATGATTTCACAAGGTAATCTCTGAAGTTAATATCTTAAGCTTCAGTGATCGAAATACCTAATTCCTTTCTCGAGTAAATAGTAACATCTCGGTTTTAGTAGGATCATGCTAACTGTTGCGCCTGCTGTTCTTGCAACACCAGCAGCACCCAACTCATTCCTCTTATTCCTTGTTCTTTCTTATAGATGTTCTTTCAGAATGTTTAACGCTTCAGGACCTTCTCTCACGACTATGGCCCATATGACTATGATCATACGACGTTGCCCTCATCTTCTGTTTGCTCATTGCAATGTACAAAAACAAAACACCCTGATGTACAAACACATTTCCCTGATTGACTATTCTCTCTTCCTCCATTACATTCACCCCGACAAGTGTTTGTTCCAATAGACAACCCACAATGTTCTAGTTAAAACTCCTTGTCAATAATTTATGCAAATTTTATAAATTTGCAGGTATATTCGAGACTGGTCTTTAATCTTTATGAAGCACAATTTGTACATAAACAAACTGAAATAAAGAGCTTCTAGCACCTGATCATCCTCAACATTTTCGAAGTTTATCAATATCTCCTTAAAGTTGGAAGAAGGCCTAGTAGAACTTGAGCTTCAACAGCATTGCACTTTCGAGGAGAACCTCCTGGCACCACTTAACCAGCATTCGTAAACTTGCTCAATCGACAAGCTGACGATCACAAGGCACCAACTTCCCTCCCTTCTCACACAACCCTTGCTCGCCAACACCCCTAACAACCTTCCCATACGAATACCTCAACGGCATTCTCCCAAGCAATCTATGAAACTCCGAAATACACTCCCCTCTTCTCTTCCTGTGATCCTTTTTCCGACTACTCAATCCCACACTCTCCACTCCACTCCTCCCTTCATTTCTCGAATCTCCGTAATCCCTAACTCTCTCCGCTTCCACCACCATCACTCCCTCCCCTATCTCCGCCGCAACAAAATTCATCAAAATATCCTCACAATTCCTCCTCCTATCCACAACCTCCCTTGCTTTCGCCATCGCCACATCACCACCACACCGATAAAAATGCAAAAACTCGATTCTCGCAATCATAAACTTCGTCAACACAATCGAATACTTATCCGGACTCATCGTATACATCCAATTCCTATTAACAATATCCAAATCATGCGATCGCCCGAAGAATCCGATTAACTTATCGCGATTCTTCGACCACATCGTGAACGCAAATTCAACCGATTTCACATCCGTTTCGACATCGTCATCGCAAATCAACACCGCGCGAGTCGAGATCGATCGCCGCGGATTGAATCGCGAGTTCAAACTATCACTACTTTGCCGGATGACGGCGATCGGAGCTCCCGGAGATGCAATTGAGAGGTTTTGAGACAATGAAGTTAAGGTCTTCATCGAAGTTTTAGGGTTTCCCCATAGAATCTGTACGGACGATACAATCGGAGAAGATGCATACGTGGCAGCGATTGATTGGAGGAGAGGGATACGAGACTCGGAGTAGCCGTTGATTAGGACTGTGAGTTGGTCGGGTCGGAGCGTTTTCGGATCTCTCAAGTTATTCGGGTCGCATGGGTTTGAATTTGTATGAGCGGCGCATAATAGCAGAGATAGATATAAGATTGTGATTGTCATTTTCTGAGCTCCGGTGATTTGCTAATTTGCACCTGGAGAGATATTAAACAGTGTTTATTATGATGATTAATTTGATATTTTTAGAGTAAATTACAGTTTGCACCCAGTATCTTTGGGCCATTTGTCATTATGGTCTCAAACTTAGTTTCCTGACAGTTTGCACTCCACACTTAAGGTCTCCTTTCAGTTTGCACCCCTTTGACCATTTTCCATCCAAAACAGCCGTTAACGTTAACTTTTTGAGGGTATTATTGTCATTACAGCTGTGACTCTTACTTTTACCCCCAAATCGACTTACTTAGCCCTAATCACACATAACTTATCATTATCAGTACTCTCATAATTTGTAGGTTAGTTCTTTCACAAATCCTTCATAATGCGAGGTCGTTTACGAGTTGTTGGTGTCGATCGCACTACTTGGGCTGAAGTTCCACCCGATTTCTGGACTGACGTTCTTGGAGCGGATGTAGAAAGACCAGTCATCCCAGAGCCACAGCTGATTGCAGGGTCTGAAACACCTGAATATGGAGGTATTTCGTCCTCTTTTAATCCCAATTAGTTTTGTGCATGCTATTGTTTATGTATTAGGGTTTACACCTGAATATGTATTGTTTATGAATTGTCTTTTAGAGTTTTTGATAAAGAATGAATTGTTTATGTGGTGGTCCATACTATTGTCTTTAGTATAGTGTGAATTGCACATGGTGATGTTTTTTTTGTTTACTTGTATTTTCAGAATATTCCCTGCACTTTACAATTAAAGTATACCATGGTGGGGATTTAGATGATTCTGTTAAAGCATATGTTGGTGGAGACATATCATATTTTGACATGTGTGAAGAATTAGGGTTTTGTCTCAAGGACCTTGAATCCATGTGTGGAGAATTAGGGTTGGAAAAAGGAACATACGACTTATGGTATTGCCTTCCTTTGGTAACACTGGAAAATGGTCTAACTGCAATCGAAAATGATGCCCATGTTTGTACCTTGTTGGATATGACATTGTACTCTAAAATATTGCAAGTGTATGTAACTCCTAGGCATATTAAAAACTGGAATTATGAATGGGATGATTTTTCTTTTACACAATTATTAGAGGATGAAAGGATTGAAAGAGTATCTGGGATGATAGAAGAGTCTGAGAATGTGAGGCTTGAAAATCAGGATGAAGATGAGAATGTAGAAGGGGAGGATAAACAGGATGAGGATGAAGATGAGAGTTTTCAAGGTGATAGTTCAAACTTGGATTCAACTGACAGTGAAGTGGAGATAACACCAAAAAAGAAGAGGACAATTCCCCCCCCCAAATCCTCCATACAGGACCAGAAGGAAAGGAAGATATTCAATGCTTAGGGTAAGCAACAATACCTATTACATTGCATTTTTCATTTATTTAATCAGTTTGCATATAAGTTTAACCTTTTACAATTTCACAGGGTTTGTTTAAAAACACAGAAGATACCCCGGTAATTCTGGATGACAGTGAGCCACCTATAGATCATGGCAGCCAGGAAGATAAGTTGAAAAGATCAAATATGAAGAGAGGTACTGTAAGGAAGAAAAAAGAGAAAAGACATGAAGCTCCTGAAAAGAATGTTACAGAAGAAGACCAAGAAGTACCTTCGAAAGAAGAAGCACCACATGAAGAAATAGAACCTGAAAAAAGTCCATCAACTGAAGAAGGGAACTGTGCAGATATACAAGGGCTTACTGATTCAAGTTCAGAGGGTGGTTTCAATTCAGAAGATGAAAGAATGGCTGCCAATTCTTCTACTGATGAAGATGACATTCAATATCCAGAATTCAATGAAATCAGTGGCATGGATGACCCTCAGTTTGCAATTGGGATGTTATTTACTTGTGGAAAAGTGTTTAGAGCAGCAGTAAGGAAGCATGCAATTGTTCACCAGAGGCCCATCAAATTGAGAAAAAACTTATCAGATAAAATCAAGTGGGTGTGTGCTGATGGCTGTGATTGGAAGTGTTATGGAACTAAGCTTAAAAAGTCACCAACTATTCAAATTAAGACATTATGCAAAACACACACTTGCAATCCAACTTGGGACCAGAAGTGTGTAAATTCAACATGGATTGCAAACAAGTACGAGGATGAGATACGAATGAACCCTACATGGGCCACCAATGCTTTCCATTTGAAAGTGGTTAATGACTTGAAGTGTGGGATTTCTTTATCTATGATTTACAGAGCATTGAAAAAGGCAAGAGAAAACATTATTGGTAAGCATGAGGCTGAGTATGGGCAATTATTTGCATATGGAAATGAGCTTCTAAGACAGATGCCAGCATCAACTGTTAAGATAATGTCTGAACCTGCTGAAGAAGGAGTAGAAGGAAGGAGGTTTAAAAGGTTCTATGTCTGCCTTGGACCACTAAAAGAGGGTTTTCTGGATGGTTGTAGACCAATCATTGGATTGGATGGATGTCACCTTAGAGGCCCATTAGGTGGGATTCTTTTAACAGCAGTAGCAACAGACCCAAATGATGGGATGTATCCACTTGCTTGGGCCCAAGTGGAGGCTGAAAATAATGATAGTTGGGAATGGTTTATTGGTTTGTTGAAAGATGACCTAAGGATGTCCAATGCTGGCACTTACACCTTTATTTCTGATAGGCAAAAAGGCCTAGTTAAAGCACTAGAATCTCAAGTTCCCGAAGCTGAACATCGTTTTTGTGTGATGCATATGTATCAAAATATCACCAAAGAGCATAAAAGCATTGGAGTGAGAAGGCTTCTATGGTCAAAGGGGTGCAAACTGAAAGGAGACCTTAAGTGTGGAGTGCAAACTGTCAGGAAACTAAGTTTGAGACCATAATGACAAATGGCCCAAAGATACTGGGTGCAAACTGTAATTTACTCATATTTTTATTTAAGGGCTTTGTAGGCTAATGTGCGCAGGGGTGCTAAGTTTTAAGATGTGTGGAATGTGGTTGGGTTTTGGGTCAGTGGCAGTTTGGTAATTTTGGTGGAGATTGAGGGTGTAATGTTTTGTTTGTAATTTTTTGATTTCTCTCTTATCATGTTTTGAGATAGGGAAAATGGTTGTGTGAAGGAGGCAGATATGGCTCTGCCAACCAATTACTGCATGCTTCGGGAGTTTTCCCGAACCATGTTATTGCGGGAGCATTGTGCATTGGGTATGACTAGTCCTGAACTCGTGCGATCAAAGACGTCTTTATCGTCAGCTAGATTAAAGGGGAAGCCACTGCGACTGCAATGCACACCTCTGGAAGATCAGGTATGTGAACTTGGATTTTTAGTGGATATCATATAAAGTCTATGGTGGTTTTTAGTATATTACATATGCATGATATGTGAGCAACTGGGCATAATTTGATAGAGTGAAGAGAAACCAAATTTCAACTTTTGTGGGCAAATGCAAGTTTGTGGAGTGTAGTTGAACAACATAACAAGGTACGGTCTTTGCAGTGTCTTTTATAAAACCAAATATATCTGCATAATTGCTAAAGTGATTATGAAACCAAATATTAGCTTCCTTTTTTTAGTAATGATCTTTTACCCTTTATGGTAATATAAATGATCAGACAAATGTGAAGGTGGTCCGAAGAGAAAAGGGTGTTGGTATAGTGTAGTTGAAAAACAGAACAAGGTCGTGCAGTCTTTGTAGTGTCTTTTCAGTAGTGAAATTGTAGGATTAGATATTGCAACCACTTGCTATCCATCTTTCTAATTATTGTTATACATCTGCAACGACGACTTGCACTCTTGAAGCAGAGATTATGACAGCTACAAGAGTCAAGAAAAGAAGAGTGCTTTCACAACTATGAAATTATAGATTGCCATATTTTATCTGATGGACGACTCTATATATTCTACATCATAGTACATTGATTCGATACAAGTATTGTCTGTTGGTAAGGTCCAGTTGTCCAATAGTGCTTTCCTAGTGCAGTAGAGCCACAAGTAAAAATTGCATCAATAAAACATGAACCTTCTAATACCCCTATTTCGCCCGCTTTTCCAGAAATGTCACAACATTCAAATGAAAGTCGCGCTGATGCATTTGTCTCTGTTTGTACTCCTACAACTTATAAAGAATTTAGCCTTTCGTTCCAAATTTGATCATTTTATTTCTATACAAAGGTTGATGGGGGAATTATGTGTGAACCTTGTGAAGGAAGAGGATGGCTGCTTTGTGATTTTTGTAAAGGGCAGAAGACAAACGTGAAAGCTGAAAACAATAGGATCTACCGTCGTTGTCCATCTTGCAGAGCTGTAACTATTACTTCTTGAATCTCTTTTCTATTACTTGCTAAGTAGTGCACCTTATTTTCTATTAGAGCAAGAAATTAAATCACTAAATGTAGCTTAATATCAAGAAGTACAGTGACTTAGTTCAGCAGTGGAAAGGTATTGGTAGTGTAATGGAAATACGCGGAAAGAAGTTAATTGTGGTCTTATGGATAAACCTTACACACTGACTGTTGCGAGGGAGAAAAAAATGTGATACTATATGCATTCAAAATTCATACCATCTTTTAGCATTTTCCAGTTATTACTTGTTAGTTTCATTCTCGTGGTTCAGTCATTAAATGACTAAACTAGATACCTTAGTAAACTTGTGAGTGGCTACGTAAGGTGAACCTCATTAACTCTGGTAAACATACTATGAAATTAATTCTCTTTATGAAAAAGATTTAACAACCAATTAGTTTATCTCCGTGTGTGTATGTGCGTGCCGTAATTCATTCATTTGCAACCTTCACTTGTGCATCAATTAACACTTTCTTTTTAAGCTAAAGAGGTCAAACCATCCATATCACCATATCCATATGGCTGTAAATAGTAATTTATGTAATGTTAGAACTCTAAATGATGATTCAGTTTTGTGTGGCATAATTGGGATGTACCCTGCTCTTATGAACTCTTTCTATAAATCTTTGAAGTACTGTATAATTCACAAATCACAACCCTTCTCTCTTTTATTGGTCATTGAGTATCTTGTTGGACAAAATGCTTGTCTGATCCAATTGGAAGGAACCTTAACTCATATCTATAGTTTTGTAAAATTTTATCATGAACAGAGGATAGCTGATGTCTTGACTATTGATCATCGAGAAACCAGAAAAAATATTTCATGTTAAATGTCTTCATGATAAAGGCATTTGATAAAGAAAGTTACTAAATTATTTCATGGCATTAGATAGCCTTGGTCCAGTTATTGTAGCTTCTTATATATACTGATGCATTTGATTCAGCATTATATTTAAGTATTCTGATTGAGTAGAGTTGCAGGTTGGATATATATTGTGCTCCAAGTGCAAAGTTTTCAAGTGTGTTACCTTCCCAAATTACAGTGATGGAGAAGACCTGACATAGAGAACCTAGAGGCGGAATCGAGTAGTTTCAAAAGCAAAATGTTAGCTATGATAGATCATGTTATTGCGAGTTTAACTTGATCTGATTGTTTCAATTGCCTTTATCCAGGTCTCCTCTTCTCTCAAGTGTACTCTTTCAATGAGATAAGTTAAGTTATAATTGATGCATTAATCACTTTCGAGTTACGACCCATTGTAAATCTTTTATTAAACAATCTATATTATTAGCCATTGAACAACCTATATTATTATGTGATTCTATTTCAATCTGGTTTTCTGGTGGAGCTGTGGCTATTTATTTGTGAGTATATCACTATATCACTATTTATTTATTTGTGAGTATATCACTATATTTATTATGTATTTATTTGTTAATTTTAAATGCCAAATGTCAGTCAGTGACTCTGTTGATGCATGTTACCTGAGAAAATAACATATGCTTTCTCTTGTTAGAAGTGCAAATTTGTGTATTTTATTAAACACACATGCATTAGTTAAATACATTGTATGCAGGGCAAGACTTACGGATCGTACATTTACATGCCTCACTCATTGATCTTGTTTGGCTAAATATGCATGTAGCTATCACGTCTGTTTGAAGCATTACTTTAAAGACAGTTGATAAACGGATCCTTGGTTTATGTTTGTTTATTTTACAAGCATCCAAACTTCTATGGTATCAGTTGTACCTTCCTCATAAGTTGTTGTGAATCTCTTCAACTGTCATTTTGATTCAATACATGACAAAGTTGTAATATACACACTTGGACATGCTACATTTTTGACAATTTTCGTAATATCTGAGATCTGTTCTGATGCTTATGTTATAGGAGTATATGATATCTGATGAACTTTCATAACCTTAAAAGAAAAATCTGATAATCTAACTGATTAAAGATAAATTACTGACAGGATGTGCAATATCTAGTCATTACGATTTTGTCTTCCATGTTTTAATCCTTAAATGGTAATCGAAGCCTGAATATTTCTTGAATCTGAGGTGTTCATGTGTCTGTGTGGTCCTTGGTTTTGGACTAACATCTGAAGAACTTGGTGGTTATTGTTTATATGCAACTTGATACGTAGGCATGGTAACAGTTAGAGTTATATATGAGATATGCTTATTTTTGGTGATCCTGTGACGACCCTAACATATGTTAAGTGTTTTATATTGTAATTGTGTGTGTCTGTTCTTGGCTGCACATGGATTTAGTAATGCTACTTCTTAAAACTTCTCAACTGCCGTACAAAACACAATACGACTCTATTATATTAACTCATCTTTAAACCTGGATTAAATAGAATCAACTTTTTGCTCTTGTAAGCATTTGCATCTGCTTCTAAAAAGTTCAAAATAATGTTTAATATACTAATTGTGTTGCTTTGCTATACCTTTTGTTGCTTCAAGATTTGTACATACATTGACATGATTTCTTCTGAACATTGAGTTGGTAAGAAAAGGGAAAAAAAACAGTTGATAAAACTTAGTCTTACCTGTCAGGTTATCAGACTCCGGCTATTTCAAAGTGCAGGTGAGGGTTTTCTTGGTGGTAGACTGGTAGTTGACATGTTTTTCAATGTATTCAGTTGTTCAAGTATAAGGGAAGAGGGATGTGAAAACTGAAAATCGAACTCTAGACCTATTTCAGAACTACGAGCAGTTTTGCCACCACTGCGCAGTCCTCGTTAAATGTAGACCAGTTTATCATGTTTAAATGTCTTACCTTGTCAGGTTATCAGAATCCGGCCAATTTAAATGTAGGTCAGCGATTTTTGGGGATTGTTGACATATTTTACAATGGATTCAGTTACTTGAGTACAGGGGAAGAGGGGTGTGAAACTCGAACTCTGAACCTATTATAGCACCAGGAGCAGTATTGCCACCACTGCCCACTCTTGATCCTTAAATGTAGGCCAGTTTATCCTGTTTAAATGTAGTACTCATCATTAACTAAAAGATCAATGATTCCAGATAAATTTTTCGAAACAAGATTGCTGGTATGATTCAAACAGTGAATGCATTTTCATTATTTGTGTACGATACATTTCTCACGTGATCAAACAAATAATATTCAAAAGTAAGAATGATGAACATTGCGCTCCCTCTCTATTTGCTTCAACATAAAAACAAAAGCAGGTTGAGAAGTCTCAACTCTAAAATTATCTGCATACTGGACTTTGTGGATGGCAGGTATTAGTTATCGGGCTTTCTGCTAAGCTGCATGCCAGTGAGTTATTGCATGCAGTAAACACATAATCTTGAATGACCTCTGCATCTTTATTGTCATCCAACAGCTTGATAACTTCCTCAAAAAGCGAAACTTGGCATGGAATCCTTAGAATACCTTCTTGCTGGAACCCGAATTCTTCCTCTGCTTCTTTCAGTAAAATGTCAAATGCTTGACACCTTAAATATGCCATGGGGATGACAAATCTCTTCATTTCTTCTCCAACACAAACAGCTAGGGATCCTTTCGGGACAGCACTGTCCCGAGCCATCCCTTGAAGTGCATTGTGATCGGAGAAGGAGAGAGTTTTCTTGAGAAACTTGATGCTCTTTCCACCTCCTCCACCAGGGCTGGTTTTCTTTGAGCTAGCAACCTTTCTCCACTTCTTAAGAATTTGCTGGAGCTTAACAATTTCACAGATCTTGTTAGACATCTTGGAATCCATAGGATATGATTGTGCTGTGTATAAGATTAGACCTCTATCTTTGATATGATTAGTGATCAGTGATGTAATCTAATGTGTTGATCTGTCTTGAAATTTATAGAAGTAGGGTGATGGGGGTTGGACTTTAAACAATACTAGTTTCCAGGATTGTTATTATATTGCATGTACTGAGTGGTTTCCAGGTCTATGATTTGCAGATTATTAGATTTAGCATATAATAATACAACTGCTCTTTCATTATTAGCCAATTAGGAGGGGTTCTTAATTATTAAGGGAGAGTTAGTTGACAATCAAATATAATATTAGAAGGAGCTCTTAGTTTTTTCTTTGGCTTTTAGTTTGTTGATTAGTTTATACTCCATGCAGTTATGTATAAATTTATTATTATATAAAATATTTATTGTAACATATTATTCGATATGATTAATTCCGACTTTCTCACTCGAAAGTAAGGTTTATGAAGCTTATTCACATTAGGACGGAAAAATTAATGATTTGCCTATCAACTTCTTAAAAACATTTTTGTTTAATTCAAATGAACGTAAGAACGATACAAATTATAAAGGAAAGAGGTAAATCGAACCTATCGTTTAACTTTACGCTAGATATCAATGCATCAAAAAGTAGTGAGCTCTTAGAAAAATGGATTCTGTTAACATTAATAGATTTTTTACTCGAAAACTTCACCAGCTTAGTGGCACTTTGCCTGGAGCCTGGAGGTTCTAAACGTAGCTTGCATTTAGCATTTCTAGGAAATACTCCATGTTAAAAGTCCTTATTTAATTGTATTTTACTTGTTTTTAATTTTGTTATGGTGAGGGTCGGTCAAAGGAGGGGACGAAAATTTATATTTTATTATGTAAATAATATTCTATGACTTTGAAATTTACACCACTTGTAATTAAATCAAAAGGTTACAAGTTGAAGTAGTTTACACCACAAGAGTATGGCAGTTCATGTCACATGGCTAACTGATGGATGTGATTTTGTGTTTGAAGTTTTAGTTGTACTTGTACACGAAAAGTACTATAAAATATATTTCCTCCATCCTATTTATTTGTATATGAAAAAAGAATATATTTATATGTATTTTAAAATATATTTTAAAGATAATTTATAATTTATAGTTTAATTTTAATTTTTTTCTTTTTTATATAAAAAATTAATATTAAATTTTTATATAAAAAAATTTAAAAATAAATTATGAAATTATCCTTAAAATGCATTTTAAAATATGTATTAAGACATTTTTTTTATACGGGACAAACGAAGTATATTTTTACGGCAGGGAGATGATCCCCAATATCTTGTTATTATAACATACAGGACAATAAGAATAATTTTTGTTGGAATTTAGACAAATATACACTCCTTATACATAAAAATAACATTGGAATTAAAAATGTTTGATAAGAATAATTTAGTATCAATTATAATAAGATCAATTATAATAAGAGAAAACTGTACATGAGGATGAGGATAACATAATATCTTCTGAGATTATAACATAAAAACTAAAAAATATGTGATCTTGCAGAGATATTTTTGTAAATAGCAATTTTTTTCAATGTTACCTAAATATCCTTATATTTGTATTGAAAATTTTTAATCTCAGATAGATAGAAGGTCATCCTAAGGCATATCAATCCCATAAGAATGTACATCTATAAATAAAGGGCGTGTACGTATGAATTCCCAAAAATAAACATAATCTATCAAATGAAATTTTGTACTTTATATTATAGCAATTGTGACCGATAAATCAAACATAAATATTGTGACAATGACCTATATAATTATATTATAGCAAAATTCAATTATTCTATTTTATAAAATAATTTATAAAATTGTAAGAAGACGATAGGGAATGAGTCGAATACCGAAAAATTGGAAGATAATTGTTAATCAAATTAGAAAATTTTGATTTTAAAATGTAAACTGAGACAAAAATTATGAAAAAATGTTAGAGATCCTAGAATATTTCATCAATTTTTTTTTCAAATGTTTATGTGTCATGGCCCATGGTCTATGGACATTTGGAATAATAATATTAGAACCTGCATTTAATATCCGTAAATTATATTTGTAAAGTTATTAATATTTCATGTAAATAAAATAAAATAATTTTACTTAATAAAGTTGTTTCTCTATATTTATTAATGTACGTAATTCAGTTATTATATTTAGATAAATAGAAAATTTGCACAAGTTGCATAGTAGTAGATTACTGATTCGAATAAGATAACTATTGCCTTATTTATGGATTAACATCATTTTGTTCACGTAAGTTAAAGATATCTATGTATATATATGCGGGTTCAGCCATTTACCGTCTCTGCATTTTTCCTTTCTTCTCATAGTTAAGGTATGTTTTCTATACGCATACAAAGTTTTGGTTTTGCAAATGATTTATAAAAGTTTGTCACTCTCGTGCACACATGCATTTACTTTCATATTACTAGATCATGGCACATGTAATCTAGGTTTGTTCGTAAATGGTTTCTACATGCACGTATGGTAGCATATATTATTTCATCCTTTCATTGAACGTATATTTTAAATAATTATTTTTACTTATAATATCTGTTTATGATACAAATAAGTACATGATATTTGTTAATTAGTTTTGTTTATCCAAGAGGCCACGTACATTTTCTTATGTGATAATCAAATATGTTAAATTATGTATATCTACTAATACTTTTGATTGTATTATTAAGATATTGATTTTTATATCACTAAATTTACATTAGTTTGATAATTTCTGCATGCATTATGAATCTAGCTTATAATATCTTGATATTTGTTTTAATAGTTGTGTTTGTTAATACTTTATAAAAAAAAAAAAATGTTATATGCATGCATGACTACTAATTTCTATAGATAGGTTGGTAACTTGATTTGGACTAGTAAGTATAATTATGTGATACATGAATGAGCTAGGCCATCGAATTGTGTTTGTGATTGCTGGACTGTTTTAGATACGACCAAAGTTAATGTGAATTTTATGTTGTTAAATGTTTATTTAGGATAATTGCCGCGGTGAATTAAGTGGTTATCACGGTTAAGGTAAGTTAACTTTTTGTACTCTTCGGTATATTTTTAAAATGCTTTAATATTTGAAATGTTTTTAAATGTTTTATATTTATAATATTTTTGTTACGAAAATTTGGATCAAGTATGAATTTTTAGATATAAGAATTCCCAGCTAGCTATGACTTATGAACCCGTTAGTAATTGCGTATAGTTCCGGAACTAGCCTATGATACCTTACTAGGGCGTGCTTTTTATGATGCCTTCGGGAGTGCACACTTTATGATACCTTAGTAAGGGGCGCATTATTGACAATTATGAACCTATGATACTGTGTCACCAGGTATTTGTGACCTTAGCGAACTGCGGAATTTATTATAAGATTTTGAGTTTCTGATTCTGGAAATATGATTTACGAACTATGAATTTATGAACTTTGATTTATGGAAATTTGTAAAATATTTTGTGAAACTTACTTGATCCACTGGTTAGTTCGATTAGTTATCTTGCTGGGCTGTGTAGCTCATTATTTGTGAATTTTCAGGTACTAGCGTTGGTATTGCTATTGGAGTGGAATAGAGTGGAACTTATGTCCCTAATAATGTTCTAGTTTTTAGCTATTTAGATTTGTGGAGCTGCGTCTCTATGGATTTTGGTTTTACATTGGATATTTCATTTAATATCATTTTCAGATTTTAGAATATTTTTATGATATTTTGGGATTTCGTTTTATGAGTTTATTAAATTTGAATTTTGTTCGATAATTTGATTGATTGATAATAGTCCGAAAAGTCGGGCTGTTACAGTTGGTATCAGAGCAGACTTCTCTTCGGAGTGTATTAGGTATGGGACTAGTACATTTCCTAGGGAGCGTTTTGCGATCCTGTAGACTTCCGCTTAGGATTGACCCGTGGGGTAGTGAATTAAATTTTGGGCTGATGTTCTCGCCTTTATGAATTTTGACATGTGTGATTTTTGTGTTATTTGATTTTGTGTGCTATGTGATCGTTATTTGTGCATCTAAAAGTATTATTTTATTTGTGAAGGGAAGTAAGGAAACATGAGCACTCGAGGTCGAGGTCGAGGTCGAGGCCGAGGTAGGGGCAATGGATTCAACAACAACAACAACAGCAACGACAACAACGGCAACAACAATAACAACAATGATGGGGGTAATATGTTTAACCAGTTAGCGCAAACCATAGCTACACTTGTTGGGAACCAGCAACCGGCTCAACGGAGCATTGTATCGGAGTTCAAGCGGTTAAATCCTCCTACTTTCGATGGTGCAACGGATCCAGCTGTTGTCGAAAAATGGACACAAGAGATGGAAAAGGCATTTGAGCTGATGGAAAGTAATGATGCACAGAAAGTGACTTTAGCTGTGTATCAGTTGCAGGGCAGTGCTTATGACTGGTGGCTGATGGAGCAGAGAAGAAACGAGGGAAATCCTGATCCTGTTACCTGGGAAAGATTCAAGGCTGCATTGACTGACAAGTATTTTCCGAGAACTGTGCGCGTCCAAAAAGAGAGAGATTTTATCAGACTTGAGCAAGGAGACAGAACAGTGACAGACTATGAGGCAGAATTTTCGAAGCTCTCTAAGTATGCTCCTACTTTGGTTGCAGATGAAGTTAGTCGTGCTAGAAGACTAGAAGAGGGACTTAGGGCTGACATTAGGCATGCGGTTGCTAATTTTGAGTTAGGTACGTACGAGCAAGTGCTTAATAAGGCTCTTGTGGTTGAAAGGGGTTTGGTAGATGCAAAGAAGAAGAAAGACGAAGATGGTAAGAAGAGGAATGAACCTGTAAATGGATTCAATGATAGTGGGCCAGCAAAGAAGTTCGTCAATCGAGGATTTGGTGGAAATGCTAATAAAGGAACTCAAGGGAACAAACAACAGTGTTCTAGGTGCGGTCGTAATCATTTGGATAAAGATTATCGATGGAACACAGGCGCTTGCTTTAGTTGTGGTGAGATGGGACATAGGGTCGCGGAATGTCCAAAACGCGATCCGACCAAAGACAATAATGATGCAAGTAAGGGTACTTTGGCAACTCTTCTTGGACCTACCTATGGACGAGTGTATCAACACCAACCGAAACAGGATTAAGGTATGAATTTATTTGCTATTGTATTTGAAAATAAGATGTTATATATATATATATATATATATATATATGTATATATATATAACTTGTTGCATCTACAAGTATTTTAATGTTTGTGTAAAATTTGGGGACAAATTTTTTTAAGGAGGGTAGAATTTAATATCCGTAAATTATATTTGTAAAGTTATTAATATTTCATGTAAATAAAATAAAATAATTTTACTTAATAAAGTTGTTTCTCTATATTTATTAATGTACGTAATTCAGTTATTATATTTAGATAAATAGAAAATTTGCACAAGTTGCATAGTAGTAGATTACTGATTCGAATAAGATAACTATTGCCTTATTTATGGATTAACATCATTTTGTTCACGTAAGTTAAAGATATCTATGTATATATATGCGGGTTCAGCCATTTACCGTCTCTGCATTTTTCCTTTCTTCTCATAGTTAAGGTATGTTTTCTATACGCATACAAAGTTTTGGTTTTGCAAATGATTTATAAAAGTTTGTCACTCTCGTGCACACATGCATTTACTTTCATATTACTAGATCATGGCACATGTAATCTAGGTTTGTTCGTAAATGGTTTCTACATGCACGTATGGTAGCATATATTATTTCATCCTTTCATTGAACGTATATTTTAAATAATTATTTTTACTTATAATATCTGTTTATGATACAAATAAGTACATGATATTTGTTAATTAGTTTTGTTTATCCAAGAGGCCACGTACATTTTCTTATGTGATAATCAAATATGTTAAATTATGTATATCTACTAATACTTTTGATTGTATTATTAAGATATTGATTTTTATATCACTAAATTTACATTAGTTTGATAATTTCTGCATGCATTATGAATCTAGCTTATAATATCTTGATATTTGTTTTAATAGTTGTGTTTGTTAATACTTTATAAAAAAAAAAAAATGTTATATGCATGCATGACTACTAATTTCTATAGATAGGTTGGTAACTTGATTTGGACTAGTAAGTATAATTATGTGATACATGAATGAGCTAGGCCATCGAATTGTGTTTGTGATTGCTGGACTGTTTTAGATACGACCAAAGTTAATGTGAATTTTATGTTGTTAAATGTTTATTTAGGATAATTGCCGCGGTGAATTAAGTGGTTATCACGGTTAAGGTAAGTTAACTTTTTGTACTCTTCGGTATATTTTTAAAATGCTTTAATATTTGAAATGTTTTTAAATGTTTTATATTTATAATATTTTTGTTACGAAAATTTGGATCAAGTATGAATTTTTAGATATAAGAATTCCCAGCTAGCTATGACTTATGAACCCGTTAGTAATTGCGTATAGTTCCGGAACTAGCCTATGATACCTTACTAGGGCGTGCTTTTTATGATGCCTTCGGGAGTGCACACTTTATGATACCTTAGTAAGGGGCGCATTATTGACAATTATGAACCTATGATACTGTGTCACCAGGTATTTGTGACCTTAGCGAACTGCGGAATTTATTATAAGATTTTGAGTTTCTGATTCTGGAAATATGATTTACGAACTATGAATTTATGAACTTTGATTTATGGAAATTTGTAAAATATTTTGTGAAACTTACTTGATCCACTGGTTAGTTCGATTAGTTATCTTGCTGGGCTGTGTAGCTCATTATTTGTGAATTTTCAGGTACTAGCGTTGGTATTGCTATTGGAGTGGAATAGAGTGGAACTTATGTCCCTAATAATGTTCTAGTTTTTAGCTATTTAGATTTGTGGAGCTGCGTCTCTATGGATTTTGGTTTTACATTGGATATTTCATTTAATATCATTTTCAGATTTTAGAATATTTTTATGATATTTTGGGATTTCGTTTTATGAGTTTATTAAATTTGAATTTTGTTCGATAATTTGATTGATTGATAATAGTCCGAAAAGTCGGGCTGTTACACTGCATGTATATATATGCATCTACAAATTAAAATGTTTTTTTACATTTTTTACGTGTGTATCTTAACGAATAGGGATTAAATCTATACTATTATTATTATATAATAAGCAAACAGGAGTATAATTTGGTTGTTTGGTTCAACTTAGTTCAACCATCTAAAAATAGTAACCGTTAGATATTTAGTAAATAGATGATAGCCGTTAGATATAATAATAAGGAATATTCTATATTTAAATCACTTTTCTAAAGATCCAAGGTTCGAATCCCGTCAACAACAAATTTACATTAAGATTTTATATTATTAGTTCTAATCAATACATATCATTTATTAAATAACTATTATTATTACTAATAATTTTATTAATTAATATTACAAAGTTAAATTATTTCCATAATAAATTATTAAACTCTATTTTATTTAATCGTATAATTTTAAAAGTATTTAAAAGTAATCCGTGTTTTGCATGGGCTATAAAAGCATCTCAAATGGCGTTAGTTAAAATTGATTGGCTAAATTACATAAAATATTGATTATGTAAAATTTGTCGAACTTGTAAGACATTGTGTTCCGAGGGTATTGGCTATAATGATTGGCTATATTTTAAAAATGGTATGTTATTAATATTTCAAGTTGTTATTAATGGAATATATAATTTTAATATAGAAACAAGTAATGTGGCAATTCACTACAGGTCTCTAAAGGTTCGACAAATATAGTCAACATCAAGAGATTATCTATAATTATAGACAAGGGTTTTGTCCCATTGGAGTGCAAATTTTTTTACACATTCTTCCTAATTTTTATTTATGGTAATTAATTTCAAATTTTACCCAACATGTCTCTTCCATTGGAGATGCTCTAAGCTAGTTGATTAAGAGCCTGTTTGGCAACTTGACTTTAAGCCATTCATGTGTTTTAACTTTTAAGTAGTTTTTGACCCGTTTGTCAACCACTGCTTTAAGTCGGCTTTAAGTTAAAAAATTTCATTAAGTCATAAGTTCCTTTAAATTTTAGGTACTTTTGACTTATGACTTATGGAGTTTTTTTTTTAATTTCACATTTCTTGTAAAGTTTAAATATTATGAATTTAAAATTTTTTTAAGTCAAATTTCACTTTAAGTCAAAATTATTAAACCTCCATTTAACTTTAAGTAAAATTATCCAAACACATTCATTCAACTTAAAGTAAACAACTTTACTTTCTCCATTAAGTTAAAAAGGGTGAAGTGCCAAAATAGCACAATTTTGGGGAAAAATGCCCAAAATGGCACTTTCTGAGAACAGTACCCCGCACTGGCACACGCATAACGCATACTGTGTCTGCGTTACCCCTGTAACGCATCCTCCACATGCGTTACTCATGTAATTCTGGTAGCAACAGTCTGATTCCACGTGTGTAACGCATTATGTACATTCGTTACATGGGTAATGCATCACGCACATGCGTTACATGTGTAACGCATGACGCACATGCGTTACACCATAAACGTATGTGTGTGATGCGTTTTGACGTTGTTTCAGCTGTGGATTTAAGAAATTAACAAGAGTAACGCATGTCTAACATGCGTTACACAATAACGTAGCAGCAGAATGCGTTATGTAAGTGCTATGCGAGGGCACTCTTTTCCAGGAGTGCTATTTTGGACATCCAACCCTATTTTTGTGCCATTTTGGGCATTTTCTCATTAAAAACACCTCCATTAAATCAAAAATAACTTATTTTAAGCAATCCTAAACGGCATCAAAAACTCTCTATTGGTATATTTTGCTACTTCCCGTAGTTTAACACTATAATATTCTCGCTGCATTATCGTCATATTAGCCCATTATTCTCTTCTCTTTTTTTTGAAGAACTTAGCCCATTATTCTTATTGGATCATATTGGGCTTTTACAGGCTTTCAAACTTGTTTTGGCACTGGACCTCGTCCATTTAGCTAAACCTTTTCACTTAGAAGCATATCAATATAACTAAATACAGTTAAACCTCTTTAAAGTAATACTTTTGGGACTAGAAAAAAATATTACTTTACCGAATTTATTACTTTATCGATATAATAATATTTTATTACTTTATCGATAAAGTAATATTTTATTACTTTACCAAATTTTAATGTTTACGTATAACAATACATTATGTTTTAAAAAATAAGAATCACCTACGGATGAAGAAATCATTGAGTCTGTAATGAACATTGATCCTAAACAGGACGATAGCAATGTAATCCCAAACGTGTCATCAAAGAAAGCATTTCAAGCAATCAATACTTTGAACAATTACTTGTTACAATACGAGCGAAACATACGAGGAGTTATTTATGTTTTACATAAAATCAAGGATAAGATTAATTTTGGTTTTGGTGGAAAGAAGAAACAAACTATTGTAGGTTCATATTATTAAAAGAATTGAGTCGGTAACGAACACTGATCCTGAACAGAACGATAGCAATGTAATCTCAAGCGTGTTATCAACGAAAGCATTTCAAGCAATCAATAATTTGAACAATTACTTGTTACAATACGAGCAAAACATACCAGTAGTTATTTATTTTTTACATAAAGTCAAGGATGAGATTAATTTTGGCTTTGGTGGAAAGAAGAAACAAGCTACTATAGGTTCATATTATTAAAAGAATTGAATTTTTTAACTCATATACATTATATATATATATATATATATATATATATATATATATATATATATAATTTTGGAATACATATATATATATATAATTTTGGAATTATTACTTTACACATTACTTGGGCCCTTAATGATTTTCTAATTTTTTATTATCTTATGCTTTTAGCGAGAATATTACTTTACAACATTGGCCCAAGTTGGGACCGACGAAATTTATTACTTAAGCGAGGTTATTACTTTATCGAATATTACTTAATCGAGGTTTAACTGTAGGTGCTAATGAAGAGAATGATTGATTTTACTAAAATATCCCTATTTTAAGCTTAATTTGGTAACTTTTCTATCTTAAACGGGTTAATGGGCTATCCAATTGTGACCCAACTTCCTAATTTATACAGTTTTGCAGGTGAATCAGGATAATCCGGTTTTACCCGATATATCACATACACATATACACGCTTTATATGCACAATCATATATATCTCATATTCAAATTCATAACGATCCACCATTTGAGGCAAGATTTAGGAAACTGTTTATTTAAATTAGGCTCAATTATGTATTGCCGACCACTTCTCAATTTCAGAATCAATGAAAGTAGACATTTTCTTTATCGGCTGAATAACACCAATTTCAGCTTTAGTAGGTAAACCTTTTTTTATTCGATTGCCATACTCGCAGATGGACGAGAAACCAAAGAATTTTGCAAGCACAACAAATCAATCTGGTTAGTAATTTTTTATTTTATTTTATTTCGATATGACAGGCTTGGTGTTGTTGTTGGTAATTTGATTGCCCATATGATGTTCCTTTTTAGGTTTCAAATGAAGACCTACTTATACCCTGTCATCACCCTCAATGTTAAAACCTGGTATGTGTTCTAATATATACACTAAATCATTAGAAGAATTATACTAAGCGTGGTTGCTTCGATTTTGTTAATGATCACTGATTTTCTACGTTTTTATAGTATTGAAACGTCGTGTGAATTATGTTGCTTTTAAAAGTGGTGATTTATATGTACTCTTGAGAGGTTAAAATTGCTTACAAGAATTGCACTGCTATTTTTATTTTAGATTTTAAAGTTTGTCAACCGAGTTAGTATTTAATTTTTTGTCTCTTGAAGATTAAAATATCTTACAAGAAATTGCATTTGATTGTTCCTGTTTGTGTAGGACTGTAGGTTCTAAATGTCCACGTATGTATAACTAATCATATCCGTTTGCGTTAAAACTTGGCATGGGTTTGTATATGATCCAAATTCTGGAATCTTTTTTATGAGTGGTATTATGAATAATGTATATATCTTTGATTATAAGTTTAGTTCTGTTAATGATGGTTATATTTCTGTATTATGTAGTTTTAAATCGTCATTTAATCCTATTGATGAGTTTGAAAACCCACCTCCAAATTGTGTCCAACGTAATATGCATTCACAAAATGGAAACAAAAAATATGAACTTTGTCATAATTTTTTAATGTCTTTGCTTATTAGCTTTTTAGTACATTTGTGATAATGACTTCCTCGGTTTTTACTAATTTTTTTAAGTTCTCCCCAACTAGGCCTTCTTTAGGTCTGCCATGGCAATAAGAATAGAGTAATGTATGAATTAGCCAACTCCGTGGTTCTATGAAGCATTTGCTAAGCACCCATTGTGTCAAGTTCATGAAACTTATTGAGATTTAAATTTGGTATAAAGCTTCAATCTAAAAAATTATGTTGTTTTATCTTTCAGGCAATTACACGTATATGTTATTGAAGGTGGGACGAAGTTTATGTTGAGAGTTGCATGGTTAAGCGTTACGAATAACAAAAAAGAACAGTTTATACATGTGTCTGCCATTTTAATACATGGTAAGATATTAATTGTGTATGTGCCATTTTGATCATTCTAATAATGATCAGCAAATTTTCTTGATTTTAATTCTAATAAGTCTGTTAACTATTGAGAAACCGAGCAACAAAATTTTGGCGTAAGGACATTTATAAGTTTAGATTTTGATTTTATGGATTTTTTGGGCATTATGGATACTTTTTGGAGCGCATTCTTGGATTATTTTGGGTTTCATGGGCTTCTTTGGAGACTCCCCAATGGACATGTTAGGGCTTATACAGGTTCATTACTTTGATTTTCTTCTTTTGTTCTCTTTTCCCACCTCTACTTTAATGAGCACATGACACGGGCTAATGCATAATTTAATAAATTAATTATGTCGAGTAATTATCTAAAAACCAACAATTATGGGTTGAACATGTTCTCGAAATTGGATTTTGATCTCACTACAGGCGGATGGAAAAGAAATCCGAAAAAAGAACATGAAGAAGAAATCAAGCGGGTTACTAGGCGAATTATTTTTACACTTGCTTAAGTGAATTGCCCTGACTTCTTTCATATCAGCAAGTGAGTTGTTTTGATGTCGTTTATGAAGCTATTTTTACTTTTATCATTCATTATCATCATTTCTATTCTTTGTTAGGTTCTTCTGTTATGTGTATGTAAATATGAATCCTATCTACTCATCTCTGATATTGGTTCAAGTTATTTTATCGATTCTAATTAGTTACATTTTAATTTGCTTAGCAAGTGACAAAACTCTTATCTACATGTATTTGCCTCTGTTTGGATTTTATGGATTTTTTTGGGCATTATGGATACTTTTTGGAGCGCATTCTTGGATTATTTTGGGTTTCATGGGCTTCTTTGGAGACTCCCCAATGGACATGTTAGGGCTTATACAGGTTCATTTCTTTGATTTTCTTCTTTTGTTCTCTTTTCCCACCTCTACTTTAAGCACATGACACGGGCTAATGCATATTTTAATAAATTAATTATGTCGAGTAATTATCTAAAAACCAACAATTATGGGTTGAACATGTTCTCGAAATTGGATTTTGATCTCACTACAGGCAGATGGAAAAGAAATCATAAAAAATAACATGAAGAAGAAATCAAGCGGGTTACTAGGCGAATTGTTTTTACACTTGCTTAAGTGAATTGCCCTGACTTCTTTCATATCAACAAGTGAATTGTTTTGATGTCGTTTATGAAGCTATTTTTACTTTTATCAATCATTATCATCATTTCTATTCTTTGTTAGGTTCTTCTGTTATGTGTATGTAAATATGAATCCTATCTACTCATCTCTGATATTGGTTCAAGTTATTTTATCGGTTCTAATTAGTTACATTTTAAATTGCTTAGCAAGTAACAAAACTCTTATCTACATGTATTTGTCTCTGTTTGGATTTTATGGATTTTTTGGGCATTATGGATACTTTTTGGAGCGCATTCTTGGATTATTTTGGGTTTCATTGGCTTCTTTGGAGACTCCCCAGTGGACATGTTAGGGCTTATACAGGTTCATTACTTTGATTTTCTTCTTTTGTTTTCTTTTCCCACCTCTACTTTAAGTAAGCACATGACACGGGCTAATGCATATTTTAATAAATTAATTATGTCGAGTAATTATCTAAAAACCAACAATTATGGGTTGAACATGTTCTCGAAATTGGATTTTGATCTCACTACAGGCAGATGGAAAAGAAATCATAAAAAATAACATGAAGAAGAAATCAAGCGGGTTACTAGGCGAATTGTTTTTACACTTGCTTAAGTGAATTGCCCTGACTTCTTTCATATCAGCAAGTGAATTGTTTTGATGTCGTTTATGAAGCTATTTTTACTTTTATCATTCATTATCATCATTTCTATTCTTTGTTAGGTTCTTCTGTTATGTGTATGTAATTATGAATCCTATATACTCATCTCTGATATTGGCCAAGTTATTTTATCGGTTCTAATTAGTTACATTTTAAATTGCTTAACAAGTGACAAAACTCTTATCTACATGTATTTGCCTCTGTTTGTTAGCTTCAATGCTTAAGGTTCTTGGCGGGATCACTCAGAAAGAAAAAGAGTATTAAGTATAAGCTGAAAATGGTATGTATCGCGTTAGTACTAAATTAATGATGTAAAGTTAGGTTAATTCTGCATTGGTCAAGTAAACGCATATCACTCCAGCATTTTCTTTTTATAGCGTAGTTAAGGGTATGTGTACACTTCGTTCGAAAATTTTAAAAGATGAATTACTTTTATCTTATTGCAAGTTTCGATATGTTTTTTAATGTCTTTTCTTTTTAATTACAAAAAAAAAATAGTAATATGTTGCTTAATGTCTTTTTTTGGTTTTTCCAGTGAAGAGCCAGTTTCATGTTTTCCCCACAAAAATTTAACAATTTGGACGAATATTGGAGAAGCTGATTCCCTTCCTATACATGAAAATTACTACTTGGGTATCTAATTTTAGTAATTTTCTATTCGAATGTTGTAGTGTGCATAATTTGCATCAAAGTCTATTATTGGTGACCCTTATGACACATACTTTATTTTTCTTGGTATGTTGTCATTGAAAAGAAATGTCATCCCTGTCCAGGTATTTTGCTTTAATTTATTGATTAACTCCAATGACTCTTATTCTAGACTGCAAATCATGCCAATTGTAAAATTTTACATTTCAGACTCATAATTTGTCTCAAAACCAGATGGGCGTCTATCAAACTTAGGAGTTCAACCAGTTTCGACATTCCAACCTGAGCTCGATCAATTTTTGATCAAGAATGCAATGGGAATGAGTGAATGTCATACGATATTATGGAAATAAAAGGTTCTAAAGATAGCATGCTATGGTGGCCCAATTATTAGTTTGACAAGAATTCTGCATCCTTCAATTCTCTGGACTTTACATCAACTCATCATTGCCAGTATGATTAATTAAACCAAGACTTTGCTTTGAGATACAAAGTGTCTTAGTGACAAAATCATTAACTTAGAACTTATTGATCCGTAAATGTTTATTTGAATGTCATAAGAAGACATTAACTTAATAATGTTATACTGTAATTATTCTTTAATCGGTTGCACTAAATATTTTCTTTTATATTTTGTGGTACCGGAACCATAAGCTGCATGTACCAGATCGTGGGGAAGTGCAATAGTGAAAAAGGTGATCCGTATTATGTTGTTGGTCAAAGATCGGGTATGTCAACCCATTCTAGGTCAATCCCAGTGTTCAACGAATTCAGCTCCCGCTTCTGGGAGATCTAATGCAGCTCTTGCTCTAGGCAAGTGCACCCCATTGTGGTTCCCTCAAACCGAAGATTTAGGCAGGTAGAATTTAAATGCACTAACTATTATATTTGATTTGTTGTGTGATTTGTTTAACCTGTCATAAGATACTGATTTTTTCAAACCTTTTTTATACTTTTTTTGTTGTAATAAGAGATGATATTTTTGTGGTTAGATTTTATGAGAGGTTGAATAATGAAATCACCGGAGAGTGAACCCATATATCAACCAATGCAGTTATTTTCAATACTCAAATCTCTTACTAATGTTTTTTCTACACACACATATAGTTATATATGTTTAGTTTCGTTAATGTACAAGTGTTTATGTATTTGCAGGCCTGAAAATTTTAATTTTATTCAGTCATGTGGACTATGGAGCATGGATGAGTAGATTGACAAGGTAAAATTATCTTCAAATTTTTTGGATTTTAATTCGAATGAGTCGAGAATAGAAATGTGGTTACAATTTTAAAAAATATTGAAGCAATGACAAATTGTTACTCTTTGGAACTAAACATATGACACATTGTTTACACAGACATATAGTTACTTATGTTTAGTTTCATTATTTTACATGTTTTTATGTATTTTGCAGGCTTGGAGATTTTAATTTTGTTCAGTCATGTGGACTATGGAGGATGGATGCGTAGATTGACAAGGTAAAATGATCACCAAAATTTTTGGATTTTAATTATAATGAGCCGAGAATGGAAATGTGGTTACATTTCTGGAAAAATATTGAGCAATGACATATTGTTACTTTCTGGAATACACATGCGATCATTTTGTAGTAAAGTTTTCACCCCATGACTTTTTGAACCTTTTTACTATTTTTTATGCAAGGGTCTATATTTGTTAATGTTTAAGGTTTCATACTAATATCACCACTAATGAAAATAAATATTTAATGACCGAAGATGATGCTATTAGGCTGTTTCACTTCCTTGAGAATTTGAATTATGTATCAAATTCTCTATGAATCTTAAAGGCTACCTGAAAACGAATAAAAAAAATCAAGGTAAATATGTATGGAGGATGATAACCCGGTGTTTAATAATTCCTTTGGCAAGATCTATAATATGAGATTTTGTTTATCCTAATTGAAAATTAACAGTTTCATAAGAGGGATCATGAAATATCATATTTATTTTCTTTTTATGTGTTTAGCTATGAAACCTGAGATAGTTAACTGTTTTAGATTTATGATTGTGACTTGACAAAGTCTTGATGAAAGTAAGGCGCTTAGATCCACTTTATCTTTTTGGACAGGAAAACTATTAAAAGACAATTATTTGGCCATATTGAACAGGAAGGCACCTTCAATGGCTTTATTTTAAATCTAAAAGATTATATAATTTCATATGAAAGGTCTGTTGATTAACCAAATCCATGCATAGATATCAGCTATTTAGCCAAGAAGAAGAAATCGAGCCTCAAAATTTTGGCTCAAGTACATCTATAAGTTCAGAATTTGGATATGATGGGTTTTTTGGTCATTACGGATTTTTGGAGTGCATACGTGGATTTTCTTGGCTTTCATGAGCTTCTTTGGAGGCTCACCAATGGACATGGTATGGATTATACAGGTTCATTACTTTGTTTTTCTTCTTTTTTTTTTCCCACCTCTATGTTAAGTAAGCACACAACACGGGCTTATTCTCTATTTAATAAATTAAATGTCAAGTTAATGTTTGTGTATTTTTAGCTTGGTAATGAATTGGTTTTGTTGGTCAGCTTGATATTGTTGCGACTTATGATGCCTTTCCCAGAATAAATGCTTAGTACTTTTGTTAGAGAATCACGGTATTGTTATAGTTTAAGGCGGTAATCTAAATCACATGTCCCCATCGAAAATATAAGCTTTCATCTACGCATTTTCCCGATTGAATGGGACATCATTAAAGATATAGATTGCATAAGGAGACAATTTGACGATAGTAAATGCGAACGATTATGCATTTATCGGTATTCACCGAACTTGCTTCTTTTTTATTAAGTTGCAAATTTCTATTGACACATGTAACTAATAAATTCTGGATAAAAGAATTTTCAAAATAACAACAATACCATATTAAAATTACGATTCTTGACATATGTATATTTAGTTAAAATATGAGAAAAGTTTATAGCTAACCTTCAACGATTTATTTTAGTGCTGGAAGTTATAACTACTTCATATTTTGGGGTCTTTAATCTTTTAAGCATATGGTATTCAACTTAATATAGAGGCGAGATAGTGATTTTCAAAATATATTAGATTTTTTTTATTAAGTGGGAAAATTTAAGTGTTTAACGGGTAAGCAGCCTATGTGCATAGCTAAGAAGCCTGTGATCGTGACTTGACAAAATCGAATAAGGCGTTTGGATCCAACTTTATGTTTATGTTTGCATTGTTTTAGCATAAAATTTAGCCTCTGGCACATTTTATGACTTCTTATGAAGTGATGACAGAAGCAACAAAGTTGTTATGATTATGAGTTAGCCGGCGTGATAATGATTTTACGGGGGAGAATGGTTTTGGTTCATTGGAACCATTGAAATGATGTTTTACTCTGCTACTACAATTAAGTGAAGTGCCAGGTAACTACTTCTTTAATGGAGCACAAATTTCATGTTACATGGATAACAGGATTGCTGATATACAACTATTTCTTTAACTTTTACAGTTGCAGTAAAAAAAATTTGTGTTACATGGATAACATATGATTGCTGATATACAACACTAGGACTAAGTGATTAAGGAAAATTAGACAATATAATGTTCTTGGCGTTGCTTCCATAAAAGAAAACATCATGCTAAGACTTCTAAATATGTTGTTATTAAGACTTATTTATGTAATATGCCTCAAATTCACTTCAAATTACTTTTGTTTCCTTCAGTAGAAGTTTGAGATGAACTTGGGCACTTAATTATTTTCTTTTTGTAAAATCGAACTCTATCTGTCTATTATGATGTTAGAAATGAAGAGCATATAAAAGATGTCAGTTATAAACATTGTCTCAACTTTTGGCAAAACTAAATCAACAATGCCGGCACCTCTTATCCTAACAAACCTCGAATTTTGGATAACTTGAAGTCTGATGATACATATCTTGGTTTCTGGTATTTTGTTAGCTAATTTTTTTTTTCTTTCTACAGGCTTTTACACAGAACTCCACTGTTGTACCATTCCAAAGCTACCGCAGAAAAGAGACCTTCAAGGAATTCATGACAATGGTTGATTACCAGTGCTTGCACTTCACAAACCACGAAATTTGAAATGGACAAGTTTGAACTGAAAAGCTTCTTTGCTCCTTCTACAATATGTGGATTGGCATGCCAGCTTGCTCTCATTATATAATTTCATACTTACAATGCGTAAGTTCATCCACATCAGCCAAGGAGCATGACTCGGTGGAAGCTCACGTTTAGCACATCTTTAAAACTTCATCTTTTTTTATTGATGAGAAGAAATGGATTTAAAATCTTAATATAAGCAAACACATATGGAAGTGGTTTGTAATGTAGGTGTGCCTAAAGATGCTAGAGTGAACGGATCAACTAGAAATCCTATAACCATGTCTACAAACAAAAATATCAATACTGAATGTTCAAGTGAGTCCATCTGACACTAATGTGATTTCGTATGAGTAATTTACATATCACACCGTGCCATACTTCATACAGTTTCTGGCCTACGCTACTTTTTTTTTTTTTTTTTGACAAAAGGCCTACGCTACTTGGTTGCTGGCTCTGTTACTTGCTTTCACTGAACAAATGTATCTATAAGACATGTATTAATCAAATGTGTGGGACTGAGGTTGATCCATACCTATAATACATGCGTATAATACAACTATACAAGTAGAGAAAATACTAAGTTACAACTTGGAGCTAAAATTTAATTGTATGAATATTTTGAATATTTAAATTTTATCAAAAAACTATATTGAGAAGTTACAATCAAATATTTTATTTTAAAACGAGTTTCAAGAAGTTGCAATCCAATATTATATTTTAAATAACATTTAATTATAATATTTTAATATTTTCAAGAATTATCATGATATAGACACTATTATGTTTTATGTACTATTATGTAATTTCTATTAAAACATTTTGATTAATTTTGAATTTTTAACTTAGAATTGATCTATCAATCAAATATTTATTTAACTAATATACTGAATTTGTTTCCATAACAAATTCTAAATATCACGTGTTATGTTCTGATTAGCTATAATTCAATTAATAATAATAAATTTCGTTTTTACATAAATTTTAGCAATAAGTGTTACGTGTCATTTGTAAACAAATTTTGATACTTATAATTTATAAGTTATAATTTATCAAATATTAAATTTAATTTATAAATACATTTTTACTTATAATTCATTTATCACTTATTGAATCTAAGTCGTAGGTAACGTTTTTAAAATATCCAAATCGGATCCTAAATCTGTAACCTAGCCTGTGGCATTCTGTTTCAACTGGGCTGTATAAAGAGGCAAAAAAAATTTTAAAAATTTTATATCAAAGTAAAAAAATTAAAATAATGTCTTAAATAAGCATAACATATAAAGAATTTAGATTTAGATTTTAAAACTATTATGTTTAATTAAACTTTTGCAACTTTTATTCAGAAAAATGTTAAATTTACTATTTTTTTATCAAAAATATTTTAAAATTTTATTTTATGTATTACAACTTTATTAAAGTACTCACGATTACATAATACTATCTATAAAAAAATCAAAACAATATTTGTAAGATATTAATTATAGTTAAATATAGTCATATTTTTTGAAAATTTCTATACTCCGTGTGCGAAGCACGGGCTATATTACTAGTATTGATTGGATTCATGTACAATCTCTTTTCTTTACTTTTTTTTTCTTAGAAAATAGATTCATATACAATTCATTCTTCTTAAAAACAAATATCGTCTCTTGCTACTGCAAGATTAATTCCGTAGCTATTATATATGTTAATATACAAATTTTATTAAAAAAAATTGATTTTATAACCAAAAAACACATATTATTTATTTATTTATTTGATCCACTTCCTTTTCATTTTGTCTGTCAACGCATTTGTTCTCTTTGGTCACAGTTAAACCTTTTGCCTGTGGTGGTCATCAATTTCAAATATGACGTGTATATCACCATGACAATTGACACCTTGGGTGTGTTATGCGAGAAGATTTTTGTTAATGTGAAAGTCCATGCACAACGCATTATGTTAAGGAATAATTATTACTATTTCCTAACTAATTTTCATTCGGTGAAATTCGTACAAATGTTTGCTTATTATAAACGAACGTCAATTATTTTTAAACAAAGAGAATACGATCATCGTAAAATTCAACAATTATTTTCTTAAAATCTTGTGAATGATAGGCCGTAAACAGCCAAGGCCCAATAAGAAGCCCAAAACAATAAATAAACCATCTCATGAGAATAAGAAGGGCCCAGCCCAGAGTAGCGGACCCCGGGCCCGGGGCCACTACCACGTGGCATGGTCCCCGCCCCGGACTAGGGGACCCCCCCGATTTGTGGCACTTGGTATACGTGGCATCCCACCTCAGCTCACACTCCTATTTACGACGTTGACCAACACTAGAAGACAAGGGAAGACACGTGCCAGATCGTGCCCACCACAACATGGCCACACTCCAGTCAATGGTCACACCAGACAAAGCCACGTGCCCTACATCCCGGAAGTTCAGCGGTTTGTCCCCCAGATCCAACGGTCAGGGGTGAAGGTAACCTACCCCTAAACCCTAGGCCTAGGGCTATAAATACCCCTAGTAAATAAGGTTTAGGGGTTAGCCATGATTACACACCTACACACATTTATTACTTTGTGATACTCTACTTGATTATTACCTTCCAAAGCCAACTCTTATTCTCACGCCGGAGGCACCTCGGGGCCAAACCCCCCCTCCGGTGTTGTTTTGCAGATACCCCACCGTAGCTACACCACCTCCGAGACAGGAGTTGGCGAGGAAGTACCCGATCAAGATCCAGAGTTATCATTGGCGCTAGAAGGAGGGTTCGAACCTCCGAACTCCAGAACCCCGAACCAACAGCCAAACTGAGACAACCCGAACTACCTGAAACCAGAAGCCATGCCTCGACCGAGCAAATCCACCCATCGCCCAGCAAACAGCGCCCCGAGAGAAGAGCCCCTAGCTCCGGTCCCGGAGCCCATCCCGCAAAACCAGGTCCCGGTCCAGGAGAGGCTCGGGATTGGTCCGAATGATGCTCGGGTCACAGTCGAAGTGAACCGGTACAAGTATACCGACGTGCCCCTTGAGTCTGCCCAGATGGAGAACTTAACCCCGGCGGAACTGGCCGAAGCGATCCGGGCTTACCGAAATCGCCCTCATCCGGAACCTGAACCCGAGCAGGCGGAAGACTCCGAAGGTTCAGCCAACTCCAACAACCCGCGAGCCTCGGTCTTCGCTCGCCTCGGGAACCAAAACAAAAGAAACAAAAAGGACCATCCAACCCAGAGTAAGGTCAGAGAGGAGGAGGCCGACGAGCTGAAACGGATGGAAAGACTCCGGGAAAAAATAAGACAAGAGGAACAAGCTAAATTGGAGCACAGAATCCAAAGAAGGCTCCAAGAAGAGGAGGAAAGAATCAGGAAATCCAAACCGAAAAGAACCCGGAGAGAGGTAAGCCCGGAGATTATCTCGGATGATGAAGAACGTCCCAGCAACCTGGTTCAAATGATCCAGGAGTTACAGAGGAAAGTCAACAACGACTCCGGGTTTGAGATCCAAGACACACTCACCCCTTTTAGCCGCTCTCTTGAAGCCATGCCCCGGCAAAAGAACCTCAAGCACTACAACTTTGACTCCTTTAATGGGTTGGAGGACCCGGAAGAACACCTCAACTACTTCGAGCAAATAGCCCTGATATACTTCTATAACGACCTAACCAAGTGCAGGTTCTTTGCCTCCACACTAAAAGGAGCGGCTCAGAGATGGTTCAGCAGGATCCCTTCCCGGAGCGTACACAGCTGGAAGGAGTTCAGAGAGGCTTTCCTCCGGAGGTTCCGAGCCAATAAGACCCCGGAATATCACATGTGCCACCTTGAAACAATTAGGCAGAATGACAACGAAACACTTTCAGCTTTCATGAGACGGTTCCAAGAAGCCATAAATCAAGTCACGAATCTGGACGAAAGAGAAGCGTTGAGCATTTTCCGGAAGAATCTAGACCCGGAGCGTAGTGAACGCTATGTGATTGAGTTGGTAAACAAAGAGCCCCAGAGCCTGGCTGCAGCCTATTCTATGGCCGCCAAATTCATCAAAGAAACTGATATCTTACAAGCAATGAGGATGACCCGGCAGGGCACCTCCTCGGGAAGAAGTAAAGATGATCGCTCTAGAAACGACCACAACCCAGACAAGAAGTTTAAGCCCAACAAGCAATACAACTACATCCCAAGTCATCAACTAACGACCCCGGACAAAGATCACTCCTCCCGAGCCAAATCCGAAGCCAAGCCCCCGAGGCCGGGGAGAGTCGAGCCGAGGCCGGAACCAGACTGGACACCCCTGAACCGGCCCAGAGCCGAAATATTAAAGGAAGTTCGGAACAAACCCTTCTTTTATCCTCCCAAACCTCTGGTATCAGCCCCGGAGAACAGGCCCCGGAATAAGCACTGCGACTATCATGCAACTCATGGCCACGAAACAGAAAGTTGTGTCTCCCTCAAGTTCTTCATCGAAGACCAGGTTAAGAAAGGAAACATGGGCCAATACCTAGCTCGGAGAACCACAGAGAGGGGAGATGGATCCGGGGCCCAGAAGACCAAACACGTGGTGCACGTGGTATTGGGAGGATCCAGTTCCCCTCCGGCAAGTCCGGGCTCCGGAGATGAGGTAATGATGATAGACTCGGCCCCAGAACAAGTCATATCTTTCAGTAATGTTGATTTCGAAGGAGTGGATCCTGACCACAATGAAGCCCTGGTGGTGACCTTAGACATCGCTGAAAACGAGGTAAAGAGAATCCTTGTCGACAACGGCTCCTCAGTCAACGTATTGTTCAAACACACCATGGATAGAATGCAGCTCGGCAGTGTCAGAATGAATGAATGCCGGGAAGACCCGCTATACGGCTTCGGCCACAACTTGGTTCCCATCCAAGGAACCCTTTACTTGCCTGTCCAGTTCGGCACCGCCCCGAAGCAGATAACCCATATGATCAAATTCTACGTGATCAACATTCCTTCCTCCTACAATGTGATCCTGGGGCGCCCAGCCTTGACCAAGCTCCGAGCCATAACCTCAACCCCGCACCTTAAATTCAAATTTCCCACGACCTCCGGGGTTGGAGAGGTAAAGGGCGATACCGAAACAGCTAGCCGATGTTATGGCCAAGCCCTAGTCATGGCAGAAACAGACCCGGAGAATAAGCGGAAAGCCTCCTCCTATCAGAAGAACTTGAGCAGAAAGAAACACAGAGCCACAACTTACAAGAACCCCGGAAAGGAGGTGCAGAACATTGAAACAGCAGATGCCCCGAACCAGGAACCAGGTACATCCGAGGCCCGGGAATACCTAGCCTCAAACTCCCATGCCCGGGTCCAGAAATCATACCCGATGAAAGATCAAGCCAAGCTAGAACCCGCCGTAGAAATTGAGACAATCGAGATCATTCCGGGAAACTCAGAAAGAAAAGTAAAGATCGGAACTGGTCTAGAAGCTGCCTTCAGGCAAGAACTAATCCAACTACTCCGGGAATATGCTGATGTTTTTGCTTGGAGTCCATCTGACATGCCCGGGCTCCGAGAATCCCTTGCCATGCATAGCCTAGATGTTGATCCTAGAAGAAAACCTGTGAAACAGAAAAGAAGGAACTTCGCCCCGGAGAGGCAGAGAGCTATAGACGAGGAAGTGGACAAACTACTTAAGGCAGATGTTATCTGCGAGGTCAAATACCCGGAGTGGCTAGCCAACGTGGTTCTAGTCAAAAAGCCTAGTGGAAAATGGAGGATGTGTGTCGATTACACGGACCTGAATGAAGCCTGCTCCAGAGATCCATATCCATTACCAAGTATAGACCAGCTCATCGACGCCACTGCCGGACATGTGATGCTCAGCTTTATGGACGCTTTCTCCGGGTACAACCAAATCAAAATGAATCCCGCAGATATAGCCAAAACTGCATTCATCACTCACAGAGCCGTCTACGCTTATAAGTTCATGCCCTTTGGACTCCGGAATGCCGGAGCTACATATCAAAGAGCCATGGTGGAAGTCTTCAAGGACCAAATTGGCCGAAATCTGGAGTCCTATGTCGACGACATCATTGCCAAATCTAAAACCGTCAAGGAACATGTCCCCGATCTACGGGAATGTTTTGAAAACCTTAGAAAAAATGAGATGAAGCTAAATCCGGAGAAGTGCACCTTTGGGGTGGCAGCAGGAAAATTTCTAGGCTTCATGATCAGCCAAAGGGGGATTGAGGCTAATCCCGAGAAGATAAGGGCCATCTTGGAAATGCAACAACCCCGGACTCAGAAAGACATTCAAAAGCTAGCCGGATCATTGGCAGCCCTAAGAAGATTCATATCCAAGTTAGCAGAAAGGTGCTTACCCTTCTTCAATTTGCTCAAAGGGGCCAGCAACAAGAAAGAAATCATTTGGAGCCCTGAGTGCCAGCAAGCTCTTGACACTATCAAGGAATATCTATCATCACCACCCCTCTTAACAAAGCCGGAGCCCGGGGAACCCCTACATCTATACCTCTCCGCCGGGCCCCTAGCCGTGGCCGCGGCCCTAGTCCGGGAGGTCGAAGGTAATCAATGGCCGGTGTACTACGTCAGCCAAGTCCTAAAGGATGCAGAAACCAGATACCCCAATCTGGAGAAATTTGTCTTTGCCTTAGTCACGGCCTCAAGGAAACTCAGACACTATTTCCAAGGCAGAGAAATCAAGGTTGTAACAGATCAGCCACTACGAAGGATAATCCATAAGCCGGACGCATCAGGCAGATTGATAAATTGGGCAATTGAGCTAAGCCAATTCCACTTGACATTCGTACCCCGAACAGCCATCAAGGCACAAGCTTTGGCAGATTTCATAGTAGAGTGCTCCTTCCCAGAACCACAGCAAGCTACCGCAGTGGCTGAAAATCTGACAAACCAGAACCGAGCCCCGAGTTCATGGACTCTCCATGTTGATGGATCCTCAACAGCAGACAGGTCCGGGGCAGGAATAATCATGAAGAGCCCGGAAGACTTCCAAATCAAACAGGCCATAACATTCAAGTTCCCAGCAACCAATAACCAAGCCGAATATGAGGCTCTCCTTGCCGGGCTAAGGTTGGCGCGAACTCTGCAAATCAAAAACCTGAACGTCTACAGTGACTCACAAATCGTGGTACGACAAACAAAAGGCGAATACATAGCCAAAGATCAAAAGCTAGCCCAATACCAAGCACTTGTCAAGAGCCACTTAGCCACCATTCCGGAGTACCAAATCAACCAAGTTAACAGAGAAGAAAATTCCGAAGCCGATGAGCTATCCAAACTAGTCCAGAACTCAGCCGAACTAGGCAGTTCGGTCTACTTCGAAGAATTGGGAACCCCGGCCATCAACCAAGAAGTGGTAATGGAGGTAGACAGCACCCCGAACTGGATGACCCCTTTCATCCTCTATTTGGAAAAAGGGGAATTGCCCGAAGATAAGAATGAGGCCAGAAGATTGAAAAACAAGGCTTCAAAATACTTCATAGAAGACAACCAGCTCTATCGCCGAACATTCTCATCCCCAATACTGAAGTGCGTAGGCCCGGAAGAAGCTAACTACTGTTTACAAGAGGTGCACGAAGGGATTTGTGGGGACCACATGTCCGCAAAGGCCCTCGCATACAAAATCATAAGGCAAGGTTACTACTGGCCAACAATCCACTCAGATGCAGTAGAATTCGTCAAGAAGTGCAGAAACTGCCAACTGTTCAGCAATATACCAAGGCAAAGCCCGGTCCTGCCATCTTCAGTTCTATCACCCATCCCCTTTGCTGTGTGGGGCATCGATATAGTAGGGCCTTTCCCCCGGGCCAAGGGTGATCTGCGGTACCTCCTGGTAGCCATTGACTACATGACTAAGTGGGCCGAAGCAAAGGCAATGAGGACCATAAATCAACAAGACTGCATCAAGTTCATGGACAACATACTAATGCGGTTCGGCCTTCCCAGGGTCCTGGTCTCAGATAATGGTCCCCAGTTTGTCGGCTCAGATTTTGAAAACTACTTGAAGGAAAGGGGAATCAAACACAAGAAATCATCAGTAGCCTACCCCCAGGGAAATGGGCAAGTGGAAGTGACAAACAGAATTCTGCTAAGAGGAATCGAGAAGAGGCTGAAGGAAAGCAAGAGCAAATGGCCCGAAGAACTACCGAATGTGCTGTGGGCATACAGAACTAGCCCGAGGTCCGGAACAGGAGAAACCCCTTTTAAACTGGCTTATGGAACCGAAGCAATGTTGCCAATTGAAGTGGGTTCTCCCTCCCACAGAGCAATCAACTTTGATGAAGATGCAAATGAAGATGGGTTACGAATTAATCTGGAATTAGTAGATGAGGTCCGGGACAAAGCAGTACAAAGAATGGAGAAGTATAAAGAGAAAACTAGAGAGTACTTCGGGAAGAAGTCAAGGGTCAAAAACTTCCAAATCGGGGATCTGGTACTCCGGGACGCCGAAGCTTCAGACCCCACTAAGACAGGGAAGCTTATGCCTAAGTGGGAAGGTCCCTACAGGGTTAAAGAAATACTTCGCCCCGGAACCTACAAGCTCAGTCACATGGACAACACTGAAGTCCCTAACACCTGGCACGGCCTCAGACTAAGAAAGTACTACCAATAAAAGAAAGTAGCTTTAGCTCATGTACGGGCATTATTTGGAAATTGTACTTGGCAATCATGTAACCATTTCGTTATCAATGAAAAAGAGTTCTAGTTCTTACCTAGCATTCCAATCTTACAGTTATTACAAAATCCCTACTTGGAAAAGTTTTCATCCTTTCCAAGTAGGCCAAAGCCCGGGACCTTAACAATGCTTTGGCCCGGGAAGCCATAGGCATCAAAATACCTACTTGGAAAAGTTTTCATCCTTTCCAAGTAGGCCAAAGCCCGGGACCTTGGCAATGCCTTGGCCCGGGAAGCCATAGGCATCAAAATACCTACTTGGAAAAGTTTTCATCCTTTCCAAATAGGCCAAAGCCCGGGACCTTAGCAATGCTTTGGCCCGGGAAGCCATAGGCATCAAAATCCCTACTTGGAAAAGTTTTCATCCTTTTCGAGTAGGCCAAAACCCGGAACCTTAGCAATGCTTTGGCCCGGGAAGCCATAGGCATCAAAATACCTACTCGGAAAAGTTTTCATCCTTTCCAGGTAGGCCAAAGCCCGGGACCTTAGCAATGCGTTGGCCCGGGAAGCCATAGGCATCAAAATACCTACTTGGAAAAGTTTTCATCCTTTCCAAGTAGGCCAAAACCCGGGACCTTGGCAATGCCTTGGCCCGGGAAGCCAAAGGCATCAAAATAACTACTTGGAAAAATTTCCATCCTTTCCAAGTAAGAAACAACCCCGGGACATACCACCACTCCTCAATCCGGGATACCCGAATTAAAGAGTGGGGGGCAGCACAAATTATAAACAGACAGCAGCAACCGAGCATGGAAAAACCCAAAATATATGACGAGCAAAACAAAGAAATTACAACAGCCCGAAACACCCGGCAGTTATACAACAGAATTATAGAAAATTAAAGGACACAATTCAGAGTTATACAACAGAGCATTAAAAGATTACAAGGGCATAACCCGAGATATGGACACAGCCAATAAGAGAATCAAGCTTCAGGAGGAGGGGGAGAATCAGGAGCACCGAAAGCTTTAGGCTCGCCTTCACCCCGGGCCAAGGCATCCTCGGCAGCAAGGTACTCCTCAATGAAGTTCTCCCAGGTGGCGGTCTCAGGAGCAGTCTTTATCATCTTCTCAGAAATGACCCAGCAACGATGGATCTTTTTGGATGCCACGGCTGTCAGATCATCATCGTAAGCCTCTGACCCCCGGAAATCGGCAATAACCTGCTCCTCGGACTTCCTCGCCTTCAGCTCATCCCGGAGCCTCTTCACCTCAGCCTTGTAATCAGCCACCTTAGCCTTGGCCGCGTCCCTCTCGTCAACGGCTTGCTTGATGCCGCCCTTAAATTTCTCAATCCGGGCATCCGTCCGCTCCCTCAGCTCCTCAAGCTGCTGCTTCAGCTCAGCAATTTCCTTCTCTTTCTCCGAGGCCGAGCTTAAGGCAACTTGGGCCTCCTTCACTTCCCGGCATGCTTTAGCAGCAGCTCCAGCAACCCGGACCCCAAGCTGCGAAGGTAGTAGCGCAAGTTAGAAAAATTTAGAATCAATGAGCAAAGATAGAAAGAGCCCGGAGTAGCATATACCTGGCCGAAGACCCCCATCATCTGCTGCAGCAACTCGGTGGAGGTAGATTTACTCATCTCCTCCCACTCCGATTTGCTAGGGAGATCGGCTAGGAAGCCAATGAAATTCCTCTCCTCCGGGGACACGGGAGCCGGCTCGTGAGGACGAAAGTTCTTCGGACCCCCAGCAGCCGAACCTTCCTGCACTACCTCACAGTCGGAGAGCATGGTCCCGAACAGCTCAGTCCGAGCCGAGGTCACTCTCGGCCTCTTCCTTGCTATCAGGCCAGAATCTTCAACCCCGGTCTCCGGGTCCGCAGGCTCGGGGTGCGGGGCCCTATTCTCAGAAGCCCCCTCTTGATGGGCTTGGGAGCCGCTAGCATCTCCAGGAGCCTTGGTATTGTCACGAACGTGACCAATACTCCGCAGAGCAGCACCGAGAGATTTGCTTGCTTTGCTCATCTGCACAACTTTCTCAAACTCCGGGCTGTATCCGGGAAGGCCTGAAATCATGAAAACAAAACATTAGTCCGGAGTAGAAGGAAACATTAAGAGCAAAAGTAAAAGCAACATACAACCCGGACTTACATCCTATCTCAAACAGATACTGATGACTCATAAGGTCATCCCGAGTCACCTGCCTTCCGAGACCCCGGCAGAAAGCATGAACCCGGTCCATTGCCGCATCCTGAAGATCGAAAACCTCAAAATTCATGGCAAGAGGCTCCTCCTTAAAGGTGGGCATGAACCGGATATCAACGCCCCGGAGGAAGACAAACTCCCCGTTCCAACCCTTCAAAGTGGGGAGCATGACCAGCGGCTTCGACGCCGAGGAAGGATACCCACATGCTTTACCCCGGAACCTAAACTCGAACATAGGTATATTATTGGAGTGCACCAATTGGAAGACATGGTGAAAAAGCTTGAAAGTGGGCAGCACCCCGGCTTTCTCACAGCACCCAAGAAAATACGAGATCCATTTCACCGCGTTCGGGGTCAGCTGGGTGATGGGAATCCCATACTCGAACAAGCATAGAGATTTAACAAACTGGTGACACCTAGGCCCATACCCCGACCTTAGGTGCTCCAACCACACTCCGACTCAGCCGCCCTCCGGCCTGTGGTAAATCTTCTCACCGGGCTCCCATCTCCACTCTACATCGCTATCCAAGTGGAATGTGGCCCGGAAAATGGGGTCCCAGTCGACCGGCTCCTTTACATACTTGCTCCGGAATGGACCGACGTCCATCCCAGAACCCGGTTTATCCCCGAATTTGGAATCCAGAAAAGCCTCATCGTACTTAGTCATTTCGGCCACATCTGGATTCTGAGCGAACTCCGTACTGAGGTCCCTGAAGAAGAAAGCTTGGGGGATCCCCGGGTCCCTCCTTACGAAGTAATACTTACTATGGCCCCAACTACCATCCGGCTCACTGAGGCTATACCCCGGGCCCATATCCTTCGTCGCAACACTACTAAGTACGGGCAAACTACTTTTCTTCTTCCCCATTATACACCACTCTAGATCTATCAACTCTACACTACTATCTGAAGAGCTAACACTAGCGCCGGAGGTACTGGGCTCGGAAAGAGGGGTTAACACTCGATTAGCAGTCACACGTCTCCTAACCATACAAGGACTCTACCCCGGGCTACCCAACACTGATAGAATAAACGTAAGAAGCTACCAAGGGGCAACCTATGGAATTACCAGGACCCCGGAAAAGAAAAATGGTAAAATTGACAAGAGTCCGGATAAAGAGGACTTACAAAGAGTAGAAAGGCCGGAATGGAGAAAGCAAGAAAAATCGATAGCCCGGAGCACTGATCTTCAGAGAGGCAGAGTAACGGCAGCAAATCAAAAACGCGTAGAAGAAAGAATGAGGGGAGGCAGCCACTATTTATAGGCAAACCCTGAATTCTAAACGCCGTAGACGCGTGGCGGCCCAAAAATCGGCCCACTATCTCCAAAACCCGGAGATAGTGGGTAACAGCTGTCATTTTTCAAAAAAAAAAAAAAAAAAAGAGAGAGAGAAAAAAGAGAAACGCATATATGCAATATTATATATATTCATATAAGTACATTTCCGCACACCTACAGACGACGAAGCCCCGGATGCACACTTCAGTACCAACCCCGGGGCCTGGGGGGCAGCCAAAGAAACAAAGCCTTCAAACTCCAACCACTAGCCCCGCGTGTACGTACTTCAGTGCACACCCCGAAACTGGGGGCAACCAAAAACCTCCGGCCCCGAGGACATACGTCCAGCACTCTAAAGAATCCAGAAAAGCTCACTCTCCAAGGCAAGAGCACCTCTCACTACTCCCCCATCCGGAGAATCCGCATGAGGGAGTGGGGGGCAAATGATAGGCCGTAAACAGCCAAGGCCCAATAAGAAGCCCAAAACAATAAATAAACCATCTCATGTGAATAAGAAGGGCCCAGCCCAGAGTAGCGGACCCCGGGCCCGGGGCCACCACCACGTGGCATGGTCCCCGCCCCGGACTAGGGGACCCCCCCGATTTGTGGCACTTGGTATACGTGGCATCCCACCTCAGCTCACACTCCTATTTGCGACGTTGACCAACACTAGAAGACAAGGGAAGACACGTGCCAGATCGTGCCCACCACAACATGGCCACACTCCAGTCAATGGTCACACCAGACAAAGCCACGTGCCCTACATCCCGGAAGTTCAGCGGTTTGTCCCCCAGATCCAACGGTCAGGGGTGAAGGTAACCTACCCCTAAACCCTAGGCCTAGGGCTATAAATACCCCTAGTAAATAAGGTTTAGGGGTTAGCCATGATTACACACCTACACACATTTATTACTTTGTGATACTCTACTTGATTATTACCTTCCAAAGCCAACTCTTATTCTCACGCCGGAGGCACCTCGGGGCCAAACCCCCCTCCGGTGTTGTTTTGCAGATACCCCACCGTAGCTACACCACCTCCGAGACAGGAGTTGGCGAGGAAGTACCCGATCAAGATCCAGAGTTATCATTGTGAGGCTCCTGAGTCCTGATCAAACAAAAGTCCACCTTTGTCCTCACCACCATGTTCTTTCAACCCTTACAAATACCTAATTTTCACTTGCCCGTATTCTAGTGATTTCCATGATTCGAGTCGTTGTGAACAAGTTAAAGAGATCACTTTCTCATTTGATATTAGTGGGTCATGTGCATTAACGTTGTCCAATTGCATTTTTTCTGTATCCTTAGAGATGGGTCAAGGGTGGGTCAGGAGAAACGGTGTATGAATTGTTATATCCAAATCTCATATATATATATATTTGCATGTTGGAATCCCTTGTCGTGTTATAACGGTAATGCATTCAGAACTCCGAAGATAAGCATGCATTCCGAAATAAAAATTGAACCGTATAAAGTTCCTGTTTCGTTCAACAACATAAACATTGAAGATTTGAAGATAAGTAATTGTTACTACATTTTAGTTTCGTATACGTAACAGAATTCGTGTGTATATAATATAGAAAATGGCTTTTAAGTTGGCCACACCACACCACCTCTTATCTCATCCTTGAGCACCAAAACAGCCATCACCCTAGTCAGATTTCACTATGTTTCCTCCACATTTCTTCCTCTCTCCTCATCATCCTCCTCTTTCATTTACTTTACTTCGTATTGATCGCAAATACATAATTAATTATTGCTTGGTTATGCTTGTTTTTGGCACATTCTTTGACACTCTGTGCTATAAAACATGTGGTCTAGTAATTTTACTAAACAGTGCTAGCTGCTGATCATTCTTTAAAAGCAAGAAGTGATGCGTAATCTGCTTTGTAAGCGTAATTCACTGACCATAATATTTTATGCAATTCTTCTTTTCTTTTTTCTTTTTTCTTTTTTTTTTAACCGTCCTTCGGATTAATCGAAATGCACGAAAGATGACCCGGATATCGGAATATCTTATACAATTCATCATGAATATCTAGTTAAGGAATTCGTTCTATGTATGTGTATAAATCATTTTGTCTCCGTGTTAAGAAGACCCGAAAGTGATAGTAATAAATTTGATAGAGGTAGCTACGTCACCATAAATAATTAAATATAATGCGCATCTTTCTCTTGCATTAATCATTGTAGTGTCCTAGTGATACGGCAACAAGAGGCTGGTAAAGCTTAATTATGAGGTTACTGCAAATCTGCAATACTGCGTTAACATTTTTCATTAATATTAGATATTCACACCCCACACATTTTAAATGTTCTAAAAATTGGCTTAGACGGCCGCCTAGACGCTAGGCAAGACGGGATTAAACGGAAATTTAAGCATTTTTTGTGTAAAATCGGTCTAGGTGATCAAAAATCGGCAAAAATTGATTGAAGGCGGTCAAAAATCGGCAAAAATATTGAAAATTTTAAAATCGGCAAAAATATTTGGCACAAATATTTAATAAATAAAAATATTAAAATTAATATTTAAATACAACCGATTAATATTCCGATTAATTCCCGCCTACCCGATTAGATGCTAGGCAGTACCCCGACCAACCTGGACCGTCTAGCAATTTCTGAAATACCGGTCAATATATAGAAAAGAAACTTAGTAAAATCAGTTCAATTGCCAAACTGAAAAAAACTAAATTGATCTTTTAACGAATTTATTCGCTTTCTTTGAATGTTGTGTATAGGTGTCTAGGTTACATTTACGTACGCTCACATGTAACTGTACATGACAACAATTGCGGAATCAGAATTTGGGAATAAGAATTTGAAATGATTCCAGAAAAAAGTTTAGATGCGAAATGAGATTTAAAATAAACATTTCACTATATTTTTTTTCGATTCAGCCCGTTCATGCCAGTACTTCTCTCTACGTAATATTATACTATATGATTAAGTATATGCCCCTTGGGGATAGATGCAGCAAATTAAAAGAGGCAAACAGTTCAAACTTGAGGAAAAACAAAAACCATGCACACAATTAGTATTAGTAGTATTAACATAATTAGTGAGTGGGAATTAGCTTTTCTATCTAATTAGCTTTATTTCTTTTTTTTCCTTCAAATCAGGTTGAATGTTGCATGCGGACATTGTCCATGTCCATATTCATTCTAGCTAGCTCCTTTTGTACTCTATAAATACGTTCCACAACAATAATCACTTACAGAAAGTGCTAGTAGCTGAAGTGAGTTCTTACAATCAATCACTACAACATCAATCTCATTAGTATCGACAATTAGCTTCTAGTTAATGGTCATGGAATGGAGAAAGTGTTATCTGGATGCTGTACTTGTACCTCTAGCATTTCTTGTATCAGTAGGTTATCATGCATGGTTATGGCAAAAAGTTCGAAACGAACCGCTCTCCACTGTCGTCGGAACAAATTCAAGAGGTCGTCGTTTGTGGGTTGTTGCAATGATGAAGGTAAGACACATTTCTCTACCAGACTACACGTACATGCACATTAATTATGTTCCACTCGGAAACAAGCTTGTGAAAGGGTAAAATGTACGCATGCCTTTCCGGCTTACTCTATTTAGTTGACATTTTTTCGATGAATGACCTTTTTTTCCTACTAATACATGACTTCCAAATATAATTTCAACACATCTTGTGAATTTATTTTTTTAAATATTATCTTTTGTTTTTTTAGCTAAACTTCAAATTGGCACTTTTTTTAAGGACAATGACAAGAAAAACATACTAGCAGTCCAAACTCTCCGGAACACAATCATGGGATCAACATTGATGGCTACGACCTCAATCCTCCTCTGCGCTGGGCTCGCCGCGGTTATAAGCAGTACCTACAGCGTCAAGAAGCCACTTAATGACACCGTTTACGGAGGACACGGCGAATTTATGGTGGCCTTAAAATATGTCACACTTCTACTAATTTTCCTCTCTTCTTTCATGTGTCATTCCCTCTCCATTAGGTTCGTAAACCAAGTGAATTTCCTCGTCAACACACCACAGGACGACGCGATGGCTTGCATCGTCACTCCGGACTACATTTCAGATCTTTTGGAGAAAGGGTTTACGCTAAACACTGTTGGAAATAGGCTGTTTTATTCGGCATTGCCACTTTTACTCTGGATATTTGGCCCGGTTCTTGTGTTTTTCTGTTCTGTAACTCTGGTTCCTGTCCTTTACAATCTTGATGTTGTGTTTGTAAAGGAAAAAGGAAAGGGTAGTGCATTCATGTGTGTATAAAAGAGGTTGAAAAATTATGCTAATAAGTTAAATAAAATTATTCATGGTGGTTGTTTAAGTACGTGTAGTACACTACTTTAATGTGTACATGAATGGCAAAATGATGTGCTACAGTAGGGGATAAATATTAATCTCATTATCCATTTCATTCAAATATATTAAGTCGGTCATTTATTGTAAAAATAATTCGATTTAATCATTATTTTTAAAATTGTATCAAGAAGATCATTTGTGAATGATTAAAATGATAATAATTTTCCATTTTTAAATGATTAAGATGATACAAATTTTTAAATTGATGACTAAATTAAGTTATTTTTATAATGAATTACTCATTTAATATATTTAAATGAAATAGACGATGATGTTGATACTTATTCCCACTAACGTACTAGTATTAGTCGTTGGATTGATTCGACTCAATTGGTGTGATTCTAGGATGCAACTTTTATCGTTGTTGATTGGTTGGTTATTTGTTGGAGTGATATGCTGATCCACTTTAGCTTGTCGTTTCTCTGCTTTAGGGGACTAACAACATCTCCAAGGCTATTACGTAAAATGATTGATTATAATCATTAGCTATAATGATAATGTAAAATTATTGCTAAGGGTGAACATGTGTGCTCAAGATAATTATCTATAATCATGATCATGTAAAATTATACATAAAAGCTGCATTGGTTCAACAAATATAGTCCACCAAATATCAATATCTATATTTTTTTGCTAAGGGATTAATGTTTGGAGTGCTCAAACTTTTACATATTATCTAAATGGTGCCACTAGATGCCAACTAGATAATTTAGCTAAGTGTTTTACACCCTTAGAGATGCTCTAAGAATATGTAAATTATTGAATCATTGCAAAAATTTATTTCATTTATTTAGCACCAACACGGCTTGGAATACAAATAACAAGCTAAATTAAGTTATGAAAGCATTCATTTTTAGCTAAAAACGGATTACGAAAAATTTTCATCTAAAAACGTATTTGGAATGAAGCAAGAAAAAATTGAAGTCACAGTCCCAGTTGTTAACAAATTAATCAAAATCTCGAGTTGAAGACTTCCTCGTAACAACATTTTCCGTTTCCTATAAATATAATTTCTATGTAAACTGCCCAGATAAGGCAAATCAAACCTAAGAGAATTTCGCCTGGGCCACCTGGCTACGGCGTCCATTTGTCATGGAACACACAAGGAAACAAAGAAAAAAATGTACATTTCTATATCTAAATATCCGATGAACACGCCAAAGAAAACTAAATAGCAACTTCACAGAACAAATAAATTCAGAGAACCAAGGCTTATTTACTGCAAAAATTGATCTATGCCTTCAATCATCAACAGAGACAGTCGGTGGGAAAACAGTATAGCATACCAGACAATTAGTTGGTTACCTACAATCAGAAATCATCAGATACTTACTTTGAAATCTTTACAAAACTAAATCGTACTAGGCACTATATCTCACGATAAATAACTTGAAGGAACGGCCAGGACTCGCAAATTATTATCTAGATTTTACACCTCAACTGGTTTTACTTTCAAATACATCTACTCATTTGCTACAAGATGGATCTAGCCTAATGTACAATTTTAAATTACAGGCACGTTTATTCAGTAAGGCCAAGGTCATTTCCCCTTTCCCTTGACCCTTCTTTGGTTTCTGCCCGATTTCCTCTCTTGTTGCTTCTCGTTCAAGCCCTTATCAACTGGCGTACCATTCTTCATATCTACTTGGTGGGCCGAATCTTTCGAGTCCTGGGAGCCATCAGCAGTGCTAATGATGTCATTTACAAGTGGAATTTCAAGAGAAGCTTCGCTTAAAAAGCCACAAACTTCTTCTGCAGAGATGCTGGTCGGGTTATTGTCAGGTTCCTTGGGAAGCTTCTCTGTATCCGTGCCTGCTGATAAACTTTATAGGGAAGCAGAAATACAGATGAGTCATTACCGACATAACATAATGTAGGAAAGTATATGACCTGACAACATTTACCTAGATCTTGGAGATGCCGAACCATTAGCATTTGGTGGTCCACTGTTTCTAAGATAATATTTCGTAGACATACTTTCAACTTTTGAGTTTGTATCATTTGCTGCACAAATACGATATTTTAAAAAAACAAGAGTAATTGTAGAAGAGTAGATAATGATTTGCTTAATTTGGTATAGTAGAACTACTCAAAAATGACAAGAAGACAGGAGCAACAAAGAATCGTTTTTCAGTAGCGAAGGGGATGGAAGTTTCTTAAAAAAATACACTATTCAGTCTACCACAAAAAACCAAGTTCATAAACATATACGGAAGAGTAATATAATGGGAAAAAGACTGTAACTTCTTTTGTTTTTTTGCTAACCAAACTTATATATTGATTTACACATATTCCCATCCCCACATTGATAGATGTTAATGTATTACATCATGCTAAGAATCTACTCTGATGATCGAACACCGCCTTAGGTTATTATAGTTTCGCAGTTGCAGTCTTGCAGATATCAATCTATGGAGAATCTCTCCTGTATTAGATACCAACCCCAGTAAATGGAGACAATAAATTTCTACTCTCGATAAAATTAAAAACTTGATAAAGCAAATCTTTTTTTCGTGGTCCCAAGACTATTATTTTAAAGAGGTTTAACTGTATTTATTCTTTTAATTAGTATCAATTCTCTAAAAGATGGATAAAATTATTTAAAAATACGTCAACTACAGGGTAATGATCTACTAAAAAAGGTATTTAGTTTACCATCATGCTGCTTCCCCAAATGTTCCAAACTGATTGACTGGTGAGAATCGGTGGTTGTGCCTTCTTTAACATTTAGATCCTTGCAAAGTTACAAATTCATTAAGCCATTGATAAAAGATCATCCCGTAATTTGAATGACGAAAGAGGATTATCACAAACCTGATTAGGTTCAGAAATAGATGTATCAGGATTAGTGGAAAAATGTTCAGCCTGCAAATGATCTTGTTTCATCCCCAAAGCAGAACCTGAAACGAACGTCTCAAATTATCTACAGTATCCCATTTAACATGCTATGCTCAAGAAATTACATAGTAAAATTCCTACAGTTTTTAACCAATTACATGAAGAAAACGTCATCACTGCAACACAAAACAATAATACCTTTGGAGTCCTGGATAGTACTAGATCCAACAACCAAGTCCACAGATGCATCTACAGGTTCTATTTCTGGTAAAGATTTTGACACATGCACTTTGTCACTACCATCATCAGGCACAACAGAACTTCGGATATTTTTATGCTCCAAAGAAAATGACGAAAGATCGATTCTTGTGGATGGGAGGCTGCGTAGCATATCTTCTGTTGCTTTCGAACGCACTTTTCGTATCTCATCCTGGATAGTCCAAGAACCAGCAGAAAGAGTGCCTCTTTTCTGCCAAATTCGAAACAAATTTATTCATATAAATCAAGCAAATGAAATTTGTACTTCAGAGAATGCAAAATAAAAAAAACATAAAAAGCAATTTTGAGTCCCTGACAAACAGGGCGCCCCAAATCTCAAACATCAAAAGTATATGTTTACTTGAATAGAAGTGTCATCAGAAAGAAGTACAGAGATACACGTTAAAATATGACAACATTATTCCACAATCTCAGGTGTATACAAGGTGTAATTTGAAACATAGTCATCAAGCAAATACAGATATTTAAATCAAGATACCATGTGTCGATATCTAACCATGCAGATAATTTTTCATTCTTTTTCGAAACTTTGCTTTCTATACTTCTTTGCAGTTTCTATACCTCCTGAACCCACTAAAATGGCTTTCAACAATCATTTCTGCTGAGAAACAAACTTGAGGGTCCAAGTTGGTGAGAGAGCACAATCACTAAACATAAGACTGCTTGCAATATGATGTCCCTTTGGAAGAGGGAATCATCTTCCTAAATATATAATGATAAAAATTAGGGAAGGAGTCTAAAGTTAACTTTAGGAGAATTCCCTAAAGTTAACCATTAAAAACAAGACACGTCATCAAAATCATTAATGCCCCTGCGGGGCCCTTATAAATAAAAAATAGTGAATAATTAAAATCATATAGTTTTAAAGGTTAACTTTAGGAAATACTTCTAAAGTTAACTTTAGAAACCTTTTTCTCTAAAAATTATATCCTACATTTAAATTTGTATAATTTAGTTATTTAATAAAGAAATATTCCTAACATAACTAGGAAAGGTATCACATAGGTATTTTCATAATACATATACAAGTAGTAAATTTGAATGTAAATCACACCAAGCCTGAACACGCAAGGTATTCTCCTCTGTTTAAGAAATGGGGAATTTTTTAATCAAGTCTTCCTGTTTTGGCATATTTCATTTCTGGCAATGCCATGGGTCACAAGTAATTTATACTAAACTATCAATGTAAAGGATATTGTTCCTAATCCTACATCAGCTATCTAAAACTCTACTTCAATGCTTTTCAGTAATGTGGGAGAAGTGATGCCATGATTAATGCTCATTCTATATGTAAGGAAAAAAAATAAAGTAACACACGGCATATCATCATTCATTGCGTCTTTTTATGGTCCAGGAACATCGCTACATGAAAAATATTGAACCAGTCAAACAAGCACTATAAACAAAACCTGAGCAGAGGGAAAAGAACTGCCATCAACAGAAGATAATTTTTCATCTTTAAAGAGGTCAATAGCCATTGGTGTAGGTGTTTTTGATCCAGAGTGCCTCAAAGGAGGAGAGGCCCAGGGAGGACGAGCTTGCATATATGATTTAGCCACATCCACAGGTGAGCCATTGTCGACTTTGGCAAGCTGCATTAAGTAATACACAAACAACATAAAGGACACCAACTTTAAATGCTTGTCACAAACTAAATGGTCACCAGAAAAATTATGACAGTAAAAATTACGTATAAGTAAACTGTGGAGACAATTTGACGATAACATTAACATATGTATATACATCTCAACCAGCAACACGATAATGTAAACATTTCAAGGAAGTTGCTTCTTATATATATAAATTGCAGCTTCAGAGTTACTGACATGCTGCAATGGGACAGAACCAAAAGCAGAAATTCCATGTACCATGTCAGACTTGGAACTTGATCCTGCTTTCTTTTGCTCCAACCAATATTTTGCTTCTATGACGGCTTTACCACATCGATCAGGAGTGTCTGCATATCAAAGACATAAGAATATTTAGAAACAGTATTCTGCAATCATGTCATGCAGTTGTTTGTATTCTCAAAAGTCCAAGAAGCAATATCATCACCATATCTTCTGCTGGGTGTCTCCATTAAACCAGCACCTTGTCCCTCTTCCACAGTGGAACAATCTACAACTCGTGACTTGATAATCTCTATTAGTTTGTCAGACTCTTCCCTGGTGAAAGATTTTTAAGAGTTCAATAATTTGATTAATGGATCTGTAAGCTACCACAGAAACAAGGGCAGCAGAGAGAAGATGCTGGACTGGAAAGCTTTAGTGTAAGGTGCAAGATGCATGGTGCAAAACAGACCTATCTATGTTATACAAATGTGCCACCCTTTAGCTAATTATATCCTCTACCAAATCTGAGCTCAACTAAGACAGTGTACAGTTTGAAATCCTCGAAGTTTGGACGGTAGATGTTTGTGGAAGCTTGGATGAGCATAGAAGTGTAATAGCTAAGAGATAAGCCACCACATTAGTCTAATTCATTCAGTTTACCTAACTTTCACTCCAAGGCTTCATTCTCTCTCAAAGCTCTGCTGAGGGTACATAGATTCAAAGAAATTCATATTTACACCTTTTATTCCTTATAATTATCACTACGAACAATAAGGCCATCTCCTTACGCAGACACAGACCACAGTACTCTGCTATATGATTGCATAAAAAAAATCATGTGCTATTAGGATAACCGGAAACCAATCATGTGCCTAATAGGATAACGAACAACTGATTTTGCGACTAATGCATATCCTTTAGGTCTGAATCAACTTAATATATTTGGGAAAAGTTAGCATGGCCTTGATGAAATAAATGGAAGGTAGGTGAGTAGGTGACAAGTTGAGGAACAGACATTTAAAAAATATAATAAACAGCAACTGCTAAAAACATTATATGGGAGCTATATTAAACAATATAATAAATCTGCCCAAGATACAAAGGAGAAAGTGCCAGAACTAGACCTATATAATTACTGAAGGAAGAACAGAAGAAATGGAGGATACTGGTTCTGCTTTTAAAAATCAGTTCAATTAATTATGAATATCATATTAGTATACAAAACAAATTATTTAATTATAAAAAATCGATCATAGATATTGTGTATTATTTACTAAGTACAAACGATTGCAAAGTTCAGTATCTGTTTTTCAACTTAGTAAGATCAAGCTGGGCTTCAAAAAGGAGAAAGCTTCATTGTTCTGTTTTGAGAAATGACAAAAAGATAAAAGAGCAATAAAAAAAACAGGCAATCTTGTGGCAAATACATGTAGGAGAAAGGCACACCTGCATGAACAAGAGAATAAAAACACAACATTTTAGAAAGACAGTATAAAGAATTTTGATCAATATACTAAGTAGAAACAGAAAATTAAATAAATTAAACATAGAACTTTGTCAGTTACCTTGAAAATGTCTCCTGAAGAAGTAGCTTTTCGATCACCCATTTTGGGCTCTTTCCCGATAGTGGAGGTTCCTCTCTATCAATCATATCTGTTGATGTACTATCCTTCTGATAGAGGGGCAAAAATTCTTTCACAATTCAGTTTTCTGAAATTTAGTTTGCTGCATTATTTCTATAGACCCACAAATCATCCTTGCAGTGTGTCATTAACAGAAGGGTTAAAGGAGAAAGTTTTGTGCATAAAATATCGGGGTTTTAACAATGGCCATTGCAAGAATATCAGTCCAAATATGTTTACTTTACTTTCACTTCATAATGACTTACATGTAGACTGTATTTATAGGCTCAAAGAAATTATGGCTCTAGTTTTAACTTTTAAGATACCCAATACAAATCCAACAGAATAGGTTCCAGCATACATAAACAAGTACTAACCTTAAAAGGGACATCATCATCATCGCAGCTAGCTACATCATCATCTTCATCTTCTAGCAAAAGTAGAAAGCAAAATGAAATTATGCATCAGTGGATCTGACTGAAATTTATATATGACAAAAAAAATATATGGAAGATAAAAGGTCATTACCTCTTAATGAGTTATATATTTTAATTAGGAAGTATTCAATATATATTATGCTAATTATAGAAATTTTCCTAAATCCCATAGACTTAATAGAACTTATTTCAAATCTTAAATCTCTATTGAAAATATAAAACAATTAGTAGAGGACTTTCATAGAAGATATTATACAAGCATTTGGCGTAGGACAAGAAATTAAAAGAAGAAACCAATGAAAGGATAGATATGGCTGGATTAAATATTAAAAATTCACTAGGTTAAGGTTAAAAAAAACCATTACCTAAGATTACTCAAAACAGGACATAGGAATTTGTTTGGGTCGCAATACAACAAGAAAGAGAATAAGAACAACCAAATTCTTCCAATAATATAAGAATACATCTCCTTGTATGGGGGAAGACCCTAAAACTTAACTACAAAGTGAAATCCTTGGGAAACTAGTAAAAATAAAGGAAACACGTCCTTCTATTATCCTAGAATAACTATTCATTATAATATAATAAATCAATATTTTGATTCTGTGCTCTGCCAACGGTTTTGATGTATAAGCTGCATAATTTTCCAATTAAGCTATAACAAAACTTGGTGCTTACATAAAAGTGTATAAGCATGTAAGTTATGAAGGGGCGTTAATTAAAAGCCGCCGGCAGCTGATCACAACTAGATGTGAATAACATCATATAATAGCATAGGAACTGACACCACAATAATTTTCTTTCATTAAAAAAAACATCACAATGAGAAGGATAGTTTATGGAGACAGGAGGACAAACTCTCTCCACTCACTCCACAATAGATGCACAATTAAAGTAAAAACAACACAACTGAACCAAAAATAAATATATCAGACTTAGAACACCTGATAGAACTTTGACCTACTACTGAACTTGTCCACCCCTACCACCCTGCCCACCTGCCAATCACAACCTTGAGCTCCCTAACGCACATTGTTAGGATGTTTAATTGCTTCTGGGTTTGTTGCGAAACAAAGTACAACATCGATCGCACACAATGGCATCATCAGTATCAGCAATACTGACGATGTTAGCATTTCCATAGTGAAGCACTTTGTTGTGAGCAATTTTGGATTTTCAATTAATAACACAGAAAGTCCATAATTGCTCACAGAAAAATGGTTTCCCAGTAAACTCTTTGCGACGAATTATAGATGGTGTCACTGGCAATGTACACTGGGAGCGAGGGTGGTGGTCAGGGTGGTCAGGGAAGGGCTGGCAGGCAGATTCAGCACTTGGTCAAGTCATAGGTTCTAAGTTTGATTAGGTGTCACTCTTAGTTTAATTGGAGCCCTTGACTATCGTGGTCATGTTTTTTTCTAATGAAAGAAAACTTTCTATTTATGACACTTCTACAATTATTCTGTTTTTGTTCTTTGTTATATTTATTCATCTCTAGTTACTCAGGTCTTGTCAGCTTGTTATTATTTATTAATACTGTTCTATTTAACTGTTATCTCTAGTCCGGTTTCTGGAAAATTTCACTCCACAGTTCAAGAAGTACCAAGTCTTTGTTTAATTCATGTCAAAAAAACCGATTACATTAAGTTTCGTGGAAATGTAGAAGTATGCTAATGACGCTTGATTGATGCCCATTTAGTACCTTCCAAAAACATCATAATAAGCAGTACCTAAACTTGCAAGTGTATGGACAAAGAAAACGAATTTCTACTTCATATAGGTTGATTATAATATTGTAACATATAACTACTGTTATAGGGAGAATATTGTATAACAATATTTTTGAGGTTGTTGGATTTATGGAGCAAAATACGGATATTTTGCTATGAACACGAAGAACATGGGAGGAGATTGGTGTTTGTTTGTGGCTGCTCTTGTTGCTAGATATTCAGGGGTGATCTGAAGCATATCAAACAAGATGCCTACGTACCCTATTTATAGGGATCAAGCCACACGTAGTTCTCTTGGAGAAGAAGTTATCTAGACGGACTAGGATTTCTATGGGCTCGGCTTGGCCCAAATACTAGGGACGAGGCCCAAATGAAATACTAGGGACGAGGCCCAAATGAAATACTATGGACGAGGCCCAATGGAGATACTAGGGACGAGGCCCAATTGAGATACTAGGGACGATGCCCAATTCCACTAGGCCTCGCTGGACCTCTATCTAGGCCTTGCTAACTAGCTACCCATGTGACCTCATTGGGCCTAGCCATGAGTCTTCCAATACTAGCTACTCATGCGACCTCGAGGGGCTGCGTCATGAGTCTTCCAGTGAGATAGAGATATTATTAGCTTTGTAGATGTGACCCCACGTTGGAGATTTGTAGATGTGATCCTTTGACGGGAGCCAGACGAAGCGATCCCCGGGTAGCGACCCCGGTAGATGCGACCTCGAGGCTGAGCTAGTATAAGAGTAGAGATGCGATCCCGAGGCCGGGCTCGTATGAGAGTGTAAACACTATCCCGAGGTCGGGCTAGCATGAGACGCCTAGAGGCATAGCATGAGATTCCTTTTCCTTTGTAGTTGGCATGAGAGCACGCCTTGAGTATTAGCAGGTAGTCATAGCGAGGTGACCCCTAAGGTGGGATCATGTCTTCGAGAGATAGAGGTGAGGCGAGGTCAAGCTCGCTAGTAGTCAAGTGCGAGGTGAGGTTGAGCTCGCTGGTGACTGCGTGCGAAGTGGAGATATAAGCTTGATACTGAACTGGGCTGGTCCCCCAATAGTGGGCTTTGGTGACCCAATCATCATGTTTAGGCCCATTAAGAGATATTTGAGCCCATTAAGAGAGGTGGACTCCTAGTGTGGTCCATTGAGCCTGTTTAGAATCTATGCCCAGATTCGGACATAACAACTTCTAAATAGCACGAATCTATGCCTGTTATAGGGCTTATGCCAAGATTTGGGCATAACAACTACCCCCCGAGTCCATATTGTCATTGAAGATGCGATGTGGACTCAAAAACTGCTTTGTCAAATATTCGATGCGAGGCCTGTGCTCGCTATAGATTGCTGTAGATGAAAGCATAGCTATCTCAAGTGCCTTGGAATTGCATCGCGATCCCAATGAATTTTAATGATTGCAGACAACTGTCGTATTTCGAGATCTTCTCCAAACTGCTAAGATGATGACATGTGTTGTGTGTCTTTCAATTAATGCGAAGCCATGTATAAGTGAGTGATGGTGACCTCGAAGGTACTTCCAAACGCCATGTGGTTCTGCAGGGACTTTGAGAGGCGACCCCATAGGGCCTTGCAGTCATAGATTGTTATAATTATATCTTCTGTCTGACTGATGTGTGAGCTCGGGCTTTCACATGTATCTTCAAATCTTCTTAAAGTATGATGAGAGGACTCTCCTCTACTCCTTGTTATTATGATGAAAGGCCTCCTTGTAAGTTGAGAGGATTGCTTATAGTTTCATATGCTGCGAGGCCTCCTCGCAGCCTCATACGTTGCGAGGCCGCCTTGCAGCCTCATACATTGCGATGCCGCCTTGCAGCCTCATACATTGTGATGCCGCCTTGCAGCCTCATACATTGCGATGCTGCCTTGCAGCCTCATACATTGCGATGCGAGGCCTTCTTGTAGCCTTATACGTTGCGGGGCCTCCTCGCAGCCTCAATTCTTGTAATGAGTCTGGTTAGAATTCATATCAATTTTTAAGTATGGCAACTACCCCCCAATTCTTCGATGCAGGCAGATGTAGCGGAGAACTATTTTTTCTGGTCTTCAAAATTATTCTGAATTCTTCCAAAAATAAAATAATAACTAAATTATTATTTTAATAACCATCGCTTCGTTGCTTTAATTTATTTTTATTCCGCCTCGCAGTGTTCCACTTGCACTACCGAGTGATTTTTTAGCACCCTATTTTGACTTCCATGAATTGAGACTTGACGTGAGGCCTGGTTTTATTTGTGCGGGTCCCTTGGCAATTCTCCTTGTAGCTTTTGAATTTTTTTGGTAGACTTGTACCATTTTTTTTTTGTTCTTTTTTCTTCCGATTTTTCCTTTTCAACATGCAAGCCTTACCAATTTTCTTTTGTAAGTTGAGAATTATTTTGCTTTTTAGTCTTCACGCGGGTCCCGCTTCCAATTCTCATTCCATGTTGTCTGTATAGCCTCGCACAAGTCACTTTGATTTTCAAATAATTCATGTGGCCTTATAATTTTCTTTCACAAAATCTCGCGGGCTCCACTTATAATTTTCTTCTTTTTTTGAGCCACTTTGCCATGCCATATGACTTGCGCCCACCTTTTTCCTTATTAGCCATGTCTTCGGATACCCACCTCCTGCTGCTTTTTGACTCCGCGCGGTATAAATTATTTTTTTTTTCGAACACGCGTTCACCTCTTCGAGTAGATTTTTTTTTTTTAAAAAAAAAAAATTCCAATCCCACATCAAATAAATATCCAGCAACGTATATTTGTATGTGAGCTCGCAAATTCACTTCTTCAAATCCAACTCCAAATCAAATATTCCGGCCCGTAGAATTTAAATCCCGAATCGAATATTATTTTGGGCCTCTTCGTTCCTTGTCTATAAATACTCCTTCATGAATTCATTATTCACCTCTCTTCAAGAACACAAATAACTTAACACCAAGCTTGCTCCAAGATCTACGGTGCTTTGTTTAAGCGAGTTATTCAGTGCACGCATCCAAGTTCTTCGCATTCATCCAGATTTACATCTTCCGAATAAGGTTGATTCTCCAATCCTTTAAATTGCTTTTGTTTCTCCTCTTTGCAATTTTTTCTCCTTGCTTGTATGATCACCATGATTGTCCATGCCATATGCTCTCCATGATTGAATAATTATCACATACATGCTTCACACATACATTCATGCTTTTTGCTTAGTTGAGTTGTCCACCCCCAATGTATCAATCTTGTGTTTGAAGAGAAGTGACAACGAACAGACTCATATGCAGCATAAAAGGACTAAAATCATTGTAGGTCCTAATAAAGGCTTTAATAAAGAGACTCGTCCATTCGCTTGGAGACTGAAGAAGATGACTCTCCCTAGTTGTAGCTCCTCCCGCGTTCCCTTATCAAAGAGACAGCCTCTAAGTAAAGAAAAGGCTCCAGAACAGCTCCAGAGGGCTCATGCTAAAAAGAATTCTCATCCTTCCTTGGCCTCCCCATCATCATCTGAAAAGGTACAAGCTAAAGTGCATGGTGATTCAAGCTCGTGTTCGTAAAGAGGCATCGTCCATGCTCATGTCGCAACTGAAGTGGTCCCTCCTCAGACCAAGATTACTGAGGAAAACCTCGAGGAGGAGACAGATGAAGAGGAGTCCCTTACCACAAAAGAGTTGGAGGATGTCACCCGTACAGTTAATCTTTGTAATTATGACTATGTTCCTGAGCTTTCTGATGATGAAGCATATGTCCCTCCTAGTCAACCAATGCTTGAAGGTACCATGTATCCCCAAGGAAAGAAGAGGGTAGGGCACATCCTCTGCTGCAGAGATCTTCCAACCAGCCTCGATCAGGATACCTTAGCAGAGGCCATCGAAAAGTATCAAGTAGAAGGTCGCATCATCCTTCCTCAAGAGCATATGCGATGTTACCGCTTCAATCATAAAGAGAATGGGGGCAGGCCACCCCGCATGGTTTTAACTACTACACTCCTTGAACTTGGAGTTTCTTCACCTCTTCATCCATTCATTCGCGAGGTGTGCGAGTATTTTAAGGTTGCTCCCATCCAGATTAATCCGAACGGGTACAAACTTATGATTGGTCTGTACATCATATATAATATCGAGGGATACCCGGGACTAACCGCTGAGCAGCTTAACTACTTTATCACCAAAAAGAGTTGTAAAGCTAAGGAATTCGGTTATGTTTATTTCTCTGTCTGGCCAGAGTTCTGTGGCAAGAACTTGATTATGGGTGGCTCAAGAGATCCTAGAGACTGGAAAAGTCCATACTTCTATATTTATGATGTGCCGCGCATACCGACTGCCTTTAAAATTAACAAAGGTAAGTTTCTCTGACTTAGCACCCTTTCTTCCTATAAAATTCATTAGTATCGTGGGTTGTTGCACCAACCATATTTACATTTATTTGCTTCATTACAGATACACCACGACGTCCCATACTTGAAGGCGAACACAAACAGAGAGCAGACAACATTCTTAAACTTCCTGCCGAGAAGAGAAACCTCCAGCTCTTGCTTACCGAAGAGAATTTAGTTCGGTGTGGGTTTCTAAGGCCAAGGGCGAGAATGACCCCAAAAAAGAAGATCGTCAATCCTCCCGAGGGAGTAGATGATATAGGTGTCGTTGATAAATGTAATATGAGGCCATGACCTCTATTCCATATGCATTGCATTGTAGCTCGTACTGACTTGCTGCATCACATACCACTCGCATTGAATCAATTTGTTGCTGCATGCCTTGCTTACTCATTTTGCCTTGTATTGATGTATTTTATTCTGTATACTTGCAGACATGGCTTCCAAGAAATATTCTGTGATTCCTTTCTTGAAGAAGGACAAGGCTGCGAGTACCTCTCGTAATCCTTCTGGTGATCTGACTCACCATTCCTCCCTTGCTGGGGGTTTAGCTACCAAGTCTAATGTTGTCATGCCTCCTCCCAAGCAGACCATTCTCACAACGCCTCTTCGACAATCATCTTCTTCCCTCCATCCTAGCAGGAAAAAGCCCACTGACATACTGATTCCTCATGAAGGACCACCACTAAAGAAGAACAAGGACGACAAGAGTTCCTCACCCTCACATCCTCCCCCTGGACTGGTCCGCCAGACATTTGGCAAGTTGGCACATGCCCATGTTTCTGAAGTTGACATGTATGGTTGGTCCAAACAATCTCTGGAGGAGTCCAATGCTTCCAAGACTAAAACTATAGCTGAGCTTTTCTTCCTTCAATTGAGTCACCACAAGGAGATTCGAGCCTTGGCTTCTTCCAATAGTAAGATGAGCGAAGAGATTGTGAATCTCAAATCCATACTTGCACAGGCTCAGGCTGATGCCGAGAACGCAAAGGATAGTTGGAAGAAAGAATTTGAAGGCACGACTGAGAATCTTAAGACGGAGCTTCACGAGGAGAAGTCAACTAGAAAGAAGCTTAAGCTGGATCATGCCATTGAGAAGGAGAAATCAGACTCCCAGATCAAGGAGCTTACAGACCGCGTCGCTGAGCTAGAGAATGAAGTTAAAGATGCTGCTGATGCTCTCCCTACTATCATTGAGGAAGCTGAGACCCAAGGATCTGTTGACTTCATGAAAAAGTTCCTCGAGAAGGTTGATGACTTTGACTGGTACCGGTTGAGTGAAGAGACTGGGAAGTTTGCTGATAACCTCAAGATGGAGATGAATGAGGAAGCGGCAAATGGATCCCCATGACTTCCTTTTTACTGCTTTTAAACTTTATCTGCTAGACTCAGTGGAGATGCGGGCACTCCCTTTATTTGCCTCGCGCTTGTAGACTTAATTTCATTTGCTTATTTGGATACTCCTTGAACCTGGATTGGCTTGCTTTATTGATGCTCCTTTATTTGATGTTTATAATATTGCAAAGTACTAAACGCCTCGCATCTGCTTGCATAAGGGACTCATGTTGCATGATTTTAGCATGTATAGATTCCTCCATAACGCCTCTTCATATCTGTTACATTTTTTTTCAAGTGCTTTAGGATAGCTGATGGAGTCTTCAAATGATCCTGATTGCGCCTATAGGACCGAGAGGCCTCGCATCGCAAGGTGTCGAGTTTGCAGCCTCGTATCGCTAGGTACGGCCTTGTAACGCTATGTGCTGCCTCGCAACGCTAGGTGCTGTCTCGCAACGCTAGGTGCTGGCCTTGTCTTACAAATTTTAAAATGTCCTGCTAGGAGTGGTGTTTATGTAATGCCACTACCCCCCGAGTCCTCATTATAATTGTAGATGTGATGAGGAATCAACATGTTTCAGCAACCTTCTTGTATTATTTGGAGTTAACACCATTTGTAATAAAGAGAATTTTGATGTGACCCCGCTATGAGTAGACTTGACTTCTTCAACGCTATCCCAGAACACTTGATCTCGCATCGCTATCCGGGGGCACTTGTCTTCTTCAATATTGTCCCAAGGCAGTTGGCCTCGCTACGCTATCCCGGGGTAGTTGACCTCTTCAACGCAAAGCGAGGGCATTTAGCTTTTTCAATGTCATAACATGCTTCCCTTTGTTGCACATGTAGTAAAATATTGAGGTCTTGAGCTCATTTTGATCCTCAAATACTTTGACTTCTCTCCTTTCATCTCTTGTGCGAGCTTGAGGCTAATTGATGAGAGCCTCAGGCTCAGCCTCGTTATTTGTGCTTGCTCTTCCCAGTGTCTTGAGATAGTCGATGACCTCCTCTTTGCCGGCGAGGATCAGGGGCGTCCCCCCTCTCCCCGGCAAGGATCAGGGGCGTCCCCCCTCTCCTCGACGTAGAGGTATTTCACCAAGAAAAAGCATCTCATGTAGAGGTATCTCATTAATAGGCATCTCGCTAGGAGGCATCTCAAGATCTCGATAGTTACTCCATATTAGGGCCTTGCTAGGAGATTAGGTCGCTTAGAACCTTGACCCTTGCCTTGGCCTCGCTTCTAGTGATGTAGCTTATCCTTCTTGAACCCGGCCTCGCTAAGCTAGGTGCAAGCATGGCCTCGCTCCTATGGGGTCGCTCCTAGGGGTCTTTCTCCTCGTGGGTCGCAGCCCGGGGTCGCATTTGGGTGTCATAAGCTATCCCGGGGTCTTGGCTTCGCTCCTTGGGGGTCGCAGCCCGGGGTCATATGCTATCCCGAGGTCTCGCTCCTCGGCCTCTCCGTTCTTCTTCCTGTTCGAGTTAGTCATCTTTTCTCCCAATATGATGACTTCCCCTCCTTCTAGCGCCAAATGTTATAGGGAGAATATTGTATAACAATATTTTTGAGGTTGTTGGATTTATGGAGCAAAATACGGATATTTTGCTATGAACACGAAGAACATGGGAGGAGATTGGTGTTTGTTTGTGGCTGCTCTTGTTGCTAGATATTCAGGGGTGATCTGAAGCATATCAAACAAGATGCCTACGTACCCTATTTATAGGGATCAAGCCACACGTAGTTCTCTTGGAGAAGAAGTTATCTAGACGGACTAGGATTTCTATGGGCTCGGCTTGGCCCAAATACTAGGGACGAGGCCCAAATGAAATACTAGGGACGAGGCCCAAATGAAATACTAGGGACGAGGCCCAAATGAAATACTATGGACGAGGCCCAATGGAGATACTAGGGACGAGGCCCAATTGAGATACTAGGGACGATGCCCAATTCCACTAGGCCTCGCTGGACCTCTATCTAGGCCTTGCTAACTAGCTACCCATGTGACCTCATTGGGCCTAGCCATGAGTCTTCCAATACTAGCTACTCATGCGACCTCGAGGGGCTGCGTCATGAGTCTTCCAGTGAGATAGAGATATTATTAGCTTTGTAGATGTGACCCCACGTTGGAGATTTGTAGATGTGATCCTTTGACGGGAGCCAGACGAAGCGATCCCCGGGTAGCGACCCCGGTAGATGCGACCTCGAGGCTGAGCTAGTATAAGAGTAGAGATGCGATCCCGAGGCCGGGCTCGTATGAGAGTGTAAACACTATCCCGAGGTCGGGCTAGCATGAGACGCCTAGAGGCATAGCATGAGATTCCTTTTCCTTTGTAGTTGGCATGAGAGCACGCCTTGAGTATTAGCAGGTAGTCATAGCGAGGTGACCCCTAAGGTGGGATCATGTCTTCGAGAGATAGAGGTGAGGCGAGGTCAAGCTCGCTAGTAGTCAAGTGCGAGGTGAGGTTGAGCTCGCTGGTGACTGCGTGCGAAGTGGAGATATAAGCTTGATACTGAACTGGGCTGGTCCCCCAATAGTGGGCTTTGGTGACCCAATCATCATGTTTAGGCCCATTAAGAGATATTTGAGCCCATTAAGAGAGGTGGACTCCTAGTGTGGTCCATTGAGCCTGTTTAGAATCTATGCCCAGATTCGGACATAACAACTTCTAAATAGCACGAATCTATGCCTGTTATAGGGCTTATGCCAAGATTTGGGCATAACAACTACAAATGTGGTGTTATTTATGCAACTCTGCAGTTGTTTTGCATATATTACCTTGACATAACCAATCTATTGCATTAAATTTAGATATGTATCTCTCTACCTATACAAACATTAGTTGAGGAAATGCCAATGCAGAAGTCTGCATAAACATACATATTTTTTTCCTTTATTCACAGACTGGTTGGGGAAATGCCAATGTGCAAAAGCAAGAAAAAAAAATTGGAGTTAGTTTCATACAACGCATTTTACTTAGTTTCATACAACGCATTTTACTCAATGAAATTAACCAAAGGTGCATTTTGAAATCTCTAGTCAATGGTGAAGTAGAACATAATGATCCAATGGAACATTTAGACTTGAATACGGAGTTAAGAATTTAGGTATTTGGTGATCTCCAAAGAGACTAAAAAGGAAAGTACTGGCTTAAGGGTCCGTTTGGATTGGGGGTTGAGAAGGGTTGGGTCGGGTTCAAATTTAAAAATTCGTTTTTGAGAAAATTTTAAAAGTGAAGTGTTGGATTTTGGATTTAATATGTAATACTATTTTAATTCTTTCGTAAACTACCAAAATTCAACACTTTACTTTTAAAATTTTCTTAAAAATAAATTTTTAAATTTGAACCCGATCCAACCCAACCCTTCTCAACATCCAATCCAAACGGACCCTAAGGGTCAAACAAGATATGTGAACAAGGATGGAATGGAATAATTTACAGTTAATCGTACTTGTTATTTGCTTCTGTCCTAGAACGCCAAAAAAGTACTTAATTTAAGAGGGAAAGCATGACATAGGGAGTCTTGGGAGACTAATTTTGTAAATCTGAACAAGATTTTGAAAGTTATAAGAATTTTCTACAAATCTTAAGTTTACATATGTATCTACACGAATCATTCTTAACTGTAACCATAATGAAATCTAAATCTTGACAAAACTAGTAAAAGTTAAAACAAGATTTTGAACTTATTAAGGAAATTTAACTACCGCCTGTAAATGTCTTGCAATAATTACATTTCCTTATTGTCACTAAATCATTTAGCATCCTTCCATTCATATAAAGGTCAATAACCACAACAAATATAACACTTCTTTAAGTTACAATTACAACAAAGTCAGCATCTTTTGCCACCACATATATAACATCACATTTGTCGGCGTAATACGAAAGTAATTCCAATCAGAACTCAAAACACGACAGCATTTCACATTGGGAAGTGGGAACTACAAACTCTTGGTCCTAATTAAACATTTAACAAGTGTTTCGAATCCACAACCAAACATAAAAGTTATACAACCGGCGTAATACGAAAGTAATTCCAATCAGAACTCAAAACACGACAGCATTTCACATTGGGAAGTGGGAACTACAAACTCTTGGTCCTAATTAAACATTTAACAAGTGTTTCGAATCCACAACCAAACATAAAAGTTATACAACCTAACACGTACATACAGTTTAAACTAAGAACGAATAAAATTCTCTCCAATACCCATACAATACAGTAAACAACTATATATATGTATACAACACAGCAACTATATATATATACTAATACAACACACACCACATTTAATTTTTTCGACACATACACATATATAACTATATAACACCGTAATCAAAATAAGAACATCAACGCACATCATACTCAAACTTACATTTACAGTGACTAAAATTAGGGCACATCCACACAAATACATACAAATAAACACAATACAGTTACAAAAACCCAAATTCACCGCAGTAAATAGCAAAAATATCTCAAAATTTACCTGAATCATCATCGTCGGAGATCGAATTAGTGTCAGTTATGAATGTGAAAAGCTTCATCGCACCTTTCGCGATGATTCGAGAAGTGTTCGGAAGAACATGACCTGTAAGCCAATTACTAGTCGAATTCTCCGGCGGCGGTGGCGGAGGGCGGTCGTACGGTGTTTTAGCGGCGGCGAAACGACGTCGTTTGATGATTTTGCCGCCGGATCTGGCGCCGCCGGCGGCGGTTAAAGCCCTAGAATAAGTGGGTGTTGTGTCGTCCATTGAGAAGAGACCGTTGAGAAACACTGCGTCCGTTTTTTTTGTTTTTTTGGTTTTATTGTTGGGATTATTATGTTTATCTTTATCTTTTAAAATTCTTTTATTCTCTTTTTAGCTTTTTGTGAAAATTATCGTAATGTATTTGTTGCTTTTTTTTGTAGGACCCGTATTTTCTCTTGTTTTTTTATATAAATTTTTAAAAGAATAAAGGAATAAGTACATGCATTCAAATTATCTTCAAATTGTCTCTACAGGAAGAATTCAACAGCAATTCTTAAGTGTTTGCCCAATTTCGATTATATTTGTAGATGGCGTATGGTTTTTGATTAATGTATTGATTCCTTTTTTTATAAAAAAGAAAAGAATAAATTAATTTAAATTATTAATTTACTGTTTATTTTAATAAATTTTTGAATGTATGAGAATCGAAACAAAAGATAGATCATAAGGCTTGTGATATGGTTTTTTAAAAAAAAAATTAACTTATATGATTTTTATAGTACTATATTAAAGTCGAAATATTGAAAATTTTGATTTATGATCATTTTCGGTCTTTTATCTGAATTAATAATTAATAAAATAATATAATTAGTGGTAGTTATCTGATTATCTTTTCAAATTAATATACTTTTATTTTTAACTAAAGATATTACCTTTTGTAAATACCTAAAAATTCGATTGTATCATATTTTTCATTTATTAATATTTTCTTTCTAAATTAAAACACGTTATATTTTAATTTAAAACATAATCTTACAATAATTTTATATAAATCAAAAAAGATCACATAAAATATTCTAATCATTAATTAAATATATTTAAAATCTGTATACGTTTCTTGTAAGGAAACTTGAATATAATTATTTGTATTTGGCATCAACAATTTAACTGTACAATGAATAATGACATTTAGATTTTTAGTAAATAAATGAGATTATTAGATTTTAAGTAAATAAATAAAATCATTAGTTCTAATGAAAACATATATTATATATTTAAATTACTCTAATAAAAACTCAATATTCGAATACCATCAACAACATATTCAATTTAAAAATTTCTAATATAAGTTTTAAACCATACATGTCATTAATTAAATTTATATTATTTAAAAATTAAAATAACCATTGAAAATAATAATAACATAAAAACATAACTGTAACATAAAAATTAAAGTTTATAACATATCAAAAGAAACTCGTACATCGCTCGGGTTATAAACTTGTACAAATAAGTATCTATTTTGATAAATTTTTGTATGAGTGAGAACCAAGTCCAATACATGAAAAGACAGAGATAACAAATGTTGATGAAATAAGGACAATAAATAATATAATTAGCGTAAATGCCCGTGTAAGGCAGAGGCACTGAATTAATTTATCATCCGAAATTGTATACATTGAAATAATATTGTAATTCAAAATATGATAAACGATATGATTTCGATCTATCGGATATTTTTATAGTTATTTTGTAACATTGCATACCAATTTCTTGAACCAGATATTTTTATAATTTGATTAGATTTCATAAATTTTGGATTAATATTCATATGATAATAATCACATGAATACTTATAATTGTTAAATTATTAATTTAGTTTTCAATTGCGTGAAATGAACTTGATTAAATTGAACCTTTGGGTATAATATAAATAATTATTTTAGTAAAATTGTTCGTTTATAATAGAGGTGTATGTAAACTCATTGAATTTGTTGTAAAAAATTAATCGTATATGTAGTACTATATTTTGAAACATATTACAAAATCTCTTAATATTGAATAAAAGTCATCCTCATGTTTGTCTCAATCATTTTTTTTAAACACATACATTTATACACTTTTAAACGAGTGAAAGCCCAATCCAACTAATTTATGTTGCACATTGCCCAAAATAACTATGGGCGTAAAAGATGTCCAAAATGACAAGTGAAATGCGCATTTGTTAGATGCGAGTATCACACACGCATGTACCAAATGCGATTACTTGCTTTTCATGTTTGCATACGCATCCAATAGATGCAAGTACTATTAAATCCACAGAATATAAAACCTAGTATACGTAATTAGAAGATGCGAAAACCTTATCTACGCATTGTATACGTATAGTACACATATTTATTTCTGCTTTGAAACAACTGAAGCCCAGTTGACACAAACCCAATACAACCAACAATACATACATATACATACATATTTATCTTCCTCTTTTTTTCAATTTCAAGCTCCTATTGTTGAAGTTTTAGTACAATACAGAAAAAAAAACATATTTGGGGATAATTGAATTTGTAAATTGAGAGATAGATGTCATTGTTGGGGTTGGAATAAAGATGAATGTAAGACTGAATTTGGTTATACAAATGTATTATTGGCATGTATGTATAAGCAAAGGAAGAAGGTTATTTTAAATAATTTTTTTTTGCTGTTGGTGACTTTACATAGAAAGATATTAGGTATAGAGGAGGGACTGAAGAAATCATCATAGCCAAGAGATACGCAATCTCTGACTGCGAGTGCTTGTGGATAGAAAAGACATTACACCCGCCAACTGTCAATTTGGGCAGCTGATATATAAAATAAAGTAATTTTGGGCTTTTTCTCCTTTTAAACTCAAATGTTTAGTTTTAGTCTAATATTTCTTACAGTATATAGAAGTTCAATAAAAAATTGCGTAAATTGAAATATTTTGTATATTATAATTTTGAATTAATTTTTAACTTAATTTTAAATTTTCAAAATATTTCAATCGATGTAAAATATGACGACCTTAATGACCCGTGCATGTATATGAAATCTTGTTTTAAATTTTTTGATTTTATCGTATATTTATCTAATTATATGTTATAACTCAACCATTATATATTATATTGATCAATATATTATATAAAAATTCATATGTATCATACTTTATAGTCGAGTTATAATCTGATTGATATTCTTAAATAATTATTGTACTTTTGTAATATTTTTTATTCAAAAATTTATATCCTTCTTTTGTTTTAATTTGAATGTTAATTATATTATTTTTTACATATAACATTGATCATATTTTTAGAGTTTTCATTGTTTTATAATTTCAATTATTTTTCTTATACATTTAAATATTTATGTTTTTAGACTAATCATCTATACTATAATATAAAAGCCGAAACATTAAAAGTTTTGGTACCTGTTTTTTTGTACTTCGTGAATTTACTTATTTACCCTTCATTATAAAGAAAAATATATACGACATCTATACTATTAAAACACCTAAAATAAAAGCCGAAAAATTAAAAATTTTGGTACCTATTTTTTGGTACTTCGTGAATTTACTTATTTACCCTTCATTATAAAGAAAAATATGTACGATATCTATACTATTAAAACACCTAAAATAAATAATAACATAATATAATTAATGGTAATTATTCGATTTTCTTTTTCACATTTACTTTCAATTGAAGATATTACCTTTTATAAATAACTATTGCCTTTTTCACGATTACTTTCAGTTGGAGATATTACCTTTTATAAACATCTAAAAAGATCAATCCTCATATCTTCCAATCATTAATATTTCTTTCTAATTAAAACATGTTAGCTTTTGATATAAAACTAATCTCAAAATATCACCCCAAAATTTATCACTAACAAAATATAAAAGAAATCCGTATACTGCGATATAATAGAAATCCGTATACTACGAATAATGACCATTAGATTTTTAGTAAAAAATTCGAATCATTAGATCTAATGATTAAATATATTATATGATTCTATCAACGACATATTTATTTTAAAATTTTATAATGTAAGTTTTAAACCATGCATATCATTAATTAAATTTATATTAAATTATTAAAATAAAACAATGTAAATAATGATTATATAAAAATATAATTGTAATATATAAAATAAAATTTATTACATAGAAATCTGTGCATCGCACGGGTTATAAGCTAGTATATTTAAATCGTTGAAAGTCTAAATGGTTGATCGACCAAAACCCTCTAATATGACTCATTTATTTAATATTTTATAAACGTAAAAATTATGTGATGCAATTATTAATTATATATAACTTGATATCCAAAATTTACATATTTTTTAAAATCAAATCTTATTTTTATTTAAATAATTTAACATCTACATGAAGACGTATGTAAATAAATCTTTTTTCTTTTTGGACTCGGTTACATTGTGTATAATCTAATTTTTTTCCCTATATCAATTATTTAAAATGACAAAAGAGAATTGTAGGTTATGCTCGGTCGATTAAAATATTTTAATTGTTGCACAATTGGTTAAGCCATTAGTTTGAGAATATAAGTTTAGTGGTTCGAATCCAAACTCAAGCACAATTTCATTATTTTTTACATAATTATTAAAGGATGACATTTTTGTAATATTTTAAAAAATAGGGGTAAAATCGTAAATTAACACTCATTCAAATGGGAAACTTTTCCCTCACGTTAAAATTTAATATATAGTAATAGATTACCTGGTCTTAAAATTATTATTTAATGAGATTTAACAATATATAGTGAGTTAACTAAATTATTAAACTTTTACAAATAAATTTATTAGTGTGAATTTTTATAAATGCAAGAAGTCACATTGTTAATTTTTGGTCGTTCATATAAAATTATAGCGGATAAATGATTGTCCATGATAATATATAAAAATAATTGGAACGTTTAAGAACCAAAACTAAAACTAAAATTATACAAAATCTATCAAATTAATGAATACATAAATAGATTCTGAATTTCTACAGGCCTGTCCAAAAATCAAAACTAATTCAAAATTAACACGAAAATTATGAAAAAATTTATCAAATTACATAAGTTATAAATTTAGATGGACCCGTCCAAAATACAGATTGGATTATTAGATTTTGATTATTTACTTTGTTTAGCTGGATACTTTTATTCTTCATTAATACAAGTTGGAGGTACTTCTTTATCATCTTGTTTTACATATCTTGATTCCAATCCATTGTTGGTAAATTATCATCCGCAAAATATACATAACAATAAAAAATTTCTACTTATAAAAGTAAAATAAAAAGTTAGTTAGATCAATCTACAGTTCTACACACACAATATAATTTTTACCATGAAGAAGAGAAGTAACAAAGCCCTTGGGGTTAAAGTGAAAAATGAGATAAAGTCCATTGTCAGTGCAACATCCTAGAAGTGAAGATACATTTGGATGGTTGACACGACCTAATGTTCAATCTCTGATAAAAACTCATCTTTCCTCTCATCAAATGATGATTTTGTTAGCCTTTATACAGCAATTGCAACCCCATTTCCTAATACTCCTATGTATACCTCTGCATACCCTCCTTTTCCTACCAAATTATCTGCAAACCCATTTTGCAAAATCATATTTTTAACACCCCCACACACACACACCAATTTACAACATCATACCTGTATCCACATACCTACACACACAGAGAGAGAAAGAGAATATGCAAACCATACTTGTACGAGAGAGACCAAAGTATAATGTTTTGTCCAGGTTGGAAAAGTAAACATGTTTTCCAATAATCGCATATGGTTCAACCAACATATAAGTTAATCCGAAAACGATATCAAAAGAAATAATAACAATAGTAAAAAGGGGACAACATAAACATTTGATGGCATAAAGTAGTAAATATTAGCAAATATAGCCACAAGATTCCAGCAATTTGTTGTAAACTTTTCTTATATTATCAATGCTCAAACAAAAATAAAACTGTAGGGAATATCATAGGTAAACTTCTTTTGAGTATTGATGAACAAATAAATAGTGTGGAACAACTCTGCCGTGAAATACTTCACACGATCTTGTTCCCTTGCATAAGAAAACCTTCTTGTATACCAATGTGCAATAATGAAACTTCATTATTGACGACAGTAGGATATGGAGAAGGCTCATCAGCAATATGGAAAATGCTCAAGGTAGCAAAATTATTAAGCTCGTTATCATGAGACAATAAATCACAACAATAGCAGACTACCCCCCATTATTCTTGCTCATTGGTCCAAAGTAAACATGTAAGTTCGCCAAGCTGAAATGTCCCTATTTAACTTAGTGGGCCCACCAAATACATCATAGAAGAACAGTTTATCCGGGGCTAGATTTGGATAACTTAGTGGGCCCACCAAATACATCATAGAAGAACTGTTTATCCGGGGTAGAGTAAAGATACCAAATATTCTATTTCCAATAACTTGAATTTGTGCTTTAAACAAAGGACGGGAATAAATCGAAAGACAAAACAACTTGAATAGAAGTGGTAAAATAAACATTGGTTCCAAGAACTAAATGAGACAGAAAATAAATTACATGTGGGAGATGTTTTGAAGGTTTCCGAGCCAAATCCGTCCATAAACCATTAGATAAACCATTAGAAGGGGAATATATTTCAAAGTCTAAAAGATTACTAAAGGAAGAGTAATGAGGAGTCTTAGAAAGAACATAGAGCTTATTGTCATAAGCAAAAGCTAGAGGATAGAATTTATCACGAAACATGGGATTACAAACAGGATTTACATACTTACCACCTCTATAATTTTCTTAAGGAACAAGTCTGAGAAGACGGTCCTTTTTGAGAGTAAAAACATGGTGTTTGTTTTGTCCAACGATTTAGAAATACGGTTCAATATAAACAAAAGAACACAATCAGGCAAAATACCAGGTTGGAATACAATAAGAGGCAACAATCTATTGTATACAATATATAGATACCATCGCCTATTCAAACAAACATAAAAAAGTTATCGATTATCACTTGACCTCATCAATTCCGGGATCTTTTTTTCTCATTGTGACATAGTTATGCTAAGGACCGATCCTAAAATTTATAAAGGCCCAAGCATTAAAAAAAATTGTGCCCCCACAATAATATACTTTGCAACTTGAATCATTCTAATTATCATAGACTTTAGCTTATTAGATAGCATCTGAATTAATTCATTATGATACCGTTGCATAATATTTATGTGCTTCTTTGTTAAACCAAAAAAATTTTGTGCCTGTATTTTTTGTTACTTTTATGTTATTTGAGTCTTATTTTTTTGTGCTCTTTTTAAATAAAAACTAAAAATGTGTGTCCCTAATTTTTTTGTGCTTCTATTTTTAATTTCTTTTTGCTCCTACTTATACATACATCAAAAATAATGTGCCCCTAAAAATTTAAATTTTTTGATGCCCCTATTCAAGTGCATAAAAAACATAAAATGAGGGTAAAACATAATTTAATCAAAATAAAAAACCAAACTTCACAAGAAATCTATACTATTATATAAATTCCGAAACATTGAAAGTTTTGGTACCTGTTTTTGGTACTAAGTGAATTTACTTATTACCCTTCATTAAAAAGAAAAATATATTCTATATTTATTCTATTAAAACACCTAAAATAAATAATAACATAAAAAAATTAATGGTAATTAATCGATTGCCTTTTTCACATTTACTTATAGTTGAAGATATTATTTTTTATAAACACCTAAAAACACCAATCGTATCATATCTTCCAATCATTAATATTTCCTTTCGAATTAAAAAACGTTACCTTTTTAATTTATAAGGAAACATTAATATAATTATTGATTAAAAAGAAAAAATATATTCGATATCTATACTATTAAAACACCTAAAATAAATAATAGCATAAAATAGTTAATGGTAATTACTCGATTACCTTCTTCACATTTACTTTTAGTTAAAGATATTACCTTTTATAAACACCTAAAAACATCAATCATATCATATCTTTTAATCATAATATTTCCTTTTGAATTAAAACACGTTACCTTTTTTATTTAAAACTAATCTTATCACACCATATTTTTTAATTATTTAATAAAATATATTAAAAATTCATGTACGTTATTTATAATAAGGAAACATTAGTATAATTCGTAAACATGAGTTTATTAAATTATATAAAATTAAAATTAAAAAATTATTAAAAATAATGATTATATAAAAACATTATTGTAATATTAAATAAATTTATAACATAATAAAAGAAACACCATATCAATAAATTTTATTTATAACATAATAAAATTTTATTATTATTTTATAAATTTATATCTTGCAATCAATAATATTTTTTCGTAATTTAAACACGTTAATTTTTAATTTAAAACATAATCTTAAAATAATTAATATATACCTAATAATATCACACCAAATATTCTAATCACTAACAAAATATAATAGAAATCCGTATACTACGAATAATGACCGTTAGATTTTTCGTAAAAAATCAGGACCGTTAGATCTAATGATTAGATATATTATATGATTAAATTAATTTACTAAAATTTCATGGTTAAAATTCCAACAACGACATATTTACTTTAAAAGTTTATAATATTAAATAATTTAAGTTATAATTAAAATAAAATATTGTAAATAATAATTTTAGAAAAATATAATTATAACAATAAATAAAATTTATTAAATATTGAAAGAAATTCGTGCATCGCATATATATTTATATTATGAGTATTTATACAATATGTCCCAAATTATTAGTGTCTTTATCAATATGTCCTATTTTGAATCAATATTATAAATTTGTCCTATAATTAATATTTAACTCATATATAAATTATATACATATAATTATATATTTATATATATTTATATTTGTTAAGACTATAATGGCCCTATTTTCCCCCTTCCCCTCCTGGCCCCGCAGGGGCAACACAAAAAGCATAGTACGATTTTCATATCAAAATGTTTTTTGAAGAGCCGGGAAAACTTAACATTAAAAACCAATCACACAGAACAATTGCTAAAGCCACTACTGGGCTTATAGCTTACAAAATTAGATAAGCCCACTTTCAAACACAACCACCGGCACAAGACTGAGAAACAAGAGATAATAAAACTAGATACTGAAACTAAAAAGCAAGTAAATAAAAGAACCTAAGACGGTTCAAATCTCATACCTGATTACTGACCCCCCAACATTCCCAGCTTCTCCGGCCTATGATTGTTAAGCATAAACTAATGCTTGATGTGGAAATGAAGTGTATACAAAAATTAAAAATAAATAAGTAGAGGATAAAATTGTCTTTTAATAATGTATAGTTAGTGAGTTAATCATGGTTATAATTAAAAATGGGACATATTAATAAAAAGGGACATATTTATAATTACAATTAAGAGTGAGACATATTCATAAATGACTTATTCAAACGAGACATATTAGAAAAAAACCCTATTATTATTATATAAATTCCGAAACATTGAAAGTTTTGGTACCTATTTTTTGGTACTTAGTGAATTTACTTATTTACTCTTCATTATAAAAAGCATAAATACACCTAAAATAAATAATAACATAATATAATTAATGGTAATTAGTCGAGATAATACCTTTTATAAACACCTACAAATATCATATCTTTATATCATTAATATTTTCTTTCCAATTAAAACAAGTTATAATTAATGATAATTAGTCGATTATACCCGAAAATATCACATCATATTTTTCAATTATTAATAAAATGTATTAAAAATCGTATACATTGTTTATAATATGGAAACATTAAAATAATCTGTAAACATGAGTATATTAAATTATATTAAATAAAATTTTAAAAAATTATTAAATATAGTGATAATACAAAAACATAATTATAATATTAAATAAAATTTATAATATGATACAAGAAACCCATGCATTGCACATGTGGGTCAATACATGAAAGCATGGTTTTTTTTTTCAAATTGTTGAAACATTGACCTGAAAGAACTCCGAGATTGATTAATTGTTCTGGCTAGCCATCTCCACCATCACTTTTATTATGGCCTGTTTGAGAATTTATTTACTTACCCTTTATTATAAAGAAAAAATAAATACACCTAAAATAAATAATAACAAAATATATTTAGTGGTAATTAGTCTGAGATATTACCTTTTATAAACACCTAAAAACATCAATCATATCATATCTTTCCATCATTAATATTTCCTTTCGAGTTAAAACACGTTATAATATATGGTAATTAGTCAATTGACATAATAAAATTAATGGTAATTAATCGATTGCCTTTTTCACATTAATATAATAAAATTAATGGTAAATAATCGATTGTATTTTTCACATTTTCTTTTAGTTGAACATATTACCTTTTATAAACACCTAAAAACATGAATCATTTCATATCTTTCAATCATTAATATTTTCTTTAGAATTAAAACACGTTACCCTTTTAATATTAAAGGTAATTAGTATAATATAAAAGTCAAAACATTGAAAATTTTGGTACTGTTTTTTGGTACCTATTTTTTGGTATTTTATGAATTTACTTATCTACACTTCTTTATAAAGAAAAATAAATACACCAAAAAAAAATAATAACATAATGTAATTAATGGTAATGAGTCGTGATATTACCTTTTATAAACACCTAAAAACATCAATCGTATCATATATTTCCATCATTAATATTTCCTTTTGAATTAAAACACGTAATAATTCATGGTAATTAGTTGATCAACATAATAAAATTAATGGTAATTAGTCAATTGCCTTTTCCACATTAATATAATAAAATTAATGGTAATTAATCGATTGCCTTTTTCACATTTACTTTTAGTTGAACATATTACCTTTTTATAAACACCTAAAAACATCAATCGCATCATATCTTTCGATCATTAATATTTTCTTTCGAATTAAAACATGTTACCTTTTTAATTTAAAACAAATCTTACAATCATTAATATATATACCAGAAAATATCACACCATAATTTTCAAGAAAAATATAACACCTAAAATAAATAATAACATAATATAATTAATGGTAATTAGTGGATTGCCTTTTTTACATTTACTTTTAGATGAAAATATTACCTTTTATAAACACCTAAAATGATCAATCGTATCTTATCTTTCAATCATTAATATTTTCTTTATAATTAAAACACGTTACCTTTTTAATTTACAAAAAATCTTACAATCATTAATATATACACGAAAATATCACACCATACTTCTCAATTATTAATAAAATATATTAAAATCGTATACGTTGTTTATAATAAGGAACATTAGTAAAATCCGTAAACATAAGTATATTAAATTGTTAGTTACAGAGGCATGCCTGTACACATCTAATAACAAGCCTAATTGTTTGTAATGCTTTGCATTACTTACATGACCTCTTAACTGAGGGAACCTCTAGTTGTAGAGTTTCTGTTTGTAATGTACTTGTAGTAGGCATCAAATCCTAGTTGTGTAATTGTACAAATAGAGTCTAGAATAATGCTTGAAAGAAGTTCCAAGGTTCATGCCTCAAGCAAGGAGCTAAAGACTGTCAAATAATCACAGTTGGGATTTGAAGAATTGAAGAATTTGCCTAAGTACCAATTCGAGAAGTATATTTGTCTATTCGAGAAGTCCAGCATTCGAGAAGTCAGGGATTCGACATCTCAAGACACTATTCGATATCTCTGAAATACACTGTTCGATATCTCATTCGATATCTCAGGGATTCGATATGTCTACTACTCTATTCGAGAACTCAAGAAGTCAACAAGTCAAGATGGTATTCGAGTTCTCAAAGAGTCAACAAGTCAAAGTTTCATTCGATATCTCAAGGACTCAGAAAGCTATTCGATATCTCGAGGATTCGATAAGTCAAATGTTCTATTCGACAACTCAAGGAATCCTGATGGAAAAGAGCTATTCGAGAAGTGGTTCGATATGTCAATATAACAGTATTCGAGAACTCAGAGTTATCGATCAAGTCAATTCTAGTTCTCGAATCACTTACTTAGTCACTTCTCGAATACATTCTTGGAGACAAAATACTGAAGAAATTGTACAAGTCAGAAACCTGCAACAAACCAATGCAATTTATGGACCACAATCTGTAACGTGCTCTGGAAAGCCTACAAGGAAGCTTGGAGAGATATAGAAGAGACAAGGAGCTAAAGAAGTGGATCTAAACAGGCTTTGCAAAGTCAAATCTGTAACCGTTTGGACACTTACTCAAAAAGGATAGGCAGACTGGAAAGTAATTTGTTTAGCTACCTTATTTGCAGTAAGTAGGCTGTATCCATGTTCTATAAGGACACAGCCTCACTTCAGAACTTAGTAACTTTTGTGAGTCAAGTTTTTCATACACTGTAAGCTATATCTCTCTGAGAAAAACGAAGCTGAGAATACTACCATTTGTATTCACAGATTGTAGCAACCTTTATCTAATAATACATTAGATTAAAGTGATATTGTGTCTTGTGTTGTTTCTTTATCCGCACCTTCACTTCTACACACACAGGCACTTATCTGCTACATAGACTCAATCCAAGAAAAGTTCAAGAATCCATTCACCCCCCCTCTGTATTCTTTTACCGTATTCAATAATCAATACTCAACAAGTGGTATCAGAGCGGGCTGTTTATTCAAAAACAGAAAAACGATCATGAGTTCGAATACACCAAAGACTACAGGAACGGTGAAGGTCCCTAAGTTTGATAAAGAAAACTTCAACCTCTGGAAGATAAAGATGATTTTGTTCATTAAAGCCTCTCATCCCTTGTATCATGAGATTCTCAAGAATGGTCCTTTTGTTCCACAACAAGAGATACCAGAGAAGACTGTTGGAACCACAACTATCCCAAGATCTTATGAGGCCAAGGATCCATCAAAGTGGACAGAGTCAGAAAGGGAGAAGGTTGCTCTTGATAGCCACCTCATGTTGCTTATCATTGATTCCATGGACATGTCAAACATTGCATCATGCACGTCTGCTAAAGAGATGTGGGATCACATTGAGGTGTTGTGTGAAGGGACTGATGAGGTTAAGGAAAACAGGAAACAGATACTGGTCACACAGTATGAAGCTTTCATGGCACAGCCCAAGGAAAGCATCACTGAAATGTTTGAAAGGTTTCACAAGCTAGTTACTGAGTTGCAAATGAATGGCAAGGTTTACAGCACCAAGGAGTTAAATATGAAATTTCTGCTGTCTTCACCAAATCATCTGGAGCAGAGAGTCATTTCTCTAAGGGAGAGAGATTTGAACAAAGTCACCTATGATGTGCTCTATGGAGTCCTAAAGACTCATGAACTTGAGTTGCTTCAGAAAAGGGCCATCCAAGCCAACCAAGGTAGAATGATAAACACATCATGTGCCTTGATTGTCAACAAATCTATTCTGGATCTAGAAGCATCTACAAGCCAGCTAAGGATAGAGGAGGTAGCAGATGATGAAGAAACTGAAGCTGGGGTGAGTGAACCTGTTGAGGAAAAGGAGGAAGAAGAAGAAGAGTTTTACACTCTGGAAGAACTTGATGGGATGGAAAATACTTCATATGCTTTCATGGCCAGAAAATTTCCAAACATCAGATTTAAAAGAAATCAACCCTTCAAACCAAAAACTCAAAACCATTCAGCCAACAAGAACAAGGCACCTGTGAAACCAAACAGAAATAAGTTCAAAACCAGTTATGTGGATAGGTCATCTGTAAGGTGCTATAGATGCAATGACCTAGGGCATTTTGCCAGTGAATGCAAGAAGCCTAAAAAGAAGGATAAAGATTATCTTGAGCTCGAAGCTAAGTATGAGGCCCTTCTGAAAAAGCAGACACATGGTAAGGCCTACATAGCTGAAGGGAAGTGTTGGGATGATTCTGAGAGTGATGAAGAGGAACAAGAATTCTGCAATTATGCCTTGATGGCCAACTCCAAGGATGACTCATCTTCATCTGATTCTCAGATACCATCTCTCACTACTATAGACATGTCTGTTTCTGAGTACAAATGCATGATTGAACAATTATCTGTTGAAATGTTTAATATTCATACTAGTATGACTGCTGCTAATGAGGAGATTGCTAAACTGTCTACTAGAAATGAAATATTAACCAAAAAGAATAAGGAACTTGAGCTAACTACTATGCAAGTAGAAAACCTTAAGAAAGAAGTTGAATATTTGAAGAACAAGGTTTTATGTGCTAGTCAAGTAGAGAAGGCTCTTAGGGATGAATTAGCTGAGAATGAATTCAAACTGAAAACTTTCAAGAAATCATCTGGTTTAGTGCAATCCTACTGTGAGAAAATTGAAGCTAAACCCAAAGCAGCTATTGGACTTGACTATGACTCTCTCAAACAAAGGAAAGGCTATGCTATCATAGAAGGGGACACAGCTGTTCATGAGAAAGTGCCTCACATTTTGAGAAAAACTGAAAATCCAATTTTTAAGGAATCAACATTTGAAATTGATGAGGATGCCTTACTCATCAAGCAAATGTTGAATGATGAGGATGAAGCACAATCTAGTGAACAGCAAGCATCCTCTAAGGGTGAGAGTGTCAAGTCAAAGACCAAGAAACCAGTAGTTGATAGGCCAAGACCTAAGAAGTTTGTTAAGTTTGTCTCAGCTGGGATGAGTGAATCAGAAAAGAAAGTGACTAAGAAGAAACAGAACAGAAATGGCAAGTTAGGGATTAACAAGGATAACAACTATGCTTATATGCCTAATGCCCCTAGGAAAACTTGTCAGAACTGTTTCAGTACCAATCATTTAACTCATGCATGCAAGAAACCTGTTGGTAGTGTGTCTAAACCTTTCTATGATTGTTCTGTGCCTCTAAGTCATAGAGATGCACCCTTTTGTGATAAATTTGACTGTATGCCATGCAATATGAATGTTATGACTAGTTGTTTTAATTTAAGAAGGCAATTCATTGATGGTTGTATCAGTCACAATTCTCACACACACTACACAAGGTCAAAGTCTTCAAGTCCTCCTAAAGCTAGGAAGGTACCTCTGTCACCCAAGTCTGAAACTTCAGGTTCTAAGACTTCCAACAATGACAAGAAGACTAACACTAAGAAAGTTGACAAGCATGTTGTTTATGATAAAACTGTCTCTAAGTCACATGGACCCAAACTTGTTTGGGTACCAAAGGAAAAGTAATACCTTTGTGTTTGCAGGGCAAAGAAAGTGAAAAGAAGGTCATGTGGATTTTGGACAGTGGATGCTCAAATCATATGACTGGTGATATGGCCCTGCTATCACAGTATGAGGAAAAGGCTGGCCCAATGGTTGCTTTTGGAGATGACAGCATTGGTAACACATTGGGATATGGCAAGCTGAAAGTTGGTAATGTCATCATTGAAGATGTAGCACTAGTCAAGGGGCTCAAGCATAATCTGCTAAGTGTTGGTCAGTTTACTGATAGAGGATTCAAAGTGAATTTTGACAAGGATGAATGTTTGATCACCCACAAGAAGACTGATGATTTTGCTCTATCTGGAGTAAGGAAGGGAAGCCTGTTTGTAGCCAATATGGACTCTGCAAACAAGGACAAAATTTGCTGCTTTTACTCAAAAGCATCAAATGAAGATTGTTGGCTGTGCCTAAAGAAACTATCACACCTGAACTTCAAGGCCATTAATTCTCTAGTCAAAAGAGAGTTAGTGAGAGGCATGCCCACACTTGAATTCTGCCAAGAAGGAGTGTGTGAGGCTTGTCAAAAAGGAAAAATGAAAAGATCAAGCCACAAGTCAAAGACAGTGACATCAGTAACCAAGCCACTACAACTCATCCATATGGATTTGTTTGGGCCTGTCAACATAATGTCACTTGGAAGAAAGAAGTATGCCCTGGTAATGGTTGATGATTTTTCAAGGTATACATGGGTAGAATTTCTGGCATCAAAAGATGAGGCTCCACAAGTAATTATTGAGCATATAAAGAAAGTTGACAAGGAAGCAAAGGCAAACGATGCAAGTGTGATTGCACTGAGGAGTTATAATGGAACAGAGTTCAGAAATGCCACACTTGAAGCATTCTGCAAAGAGAATGGCATTTCTCAGCAATTCTCAGCTCCAAGGACTCCACAACAAAATGGAGTTATTGAGAGAAAGAATAGAACTCTAATTGAGGCTGCTAGAACAATGTTACTTGATGTAAAAATGCCTACATGTTTTTGGGCTGAGGCTGTGAGCACTGCATGCTATATTCAGAACAGGACCCTCATCAACAAAAACACTGGAAAGACACCTTACAACTTGATGACTGGAAAGAAGCCTACTCTAAAGTATGTTCATACTTTTGGAAGCAAATGCTTTGTACTAAAGGATAATTCTGAATATGTTGGAAAATTTGATGCAAAAGCATTTGAAGGAATTTTTCTTGGCTATTCTATGGAAAGAATTGCATACAAGGTTTATGTCATCAGTCAAAAGAAAGTTATGGAAAGTACAGATATAACATTTGATGACAGCAAACTACCTGGACTAGAAGAAGCCAATGATGAAGACAAAGATCCATTGAGGTTTGATAATCTAGATGATTCTGATGAAGAGATTGAAATTGGAGTTGAAACTCAAGTTCAATAAACTCAAGTGATTAATGATACAAGAGAAGAATTTGTGCCAATTGATAGTGGAGAAGCAAGCTCCAAGAGCATGGTATGATACTTTATCACAATTTCTTCTTGAAAATCAATTCACTAGAGGCACATTGGACAAGACACTGTTTTACAAGAAGCATGGTGATGATATTATCCTAGTCCAAATCTATGTGGATGATATCATTTTTGGTTCTACAAATGAGAAGCTGTGTGAGAAGTTCTCTAAACTCATGCAGAGCAGATATGAGATGAGTATGATGGGAGAGTTGACATTCTTTCTAGGGTTGCAAGTCGGTCAAAGGAAGGATGGTATCTTTATCAGTCAAACCAAGTACATCAAGGATTTATTGAAGAAGTTTGACTTGGAAGATTGTTCACCTGCCAAGACACCCATGGCCACTGCCACTAAACTGGATGAAGATGCTAAAGGCAAGAGAGTAGATATCTCAGTCTACATAGGCATGGTTGGTTCTCTACTCTACCTCACTGCAAGTAGGCCAGACATCATATTTGCTACATGCTTGTGTGCAAGGTTTCAATCAAATCCAAAGGAATCACATTTGATTGCAATAAAAAGGATCTTTAGGTATCTGAAGGGCACTCCTAACCTGGGATTATGGTATCCTAAGGACACAGGGTTCAATCTGGTTGGTTATTCTGATGCTGATTATGCTGGATGCAGAGTGGATAGGAAAAGCACCTCAGGAAGCTGCCAGTTTCTTGGACAAAGGTTAGTTTCTTGGTATAGCAAGAAGCAACAATCTGTGTCAACTTCTACAGCTGAGGCTGAATACATAGCTGCTGGAAGTTGCTGTGCTCAAGTGCTTTGGATTAGAAATCAACTTAGAGATTATGGGCTTGTGTTGGAAAGAATTCCAATCATGCGTGACAACACAAGTGCAATCTCTATAGTTGCCAATCCTGTCAATCATTCTAGAACAAAGCACATTGACATCAGATATCATTTCATAAGAGAACATGCAACTAATGGAACCATTGAGTTGCATTATGTCTCTACAGATAAACAACTAGCTGATATATTCACTAAGCCATTAGATGAAGCCACCTTCACAAGGTTGGTAAGTGAGATTGGAATGCTGAATTCTTCAGATTCTGGCTAAGTGAATACACCATCTAGATTGTTGCAGCAGTAAACACTTACTTTATCTAAATTCTCAATATTTTTGGAGTAAGTGTTGGCTGAAATATGATTTATAAATATTTCAAATATGCTGCATATGTTGAAAATCATATTTCTATTAACTTAAGATTTCTATGAAATTTTGAGAAAATCACTATTTAGTTTGCTAGGATATTCTTCAATGAATATGTCTGGTAAATTTTAAAAGGTAGTGAAAATCAAATTTTTATGAGTGATGGGTATAGTTCGATAAGTCAAACTTCTCGAATGATTCACTATTCGACATCTCTAACAAGTCTCATTAGAGTACTCTTGAGTTCTCGAATAGAGTCTTTCTGAGATATCGAATAGAGGTATTCTTGACTTCTCGAATATAGTAACTGAGTTCTCGAATGATTGAGTTCTCGAACACTATATTTGAGTTCTCGAATCATTTGAAAAGGCTGAATTCTCGCTGAATTTTAACCGATTTTGGACTTTTGTCTAAAAGTTTAATTCACTCATAAAAACACATTTTATTTAATTTAGAATTATTTCTAAGTTAGATAACTGCCAGCTGTGAGTTTCTATCTGCTTGAGTTATCGATTAAGCCTTTCTTGACTTCTCGAATAGTTGTTTTCTACTTCTCGAATGCCTGACTTGTCGATACAAAACTTTCTGCTAATCGACAATTCAAGTACTTCATACTTATATAATTTCACATCTATTCGATTCATTTCATTCGATTTCTCAAGCATCTACACTCTCTAAACCCCTGAAACCCTAGCTACGAAGAGCCAAATTTCTTCTTCAACCTTCAATTTCTTTTCTCTCTTCTACACAAATGGCAACAGTAAAGTTCAATACCAACTTCATCGCTCTCACTAGTGATGTTGAAGCACCCAATGCCAATTTCAAGTGCTTTGTGAAATGGATGGCGGAGTCATATATCAAGGATGCACTCTCTGCCAACCCAACTCTGTATCTAGATATCCTAGAATAGTTTTGGGGTTCTGCTATTGTGGAGGTTGTAGCCCTGGAAAACGCAATCACTTCATATATCATCTACTGCAAGATTCAAGACAAGGAAATCACTATCACTACTGCAGACATGAACCAAGCACTGGGCCTACAACAAGAGTCATTTGACAGAATGGCCACTAATGCAGAGTTAGAGGAATTCTTTGAGTTCATCAACTACTCAGATGGGATCAATCTTGGAAAGCTAAACAGAAAGAATCTGAGAAAGGAGTGGAGCTATGTGTTTGCAACTCTTCTCCAAGTCTTCACTGCCAGGAAATCAAGCTTTGATCAAATCAGTGCACCTGTGCAGCAAATTGGATATGCATTGGCCTATGGAAAGAAGATAGATGTTGGCCAAATCATCCTCCAAGAATTATATGGGAGACTTGGTAAGAACACAACCAAGAGAGGTACTGATATTTTCTTCCCTCGCTTTATTCAATCTGTACTTAATTTTAAGAATGCTTCATTGATTGAATTGCCTGGGATTGATAAAAATAAAATAGGCTATCCTAAGTCCATGACCAAACTCATTTTTGGTAATTTGGAGACTAGGAATGATGTGAATGTAAGACTGAACATAACTCCCCATATGGAGAGTTTGTTTAGAACTTATCCCCACAACATGCCAACATTTGATGCAAAATCTAAGTTAGCACAGCCCAAGAAAGTAGAACAAAATGCTAACCCAGGGCCTGCTAACCAACCCTCTCAACCAAACACTCTACCACATACTAAGCCAACTGCATCATCCTCTCAAAAGGGTGATGTTAGTAAAAAGAAGAGAAAGGAAGTAATGTCTGCACCATTAAATATCTTATCTGAAGCAGCATTAGCTGTTGAATTAGGTCTAGGAAGTGAGGAACCTGAGTCACCCTTACACAGGACAAAGAAGAAGAAAACTAAGACCACCTCTTCAGTCACACAAATGGCTGAAGTTGTAAAATCAGGGGCACACAGCTCACTAGGTGTATCCTCTCAACAGGGTGCACCTATAGAATCAAGCATCCTCCCCAATGCACCTTCTTGTATAGAGTCAGCACATGGGAGTGATAAGGCTGGCACAACACTGAGTGGAGAGCACATCACATTTGAAACTCCCTCTATCTCTCAGGGGGAGTTTCCAAAATCTACTCTTAAACACACTTCTCTTCCAGAATCTAACTCTGAAATTTCTTTGGAACCTGCAACTCAGACAACTGAGATGCAAGGTATTGATCATCAAGAATTATTTTTCCTTGATGAGCCAATAATTTCAAGTGACTTAGTGCATGACACTTTGCTCACCACTCAGAACCCACATTTAGATGGTGAGGGAATGCATGCTGAGGCATCTCCTGATGACACCATCACAAACACAGAGGTTCCACTAGTTTTTACTAGAGACTCTGTGCCTGTGTCAACTGCTGGTGTAATTCATCCCACTTCTGTGGTGACACCAGTAGTAGAGTCAATCCATCCGGTCACAGAAGTTGCATCTGTAACTGAGGAGTCTAGCTTGCCTAGCTCTAGCTCTGACTTTATGTCACAATGGCTGAAGCCTGTGCAACATGATAGTGCTTCAGGATCAGGGTCTGCTCCACAATAATTGACGGTTGAAGCACTTCAAAGCTTAATTGTGGATCAGATTCCTGAGATCACAAAGATTGCTCAGAACCTTCTCACTGCAGACATGCCTAATCCAGACTATGAGGCTATTCTGTTATGCCATAGGGATGATGTGGAGGTGCAGAAGACAAAGATCATTGATGATGCTGAGAGAGATGGCAACATAGATGCCTGGTTGCAAGGAAAATATGATATTACTCTTGATGAAGCACTTCAGTATCTCAGGGAGGAATACCTCACTTCACTGGGCTCCAATGCCAAATCTCTGACCCCTGGTGAAGTGTATGAGGCTATGAATGATACACACAAGGGATTCCTCAAGGCTGCTCATTATCTTGGAAAAGGTGTTAAGACTGAGGTCAATAGAGTGTGTGATAAGACCACCACCACAGTAGAAGCAATCAAGAGGTCCTTTGATGCTAAATTCCCTCAGCTAGACAGTGTGTTCAAGGACATCAAACACTGCAACACTACCTGCACCAAAATGGACAATGGGCTAGCTCTGCTAAAGGATACTGTCACAGGTCTGGGGCATCAATTTCAAATTCTATCTGATCAGACCACAGATGCCAATGCCATGCTGAGGACCATGTTCAAAAATCTATATGGAGACAGACTGATTTCTGAAGTCCCAGTACATGACATGACTAGATTTGAAGTGCAGAGACTCAAAGACCAATCCCTGTCTAGCTTCAAATCTACTGAGTTATTCAACAAAGTGGATGCACTTGAGAAGGAGGTGGCTACTCTCACCAAGTCCAATGCTCATCTTACAGAAAAGGTTGCACTTCTAAATGATCAGTTGGACACTCAAGCATCCACCACAGCTGATGTCCTTCTGCATCAACAATCCATGTTAGCTGCTATGATGAAGCATATGGGTCTCCCTCTCCCTGATGAATCTTCAATCCCAAAGGACATTTCTACAGCCTCAGTGCCTGACAACAAGCCTAAGGGGGAGAAGAAGACAAGGAACTCAAATTCAAAGGGAGAGAAAGGGAACTCAAATACAAATGGGGAGAAAGGCATAATAATAAAAGAGGGTGGTCAACAAAGAGCTTCTTCAAAATCTCTACCAAATGAGCCTGGCAAAGGAAAATCCAAAGTGGATGAGCCTCCATTTACCTTGCCAGTTGTCACTCTACCAACTGTGCACATCACTACTCCTGGAGGACAAAAGCAATCCATAACTACAACAGTGGTTGCAGGGAGTATGCCATCTGACAAACCTCCAACCTCTATATCTGAGAGTGCCAAGCCTGTAGAAGTTAAAGTTGTCACTGAGGCCAAGCTGCAAGAAGTTGCCAACTCAGATGTTTATCATGATAAAGCCTTCTTGGAGTTTCTAAAAGCCATAAGGGAACAGGTTGGTGACACTCAGTTCTATCTGAGGGAGGTGAAGAAGCAGATTGATTGCATCACTGTCATTCCTAAGAAAGTCAATAATCTATGGATTAATGAGATAGTGATGATATCCAAATTAAAGATATGGCATCTAACATACCAGACTCTACAAGACCTAAAACACTCAGAGATAGATGTCATACTTGAGCTCATTGAGAAGAGGAATGAGAACAGCAAGAGTCTGTTTGATGATTTGAGGAATGGCCAACCTTCAAGGCTACCAGAAGTGATCAAGAAGCCATGGACAATCATTTATCAGTCTGGCACCAGAATTGAAGATATCAAGCAATTGGTCATTCCCCATGATCTCACCACTAGAAATCACAGACTGATCATTGCTATCATTGATCAATTACAGAAGAAGGTTGGAGCCAGAAATGCTGAAGAAACTGAGGCACTGCACATCCTCAGAACTTATATTGCAACTGGTGAAATTCCAGAGATGGCTCAACCTAGGAGAAATAAGGATGATGATTCTGAAGATAAAAGTGATGGGAGGAGAAGACATCACAGGAGAGATAAGGGTGATGAAGACAAGAAGAAGAAGGGGGACAAAGATAAGAAGAATGATGATGACCAAGGAAGAGTATATGAGAGGAAGATTGGAAAACAGCAAGCCTTAGGCATTGCTAGCAGTAACCTCACCACAACACAAGACTCTAAGTCTAGGGTGAATACTGTTAGTGGTGACCTAGCAAAATCTACATATATGGCTTCTGAAACTGTTTTGCCACCTCAAGAAGAGAAGAAGATTCAAGTCAAGAAGCCATGTGTATGTTTCAGAAAGCAAACTGCTAATGGAATACTACTATGGTCTACCAACAAAGGTCAAAGATTTCTGCCAAGCAACCATGTCAAGAGAATGAAATTTAAACATGTTGCAAGAAAGGTGAAGCTATCCAAATCTAAGGCACTGACAATTATCCCAGGATTAAACCTACCACCTCTGGATGAAAGCTATGATGAAGACCAACTGCAGTTTCTATGGGCTCAAAGAATCTATCATGTTGCCATTGTTGATGATTCTCTTGAAGTTAAGTATTCTGATGGAAGACAGAAGAAATTCAGACAAGGAACATGCCAGCACTGGGGCAGGCTGTATGACATAGAAAGGATAATTGCAATGTTGGATTCTGAAGACAGAGTGGAAAGGGTGTGGAAGCTGGAGTTAATTGACTTTGTCAAGATGAAAAGAGATCACCAGGCAGAAATGAGAAAGAACAGTGAAAAGCTACTAAAGAAAAGGGAGGAGGAGTTTGCAGCAATGGAAGCTAAGGCTGATGAGTTGAGAGCTATGGGTCTGTGCAGAGTCAAGTTTAATCCTTACATCATTGAGTACAAGAAATATGGTAGAAATGTGAAGATTAGAATGGACTACATCAGTTCCTACTCTGAGAAACAGCTAAATGAAGTGCTCAAGGATTTATCAGGCTCTCCTCTAATTGAAGAACTCACTGCAATGGAAGATATCATTCTTGCCATGGAAGAAATTGCAAAGAAGAAAGCCAAAGAAGCTGAAGATAGAATGAAAAATGAGAATCTGCAAGCCAAAGCTCAAAAGATGAATCCAAAAGGATATGGCTAAGTAGTTCCTCATAACTTGTAAGAATACTTCTATGTAATTTCTTCAATCATATACATACCTGTACTTTTAAAGTTTTATCTTTATGTATGTTAGGCTTGTTATCAGACATGAAATTGTGACTAAGGGTCTCACTCACAATTTGGGGGAGATTGTTAGTTACAGAGGCATGCTTGTACACATCTAATAACAAGCCTAATTGTTTGTAATGCTTTGCATTACTTACATGACCTCTTAACTGAGGGAACCTCTAGTTGTAGAGTTTCTGTTTGTAATGTACTTGTAGTAGGAATCAAATCCTAGTTGTGTAATTGTACAAATAGAGTCTAGAATAATGCTTGAAAGAAGTTCCAAGGTTCATGCCTCAAGCAAGGAGCTAAAGACTGTCAAATAATCACAGTTGGGATTTGAAGAATTGAAGAATTTGCCTAAGTACCAATTCGAGAAGTATATTTGTCTATTCGAGAAGTCCAGCATTCGAGAAGTCAGAGATTCGACATCTCAAGACACTATTCGATATCTCTGAAATACACTGTTCGATATCTCATTCGATATCTCAGGGATTCGATATGTCTACTACTCTATTCGAGAACTCAAGAAGTCAACAAGTCAAGATGGTATTCGAGTTCTCAAAGAGTCAACAAGTCAAAGTTTCATTCGATATCTCAAGGACTCAGAAAGCTATTCGATATCTCGAGGATTCGATAAGTCAAATGTTCTATTCGACAACTCAAGGAATCCTGATGGAAAAGAGCTATTCGAGAAGTGGTTCGATATGTCAATATAACAGTATTCGAGAACTCAGAGTTATCGATCAAGTCAATTCTAGTTCTCGAATCACTTACTTAGTCACTTCTCGAATACATTCTTGGAGACAAAATACTGAAGAAATTGTACAAGTCATAAACCTGCAACAAGCCAATGCACTTTATGGACCACAATCTGTAACGTGCTCTGGAAAGCCTACAAGGAAGCTTGGAGAGATATAGAAGAGACAAGGAGCTAAAGAAGTGGATCTAAACAGGCTTTGCAAAGTCAAATCTGTAACCGTTTGGACACTTACTCAAAAAGGATAGACAGACTAGAAAGTAATTTATTTAGCTACCTTATTTGCAGTAAGTAGGCTGTATCCATGTTCTATAAGGACACAGCCTCACTTCAGAACTTAGTAACTTTTGTGAGTCAAGTTTTTCATACACTGTAAGCTATATCTCTCTGAGAAAAACGAAGCTGAGAATACTACCATTTGTATTCACAGATTGTAGCAACCTTTATCTAATAATACATTAGATTAAAGTGATATTGTGTCTTGTGTTGTTTCTTTATCCGCACCTTCACTTCTACACACACAGGCACTTATCTGCTACATAGACTCAATCCAAGAAAAGTTCAAGAATCCATTCACCCCCCCTCTGTATTCTTTTACCGTATTCAATACTCAACATAAATTATATCAAATTAAAATTAAGAATTATATAAAAATAGTGATTAAAATAGTAATTTTATTAAATTAGATGCATTCCGTCATCTGAGCTGGACAGCATTAATTTGGGCAGGGGTATTTCTGTCTTAATATTATGTAACGGCTTTTTGTGCAGACTTGGTTGTATATACCCCAAGTAGCATATATTCCATATCTAAACCCATCAAGGCCTCTGTTGTGAATTGGGGAAGGAGTTCGGTGGTGGGTGTTGTTGATGGTGAATCAGCCAGCGATTGGAGTTGACTGCGCTGGGTGTTGTTCGGAGAAGAGGTGGAGGCGGTGAAAGCGCGGTGAACTGGTCAACTACCAAGTATATTTTATCAACTGTAAAAGTTTGTTAGAGACATGAAAAAGAGTAGATGGGTTGTAAATAGTGTTATTAATTTTAAATGGTTTTCTTGTATGCAAGTAAGGAGATCTTGGTTTAGTATCCAATTCATTCAAGTTTAGTATGATCTTGGTTTTCTCTCATCGGCCACACTAACTACAATTGGCCTCCCTTTCAAATTCTGCATCAACAGAGAGTCACAAGCATTTCATCAGATCAAGAAAATTAATTTTTTGGTACACAATTCAGAAATCACAATTATGTATATCCTCTCTTGCTAATGATTCTTTGTTATCTACATGTTTATTGATAAAATGTAATTCTTTTACCTGATTATCAAGGTTACTGATTGCATCGTCCAGTTCAGATTTTGTTGACATTGTAACGAAGCCAAAGCCTTTTGATCTGTTCGATTCCCTATCACAAACTACACGTGCATTCAGCACTTTACCAAGCTTACTGAAAATTTCCTTGAGACCTGCATCATCTACTTCCCATGGCAGGTTACCCACATAAATCCTATTAGGAGGACTAAACACCCTTTCGGGACGTGTTCCTCTTGGAGAAGCCTTGTTCACTGTCTATCATTTAACTCCTGGTTAAAGAATGCTCAGATTAGTATAAATAGCAGAGAGGGGGTTCTGGTTGAATCTTGAATCAACTTAACAAGCTGATCGACAACAGCCTTTGCAACAGGGGAATTCGTCTTGAAAGTTGGTCGCCTAAGGTCAGCATCTACTTCAGATGCAGTTGTAATCTCCATAATTGTCAACAAACAATTCAACTGCAGTTCCCCTTTCGCTGTTTCAATGGCCAAACATAGCAGCCCCTTTGTCTCAGTAATCCTCTTGGTATTCGAAACACTACCTCTAGCAAGCATCCTAAGAGCCTGAGAACAACTAATCTTCAAGTTAAGCTTCATTTCCGGAGTCGCAAGTAGAGCGCGATGAACAGCGACGGAGAAAAGGTGGAGGGGTGGTGTGTTGGTGAATTGAAGAAATGGTGCAGAGTAATTGAGGATCAATATAATTATCTTTGGCTTTTTACGTTAATACCCCTGCCCAATTAACGCCGTCTAGCTCAAATGACGGAATGCATCTAATTGTTAAAAAAAAAGTTCGGCTATTCATCTGGCAACTTTTATAATTGAGTCATTTTAATGTAAAAACAAAATAGTTCAGGCCATTTAAGTGCAATTACATAATTTAAATCAGGGGTTATGATAAAGAAATTACATAATTTAACGTATGGCAATATGTAAATCGATAAATTTTAAGTCATCATCAGTTTTCATGAAACCCTGTTATATATAGATTTTAAATTTTTTTTTACTCCTACATATACATACATCAAAAATAATGTGCCACTTTTGGTATCCCTATTCAAGCGCATAAAAAAACATAAAATGAGGGTAAAACATAATTTAATCAAAATAAAAAACCAAACTTCACAAGAAATTACAATAAAAAAAAAAGTAAATCAGGGGTTATGATATATAAGAGTAATGAAATTACATAAGTTAAAGTATGGTAATATGTAAATCGATAAATTTTAAGGGTATAGGGGTAAATTTACAGGGAGTTTTTTTTGGATCGATAGATATATAATTATCTTGGGAAGAAAGAAATCTTTAGTAAACAGAGCACTATTACTCTATTAGCTCTTCTTCTCTCTAAATTAATTATTTTTATTGTTCAGTCAAGTGAAACAAAATTAAAAGCCCTAAATTTCACCAGTAAAGTTTTTTCTTAATTAATTAGCTGCAATGAGTCGTGGTAGCGGAGGTGGTTACGATCGTCACATCACGATCTTCTCGCCTGAAGGTCGTCTCTTTCAAGTCGGTACGTATATATTTTTCCTAATTCGAATCGAATTTGATTAATTTATCGAATAATTGAAGTTTGAGCTAATTGAATTGAATTGAATTGATTGGAACAGAATATGCTTTTAAAGCTGTTAAGGCAGCTGGTGTAACATCTATTGGTGTTCGAGGTAAAGACTCTGTTTGTGTTGTTACTCAGAAGAAAGTTCCGGTGAGTTCTCGTTTCGATTCGATTCGATGCTCGTTCGATTGGTTTGTAATGTAGTAATTTGTTTTCGTGTACATTTGAACCTTGATAAATTAATACTCGATAAGTTAGTAAGATGTCTCGATTACTCAATAGCATGTCTTGTTAAGTTAATTATCGATAATTTAATAATTCAATAACCTGACTTGATGAATTGATAGTAGATAAATTTTTAACCTGTCTCGATGACTTAATGCTCGGCATTTTTGTTAAGTTAATAATTGTAATTTAATAGCTTTTTTAATAAATAAATAGTCGAAGACTTACTAATCTGTCTCGATAATCTAAGACTTGATAAAGACTTGATAACTTAATAACCTGTTTTGATAAATTGATACTGATAAAATAGTAACCTGTCTCATTTAATTAATTAATACGGAGTACTTGATAACTTAATAGTCTGTCTTGATAATTATCAATTTATAGAGTTTTAATTGAATATATCTACATGTAAATTTTATGTGTTGTTAATATGTTGTGGTTTTGAAACCAGGACAAGCTTTTGGATCCAACGAGTATTACACATCTTTTTGCTGTTACTAAGTACCTTGGCTTGGTAGCAACTGGAACAACTGGTTAGGCTTCCAATCTTTAGTGAATCACGATAATCCACAAGTTAGATGTGTATAGATTTTTATCGTGCTTATTACTTAAATATTTCAAGTGTTGAATTTTCTGTTAGAGATTTTGTTTTGCGTCATCAGTGTATTACTTGCTTTTCAGCTGATGCAAGGACCTTGGTTCAACAAGCAAGAAATGAAGCTGCTGAATTTCGGCATAAATATGGATATGAGATGCCTGCTGATACACTTGCTAGATGGTACGGAAATATTTAACTTGTAGGATGCAAGTTGTACTTGTTCGTTTGCTAGGGTGCATTTTGTTTTAGCTGTTCAATACCTTAACCTTTTTATATCGTTAGGTTTTTGTGAATAAGTTGAGTAGCTGACAGCTTAATCTGGCCATGTAATGGGAGCTAGTAATATCATATAAACTGTTAGGTTGGCGATATTGATAAATCAAGAATGTGTGATAAGGTAAATCAATAGTAATTTTTTTTCTTTGGTAGGATGATAGTTTATTGGAACTCCAATTGTCATTTAATAGGATACAATTCTTTATCACATATTGGTATAATGTAGAATGTGTATCTGCAAGTTGTATGTGTATATACTAAATAGAATTTTGCTCTTATGACCTAATTTATGTTCTATGTTTGGTGTGGTTTAAAGTAACCCATATAAGTTGTGTAATAGATTAGATTCTTATAAGCTATTATGTGTATCATTCAGCAATACTTTCCAATTTCCAAAGTTTGGTAAATGTGTTGATAAGCCGTCATCCCTGCATCTCTTGGTATATCAAGTACCTGGATACAAACGGGATTATTAAATTTCCACAGGGCATATTTTAAGTCCATGTATATATCAGCATAAGTTTTCCCTTATCTCACTGAAAATTATACTTATTGCTGCGCAGGATTGCAGATAAGTCACAAGTCTATACTCAGCATGCTTATATGAGACCTCTAGGAGTAGGTATGTGACTGTCCTTTAGTTCTGAATAATACTGTTGCTATAAATTATCTTTCAATTGTCGCTGCAAAATTAGACAACGGATTAATCTTGAATTTGAGTTTTGCATTGACGTATTTATTGCACAGTGCTGTTTTCCTAGTTATATATTTCCCTCCAACAACAAGAAATTACTGTATGGGATTTACGTGTATATATATATTGGGAGCTTGGGGGGGGGGGGGGGGCGGGGGAGGAGGGGATATGTACCCATCTGTATGCTTACTGAATTTACTCAATCCAAACTAATATTTGAAGCTTCAGAAAATTAAATTACTCCATCACATGTAGATGGGAGAATTTATTCATGTTTATTATTGTCAACCAATGAGATAGAGTAGTGGATGGCCATATGTGCCCATCTGTATGCCTATTGACTCTACTGGATACAAGCTAATGTTTGCAGCTTCAAAAAATTAATTTACTCCATCACATAAAAATCGGAGATTTTATTCATGTTTATTATTGTCAACCAGTGAGATAAAGTAGTGGATGAAGTAAGGCTTACTGTCTCCTATCACTTTGTTATTTTTTAATTTTATGGCAGTTGCTATGGTCTTGGGTATTGATGACGAGGTCGGACCTCAACTGTTCAAGTGTGATCCTGCCGGCCATTTCTTTGGTCACAAGGTACGTCGTGATCAAATCTTCTTGAGGACACAACATAGCTCAGTATTTGGTTCTGGTCATTAAAATGCTTCTGTTGGTGGGATTTGTCTATCATTAGCTATCATGGCGGGAGTTCATTCGTCCTTAGTTACCTTTTAGGTTTCATGTATTAATAAATTTTATATTTAAGTAGGAATGCTGATGACTGAAACTGAGTTATATGTTACTATGGTGGGGACTTGATATATACAAAGATATAGAGAGGTGATATAAAATATAAATTGTATTAAGAATAATGTATTTGGAAAGATGATTTCCTTTGACTTGTTTAATCATTAACATTCAGCATAAAGATTTTCTGATGGAATCTAGATATGACCACCTGAAATAAGTCTTTCAGAATAAATTAGAAGACTGAAGGACTCCTACACATCCTTCACGGCACTACTAATCAGTGCTACGTTGGACTCTTGGACCAGAAACTTTGAACAAACAGTCAAAGAATTGTTAGGCAGTCCATCAGTGTGTCAGAACTCACCCCGAAACAAACATTCTTTTTCACAAATATTAGAAGGCTTCCATGTAGCTTGAAATTTTTTGGACAATTGTTAGCCAGTCAGTTAGCTGTCTCAGAATCCCAATAGAGCCAATCCTTTAGGCATCTTCTCTTGATTGGTCCTACAAAGTAAAATACCAATTTTTTTTTGTTATACTCAATCAACATATCATGTAGCTTTAGATTTGTCCGCCTTGTCCCTGTCAAAAAAAAAAAAAGATTTGTCCGCCTTGTCATCAAATTTGTCATTTGAAGAATCATTACTTAGCAATGCTTGTTAAGACAAATTGTAAAGAGGCTATTGCTGGAATGTACTATGATGGAGATCCTGTCCTAAGAAGTCGTGCCACATATTATGAACAGGTAGTTGTATACTGTGCTCAATGTGCACCATCAACAACTAGAGTAAATTAGTTCGAGTAGGACAATATGCATGGGAAGTTTGCCCCTTGGTAATAAAATGGCCTGGACTTGGTGTTGGGCTTAATTCTTCTTACATGGCTTAGCAAGTGCATATATAAGAGCAACTCCAGGGCTGCTCAACAAACTCATTTTTAGGTAGAAACTCTTCTCCTCTAACAGGCTTATGTGGCACATCAAATATTTGCCGAGTCCAAAATTCCTCAGCAAATTTGGCCAGTTTTCATCACTACTTATCTCCATATTTTATTATATTTGTACCCTTTTCTATCTATCTAAATCTATTTGTGTATGTATAAAATCATCAATGTATACATTTTGTAATAAATAATATAATAGCTAGCTAACATAACTAATATAATTGGAGTAAAATGAAAATTTGGCTAGCAAAATTTTAGCTAATCAATATTTCTACACAAACATAAGTACTCATCCACCTTACACAGCACTCATAAGCACTCATTCACCTTACATAGCTACATGATACTACACAAAGATGAGCACTCTTTCACCTTACATAGCTACATGATTGTACTTCCTTATTTCCCATATTTCAGTATTATTTTCTGCCTTCTATGTGGTTTATTATGTATAGTCCAACAATCTCTAAACATTGCAAAGATATTATTGCAGTTTTTTGATCCTATTCAAAATCTTTTTTGTTATAAGTGACCTAGCAATGTTTTAGACTTGTTGTTCAGTCTTCCACCAAGGACTATTGTTTAGTAAAATTCTCTGTTTCGCCCTACGATTTTGAAGAACATTAATGCAGGCAAATAATGAAACAAATGCTTTTGAAGTTAGATAATTTGTCAGAATCAAAATTTATAGCAAATTGCTGATGGATGCTCATATAGCATAATAGCTTGAGAAAAGTGTGAAGTTTCACCCCGTTGTCTAGTTAATTATGCACTTCTGAAGTTGCTTTTTTGCATGCCAAAGATTAAACTGCGTGCCACTTGTTCTGTTTAGTGGTCTGTCATTCCTTCATGAAAAGAAAGCTGATTACGTAAAACTTATATACGGTTGTATTATATCTTATAATCTAATCCTGTGAGGAATATTGGGTGGGATACTGGGATCTGATTGATAACGATATTTTCTAGGCAACAAGTGCTGGATCGAAAGAGCAAGAAGCAATAAATTTCCTTGAGAAAAAAATGAAGAATGATCCAGCCTTTACATACGAGGAGACTGTCCAGGTAGATATTACCTTTTCCTTGCTAAAAATTTATTATATTTTCATGAAGAATGTACAGGATGTGTATGCTCTCTTTTGATATGATAGAGTATAGCTAAATTTCCTTCCTTTTACTGGGTTTGAGATCAAAAACAAGTTTAGGTTATTTGACGATTTTTATATAAGTATTATAGAAGGTAATGGTGCAACTTCCTGTTTTACAGACTGCAATTTCAGCACTGCAATCTGTTTTACAAGAGGACTTGAAGGCTAATGAGATTGAGGTATGCTATAACCCCTTGCCCTTGGTTTGATCATAATATGGAAGAAAAATTCCTTGTGTAATTGTGATTTTCTATGTTAAAATGGTACTGAAGTGCAAGTATATTTGCACTACACTGACTTAGTTTTATTTTGAGCATATTGGTGTGAATAAACTTCTCTCAAAGTGGCATTATCCTTATTTTGATATATACGTGTTATTCCGTATATATTGATTGATATATTGTTTATGAAAAATATCTGCATTTCGTATATTGCCAAAGTTTTAATCCAGACCTTTCTTAGACTGAGTCTTTTATTAGCAATAAATCTACCCGTTCTCTTGCTTTTGGCAGTGGTATTAAATCCTTCTTAGGATATAATGACCACAGTGATATTCTTGCCGATCATACTCATATGTTTTTTTTGCAACTGGAATCATCTTCATTAGCTACATTTTGTATTATAGTATTTCTTTTATTTACTTCTTTCCTTTTCCTTTTTTAAGGGTATCATATTATATTTTAGATTGTCAGAAATAAACCTTAATTTGTCTGTTTTCACCATTTTTGCCTTTCGTGTTCTTTTGTTTTGGCTACTATTACTTGATTACATCGTTATCATCTGTCTCGTTATTGATGGCTACTTGTAGTTGTTAGGTATTGAACTGTAAGGGGAATGAACGATGTATCTAATGTTTTAGGAATCAATTGTTTTGTGTTGTTCGGTGATATGCTATTAAAAATTCCATGTCGAGGATAACATTAGTTTTATATAATTTTAAGTTCCCGCTCAGGATGAATAATCATTAAGATTCTTATAGCACATCTCCCACTAGTTTTTGTCATATTTGGTCGGTATTGAAGTTTTATCCTTTTGACAGGTTGGAGTTGTGGTGAAGGGAAATCCTATCTTCCGAGCTTTGTCCACGGATGAGATAGACGAACACTTGACTGCAATTAGTGAGCGTGACTAAATCAACGAGTGAGACATGAATACCCGGGGGGGGGGGGGGGGGGTGCGTTCCTCAACTTGTGTGAATTGAATGTGAAGAAACATGTAACTCGCTTCCGATAAAACTCACTGTCCTCCTTTTTAGAATTCAATGTTTAAAAAATCAGATAATTTTCCTGATATTTGATTGCTTCAGATATTTATTTGCCTAGTTGAATATTTTCTTATGGGTCAAATTACACAAAACAGCTAACTGGGTGGCCAATCTGTCTCTTTTATTCACTTGTGTTGATAACTGTTATACCTGGTGGTGTTAAAAGGAATGCAATTGTTAGAGCAACTGAAAAAGGTATATGATACGTAATTGTTGCCAATTCATCAAAACTGTTATATGTAGCATTGTACAACCATACATCTTTTTAATTTTAGCTTCTCCATCATCATCACCCCCACCATTGTCACCATAATGCACTTTGTAAAGAGATTTCCATATAACAATCAACTCATATAATGCACTTTGTAATTCAAAATTCATAGAGTTGAACTGTGTTAATAATCAATCAACTCATGGGTGAAAAGAGATCATGTGTTGAAGTGTGGAAAGATGTTCAAGAGGTTTAAGTACGTGGATGAAACTACAACATTCTCAGCTGTTTGCAAATCTTGGAATTCTGCAGCTTCTGAATCGAATGACCAGCTTACGACATGCCTGCCATGCAAATATCCCTGGTTGCTCCTTGCTGAAGAAACTGGATTAGACATAAGTGCATGTAAGATCAGTTCTCGTGAAGCAGAGCAGCCTATAACTCGTGGAGATGATCAAACACCACAACTTGAGAATATTCCTACTACTCGCGGTTTCTTCAGTCTCCAAACACAAAAGATTTACAATCTTGATTTGCCCGAGGCTACCAACAAATTAATACTAGGAACAAATAAAGGATGGTTGGTAACACTAGGCAAAGATTTAGAAATTAATCTTTTGCATCCCCTGCATAGGCACCAAATTCCATTTCCTCCTATGCTCACATTCCCTACTCAATACGAATATGACGATGATTACTCCCCAGAAGACGCCTACACAAGTTATCACTAAAGTTGCTTTGTCTTCACAAGTTCCTACAGTAAGTGCACTGCAAAATCAGTCTACCAGCTGTCATCTTCCCATAATATCTGGATCGTAGTGTTGCGCTATGATATCAGAGATAATGGTGAACTATCTAATTCCGGACAGTTTAGGTACTATACAAGTAATTTTTTGGTATTGAAGTTGGTCGTGCATCATTCTGATTCTAATAGAATTCCATCCTGTACTTGGGTAGAAGATGTAAAAGATTTGGGAAACGAGGCATTATTTATAGGGAGAACTTCATCAACATCTGTAGCATCTTCGGATTTTATTAAACCAAATAGCATATACTTTACCGACGACTTGTGGGAGAGGTTTTTGGGTACAGGAGGAGGTCATGACATGGGAATTTTCAATGTGCAGACGGGTGAAATTCAGCCTCATTTTCCAGGGATATCTATTCATCGATTCTCTCCACCAATTTGGTACATCTAAATAGTTAGGTTGCATAATTACTTTTCTTTCTTCCAACTTGTTTTTCGGATTGCACGGATATTTACTATGGAATTCAAAGGTTTTCTTAAGTGAATTGTTTACAAATTACCAGATTATGTTTTTTTTTTTTGCTAGATATATCAGTTTACAGTATGTTTAATAAAAGAGAATAATATGCATACAGTAACGATTAATCCTTAACTTACTCTATTGCTAAGCATAAAAAAACCATATTGGTTAAACTGCATTCTATGCGAAGACAAGTGTAACACTTCTAAATTGAAACCAGATAGTTGTTTCTCAGAAGAGTTTTTCTAGATTGCTTCCAATGCTGGAATAATTAGAGATTTAGAGTGACGTCTGTTCCACTAGCAAGGGAACCAAGCCTGGTGAAATCATTTGCCAGTTCACTCTCATTTACAGCATGGACCATAGCATCATTTCATTATTCGTTTATTTTGCTGGATGCAGAAACAAAAGCAAAAGGTAGATACTTAATACAAGAACCAGTAAACTCGGAGAAAACAATTTTGTAAACTTAGGCCCTTTTTGTTAGGCAGCAGCCACATTTTCTTCACCAACCTCACCAAACATTCTCCCACCAACCCCATTCTCCCACCTACCCCATTCCTTACTCCTATAAATACCTCCATCTCCCTTCATTAATTTTACACCATAATTCTCTTTTCTCTCTCTATAGCTGCTAGATAGTCCATCTAGTAGGGAAGCCGGTTTAGCCCGCTTTCAGGAAGTGTCGGGATAGAAGGTCCTCGTGCCTAAACTATTCCTTAAGGTATTTGGGTCTGACTGCAGCCATCGGAGGTGGTCCCGCTGCAGGGGTCTTTCTATCAGGTTGTGTGATACTGTCCGGGTTGGAAGAGAGAGAGAAGGAAAGGTTGTCGGGAAACAGTGATAGGGGGAGGTTTTGAGATAAACACTTCAGTGAGTTGGGGATATACATAATAGGTATTCTAGGGCTGAATTTTTGTATGAAATTCAAGGGGCCGGATACCCGGATATTGTAATCTCTTTTATCTAGTGTGAAGTTGTTGCTCTTGTGGATGTAGGCTGGGCCGAACCACGTTAAATCTCTTGTCTCTTTTACTGTATTGTTGGTTTGTTGCTTCATTACTATCACGTATATTTGTGGGATCTAAGCGCACATATTTACCAAATCGCTTCCGCATTCGCAGGGAATCGGGCAGATTCCTAACAGTTGGCATCAGAGCTAGTTGTGTCTAAATTATTGGTGCCGAAGGAAAGTCGTTAAGAAAAGTGGTTGTCTAATTTGGCGCCGTTTTGACGGAAGTGCTCCCATTGTTTTTTACACTTACCTGGCCAATTGATTTAGTTGTTTGAATTGGTTTGTGTGTGCAAACGGAGATCATGGCAAGTATTAAAGGATTCACGGTGACTCCATATGATGGTAAAGGAAGTTTTACTCTTTGGCAGAGAAGGGTAAAGGATATCCTAACCCAACAGAAGCTAGCAAGGGCTTTAAAGGGGAAGGAGGGAAAACCAACAAAGATGAGTGATGTAAAATTGGAGGAAGAAGATAAGGCCCTTATTCTTCGTACTTCGCTTCCGGAGTCATTCGATCATTTGGTCACAATCATTTTGCACGGAAAGGACACGTTAAAAATGGAGGAGGTTCAGTCAGCACTTTTGTCAAATGCTGGAAGGAAGAACCAGGATGGTGACAAGGACGGAATGACAGTTTTGGCTTTGCGTAGTCAAAATAATAGAGGAAGGGGTGTTGTGAGAGGATCTACCAATAGCAGGGGTAAATCCAGATACAGTGAAAAGGGCATGCAGTGCTTTGGTTGCAAGGAGTGGGGTCATATTAGGCCGAATTGTCCGCTTAATAAGAAGGATCCAGATGCATCATTGGCTGTGGTTACTCTCGATTGTGAAGATGTTTGCACCGTCTTCAATCGAGGCACTAGTTCTCCAGGAGAATGGATATTAGACTCAGGGTCATCTTACCATGTATGTTCCAAGAGGGGGCATTTTGACAAATTCCAAGATACAAAGAATGAAACAGTTTCTTTGGTTGATGGATCTACTTGTGAGATTAAGGGGATTGGAATTGTGAAAATCAAAATGTTCGATGGAATAGTTCGCAGCTTGAACGGGGTAAGATATGTGCCTAAGCTGAGGAAGAATCTAATATCTATCGGTCGGTTAGCTTCAGAAGGCTACAGATGCTCTGTAGTAGGGGGAGCTATGAATATCAAAAGAGGCCGTGTGGTTCGGATGAAGGGAGAGCTACGTGGGGGAATATATCGTCTGATTAGTACGTGGCCAGAACGTACTGGAACTTCGAAAATCTGGTTATCTCGTGCACGAGGGAAGAGTGACTTGAAGGATACTGCTGCGGTTGTATTGCCTTCCAGTCTAGACGATGGTGCAAAGACTGCTGGGATGGATGCTTGGTCGAAGGGCTTCCACGACATCAACGAGTAGTTGGTGTGTTGCAGCTGCATATGGGCATCGATCAACACAAATCAAGTGAGCAGTGAACCATGCAACAGATTGATTTGTTTGATATGCAGTTGGGGAGTAAATGAAAGATCGATGGTCACACTTGTGTGTGTGATGGTCACACTTGCGTGTGTGATGGACTACATATGGGATTGACCGACGTGAATCAAGTGAGTATGTGTGTATACAACAGATTGCTTCACATGTATGTAGTTGGACAAATAGAGGTCAATGGTACACTTGTGCGTATAGCAAGTGGGCATTCGAGAATGAATGTGCAAACTAGGGTATAGTTTGGAGTCTTGGACTCGGGGGGAGTTTTGTCGTAGGGAATGACACGGATCGAGGAAAAGTTGGAGTTGTGCCAACAAGGTGCAGGTATGGAATGCAAGTGAAGAGCTGTGAGTTTGGAAAGAGGGGGAGATTGTTAGGCAGCAGCCACATTTTCTTCACCAACCTCACCAAGCATTCTCCCACCAACCCCATTCTCCCACCAACCCCATTCCTTACTCCTATAAATACCTCCATCTCCCTTCATTAATTTTACACCATAATTCTCTCTTCTCTCTCTATAGCTGCTAGATAGTACGTCTAGTAGGGAAGTCGGTTTAGCCCGCTTTCAGGAAGTGTCGGGATAGAAGGTCCTCGTGCCTAAACTATTCCTTAAGGTATTTGGGTCTGACTGCAGCCATCGGAGGTGGTCCCGCTGCAGGGGTCTTTCTATCAGGTTGTGTGACACTGTCCGGGTTGGAAGAGAGAGAGAAGGAAAGGTTGTCGGGAAACAGTGATAGGGGGAGGTTTTGAGATAAACACTTCAGTGAGTTGGGGATATACATAATAGGTATTCTAGGGCTGAATTTTTGTATGAAATTCAAGGGGCCGGATACCCGGATATTGTAATCTCTTTTATCTAGTGTGAAGTTGTTGCTCTTGTGGATGTAGGCTGGGCCGAACCACGTTAAATCTCTTGTCTCTTTTACTGTATTGTTGGTTTGTTGCTTCATTACTATCACGTATATTTGTGGGATCTAAGCGCACATATTTACCAAATCGCTTCCGCATTCGCAGGGAATCGGGCAGATTCCTAACACTTTTTTGTTGCAAAGGTAAAAAAGAAAATTATAAATGTTTTCACTAAGCGCCTGATACACTGGTAATATTAGAGATCTTTAAAATTTCGACACTCAACACTCTGTGTCCCAATTCTATTTCGAGTTCTTGGTAGGGCCGCTAGGATCTGGATTTAAGATGGGAGTCGTTATGTGAGAATGGTTGCATATCTGTCAGGTTTTTGAAGTTGTAACATATTTGCTTCTACTTGTGTGGACTCTGATTTTCCTGCATTGCTTAAACATTTGATGTTAATACATTTTATAGTTGTCTTAAACTTGGTAAGAAGTGCCTTCTTCGGCTTTTATTATACTCTGTGTTGTCCATGGATGAGATAGACGAGCACTTGACTGCAATTAGTGAGCGCGACTAAATCAACGAGTAAGGCATGAACACAGAAAGGCCTTCCTTAACTTGTCTGAACTGAATGTGAAGAAACATGTACTGTAACTCTGTTCCTATAATACTCACTGCCCTACTTTTTAACGTTAAATGGTCAAAAAACAAATAATTTTCCTTATGTTTTTGATTGCTTTCAGATATTTTATTTGCCAAGTAGAGAGTATCATTGTTATGGTCAAATTCTTATCATCTATACCAGATGAGTTGTGCTGTTGTGCTTTAAAATTGCATTGCTCAAGATGACTAACTGGTAACAATCTGTCTATCTTTATTCACCATGGTTAAATCTTAAGTATCATACTTAACAATATCTAAATGTCAAAAAAAAAAAAATATTAATCTAAATTTGACAAATTCTCCAGTTCACATAATGCTTTAAGCTGCATATTATTACATTTTTAATATTAAGTTAATATTAAACAAATCTATAACCTTTATTAATAAGAGAAACACCTTTTAAGGGTACCACTTTTTGGTTCGCACTATATTTTGGTTTCACCCTTTTTGGTTCGCACTATATTTTGGTTTCACCCTACAATCCTATTTATACTATAATTCTGTTTCTATGTTGTTTTTTTAATAAAATAGAAATCCTATTATAATTATAATTCTTTTATTACAACTTTAAATAAAAAATTAGTTTCACCCCGAGAATCATATTTCCCTTATATTCTATGTTATTTTTTAAAGAAAATAATAAAATTGAAATCCTATTATTATTATAATACAATTTTTTTTATCATAATTTAGAATAAAAAAATAATACGATCAATTCTCCGAAAGATTTTTCAAGGAGAACAACTAGAACATATTTCTATACAATACTCTAGAACAATTTTTCCTGCGATTATATGTTATTTTTTTAAAAAAACATAATAAAATTGAAATATTATTATTATTATAATTCTTATATTGTATTAGCAATTTTTTTTATTATAAGTTTAGATAAAAAAAGATTACGATCAATTATCTTAAATATTTTTTAATGAAAACAACTGAAACGTGTTTCCATGCACTTCTATTAAACAATCTAAGTTTATAGTTTGTTAATCGTAATTTGTTTATTATAACTTTGTATCTCCTACTACAGGTATGGCGCTAGCTAAAATAAAAAAAGATTACGATCAATTATCTTAAATATTTTTCAATGAAAACAACTAAAACGTGTTTTCATGCACTTCTATTAAACAATCTAAGTTTATAGCTTGTTAATCGTATAAATTTTTTATGCAAATAACATAGTTCTTTTTATAATTTTATAATATTTTTATAAATATTTAATTAAATAAAAATTTAGTAATTAATTAATATAAATCCCCGAACCCGCACTGAAACCTGGGCCAAGTTCATTCACGGGCTAGAACTATAATAAATTGATCATATATTCCCAACATATAGCTAGGTAACTAAACGTTGACAATGTGCTATGATAATTGGAATAATCTTCTTCCTAAGGATCTTCTTATTGATATCGTGGAACGATTAAGTTATGTAGATGATTATTATAGATTTTCCGCTGTGTGCAAATCATGGAATTCAGCAGCAGCAGCCACTGAGAAGCCTTGGTGGCTGCCTACAAGAGTTCCGATGCTTCTTCTTGCTGAATTTGCTAAAGATTATGGCTACTTTGACGAAGAAGGATACAGTAAGGATGATGGTGATGGTGATGGTGATGATGCAAGCCGGATCCGTTATGACTATTTAAACAATTCAATCGATACTAGTCGTGGTTTATACAGTCTTTCAACAATGAAATCATATAATATTGAGTTACCAGAAGCTGCTGGGAAACTAATATTAACAACTAGTAAAGGATGGTTGCTCACGGTAGATAAAGATTCGCAAATCAATCTTTTGCATCCTCCTTCGAGGTATCAATTCTCACTTCCACCCATGATTACCTTTCCTATTCCTCCTCAAGACCTCGAAGATTACGATCCACGAAAAGACAGTAGAAAGTTTATATCGAAAGTTGCTATGTCTTCTAGATTACTGAAGAGAAATATAGATGCCAGCTTCTTTCATAAGCACACTACTCCATTGCCCATTGTAATGGCTGTCCATGAAAAATCAGGTTCTTTAGGTTTTGCTAGATTGGGAGACAAAGTATGGACTGATGCACAAGTTCCTTCTGACATTCACGATATTGTTTACCACAAGGGGAACTTTTTTGCGGTAAACTTCAAAGGGGTTGTATATGTGTGTTGCATTGATAGTGATGAAGAGAAAGGAGGGCCTAGACAAGGCACAAAAATTGCTTCGATTAAACACTTGGTTGTACATGAGTATGGCATGGGCGTGAAAATGTATTTGGTTGAACCTTTGTCGGGATCTGGTCTTCTGCTGATTGTGCGCTACATCAAGGTTGGCATGCAGCTGTATCGTACAATTAAATTTGTAGTGTGGAGGTTGAATCTAAATTATAATGATTCTCTTAAAATTCCCTCGTGTACTTTGTCCAAAGTGAATAATTTGGGGAATGAGGCAATATTTGTTGGCAGAGCTTCATCATTCTCTGTCTCATCATCAGATATCATAAAGGCAAACTCCATATACTTCACGGATGACTACGTGGAAGCCTACCTCTATATAGGAGGTGGCCATGATAACGGGATCTTTGACATGGAGCATCGCACCATTAGACCTCATTTTCAAAGAAAATCCATCCATTGCATCTCTCCTCCGCTTTGGTACATTTAAGTTGTTCCAGTAAAGTCGTTCTGCAGTTTGCTTAATTGGTTGGAAGATATCATATATGTCATTCTATCACACAAATAATTATGTTGCTGACTTGAGTATGTTCGTTCCGCAATTTGTTTTATTGGTAGTAGATTTTATATATGTCATCATGTTACACAGATGATTATGTTACTGATTTGAGTATATTTGTTCTGCAAGATTTTATATTTGTCATTCTACTACACAGATATTTCATCGTGTTGAGTATGTTGTAGCTGTAGTTTTTTGTTTTCAAATGTTCATTAATAGTCTTGATGTATAAGCTCCCACAACTTTCCGATGAAGCTCCAGTAATCATATGGAGTATCAGTTTCCATCTCTTATTTATTGATTTTTCCTATGTCACTTTCTTAGCGAAGGATTGGGATGTGAGTTTAATCTTGGTTTGACAACTTTAACTAGTATCCTACTTGATTATTGCTTCAGACTTATTTAATGAAGTACAAGCAAACACACATGAGCAGGGACAGGGTAGGGTAGATGGAGAGATAATTATCACTGGACATTCTGTAACCAACCTCTTGGTTACCATTGACAAACATAGGGCTCTCAATATATGGATTCGGAACGATGGAATAATAGTACGGAAAAGACATAATGAAAAGGAAATAAAACTGATAATTGGAATTAAATAACTGATAATGAAAGACTAGAATGGAAGAACAGGTACTGAATTGAAATACAGGTATTGAAAGACATGAAATTAAATGACCGAAAGGAGGTACTGAAAATGTAAAGCTGAACAAAACAAATAAAGTTTCTTCTTCTTCGATGCCTTCCTCCGTTCTGAACAAGGTGTATATAACGTAACATATGCTGATGTGGGCTTGCACTATTGGACTAATGAACCGGCCCAATTGTTGTAAGAATAGTCTTGTGGCCCAATAATAAAATCAACATAAAGGCCTATACCCGGATCAGTCCATTTGTTACAATCCATCCCCCTTAAGAAATCCTTGTCCTCAAGGATTATTGAATTTCAAAAAAAAGACTTGGTAAGAACCATAATCTCCTGGATCAAATACTAGACGTAAAACAGTCCAAAACCATGCAAGGAACCTCCTCTTGACAATAGCTAACATTGATGCATCCCATATTGGACTCAATGGAGACGACTTGATTGATGCTCCATGAGGATCAAAATGCTGAGATTTCTGAATCAATAGTCGGCTTGGTTGCTTGTGAAAGTGAAGAGCACTTGTGATCCAAGAAACATTTAGAAAGATTCCCTTTATGTAGGCTACTGGATCAACTTCCGCTTTAAATTCTGCTCCCCAACAACTGTAACAAGGTGAACTAGATGTAACTGATGCAGTTTCAGTTCTTCTTTGTAGCTGTTCTGCTTCACTATGTTTTGTGAAAGAAATTTGTGGTCTCCATTGCATCCTAGAAAGGACATAAGATGCACATTGAATAGACTTAAATGCAACCTCGACCAAATTTCCGCACTCTGTCATGGTGATCTCATCCATATCTTTAGACGCCTGAAACAACTTTGCAATAATATTGGAGTCCATAGGCTGCACAATTCCAGAACTAGTAGACCAAATGCCTATTATATTTATCTCTGCAACTGGTTGAACTGCATTCCTGGACAAGCCACTAAGAATATTGTGATGGCTGACAGATACATACCATGCCCTTCTCTTTGTAGTAGATAATTCTGATAATATATTTCGATGTTGAATGATTTCAGTTGTTGTACTTATTGAATCATTCAACCAAGTGGAAGCAACACCAATTAAAAACAAACAAACTTCGAAACCCCACGCTTTTACAAAATTTATTGGCAGACCTGGATATGAGTGGTGTTCAAGTCTCATTCCAAAATACAGAAGCTCGAGTGACCTTCCTAGGTGACTATTGTGGCTATAACTATAAGGCAAGCAATTGGAGAAAGGCCACTTTTTCCAAACTTCATCTTTATGTATGGTATTCTCACGTCGGCTAATTTCAACAAACACCACAACTTTAACATGGTTTTCTTGAAGCATAAATTGAGTAAAAAGGTCGAGATCACCTGTTGCAATCCGTTTAGCTACAGTCCAGAAAATCAAGAAATCTGCATATCTTATCACATTGTTTGATAACTTTAACAAGTGTATATCACCCCCTTTAATCAATGTATATCCACCCACTTTATCCCAAGTCCACATCCCAACTTCATATACCACACTCCACATCCCAACTTCATCGAACTTTATTTCTTTCCTCAGGATCTTTTCATTGCAAATATTGATAGCACAAGACAACTGTCCATATAACTCATGCCCACCGGGATCAAAGACAAGTAAATATTTCCCACTAACATCCATACAAATACCATCCAAAACAATGGTGATGCTAGTTGCTGGGATCATTTGAATTACTTGCCTCATACAAGGGCCAAAGACAGCATTAAAATCCTTTGTTTGCTTTTGTGAATCGTGAACATAATCTGTTATGATGACACTCTCATATGCCCCATAAACGAAAGTTTCCAGATCTTCTTTCATGTTGGGAAGAATTTTCGAAGGCATTTCTTTTGCAACCACTTGTTTCCCCACCCCGAAAATTGTGACAAATAGCTCCTTGATATAATTAGTGATAACAACTCTTCTCTCAACTTGCAATTCTAACCCATCATTTAGTCCACCAGATTTCTTCCCCACGGCTTCAAATTTAACTTTATTATTGGCCTGAATAATAAAGGATTCTCCAACAAAATTGGCTTGACATTCATCTAATACAGAAACGAGAACCTGCTGTGTAGTTGCCTTTTCAACACTTGCAGGAGCCTTGTTGAATGTAGGAGCAGCACCAGGAGCTATGGCACAATAGTGCACAATCAGACGTCTCTCCCAAATAGTGAGCTCAAAATTTCTCAACCAGTCAGTCATGTCCTCTAGTTCACACTGTGCAGTAATCGATTTCTCAGGACCTACGACAGGAACAAGAATTCCTTCCCTGCCACTCTCGGCTCTACCTTCCTTATTAGCAGGCTCCCTATCAATATTAATGACGCTTGACATTGCAATTTCCTGAATTTCCATGAAAGGACTCTCTTCAAGCAGTGACTCTTGAATTGTAGCCATATAAACTGCCTCTTGTAGAGTTGTAGGCAGCCACATCTCTACAGCCTCACGGATATCTTCATTTAGGCCAACAACATAATGATAACGGATAAGAGCTTCCTGAAACCTTCTCCCAAACAATTTCTCGAGCCTAGAATTGTTGTCCATAAATGCATTTACATACTCCAACACAGAGCTACAACCTTGAGATTTTGACAAGAACTTTAGCACAACGGAATCATCGATATCATCATCTTTATGGTTCACAATTTCTTCCATTACATTTACCACTCCTTTTTGTTTTGAATAATCATCATCAATCACATATTGAACAACAGTGACATCATCAACATCATTACGCGATTCATCTTCGCACATAGTTTCAACAATTAAATCCAGATTTCTCATAGGATTTTTATCATACACTTGAGGCTCAACTTCCACTGCATCTACAATTACTTCATTCTGGACTGAAACAACCGTGTCCACCAATGTACTTCCATCCCCAAAGACCACATCATCTTGTACCGTCTTGTCATCGTTAATCGACCTAACTGCCAAATCATCATGTATCTTATCAATTAGTTCAACTATTTTCGTAAGTGTTTCTTCCCATTGGTTCCCCTTAACACTAGTAGCACTTAGGGTAGCCATAATTCTGGGAGAATCAGCAAACGTGGTAGTGGCTGTTACAGGGGCAGGAGACTCAAGGGTGTAATAAGGTTGGTCGGTAGTGTATATATAAGATGATGGTGATGCAGGAGAGTGATAAACCTGACTAGTGTAGGTATATGATAGTGGCACCGGAGGTGGTTCATACTCCTGTGTGTAATACGGATTAGGGGTACCAACCTGAGATTGGGGAATCAGCGTTTGACAACCGTAGGAGCACGGAGAAGCAGCTATCACATCCGAGGAAGGACAGCTCTGATACCACTTGTAACCAACCTCTTGGTTACCATTGACAAACATAGGGCTCTCAATATATGGATTCGGAACGATGGAATAATAGTACGGAAAAGACATAATGAAAAGGAAATAAAACTGATAATTGGAATTAAATAACTGATAATGAAAGACTAGAATGGAAGAACAGGTACTGAATTGAAATACAGGTATTGAAAGACATGAAATTAAATGACCGAAAGGAGGTACTGAAAATGTAAAGCTGAACAAAACAAATAAAGTTTCTTCTTCTTCGATGCCTTCCTCCGTTCTGAACAAGGTGTATATAACGTAACATATGCTGATGTGGGCTTGCACTATTGGACTAATGAACCGGCCCAATTGTTGTAAGAATAGTCTTGTGGCCCAATAATAAAATCAACATAAAGGCCTATACCCGGATCAGTCCATTTGTTACACATTCCTGGGAACACATGAACTTCAACCTGAGGGCTGCATGTCCTTCATCACCTTCATCCTTAACCCCATGCTGGAACACATGAAAATTCATGTTTTGTGTCAATTTGATACTGTAACTCTGTTCCTATAATACTCACTGCCTACTTTTTAAAGTTAAATGGTCAAAAAACAAATAATTTTCCTTATGTTTTTTATTGCTTCGGATATTTTATTTGCCAAGTAGAGTATCATTGACTCATTGTTATGGTCAAATTCTTATCATCGATACCAGATGAGTTGTGCTTTAGATGACTAACTGGTAACAATCTGTCTTTATTCACCAGTGTTAAATCTTAAGTATCATGCTTAACAATATCTAAATGTCAAAAAAAATAATAATCTAAATTTGACAAATTCTCCAGTTCACATAATGCTGCATATTATTACATTTTTAATATTAAGTTAATATTAAACAAATAATTAACAAAATTGCAATCGTCTTTTAATTTGATTATATATATCTATATATTATAAATTAGTGGATAATCCATATTTAGTTCGTATTAATTTTTTAACTATATTAGATCCATGGACTATCCATATTTTTGGTTTGGTATCCAATTTTGGTTTGTAGAAGATCCATATGACCCATTTTTTATTCGGAAAAGTTTGTATATCAATTTTAAATATTATTAATGCAATATATATTATCTATGGTAAGTTTATTAATATAGATTTGATTTTTTTTTTTGACAATGTAGGCTTATATGCCTTACAATTTAGTATCCTTTTTAAGATAACTAGCCGATAACCCGTGTGAAGCATGATAAATTATTTTAAATTTCTAATTTTTAATTTTTTTAAATATATAAAATCTTGAAGCACCAAGTTGTATATAATACTATATTCTCGATTTTTATTTCGATTGTTAGTTAATAAACTCCTAGTATATAATTTCACTATTAAATTAAATTAATATTTAATATTATTATTTTAATTAATTAAATTTACATAACTTCATTCTAGTAATATAAGAGTAGTTACATTATAATTAGCAAAAAAAAAAAAGAGTAGTTATATTATTAATTCAGTATATGATAATTCTACATTTAAAATCATTTTGATAACTTTAGCATTTTTCTTGTACCACACATACAGGGACAGATTTAAAGGGGTATGGGTGGTCATGGTCCTCTAAAACCTTCCCCAACATCTTAATTTTCTTCAATTATATATATAAATTTTAATTATATAGTGTATTCGGTTCCATCATAAATCTCTTTTGGTTTTCATACATATAAATCTATATTGTGTATTTGATTATATAGTTCCCAAAAATATTTATAAATCTCTTTTGGCTTTCATACATTTAAATTTATAAATTATTCTTGAAAATCTAAAATATCACATATACTTTTATCTTCAAAAATTTTATTCAAATTTCGTCTTTCCAAATCATATTTTCGGTTCCGTCCCTGCAGACATGCATGCATTTCTAGGCTTTGTGGTCGTGAATTTAGGTTTGAGAACAAAGAAGAAAATGGCAAAATGCATTGGGGTCAGCCAATCAACTTGATGACTGGTAAAATATAAAAATAAATTTGTAAATGGCGTTGAAATATTTTATCAGCTCTTACCGTCTTATTATGAGTTAAAACATGCCTTCACTGTATGCCCCGACGCGTTTTCCTGCAAAAAGTTCACATTGAAACATCTTACTCCTATGAAATTTATATGTATGGGGTTTTAGTGTAATATACGGAGTATAAACCACTTATATGCTAGAAACTAAAAATTAAATAAAAAAATTGTAAATGGCGTTGAAATATAGTACATATGATATGCAAATTGATTGTTGAAAAATGGAGAAAAATATAGTAAAATCAAATTTAAAAAAAAATCACCGATTAATAGAAAATTTCAAATTAAAAATAAAAAAAGTAGATAGAATTATATATGTAAGGCTATTTTGAATTTACCTAAACTTGATAATCTAGACGCATTTTAGTAAAACGACACTAATACATCTTGTAGTATAAATAATTGTATACCTGATTAAGAAAAGAATGAGAATAGTTGGGATTAAATTATGTGGAAAGTGGACTATGCACTGAAGTTGCTCTTAAAACCCCCACTGAAGGTGCTGTTAAAACCCCCCGCCCCCCACCCAAGAAAAAGACCACACCACTTGCACCAAAAAAAAAAAAGAAGCAAGAAATTAACTTGTTAAGGCATAGTATAAAATCTCTTGCATCTCTTGTTTTAAGTTTGTGTTTAATTATGATGTCTGAAGAAATAATCTCGAACATGCCACCAGCTCCTGGTGTTTTCAAGTGTTTTGACGACGATGGTCGTCTAAAAAGAACAGGTACCGCTTAAATTTTATATATATCAATATTAGTACATTCAATAGTGAGTTTTTTGATTGCATGGTTTGCTTTTTCATTGCTGGTTTTCTACTGATGAGTTTATGTTTTGTGGATATATGAATGTATGTATAGGGACGGTTTGGACCGCAAGTGCTCATATAATAACAGCAGTTATTGGCTCCGGGATTCTCTCTTTGGCTTGGGCTACTGCACAACTTGGTTGGATTGCTGGTCCGACTATTCTAATCCTGTTCTCTTTTGTCACGTACTACACTGCTTGTTTGTTGGCATCGTGTTATCGTTCTGGTGATCCTGTAACTGGGAAGAGAAACTACACTTACATGGAGGCTGTGGAAGCCAATCTAGGTGGGCCCGTTTGGGAAATCTTATTTTTCAGAAATAAGTTACTTATTCTGGAAAAAAGTTAGGAAATATGTACCTTTTTCTGAAATAAGTAACTTATTTTTGCAAGATAACGAATATTGAACTCCCCATACACATTTTTATCCAAAAAAATGTATGTAAATACGAAATTTTTTCCGAAATAAGTAACTTATAAGTTGATATAATATTTTACCAAACAGCCCAATCTTCTTTTCTTCTTTTTCTGGAGGATTTTAAGTTTTATTTTGTCTAAAATTAAAGTTCTTGTTGTTCTTTCTTTCCTTGCAGGTGGTTTCAAGGTTAAACTTTGTGGGGCAATCCAATACTTGAACCTTTTGGGCGTGGCTACTGGGTACACCATTGCAGCATCTATAAGCATGACGTGAGTGATGACATTTCAACAACAGAGAAGAAACTTTTAATTGGAAAAACTGCTCTCTTCATGAACTAGTAATTAATTTATTCTTCAAACTAATGAGTTCATGTTTTGGTTATTGAAAACAGGGCAATTAAAAGATCAAACTGTTTCCATAATAGTCATGCCAAGGACCCTTGCCACACCTCCAGCACTCCTTATATGCTTGCATTTGGTGCCATGGGAATTCTCTTCTCGCAAATACCAGATTTCAATCAAATATATTGGCTTTCAATTGTTGCTGCTGCTATGTCCTTGATCTATTCTTCAATAGCTCTTGCACTTGGGATCTTCAAAGTTGCAGGTATACTCATTAAACGAGAAAGATCATTTTGCATGTTTTAGATATATTCAACAACAATTTGAGTCATTATCCTCTTTTTTTTTTGTCGACGCTTGTTAAATCTTTTATACACATGGTGTAAGTATGTATTTAAATATTATGTATGGATACACAGAGTATAAAGCTCGAAAGAGAAAATAGAAATAAATGACGGTGAACTTGAGATTTTGTGAATGAGACATCCACTGTCGTAACTCGAGGCTTCAAAAGAGAGATGAGCACTGATTAGATGTAGTGCCTGTTTGGCAAATTTAACTTTTGACTTATAAGTTAATTATTTTGGAAAAAATTTCGTATTTACATAGATAAAAATGTGTATGGTGGGTTTAATATTCGTTATCTTGTAAAAATAAGTTACTTATTTTAGAAAAAAGTACATATTTTCTAACTTTTTTCCAAAATAAGTAACTTATTTCTGAAAAATAAGATTTCTCAAACGGACCGTAAACTTGTAACCCAAACCGAACTTTTTAAAGTACTACTATTTACGACCCATTTTGTGTTTCAAATAGTTCATTTAATACAGGTTCATTGTCAAAAATCGGTTGTAAAGCAGAGTATTTTGTTGTTGTGAGGCGAGAGATAAAATCATAATGTATCGTGTGTTCAAGAACACGTTTTAACAATTTTTTTTGATGAGTTGACTAATTTTAATTGGTTAAATTTTTTGTTCATACTGGGATTCCATTATTATTAATAAAAATAAATTAATCAAAAAATTCCAATTAAACTCTTATTATGTGTTCTTGGGCACACACATTAAAAAATCGTATGCATTATTACGGACCCGCTACAAGATCTTCCTGAATTGGTCGCTACTGATGACTAATACATTTCTGACCATTTATCTTTGTGAATGATCAGAAACAGGGCAAATCAGGGGAAGCCTTACTGGGATTAGCATTGGTGGTGTTAGTGATAGTGAAAAGATATGGAGGACCTTCCAAGCACTTGGTGAAATAGCTTTTGCCTACACTTACTCTCTCATACTCGTCGAAATTCAGGATACACTCAAATCTCCACCTTCAGAATCCAAAACAATGAAGAAAGCTACACTTTTAAGTGTTCCTGTGACAACTGTTTTGTACATGCTGATTGGGTGTTTTGGCTATGCAGCATTTGGGGACCTAACTCCCAAAAACCTCCTGACTGGATTTGGATTTTACAACCCTTTTTGGCTTCTTGACATAGCTAATATAGCCATAGTAGTCCACCTTGTTGGTGCATACCAAGTTACCTGCCAACCCCTATATGCATTTGTCGAAAAACATGCTGCAAGAATTTTTCCCCACAGCAATTTCATTAACAAAGAATACAACATTAACGCATTGCCAGGGGGATTCACAGCTTACAAGCTAAATCTTTTCCGCTTGGTTTGGAGGACAATTTTCGTGTTCATTACCACAGTCATACCTATTCTTATGCCATTCTTCGACAATGTCTCTGGCATTCTTGGAGCATTTGGGTTTTGGCCACTCACTGTTTATTTTCCGATGGAAATGTTTATAGTGCAAAAGAAGTTACCGAAGTGGAGCACCAGATGGATTTCTCTACAAATCTTAAGTGTAGCTTGCCTAGTTATATCTATTGCAGCAGCAGCTGGTTCATTTGCTGGACTTGTTACCAATCTCAAGGCTTAATAGGCCATTCCAGCCTAATTTGTAATTACTACTAGTAATTAGTAAAGGAACAGATCATTCTGTTTCAATGTCATAACAAAGTTGTAACTTTCAGTACTTTTAAATGATGCATATATATGTACGTAATTACTTCCCTTTTTGTGCAACTCCTTTGGTGAATATGAACAGATTTGAAGAAACTAGCAAGAACAAAATTACTGTCTTTGATTCTTTTGTACAAATAGACATGTTGATGACTTGTCGTACAAGCCAGAGATATGTATGGTTGTGTCTTGGTGAAGTGTCACTTCCAATTTAAGTTCCAAGACTTTATATAAGGGTGTTTGGGAAAACTTTTTTGGAGAGTAAGTGTAAGATAAATTTAGAGTTTTCTAACTTTTTTTTGAAAAAGATTAATTTTTTTTTTTTGCAATTTATAAAATTTCAAACATACATTAAATATAAATATTTGTATAAAAAAATTATCAAAATATGAATTTTTTATCCAAAAATAAGTTCATAAATATTTAAAAAAAGCTGTGCCAACCGCATGCACCTTTTGGAATTTTATACTACTAATTGATAGTAACAAGTTTTTCCTTTGGCCAAAACTTTTATACGGGACGACCACGGAATTGAACAACACTGGAAAAAAAAGGAATAAAATCGGGGAAATGTTATTTAGAATTATTATTTTTTATTTTCAAAATAATATTTGTATCATATGTCTTCTCTGCATTCGTGTTGCATATTGTGATACAATATATTACAAATAGTTCGGAAAATAAAAAAAATAATTTTGAAAATAACATTTTCCATAAAACGGTATGAAATAATGATATCTACTAAAATTTAATAAAAATATATATAATATTACTAAAAACATTAAAATGAATGAAACATTCTGAGATTAAAAAAAATAAATGGAACAACTTTTAGTTACACATAGGACTATAGGAGTACTTGTTTGTGATGTGCTTGGAGTATTTACGTACTGTACGAGTCAATTTTAGGAGGACCCATTAGTTCATTCTTGTCATTAGTTAACTCTTTTTTGATTGATCTCACGTGTACACAAATTGGGAAAAGGAAGGGGTATAATTTTTTCCACGGTCAAAAATATTAAAGTCTCTCTTGTTACTCGTTTACTTTTTCTTTTTCTTTTATTTTTTTGTCAAGACTCGTTTACTTATTTATTAATACAAGTAACCTTTGCATTTACTTTATTCCTTTAACATTTGTAACTTGTTTTTGCATCTACATAAAGCCAAGTACAAGTCTAATATCTGCTATAAACAAATTATATAAATATGAAATGTGTTTTTCTTTTCTTTTTATTATCTACCCTCTTTTAAACAAATTATATAAATGTGAAATGTGTTTTTCTTTTCTTTTTATTATCTACCCTCTTTTAAGTTTTCTCTCACTATATTATTATTATTATTATTATTATTATTATTATTATTATTATTATTATTATTATTATATAACATGTTATTAGTACAAACAGGTGACATTTACTTACATATATATTAAAAAGGTATAGTATCATTCTACATTTACAAGTACTCAAACAAGATATTGAAAAAAAAAAAAAAATCTTTTCACAAATCATATTCAGATTGTTGTGATCTATATTTAAATTTGTTAGTGAATATGCAACAATAGCTTCTTAGCGTATAAGATTGCTTGTTAATTCTTTTTAAGAAAAAATTTAAGTTTGTAAAGTATTATTTATAATATCTCTTAAATATATTAGTATTTAAAAAGACATATATTCCCATAATTAGATATAGACATGACCTTGATTTTATTATTTTTTTTAAGTTGTAGTGACAATTTGTAGTAATCATATTTCATTATATTATTTATTTTATTAAGTAAAATTTATTTACGTATCTAAATATAAATGTGTAATTGTTAGTATATATCTCACTAATGTAAAACCAATTATAAGTAGATCCCTCCTAATACAACGTTCATTTGTTGGACATATAATGTAAAAACAATTATATGTCTCCTCTGCATTCACAAAGTATTTCATATTGTGATACAATATGCTACAATATCATAATATGTAATAAATAGTTCTTAAAATAAAAAAAATGATTTTGATACTAACATTTTTCATAAAATTGGTATGAAATAATGATATTTACTAGATGTTATGCCCAAATCTTGGGATAAGCCTTAAGCAGGTCTAATGGGCTAGAATAGCGGTCCACAACTCATAATGGACCTAGAGATGAAGATTGAGTCACTAAAATCCACCACCAGGAGTCAGTCCAATATACTATCAATGACAATGTGGAAGTTTGCGACCCCAAGCTGTGGGTCGAGTTCGCTAGCAGTTCCTAGTATGGGATAGCATCTATCACATCTCTCTGCAAGGTCCAGCGAGGCCTAGAATACTCTCTCTGCAAGGTCCAGCGATGCCTAGAGGTCCAGTGTGACCTAGAGGTCCGGCGTGGCCTAGAAGTCCGGCATGGCCTAGAGGTCCGGCGTGACCTAGAGGTCCAGCGAGGCCTAGAATACTCTTATGAAGGCTCATAGCTAAGACCGACGAGGTCGCATGCCTGTACCGATGAGGTCGCATGCTAGTACGGACGAGGTCGCATGCATGTACCGACGAGGTCGCATGCATGTACCGACGAGGTCGCATGCCTGTATCGATAAAGTCGCACGTTTGTACCGACGAGGTCGCATGCCTGTACCCAGGAGGTCGCATGCCTGCACCCACAAGAGGTCGCATGCCTGCACCCAGGAGGTCGCATGCCTGTACCGACGAGGTCGCATGCCTGCACCCACAGGATCGCATGCGAGATCCTCGTAAGCTCTCCATTAGCCTCGCAAATGAGGCCATACGATTCGAGCATCATGCTAGCCATATGTAACCTTTATTGGGCCATGGCTCATGAGCAGAATAAATGGGTAAAATATATCAGCCCAAGAAGACGTCTAGTGGATTTGGGCCAAGTCGAGCCCATAGAAACCATAGTCCATCTAGGTAACTTTTTCTCTAAGAGAACTACGTACGGCTTGATCCCTATAAATAGGGTACGTAGGCATCTTGTAAAGGATGATTGACAGTTCACCCCTGGAATATCAACAAACAAGATCAGCCACAATAATCATCAATCTCCTTCCGTGTTCTTTGCGTTCTTAGCAGAATATCCGTATTTTGCTTTATAATTCCAACAAAACTCCAAAATATTGTTATAAAATATTCTCCCTATAACACTAGACTTTAGTGTATATATATATATATATATATATATATATATATAATATTTATAAAAACGTTTAAAAATGAATGAAACATTCCTAAGATAAAAAAATCAGTGGAACATATTTAAAAAAAATCAGTGGAACATTACGAGAACGAACAACTTTTAGTTACACATAGAGTGCTTGTTTGTGATGTGCTTGTCAATTATTTACGTACTAAAAATTCAATAGTAAATTTTAGGAGGACCCATTAGTTCATTCTTCTCATTAGTTTACTCTTTTTGGTTTGATCACACGTGTGCACAAATTGGGAAAAGGATGGGGTATAATTTTTTCCATGGTAAAAAATATTAAAGTCTCTCTTGTTAATATATATTATATTGAATGACTGGTTTACTTACTTATTAATGCAAGTAATCTTTGCATTTACTTTATTTCTTTAGCATTACAGTTAGCAATTGTAACTTGTATTTTGCATCCTATATAAAACCAAAGTATATAAGTCTAATATTTGATTGATAATTCCCACGGTTGGTTATTAGCTTTCATTACTGTTCCGGCGATGTTTCCGTAAGTATTATTGGCTTCCATTATTGTTTCGGCGATGTCTCCGTCTAAGTTGGGAGCCTAGAAAACAATGCTTGTTCGCGGATGGTGGTCGTCAAACATCTCCGTCGTGAGAATCAGTGATCGGAATAATAATAATAATCAGGCAAATACAAGTTAATCAAGAGAGAGTATTTGTGAGTATGAATGCTGTGATTTGCGTGTGTGTCAAAATATGGCTAAAGAGTGGTATTTATAAGCCAACCCCTACAGTCCTGTAGCATACATAGCGGCCATTGTAACTACAGTGCGATGGATGTTTTTTTATCTCAACAGTTGTTCCTTTATTTTTTTTGCAGGTCTACAGTTGAGCAGCTGATACTTTGTGCTACAGTTGCCTCTCCTTGCAGCATGGTCACTAGTAGAAAAATGACCTTATATGTCGGTTAAATAGGCCTTATACGTCGGTTAAATGGCGACGTATGGGCTGGCGGCGTATAAGGTCAGAGTCTTTTACGTCGGTTAAAAAGGCGACGTATATTGTTATCTTTTACGTCGGTTCTTCTAAACAACCGACGTATATTGTTATCTTTTACGTCGGTTCTTCTAAACAACCGACGTATATTGTTATCTTTTACAACGGTTCTTCTAAACAACCGACGTATATTGTTATCTTTTACATCGGTTCTTCTAAACAACCGACGTATATTGTTATCTTTTGCGTCGGTTCTTCTAAACAACCGACGTATATTGTTATCTTTTACGTCGGTTCTTCTAAACAACCGACGTATAAGATCCAAAAAAATCAAAAAAAAAATATTTTAGTTCACGTTATTTATTTATTTTTTTGCCAGATTTTAGTTCACGTTATTAGTTCGTTATTGTAACTAAAATAACTCAGGACCGAGTCAACTCAGTCAATGATATAACCCAGCAAAATAAGGAAAAAATGTGTGTGAAGCAGAATAAGGAAAAATGAATAAATAAACAAAAATAGAAGCAGAATTTACAGTTTCTTGTTTACAATCCTATAATTTAATTTAAATAATATTGCAAGACAGTTCAACCAGAAATGAGATGGAGCAATGAAGTACCAAGTACTAGCTGGAAGTTCACCAGAAACATGAAATATAAAAAAGAAAGTAAAATAAGTAGTCCATAAGATATTTGCTGTCTGATTGTGGTTATCTTCAACAAAGCTGTGTCAATGTCATTTCCTTGGAACTGCAGCCCAACAATCTTTTATCAGTCCATTTGCCAGTTCTTTGATCCCAATGACAAGGCTGACCACCACCAACTCAATCAGAAACACACCTCCTACGTACATCTGTAGTATATACACGTGTGTGTATCGATCAGTACATATAAAATTCACCCGACATGAAAGTAATAAAAGTAGTGATTAAGGTATGAACTTATTTCCTTTCAATCAAATTTAAGGATGATAATAAGTTTAAGTAATGATCAGTACTTAAAGCCATCATGATGTTTATATGCTGTAATTAGAGAAATCAGCTAAACGAATAAGTTATAACTCAATTTGTTAAAAGACATAACAGTTCTCACTTCATCATAGGAACTGCATAAAAACTTTGTTATTTGGAATCTGAAATCAACAATCAACCAATCTAAAAGACACAAAGGTGCCGCAATGTATAACTATGCATTAAGCGTTTCTCTCTACGGTCTCAATATTTAAGCAGGGAAAAACTTTTAGATGTTTGTTTGTCATCTACTCAATGTACAAGATTAACCCAATACAAGATTTCCCTGTAACCAATTTCGTAACCTAAACAACCTGAACAAGGATTCGAGTAGATAAAAGCATTTTTCGATAGAAAACAACATAGCCCATTAAAGAACACATGTTATTCAAATTATAAAGGAGTGAAAGGTTATCATAAAACATGTCATACAAGGATCAAATTCTCAAACTTCAAAAAACCTATCACAATCAAGATTACAAATTTTCTAAATTCTGCAAAAATCATGTAAAGTAATTCTCATAATTAACACAAAAACTACCAATAAACACCATACAAAAACAGTAAAAGACCAGAGCAAACAACTAAAATAAAAAATCATACTAAAGCCCCAATTAATAACAAACTACACATATCAATCATTACCAAACACACATAAAAATAAAAAATTTAACTAAAATTCATACCCTGATAAAACAAATAGAACACCGAACTCGACACAACAATGCAGGCAGCAAGGGGAGAGGGCCAGAGATGTCATCTTTCATCATCCCTGAAAAAACATTCGAAAATAAAATTAGATTTCGAAATCAAAATTGGAGATTTTGATTTAAGTGAATCTCCCACTGAAATCGAAGGTGTAAGTGTGTGTATATATGTATATATATGTTTATTCTGATCTAAACTTAACAACCGATTGAGGCGATTGAAGTTTTCCGATCGAAATCAATTCGATTTTACCCAAACCCGATTAATCTTTATAAATCGATTAATCAACTAGTGATAAAAGGATTGAATAAGATGTGTAGCATCTGATTATGATCATTCCGATCGATTTTTAGCATGGAACAGCAAAGAACTAGTCGGAGAATCGAGATCGCCGTTCAGAGCTCGAGAGAGAAAAGAGAGAAATGACGAGTGAGAGAGAGATAGACTGAAAAAAAAATCAGATAATAGTATATAAGTATATTTTAGGAATAGACGGATGTGATAATTCCTGATTCATCCAACGGCGATTCTGATCTTTAAAGAAGTACAATCTGCGTGCTCTCACATTATCCAATAATAATGTGACACGTCACAGCACCCACTTTTATACGTCGGCTTTCTCCTGAACCGACGTATAAAGTAGCATTATATACGTCGCCTTTTCTCAACTGACGTATAAGGTAGCATTATATTCGTCGCCTTTTCTCAACCGACGTATAAAGTAGCATTATATACGTCGCCTTTTACTCAACCGACGTATAAAGTAGCATTATATACGTCGCCTTTTACTCAACCGACGTATAAAGTAGCATTATATACGTCGCCTTTTCCTTAACCGACGTATAATATGACCTTATACGTCGGCTTTTTCTTGAACCGACGTATAATATGACCTTATACGTCGCCTTTGGCAACAACCGACGTATATAACTGCTTTATACGTCGCCTTTGGCAACAACCGACGTATAAGAGGCGACGTAAAAGATCAATTTTGTACTAGTGGGTGTTAAGTGTTCTTTAGGGTGTCTACTTTTGCTTTGGGGACGGTCGCGGTCCCCAGGCACATGTTAGGTTGGCGGAGACGGTTTACAGGGTATACTATCATTGTCCCTCATTCCTTCTATCCATTTTAGCGGTTACGGCAGGGCCGTCTCCAGTAATTTGGAGGCCCTAGTTTGAATTGGTTTAAAAATCAGATATAAATTTTAGTTCCGAATATTTTGAATGTTAGATTGATCGTTTGAATTGCTAACAAAGGTAATATATAGCGGGTTAACGCATGTCGACCGGGAGTTAGACTAACAAAAACTTTTTATGGGACTTTTTCTCTTCAAAGCTCGTAAGTGAAATCCAACTACAAAATTCTAGAGATTTTTTAGTTTGATTTTTAAAATTGTTTTTGCAAAAATAATTATTTTCTCTTAAAAAAACTTTTTCTAATAAAAAAATATTTGGAAAAAGGATAGCAATCAAAAAGAAATAAGACATAAGATATTTAATATTTGGAATAAAATAACAAAAGTAACCACACTTTTTTGGATCTCAAGTTTATACTATATAAAATTTCAAACAATATTGATATTAAAAGAGTGTGACAATATTTTACTAAAATTCTATAAACATTAAATAATGTATATATTATGGGAGGAAAATGTGGCCCCTATAATTTTGGAGGCCCTAGGCACAAGCCTAGGGCAACTCCCCTTGGAGCCGGCTCTGGGTTACGGGAGGAGAGAGAAAAGAGAAGGTACCTGCATGTTGACGTTGGAAGCGTTTGGTTGGCTTTCTGATTAGTGGCGAATAACAATGGGAGAAAAGTTTTCGATTGCCCCCAATGTTGGTTTTAGATGCAATAAAGAAATTCTGGTTGCTCCCCAAGTATTAGTGGCCAACACTTATGAGTTAGAAAAGTTTTGGATGCAATAAAGAAATTTTGGTTGGCCCCCAGTTTTCTTGCGGTCTCTGAGTATGTTTGACAGCCTTAGCATATTGAAGTGGAGCTATAGGATGCTAGACAAATATATAATTGCGATGCGTGTACAAAAATTTTGAAATGTTTTTATTCGTAAAATTTTGGTTTCAATAAATCACAGGGTAATGTGGAAATATCGCTAGTTTAAAGAAAAGGATGAAATTCTTGGAAATAATAATATTGAGAATATAAAGTGGTGGGATGGTTGAAAATATTTATTCAAAATGTTTTGTTTTCTGAGAAGTGAAGTAAATGCTGATTTGTATTAACGATGCATAATAATTAGGAACTGTTGAAGTTACCTCGTAACTCAGAGGGTTGCGGTTAAACAAGGCTGGCCAGCGTTGGAATTGGACGTCATTTAATGCAACCTTTCCGCTGCCAAGGTTCTAGTGGTTATAAAAGCCAATGTTGGGCGTCAAAAATATTATCTGTACTATTCTATTGTTGTGTGTTTTGCTATCAAAGCCATTACTGCATTTTTATCTCCTTTTACACCACCAAAGCTAGATATGTATTTCGTTTTGCTTGTGGTCTTGAACCTGTTGTATCTAGTTAGTGATTAAAGATACTGTATGTTTATACTGCAGATGTTTCTGGACAAGGATCGTTGCACCTTCAACGAAAAACCAGTCTATGAACTGGAAAAAGGTGATTTGGGGGATCATCCGGAAAGTAACCCGGAACTATTTCTTTAGGTCTGTTTTTGTATCATGGACGTTTTTATCTACGGCATTGGTGGTGGATACAAGGAGAATGAAGGTAGTGGCGATGGTGATGGTGGTAGTCCCGGGGAATTAGTGGGGTCGAACTAGGGTTTTTTTATATAATTTAATGCAACTGTAACGAATATGAACTTTGTTTATCTTGTTTGGGTTTTGATCTTATTATGCAATGAAAATGTTATTTAGGAAATCGGTTTGTTTGTTTATATCTTGATGATCGTGACTTTTGAAGTGTGTATATGTTTTAATGAATCTATATGTATGTGTTTGTTGTGTGTGTATAGATGTACGACAATATTTATAGGTAGCGTATGTTGTATGTGGGGTTTGTGGAGATTGATGGAGGGCGTTTCTAGGGTCGTCGAATGTGTTTAGTGTATAGGTTATTGTAAGTGGTAGGTTGCAAGGTAGACTTGTGTAGGTAAGTGGCATTTACTGATATTGAAAAGGTATAATATCTTTCTTACATTTACAAGTACTCAAATAAGGTATAGAAAAAACACAAACAAATTTTTTCACAAATCATATTCTCATTGTTGTGATCTATATTTAAATTTAGGGTTAAATATCAAAGTGATCACTGGAGTAAAGTCCATATATCATTTTACTCACCGATTTCAACGGGTAATCATTTGAATCACTACACTCATACTCCCTCCGTCCCACTGGGATCTTTACGTTCCTGGTGGGCACGGAGGACAAGACAAGTGAGTATAAAATGGGTGTAATATTGTGATATGTTAAATTATACCTAACCGCAAGTGCACGGTATCAATTGTAGTAGATACTAGCAAATACGGGTCGAATCCTCAAGGAGACAGTTTCAGTTTCAATTCAATTGCTATCAATTGTTTCTAGTCACAACGATTGTTTTGGAATTTTATTAACTACTAAAGCAAATTTAACAAAGTTTTAAATCAATTAATTAAGGGATCTAGGGCAATTCAGGTTCACCATGTTTACACCAAACAAATCACAAAAGTATAGCTTTTCAATGAGATTAAGTAATTAAAGCAATGGTTAATCTTTCTCAAGCATTAACGGTTAATCTTTCTCAAGCATTAACACTCTCAGAATATCTAATGATGTTCTCACACTCACCTTCAATTCTGCTAATTGTATGTAAGCCTCTAGTAGTAAAATCTCTCGATCTATTACTCCTATTGCAATCGCTTAATCCGTGATATTGCGCAATTACACAAATTAAGAATTAGAACATATCAATCAGAATTACTCTTTACCCATCAATCTACTAATTAAATTAAACCCAAATCATGGTGCAAACATGGCTCCCGGCCTTAATACCCTAGAATTAAACTACTCACTCATTCTAGGATTAAAACTAACAATAATAATCAAGAAAGCCATAATAAACATGTACTAATAAACAAGATGAGATAAAGAGTACCTTAAACTTTGTATAAACGAAGAACAATAAAGATCCAAATTAAACCAAGTGCTTACAAAGGAAGAGATGAAGAGAGAAAAAACCAAAACCCTAATTTATGTAAAAACGTCTGTATATGTCTATATATCTCCATATCACGTTTTCTCTTCCTTTTATAATAAAAACCCCTTAATAAAATCTGATATCTATCTCCTAATAAAAGTATTTTTAATATCCTAATCAATTTACAAAAAGATATCCATAATTGAATAGGATTTTCTTGTAAAATTCGTCACTAATTTTCTCCTCTATTTCTGGGCTCTTCCAGTTGGATTTTGCCTACTGGACCACCTCTGAATTAAAGATAATTCCCTAAGTTTCGCGTGGACAGTAATTTCGTCAAATTCTGACTTCTGGAACTCAAGATATGGCCCAAACAGTGCAGGCAGCTCGTATAGCCCAATATTACGAATTTTCTCCTATTTTATCTCCAAAATAGCTCTTTTTGCTCCAAATCCTTCCAAGTCATGAATTCTTTATTTCCTACAATAAAACAATCAAATCTATTAAATAAAAATCCAAATCAATGCAAAACACAATAAATATGAGAATAAAATCATCTAGAATATATATAAAAATATGCTCTATCAAACATCCCCACACTAAGCATTTGCACGTCCTCGGGCAAATAAGTGAAATAAAAACTAAGTCCTAACAAAAATCACTTTCGTAGATGACACGATTGCATTGAGCATATGCAACAAGCCGTTAAACCCCTAGGCAGCCCTAGTAGGACGAGTGTTGTCTCGTGAGGGTTTATAGTGAATGTACCCACAAAATTCATCCAACCATGCAAAAGATCAATGCTAACACAACACCACACACACAAGTCCTCTCATGCCACATCAACTTAAGAATCAAAGTAAACATACAATGTCTTGGTGTCGAAAGTGCAAGTATTCACGTAGTCTACTCAACCAACATGCAGAAGGTCATAAAAATTCATGTCAAGTGTAAAAATCGTTGGTAATCATGCTAAGCCCACAAGAAATACATCTTTAAGTCTAAACCTGGGATCTCCTATGCCAAAACAAGTAATAACTCACTTTTCACTCAAAAACGAATATTCACTCAAGAACAAGGTTAAGTGTATCACTCAATTCCAACAAAATCATAAACACAACTTGACACTCGCAATAAATCTCACTCTCAACACAACATACATCACTGATGACAATCAAAAGGTCTTTATTCGGGTTGTAGCGTGGGCTAGGGACAAGGTATGTCAAGTAAAGCTAAAACAGGTTAATGTCAAAAGCTAGTACCCAACAATAATCATTATTCAATTCCCTTTCTATTAAAACAAATACTTCCCCACACTTGGATTTTTCAATAACCCTTACATAATAACTTGACTAGTCGAATGAAGAAGGATCATACAAACATAAGAATGCTCTCAAATTTATTCATTTTTTTCTTTTTTTTTTTCCTGAGAGCTAAGGAATAAGCACAATGATTCATAGATATTATTATGAATTTCGACTAGCAAGCATCAACCAAAAATCAATATTCCCCAAAAGTATGATCATCAATAAAACCCCCCCTTTTATGAACACCTTATTACTCCCTTAAGCACGATACTAGCCTTTGACAATTTAGGATCAAATTCAATGTAAGGCCAATAGAATAAAAAGGATAATGGCAAGTAATGTAGTGTGTCACCGAAAGAATAGGATTAAGCTCAAAGGGTTAACTAATTGATCATGTATAAATGGTGTGGAAATATGGGAAATACGAGGTTAAAAACCTAAGTGCCTTTATCATCTCATCATCAAGTAATGTCATGCATTTCAAGAAAGATCTCAAGTAAGTGCTAGCAATGTAAACAACATGTGGACACTCAAGCAAACGAAAAATCATGCAAAAGATATGCATATAGGCTCAAAACTCACTTGGTGTGACAAAACATAATCAATCCCAAGTAACAAGACTCTCTAACGCACCTACTTGTACTCAAAGCATGAAAACCAAGTCATCTTGCACATAATCATGTCATTCTAATCACTTACAACATCCAATTAAGTCTACCAGCTTCAACTTGCTAGTGAAAGTGTGTGCACAAGAACAAAACACGTCACTTCTCATACAAAAGCGTCAATAAACACAAGAATTCTACGCATGCATGGGTGTATCAAGCAAAATACAACAACTAATCAAATTGCATGGCTAGAATTATTTTTGGTATTTTTTAATTTTTTAATTTTTTTGGATTTTTTTTTTTTAAAACAAGTAATACACTACGTTGAGAACACCTCCCCACACTTAAGCGGTTCATTGTCCCCAATGAACTAACGAACAAGTTACAAAACTACAACTAAAAACAAAATAAAACTACACTAAAAAGAAAAGAAAAGAAAACTCCCCTGGAATCAAGATGTCAGGTGTGAAAACCATCCCTCATTTGCTTAGGAGCCATCCACTCACCAATCATATGAACCAACCCAACACTTTTTTTCCTCGCAAAAATCCCCTTTCCTTAGCAATTAGCCTCACATCAACCGATTAAATTTAACCTCCACCGTCGAAAACGAAAATTTCCCAACATTAGCACCATCTCTCCCATGCTTACGAGCCAAAAGAATCAATACCCAACTCACAAGAAGCTCCACCAAAAATTACCAAGCAATATCACACCAAAAATACCCCAATATATCAAGAATAATATAAATCCCAATTTACAAGAACACAAATTCGTAATCAAAATAAAATTTGAGAGAAGAAAGAAACCCACTACGAATTAAAGAGGTGAACTTGCAATTAATTCCTCTTTAGAATTGAATTTTTGGAGATTTAAATAAAATAGAAGAGGAATTGGATTTTTATGGATAGGTGTGTATATATATAAGATGATGGATAGATGAGATTTAAAAGTTTAATTAATTGTGTAGGAGAGATTTGGAGAGATTAGGATTTGATGTAGGATAGATATAGGAATTTAGAATTGAAGAAATTTGAGTTAGGATTGAATTTGAGGGAATTTTAGAGGTAAAAACACTAATTTTCGGAAAAAAATTCTGGGCAGAACAGGGGTATAACGCAGCCCGTAGCTGCGTTACAGGCTTCCGGCGCGGTACACAAGGGTAACACGCAGGTTCAACCTGCGTGTCTGGGCGCTCCTGCGCGGTTCTAACGCCTGATGCGCAGGCTCCTTCTGCGCGACTTCCGCTTGATGCGCTGTTCTGGCGCCTGATGCGCTGGATGCTTCTGCTGTACTGGTTTTTTTTTTTTTTTTTTTTCCTATACTAATACATGGGTTGCCTCCCACGAAGCGCTTCTTTAACGTCAATAGCTTGACGTTACTTCCTCAACTCAAGGCGGTTTCAAAAGAATTACTGAACCATCCTCAACAGAAAGACCATTCCTACAAACGTTGACATCTTGATTGTTTGCTTTCCACAAAGCTCTTCCATCAGACTTCAACTTGATTTTATTACCCAACGGCCAAATCTTCTTCTTTTTCTTCTTCACACCCCTAGAGTGCTTCTTCGACTCAACCGGCTGAACAAAACTTTCTTCTTCCTTATCATTGGTTTTCCACCTTCGCAACACGTTATCATGCCCCTCTTCAAAAATCACTAGCTCATTATTGAAAAGGACATACCTCAAATGTGGTGGAAGTTTCCCAAGCTTAATACTCGAGAGATCTCGAACTGAAGAACTGTCAATGGAATCAATGTTGTGATCATTCAACTCAAGAATCAATGAATCGACTTCAGCATGTCCTTCTCCTTCTGTAGCTTCAAGCATGAGCACTGCTTCCAATGTATCATTCAATAGAATCTGAGGAGTATAATCTTGGACAATTTCATCTACAACATCAATACTGCAACAAGTATTCTCAAGCAAAGGGGATTTAAGAGCAGAGGTTAGAGTAAAAGCAATTTTTTCATCACCAACACTCAATGTGAGAGTCCCAATTTTAACATCAATAACAGCACCTGCAGTACAGAGAAATGGTCTACCTAAAATAATATGTATCTGACTATCCTCTTCCATATCTAGAACTACAAAGTCTACAGGAATATAGAATTTTCCAACCCTAACAGGCACATCCTCTAAAATTCCAAGGGGATATTTTATCGAACGGTCTGCCATTTGCAAAGTCATCTGTGTGCATTTTAATTCTCCCATATTTAGTTTTTGAAAAACCGAGAGAGGCATGACTGAGACACTAGCGCCTAAATCACATAAAGCTTTATCAATGAACAATGCACCTAAATGACATGGGATCGAAAAACTACGAGGATCTTTAAGCTTAGGTGGAGACTTATTCTGTAAAACAGCACTACACTCTTCAGTAAAAGCTACTGTCTCTACCTCACCAAAAGACCTTTTCTTAGTGAGAATATCCTTAAGAAACTTTGCATATGATGGAACTTGAGAAATTAAATCAGTGAAAGGAACTGTTACCTCAAGATTCTTGACAAGTGTCATGAACTTACCAAACTGTTGGTCCACCTTAGTTCTGTTCATCCTGCTAGGGAATGGGAGCTTTGGTACAAATGGTGGAGGAGTAACTGCAGTCTTCTCTTTATCCTTTTTCTTGCTTTCCTCAGTTCCATCTTCGTTTGTATCTTCAACAACTTTCTCTACCTTGTCTTCCTCAGAATTCTCTTCTTCTTTCTCAGTAGGAACATCGTCAGTAGGCATTGGAGGAGCATTATATGTACGACCACTCCTAAGAGCAATGGCATTCACATTTTCCTTTGGCTGAGTTGATTGTGCTGGTAGAGAGCCTTGTTGCCTTGTAGATGAAGAACTAGCCATTTGAGCAATCTGAGTTTCCAACATCTTGTTATGAATCTCCATCTGGTTCATCTTTCTGTTGGTATCATCCATACTCTTTTGCATCTGTAACAATATCTTCATCATGTCACCTTGATTATCAGCCTGTGCAGCTTGATTTGCTTGAGGAGTATAATTCTGAGGAGGCCTTTGGAATCCAGGGGGATTCATAGGTCCTTGAGGAGGCCTATACTGTTGCTGTGGAGGAGGGTGGTACGACTGCTGATATTGTTGCTGATTAGGAACATTTGTATTCTGAGCATTATTGTTCCTATATGAGAAGTTCGGATGATCTTTCCAACCAGGATTGTAAGTGTTGGAGTATGGATTGTACTGCTGCCTCTGTTGGAAAACATTTGCTTGCTCCATCTGAAAATTATGTGAATTTTGAGCATTGTATTGGCAATCGTTACCATAGTGGCCTTGGATGCCACAAACTTCACAAACAGGATTATTCATAGGAGCCATGGATGACAATGCATTGATGCTCATAGGTTGAGTAGAGGGCTGAGATGTCTTCAATGAGTGGATCTCCTGAGTTAATGCAGCGAGTTGAGATGATAATAAAGAATAAGCATCCACTTCAAGTTTACCCCCTTTCTTGGTTGCTCTCGGATTACTGAAGTGATTGGCAGCCAAATTTGAAAGAAAAGCATGTGCATCATCAACTCCTTTATCCAGAAATACACCACCTGCAGCGTTATCAACCATACCTTTTGTCTCAGGATCTAGACCATTGTAAAAGCGTTTAAGCAGAAACCACTTCTCAAGACCATGGTGAGGGCATGCACGTTGATAATCCTTGAATCTGTCCCAAGCATCCCGTAGAGATTCACCATAATCTTGCTTAAAACCCATCATCTTGTCGATCAAGTCGTCGGTTCTGTTAGGAGGAAAGAACTCAGTTAAGAAGGCTTGAGCAATCTCATCCACTTGGTCAAGTCAATATCATTCAACCATTTTTTAGCTTTATCACGAAGAGAGAAACCGAACAACATGACTTTCAACTGGTCTGGAGTGACTCCTTGATGTTTAATTGTAGAACAGAGCTGTTGAAACCGTTGCAGATGATTTGTAGGGTCTTCAGAGGCAAGCCCAGCAAATTGATTCTGTTGGATCATAGTGAGCAAAGCAGGCTTGATCTCGAAATTTGCTGCTTGAATTGCTGGCATAGTAAGGCCAGTAGGTACCCCACTCGGAGAGGGCTGTGAGTAATTCTTCAAAGATTTGGGAGGAAGGTCCGCCATCTCAATCTTTGGTTCAGATATCTTTTGATGCTTCTCTTTCCTTTGTAGATCTATGTATTGTTGACAAGTAATTCCAGAATCTGGACTAAGAGGAGTTGTATCCTCTTTCGCTTGATCTTCTTTCGTTTGAGACCTGGTCTTGGGCATCAACAACTAAACAAGGAAAAGCAGTAAGATCGGTCTCAGTTGGAACAAGAGTTCCAAAGAGACAAGAGAAACAATATAAAACAATCAAACTAAAATAATAGAAACTAGGCGTCTCCCCGGCAGCGGCGCCAAAAACTTGATATGTTAAATTATACCTAACCGCAAGCGCACGGTATCAATTGTAGTAGATACTAGCAAATACGGGTCGAATCCTCAAGGAGACAGTTTCAGTTTCAATTCAATTGCTATCAATTGTTTCTAGTCACAACGATTGTTTTGGAATTTTATTAACTACTAAACAAATTTAACAAAGTTTTAAATCAATTAATTAAGGGATCTAGGGCAATTCAGGTTCACCATGTTTACACCAAACAAATCACAAAAGTATAGCTTTTCAATGGGATTAAGTAATTAAAGCAATGGTTAATCTTTCTCAAGCATTAACGGTTAATCTTTCTCAAGCATTAACACTCTCAGAATATCTAATGATGTTCTCACACTCACCTTCAATTCTGCTAATTGTATGTAAGCCTCTAGTAGTAAAATCTCTCGATCTATTACTCCTATTGCAATCGCTTAATCCGTGATATTGCGCAATTACACAAATTAAGAATTAGAACATATCAATCAGAATTACTCTTTACCCATCAATCTACTAATTAAATTAAACCCAAATCATGGTGCAAACATGGCTCCCCTTAATACTCTAGAATTAAACTACTCACTCATTCTAGGATTAAAACTAACAATAATAATCAAGAAAGCCATAATAAACATGTACTAATAAACAAGATGAGATAAAGAGTACCTTAAACTTTGTATAAACGAAGAACAATAAAGATCCAAATTAAACCAAGTGCTTACAAAGGAAGAGATGAAGAGAGAAAAAACCAAAACCCTAATTTATGTAAAAACGTCTGTATATGTCTATATATCTCCATATCACGTTTTCTCTTCCTTTTATAATAAAAACCCCTTAATAAAATCTGATATCTATCTCCTAATAAAAGTATTTTTAATATCCTAATCAATTTACAAAAAGATATCCATAATTGAATAGGATTAATTTTCTTGTAAAATTCGTCACTAATTTTTCTCCTCTGTTTCTGGGCTCTTCCAGTTGGATTTTGCCTACTGGACCACCTCTGAATTAAAGATAATTCCCTAAGCTTCGCGTGGACAGTAATTTCGTCAAATTCTGACTTCTGGAACTCAAGATATGGCCCAAACAGTGCAGGCAGCCCGTATAGCCCAATATTACGAATTTTCTCCTATTTTATCTCCAAAATAGCTCTTTTTGCTCCAAATCCTTCCAAGTCAAGAATTCTTTATTTCCTACAATAAAACAATCAAATCTATTAAATAAAAATCCAAATCAATGCAAAACAAAATAAATATGAGAATAAAATCATCTAGAATATATATAAAAATATACTCTATCATATTGTTAAAATAAATGAAGTAGTGGATATAATAGTAATTTTATTGTTAAAATAAGTGAAGTAGTGGGTGTAATAGTGATTTTATTGTTAAAATAAGTGAAGTAGTGGGTGTAATAGTGTAAAGTATTGTTAAAATAAGTGAAGTAGTGGGTGTAATAGTGTTAAAACATACTATTTTGGGAATGTAAAGAAATGAATGGGACGGTCCAAAATAGTAAGTGTAAAGAATCCATTGGGACGGAGGGAGTAATAAATATCAAACATATAACTCTTTTCCCTACTAGCCTACTACAAGGGATGCGTCCTAAGTAACAAGGGATGCGTGCAAGGTTCGCCAAGAAACCTCAACATTAGGACCACTGCAAACATTAGAACAGCATTAAACATACACCACCACAGCTGGGTTTTAAGTAATTTGTTTTCAGTTTCCATTGCAATATTCCGTCCTTCAATTAACTCATCTATTCTGCTTTCAAGATCCTCTTTTTCTCACCATAATCTGCAAGGTTTTCTTCAACAAGCTTCAATTTTTCCTCCAAATATATCCGTCTATGATTTAAATGGGTTATTACATCCATTGCTCTTCCAGAGAAATCATCATCGATCAACCCATTCGAAATAATTGCATCGAAGAACAGCCTATATTTTAACAAAAATTAGGAAGAAATTTTGCAAGTAAAGGACCAAAAAAATGTTGAATATTACATAAATTATACCTTCGTGGCACATGTGAAGAATCTTCTTCCTGGATTCTTTAAAGTCCAAAAAGTGTTGATCCTCGTTCGTGTACCACACAAACAGTACCTATGCTCCCTTGAAACTGACGAAGAACTAGCCGTTACACGCCACTCTGTCCACGTCAACTGCTGAATGAGCCGTTACACGCCACTCTGTCCAACTCTTACAAGTCACGTGGAGTTTCCGTCGGATCAACGGGTTAAATTAACGATCTTGTCATTATTCTCTACTTAAGTGGTGCAACTGAGACCCCGATAAATTTAATCAAAAAATTGATACATGGATCTCACTTCAGTGACCAAAGTGATATTTAACCCGTCTAATCTCACCGTGAACCTTGTCTTTTGAATCCTTTAAATAGTCTAATATCATGTTTGTTTTGTGTAGAATTTTTGTAATACTAATTTTACGAAATGAACATTTGTATCATTATTCAACTGAACAAGTCTTAGTTAAGTTGAACATGTGCTTTTAGTTCATTTACGTTATCATCCCACCTCCCAAAATAAATGGTCCAAAATACCAATTTTCGGAACACATGGCCCTAAATACCGACCGGACACGCATTTGGGAGAGGAGTGTCCGGACACGCATTTGCTGTAAACGTATCCTTTGTAAATTCCATTTCAGCTCGATGAACAGTAGTTCTACATACGCATTTTGAGAATGCGTATCTAAGGATACGCATGACCAGAATGCGTATGTAAAGCTACTGTTCATCGTCTCCCAGCTCAGCCGGCGTCGTTTTTTCGACGGAAACTTTTGACCAAATCCATCGTGCAATTCAGGCATCCACCGTTAACGTACAATACACCAAAATCATCGTCTCCTCCTCCTCTACAAGCCTATGTGCTTCTTTTTTTGTGTTTGTTGCCGGATTAAAAAGTCCCAAAAAGAGTTCAATTTTCCGATCTAATTTCCGATCTCTTCGTCTACGCCCCTGCGGGGCCAGAATGCACAAACCAAATACTGGAAAGGGATGAGGGAAGTGAGGGCTTCATTTTGATGCCATCAATACCACTGGAGGTGGCCTGAATAGGTAGATCGAACGAGGGCGTTTTTTGGGCGATTTTTGGTCGCCGGAGCGAAGAGTTGTTTTCTGGCGTGATGACGTCATCACGCATACTGCAGTTGCGTTACCCCTGTTGCGCATGTGAGGAATGCGCAACACAGGTCACGCATGTCCAGAATGCGTGACCCGTAGGTATTTTGGGCCGCTGCTCCCGCATATCAGTATTTTGGATCATGGGTCTCCAAATCTAGGCATTTTGGGCATTTTCTCAACTATAATCACCTTGCTCATCACCGAGTTTATATTCGTTAGTTGTTAAATGTATAGTGTTAACAATTTAATTCTTTATCTTTTGTTAGAATATAATATTAGATTCATATAATACTCACTCTAGTATTTTAAGGTTTTAGATAAGTTAATTATTTTAATTATAATTAAAGCACTTTGAAGTGTGTTTAAAAATTAAACCATCATATAATTTAATATTTGAGTAATAATCATCATTCAATGCTCCATCTGACACATAACAATTGAAGTTGATATAATTTTGTCTAATTTGCATAAAAAATTGGCGCTCAAATGAATTAAACATTAAATTGAATACAAGAAATTGCAACCAGTTCCAAATTAGTTAATTTAATTTTGAGTACATAAAAACTATATTTTTATTTAATTGATTTAATGTTACCAATTAACATATAGAATCTAGTTGTGTTTACTGTATTGTAAAATATGCAACTGATCACAATCAAGCTTTAAACAAAAAATAATATTAGTTTTCACTAATTTCTCACTTAAAATTAAGAATAAATATTGGCATACACACTAATTCACTACACAACTCACTACCATTAATTTAGGGATGATTTATCACTACAATTACCTTATATATTTTTTATAAAAGTAACTAAAATATTAAAGTGTGAATAATATTAAGGGATTGGGTCCACAATTCATCCCTAAATTAATGGTAGTGAGTTTGTGTAATGAATTAGTGTGTATGCCAAGATTTACTCTAAAATTAAATCATACGTCATACGGAGTATTATTTTATCCTAAATTAACTTTTTCAACTACAAATCATGTAAATTGAATTCGATGTGAAAGGGTTATATATCTCCCATTCTTATATGTTAATCCATCATCACATTAGCGTGTGTTAATTATAAATAATACACCATTTAACACCAGAAAAATAAATAAATAACACACTATTTGTATGTTTGTGGACTACAATTTCATGTGCAATCTATTGATTCTCGTGGTATATGTTTTTTTTCTTAACTTTAAAAGTGGTAGATGTTTTATCTTATTAAATGTATGATAATGGGTTTCATGTTCCTGAAATGAATTTTTAATTAATTAAATAAGATTAATAGAATTTGTGTAAAAAGATATTTGGGCTTTTTTTTTAATTTATGTATTAACATTTTTGAAATTATCAAAATATTTCATATTTCTAGATTTTATTAACAAAAAATCATATTTTTATCTAGGATTTTTTAACTTATATATTAATATTTTTAAAATTATTAAAAATATTAAATAATTTTAGATTTTGTCAATAAAAAGTCAGGTTTTCATCCGGTCCAAACGGGACTTTTATCCGAGTTTTTTCAGACTTTTTTGTTAAATTCCTTATTTTTTGATTTAAGAATTGAAATAAGGAAGTTGTTGGACTTACTATAAGAAATGTAGGAGGGTCAGGACTCAGGACCCTATTTGAACCCTGCCTCATCTCTTGTTATGGATACATGAAATTAAACATTTTTGTTATAAAAATGTCATAATTTTCTTATACTAGCTGTAATATCCCGTAATTTTTAAATAACAATAATAAAGAATAATAGAAAAAAAGAATAAATATTATTAAAGGTTAGGAATTAAAATTGAATTAGAAAATATGAGTCTAAATATGGATGAGATTCTAAAATTAGGATAATAATTAGTAAAATTGGGATTAGAGTTTTAAAAATATATTTAATTAATTCTTATTTAGAGGATTTTAGAATTTCTTTTTGTACAAGTTATTTAGAGTAAGGATAAGATTTGTTATTAATAGAAAGAAGCATGAAAATATTTTTGTGAATCAATATCTTTTTAATTATGTTAATTATGTGTATTAGAATCTCTTAATTTAGATATTAGTTGGAGAGATAGTAGATATTTAGGTGATAAATTTTAGAATTACCTATCATTGTTTAAGGGTTTTTAGGCTATATAATAAACCCTTTGAATATGAATTGAAATGTACAAAAACTTGTTGAGAAGGTACGTTTTCATTCTTTTTAATTTATAAGCTCTCCTTGCGTGCTTTTATTTGCTAACTGTTATAATGTATTCCCTACTGGATAACAATAAAGGAGCTAATAATATTAATACTTGAGCAATAGATGGAGATAGAGAATAGAACTTGGTGCAAGAATTTTAATTCACAAGATACAGAGTATTTATAGAGCAATTTTTGCTAGCCATATTTGACAAAATGGCAATCACCTATATTTTATAAACTAGCCACGTTTTACAACACTCCCCTTTGATTGTCATTTAGTACGGATCATAGACTGTCTCGTTAAAACCTTTTTAAAGAAAAACCCAGTAGGATAAAAATTTTGACGAAGGAAAAAGAGTACAGTCTCCCCTTGGAAAAACTAATCATTCATTGAAGCTTTGCCGCAACATATCTTTGAGTCGGCGCATCCCAATGTTATGTCGTAGTTTACCAAATGTTGAATTTGGTAATGATTTCGTCAATAAGTCTGCAAGGTTGTCACATGACCGAATTTGTTGTACATCAATTTCAATATTCTTTTGAAGTTCATGAGTGTAAAAGAATTTTGGCAGGATGTGTTTCGTTCGATCTCCTTTGATATAGCCTTCCTTGAGTTGTTTAATACACGCTGAGTTGTCTTCGAACATAACAGTAGGAGTATCTGAAATACTTGATAAGCCACATGATTCTCGAATATGTTGAATGATGGATCGTAACCAAAAACATTCTCTGCTTGCTTCATGAATTGCAAGTAACTCTGCATGGTTAGATGAAGTTGCCGCCATAGTCTGTTTTGTAGACTTCCAAGAAATAGCGGTGCCACAATATGTGAACAGATAACCTGTTTGAGATCGTCCAAAATGTGGATCTGACATGTACCCAGCATCCGCATATCCAACCAGATGTAATTTTGAATTGTATTGAAAGAATAACCCAAGATCAATCGTTCCACGAAGATACCTGAATATATGTTTGATCCCATCCCAATGCCTTTTAGTTGGATCAGAACTGAATCTCGCCAACAGGTTCACAGCAAATGCAATATCAGGTCATGTGTTATTTGCAAGATACATAAGAGCTCCAATTGCACTAAGATATGGAACTTCAGGTCCAAGTGCATCTTCATCTTCTTTTCTAGGACGGAAAGGATCCTTCTCAACTTCTAGTGACCGAACAACCATTGGTGTAGTTAGTGGATGAGCTTTGTCCATGTAGAACCGATCAAGAACTTTTTCTGTGTAGGTTAACTGGTGAATAAATATGCCTGAAGATAAGTGTTCCACCTGTATACCTAAACAAAATCTTGTTTTTCCAAGATCTTTCATTTCAAACTCATTTTTCAAATAGTTAGCAGCATTATTAATATCTTCAGAAGTACCTACAATATTCAAATCATCCACATATACTGCAATAATAACAAAACCAGATTGTGACCTTTTGATAAACACACATGGACACACTTGATTATTTATATACCCATCATTCAATAAATATTCACTAAGCCTGTTGTACCACATACGACCAGATTATTTCAAACCATATAATGATCGTTGCAATTTAACTGAGTATAAATGTCGAGACTTAGTTTCCTCCAATTTTAATCCTTCAGGGATTTTCATATAAATATCACTATCAAGTGATCCATAAAGGTAGGCTGTCACAACATCCATGAGACGTGTTTCCAATCTTTCCATACAAGCCATACTCATCAGAAAACGAAAAGTAACTCCATCCATTACAGGAGAGTAAGTTTCCTGGTAATCAAAACCAGGCCTTTGAGAGAATCCCTGGGCTACCAGCCGGGCCTTATATCTTACAATTTCATTTCTCTCATTTCGTTTTCGTACAAACACCCATCTATTCCCGACGGGGATTATACCGGCTGGTGTTTGGACTGCAGGTCCAAAAACATTTCTCTTGCGCAAGGATTGCAATTCTTCCTGGATTGCAGTTTTCCATTTTGGCCAATCATCTCTTTGTCGACATTCTTCCACACTTTGTGGTTCAGGATCGGAGTTCATAATAATATCACATGCCACGGAAAAAGCATACACATCATCAACCTCACTACTCTCACGATCCAATAATTTCCCGTTATGTACATAACTCATTGAGATCTCATAATTTTCAGGTACCTTTGCTTCTATGGAAGCATGTGCCACTTCAGGGACAATATCCTCTTCTAGAGGTAATACCACTTTAGGTGGTTTTGTCACCGCCACTTCAGAGGCTTGAACCTCTTCAGGAGGTGATACCACTTCCGGGGTATTTGATGTAGTTACTTCAGGAACATTTGCCACTTCAGGTGCAGGTCCATTCAATTTCCGTTTTCGTGGTATAACATCTTTCGCACCAATAGGTCTACCACGCTTTTGGCGTGGTTTTGAATCACCAACCAATTCTTCAGGAATTGATTTATGAATAGGTATTTCAACCCTGGCCGGGGCATTAACAGCGGGTATATGCGATTTTATAATAAGTCTAGAATCAGTAAAAGCGTCTGGCATTTGATTAGCAATATTTTGCATATGAATGATTCTTAAAACCTCAGATTCACATTGTTTAGTACGTGGATCAATAGCATTTAATCCTGATGCATTCCATGATAGTTCAGAATTTAATTTATGCAAAACATTATCTCCCCCTAATGGAGGAAACACAGACTCCTCAAAATGACAATCAGCATAACGAGCAGTAAACACATCACCGGTTAACGGTTCAAGATATCTTATGATAGATGGTGAGTCAAAACCAACATATATGCCTACTCTTCTTTGTGGACCCATTTTGGATCTCTGTGGGAGTGCAATAGGAACATATACGGCACATCCAAAAATCTTAAAGTGAGAAATATCAGGAACTTGACCAAGAACTAACTGTTGAGGGGATTGTTTGTGGTAAGCAGATGGTCTTATCCTAATTATATTTGCAGCATGGAGTATTGCGTGGCCCCAAACGGATGTAGATAATTTGGCTCTCAAAAGTAAAGGACGTGCAATAAGTTGAAGCCTTTTAATTAGGGATTCTGCTAAGCCATTTTGTGTATGTACGTGAGCTACAAAGTGTTCGACTGAAATTCCTACTGACATACAATAATCATTGAAAGTTGCAGATGTAAATTCAGCAGCATTATCTAGTCGAATCGATTTAATGGGATGGTCAGGAAATTGGGCTCGTAATTTGATTATTTGAGCAAGTAGTTTGGCAAAGGTTGTATTTCGTGTAGAGAGTAGACAGACATGTGACCATCTAGTTGAAGCATCAATTAGAACCATAAAATATCTGAATGGACCGGATGACAGATGAATAGGACCACAAATGTCACCTTGAATTCTTTCTAAGAAACTTGGAGACTCGGTTTGAAGTTTAACTGGAGATGGTCGGACAATTAGTTTTCCTAATGAACATGCAGAGCAGGGAAGTTCATTTTGAGGTATGACCTTTTGATTCTTAAGAGGATGTCCTATAGAATTTTCTATTATACGACGCATCATAGATACTCCTGGATGACCAAGTCTTTCATGCCAAATGGTTAGTGATTGTGGGTCTATGATTTTTGGAATGACGATATTGTTAGACTCAATGACTCTAATTTGGGTAGCATATAATCCAGAAGATATGGACTGTAATTTTTCTAAGATTTTCTTTTGACCTGAAAAGGTTGAAGTGATAAGAAGATATTCCTTTTCATTCTCACTAGTAGTTTCTACGTGGAAACCATTAAGACGAATGTCTTTAAAACTCAAAAGATTTCTTGTAGATTTACTAGAATATAGAGCATTATGTATGTGAATTTGTGTCTCACTTGGTAGGATAAAACTGGCTTTCCCAAAACCCTTTGTTATATTTGATGTTCCCGAAATGGTCCAGACATGTGAGTTGGTTTTAATCAACTGTGAGAAATATTTCTGATTTTGTAGAATTGTGTGAGTGGTTGCGCAATCAGCAATGCATAAATCTTCCATATTTATACTGTGCACAAATATAAGTAAACAATAATTTTATTAAAGCAGACACTTGTACATAAAAACAAGAACATAAAACAAGTACATGAAATCAAAACAAATACATAAGACATAATCATTTAAAGCGATACTAATCATCTAAGCCGTAGTAAAGATTAGCATTATTATTAGGTTCATTTGGAGTCTTGTTGATTGGTTCATCATTGAAGCTAGCCAAATTTGTTTCCACCCTTTGCCCATTCTGTTTTTTAGATGCCTCGTAAAGATATACAAGATGTCTAGGTGTGTGACAAGTACGAGTCCAATGCCCATGAGCTCCACATCTAAAACATATATCTCTAGTATCTCCTTCCTATGGTGCCTTCCTTTTATTTGGCACATCATTTTGCCACTTCTGGTGACTAGAGTTGTTGTAACCATCACGTTGCCACTTCAGGTGGCCAAAGTTATACTTATTTCGAAAACGACCACAAAAATTTCCACGCCCACAATTTCGTCCATAATCTCGTCTTCCTCTATGCCCTTTCCCACGATCATTCTTCCGGAATGACGTGTTATGTACTTCAGGTAACTGGGCAGATCCTGTGGGACGTATCTGATGATTTTTAAGCAACAACTCATTGTTTTTCTCAGCTACAAGAAGGAGAGAAATCAGCTCACTATATTTCTGGAAATTGTGATCCCTGTATTGTTGTGCCAAGATCATAGTGTTGGGGTGAAAGGTCGAAAGGGTCTTTTCAATCATCTCAGCATCAGTAATTTTCTCACCACACAAGATTAGCTTTGAGCTTATTTTGAACAAGGCAGAATTATATTCAGCAACAGATTTAAAATCTTGTAATCTTAAATTGATCTAGTCATAACGGGCATGTGGCAAATGGACAAGTTTTTGGTGGTCAAATCTATCTTTGAGATTGGTCCAAAGGGTGAGTGGATTTTTAACTGTGAGGTATTCAGATTTTAAGTTTTCGTGAATGTGGTGCCTAAGGAAAATAATTGCTTTGGCATTTTGTTCAACAGTTGGGGTTTTTCCTGTTTCTATTGTATCCTTTAGCCCGTTGGCACTAAGGTGTAATTCCGCATCGAGTACCCAAGACAGATAATTATCCCCGGATACATCCAAAGCAACAAAGTCTAATTTTAAGATTCGCCATTCTGAACGTAAAATAAATATTTAAAACATGGTATATCAATATGGTATATTAAAGCATGAACAATTAATAAAAATTGTAGCATAGAATAATAGATAACGTAATATAAATATTAAAATTACGTTAATATAATCAATTTTTGATTTAAACATAAATATATTTATAAATATATTTAGGTAGAAAATCCTGCATAAGTTAGTTCGTGCACAAAGGTTATTGTACGATAATTAATAATTAATCAATAGCATAATAAAGCACATTTTGATAGTGGTATGGGCATTTCTCTTTTAAGACCATTAAGTTCAGAGTTTCTTTTTAGAAGATTTCCGTAGGCGGATTAACCGACCATGTAAATAAAAATTCGGTATAGTAGGCGGATTAACCGACCATGTAAATAAAAATCCAGTATAGTAGGCGGATTAACCGACCATGTAAAAAAAATCTTATATATTAGGCGGATTAACCGACCATATGTATTTAGATTTTATAGTAGGCGGTGCTCCGGCCATATATGTATAAAAATAAAATTATACCTTCTCAGTTCCTGCAGGGCTTCGTGCTGATAACGTGTTATAATGTATTTCCTACTGGATAACAATAAAGGAGCTAATAATATTAATACTTGAGCAATAGATGGAGATAGAGAATAGAACTTGGTGCAAGAATTTTAATTCACAAGATACAGAGTATTTATAGAGCAATTTTTGCTAGCCATATTTGACAAAATGGCAATCACCTATATTTTATAAACTAGCCACGTTTTACAACACTAACTGAATAATTCGTGTGACTTGTTATTGGTATAATAAAAATATTCATGTTGGGCGCCTTTGAGTTTACTGCTTATGGATGCATAATTCGAATTATATAATTTATACATGTGTACAAGCCTTGTTTCTCATGTCTTTTATTATACTCCCTCCGTCCCGGTGGGATCTTTACATCCCAGCTGGACACGGAGGACAATATATATATGAGTCCCGTTCTAGGGAGAACCATCTTACGTGGAGAACCGTGGAGAACCACTTAAAAAGCATTAAAATAGTCCTTTATATAATGCCCCTGGCGGGGCCCCTTCACATAAAAGTCTTATAATTCTACCCTCTATCCATTCATAAAAAAAAAACAAATTTAAAAAAACTTTTAAAAAAATTTAAAAAAATGTTGCCACGTCATCATTTTTTGAAAATTTAAAAAAAAAAAATTTGTAATTTTTTTTATAAATAGATAGAGTATAGAATTATAAGATTTTTTTGTGAAGATGCCCCTGCGGGGCCCTTATATATAAAGCAATTATAATGTATTTTAAGTGGTTCTCTACGATTCTCCACGTAAGATGGTTCTCCATGGAACAATGACCATATATATATATAATAATGGTATTTGAGATATTGGAGAAAAGTAATGGGTATAATAGTATTTTTTATTATTAAATATGAGATAGTGGGGGATGGTAGTGGGTGTAATAGTGAGAAAACTTATTACAGTATTTTTGGAATGTAAAGAACCCAAAATAGTAACTGTAAAGAATCCATTGGGATGGAGGGAGCATGTAATCAATCTCCATGAACAAAATATGTTTATGCTAGTGCAATTTGAATTACTCTGTAATCAGGTTACGTAGACATGAACATTTTTAATCATAATTAAATTTAAGTTGTTTGGATTAATTGATTTATATAGCATAAGTTTAAAATAATTAAATATTGTTTAATTTGAACTCGACTGCTTGTTAACATAATCTGATGGATACATGTTTTTGTTAGTTACAGTAATTATAAATATCAGCTTTGTCATTCACGTACATTAGAGATTTTAGATATTTAGTTTTGATTATTCGATAAATCATTGTCCAATTGTTATTTTGTGATCATTATTTTAGTGAAACAAAGAAATAGATTAGTTCATTGTTACAGGCATGCGAAATGGTAATAAGTATTAAGAAAAGTGTGTTCTTGTTTGTAAAGTTGCATGTTAAAACTATATAGGTTGAGTAATTTACATATTAATTTAGATTGTCATCGATTGTTAATATGTTTGACTTGACTTTAAGATCACCATGTTGTTCTATGTGATTTGTATAATTTAATTTAGGGCCTGTTTGTGTTATAGTAAATAGGAAATAAGTGTTTTAATTGCTAAGCTTTGTTCGATTAAATTTTTAGGATTGTTCTTCCGGCATAAATTTGTAAGTGTTTGGTGGCGTTTAAGGTAAGTACTTTTAAACTTACTTTTATTTCCGAAAAGTAAACTTCGATTATGCCACTTTTGATTTTCGTATAAGATATAAGATTTTGTTTTTAATTTTCGTATAAGATATAAGATATTGTTTCGAACTTTATAAGATATAAGTATTTGATTTTAGAATCCTCAGTCTCTACGTTTCGAACCCGTTCGTAATTTACGCTATAGTTCCGGAACTAGTTTTAGATATCTTTAGTAGGCGCACAAGTGTGCAACTTTAGATACCTATTAAGGGCGCGTGATTATTGAACTTTAGATGCCGGTCACTGGCAAAGTGTGGCGAAAGAATAAGAATAAGAATAAGATGCCGGTCACTGGCAAAGTGTGGCCGTAGATCAAGACTGTGGTATTTATAAGAATTTCGTTTCTCTTTTTGTTCTATTTTTCCATTTTGTATTCAAATTCTGGATCTGTAAAATATAAACTTTGGGTTGGAATTGTTTTCGTAAATGTTTTGCAAACTTATATTTGATTCTGAAAATTGTTATATTAAAACACCCATTGATTTTTGAAAGTATTTGTAAGTCAATCTGTTACTTGCTGAGCTGTGTAACCCACTCCTTTCTGATATTTCAGGTTCGTATATTGTGGAAGCTTATTGAGATCAATGTGGATGTGAACTTCTGAATTTCGTGCTACGTGATTGATGTAATTTATTGGATAAGATTTATTGTGCTGTTAGACGAATTTGTTAATTGCAAGATGTTGATTATTGAATTTGTAGAGCTACGCCTCAAAATTTATTGTTTACGTTATTAAGTTGACTTTAGGTTTGACTTTTGTGGAATTTGGGATTTATTGAGTAAAGAAATTCATTTTATTTTAATTTTGAAGTTAGAATTAATAGTCCGAAAAGTCGGGCTGTTACAGTGTAACACCCCAGTCCCACATCGAGGAGATTTGGGACTTTACTTAAGTTTATAAGGCAAAGTACTACTACTAATTGCACCAACAAAATCATGATCTTTTGGGGGCCTGTGGTGGGCTTGTGGATTACCCAAGTTGGCTGCATTTGGGCCAGTTTACTTTGGCTTATTTCGGATTCGTGATCGGGACTCGACCCGATTTTCGAAAATTACTCGGGATTTGACCCGGGTTATCACATATGGTGAGCCGACTCTCGAAAGCTTGATTCATCAAGTTGCCGGAGGTGGGGACACGAAGGCTGGTGGTATTATCCCACAATGGATAGAGGTCTGGAGGTGGGGACACGAAGCCAGCCGGTATTATTCCACAATGACTAGAGAGGAACGATCCGAACCTATGGGATATTCGTTCAGGCCTGACGAGGACGTCAGGAGTTTAACTGGGGGAGTTTGTAACACCTCAGTCCCACATCGAGGAGATTTGGGACTTCAGTTCAGTTTATAAGGAAAAGTACTACTACTAATTGCACCAACAAAATCATGATCTTTTGGGGGCCTGTGGTGGGCTTGTGGATTACCCAAGTTGGCTGCATTTGGGCCAGTTTACTTTGGCTTATTTCGGATTCGTGATCGGGACTCGACCCGATTTTCGAAAATTACTCGGGATTTGACCCGGGTTATCACACTAGCAAATTCTATCTATTCTCTGTTGAATGGTGATCCTTATGAAATCAATTTCACGGACATTTTTCTCTGTGATTATATATCTAATTTGCATTCGCCAAAAATGTAAAATTACATACTTCTTATAAAAAGAAATAACTGAAGGCTAAATAACTATCTATCTATATCTATATTAATATATAATAAGCAAATAGGGTATAATTTATAATTTGGTTGTTTGATTCAACCAACGAATAGTGACCGTTAGATATTTAAAAAGGCCATGGACTATCCATTTTATAACCCATTTAACAACCAATTTCCAACTTTTTTTTTTCAAATTTAAAAGAGTTTTATAAGGAAACTATGACTCATTCAATATCTAATTGCATGATTTTCTCATCGCTGTTATTTTTTTTATCTCAATCAATCATCTGTTTCATTCTTTTTTTGTTCTGCCAATATGCAGACCTGATCAATTACCTTTCATTGTATGGCGTTGAATACAAACTAAAAATCTAAGCATAAGCAAGAGGTTTCATTCTTCGCACTCTTTTGATGTAATGTTTTCTCATAACCTCCTTCGAAGATAAACATAATAGACCGGTGTTCTAATTGACTCTTTTGAAAAAACATCATCAGGTTCATCATTATATTCTGCAATTGTGTTGTGACATTGTATCTGATATAACAATATGATGATTTACGTCTAAATCATGTTAACAGGTATAAAACGCCGTGTGCGTGGACAAAATGTTGAAATCAGATTGAGGACCATTGCTTCAGATGAAATCAAGGTATTTACGACCTTCATAGATAACAGACAGATGTGATTTTGGCAAATCCATGTCTAACATATTTCACTAACATCAACGTTCTATTCAATTTTTTTAACCATGTTTACATTCCAACGTAGGTACAAAATGTCGATTTTCTGGTAGAAATGAGAACAATATAATATCGAGTGAGGTATTGGATCATACATCAATTTGTGAAGCAAATATACAGTCCTCAAACACAACACAAGGTCATTCTTTGTGGTTTATTTTATAGAGAAAATCGATGAACATTATCTTTTATTTGTTCTTTTTATTATAACATGATTTGTATTTGTTGATGAGTGGATTTCGTAACAACTTGTTGAGAGGTTTACGGGTAGTTGTATAGGCTAGCGATCAACTGTTCTGTGAAAAGGTTTGGGTTGTCTCCAATAATCTCCAGTGCCTTTAGAGAGAATCAGACAACTTAATGCGTCTTACCCCTGAGGTGCCTACGTACCCTTGTATATATAGGGATCAAGCTCAAGTAGTTCTAATATGATTATGTCTCTTACTGGAATAGCTGTATTCGGTCGTCTAGTTCGTGTAGGACTCAGGTTCCTTGAGAGCCTTCCACGAACTAGTTGGCTAAGTAGAGTACAAACTCGAGTTTGTACCCTACTATGATTCTCTCATTGATCAGAGATAATTCTAGGATCATCTGCGCCCTAGAATTATACTTCAATATCAATTCATTTATCTGTTCTAGATGGCTTCTAGAACCTTCTGTTGGCAACTCGTAGGAACCTGGTACTCAGGAACCTATATCTCAGGAGTCTGTTTCTCAGGAACCTCCTTATTTCGGGACATATCGCTTAGGGACCTCCATTTAGGCGTCAGTACCTGCACAAATAACAAATTAGTTAGACTGGATAACTCTTCACATGCTCTTATCATCTCAATGGCTGTTGCTATGCTAACTCGAACTCTTCGGCTGGGAGGAACCTGGCCTTCTAATACTCTGCTCAGCTTCCTGACCATTGGGAACCTCCTGATACTCATACTTCCTTAGTCATTTCTTCTATATGATCTTCATAACTCGTACTGGATCAATCTTCTGGCTCGTATGGATCGAACCATATAGCTTAATGGGCCTAAATCTAGCCCATGGAGATTTTGGGCACAACAAGTACCCCTCGGTTCCTTGAAATCATGTAATGTGAAAGGAACCTATTCTAATTCTACGATCAAAAGTTCAATGCTAAACCATTCTAGTAACAATACCTCGCTTCAACATTTTATATCCAAGCCTACATGAGCTAACTCGGCGTAGGAAACAGGACATAAAATATTTTCAGCTTAATATAATCTTGAGTAAGCTTCCTTTATACTAGGGAACCTGTTATCTCGTTATTTTTTCTTCTTGCTCCAGCTCTCGAAATCAACTCGATGCTTGCATTTAACTTCCCAGGGAATCTAACTTGTCACTCAACTCCACGTCTCTTTAAATTTAATAATTTAAGAGGGGATAATGGGTGGTAAGCAGGAGATAATTCGAAATTCAAATTCAAACTTATCACTTACCGACGCTGCAGTTAATGCGTGAGTTCCCTAGGTTCACACGCCTCTCACGCGTGTACCTCTTCGTTTTACCGCTCCAGTAATGCTCTGCCACGTGTACGGAGCTGTTTCATTTACCTTGACTATTTAATCGCCATCTCACCCCCCTCAGGTCCATTTTTACCTTTGCCAAATTCTTGCAAAAACCCTTGGAGAGAGAAGAAGAAAACCGACGATCCTCCGCTCAATTCAACTTGTTCTTCGCCGTCCTCTTCGATTCAAGGTACAATTCTGGTTCATTTTTCTCTGTTCTTTCATAATCTTGACTTCATTTCGTACTATCTGCACTTTTATGTCTTGCATGCCGATGTTCATCTTTTCTGATGTATGCATCTGTACCCGTTCCTCACATTCCATGCTTCACACACAATTATTCACCATATTTTGTTCAGTAGGTGTCTTCTTGTTAATTCGCAGTTGTATCATCATGATCCTAACACATCCTTTAATCGTCTGTTCATCTTCTGCATTCACATGTTTTTAATTTGCGTAACTCCCATTGAGATCTCCTATAAAGTTTCCTGCTTGTTAATGTATAACTGTTTGAGCATCTCAAAACCTTAATATCTCTCTTAGGTTCCTGACCCTTCTTCGCCTGTCTTTGCAGATGTCTTCTGATTCAACACATCCAGACCACCATTCTTTGATAAACCCTGCTTTTACCAAATCAGCCAGCAATAGGACCAGGTCTAAAATCTCTATCCCAGATTTAGGTGAGCCTCAAAACATCCTTATTAGACTTCCGACTAAACAAAATAGAATTCTAAACTCCCCTAATTTCATTGACTTAGGAGACGATTGGCCTTCTGACGAAGAAGAAGTGTCAAAGCCTGATCAGAAAGTACTCCCTGAACCTGATTTTGACAATGAGATAACTGTCGAGAGAGAGTCATATAAACAGGAGATTGTGCCTTTCTGTGAGAAAGTTGATTCGTCCATGACTTCAGCTAGGTTAGAGAAGTTGTGGGAAGAATGTGTTCGTCCAACCTGTCCGATCATTGTTCCAGAACCTGGTGAGAGGGCTCACAGGTTCGACACTAAAGTTCCTGAACGTGGTATTCCTAATGCAGTGACCTCTGCCGCTTTTTTTAGAGTGGGTGTCTACTTCCCCCTCCATCCTTTTTTGCAAGAAGTTCTCGACTTTTATGGCTTAGCCCCTCTCCAACTGACTCCCAATTCCTATAGGCTAGCCATGAGCACATATATTCTATACTCCAGTCTGTTCACCACTCCTTTATCTGCACCTGAGTTAGGTTATTTCTTCAGATTGAAAGATACTAGAAAGGGTTTCGGTTGTTTTTATCTAACCGCCTGGCCTTGTCATCAAGGTCAGTGTATAAAAGGCATTAAACAAAACTTTGACCAATGGCAGGAGCAATTTCTTTATTGCTATGACTGTCCCCCTGTCCGTTTCCAATTCAATCGTCGTCCTCATGTTCCCAAACAAACATTTCTTTCTGGAGTCTGCCTTCAAAGAGCTGAAGAGGCTTTGAAACATTCTTCATCCCTTAGGGATTGTATGATTCTATTAACACCTGAGAATCTCATCACCTTAGGTTTTCTCCCTGCTTCCCCTGGTAATGCTTTATTTTATTTGTCTTTACTGCATTCCTGTAACTATGTCCGTTTATCTCATGCTCTTTGTCTATCCTGATTTATTTTCTGACTCTGTATTCACAGGTATGGCTCCCAAGGTTCCTTCTTTCGTAAAAAGATCCAAGAATGTTGACGAGATCTTCAAGGTTGAAGATAAGGAGGTTCCGCTTACTGCAACTCCTATCAACCAAGTTCCCACTCCAGCTTCAGTCCAGCCGTCTGGTTCCTCCAAGCGTAAGCTAGCTCAGACTACACTTGATCTCTCTGGAAGCTCCCAAACCAGGTCCATGAAAAAAGGGAAAGCTGTGAAGATTGAATCAGCTGTGGCACAGAATCAATTCAAAGACTTGATTGACACACACGTGCTTCAAGAAGCGGTTGCCAGCTGGGCTAAAATGGATACCACCGAAGCTATGCATGCCATGAGGTTCTCGGCTGCCCAAAATACCTTCTTTACTCTCCGTTTTTGCGATGATATTGCTGAGAAAACTCAATATGATCTCCGGTTACAAGGAGAAGTTTCAAGGTTGAAGGAAGAGTTGACTGCTATGGAAGGTAAGGTGAACATAGCCACTGCTGCTGTTCAAAAAGCAAAAACCGTCGAAACCTCACTAAAGAATAGCAGGGATGAGCTTCAGGGACAGGTGAAGAGTTTGCAGGATGAGAAATTGTCCATGCTAGAGAAAATCAATGAACTAGAAACTTAGGTTGATGCTTTAAATGCTGCTGCCGCCACTGTCAAATCATCCATGCTCGTCCAGGAGAAAGCTAGGTATGATGAAGGTTATGACGAAGGCATTCGAGACTACATGAGGTCCATGTGGGAGAAAATGCCCGAGCGAAACTGGTCTCTCCTAGGCGAGGACGTAGTGGGGATGATCAAGGAATTTGAGAATGAAGTTACTGCTGCAACCTCTGTACCTCCCGTGGAAACGGTTGAGAGGTCTCCAGGTGCCAACCCTGAGACTGCAGAGGTTCCTGCTCCTGAAGTTGTTCAGCCTATCCCTCCAACTCCTCCTGTTGTCACCAAGGGTTCCGATGAAGTTCCTCCTTCATAAACTCAACAAAATCCTTTAAAAGCTTTTATAATATGATAACTTTTGATGAGGTCGCGGGCTCCTCATAACGCCTCGCAAGATGTAATTCTAAATTTGGTTTCCATGGCCTTCGTGCCAATAACTCTTTATGCTGGTTTCCTGGGTCTTTGTACCCATAACTCTTTATGGTTTTTTATGACAATTATCTACTTTTGCTACATATCTCTTGTCCAGGGTAAGCACATACATATTTCTTTGTTCGAATCTTAACTTACTACGTACTTTTCTTCAAACCCTCATGAAATACTTCACTGTTATGCACTAGAGAATAACTCAGCTTCCTTACTCATATGTTCAAGCTTACGCGGGCTAACCCATTGTAAAAAACAGAACACACGCATATTTCCACTTGTTTATTCTTAAAATAAATGCAACAAAATACAGCTGAGTTGTAAACCTAGAACCTCTGTGTTTACACCTTGAGTCGATAATCTAAACCGTAGCCTTCTTTAATAACTTCTTCTTCATCAAAACCAGGTTCCTCGAGTACTAATCTTGCAGAATAAACATAAAACAGAAACTAGTTAAGGTTAGTAAAATCTTTCTCTTGTTTAATTCGGGTCATCTCTTGGAAAGGTTGCCTGCTTGGCTCCCAATCCTAATCTCTAGGTCCCAACATGCCTCGAGGCATGTTGGTTCCTTTTTGTGCCTCGAGGCGATTCTAGGAACCTGTGCGCCGTTCTGGGAGTCCACACAGATTCCTCTTCTTCATGTGTCAGGCTAGACATCTTATGAAGGTAAATGCTAAGGATTTTATCCCTTCTTCCCATGTGCCAAAGGCGGTTCCACATGAGGGAGAGCTTATTAGGCTTCTCTTTAAGAACAAGTGTGCCGGTCTAGGCTCCCACAGGTTCCTTTAGGTGCCTTTTGTTAGGACTTTAGGTGCCTTTTGTCAGGACTTTAATTCACGTGCTCAAGGAACTTGAGGCTTTTGGCAACAATGTCGTGCTCAGTCAGCTGAGGCTTTTCAATCACATTTGCTCAGGAATCTACCTGAGGCTTTTCTCGTGCCCAGGAAGCTACCTGGGAACTTTGCTCGATGCCCAGGAAGCTACCTAGGAATTTTTCTTGATGCGTGCTCGGGAAGCTACCCAAGGCTTAATTCATACTCAGGAAGCTACCTGAGGCTTTGGTTCAAGTCAGTCATTCTCAATTTGCATACTTTGTCGAATCACATTCATACTTTCAATGCTACAGGGACCTGTAAGTCAGGGTGACCTGCAAATACAATGCTACAGGAACCTGTTAGCCTAGGTAACCTGCCAATACAATACAAGTACTAAAGCAAGCACTTAAAAAGTTTCAAATTGGCATATGAAATATCAAATCATAGCATGCACAATACTGTCTAAGTATTAAAATATCAAATCATAGCATGCACAATACTGTCTAAGTAGGAATACTACCCCCAGTTCTTTTGGGTAATTATTGTTACGTAAAAGAACTATTAAGGAGCTATAGCTGCAAAGAATGCACTCAAAATATCCAACGTAGAGCTATCTATCGCTCATTACTTTAAAAAGAAATCGTCTTGCAAGTAGGGAGGTTCACATCAAGTACCCCCCGAGTACATGCATAATCAAATACTGAAATCAAAATGCTGGTCAGCTATAACTAATAAGCTGCCTTTATTCTCGGGCTGAAAGAGCCTTACTTTTCCTAAGAAAAATACATAAAAGAGTTACTGATAATACTTCTTGAGATGTTCTGCATTCCAAGCTCTCGGAATGAGGTTCCCATCCATATCCATCAAGTGGTAGGTTCCTTCCCAAATGGCTGACTTTATCTGGTAAGGTCCCTCCCAATTTGCTCCAAAAGCTCCATGTGCCAGAACCCTGGTATTTGGCATGACTTTTCTCAGAACTAGGTCTCCAACTTTAAAAGGTCTTGCCTTCACCTTTTTGTTGTAATACCTTCGAACTCTCTGTTGATATGCTGCTAACTTTACTTGCGAATCTGCTCTCAACTCCTCGATTATGTCCAAATACAGTCTATGATTGACCTCATTGTTCTCGGGGTCAAAATGCTTTCTTCTCAGGGAACCTGTTCCAACTTCCACAGGTACCATAGCTTCACAACCATAAGCGAGAGTAAAAGGAGACTCACCAGTTGTAGTTCTAGGCGTGGTGTTATACGACCACAAGACTCCAGGAAGCTCCTCTGGCCAGCTTCCTTTCTTATCTTCAAGCCTCGTCTTCAAAGTGTGCTTGATAATCTTATTCACCGCTTCAGTCTGTCCATTACTCTGTGGATAGTACACTGTTGAAAATGCCTTCTGAATTCCAAACTACTCACACAACCCTCTAAGCTCTCTACTATCAAACTGCTTCCCGTTATCAGAAATCAGCTTCTGCGGAATGCCAAACCTGCATACAATGGCTCGAAACACGAACTCAGTCAATTTTGATGCTATAATCTTAGCAAGTGGTTCTACTTCTGCCCACTTTGTGAAATAATCAACTGCAACCACTGCATATTTCACTCCTCCTTTTCCTTTCGGGAGCTCTCCAGTGAGGTCTATCCCCCAAACGGCGAATGGCCAAGGACTAACAATCTGTTTGATAGGTGCTACAGGACGACTATCAAAATTTGCGAACCTCTGACAATTACTACATGCCTGTACGAACTTGGAAGCATCTGCTTTGATGGTTGGCCAATAATATCCTTGTCGAAGGACCTTCATGGCTAAAGAATTACCCCCCCGAGTGATTTCCACATACTCCTTCATGAATCTCCTCGAGGATGTACTTGCATTGTTCTCCAGCTACACACTTGAGCAAAGGTTGATTGAATCCTCGTCTATACAGAAATCCATCATAGATTACATACTTGGCTGCATGATACCTCAGCTTCTTGGCATCATCTTGACTGGGAGGTAGCTCCCCTTTATCCAGGTAACGATGTATTGGGGTCATCCAGGAATCTTCAACTGGAAACTCGATGTCCATCACTTCTTCTTTGAAAACACTAGGTTGCTCCTGAATCTGAAGTGGGATTACCCCCAATAATGTGGATTCTCTCTGAGATCCTAGCTTGGCTAATGCATCTGCATTGGTATTTTTTCCTCGAGGTATTTGATCTAGCTTCACCTCTTTGAACTTCGCGATCAACTCCTGGGAGTACCTCAAGTACAAGTCTGTTCGTGGACCTCTCGCCTGAAAACCACCACGAATCTGCCAAACTACTAACATCGAATCACTAAACACTCTAATATTCTCAACTTTCATCTCCAAGGCTAGCTTGAGACCTGCAATCAATGCCTCATACTCTGCATCATTGTTTGTGGCTCTAAAAGCAAAATGAATCGAACTATAGAGTTGGTGTCCCTCTGGACTAACTAGCTCTATGCCTGCAGCTGCTCCACCACTGTTAGCAGCTCCATCTACATACAGTGTCCACCAGGGTGCACAGTTGTCATTCTCTGTCTGTTCTTCCACCACCTCTTTTGGCCCCTCCTGGCCAGTAACCTCCACATGAGGTGGAAACTCGAGTAAGAAATCTGCTAGAGCTTGAGCTTTGATTGCTGTCTTTGGCTTGTATTCTATGTCGAACTGTCCTAACTCCACAGCCCACTTTAACATTCTCCTAGAAGTTTCTGGCCTATGCATCACTTGCTTAAGTGGATATGAGGTTCTTACCTCAATCTTGTGAGCTTGGAAGTAAGGTCGCAGCTTCCTGGAAGCTAGAATCAATGCGAAAACCAGCTTCTCCATTCCTGTATACCTCGTTTCTGCATCAAGTAACCTTTTACTAACATAGTAGACTGGGCTCTGCTGTCCATTCTCTTCTCGAACCAGAACTGCACTAATGGAATACTCTGATACGGCCAAGTAAAGTATCAATGTTTCTCCATCCACAGGTTTGGCTAACAGTGGGGGGCTTCCCAAATGCTCCTTTAACTTTCCAAATGCTATCTCACATTCTGCTGTCCACTCGAATTTGCTTCCTTTCTTTATAGCTTTAAAGAACTCCTGACACTTATCAGTAGACTTCGAGATGAATCTATTCAAGGCTGCAACTCTTCCTGTGAGGGACTGAACCTCTCTCACAGTCCTTGGTGACCTCATATCAATCAATGCTTTAATCTTGGCTGGGTTGGCTTCAATACCTCTATGATTCACCATAAAACCCATAAACTTTCCTGATTCTACTCCGAACACACATTTTTGAGGGTTCAGCTTCATTCTGTACTTTCGCAAGATTCCGAACATTTCTTCTAAGTGTTTTACATGGTCAACAGCTTCCTTGGATTTGACTAGCATATCATCCACATATACTTCCATAGTATGGCCAATTTGGTCTTTAAACATCATATTCACTAACCGTTGGTATGTGGCTCCAGCATTAATCAATCCAAATGGCATGCATACATAGCAATAAAGACCTCTATCCGTAATAAAAGAAGTATGCTCTTGATCAGGTTCATACATAGGGATTTGATTGTAACCTGAATATGCATCCATGAAGCTGAGGAGGGCATGTCCAGCTGTTGCATCCACTAACTGATCAATCCGTGGCAGTGGGAAACTGTCCTTCGGGCATGCTTTGTTGAGATCTGTGAAGTCCACACAGGTTCTCCATTTCCCATTAGGTTTCTTTACCAAAACAAGGTTTGCCAACCATACTGGGTAGAAAGATTCTTTAACCAATCCTGCATCCAATAACCTATCGACCTCTTCTTTCAATGCTTGAGCTCTTTCTCCACTAACTGGTCTTCGCTTCTGTCTCACCCCTTTCTTTTCTGGATCAATATTCAACTTATGACACATGACCCTTGGATCTATCCCTTCCATGTCTGCGTGACACCATGCAAACACATCCAGGTTCTTGCCCAAAAAGGTAATGAGAGATTCCTTTAAGGCTGGGTCGAGTTGAGCTCCAATTTTCAACACTTTTGTACCATCTTTGTCATTGATCTTCACATCCAAAGTTTCACCAGCTGGTCCAGCCTTGACCATGGTTTCTGGCATTCGAGGATCAAAGTCTACCTCCATCTCTGTGGTTGAGTCCTCTTGAGGTTCCTGGACTGTAGACGGTTCCTGAACTTCGTGCATGACATTCCTTCTCTTTGATGCTGGCTGACTGTCTTTATTGCTTCCATTATGTTTCAGTTTTCGGGATTTTTCTTCATCCAATCCTTCTGCCATACACACATCACCATCCTTGTCCGTAGGGGGTGCACTTTCTATCAGCAAGTAAGGGGTATCTGGTCCCCGAAAAACTGGAATCTCAGCATGAGGTTCCTCTTCTATGATCTCTTCAATTCTTATAGCTCTACAGGATGCTGGCACAAAACCTTCCAAGGGCGGACTACGCAGGTCGATCGTTATTTTGTCTGGGTTCTTTCCTGGAAAATCATCAGGAACCTCGTCTATGGGTTCAGGCAATTTAGCAGCCTTAGCAGCATATTGCAAAACTTTGGTGTAGCACTCTCTAGACTCATACTGACATCCTCGAACTACACCAATTCCATTTGGTGTTGGGAACTTCATAGTTAGGTGGTAAATAGAGGTTAGCACCCTCATCTCTTTCAAGACGGGTCTGCCCAGAATAGCATTGTAGTTCATATTCTCCTCTATAACAATGAATTCTGCCAGCTGTGTAATGCAACATGGTTTGTTACCTAGAGTTACTGGCAAACGAATCTTACCTTTGATAGGAACCTGATTATTAGTGAATCCGTACAAGGTATCATTTGTTGGAGTTAAGTCTTTATCCAGAAAATGCATCTTCTTGAAAGCTGAGTAAGATAACAGGTTTACAGAGCTTCCATTATCAACTAGCACTCGATGAACCTCATAAGACCCGATTCCTGCCTCGACCACTAAAGCATCGGTATGGGGATGGTGCACCCAAGAAGCATCTTCTTCAGTGAAAGTAATATCTACATCCTCTCCTTCAAACAGCTTTGGAGCCCTTTGTGACAGATTATAAATACTGGTCAAAGGGCGTTCTTTAGCTTCACGGGTGTATCTTTCCATGGCACTCCTGCTGCTTCCTCCAATGTGGGGACCTCCTATAATTGTGCGTATGCACCCAGTCTTAGGTGGTCCTTCCATTACAACAGGTTCCTGTGTCTGTGTCTTCTGAGTCTTCTCATCTCTATACTTTTTGCCTTCTTGAGCCACCCATTCACTTAACTGCCCTTGTCTGATTAGAGTTTCAATTAGGTCCCTGAGGTGACGGCAGTCTGCAGTATTATGCCCATTGTTATCATGGAAATCACAGTATGGACGCTCATTCTTATTCCCTGGAGGACCAGTTCTGAAAGGCTTCTTAAACCACGAGGACTTCTCATTCACCGCGTAAATGTGATCGATTGGAGCTACCAAAGGGGTGAAAGTTTCATAGACAGGTATCTCATGTTTGTTGTTGTTATAGGAAGATGGTGGCGGGACCTGACTCATGACAGGTCTAGTAGGATTCACAGCTTTAGGCTTCACCTGGGATGTACGACTAACCACCTTTTTATTGTCACGACCATTGGGGCTTCTTGGTCTCGACCTCTTGCTTCCACTTTGCCTTACGAAATCTGGATCCTTCTTTAACTCGGCCAGAGATTCCTCCACAAGACGAAAAGGTTCTGCCTGGGCATAAAAATCTGCCAACGTCTCTGGTTCTTTTCCTTGAAGTGCTTTCCAAAAGTCTGAGCCTCCTTTGACTCCAGCAATTAAGAAATTCTTTATCGTTTCCTCAGATGCTTTCCTAACCTTCGGAACCTCTGCATTGAACCTCTTGAAGTATTCCGTTAATGTCTCACTAGGTCTTTGCTTGATGTTGGCTAAGGTATTGGTAGGTGGTGCGAATGCAACGGATGCTCTAAATTGAGTGACGAAGAGCTTCCCCATACTCGCCCAAGAACTAATCGAATCAGCAGGTAACCTTTTGAACCATTGATGGGCTCCACCCTGTAGAGTTGCAGCCAGTAACCTGCATCTGGTGGCTTCCTTCACTTGATAGACATCCATCTCTGTGTCGAAACGACTGAGGTATTCAATGGGGTCAGTAGTTCCATCGAATTTCAACTCATTCGAAGGCCTGTAAGACCTAGGCAGAGCCGACTTTCGAACCTTCTTGGTGAAAGGAGAAGAAGTTATAGGATTCACAGCAAGATTCTTTTCGTCTTTGAGTTGAGCCAAAATTTTCTTGATATCTTCTGCTGTCACCTCCCCAGTAGCTTCCGCCTTTGTCTTTTTGCTCGTTCCTTCCTCCTCTTGCGACTCTGCAGTGCTTGATTCTTCAGTATCCTCGTCTGAATCTGTGTTTTCTTCTTCAATTATCTCAACAGATGGGTCTTTATCTTTCTTCTTTTTCTGTGAGGAACCTCCAGTCTTGGTCTTCTTCTTTCCCTTGGACCCTGTACGGCCCTTGCTAACAGTTTTACTCTTCTCAGGATTCTCTAGTTCTTCATCACCATTATTCTGCTTTGGTCCTTCACCATCTTCTGGAACCTCCTCTCCATCCTCAGATTCTTCTTCCTCAAAGTTCAACTGTTTCGGAGTAACCTTCGACTTCTTGCCTTTTTTTTCTTTTTGCTTGAAGCCTGCTCCAAAGTCGACAATCGTTCTTCCACAGTCTTTAAGACTTCCATCATAGCTGCTTTGGTAACCTTTAGTGCTTTGTTAGGAGATTTGTTCCCATCATGAATCTGTCGCTCAGAACGGGTTACTTCGCTATCAGAGTTGCCTGACATCTTTTCCACTCTTAAGATATTAACTATCCACTCCTTCTAGCGCTAATGTTGATTAGTGGATTTCGTAACAACTTGTTGAGAGGTTTACGGGTAGTTGTATAGGCTAGCGATCAACTGTTCTGTGAAAAGGTTTGGGTTGTGTTTGTGGGGGTTGAGCTGTGCTCGAGGGTGTCTCCAATAATCTCCAGTGCCTTTAGAGAGAATCAGAGAACTTAATGCGTCTTACCCCTGAGGTGCCTACGTACCCTTGTATATATAGGGATCAAGCTCACGTAGTTCTAATATGATTCTGTCTCTTACTGGAATAGCTGTATTCGGTCGTCTAGTTCGTATAGGACTCAGGTTCCTTTAGAGCCTTCCACGAACTAGTTGGCTAAGTAGAGTACAAACTCGAGTTCGTACCCTACTATGATTCTCTCATTGATCAGAGATAATTCTAGGATCATCTGCGCCCTAGAATTATACTTCAATATCAATTCATTTATCTATTCTAGATGGCTTCTAGAACCTTCTGTTGGCAACTCGTAAGAACCTGGTACTCAGGAACCTATATCTCAGGAGCCTGTTTCTCAGGAACCTCCTTATTTCGGGACATATCGCTTAGGGACCTCCATTTAGGCGTCAGTACCTGCACAAATAACAAATTAGTTAGACTGGATAACTCTTCACATGCTCTTATCATCTCAATGGCTGTTGCTATGCTAACTCGAACTCTTCGGCTGGGAGGAACCTGGCCTTCTAATACTCTGCTCAGCTTCCTGACCATTGGGAACCTCCTTATACTCATACTTCCTTAGTCATTTCTTCTATCTGATCTTCATAACTCGTACTGGATCAATCTTCTGGCTCGTATGGATCGAACCCTATAGCTTAATGGGCCTACATCTAGCCCATGGAGATTTTGGGCACAATAGTATTTTTTTGTTGAGCAGTCAGTAATGTGCCACTTCTTTCAAGACAAAGTCATGCTACTTTAGTAAATAACAAAGAAAATGTTAGTCCATTGGTGAGACGTATGCCACAAAGTATAATTCAAATTCCTTCTTCTTTATCGGACCATGGAAGCAATAAACAGCGGCAAGATAATGGTATTTCTTTATGTCTGTTCAATTATAGATATATGATCATACTCACATATATGATGTTTTTAATTAATTTGTAAATGTAGTTGGCAAATATCGACCTCGCAACAAAAATGTTGATAAAATATACAGAACAGTATTACCTCATACAATTCCAAGCAATGTGATCAAGTCCAGGATTCCTCTGTCAACAATTGATCAAAATACGCCTAAATCTTCATCATCAGGTGAATCTTTAGCTTTACTGATTTTGCATCAATACATTAGGTTACTTATTATTCATTTACTTCCATTTTTAATGTTCTTTAACTTTTATGTTGAATTTGTTGGTGTTTATGGGTCTTCTCCTTCAAATCAAGGTAATTGGTTTTCAGCTAACAATAATGAAAATTACTGTCCAAATATGTCATCTGTTGTTCCAACTTTGAATCGATTACCACAAAGTATACTTCAACCACCTGCTTTTTTAAAATCAGGTACCAAAGATTGATATTGCTTTCATAATTCTCTTAATTATAAATGTGTAATCGTATGATATATGATAGTATACATTGTTTTCCTATTTCGGTAGATAAATGTCGAATTTCGGTAGTATACATTTTGACCCTTTTTATATGTAAATATCCATTTTTTATACACTTTCAACCAGAGAAATATATATTTTAGAAAAATAAGAATATCAAATTATGTAACTTATGAGACATATATTTGATTTAAGTGAAAATAGTAAATAAAAATAAGCTCTAAAAACTTGGCTTTCTTTCACAAGAGAAATGTTGGAAGCTCAATGGAGACTTGAGGGTTTAATATTTCAAATATTTAATTGCTATAAAACATTTCCATTAAAAACATAAGAAACAAATAAACGGTTGACCTCTAGCATGCATGTTATATATATATAGCTAGTACAAGCATGATAAACCCAGACAATTTACACATGTTGCTACAGAATAAGTACAAAGCTAGTAAAACATAATCTAATTAGTACTACCAGACACGTTTAAGACTTTTAATTTATCAATCCATGGGTGGTGATCAGCAAAAGGTTAATCGATGAAACGGTAAACTCCTTCATGTTCATCTTGTTTATGATCGAGAACATCCGTTTGAGTGGAAAAGATAGTTTCGTATACATCGCACGCTGCGTGTTTTTTTTATTATTATTATATTGGAATGAACACGGATGTTGTGCTCTTGCTTGTCTTTCCTCGAGTCAAACTCCTTATTATCGTAGTGAAAGCACTCATATTTGTCCATTGCTTGCAACACAATTAGAGAGAGTGAAAGATGATATAATATTAACAAGCTATAGTATATGTAGATGTATAATATATATTGATCGAGCGGAGGTGCAAGGGAAGGGGAGAACATAGGTGAAATATGAGATGTGTGTGTGTGTGTGTGTATGAGGGGGAGAAGGAGAAAGATACTGTTGTTGATGAGGAGGGAGTGCTTGCTTGGGTGAGAACTGCACATTGTAGCATGTATATTGTGCATGTGTATATAGAGAAGACAACACTACAGACAACCACTGTAATATTTAATTCGTGATGTTGAAATAGACGATGCATCAAAGTTGATCATTTGTAAAAAAAAAAAATACAATTGAATTATTATGTTATCTTAATGCTTGGACAATTCAATTAATTTTACTTATTGAGTATCAACCAACTATTTAATTTCACTTCATTTTCCTTTCAAAATACATCATTCTCCTAGAAGTAGCTACTTAATTGTCAATTAATCTTTTTTTTATTGATTCAACTCACAAATATGTCGAGTAAATATCTCATATATTGTGTTTTTTACTTTATTTTAATCTTTTTTGAATTATAGTTGGACATATAAAAAATAATACAAAAAATAAAGGAGAAAATTCACTAGATCAAAAAAATGAGGAAATACAAGCCAGAGATGGTGATTTATTCTGGGAGAGTACTATAGTGAAGATTTTGTGGGACCATTTAAAAAAATGAAGATGAAAATGAATGATATTAATCTTTCATCATCACAGTACTAGGAAGTTGGGACGGTGAACATATGGCAATTAATCTAGTCCCTAGGGTGAGAACCACATTGTAGCATGTATATATAAAGAAGATAAAACTGCAGACAACACCTTTAATATTTAAAATGTGATGTTCAAGCTCTTATTTTGTTATCCTAATGCTTGGACAATGCAATTAATTTTACGACAATAACTCAAAAGTTATTATTTATTTTTTATTTATGGTGATGTAAAGGAGTGTAGTTATTTTTATGGTAAATTAATGATAACATCTCAATTTATACGAAGACATCAACCATTTTTGTTTGTTTGTGACAAGCCCGTCTCATTTCTCATTAAAAAAGTCTTATTATCCTAGCTAAAAGGAATGTCTAGTTGGAAACCCAACCCTTCCAAGGGATCATATCAAACTATATATACTGGTTAGGATAGTTTAGAAATGTCAAATCACTAGCAGTGTTATAAAAAGTGGAATTCGGAACTAATCGGCGAAGGCACGGAACAAGGATTAATCGAATAATCGGGGATTAATCGGAATGATTAATCGGATCATTAATCGGAATCAATTTAATATTATTTTTTATATAATTTTTTAAATATATAAAATATAAACATTAAATAAATATTTCATGAAATTGAGCTCCTATGCACATTAAATCGGAATCTGAAGCTCCTATGCACCTGAATGAAACACCTACAACAGGGAAGTCAATAAATGTGAAAATGAGAGTTCGTAAAGCAAAAGATGCAGTAGAATTTCATATTGAGGATGGAGTACCAACGAAATTGAGCAAAAATATCAAAAAGGAGAAGGTTAAATTGCATCTTTTTTAATATATATTTCGTTAAACAAACAATAGTTATCTAACCAGATTACTACCCGTTTGTATTGCAGATTTGATGAAATGGCTACATGTGGAAGTTAAACTGGATTAGTCATTTTTTTAGACATTCGACTACGGGTTGCTATTATGTAACAATATCAATCCATTTTGTTAGTATGATTATGTAACAAAATATGACTTCATATGTATGGATCCTTTTTTATACCTACATCACTCTACCAATAAGTATCCAGTCAAATCTAAAAATATAACATCATCTATCATATTGAATTTGGGTAGGTAACAAGCTTTAATGCAACAAAAACCAAGGTTAATAAGTTTCCTTCTTTGATACTAACACATAAATAGCATTGCCAAGTCTCAAAGAAGGAAGAAATCAAGGCAAAACAGAAATATGACATCTAAAACTTTTAACTCATTGGCAAGTCTCAAAGAAGTAAGAAATCAAGGTAAAATCAAGGTGAAGGTCATACGATTCTGGAGAGGAGCCATTAACACAGGAGAGATATTCAAATCATTCAACATCCTACTTATTGATCAACAGGTTTGAAAACGCAGAACAGGTTTCTATAATTTATGTAATATGAACTTCACTTCTAAACTATTAGAATACGCAGGAAAGCAAGATCCATTGTTTCATCCTAGGAAAATGTACTGACCAACATGAACTATACTTACATGTTGGAAAGATATGCATCATAAAAGATTTTATTGTGCATCCATACAAAGAGGAGGACAAAATTCAGACCTGTTCACAATGATAACCTAATCATTTTCTCAAATGACACTAAGATCAGGGAAGTTGAAGATAAAGCATTGATTTTCCCTAATGATGCATTTGATTTCTATGACCATAGTAAACTTGAAGGCCTAAGAAATAATCCAATGTACTTAGTTAGTATGTCATTCTAACATTCTAATTGTTACAAAGCAGTATATTTGTTTCATAAGTGAACTCCATTTCTAAGTTCTACTAAATATTGTAGATGTTGTGGGAATAATACAGAATAGAGAAAGCATAGTTCTAAGGAATTTTGTTAATAGGCTAGGAAAGAGTCAATTGCAAGCTAAGTTCACTATTACGGATGGAAGGTAAATCACAAACAACCATTTCCACCTTTCTTTTGGTTCTTCTCAACTTCTTCATCCTGTTGCAACTCGAGCTCATAGGTCTTCAGAATTCCATACAGTCTCTCAAGTGTAAAATCTTTGTAGTCTTGAGAGTTTCTCAATGAGATTGTAACTGGCTTCCATTCCTTAGGAAGAGATCTCAGAAATTTTAAGTTGGAGTCTTTGACTTCATATGTTCTTCCATACAACTTCAGGCCATTCAGTAGTTTCTGAAATCTATTGAATATCTCTGTTAAATTCTCACCAGAATTATGATGGAAGTGTTCATACTATTGTATGAGGAGTTGCATCTTGTTCTCTCTAACTTGCTCAGTCCCTTCACAGAGTGTTCGTATAGTGTCCCACACTTGCTTGGCAGTGGTGCAGTTTATGACATTATCGAACATGTCTTGATCAATTCCATTGAACAGTATGTTCATGGTTTTCTTGTCCTTCTGGACTTCTTCTTTATCTGCCTCAGTGAATTCTGCTGGTGGTTTGGGAATAGGCCTTCCAGCAGCTGCAGTTCTGGCTGCTTCTCCAACTGCAGTGTTGGCCTTCATAGGAATATGAGGACCTCTCTCTATACAGTTTACGTAACCTTCATCAATGGATAAGAGAGGTAAATGCATCTTTACTTTACAGTGAAAGTAATTATCTTTGTCAAGGACTGGTATTTTCACGCCTGTATCCTTAAATCCCATGGTGGTGATCTTTAAACTTCTTGTATGTTAGAAGCTTGCTCTTGATACCAATTGTTAGGTCCCGAAGTATCGTAGAAGGGGGGGTTGAATACGATACTACCAAAATATTTCGATTTTCAAGATTTTTGCAGATAACAATTTTTCGGATCTTGAAATCAAAATAACGAAACACAATTCCAGGAATATATCTTTATTGATAGTAAACCCGAAGGGGTGTTACAACTTCTAATCCAATGGATTAGCTTCAAAACCGGAACACTCCTAAGGATAGTTTAGGCACGAGGACCTTCTATCCGACACTTCCTGAAAGCGGGCTAAGCCGGCTTTCCTACTAGATGGACTGTCTAGCAGCTGACACAGAGAGGATATAAGAGAGAGAAGAGAGAGTTGTGTGTTGAGGTGTGTTTTGAAATGAAATACAACAAGCCTATTTATAGGTTTTAGAAAGTCACTATTTGGCACTATTCCAACAACCCCCAAATAGTAACCAGACACTATTTCACCAACCCCAAATACTATTCCAACAACCGCAGTTACTATTCCAACAACTGTAGTTACTATTCATATGAATAGTTATGAATAGTAATTTCGGTTACTATTTATATGAATAGTAATTTTCACTTCTTTTTCTAGTTGTTCCGCTCTGTCGTATGAATAGTAATTTCGGATACTATTCATATGAATAGTAATTTCAGATACTATTCATTTTCCTCTTAATTTGACATCCTTAAATATTCAGCTTCCAACTAACTAGAGGATATCAACACCGCTCTAAACTCAATCATACCTCTTAACATTTTTTCTGAGTTAGATACTTCGATTCCTTTGTGAAGTGTTGACGCCTAGTGCAACTGGTCTGGTTCACAGACGATTAACATTCACTCGTGGTCTTCGTATCATGTCTTTAAGAACACTGCTAGGAATTATGCAATAAAAACTTTATCACTGAAATCTTTTGGCCCTTCAACTGAATCATCTGTACATCTTATTCTGTCACTGAGGCTTGATCATGTTAATGAACTTCTTTCAGCGACTTGATCATTGTCGGTGCCTGTTCTTCAATTTGTACGATCCCTGTATAGAGTTAATATTATTTATCTTTTATCCTAGTTGAGTTATATATGTCCTCTATTACATATTACATTACATTATGCCTTACACCCAACTACACAAAAGAAATACTAGCCACGCAACGAAAAAAGAAAACATAGCTGCTGAGAATTGCTGATATAAACAGTTTAAGACCGGAAAATATCGAGGTACTATCAATTCATATCCTTGTATTAGACAAATAAGTCATTCACTTTCTCATTTTATACTCAAGTATTTTCATTTCAATAGGCACATGTTATCGCACATGTTACCATCACTGTTGTGGAAGTAACAGAAAGTTGGTTTTCTCATATCTGTACAAGATGCAAAAATGTGATTAAAATGGAAGAAAAAATCTTCTATTGCAAGAATTGCACCAGAAGGATACCACACCCAGAGAAAATGTTAACAAATATATACTTTTTTTCAATAATTAATACCCACGTTCAAATTACCTCCTATCTTAACAATTATTGGATATGATTTCCAGGTTCAAATTATATATCAATTATGGGTATAGACGAATCTGGTTCAATGCAAATCATATTGAACGATCAAGTACGAACATTGATTGGAGAAAGAGCAGATACACTTCACAAGCAGGTAATCGATTCATCATCTTATATTTACATTGAAAGGAGCTAATCGTTTCATCAAATGACAAGATTCCATTCAATATGCAGAATAACAAACAAAATTAATTCCAAAACATCTGAAAGACTTAGTCAACAAAAAAGTGACAATCAAACTATTGATCAAGGAAGTTAATGTAGTGAACAAGGTACTAGTGTACTGGGCAAATAACATCTGCTAGGATTTCTACATTCTAGAGGAGGAAACTAATCAAACTACATAGACAATGCAACTATCAAACAGTCAAGTAAGTTTCTGCAAATTATAAACTAGATTATTAGTTCAATAAATCTATTTACTAAAATGTTTTTTCCTAACAGCTATCCACATCAACATATCACATAGACGGAATGTCTGAGCTAAACTTTCAGTAAGGAGAAGTGAAGCTGAAGACAATAGAAAATATTGTTTTTAAAATTTTGTAACTTTTGCCTAATCATATGTAAAAAACAATCGTGGCTCAAAACTTTATCCCTTTTTATATTAAGATTTCTCGAACATTATTTTGTGATATTGTAAAACGCCCAGCACCGCGGGATTAAATACTAGTATATGTAGAGAAGATAACACTGCAGACAACAACTGTAATATTTAAAATGTGATGTTGAAATACACGGTGCATCAAGCTCTTATTATGTTATGATGTTATCCTAATGCTTCGAAAATGCAATTAATTTTACGACAATAACTCAAAAGTTATTATTTATTTTTCATTTTTCATTTATGGTGATGTAAAGGAGTGTAGTTATTTTTATGGTAAATTAATGATAACATCTCAATTTATACAAAGACATCAACCATTTTTGTTTGTTTGTGACAAGCCCGTCTAATTTTTCATTAAAAAAAAATCTTATTATCCTAGCTAAAAGGAATATCTAGTTGGAAACCCAACCCTTTTAAGGGATCATATCAAACTATATATACTCGTTAGGATAGTTTGGAAATGTCAAATCACTAGCAGTGTTATAAAAAGTGGAATTCGGAACTAATCGATGAAAGCACGGAATAGGGATTAATCGGATCATTAATCGGAATCAGTTCAATATTATTTTTTATAAATAATTATTTTAAATATATAAAATATTAACATTAAATAAATATTTCATGAAATTTATAAATATTTAAAGCAAAAAAGGAAACAATTATAAGTTAAAAAGTTTGGATTCACTCGTTTACATTAATATATCCAAAAGAGTACAACAATGGAATTCAACACAATATACTTCGTTTAAGCACTAGCAAAAAGAGGTCCATTTTAAGCTCTTTTATCTTCTGTTTTTGGATGGAGATATTAACGTCGCAAACTTATCCATTGGACCAAGTGAGCGTGCTTGTTTGTTATTGATATTAATTGATACTAACTTCTGTCCTTATTGATATTGATATTGATATTACTTTTAAAATTTTAGACTTTTAAATTTTTAATTTTAATTTTTTATGAGTTTTAGGTTTTACATTTTTTTTTAATTTTGACCGAACTTCAACAACAATTGACCGAATTAACCGCTTTTTACAGATTTATCCGCTTATTGACCGATTTAAAAAAAACGATTTTTAGCCCAATTTTCTAAAAATCCGTTTGGTGAGCTACCGAACAGCGATTAATCGTTGTTTTTTAGTCGCTTTTTAGAACGCTTTTTATTTCATTTAATTTAGGTGATACATATTTTGCTTTAAAAGAAAAGGTAATACATATTTAAAATATCAAGTCATTTTTTTATTGTTGCTCCGTCACTTCATGTGATAGTTTTATGTAAGATATAATTTATTTTGGTTACCTTATTTGATATTTGCATCTCACAAAAAAAATTAATTAATTTTGCAATATATAATTCATTGTAGGCAAATTCGTTTGTGTTTCGAAAATTGCATGTTCAGCAAGAGACATGTGTCAGTAAAATTGGCACTTCAATTTATGCAGCTGAATTTTAGGAAAAAAATGCGACAAACCCCAAATTGGGTACAAAAAGATTTACAAAATGTCATGTATTTTAATTTAATTGGTTATAATTGATTAGGCCCCCTCTATACACATTAACTTTACCAATTACTATCTTTTAATATCGCCAAATAGGGATGGCAAAAAAAACCAATCCGACGGATACCCGATCCAATTCGACCCGATTGGATCTTACCGAACCCGATTTTTTGGATTTGGATTTGGATTTGGATTTGATTTTTAAACCCGAAATAGTTTGGATTTGGATTTGGATTTGGATATTAGCTATATCCAACCCGATCCAAAAAAACCCATATATATATATATATATATATATATATATATATATATATATATCAATTATAATATATATATATATTATTATAATTTATTCCTTAAAAATAAATACCCGTTACTTAGTTACACTAGGCCCAGCCCATTTACACTAAACCTAATACACTAAAATCTAAATCACTAATACTCACAAGTCTCGCCTCTCTGCTAGTCTGCTCTCTGCGGCGACGAAGACCATTTACACAGATTACACGAAGACGAAGACGAAGACCATTTACACGAAGACGAAGTCACTACTAACTACTCATGAAGTCTCTGGATATTTATTTGCAATTGTATTTTAATTTTTATGTCTTTAGATATTAATAGTGGTGTAACTTGGACTTAATTATTTTCATGTCTCTGAAATCTAGATATTTATTTGCTATTGTAATTTTAATTTTTATGAAATTTAGCTTAAAAAAATATTACTACTTTTTTACAAAAAATTAAAAATTTCGGGTTTGGATAAAACCCGAACCCGATCCAAACCCGATGGATCGGGTTTGGATTTGGATTAAGGATTCGGGTTTGAATTTGGATATCACAAATATCCAACCCGATCCAACCCGTTGCCATCCCTATCGCCAAATCACCTATGCCATATCATTTTGTACCTTTTTTTGATACCCAATTTGGGTTATTTAGCACTACTCGAATTTTAAGTTCACTCAGGCAGTCCTTTCCTCTAATTCCTTTACAATGGTGGGGCCTCAAACAAGTAACTACTCGAATTTTAAGAATAGTGCTACAGACACCAAATTGGGTACCAAAATTAGGTACTAAATGACATGACAACAAACACTTGGCATTTTCAAATTTTTTGATTGGATGGCCCTTACGGGCCCAGTATAACTATAACCAATTAAAACAAAGGCACATCATTTGATGACAATTTTTTGTACCTAATTTTGGTACCTCTAGCATTTTTAGAATTTTAATTTCACTCGGGCAGTCCTTTCCTCTAATAGTCTAATTCCTTTACAATGGTGGGGCCCTCATACAAGCAACTACTCGAATTTTAAATTTCACTCAGGCAGTCCTTTCCTCTAATTCCTTTACAATGGTGGGGCCTTCATACAAGCAACTTCTGGCTCAGATTCAGGTCCATGCATGCACGCTCTACTTGTCCTCATCACCAATATCACAGTCCCTAAAGGAGCTGTATGTCTGTTTGGTGTGAACATATATATGAACGAACATGCTTGAAATCCTCCAAACACGAACCTCACTTCTGTATGTTTGTTTTTACTCGCATTAGCAGGATCCAACAAACTTGCTGTGATTTTGTTAATTTGTTATATGTTGCTATACAAGCTTCAACTTTTAGTTTTTCCTTTTTCGCCATGAATCTTCAGTTCCATGCATGTTCGTCGTAATATCTTGAACAATTCATATATATATATATATAGGTTAGCGTTCAAATAGAAACCAAACTTAGAATAGAAATTAGAAAACTACACTAAATAAATTATATTTCATTTATTTTAATGGTCCCGCTAGGGGTACATTCACAAAAAACTTATAAAATTCTTGGTTCTATTACTACAAAAATATAAAAAAAATTACTGTTCATGTGCCACGTCATCACGTGAACAGTAATTTTTTAATTTTTTAATTTTTTTTTGTTGAATAAAGCCAATAATTTTAAACGTTTTTTGTATTGGGGTACCCCTAATTTGGTCATTAGATTAGCTTGAAATATTTAATTTAGGTTTAGTTTCTAGTTTCTATTCTAAGTTAGTTTTTATTAGAATAAGACCATATATATACTAGTTTATAACCCGTGCAATGCACGGTTTTTTTTTTCTTTGAAAAAACACGGGTTTCTTGTATTATGTTATAAATTTTATTTAATATTACAATTATATTTTTATATAATCATTATTTTTAATATTTTTTATTTTTAATTTGATATAATTTAATATACTCATATTTACAGATTATACTAATGTTTCCTTATTATAAACAACGTATACGATTTTTAATATATTTTACTAATAATTGAAAAATATGGTGTGATATTTTCGGATATATATTGTAAGATTTGTTGTAAATTAAAAAGGTAACGTGTTTCAATTAGAGAAAAAATATTAATGATTGAAAGATATGATATGATTGATCTTTTTTTTTTTGATGAAAAGCTGGGAAATTTTATTAATTCAAAGCATCCAACTGAATACAAGCATTAACACTACCAGGAATAGACTCCCTATCAAAACTACGACCTGGAAAAAAACATGATTCCCTAGCAAGTTGATGGGCAACCACATTTGCAGATCGTTTGACAAATAACAACTTAACGTTGTTTAAACGAACAAGCTCCCGACACTCCTTTATAACACCACCAAACCGAGCTCTCATTGTCGCTTTACTTCTGATCGCCTGAACCACTGCAAGACAGTCAGACTCGAGCGTAACCCTGTGCCAACTCGAACTATCTATCCAACTAAGCGCCTCCTTTATTGCCATTGCCTCTGCCAACATAGGTGAGATAAGTTCCTGATGCACTAAGGCTTTTGCCTCAATAAGACCCCCCTCTGAGTCCCGAGCAATTAACCCAAAACCAACTCTCTCTTGATCTGCAAAAATTGCTGCATCCGCTGAAACCTTAACTGAATTTGTTTGAGGTCTAACCCAGCTCGAAGCTCCATCACCCTCCACTTGAGGTTGAATAAGAGCAACAGACGATCTTTTCTGGGATAACTTCCATTGTGTAAGGAATTGCTTTGCTGCTGCAACTACTTTATTAGATGTCGAGAACTTTTGATTCCAAACAAGGTCATTTCGAGCCCTCCAGATGGACCAACACAGGACAACCACTTCAGCTCTTTGATTACTACCACCTGTTGCCAGTTTTCCTTCCAACCATGACATAAAATCAGTAAAGTGGAACATAACATTAGATGGATTAAGAACTAACCAGCATTGTTGTGCAAAGGGACACATTACGAGACAGTGCAGAATCGTCTCAACTTCACCCTTACAAACCGGGCACCAACTCTGAACTGGAACGTGCTTAACTTGAAGCTGAGATAGAGTAGGCAAGCATCCTGAAAGCGCTCTCCAAACAACATTAAGAGCCTTTGGGGGGGCTTTTATACTCCATAACAATTTCCAAGTGCTTGAGTTGTCTGCTGTATTCCAATTTCCTCCCTGCATCTGCAATAGCTTGTACGCACTTTTAACCGAATAATCACCCGAACTTTCCAGCTTCCAAAATAACTCATCCTCCTCATTAGAATCATCAAGCTGAATTTCCAAAATTCTCCTTTGATCCTCAGAGTTGAAAACATCTTTAATAATATCCACATCCCATTCTTTCTTATCAGTACATAACAGAGAGGCAACACTAGCTTGCTCAATGACTGGAGATATAGTAGTGATAAAAGGATTATCACCCGTTGCAAGCCAAGGCTGGCCCAAGATTTTTATTTTTTCTCCATTTCCAACTCTCCATCACACCCCATCACAGAGAAGTTGTTTTGCTTCGAACACACTCCTCCAAATAAAACTGGGGTTATGCCCCAACTTGGCATTTAAAAAATCCCCATCTGCAAAATACTTAGCCTTATATAATCTCGAGACCAAACTCCCCGGGTTGGTGATGAATCGCCAGCCCTGCTTCCCTAGCATGGCAATGTTAAAATTTTTAAAATTCCGAAAACCCAGACCACCTGAGTTCTTGTGTTTCTCCATTCGATCCCAAGACATCCAGCTAATATACGAACTCTTCTGTTGCGAAGAACTCCACCAATACTTCGACAGGCTCTTTTCAATATCCCTAGAAATGTCAAGGGGGAGTAAAAAAAAACTCATGGCATATGAGGGAAGGGTTTGAGCCACTGACTTGACAAGAATTTCCTTGCCAGGCCTGGAAATACACTTACCATCCCAGTTTTTTATTCGATTTTTTACCCTCTCCTTTAAGAAACCCAGCACTGCCGTCTTGTTTCTACCAATTATATTCTGTAGACCCAGATAAGTACATCTGTCATCAGCTTCCACCATCTGTAGGAGATTACAAACAGTATCTCGATTGTATTGAATAACATTTGAACTAAAAAATACTGAGGACTTCTCCTTGTTAACCTTTTGCCCAGAAGCTTCCTCATAAATCTGCAACACCTCCAAAATCTTAGCCGCCTCAAGATGATCAGCTTTACAGTACAAGTAGCTGTCATCTGCAAATAACATGTGAGTAACCGCAGGAGCTTTACGACAAATTCTAACACCATGAATCCACTTATTCAGCTCAAACCTACGGATCAGAGATGACAAACCTTCAACACACATTATAAATAAGTACGGGGATAGGGGATCCCCCTGTCTAATACCTCGAGAAGGTAGGATTGGACCCATCTCTTGGCTGCCATGCACTATAGTGTACTGAACTGTAGAGACACATTGGAGAACTAACTTCACCCACCATTCTGAAAAACCCATCCTCCTAAGAATTGCCTTTAAAAAGTCCCACTCAATACGATCGTAAGCCTTACTCATATCAAGCTTCAAGGCCATATACCCATCCTTACCTACTCTCTTACACTTGAGATAGTGCATTACCTCATAAGAAACCATGATATTGTCCGAAATTAGACGGCCCGGTATGAATGCACTTTGCGTATCCGAGATCACACTATCTAACACCTCCTTTAAACGATTGGCCATAACCTTAGTAATAACCTTCATAATGACATTACATAATGCAATAGGTCGAAGCTCCCCTACCATAGTTGGGTTTGTCTTTTTTGGAATCAAGACCAGAATTGTATCATTTAGCCCTTGCAAAATCTCCCCTGTTCTAAAAAAATGCCTTGTTAGATTAATCACATCCTTACCAACAATTTTCCAATGCTTCTGAAAGAACGCAGGGGTCATGCCATCAGGCCCTGGTGCTTTATCCGGATTCATCTGGAATAGAGCAGTCCTTACCTCTTCATCTGTTACCTCCTTAGTAAGCTCCAAATTCTGAGCTTGACTAATAGTTTGAGGGACACACTCCATAACTCTGTCTACATCTGTATGGCCAGCAGTGAATAACCTCTGGTAATGAGTCAAAATAAATTGCTGCAAACCCGATTGCCAATCCAACCAAACCCCATTGTCATCCTTTAACTTTTGAATATGATTGGAACGTCGTCTAGAACTACAAGATGCATGAAAATACCTCGTGTTTTTGTCTCCTGATTGCAGCCACAATTGCTTTGAGCGTTGCCTCCAAAATATCTCCTTTTGATCCAAAATTAGAAACAGTTGCTGCTTTGTTTCCTTGTATTTTTCCACGGATATCTCATCACTACCCCCACGCAGCTGTCTTAACCTCATCTTACACTCTTTAATTCGTCTGTTGAAGCATCCAGTAATCTCCCTCCCCCATGTCTGTAAAGTCTCCCCACATTGCTGAATTTTGAGTACAATATTCTGATGTGCAGCATCCTCCCAACTATCATGGACAATTTGAGCACACAAAGGCTCCAACAACCAAGCATTCTCGAATCGGAATCGTTTCTTGGATATAGTCATTTGCTTGTTGTTAAGATCAAGAAAAATCGGACTATGGTCTGATGGAGTACCCTCCAGGTTATAAAGTTTAGCCAACGGGAATAATTGACACCAGCTCCCATTTGCCAAAGCACGATCAAGTCTCACTTCCATCCAAGCATCTGTATTTCGACCCCTCTCCCACGTGAACTGATACCCACACAGATCTAAGTCAGACAACTCAAGCTCCTGAAGAACATTATTAAAACCATCCACCAGATGCTGAGGATACGCAGTACCTCCCTTCTTGTCTTTATGACTCACAATATTGTTCATGTCACCTATAATACACCAAGGCAAATTTGAATCCCGAGCCAGAGTTCTCAACAGATTCCAAGTTCTACTTCTCAAATTTCTGTTTGGCTCCCCATAGAAACCAGTCAACCTCCATGGCTCTCGACCTACAAAATGAATTTCAACATCGATATGATTATTAGATAAGCTCAGTAAATTTACAGAAGCAGCTTCTCTCCATAGTAAACCAAGACCCCCACTTCTCCCTTGAGCTTCAACCACTAACAAACCATGAAACTTCAACCTCGATCTAACCCATTCCATCTTCTCTTTCGAACTTAACGTTTCACATAAGAACACAACATCGGGCCTTTCTTGACGGACAGCGTCCTGCAGGAACTGAAATTTCCAAGGCGCCCCCATTCCTTGGCAGTTCCAACTTAAACAACTCATAATGAAAGGCGGGCCTGCACTGCAGAACCCGCCACAAGCAAGTTTTTTTGGTTCGTAACAACATCTTCCTGTGGGCCTGACATCATATCTGAGTCCTGAATGTCATTTGGATTGGGCCTACGCTTCTTTGGGTTAACCCCAATAATTCCATTTGGGTCCACCTCCGTATCATTATTTTTAGACTCAATAGATTTCTCCTGTAAATGCGGCAACAAACTTTGGATAATTTGATTTTGATTTGAATAATTCCCTCCAACAAACTCCGTAGCCTGCGTCTCTCTCCGCACCTCACTGCCTATCACAATCCCTGAATTCTCGCCCCTTATCTCCGTACCTGCCATCTCAGTATCCACCCTATCTCCACCTGCCTCCGTCTTGTTTCTCATCGGAGATGCACCTCCTGATTTCAGCCATTTACTACCCATAGTATGCTGGCGACGACGAGGATCTGCACGCATCCATGTGCCAAAAGGCTTTTCAATCTTGTCCTCCGGAGTGTCAAAGAGTTTTTCACAGAACTTGTCACTGTGACCTATCATGCCACAAATGAAACAGAAAGTAGGAATACCTTCATATTTAAAATTCACCCAACACCAATTGGACTCACTCTTCTTCAATTTCATCCGTCTTTTTAATGGCTTGTCCAACGGAATTGCTACTCGAACTCGTAGGAATTCTCTCCAAACTCCCACAAAATTGTTAGCGTCTGACTCTATGAACCTGCCAATGTAATTCCCAACATCCGTGACCACTCGTTGAGACATAAAAAGAGAACTCATACCGTGCAATTGAACCCAAAGCTCCAGATTATTAATAGGCTTAGTATGAGGATTGTCTCCTTCCTGAAGTCGTTCAAAAACCAAATGAAATCGACCAAAAGTCCATGGACTACCATTGCAAACTCTGGTGATGTCTAACTCATGATAGAATTGGAAAATGAAACGATTACCTCCCAACTGTTTGACATACAATCCTTTCCCTGGGCGCCATAAAGCAGCCATCTTATGTTGCATGGCTTGAAAGTCAATCGGAGATTCCGTAAGAAATCTTCCAACCAAACACCATCTCGTATTGTTGTGGGAGGATTTTAGCACAACAGATTATGAGGCCTCGTGCTGGAATAGCGCCAATAAACAAGGAATCGTCCAACCACCCAGAAAGGCTCGTGGTTGATGATCAATGGCTAGCCGCCCGGGAAGGCACACGACTAGGGTTACCGAAGAACACGGGATGTGGTTCCTCGGAAGGATCGGACTGAATCTACGGGATGAGAGCTCAAGGACCAGGTGTTGGCCAGCCAAGAACCCTAATTTGACTGTGTCACACAAGAGTGCACGTGCTCTAGCTACTCAAGGAGTGTAAAGTGTCGAAGAATCCCGTAAACTGCCTACATACCACTATTTATAGTGGATCAAGCCCGAATGTAGTTCTTGAATGATATGATCGTTTGTTTATGATGAGTTATCCTCTCTCCAGTGGGATAATGACTGTTATTTCTGATAATAATCGAGCATGATGTATAAAATCAGGTTACCAAGCAGTTTTAGGTAACATAGAATGATTATCTCTTGTATTTATCATGATTTTGTATCATTTATCAAGTATATATGACATATATCCTCAAATAACTGAATGTTTATCTGTTTGAGAGTGTTTTTAGATGATATAGACGTGTTCCTAAAGAATAGGAGGCGTGCCTTATCTGTATTGGCAGCCTAATCAGGCTTCCGGCGGAAGCTGGGGGTACCGCCCGGTAGCCTGGCTCCGGTACCCCCTCCGGTAACCCCTATCACGGAAGCTACTCTGGAAGCTCTACTGGATGACTGATAATAGGTATAGGTTATCCTCAAGGGGATACCTTGAGACCCTTAGTCATGCGTTCCCGTGTTGCAATGTACATGGTAACCCCTAGGGCTACCGCGGGCCTCCGGAAACCTGACGGATTACTCATTCTCTTCATGGATCTGGACCCTAATCCTCTAATGGGCCTAAATCTAACCCATGCAAGATTTTGGTCACAACAACTACCCCCCGGTTCCCTGAAGTACTGAGTGCAAGGGGAACCAATTATTCGTAGGGTGCCGTTTCCTAAGTCTCTTAACAGAAATCTGTATCTCCACACTCTCATCAGCTCAATTTGATAAGGTGTATAAATACTGGGATTTGTAATCGTAAATATTTAGATCTGTATCTTCATTTTTTTTTTCTTGTAATTGTGCCACGGAAGCCTGAATAAAAACGAAAGCTTTGCATTTCACTCTGTACAAAACTCTGGTTAATTAATTTTATCCTTAGAGAATAAAATGGATATATATCAGAGATAAGTGGAAATTGAATTCGAACTCTTTTATTTTCATTGATAAGCTTGAGACGGTTCATTCCTCGTGTCAATACACTTCCCGCCTACCTCATTTTCCGTGCCAAATTCACTGGTCAAAGAGGGCACGCCTCTTCCCTATTTACTTTTATATATTTGTGTATTCAGCCTTTTCACTTTTCTTTTCATCTTCACAAGACATTTTCTCAAGTGTGCAAGGGTTGGTTAAAAGGTTCCGACGAGATCTCTCCGGCGAAGGCTTAATCATCTACACTTCCGTCGATTCGACTCTCCCGGATATTCAAGTAAGTGTCCAATGACCACGATTTACTTTCTTTATTTGATAAAAATCTCAAGTAAGCCTCTGATTGTATCTTTCATATGTTTGCTTTTGTATCTCTTCAATCTTAGCCATGCTAGATCTGTGTATTTACATCTCAACTGATAGATGCATGTTTAAGTTTTTATCTTGTGATGTGGGTCGGAGTGGTCGGTACTCCGGCTATCCCCTTTACTATTTCTAGGCATGTACCTCGCCCGTTTGATGCTTGTTTTCAATGAATATCGTTGTTTTAAATATGTTTGGTTGTGTAACCCATTTGTTTGGGCATGTCTGTAATGCCTTTATCTCCGTATTCCTCTTCTTGTTCTGTTTAGTAATCACCGGAGCCACTAGGTTAGGATGCCACACTAATAGCCACCCCCCGAGTCCTAACTTTTCGTCTTTGGTCTGGTAGCCTCATTATACCCTGGGTTTCTCCGGGTCGGCCATCAAGAACCGTTATCTTCTTCGGTCCACAATTTTCGTTTAGACTTCAACCCTCTTCACTAATCTGCTCCCTCCTTTTGTGGTTGCAGATGTCTTTCTCATCGGCATCAAGGGAGTCTTCCCAATGTTTAGGTTAGTTGTCACCTGTGTCTGGGGAACCGTCTGATTCAGGATCCACCCATCTCAATGATCTTTTGCTCTCTCAATCTTTGCTCCAATCCAGGCCATCAGTTAGCTCCCGAACACGTTCTCGGGTGGAAGTAGTCAATCCTCTATCTGCTGAGATCGTCAACCGGTACCCTGGCTTCCTCACAGAGGCTGGTTCCTCCAACTCTGGTGGTGAAGAGGTAGAGAGGGTTGATATCAGTTCTAACACCGATGAGGGGGAAAGAATGATAGATGAATTACAGTTAAGAGGTAATCGACTATCCTTCAGTAATGATGACGCAATAGAGGGGGAGGGTGATATCGAGTTACCATCAGAAGTCGAACGCAAGCCACATGTCCCGGCTTCCAATGTCCCTGCTTGTGAGGGCCAGGACTCTACCATGAATGCTGATAGACTGGCCAGGTTGTTGGAAATTTGCAATCCAGGTTGCCACCTTGTACTACCCTGTGCCGGCGAACGGTGTCACAGGTTCGACAATTTTGAAGCAGATCAATCCATCCCCAATGCTGTTGTATCGGCTTCTTATTTCAAACTAGGGTTTTCTTTTCCAATGCATCCGTTTTTTATAGATTTGTTGAACTTTTATGAGATAGCTCCCATGCAATTGGCACCCAGTTCTTTCCGGGTTGCCGCGTGTATGTATATTTTGTATGATCAAGCTTTCTCCGTCGCCCTTACTGCTAGGGAGTTAGGTTATTTTTATCAATTAAAGGATGTCGGAAGGAAGGTTGGTGTTTTTTACCTTACTGCTTGGAATAATAGGCAAGGAAAGTGTATAAAGGGGAATAAGAAAGGTATGTACGACTGGCTAGAGCAGTTCTTGTACTGCTACGATTGTGAAGGAGTTAACACGGAGTTTAACTTGACCCCTGGTAAGCCTTTTGTTGCTTAAATCCTTTCGTGATTCCCTTTACTATACCATAGGTTTAAATCTTCATCTTCTGTACTATGTCCCCTAGGGATCCCGATGCAAACTTCTTTAGATGGAATTGAAGAGAAAAGGGCCAAGAAAGTCATGAAACTTGCTGCTTCATTGGGTGATGGTGAAAGCTTGTTAACACCGGAGACCTTTGAGAGGTTAGGGTTTTCTAGGCCTGCGGCTCCCTTACTCCCCATCCCGGGAGACGAGGTAGAGGGAGGACAGCTGGGGGAACTGGAAACCCAGGGTGCCGAGCGGCAATCCGAGGAGATTGGTAAGGCTTCCGTCTCCTACGACTCTGGTGACCCAAGCTTCCGCTTCCCATGTTCATAGCTGCTTCCACACACGCGGTTCACTTTTACCTGTCATTGTTTACTCCTTTACGATCCTTTATGTTATTTGATTTTATAGTATCTGCTGTTTTACCTTGCGATTGCATATAGATACATATATTGCGGTCTCTTAACCTATAAATGCTTCATCTTTTCAGGTATGTCAGGATCGGTGCCATCGTTCATCAAGCCGTCTGAAAAATATGAAGACTTGTTTCCTGAGGATGAGTTAATGATGTTGGAGACCCCTATTGCTGCCACTCCAGTCTCCCGATTCCTTGCCTCCATGTCTGTTAAGACTGAGCTGTCTGCAGCCGAGAAGCGAAGACTTTCTCAGGTTGCCGGCGGTTCAAAATCCACTCCCGAGACTAGATCCTCGAAGAAGGCTAAGGTATCACAGCAGGGTACCCCCGCGGGTGATGTTGAGCAGTTCTTTCAAATGTCTGGGGGCCAGATTCCCATGGAGATTATCACCGGATGGGCCAAGCAGAGATCCTCTGATGCTGCAAAATCTATGTTGTTCTCATCAGGTGAGAGCTTCTTCCATCAACTTAGGCTCTCCAACCAATTAGCATTGGCTACCCGTGGGGATATGAGGCTTCGGGATGAGATTAAGCAGTTAAAGTTGGATAGGCAAGCCATGGAGGAAGAAAAGAAGAAACTGCTTGATGCTGGTAAGAAGTTGAAGGTGGATTTGTCCGAGTTAACTAGGGAGAAGGACAGGTTGGCTAAGCTGGTTGCTAGTCAAAACACGGAGAAAGAGGAAAGGACAGTAGCCCATGCTACCACAGTGAAGGAGCTGACCTTGCAGGTAGACATGTTGCAGGCTTCGGTAAAGAAGTTGAAGGAAGCCCTCCTAGAAAGGTATAACACTGGTTTTTCCAAGGGAGTTAATGATTATTTGAAGGCCACCTGGGAGGTGATGCCAAATTTAGACTGGTCGCTCCTAGGTGAGGATGCAGTGAATCAAGTAGAGAAATTCAAAGCTGAAGCAACGAGGGTTGGGGCTACCGGGCGCCATATTGCGACTACACCTCTGGTTACACAGAAGGGTACTGCCGAATTCATCCCCACTTCTGAGACTATGGTTGAGGCTCCCGCACTCACGGTTGAGGTTGCTCCAGGGGATTCTTCAAAAAAGAATGACCCTGTCGAGGACTCCCCTAGCTCAGATGCTGCCAAAGACGCTCCTTCTGCCTAAGCAATCTCCCTAGATCATCCTTATCATCTTGAACTCATATTTTGTTGGTTTACAAACTCGATAGTTTTAACTAAGGGGGTGGGCTCCTATAACGCTCCACAGATGTAAGGATTTAGCTCTTTAACTCTGTTCGTCGTATGGCCTCGGGCCTGGTACTTTTGAATTTGCTTTCGTAATGCATGTTTATCTTATTATCTGGGTTTTTTTTATGTAGTAGGTATGATTGTCGCATCACTTCTGATTATGCAACGAGAACCAACTGGGACTCAATAATCCTTACTCATCGAACCCCCATAGTACTCATTCTCTAGGGTACCAATATGCTAAGTAAGAAAGGTACTATGATAACTTAAAACAGTGCATAACTAAACGCCACCATCGAATTCTATCCGGTAAAATGACTCTCCTGACTAATCCTAAAATAAGTTTGTACAAGTTCTGAGAGGATATACGTCATATATATATTGATTAAATAGATATTAGATCATGAATCAAGATAAGAACGACAGAATGGTATCGCAGTGTAGAAGTGTACAAGAGTAAATATGGCAACACATACCCGGATAGGTGGCCATAGAACTGATAGACTACTTATACCTTTGTCTGCTTGGTTGTCACTGTGGGTGTGGGGGTACCGTCCGGTATCCCTATAGCATTTGGAAGCCCGAAGGCAGGAACCTGATTCCGGGAGCCCCGTGGCCGGTAGCCCCTATCCGGTAGCCTGGGTACCGGAGGCTCAGCCTGGAAACCTTTGTTCCGGGAGTCCCAGTCATTTAATAAATCATGTGTGGTGATGCCATGCAGGCCAATCCTGCAAAGATGTCTTGTAATGAAGGGATCCAAGTGGGTCGACCAGGGTACCACACAAGCCCAAATAATAAAGGGAACCATGTATGCCGAACATGGTTCCATACATGCCCTGATAACCAAGTAAGCCATGTGAACCACTCAAGGTTCTGTACATGTCTGGTAATGAAGGGATCCAAGTGTGCCAATCAGGTTACCACACAAGCCCAAGTAATGAAGGGAACCATGTATGCCGAACAGGGTTCCATACATGCCCTGATAACCAAGTAAGCCATGTGAACCACTCAAGGTTCCGTACATGTCTGGTAATGAAGGGATCCAAGTGTGCCAATCAGGCTACCACACAAGCCCAAGTAATGAAGGGAACCATGTATGCCGAACAGGGTTCCATACATGCCCTGGTAACCAAGTAAGCCATGTGTACCACTCAAGGTTCCGTACATGTCTGGTAATGAAGGGATCCAAGTGTGCCAATCAGGTTACCACACAAGCCCAAGTAATGAAGGGAACCATGTATGCCGAACAGGGTTCCATACATGCCCTGGTAACCAAGTAAGCCATGTGAACCACTCAAGGTTCCGTACATGTCTGGTAATGAAGGGATCCAAGTGTGCCAATCAGGTTACCACACAAGCCCAAGTAATGAAGGGAACCATGTATGCCGAACAGGGTTCCATACATGCCCTGGTAACCAAGTAAGCCATGTGAACCACTCAAGGTTCCGTACATGTCTGGAAATGGCAAAAATTTGAAATTCTGATAATTTCAACCTGTTAAGCTGAGAGGTGTATCCACTACTACCCCCTAGTTCTGGATGGTAGCCTAGCTGCCATGTAGAACTATGCTTGTAGGTCTTACATATCTTTCTGAAAATATTTATAAGTGGTAAATGTAAAAGAAAACAATCAACTTCTACTTTTACTGAAAATCAAAGAGTACGAATACATCAAATTTCATCCAGACGGGGTGTGCATCCACTACCCCCCGGGCATCTATTGAAAATCATGAAATCCTAAGAACTGAAAGGGAAATGGTGCAACCACAACTAGTAGGTTGCCTTTATTCATCCTAAGCCTGAAAGAGGCCTACGTTTGCTCTGAAAAGAGTCTTACTGATAGTACTTTTTTAGGTGCTCGGCATTCCAAGCACGGGGAATAGTGTTCCCATCCATGTCTTCAAGGTGGTAAGTGCCTTCCCAAAAGATAGACTTTATTTTGTAAGGCCCTTCCCAGTTTGCTCCAAAGGCTCCGTGCCCGGGAACCCGCATATTGGGCATCATTCTTCTCAGTACTAGGTCGCCAACCTTGAGGGGTCGAGGGCGTACCTTGTTGTTATAGTATTTGCGGGTCCTCTGCTGGTAAGCCGCAAGTTTCAGCTGAGCGGTAGCCCGGCTTTCCTCTACCATGTCTAGGGCCAGCCTCTGATTTATTTCATTTGATTCTTGACTGAAATTGTCCCTTCGGTAGGACCCTGTCCCGACTTCCACTGGGACCATAGCTTCACAGCCATAGGTTAGAGCAAAGGGAGACTCTCCGGTTGTGGACCTGGGAGTGGTGTTGTAAGACCACAAGACCATTGGAAGCTCCTCTGGCCAATTTCCCTTTTTATCTTCCAACTTGGCTTTTAGAGTGTGCTTGATGATTTTATTCACAGCTTCCGTCTGCCCATTGCTTTGGGGGTGGCAAACGGCTGAAAAATCTTTCTTTATTTCCAAGTCCTCACATAGACTTCTCATTTCTCTACTATCAAATTGCTTGCCATTGTCTGAGATAAGCTTGTACGGTACCCCGTATCTACATATAATGGCTCGCTTAACAAATTCCTTCAGCTTACCGGCAGTGATGGTAGCTAGGGGTTCTGCCTCTGCCCACTTGGTAAAGTAGTCAACGGCTACCACGGCATATTTCACACCACCTCTGCCTTTGGGAAGCTCCCCAATCAGGTCAATCCCCCATATTGCAAAGGGCCAGGGGCTTCCAATGGGTCTTAGTTCCACAGCTGGGTTGCTATTGAAGTTAGCAAACCTTTGGCATTGATCACAAGCTTTAGCAAAGTCATAAGCATCAGTTTTCATGGTAGGCCAGTAATAGCCCTGTCGGAGAATTTTGTGGGCCAGGGAGGTACCCCCCGAGTGGTTGCCACAAATGCCTTCATGAATTTCCCTTAGGATGTATTCACATTCATTTCCAGATATGCACTTAAGTAGAGGTTGATTAAATCCCCTCTTGTATAGGATGCCATCATAGATCACATAACGGGCAGCCTTATATTTGAGTTTCCGAGCTTCATCTTTGTCTTCCGGAAGTGTCCCCTTGGTGATATACTCACGTATTGGGGTTGTCCATTGGCTTTCCATTGAAGAATCTATTTCCATAGTCTCCTCTCGATGGATACTTGGTTGGAGTTGCACTTCAAGGGGTATCACCCCTAACAGGACAGCTTCTTTTTGGGATCCCAACTTGGCAAGGGCATCGGCATTGGCATTTTCCACCCTTGGAATTTGATTTAGATTTAGCAATTTGAACCTACTGATAAGTTCTTGGGCATACCTCATGTAGAGTTCAGTGCGGGGGCCTCGACTCTGGAAGCTTCCTTTAATTTGCCATACAATCAGCATGGAGTCACTAAACACATTTAGGTATTCTACCTTCATTTCCAGAGCCAGTTTCAAACCAGCAATCAGGGCCTCATACTCTGCATCATTGTTGGTAGCCCTGAAGCCAAAGTGTATGGCACTCTGAATTCGGTGCCCCTCTGGGCTTACCAACTCTATTCCTGCACCTCCCCCATTATTATTTACTGCACCATCAACATACAGGTTCCACCATAATTGGGGGCTTTCGGCATCCCCTTCGGTAACTGGGGCTACCGGGGTACAATCTTCTCTGGTAACCTCAAAATCAGGAGGAAACTCCAGTAAGAAATCGGCCAGTGCTTGGCCTTTGATAGTAGTTCGGGGCTTGTAATCTATTTCAAACTGTCCTAGCTCAACAGCCCATTTCATCATTCTACCGGAGGCTTCCGGCTTGTGCATCACTTGCCTTAGCGGGAAGGATGTTCTAACTTCAATTTTATGGGCTTGAAAGTAAGGCCTTAGCTTCTTGGAAGCCAATATTAGAGCATATGCTAGCTTTTCCATGCTGGGATACCGGGTTTCCGCATCAAGCAGCCTTTTGCTCACATAGTATACCGGGTATTGTACTTGTTCTTCCTCCCGGATCAACACAACACTTATAGAGTATTCAGAAACAGCTAAATATAAAATGAGTACCTCACCTTCCAAGGGTTTGGAGAGCAAGGGTGGGCTTCCCAGCTGTTCTTTTAGTTTCTTGAAGGCTTCCTCACATTCCGGGGTCCATTCAAAGTTTTGACCCTTCTTGATAGCCTTGAAAAACTCCTTGCATTTGTCGGAAGACCGAGATACGAATCTATTTAGGGCTGCTACCCTTCCGGTAAGCCCTTGGACTTCTTTTACATTCCTTGGGGACCTCAGTTCCAGCAATGCTTTGATTTTGGCAGGGTTTGCCTCAATCCCTCTGTGGTTCACAATGAATCCTAGAAATTTTCCAGACTCCACCCCAAAAACACACTTTTGGGGGTTCAGTTTCATCCGGTACTTCCTTAGGATATCAAACATCTCAGATAGGTGCAACACATGGTCGGCTGCCACCTTTGATTTGACCAACATATCGTCAACATAGACTTCCATAGTCTTACCAATCTGTTCTTTAAACATCATGTTTACCAGCCTCTGATAGGTAGCCCCGGCATTCAATAGCCCAAACGGCATCCCCACATAACAGTACAGTCCCCTATCAGTTATGAAGCTGGTATGCTCCTGGTCCGGTTCAAACATTGGTATCTGGTTATATCCGGAGTAGGCGTCCATGAAACTTAGCAAAGCATGGCCTGCCGTGGCATCCACCAGTTGATCAATTCTGGGTAGCGGGAAGCTATCCTTAGGGCATGCCTTATTTAGATCAGTAAAGTCAACACATGTCCTCCATTTCCCATTAGGCTTCCGGACCAGTACTGGGTTTGCTAGCCATGTTGGGTAGAAGGATTCTTTGATCAAACCAGCCTTCAATAACCGGTCTACCTCTTCCTGGAGGGCGGTAGCCCTTTCACCACTGGCAGGCCTTCTCTTCTGCCGGATACCCCTTCTCTCAGGGTCGATGTTCAAGTGGTGGCACATGACTTTCGGGTCAATCCCCACCATGTCAGAATGACACCATGCAAACACATCAAGGTTGCTTTTAAGGAAAGCAGTCAACCTTTCTCTTGTATTTTTATCTAGCTGTTGCCCGATTTTCAAGATTTTACTAGGATCTTCAGCATCCACTAGTATAGGGATAGTATCCTCGGCAGCCCCTGCCTTTTCCAGGGTACCGGGCATCCTGGGATCAATGTCAATCTCAACCGGGAGTCCTCTCTCCGCTCCCTGGTTCTCATTCTCTAGCATTGCTCCGTCTAGATCATCATCTGAGGCACTTTTTACTATGCCTTCCAGTGAAATGTTATGAATTTCATCATTTTTTTCGGCAGCTTCCAACAACAAGCTTTGTGGTGGTACTACCCCCCGAAAATTAGGAACCTCTTCAGTAGGTTCATCTGGCAATTCCACTATCATGATGGCATTACACGATGCTCTTTCAAACTTCTGTGGCTCAAGCCCATGGCTTCTCATTAAGGCTTCTCCATCAGCCTTTTCTTCAACTTGAATAGGTTTGTCTGCCTTCTCGGCAGCCTGCACAGCTCTGTTATAGCATTCCCTTGACTCATGTTGACATCCTTTCACACACCCAATGCCATTTGGTGTAGGAAACTTCATTGAAAAGTGGAATATTGAGGTTACCACCCTCATATCTTTCAATACTGGTCTACCGAGAATTGCATTGTGGGATATGTCTTCATTTACCACCATGAATTCTGCCATTTGGGTGGCCTTGCAGGGATCCACACCCAATGTCAAGGGTAATTTGACCCTGCCCATGATTTGGACTGGGTTACCGGTAAACCCATATAGCTCATTATTGGTAGGCAGTAACTCTTTGTCCAAAAGTCCCAATTTCTGGAATGTGGTATATGCCAAGATATTTACTGAGCTTCCATTATCAACCAGCACTCTGTGCACATTCATTCCACCAATACTCACGGTTACCACCAAAGCATCATTATGAGGGTGGTGAACCCACTTGGCATCCTCCTCGGTAAAGGAAATATCAGCGGTTTCCCCTTTAAACAGCTTAGGGGGCCTTTCTGCAAGGTGGAACACATTAGTTAGGGGTTTGTCCCTGGCTTCCCGGGCATACCTATCTCTGGCATTCCGACTGGCACCCCCCAAATAAGGGCCGCCAAAGATGGTATGGATGCTATTAGCTCGGGTAGTCCTTTCTTGGTTTCCAGGAGCCTTGTCCTTGTTATCTCTACCTTCTTTATATTTCTTAGCCTCTTGGGCTACAAATTCAGTCAGGTATCCACCTCTAATCAACTCTTCAATTTGATCTTTCAAGTGCCTGCAATCAGCAGTCTCGTGTCCATTCACTTCGTGGAATGCACAGTACTTTCCTTGATCTTTCACTCCTGGGGACCCTGCCCGGTAGGGCCTCCGGAATAGCCCATTCTTCTCATTCACTTCGAGAATATGACTGATTGGGACAGTCAAAGGAGTATACTCTGAGTATTTCTGAAAATTCGCCTTTGGAGTGAGTCTGTCCTTGGCAGAAACTCTATCCTTAGTTGCATTAACAGCAATAGGGGCAGTCTTGTCATCATACCGGGGGGCTCCTAAGCCGGCAGTACCACTCCCGGAAGCCCTCTTGTTCGAATCCCTTTTAGGGCTGTAAGAACGATTTCTTTTGTTCCTGCTCCAACCTCGGGAACTGGAATCTTTGGACAATTTTGCCATGGATTCCTCAATCACTTTGTGGCGTTCTGCTTGTTGGTAAAATTCCGCCAGGATTCCGGGCTCCTCAGTTTGCAATTCCTTCCAAAACTCGGTTCCAGGCCTTACCCCGGCTATCAGGAAGTTCTTCAGAGTTTCATCAGAGGCCTTCTTCACTTTTGGCACTTGCTCATTAAATCTTTTGAAATACTGTCTTAAAGACTCGTGAGTTTCTTGCTTGATATTAGCCAGAGTATTCACCGGTGGGGCATAGGCCACGGTAGCCCTGAATTGAGAGATAAACTGATCTCCCATCCTCCTCCAGGATTTGATAGACCCTTCGGCTAGCCTTTTGAACCATTGGTGGGCATTTTCAGTCAGTGTAGATGCCAATAGCCTACACCTTGCTAAGTCCTCCACCTGGTAGACATCCATTTCCGTATTAAAACGGCTCAAGTATTCAACTGGATCGGAGTTTCCATTGAATTTCAAGTCAGTATTCATCTTAAAGAACCTTGGCAAGGCTGCCTTTTTCACTTTCACAGAAAAGGGGGAACCGGCAGTGATACCGGACTTAAACTTTTTCTCCTCCTTGATCTTTTCCAAGGCTTTTTTCCAGTCAGACATCCTGAACTGTCCATTTTCACCATCTGAAAGCGTATCACTTTCAGAATCATCATCTTCATTGGCTGTCTTGCTTCTTCTAGGGACTGAACTTTGATGGGAGCCGAAATCCTGATCGGTACCCCCACCGGTAGGGACTCCGGTAGAGCGGGATCTCCTGTTTCTATGCCAAGAAGAGTGACTGCTTTGCCTATAATTCCTTCTGCCATCAGATCTGGATCTCCTGGAAATGCTTTTTGGGGGTACCGTTTGGGACCTCTCTCGGCGTTCTCGGGAACCCTGAGTTGTGGAACCTCCATTGCCATCTCTCCGATCTTTGCTTCCAGTGTGAATCAGTTTGTGACGAAGGTCTTTGTTAGTCAGTTTTTTGCCAACTCGATCAAAAACACTTAGACTCCTGGTGGGTGAACCTTCGGCACCCTGAGTTTCCGGGACATCAGATTGGTCACCCTCATATTCTTCTTCCACAGGCTCTTCTGCGTCTTCTTCAGATGGGACATGATCAGTGTTGTCCTCAATACTGTCCTCAGACTCAAAATTCAGCCTTGTCGGAGTCACATTCTTCTTTTTTGACTTCGACTTGCACTTCCTTTGCCATTTTTTCATTTTCTCGGAACCTTTTTCCAAGTTGTTGACTCTTTCATTCATCGTCTTCAGATAGTCCATGATGTCCTTGTTACTAACATCATCACCACCTTTGTTTCGTCCATTACCATCCTGAGATGGTGTTTTATCACTTTCAGAATTGTCACTCGCCATATCTCCTCCAAATGACGACTTTTGAGGCCCCTCCTTCGGGCGCCAATTGTTGTGGGAGGATTTTAGCACAACAGATTATGAGGCCTCGTGCTGGAATAGCGCCAATAAACAAGGAATCGTCCAACCACCCAGAAAGGCTCGTGGTTGATGATCAATGGCTAGCCGCCCGGGAAGGCACACGACTAGGGTTACCGAAGAACACGGGATGTGGTTCCTCGGAAGGATCGGACTGAATCTACGGGATGAGAGCTCAAGGACCAGGTGTTGGCCAGCCAAGAACCCTAATTTGACTGTGTCACACAAGAGTGCACGTGCTCTAGCTACTCAAGGAGTGTAAAGTGTCGAAGAATCCCGTAAACTGCCTACATACCACTATTTATAGTGGATCAAGCCCGAATGTAGTTCTTGAATGATATGATCGTTTGTTTATGATGAGTTATCCTCTCTCCAGTGGGATAATGACTGTTATTTCTGATAATAATCGAGCATGATGTATAAAATCAGGTTACCAAGCAGTTTTAGGTAACATAGAATGATTATCTCTTGTATTTATCATGATTTTGTATCATTTATCAAGTATATATGACATATATCCTCAAATAACTGAATGTTTATCTGTTTGAGAGTGTTTTTAGATGATATAGACGTGTTCCTAAAGAATAGGAGGCGTGCCTTATCTGTATTGGCAGCCTAATCAGGCTTCCGGCGGAAGCTGGGGGTACCGCCCGGTAGCCTGGCTCCGGTACCCCCTCCGGTAACCCCTATCACGGAAGCTACTCTGGAAGCTCTACTGGATGACTGATAATAGGTATAGGTTATCCTCAAGGGGATACCTTGAGACCCTTAGTCATGCGTTCCCGTGCTGCAATGTACATGGTAACCCCTAGGGCTACCGCGGGCCTCCGGAAACCTGACGGATTACTCATTCTCTTCATGGATCTGGACCCTAATCCTCTAATGGGCCTAAATCTAACCCATGCAAGATTTTGGTCACAACACGTATCAATCTCACTTAAATCATCCCCTTCCTCATTATAGTTTAAGCCCCCCAATTCCTCGTCTTCCATCGTAACTGTTGCAAACTTCTCCTCCATTTCTTGAATTTCCTTTCGTAACTCCTCCATGACAAAAAGACAGAACGTGATGAAAAAGAACACACCAAAAGACAGATCTGTTGACGTAGAAAGAATACAGAACAAAACTAAGGAATAACCCTTAAAACACTCTCACCATGCCAAAAGGCAAGACGTAATTTTGAAAAGATGATGTACGTGTATGCTCATATGATTGATCTTTTTAGGTATTTATAAAAAGGTAATATTTTCAACTAAAAATAAATGTGAAAAAGGCAATCGACTAATTACCATTAATTATAATATGTTATTATTTATTTTAGGTACTATATTTTTCTTGAAAATTATGGTGTGATATTTTTGGGTATATATTAATGATTGTAAGATTTGTTTTAAAATTAAAAGGTAACGTGTTTTAATTCGAAATGAAATATTAATGATCGAAAAATATGATACGATTGATGTTTTTAGGTGTTTATAAAAGATAATATTTCCAACTAAAAGTAAATGTGAAAAGGGCAATTGGCTAATTACCATTAACTACCCGAGAATTATCTTAGAACAAATACTAAGTTGTAAGGCATATATGCCTAAATAGTCAAAAAGAAAAAGATTTTATTATTTATTTTAATAATTAGGATAACCAAACCTGACAAACTTTCAATCTTTCGATTTTAGTATAGTAGTTTAGATACGTATTTTAAGTAGAAAAGGCGACTACTTAACATTAATTGAATTATTTTTTATTTATTAATTAAGATAACTGTACCTAAACCAAACCATCGATAAAATTTTCAATGTTTCAACTTTAATATAATAACTACTTATAACCCGTGCAATGCACGGGTTTCTTGTATTATGTTACAAATTTTATTTAATATTACAATTATGTTTTTATATAATCATTATTTTTAATAATTTTTTAATTTTAATTTGATAGAATTTAATATACTCATGTTTACGGATTGTACTAATGTTTCCTTATTATAAACAACGTATATGATTTTTAATATATTTTATTAATAATTGAAAAATATGGTGCGATATTTTCGGGTTATATTTTTCTTGAAAATTATGGTGTGATATTTTTTGGGTATATATTAATGATTGTAAGATTTGTTCTAAATTAAAAAGGTAACATGTTTTAATTCGAAAGGAAATATTAATGATCTGTTTTTAGGTATTTATAAAAGGTAATATCTTTAACTAAAATTAAATGTGAAAAAGGCAATCGACTAATTACCTTTAATTTTATCATGTTAATGTTAAAATGACAATCGACTAATTATCATTAATTATATTATGCTATTACTTATTTAAGGTATTTGAAAATTATGGTGTGATATTTTCGGTTATATATTTTTAGGTGTTTATAAAAGGTAATATCTTCAACTAAAAGTAAATGTGAAAAAGGCAATCGACTAATTACCATTAATTATATTATGTTATTATTTATTTTAGGTGTATTTATTTTTCTTTATAATGAAGGGTAAATAAGTAAATTCACGAAGTACCAAAAAATAGTTACCAAAAAACAGGTACCAAAAAACAGTACAAAAAAATAGGTACCAAAACTTTTAATGTTTATGTTTTTATATAATAGTATAGATTTAGTTTTGATAATCAAATTACCCATCTTATTATTTGAGGATAATTCTACTAATAACCAAATATAGTTTTAATAATATAAAAACAACTTTCACATCTTTATCGATTTTTTTTTCTATTTTTTTGCATGTGTATTTATTATAAAGATTTTTAAACATGTTTCTGTCATTATGTGAGAATTGGTTGCTATGATATTCTATACGGATTGAGGGTCTAAATTGTGGTTACTTGGTTTTTTAGATGGAGGAAAAAACCCGACATTTCAGGAAAAATTTGTGATCAGTCTAATTGAAGGGCGGAGAGAGACTGATATTTAGTATGACAAAATAAATAAGAATTGTTAGATCATAAAATAAATAGATGAAAGACGTTGGATCTTGCATATAAATAATTTTATTTTTTAACATGTAAACTAAAAACTGTACTTATATTTAAATATGAAAAAGTGTATGTCAATGATTTAAATCATATAATTTGGTTTTCTACATTGAACAGGATTCATCAATGTAGGTCTTCTACACTGAATAGGATTAATCTAAAAATTCGTAATTATATTTTCTCTTGATATTCAAGTGTTTCCATTTCGATAATAATTGTTAAATTATCACTAAATTAAAGATAATTTTGTGAGCTTCGCGTCATTTCTAAATCTCAAAATAGAGGCCAAATAGTAAATATGAATTTTTTTAATATTAATAAAAAATAAATTAATTTCAATTGTATCCGTTTTTAATTATATCCTTTTCATATTATAATTTTATTTTTAAAATTCAATTCTAATACAAAGTTTTTTAATTATATCCTTTTTAAATTATAATTTTATTTTTAATGTGTTATAATCTTGATCGTCTATTGTTTAAAATATTAGATTCGATGGTTGAGATTATTTTGGTAGTACAGCGACCAAACCAATGGATAAGATCTCTTTTACGCTTATTATATATATATAAGGATATAATAGGCATGTAAATGTAATTCAGTTTGGGTTTTACTATACATTCAAAAGACAATGAATAATATTTTGTAATCATTACACTACTATAATTGAAGTAAAAAAACTGTATAACACAACTATATAAGTGTAAATTTTGTCTGAAATTTTGATAATTGGTAGTCTATTCCTCCGTATGACAAAGATTTTAAAATAAATAGATAAAAATCGTTGGATCTAGCATAAAAAATGTTTTATATTTTAATATGTTATAAACTAAAAAGTACTCCGTATATTTATATAAGATAGATTTTGTCCAAAATTTTGATAATCGTCTATTCCTCCGTACGACAAAGATATTAAAATAAATAGATGAAAATCGTTGGATTTTGCATAAAAAATATTTTATATTTTAATATGTTATAAAATAAAAAGTATATTTATATTGAAATACGAAAATGTATATGTCAATGATTTAAATCATGTACAATTAAGTTTTCTACAATTGATAGCATTATCAATGTAGAACTTCTACATAGATTAGGATTAATGTATAACTTCGTAATTATATTTTCTGTGATATTCAGAGTGTTTCTATAACGCCCTAGAAATATTTTAAATTTATGAGTGTTTATTTAAATATTAAATATGAATTATGTGACGTGATTATTGTTGAGGAGGTGAAATATGTATGATATCATAATTGTGGGTTTAATTGATGATTTATATATGTTTTGTAAGTCTGCGTATTTTTAATTGTATTTTTGGTGAATAAATTCTATGTAAATCATGTGTTATTTATCTTCTGAGAATATTATAAAATCATCGGCATTAGTAAAAATTACGATATCTTTTGCATTATTAACTTTATTAGTTTATTTGAGTTTTAAAAATATTAGATGAATTTATTTTGACTTTAAGGATTTTAAAATGATTTTACGAATCGATTTTGTGTTTTATGGTTTAATCTCGTAAAATTCATATTTAATTCAATTTTGATCCTAAAAATATTTTAAAAATATGTGAGTGTTCCTAATTTTATACTCTTTATTTTAAAAATGAAAAGTTTAATTTTCCACAATTTTCTCATTTAATTTCGAATAATTAAAAGCTGTTTATTAGTTATTAAAAACATTTTTCAGAATGTGAAAATAGTATTTTTGCCCTTCTTTTATTATCATGTTCAGCTGGTTTCTACCTTTTTCTTCTTGGGGTCTCTCTCGAAACATCTTCACTCTTCTTTTCCATTTCTCTCTTAAACTCTCTTCCTCTCATTCCCGGCCGATTAACCCATCTTGACTTTGTTTCAGTTCGATTTTATGGGTAAAGCCACCTCTTCCCCTCCTCCGTTTATCCCTGCTGTACTTATACTTGCTGTGTGCGTTTTGTGTGTGCCTGAATGGGGGTTTTAATTAAGAAATTGATGTGAGTAAGTCGTTGGTTCTATGTTGGTGTGTGGCTGCGCCTGTATCTGCTTCAAAGCGTGTGTGTGTGATAGAGTGCGTGTGTGTGCTATCAAGTCTGGTGTGTGCAGAGCAGCGTGTGTATAAACTGGTGTGTGTGTAAATCGTATGTGGCTGCTGGGTTGTGGTTCGAGATTGTACAAATGTGTGTAAACAAGGTGTGCGTGTGTGCAATTGTGGGCGTACTTTGCTATGTGTATGGGTGAGATTTCTGCACGGTTTTGTAAAAGACCCACCTCTGATTTCCTATTCCCCTGTTGCTGTGGGGTGGTTTAGCTTTCCCCTGTGTTGTACTTCTTGTGGGTGTATTGTAAAATACAAGCATTCTATGTTCTAACTTTGCTGGGTTCGTTATTACTGTGTACCTGGTGTGTCGATCCTCTGGGCTGTGAATTGAAGTTGGTATAACCGGTGTGGGTGTGTGTGTTCGTGAAATGGAAACAGTACGTGTGTATGTATGCTGGATGTTTTGTTGCAGTGGGTTTTGTAATCAAAGTTTTCCTTGCTAATCGTGTAGTTGTTACAGTTACTGATTGTTAGTTGAGTTTTGAATTTGGGTGTTGGTTAACAATTATATGAACTGATTCAAGTTGTATCGTTACCATTTTGGACTGATGTTAGAAGAGGCTTTATTAGCTGTTTTAATCTTTGTTTTATGCATGAATTTAAGCTACGAATCTGCTGGTTAAGTCGAAGGTAGGGTGGTTGGTCAAGAGTTGGTTTCTTGGTTTATTTTTCTAAAAATTTTGCCGTAGCCTGTCCTGTTTTGCTTGCTTTCGAGCTGCTGTTCGACGTGATTCTATACTGATCTCTGGTGCCTTTACTTCTTGTAGTCGAATGGTTAAATGTGTGGTTAGCTTGTTTGGTTTAAAGTTTTACGGAAAGAGCATAACAGTGTGAATTAGTAAAACCTACTTTGTGGACTTTCTCCACCGACCTTCAATTCTAGATGGGCGGCACCGACCGTTGAAATTCCGGCCATCAATGTTGAACACCGACCGTTGAAATTCCGGCCATCAATGTTGAATGTTGAATTAAGAAGGAAATGTAGGTGAGCAAATCTTCTATAAATAGAGGGTTTTAATCATCAATCAAAAATCAGAAAGGAGAATTGGTAGAGAGAAGAAGAGAGATATAGAGAGACAGAGAGAGAGACGCAGTGGAGGTAAAGAAGGAGAAAGAGAAATAGTGAATATATATATATATATATATATATATTAAATCTATTACTATATATAATAGGACAACACAAGGGCAAAATTTGTCATTTTAATGGGTGTGAAATTACAATTTTACCCTTATTTTTTTAAAAATTACAAAAATGCCACCCTTTAATAATTATGTAAAAACTAATGAAATTATGCTTGTGTTGAGATTCGAACCACTAACCTATTCACTCTCAAACTCATGCATTAACCAATTGTGCTATGATTGATATCCTATAACATAAGCCACATGCCATCCTTTAATAATTATGTAAAAACTAAAAAAATTATGCTTTTGTTGGGATTCGAACCACTAACCTATTCAATCTCAACTCATGCCTTAACCAATTGTGCTACGAATAATTTTGAGCTTTGTTTAAAAATCATATAACATAAACCACCTCTCTTCTCTTTTTATCTCATCCTTTTTTTAGTAAATGAAATGTTGTTCATATTAATTCTAAAATATTGGATAGATAAAATTATAAAAAATATTTTAATCGACTGAGAATACTCTATAATTCTCTTTTATCATTTTAAATAATTGATATAGAAAAAAACTAGATTATACATAATGTAACCGAGTCCAAAAAGAAAAAAGATTTATTTACATACGTTCCATCATACATAATTAATAATTGCATCACATAATATGTGACTCATATTAGAGAGTTTTGGTCGACCAACTATTCTTTCAACGATTTAAATATATGATTGGTCTAAATACATAAATATTTAAATATATACAAAAAATAATTGAAATTATGTTGTAAAAAAAAAGGTGAAAACTCTAAAAAGATGATCTATGTTATATATAAAAAATAATATAATTAACATTCACATTAAATTAAAAAAGATATAAATTTTTGAATCATAAATATTACAAAAGTACAATAATTATTTAAAATGATCAATTAGATTATAACTCGACTATAAAGTTGGTACATACATATGAATTTTATATAATATAATATATAACGGTTGAGTTATAACATATATTTAGATTTTAGATTTCATATGCACGGGTCATTAAGGTTGTCATATTTTTTATCGATTGAAATATTTAAAAAAATTAAAATTGATCTAAAAAAACAATTCAAAATTATAATATAAAAAATAATTGAATTTACCCAATTTTTTATTGAACTTCTATATAGTGTAATAAATATTAGACTAAAACTAAACATTTAAGTTTAAAAATGTATAAATTTATATGTTTAGAAAAAATGATTGAGACAAGCAAAAGGTAAGGATGACTTTTATTAAATATTAAGAGATTTGTAATATGTCTCAAAATCTATTCTTACATTATTTATCCAAATTTTATGAAATTTAATCAAATTATAAAATATTTGGTCCAAAAAATTGGTATGCAATATTACAAAATAACTAAAAAAATATTTGATAGATCGAAATCTTAACTTTTATCATATTTTTAATTACAAAAGAGAAATTAGTTGAGTGCCCGTGCCTTGCATTAAACTTCAACACAAGGGAAAAGATTACCATTTTAATGGTTGTGAAGTTACTATTTTATCCCTATATTTTTAAAAATTACAAAAATGTCATCCTTTAATAATTATGTAAAAATAGTGAAATTAAGTTAGTGTTGGGAATTGAAGCACTGACCTTCTCCCATCAAACTTATGACATAACCAACTATGCTACACTTAGTTTTGAGTTTTGCTTAAAAATCCTATAAGATAAACCATATTTTCTCTTCGTGTCACATCCTTTTCTATTTTTTATTTTTGAGTAAATGAAATGTTGGTTTATATTATTTCTAGAAAACTGGATGATATAAACTTATAAAAAAAATATTCTAATCGATTGAGCATACTTGACAATTCTCTTTTGTCATTCTAAATGATTGATGTAAAAAGTAAAATTTTAGATTATATATAAATGTAACCGAGTAAAAAAAAGGGGATTTATTTACATTCAATTCTATGTCGATATTAAATTATTTAAAAAAAGATTTGGTTTTAAGAAATATGTAAATTTTAGTTATCAAATCGTACATAATGAATAATTGCATCAAATAACTTTTAGATACATAAAATTTTAAACATCTGAGTTATATTAGACGATTTTTGTCGACTAACTATTTAGGCTTTCAACGATTTAAATGTATGATTGGTCTAAAAACATAAGAATTTAAACATATAAGAAAAATAATTGAAATTTTGTTAAAAAGATGAGAACTCTAAAAATATGATAACTCGACTATAAAGTATAAAATATGATACATATGAATTTTTATATAATATAGTAAATTGATCAATATAATATATAATGGTTAAATTATAACATATACTTAGATTATTATACAATGAAATCAAGAAATTAATTTTAGATTTCATATAGATGCACGGGTCATTAAAGTCGTCTAATCATATTTTACATCGATTAAAAAATTTGGAAAAATTTAAAGTTGAGTTTAAAAAAATTATTTGAAATTATAATATAAAACATGTTTCAATTCACCCAATTTTTAATTCAACTTCGGAATTGTATAATAAACATTAGACTAAAACTAAATATTTGAGTTTATAATGTATAAATATATATGTTACAAAAAATTGATTGAGACAACCACAATGATGACTTTTACTCAATATTAAGAAATTTTATAATATGTCTTAAGGTATAGTCTTACATATACGATCAATTATTTACAACAAAATCAAATGAGTTAATAGACGCCTATGTTATATACGGACAATTTTACTAAAATCATTATTTATGTTATAACCAAATGTTCAATTTAAAAAAGTTCATTTCACGTCATTGAAAACTAAATTAATAATTTAACAATTATAAGTATTCATGCGAATATTATCGTATTGATATTTATCCAAAATCTAAGAAATCTAATGAAATTTTAAAATATATGGTTCAAGAAATTGGTATGCAATATTACCAGGTAATTATAAACATATGAGATAAAATCAAAATTTTAGATTTTATCATATTTTTAATTACAAAATTATCTCAATATATGTATACATTTTCAGACGAGAATTTATTTTAGTGCCCGTGCCTTGCACGGGCTTTTACGCTAGTATCTCCTAAATATCAGGGTATCTCCTTTGTAATATAAAGAGTGTTTTCTCCTATTATAAGAGAGAGTTTTGTCAATTGTACTCTCCTTATTTTAGAGAGAAGGTGGTGTAATTCTTTCTCTTAGTGAAACCCTCCTACTTTTGCCTGTGGTTTTTTCCCTTAATTTATTTAAGGGTTTTCCACGTAAAATTCGGTGTCCATTTATTTTCAGTTTTTCTCAATTTTACTTTGCTTGCGAGCCAGCTGCGCCTGATAAATTACTAACAGTGGCATCAGAGCTATAGGTTGCAGAATACTATTCACGGATACGGTACTATTCACAGATACGGTACTATTCACGGATACGGTACTATTCACAAATACGGTACTGTTCACGTACTGTGAAATAGTGAAAATCAGTTCAAGTCCAAAAGTCGGAGCATCACTATGGCAGCAAAGTATGATATTGAGAAGTTCAATGGGAGCAATATCTCATTGTGGAAAATGAAGATTAAGGCTATTTTACGGAAGGATAATTGCTTGGAAGCAATTGGAGACAAGCCCACGACAATCACTGATGAAAAGTGGAAAGAGATAGATGGCAATGCAATTGCCAATCTACATTTAGCACTAGCCGATGGGGTATTGTCCAGTGTGGCAGAGAAAAAGACGGCAAAAGAGATATGGGATACTCTAACAAGACTGTACGAGGCCAAGTCACTTCACAATAAGATATTCCTAAAGAGGAGGCTCTACACTCTTCGAATGGCGGAATCCACTTCGGTTACCGACCATGTCAACACCTTAAATACTTTGTTTTCTCAGCTTACTACATTGGGGCATAAAATAGAAGAAATTGAGCGTGCTGAGATCTTACTTCAAAGTCTACCTGACACGTATGATCAACTCATCATCAACCTGACGAACAACATTCTTTCAGACTATCTAGTCTTCGATGATATTGCTGCTGCTGTTTTAGAAGAAGAAAACAGGCGCAAAAACAGGGAGGACAGACAGGCAAGTTCCCAACAAGCAGAAGCTTTGATGGTGACACGAGGGAGATCAACGGAACGTGGCTCCAGTGGGAGTCAGAATCGTGGTAGATCGAAGTCAAGAAGCAGGAAAAATATTAAATGTTATAATTGTGGTAAGAAGGGGCACTTCAAGAAGGATTGTTGGAACAAAAAGAAGAGCGGAGACCCTGAGTCACCAAATGCTCAAGGGAATGTAGCAAGTTTCTCGGAAAATGCCGAAGTTCTATTTAGCGAGGCAACAACTGATGAAAGTAAAAAGCAGTTCATGGATGTCTGGTTACTAGACTCAGGAGCAACATGGCACATGACATCTCGAAGAGAATGGTTCCATAAATATGAATCAATTCCAGGAGGTGCTGTACGCATGGGAAATGATCATGCTTTAAAGATCGTCGGTATTGGTACTATCAAAATAAAGATGTTTGATGGTACGGTTCGCACTATTCAGAACGTACGGCATGTGAAGGGCTTGAAGAAGAATCTATTGTCTGGAGGGCAAATAGATAGTCTTGGATGCAGGACCCATGTTAAAAATGGGATTATGAAAATTGTAAAAGGAGCACTTGTGATAATGAAGGCAGAAAAGATTGCAGCAAATCTATTCATGCTTGAAGGGGAAACACTATTGGAAGCTAATGCGTGCATTGTGTCAACCAATGAAGAAGAAGAATCAACGATGATGTGGCATAATAAACTAGGCCACATGTCAGAACGGGGATTGAAGATTCTCTCCGACAGAAAATTGCTTCCGGGGCTCAAATCAGTAAACTTACCTTTCTGTGAGCATTGTGTTACAAGTAAGCAACATAGATTGGCTTTTGGAAGATCTGTTGCTAGGAGTAAGCACATCCTAGACTTAATTCATTCTGATGTATGGGAATCATCAGAACTATCACTGGGAGGAGCAAGGTACTTGGTGTCTTTCATTGATGATTATTCCAGGAGATGTTGGGTATATCCAATCAAGAAGAAGTCAGATGTGTTTTCAATCTTTAAAGAATTCAAAGTGCTGGTGGAACTTGAATCTGGAAAAAGGATCAAGTGTTTAAGGACAGATAATGGAGGAGAGTACACAGATGGTGAGTTTCTTGCTCTTTGTAAGCGAGAAGGTATCAAACGGCAGTTCACAGTTGCATACACTCCACAACAAAATGGAGTAGCAGAGCGGATGAACAGAACTCTTGCAGAACGAATGAGAGCTATGTTAAGAACTGCGAGTCTACCTAACTCTTTTTGGGCAGAAGCAGCTATGACCGCCTGTTATATTATAAATCGGTCGCCATCAACTGCAATTAACTTAAAGACGCCGATGGAAATGTGGACCGGTAAGCCAGCAGATTACTCTTCTTTACATTCTTTTGGATGTCCAGCATATATAATGTATAATTCCCAAGAAAGAACAAAATTGGATCCAAAATCCAGGAAGTGTTTATTCTTAGGGTATGCTGAAGGAATAAAGGGGTATCGCCTTTGGGATCCCACTACCCATAAGCTCATTATCAGCAGGGATGTGATTTTTGTAGAAAATCAATTACAACTTAAAGAAGAAAATGATAGCACAAAGAAAAGTTCAGAGACTACAACTGTACACGTGGAAAATAATCTAGAAGAAGAAACATCAAATTCTTCTGAATCAGAATCAGAGCACGAGACAAACGAACCAGTCGAGTCTGAGGAAGTTCGCCGGTCTACTCGTGGAAGAAGGCCACCAGCTTGGCACTCAGAGTATGTTACAGAGAGCAATATTGCATATTGTCTTTTAACTGAGGACGGAGAACCTTCAAATATTCATGAAGCTTCTAACAGCCCAGATGCATCCATGTGGAAGACAGCAATGCAAGAAGAAATCGAAGCTCTACACAAGAACAAGACTTGGGAGCTCATACCATTACCACCTGGAAGAAAAGCCATTGGTAATAAATGGGTCTACAAGATCAAGCGGGATAGCAATGATCAAGTAGAACGGTATCGTGCAAGATTGGTAGTAAAAGGATATGCTCAGAAAGAAGGCATTGATTTTAATGAGATATTTTCTCCGGTAGTACGACTTACAACAATCAGAATAGTCCTGGCTATGTGTGCTACATTGGATTTACATTTGGAGCAATTGGATGTAAAAACTGCATTTCTTCATGGTGATCTCGAAGAGGAAATTTATATGCTCCAACCAGAAGGTTTTGCTGAAAAAGGCAAAGAGAACTTGGTTTGCAGATTAATCAAATCTCTATACGGTCTCAAACAGGCGCCGAGGTGTTGGTACAGGAGATTTGATTCCTTCATCATGAGCCTTGAATACAACAGACTTAGTGCAGACCATTGTACGTACTACAAAAGGTTTGAAGAGAATAATGACTTTATCATTCTATTGTTGTATGTGGATGACATGTTGATAGCAGGCCCCAACAAAGATCGAATCCAAGAATTAAAGGCACAGTTGGCTAGGGAGTTTGAAATGAAGGACCTTGGACCAGCAAACAAGATTCTAGGGATGCAAATTCACCGAGACATAAATAATAGGAAGATTTGGCTATCTCAGGAAAATTACTTAAACAAGATCTTGCGTCGCTTCAACATGCAAGATTGTAAGCCAATTTCTACCCCACTTCCTGTTAATTTCAAGTTATCCTCAAGTATGTCACCTAGCAATGAAGCAGAGAGGAGGGAGATGTCTCGAGTACCGTATGCATCAGCAGTGGGAAGTTTGATGTTCGCCATGATATGTACAAGACCAGATATTGCATAAGCAGTGGGAGCGGTTAGTCGGTATATGGCGAATCCTGGTAGAGAGCATTGGAATACAGTAAAGAGGATTCTGAGATACATCAAAGGAACCTTAAATGTTGCATTATGTTATGGAGGATCAGAATTGACCGTCAGAGGTTATGTGGATTCAGATTTTGCAGGAGATCTTGACAAAAGTAAATCCACTACAGGTTATGTGTATACACTTGCAGGAGGAGCTGTAAGCTGGATGTCTAAACTGCAGAGGGTTGTGGCTTTATCTACAACAGAAGCAGAATACATGGCAGCTACACAAGCTTGCAAGGAATCAATCTGGATACAAAGGTTATTGGAGGAACTTGGGCACAAACAAGAAAAGATCGTTCTGTTTTGTGACAGTCAAAGTGCTTTGTACATTGCAAAGAATCCAGCCTTTCATTCACGGACGAAGCACATAAGGGTACAATACCATTTTGTACGAGAAGTAGTGGAAGAAGGAACTGTGGATATGCAAAAGATTCACACTAATGAGAACCTAGCAGATGTTATGACCAAGCTGGTCAATACAGACAAATTCATACAGTGCCGATCCTCCATCGGCCTGACAGAAACATAAGCAGCATGATATTAGCAAGAGAGGAAGGGTTAAAGATTGACCACAAAGTGGTTTTAAGTGGGAGAATGTGAATTAGTAAAACCTACCTTTGTGGACTTTCTCCACCGACCTTCAATTCTAGATGGGCGGCACCGACCGTTGAAATTCCGGCCATCAATGTTGAACACCGACCGTTGAAATTCCGGCCATCAATGTTGAATGTTGAATTAAGAAGGAATGGTAGGTGAGCAAATCTTCTATAAATAGAGGGTTTTAATCATCAATCAAAAATCATCAGAAAGGAGAATTGGTAGAGAGAAGAAGAGAGATATAGAGAGACAGAGAGAGAGACGCAGTGGAGGTAAAGAAGGAGAAAGAGAAATAGTGAATATATATATATATATATATATATATATATTAAATATCTCCTAAATATCAGGGTATCTCCTTTGTAATATAAAGAGTGTTTTCTCCTATTATAAGAGAGAGTTTTGTCAATTGTACTCTCCTTATTTTAGAGAGAAGGTGGTGTAATTCTTTCTCTTAGTGAAACCCTCCTACTTTTGCCTGTGGTTTTTCCCTTAATTTATTTAAGGGTTTTCCACGTAAAATTCGGTGTCCACTTATTTCCAGTTTTTCTCAATTTTACTTTGCTTGTGAGCCAGCTGCGCCTGATAAATTACTAACAAACAGCCCTTGTCCTGTTTCTTTTCTTCCTTGTAGTCGAGCTGCTGTGGTATAATATTATGGTCACAAGCTGTTTTAGAGTGTCATATTCAAGAGTCTAAGTTGCTATTTTTGGTTCCTTGCAGTGGTTGAGAATTAATGTCCATCTCCTTTTCATATGGTGGCCCTTTCTAATCTTATGTGCCCTGTTTGATTCAGACCACAATTGATTGCTACTTGTCTTTGGTTTAGAATCTAAGATTCGAAAATAATACGAGATTTTATGGACTGTTTTAATAAGAAATTTTGTATATACATTATTTCTAGTTTAAGTATTGAGTAATGGAATTGAAAAATGTAATTGTTATGCACTACTTGCTTTATGTTTGGCTGTTGGTTTCTCTGCTTCTCCTACTATGTTTGAGTTCCCAATTTGATATCTATATTACCCTTGCTAAGATGCTATTATATATATGTGAATTTAATTACGTTATAGTTGTAGATAAAGTTATTATAGGCAATATAGCAGAGATCAAAATACTTATGTGCGAATGTGATCTATCTAATTTTTACTATACTAAATGGAGAATGGGATCAATGTGTTATATTTGTAAAGCGAAATAGGACACGATTGGGTAGAATAGAATTAAATGGTTAAGGTTATACGCGTATTGAAGTAGTACTTTACCTTTCTATAGGTACGCATAGGAGGCCAGCTAAGAGCCGGTACGTAAGGATGAAATTTTGAGAAAGGAGATATTCATCAGAATTGACAAGTATAATAGCAGAGTGGCGGACAAATTTTAGAGGAAAGATGAATGTGTAGCCGAACCATGGCCAGCGTATAAAGTAGAAACAGATGTAAAGTGAATAACGAGTTGATGTATTGGAAATGGAAACTCTGGGTATTGAGGCAAGTATACTAACCCTCACTTATCGTTCAAGTGATGTGAATCATCTTGTGTTAATTATATATATTCTTTCGAATCCTTTCTTGTAATCATCTATACTTTTCATATAAGTCTGAATGGTGCGAACCTGTTTTGTTAATTGTAAGGTTGTCTTCTAGATCGTTTTGCTAGTATCTGTACCCCTTGATTTGGTTTAAGTGACATTCCCTTCAATTAATAAGTAATTAATTATTCTCAGATTATTTTCAATTGTTATTCTCTCCACCTATTGTTCAGGTGTTGATTCTTTTGATTATTTTTCGCTATGAATTGTTATGAATTAATTCGAGGTTTAAATTGTCGTTGGAGCATGTGTTGCTCAATGATAGTTAAAACCGAGAATGACGTAAGATCTTCTTATTTACTCAATCTCATTATTGTCAGGCCGGTTTTGGCAGCTAACGCATGTAAATGCTTAGTCGACAAGAGTGAGACTTGAGTAATTGAGAATTTCTTAAATCTTCTCTTGAATTTAGATTTCCTCTATTCCATGAATATTCTATAAATGTTTGCTTCATTTTTAGAGATTTATCAACTGTTTGTTCCTTAATTGAATTATTGATGCCTTGTCGATTTATTGATTCATAATTCTGTCTTGCTAAACTATACCATGCTTAGTTTAATCTTATTGCTTTGACGATTATGAACCCTTATATCACCTGCTACCTGAATCTTAATTTTATTGCTGTGTTGTTCATGATTCTGCATATTAATTGCTTCCTTGAACCTCCATCATTTATCAATGCTAAAAAAAATGGTTTATTACTTAAAAATGATTTTAAATTTTCCTTATACTGGGCTGGTTTTTTGCCAGTGAGTTTAAGGACTTAAAAGTGAAATGTTTTAAAGTTTTTAAAGGTTTTATAGATTGGAGACGCGTAAGAGGCTAGGGGTGGTTCCCTTAGTCCAGCACTTTTTGTTTAGCGTAAGAGGCTAGGGGTGGTTCCCCTAGTCCAGCATTAAAGGCCAATGTGTTGCCTAATTGGGAACCCAATTTCAAAGGAAGGGGGACTTTACGTGGCTGATCACCCGTATTGTCCGTAGTCGTGAAAAAAAATCCAATCAATTTAAATGTTTTTAAAAAAAAAGGTTTTATGAAAAGTATGTTTCAAAGATGAAAGGGTTTTAAAGAAATGAATGTTTTGATGAGATGTTTATGTTTCAAGGAAAATGGTCATTAGTTTCGAAATTGTGGATATTTGAGTCAGTTGTTTCCTATCTTGATCAAAATTGAGAACTCAGTAAAACAATGAGATTAAGGATGAATAGAGGTTTTCCTAGTTATTCCCTTCTCGAGTAACATTGTACGTGAAAGGGGAGTAAGAATGATTGGGGGATTTCTTGATATTCTTTTTCTCAAAGTTTTATCTGAGGCAGTATGATTGAAAGAAAATGAAAGTGTAATTCTATGATGGAAATCGAATTATTTTCCTTGAGATAAGTTGGTCATTAATATTGTTCATCAATGAATCATTGAAATATTGTTGTTTCACCATACTATATACTTGCTGAGCGTTTTTGGCTCACTCTTGTCTTATTTTTTTTCCTAACCTTTCAGTTAGGATTAAAGAAGGATGTCTACAGCGTGCAAATCATACGAGAGCTATGATGCATTATATTCAGGGTAGAATTCGACGCCAGAGCGGGTAAGCACGGATTGAGATTAAGTTACAGATTAGATGGTATAGTAAATTTTATTCAAAGTAGTGATGGAAGTTGTAATAATTTGCATAATTTAGATTCTTGTTTCATACCATAACCTGGAATCGATCCTCGGTGAAAAATCGTTGGTGTATTAAGTTTTATTTGTGATTGAGAATTGGAATTTGGTTTGGGTTGAAATACTGGTGGATAGTCCGATTTACGAATACTTCATGCCGAAAATTTCTAAAATTCCCCTGTATCCAAGTCTATTTTATTATAAAAAGTATATTTTCAATGTTGGGAAGTTGGGGCGTTACAGTTTCTATTTGAATAATAATTATTAAATTATCACTAAATTAAAGATAATTTCATGAGGTTCGCATGGATCGTAAAATCATTCAAATCTGATTTCTAGATCTCAAGATAGAGGCCAAATAGTAAATATGAAATTTTTTAATACTAATAAATAAAAAATAAAATTCAATTCTAATACAACTTTTTTTAATTATATCCTTTTTAGAATATAATTTTCTTTTTAAAATTCAATTATAATACAACCTTTTTTAATTATATCCTTTTTAGATTATAATTTTCTTTTTAAAATTTACTTCTAATACAACCTTTACTAATTATATCTTTTTTAGATTATAATTTCCTTTTTATGTGATCTAATCTTGATCGTTTGTTTCAATCCAACGGATCATATAATTTTGGTAGTACAGCGACCAGACCAAAAATTTGGATAAGATCCCTCTTATAAAGATATTTTTAAATTAAATTTAGTTCTAATGATGAAGAAAAAAATAAATCGATCAAATCGATGAAGAAAGGGTATTATAGTAAATTAACAAAGTGAAAATTATAAATAAATATATAAGGATATAATTTATAATCCAATGGATGACTTTTAATCCAATTTTTTAATCCAACGGATCATATGCTTTTGGTAGTACAGCGACGACGACCAAAAATTTGGATAAGATCTCTCTTATGCTTATTATATATAAGGTATTAATATATATTAGCTTATAACCCGTGCAATGCACGGTTCCTTTTTTAAAGTTTAAAATAATTTTACTTTTTTTACTTTTATATGTTATTAATTTACATATAAAATTATTGTTAAAAAGTTGATAATACATAAGATTTTACACTTTCGATTTAATATTTGTACTCTACCTTGAATTACTAAAATTTGATTTGAAAGATTTTACAACCCACGTGAAATTAACAAAAAAATCTTTAATTTAGTGATAGTTTAACAATTATATTCCGATTAAACCTACCTAGAAACAAATAAGAGAAGAAATTGGCGCTCTTTTACATTAAAAATTCTATTCGATTTATGAATTATACTTATAATTCGTTTTGATTTTCAAAATACCCGTGTTATTATTTGAAGATAGTTCTACTAATAATAAAATTTAATTTTAATAATAAGTGTATGAGAGATTTTGTCAAAAACTTTGATAATTAGTAGTACGGTCAAAATAAATAAGAACCGTTGAATCTTAAAATAAATAGATGAAAACCGTTGGTGTTTCCATTCGAATAATAATTATTAAATCATTAATAAATTAAAGAAATTCTATAAGTTTCGCGTGAATTGTAAAATCATCCAAATCTGATTTATAGATCTCAATATAGAGCCCAAATATTAAATATGAATATTTTTTAATAATGAAAAATAAATAAAATTTAATTCTAATGCAACCTTTTTTTTAATTATATCCTTTTTCAAATTATAATTTTTTTTAAAATTCAGTTCCAGTGCAACCTTTTCTAATTATATCGTTTTTAAATTATAATTTTATTTTTAAAATTCACTTATAAGGCAACATTTTCTAATCATATCCTTTTTAGATTTTAATTTTCTCTTTTGATATGATATAATCTTGATCGTCTATTTTTTAAAAAATAGATTCCACGGTTGAGATTATTTTGGTAGTGCAGTGACGAAAATTATGGATAATATCTCTATTATGCTTATTATATATAAATAGCTTATAACCCGTGCAACGCACGACTCCTTTTTTAATATCTTTAATTACATTATATATATTTTAATTTCATAAGTTATTAATTTACATTACAAATTTTTATTAAAAATTGATATATATATATATAAGTTTTACACGCTGGATTTAATATTTGTACTCTATCTTGAATTCTTAAAATTTAATTTGGATGATTACGGCCCACGTGAAATTAACAAAATAATCTTTAATTTGGTGATGGTTTAATAAATTTTTTCTAATTAAATCTACGTAGAAGGAAAAAAGAGAAAAAATTGACGATTTTTTACGCTAAAAATTTTATTTGATTTATGAATTCTACTTATAATTCGTTTTAATTATCAAAATACCCTTATAATTATTTGAAGATGGTTCTACTAACAACCAAATACAATTTTAATAATAAGTGTTAGAGGGATTTTGTCCAAAACTTTGATAATCGATAGTCTGGACCTCTATACGACAAATATCTTAAAATAAATAGATGAAAACCGTTGGATCTATCATAAAAAATATTTAAATTTTAATATGTTATAAACTAAAAAGTGTATTTATATTGTAATACGAAAATATATATGTCAATTATTTAAATCATATATAATTAGGTTTTCTACATTGAATAGCATAATTATCAATGTAGGAATTCTACGTTAAATAGGATTAATGTAAAAACTCGTAATCATATTTTCTCTTGAGGTTCTTAGTTTTTCCATTTGAATAATAATTATTATATCATTACTAAATTAAAAATAATTTTATGAGTTTCGCGTGGATTGTAAAATCACCCAAATCTAATTTCTAGATCTCAAGATTAAGCCCAAGGAGTAGTAGATATGATTTTTTTTTAATACTAATAAAAAATAAATAAAAAGTAATTCTAATTTAACCTTTTTTAATTTTATCCTTTTCAGATTATAATTTTTTTAAAAAATTCAATTTTAATACAACCCTATCTGATTATATCCTTTTTAGAATATAATTTTTCTTTTTAAAATTCACTTCAAATGCAAAATTTTCTAATTATATCCTTTTTAGATTATACTTTTCTTTTTAATGCGATCTAATCTTGATTCCTTTTTAGATTATAATTTTCTTTTTAATGTGATCTAATCTTGATCGTCTATTTTTAATCCAACGGATCATATGATTTTGATAGTAGTGACGAGACCAAAAATTTGGATACAACGACAAAAAATTTGGATAAGATCTCCCTTATGCTTATTATATATAAGGTATTAATATTGGTCAGTGCTGCTGTCATTGAGTTGCTAGAATAAAATGGAGCTACTTGTAGTTACTAATATACCTTCTTGAGCCTTATTTCATTAAACAGACCTGTAAATATCCTCCATGTACGACATTACAAAACACTATTTTGGCCTTTATTCTTGTGGTAGCTAGCACTTCACACTCGACTTGTTACAGTTATATATTGATAAACTCTGTAATATGCAGCGGAAACAAACACATTAATAAAGGTAAAGAACAGATTCGTTTGGTGGAGAAAGCTCCTTTTCTTATATTGATAACAAACACTACAAAGAGTATATACAAAGTACAGAGAGAGAGATACACAAGAGACTACATTCTGTATCTGGCTAACTAACTACAACTGAATGGGCAAGTGTCTATTTATAGACTAAACAATGATCTGCCAGGTGGTGCCAGGGTGTTGCCAGGTGTTGCACAGCTGGACACAGTTGCATACTTCAACATCCCCCCTCAAGTTGAAGGTGGGAGAGTCTTGGACACCTGCAACTTGGACAATCTGGAACCATGGCAGGGAGAACAAGGATTAACAGAGACTTGTAGTATCAGAATCTATCAGCTTTATGCAACAGCAACAAAGTCATGACAACACCAGAACTTGTAGTACATGAACAACTTCTTTGTAGCACAAGCCAATACGACAATGCTGATTTTATTGCAAACTTGAACCACAATTTTGATGCAGGTCACTTTGATGCAGGTGAACACTGTGATGCAACAACAAAAAAAAACTTTATAAAACTTTTATGTTCTGATAACTTGCTTTAGTAACAACTTCTTGATAGCTTCTTGACAGCACACAACAACAACTTCTTGACAGCAAGTTCTTGACCCATTGTGGAAAGGATAAAGACAGCAGCTAAAACTCAGTAGATAGAAGCTCAGTAGTAGGTAGAAACTCAGTAAACCAATTCAGTAACTCAGTATCCCCCGTAAGGTGAACATACTTCAACATAACATGTAATCCAGAAGTGTCAATGAACAGACATTGTAGCTTCGGAAAGACCAGAATTTAGGATTGAAAAAATCATAAGGGATTTTAGAAGACTGCAATGCAGTAATCTCAGCGAACCAATCAGAATTTGTTGCCAAAACATGGTCAACAATCAGAACACAAAACAGAATATCCAAAAAAAATTGAAATGAGAACTCCAAGAGGAGTGAAATTGAGTGCCTGCTCACAAGGAAACATGCCAAAACAGAGGTAGAAACCAGCTATCCACATGCCGTTCAACAGCTATGGACATGCCGAGAAAAACGAAGGAGAGTACCCCAGCTATCTACTTGCCATAACACAGCTATAGACTTGCCGTAAGCAACTAACCAACGCAGAAAAAGTGATAAAATGATCCCACAATGGGAGCTCAGAATCTGATCTCACTAAGGAGCTTGCAGGAAAACAATTTAGAACCTATAAAGTAGGCTTAGAACTCATAAATGAGCTTTAGAAAGTATGACCTCGCAGAGTCGAAACGAACTCGAACGGCCAAACCAGAAAAAAAAAAAAAAAAATAGATCGAGAACACTTAATAACACACTTTAGGATGAACTGATGATGTGCGGAAAGGATCTGAGTTTAGAATTTAGGATTGAAAGAAATTTCAAGGTAGAATCAACAAAACAATCAACAAAATTTGTTGAGTAATTTTGTCGAACAGATAGAGTGCAACAAGAGAGATGATCAGTTTTTGATAGAATCAAGGCTAAAAAAATGCTCACATCTCAGAGATTATACACAATATTATACTGAAACACACTGACAAAGCACAAATCGGAACAAACGAGAGTGACGTCGTGATATGAAACTACGACGAACAGATATGAGTGTTTATGAGTATATGTCAATGAATAACAGAACATTAACATAAAAATTCACAGATTCACAAATTTTCGATCGATTCAATCACACAAATGAGAGAATTGTTGACAAAATCACGAAACAATCAGAGATCGAAAACACCTGAATTTCGAGAAATGAGATTATCAAACAGAGATTAGCTGAAGAACATCAAACAGAGCTCTTGACGAAGCTTTAATGGCGAAGACTATCAAAGTTTGCACAAACGACGATCAGTAACGAACAGAAATTGCAGAAGAAACACGAAAATCAGCGAAGAATCATCACCGTGAGCTCTGATACCATGATAAACTCTGTAATATGCAGCGGAAACAAACACATTAATAAAGGTAAAGAACAGATTCATTTGGTGGAGAAAGCTCCTTTTCTTATATTGATAACAAACACTACAAAGAGTATATACAAAGTACAGAGAGAGAGATACACAAGAGACTACATTCTGTATCTGGCTAACTAACTACAACTGAATGGGCAAGTGTCTATTTATAGACTAAACAATGATCTGCCAGGTGGTGCCAGGGTGTTGCCAGGTGTTGCACAGCTGGACACAGTTGCATACTTCAACATATATATATGCCACCGATGAAAACCGCATGTGCCCAGAAACAATCTCGCATTTTTATAACAGTCCAGCTCTATTTACACTTTAATATCTCCCATGCACGAACACGAACCGCTAGTTACATTCTTATGCGTGAAACGCTCCTCGTTATGTATGTTCATGCATGCCTGATGATGGTCTCTGGTTGATTTTGTAAAGAGCAAACCCAGGATCATTGTTGTTCTCTCTTGGTATTAGCATATATGTTCTTTTGTAATCTGCAAAGTATTGGTTTCCAACCTGTAGATTCTGATAACTGGGTGTGTAAACTTTGAAAACGATAAATATGTACGTAGTAATTCTCTTCCTCATGAGTTCCTCTGTAACACGGCATGGGTACATAGTGAACGAAAGGCTCTTTTGCCAACCGATTTGCAGCTCCACTTCTATCTATAGCTAGTGACAACATGAGGGCGATGATGTGGTTTTGACATGATACCGACCTCGTACATTGATTCGTCCAGAGAAGTTTCACGAGTATAGAAAGTTAGATTTGGAACGACAGCAAAGCTCTGGAGTCTGAAGTACCTGCAGATGCAAGTTTGTATATATTGAACATGCTAACTAGAGTTCTCGAAAAAGTATATCTAGAAGATGTTTTTGTGCTTCAGAAGAGAGAGTGACAAGTCATGCACAAAAATGTATTTTGCACACGAACCGTACAAAAGTGAAGCTCTTATATTTAAACTCCTTGCTATTTTCTTGTTTGAAGTTTGAGCTCGTTCTTCAGCTGAGAGGCCATCCCCTTCTTCTGTACGGATGAAGACCGGTTTTTTTTTCTTGGCTGCCTTTCCTTTTTTACTCATCTTGTGTGCTTCTCCATCAGTCCATCTCTTTTTTGTTTGAAAATCTTTTTCTTCCATTGTATCCCTAGCTATTTAGATGCCTCATCCAACACTATAAAAGCCTTTTTGCTTCAATGTTGAATCTTACCGAGTTATCACAGAGTCGAAGGCTTGCAGGACTTCTGATCGGGACGACTAGCTCATTGATGGTTGCTGAAAGAAGGATGGTTCCGACGAATAAGCCTTCATGAAGCTGTTGAGATTTGCTAACTTGGTCTCCTAAATGCGCTGTACGTTGAGATTTGCTAGCTTGGTCTCCTAAATGCTGCGCTCCTTTTTTACTTCTTTGTAGAGGTCAAAAGCCAGATTCTCCTGCTTCTTTTTTGGAGTTTAAAGAAGATAAGAGATGATCGAGCTAAAGAAAGACTTAATGGAGAAGAAAAGAAACTCATATTCACTAACTCAATGAAATGATTACAGTGTTTCTCATTATATACAAGATTGAAATGTTCTTCAATCTAACTAACTGACTAACTTTCCCTCCTAAATTATACAATTCAAGAATGTACAATTACTAATCTATCCCTGACTGTATTAGTTGACTGTTGACTTTCTGCTATTGACTTTGACTTGAGCTTGAATCTTTAGTCTCCTCAATATCCCCCCTCAAATTTGGAGGTGTGAATATGTTCAAAGCTCCTAATTTGCCCAGTAGAAATGAGGTTCTAGCAGCAGAAAGAGGCTTTGTAAACAAGTCAGCGGGTTGTAGTTTAGTTGATAAGTATGTAGGAAGCAAGAAACCAGACTTCACATGATCCCTGACTAGATGACAATCTAGTTCAATGTGCTTGGTACGTTCATGAAGAACTGGGTTTTCTGCAATACTGATGGCTGAGGTGTTATCACAGTAGAGATGAATAGGAGTAGGAATAGAAAAATGTAATTCTGTGAGTAGATTGTAAATCCACTTGACCTCACACAAAGCATTAGCCATAGATCTATATTCGGCTTCTGCAGAGGACCTTGCAACTATATTTTGCTTCTTGCATTTCCAAGCCAGAAGAGAGTTTCCTAGCATAACACAGAAGCCAGACACAGATCTCCTGGTCATAGGACAAGTAGCCCAATCTGCATCTGTAAAAACCTGAAGTTGTAAAGCACTGGTTGAAGATAACAATATGCCTTGACCTGATGATTTCTTCAGATACCTAACAACTTTGAGAGCAGCTTGCCAATGCTGATCAGTAGGTTGAGACATGAATTGACTTAAAATATGAACAGCATAAGACAATTCAGGTCTTGTGATTGTCAGATAAATGAGTTGACCCACTAGTCTCCTATAAGCAGTACCATCAGATAAAGGAGACCCTGATAAAGTATGCAGATTATGCTGAGCTGGTAAAGTGATTTGACTAGGTTTAGAACCAAGAAGACCAGCTTGGTGAATGAGATTTAGAGCATATTTTCTCTGATGTAGATAGATACCATTGTTAGACCTTGCTATTTCAATCCCCAGAAAGTAGTGTAAATGACCCAAATCTTTCATTTTAAACTGAGAGAGAATAAAATCCTTTACAGCTTGAATTTGACTTGAGCTTGAGCTTGAGCCTGTGAGGATAATATCATCCACATAGACTAAAATAGCTGTAAAAGAGTTAGAATCATGATAGATAAACAAGGAGTTATCAGCTTGAGACTGAGTAAACCTATACTTAAGCATTGCTTGACAGAATTTGGAGAACCATTCTCTAGGAGCCTGTCTGAGACCATATAAGGACTTTATTAACTTGTAGACAGGATGAGAACCTTTAAAATCAGAGGGTATGGCTACTCCTGGAGGTACTCTCATGTAAATTTCTTCATGTAAGTCACCATGCAAAAAGGCATTTGTAATGTCTAACTGATGTAAAGTCCAATTCTGAATGGCAGCTAAAGATAAAATAATTCTAACCGTAGTCATTTTTGCCACTGGAGCATAAGTCTGAAAGTAATCAACCCCTAGAGTTTGAGTAAAGCCCTTGGCCACTAACCTAGCCTTATATCTGTCTAAAGTACCATCTGCCTTATACTTAACCTTGAATATCCATTTGCAGTCAACAGCTTTCTTATCAGAAGGAAGATCAGTAATAACCCATGTGTGATTAGATTCTAAAGCATTTAATTCTGTTTGTATAGTAGCACACCAAAGAGGATCAGTAACAGCTTGCTTATAATGAGTTGGTTCAAATACCTTTATGGAATTTGCTATAAAAGATTGATAAGTAGGAGAAAGATGATCAATAGAATCAACTTTTTGAATTGGATGAGTCAAAGTACAATTTGCTGTGGAATTTGATAAAAAAGATGGAAGACCTGTATATTCAGAAAACTTAGTTGGAACTATTTTATTTCTGACAGGTCTTGTGGAAATAGTAGGAGGTTGATAAGATGTAGGTGGTTCAGATGTAGTGTTATGAGAAGAAGAAGTATTACCTGAAGAAAGTGAAGTAGATTGAGGTGAATCTGGTAAGGAAAAAGAAGGTGTTTGGACACTAAATTCAGAATCATGAGTTTGAATAGAGTCATTGATAGGATCACTTTGAGATTTTGACTGAAATGAACTTTGTTCATTAATGTCATCAATAAATGTGTGATGTTCAGTAAACAACAGAGAGGAAGGTTTGACATTCAATTTAGCATAAGGAAAAATATCTTCATAAAATACTACATCTCGAGATATAAAAGTTTGATTTGTTTCAAGATGAAGTAATCTGTAACCTTTTTGATTATGAGGATAACCTAAAAAAATACATTTATAGGCTCTTGGAAAGAATTTATCCTGTCTCTTGGATAAGGTAGAAGAAAAACATAAACAGCCTAGTACCTTTAAGTGAGAATACTGAGGTGGTTTATTAAACAACAATTCATAAGGTGTTTTGTGTTTAAGTATAGGACTAGGTGTTCTGTTTATAAGATAGGTAGCTGTCAGAAGACAGTCTCCCCAGAAGTGAATTGGCAAGAATGCTCTGAATCTAAGAGCTCTAGCCACAGCCAGCAGATGTCTATGTTTTCGTTCCACTCTCCCATTTTGTTGGGGAGTGTGAACACAAGAATGTTGATGAATTATACCATGTTTATTGAACAAGGTATTAAGATTGGAATTGAAGAATTCAGTGCCATTATCAGTTCTAATAAACTTGACATTGACATTGAAATGATTATGAACATAATTGAGAAATTTGTCAAATAAAGCATACACTTGAGTTTTGGAAGTCAAAAGATATGTCCAGGTGCATCTACTAAAATCATCAACTATAGTTAGAAATGATTTGCAAGTATTGTAAGTAGAAGATTTATAGGGACCCCAGAGATCACAATGTAACAATTCAAAACAAGTAGAAGCTCTGTGTTCACTCACAGGAAAAGGCTGTCTACAAAACTTAGCATACTGACAGATGTCACAAGGTACATCATGATTACAGACTTGAGCTGACAAATAGTCTATAGACTTAAGAACAGTTACAGGGGAATGCCCTAGTCTATCATGCCACAATTGGCTTATTTCTTGAGCTTTAGAAGTCGCTTTGACTGAAGTTGAAGAATTAGCAACAACATTTGATGATTTTGTAGTGCTGAATGAAGAGGAAGGAAGAATGATCTTGTAGAGATTTCCATGAAGCTTACCAATCCCCATCACCCTCTTCATAGGGGCCTGTATAATACAGTGATGAGAATTGAAATGAACTTGACAATGAAGTGTACTAGACAGTTTACTAATGGAAATTAGGTTAAACTGAAAATCAGAGACAAGTAAGACATCATATAAAATGATATCAGATGTAAGGAATATATTTCCTTTGAAATTGACAATAATCACTTGACCATTAGGAAGGCATATAGAAATATGACAAGCACTTATGTTATTCAGAAGATCATAATGACATGTGATATGATCGGTTGCTCCAGAATCCAAAATCCAATCATTAGAATTATGACAACTAGCAAGACAGACTGTAGTCATAGATGAACACAAAGAATTGATTCTACCTGACTGAGGAACCTCCATAGAATGATTAGATGTAGCTGACTGATTGAGAAGAGACATCAACTGCTGATATTGTTCAGTGGTCAGAGGAGAATTGTTGACACCAGCTCCAGTTTGTAGATCATTTACTTCAGATGCAGAGTTACCATTTCCATCTTCATTACTGTTAAGAACTGGAGCTGCAATTCTATTGCCTGAAACACTTGGAAACTTGGTAAAACGATTAGGTGGAGGTTTATTTCTTGGTGGAAAACCAATGAGATGATAACATCTATCTCGAGTGTGATTAGTACCATGACAATGAGTACATTCCAAAGAATTCTTCTTAAACTGAGATCTATTCTGAAAATCCACATTTGTTGAATTCTTCTTGAATTCAGTTTTAGTAAATCGATTTCCAGAGGAGGTAGACATATTTCTTGATAACAAAACTGCTGATTCAGGAGTAGTAACATTCAACTGAGCATAATTTCTCTGTCTCTCATCTTGTTGTAACAGCCCTAAAATTTGAGTTAGTTTAGGCATTGGACTCATCATTAGCAACTGTCCTCTGATATTAGTGAAACTAGCTTCAATACCCGTGCAAGGCACGGGATTGCTCTAATTTACGATATGAATTTTTTTTTCTTCATTGTGCGTTATGTTAATGCCCGATGTTTCTATTGTGACGATAAAAATCATTTTAGATAGAGTAAACTTCAAAGTGGTGGCCAGATTTTACGTTCATTTTCAAAAAAGTGGTCAGATTTTCAATTTTGCAAAATGGTGGCCAGACTTACCTTTTTCCTTTCAAAAAGGTGGCTGCAGGCGATTTTCAATTTTTTGACAGGGGTAAAATGGGAAAAAAAATGCTAGAAATTCCAAAAAATTTCCACAAAAATTCCCAAATTAATATGTATCACCATATGATTGGTTATATTCGTAATAATAATAATAATGCCCCCCATGTATGCACATCAATTCACCAAAAAATCCACAAATATGAGTTGTCAAGATTTAATTATTCAATTTATGTGCATGCATGGGGGGCATTATTATTATTATTACGAATATAACCAATCATATGGTGACACATATTAATTTGGGGATTTTTTGGATAATTTTCGTGATTTTTAGCATTTTTTTAGTAAAATAACATATTTTCCCATTTTATCCCTGCTAAATAAGCTGAAAATCGTCTCCAGCCACTGTTTTGAAAGGAAAAAGACAAGTCTGACCACTATTTTACAAATTTGAAAGTCCGGCCATTTTTTTTTGAAAATGAGTGTAAAATCTGGCCACTTTTTTGCAATTAACTCTTTTAGATATGCATTTTTTTTTTGAAATATATATCTAAAGAGACCGATATTTTGTGTCTCTATCTTTTTATTGTTGTTTTTAGAGTGTTGATGCCTTTCTTGCGATTAGAGTTAGAAAAATAATTGACGAATGTACTTTCAACATTTTTCATAAGTTTATTTGGATGATCATCTCTTAATCTATATTAAACTGTTATATTTGCATACAATTATATATTATGAGATTATATGAATGTGACTTTTGATTTAATACTACTACTAAGTATTATTGAAGCTTCAATAATTCGTTTATGGATTTATAAAATATGAATTCATAAAAATAAGGTTATTGTTATAGATGTTAAAGGTTCAGTTCTCACTTATGTGACACAATTTTAATATATTGTAGATCTTAATTTCAGATGACGGTATGGTAAATCATAACAAATTGAGAAACATAATGGTAAAATTTGATAGATTAAAATGTGACATATTGCCCTATCATAATTTATCATTTCATATCCAGTAGTTAACTAGAGCCTCATATACTGTAGTTACTACATGTCCGATTAATTATCTAGGATACATGCCTAGAATTTGATATAAAAAGTTTGACCATACACGAGTTATAAACGTGTTAGGTCATAATTAATATGCGTCGATTTAGTAGCCAACCCTCCCAAATTGCAATTCAAATCACATGTATCGATTTAGTATTCGAATCTCCCAAAAAATTCGGGAGAAAGCGATGCGCCGGTCAGTTAGGACGGTAGTTTGAAAATATTATAAAAAACGTATTTTCTAAAAAGACAAGCAATAAAAAAAATAAGATCGTTCTGAATTTAAATGAGTACTAAGATTTTATTATCACATTTCTAATCCGAATATTATAATTGTATAATTATACAGTATCTTTAATATTTTTTACATTTCTATTGGTGCTTTTATAAACAATTAGAATAATGGTGATTTGTTTCCGCAAAATACCCTTCAAATATTTTATTTAAGATCCTGTCACTTTTTTCAAATTTCGCATGAAATAAAATAATACAAATTTTATTAAAATGAAGTAGACATAGAGATTTTTGTATATATACAAATAATAATATGTAAAATTATAAAACAAATACTGATAAAAAAACACATGATTGATAGGTAAATAAGGTAAATAATATAGGACATAATATAGGACACTCTGACACTTGTGAATGTATCTACTGAATCATAAAATTTAATCAAAATACAAGTAGCTGAATGGTCATAACGGTGAATTTGAATTCATGATTAGTAGATTCATTATGTCAAAGGTTCGATCGTCATCTATATCGTAATATTTTTTTTACTTGACTTGACATTTAGGGGCATTTTTGTAAAATTAAATAGTTAAAATGTGACATGTTGTGGTATGCATTTAAATATTTAGATTATTACGTGTTCATTAACCATTTTTTAGAAAACATGTATTCAAATTTAATAAATTTATTATAATTATCTGTGTATTGCAAATAATAATTATTAATATTATTTTATTAAATCGAATAATTTCAAAATATCTAAGTTCACTAAATACCATATATCACTCATTTATACTAAACTATAACATAATAAAATATAAATATGTAAATGTAAAACGAAGAAAAATGATTAAAATATCTTAGAAATCAAAATACCAAAGATTCTTCATTCATCACCCAACATACATAGCATATTTTATGACTTATAACACATGTGATGTGTTAGCCTAGTGGTAAGGTGATGTGCAAATGAACCTAAAGACCTAGGTTCGATTCCCATGAACAACAATTTTTTGAAAAAAATCTAATCCAAGTGGATTAAAATGTGACATGTTGTGGTAGATTTTCACTCAATCCCATAAGAAACTGAGTAACTTTCATTATCTCCTCAAATTGTTCATTTTCAGCCTTTGCTTTACAAGTACAGACACAAATGCATTTAGGTGCATTTGACACATTCAAAAGATCATCATACATTTTCTTGAACTTGGTATAATATGCAGAAATAGACATATTTTCTTGAGTTAACTCAGATAATTCTTTCTTGATCTCAAACAACCTAGGTCCATTGCTCTGAGTAAAACGCACATTTAGATCATTCCACATTTCAGATGCAAGAGTTACATAGACCAAACTTGACCTAATTTCAGGAACTATTGAATTTAATATCCAGGTTATGATCATATCATTGCATCTTTGCCATGAGTCAAAATAAGGAGAGGTATTACCCGGAATTTTGTAACGTCCAGTCACAAAACCTAGTTTGTTCTTTGCAGAGAGAGCAAGAGACATTGAGCGCTTCCATTCATTGAAGTTGTCACCATTAAGAGATGTTGCAACCAGAACTTGACCTGGATGATCTGATGGATGAAGATACAGTGGATGACTTGATTCCAGAGTAATTGTGGCGAAGTTTTCATCAAATTCAGTAGTAGTATGATCTGTTTCTGCCGGATTTGATGTATTTGTTGTAGTATTCGACATATTTGTTGTGTTATTGTTAGGAACAGTTGACGCCATTAAATTGTTCGACAAAATGCCACACAGAAACTTAACAAATCTTGAATGAATAGAGAGATCAATTGATCAAAAACAACAAGAAAGCTAACACAAATTGATCAAGAAACACAAATTGATCAACAAATCAACGAAGAATCAACGAAGAATGATTCAACAAATCGAAAAATCAAGCAGATGAATCAACGAAGAAGATGATTGTAAGTATGTGTATGTATACATCAAGAGTGAGTTAGGAACGAACTTGAAGAAGATGATGCGGAATTTCGCTCTGATACCATAAAGAAAGACTTAATGGAGAAGAAAAGAAACTCATATTCACTAACTCAATGAAATGATTACAGTGTTTCTCATTATATACAAGATTGAAATGTTCTTCAATCTAACTAACTGACTAACTAACTTTCCCTCCTAAACTATACAATTCAAGAATGTACAATTACTAATCTATCCCTGACTGTATTAGTTGACTGTTGACTTTCTGCTGTTGACTTTGACTTGAGCTTGAATCTTTAGTCTCCTCAATACGAGCAACTTTGCAAGGCTGTCCGATCTTGTTGCTGGATCATGTCGTCACCAATGTGCTCTTTTAAGCTATGTGGTGCTACCAAGCGACGGATGAAAACCGCATGTGTCCCGAAACAATCTTGCATTTCAAATATATAATTCCTGAGTTCCTCTGTAACACGGCATGGGTAGTGGCTCTTTTGCCAACCGATTTGAAGCTCCACTTCAGTATATATATTAGTAACAACATGAGGGTGATGATGTGGTTTTGACATGACACCGACCACATACATTGATTCGTCCAGAAGTTTCACGAGTGTAGATGGAAGAACAGCAAAGCTCTGGAGTCTGGCAAGATATGTGTAGTTTGAGTTCAAATTTGAGCCGCCCCTGATTTATGTGTAGCATTTTTCTTTCAATGAATTGTGCGTACAATTTTATTTTGCGAATTATTTTTCAATAAATAATATTTTAATCATTTCTCTTTTTGGTATATAAAGAGTTCAAATGAAGTAAACAATAAATACAAAAAGTAGAAAAGTAGTACAAATAACGAGTGCAACATATATTTTATTTAAGTTTGTTCAACATCATAAGTATCCCTAAAATAATTAAAGATTTAGTTTTCATTAATTTCTCACTTTGAATTAAAAATGATATGAATCTACACAAAACTTTATAAACTAAAAATATCCATAAATATAATTCCATGGAGCATGGAGGGGTCATAGAATATTTAACAATTAAAGATTTAGTTTTCACTAATTTCTCACTTTGAATTAAAAATGATACAGCCCTTCACAAAACTTTACGAATTACAAATCTATACTATCTATACTATATTATAATAAGCAAAAGTGGGTATATTTTGTAGTTGGTTACCCCTTTTTTTGGTTATCCCCATTTTTGGTTATCCCTCATTTATCACCGTTAGATCAGCAACTCAAATAGATGACCGTTAGATATAACAATACTAAAAGTTGTTATATGCAGATGTTCAAAAATAAATTAAATTATATAATAATATTATAATATTATAATATTATAATTTTATAGTTTTTATTTATAATATTATATTAATTATAAATAAATTATAAAAAATTAAAAGTAACCCCTATATATATCTATACTATCTATATCTATAATAATAAGCAAAAGGGGGTATAATTTGTAGTTGGTTACCCTTTTTTTGGTTATCCCCATTTTTGGTTATCCCTCATTTATCACCGTTAGATCAGCAACTCAAATAAATCATGACTGTTAGATATAACAATACTAAAAATTGTTATATGCAGAGGTTCCAGGTTCGATTTCCGCCAATAACATATTAATTTATATTTAATACTAAAAATTATTATATATGAAGATGTAAGGTTCGAATCAATAACATATTTAAATTAATATTTATAATATTATATTATATTATAAATAAATTATAAAAAATTAAAAGTAACCCGTACTTTGCACGGGCTATAAGCTAGTATACGTAAATATAATTCCATGCTGAACTGAATGTTCCCGTCTTATATATAATCGATCGATCATCACGTTGACATGTATTAACCATAAATAATATACTATTTAACGTGACCGGAAAATAAATATAAAATAAAACTCTATTTGTATGTTTATTGCCTACAAGTTCATGTGCAATCAACTAATTTTGGGGGCAGATGGGTTTTTTTTTCTTTAGGGGTGTTAGATGTTTTGTATTAAAACTTTGTCATAAAAATATTTAATTTATTTACTTGTTTCGCTATATATCTTATATACCTATTTTGCATTCACCAAAATGTTAATATATATAATTCTTATAAAAAAATTAACTGAAGACTATATCGATAAAGCAATAAACATAAAAATAAAAATAAAAAATAACCATAAAAAAACGTTGTTGGTGTGATTACATTTTTTTAAATACATATTCCAAAACATGTATGCCATATTCTTTTTTTGATAAGCAAGAAAGATATATTAATAAAAGGGCCGAGCCCAGCCATTACAACCAACCAAATTAACCAGCTTAAACAGAAAGCCCACTAAACCCACTAGCAAAAGATTCCAATACATAAAACTACATCTTTCATAAGCCCAAATAACTAATTTTCTTAACATACTGATACTAGCCCAATGAAAAAAACTTTCGCAAATAGAGACATAGCAAAATGCAGAAGCTGAATCGTCTTCTTTAGCTTAGAGTAGCTCATCCATGACTTCCTCTTCCACCTCCCCTTCAACTTCTGGCTGTAGGTCACCTTCAACTACTTCTTCAAACTGCCCCCCAATGAACCAAGCCCCAAATCATTTGTCCAAATCTCACGAATTCTTCCGAACGGAGCTTCAATGATTACCAGCCGAGTCCAAGTATGTGCTCCATGATGAGCCAAGTATCTTGCCATCTCATTTGCTTCCTCCCTTATTGAGTTTGTTACGGCATAATTTCGGTTGCCTCTATTATCTCCCAAATTTCCAAATACGAATCTAGTAATAATTAACTTAACCCCCAAGTTAATTATTTCCTCTCTGAAACGAGGAAAGAATCAATCTCAATCAATTTATGATAAAAAAAAATATCTCTAAACGATATCCTTCAAATCAGGAAGGTATCCTAACGCGAATATAATTTAAAGAGATAAAATCTACTAATTCCCAAAATACATCCCTTAACAATCATATGGATTAAAAACCAATCCTTTTTTAACAGAACTGCGTTGGCTTGATCCTTATAAATATAAGGTACGCAGGCATCTTGGAAAAGGATCCGACACATCTAACAAGTCGAGACACCTCTCAAGTCCAGCCCCAAATATCCAAAATCCCAAATCCCCCTATTTTCATAATTCGTTATTCCAGCAACCTCCGAAATTTGTTATCACCAAATTCCTCCGTTAACAATTGGCGCTAGAAGGAGGGCATATATTTTTTGATTGTGGAGGACAATCAATTCATACGCATGGGGAGTTCTCATGGATCTGGAGCTGCTTTAATGGAGGAGCTAAGCGGTGGAGGCGGCGGCTTTATTCTTAATCAAGATAAGTTTTCTTGTGATTTTGTTCATACAAGTTAGTTATCTTATAAAATTCGTAGTAAATTCATTACATGTTGGATTTTGATGATTTTTAATGATTCGGAAAGCTTGTTAAATTGCCCATAACTTTCGTTCTTTGAGTTTTCTCAGATTATATCTCGATCTATTCTCGAAATCACAAAAAACAATCAGATCTCGTTTTTCAGCATTGAGCAGTAAATCAGCAGACGTTTTATTTAATTCCCGATTCGTTATAAGTCCGTTTTTTATGAGCCTTATATCGTCGGAAAGGTCTTTTCGTTCTCTACAACTTTTGTGTTTTGTGTTTTTCCAGAAAAAATTGTTTAGAAGGTCAAAAACGCCAAAAACAGATCTGGGCAGAATTAGAATTGTGAATATTTTCAAGATTTTAGGTGTTATCTTCGTGTTACATGATTTTGAAGGCTCTTAATTAAAGAGTTTATTATTTTGGAAGGCCCTCCTTTATGGGGTAATATTTTGGAAGGCTCTTAATTAAAGAGTTTATTATTTTGGATGGCCCTCCTTTGTGGGGTTAATATTTTGGAAGGTCCTCCTTTGTGGGGTTAATATTTCGGAAGGCTCTTATTCGAAGAGTTTATTATTTTGGAAGGTCGGGTTAATATTTTTGAAGTTCCTCCTTTGTGGGGTTAATATTTTGGAAGGTCCTCCTTTGTGGGGTTAATATTTCGGAAGACTCTTATTCGAAGAGTTTATTATTTTGGAAGGTTGGGTTAATATTTTTGAAGGTCCTCCTTTGTGGGGTTAATATTTTGGAAGGTCCTCCTTTGTGGGGTTAATATTTCGGAAGGCTCTTATTCGAAGAGTTTATTATTTTGGAAGGTCGGGTTAATATTTTTGAAGGTCCTCCTTTGTGGGGTTAATATTTTGGAAGGTCCTCCTTTGTGGGGTTAATATTTCGGAAGGCTCTTATTCGAAGAGTTTATTATTTTGTAAGGGTAATATTTTGGAAGGCTCTTATTCGAAGAGTTTATTATTTTGGAAGGTCGGGTTAATATTTTGGAAGGTCCTCCTTTGTGGGGTTAATATTTTGAAAGGCTCTTATTCGAAGAGTTTATAATTTTGGAAAGCTCTTATTCGAAGAGTTTATTATTTTGGAAGGCCCTATTTTGTAAGGGTAATATTTTGGAAGGCTCTTATTCGAAGAGTTTATTATTTTGGAAGGTCGGGTTAATATTTTGGAAGGTCCTCCTTTGTGGGGTTAATATTTTGGAAGGCTCTTATTCGAAGAGTTTATAATTTTGGAAGGCTCTTATTCGAAGAGTTTATTATTTTAGAAGGTCCTCATTTGTATGGGTAATATTTTGGAAGGCTCTTATTCGAAGAGTGGATTATTTTTGAAGACCCTTTGTGATGAGGATATTTTTTTATAGAAGACCTTTTGTGTGTTGCTGATATTTTTTAGAAGACACTTTGTGTGTTGCTGATATTTTTTAGAAGACCCTTCAAGTGTTGCTGATATTTTTTTGGAAGAATCTTGGGATATTGATATTGCTTTGGGAAGATAACCTTCTCTAAGAAGGGTCTCCCTTATTTTTTGTGTTAGACGACCTCCTCTAAGGAGGGTCTTCGTAATTTATATATAAAAAAAATGGTCTCCTTTGAGGAGAGTTAATGTAATAAACTTCGGGAAATCCATCTCCTGTGAGGAGGGATATTTCTGGAATGGGGAACGACCTCCTTTGAGGAGGGTATCCCAAATTACCAAAGTCCTTGCAAAAATCGTACTTCCGGGGGGGGATGTCCATACTTCCGGCGCCTCACCAAGGCACGAGCTTCGGAAAATCCACCTCTTGTGAGGAGGGTATTTCTGGAATGGAGAACGACCTCCTTTGAGGAGGGTATCTCAAATTACCAAAGTCCTTGCAAAAACCGTACTTCCGGGGGGATGTCCGTACTTCCGGCGCCTCATCAGGGCACGAGCTTCGGAAAATCCACCTCCTGTGAGGAGGGTATTTCTGGAATGGAGAATGACCTTCTTTGAGGAGGGTATCTCAAATTATTAAATCCTTGCAAAAACCGTACTTCCGGGGGGGATGTCCGTACTTCCGGCGCCTCATCAAGGTTCGAGCTTCGGAAAATCCACCTCCTGTGAGGAGGGTATTTCTGGACTAAGAAACGACCTCCTTTGAGGAGGATATCCTAAATTTATAAAATTCTGAGGAAAATGACCCCCTTTGAGGGGGATACCCTCTAGAAGACATGGTAGATATGACCTTCGACTGGATGATAATATTTCTCAAAATGCTTTGGATGACTTTGTGGAATAATGCTTGAACGACCCTCCAAGATACATTTTCTCACACCTATAAAACTTATTCTTTTTTACATCTCACATATTGTCTTGTTTACATCTACATGCATATTACGGGCACCTAGGTGCTCCATATTTTTTTACTAATCTTCCTCTCCTAGCTGTTTCAGTGACTCAGGAAATTTGGAAAATTGAAGCATGCTTAGTTCTCCACTGCAGCTGTAACGACCGGGAAAATTTCGTGTATTTTATTATGTTAAAATATGTTTTTAGTTGATTTTATTGTGTTTCAGTTTATTTTTAATGCATTTAAACGTGTTACGATTTTTATTAAATAGGGAAATGATCCCATACGTGTTATGTGACTTCTGTGTAGCTTAGATAATTTTATTCCATTTTTCTGTAATTTTTATATTTTTAGAATACAATTATTTCGCGTTTTAATTTCCGGATCCAGCCCCTATACTGAATCCGAGGCCTTGATTTTTATAAAATTATTTTTATATAATGATAGGATATGTAAAGATGCATTATTTTGTAATTTTTGTAATATTCATAATTTTTGGGAAATTTTGGCATATATATTATATTTGTTTAAAAATAAAAATTTTACATTTTTATCCCATAAAAATTATTTTTAGGGCTTAATAATTTTAATTAGGGGCTAAAAATATTTTTGGGGTATTAATTTGGTTTAAGATAAATACCAGCAGATTTTTTTTTATTTAATCAAAATAATCAAAAAAGTCAGATTTTTTGATTTTATTTTCTGGAAATTGTTCTTGGTGTTCTTCACAATCAATCGACCTTTTGAAGGTGATTTTGTTATCCAAATCTTTCATATGAATAGTCAAATTGAATCTCATGATCTGTACTTAGGGATGTAATTCGAGTCGAGTCGAGTCGAGTTCGAGTTTTTTTTTTTCGAGTTCGAGCTTTTTTTTCACGAGTCGAGTCGAGCCTAAAATTTATCGAGCCTGAAATATGTGTTCGAACTCGACTCGTTTACTATACGAGTCGAGTTCGAGCTGTTATCGAGCTTTCGAGCTTATCGAGCTTTTAACCGAGCTTTCGAGCTTATCGAGCTTTTAAACGAGTTTCCGAGTTTTTATCGAGTTTTCGAGTTTTCGAGCTTATCGAATTTATCGAATTTTTCGAGTTTTTTGAGTTTTTACCGAGTTTTCGAGTTTATCGGGTTCTTATCGAGTTTATCGAGTTCTTGTCGAGTTTTCGAGTTTCGACTTAAGCTCCATGAAAACTATTTGTTATATTATTTCCCCAATTTTAAATGATAATAAACTTTCGAAATTTTATATTTTTTGATTTCGATAATCAACTTTTCCAATCAATTAAGTTTTTTTAGTTTATTATATTCTTATATTTACGGATAAATTATATCTTTAGTACAGATTATGCATATAAATATCTAAGTATTTAACTAGTAAACGATGATAATAAGAATAATAAAATGTGAAACATTTTTTGACTGTGAGCTCATATGTGTTATAGTTTTTTCAAAATAGGCAAATAGGCACCCTACATCGAGAGTCATTAGTAATTTTATAAAATTTATTTATAATTGAATAGAAATATGGCATACAACAAGTCTATGATATTACTATTTAATATTTTGCTGCTTACTATCTTGTTGTTATGGTTTATAATTGTATGAAAACAAAATATATGGAAGTAAAATTCAGAAATCGAACTTGATTGCTATTTCATCAATTTAATATCTGCTAATTTAGATCGCCATTCTCATATTAGAACAAATTTAATTCAAAATTTCACTAATTATACTAATAATATAATATTGCACATAACATATGAAAAAAATAAAGTTAAGTTTAAAAGTAATTTTCATAAATAGTTTAGTGATGACAGATAAAATAATAGACACATTATTATTTTTAAGAAAAAATAAAAAAAATTAATCGAGTTCGAGTTCGAACCGAGTCGAGTTCGAGTTCGAGTTTATCGAGTCGAGCTCGAGTCGAGCTCCAAAAAACTCGACTCGACTCGAGTTTTTAATCGAGCCTGAAAACGTGTTCGAACTCGAGCTCGATAACGAGTTCGAGCCGAGTCGAGCCCATTTTTTCGAGTCGAGCTCGAGTCGAGTTCGAGCCGGCTCGGTTTAAATTACATCCCTATCTGTACTACCTGTTTATGTATGTGTAAATATGTGTGTAAGCCTTAATCGTGATTTGATATTTTGTTTTTAAATTCGAAATTTCATGAATTTATTGTGAATCATACAGTGATTTGTTGTTGATATGGTTAGTATCTATAGATTGTATATAATCTCAGGAGCATCATGATAATTTTTGTTTGATTTTTAGTATCTTAAAACTCGAAATCGAATTTTGTGGGGGTGAGATTAATTTTCAATTTTCCGGATTTCTTGATGATTGTTTGGTGTTTTTGATGATTGATATGAGTCATTGAACTCTTGGGCTTCGATTTGGTATATAGAACGTATGATTTGGTGCCCGATTTACAGTTCATCGGTTTTGGTTTTGAAGGTCGCCGGATTGGTTCGGTTTTTGGCCGGATTATTAGTTCGGTCGATTCTGGGGTTGTTTGAATGGTACGGTTGTGTTGAGGAGGTGATTTGGAGTGTGTTTGTGATTTAAAACGTAACGATTGGTACGTTTTAAGGGTTGCCGGAGGTGGCCGGAAAATATTTTCCGGTGACCAGAAACTGGGTAACCTCCATTGATGGAGGTGGTGTTCTTGAAGCATTCATGTGATGATGGTGATGAATAGTACCTATTTGATCTTCAAAATCTGTTAACATTTTCTGAAAAGTGATTTTGGAATTGATTTTTTTACTTTTTACCAATTATTTTTACTTTTATTTACTTTTATTTACTTTTAATTACTTTTATTTACTTTTAATTACTTTAATTAATTTATAATTCTGAATTAAATTATAAATTTCAGAAATTTTATTTTCTTAAAATGTTTTATAAATCTAGAATTTATTTCTGAATTTTGTTTTAATTATTTCTTTATTTCTTTATTTATTTGTTTTTAATTCGAAATAATTAAGAATTAAATTCTTTTAATTATATTAATTAATCTCAAATAATGATTTAATCAATTTAATTATCTAATAAATGTAATTAATTATTAGATAATTTTATTAATTAATTATTACTTTTTTCTAATTAATTTATTTAGGATTATTAACCAATTTTCTGTTTAAAAGTGATTTAAAATAGAATAAAATTGTTTTAAATTCTAAAAATAATCCGGGAACGGTAAAAATAGTTTTAAAATTCTAAAATTATTTATAAACCCGGATTTGATAATTATAAAAATATTTTGGTGATCCAATAATTACCAGAGGGTTTATTAATAATCCTTTTTGATTCGGAAAGGGTTATTTAAATCTTTTAAAATTCTTTTAATTATTTTAAAAATACTTTTAAATATGATAATGATAATTTGAGTGCTCATTTGTCTGTAAGTCGTATCTGCTATGTGATTATGTGTGTGCATGCTGTGTACATGTTATTAATTGTGTTAAATATGTACTCGGCAGCGATACAACGTACGGGTAGACACTAAAACCGAGGTTTGAATTGTAATTGGTTTTGTACGTACCTAGCCAGTTGCCTAAAATAGAATGTTTTAATTGTAGAAGCGAGAGAAACCCTAGCTAGTGGGCAGAGCATACCAGCAGTACGCATAGAAGCGAGAGAAACCCTAGCCAGAGAGCTTAACTTACCAGTCGTATAATCAGGCAAGTATTTTCCCCTTGATCATCTTATACACTGTTTATTTTATGTTATTGATTCATATCATGACGAATAGCTATTGTTCAGAGCTATTTGTGATTCTTAAATAAATATTTTTTTTTTTGTGCAAACAGTTGCTTGATATTGTTACCCTTGATGTGGGGAATTGTTTAAGATAAACTCTTCATATCCTTATTATCGTAATAAATAATAGGGATGTGAACTGTATGTGAAACTAAGCATTTCCTGTTGAATTCGGAAATTGCTCTATTGGATTGGAAAATGATAAAGCGTAGGAGGCCATGGTTGCTACCATGGTCCAGCAATATTTAAGGAGGATATGGTAACCATTCCATCTTCCTATAGGCTAACATTACTTGCCTATTTTGGTACCACAGAAATCCTTGTTATACCTACGGGTATAGGAATGTACCGGTAGTTATAAAGGGGTCCCATTGCTTAAGAACCTGATCAGGGGGCAATGGTGTTTCAGTAAAGTGTATCCAATCCATATCGCCAGAATGGCTATTATATATTGTGAGTTGGCAGATGATTCATTTTTATGACATGCCAAATGATTTCAGTTATGATGTGAATTATATCACAGTTGTTGATTCAGTTTCTCTATAAATTGTTTTACATTTCAGTTGATATCATGCAGCACTTATCCTGTTTTATTATAAAATTGTTTATATATACTTGTTGGGCATTTCTTTGGCTCACTCTTGTTTTCACAAAACCTTTCCAGAGGAGCAGTATGTTTCTGACCAGCCGTTCGGACCATATTAGAGAGGGGCAGAGTGGCCGTGTGTCTGCACCCCAGACCTTACAGGTATTCGCGGGTTACTGTTGGCGCTAGATAGAATTTTAAATAAAATGGGATGTAATAATAAAACGTTACTAGACTGGATTTAGGTTGAGTTTATTTATGGTTTGTAATAAGTGAGTTTGTTACTTTTGGGCTGTAACTGCTTAGTTTCATACAATAACCTGTTTGCGATCTTTGGTTTGCGGGGTTAGTTGCACATTCTGATTTATTTTATTAGTTGTGATTGGTTGGTGACCCCCGGATTTGGAGGGTGTCACAGCAGCAAGCTACACTGAAGAACTGGGGGGTAGTTGTTACGGCATAATTTCGGTTGCCTCTATTATCTCCCAAATTTCCAAATACGAATCTAGTAATAATTAACTTAACCCCCAAGTTAATTATTTCCTCTCTCTGAAACGAGGAAAGAATCAATTTCAATCAATTTATGATAAAAAATATCTCTAAACGATATCCTTCAAATCAGGAAGGTATCCTAACGCGAATATAATTTAAAGAGATAAAATCTACTAATTCCCAAAATACATCCCTTAACAATCATAGGGATTAAAAACCAATCCTTTTTTAACAGAACTGCGTTGGCTTGATCCTTATAAATATAAGGTACGCAGGCATCTTGGAAAAGGATCCGACACATCTAACAAGTCGAGACACCTCTCAAGTCCAGTCCCAAACATCCAAAATCCCAAATCCCCTATTTTCATACTTTCGTTATTCCAGCAACCTCCGAAATCTGTTATCACCAAATTCCTCCGTTAACAGAGTTGTATTCCATGATCTGATTTCTATCAGCCTTCCGTTGATTCAGTTGATTCACTACATACCTGTGTGCAGGTATAACTCCCCCATTAGAGAATCTCCATTCCCAATAAGCCCCATCATTATCTGTTTCCAATGCGATCTGAGTATAGTTCTCCAAGTATGCTCTCCGAAGTCCCATAAGCATAGCATAAAATTCGTTAATTCTTCTCTCTTGAATCCCCAATGAGCCTCCTACCATTCGCAGTATTCTCCCACAATCATTACGGAACACAAAGCCAATTCCAGATCTATTACCATTTGGTAGAGGATCATCTTAAAAACACGCATGCACGTTGATCTTAACAAAACCTTGCCTTAGAAGCCTCCATTGAACTCCTGCATAAACTAGTTCCACCACACCTCCCACCTCTTCCTCCATTTGTCCTCTTTATATATTGGTAAATATTAGAATGAAATAGTAAGATAAGGAAGGGATATATATACACTAGTGAATAAGACTCTCAGAACCTATAAGCCCCCTCATGCATTGAACTCTGCACTCTTTCCTAAGCCATTAACTTTATGCATTGCACTTTCCCCTTAACGTTTAATAACTTTATGCATTGCATATTCGATTCTATTCGACCAATTTAATAATCTTATCAAACAAAGTAGTACCATAATATTATATCCTTATATATAATAAGCGTAAAATGGATTTTATCCATAATATCATTTTACAACCAAAATAATCTCAACCATCGAATCTAATATTTTTAAAAATAGATGATAAAAAATATATCATATTAAAAAAGAAAATTATAATCTAAAATAGATATAATTAGAAAAGGTTGCATTAGAAGTGAATTTTAGAAAGAAATTATAATTAAAAAGGATATAATTAAAAAAGGTTGTTTAAGAATTAAATTTTAAAAAGAAAATCATAATCTCAAAAGGATATACTCCCTCCGTCCCTTTTGATTGTTAACATTTCACTTTTTCAAAACTTTCTGGCACGCATTTTAAGGTGCATTTTAAGGATAGTTAAATAACTTTTTTTTAAAATTTTCTTTTTCTGTATAAAAATTTAATGTTTAAATTTTTATACAGAAAAAGAAAATTTTAAAAAAAAGTTATTTAACTATCCTTAAAATGCACCTTAAAATGCGTGCCAGAAAGTTTTGAAAAAGTGAAATGTTAACAATCAAAAGAGACGGAGGGAGTACATAAGAAAGGTTGTATCATAATTGAATTTTTTTATTAGTATTAAAAAAAATTCATATTTACTACGTGGCCTCTATCTTGAGATCTAGAAATCAGATTTGGATAATTTTACAATTCACACGAAACTCATAAAATTATCTTTAATTTAGTGATGATTTAATAATTATTATTCAAATGGAAACACTCAAAATCTCAAGAAAAAAATATAATTACGAATTTTTGCATTAATCATGTTCAATGTAGAAGACATACATTGATCTATTCAATGTAGAAAACCTAATGATATATGATTTAAATCATTGACATATATCTTTTCGTATTTCAATGTAAAACACTTTTTAGTTTATAACATATTGAAATATTAAATATTTTTTTATGTTAGATCCAACAGTTTTCATATATTTAATTTACAATCTAACGGTTCTTATTTACTTTGGTGTACGGAGGACCAGATTACCGATTATCAAAGTTTTGGATAAAATCTCTTCTGTACTTATTATTAAAATTGTATTTGGTTGTTAGTAGAATAATCTTCAAATAATAACAAGAGTATTTTGATAAATAAAACGAATTATAAGTAGAATTTATCAAATCGAATAGAATATTCAACGTAAAAATAGTCAATTTCTTCTCTTTTTTGTTTTTGCGTAGGTTTAATTGGAAAATAATTGTTGAACCATTACTAAATTAAATATTTTTTTTTGTAAATTTCACGTGAGCTATAAAATCGTTCAAATCAAATTTTAATAATACAAGATAGAGTATAAATATTAAATCGAATGTGTAAATCTTATATATATTAATTTTTTTAACGACAATTTGATATATAAATTAATAACATCTAAAACTAAAAAAAATAATATAATTATAAATATTTAAAAAATAACCGTGCATTGCATGAATTATAAGCTAATAAAATGAAAAGAACAACAAGTCATTGGGCCAGGCACCAAAGCCCATATAACTTGTATCAACTTGTTTGTATCGTTTTTAAGAAAAAATAATAATGGTTTTTTTGCTAAATAATAATAATAATAATAATAATAATAATAATAATAATAATAATAATACATAATAATTGTAACACCAAACAATTCTTAGTAATAATGTTACTATATATTATATCATTATTATATATTAATATATAATAAGCGTAAGAGAGATCTTATCCATAATTTTGATTTGGTCACTGTACTACCAAAATAATCTCAACCGTCGAATCTTATATTTTTTAAAAATAGACGATCAAGATTATATCATATTAAAAAAATTATAATCTAAAAAGGATATGCTTAAAAAAGTTAATATTAGAATTGAATTTTAAAAAGAAAATCATAATATGGATATAACTGAAAAAGGATACTATTGAATTTTATGTATTTTTTATATTAATATTAAAAAAAGTTCATATTTACTATTTGGACTCTATCTTAAGATCTAGAAATCAGATTTTGATGATTTCACCGTCCACGCGAAGCTCACAAAATTTTCTTTAATTTAGTGATGATTTAACAATTATTATCTAAATGGAAATTACAATCAGAATATCAGGAAAAAAAATATTTCCGAATTTTTACATTAATCCTATTCAGTGAATCAGTGTAGAAGACTTACATTGATAATCTTATTCAATGTAAAAAATCATATTATATGATTTAAATTGACATACACCTTTTTGTGTTTCAATATAAATACACTTTTTGGTTTACATGTTAAAAATTAAAATATTTTTTATGCTAGATACATCATTTTTCATCTATTTATTTTATGATCTAACGGTTCTTATTTATTTTGTTGTAGTGAAGACCGGACTACCGACTACCAAAGTTTTGAACAAAATTACTCTTTACACTTATTATTAAAACTATGTTTGGTTGTTAGTACAACTATCTTCCAATAATAAGAAGGGTATTTTGATAATCAAAATGAAATATAAGTAAATTTCATAAATCGAACAAAATTTTTAACGTAAAAAATCTTCAATTTCTTCTTTATTTTGTTTCTGCGTAATTTTAATTGGAAAATAATTGTTAATGCATCACTAAATTTAAGATAATTTTGTTAATTTCATGTGGACTGTAATTAAAAAAAGGTTGAAATAAAATTGAATTTTATTATTTTATTTATTAATATTAAATAAAATTCATATTTACTATTTGTGCTCGATCTTGAGATCCAGAAATCAGATTTGGATGATTTTATAGCCCACGCGAATCTCATAAAATTATTATGGACTCAGAATCTCAATAGAAAATATAATAACGAATTTTTACATTAATCATATTCAATGTAGAATATCTACATTGATAATCTTATTCAATTTAGAAAACCTAATTATATAAGATTCAATTCATTGACATACACTTTTTCATATATCAATATACATACACTTTTAGTTTATATATTCAAATATTAAATATTTTTTTATGCTAAATACAACGGATTTCATCTATTTATTTTAAGATATAACGATTCTTATTTAATTTGTCGTACTGAGACAGACTACCGATTACCAAAATTTAGATAAAATCCCTCTTACACTTATTATTGAAACTATATTTGGTTGTTAGTAGAATTATCTTCAAAAAAAATGAAATAAGGGTGTTTTCAAAATCAAAACGAAAAAAATTAGATTTCATATATTAAATAGAACTTTGAATGTAAAAAATCTTCAATTTTATCACTCTTTCAATCTTTTGTTTTCGCGTAGTTCTAGCTGGAAAATAATTGTTAAACTATCACTAAATTAAATATTATTTTATTAATTTCACGTGGGCTATAATATCGTTCAAATCAAATTTTAAGAATTCAAGATACAACACAAATATTAAATTAAAAGTGTAAAGTCTTATATATCTATCAATTTTTTAACAAAATTTGATATGTAAATTAATAACATATATAGTAGATATTAAAAATATTATTACAATTATATATATTAAAAAAGGAACCGTGCGTTGCACGGGTTATAAGCTAGTTTATAATTAGCGTAACAGAGATCTTATCTATAATTTTGGTTGGTTACTTTGGTTTGGTCACTGTACCGCCAAAATGATCTCAACCGTCGAATATAATATTTTTAAAAATAGACGATTAAGATTATATCATATTAAAAAGAAAATTATAATCTAAAAAGGATATAATTAAAAATGTTGTATTATAATTGAATTTCAAAAATAAGTTATAATCTGAAAAGGATATAAAAGATTGCACTAGTACTGAATTTTATATATTTATTTAATAATACTAAAAAAGGTTCATATTTACTATTTATGCTCTATCTCGAGATATAGAAATCAGATTTGGATGATTTTACAGTCCACGCAAAACTCATAAAATTATCTTTAATTTATTGATGATTTAACAATTATTATCCAAATGAAAACACTCAAAATTTTAAGAGAAAATTTAATTACGAATTTTTACATTAATCCTATTTAGTGTAGAATACCTACATTAATAATCCTATTCAATATAGAAAACCTAATTATATATGATTTAAATCATTGACAAGCACTTTTTGGTATTTCAATATAAATACACATTTTAGTTTACGTGTTAAAATATTATATATTTTGTTGGCTAGATCCAACGTTTTTTATATATTTATTTTAAGATCTAACAATTTTTATTTATTTTATCGTACTGAGGACCAGACTACCAACTACCAAAATTTTGGACAAAATCCCTCCTACACCTATTATTAAAACTGTATTTGGTTGTTAGTATAATTATCTTCAAATAAGAAGTTTATTTTGATAATCAAAACAAAATATAAGTAGATTTCCTAAATAGAATAGAATTTTCAATATAAATAATCATCAATTTCATCTCTCTTTTGTTTCTTGGTAGTTTTAATTGGAGAAAATCGTTAAATCATCACTAAATTAAAGATTATTTTGTTAATTTCACGTAGGCTGTAAAATCATCTAAATTAAGTTTTAAGAATTCAAGATAAAACACATAATAAATTAAACGTGTAAAATCTTATATATATATATATATATATATATATATATATTAATTTCATAACATCAATTTGATATGTAAGATAATAACAAATAAAAAATAAAAATAAAAATAATAAATATTAGAAAAAGAGCCGTGCGCTGCACGGGTTATAAACTAGTATCTATTATATTATTAATAGCACAATAAGGGTTTTGGCAAGACAATTTAATCCACGTCAGCTGCCACGTCAGCTGCCACCTCAGCTACTATTTGTATTAATAATAAAAAAAATTGATTCTTGTGAGAATTGAACCCATGACCTCTAAGGTAGAAGTGAGAGTCCTTACCACTATGCTAGACATGAGACTTGAACATATTTTAAAACTCATCATTAATATATCGTGAGACAACCCTAATATATAATATTAATGATAAAATATTGTTGTTAGAAAGAATTGAACCCTTGACCTCTAACTTAGAAGGGAGATTCCTTACCACTAGGCTATACAACAATTTTGAAAAGATTATAAAACAAATTATTAATATATCGCGAGATAACTCCCATATATTATATTAATGATAAAAAAAATTTCCTAATGAGAATTGAATCAATGACCTCTAACTTATAATAAAGATTCCTTATCACTATGCTACATCAATTTTGAGTATATTATAAAATTCATTATTAATATATCACTAGACAATTTAATTATCATGAAATTACTAAATACCCCTCCTATATTATATTAATGATAAAAAAATTGTTTCTAATGAAAATTAAACCCCTTACCTCTAACTTAGAAGTGAAATTTTTTACCACTATGCTAGATATCAGTTTTGAGAATATTTTATTTTTGGTTATATACATCATGAATAGATAATCTTTTAGATATATTTTGCGTACTAAGCATTAACATGTTCAAGCACCATTTAATTTTAAAGTATCATAAATACATACTAACATTATTTTACTAGCAAGCCTGTGCCTTGCGCGGGTTATAACTGGTATGTATTCGTTCTATTAATTTATACGTACGGCTTTCCATTGCCTACAATACTACTCATTGGCTTTCATATTGACATCGGTCAAAACTAACAATCACCACTAAACAACTTTCATCCACCCTCTCAACAAGTGGATGGAATCCCAACATTTCCACACGCTATGCAGACCATCAAAGGAGCCCAATGTACTTTAGCGGTTACAAAAAAAACAACTACTCATTCAAGTAAGGCGGCCATGATTATGACTGAGGATATCATCAAATACAAAAAACATCACCAATCACTCAACAATAATTAGCGCCGCCATTAATCCCGCCATTGTCATTCACTGCCGAAACTAAACATCCAAATGTCTTTAAAAAAAAACCAACGGGACTGTTTGATAATGTAAAGCATATCCACTAAAACATTTGAGCAAAGCACACCTGCCTCGGGTCTCCAGAAAACTCAATGCATAATTAAGTATTTGTCACAACTGTGATTGGAACCAATGATTATATGACTACAGTCCGTGCATTACTCTTGTAATATATTATGTTTGCTTCTTCAATACATGGCCACAGCACACTATTACCTACCTAAGTGTATTTTTTTCTATCCATGAGAATGTTATATATGGTATTACAGACCCTCTCACTCTCACCTCAGTACATTATAGGGATTGAAAAATTATATAATGACAATGTGCTAGAACATGCCCGTGCTTCGCACGGGCTACAAAGCTAGTTTATAACTAGCATAAGAACCTGTGCGAGATACGTACCATTTTCTAGCATTGCGAAACTGTTTGGATTTGTGGTTCTCATTGTGGTAGACCACTATATTATTTCCTTTCAAAGACATTTCCTGAGGTCTGTGATGCAGTTAACCTTTGTCACTTGTACGTAGAACGCAATCAGCAAAGTCATATGTACATGCCTGAAATCTGAGTTATGCTTGATTAATATATTCAAAATTCCAGAAAAAATTGCCTAACAAACCCGAGACTTCCTTTTCCGGCTGATCCGTAATAATAACATTCATAGTTGACCTGCCTACTACATGCCAATTATTTCGCTACTATATGCAAATTATTTCACAGCAAAACATGTAAATTTGCATTTCCAGACACACTTCCCAGGTAGTTAGTGATCCATGAACATTAGCCAAAGCTTGACAAAGGAGTCCAATGAAATGAAAACATTATCCATCTGCTAAAATCCATGGAATATCTAAAATTTGCAGGTGAGAAGCACTACAAACATACATTAAAAAGATTTGAAAACGTCTAAATATTTTGGAGGCCGAATATTTACGCATAATTTGAGGTGCAGAGTAGGCACACATAGGCATGCCAACTTAGAGCTACAGAACAGTAATTTGGAGAATATTGACAAAAGTACAAGCAAAACTATATTGTAAAAAGCAAGCTTTTCGATGAAAAATCCTTTCAATTTTTTTTTTTTGGAAAAGAATCTCCTTTTTAACTACTGTTCTTTGTCGTCCATCAAGACACCCATTTGTACCCAATTTAGCTACCAAGAAAGTCATTACATGGGTTTTTTTTTTAACAAATCGTACTTGCATTACTTAAAAATTATCATTCTCGAATACATGATTAATAAAATAGGATGAGTGACAGACCACTCTCCATAGCCTGACATAGAATTAATGTAGCATTTGCAAGCAAAAGAACCACACGATTCGCAGACCAATAATCGAACTATTAGCACGTGATAATTGTGCTTTAAAGATTTTGTCCAAGAAATGGCTTCTTGACAACAACTCGCTCCAACCTGATATTCCCTCCAACCCTCAAGCAAATTTTGAGTTGTCTATTCATCCTTGCAAGGCATAATACAAAATTATAGTAGATTATATAATTAACCAAGCAGTCAACTTAACTGATCATTACTGTCTTGAAAAAAGCAACCTCCTTAGAACTAATATACATTTTTTAGCACAATATCATCGTTTTTGTAAAATTTATGATGTTTAGTTATACTACTAAATATTTTTATATCATGTTTCTTTTTCGTATTTTCGTGCAACTAATGTACTTCTTTGTGCTTAATCTAAGAGAAATTGCCCAAACTACACCACATTTAGGTGGAAACTGTCCAAAATACCGATACCCAAATGCATCCGCCCTTTTTGACCACTGACTGCGCACACTGTTCATGCGTGGCCAATGTTACGCATCTTGCCAATGCGTATAACTAGTCACGCAAGTTTGGTATGCGTAATGACGTCAGATTACGTCATTTTTTCACAGACCATTCCGGCGTTCTCTCCCCTCTGAAAATCGCCCCCCATCGCCGCCCCTTCGTTCTTCACACTGTGGCCGCCTCCAGTACTCTTGAGGACATCAAAACGAAGGGCAAAGCTCCCTCTACATTTTTCCCCGTTGTTTTATTTGTTTCTGGCCCCGCAAGGGCGTCTATAGACTTCTCGGAAAGTAGATCGGAGATATGGGGTTCGATTTGGGGCTTTCGATTCCGGCTAAACAAATAGAAAATGGATGGTATAGACTTGTAGAGTGAGAAAAGCCGATCATTTTGGTATATAGCATGTTATTCGAAGATGTTTGCAAAGGACTGAACGAAGCTCTCTTGTTTTTGGTCGGAAAACGACTCCAGCGACCAGCGAGAGAGAAATTGAACAGTGTCCAATACGCATATTCAACATGCGTATCCCATAACACGCATGTTCAACATGCGTATGCTACTCACTGTTCACAAGGTGCAGAAGCTTGATTTTACGAACTCCACGCAACTGGTTCATGCGCATACTGTGCCCACGCATTTCAAGAATGCGTATACCCTATACGTAGGCTGAAAATGCGTGGCCCGTGGGTAAAAAGGGCGGTCCTTCCCGCATATGGGTATTTCGGGCAGTTTGTTTGAGATTGTGGGTATTTTGGTTTTTCACCCTTAATCTAATGAGAAATTGCCCGAACTACACCACATTTATGTGGAAACTGCCCAAAATACCGATACCCAAATGCATCCGCCCTTTTTGACCACTGACTGCGCACACTGTTCATGTGTGGCCAATGTTACGCATCTTGCCAATGCGTATCACCTGTCACGCAAGTTCGGTATGCGTAATACCGTCAGATTACGTCATTTTTTCACAGACCATTCTGGCGTTCTCTCCCCTCTGAAAATCGCCCCCCGTCGCCGCCCCTTCGTTCTTCACACTGTGGCCGCCTCCAGTACTCTTGAGGACATCAAAACGAAGGGCAAAGCTCCCTCTACATTTTTCCCCGTTGTTTTATTTGTTTCTGGCCTCGCAGGGACGTCTATAGACTTCTCGGAAAGTAGATCGGAGATATAGGGTTCGATTTGGGGCTTTCGATTCCGGCTAAACAAATAGAAAATGGATGGTATAGACTTGTAGAGTGAGAAAAGCCTATCATTTTGGTATATAGCATGGTATTCGAAGATGTTTGCAAAGGACTGAACGAAGCTCTCTTGTTTTTGGTCGGAAAACGACTCCGGCGACCAGCGAGAGAGAAATTGAACAGTGTCCAATACGCATGTTGAACATGCGTATCCCGTAACACGCATGTTCAACATGCGTATGCTACTCACTGTTCACAAGGTGCAGAAGCTTGATTTTACGAACTCCACGCAACTGGTTCATGCGCATACTGTGCCCACGCATTTCAAGAATGTGTATACCCTATACGCAAGCTGAAAATGCGTGGCCCGTGGGTAAAAAGGGCGGTCCTTCCCGCATATGGGTATTTCGGGCAGTTTGTTTGAGATTGTGGGTATTTTGGTTTTTCACCCTAATCTAATTAATATCTGAGTTGGAATTTATTTTTATGAGGAATTTAGTGATAACATTATGTGCATATTTTAAATTAAACATGCTTTCTATATTTTATTAATAAATAAATCAGTTAATATTTTGATGTAGAATACGTCAACGTCGTATAACTAAGTATGAGTAAAAGATCTAAAAGAAGAACTCTAAAAGGAGAATCGAGTTTACAACTTTAAGAAAATTACTAAATCAGAAGGAAATTATTAATATTCTCAGATCCCTAATCTATTATTGAAAATTGAAGTATTAACAATTACCTGCTTTTAAATATAACCTTCTTTCCCAAAAATATTTAAGAATATGTCTTAATATTTTTAAAATTTTAAAATCTAATTTAGGATATGAGGATTTTTTTATTTTTTTTTTGATTTTTTGCATGTATATTTTACGAAAAAATTAATGGTTGAACTATTATTTTAAAAAGATGTGATTATAGTTGAAGTGTGAGGAAATATTCATTTCCTAAAACAAGTTTTTTTGTTTCAAAATCTCAACTCATGTCTCTCCTTTTAGCCAGACTCCAAGTGACCAGCTTTTTATGAAAATAAACTATAACGTCTATGTATGCAGCTGCAAACTACATACAGTTATCCCACAGTGCGATAAAAAAATGTACATGGTCATTGCCATACAAAATTAAAGTAAACTAATCAAACAAATCAAACAAAATTCGTTTACTAAACAAAGATGAGATTTTGTTTAATTTACATAGATTTTTGGATTCAAATACCATACAAAATCGTAAGGTTGTAATGTAGTATAAATAACAACTCCTTGGTTAATTTCAATCTTTTCGACCTAATCATTTGTAGGAAGTATTACTTGTGTGCCTTAAACAATTAACAATTTAGTTTTCACTAATTTCTTACTTTGAATTAAATATGATATCATCCTACACAATTTTACGAACTGAAAATATACTTATATATAATCATATGGAATTGCCTGAATTAAAGTATCTTGTCCACTATTATATATAATCAATCGATCATAACGTTGGCATGTGTTAGTCATAAACAACAAATCATTTGACAACAAAGAAAATAGAGAAAAACACTATTAGTATGTTTTTTGCCTAAAAGTTGATGTGCAATCGACTAATTTTGGTGGTAAATGGGTTTTTTCTTTTTATTTTAGGGATGGTAGATATTTTTATTAAAACTTTCTCGTAAAAAAATATATAATTTGTATACCTATTTTGCATTCGCCAAGATGTGAAGTTATATACTTCTTATAAAAAAATAACTGAAGACTTTATATCGATAAAGCAAGAAACATATTATAAATTAAACAAATAAATAAACCCGAAAAAAAACGTTGTTGATGTGGTTAAATATCCTAAATAGAATCGATTTTATCTCAAAATTGGCATATTGATTCTGTTGGACAAATTTTATAATCCAATCCAACAAAATAGTACCATAAAGTGATAAAATGTCTTATTCGGACAGAGCTTGCGTTTGTAAAATATCAAACGTTGTGTAATTTAAAACAGTAATAATATTTTAATCATTTCGGTGTATATAAAGGATTCAAATAAAGTAAACACTTCTGTGTAGTGTTTCTTTACTCCTGTTTAAACTTTGTTTTAGTGATATATTTATATTCCTAGATCGATTTTTCTGAATTGTTGTGCCTTTTGGCTGGAGTTTTTCCGATGGTTAACCGGTTTTCAGTTTATCGGTTCTATTTCGGTTTTTCGGTTTCGATGCTCCATTTCCGACACATGAATTTAGTGTGTTCCATTTGAATTAGCAATTGTTTTAATAATTTTTATTTGCCCTGTGTTTTAATAATTTTTATTTGCCCTGTGTTTTAATAATTTTTATTTGCCCTGCGTTGCGCTAAAGTGAAGTGTTTTTTGAGTATTTATTTTGCATCAATTGTTTTTGAATTAAATGCGAGAATGTCATCTTCTTGTCTATGGGGACTCTGCTCAGCAACAATCTAGGATATATGCTTCCCGACATTTTATTTGTTTAGTGGGTTCATCAGTATTTCGGCGAGAGGGCACTCTTTTTCCCCCTAAAGTTTTTTTTTCCATTGGTTTTACTCTTGTGGGGTTTTAACGAGGCCCTTTTTGCGATGAATAACAGTGGTTCGTCATTTTAGGATCGGACAGTTCCCGTAGAAGCTTCAAAGATGGATAGGGAGATTGTTGGCAGAAGCTAAGAGCAACAAGAGATTGCAGGTTCAGAATTTTTATAGTATCTTTATATCGTCATTCTTCATTGATGCGTTCTAAAAACCAACTATAATTAGAATCCCGGTTCTTAATCTATAGTGTCTTAGAATGTCATTCTTGACAAATGCGATCTAGAAGCCAACTATAAGCCTTTATAGTGTTTATAGATCACTAATAATGATTAATGCGATCTAAAAATCAACTATAGATAAAATTCAGATCCAAATTTTTATAGTGTCTTTAAGTCGCTTTTAGTGATTCATAACATTTAGTGGTATATTCAGTGGTGGTATGCGACCTAAAAACCAACTATAATTAGAATTATGGTTCTAAATCTCTATAGTGTCTTTAGATTGTCATTCTGGACTATTTGATCTACAAATCGACTATAATAAAACTCGGGTTCTAAATTAATATAGTGTCTATAGATCATTAATCGTGATTGATGTGATCTAGAAACCAACTATATATAGAACTCGGGTTCTATAGTTTTTTTGTCAGTGTCTTTAGATCGTTTATCGTGATTGATACGATCTTTAAACCAACTATATATAATTACAACTAAGGATGAATAATTTTCTTATATTGTCTTTAGATCGTAAATCGTGATTGATGCGATATAGAAACCAACTATAATTAAATCACAGGTTCTGAACAGTGATCCTAGAATTGCTCTTTCGGTGTTTGGCATTTACTAAAAATTGAAGACCAAATTCAGTGAAAGTATGTTCAGCGATAGTTATTTTGAAGACCAGATTTCAGTAGTAGTATGTTCAGTGGGAATTGTATAAGTGGTAATTCAGTGGAAATTTGTATTAGTGGTTGTACCATGCCTGGTCTTATGGTTTATTCTAATAAAATCTTTGCCCATAAAAAAAATACAAAAAGTAGAAAAGTAGTATAAATAACGAGTGCAACAATAATTTTATTTAAGTTTGTTCTACCTCATCATTTGTAGGAAGTATTAATTGCTTGCCTTAAACAATTAACAATTTAGTTTTCACTAATTTCTTACTTTCAATTAAATATGATACCACCCTACACAACTTTATGAACTACAAATATACGTAAATATGATCCCATGGAATTGCCATAGCTGAATTAAATGTTCCCATTCACTGTTATATATAATCAATCGATCGTCACGTTGGCATGTGTTAATTATAAACAATACACTATTTAACAACAAAGAAAATAGAATACAAAAAAAACACTATTTTTAAGTTTGTTGCCTAGTGATAGGCTAGAAAATAGCCCAGGCCCAATTAGGCCCAACCTCAGGTCCAGTAATAACAAATAATCCAACTTATGAGAATGAGGACAATCCAGCCCCAGTCAGCGGACCCCGGGCCCGGAGCCCCGACCCCGGATTAACGGACCTCAGAGTGATGACACCTGGCAGCCCAACTCGGCCGATATCCCCACACGTGGCGCTGACCAGCATTAAAGTCCAAACGACAACATGTGTCAAATCATGTACTCAACAACACTGCCACACTCCAGTCAACGGTCCCCACAAATAAGGACACGTGTCCTACATCCCGGGAATTCAGCATCTTGTCCCCCGGATCCGACGGCTAGGAGTAAAGGTAACAGACCCCTAAACCCTAACCTTAGGGCTATAAATACCCCTAGAGTGTAGGGTTTAAGGGTTAGACATTATCACACACCTACACGCATTTATTACTTTTGTGATACTCTCATTCTCACGCCGGAGGCACCTCGGGGCCAAACCCCCCCTCCGGTGTTGTTTTGCAGACACCCCACTACAGCTACACCACTTCCGAGGCAGGAGTTGGCGAGGAAGTACCCGATCAAGTTTCAGAGTTATCATTGGCGCTAGAAGGAGGGGTCGAACCTCCGAACCCAAACCAAACAGCCGAACCCAGCTAACCCGAATCTACGAGCGACCATGCCTCGACCCAGCAAATCCACCCAACGCCCAGCCAACAGCGCCCCGAGAGAAGAGCCCCTGGTTCCGATCCCGGAGCAGATCCCGCAAAACCAGGTCCTAGTCCAGGAGAGGCTCGGGATCGGTCCGAATGACGCCCGGGTCACGGTTGAAGTGAACCGGTACAAGTATACCGACGTACCACTTGACTCTGCCCAAATGGAGAATTTAACCCCGGAGGAACTCGCTGAAGCAATCCGAGCTTACCGAAATCGCCCCCATCCGGAACCTGAACCCGACCAGGCGGAAAACTCCGAAGGATCAGCCAACTCCCACCACTCGCGAGCCTCGGTCTTCGCTCGCCTCGGGAACCAAGGCAAAAGAAACGAAAGGGACCATCTTGTCCAGAGTAAAGTTAGAGATGATGAGGCTGACGAGCTAAAATGGATGGAAAGACTTCGGGAAAGAATAAGGCAGGAAGAACAGGATAAGTTGGAACTTAGAGTCCGAAAGAGGCTCCAAGAGGAGGAAAGAATAAGAAAGTCTAAATCCAAAAGAACCCGGAGAGAATCAAGCCCGGTGATGGTCTCGGATGATGAAGAACATCCGAATAATCTGGTACAGATGATCCATGAGTTACAAAGAAAAGTCAATAATGATTCCGGATTCGAGATCCAAGACACACTCACCCCCTTCAGCCACTCTCTTGAAGCCATACCCCGGCAAAAGAACCTCAAGCATTACAACTTCGACTCCTTTAATGGGTTAGAAGACCCAGAAGAACATCTCAACTACTTTGAACAAATAGCCATGATATATTTCTACAACGACCTAACCAAGTGTAGGTTCTTCGCTTCCACGCTGAAGGGGGCAGCCCAGAGGTGGTTTAGCCGAATCCCATCCCGGAGCATACACAGCTGGAAGGAGTTCAGGGAGGCCTTCCTTCGGAGGTTTCGAGCCAACAAAACCCCGGAGTATCACATGTGCCACCTTGAAACAATCAGGCAAGATGACAACGAAACACTTTCAGCCTTTATGAAACGATTCCAAGAAGCCATAAACCAAGTCACGAACCTGGATGAAAGAGAAGCCTTAAGCATATTCCGGAAGAACCTAGACCCGGAGCGTAGCGAGCGCTATGTAATAGAATTGGTGAACAAAGAACCCCAAAGCCTGGCCGCGGCCTACTCCATGGCCGCCAAGTTCATCAAAGAAACTGATATCCTACATGCAATGAGAATGACCCGGAAAGGCACCTCCTCGGGGAGAAACAAAGATGATCGCTCCAGAAGCGACCACCAACCAGACAAGAAATTTAAGCCCAACAAACAGTATAACTACATCCCAAGTCATCAACTGACAGTCCCGGACAAGGACCACCCCTCCAGGGCCAAATCCGAAGCCAGGCCTCCGAGACCAGGGAGAGCCGAACCAAGGCCGGAACCAGAATGGACATCTTTGAACCGGCCACGGGCCGATATACTGAAAGAGGTCCGGAACAAACCCTTCTTTTATCCTCCCAAGCCCTTGGTATCAGCCCCGGAGAATAGGCCCCGGGACAAACACTGCGACTATCACGTAACACACGGGCACGAGACAGAAAGCTGCGTCTCCCTTAAGTTCTTCATCGAGGACCAGGTCAAGAAAGGGAACATGGGCCAATACATAGCCCGGAAAGCAGCAGAAAGAGGAGAAGGGCATGGAGCCCAAAAAACGAAGAACGTGGTACATGTAGTCTTGGGAGGCTCCACTTCCCCGCCAAGGAGTCCAGACTCCGGAGATGAGGTGATGATGATAGACTCGGCCCCAGAGCAAATCATATCATTTAGTAATGCTGACTTTGAAGGAGTAGATCCTAACCACAGTGAGGCCCTAGTAGTGACCCTGGACATCGTCGAAAACGAGGTAAAGAGAATCCTTGTTGACAATGGCTCCTCCGCCAACATACTATTCAAGCATACCATGGACAGAATGCAACTCGGAAGCATCAGAATGAATGAGTGCCGGGAAGACCCACTGTACGGCTTCGGCCACAACTTGGTCCCCATCCAAGGAACCCTTTACTTGCCTGTCCAATTTGGCACCACCCCGAAGCAGATAACCCACATGATCAAGTTCTATGTAATAAACAGTCCTTCTTCCTACAATGTGATCCTGGGGCGCCCAGCCCTGACCAAGCTCCGAGCCGTAACCTCGACCCCACACCTTAAAGTCAAATTCCCCACACCCTCCGGGGTCGGAGAGGTAAGAGGTGATACGGAAACAGCTAGTCGATGCTACGGCCAAGCCCTGGTCCTAGCCGAAACAGATCCAGAAAACAAGCGCAAAGCCTCCGCTTAGCATAAGAACCAAAGAAGAAAGAAACACAGAAACTCAACTTATAAGAACCCCGGGAAGGAGGTTCAAATTATCGAAAACCTCGAGATCCCTACCCAAGAGGCAGAAACTTCCACAGCCCGGGGGTACCTGGCTTCAAACTCCCAGGCCCGGATCCAAAAATCATCCACGATGAAAAATCAAGCCAAGGTCGAGCCCGCAGTAGAAACTGAGACAGTTGAACTGATACCCGGAAACTCTGAAAGAAAAATCAAGATTGGGGCGGGGTTAGAGGTAGCCTTCAAAGAGGAATTAGTGTCTCTACTCCGGGAATATGGTGATGTATTCGCCTGGAGCCCGACGGATATGCCCGGACTCCAGGAATCCTTGGCCATGCATAGCCTGGATGTTGACCCAGGAGAAAACCGGTGAAACAAAAAAGAAGGAATGTTGCCCCGGAAAGACAAAGGGCCATAGACGAAGAGGTAGACAAACTCCTCAATGCAGATATAATTTGTGAGATCAAATATCCGGAGTGGCTGGCCAATGTGGTTCTAGTCAAGAAACCTAGCGGAAAATGGAGGATGTGTGTTGATTACACCGACCTCAATGATGCTTGTCCTAAGGATCCATACCCGTTACCCAACATAGACCAGCTCATCGACGCCACTTCGGGACATGTAATGTTAAGCTTCATGGACGCCTTCTCCAGATACAACCAGATCAAGATGAACCATGCAGACATAGCCAAAACAACCTTCATCACCCATAGGGCGGTGTATGCCTTCAAATTCATGCCCTTTGGGCTCCGGAACGCCGGAGCTACATATCAAAGAGCCATGGTTGAGGTCTTCCAGGACCAAATAGGACGGAATTTGGAATCTTATGTTGACGACATCATCGCCAAGTCCAAAACCGTTGAGAAGCACATCCCGGATCTAAGGGAATGTTTTAAAAATCTGAGGAAGAACCAAATGAAACTTAACCCAGAGAAGTGCACCTTCGGGGTGGCAGCAGGAAAATTCTTGGGCTTCATGATCAGTCAGAGGGGAATTGAGGCCAACCCAGAGAAAATCAAGGCAATCCTAGACATGCAGCCGCCCCGAACCCAGAAGGATATCCAAAAGTTAGCCGGGTCATTGGCAGCCTTGCGAAGGTTTATCTCCAAACTAGCAGAAAAATGTTTGTCTTTCTTCAACTTGCTCAAGGGAGCAAGCAACAAAAAAGAAGTCGCGTGGGGTCCGGAATGCCAAGCCTCCCTAGACACAATCAAGGAGTACCTCTCATCACCACCTCTGTTGACAAAGCCCGAGCCTGGAGAACCTCTGCTTCTCTACCTCTCCGCCGGACCATTAGCCGTAGTAGCTGCTTTGGTCCGGGAAGAAGGTGGGACTCAGAAACCGGTATACTATGTGAGCCAAGTGCTAAAAGATGTAGAAACCAGGTATCCCAATCTGGAGAAGTTTGCCTTTGCCTTAGTCACGGCTTCAAGAAAACTCAGACACTACTTCCAGGGTAGAGAAATCAAGGTTGTAACAGATCAGCCACTAAGACGGATAATCCATAAGCCGGACGCATCAGGAAGATTGATAAATTGGGCAATCGAGTTAAGCCAATTTCACCTAACTTTTATACCCCGGACTGCCATCAAAGCACAGGCTCTGGCCGACTTCATAGTAGAATGCTCCTTCCCAGAACCACAGCAACTTTCCATAGCAACTGAATTTGTGAAAACCCCGGACGAAAACCCAAAGTCATGGACACTTCACGTAGATGGATCCTCAACAGCAGAAAGGTCCGGGGCTGGTATCATCATGAAAAGCCCGGAAGGCTTCCAGATCAGACAAGCAATCACCTTCAAATTTCAAGCAACAAACAATCAAGCTGAATATGAGGCTCTCCTTGCCGGGATAAGGTTGGCACGAACTCTGAAAATCCAGAGTCTGAGCATTCATAGTGATTCCCAGATCGTGGTACGGCAAACCAAGGGCGAATATGTGGCCAAAGATCCCAAACTAGCCCAATACCAAGCACTTGTCAAAAGTTACTTAGCCGTCATTCCGGAGTACCAAATCAACCAGATCAACAGAGAAGAAAATTCTGAAGCTGATGAGTTATCCAAGCTAGTTCAGAACTCAGCCGAGCTAGACAGTTCGGAATATTTTGAAGAATTGGAAACCCCGGCCATTTACCAAGAAGAGATAATGGAAATAGACGATACCCTGAATTGGATGACTCCTTTCATCCTATATCTGGAGGAAGGGAAGTTGCCCGAAGACAAGAATGAAGCCAGAAGGCTGAAAAACAAGGCTTCGAAATATTTCATTGAAGATAACCAGCTCTACCGCCGAACTTTCTCATCTCCAATACTCAAGTGTGTAGGCCCGAAGGAAGCCAACTACTGTTTGCAAGAGGTTCATGAAGGGATTTGTGGAGACCACATGTCCGCAAAGGCCCTTGCATACAAAATCATAAGACAAGGCTACTACTGGCCAACAATCCACTCAGACGCAATAGAATTTATAAAGAAATGCAGAAACTGCCAGTTGTTCAGCAATGTCCCAAGGCAAAGCCCGGTCCTGCCATCCTCAGTCTCGTCACCCATCCCCTTTACGGTATGGGGAATTGATATAGTGGGACCCTTCCCCCGGGCTAAAGGCGATCTGAGATACCTCTTAGTTGCCATCGACTATATGACGAAGTGGGCCGAAGCAAAGGCAATGAGAACCATAAATCAACAAGACTGCATCAAGTTTATGGACAACATCTTAATGCGGTTCAGCGTACCCAGGGTCTTAGTCTCAGATAATGGACCTCAATTCATCGGCACTTTGAAATTTATCTGAAGGAAAGGGGAATCAAGCACAAGAAGTCTTCAGTAGCCTATCCCCAGGGCAATGGACAAGTTGAAGTGACAAACAGAATTTTGCTAAGAGGAATTGAAAAAAGGTTAAAGGAAAGCAAGAACAAATGGCCCGAAGAGCTACCACATGTGCTATGGGCATACAGAACTAGCCCGAGGTCCGGAACGGGGGAAACCCCATTCAAGCTAGCATACGGAACCGAAGCGATGTTGCCAGTTGAAGTGGGTTCTCCTTCCCACAGAGCAATCAACTTTGATGAAATTGCAAATGAAGAAGGGCTACGAGCTAATCTGGAACTAGTTGATGAGATCCGGGACAAAGCAGTTCAGAGAATGGAGAAATACAAAGAAAAAACAAGGGAATACTTCGGAAAGAAATCAAGGGTCAAAAACTTCCAAATCGGGGACCTAGTGCTCCGGGACACCGAGGCATCAGACCCCACTAACACAGGAAAACTTATGCCTAAGTGGGAAGGTCCTTACAGAATCAAAGAAGTACTCCATCCCGGAACCTATAAGCTCAGCCACATGGACAACACTGAGGTCCCCAACACCTGGCATGGCCTCGATCAGGCTAAGAAAGTACTACCAATAAAGGAAGATAGCTCCAGCTCGTACATGTGCATTTTTGAATTGTAATTGAAAATCATGTAATCATTTTATTATCAATGAAAAAAGAGCTCTATTCCTCACCTGGTATTTCAATCCTACAATTAACACCACAATCCCTGCTTGGAAAAGTTTTCATCCTTTCCAAGTAGGCCCAAGCCCGGGACCTTAGCAATGCTTCGGCCCGGGAAGCCATAGGCATCCAAATCCCTACTTGGAAAAGTTTTCATCCTTTCCAAGTAGGCCCAAGCCCGGGACCTTAGCAATGCTTCGGCCTGGGAAGCCACAGGCATCCAAATTCCTACTTGGAAAAGTTTTCATCCTTTCCAAGTAGGCCCAAGCCCGGGACCTTAGCAATGCTTCGGCCCGGGAAGCCATAGGCATCCAAATTCCTACTTGGAAAAGTTTTCATCCTTTCCAAGTAGGCCCAAAGCCCGGGACCTTAGCAATGCTTTGGCCCGGGAAGCCAAAGGCATCCAAATTCCTACTTGGAAAAGTTTTCATCCTTTCCAAGTAAGACAAAACCCGGGACCTTAGCAATGCGTGGGCCCGAGGACAAACCACTACTCCCCAATCCGGGATACCCGAATTGAAGAGTGGGGGGCAATACAAATAGCAGCAAAGGAGCATGGCAAAACTTAAACTTGCGAATAAAAAACAAGAAAGATCCATAAACAAAGAAACGGGTCGGGCTGACCAACAGCCCGAAACACCCGGTAGTTATAAAGTTACAGCAATACAACAGCAAAATTCAAAGTTATACAATGAGTTTTTCAGAGGATTAAAAAAGATTACATGGGCATAGCCCGGACTCTGGACGCAGCCAGTCTGCAGAGGCACTCTGAAAGAAATCATTCTTTAGGAGGAGGGGAGTTGGGAGCTTTGTAAGGAACAGGCTCGCCTTCACCCCGGGCCAATGCATCCTCGGCAGCAAGGTACTCATTGATGAAGTTCTCCCAGGTAGCAGTCTGGGGATCGGTCTTGATCATCTTTTCGGAGATCACCCAACAGCGGTGGATCTTTTTTGAAGCCACGAGCGCCAGATCATCATCATAGGCTTCCGATCCCCGAAACTCAGCAATTACCTGCTCCTCGGGCTTCTTGGCCTTCAGCTCATCCCGGAGCCTCTTCACCTCAGCCTTATAATCGGCCAGCTTAGCCTTGGTCGCGTCCCTCTCGTCGACGGCTTGCTTGATTCCGCCCTTAAATTTCTCAATCCGGGCATCCGTCCGCTCCTTCAGCTCCTCAAGTTGCTACTTCAGATCAGTAATTTTCTTTTCTTTCTCCGAGGCCGAGCTTAAAGCAACTTGGGCCTCCTTCACTTCCCTGCATGCTTTAGCAGCAGCTCCAGCAACCCGGACCCCAAGCTGCGAAGGTAGGAATGCAAGTTAGAAAAATTCAGAATCAATAAGCAAAGATAGAAAGAGCCCGAAGAAACATATACCTGGCCGAAGACCTCCATCATCTCCTGGAGCAATTCGATAGATGTGGACTTGCTCATCTCTTCCCACTCCGACTTGCTGGGAAGGTCGGCCAGGTAGCCAATGAAATTCCTCTCCTCCGGAGACACAGGAGCTGGCTCGTGAGGGCGAAAGTTCTCTCTCTTCGGGCCACCAGCAGCTGCACAACCTCGCAGTCGGAGAGCATAGTCCCAAATAGCTCAGTCTGAGCCGAGGTCACCCTCGGCCTTTTCCTTGCTACCAGGCCAGAATCTTCAACCCCGATCTCCGGGTCCGCAGGCTCGGGGCGCGCCTCCCTATTCTCAGAAGCCCCTTCTTGATTGGCTTGGGAGCCGCTAGTATCTCCGGGAGCCTTGGTATTGTCAACGTGACCAATACCCCGGAGAGCAGCACCAAGAGCTTTGCTTGCTTTGCTCATTTGCACAATCCTTTCAAACTCCGGGCTGTATCCATGAAGGCCTGAAATCATGAAAGTAAAACATTAGTCCGGAGTAAAGGAAACATTAAGAGCAAAATTAAAAGCAAGATATAACCCGAACTTACATCCTATCCCAAAAAGATATTCATGACTCATAAGATCGTCCCGAGTCACTTGCCTCCCAAGACCTCGGCAAAAAGCGTGAACTTAGAATCCAGGAAAGCTTTATTATACTCCGTCATCACCGCCACATCGGGATTTTGGGAAAATTCTACGCTGAGATCCCTAAAGAAGTAGGCTTGGGGAATCCCGGGGTCCTTCTTAACAAAATAATATTTACTATGACTCCAACTACCATCTGGCTCACTGAGGCTATACCCCGGGCCCATATCCTTGGTTGCGATGTTAGTAAGTACGGGCAGGCTACTTTTCTTCTTCCCCATTATACACCACTCTAAGTCTATCCAATCTATGCTACTATCTGAAGAGCTAACACTAGCAGAAGTACTGGGCTCGGAAAGAGGGGTTAGCACTCGGTTGGCAGTGACACGTCGCTTAACCATACAAGTACACTACCCCGGGCTACCCAACACAATAAGAAAATGGTAATAATGTGACAGCCCCAGATCCGGGGTCAAAGATCCAGGCCATCACGGACCAATTTCCATTTAATAACACTTTATTCTTGGCAGCTGGAATATAAAATGCATAATAAACTCACACAATTTTTTATTTTTTTTTCACAAATGACCCCACACTAATATCATTACACACACCAGTCATAAGCTCAGGGAACAACATTCACAATATTTAAAGTTTAAAGTTAAGCAGTTATTACAAACCCAGAATCTTACTAAGTATGTTGCTGAATATTACTTCTACAGGAAGTAATTCAACAACCAAAAGTTTATTACATCACTTACACACTTAATATACATAAGTCTACTAGTACCCAGGCGCAATCATCTACCTCGGGAACCAGTGCCAGCACTCTCTCAGAAGGTCGTCTTTCCCATACCCTCTTACGGGGTGTGGTACGGAGTATCGGCATGAGACCTAGCTGTATATACATAAATAGCAAGAGTGAGCTATAATAGCTCAGCAAGATTCCATTTTAAACCAGTATCAAGGTTAAAACATATATATATATATATATATATATATATATATATATATATATATATATATATAAATGAAAAGCTCACTATAAAAATTAAGGAAAGAATTATAGAAAAGAAAATTTCATTAAGACATCAAGTAATAACTTACTCTTACTTACTCCATATATTCTTTCAATATAATCCTTTCATTATAACACTTCAATAAACTCTTTAATATATATCTCCATTTAATTCCTCAAGACAATATAATATTTCGATATAATCTCTCAATATAACCTCTCAATTTCCCTTATACACAGTTACACAAAAATAATATAATATCAGTTTCCCTTCTCAACAATATAATATCAGTTTCTCTTCAGAAATAATATAATATCAGCTTCTCTTTTAAAACAATATAAAAATCAATAAATCATTTCAGTATAATATCTCAAGATAATATAACATTTGGATAAAATCTCTCATTATCATCTTTCCATTTCCTTTTTATGCAACAATTATAAAAAACTAATATAAAATCAGTTTCTCTTCTAATCAGAAGAAATAATTCCACATTCTCATTCCTTTTTCGGTATTCCGTTCAGAAACCATTTATCATTTCTTTCTTTTAAAAACTGTGGGGATATCTGTTGTCGCCTGATACGTTAGGACGATGATCAGTCGCCTAATCGTACCTGCTCTCTGTTTACTACCGGTAGAAGGAATGATCCCACCTGGTATATCATCCCTGGAGGAAGGCCACCTGCTAACATCCTCCTGGAGGAAGGCCACCTGCTAACATCCTCCCTTGGCATCTTCGTGCCGTAATAAAATAATGAATGCTGGACTGTATCGCACACAGCCCTGACACAGTCTCTTACGCAAGTTTTATTGCAATCCCCCTTTTTGAAACAATTTATTCCATTCATAAAATATCATTCATATTCACCTTTCCATTCACATTTCTTTTCACAATTCTTTGCACGTCTATCATTTCCATTTCCATTTCTGTTCACACTTCCATTCACGTTTCCTTTCACATTTATCATCATATATCATAATACTCTAATTATGACTTAGACATCTCATCCATATTTAAAAAACTCAAATATACCTTTACATACATAAACTATTTCATCTATCTTTAAAGATTAAGTAATCATCAAATAATATTTATTAGTCATAGGTATTTAAAGATCATTATTATCATAATATTATAACTCATATAATTCTAGATAACAACTGATACCATTCTCTTCCATATGTCTTTCCACATAAAGTATATTCGCTCCATTCAGAGCCATCTCTATATCCATATTCATAATCATATCTATCTCTCTGTAATTCCCGTTTCACTGGGAAAACAATTCATTAACGATATATTAACAATAAGATCACACATGTATATTCCATGAAATCATTATACTATGAAGATATATAATTTTCAAAGTAAGGATAAAGAAATCTTGCCTCGATCTCTGAATCCTGAAGATAGGGTACGTGGTTCTCCCGGAACTTCTATAAACACGAAAAGAATCACCGTTAGAATACTACGTCGCTTGCTCACTTCACTCTTATATGACAATACACTTGACACTTAATATATACTTGACGTATTACTAATACTCCAAAAGGTTCAAGAACTTAATCCATTTCTAAACTAACCAAAGTTTCAGTGTTTTACGCCATTTCTCTTAACAACCACACTTGACTGTAAAACTTCCCAGAAAATATAAATTTCGAATTTTAATGCAAGGTCAACTGCTAGGGACTCTCTGACCACCCTAATACACTATCCAAAAATTTCATAATATTTAAAAATGTCTAAGTATGGTAATTATAGCCTCAAAGTTGTTACAGTTAGATTTTCTCGGTTCGCGAACGTCTTTCACTAAAACTGACTTATCTCCTAAACCGTTCATCAGTTTTTAACGTACTTTATATCAAAACGATCTATGAACTATGTTCTACCCTACCATGGTCACTTAGGGGTCTGGACAGTAAGGTACCGTGTGTGCACAGTTGCTAAAAACAGGGCAGTTTTCCGGTTTAACGAAAATCGGACATTATAACCGCTGTACTTTCATACTTTCCATATTTTAACCACTCCAAAACCATCATTCCATACTCAATCCAAACCCTACACCATGTGGACTACATTCCAGCCATGGTTACTAGTTCACAACACAAATCTCATATCAAATCCAACCATTCATAACACATATTCATCATAAACTTTACATTAACATCACTTAACTACTAACCAATTCATTTTCACCATAAATACAAAGAAGCAAGAATAGTTATACCTCCTTGAAGCTTTTAAGATCCTTAATAATCCTTGGGCACACCTTTAACAACCTTAGTATAGCTTGTATTAACTAAAGAAACCATAAAAAACAAAGTTAAAAATTCGAAGTTACTGTTCACTCAGCTGAAAGAATCGCAAAAACGAAGGTCTTACCTACGTTTTCTGGAGGAGGCTTCTAAATGAAAGTTGTAGAGCATCTCATGGGCTTTCCAAAAAGCTAAAGAACACTAAATTTGGCTGAGAAATGAAGTCTCTAGGTCCATTTTACAGATCTGTTGTTCTGCTGGGCAGAATAGATGATGAAGAGGATGGAAGAGATTTTTTTTTTCTTTCTTTTTGCTAATCTTATCTAATTATCCCACTAATTCTAGAGTCATGTATCTTACCTTGGAAGATTTCTCATTTAAAAGACTAATTTACCCTTAATATTTAGTTAATAAAATGTTACATCTTTCATGATTTTTCTACTAATTCCTTTAATTTTTTTTCTTGTTTTTCTTAAGTAATTTGCTAATGATCTTGGTAATGGTAATGTGATATGCATCCTTGTTATATTTTAAATCTTGGTTGCTTTGTTCCCATTCTCGTCTAATTACGATTCGTTTCGACTACACCTCATTATCTCAGTGGTTTCTGAAATCATTTAAAAGTCCAAATTCCCTTGGCATTTTCTCGACTTAGTAATCCCTTGGTTTAACCTAATTTCACTAATTCCTCAATATATAAATCTTTTCATAATCCTATGCTCCTTAGTATCCAACAAATAGAAGCTCGTTCGAACTTAAAATCCTCAAAAGTCCATTTTCAGGAATTTCTAAAATTCATCGTCATTTCGAGTCACTTATTTTCTTAGTACAACACTAATATGGTTTCTGTTTACTTATTTTCTATTTCCAATATAGAGTACCTACACACCATTTTCCTAATTTCCCAAAAATCACTATTCACTTAAACACTGTAGCATTGCAAAAGTTAGGGTTATTACAAATAAGGAGCTACAAAAGGGCAAACTACCTACAGGAGTGCCGGAACCCCGGAAAATAAAAAAAATTTTGATTGACAAAAGTCCGGGTAGAGAAGACTTACAAAGAGTAAAGAAGCCGGAACGGAGAAAGCAAGAAAAACTGAAGTGACGATAGCCCGGAGATCCTAAGCTACTCCCTCATCCGGAGAATCCACATAAGGGAGTGGGGGGCAAATGATAGGCTAGAAAATAGCCCAGGCCCAATTAGGCCCAACCTCAGGTCCAATAATAACAAATAATCCAACTTATGATAATGAGGACAATCCAGCCCCAGCCAGCGGACCCCGGGCCCGGAGCCCCGACCCCGGATTAACGGACCTCAGAGTGATGACACCTAGGACACGTGGCAGCCCAGCTCGGCCGATATCCCCACACGTGGCGTTGACCAGCATTAAAGTCCAAACGACAACATGTGTCAAATCATGTACTCAACAACACTGCCACACTCCAGTCAACGGTCCCCACAAATAAGGACACGTGTCCTACATCCCGGGAATTCAACATCTTGTCCCCCGAATCCGACGGCTAGGAGTAAAGGTAACAGACCCCTAAACCCTAACCCTAGGGCTATAAATACCCCTAAAGTATAGAGTTTAAGGGTTAGACATTATCACACACCTACACGCATTTATTACTTTTGTGATACTTTACTTGATTATTATCTTCCAATTAAGTTTCAGAGTTATCACCTAGAAGTGTGCAATCTTACCAATTTTGGTGGTAAATGAGTTTTTTTCTTGAGCTTTTTTGGAAAATACCTTTTGGTTTTAAACTTTATATAATTTATATACCTATTTTGCATTCGCCCTAATGTGAAGTTATATAGTAGTACTTCTTATGAAAAATTAAAGTTAGCCAGGGATATTATGAATACAGAAATGATTGATTTACTGGTCCTGATTAAAAGAAAATACGAACTTTTAATGGTTATATGAATTACTTGTTGAAGAATCAGGAAAAGTTTCCATGATGAATATGTGAAATCCTTTATTTTGTTAAATATATTCACGCACCCGATAATATTTGATTTTTGGATCCCCTATTGTGGTAATATTATTATTAGCCTTCTTTTTTTGGGTCCTGATCCCTGACAATCGTTTGTCAGGGACCGGTTATTTAACAATCGGTTCCACAGCCGTTGGATCGTTGATCCAACGATCCAACGGCTGAGATTTCCGCGGACAGGCAATCTGCCTATCCGCGGAAAATTATAGCGGACAGTAAATTTTTTTTGTAATCCAGGGGGCCATTGGATTAACGATCCAACGGTTTAGAAACCGATTATTAGATAAGCCGTCCCTGACAAATGATTGTCAGGGACCAAAACCCTCTTTTTTTATAGTTTGTCTCTTCATTCTTTCTCCTTTGACCATTTTTCTTGATTCATCTATACGCTTTTGCTGAACGTGTAGAAGAGCAAAATGAGCTCCAGTTGACAACACAACTGAAGATCTCAAAATTTTACAATAAGAATTGCAAGTGTTATTGTATTAGTTTGTAAATGTATAATCCTATTGTACTGGTAATTGTAATTGATACGAGTGAACATGTGTAAAAAGTCAAGAAAAGCAAACAGAAAATTGCTATGGTAGCAGAGTTCGTCATCGCTGCTTGTTCATTTAAAAATATATATTTTGATATTTTTTGTGCAAAATTTAAAATATTTTGACCATTTAGTTTAGATATAATTTATTAACAAAATTAAAAAACAATAATTTTGATTATAATTAAAGCACATTGAAGCCATCATGTAATTTAATACAAAAGTAATATTTTAATCATTTCATTCAATCAAACGGCTCTTTGTGGCAAGATAAGAATTGAAGTCCAGAGGCGCTTTTAAGAGCAAGTCCAATAGATCCTTTATATGAGCTCCTAATTCAAATTAAAAGGGATTATGTCTAAAATTGTGCTCCAACAGCCTCCTAACTTTTCCTTAAAATGTTAAGAGTCTCATGTCATCCCTTATCTTTAAGGGCCTGTTTGGATTGAGGGTTGAGGAGGGATGGGTTGGATTGGGTTAGAATGGGATGGGTTAGGTTGGGAAGGGATGGGTTGGGTTGAACCCTTACCATGTTTGGATGTAAGGGTTGAGTAATGAAGGGTTCAACCCTTACCTTATTTGGATGGAGGATTAGGTTGAGAAGGGTTATAATATAATTAATTATTATTTTTTTGGGAAAAAAATATTTTCAAATCAATATTTTTGAAAAAAATATTTCGGAATCAATATTTCGGGAAAAAAAATTTCCGAACCAATATTTCGGGGAAAAAAAATTCTCAATCAATATTTCGGAAAAAAATACTTCAGAACCAATCTTTCGGAAAAAAATATTTCCGAACCAATATTTCGGAAAAAAATATTTCTGGATCAGTATTTTAGGAAAAAATATTACCGAACCAATATTTCTGAAAAAAATATTTCTGAACGAATATTTTGGAAAAAATATTTCCGAAATATTGGTTCGGGAAAAAATATTTCCGAAATATTGGTTCGGGAAAAAATATTTCCGAAATATTGGTTCGGGAAAAAATATTTCGGAAATATTGGTTCCGAAAAAAATAATTCCGAAATATTGGTTCGGGAAAAAATATTTCGGAAATATTGGTTTCGAAAAAAATATTTCCGAAATATTTGTTCGGAAAAAAATATTTCCGAAATATTGGTTCGGAAAAAAATATTTCCGAAATATTGGTTCGGAAAAAAATATTTCCGAAATATTGGTTCGAAAAAAAATATTTCCGAAATATTGGTTCCTAAAAAAATATTTCCGAAATATTGGTTCGGAAAAAAATATTTCGAAAATATTGGTTCCGAAAAAAATATTTCCGAAATATTGGTTCGGAAATATTTTTTCCCGAAATATTGGTTCGGAAAAAAATATTTCCGAAATATTGTTTCGAAAATATTTTTTACCGAAATATTGGTTCGGAAATATTTTTTTCGGAAATATTGGTTCAGAAATATTTTTTCCCGAAATATTGGTTCGAAAATATTTTTTCCCGAAATATTGGTTCGAAAATATTTTTTTCCGAAATATTGGTTCGAAAATATTTTTTCCCGAAATATTGGTTCGAAAATATTTTTTCCCGAAATATTGGTTCGAAAATATTTTTTCCCAAAATATTGGTTCGAAAATATTTTTTTCCGAAATATTGGTTCGAAAATATTTTTTCCCGAAATATTGGTTCGAAAATATTTTTTCCCGAAATATTGGTTCGAAAATATTTTTTCCCGAAATATTGGTTCGAAAATATTTTTTCCCGAAATATTGGTTCGAAAATATTTTTTCCCGAAATATTGGTTCGAAAATATTTTTTTCCGAAATATTGGTTCGAAAATATTTTTTCCCGAAATATTGGTTCGAAAATATTTTTTCCCGAAATATTGGTTCGAAAATATTTTTTTCTGAAATATTGGTTCGAAAATATTTTTTTCAGAAATACTGATCCAGAAATATTTTTTTATTGTTGTTATTTATTAGAAAATATTTTTTTTATTATTGAAATATTTTTTCAACCATGTCCAACACCCCAAATCGGGGTGTTGAAATGCTCCCTCATTTATATTATATTAGAACCCTCTCCTAACCCCTCACCAACCACTATAAACCCAACCATCCATTTTAAATTTCTATCCAAATAAGGGTTGTCAAATTTGAACCCCTCCCAACCCAACTCATCCCTCCCCAACCCCCGATCCAAACAGGCCCTAAGGGGTTTCCTTATTTCATTTTTACCAATAAAATATCATTTCCCTCCATTTTCCAATTATTTCCCTCTTTTTAGTTTTGCTTCCCTCCTTTTATTTATTATTTAATAATTATAAGGACCAACTATAAGGATGCTTGTTGGAGTTGTCATACCTTATACTACCCTAAATCACTAAGAGCCTATTATTTTATAATATTTATAAAGAAAACACAAGGAGGCTGTTGGACTTGCTTGTGTAATTTACATAAAAAATTCGGTCCACAAAGGAAATAAATAGATATGGTAGGAGTTTATTACAAACAAGAAACGATATTAGTTTCCACAAATTTCTTACTTTAAATTAAATTTTATATGAGACTATTTTAGACAAAATTAAATCTCCAGCAACAAAAAATATACATGTAGATCGAACCCAATGTTAAAAAGAGCTACTGCTGAATATATATAATCAATCGATCATCAAGTTGGCGTGCTTTAATTAACCATAACTAATACATACACCATTTATATGTTTGTGTCTACAAAGTTCGTGTGCATCTGCTGTAACGGAAAAAATTCATGCGCAATTTGTGCTAATTTTGGTGATAAATGTGTCTTTTTTGTTTTTTTTAAAAACAAAACAATTAATTCAATAATAAAAAACCATACGACATCTACACCAAATAATCGAGTCGAACAAACAGTAAATTATAATCGTCTGTTCTCATGAATAGACAATTAAACGATATTTTGAAGATAATGTATATACAAATACAAGTACTCGCTTCGTGCATACTCGTTGGATTATTGGTACCTTCTTCATCATGTCACGATGGAACTATCGTTTGAACTATCGACCAAAACCAGAATTCCATACAAAATTTAATCACTAAATCAAGACCCACGCTCATGTAAATAAATTTTGAACTTTCAATTTATTGGAAAAAGAATCATGAAAACAACATTTAAAAACAAAAAACAAAAGAAAAAATGTCGATGTGATTAAACAACCTACAGTAAATTGGAATATTCGATCTTATCCTAGAACATCAGAACATGGCATATTCGATTCTCGATCCAATCCAACAAAATAGTTGCATAAAATGATAAGAACCATACGCAATTGGGCCAGGCCATAGCCCATATGAATCATATCTAATTCTATCCCCTAGCACAGTTGTACTAGTACTTCCAATTAAGTTGGGTTAGCATTCTTTTTTCATATTTCTTCGCGGAAGAATATATGGTTCGCACGCGGTAAATATTTATTTCTTTTAATTTTATTTATCTTTTATCGCTTTATGTCCTAGATTCGATTTCCAATCATTTTAAAATTTCTGAAAACAGTTATTTATTTTTTTAAAAATATACAAAATTACTTAAGTTTTATTTGGAATTACCGTTAAAAATTGATGTCCTGTTAAAGAAAGTGTTGTTGAAAAAATTGTTATAAAAAACTGAATACTGTTTGGTAATATTTTTGATATGTGCATGTTTGTAAAAATATAATAAAAATAATATTTTTGATGAGATTTGATGTTTAACCTGGCAACTATTTTTCACAAAAATTGAAAAATATTTTTTTTTCTCAAAAGCACGAGGAACCTACTTTCTCTAACGGCAACTTTTAGGCCAAAAAAGTTTTTCATAAAATTAGTTTTTAAATTTTACCAAATATCTTTCCAACTATTTTTCAGAAAAAAAGATTTATGACCAATAAGAAGATGACATGTATCATTTGGTATTTTTTTTTGGAATCCAATTTGGGGACTCTACCATTTTCCTGAAATTGTTGTTACTATCTATAACAATAATAATGTCAAACAAACTCTTACTCAGAAAAAAAGAAAATGCAGTCCGTCATTTTTTTGGAAGCCTTATCTAAATTAGGACCAGTTTGGGAAATTTTATTTTTCAGAAATAAATTACTTATTTTGGAAAAAAGTTAGGAAATATGTACTTTTTATGAAATAAATAACTTATTTTTACAAGATAACGAATATTAAACTCCCAATACACATTTTTCACTAAAAAAAATATGCAAATACAAAATTTTTTCCAAAATAAGTAACTTATAAATTGTTCGACAAATTTGCCAAACACCCCTTTAGTAAATTGCATCAAGTATCAACTTCACAACTTGTGTGCATCGTTTTCAAGAAAAAAAAAATAATGTTAAGGATGACAAACAGATTTTTAATTATTTCACGCAACCAAATTGTAACACCAAACAGTTCTTAATAGATAAGGCCAATACCACGTCACTTTCATCTTCTTACTCTCTGCTTTCTATATAATTTGATCACTAAAATATATGATCATTTGTTATCAGCTGTATCTATAGGTTTGAATTGTAAGTATGGAGAAGATGATAATTGATGGTGAAATTAATGGTCATTCGAACCGCTTGATTTTCGCTTATTATGTTACTGGTCACGGCTTTGGTCACGCCACTCGTGTTACTGAGGTGCATTTTCTCTCTAACAACTTTTTAATCTCAAATTTATTGATTTACGGGAGTTCTCGAGTTCGAGTCCCTGTTCTCGAAATTTAATTTAGACACCTTTAATTTTTGTTAGATTGCATGTAATTAGTTTAGTTTGTTTTTTTAGCATGTTAAGGTTTTGGGAGAGTTGACTAGTGTTTAAGTCAGACAGTCAGTTAAATGTGTTACTTGTCCTTAAAAGAAAGTCATACCATACCAGATATATGATTATAGTAAGTATGGTTAGGAGTGAGTTTCTAAAATTTGCGAGGTGGTTAAGGACCTTTTAGTGATTAATTTGAGGTTAAGTGGATAATTGGAGATTAATCACGAAATGTTTTGGAAATTTGTTATCAATTCAAGATTAAGCGAATAACATTAACAATTTTACGTGTACCGTAAGAATATGTTTGTTTGGAAGGATACATTATAGTTTAATTACTATGAGCCTTGGCTTTAAAATCTTTTAGATAGTCTAACCATGTTTGTTTTGTATAGGATTTTTTTAATACTAATTTTTTGAAATGGACAATTATATCATTTCTTCAACTCAGCAAGTGTTAGTTTAGTAAAATTTGTGCTTTTATTTCATTTTTGTTATCATTGTTAATCACTTTGCTCATCACCGAGTTTGTATTCCTTAGTTGTTTGTTATGGTGATCAGCTTTCAAGTGAGACGGAGAGTTAAATGTATATGCTTCGTTTAGTGTGTTTTTCAGCACATTGGTTTTGAGAGAGTTGAGTAGTGTTTATATAACTTGACTTACTGTAGTGACTAGGGCTTACTTACAAGGACGAGTGGCTTTAAACTAAGAAAAGTCAAAACCATACCAGATACATTTACAAGTTGTTAAGAGCAATGTTCTAAAAATTGGTAGGTGCTTAAGGACCTTCTAGAGATTAATCCTGAGGTTATATGGATAATTGTAGATTTATCATAACTTCGTTATTAATTTATTTAATTCATTGTCAATTCAAATTTAAGAGTAATTAGCTAGAACAACTACATGAACTTCAAAAGGACAACAACAATTTCACCAGTGTTCATGGTCATTTTCTTTTCTTTGCAAAGTTTTCAGTTGGACGACCTACTCCATTTTTCCTGTTTGCTGTTTTTCCTCAATTCTCCCTCCGAGCCAAAAGATGTCTAATTCAAGGTGCTTGTAGTCCACCTATTACTTAGGTGGCAGACTGATCACTGCCAAAGGCAGCTTCTTAGAACTACAAATAGGAACTTTGTGTGTGTGTGTGTGTTTGTTTTCTTTTACGTGATCTTAGTTCAACGTGTATGTGATGCTAAATACTATAGATAATACTTTCAAGGATCATCATCTTTGCTTTATTCTTTGCTGTTTTTTTTCTCAATTTTATGGCTAGGTAGTTAGGCATCTCATACTTGCTGGACATGATGTTCATGTGGTCACTGGTGCACCTGACTTCGTCTTTACTACTGAGATACAATCTCCTCGACTCATCCTGCGAAAGGTTTGCGAAGTTCTATAGTGTCCAAAGTTTAAATATATGTTGAAAATTATTTGTTACTTTTGTTTAATGTAGTATATATATTAAGCAATACCTGGTACATTCTATTACAGGTACTGCTTGATTGTGGAGCTGTTCAAGCAGATGCTTTGACAGTGGATCGTCTCGCATCCCTGGAGAAGGTATGTGTAGTTACTGATATGATTCTCTAAAATGTTATGCCTGCAGAAGTTATTAAATTATGTTGACATGCGGATGACTCGATTAAGGTTCCATTTCATAATATGCCCAAATACCTATTCATCCTACATTCTTTATTGCTTGTATTATTGCTGGTTATTGTAGTATTCAGAGACAGCTGTGGCACCTCGTGACTCTATTCTAAAAACGGAAGTAGAGTGGCTGCACTCTATCAAGGCAGACTTAGTGGTAACATGATACCCCTTAATTCTTTATTTTTAATATCTCTTTTGGGATATCTAGTTGATGTTTGGTAAAAGTACTTCTTTTAAACAGGTTTCAGATGTCGTTCCAGTTGCCTGCCGTGCCGCAGCTGATGCTGGTATACGATCTGTTTGTGTTACTAATTTCAGGTACTTCATATTATCTTTGGAATTAGTGTATTCTACTGAGACTAATTCCACTATAATATCTGAACTACAGCAATATTGACTTATCATTTAAGCATATAGAGTTTCCCTTTGTTTTTTCCTTCCTCCTATGAGCTTGAAAAGAATCATGAGATTTATTGCTGTTTTACATGTCAACATTGACCACAGTTCAATCACTACTTCTAAAATTTTTGTGTTTGCAAATTGTGTTTGTTTTTCTTGACAAATGACAAGTCATGACTGAGCCATTTCTATTTTGTTTCGAAATATAAAAATGACTTTCTGTGAGTTGAAGAAAGTTATATCTGCAGATGTGGGCTAAGCACAGGGTCCTTTTGTGTTATGGTAGCAAGTTAAATATTGTTTACACCATTTGCCAGAAGCTGTTATGATTTATGAATCATATACATAGACTGCATGAAAACCCGGATTTTATTGACAAAGCTACTACTTGTGCCTGTCCCTTGTGGGAGAGTTTAGTTCTGTTCCTGACCTTTATCCATGATTTGGAAATCAAGGTAGCTTTTGAAGTTCTGGCTATTGTTTAGGTGTGTTGATGGGCATATTAAGACTAGTGACCCTTTTGTGCCGTAACACAATATACTTTGCTCGGTCATATTCGTCCAACCCAATATATCAAGTGTCCATGACCAATTTGTCCTCATTCTACTTTTCTGATTCATCTTTTTATTCTGCAGTTGGGATTTCATCTATGCAGAGTATGTGATGGCTGCAGGATATCATCACCGATCCATTGTTTGGCAGGTGATACTTACTATTTCTATCATAGTACTATGTTCATGTCCTTTTTGTCCCCTGACCCTGGGCCAGTAGCGATGCAGTATACCACAAATATCATCACCAAACTAGAGGAATCAGTTCAAATTGGCTTGAAGGAACTAGATTACCTCTCACTCTTCTTGTAGAACGAACTCTTTGTTAGACATATCTAAAGTTCTGTCTGCTCCAGTTACTTGTAAACTTTCCACCTGCTGCATTTATTTTTTCTTTATAATAACATTCCCCTGTTTTATGGCACATCCACTTATGTACATAATTACAGATCCCAGTTTTTAATTTTGACAGTCAGATACCATGGATATTTTTTATGTTAGTGAGAGAAAACTGATGCATTTAGTTATACTTTACACAATTACTGAACAAATTTTATGATAATAAAGTAGTGTTTATTCAGTTGTACCTAAAGAAAAATGCATATGGTCATACCCTTTTTCCAAGTCCGTGTTTGTTTCGTTGTAATATATACGATTTAGTTTTATAATTTTCTTTGAAATTATTGTTTCAATAATCTGTTGATTGACCCAGATAGCAGAGGATTATTCGCACTGTGAATTTCTTATCCGTCTTCCAGGCTACTGTCCAAGTATGTTGTTCTGGCGCATTCTTAATAGTTAATACTGATTTTGGCTTTTCTATTAACTCACCTTCAGACCTCCATTAACAGCTTATTTTGATCTTGTTTGGTGTTAGTGCCTGCTTTCCGTGATGTTATCGACGTTCCTTTAGTTGTGAGAAGGCTGCACAAACCCCGAAAGGAGGTTTGAAACAGAAAATAGCGTATTCTTTTGCCGAGCTATACTATGCTTCTTAAATACATGTAAATTTTCTCAACTGTTCTAGGTGAGGATGGAACTTGGAATTGCAGAAGATGTGAAGCTTGTTATTCTCAACTTTGGTGGACAAGTGAGCTCCTGCTCCCTCTTTGTGATGCATTGATGAGAATTAGACATTTTTCATAGTCTACTGATGAGGACATGATCTTTTCAGTATGCCCCCTCCCTTGGGGGCACTCCTTATTTAGATTACTATGTTCCTTCCATTTAAGCCAGTAATCACTGGGGTTATTCCCGACTGACAAAATTATACCTTCTTGTCATTTATTTTAGTTGTTTAATAATATGTCTGCATTCAGCCAGCAGGTTGGAAGCTGAAGGAGGAAAGCTTGCCTTCTGGATGGCTTTGCCTGGTATCTTCTCGGATCTAATTAAAATTTTCCAGTCCCATGATTTTCATGGTAAGCACAATTTGGAATAATGTTCCTTACTGTTTGGTTTAGGTCTGCGGTGCGTCAGAAAACCAGGTTCTTCCTCCAAATTTCATAAAGCTGGCAAAAGATGTGTATACGCCTGATCTCATTGCAGCATCTGACTGTATGCTTGGTGAGTAGTACAATCATATCCTTTACTTAAATGTGAAGCAAGCAAGTGCAGACTCATTAGCTATGTAATTCAGGAAAGATTGGATATGGTACGGTGAGTGAAGCCCTAGCATACAAGTTACCATTTGTCTTTGTGCGTAGAGATTATTTCAATGAGGAGCCATTTCTAAGAAATATGCTCGAGGTACTAGTGTATTACTGTTTGCCCATTTCCCTCCGAACTTTGGATTGAAGATTTCATTTATCCTTCTCAAAGTTCATAGCAAATGCTCGAGCAACTTTCTTTCTTTTCATGCAGTATTACCAAGGTGGGGTTGAGATGATTAGGAGGGATCTGCTAACTGGACAATGGAGACCTTACCTTGAACGTGCAGTCACTCTGAAACCTTGCTATGAGGGAGGTTGTAATGGTGGCGAGGTATATGGTTTACATCTTTGTTGGCAATTATTTACGAGATCATTATTAATGGTTGTCATGATCAAGTTTGCACTAAGTAAGATGGTCAACTGGATTCCTGGGGTTTGTTCTCTATTAACATTGTTAAAATTATATTAAAATATATGTATAATATATGCTCTTTGAATAAGTGTGTCCAAATACTGCAAGTGCTCAGATGCATGTGCTAACCAGAGAAGATGAATAAGGAAATAAAGATATATATGTTAGAAGTAGTGGGAGCATTTTGTGTTGAACATTAGGGATACGGAATGCCTCAACATGATTTTAACAATAGAATGAGGTAGAATTTATGGATGAAATGAAGCAGTGTAACATTCATTATTCCTGAAATGTTTTGGATACTGTATTATGTCCCGAAATGAAGCCGTGTCTCATACATTACACACCTGCTTGAAGCTTGGCAGAATAGCGACAAGAACAACTCTGGTTTCCATCCAAGAAAGACCTTCATCTGATTTGCTGGCATAGTTTAGATATCTATTAATGTATCTGTAAGATTTCAGATATCTATTATGTGCTATATGGGCCTCTAACTTTTCTCAATAGACTGTTATTTCAGAATGGCATTTCTAACATTTTTTTTTAAAATTTTTAACAAAATTTTGTATGCTCTCTACTACTTAATTAAAAATGTAGGTTGCAGCTCGGATTTTGCAGGATACAGCTATTGGGAAGAACTATGCGTCAAATAAGGTACAACTCCTTTAATCAATATTTGATCTACCTATACTTTTTCTTATGGTCAAGTGATTTAGCTTTAACTATACATTTATATAATATCCTGAAGTGGTTGCTTGAAATGCAAACATTAGTTCTGCATATGGTTGAGTTGACGCTATAAAAATATGCAACTGCTAATTAACAGTCATTTTACAAAATTAAAACTAAAAGTTTCTCGAAACATTATACACGTTCTTCAAAGAACTTTAGACAGTTTATAATTATAACATAAAATATGCAGCTTCTTCAATAAAGGAGCTACAAATGTTGAAATAAGGTCGAACCCATTGCACAATGCTCCCACACCAGCATGGTCTGGGAGAGGTTCTGATATATGCAGCCTTACCTTTCTTTTTCATAAAGAGGCTGTTTTCAGGGACCGAACCCATTACAAGTGCATTTGGGAGATTAGCCAGGGTGGCGCTATTGTCTTTATAGGGTATTTTTTGTGCTTAAATGAATATATTATAGTCAAATTCCATCCTATATTAAGATCTGAACTGAGAATTTATTATTATTATTAATTTTTTTTGTTAACTTGAATGGAGCATTTTAATGCCGCTAAACACTGGTATGCCACATTGTAGTGATTTTTTGTGGACTTATACTTTATTTTCCCCTCCTAATTTTCCACGATTGTTGAGTTTCCAAAACCTACTTAGAATTTGAAAATATCGTATTAGCCTGTGAAATTTGTATGATTAGTGAACTCGGTCAAATAGATCTAATTTTTAGAAGGTATTGAGTACGAAAAGTTTACTGGGTTTACTTCTCATACTCACCAGCTTCTTTTCAAATGTATTGTTGTTTAATTGTAGGTAGCTTTTTCAATACTTTAAAAATAGTTTCACTCATGCGTGCGCGCACACACACAGATTCATCAACTCTCATGTGAATAAATTATGCGTTACTAATCTTTAACTGAGTATTGTTATATATCTTTTTTCCGACATCAATTTCTAGATTGCTTCATGTTGTAGTTGAGTGGGGCTAGGAGATTGCGTGATGCTATTGTTCTTGGCTATCAATTACAAAGGGTGCCTGGAAGAGACATTTCCATTCCAGAGTGGTATGCAAATGCTGAAAGTGAATTTGGTCTTCGTACTGGAACACAAAACGCTGAAACAAATCAGTCAAGTGTCTTTGAGAACTCGTAAGATTTTTTCTTCTCACTATTTTTGTTTGTTATTAACAATGTATGTGCCTTTTGTGTACTTATATTCACATCTTTGCATGTTTCTTATCGATCTAGATACATTCAGGACTTTGAGATTCTTCATGGAGATCTTTTGGGTCTTTCAGATACAATGAGTTTCCTAAAGAATTTGGCGGAATTAAATACTTTATACGAATCTGGAAAGAATACTGAAAAGCGACAGATGCGAGAACGCATGGCTGCTGCTAATCTTTTTAATTGGGAGGTCTCTTACATTTGGATAATTTTCTTTTGAGAATTCTTGAATTTAGTATTATCACAAGTTATGCACGGACATGGATAAAATGAATTTGCATCTACGCCTATATATTGTACTCCTAGCCTGATGAACTAACTGAAAGAGATGACCTACTTATTCTTTTTTAATAGAGTACATGCAATTGAATCACCGTTGGTATTTGATTGTTGAATTTGAATATAATTAGTGTTTGGGTCATACCAATAGTTTTCAATAAATATTTGTCATCCTTCTCCTACTCTCCATCTAAACATCTTTCGACCATGAGTTTGTTGTAAACCAAGATTACTTGGAACATAACATTCTTTTTATTTGTAATTCTGGTCTGACACTGGATATTGCACAATGTAATGTGTTGAGATTTTGCTTTTGTATAGTGTGCACATCAAGATTAGCAATTCACAATTGCTAATAATTATTAACACAAATAGCTTCTACTTTCTGTAATCGTAAAATCTCATCATATGGAAATTCATTTTTTTTAACCTGCTACAAATGTTACTGAGTTATGGGGTGCAATATTTGCTGATCTTCCTGTTCTAATTTATTGTTCCACCCTTCTTATGAAAAAGTACGAAGAAATACCATTTCAATTTAGTCCTTATTCATAGTTCATAGCTTTTATTGTGTATCAACTCTAAGCATACATTTTATTACACAGGAAGACATCATTGTGGCAAGAGCTCCTGGAAGGTTGGATGTAGTTGGTGGAATCGCAGACTACTCAGGGAGCCTTGTCTTGCAGGTGAGTCACTCTTTCTATTTTCAGTTATTTGTGGGGTTACATACTTAATCATCATAATAGTTAATCAAAGGATAATAATCATTGTGCAAATAATTTGGAAGTTTCTCTGGACTCACCATAGAAATTGATTACATCATCAAGAAAAAGTAAGTTGATTGGTGGGCACTAGAGAGTGGGCTGCTGCAAGTAGAAATGTCTACCTTTGTGATCTCTTGTTGCTAGATGATTACGTAAAGGACTGGCATAGTCCATTTGTATGGTATGACTTAAAAAAACAGAAGGCAAACATAGGTTTCTGTTATCTGTCACAGCCTCCTCAATATATTGGGAATAGGACACTAGTGTCCCTTTTGATTTGAAAAGGTTAAAATGAGACTCGGAATCAGTGTATTATATTTTCATCTACGCGATCATACAGAATACAGCAATATGGTAGAGCAAAAGAGATCTTGTCTCTCCTCTAAAATAATAGTCTGCTGTACTGGCTACTTTGATAAGATGATTGATCAAGATGATATATTGATTAGTTCAGAGAGATGAAAGTATGAAATCATTCGCCACAATTTTATATGCTTTGCAGATGCCTATTAGGGAAGCCTGCCATGTTGCTGTCCAAATGATTCATCCAAGTAAACAGAGGCTTTGGAAGCATGCCCAAGCTCGACGTCAAGGATCGTCGCCAGTGCTACAAATAGTACATCCCTGGGCTCTGCTTAATACTATTTCTCTATCCATCTGTTTTCATATAGGCATACAAATATTGATATTATAATCTTATGTGAAGTAAATACCATTATTACATGATAATCTCTTGCACATGCATATTAACATGACAAAAAGGCGTTACTTATTTTTCATTTTCAGTTGTTGATAGTAATCAAGTGCAATCTTTTAGACAAGCGATAAGGATGGAACTTCACGTATCTTGTTTTCCACAGTTTTTGGTTTGTGGATAGTGGCATAATAAATATTGTTAGGATCATTTTCTAGAAGGAGATGCCTCCTGCAACTAGGGGTGTCATTTAAGATAGAATACACAAGTCAGTCAAGTCTTCATATCAAAATGTATAACTCCAGGTCTATTATTTATCTATGATTTTATTGTAAATAACACTGTTACCGCTTAAATATCAATATTAGGTATCATATGGCTCTGAACTAAGCAATCGTGGTCCAACCTTTGACATGGACATCTCAGATTTTATGGATGGTGGGGAGCCAATGGCGTATGAAAAGGCTAGAGTTTACTTTGCTCAAGATCCATCTCAAAAGTGTGATACTTCTTTATGTTTGTTTTGTTTGATTTCAGTGTTCCATTAGATGTTTTACTTATAAGGTGTATTGTAGATGGGCTGCATATGTTGCGGGAACTATTTTGGTTTTAATGAAAGAGCTGGGTGTACGCTTTGAGAATAGCATCAGTATGCTGGTATAACCTATTTTCATATAGCTTTGGTGATGATCTTCTTTCTTAATGTCTTGAGTTCAACCATTCCTGTAACAACTGCTTAGATGTTCGTATTTATATCCTGCCAAGAGATTTTTCTAGATTTTTTTTATAATTGTTTGTTATAAATGACCAATATTGAAATAAATGCACTTATCTCTTGAACCATCTTTAACAGTATTATCGGTTTCTTTATAAATATATTAGCGATCCCAATATTTTATTTGTTCGAAAAATCTGGATTTCATGTATGGTTCAGAAAACATTCTGGACTAGTTACTGGAATTCACTGACCAAATATATGCGCTCACAATATCATTAGACAGTTGGCTAGACGGTGTTAGCTGTTCATTTCTGTGTACACTTTAGCTAGAATTGTCGAAACTTCTTTCTATCTTTTTTGGGTGAGAGATAGGATTTCTTGTATGTGACATGATTAATTTACTAGATAGTTAAAATTATAAACCATTAAGGAACTTGTTATCAAAAACAGTTTTTTTTTATTAAGTAGGTTTCTTCTGCTGTCCCAGAAGGCAAAGGTGTTTCTTCTTCTGCTTCAGTCGAGGTTGCTAGCATGTCTGCTATAGCTGCTGCTCATGGTAATCACATTACTCGCCTAGTGAATTGAGGCATTTTATCCCTACTTCCAAGTTTCAATGATAACTTTAACTCATATTTGTTGAGAATTCATGAGAAATATGCAATTCCATTCAAAAAAATATCGGCTACTTGTGATTTTAGGCTCTCTGTTTTTAGTTGGATGGTTTATCCACCTTAAGATCTGTTAAAAACTAGCTTTTATGCTTTGGCTGAATGAATATACATTTGATTTTTTCTTTGAACTATGCAATACAGGCTTGGACATCAGCCCAAGGGAGCTTGCTCTGCTCTGCCAAAAGGTCTGACTTGTAATGGATTAATACATTAGTACTCGACATAATCATTTTATTTTGCAACCTTTAACCGATGTTGTCTCTATAAATTCTATTCATTATACATATTTTAAGTAACAGGTAGAAAACCATGTTGTTGGTGCTCCATGTGGAGTGATGGATCAGATGACTTCAGCATGTGGTGAAGCCAACAAGCTTCTTGCTATGGTTTGTCAGGTAAGAGATGTGATATCTGTGGCAGAATCCAACTTAATGAAGCCTGATGTTTTAGAAATCAAATGATTGTATGTATTGCAGCCTGCTGAAGTACTTGGGCTTGTAGATATTCCTAGTCATATACGATTTTGGGGAATTGATTCAGGACTGCGGCACAGGTATCATATCTCTTACCAATTTTTTAGTTATTTCTGTGATAACTGTACGATCACCTCATACTTGTCTTCTTGATCAGTCTCCTCACCCCTCAATATCCGTTCCCTTCAGGAAAAAAAAAGCTTATTCTTTGTTATTAACCCCATAATACAAAATTATGCAGCATTGGCGGTGCAGATTATGGTTCTGTTAGAATAGGAGCCTTTATGGGTCGAGAAATAATCAAATCTACTGCATCTGAAAAGTTATGCAAGTTTCTATCTATTGCAAATGGGACAAATATAGATGAAGAGGAAGAAGACAGCCTTGAACCACTTGAAGCTGAAAAGTCACTAGATTACTTGTGCAACCTGTCACCTCACAGGTAGTTGGTCTAAGACAACTCAACCAAGTACTTGGTCTCAACTCGTGGGAAATGAAATCTCTGCCTAAACTTTGCGATTTCTTAGAAATATATGCATAAAACTAAAGTAGAGATGTGACCTTCCCTTGTGTACGGGATCTGTGGACACATGAAGTTGGCATGATGCATTATGATTTCAAATTGAGCGAGCTACTTTATTTCGGCTGTTGCCAACATCTTTATTACATATTATTAGTGCTTAGCCACAATCGTTATGAAATCTATGTTAATTCCTTTCCATTGTAGATATGAATCTCTGTATGCTAAGATTCTTCCCGAGTCAATGCTTGGTGAGACATTCCTGGAGAAATATGCAGACCACAAGGATCCGGTGACAATCATTGATAGGAAGCGTAATTATGGAGTAAAAGCTGCTGCCAAACATCCTATATACGAAAATTTTCGTGTGAAGGTTAGCAATATTATCATTTCCTCTCTTATATTATTACATTACTCGATGTCCCTTGTGTCTGCAAACAAATATTACTGACTTTCTCCTTTTTAGATCAGTCTCTGTGTCAATTTATTATAGTCTATGTTCTGAAATACTTCGAAAGTGGAGGGTGTTTTTTTCTGTAATAATTTCGTAAGTATGAAGAATAGTTTCTAGTTCCACACAGTCTTTTAAGAGTTTTGATGGTCTAGAAAAATGCTAGGAACATTGGTTGGATAATATCAAGGAATATAGTAAAATCTAGGGTGAACAGAGGAAGGCTGTTAGCGTCATGAGTGCAAAATTTTACTACACAATGATTGAATCAAATTGGTTGTAATGCATGAAGTATCCGATGAGTCTTGTTCTGCAAATAAGGGATGGTTTTCTCTCTATGCTGGGATTATATCTTCCTATTGAGTGCATATTATTTCTTCCATCCTCAGGTCTGATAAATATTTCTTGCTGAAGTAGGCAATGAAACAATCAATAAAGGTGATTTAATATCTACCAAGTATAACCACCATTCAGCAGAGTATGCTTGTGCGCTTGTGCTCTTGTGCATCCTTTCTGTAATTACCGAACCATCTGACTGCAGTAGAGTATAGGAATGTAAAATGATGGCTTTTTGATTGTCCAAAATTTTATAAAATGGCAACTCTCTTAGGTAATTTGTAAGCATGGAAGCTGTACAGCAAACTAAGTCTACTATGAACTAAATGAGAACTTGCGATACAATAGATAGCAAGAACTGTCCGATACCAAATTTGTTTTTAGCATTGTGAGATAATTGCTCTCTACTTGTTTTCAGTTTCTTATGATTTTGATAAGAAAATAGTGATACTGTATCTACTATGTTATGTAATTTTAACAAGGAAATGAGCAACATCTACTGATGTACAGGCATTCAAAGCACTACTAACATCTGCTGCATCAGACGACCAACTTACGGCACTTGGAGAACTGATGTATCAGGTATGGGACACATTAATGTAACTGCAAAACCTTTTTTGTTTGAGTAGAAATCTGATTCTGCAGTTGGTCCAGTATCATGCATGCTTTAGTAGATGTCAGTTCTCAACAAAAGGTCAATAAATTAAATTTTTGTTATAAATCATAAAATTTGTTATTTTACAATAATCTTTTGGATTTAATGCAAGTTCTCAAGTCAGTAACTAGAGAAGGATGTCCTACTGGTGAGGCACTCATCTCTGGGGGGTTCAAGGGTTCAAAACTTGTAGTCTTGTACATGTGTCTGATTTCAAAATCAAATAAAAAATCTGCCAAGCATTAAAGTCAGCTAGTTACTGAAGGTATCTATTATTCCAAGACTCCAAGCATATAAATGGATCACTGTATCATTCGGATTTGACTGTCATCAAGTATTTCATACTTGTTGCAGTAACATGCAGTACATGATAGATTCTAGGCTAGTTGAATATAATATTAGATAAATGTTATGCATTATAAATTTTGCTTGAACTATTAGATACCAATATAAAGCAGGACTAGTTTATAACGGGGTAGTACCTTATCCTTTTCCATTTTCTGCAGTGCCACTATAGTTATAGTGCTTGCGGACTTGGCTCTGATGGCACAGATAAGCTAGTTCAACTGGTGCAAGAAACTGAACAAAGTAAATCGTCTAAATCTAGTGACGGGACTCTCTATGGGGCAAAAATAACAGGTGGTGGATCTGGAGGAACAATTAGTGTCGTTGGTAGGAACTGTTTACGAAGCAGCCAACAGATTTTTCGGGTACTCTTATTGATTTGTCTGAAATGCATATTTGTAATTGCTAGATATCTATGTATTTATGAAGGGATTACTGGCTTAGTGAATCTTCAATTTTCAGATTCAGCAGAGATACAAGGCTGCCACTGGGTATCTACCAGTTGTTTTTGAAGGTTCATCACCAGGTGCAGGAAAGTTTGGACACTTGAGAATTCGTCGTCGCCTCTCGCACAAACAGTAGTAATATACAAAAACAATACGAAATTAAGAATATGCAAGTGCTTAGTGATTAATAAATTATCACATCCGAGCTCACCACTGTTCCATAATAAGCACAAAGCAAGACAGTATCAGGTTTAGGGACTTGCAAAATTGGTAGGAAATATTTATGTAGTATATATAGTCAAGTCTTGGGTGGCTAATAGTGTGATTTTTTTTTTTTTTTAACTTTCTTATTGTAAGTGGAAATTCGACACAGTTGTTTCTTGAATAATGTCGAAGTCTGTATATGTGTCTTGAACAATAATTTTAGTTGTCTTATTTTGTTTTGATGTGCCATCGCACATGTAAACAATTTTAGTTGTCTTAATGTGCCATCGCACATGTAAACATTGATGATGATGTTTCATAATTGATTTTGAAGTTCAATATCATGTTTTACAATAGAAAAGCAAGGCTTTGTGTTTTGGCTGGACTTCTTGCTCTTAAATTGATTTGAACCCTTCGATTTTTTGTCACGGAAAAAGGGGGTTCATCTTTCAAAAGCAGTCCCTTATAACGTTAATTTTTAGATCGAGGGGACTATTATAGTCATAATATTGATACTAGTCATTTGTTAACTACTGGAACGGGTGGTGTGATTGTGTGAATGAGTTCTTTTTCGGGATCAAGCTTTATTTATTAAATATAGACTATAGTAATGCGAATGAAGGCACGGGATGTTATGGGGTTATTATATATTGAAAATGTAAGATAGAGAGTATATATTATATCTATTTATATTATAAAAGCTGTTGCCTTTTTTAAGCTGATTTTACCATTCTGCCCTTATACTATTTTTTTATTTACTGTATTTTGCCACTTGACTACTTTGACTTCTACGTTTAATCTTTAATATACGTATTATCCTTTATTAATTGTTTTTACAGCATTATTACATACGTATATTCTACAAACACAGCCTCAATCTCGATGTAAAACTTTTCCAACACACCTCTCATTCATTCTTCTTTTCAATTTTGAATTCTCAAATTGTTTATCCCGGTTTCTATCCTTGCCCCTCTTCCGTCAAAATTTTGCTGCTTTACAATGATTCTAGGCAATTTTAATTGAAGACAAATCTTGCTTGCTTGAGTTTTGTCACTGTACCAATCATGGAAAAGGTATATTTTCTATTTATGAACCCTAATTAAATGTCATGTTTTTTACTCTCATACAATCACTCTCTTCTTCTCTTTGATTCTCTTTCTTCCGATTTTCTTTTTATTATTTTAATTCTCTCATGTGTTCTTCTACTTAATTTTGCAGGTTCAACTTTGTAGATCTAAAATAAACTTTGTGAGTTATACTACAACGCATCTTCAAGTTTTTAAACCCCTTTTATTTTTATACTCTCATGGTTTAAATGTTATGTTCGTGTTAATTTGTGTTTGTGTTTACCTTTTTTTTAGGATTTATTTGCTCGATAATATATTGTTCTTTTGATTTTTTGAGATTAATGTTGGTATGATTTCGATTTATTTTTTGAATTGTGGTTATTGAGAAGGTTGAGGTTATGCAATCCGCTTTTGTCTCAATTTATTTTACCAAGTGTTTGATAGAATGCCCTAAAGAACTGATAAACTTTGAATACAAATGTCTCCTACTCTTACAAACTGAAGTTGTTCAATTTTACCTTTTTAATTTATTTTTTCTTTTTTGGCAGGTTATATTTCATAGAGCAAGAAGGGATTGTGTTAGGTACAATTAACGTAGAATGGAATTTGTTTTTATATCATATGTTTCTCAAACTTTTCCGATTATAGTTGACCGTATACTTTTTGATGACACTGAATTTTTTGAATGATTTATGTATGTAGGTGATTTATGTATGTAGGTTTTTAAATCATATTTTGAATTAATTATTTTCATTTGATTGATTAGGTATCATAGATCTTTGATGAATGTTGATCTATACTTATGTTTCTTACTCTCATATATTTTTTTTAATTGTAGGTTCGACGATTTAGATTGATTTGGTTGCTTAAATTATCAATGTACTACTACTGATTTGAAGGTTTTTAAATTCCTTTTAGTTCATCGATTACGTTTATATATAAAATATTGTATTTGTGTATTTTTTTTTTGGATTAATTTTGATCTAAATTTCATGAATTCTGTTTATGTATTCATATTTGTCACTGTTATACTAATGTTTCAGACTTTCAGTGTCATTAAAAGAGAATTTGATCATTTCATTCAATTTATAGTGTAAAATGTTTTGGAAGTCCCTATCCGGAGTTTCGTGGCATCACCCCTAACACATTCCTTTACCTTTGCACACTTGATTGTTTTTTCTGCAGGATTATCGATTCTCATTTTGTAGATTTTAATTCTAATGCTAATATACAAGCAGATACCAATATGGAATGCAGCTCCCAGTTTATGTTGGTGAACTTCTATTAAGGTTTGAGTTAAAATTTTGTTTTCTTTACTTACTAAGTTGTTTCATGTGTTTATGTCAAGTGTAATTATAAAGGACAACGATCAAACTTACTAAACTTACTAAATATTATGTTTGTGAATAAGTTTTACAAAGATTGCATTCCTCTAGGAGTTATATGTGAGCGCTCTATATAATTTGCTTATTAATTGTTTGCTTCTAAACGGTCTGATGAGTAATAATTTCCTTTTTTTTCTTTAATTTCTTTTTTAAAGGTCATTGGCATCATATTTGCAAGAGGAGGCATGGCTCTTAGTATTTTAATGTGCAAGAGGATGACAAATGGTATAATTTCCAAATCTGATTTATTATTTGCATCTTTTGATTTGTAAAAATATGAAATGATATCATTGGAAAATCGCTTCTTATAGGTTTATGAAATACTTGAATGTTGAGATTTTCGGTTGATTCTCCATTCATAAACTCTCAGTCATTATTCATAGGTTTATTTATTGGTTGATTGTCATGATTAACGTAATCTTTAGAAGATGAATTTATTTTTTGGTTGATTGTCATTATTGACATAATCTTTAGATGATAAATTTATTTATTGGTTGTAGTCTAATTATTTTTTAATTGTTACAATTTTGTATTATTATGATCAAATTTCTTATCAAGTAGGACTATAATTGGTATGTTGAGCAAGTTTCTTTTCCTTTTCATTCATTTTCTTTGAGTTTTCCCTTTATATTATTTGAAAGTTTTAAAGAATTTTGAATCGTGCAATTTAGAGTTTGTAATAGGTTAAGTTGTATTTGTGTTATTTCAAGATTTATATGCTCTATAACCGCTTTAAAGTCATATCCGTTGGAGATTACTAAGAATCGCAATTCATAGTTTTTTGTTATTTTTTGGGGTTTATTTTGGTATTCATTTCACGAGTTATTTTTCCTGTATATTCATAGTTATGAGTATGATATGATTGTTTCAATTTTTGAGATCCAAATTAGTTTCAATATTTCATTGTCACTAAGATAAGTTAATCTTTCATACTCATTTATCTTCAAGGTAGTTTTAAACTTAATATGGCGCGGTATGCCTACATCTCTGTGATAGTATATAATTCAGTTAATTTACTTATTGTAATGTCATTTATTTTTTAAAGGTTTGTTGGTGTTAACATTCTTTTTCTCTTTGGCATAAATTTAATTGTATGGTACAATTCTTTGTGACTCAATTCTTTGTGACTCCATTTTCAGTTGAGGAGTAGGGGATGAAGAAAAATGGATCAAACAAGAAAATACTAGAACTTGACAAAATTGCGACCGCTGTCAATAGACATAAAAATGCAGATGTTTTGATTTTTAATATCGAACATCGATGGACTCATACATATACTTTGCAAGGGTAATATTATATCACTCTACTTGGGGATGTTAAAATAAAGTTGTTACATTAAGTATTCCAATATATACGATGTAATATGCATAATTTAGGTGTTTACACTGAAAACTAAACAAGTTTATACATGTTTGAGGAGAGACTGTTGTTATGAACTAAATGCTAATGAGGCATTCAGGAAAGCTTTAACAACATGAGTAAGATGGGTGGATTCTAATATAAGATTATCCAGGAAGAATCTATTTTTCTGGCGAGATGTTATCACCTACGTCCCTAGAAGAAAAGCGTCAAGAAGGAATGATTGATAAATGGCTATAATTTGTGAATTGATAGTTCCAAGGTAGTTGATGCACTTAAAAATCTACAATATAAGGTTATTAAATGGTGTAACTAATGTTTGTGTGATGGAGGTTCGGCTATTTAGATTCTTGGTTAATTTTGTAGGCTGATAAAAGAAAAATTACTTGATGCAACTTAACTTAGTTTTTTGTTGTCAGTCCTTGAAGGTATACATTCTAAATCCAAGTAGTCGTGCACTGTCTATATGAGGGTTGAGCTGCAAACTTTAGGATTTTATTTAACTTTGTAGTTAGTATTACTGGGTGGGATTGTTTGACTAATGACCACTAATATTTTGTGTCCAAATACGTATAGTTTTTCTCTGCTTTTTGCTTTTGTTCATAATTCTTGCATATGAAGTTGATCTGTAAATTTTTTGTTTAAAGCATCTGTTTTGTACTATGACTTCCAAAGGTATCTTTGAACAAACATGTTCACATGCAATGAAGGCTGACAGATGGAGTCTTCTCCAGGGATAGTTCTCTCAACTTTGCAATACCTCTCAGCATTTTACAGATATGTGTGATTTAAATTATTATTCATGATCTTTTCATTATGATAAGATGTTCAAGACACCCGAGAGTGATTGCATAAATCATCGTAAGTTGACTTTTAAAATTTTTCAAATCTGACAATTGCTCTGCATCTTTAATGTAATTAGAGTAGTGATGGTCTCTTCTTTTTAGGTAAATGGTGGTCTCTTCGGTGATGAATGTACTATTGAGAGATACAAGAGCTGATTTTTCAAGTTAAAAGTTGGTACTTTTATGTTTAGTGCAGGTTCTTACTCGGTCAGCAATATTCAATGTTGAACTCTACGGTGGGTTTTCTTTTTGGTAGTCTTCAACTTTAGTGAATTTTCATGTTTTGAATGTTTGTATATTGTCAGGTTGTCGTTAATGTCTAGAACAAGACTTTTCCTGGTTTTCTTCAATTCAACTTATATAGAAATGAAATGTCTGCAAAATGTCCTTTGCATCTCATATTTGATTTAATGCCAGGTTGTTTCTTTCACTTTTGGCAGGGAGGAATTTGGATTGACCATTGGTTTAGAACGCAACCAAGTGGCTATCTATTTGTCAAAGCTAGGAGGTGATAGGTGCATCCAACTCTTCACTCTCAAGAGTCCAGTAGGCGTTGTGGAAGAACTTCTAAGCTTGGATCTTGGTTTTGGACGCATTGACCCTCAATTTCAGGTCATTGAATTTCTTAGTGATGAAGAATATCTCATTGAAATTCTCATTTTGGGCCAACATCTCTCTCTTGTGCAGTTGTGAAGCGCACGAGTTAGGCCTTTCATGAAGACTATTTCATACTGGAATCGGTGAAAGGTCCTATAGTGGTACCAACTCACGAGGTGGTCGTAGAAGATTTTATTCTGGGCAAAGGTTTCCCTACCTAAATTCATATGGAAGTCTCGATTGTCAGTTGATTATCGCAAGCAGTATGTGTAATAGGTTGATGCGTGTTGTATTTAAAGTTGTCATTGTTGTCTTACAGTCTGGGAGTAATTATAAGCAATCTGAGATCAAGGATATGGGAGTAGTTATTAGTAGTTTGACCTCTCTCCCTTATTAATAGCATGCAGTTGTTTAATTTTTTGTTCCTAGACTGTTTTCAATTGTATTTCCACTTTTATTAGTGAATGGTGTTTCAAAAAAAAATTATAGGATTTGCCCTTTCATATCAATTTGAACGTGTCAATATCAAGTTTAAATTATGTAGAAATAGATGAAGGACTTTTCATAAGTATTAATTTTTTTATGAATTTACATGTGTTTATGTATACAATGCCAAGTCATAATTAAAATTTAAAATTCTGGATTTAAATCACTGTTGAGGTGTGAAGACTATAGATATGAATTTTAATATTAATTTTAAATATTTATTAATGAAAAGTAAAATTAAGGAGTACAAGAAAAAAGTAAAAAAATGTAGATATTATTGATAAAGTAAAATTTTATTTAATAATTGTAATTAATTATATTTTAAATATTATATTTATTAAAAGTCGAGGTATCGTCTTACGTAAAATTTATTAATAAAAATTAAAATTTTAATAATTTTAAAAGAACTAATTTTGACGTATAAAAGAACTGGAGTTTTTTTTGAAAGAACAAGTAACAGGGATTGTCTTTAAATTACAAATTTAAAATAAAATTATCTATAAAAATATATAATAATTGGTTTATAAATAATAAAATTTTCAACTTATATTTTTTAGAAGCATTTTGCGGGGAAAATGAGAACCACAATGGACATATTTTCCATTATACTAAATAAAATAATGTAGAAAAAATGAGAAGAAAATGGGTGACACTTTTTCTCTCTCCATTACGTATCTTTGTTTTAAAATTTGATTTTTTCATTAGTCAACAAACTTAGTGAAGAAATTTTTAATATGTATGTTCAAGTAAAAGAAATACTGAAAAAAAAGGTGTTAATCACTATATTGAAAACAGAAAATTTAATCGATAAGGATTAGAAAAATAATTCAAATATTATATGAACACAAGATTTCAAAGCAACAGTTTCTTTTTTCAAAATAAAAATTAAAAATTATTAATAATATTTATTTGATATAAATATTTATTTGATATAAATAATCTTTTTAGCCTTGCTGAGCGGGCAAACAGCTGACAATGTAGGTGTTTGCTCCTTAAATGAATTTTGCAAAAATATTTAAAGCCATTGCAAGTCTAATAACTTCTATTCTTCTTTGTTACATTGTATTGTATTGTACGGAGTATCTCACAGAGTGTGCAAAACATGATCCTTTAATTAGTAAAGACACAGAATATATGAACTTTGTAGAAATTTTATGTGAAGAGTTGAAGATTAGGGAAGCTGAATCTATAGAAAGTGGGCAACCACCAAGGAAGCACACAAGTGTAATTCTAATAATTTGATGGGGATGCATGTGTGGCATGTATAATTTTAATAATTTGACTTAATGTTTAAGTGCATGTGTTGTGAGTTGTGACATGTATATCATCATGCTATTAAGCCATTAGCATAATAATTAAATTTAAATAACATTGATTATATTTGTTGATCTTATAGATAATAATTAAATTTTACATTATTTATTATTATCTTGAAAAAATATATTTAAAGGTTAATAATTTAAAATAATAATAGCATATTGTTTTTAAAATATAACTGATAAATATAGTCAATTTCATTAGAATAAACACCTTATAAATTTAGCAAATTTTATGTAATTATTATTTTAACCAACCATTTTACCAACACCATTAAAAATGTTCTAAATCAAATACTTTTTCTCTTAGATTAAATTCTAAATAATCATTGTTGCTTACCAATTTAGCCAAGTAACTTGACCATTTTTCTTAATCAACTCACCAAATTTGAAAGATTTATTTAAAATTTTATTAATTACTTTGTCATAAATATTACAAATTACTTTAATGGTTATCAAATTTTAATACAAACATTTTATAATTAAAAACAGATTAAATAGTATTATATGGATCTTATACAAATCTATATAATGATACTAAACCAAAATATGAATAGTCCATTGATTAAATTAAAAATAATTTTTTTAATCAAACTTAAATATGGATACCGAACCTGGATAAATCATGGAGCAATTTATACATTGAAAATTAAAAAGGGATCAAATAGTGTTATGGATCTTATACAAATACATGGATGTTAAACTAAAATATGGATAGTACATAAATTAATTAAAAATAAAAAAATTATACCTATATATAGTACAATGCTTAAGAAATGGGCTATCAAACAATTTATAATATATAGATAAGTTCATGAACTTAGGGTGTTTGTTAACCAACTTATAAATTCAACTTAAAAGAATGAACTTTTATTCCAAATTATTTTTATTACTTATTTTTTATTTTCTCAATAATTGTTTTTATTTTTTAATTTACAAAGTATTATTACGATAATTGTGTAAATTTATCCAAACAATTATATAATTATAAATGTTCAGAAATTCATCATTTGTGTAATTTTAATTCATTTTAAATAAAAGTTGTCATTTTAAGATCATAGACTCTATTTGAGATTGCTCTTAAAAGCTAATGTGATGTTGAAAAAAGTACTGGTAAAATAAGTAATGTTGAGAAAATTTTTGAAACAACACTTTTTCTACCCGTAATCACATATCAAATTTTAAACAAATATGAAAAATATTAATCTATAACGTAAGAACACTCACTTCCAAAGTTTCAAATAACAATCTTAAAACACGGTTATGACAAAGCCCATAAGAAGGATCTATTTTTTAAAACATTTTTACTCTTTTCTTACGGATCACTGTAAAATATACATTTCTATCTTTATAAATAAATCATTAATTTATATATTTCTATTTCGGACCATATATTTATATATTTTTTTCAAAATGGGTCATTTTTTGAAATCATCCAACTTCGAACCAAAACAAATGTTTACTTCGGAGGGATTATGAACAAAAATTGCACTCAACAATATAACTAACTAAAAGCACAACAAAAAACTTAATTAGCAATAGGAGTATTTCATTTTGATTTAAATTATAAAATATATTTACAATTATTTATTAAAAAAAATAAAAATTTTTGCCCATGCGTAGCGGGCAAACATTCTAGTATTAATATAAGTGCAAACAAGTACGTTGTAGAAAATATTTGTGTGTACCTCTTGTTGAAACTGTGTTCTTCCTTGTGCTGCATCTGGACGTAGAACCTTAACCGCAACAGGTGTGTGGTCCAAATTACATTTGTATACTGGCCCATAACAACCTTCACCAATCTTACGAGACTTGGCAAAGAATTCGATATTAACTAAAAATGATAAATTAATTTTAAATCTAATAAACTAAAGGTGTACAAATAATAAAATTATTATTATTAAACTAATTTATTCAAATTTGTATGTGGTCCAAATGGTTAATTGATCCAAATTTCAATCACCATTTGATCAATGATAGGTTTACCCGTTACCCTAACTGTATCCCCTAAAAAAAAGATATAACGAATGCTACAAAACCCAACCAAAACATACCCAGCCAGGGCCACCGTTGTATCGAGACACGTTAAAAGAAGACAAGTAGTGTCATGATCTTGACAGTTAGAGATTGAGAATTAAACTAGCAAAACATGAAAGGAATTGTAGAAATGAAAAATACAGAAAAATAAAGACAAAATTAAATATTCATTCTCATTCATTTGATAATTCATCCAGCTACAGAGAAGAGTAACTGGACCTAAACACTGGGTCTAATATTGGGCTCTATTAATGGATAACTTAAGTGTAGTTTAATTTCTTAGCATGGCCCAACAGTCCCTTGGCCCAACTAGCTTAATTCGTAACAATACTCCCCACTTGAAATCATCCTTGTCCTCAAGGATGAATCCAATTTGAAACATATTGTAGCCACCAGTGTCTCCACATCCAATATGGATACCACATTTTCTGCTGCGGCAGCAAGCAATCTTCCATGACGGGGTTGAAATCTCATCTGAGTCGTGCCACCCATGAATACTTGTGCACAGCTACCTTTGTTAATGCTCCAGTATCTTATTTCACCATCACCATCACATGAGCAGATTAAATCATCCTTGTTTGATGGAAGTCTAGGAACATCACAAATGCAGAGTGACCGGTAAAGGTACGAAATGAGTAGCCAGGATTGTCAGCATCCCAGACCCTAACAGTCTTATAAAAAGAAGATGTTGCAAGACGTGGCATGCTGGGGCTAAAGCGAACATCTGTGATTAATGCAAAATGCTCTTCAAGTGTAACTTTTGGCTTTAGGGTATCAGAATACCACAACACAACCTTTTTATCATGACCACCAGTTGCAAGCAGTTTACCATCTGATGAGAAGTGAAAACAAACAACTTTGCTATTACTAGCGCGAACAAAACTGACTTTTGCAAATGTGAATCCTTTGCTCACATCCATACGACCAACCGCATCTCTAGGATCTGTATCGTCATGAGATAAAAAAGACTCGGCATTGTCATCAAGAGACCCGTCTTCCACAAAGCGATCCATATTAGCCTGTGCTATATCCTTATCATCCCACTTGAGCTGCATGGTGTTGTCCCATTGTGCAGATAAATATGAAGCTCCCAGCAATATTTGTACCATAAGCTGCAACTTATCATCGTAAAGTTTTCTATCACCGTCATTTTTATTTGATAGAAGCAATGCAACAAGCCTGTCATTATCCCAGCACACTTCACAAATGTTTTCATTTACCTCTTCGCAATTATCCCAAACTAACACAAGCATTTTACACAAGCATTTTACAGTTGCTGCATCGTTTTCGAGAGTAGTCATCATTAAATTTGAGCTAAAATGGAGGCAAGAACCCATTACATAGACAGCTGATGTCAACACGGTCATTTCTCGAAATTGTCCTGTGTCCCTATGATTTCTAAAGGCTGTTTTATGCCTCCATTGCAAACTAAGTAGTACACAAGATGGAAACCAAACATACATACATGCATCATCACCAAGAATTTTCCTTTGACTCATTATGATCCACTCAATAGCTTTAGCAACCTTTGTGTGTGAAACTAAATGAATAGACTTCAACTGAAATGTACAGATCACTGATGCCTCACTAGTTTTACCCTCTCTTTCTTTCTTTATACATTTACTTGCATCCCACATTGCATTACGCTGACAGAATGTTTCCAACCCCTCGACACGTCGATAACCAGCTATCATAAGTTCTGGATAACGAACTTCATCACCAAACTCAGTAGTGTCCATACACCTCTGAAACATAGCAGCAGTATTCTGATATGCTTTAAGGGCAAATGGTGTCATTACTTCGCCAAGATTGGGCACACTAGCTCTTAGACTAAACCTAAGATCTTCATCAAGCAACGGCCGAAGTATGAGTTGAATTTCATTTGAATCTATATCGCCTTCACCAAATATCTGTTTTGCAAAAATAGAGTCAAAATGAACTAAAAGCTCCATGTCTCGCAACCTTGACACTAAAGTTTGTAGTGTTAGACAAACAACCACCACAAAATAAATATGAATATGTATCCCAGCAACCCATATAACATGGACTATGGGATTGCAAAATCCAGGAAAAATAAGTTGCATTAACTAAACTCAGACTTGTAACATTCTGCTTCATTTAGCTTTTTCTCCGATATTCCACTTGAAACCAGACTCTCAGTCTTGACTACTACAAAACATACTGCAATTCGTGTCATATCTCTTGGGACAGGTAGGATATTAGAAAGATTAGACCTGCTCAACAAATGGCCATTCTTAGTTATGGTGATTTTGCCTTCAAACACCTGTACCGAAACACCAGGGTAATCATTTGCTTGTTCACCCGAATGCGGTCCAGCTGAGACGTCTTTCGAATCCACATTTTTATCATCTTGGTGTTTGCTACTAACCATAGCAGCTTTTGTGTTTAGCTCTACACTTTTATCAATTTGATTAGGCATGGAATCAGCCTCTTGCAACTGAGAATCACGTCCACCTCCTTCAAAACCATTCGAATTCAAAACTTTAGAAAATGAAATGCCGTTTTGCCAATTCTGAAGAGCTACACCAGACCTTTCCACGACAATTTTATCATCTGACTCTTCACCATCTCCATTATTTACATCAGCTGACTCTTTGACTATATCAGCTTTCTCGTCACTGTGAGTTCCATCTAAAACATCATTTAAACCCTCATTCATGTCATCTTGAGGATCAGTACTAGATATACCATTAATTTCATTTATCTTCAACTTCTTATCAGTTTTGCAAGAGATTTCTTCCTTCGATTCAGATATCTGCAATTGAGCACCTTCCTCTTCACCAATGCCATCTACCGCCCCGAACTCTCTATGCAACTGTGGTTCTCTGGAAGCCTCTGAAATCACTGATTGATCTGCTTTCTGATTGTCCGAAAAATCATTGCCAGTATCCATACCCTCAATAACCAAATTACTATTCCCATTTCCCCTCAACTCCATACTCCGATATAGATGCATCAACTGAATCATACACCCCCCGCACACCATCTTTCCCATTATTCACAACCCCACCAGTACTCGACAAAATCGCCACATCTCTATCAGCTTTCTCATCAACACCGTCATCACCAGTATCCCCTCTACCATCACCCTCATCAACACTCATATCTTCTTCCATCTTACAATTCTCTACATTAACTACCTTTTTTATTATCATCCTTCAACACCATCCGATCCTCCTCCTCATTAACTATTTTCTCAATTTTACACAAATCATCCAGACTATCAACAACCAAAACAGGAGTAGGTGTATTAGAAGACTGATTTACCTGACTTGTGGACAACTCCCTTGATTGAGAACCCTCTCCACTCGCTCTATCAACGTTCCCAACCCCCTTCTTCTCAACTATCTTTGGCATATCTGCGTAGATCTTCCCCATCTTCTCAAGCGTATGAAGCATTTCAGTGAGCTTCTCTTCTATCTTATGCCTATTATCAATGAAGGCATTGGAAACAGGCATATGGGAATCTGGAATTTCATCAAACATCTGAGGCGCAACTAATTCAGGTTGTTGTTCAAAGATAAATCCAGGTTGAAATTGTGTTGTAGTAACAGGTGGACTCATAAAACAACTCAAAGGGGTTTGGACGCTGTAGGATTGATATGTCACGGGAAGTTTGGGTTCAGATGTGTTTGAGTTTCATGGTGGTTGGTAGAATACGAAGATATTTCACTAGTGTCAGGTAGATAAGGGTGTGTGTAAGGTGTATAATATGGTGGTGGCTGAGGAGTGGTATAGAACTAATATGGTGGTTCTGGCGGTTGAATATGGTGGTAGACATATGGAGGTGTTGGAGGTGGTGTATACTGATGTAGAGGAGTTAGAAGTGGTGTGTATTGGTACGGATGATAGAAATTAGGGTTTTGAAAGGGAAAATCAAAGGAAATGTTACTCGCCATGTTCGAGAAATCATTAGCTCTGATACCATTTGTCATGATCTTGACAGTTAGGGATTGAGAATTAAACTAGCAAAACATGAAAGGAATTGCAGAAATGAAAAATACAGGAAAATAAAGACAAAATTAAATATTCATTCTCATTCATTTGATAATTCATGCCAACAACATGTTGGTGCAGTGATTGAGCCACTGGCCTCCTTTGAAGGAGGTCAGGGGTTCGACTCCTGCGTGTGCGTGAGTTTCCTAGTTTGTATTAGGTTTCCTTTCTGTATTTGTAATTCTGTACTTGGCCGGGGGTCCTTCGGAAACAGTCTCCCTATTGTATAGGGGCATGGTCTTCGTACATCTACCCTCCTCAGACACCACTTTGAGTGGTATTATAACTGAGTAAGTCTTGTTTTATTCATTTGATAATTCATCCAGCTACAGAGAAGAGCTATATATTAAGCTCAACTGGACCTAAACACTAGGTCTAATATTGGGCTCTATTAATGGATAACTTAAGTGTAGTTTAATTTCTTAGCATGGCCCAACAGTCCCTTGGCCCAACTAGCTTAATTCGTAACAAGTAGTGAAGTAGGACAACAAAATTATCTTACTGAAAATCTTAGTTCAATGAAAATGATGGGACTCGGCAAATTTTTGTGCAGAAAAGGAAGTAGGAAAATTTACGCTACAAACATGTACTACTTGCTCATATCTTCAAGAAATCATCACAAAGCTGCTTCAACTCACAGCTTCACTTCTTTCAAACGGGATCATTGTTATGTGCAAACATCCCCATCTTCCTATGTCCCAGGTAATTAAGCCCAACACGCATTAGTTGGCCATTGTTCCATGGAGAACCATCTTACGTGGAGAACCGTGGAGAACCACTTAAAATGCATTAAAATTGCCCTTTATATAAGGGCCCCGCAGGTGCACCTTCACAAAAAAGTCTTATAATTCTACCCTCTATCTATTTATAAAAAAAATTATAATTTTTTTTTAATTTTAAAAAATGATGACGTGGCAGAGTTTTTTTAATTTTTTAAAAATTTTAAATTTCTTTTTTGATAAATGGATACAGGGTAGAATTATAAGACTTTTTGTGAAGAGGCCCCGCCAGGGACCTTAAGGATAATTTTAATGCATTTTAAGTGGTTCTCCACGATTCTCCATAAAGTGGGACTCTTAGTATATATACACTTCAAAAGACCCTTTAAATAATTTGTTCTTTTGTTTTTTTTTTGAGTAAATGAGATAATTCAATAACAAAAAGCCATACGACATCTACATAAACAGTCGCGTCGAACAAACAAAACACAGAAACAATCACGGATTAATCCATTTTTCTTGGAGTCACGTGATTTGTTGAAGATGATATTTACACATACTTCATCACTGCCGAAACCAGTTTGAGCTATCGACCGAAAATGCAAACCCCTAACAACTTTCATCACTAAATCAATCACCATACTCACACAAACGGTGAGAAAAACAAAACTCACACAAACGGTGAGAAAACCCAAATGGAGAGAAATCAACAAAACCAAACTTACAACTTCGAAAATTAAATACTAAATAAAGCCTAGACAATCCTAGATCTGGGGAACAAAACCGCAAGAACAAGATAACTCGGACCACTTTCAAGAACAAAATCCCTGTGGAAAACGAAAAATCTGGGAGCTCCGTGAAATTAAGATCTAAGAAATTTAAGCCATTCGAAAAAGGTTTTGAAACACCAAAATACACTTTACATAAACGAGAAACACCAAAATGTTCACACTAATCGAGACCAATGTTTAATACATTAAGAAAACCTGTAAAAGCACATAGCTATAGCTACATTAATCAAGTCCAGAACTAGCAAAACATTTCACAACATACAAAAATCAGAGCCTAAACCCCTATTCCTGATTTTGTTGATTCCACATTTCCACCAAATATAAAATATCACACTCTTTTTGCTTATATGGCCTTAAAACCTGTAATGATTGATCAGAGATGAAAAACTTAACTTAAATTAACGTACTCAGTATATCCCGCGTGAGCAGGGTCTGAGGGGGTAGGATGTACGCAATCATGCTCCTACACAAAGGTAGAGAGATTGTTTCCGGTTTTTTAACCCCCGGCAGGAGTCGAACCCGTGACCTCACGGTTCACGGACTGGGCACTTAGTTTAAACACTGCATAATACAACTATATATTTATTATTTTACAAAGTGATTGAAAAGAGAAATGGAAGCAGATCTTGTCAAAAAAAAGAAGAAAAAGAAATGGAAACAGATAAACATCCAAACAATTATAATGTTCTTATTCCTTGCTCATCTATTACACGAACTTTAAACCCAAACACTTAGCTGAATAACTCATGGATGGGGAGAATGACAGGCGAGAGCCAAATTTGAGACTAAACAAGAACTAAGAAATTGAAACCAGCAGAATCTCTAACGGTTACCATGTTACTAGTGATATCAGAGATTATGTAGGTCACTTTAATGCATACTGAATGCAGCCACCATGTTATCTTGATGTAACAGTTGGCTATTCTTGAAAAAAATTGTGGAAATGTGTTATCCGCTTTATCCAACAACAAGTGACTTAAGATTGTGTTTGGGAACATGCATTTCATTTCAAATGACATGATTTGAGTTGTTATTTCAAATACTTATATTTATACTAATATTTGAATGTCTTAGATCTCAAATGAAATCCAGATTCTCTTGGTTATCCATACATGTTATTTGGCCAAATCCAAAATTTCAAATGAAACTCAGGTTCTTATCATGTTGAATCACAGAAAAATATATCTATACCGGTTAAAAGCTTGTAAAATAAAAACTCGCTAATGTATAAAACGGAACACCATTCAAAGTGATAGGCTATAAAATATAATTATGACAGATATGTCCTTTATTAAATGTCCCGACTTGTGCTCATGACTTACAAACAGAGAACCAAAAAATCTTATGAAAATTATCTGTACTCGTAATAACACAAGATTGTGCTTATGTGGTTAACAAGCTTTAAAAACCATGCCAGCAACATAGGCACACAGAACACAGTAAATAAATTTTTATGTGCCTGTGAATTTAGTAGTAATATATAGGAACTAAACTCAACAATGAGCAATTAATTAAAAAGGGACTCAAATGGTATGGTGATATATTGTCTGGAAGATATGGGAGTGCTAAAAGAAATATAAATGACTCATCAATAAAATTTAGTTTTTGAAAGGAATCTTAGATGTTCCACATAGTGATCAACGAGATTCTGGATCAACTTAAATATATCAGTCCTAGTGACATGTCTAGTAATTGTGCTCCTCAGTCTCTTAAGCATGACTAGTTATTATGAATAATAACTCAAGGGATGGGCTGGATAACATGCAGGGCCAAAACTAGTACAAATCCTAACACACTTCACTTTATATGTAATTGTCTTCATGCATCAAAAGAACTTCATAATAGATTACATTTATCAGAAAGAATTTTGCAACAAAAGGCTTCAAATTTATAAATTAAAGTTTACTTGGTATGTGAAATGTAAACTACTTGGGAGAATCGGAAAAAGAGGCAAAAAGAGTCGTAAAATTCTCCAGTAATTACCTTCTTCACAGGCCAGACAAGTCTCAAAGCGACTTCAGCAGCACTGTTTGCGGCAGGAAAAGCATTAGCTGCTTTACCTATCACTTTCCCGTCTTAAACAACATGAGTGTGTGCAGCTAAAATAATGGCAATAGAATGGCAATATAAGTTACTATAATTGAGCTACTAAAATTAAGGTGGTGAAATAATAACTATTAATTACATAGATCTCTTTCAGTATTTGAATTATGAGGTTTTTTATCCTCACCTATTAATTTTTCCAGGGAACTAGAGTATTTGGCCTAAATTATAAATAACATATAGCAGGTAAACAGAATAGGGGAGAGGATACTGGATATCTAGGACTTAAATCTTCCTGGTCTAGCTCATTTAACCCAGATGGAAACATCTTAGACTCATTTAGATAAATTAGAAACTAGAAGGGTCAATGAGATTTTTCCATGGCAACAATATTTGTATTTCTTGAAGTTGATGTTAATGTTGTTGTATTTAGTTCCAGGCGCCAGGCGCTTGCTGTCCCCAGGCTTAAAGGGTACTCGTCTTGAGTGATTATTGATCTCGAGAGTATCCTTTAATTTGTTCTCACTCCTTCATTCATGGTAGTCTACACTGATAACTGATAAGGTTGTCCTTCTTTCTTGCAATTTCTGAATGACTAGTCATGAAACGTTCAGATATCAACAAATAACATAGTAATGCATTATTTAGTTACGTTAGCCTGAACTCTGAACTTTGTCTTAAGTTTCAATCCAAAAAAAGATACAAATAGACTTGTATTTTGATAGCAAGCCTGAAATCACTTTAAATTCCATTTCCATGGTATTTAGAATTAGATATAATTTCATATTATATCACAAAACAGTAGATCAAGACGAGTTGAATAGATGTCGGATTAATGAAGTGAGACTTACAGGATTTATCAAAAGCTCATCTTTGAAGTTTTTGTATTGAGACCTCTTCTTGGGCAATTCAGAAGGCCAAAGCCCTTAATCATTGTGGAGATGCCCCAGTAATAACTGAAAAAAGTTGCTTACTTGTCAGTAAGTTGCAAACAATGAAACCAATAAAGTTATTGGAAGAAACATACACTTATCTGCTGCCTGATAACGTTTTTGAGGTTGTGTTGGTTGCTTATGAGACTGAGAAAGATATGCTTTCAATTTCAAGTGATTCTCATACATGCTGCGCAAAGATGTTTGAAGCTGTATTTTCTTCCATGCCATGGACTGCAATCCCATTTTCAGATATGTCATCTAGAGAATATCTGTCAAGTAGATTTGGTATCGATAGACAGAGGCAGTCTAGTGCCTCCTTTGTCATTGATTCAAGTGGCATGGTTCTGCAAAGCAAAGGTTATGGTTTATTTGATAAGTATGGAGGTTTGGGTTATCCTTTCACCAATGAAAGGATACAATTTCTCAACTCTCAAGTTGTTGCAACTGTTATATATGCAACCCTCTTTAAAGGCCCTATTGGCATCCCCAAAACGTGATTATCTGATCTCAAACAAGGGAGATAAGGTATGGTGAAACATTTTATAATGTAGAAAATTGACAACATTGAAATGAATTTGACATTTGATTTTTCACTCTATTTGTGATATTTGTTTTTTCCTGAACATCTTGATTTAGATGATCTGCTCATGCTGACAGGTACTTATTGATACTCTTGAAGGAAAGACGGTAGCACTATATTTTAATGAACATGGTTTTACTTCTGAATATGGCTGCATAGAAGGTATCAAGATGGTGTATGAAGAGTTCAGACAAAATAAATTTTGTTTTGAGGTTGTGCTCGTTTATCTTCATGACACAGATTTAACTCGTTTAAGTACAAGTGAAGAATCTTTTTGGAATGCATTTAAGTCTATGCCTTGGTTGGCCGTCCCGTTTAAAGATCCAAAATGCAGAGAATTGTGGCGCTATTTTGGTTATCCCTCTTACCCTTTTGGACCGCAGAAGCCTCCTCAACTTGTAATCATTGGGCCTTTTGCGAAATTCATTGAACCTTGGGGTGATAGGATCATTTTTGAATTTAAGCACTCAGCATACCCGTTCACTCCTTGCCGAGTTAGACACTGAAAAAGTAAGGGAACTAAAATTAGAGATGCTCTGGGATTCAAACACTCTTTTCAGAAGAAAAGATGGGAGCGAGGTTAGTTTTTTTTTTGACATCCCCTACAATATCACCAATTCCACTTTGCCTCAATCAATTACACTTAAGTAAGTTGGTTACACTTGTCATGCTACTTTAGAGTGTTCAAATTGGATTATTGTACATTGTCTACACATTAATTTCGATGATAATAAAGAGGATTAATAATCTTCTTAATAAATTGCCCTATGATTACTAATAAGGCCCTGAAAATAATTTTGAGCTTTAAACTACCCTAAAGCCTAATAATATAAAGATTTTCTTTTGAAAACATATCACCTAGTCCAAACTAGAAAAGTTGCTGACAATGTAACAACCCCAAATTTAGGATATGTGACTTGAACTTGGGTGGTCACGCCTAGAACATACCAAATTTCTCAACATAGCTAGATATGTATAAACTCCATTTTTTTTGTATCTCTATAAAGAAGAAACACCCAAACAAACAATAGACATTATGCGAAAAATAAATTACAAAACTGAGTGAAAGATTCTTCATTTTCACTCCATGTAGGTGATCAGCGTGATAGTGAACCTTCATTGCATGCAACGTAAATGGTCCCCGGGTCATATAACAACCACTTGATTCTCTTATCATCTTCAACACCTAGATGCACTACTAGTCAGGTTATTGAATGTTAAAGCGTCTAAAATTAAGCATAGCATAACATGAAGATGGAGGACACGGAGTTTGTTGTTAACATGAAGTTTTTATTATTCCTCAAAACTGTGCTCAAGATGAATTGGACATGTGGATGCTCATAACCCTATGCAAGATTCAATATTTATGGTTTAAAACTTCTCTCCACTTAGTTACTTACTAATCCTACATTGTAGGTTCGATTTTCTCAACTTGTTGGAAAGAGAATAATACTCTTTTTCGAAGGTAATGATTTTCAGCGCATGAAAAAGGTAGTCGAGTTCCTGATCATGTTAGTGTTGGAATTCGGGCATGAAAACGCAGCGGATAATACGTAAATAACAATTAAAAACGAATTCCAAAGCCCGGATCCATGTATAAAATTGATGATCATGGTATAAATACTCAAGAACAAGATAGTACCTTGTTAAGCTTTCCAATGGATGACAAATGGAGATCCTAGCTTGTTGATCTTGAGAGCTAAAAGTGTTGATCTTGAGAGCTAAAATATAACTCCTCCACCGGTATCCACACTTGAATGCTTGCTTGAATCGTCGAACGATTTTGCCACGGAATTTGGTACTAGCCAAAATAAATAATCCGGATGTGTTCTTGACTTGATTTTGATTTTTCTCCCTTGTGTATGAACTGAAATTTCAGTTGTGTTGTCTTCTAAATGGCTTGCCAACTCTTGGCTTATAAAGAGAAATAAAGTAAAATAAAGCCTTAAACAATTAGGCCATTTTATTTAAACAAATCTTATTTATTTAAATAAATTAATTAAGTCATACTTAATTAATCAAATAAGTCAAGAAAATACATCTTCAAATTTTATCTTCAACTAATCAAGTCTCACTTAATTAATTTTATAAAATTCGAATTATTATTTATTATTAATTTAAAATCATAATTTAAATTATTATTAATTTAAATTCATGAAATAAATTAATTTCCCTTTTAAACATTCTTTGTGTGTGACCCTGTAGGTTATTATTTCATTGGCAATAATTTTATTCTCTAATAAAATTATAAACAATAAGCGGCGTCTAGTAACACATTATTGCTACCCAATAAAATAATAATTAAATCAACGATTCAATCAACCTTTTATGACTAATGTTCCATGTAATATAATCCCTTTAAATCATGATATTATAGATTAAACTCGAGGCATGTAATGTGTCATCCTCTTCATAATTTAATCTTCATTTTCTTGATCGATGAGTAGACTATTTAATCAAATCAACATTTGAGCATGGCCATGCATTTCATAGTCTCACTCAAACAAGAGGCCGATAATATCACTCCTTTATCAGGAGATTTAAATCCCATCTAGATCGTTCATATTTCTCACATGATTCATAATATATCCGATATTCACCTTTATCATTATCCGGCTAAAGATAACTTTTGACGAATTCAAAATATATTAATTCTCATGTAGAATTATAACGACTTCAGGTCTAAGGATCATTACACCATTATCACTGTGAGATTACATATGACACATTTATTATTTACCATGATGTATCTCACGGTGGGTCTGTCCAGTACCCTGTACTTGTACAGTTACCTATGCATTGCTTTTAGTATCTTCATACTTATGACCAATGAGATGTGGTCATCAGTCAATTATCATACTAGCCTCAGTGTATTACTATTGTCCTAATTAATAATAATACTCGGCTAGGGACATTTAAGAATATGATACAATCATTATATAATCTCATGTTCAAGTCACATACTTGCAACTATACAATTTGTATCAAGATTCTAAGGACATTTATTATACTTTATTTATTTCGCAGTAAATAAAGCCAATAATAAACATATATATATCAAATATATAAAATCACTCAAACATAAATATTATGTATACATTGCCTCTAGGGCACCAATACTAACAATCTCCCACTTGCACTAGAGCCAATCACCCATGTATCGAATACCCATGCTACTAGTGTGACATTCATGCTTCTGCTGCGACAGAGCCTTAGTCAGCGGGTCTGCAATATTATCATCAGTATGCACTTTACATATGTGAATATCCCCTCTATCATTTATCTCTCGGATAAGGTGATATCTCCGAAGTATATGCTTTGTTCTGCTATGAGCTCTCGGCTCCTTGGCTTGAGCTATAGCTCCATTATTATCGCAGTAAAGATCTATGGGATCTGCGATCGATGGAACGACACCAAGCTCTGTAATGAACTTCCGTAACCATACAGCTTCCTTGGCTGCCTCACATGCAGCAATATACTCGGATTCCATTGTAGAATCAGCTACTGTCTCTTGCTTCGAACTTTTCCAGCTTACAGCACCTCCATTTAGGCAAAACACAAATCCAGACTGAGACACAGAGTCATCTCTGTCAGTCTGAAAACTGGCATCCGTGTAACCCTTTACTGTTAGCTTCTCTTCTCCTCCATACACCAAGAATGAATCTTTAGTCCTTTTCAAGTACTTAAGAATATTCTTGACCGCCGTCCAGTGACCTTCACCTGGATTAGACTGGTATCTGCTCGTCATGCTCAAAGCATACGAAACATCCGGACGAGTACATATCATTGCATACATGATAGATCCAATTGCTGAAGCATATGGAATCTTACTCATGCGGTCTTTATCATCTAATGATTTAGGACCATTCTCTTTTGAGATCGTTATCCCATGAGATACAGGGACATATCCCCTTTTTGCATCTTGCATTCCAAAACGATGCAAAATTTTGTCAATATATGTACTTTGGCTTAAGCCGATTAATCTTCTTGATCTATCTCTATAGATCCTGATCCCTAATATATAGGTAGCCTCGCCCAAGTCTTTCATAGAGAAACTTTGTCCTAACCAAGTCTTTACAGCCTGTAGAAAAGGAATGTCATTCCCTATTATTAATATATCATCGACATATAATACTAGGAATGCCACATGGCTCCCACTAAACTTTTTGTAAACACATGGTTCATCCTTGTTCTGAATAAAGCCAAAACCTTTGACTATTTCATCAAACCGGATGTTCCATCTCCGAGAGGACTGCTTCAATCCATAAATGGATCTACGCAACTTACATACTTTTCCAGCATCCTTTGGATTTCTAAAACCTTCAGGTTGTGTCATGTACACATCCTCTTCAAGGCTTCCGTTAAGGAAAGCTGTTTTGACATCCATCTGCCAAATTTCGTAATCATAGTAAGCCGCTATTGCAAGCATAATTCTGATGGATTTTATCATTGCTACTGGTGAGAAGGTTTCATCATAGTCAATACCATGAATTTGTTTGAAACCTTTTGCAACCAGTCGAGCTTTATATGTCTGTATATTACCTTCCATGTCGATTTTCTTCTTGAAAATCCATTTGCACTCGATAGGTTTTACCCCTTCAGGTGGATCAACCAAAGTCCATACTTGGTTTTCATACATGGAATCCATTTCAGAATTCATGGCTTCTTGCCATCTCTTAGAGTCTGGTGAGTTCATAGCATCTTGATAGGTGAGAGGCTCATCTTGATCTATGAGCATCACATCGCCATTTTCAATTAGGAGAAATCCATAATTTCTTCTTGAATCATAGCGAGTCCTACTAGATCTACGAACAACCTGTGTTTCTTGAGCAGTGTTATCTTGTATATCTTGCTCATGCTCCATCTCAGGTTCAATGTTATCAAGTGGTTCTCGATCTTCATCGAGATCTATTTTCCTCCCACTGTCTTTTCTAGAGACTAGCTCTCTTTCTAAGAATACAGCAGTTCGAGCAACAATTACTTTGTTCTCTGAAGGATTATAGAAAGAATAGCCCTTTGTTTCACTTGGGTATCCCACAAAGATACATTTTTCAGATTTCGGTCCAAGCTTGTCTGACATTAGGCGTTTCACAAACGCTTCACATCCCCATACTTTCATAAAGGACATGCTTTGACGTTTTTCTGTCCATATCTCATATGGAGTTTGTTGAACCGTTTTAGTAGGAACACGGTTTAGTGTATATGCAGCCGTTTCCAGGGCATAACCCCAGAAACTAATTGGAAGATCTGCTTGACTCATCATTGATCGCACCATGTCCAACAAGGTACGATTCCTCCTTTCAGAAACCCCATTCCATTGTGGTGTTCCAGGAGGAGTGAGTTGTGATACAATACCACACTCCCTCAAATAGTTCTTAAACTCATGGCTTAAGTATTCACCTCCTCGATCAGATCTTAGAGTTTTTATGCTTTCGCCAGTTTGCTTTTCTGCTTCTGCCTTATACTCTTTGAACTTTTCAAATGCTTCGGATTTGTTCTTCAAAAGATACACATATCCGTATCTACTGAAATCATCAGTAAACGTAATGAAGTAGAAATAGCCACCCCTTGCCATCGATCTCATAGGACCACATACATCGCTATGTATTAGTTCTAGTCGTACGGTGGCCCTCTTACCATGTCCGGTAAAAGGAGCTTTAGTCATCTTGCCTAGTAAACAAGCCTCGCATTCATCATATGATTCAAAATCAAACTGATTCAAGAAACCATCTTGATGTAACTTGGAAATGCGTTTCTCGTTTATATGGCCTAGACGACAGTGCCAAAGGTATGTTTGATTTGAGTCATTAGTTTTAAGTCGTTTGTTATTTATATTCAAGATAGGAGTATCTAAATTAAGAACATACAAACCGTTAAATAACTGTGCAACACCATAGGTAATGTCATTCAAACCAAAAGAGCAACCATTGTCTTTAAAGGTAAATGAAAAACCTTTCTTGTCTAAACAAGAAACAGAAATAATGTTTCTACAAATAGAAGGCACATACAAACAGTTTTCAAGTTCTAATATAATCCCAGTGGGCAATGATAAATGGTAAGTCCCTACAGCCAAAGCAGCAACCTTTGCTCCGTTGCCAACTCGTAGGTCTACCTCTCCCTTAGCCAGTGTCCTACTCCTTTGCAGTTCCTGCACATTTATACAAATGTGAGAACCACATCCGGTATCCAATACCCAAGATGTAGAAGTAGACAAATTGACTTCTATAACATAAATACCTGAAGCAGAAGTCTGGCCAGCAGCCTTCTTCTTCTTCAGCTCTTCCAAATAAGCATGACAGTTTCTCCTCCAGTGTCCCGGTTTACCACAGTGGTGACAATCACCCTTTTCGACACCTCCTTTAGGCTTAATAGCCTTCTTGGGAGCAGAATTAGAATTGGCAACAGATTTGGATGCAATCCTCTTCTTATTGCCTTTCCACTTTCTTTTCCCTTTGGCTCCCCCTTTGTTCACCATCAGCATGGGAGCAGGGGATTCCTTCTGAATGTTGGTTTCAGCAGTTCTTAACATGCCCAACAATTCAGTGGGTGTCTTATCTATCTCATTCATGTTGTAGTTCATAACGAATTGAGAAAAGTTCTTGTTAAGTGATTGTAAGATCAAATCTATTTGAGCCTCCGGACCAATCGGGAAGCCCAAGGTACTTAGTTGTTCAATGTACCCAATCATCTTAAGAACGTGTGGTCCAACCGGGTCTCGCTCTCCCTGTTTACAAGCATACAAAGCCTTGCTCGTATCATATCTCTCCTGGCGAGCTTGTCCCTCAAACATACTTTTGAGGTGCTCGATTATTTCATAAGCATTCATTAATTCATGTTGCTTTTGAATCTCTGGAGCCATGCATGCAAGCATTAGGCATGACACATCAGTTGAGTCATCCAAATGCTTCTGATAAGCATTTTGCTCGGCACGTGTGGATCCAGTAGGAGGAGGATTTGGGTGAGGAACTTCAATGGCATACAGCTTTCGCTCCTGCCTGAGGACAATCCTCAAGTTCCTAAACCAATCTAGGAAGTTTGTCCCTGTCAGCTTTTCCTTTTCTAGGACTGATCGTATCGAAAAGTGATTTGTGTTGTTTGCCATTTATTATCTACAATTTTGTAAAAGCGCATAAAATGAGTTAGTTTGCATGTTTCGTAAAACCAATTATGTTCAAGTTGATTTATAGCATATTCGTAATATACCTCCCACTATTTTTATCAAATTAATAGCCCTTACTATCAATTCGGAAAATGGTTCCCATAAAACATTTCCTAGTGAGCCAAGATCCATATTTCATCATATTTTAAGTCAGCTTTGGCTTTCCTCTTAAATATGATTATTTAGGTAGACCGTTATGTCAATTATATCGTATATAACTCTTGGATAGCTTAGTGAACAACATATTGCTCCGATCTATCTAATAGATTTCACTAAACTCTATGCTTATAAGTTCATAATCCTATTATGACGACTTATTTAAGTTGGACCCAATAATAACAATTTAAGTAAGCTTGTTTACTTAATCACATCTCACCACGATAAAAGAGAAGCCCTTGCTTTGGCAAATCCACTCCTCAATGATCTAGGATTTAATGAGTGTTATTTATTGGAAAGCATCTTTTTAACTTAATATTTCTTAAGGGATTTTTAGAAAAATTTAACGATCTTTATCGTTTGTTTAAATCTTAAATCGTTACAGATTTTATCTGGTTTAAACATGGCATATGTGTCGTATCTAATACATACATTCTAAAATTATCCATACATCCATGCATCCATACATATATCTAATATATCCATGCATCATATGTAAAGTGCAGTTACGAAAAATTAAACGTGCGATGGTTATGGCCCGATCCTATGCGATCTTTTCGAGCTTATGAAAAGATCAAGGTCAATCTATGGTTGTAATAACTAATTATTACAAAATTCTTCATTGCTTCCCAAGCCTCCATTGATTGCCTCCAAGCTCGTTTTGAAATACATTACAAAAGAACTCGAGTTGCATTCGAGATAAATAATTACAAGAATAACGACATGCAAGTCGTATTTAATTATTACAGACCATAAATAAAATTACAACATTTATTCTACGGGTCTTTAGGCCATAACCAATGCACCATGCACATATAACAATTATATACATCACATCAATCATGATCACATCGATTAATATTTAACTCCTCAATTTAAATACCTAATTATTTAAAAGGGAATTAAAATTCAATTTTAATAATTAAAAATCGAATTTAAAAATTAAAATTAATCAAAATCGCATTTAATAATAATATTAAATTCGAAATTTAAATATTCAATTATTAAAAGCATTAATTAAAATAAAATTCGAATTAATAATAATATTCAAATTCATAATTTAAATATATTACAAAATTCGAAATTAAATTAATTAATAAAATTTTGAATTAATAATAATATATAAATTCATAATTTAAATATTCAATTATTAAATCTTTAATCATTAAAAGCATTAGGAATATAATGATTAAAACCAATAAGTTTTTCTTTTTCTAAAGTAAAAGCTAAAAGCAAATTAAAATAGAAAAAGATAGAATTATTAACTAAACTTAATCATAACTGATCAACAGACAACAGCGCCTGCGCCTGTCCACTGACTCTGTCTGCCAAGTCTGTTACGCATGTCAATCATGCGCAACGCCTGCTACCTGCTGCTGATGCGCATTCCAATAATGCGCAATACCTGTTCAATAACTTCGACACGCAATACACGAATGCGCAACACGCCAATTATACCAGATTTTTCCAGAAATTTGCAGAAACTCCAGAAAATTGCAGATAGTGTTCTGAATATTTTTGATCAGTTCTAAAAACATTCTTATGATGTGATTAACATATCAAACATATATTACATCATCCAAAACATGTTACAACAATTTATAACATCATACAAACAATTATAACAATTTATAGATCACCTTTTGTATGTTAAAATGAAGCATGGCAAAATTTCATAAATTCATGTATGTTTCATTTTCAAGAACACAACACCAAATCATCCTTTTATACATGAAGCTCTGATACCATTGTTGGAATTCGGGCATGAAAACGCAGCGGATAATACGTAAATAACAATTAAAAACGAATTCCAAAGCCCGGATCCATGTATAAAATTGATGATCATGGTATAAATACTCAAGAACAAGATAGTACCTTGTTAAGCTTTCCAATGGATGACAAATGGAGATCCTAGCTTGTTGATCTTGAGAGCTAAAAGTGTTGATCTTGAGAGCTAAAATATAACTCCTCCACCGGTATCCACACTTGAATGCTTGCTTGAATCGTCGAACGATTTTGCCACGGAATTTGGTACTAGCCAAAATAAATAATCCGGATGTGTTCTTGACTTGATTTTGATTTTTCTCCCTTGTGTATGAACTGAAATTTCAGTTGTGTTGTCTTCTAAATGGCTTGCCAACTCTTGGCTTATAAAGAGAAATAAAGTAAAATAAAGCCTTAAACAATTAGGCCATTTTATTTAAACAAATCTTATTTATTTAAATAAATTAATTAAGTCATACTTAATTAATCAAATAAGTCAAGAAAATACATCTTCAAATTTTATCTTCAACTAATCAAGTCTCACTTAATTAATTTTATAAAATTCGAATTATTATTTATTATTAATTTAAAATCATAATTTAAATTATTATTAATTTAAATTCATGAAATAAATTAATTTCCCTTTTAAACATTCTTTGTGTGTGACCCTGTAGGTTATTATTTCATTGGCAATAATTTTATTCTCTAATAAAATTATAAACAATAAGCGGCGTCTAGTAACACATTATTGCTACCCAATAAAATAATAATTAAATCAACGATTCAATCAACCTTTTATGACTAATGTTCCATGTAATATAATCCCTTTAAATCATGATATTATAGATTAAACTCGAGGCATGTAATGTGTCATCCTCTTCATAATTTAATCTTCATTTTCTTGATCGATGAGTAGACTATTTAATCAAATCAACATTTGAGCATGGCCATGCATTTCATAGTCTCACTCAAACAAGAGGCCGATAATATCACTCCTTTATCAGGAGATTTAAATCCCATCTAGATCGTTCATATTTCTCACATGATTCATAATATATCCGATATTCACCTTTATCATTATCCGGCTAAAGATAACTTTTGACGAATTCAAAATATATTAATTCTCATGTAGAATTATAACGACTTCAGGTCTAAGGATCATTACACCATTATCACTGTGAGATTACATATGACACATTTATTATTTACCATGATGTATCTCACGGTGGGTCTGTCCAGTACCCTGTACTTGTACAGTTACCTATGCATTGCTTTTAGTATCTTCATACTTATGACCAATGAGATGTGGTCATCAGTCAATTATCATACTAGCCTCAGTGTATTACTATTGTCCTAATTAATAATAATACTCGGCTAGGGACATTTAAGAATATGATACAATCATTATATAATCTCATGTTCAAGTCACATACTTGCAACTATACAATTTGTATCAAGATTCTAAGGACATTTATTATACTTTATTTATTTCGCAGTAAATAAAGCCAATAATAAACATATATATATCAAATATATAAAATCACTCAAACATAAATATTATGTATACATTGCCTCTAGGGCACCAATACTAACAGTTAGAAGAAAGGTATCTCGACACGAAGAATACAAGTGATGAGTTTGAAGTGATATACATTACCAATAGCAAACATGAGTCTTCCTTTATTGAGCGCATTGCATGTATGGATCAATGGTTTGTATCAATGTCACCCGAGCTGTTATCCATAGATCGTAGTTTGTATCGTTGTTATTGTCACTTAAAGCCAACACCTTATTGTTTGCACCATAGATCATGTTTTGGAGGATCTTCAATTCTTGCCTTCGATCAAGATGGAAAAGTTGTGAGGAAATCATTACAGCCTTCTTTTGACCACATTGATTTCCCCTTCTATGCTGGCGGTATGCAAGAGGAGGCTTTTTCTGGATTAAGTCATTTTTGCAACTTTTCGAATCTGGATTTCTATTATGAAGGACTGCTAATCAATTCATACTACATAAATAGTACAAATTTACGTTGGCTGACTGACTACTTCTAATCAATTCATACTACAGAAATACATATTTACGTTGGCTGACTGACTAGCTTTTTGTTATTTTGACTTGATAAAACTTTCTCTGTGATTGCGAAATGCCAATGTTATTGTAATAAAGATCACAACAGGCTTGAATAACTGTTATAGGTTTATGAGAACAATTTTTCAATGCCATATGGTGTGTGATATTATTCCAAATTAGATAAAGTTTATGTTTTTTATGAGTTTGTAATTTCACACATTTTCTCTATACTAGTTCATCGGTTAGCTTCTTTTATTGTAGTTATAGCTTTGTTGGGCTTAAACAACTGGATTGATTGCAGCAATAGTTTGGAAGAACTAACACTGAAACATAACTGTATGACAAGTTGGTATCTTTAATTATTTTCAAGTTTTAGCTTGGCTAGCCAATTGCATGAGCTATGCAAGGTTTAGCCCGGTGGATAGGATCAGATATCCCTCTTCTCTTGGTAATAAGAGCTCGAGGGTGTAAGCCTGGAGGCATGTGCGTGCAAGTATTTATATTTTTTTAATTGACATAACCAGGGAAGAAAATAATACTGAATTTAAATTTGTTGAATGATGATCAGCAAAATGTAGGCATCCCTTGGAAAAAAAAAAAAATCTGTGTTGGGGTGTCCATGGGTAGACCAGAAGTACCTAGTTAAGGTCTTATTTACTACAAATTGGAAGCCAGTAGTTAAATCAATTTGAAGAGCTGAAACTGTGACGTTAAATGACAAGTGATTCAGACTTGTTAAGCTTTGAACTTGCGATGAATTGACCCAAAAACTCTCTAAAACTGCAGCTGCAACCGACAACCGTACGTGGTAAACTGAATAAAATCCCGGTTCATATCGAAAATCTGGGACTAAAACCTTACTGGAATCTAACATGAAAAGATCATATTTTGTTCACCAAATTTGTTGGTAATCGATCTTAAAACTATACTTCTGAACAAATTGAGTTGTTCCATATCCTTACTAGTTTCTCATTCTACTTTGGAAAGCGATCTTTACAATGCAAATATAAAATCAACAACGAGAAGTTTTAGCAAGCTACATTACGGAAGAAAATTTACGAATTCTTCAAAAATTTGTCTAATCTAACCATCCATTCGAAAATTCGATTCTTGTAAAAAAATGAGGTGACCTTATTAAGCGTTCCTTTCGGAGAGTGTCACTTCATCAAACATGATATATCTGTACTTCTTTGATTGTGGATTATAACATATCATACTTGAATTTGTTCTTGCATTACCACGTATCAACGTACTGCGATCCAACACCAGCAATATTTCTCCATTTTCGAGGCATGTTAGAGGCTCTAACAATGCACCAGGGTAGAGAATTCTTATATCGTGTAGGACAAACATTTTGATCCATGAATCTTGATTGCCATACATATTCATTACCCATAACTCGAAGCTATAACTTCCGTTCGCAATAGTCCCCATACTAAGGCAAAGACAACCATCTAGTGATCCAATGTTAATGTAGGAGTAGGGCGTGTAATGCTTGAATTCGTGTGGCGTTTGAATCACCTGAAATACCTCCTTTTCCGAGTCCAAACAATTGATCACGGCCTTATCACAGTCGAGCCAATGACAATGTCCATTCAGTAAGATGGGCAGTTCACATCCTTGACGATCACAAGGAGTTACACCGATACTCCTCCACGTGTTGGTTCCAATTGTTTGTACATCCGCTTCTAATCTACGTGATCCTTTCGTGCTATAAAATCCCAGCAACTTCAATTGATTGCTTTTTTCAGCAAAAATCAAAGCGCAACTACTCCACTCTATACCATCCGTTTTAGCTTTTTCGATGACAATATGTTGACCTGTTATAGGATTGTACATATGATACGGTTGACATTTATATTGTTTCCCTAGATAAAAATAGGGTGCTTGATCAGTAGCCAGTATCCAACCGGTAACCTTACAGGAAATAATCTCTAAGCAGACTGAAGGTTGGACACCGAAAATTCGTCGAATGTTGAGATCAGAGATTAGCTGTGAAGGTACTAAGATATGGTGAGGAGAAGTGTCAATGTACAAATTTTCATCAAGTGTTGCCAGAACTAAACTGTTGTTTTTTTCGAGCACTAACTGGAGTAGAGCTTTTCTTTTTGACAAGTATACATGTGTAAAATAAGGTTGGTAAATTAGTTTGGCCCAATCTTTGCACACACAGCTGCATCTGATCATGAATTTTGCAGGAAGAAAACATAAAATTTCGAGAATAATGTGTTCATGCAGATCAGTAATGTGGGCACCTCTCATCATCTTAATGATCGCTGCCAAGAATGGATAATAAAATCTTTATTAGCATTGATAATAAGTAGTATATGGTATTTAGGATAAGTATTAATTAGATCACAAGCGATAAATTAGTTTCTTTTCTAATCCTTCTCGAACTCTTCTTCTACTTTGTATTTGTTTTGTATTTGTATTTGTATTTAGGCATATAAGCCTAAATAGTTAAAAAAAAAAAAAAAAAGATCTTATCCCTTGAAATTAATGGAATTTTTATTTTGCTTTATGTTTTGGATTAATGCTGATATTTGTCTTTTGAATCGACTGTAAATAAGCACAATAAAAAACAAAATTAACATATCAAATATTCATATCAATTTAGACATGGCACTGTTGTATTAAGAAAGGTAACTTGAGTGTGAGTTCAGAATGGAACATAGGGTGACCAACATGCATTGCTCACACAGAATGCTCAGGAGTTGCAATGTGCATTCCTGATATTTTACTTAAATGAGGATGATTGAGAGATACAATATTATAGAACAGAACTACAAACTGGAGCAAATATGTGTACTTCTTCGCAAGCATGCAAGGATACAGCACTAATTCATTTCAGTCCTCGCAAATGCTTTAAAATCAGAACTAATTATGCGTGTACAAAATTTATGGAAGAAGTACCAAATGAAATCATTTATAAAAAAAGGTAAAATTACATAACATTGTCAGCAATTATTGATATTGACCAAGACAGAGAAGAGCAGAAGAGCATCATGACATGCGATCGCCTAATCCTGAACTTAATGCACCACCAGAACCAGCTCCATAATATGCTCCATTAACTCCTCCTTTGCTCATTGTTTTCTGCAGTGTTTCTTGCAATGACCCCGGAATCTGAATTGAGGCTGCCTACTCCGGAACTTGATGTGCCACCAAAACCAACAGCAGAACCAGGCCCATCAGCTCCATACAGTGCTCCTAGTCGTGACAGTGGCTCACTGTTTTCTGCGGTGTTTCTTGCCATGACCACAAAATCTGATCTGTGGCCGCCTAGTCCTGAAACTGATGGCCCACGAAAACCAACATTAGCTCCATAAACTCCCTGAAATGGTGGTTGCTCACTGTTTAGCCTGAAATCTGAATTGCGGCTGCCTAATCCTGAACTTGATGAGCTACAAAAACGAACACCAGCTGAGCCAGCTCCATGTGCTCCACAAAGTGTTGCTAGTTGTGGCTGTTGCACATTGTTTTCTGCAGTGCTTTTGGCCATGTCCCAGAAATCTGTATTGGGGCTACCTAGGCCTGAACTCGTTGCACCTGGTCCAGATCCAACATCTGTACCAAAATCAGCTCCATGAACTCCACAAATAGCAGCCAAGTACTGTTGCTCATCTTCATTAGGGTATCTTCCGTGTTTGATAATATGATTCATCTTTCCAACAAGCATCTTGATCTGAATCTGAAACATTGGGTCAGGTTGACCCATCAGGTTAAAATTTCGGGGGACAGGGAGAACGCCGAAACCGCACAAACCTCTGATCCTATCTTGCTCTAGGGTGACAACTGTGTAATCGCATGCCGCCATGTCATGAATATCAAAGTTTATGTTGTATTCTCGTGGTGCCAGTGGAAGCGAAGATAGTTGAGAAATCGTGCATAGACGACATGCAGGTTTGAAATAGTGATGTACATCCCGAAGGGAAGACAGTTGCATACCGGTTAAACCACCATGAGGATCATTCAGTATGGCAGAAGACCAATTACAATGAGCAAGCCTAATGGTTTCAACTAGTTTAGCCACTTCAGATCTTAGAAGTAGGTTTATCTTCCCAGTTTCTGGTGGGAAGTTTTGTAGAGGGGAACTAATAAATCCGAGGCCTATAGGTTTCTTTCGGTCAAGTATGATAACTGCTGCAATTTTTTGTTGCACAACAGTAGGGTTGTAGAAAAAATCGATGAAATCATTATAGGTCAGGGTAGATTTGTATGGTATTTCTTGAATGTTAACTTGCGTAGTCACAGGACTGTTGTTTAGCTGGAGACGTGGAATGTATCTCTTAACATCAACCTATAGCAATACACACATCAATCATTTAACCATACTAGATCGGGATACTAATTCACATGAACAAGAACAGACCTAAATATGCAGAGTATCAAACACCCAATGCTGTAATAAAATGCATCAACATGTAAGTAATATGCACAATCCATTACAGATAATGAAATTTTCATCATCAAAATTAACAATCTTCAATAGCCTCTTTACAAAAATGGTAAGAAGTCTTATCACACTTGACACTTGTAACATATACTCAATAACCCATCAATAGCAAGTCTTTTTATGTTCCAAAATCTTTACCAAAAGTAAACTTATACAAGGACTTATATGAACACAATATCAACATTGATGATTGCAAACACAATATCAGTATCTTTCAGTATCAACCATAACAGGAAGAAAGATTAAAGAACACAAGATTTAAAGATCTAATGAACAAACAAACAATCAAATGTACAATCTATTAAAGAGTACAGCTACGTTCTTAATGCATACAATCATATACGCATACAAAAAATCAGAAGTTTACCTCGCGGTTTTCGATCACATGAGTTGGTTGATTAAGAATGTGGTTGACAATGGAGATGTCAGAAAAAGTGCAAAAAGCATAGCCACCGGAGCTCATGAAACGTACATTCACATTCGGGTCGAAAATCTTGAAGTAACTCTGCACGCTTGCTTCGGATATGTCGGTCAAGCGACCCACGAACACTTGATTGTCCGTCGCCATATCACCACTACTGTTCGTTCTTGTCTTCTTGAACACTTTCTTGAACACTTCCTCTGTTTCTTCAAGAAATTATTCTTGAACACTTCCTCTGTTTCTTCAAGAAATTATTTTTGAGAGCCTTTAACAATGTGGCTAATTATCGTTGTGTGTATATCTGTGTGTGTGTGTGTGTATATGGAGAGAGGTGTAACAACTAACAAATGAATTTGAATAAGATAATGGCGGTGAAGTAATGAACAACTTCGAGTATATTTTGGTTATTTATAAATGGTTTCCCATAAAATCACTAGAAACTAGAACATGGAACAAAATTATATATTATTTTATTGACCCCATTTTTATTAAATAAATTAAAGTAAAATTTCTTTTTGTGGAATAATCTTTCTATATATTTTATAGGAGTTAAAATTAAATTATGAGTCAAAACAATTGATCATGGCCTTATCACAGTCGAGCCAATGACACTGTCCATTCAACAAGACAGGCAGTTCACATCCTTCATGATTACAAGGAGTTACACCGATTGTACATTGACTTCTATCTATGTGATCCTTTCATGCTATAAAATTCCAGCAGATTTAATTGATTGGTTTTTCCAGCAAAAATCAAAGTGAAACTACTCCACTCTATACCATCCCTTCAAGCTTTTTCGACGAAAATGTTGAGTTTCAACCCAATAAGATGCTATGGATTTGGGTGGTCCAAGATATATATGGTAAAATGATAATTGTATGTGTAGATAATTATTATATATGGTATGTCTTGATCACAAAGTTGGGAAATTAGGTGTCAAGAATTGGAAGACTTGTATAACAAGTATGGTAAGACTTGTAGAACAAGTATGGTAAGTCTTGGTGGCTAAGTTTTGGATGGCTATATATACATAGTCATATTGTATTTGTTTGATAGAGGTGAAAGGTTAAGAGATGTAGTCTTAAGTATTGTTTGGGAGATGCTTGAGTATTGTTGGCTCAGGTATCGGGTTGGGACACCGTTAAGGTGTTATTGTTTTGATGTATTATTGATATTGTTAAGATTAATAATACGAGTTGGGACGTGGGTGTTTCCACGTCAAATATTGTGTGTGTTCTTGTTTTGCGCTTTGGTAGATCTTGTCAATTATTGATTGGTGTGTGTGTGCGCGCTCTGTATTGGTTGTTTGTGAATCTCAAATTGTGTGTAAGTCCCATAACCTAACAAGTGGTATCAAGAGCCAAGGTTTGGGTTTGTGATTGAAGAGGTTGAGGGAAAGTTCGAGAAGGATTTGCTGACAAGGAGATTGCAACTAAAGCGGGTAGAGACAAAGTTACATGCGGTTTGGAGGTTGACTTGCACCTTGGATCAATCCTGTGTTCGGACTCAAGATGGAGGAAGATTGAAGAGGTCATCACAATTGTTTCAATGGCTTGATCAACCAGGTGAACTGTTTGGATGATACTAGTGTTTCTTCAGGAGACCGAAGGATTGTGAAAGCAAGTATTGGGTGACTCAACATGTGGAAGAGCACTCATGGTGGTTGATGCACGTGATTTTGTAGATTGGATACATCGTTATGGTGAAGAACGATGGTTTGGTTTGGAGGATCACTATATGGGTTTTAGCGACACTCAAAGATTGGAAGAGCAAGACGAGGAGATTCTTGTTCGAGGGGAGGCGTTGACGAATGGACGTCGATGGCTTGATTGGTTACCGTTCAATCCGATGTGGGTATTGGGTTGAAGGGGAGGATTGTTGGGTTTCAACCCAATAAGATGCTATGGATTTGGGTGGTCCAAGATATATATGGTAAGATGATAATTGTATGTGTAGACAATTATTATATATGGTATGTCTTGATCACAAAGTTGGGAAATTAGGTGTCAAGAATTGGAAGACTTGTATAACAAGTATGCTAAGTCTTGGTGGCTAAGTTTTGGATGGCTATATATACATAGTCATATTGTATTTGTTTGATAGAGGTGAAAGCTTAAGAGATGTAGTCTTAAGTATTGTTTGGGAGATGCTTGAGCATTGTTGGCTCAGGTATCGGGTTGGGACACCGTTAAGGTGTTATTGTTTTGATGTATTATTGATATTGTTAAGATTAATAATACGAGTTGGGACGTGGGTGTTTCCACGTCAAATATTGTGTGTGTTCTTGTTTTGCGCTTTGGTAGATCTTGTCAATTATTGATTGGTGTGTGTGCGCGCTCTGTATTGGTTGTTTGTGAATCTCGAATTGTGTGTAAGTCCCATAACCTAACAGAAAATGTGTTGACCTGTTATAGGATTGTACATATGATACGATCATACGGTTGACAGTTGTGTCATTTCCCCAGATAAAAATAGGTAGCTTGATCAGTAGCCAGTATCCAACTGGTAACCTTACAGATAAAAATTTCTAAACAAACTAAAGGCTGGACATCAAAAATTCGTTGAATGTTGAGATCAGAGATTAGCTCTGAAGGTACTAAGATATGGTGAGGAGAAGTGTCAATGTACAATTTTTCATCAAATGTTGCTAGTACTAAATTGCTGTTTTCAAGCACCAACTGCAAAGGAGCTCTTTTTTTCGACAAGTATACATGTGTACCATAAGTTTCGTAAATTAGTTTGGCTCAATCTTTGCACACACCTGTGCATCTGATTATGAATTTTGCAGGAAGAAAACATAGGATTTCGAGAATAATATGTTTGCAGATCACTAATGTGGATACCTTTCATCTTAATCTAATTGATCGCTACCAAGAATGTATGATAAAATCTTATTGGCATTAATATTAAATAGTATATGCATTTTTTTCTTTCTAAATAGTATGTGCGATTTAGAACTCTTTTTTTAAAAAAATAGTATAACTAAGCTCTCTCTATTCTCTCTCCTTAAAACAACAGCCGTCGTCTCCTTTTTCCTCCGGCGGTGGCTCCTCCACCGACCGGAGGCCCGATTTCCTTGCTTTTTGTTCTTATTTTCTTCAATAATTAGTTATCCTTGTGCTTAGATCTGAATCTTCGGAGTTTCCGGATTTTTCTTCTCCAATTTGTGGTAGATCCTCGGTTTCTTCCCAAATCCTTGGTGGATCTTCGGTCTCAAGAGGGGTCTGGTTTCTCTAGTTTTTGAAGGTTCCGTTTTCTAGATCTAAGACTTATTTTAGTTTGATTTTTTGTGTAATTTCAATTTTTGTAAGTTCAGTTTGATTTCTCTCCTTGGTGAGAGGTGTTGTTTTTCTCTCCTTGGTGAGAGGTGTGGATTTCTCTCCTTCATTTGTGAGAGTTGGTTCGGATTCAACGATAAGAGCTTGGTCGGAACTTCATTTGTGGTCGGTAGCTCAAACGGATTTTGGCGAAGATATGGAGCGTAGAGCGAGTATCTATAGACATATCATTTTTTTCAGACATCTGCTTATTTGTCTCATTTTGATTATGAAGACGAGCGTGTCATCCTATTCTATGTTTGATCGATTCGATCACTCTTGTAGATGCCGTATGCCTTTTATGTATTGAATTATCATCTTTCATAAAAAAAAAAAAATAGTATAACTATTATAAATTAGGTTCTTTCCTAATCCTTCTAGAACTCTTCTTCTATGCTATATATTTAGAAAAAATGCCAAAAATATCATCTTTTAGATTAAACGATATCCTTTTAGGTTATGAATTCAGATCTATCTCTTGAATTATGGAATTTTAAAAATGTAAAGATATCTCATATATTATAGAAACCAATCTTTAATCCTAAATTTACTTAACATTGTATATGTGGTCTAGATATCATATTTATACTATATTATTATAAGCAAATTAGAGATCTTTTGTAGTTTGTAGTTTGATTAACCAAACTAATCATGATCGTTGGATCTTCAATTCAAATAAATCATGACCGTTAGATAAAATATTACTAAAAATTGTAATATACAGAGGTTTATGGTTCGATTCCCGCCAACAACATACTAATTTATATTTAATACTAAAAATTATTATATACAAAGATTTAACGCTCGAATTCTTCCACTAACATATTAAAATTAATATTTATAATATAATATTACACCATAAATAAATTATAAAAAATTAAAAGTAACTCTTGCTTTGCACGGGTTATAAGCTAGTACATCCTAAATTAAGTGCATAACATTCTACCTGCATAGATTATCTATCACGTTTCTATATGTTATGTCGTTATACAATTTTTATTGTTGATATTTATTATAAATTAATAATCTGAAAGGAACGAATTGTAATAATAAACAGTTGCAATATTATGTGCAAGACACCTGGAGATTTGTAATACCGATATGTTTTGAAAGAAAAATAATTACATGTTTATCAAACCACTATAATAGGAATTCAACATAACATAGCACCATTATGTATTATTTCCCACAATACACAATGTGTTTATAAAAGGGGGATTGAAGACAAATTTAAACTTAAACTTTTGCTAAAACTGCCAAGTACTTTGAAAGAAAATAAAAATGTAAAACTGAAAATAAAAATTTAAGAGTAATTATTGAAAATTTTAAATGATCTTGTTGTTAGTGTAGGTGCCCTAGAGGCAATACATTGTTTCTCGAATAAACCTTATGTCATTTGATTATTAAATAAATGTATTTATTATGACTCTATTTACTGCGATATTTGTTAGCATAATAAATGTCCTTAGAATAATGATACACATTATATAGTTTAAGTTTACAACTTGAATTTGAGATTATATAATATATCATATTCTTAAAGGTCCCTAGTCGAGTATTATTATAAAAGACAATAATAATACATAAATAGACTAGTATGTTTTTGACTGATAACCACATCTCATTGGTTATAGGTATGGAGATACTAAAGTCAATACATAGGTACATGTAGGGTACATGGTACTGGACAGACCCACCGTGAGATTCTTCATGTTAATTAAGTCATAAGAAAGACTCACAGTGATAATGGTGTAATGATCCTTTGACTTGAGATCATTATATTTCTATACGAGGATAATATACTTTGACTACATTAAAAGTTACCTTTGACCGGGTGATGATAAAAGTGGACATCGGGTATATTGTGAATCGTATGAGAAATATGAATGATAGATAAAGGATTTAACCCTCCTATCAGATAGGAGAGATATTATTGGCCTCTTGATTGAGTGAGACTATAAAATGCATGGTCGTGCTCAAATAATGATTTGTCTTAATAGTCTACTCATGTATCAAGTAAACCCGGATTAAATTATGAAGAGGATGACTAAATACATGCCTCGAGTTTAATCTATAATATTTGGTTAAAGGGATTATATTACACGGAAACATTATATCACGAAAGGTTTAATTGGATCACCAATTATTATTATTACTTGGGTAGCAATGATGTATTACTAGATGCCACTCATTGTTTGTAATTTTATTATTGGATATTAAAATTATTGCCAACGTAATAATAACCTAAAGGGTTACACAATAAGAACGTTTTAAAAGGAGTTTTAATTTAAATATTATATTTAAATTAAATAATTAAAATTCGAAATTGATTATGGAATCAGATTTCGTTTTTAATTAAATGATTATAAATTCGAAATTGGATAAATAATTAATTGAGTTGGACTTAATTAATTAAATGTTATTTCGAATTTAATTCATTAAAAAACCCAAATCAGTTTGTTTTAATTGAAGCCCAAGCTGATTAGGGTTAGGCCCATCTTTCTCCCTATAAATACATAAAGATGTATTGGTTAGGTGAACACTTTTTGCAAAATCGTTTTTCTTAAAAAACCCTAGCTGCTCTATTCTTTGAGAGGCTAGAGAGAGAGAGAGGCTGATTTCGGCTAGTACCTGCTCCTTGGATCGTTGGACGATCGAACGTTCGTGTGGACGATTTAGAGACGCGGATCTTGCATCAAGGGTTGCGTGGTGATCACAATCTAGGACCTCCATCTGTCAACCGAATTCGTAAAGCTTCGTAAAGGTACTGATTCTATTCACCATAATCAGCATGTCTTATACATGGATCCTATGATTAGGGTTTCGGATTTTTATTGTTTTTACGACTGTTTTCGCTGCGTTTATGCCCCGAAACCCTTCACTTGTGCACATCTATCTTAGAGTTTTCTATCTATCTCTTGAAAATTCAATATGTTAAAAATATAAACATAAAAAGTTTTCTTACTCTTTACAGTACTTTCTATGGAAATTCGTAAGCAAGAATACTTTAATCAATAAACAAATATAAATTATTTACTTGATCAATATTTTGAGTCTTGTATTTTAGTATCCGTTGAGTCTTTAATATCAGTTGACCATCACTTTAATTGTCATATTTATGTGTGTCCAAATATTTACAATGGTGACACTATAGGTTTCACTCCCATCGATAAATAATTTTGATATCAGTTGTCGAATATCATCGTTTATCCATCGAGCATCTTTTAGAATGATCACTTGATTGTCAATAATTCCGTGCCTATTAATTTCACATATTATTTTTACAAATAAAAATCCTAACTACAATCTATAATATCATGCATTTGCTTATAATTTTTTAGTTTGACATGAATTGAGAAGTAGACATAAAAAGTTACATATTAATTACTTGTAAAAATGCTATTGAACTGTGATTTTTTGTTGATCATGAGTTGGTTATTTAGTTTGAGATCATGTTTTTAGGCATCAACATAAATTTTTAAATGTATATATCACAAAACTCAATTTCACATAATATAATTATATGGTGTAATATAAATATATGTACAATTAATCATTGTAAAATCAATTGTATGTATTTATTAAATGCATAAAAAGTACCACTCTTCAACTATATTTTAGAGAATCGATTATCAAATATATCCTTTGTCATGTACTAAAATGAGATTTTAGGGAATAGATTATCAAATATTTCCATAGCTCTTGTACCAAAATTAGATCTGGTATCAAATAACAAGAAATAAACTAAAAATTTAATATATCTTAATATACACTCATTTTACACATATAAAACATAAAGTGAGAAAAATAATCAAACTACTAGAATGACTACAAATGTACACACACTAATACACGCACACACTGTTGCGCACACAATACTAAATAATTAGAATTAATTAAACAAAAACTATTACAAGTTAATCATACATATTATATCTTACACAATTACAACGGTAAATACATAGGTATTCATCAAACTGGATTTGTGCCGGAAGCATAGGCATTTGCAATATTATGGACAAGGACATCAAACTAGATTTGTAGCGTGAGCATAGGCATTTCCAATATCATGTGCAAGGCACCAGAAGGTTAGTAAAATAGACCCGAATGGAAGATAACTGCATACCAGTAAAATCACAATCAAGGACATCCAACAATGTTGATGACCACTTACAATGTGTCAACCTAATTTTTCCAACCAGTTTGATCAACTCAAGTCTTAGAATAAGGTTTGTGTTGGTGGTCTATACTTAAAAATTCTGTCGTGTAGTATTTGTAAAAGTGAAGCCAACTCAATTGGTTTACGATTTTTGCTGTTTTCGTGGATGATTACAACTGAGATTTTTGTTGCACAACAGTGGTATTGTAAAAAAAGTCTAAAAATTCTTCATAGCTGGGGGCAGGGTAGTAGGGAATGTAGGTCTCCCAAATAGAGGAGATACACCTCTCTCACATCCGAGAAAGTGTAAAATGCATAGACTGACAAGTTCTTGAACCTAATATCCACCAATGGATCAAACTTGAGAAAATACTGAAATACACTCTCTTCGGATATTCTAGATAATCTATCTACAAACAATTTGTGATTTTCAGCCAAATTTTTTCAAGTTTTGATATCTAGATTTTTGCTTATTTATTTGTGACTGAGATAATTTATTTCTCTTACGGTGTGTGTATGAAGAAAGTAGGTTATTATGTGTGTGTTTGTGTATGTTTTTATGTTTGAAAGTGTGTGGGGTGGGGAAGAGAGAATAGTGGTTTGGATTTTGAAAAATGGTGGTGATCGAAGTCAATTGATTTACGATTTTTGCTATTTTCGTGGATGATTAAAACTGAGATTTTTGTTGCACAACAGTGGTATTGTAAAAAAAGTCTATGAATTCTTCATAGCTGGGGGCAGGGTGGTAGGGAATGTAGGTCTCCCTAATAGAGGAGATACACCTCTCTCACATCTGAGAAAGTGCAAAATGCACAGACTGACAAGTTCTTGAACCTAATATCCACCAATGGATCAAACTTGAGAAAATACTGAAATACACTCTCTTCGGATATTCTAGATAATCTACCTACAAACAATTTGTGATTTTCAGCCAAATTTTTTCAAGTTTTGATATATAGATTTTTGCTTATTTATTTATGACTGAGATAATTTATTTCTCTTACAGTGTGTGTATGAAGAAAGTAGGTATGTTTTGTTATTATATGTGTGTGTGTGTTTTTATGTCTGAAAGTGTGTGGGGGTGGGGAAGAGAATAGTGGTTTGGATTTTGAAAAATGGTGCTGGAATGTAACTTTTGGGATATAGTTGAAAATAAGTTTGAGTTAATGAAGTTAAACATACTTTAATATGATGTGTAATCAACAAGTTAATGAACTCAATATATACATACAGACGAGTTACTTTGAAACTGTCTTTGTTGCCTTCCACCACTTACTCTACTTTCCCTTTTCATTTCTATCTTATTCTACATAAAACGAGGTAGTATGAAGTATGGTTGAGAAACTTTTTGTTCGGAATTTGAATGAATATAATTTCCCGTTTTGTCATGTTTCTTTTCTCTTTGACCACTAATTCCCTTAAAAAATTATTACCTTTATTATCTTTGGTATCCAACAATATCATATTTATGATCTAAGTTATAGACTAACTTAAAACCCGTGCGATGCACGAATCTTCTTTAATATAATGGGAACTTTATTTTAATTTGAATTAAAAAATTTAAGACATGAATTTTGTTGGCTTCAAATTTTGAATGATACGATCTAATAATAATTATATATATCTTGTCCGTGATATTTTTAGAAAATGATGGATTTAGTTTGAAAATATTGAAAAGATGAAATATTTTAGCTGAAAAACGTAATCGGTTAGTTATTAGTTATTATAATATTATTATTTTATTATACTTAACTAAAGCTACCCAAATAGGTTTTACTGAAAAAAAAAGGTAAAGTATTTTAGTTGAAAAATGTAATTGGTTAATTGTTATTAATTATAATATTTTATTTCATTAAATAAAATTGTTCATAATGTTTTTACAAAAGGAAAAATTTTAGTTTGAAAAAAAATAAAAGATACTGTATTTTACGTGAAAAGGGAAATTGGTTAGTTATTGAAAAATAGAAAAGGTACGTGTTTTACCTGAAAAAGGAAACATTTTACTTAAATAAAGCTACCTAAACAGGTTTTACTGCAAAAAAAAAAAGAAAGATAATGGGTTAATTATTAGTAATTATAATTATAATGTTTTATTTTATTAAATAGAATTGCTCGTAGTGAAAAAGGAAATTGATTAGTTACTGAAAAATAGAAAAGGTAACATGTTTTACCTGAAAAAAGAAAATTTATTAGTTATTACTCCCTTCATCCCAATTTACATGTTCCTTTTGAAAAAAATACGCATATTAAGAAAAAGGTTGGTTGGATAAGGTTTTTTAATAAATAACCTTAATAAATACATTGAAAAATGAGAATAGAGTTACGTTTTAAAGAAGTAAAGCATTGAAAATACAAATATAGGGGTAATTTTGGAAAATTAGACTTGAATTTGTATAGAAAGAAGAGATATTTGTATGAAAAGAATAGAGGGACATGTAATTTGGGACAATTTTTTTTGTCAAAAGGGACATGTATTTTTGGGACGAAGGGAGTAGTAACTAAACATAATTAAGTAAGGATAATTACGTAAATAGCATGTACAGTTAAGTAAGGGTTTATAAGTAAAATCAACAATTACCATACCAACCAACCAAATTTTGTGAAAAAAGGAAATTGATTAATTATTAAAAAATAGAAACATGTTTTACCTTTATAAGGAAATTTATTCGTTATTAATAATTATAAATAATTAAGTAAGGATAATTATGTAAAATAACATGTACTGTTGAGTAAGGGTAAATAAGTAAAATCAACAGGTACCGACCAACCAAACTTTTAATGTTTCGGCTTTTATATAATAGTATATGTTGATGAGTGGATTTCGTAACAACTTTTGAGAGGTTTGTGGTGAGTTGTAAAGGCTAACGATCAACCAATCTATGGAAAATGGAGGTTTTTTGTGGGGGTTGAACTGAGCTCGAGAGCGTTTAAAAGAATCTCGTGAGTTCCCTTGAGGCTTGTGTCGTGTGTTCTCAAGAATCTCGTAGGTGTATTGCGAGGCTTGTAGTCGTGTTCTCAAGGTGCCTACGTACCCTTGTATATATAGGGATCAAGTTCACGTAGTTCTTTTTAGACTAGAAGTCTGGTTAGGCAGCAATATTCTAGGTTCCTAATTCGTGGGGACCTCCTTTTCTCCAGATTCAGCCACGAATAGGCGACCTAAGTCGAGTAGAACTCAAGTTCTAGTTCGGCTATGAGTGTCTTTACTAGTTCTAATTCTATTGGAAGTATTCAAGGATCATCTGCGCCCAAGGAATACATTCCAACAAGGAGTTGATGTTCACGACTTGCTCCTAAATAATAGGAGGCTTAATCATACGAGAATTCTGCTGGATTAAATCTGTTCTCGTACAGGAAGCTGTCTCTCAGGAACCTGTCTCCCGGGAAGCTGTCTGCAGGAACCTGTCTCTCGGGAACCTGTCTCTCGGAAACCAGAACCTGTCCAGGTCCATTTCACATGATATTTGGCCCCATTTATCTTAAGGAACCTTAATCATAACCCATATTAATAATACGGATTGGATCCTTAAGCCCAATGGGCCCAAATCTAGCCCATGGAGATTTTTTGGCACAACAACTACCCCCCGGTTCCTCGAAGTCATAGGATGCGAAAGGAACCTACATAGCCTGATATTTTAAGGTCCAATCCCTTCAATGCTCCCATGTTTCTTCTAAGTGAACCATGCAGGTCTTTATTTTCTTGCTTGAATCGTGACAAGGGCACAAAGTGAATCCAATTAGGCGCTGAGTGAATCCTTTGACAATGGCACAAAGCGTATCTGATTGGGCACTGAGTGAACTTTAAGAATGTCAATGGAACTAAGTGAATCCAAATAAGGGCATCAAGTGAACCTAGTTGGGCGTTATGTGAACCTATGCTGAGGGCACAAAACGAATCCAATAGGGCACTAGATGAATCTTAAGATTGTCAAGGGAACCACGTGAATCCAAATAAGGGCATAAAGTGAACATAGTTGGGCGTTATGTGAACCTATGATGAGGGCACAAAACGAATCAAATAGGGCACTCGATGAATCCTTAAAAAGGGCACGAGGTTAACCTGGAAAATCATAACTTGATTGCTCGAGAGGCTACTTCATCTTTTAAGCTGCTTTTTGTTTGACTATCCAATATCTGTCTACTAGAGGTAATCTAGGATCAGTTGCGTCCTAGGAGTACTCTCCCACAATGAGTCTGCTTCTCTCTAGCTGGCTTCTAGATCTTTCTATTATCTATGCTCAGGAACCTGGTGCTCAGGAACCCCTCTACAGGAATCTGTACCTGCACAAATAACAAATGTGTTAGTCTAGGGAGTCTTTCTGTAGTTCCCATGTACTTCTTGATGTCCTCATTGCTGCTGCTAGGCTGACCCGGGCTCTTCTGCGGGGAGGAACCTGGTCTTCTTGTAATCTACTCAGCTTTTGGTTCTTCAGGAACCTCTTGATGCTTGTCAACTCTTAATAATCTCTTTGTCTAATACTCATTTCTTCATGTCTGATCTTTATATTTAGTACTGGATACAATCTGTCTCCTGGCTCATACAATACTTGTTGGTTGGAACCTACGACTTGATAGGTCTAAATCTAGCCCATGGTATAATTTTGGGCATAACACTAAGAAAACTGGAAAAAATAGATTAGTAATACGAGCTGAAGAGCTCGTATATAAGTGATGCAAGTATGAATGATTATCTACGTTATATATGTTGCTACCTTCTCAAGTGGCATATCAATTATCTACTTGACTAATTCAACTAACAAGTTCAAGATCATAAGCTAAGCATTTATCTTGTGTAAGCTGTAAACCTATAAGGCATGATAACATCCTAAGCACAAGTTCACATAAATTTCATTTCTAAGGATCATGCAATATGCGCATTAAAGCTATATGTATCTAAGCATGACAAGAAATGTGCATGATAGTTAAGGATATAAAGGCGTGAAAGTAGAACTTATCTGAGCTTCATTGTGCCGGTTTGGATTGAGGTAGTTTCGTTACTGAACCTGGAAGATGGAAACTCTTATATGTGCAAGCTTACTTAGGGGAATTGAGATACCCCCCGAGTCGTCATGACGCGTGAACCTCCTATAGCTTGTTGAAGCGGTTGACTGAAAACTGCTCATTTCGGCGGAATATCACTGAATCTGGAAGATATAAGCTATAAATTACTGGTTGGAAACCGAAAGCTGGAAGCTATTAACTGGAAGCTTCTAATGATCATCAAGGATGTTGAAAGCTGCTTTATTAAGAACCTGTTAGTAGTACGGTACCTATTTCGATCATATACAGGCTTTATAAAATGAGAGTATTCTTCTGTGTATCACTGTGATGAGGGCACAGGGCGAATCCAATTAAGCTCTAGGTGAATCCTGGGAAGGGCACTTAGAGAATTCAATTGGGCGCTAAGTGAATCCTTAGTAGGGCATAAGACGAATCCAGTTGAGCTTTAAGTGAATCCTGAGAAGGGCACTTAAAGAATTTGACTAGGCGTCAAATGAATCCTTTGGTAGAGTATAAGACAAATCCAGTTGAGCTTTAAGTGAATCCTAAGAAGGGCACTTAAAGAATTTAACTGGGCGTCAAATGAATCCTTTTGGCTTTAAGGAGCACGAAGTGAATCCATCCGGGCTCTAGGTGAATCATTGCAAGAGCACGAAGAGAATCCGGTTGGGCACTAAGTGAATTCCTTTATGGCATCAAGTGAATCCTTACAGGCTCTAAGTGAATCCTGCAGAGGGCACAAAGAGAATCTATAGGGCACATGATGAATCATTTCAGACTCTAGGGGCACCAAGTGAATCCGTAAGGGCACTAGGTGAATCTCTTTCAAATGCTGGGGGCACCAAGTGAATCCGTACGGGCACAAGGTGAATCCCTTTGAAGGCTTTTCAGGTACAAACGAGCTTTAGGTTAGGTTACCCATGCTTAGGTTCCCAAAACCTTTAACTAGGTGCCCACATGCTTATGGGACTTTATAATGTGTGCCTACAATTCATAGGGCTTTTCGAAGTGAATCTTTTATGCTTGCAAGTCTTTTCTGACTATCGAGTGCCTGTAGCTGACAGGGCTTTTCTAGGTGAATCTTTCCGGGCTCTATGCAAATCCTTGTAAGGGCATAAGGTGAATCCAACTGGTTGTTTACATGAACCTCTGCTTAGGACAAAAACCGTAACCAATTGGGCACCGAATGAATCCCTAAAAGGGTACAAAGAGAATCCATTAAGATACCAAACAAATGCGCGTGGATGCATGCAGCACCAAATGAATCCTTTTGGGCTCTAAGTGAACCTATATGGGCACATAGAGAATCCATAGGTGAATACATGGATATGCTTATGGAACCTGGTGAGTCCTTCTAGGCTCTAAGTGAATCCTTGGATGGAGCACAAAGAGAATCCAGAAGGGCACTAGATTAATCCTCTAAAGACATGGAGCTCTTGTTGTAAGCACACTTTCTTCTATTCAGGTATCGGCTGGCTGGGAACTTCAAGTAGGAAGCTGCTAATCAGAAAATAACAATTGGCTTCTAACAAATGTCAATGAACCTGGAAGCTGTTACATACAAGCTTCAGGTATATAATAATGAACCTGCAAGATGTCAGTTACAAGAAAATAACGAGTAATCCACTAGACACATATAAATGCAACTAGACCTGGAAGCTGTTACCTATGAGCTTCAGGTGAGTAACACAAAACCTGTTAACTAGGAGGTTTTCTATGAATATGTGAGTATAAAAGGAGAGGTATCACCTGAATCTTTCTGTAGACTGGTCAGATGTGAAGTGGAAGCCTCCGCTAAGATTTGAAAACTCGTTGACGTGTTCATTATGTAAGCTTGCTGTTCTTCAAGATACTAGACCAAATCAATCCTCAAGGTTCCCGAACCAAATATGAGCTATGAGGTTCCCAAACTGCATCCTAGCCGTGAGGTTCCTGAACCAAATCGTGAGCTTCCTGGACCTGATGGTAAGGTTCCTGACCAGAATTCTCAAAATTTTGAAATCCTCAATTTTTAAAGTACCATGTGCTATAGTAATTATACTACCCCCCAGTTCTTCAGGGAAGCTTGTCTTTGATGAAGAACTAACTCCGGGAAGCTTCACAATTCTTCGATAATCTTTAATAAGTCGTCGATCATTCATCCATGAAGTTGAGTACTGTGTGTTTTCTTCAAGATGCTCATATCAGATTCTTGTAGCTACTCTTCATCAAAATCTCCAACTATGTCAAATTTTTCTTAACGCTCGAATAGATACTATAGTTTCTTCACATCATTCCTACTTGTGGCTTTAACATGTCTTCTCTTTTCTTCTTTAACCTCTTACGAAACACGCCGAGAACAAACCTCTATAGCTAATACAAATATCTCAATACAGTACCTCTAAGCTTACGTGAGCTAACTCATTGTAAAAAACGAGAGATACTTAAAGAGATTACTTGCGGGATATTTCTAGCAACTCATTGAATTACGTTCCTTGTTTTACAAGCTAAATATAAGCTCATGTATGACGTAAAATAAGGAAAAGAACTACTCATAATTTCATTGAAAACTACTCGAAAGAAATAGGTTTGCTTGTTAGGGAGGTATACATGCACTACCCCCTTCCCCCAGTTCTAAGGAAATACATATATAAATAAAGGTCTCTCAACAATACTTTAAGAAAACTCTCAAACTTTCAATTTGGTCACCTCAAGCTATCCATTCAGCGAGCTTCCCGGCTTTAATCAATTCCTCAATTTGGTCTTTCAGTGCTCTACATTCGGAAGTATCATGGCAATTATCCTCATGGAAGTCACAATATTTCTTCAGATCTTTCCTTGCTCCTACAGGTAAAGGTGCAGACTTCATAAATATTCCTTCTTTCCCATAAACCGCGAAGATCTGGTCCACTGGAGCGACCAAAGAGGTATAATTGTCGCACTTTGTCTTCAAATTTGCTTTACTTCTTTTGGAGGAAGCTCGATCTCCAATTATATATGCTTGCGGGCTTGGAGACCTCTCTCGTTTGCTTCCTTTGTGACTAGCTTCATCTCCAAGATCTTCTGTTTCTCTCAGCTTCAACAAGGATTCTTCCACACACTTATATAGTTTAGCTTGTTGGTAGAACTCAGCTAGTGTACCATGTTCACGTACTTTTAACTCCTTCCAGAAGTCTGAACCAGCTCTAATTCCAGCAATCAGGAAGCTCATAATGACCTCGTCAGGAGATTTCTTAACTCTGGGAACCTCTGCAATGAAACGCTTGAGGTACTCTGTCAAGGTCTCATCTGCTCTCTACTTGATGTTGTCCAATGTATTGGTTGGGGGTGCAAAAGCCACAGAAGCTCTAAACTGAGTAACGAAGAGCTTCCCCATATTCTTCCAGGAATCTATAGAATATGATGGTAACCTCTTGAACCACTGATGAGCTCCACGTATTGGCATTCAACATCTGAATTTGCATCACTTCATCTTCATCTTTCACCTCAGAGTTCCCACTCAATGCTTTTTCCAAAGAATCTGTTAGCAACAAATGATCAAGATTCTTGGCTACCACGGAATCAACCAAATCAACATTGAAACATTCTTCTTCATCAGATGGAAGCTTCATAGCATTGAACACATTAAAGGTGACATTCTGATTTTGTACCCTCATGGTGAGCTCTCCTTTTTGCACATCGATCAAGGTACTACCCGTAGCTAGGAATGGCCTTCCCAAGATTATGGGAATCTTCTAATCTTCCTCGAAATCCAAGATAACAAAATCAGCAGGGAAGATGAGTTTATCAACTTTCACCAAGACATCCTCCACTATGCCTCTAGGATAAGTAATTGAACGATCAGCCAACTGTAGCGAGATGTTAGTTGGCTTTGGATCCGGTAGACCAAGTTGCAAGAAAACTGACAAGGGCATGAGATTGATGCTAGCTCCCAAGTCACACAAGCACTTCTCAAAGAATAGATTACCAATAGTGCATGGAATAGTAAAACTACCCGGATCCTTTAGCTTTGGAGGCAACTTCTGTTGCAGAACGGCACTACACTCTTCCGTTAAGGCAACGGTCTCTAATGCATCAAGCTTCAACTTACGAGAGAGAATTCCCTTCATGAACTTGGCATAGCTTGGCATCTGTTCAAGAGCTTCCGCAAAAGGAATGTTAATATGCAACTTCTTGAACACCTCGAGGAACTTAGCAAACTTTTTATCCAAATTCTGCTTCTGGAGTCTTCTAGGATATGGAGGAGGAGGATAGATCTGAGTAGACTGATCCACTGAAGCTTGAACAGGTTCCTTGCTCTTCTCTTTGTCACCATCTAGCTCATCCGCTACTAAGTCAAATTTTTCAAATTCAGGCATTGCAGAATTTTCCACTTGCTGATTCTGCACTTCTTCATCTTCTTTAGCGGCTGATTTAGGATCTGATGTAACCTTTCCCGATCTCAAAGTTACGGCCTTCACCTGCTCCTTGAAGTCCCTCCTACCTGGATTTGCTTCCGTATCACTGGGAAGAGTTCCTTGTGGCCTACTACCTAAAGCACTTGCAATCTGTCCTATCTGAGTTTCCAAGAGCTTCTGACCAGCTTGTAGGTTCTTTAATGCTATCCACATCTCATCAGATTTATCATTAGATGATTGCCCCGCATGGGTCTGAGGTTGTTGCTGTTGAAATCCCGGAGGTTGATGATAAGTGGATTTATATCCACTTGGAACATTCTAAATCGGCTTAAATTGATTGTCTTGGGCTCAAGTTTCTTGTAGTTTTGATGTATTTTGTTTAGTTGTGCAGATTTACAAGGATATTGATTATGGTGGATGTTTTTGTCGTTTTTGGAGATTTAATTTATTAAAATTCGGATTTATTGGGCTGCACGCGCGAGATTCACTGTTTGGGCCATATCTTGAGTTCTATAAGTCTGTTTTCAGCCCGTAAGCAGTCCACGCGAAGATAACGAGATTCTCTATCATTCTAAGGTGGTTCAGAGGCCCAATTACGTTTGTGACGTTCCAGAAAAACAGAAGAAAAGTCAGCTACGAATTTCCTTAAGAAAACAGAATCAGTTTAGGAAACGTCTTTTGCAGAAATTCTGTTTTAACTCTATTTTGGGTATTTTCTTGCTGGGCAAGACTTTTAGAGCCTATTTAAACACATCCTACCAATGTAATAGATATATACAGATTATCATAGTTTTATTATTGTAACCAGCTTAGATCTGCATGGGAGAAAAGGAGAGAAGGGTTCAACGCTCGTGACAAGCAACGGATCTAGATCTACTTCATCCTTTGTTCTAGATTTGTTTTTCTTAAACTCTTGTTTATTAATATAATTACGTCTTTTATTCATATCTTGTTATTTATCATGTTTTCATCAAATCCCACGATGATGAACGGTTCAATTATGGGCTAATTGTTGTCGTGGGATCCTAGTGGATTTATCTATGTAGCTTAGTAGTTTGCATGCCTTAAAGATTTATGTGTGGTGAATTCTTGATATCCTCGTATGGTTAATCTTAATGCTTTTGGATGCGTAGCTAACATCTAAACTGAATTGTTAATCTCTTGTGAAGTGAAAGTGGATCTTGAGATTTAGAACTTGCCATGCTAGCATAGGTTCATAATTGTTATCAATATGATTGTGGTGTGAGATGAAAATACTTATACTGCCCTATGTGATCTTTATGGATAACTTGTTCTTCAACCGTTATGTTTTCAAATTCTATAGACATATAGGGTCTAAGCATAATTGGTGTCTATTCATCTTCTATCTCTTTTGTGGATGTATGTTTAGTTTGGTATGCGTATGCTGACAGGTAGCGTATACTTGTTTCGTGTTATCCGATCAGATATCAAAACCATCGCATGTTTTAATTAAAGGCTGCAACTCTAAGTGAAGTAGATGATGAAACTAGGGTTCCATGTTTTATTCTCATATTAGTAATTCGATTTCAATCTCTTTAATTAGTTAATCTTAGTTTGATAGTTAATTTAGTAGTTAAATAAAATCCAAATTGTTATTTGTCTTAGCAGTGAATTAAAACCATACATTGTTGCATAGGCATATTTGCTGATTTGAGCACCATTCTAGATCTCTGTGGGAACGAACTTGATTTTTAATCATATATTACTTGTGACAACGTGCGCTTGCGTGATTTTGCATAACAAGTTTTTGGCGCCGCTGCCGGGGATCATCGGTGTTTTTATTTTAGTTTATGTGCTTGTCATCAGTGGTCGTTAGCGTTCACTGACTCGGATTACTTATTTAGTTTGTTTGTTTCGTGGTGTTTCAGGTACTTGAGTTTGTATGCGAACACGCTTACAAGCTCGTTTGGAAGAACTGGCGGAAGACGATCTTGTAGAGAATAAAGAGAATAAAGAGGAATCTGAAACTACAGTAGCAATGGCAGATGCAGCAGCAGCTAAGGCTTTGAGGGAGTATTCTCAGCCAAAACTCAATGATATCCAGTCTAGCATTATTAGACCAGCTATTGCAGCGAACAATTTTGAGATCAAGTCTGGCACAATTCAGATGGTGCAGAATTCAGTCCAGTTTGGGGGTGCTTCTACGGAGGATGCCAACATGCATGTTCGGGACTTTATTGAAATCTGCGACACTTTCAAGTGTAATGGTGTGACGGATGATGCTATCAGGTTGAGGCTTTTCCCATTCTCTCTGAGGGATAAGGCTAAGAGCTGGCTACACTCTCTACCACCTGGTTCCATTACTACATGGGAAGATCTTGCTCAGAAGTTCCTTACTAAATTCTTCCCTATGGCGAAAACTGCAGCATTAAGGAACCAGTTGACTCAATTCCAACAGCAATCTGGCGAGACCTTGTGTGAGGCTTGGGAACGCTACAAGGAGATGCTACGGAAGTGTCCTCATCATGGCATGCCTGATTGGATGGTTATTAATGGGTTCTACAATGGTTTGGGAGCACAATCTAGGCCTTTGCTAGATGCAGCATCAGGAGGAGCTCTTTGGGCGAAGAGCTATGATGAAGCTTATGAACTTATTGAGATGATGGCTGCTAATGAATATCAAAATCCAACCCAGAGACTATCTCAAGGCAAGGCAGCAGGAATTTTTGAAGTAGATACAGCTACAATGATTACGGCTCAGTTGAAAGCTCTTGCTATGAAAGTGGATTCTCTTGCTAATTATGGAGTTCAGCAGGTGGCTAGTGTTTGTGAGTTATGTGCGGGCGCATATGAGACGAATCAGTGTGCTATCTCTCCTGAATCAGTACAGTTCGTGAGTAATTTTCAGAGACTTGCTGCACCAGTTCCAGCCACTTATCATCCTAATAATCGGAATCATCCTAACTTCAGCTGGAGCAACAATCAAAATACTCATCAATCTTATCAGCAAGCGAAGCCGTACAATCAAGGCTATCAACAGCCTTATGCTCCAAGGACACCATATCAACCTCCGGGATTTCAGCAGCAACCCCAGGCTCATGCGGGGCAATCTTCTAATGAGATGGATGATATGAGAGTGATGATAAAGAACCTGCAAGCTGGCCAGAAAGTTTTGGAAACTCAGTTGGGGCAGATTACAAGTGCCTTGGTAAATATGCAACAAGGAACTCTTCCAAGTGATACGGAGGGTAATCCAGGCAAGAGGGAGGTTCATGAGCAGGTGAAGGCTGTTACTTTGAGATCTGGAAAAGTCACGAGTGATCCTAAATCAGCAACTGAAGAAGATGAAGATGTTCAGAATCAGCAGGTTGAAAAATCTGCAGTGCCAGAAATTGAGAAATCTGACTTAGTGGCTGATCAGCTTGATGGTGAGAAGAGCAAGAAACCTGTTGAAAAGACTACTCCGGAGCAATCTTCAATGAATACTCAGATCTATCCACCTCCGCCATTCCCTGGACGTTTGAAGAAAAGTCAAGAAAAACAATTTCAGAAATTTATGGATGTCTTCAAGAAACTGTCCATTAACATTCCTTTTGTTGAAGCGTTGGAGCAGATGCCAAGATATGCAAAGTTCATGAAGGATATTTTGTCAAGGAAGAGAAGATTGGAAGATTTTGAAACAGTGGCATTGACGGAGGAGTGTAGTGCAGTTCTGCAGCAGAAATTGCCACCTAAACTTAAAGATCCAGGAAGTTTCACTATTCCATGCACTATTGGCAACCTTTCATTCAGCAAGTGTTTATGTGATTTGGGAGCTAGTATTAATCTCATGCCCTTGTCTGTTTTCAAGCAACTTGGTCTACCGGAGCCAAAGCCAACTAACATCTCTTTGCAGTTGGCTGATCGATCTATCACTTATCCGAGGGGCATAGTAGAGGATGTTTTGGTAAAGGTTGATAAGCTAATATTTCCAGCTGATTTTGTTATCTTGGATTTTGAAGAAGATAAGAAGATTCCCATAATCTTGGGAAGACCGTTCTTGGCTACAGGAAAGACTTTGATTGATGTGCAAAAAGGAGAGCTTACAATGAGGGTGCAAGATCAGAGTGTCACCTTTAATGTGTTCAAGGCCATGAAATTTCCAACAGAGGATGAGGAGTGTTGCAGTGTGGAAATAGTTGATACAGGTCAGAGACAGAGGTTTGATCAGTTGCTGAGTGAGAAATCGGACAGTTCTTCGCTTCGTGATCTTTCGAGTGTAAAGCTTGGAAAACTTCCACCACATTTGAGGTATGTCCTTTTGAATAATGAGCTAGTGATTTTTGAAGAAGGGCATGATAACGTGTTGCGAAGGTGGAAAGCAGATGTTAAGGAAGAAGAAATTTTTGTTCAACCGGTTGAGTTGGAGAAGCATTTTAGAGGTGTGAAGAAGAAAAAGAAAAAGATTTGGCCGTTGGGAAGTAAAATTAGGTTGAAGTCTGATGAAAGAAATTTGTGGAATGCGAGCAATCAAGATGTCAACGTTCGTATGAGTGGTTTGTCTGTTGAGAATGGTTCAGTTATTCTTTTGAAACCGCCTTGATTTGAGGAAGTAACGTCAAGCTATTGACGTTAAAGAAGCGCTTCGTGGGAGGCAACCCATGCATTAGTATAGAAAAAAAAAAAAAAAAGAGAGAGAAAAAAATTTTGAGTGTTGGAAAAAAAAAAAAAAAATTGAAAAAATCGAATTTTTTGGGTGTCACGCAGGAGCAACCTGCGTTACAGGGCAATTTGCGCGCCTGTTGCGCAAGTTGCGCCTGCGCAACTGACTGTGAGGCAAGTTGCGCCTCTGAGGCGCAGGAAGCGCTAGCGTGTCTGTTGATGAGGCAAATTGCCTCCACTTTCTGCAGTCTGCGCGTGATCAGCCTTGGTCAGAAAAATAGTTCAGCGTTTGTTTGTCAGTTGCGTGTGTTGCTGTTGTATGTTTATATATAAAAAAAAATCTTTCATCCCCCATTCTTTTTATACCCCCATTCTTTTCCTATCTCTATTTCAAAAACTCCCCATCTTTTCTCCAAAAAATTCTAAACCTATTTCTATTCTAATTCTTATTTCTTATTATTTATTATTATTATTATTATTATTATTATTATTTTCTTTATTATTATTATCTTTCGTATTATTATTATTATTTATTATTCTTATTATTAATATTATTATTTGTATTTTTATACCCACCTAAAAATCCAATTCCTCTTCTATTTTATTTAAATCTCTAAATATTCAATTTTAAAGAGGAATTAATTGCAAGTTCACCTCTTTGATTCGTATTGGGTAAATCTTTTTCTCTAATATTATTTTTATTACGAATTTGTGTTCTTGTCAATTGTGGGTTTTGTAGTATTCAGGCAAGGTGACCAGTCTATGGAGCTCGTGCGCAATATCCTCCACCAGATTCATCCGAGGAGGGCGACTGCTTCGGTATTCAGGTATGTTTTCTACTATCCCTTGTATTTACTTCCATTCAATGAGGACATTGAATATTTTAAGTTTGGGGGTGGTTTGAGGGATTAGTAGTTGTTGTTGTATTATTTGTTCAAGTAGGATTTCATGCTTTGCATATTAGAAGTAGTAAATTATGCATTTATGTTCGTGTTATCTACGTTTGTTTCATATAGGACATTCTGTTTTTATGTTCGTAGATCATGTGAGTTCATAGTAGTTTGCATTTGCACCCATGCTTGATAGGAATTTTGTGTTGTTGACGCTTTTGATTGAGAAGTGATATGCTTTGTTCTTGTGCACACACATACACTAGTAAGTTGAAGCTAGTAGACTTTTTGAATGTTGTAAGTAATTAGAAGGACATGAATATGTGCAAGATGATTTAGTTTGCATGCTTTGAATACAAGTTGGTGCGTTAGAGAGATTTTTGCTTGGGATTGAGTATGTTTTTCCACCAAGTGAGATTTTGAGCCTTATTGCTTATTGCATATTTGCAATTTATTCGTTTGCTTGAGTGTCCATGGATTGTTTGCATTGCTAGCAGTTGTTTGAGGTCTTTCTTGAAACGCATGACATTATTTGACGATTAAAATGATAAAGGCACTTAGGAATAACCGCATATTTTCCCATATTACCATACCATGTTTACATGATCAATTAGTTAACCCGTTGAGCTTAATCCTATTTTTTCGGTGACATACCACATTACTTGCCTAGACCTTTTTCTTGTATTGGCCTTACATTAATTTGAACCCATATTGTCAAAGGCTAGTAAAGTGCTCAAGGGAGTAATAAGGTGTGTAAGGAGGGGTTTATTGTTGGTCTTACTATTGGGGAAAATATTGAAATTGGGTTTGGTTGTTTACTTGATAGTCGGCATATGTAATAAATTATGGGATCATTGTTATTGTTTATATTATTGTTTGTGTTCTATTTAGCTCTCGAGAAAAAAAAAATACAAAAAAACAAAAGAAAAAAAAGAAAAGAAAAAAAAATATGAAAAAAAAAAGAAAAAAAATATATTATGAGAGCATGTTTGTGTTTGTTACGATCCTATTTCAGTCGACTAGTCGAGTGTTTGTCTTAGTAAAATTATGTGGGGGGAAAATATGGTGTTGTGTATGATTTATTATGGTACTTACTAGCTTTTGACACTACACCTGTTTTGGCTTATTTGACATACCTTGTCCCTAGCCCCATTACAACCCAATTAAAGACCTTTTGATTATCGTCATTGATGTATGTTGTGTTAAGAGTTAGATTGATACCAAATGTCAAGCGTGTTTATGATTTTGTTGGAATTGAGTGATACACTTACCCTTGTTCTTGAGTGAAAATTCTTTTGTGAGTGGATTGTGAGTGTTTGCTTGTTTTTGCGTATGAGATCCCGAGTTTTGTCTCAAAGATGTACTCTTGTAGGCTTAGCATGTTTACTAACTTATTCTTACAGTTGACATGGACTTGTGAGAACTTATGCATGTTCATTGAGTAGACTATGTGAATACTTGCACTTTCGACACCAAGACATTGCATATTTACTTTGATTCTTAAGTTGATATGGCATGAGAGGATTTGAAGGTATGGTAGGATATTAGTATTAGATTAATTGCATTTTTCATATTAGTTGCATTCATGCATTGCATTGCATTAGGTTAAATGGATTTTGTGGGTACATTCGCTATAGGCCCTCACGAGACCTTACTCGTCCACTAGGGCTGCCTAGGGGTTTAAAGGGCTTGTTGCATATGCCAAATGCAACCGTGATCACCTACGGAAGTGGTACTAGTTAGTTAGTTGTAATTGTTAATGCTTGAGGACAAGCATCGGTTTAAGTTTGGGGGTGTGATAAGTGGATTTATATCCACTTGGAACATTCTAAATCGGCTTAAATTGATTGTCTTGGGCTCAAGTTTCTTGTAGTTTTGATGTATTTTGTTTAGTTGTGCAGATTTACAAGGATATTGATTATGGTGGATGTTTTTGTCGTTTTTGGAGATTTAATTTATTAAAATTCGGATTTATTGGGCTGCACGCGCGAGATTCACTGTTTGGGCCATATCTTGAGTTCTATAAGTCTGTTTTCAGCCCGTAAGCAGTCCACGCGAAGATAACGAGATTCTCTATCATTCTAAGGTGGTTCAGAGGCCCAATTACGTTTGTGACGTTCCAGAAAAACAGAAGAAAAGTCAGCTACAAATTTCCTTAAGAAAACAGAATCAGTTTAGGAAACGTCTTTTGCAGAAATTCTGTTTTAACTCTATTTTGGGTATTTTCTTGCTGGGCAAGACTTTTAGAGCCTATTTAAACACATCCTACCAATGTAATAGATATATACAGATTATCATAGTTTTATTATTGTAACCAGCTTAGATCTGCAAGGGAGAAAAGGAGAGAAGGGTTCAACGCTCGTGACAAGCAACGGATCTAGATCTACTTCATCCTTTGTTCTAGATTTGTTTTTCTTAAACTCTTGTTTATTAATATAATTACGTCTTTTATTCATATCTTGTTATTTATCATGTTTTCATCAAATCCCACGATGATGAACGGTTCAATTATGGGCTAATTGTTGTCGTGGGATCCTAGTGGATTTATCTATGTAGCTTAGTAGTTTGCATGCCTTAAAGATTTATGTGTGGTGAATTCTTGATATCCTCGTATGGTTAATCTTAATGCTTTTGGATGCGTAGCTAACATCTAAACTGAATTGTTAATCTCTTGTGAAGTGAAAGTGGATCTTGAGATTTAGAACTTGCCATGCTAGCATAGGTTCATAATTGTTATCAATATGATTGTGGTGTGAGATGAAAATACTTATACTGCCCTATGTGATCTTTATGGATAACTTGTTCTTCAACCGTTATGTTTTCAAATTCTATAGACATATAGGGTCTAAGCATAATTGGTGTCTATTCATCTTCTATCTCTTTTGTGGATGTATGTTTAGTTTGGTATGCGTATGCTGACAGGTAGCGTATACTTGTTTCGTGTTATCCGATCAGATATCAAAACCATCGCATGTTTTAATTAAAGGCTGCAACTCTAAGTGAAGTAGATGATGAAACTAGGGTTCCATGTTTTATTCTCATATTAGTAATTCGATTTCAATCTCTTTAATTAGTTAATCTTAGTTTGATAGTTAATTTAGTAGTTAAATAAAATCCAAATTGTTATTTGTCTTAGCAGTGAATTAAAACCATACATTGTTGCATAGGCATATTTGCTGATTTGAGCACCATTCTAGATCTCTGTGGGAACGAACTTGATTTTTAATCATATATTACTTGTGACAACGTGCGCTTGCGTGATTTTGCATAACAGTTGATATGGTGCCCTATAAGGCTGTTGATAGCCTTGATTGTACGGCTTCGCTTGCTGATAAGATTGTTGAGTATTCTGATTGTTGCTCCAACTGAAGTTAGGATGATTTCGATTGTTGGGATGATAAGTGGCTGTAACTGGTGCAGCAGGTCTCTGGAAATTACTCACGAACTGTGCTGATTCGGAAGAGATAGCACACTGATTCGTCTCATGTGCGCCCGCACATAACTCACAAACACTAGCCACCTGCTGAACTCCATAATTAGCAAGAGAATCCACTTTCATAGCAAGAGCCTTCAACTGAGCCGTAATCATTGAAGCTATATCTACTTCCAAAACTCCTGCTACCTTGCCTTGACAAAGTCTCTGGGTTGGATTCTGATATTCATTAGCAGCCATCATCTCTATAAGATCATAAGCTTCATCATAACTCTTCGCCCAAAGAGCTCCACCTGATGCTGCATCTAGTAAAGGTCTAGACTGTGCTCCCAACCCATTGTAGAATCCATTAATAACCATCCAATCAGGCATGCCATGATGAGGACACTTCCTTAGCATCTCCTTGTAGCGTTCCCAAGCCTCACATAATGACTCACCAGATTGCTGTTGAAATTGAGTCAACTGGTTCCTTATTGCTGCAGTTTTCGCCATAGGGAAGAATTTAGTAAGGAACTTCTGAGCAAGATCTTCCCATGTAGTAATGGAACCAGGTGGCAAAGAGTGTAGCCAGCTCTTAGCCTTATCCCTTAGAGAGAATGGGAAAAGCCTCAACCTGATAGCATCATCCGTCACACCATTACACTTGAAAGTGTCGCAGATTTCGATAAAGTCCCGAACATGCATGTTAGGATCCTCCGTAGAAGCTCCCCCAAACTGGACTGAATTCTGCACCATCTGAATTGTGCCCGGCTTGATCTCAAAGTTGTTCGCTACAATAGCTGGCCTAACAATGCTAGACTGAATGTCATTGAGTTTCGGCTGAGAATAGTCCTTCAAAGCCTTAGCTGCTGCTGCATCTGCCATTGCTACTGTAGTTTCAGATTCCTCTTCCTTATTCTCTTTATTCTCTACAAGATCGTCTTCTGCCAGTCTTTGTAAACGAGCTTGCGAACGTGTTTGCATACAAACTCAAGTGCCTGAAACACCACGATACAAACAAACTAAGTAAGAATCCAAGTCAGTGAACGCTAACGACCACTGATGACAAGCACATAAACTAAAAATAAAACACCAATGATCCCCGGCAGCGGCGCCAAAAACTTGTTATGCTAAATTCACGCAAGCGCACGTTGTCACAAGTAATATATGATTAAATCAAGTTCGTTCCCACAGAGATCTAGAATGGTGTTCAACTCAGTAAATATGCCTATGCAACAATGTATGGTTTTAACTCACTGCTAAGAAAAGTAACAAATTGGGGTTGTTTATCTAAATTATACTAAGATGCGAATTATAAAACTAAGAATTAACTAATTAACGAGAATAAAAATCGAATTACTTATATGAGAATAAACATGGAATCCTAGTTTCATCATCTACTTCACGTAGAGTTGCAGCCTTTAATTAAAACATGCGATGGTTTTGATATCTGATCGGATAACGCGAAAAGAGTAAAAGTTACCTCTCGGTATACTAGTACCAATCTACACATACATCCACAAAAGAGATAGAAGATGAATAGGCACCTATTATGTTTAGACCCTATATCTCTATAGAATTTGAAAACATAAAGGTTGAAGCACAAGTTATCCACTTAGATCACATAGGGTAGCATAATATCTCTATTCATGCCACAAATCATGATGATTAACATCAACCTATCCTATGCTAGCATGGCAAGTTCTAAATCTCAAGATCCACTCTCGTTTAGCAAGAGATTAACAGATTAGATGTTCGCGACGCACCTAAATACCATAAGCACAACCATACAAGGATATCAAGAATTCACCACACATAAATCTTTAAGGCATGCAAACTACTAAGCTACATAGATAAATCCACTAGGATCCCACGACAACGATTAGCCCATAATTGAACCGTTCATCGTCATGGGATTTGATGAAAACATGATATAAAACAAGATATGGAAGAAAGACGTAATAATATTATAAAAATAAAGAGTTGAGAAAACAAATCTATAATCCAACGTATACAAAAGATGAAGTAGATCTAGATCCTTGCTTGTCACGAGCGTTGAACCCTTCTCTCCTTTTCTCTCTTGCAGATCTCAGCTGGTTACAATAATAATGCGATGATATCTAAATTACAATGGTAGGATGTGTTTTTATAGGCTCTATATTTCTTGCCCAGCAAGAATTTTATCTTCTATTACAATTAGAATTTAATTAAGGTGCTAAAACCTGCCCGGAATATAATTAGAACTTGAAAAGGGCAAAACAGTAATTTCCAGGCCATGCTTCACAAAGACTACACGCGTGAATTTATTCAACACATTACTTGCACGTGATTCCTATCCCAGGTTGTAGAAAATCTCTCAAGCTTCGCGTGGGCAGTAATATCGCTGAAAACGGACTTACAGAACTCCATATATGGCCAAAACAGTGTAAGCTGCGCAGCCTTCCCAGAAAATCCGAATTTTAATCAATTAATTCCCAAAAAATTATAGAAGCATCCACCTTAATCAACATTCTCTTAAACCTGCACAACTAAGCAAAACACATCAAAACTACAAGAAACTTGAGTCCAAGACAATCAATTTAAGCCGATTTAGAATGTTTCAAGTAGATATAAAATCCACTTATCACACCCCCAAACTTAAACCGATGCTTGTCCTCAAGCATTAACAATTACAACTAACTAACTAGTACCACTTCCGTAGGTGATCACGGTTGCATTTGGCATATGCAACAAGCCCTTTAAACCCCTAGGCAGCCCTAGTGGACGAGTAAGGTCTCGTGAGGGTCTATAGCGAATGTACCCACAAAATCCATTTAACCTAATGCAATGCAATGCATGAATGCAACTACTATGAAAATGCAAGATCCCCTTCAAACTCACCAAAACCAACTAACAAACAAATATCTCAAAGAATGTAACAAATCCAAGCAGAGCTCGACTAAATCCCCGTATACTAACAAATACATGAACAGAAACGTGCGTGTGTGCGATGCTCATCAGAAATACTCCCAAAACTAGGTCAAAAATCATACATGCTTTCCGTCAAGACAATCACAGGTTTATAATCAGAATAGACTGTAGACACTCCATAACCTAGGAACACCTCCACCCTTATCCAAGGTAGACAGAAACTCATGCTTTATTACTATGACACATAATAGAATATACAATACGCATGCTTATTTAACCGTGCAATGAATGAGACCCCAAAAGGCTTATACAATAATACCCATGTAGCGAGTGTTAGGTCAGCAATCCCAAACCACAAGGGCTTTAGGTTACTAGGACTAAGTCCCCTCAGACTTAATTACTCGAGTATTAAAGAGCTCACTCTGGTTAATTTTGCATATGAACAAATAACTTATTGACTTTTTTTTTTTCTCTTTTTTTTTTCTTTCTTTTTTTTTTCTTTTTTTTTTTCTGCAATCTGGAATGAGCCTTTCTCATTTCCAACCCTAGACTACTCATATAAATATGAGCCGGCTACTAGCCATTTGACGCCTAGCCATTATTAACAATTATGAACAACTAGCATGAAAATTCCTGGTTTCCCCCAAACTTAGACTTTAATGTTCCTACGCTATAAAGGGAATAACGAAAATTCTAAATATAAACAAGTGATTAAATCTCAAAACATCCCACAGGCATGACCCTAACCTAGCCCAAAAGCACCCCAAAGAGACTGTGTAATAAATTTTGTTCCCGTAACATGCAAGTCAATTTCATAGAAACTATAAATCAGCCCTCTACTCATCATCATCACACCCAAATCAACATCCACCTATCAATCAGAATCAGCTCGTCCTAAGGGATCATGAAATATGCATGCCATGAAAATGCAACTAAATGAAAACTCACATGGTATACGAAAATAAAACAAAATGTCCTATATGAACACACGTAGATAATACGAACATAACAATCATGCATGAACTATCACTACTATGCAAACATGATATCCTATATGAACACAAAATACAACAATATATATACAACTACTAATCCCCCAAACCACCCCCAAACTTAAAATATTCAATGTCCGCATTGAATGGAAGTAAATACAAGGGATAGCAGAAAACATACCTACTCGTCCTCCTCTTCGGAGGAATCAGAATCTGGCGGTGGATACTGCGTACGAGCTCCATAGACTGGCCACCTCGCCTGAATACCTGCATCTCTCAAAGCTGTAGCCATATCTTGAGCATACTCCCTGTTACAAGCATGTATAGCATCCATCCGCCTATACAAACGCCTAAAGTGGGCCTCCAAAACTCTCGGTACTTCCGAACCCTGTGGCTGAGCGCCCGCTCCATTACCACTAGCACCATCAACATCAACAATATAACCAAGCCCCCTCAGATGTGGAACCCCACCTTGCCAGTCAGGCATTCGATCAATAGACACATCAGTAATGGAAGGCAAAGGTGACTGCAACTCCTCATCCGCACCCCAGATAACACCACTAACCTTACATAAACCAGCTATAACAGAAGCATGGGGCATCGATGATAGCGCATGAGACTTTAAAAACCGTAGAATATTCTGATGAACAATATAGGCTACATCAATGTACTTCCCCTTTAGAATGCCCCAAAGAAGAATCAATCTATCAACTGTGACCTCACCTATATGAGAAGTAGGCATAATATTCGCACAAAGGAATGCATACCATGCACGTGCAAATTTATTCATAGCAGAAGACAGAAAATTAACCGGCGCAGTGGTTCCCAATTTATACTTCCAAACCGTACCAGGAACACATAACTCACGAACAATTGCCTCCAAATCCACATCCTTACTAGTCTTCCTTGCCCAATCTTCATCCCCTACAAGCTTCGGTGGTTGTCCCAAAATTGCACGAATTGCATCAACACTATACCCCACCTGTTTACCTCGAACCACACACACCTCATCCGGCTCACCCTTAGCATTAGCATAAAACTCCCTAACAACATTCACCGGAACTGGAGCAGGTGCCTTACAAATCTCTCCCCAACGTAACTCACAAATAACATCAACCAACCCATAATGACGAGTTGATAAAAACCCCCTTTCTTTCGCCACCGACCTAGACAACAACCGATTATACTCAACCTCCGCATCCGGAGAAGAAAATCTCTCCACCCTAATAGAACCACCCCTCATTCGCTTAGGCGCCATAATAACCAAAACCCCACTCAACAATAGCACCACCACCAACCACCAAGAAATATCCCACCAAAAACCACCAAACCAAATCACACCAAAAATACCCACGTAACAAGAATAATACAAAAACCCCAATTTACAAGAACACAAATTCGTAATAAAATAAAATAGAGAAAAGAATTCCCACTACGAATCAAAGAGGTGAACTTGTACTAATTTTCCCCCAAACTTGAATTTTTAAGAGATGTAGAGGAGGTAGATAATGAATTGGGTGTGTATGTATGGGTATATATAGGCCATGGAGTGATAGGATGAATATAAGAATTTTAATGTGAAAAGGAAAAAATTTGGGTGGAATTTGGAATTTGATATAGGATAGAAAAAATATTTAATGGATAAAAGAAAAAGATTTAGAAAAGAAATAGGAATTTGAAATTTTTTAGGAGAGATGAGGGGTTTTGGAATTAAAATAGGAAAAGATTTAGGGAAGAGATGGGGATATAAAAAGATTTGGGGTGAGAAAAGAATTTTCTTTTTTTATACATGCACAACTCACGGTAGAACCAGTGAACAAGGTGGAGAAATTTTTTTTTTCTGACCATTCTGACCACGCGCCAGTTGCCTGAGTGAGGGGCAACCTGCCCTACTTCCAGATGCGCTAATGCAACTTGCGCCTCAGGGGGGCAAGCTGCTTTCCTTCCAGAAACGCATACGCTAGTTGCGTTACAGCGCCGCAATTTGCCTCCATTCCAGAAACGCATACGCAAGTTGCGTTACTGACCTGCAATTTGCTCAGAATTCGATTTTTTTTTTGAAAGAAAGAAAGAGGTAATAATGTATACAACAAAGCTTGGGTTGCCTCCCAAGAAGCGCTCGTTTAATGTCATTAGCTTGACATTCTTCCGAAAAATCACGAACGAGATAAAACAGCGGCAACCTTCTCACGGTTTACCATACCACCAAAATAAGGCTTAAGTCTATGTCCATTCACCTTGAAAGAATCATCAATAGAACCTCTAAATATCTCCACTGCTCCACTAGGAAATACTTCCTTGACTGTAAACGGACCTGACCACTTTGATTTGAGCTTACCCGGAAAAAGTTTAAGACGAGAATTATAAAGCAACACTTGTTGACCCGACACAAATGACTTATGCACCAACTTCTTATCATGCCACCTCTTAACCTTCTCCTTGTACATTTTCGCATTCTCATAAGCCTGTTCACGAAATTCTTCAAGCTCATTTAACTGAAGTAGACGTTTCTCACCCGCAGCCGAAATATCCAAATTCAATTTCTTCAACGCCCAATAGGCCTTGTGCTCTAGCTCGGCCGGTAAATGACATGCCTTACCAAACACCAACTGATAAGGAGACATACCTAGGGGTGTTTTGTAAGCAGTTCTGTACGCCCAAACCGCCTCGTCTAACTTCAATGACCAATCCTTACGAGATGGATTCACCACTTTCTCGAGAATTCTTTTGATTTCACGATTAGAAACCTCCGCTTGACCATTAGTTTGGGGATGATAAGCAGTGGCAACACGATGCGTCACATTATATTTTGTCATCAATGTAGTAAACTGACGATTACAGAAGTGTGTCCCCTCATCACTGATTATAGCTCGCGGAGTTCCAAAACGTGTGAAAATCTGCTTGTGAAGAAAATTCAGCACTACCTTAGCATCATTGGTTGGTAAGGCTTTCACCTCAACCCATTTAGACACGTAATCCACAGCTAGCAATATATACTGATTATTGCAAGACGAAACAAACGGCCCCATGAAATCAATTCCCCACACATCAAAGATCTCAACTTCAAGAATAGTATTCAGAGGCATCTCATTCCTCCTAGAAATATTACCAACCCTTTGACATCGATCACAACCCATCACGAACCTGTGAGAATCTTTAAACAGAGTCGGCCAATAGAATCCCGCTTGAAGTACTTTCTGAGCTGTTTTATCACCACCATAATGGCCTCCATATGTGGTAGAATGACAATCATGCAAAATACTTTCCGTCTCACTATAAGGAATGTACCTCCTCAAAATCTGATCCACACCAAGCTTGAACAAGAATGGCTCGTCCCAACGGTACCACTTCACATCATGCATAAACTTCTTCTTTTGAGCATAAGAGAATTCCGGAGGGATGACATTACTAACAAGATAGTTCACATAATCTGCAAACCATGGCTCTTCACCTTGCACCCCAAAAAGTTGCTCATCTGGAAAAGATTCATTAATTAGAGATTTAGCATGTGAATCCTTACCTTGGTCCTCCAAACGTGAAAGATGATCAGCTACTTGATTTTCCGTGCCCTTTCTATCCTTGATCTCCACATCAAATTCTTGCAAAAGAAGTACCCAACGAATCAATCTAGGCTTCGAATCCTTCTTCGACATGAGATATCGAATAACAGCATGATCCGTATACACAATCACCTTCGTACCAAGCAAGTAAGATCTGAATTTCTCAAAAGCATAGACAACTGCTAGCAACTCCTTCTCCGTAGTGGTGTAGTTAAGCTGTGCATCATTGAGGGTTTTACTAGCATAGTAAACCACATGAAAAATTTTGCCCTTCCTTTGCCCAAGCACAGCTCCCACAGCATAGTCACTAGCATCACACATTAGCTCAAACGGTTCCTCCCAATTAGGTGCAGTAATAACAGGTGTAGTGGTCAGCTTCTTCTTCAAGAGCTCAAAAGCCGCAAGGCACTCATCATCAAACTTGAAAGGAACATCCTTCTCTAACAGGTTGCACAAAGGTTTAGAGATTTTTGAGAAGTCTTGAATGAATCGCCTATAGAATCCCGCATGACCAAGAAAACTCCGAATTCCTTTAACTGAAATAGGTGGAGGAAGATTCTCGATTGTCTCCACCTTGGCTCTATCCACTTCAAGCCCCTTACTAGATACCTTGTGCCCAAGAATAATTCCTTCTTGCACCATAAAGTGACATTTTTCCCAATTAAGCACCAAATTTGTCTCCACACACCTCTTCAAAACCAAACCAAGATTATGCAAGCACTCATCATAAGATGTACCAAAAACTGAGAAGTCATCCATAAAAACTTCCACATTCGAGCCAATCATGTCTGAGAAAATAGCCATCATGCACCTTTGAAAAGTGGCTGGAGCACCACAAAGTCCAAAAGAAACTCGACGAAAACCAAAAGTGCCAAAAGGACATGTGAATGTGGTCTTCTCTTGATCTTCCGGAGCAATGCAAATCTGATTATAACCAGAATAGCCATCAAGCAAACAATAATACTCGTGTCCAGCCAACCTGTCTAACATCTGATCAATGAATGGAAGAGGAAAGTGGTCTTTTCTCGTAGCTTTGTTGAGCTTCCGATAGTCCATGCAAACTCTCCACCCCGTGACTGTCCGAGTAGGGATGAGCTCATTCTTCTCATTAGCAACAACTGTCATGCCTCCTTTATTTGGCACACATTGAACCGGACTCACCCAAGAACTGTCTGAGATAGGATAGATAATACCAGCATCTAACCACTTTAGAATTTCCTTCTTCACCACCTCCTTCATAATCGGATTGAGTCTTCTTTGATGTTCAACAGTAGGCTTAGCTCCTTCCTCTAGCAGAATTTTATGCATGCAATAAGAAGGGCTGATTCCCTTGATATCTGCTATAGTCCAACCAATTGCTGACTTGAACTCCCTCAAAATACGCAAAAGCTTTTCTTCCTCGATATCTGACAGATTAGAAGAAATAATAACAGGTAGCGTAGAGGTATCACCAAGAAAAGCATACCTCAAGTGATTAGGCAAAGGTTTGAGTTCAAGAGTAGGAGCCTCCTCAATAGATGGTTTAAGTCGGACTTGTGACTTTTCCAGCTCCTTTAAACCAAGAGACTCGAAAGGCATGTCAAATTTTCTATTCCACGTATTGGCATTCAACATCTGAATTTGCATCACTTCATCTTCATCTTTCACCTCAGAGTTCCCACTCAATGCTTTTTCCAAAGAATCTGTTAGCAACAAATGATCAAGATTCTTGGCTACCACGGAATCAACCAAATCAACATTGAAACATTCTTCTTCATCAGATGGAAGCTTCATAGCATTGAACACATTAAGGGTGACATTCTGATTTTGTACCCTCATGGTGAGCTCTCCTTTTTGCACATCGATCAAGGTACTACCCGTAGCTAGGAATGGCCTTCCCAAGATTATGGGAATCTTCTTATCTTCCTCGAAATCCAAGATAACAAAATCAGCAGGGAAGATGAGTTTATCAACTTTCACCAAGACATCCTCCACTATGCCTCTAGGATAAGTAATTGAACGATCAGCCAACTATAGCGAGATGTTAGTTGGCTTTGGATCCGGTAGACCAAGTTGCAAGAAAACTGACAAGGGCATGAGATTGATGCTAGCGCCCAAGTCACACAAGCACTTCTCAAAGAATAGATTACCAATAGTGCATGGAATAGTAAAAATACCCGGATCCTTTAGCTTTGGAGGCAACTTCTGTTGCAGAACGGTACACTCTTCCGTTAAGGCAACGGTCTCTAATGCATCAAGCTTCAACTTACGAGAGAGAATTCCCTTCATGAACTTGGCATAGCTTGGCATCTGTTCAAGAGCTTCCGCAAAAGGAATGTTAATATGCAACTTCTTGAACACCTCGAGGAACTTAGCAAACTTTTTATCCAAATTCTGCTTCTGGAGTCTTCTAGGATATAGAGGAGGAGGATAGATCTGAGTAGACTGATCCACTGAAGCTTGAACAGGTTCCTTGCTCTTCTCTTTGTCACCATCTAGCTCATCCGCTACTAAGTCAAATTTTTCAAATTCAGGCATTGCAGAATTTTCCACTTGCTGATTCTGCACTTCTTCATCTTCTTTAGCGGCTGATTTAGGATCTGATGTAACCTTTCCCGATCTCAAAGTTACGGCCTTCACCTGCTCCTTGAAGTCCCTCCTACCTGGATTTGCTTCCGTATCACTGGGAAGAGTTCCTTGTGGCCTACTACCTAAAGCACTTGCAATCTGTCCTATCTGAGTTTCCAAGAGCTTCTGACCAGCTTGTAGGTTCTTTAATGCTATCCACATCTCATCAGATTTATCATTAGATGATTGCCCCGCATGAGTCTGAGGTTGTTGCTGTTGAAAACACATCAAAACTACAAGAAACTTGAGTCCAAGACAATCAATTTAAGCCGATTTAGAATGTTCCAAGTAGATATAAAATCCACTTATCAGGGTCTTCGATCTCTTCCTCGGCCTTTTCTTCACGTTCTTCTTCATCGACGCCTAACTGCTTGGGATTAATATTAGCTTTTTTACCCTTCTTACCAGCTAACTTCGACTTCTTCTTCTTCGGTGTTATTTGTTCGAGGGTTGTAAGCCTTTCTCCAATTGACTTGAGATGCTCTAGGATGTCAGCAGGAGTAATCTTCTTTTCTTTTGGGGTTTGATCTTTCTCCACAGATTGTGTTGCTTCGCTATCAGAACTGCCTGCCATCTTTCCACTCTTAAGATGATAACTCTCCCCTCCTTCTAGCACCAATGTTGATGAGTGGATTTCGTAACAACTTTTGAGAGGTTTATGGTGAGTTGTAAAGGCTAACGATCAACCAATCTATGGAGAATGGAGGTTTTTTGTGGGGGTTGAACTGAGCTCGAGAGCGTTTACAAGAATCTCGTGAGTTCCCTTGAGGCTTGTGTCGTGTGTTCTCAAGAATCTCGTAGGTGTATTGCGAGGCTTGTAGCCGTGTTCTCAAGGTGCCTACGTACCCTTGTATATATAGGGATCAAGTTCACGTAGTTCTTTTTAGACTAGAAGTCTGGTTAGGCAGCAATATTCTAGGTTCCTAATTCGTGGGGACCTCCTTTTCTCCAGATTCAGCCACGAATAGGCGACCTAAGTCGAGTAGAACTCAAGTTCTAGTTCGGCTATGAGTGTCTTTACTAGTTCTAATTCTATTGGAAGTATTCAAGGATCATCTGCGCCAAAGGAATACATTCCAACAAGGAGTTGATGTTCATGACTTGCTCCTAAAGAATGGGAGGCTTAATCATACTAGAATTCTGCTGGATTAAATCTGTTCTCGTACAGGAAGCTGTCTCTCAGGAACCTGTCGGCAGGAACCTGTCGCCCGAGAAGCTGTCTGCAGGAACCTGTCTCTCGGAAACCAGAACCTGTCCAGGTCCATTTCACATGCTATTTGGCCCCATTTATCTTAAGGAACCTCAATCATAACCCATATTAATCATACGGATTGGATCCTTAAGCCCAATGGGCCCAAATCTAGCCCATGAAGATTTTGGGCACAACAGTATAGATATGTATAAAATCTATCAAAACAAATTTTTTTTGTCTACTACAATGTATTAGAATTTGAGTCGAGAAAAATTAAAATGGCCTATATTTTAATTGAAATAGTTTATCAATAATATTTCTAATTTCTAATTAATCCACATGTTGAACTTGGGGATCGGGGAGTGTTGTCCCAGACCCCATCCTCAAACCCAAAACCGTTCCCTCTGAACGAGAAATTTTTCCTCCCCAATCGCCGTCCCGAACGAGGATTCCCGCGAAGAATCGGGAATTTTTATAACAAATGAAATAAAATCTAATATAAAACTTTTTGTAAAAAATCAATTTAGTAAATCATAGCGTGTATATTCTATATATTTATTTAAATTAATGTATATTTATAGTTTATAAAAAAGATAAAACAAAGATAAATGTATTTTATAATGAAAGTTTTTAACTAATAAAATGGATGAAATATTTTAAACTCATAAAAATATACAATTCATATCTACTTTTTATATTTTATTTAATTTATTATTATATAAATGTAATATTTTTTATTACATATGGGAATCGGGGAACGGGAAGCGGGACGGGGAATGAGGAATTTCATGGCGAGAAGACATTAATCTCCACCCTGCTTTGATCCCCAGATTTTTTTATAAAATTTTCCTCATTTCCCATCTCGAATTCGTAAAAATTCCCAAATTTCTACCCCATTCAAAATGGAAATCGGATTGAGGAGTCCGGCGGAATGGATGAAATGTCCATCCTTATATCCTTATGTTGAAGTGATATGAACCAAGCCTAAAACTTAAAGTGATTTTTGACTTTATGCTGAAAAATGCGTGATTGTGTAATAAGTTGAAAAACGATTTAAAGTTGAAAAAAATGCCAGAGGTACTTTTTTCAACTAACTTATTTTTTGTAACTTTTTTTTACATAAGTTAATATTATCATGCGTATGTCCATTTTATAAAATTATTTTTATTTTTATATGTTCATTTCAGGTACATAACACAAAAACTCATGAAATATTAAACAACATTTTATATAAATTATATATTGCTAATATATTTAATGTAATTCATTAAACAGGTTAATTTTATTAAATTCGGGTTGGATTATAGTTAGACCTGGCAATTCGTTCGTGTCGTGTACTTTCGTGTCGTGTACCTGAATGCTAAACCCAAAACCACCAATTTAGGGGTTCGTGTCATTTCGTGTTCGTGTACTTTCGTTTCATGTACTTTTCGTGTCGTGTTTGGTGTTATTTTAATTAATAATTAGAATAAAAATAAATATATAAATATATTAAAATATTACAATTTTCAATAATATTTTTACAAATATATATTAAAAAGGGTATTCACAAAAAATACTAGATTTAAAGTTTCTATTTGCAAAAATACCATCTCCTTTAATTCATTGCAATTTTACCAACCTAAGTTTCAAAATTGCAAAAATACTAGGTCCCCCTTTCCCTCCCTCATTCATTACGTCACCTCATCCATTCCATTCGCCTGTGTCCTTTTTTCTTTTTAAAGGTGGGTGATGGTTGCAACTGAATGCAACCACATTCAACCACATCGACTTCAACAGACTTCAACACTTTTTTTATTTTTATTTTTATTTTTTATTTTTTTAAGGTGGGGTGATATTTTGGTTGCAACAACATTTAATCACATTCAACCAAATGCAACCACACTCAACTTTTTTTTTTTTAAAGGTGGGGTGATTTTGGTGGATTTGGGTTGCAAGGCCCCGCCAGGGGCAATATACAACCAAATGCAACCACATTCAACTTTTTTTTTAAGGTGGGGTGATTTTGGTGGATTTGGATTGCAAGGCCCCGCCAGGGGCAATATACAACCAAATGCAACCACATTCAACTTTTTTTTAAGGTAGGGGCATATTCAACTGAATGCAACTGAAAAATGAAAATTACATTCAGTTGGATGTAGTTGCATGTGGTTGCATTCAGTTGCTGATTTCAAGTTCCATTTTTCAGTTGTCATTTTCGACCTCTTTTTTGAACTCTGATATATATATATATATATATATATATAGTTGAATATGCCCCTGCGAGGCCATGCAACCCAAAATCATCCCACATTAAAAAAAAATTGAAGTCTGTTGAAGTCGATGTGGTTGAATGTGGTTGCATTCAGTTGATGATTTCATGTTATATATATATATATATATATATATATATATATATATATATATATATATATATATATATATATTAGAGTTCAAAAAAGAGGTCGAAAATGACAACTGAAAAATGGAACTTGAAATCAGAAATTTAGTTGCATTTAGTTGAATGTGGTTGCATTCAGTTGAATATGCCCCTGCGGGGCCATGCAACCCAAAATAGCACCCACCTTAAAAAAAAAAGGACACAGGCGGTGGAATGAGGGAGACACGTGAGGAATGAGGGGGGAAGGATGAGGGAGGGAAAAGGGGACCTAGTATTTTTGCAATTTTGAAACTTTGGTTGGTAAAATTGCAAATAATTATTCTTACCAAAAGTAAATGTGCAAAAAATTATTTTTTCCTATATATTTATGAAAAAAGCCCTATTAAAAATGTATTTTTACATAGTATTTATAAATAATATTATAAATTTATGTATAATCACAAATATAAATGTTAAATATCTAATAAAAATATTAAAATATTTAATATCTAATACCAACAAAACAAGACAGTTAATTGAGAGACGAGAGAGATAAGGGAGAGAAGAGAGATTGAGATTGAGATAAGGAGGGAGAGACGAGAGATTGAGAGAGATGTTTGAGGAAGAGCCTTAACAATTTGACTTACTTGTATATTATTGTTTAAAAAATTATATATATATATATATATATATATATATATATATATATTTATTTATTTATTTCGTGTACTTCGTGTTGTGTCGTGTACTTGAAGGGTAAACCCAAACCCGATACTAAATCTCAGTCGTGTACTAAAAAAGTAAGTCCAAACACTAAATTTTCGTGCTATTTTTTCGTATCGTGTTGAAAATTACCGAGTCTAATTGTAGTGTGGAGAGGAAAATGAGCCAAATACCAAAAAATTTAAAAAATTTCTCCATATTTTTATTCTTGAAGAACGGACTAGCATTAGAAAAGACAAAAAGTATCCGATCATCATATTAAGGGTGTGTTCACTTGGAAAGAATGGAATGAGGTAGGAATGGAATGAAAATTGTAAACAAAATTTATGAAGAAAGGGGGATGTTGGGGGAAATAATGAACAAATATGAGGGAGAAGAAGTTTTTTATGATGAAGATTGCAAGGAAAATGATGAAGATTGGGAATGAAGCATTCCTTCCAAAACATGTGGGTTAGAATTCTAGTTCAAATTATTTGGAGAGGAATGAAGCAAGGAATGAAATTTATAAACACTTTCCCCAATCTCCCCCAAATAATAGTATAAATTTCTTTCCATTCTCCCCTCATTCCATTCAATCCAAGTGAACATAGCCTAAAGGAAAGGAGAAATTAAAGATATGATATCTAGGATAGGTGAAATTATATTAAAAAAATCGAATTAATGTCATGGATTTCATTTTTTTTTTCAAATTTTCAATTTTTTTCCCCCAATTTCCAAAATGTCCCCTAAAAAATTCTTCAACCAAAATATCTTATTCTAAATTTAATTTACAATCAATATTAACTTTTTGGCCATTCAAAATATTAATCTTGTTCAAATACCCAACCCAAATTTAATAAAAGAAAAATGCCAGGTAATTCAAATTGATTCTCACAAAATATCTCAAATGTTAACTATATCAATTTAATTTAATTGGTTCACACCAACCATTTTAATCAAAAAATTTCATTATACCATGTAATTTTTGCCACATCATTTGGGAAAAAATTTTGGATACAAATTTGGATACCTAAATTAATAAAATAAACATGTTCAATGAATTCCATTTTATTTAATTTCTCACTTTCCAATCTTCTGGAAATTCTTGAATCAAAATACAATATCTTATTTTGAAATCTTCACTTAATCGACGATATATTAAAATTTAAATTCATATTTTTTTATTATAAACATCTATATATAGTTGGGCTCTTTTGAAAAATAAATAGAAAAAAGTAAATTTTTACACATTTACTTTTGTTAAGAAAGTCTATTTGCAATTTTACTAAACTAAGTTTCAAATTGCAAAAATACTAACCCTAATTCTCCCCCTCCCCCTTTCCGTTGAGCTTTCCAGCCGATTATGATACTTTTTTCTTTTTTTTTTTAAGGTGGGGGCTATTTTGGTGGATTTGGGTTTCCTGACCCTGCAGGGCATATTCAACTTAATGCAACCACATCAAACTAAATTTGCAACTGAATGCAACCACATGCAACTAAATTTCTGATTTCAGGTTCCATTTGTTAGTTGTCATTTTCGACCTCATTTTTTAACTATATATATATATATATATATATATATATATATATATATATATATATATATATATATATATAAGGTGGGTGAGCAGGATATACTGGGTATGTTTGGTTTTGATATTTTGGTAGATTTAGGTTCCATGGCCCCGCAGGGGCATATTCAACTAAATTTGCAACTGAATGCAACCACATGCAACTAAATTTCTGATTTCAGGTTCCATTTGTCAGTTGTCATTTTCGACCTCATTTTTGGGTTATATATATATATATATATATATAGTCCAAAAATGAGGTCGAAAATGACAAATGAAAAATGGAACTTGAAATGAGCAACTTAATTTCTGATTTCAGTTGCATTCAGTTGAATATGCCCCTGCGGGGCCTTGCAACCCAAATCCACCAAAATCACCTAAACCAATAATATGTAGTTGCAACTAGTTGTAACTAGTTGAAAGTAGTTGAAAATAGTTAAAAACAGTTGAAAATAGTTGATTTGGTTGAATATTGCCCCTGGCGGGGCCTTGGAACCCAAAATCACTCAAACCAATAATATGTAGTTGCAACTAGTTGTAACTAGTTAAAAGTAGTTGAAAATAGTTGCAACTACTTGAAAATAATTGAAAATAGTTGATTTGGTTGAATATTGTCCCTGACGGGGCTTTGCAACCCAAAGCCACCAAAATCACCCTACCTTTTAAAAAAAAAAATTTTGGTTGCATTTAGTTGAATATTGCCCCTGGCGGGGCCTTGCAACCCAAATCCACTAAAATCACCCCACCTTTTAAAAAAAAGTTGCATTTGGTTGCAAAAAAAATCCACCAAAATAGTCCCCACCTTAAAAAAAAAAAAGTACAGAATTCGGCAGCGTGTTGATCAGGTGGGAGGAGAGAGAAATTGAGGGAGGAGGGGCCTAGTATTTTTGCAATTTGAAACTTTATTTGGTAAATTTGCAATTTATTAAGGAAGGTGGTATTTTTGCAAAAAAAAACTTTAAATCTAGTATTCTTGGTAAATATCCTATATAGTTTTATTTAGCAAGAGAAAATTCATATCTACTATAATTAATTATTTAAATTCATACTAAATTCGAAAAAATCTATACTATCCATCTATCTATCTATACTATTATATTAAAGCCGAAACATTGAAAGTTTTGGTTTTCTCTTAAGTTTTGGTTTTCATTCTAATTATTTAATTTAAAATTAGTTATAATATAAAACAAATCAAATAGATTCCGTTATTGTCTTTAATCCTAAATACAGAGTAGTATTTTATATTTACACCATTACCCGTTAACAACAAATTTACATTAAGATTTTATATTATTAGTTCTAATCAATACATAACATTTTATTATTAATTTTATTAATTAATATTACAAAGTTAAGTAGTATTTTATATTTACACCATTACCCGTTAACAACAAATTTACATTAAGATTTTATATTATTAGTTCTAATAAATACATATCATTTATTAAATAACTATTATTATTATTATTAATTTTATTAATTAATATTACAAAGTTAAATTCCATAATAAAATATTATACTCTATTTTATTTAATCACATAATTTTAAAAGTATTTAAAAGTAACACGTGCTTTGCACGGGCCCTAAGCTAGTAGTATATAATAAATAAAATAGGATATATTTTATAATCGACGGGTCAAAGTCAGACTATAATTAGATTCTTCTTCTTCTTCTCCTTCAAGAAATTAAAATTAGGGCTTTTCTGAAAAACATTCAATTCGTTTTAAAAAAAGATGGAAAATATGGATCTGAATGCACCGCACTCAATGGGAACAACAATCATCGGCGTCACATACGACGGCGGCGTTGTTCTCGGCGCCGATTCCAGAACTAGCACTGGTAATTTTCTGAATTTTTGTTTGATTTTTTCTTGTTGTTTTGATGAATTTGAATTGAATTGAGTGTTTTTGTTGATTAATTGAAGTTTATGTGATTGATTTTGGGTTTGTTAGGTATGTATGTGGCGAATAGGGCGTCGGATAAGATCACTCAGCTCACTGATAATGTGTATATTTGTCGGTCTGGTTCGGTTAGTTTTCGTGCTCTTTTGGATTTTGTTTAGTGTTTTTGTTTGTTGTTTTCGAGTTTTCGGGTTTATTATGGAATGTTGTATGATATGATGAGATTGAAATATGAGTGTAGTAGGTTTGGAAAGTAGGAATGGTGTTAAAATTGTGGAGTTGTAGGGTTTGTTTGGTTGGACAGAACGTAATGCGGTAGGAAAGGGGAAAAAGTGTCAACGGAATTTAAGGGGAGGGTGCATAGGATTTTCGAGTGCGAATTTGTCACAATGATTTTTGTGAAGGAGAATTGGGCCATTTGTGTTTTCACAAGTGTGCTTGGAGCTCTGTTTTAGGTAGGGAGTGTGATGAACGAAGGACGGTAAATTGTAAATATTACACTTAGAATCGAACCGTGTTGATATAATTTCGTTCCCTCCCGATATCCTTTCTTTCATCTAAATGGACCATTAGCCTATGCTTGATACCAAGGAATGAGATGAAAAGTGTGAATAAAATTATGGGCATAAGATAATGATGTTAGAGGGAAGGGTAAGAACAAGCTTGAATGAGTGCAATTGTTTTAAGACGAGATTTGTGAAGAAAAGGAATAGGAGAGAATTGTGCATTTATTTATAAATTGGTGTGTTGGAACTCGAATTGGTAGGAATGGAAGTGATAATATATATCTATAAATTGTACAAATTTCATTCCATTCCCACACAATTTCATTCCTTAAATCAATTCTAAGCAATTTTTATGTTAATCTAATTTTGGATTATCTCTGAGTACGAGTTTATGAATTATATAGTTGCTGGTTTCTTTTTGTTCCTAAAATATTGCATTTTCGAAGCGGACTGTTATTTTGAATCTTTTGCATGAATTTTGCAGGCAGCTGATTCACAGACTGTATCTGATTATGTTAGATATTTCCTTCATCAGCACACGTGAGTGATCACTTTGTTGCTTCTCTGTACATAACTACATATTAATTTAGTTTTTGTGCCTGGTTTCATTCAGATCATCTGTTTTATTGAGCAGTTTTTCTTCTGATTACTAATATAAGAAAATGTGGGTTTCTGATAAAAAAAAAATATGACTGTAGATGTGGACTGTGTGTAAATATATGTAAGAGACTAAGAGTAGAGGTAAATGAAAATGATAAAGGCCTAATCCTTCAATGGTATGCAGTTATGCACACTGCGCCATTAAATAATTAGCAGGGAAAACATATTCTGGTTGATGCTTAATGAAAGGAATATACAGTGAACTAGTGAAGGTTTTTTTTATATTTAATAATCATATGTTGATTGAGATACATATATTTGCATATAGTATTGAATGGTTAGTAGTTTTAGAAGTGAAGAGTAGTGTGTGTGACTAGGTCAAAATCATTTGCTGCACTTAAAGTATTGTTCTGAATCATATTCCTGTAATAAAATCTTCAATACATTGGGTGTTTGACTACAGGAAGTTGCATGTCTATTACTAATTTTCACTCTGCATGTTTGTCTGTGCATCAAGCGCAATATTACTGCCACCTGGGTTTCTGCATAATGCATATGACCGTTGGCCCTTGTCAATTTGTAATATATTTACATTTCACACATGAGTTCTATATGTTTTCTCCTTGCAGGATCCAGTCGGGGCAGCCTGCAACTGTAAAAGTTGCAGCAAATCTTGTTAGGCAATTGTCGTATAACAACAAGGTTCGAATGTCGAGATTGTTTTGATTTTTGTTGTGCTTATTGCAATTTAATTGACTGTTTTTTTTGTGCCTATCTAAACTCTTCGCTTTTTTTACTTTTGGTGTTTTTGTTTTTTTTATTGGGGGGGGGGGGGGTGGTTTAGGTATTACATTGTGTTAGGGCGTCATGGGAAAAATAATCTATCCTCTTGAAGCTATCCCAACTAGCCTATTATAGAATGGCTCTTACTTATAGCCAATTTATAGGCAATAGGCATTGTCTTGTAGGGTAGAGGCAAGTTTTGAAGTGAGTAATAAATAAATTTGGAGAACGTTAGTTGCTATTATCTAAAACTAAAGGATTAGTAAATGCAGATTCATTGTAAAATTAAATACCAAGAGATCAACTAAACTTTAGTCTCAATGTCGTTAGGTGCTGACTGACTGTATCTAAAGAATATATATTGCATAGTTGAATAATGAGATCCCTTCCCTTCTTGGTTTTCTGTTATCTTTAACCTGGACTTGCCTGGGAGAGTTTTACACAGTTGCAGGTCCAAGTGTCAGATTCTTAACTTTGAAAACGTTAGGATTCTTGGGATATAGATCTAATATTGGACATAAGTGCAGACATGCAAGTGTGACACTGAGAAGTTCATTTGTTCTTTTTATGTGAACTATATGTCTATTACTAAAAATTGTGTTGAACATAATTTTATACGAGTATTTAGTACACAAATAGAAGTCCTGTGTAGAGTTCTTGCTCTAAACAAATAAGTTGATCAAGGACTTGGATTCTATTTTCGAGTTGAACTGTTATTTCATATCCGATATGGTTATGACGAAAAATTGAATAGCTTGGGTAACAGACGTTTTCCTTTCTTCTTTCTGAAAAGGGTATTGTTTTAAATTGAAGATGAAATGTCTGAAAAGGACTTGTGCGTGAATAGTCAATTACCTCTTATCCTTCCCCCTATGTTATCTTTTCATTTTCAAGAACACATGTTGCTTCATAATATTGGTTTGTGTTAATCTGACTATTCTCATGTATAAAGTCTCTTCGTAAATAATATGTAAATCTCACAGAACATGCTGCAAACTGGTATAATTGTTGGTGGATGGGACAAGTATGAAGGAGGCAAGATATATGGGGTCCCCCTCGGTGGAACAATTATTGAGCAGCCTTTTGCCATCGGAGGTTCTTTTCTATCTTATACTTGTGGTCTTATAAGCCTTATTTCCTGTTACTACATCCCTAGAAAGCATGTCAAAGTATTACGATTGTATCTAATGTAAGACAGAGATGGGAAACAAAACGGGAACAATATAGGCGTCTTTGGAAGGCTTTTAAGTAATAATCTTTTATTTTAGTTAATTATATTTGGTAGTTACTTTTAGACATTGATTTGGATTATGAAAGTAATTAAGATTTGTCACAAATAGAAGTTTATTCTTTATAATTCAACAGATTATTATTTTAAAATTCTTATATGGTTGATTTTCATTCCCTTGCCAGAGAAGTCGCAAAATATTATCCAAAACTCTATTTCAGCCCCTGTCCCTCATCAGTGGCCTGTGGCCATTTTGGTTGGTCAACTCTTGGACACCAATCTGAGACTGTTATAGTCGACAAGGTTACAATTTGGAAATGATAAATAACAAAAGATCATCATAAATAACTGTTCGAATAGGCTGGTATATTTGTTGTCACTTTGCCTTGATTAGGTCGTGGCATACATTACGTGGGAGACCTTGTCACATACTGGGGGTTTACAGTTGTATGTACTTTAGTAATATATATTCCAACTGTCGGTATTACTGTGTCTACTGTGTTTCATTGTTTCTCTTATAGTATTTTTTAGTGGTATTTATGGATGAAGTTAAAATAAAATGTGGTTATCATGCTGATAAGAAATGACTTGGTAATGTTTTTATCTTGAATTTGCTCTTACTCTAGATAATTATCCATGTTATATATTGCAAAACATGTAGTACATTTAATGGTTAAGTGGACTTAAATGGTGCGGTGTGTTACTCTCACAGTGTCAGTTTTTCATAATATAAACGGTTCCCTGCAGGATCTGGCTCTAGTTACTTGTATGGATTCTTTGATCAGGCATGGAAGGAAGGAATGAGTAAGGAAGAAGCTGAGGTATATCAATTTCAAACTTAGATTAAGATATATGATATGTATCTAATTTCAATGTTTTTTTATTAAGTAAAAAGATGTAAAAACAGTTGTTCATGATTCTCTATTACTAAGCCTTTTCTATTCATGCAGTAAAAGTTTTTCTGATGTGGATTTGTCCTGTATACTACTGTAAAGCACTAGCATGAAGTATATCTGCTACAATTTTGTGCAAAATTAATTGTAAAACTCGGTTTCATTAAAATCATATTGTCCTTGAAAGTTTAAAGTCTAGTACAGTACTCTGATACCCACAAAATTCTTATAGATTGTTGTTCTCTTTTATGTGTCTATATCTCTCGGTCATTAGCCTGCATCCTAAGCCAGATACGTGCGAGATATTGAAATTGTAACAAAAGTAAGTTTTAATTTATTTTAAATTTTTTGCAGCAATTGGTGGTTAAGGCAGTTTCCCTAGCTATTGCTCGAGATGGTGCTAGTGGTGGTGTTGTACGAACAGTCATTGTAAGATTATTTACCTATACCTTTTGCAAATTTGTTTACAGACACTCCTGTGTGAAACTAGTTGGTCTCAGTGTCATCTCATTATTGCATTGCCATTTCAGATCAACTCGGATGGAGTGTCCAGAAACTTCTATCCTGGTGATACTCTCCCATTGTGGCATGAAGAACTTGAGCCCCAGAACTCTTTGCTCGACATTCTGAACGCACCTGCTCCTGAGCCAATGAATATCTAATTGGATCTTCTTCGCTCATTAGTTTTAACCAACTCTGTTCATCTTAAACAATTTTGGGATTGGTAATCAGATACTGTGGTAATTAGATACTGTTTGATGTTTCAGTGCCACAAACAGTCTGTTAACTGAAAATTGCCCCAGATAGTTTCTATTTCCAATTATGGAGAACTCGTTGGCTTCACCAAGTCTCATTTGCCGCACTCTTGCTCACGTGCATAAGATTTGTGACGTCTTAATGTTTGTTTTTCCGCAATTTTCTGTACAATGTTCGTGGGTGAGGTAAATGATGTTTAAAGCATCATCTTTTTTTCTTTTTTCTTTTTGCAAGCCCATTTGCTGTTGCAGATGCTCCGAAAAGGAGGTCTACACTAATTTAAAAATTGCAGACGCACTGAAAGTTTTTCTAATAAATGTGTAAAGTCTGGGTGTCTTCACTAGTTTAAAAATTGTTTCTTCTATTAAAATTACAGAGGATGAAATATAACAGAGCATTACAGCCTTGTTTACAAGCCTTGTATTTGGAAAATGGTTCAAACCCCTCTTTCTGAGAAGTGTGTTGTATGGAATGGTTTTTTCTGGCATAAGAATATGAATTGCAACGGTCACTTTGGGGCATGTGCTTAAATCGATTGAGTTGGTACTTGCCCAGAATAAGAATGTACATAGGCTGGCCTAACATGCAATGCGAGAGGCAATTAAACAGATGAATAGCAAATTTGGTGGATCATAGAACAAGAAAATATACATAAGGAGTAACAAAATGTGTTCCAAATGTTAGCTCTCTCGAAATGCATTAACACAACTGAATTTCCCCAAGCTCGCAACTTTGACAATCGATCAGATTTGGACTCAGGAATAAGAACTCCTAGCAGAACAATAACAGAGCATTCACAAACAATTCACATGATTCAAATAAGGAGTGGCCATCCGTAGGAAGTGGCAATGGGAGTAGGCAACTGCAAGAACAAACTCTTCCTCAAAGAAGCAGAGCCTTTCGACCCCGAGAAATGAACTGGACACTTTTTATTCAAATGAATGGACCTAAAGATCAAGTAACTGGAGCAAAGTCTCTACTTATTTTGATCCTCACACATGATTTATTATCAGAAGTAGTTTTACATGTACGAAAACCATGGAAGAACTAGAAAGTCATAACAAAATACATTTCATTCATCATTAGAAGTCATTGGTATACATGACATTACATATCCGTTTCACTGATTTGTCAGTATCCTTTCACTCCCCTAATTAGTCTAAGGCTCGAAAAATGAAGGTGTGGTTGTAATTAGTGAGACAACAATGGGTATTATGGGTTGATTAAGGAGACTTTTCCAATTTCTTATCCAAAATCGGGTTATGAGTCAGTGGCTACAGCTTCTTGGAGTGGCATCATTTGAAGAGGAGACGACATGTGCGCATTGAGGGGACTGGATGATCCAGTTAACCTTCTCTCGGATTTCACAAAACTAGTGGCAGTTTCAATATATTTCCTCACTTCATTTGCAAGCTCTATGATCATATCGTCTTCATGGCCTGGAACATAAATCCAAACAATATATGTTACAATCAAATAAGGTAGCGTCAAGTACCTTCAAAACCGAACGCAGAAAATTATTCAAAAGCCTTCTTGTCAGAGCAGGCAAGTAAGCATGCTTACCAATATTGAACAGGGCTTTCTCCAACAAGAAAATATAATCTCTGTTGTTCCCACAGGGACCATTTGCCGTTGCAATTTGCCTGATAGCAACACATTCAAGAGGTTTTAGTTATCGAAGACGTAAGTAAAGCAGGTAGCAGCAGCTAATATTTTAAAAAGCAGCGCAAGTAGAACAGGTAAGAGGGAATTCAAAAGCTCACCATGCCATATCCTCCAACGGGGCAGGCCCTAGGTAGTACCTATTCGATTCTTTGTCAGGAGTAGATGTAAAACTGCGAAAGATTTGCTCAAAATTGAGATTTTTCGATAGATTTATAAACAAAAGTTACGAATTCTCTTCTAATTATTAGAGTATTGTTTAAGAAAGGGAGAAAAACAAGATTAATTGGAAGATTTAGTTTGAGAGAGCCACTGAAATATCTTACACTAGCATATCAGTGACAGCAGGTTGTTCCGAATCTTCTTCCTGGAGAAAGAATGACACATAAAAACATAATAAGGAACACCATTCTCACAAAAAACAGATCGTTAATGAGATCACATAAAAGCGAATTAAGAATGTGCTTGCCTTGAAGAATTCGACAATAGTCTTGCTATCATACTCGCACTCTCTTCGTTCTAAATACTGAAAAATTAACAAAATATTAGTCCTGTTCAATCGAAGCTCTTTAAACTGAAAGTAATTAAACTACAGAATGATATAGCATTGCAAGAAACTGATATCACTTGAATGTGCAAGGCCTACCTCTATTGCAGCTCTTTCTTTCTCCGGACCACCTCGAATGCAGTAAGCTGCACCCCACTGAAATAAATCATAGGAGTTGGCTTATCGGGATCATATATTTATCTTAATACTTAGGCTAATGGAATATGATATCGCGTTTACAAATTTAAGTATAGCATGTCTAACAATGTCGTAAAATTACAAGCTAAAGAAGCCAAATCTTCGAAAAAATAAAACTCTATTGCTTGAAAGATTCGAAACACTTATAAAATCAATAACAATGATCTGGAGTAAGCACTTACGCAAATGGCTCCTTCATCGTATTCCAGTGTGCAAGTTCTTGCAGGGTGTTCAGGGGTACCTCTATGGTCGATACACGCTGCAACACATCAAAAAAGAAAATTTAATAAACGATAAAATTCAAATTTATCGATAAATCGTTACATTTCTCTTCGATCAAAGACTTACCAAGATCGAAAACACGCTTGTAGTTCTTGATATAACCAATCACTTTCTCATCATACTCAAAACCAAAGTTCCATACTAGAGAGCCATAGCCAAATACCCACAACACCATGATTATTTCACAACTGCCAAAAACAAAATAATCATCATCATAAATTTTGTTACAAATAAATTAATTTTCAAAAAAGAAGTCTAGGTGCACTATTAGTTAACCTACCATCTTCCATAAAATTAAACATGTAATGAGGAAATAACTTACGGTCTGATTCAAGAAAATAAATTAAAAAACACATTCACGTACAAATATTACGAGAACTTACCAGGATCTGGGACGAAAAGAGATAATGTGACGGTAGACGAGAGAAATATGAAATATGGAACCAAGAAGATTTTAAAGCCCTCGTTTGTTTTGGTAGGTTTACGAGGGGGTGAATGAAGGAGGGAACGTAACCAAAGGGTATATATATATACTATACATACATAAAATATGGCATAAAGTAAATAGGAATGAATATGGACGGGATCACGTGTATGTACGTGATGTAGTGGGAAAGCCAATCTTTTCTTACTTTGCATATTAAATTCTGTGTCATCCGTCACTCTTTCGGATTCATTTCTTAATTCTTGGATGCTTTAAATTGAATATTCCTTTAGATTTTTATTTAAAGGGTGTTAGGGAATAAAAAAATTCCGAAATTATTATCAAAATGATGTGATATATGTTACATGATAAAATTGGAAAATTTTAATTGAAGAATTTGCATGAATGCACACAAATTCATTACATTAGTTATTTAATCAGTTAATAATAAAAAAAATATGTGTCATTTTGGATACTTTTTTTGAATTTTTATTTGATTTTATAACATTTTTTATTAATTAATTGTCAATTCAATTTTCAAGTGATGATTAATTCTTGTATGAACGCGAGACGATTTAATGGTAAAGGCTTATTTATGTTTTTTTTTTTTTTGAAAAAAAAGGCCTTATTTATGTACATGATTTTAGTTTAATTTTCATTTCGGACTTATTAAAAAATCGATATTATTTATAGTTTTTAAATTCTATTCAGAAAATAAAACCTACGGAGTATTTTTTATTTTTAAATATTATGTGTAAATATATGGAATTCATTCTTCCGTATAAAACTTTTGAAAATTGTGCATTGACTACTATGTCGTGAAATGATTTTTTGTTTTTCGATTCAAAAATTCAAGAAACAGTACATATAACCCCCCCTAAAGAATATTATACATAATTAAACACTCACCAAAGAACATTATAATTGTTAAATATACATTAATTAGTATTTTCTAATGTCCACAAAAATAAATAATTTCTAGAAAATTTAATGCAAACTAAACATCAACGATATAAATTTATAAATAAATAGTATTTGAAATAAAACAAACAGATACAAAGAAAATAAGCTATTCTAGCGGTATGCATTATATGAACAGAAAGCAACCAATCCGGATCATTCAATACAATAATATGAACACGAATACACAATACCAAGGTAAACCCATGGAAAATACCCCTTTGATCAAAGAAAAAGATACTAAGACCATCACCTATCCAAGAGACCAAAATAGTGTTTTAAGGAGTAGGAACACTATTTTGGTGACAAATTACATCATTCACAAAATGCACTTCAATCCACAATCATTATACTTACTCCAAAAAAAATATTTCACCACTAAAATAGAATATTTTAACTTTGTTCAATATTTACATTATTAATTACTATTATATTTTAAATTGTAATGTTATCGTCGCACAATATTAAATTTATTAATATAAAAAATTATTTAGAAAAAAAATCAATATCCAAATTTTGTTAAAATTTAGTCAAAAGTTTAAAAAGAAAAAATATTTTAGAATTAACAAGAATTAAGAACAAAAGAAATTTCAATTGATAAAAATTTAAAATTAAAAATTATAAAAACAAATATGTTTAGTAAGACATTGATGGGAAAAAATTGTTTTGTTAACAAATATAGGGACATTGTTAAAATTTTGAAAGTCATCAATTTTGATGATCAAGAATCACCAAATGTAATTTTGTCGCCAAATTTGATGACCCAAAACTCATTTGATGATATTGAATCACTATTTTAATATTGCATTGGAATGGGTTTGACACTATATTCATCACTATATCATAATAATTTAGTGTTGAATTGGAATTGCTCATTTGCTCGAGGTAACTTTATTGCATTGAAAAAGATTATGATTATGAGCCCATTTGGCCATTTGGCAACAAGAGCTTAAAACCATTTTACTTTAGGCAGCCGGTCAATTGCAGACGTTTGCCAATTATTGTTACTGAGCATATGGTTGCCCAGTCGTTGGATCGTTGATCCAACGATTGAGATTTAAAAAACAATCCCACCGTATCGCGGAAATTTTCTGCGGTACGGGATACGTACCGCAGAAAATGCCCCCCTATTTTCACATCAAAAACAGTACTGTACACGTATCGTGAAAAGTTTTCGCGGTACGGTGGGATTAGCATACGGCCAGCAAATGTTTGCACAGGACCGGGTCCCTTTACTTTATTGCATCTAGAGCTGTAAACGAACCGAACTCGGACGAACTTTTAACGAAATCTGACAAATTTTTAACGAACCGAACAATGTTCGGTAAGCTTATCGGACACTTTTTCTTGTCCGAACTCGAGTTCGGTAATGAACCGAACCGAACACGAACTGTTCACGAACATATCGAACCGAACCGAACACGAACAGTTCGGTAATTATATATATAATAATAATTTGAAAATTAAAAAAAGTAAAAAAAATTGTAAATATTATTGTTTTTATCGAACGAACCGAACTCGGACAAACTCGGACGACCACTTAACGAACTTGGACGAAATCCTAACGAACCGAACAATATTCGGTAAGCTAATCGGACACTTTTTCTTGTCCGAGCTCGAATTCGATAAGTTTATCAGACGAGCTTACCGAACTCGAATTTAATCGAACGAACTTACCGAACAGTTCAATTTATTTACAGCTCTAATTGCATCATTTTTTATACGAATATGTGTAACTTTAATTGATGCATCATTCATGAGCCATGTATTTATACTTTATCATTAGTTCTACATTAAATTGCGGTTAAGCCAAATTGATACCAAATCTATAAAAGATAGCGGCATCTTGATCTTAAATGAATACTCTAGATGTTGATTTTAGCCACGAATATAGGTAAGCGCAATTGAATAACGATAATTTATTCGGTGATATTTCAGCGCATGTCCACGAAAACGGGTGCACGAAAAACGAGGGTACTTGTACAAAAGAGTCCAGGTTCAATGAACTCGATTCTTTTTATTTTTTCTCCAAAAAAGTAACACACCTCTGTCAATCTTCTGATGCGGTGTGGTCACGGTCTTTGGTCACACCTCTGACCTCTATATTCAGATTCTTCAAAGTCTAAAACGCGGACACTGTTGATAGTTGGTACATTGGCTGTCGCCAACTCGTATCGTTAGGTGTTGGGTTAAATCCCCCAATGATAACTCCAAAATCCGTACATCTTATATTCGAGCCACATCATGAATTTTTCCGTTCAAATTTCTATAAAATTAAAGCACAAATAATTTAAGTTATACTAGCTTATAGCCCGTGCAAAGCACGTGTTATTTTTAATTTTTTTATAATTTATTTATAATATAATATAATATTATAAATATTAATTTAAATATATTATTGATTCGAACCTTACATCTTTATATATAATAATTTTTAGTATTAAATATAAATCAATATGTTATTGGCGGGAATCGAACCTTGAACCTCTGCATATAATAACTTTTAGTATTGTTATATCTAACGGTCATGATCTATTTGAGTTGCTGATCTAATGGTGATAAATGAGGGATAATCAAAAATGGGGATAACCAAAAAAGGGGTAATCAACTACAAATTATACCCCTTTTGCTTATTATAGTATATACTCCAGTATAGTAAGTATAGTATAGATGTTTACGAGATAAACAAGTAACAAAATTATTCACAGAAATATTTTAGTTTTGTGATAGAAAAATGACATTTTAGTTTTTGATTTTGTGATCAACTGATCATAAATAAAAAAGATTCAACATTCGTTTTGGCAGGGACTATGTAGGAGAAAAAAAAGGTAAATTGCATAAAATTTGAATTTCAATATATTCTACACACGATATTGCTTCAAATAAAAAAATTGATGTAAAATTAAAATATGTTATTTATTTGTCTTTTTTTCATAAATATTCAAGTTCAAAAAATTTTTACAAAAATATTTTTTTTATAAAAATATAAATTACGAAAATACCAATTTATTGACAAAAATACGGTCTGCAATTAGATGCAACGAAATCAACTAAATGCAACTGTTTGCAACCACATATACAACCTGCTGTGCACACAAATGCAAATAAGTGCAACTGGTTGCAGATTGTATTTTTGAAAACAAGTTAGTATTTTTGCAAAATATTTTTCTTTAAAAATGTATCTTTGCAAATATTTTGAAAAAAATGATATAATAACAAAAAAAAACTTAGTAAAAGTGATATTTTTGATAAATATCCTTAATTATTTATATAAAAAAAAACGAACAAAAAAGCTATTTTATGGATTAGAAATAGAAACGTGGGCCATAAATCCATCACACTACTTGGTGCTTGGTGTCAAGTTCACGGGCCACATATTTAACATTTGGGCCACAATCTTAAGAATCTCATCCTCGCTGTAACAATCTCCCCCAAACAAAACATTTCAGTTAACTTGACATTTTCACTACAAAACACAAACTATACTTCCAACTTCCAACCTATACACACAACTCAACCTCAAACAACCATGTCCACCACTCTCCGAACACGCTCACAAGCCGCCCCAGACTGGACCCACCAAGAACACCTAATCCTCGTCAACGAAATAACCGCTGTCGAACGAGACTGTCTGAACACTTTCTCATCTTTCCAAAAATGGCAAATTATTGTCGAGAATTGCAATGCGTTGGGATTGAATAGAAGCTTGAACCAGTGTAAAAAACAGTGGAACACATTGTTTGATGATTTTAATAACTTGAAAAATTTGGATGCGGAGGTTTATAAAGCTATTGATGAGTTTGTTAGGGTTAGAGATGGCAGGAGTGAGTCCGACCCGGATGTTGACCCGGTTGAGAAGGATTGTCATAAGGGTGATGAGTTGTTGGTTAATGTCTTTGCGCGGTCCGGTATGGTGTTATATTTTTTAATTTACGTGTTCTCGTGCTAAAACTGTTCTCACCTGAGCGGGAGCCTGTTTTTTTATATATGTGTTGAAATGCATTATATGTATGTTTGTTTGTCAAGTTTTTTTTTTTGAATTTTATAATTGGTGTGTTGTGTATGCGGTTTTAATTTGTTTTCTAGTTTCATAGTTTGTTATTGATCGAAATTATGTTTAGAGAGAAAAAGTGCAGGGGATTTGGTTATTGGAGTGCTTTAGCTTAGGCGATATGTGCATATATTTGTAGGATTGGCTTTTTTAGGGTAAGATATCATTGTGATAGAGGTATTTGTGAACCAAAGAATTGAAGATGATATGAAGAAGTTATCGTAATCGCAAGGGTTACTAAAATGTGCAAGTTGATTATGAATTAGATGTTATGGGAAAGTGCTGGGAAGTGGCACAAGTGTCTTTCAAATGACGTAAAACAAAATTATAGGATATGACTCTTTTTGGAGTCTTTTACTAGTAGATTTACTGGATGCAACTTATCCCAAATTAGCTGGTGTTGGACATGCGAAATTTATAGTTATTTGTAAGTATCTTTGTAGCTCCCTGTCAGGAGGACCACGGCACGTCCATGAGACTTGTTGGTGTGCCCACACATTCTTCCCTATCTAGGACCATGCCATCATAGTCATGAGTTCTGTGTGCTCATTTAAATTTGTGGCAATGATTATCTGTCTAAGTTAATTACTTAATTTTGGCGTTTTTTCCCCTGCTGCTCATTCTAGATGTGGCATGTCAATCCGTTTCAGCCACAAATGTTATCATTTGGTAGTGTGCTGCCCTCATGCTACCATTGTGTTGCGTTTTCCTATCTTGAAATTAAAAAGCTGGTTGTTAAATTAATCCTAATATTAATAGAAATTTTTTTAATGGGGTGATTTTTCTATTCTGTTTTATATCTATCCTCTCTCTGCTTTAGCTGTCCATAACAACCCTGTGATGGCTATCACAGAGTAATTATCTATTAGGCCAACAGCCAGTTTCTCATTATTGAAAAGCTAGACATGTGATTCAAAAGGCTCTAACAGAAAATTGGGATGGCACTAAAAAGATGTTAAAACCTCAATTACCTAGTAGGCCACTTTGATTTCTGGACTGTCCTCACTATGTGTGTGAGTGATGCCATTGGAGTTAAGCTTCATAACTGCATATGAAGGAACATTAATGGAAAGCTTTTTGTGCAGATCCTTTGTTATGTCCAGTGAATTAATCCCAGTAAACAAAAGTTTTAAGTGTTAAGTTGATTTTATATCTTAATGATCAGTTGGTTTATTTGTTTAAACTATTTGGCTATAAGCACCTTATCATTTTTATGTAATTAGTTTAGCTTAGACTGAGAAATTTTTAGTGCACTTTAGGTAGTTGACTGCCGTTAAGGTGCCTATTTTTCACACGTTAATGTGAGACTTTTATAGAGAATATAAATAATTTAAGAAGCTTTTGGCTTTCCAGAACCGTCATGGGTCGCCTTTGGTTTACCACTTCCCTTTGGTAAAGGCTTATAAACAATGCAAGGGCAACCTTTTCTATGCATATTAACTAGCTTTTATTTTCTGGTGACTTGGCAGTACAAGCTGGCTCTATAATTTATTAGCATTTGTGTCAAAACTTCATGAATGTATATCAAATTTTTACTCAGAAGTCGTGATGCTTACTATTGGACTCTTTATATTTCAGTATCACCACATTCCAAGAAGTATAAGCGCAAAATTATGCCAAAGAAACACTTTCTGGAAGGCTGGGGTGCACGTCGGAAAAGCAGCAAAAATGTAAGAAAACCGAACAAGCTATGCAGATCAATAGTAAAGGTAGAAGTAGAATGTCCGAAAGAGAGTGTAGCTGTAAAGAGTGAGAAGAAAGAAAGTAATCAAGAAGAGAAGGTAGAAAGGATGACAATGGAGCTGCTAAATTCTGCAGAACAGATCAATGCTGTACTTGAAGGAAAATTTGTAGAAGAAGTTGACTGCATGTTGGCTGATCCGGAAAGTGCCAAGGTTACTCAAGCTGTTAATGTGAGACGTCAAGGCGATGAGCTGATCACATGTCTAGAAAATTATACCCACACTCTTGACCAACTTTGCCAGATTCTCAAGAGTAGTTAACTTTGTTTTAGACACTGTAATTCTCAAGAGTAGTTTTTTTTTTTTTTACACTTTTTTAAATTATCTCCTGTTGTCTGTAATTATCAGCTCTCAAGTCTCAAGTAGTACTTCAAGGATCTGTGAATTGAACTTGGGCCTGGAATCTCCTTTTTGGGTTGCATGTAACTTCAACTCTAGCTGTTAATGATGATATGAAAAGAAGAAATGTTTGTTTACTTTTCTTCAGTTATCAAACCTGTTAAGTTTAAAGATCCACTAGTTTACATTTGTTTATTTTTAGATCAAATTAGATAAAACGTACCGCCAGGTTCCGAAAATTTGCTTGCAGCACATGCTGCTGTAATCTAAATAAATCAAATTAAAATACACTACCAACAGCAACTGAAGACACTCTTTCATCTGGCCAAAATTGTAGCGGATGCTATCATTTACATAATTCATTATACAACTTTGAGCTACTTTCAGGAAAAGAACTGTACATCCATTAACAGGGATGAAGAAACCGATATTATATATACAGAATCTTCTCTGGGAGATTCTGGGATATTATATTCATTCATAGTTCACACCTTTTTTAATCCAACTGCACAGAGAGATGTTACAATGGCACCAGTTGAGAACTGGAAACGTCGAAGTCCGCTGTGCCTTATAGACTATGATAATATGTTATATGATGAAGGTTGCACATGGGTTTGATAGCTTCCTTCTTTCAACTTTCTATATGTTCTTTCACTAGCTTGCTTCTGCTGATTAATCACCTGTGCTTGTTCTACCGTTGGAGGTATAGGTGGATCGCGGATAACTCGCCTTCATAATTCAGTTAGAAAGTTGTTAGGCCTCATAAGAATCTAATATCAGATTCATCATGATGTTCCTAGTTGTTTGATGCATACTTGAAATTATTTTGCAAATTATGCGAATCAATACTTGTGACCCGGTTCTCCTAAACGAACTCAACCAAGAATTCCTTTGTCATATGAATTAATGTTACGAATATCAAATAGTTAAAATGAAACATTTACAGTATAAGCGAATACACTGTAATAATAAAATAAAAATACCAGTAAGTGCTTCCAACATCCTTGTAATTTACTTAATTTCGACTTGTGCTTCCATTTCTGATTAACTTGACACTCGCATTACTTGATTCATTTTTTTTAATACTGTTTTTTTGGCATGACAATTGACATGAGTGATCACAAAAATTCTAATGTCTCTACCATGGTACAAAGAATTACAACTCGTTCTCCAGTTTGTGAAGGCTTATCTTCAATTTAATAATGTAGTTACCACCAGAATTTAATTTCCTTATGTTGAAGTTAGCATCTCTATGTGATTCTACAATCACCTTAGCATGTTTGTAAGAATTATTCTGATCTAAACAATGACTATTTTGCTGCAAGAATTGTAGTTTGAATATGTACAATGTCACTTACTTGAGACATGGAGGCTTGACTTTGGGTGGGCGAGGGACCAGTCCCGTACAACATTGCATCCGTCATGTTCTCTTCAGCAAGTTCTCTTAATCGCTGAAGCTCTGGCAAGACAACTGTGCCAAGATCTGGTCTATCTTTTCTCCGAAGCTCAGCACACTGTAGAGATATCTTGGCAAAGCTTAATGCCTCTTCAACTGGCCAATCAGGCACAGATTGATCCAGAATCTCATTAAAAGTTCCCTTTTCAATAGCCTTTTCAACAAGATGTGTTAAGCCCATCGGTGACTTGGCAGTAATCATCTGCAGATACATGATTCCTAAAGAGTATATGTCAGACTTTACTCCAAGCATGCCTGTTTGCTGATACTCTGGATCTATATAGCAAAATGTTCCAGCTGTGGATGTCATGCGATACTGGGTAACAGTATCTGCAAGTGATGGAGGGACAAGCCTGGCCAATCCAACATCACCAATTTTGCTAACAAAGTTGCGGTCAAGCAAGATATTTCCAGGTTTTAGGTCACGATGTACTAGTGGTTCTGGTTTTGTCTGGTGAAGGAAAAGGAGCCCTGTTCCAATCTCGGCTGCAATCCGAAACCTATGCTGCCAAGAGAGAGGTTTCGAGTTTCCTCTCTGAAGAAGACGGTCTTCTAAACTTCCATTTGACATGTACTCATAAACTAAGCACCCATACTCGGGGCAAGCTCCAAGGAGTAATACCATATTAGGATGCCGTATGCAGCACAGTATTTCAACCTAGGAGCGGCCATGGACATTTCATATTGTAAGAAAAAATAAAGCTAAAACTGATTGTGAACCATGCGACAAGATTTACATGTGAAGTAACAAATATATAAGAGAAAAGCTGTCTTATATATGATATTTATGAAAGCATACATAATGTATAAATTTGAACTTTTGGATGCATGAGATAGAACTTGTATGGAGTAAATACAATTCTTGTAATTTTCTACCTAGTGACTGCTGAATATTTGAGGTCCCTGATAAATGTCACTTGTGTTCTTGTACATTTCTTATATAATTAATTTTCCTTATTCTTTTTGGTTTTCCCCGTTTAAAAGTATCATAATGTTTTTTACTGGAATACGTCATGTGAATTTTATATTCAGTTTGCGAAATGAACCAGTGATCATTTCAAACACATGGAACAGTTAAATTTCTGTACATTTGTGTGTACCTCTTGTTGAAACTGTGTTCTTCCTTGAGCTGCATCTGGACGTAGAACCTTAACCGCAACAGGTGTGTGGTCCAAATTACATTTGTATACTGGCCCATAACCACCTTCACCAATCTTACGAGACTTGGCAAAGAATTCGGTCGCTTCTTCTATCTCCTCAATAGTGTACTTTCTGTACCTTACATCTGATTTTGCCATTGAAGTAAGTGCCCTGTTCTTCTCTTCAGCTTCTTTGAACGCTTTCATTTCTGCAGTGATTCTCTTTTGTGCTTCAATCTCTGCAAGCCTCTGAGCAGCTTCAGCATGTTCTATAGCTGCCTTGGACTTGGCCTTTTCTCTTTCTGCAAGTGCCAATGCTTTTTCCTCAGCAAGTCGTGCCTCTTCTAATCTCTGCTCTTCTTCCATTTTCCAGCGCTGGAGCTCCATTGCCTATAAACAGAATGTTAAACAATGCTGTGAGTTGTGATAGTGTAAGGATGAATCAACTTTACATACCTTCTGTTTGGCCGAGAGTGCTTCTTTACATGCTGTACTGTACATGTCCATCGTCTGCTTGAGCTCCAGCTTAAGTCTTCTCATCTCTGCATCTAAATCATCCTGTAAATTATATAATACCAATATTAGTATTCATAATTAATCGTTATGGATAAACATCAGTTATATAGAGTCCCACTCTAGGGAGAACCATCTTACGTGGAGAATCGTGGAGAACCACTTAAAATGCATTAAAATAGTCCTTTATATAAGGCCCCTGGCGGGGCCCCTTCACATAAAAGTTTTATAATTCTACCCTCTATCCATTCATCAAAAAAAAAAAATTTTAAAAAAACTTTTAAAAAAATTTAAAATAATGTTGCCACGTCATCATTTTTTGAAATTTTTTTTTAAATTTTTTTTTTGTAATTTTTTTTTTATAAATAGATAGAGTATAGAATTATAAGACTTTTTTGTGAAGATGCCCCTGCGGGGCCCTTATATATAAAGCAATTATAATGTATTTTAAGTGGTTCTCCACGGTTCTCCACGTAAGATGGTTCTCCATGGAACAATGGCCCAGTTTATATATATTCATTCGTTGGCAGACTGGCTCAATAACAGGAAAAAGCTGGCAAGGACTTCTTAGGGAAATGTCACAGCTGCTGGTTCCTACATACAGTTTATGATTGATTCTCACCGGTGGTGGCGATGAGGGCAAATTAATATCACCTTCAGCCGAGACAAAAGAGAGTTCAGTTGAAATCATCGTATCAACTGATCTTCTTCCATATTGATATGTTTCAAAGCCTTGGTTGTCTAAGTCTGAGAAGTTTGAAAAGTTCGAAAGCCTTGGGGTTGAACTCGTATCGAAACTTTCGAATGAAGGATACATGCGATCAGTGCTCGGTCTACCAGAACTGTTGAAGGATAAGTCGAGATCTGGATATGCATTTATGCCTCTTCTATTAGCATATGGTGATCTGTTAGTGACAAAATAGACTTAGTTCAGTTTAGCTATAAGAGAGGGTGTTATCACAAGTTAAATAGATGTTCATTCACCACACTAAGTTCCGTGTTGTACTCTGAGATCACATAATGCTTTTTTAGAAGAATTGCAATTTAACCTATTAGACATCAGACATGCAGAAATTTAAAACACTACAGTTATTTTTTGGTCATCCCTTCTAATGTCACGAAAGTTGAATAATCTAAACTTGCCTGCTGAAACCTGAATCACTTGGAAGGCTCTGAGAAGTTTGCTCTGATGGTGGCTTTGGAACTGCTTGGAGACAATGACAGGTATTAAGCAAACTTAATATGTGAAAGGAAAAGGATATAGAAGTGATTACCTTTTGAACTGTAGGAAATGGGAGTTGATATCTCTGATTCGGATCTGGTGCTAGGTTGGAGCAGTATTTGGCTACGAATAGGTGAAATAAATGGGGCAGCCCTTGAAGCAGCTCGCGTGGTGGAAATCTTTCCTTTAGAGATGACATAGATAGTACAAAAATCAGGTATACCTTTTGAGACACTTCCAGCAATATCTTTCTTATTAAATCTACAGTCAAGAAATGTCAGAGAAATTAGAAAATGAGCATTGTTTATATACTTATGGGTATATGCATATTAGACTGATAAACAGTAGTCTAAATGTTGTAATTAATTTTTGAGGCCAAAGTAGTATCAATATTGGTTATAGACAGAGAGACCAAAGTTCCAGAGAAAGGGATAGACAATTAACTTGAAAGAACTTCATAAAAACAATATTGCAGGTTTAGCATAACATCTTTTAGATGAAAGTTTTCCTATATTTGGGTTCAGTTTTATAAAGGTGCTATAGGTTTCACAATCGTGTAAAGTAATCACCAGATGTTCATGCAACAGATATTTGTTTCAGGGCTTGGCCATTTCATGTTGAAAAGTGGCAAAAAAGAGAACATCTGAATGGAAACTTTGATTTGGAACATCCAAAAAGGAGAGTCTAAAAATATACTAATATCATATCAGTTGGTAAATCATATGACATACAAGTAAATTGCTTTTTAACATGTCGATCCCATTATTCTGGTCGCATTAGACATGAATCAAGAAATCAAAGCATGTAATGGATAATTGAGAAAACAGCGTTTTTATTGGAATGTTCTAGACATTTACGATTTTACTAATGCATACCGAAAAAAACCTCCTTTCGATCCAGCACCAATTACCAAAATCTCTATTGCTGTTTCGGTACAATACTGGACTATTCCTCTGGCTACATCAGTGTCTTCTAGGACAACATCTTGGCAATTAATCTGATAACATGGGTATTTATTAGGTGGCAGCAGAAAATTATGAAGAATGATCACTCCAAGAATAAGAAAGTTATGCATTTCAATTTTCTTTTAGTACTAGTGCAAATCAAGCGAACTCAGCTAATTTTAACACGTTTTATCAATAAACTCTTGAATGGTGTTGGTAAAGTCGAAGCTCTTATACGTACATCTTTACGAGTACAAAAAGCACGAAAAGGTCGAAACACATCTTTGCAATCAGGATCTCCGGATACAGATCCAGTACTTTCATCACTGCCATCAGAAATCTGGCTCGATCCTGCACCCAAAATCAATACAGATTCATTGTCTGAGAGCTATTAAGGATGAACATGACTCTCTTTTTTTCTTTCATATACAGAAGTCACATAAATTGAAGAAAATTTCAAACTAAGGTTCCAGACTGCAGATATAACATACGCCTCTTGATACATATGTATATGCATTTGCACTCTACAAAAGAAAATATAAACTTAGCAAAAAAAAAACATACGACATATGTAATTATGTTTAAATAATTACAGTACATGTTCTACGCAACTAGCAAGTTAGCTTTATAATTGATCCTTCCATCCTTTAACGATGGTGACATCCTGTCGAGGATGTGTTGGACGAAATAGAATCTGCTCAAATATGCTTTCCTTCATCTTCGGGAGCATTTAGTTGGTACTTGTGTCATAAATCTTTTAGGCTTTAGATCAGGTTCTGCATTTTCCTCTCTCACCTCTCAAAATTTTAGAATAAGGGAATATGTTCCTATATGTATCCCCTTCTTCTGGCTGGGTACTACTACTGCATTACTACTTTTGCATCATATTTTCAAATTACTAAATACGGAGTAACAAATTTTGTATTGTTTATAAGTCTATTTATCTTTGCAAACCATCATTACTTTGATCCTTTGATATTAAAATTAGATGCCTAGTTTTTTATGTGCCTCTGTTTGTAACTTTGGCAAACTTGAGTAGGGAACATCTGCAGAAACGAGCTTAGATGAGCAGGTACAACCGTAGAAAGAATTTGTACGAAAAACCTAACCGGCGAGTCAGTATCCTCAAAACAAAACAGACTAATTAACTATGAAGCTTCTTTGATTGAGACTACAGAGAAAAGGAGCAATTTCAGACTATCCCAGTAACTTGAAACCTTAAGTATAAAATGCAAACGCTAGTACTAAAGTTACAAATAAAGCAAAAGATGTTTATAAGTTTGCTTTTTATGTTTTTTTTTTCTGTGAGGCAATGAAACAAAGTAAGTTTTAGGCCAAGGGATTGGATCATCAGTTACAGACATGCAGATGACACACATTGCAAAACAAGAAAGATCAAAACAAAAAGAAACATGCATTCTTTACACAAATTCATGTATCCAAATAAATAATCGAGCTTATTAACAAACAAGCAAAATATTATATTTGATGAAAGATATATAAGGGAGAGACATACTGGAGGAGGAAATAGATGTGACAGGATTAGGAGATCTGGATTTGACATGAACCAAAAGGATGGTTTGGCCTTTGCTTAATATATATTCAACAGCCCATTTCATTGCACCTTGGCTTCCTTTATCTCTGTCTATTGCCAATGCTACCAATTTATTTTTTGCTGCATTTCTATCTGCAGTACTTGTTGCACCCAACATCTCCTCCTATCAATCTTTCAATGTAACAAATTATAGAAATTCTCTACCAAAATTCATAAGAAAATCGAAAAACAATTAGCGGAAGAGGCCTCTGTTTTCCCTCCTTGTATTATGTATGTACCCATTCTGATTTTCCGCAAGTATTGTTCTTAATTCTCAAGAACTTTTGTTTTTTATTTTCTGGTTTTTGTGCTGGTTGATTATGAATCTTTGACCCTGGTAAGGAGAAAAGCTAGGCCGTGATTTCCCATATTTGCTTGACATCATTAATATTAAATTAAACAGAACTAAGGAAACAACCATTAAATCAATTTTCACATCGTAGACTTTTTTTTTTTTTAAAAAACATCGTAGACTTATATGCTGTTTTGTATTGTAACAGCATCTCCAATGGTAGAAAACTATTACCTAAAATATGTATGTGTCATCCCATGTGTCATCTAGGTGGTCCTTTTAGATGATATGTAAAAAATATTGCACCCCAATCATCACCCATTAGCAAAAAAAATATAAATAACCATGTATGATTCAATATATTTGTTGAACTAAAAAATTTTTTAGGTATAATTTTAGCTTAACATAATTATACATAACACCATTGGAGTGTATATTTGCATTGTTAGTAAAAAAATTGTATAATCCATTTAGATAAGCATTATAGCTAACAAATTTAGATTTCAGCCTTGGAGATGCTCTAAATCATGTGATATATTTTACGTGATTGTTTTAGGGGATGGGTTTAAAAATAAAAAAGAGGGGTTGGATGACAGGTGGTCTCGTGTATAGAATCCCCTTACCAAGATGCGTGTGTATCAATTTATATTGGATCAAGCCTACGTACTTTTGTGCAATTTTGTCCGAGAGATTTTAGGGGTACCAACTTATATTGGATCAAGCCTACGCACTTTGTGCAATTTTGTCCGAGAGATTTCAGGGATAAATTTCGTTAATGTGGTTAATTATTGATTTTATCTAATTTATTCTTGGCGTTGTGATATCGTTTGGAAATATTTTCCGTTATTCTTTGACTGAGATTGATTATTTCCTAGAGAGAGAATATTACTTGGGCATTAAGTAATTATTATTAATCTGAATTAATAATTAGTAAATATTAGAAATTTGGGAGATTAGACATGTCAAAAATATGGCATAACACTATATATAATTATAGGCATAATTTCAAAACTACCCATGTCAACTATTAGATTTTTAAATATATACTACCAACCTTTCTAAATTTCTAATAATACCGACCTTGTTTTCAAAATTCCAAAAATACTACATTTCTCAGTTGCAACTTTTGCAACCTCATTTGCAGCTTTGATGCTACAAATTTCTGATTGCAAGTTCCGGGTTTCAGATGTCATTTTCGACCAGCTTTATATATATATATATATATAAAAATGGGAGGTTTTCTGATGATTTTATAAAAGAATGTTTTTGCTAAAATATTTCATATCTTTGTTTTTGTGGATTTTATCCGTCTATCCCTCTGGTTGATAGTTAAACGAGTAAGTCGTTTGCAAAGATAACAAAAATATTGTACTTTTATGTCAACTTTACTTTTTTGTAAGAATAAACATACTTAAAACTCCTTTAAAGATCCAACCAACCACAACAGTTTTAGCTCCATTACTCTATGAGTATGCATGAGATAGATGATAATGATAATCAAAATGATTTGATTAAAAATGCTGAATTAGTAGAATATCCAAAAAATTTGGATAAGCTTAATAAGTGGGTTATACCCTCTGTTCCCTTTAGTCAAATTTATACTATTGGTATGTTTGATTTTAAATCTCGTCAGGTCATCAAAACGATGGAACAAACAATTAGAATTTCTGACACTAATCAAACAATTAGATTACTGAGTAAAAAAGATTTACTCCCTCATAAAGGTTATAATTTTATCCATATTGGATTAATTCAAATAGCCTTCAAGCCCTTAACTTTGATGGGTTTAAATTCCAGTATTATGGCCCATGTTAGGGATGGTAGATGTAGAGATTTTAAACAATCTCTAGCTGCTTTAATAGAAACCAGTCTATGTCATGGACCAGTCTACTTTGATGTAGCTCCCAATTTGACACTATCTTTATCTGATAGTAATTTGTTAGATGCTATGCAACTAACGATTCACACTAATGGTTATAATTTTAAACCAGGAAGTGAGGTAATAGCCATATGCTATAGAATTTATTATAAGGTTTTAAATACCTTAAATCCTAAGGCTAGGCAATTTACCTTTCAAAGAACTACAACCTTAGTTCAAACCAATTTGTTAACCTCAAATGTAGCAACTAATAGGTTGATAAAATGGAAAGAGATTAATTTTCCAGAAACCTGGTCTCTTCCTCAAGAATTAGAACCAGAACCACAGGTCAATAAAGATATTGATCAGATAATTCAGACAACTGAAGGGGATGTAGAAATTAGATTTAATCCTCAAAGATCTATTAGATTACCCAGGACTATATCTGCTAGGTATTCCCATGCTAGTGATTATATCACAGCCCCTAGTGTTCTAGATCCATCTAGAGCATCTACTTCTCAAATAAGAGAAGAGATAGAATCTGTAAACTCAATAAGAATTAGTCAAAATCAAATTCCAGAAGGAATTTATGAAAAGAGTAGAGAATCTCCTACTCAATCAGAAATGAGCTTCCATTTAAATGATTGATTTATCCCCAGGAAGTAGAATGAGAGAAATCCTTAATAAGGAATTTCAACAAGAAAAGCATGCCCAATTTAGGCGATGGTATTTTAAGAAATACTCTTCTAAAGACCTAGATAAATTCAAAGATGAATTTTATAATTATATAGCTAAAACAGAAGACTATATACCTTTTGTAAATTGGTTTATAAAAACCTATCTTGATAACACTAAAAAAGAGATTTTAGTGTTACAAAGACCTTGGAAAACTCCAAAGGGAGAAACTGTTAATTCTCCATTTCCTCCAGAGCAAACAATTTGCTTAAATAATAATACAGAAGCTACGGCTTATACAAGTATTCAAAAGCTTGAAAACTCTCAAGCTACTGTAAAAGATTTAAATACGATTATTAAATCACAAAACTATACCAACACCTTTCTTGTTTGTTTAGGTGACCAATGTATAACATTAGAAAAAGAGATAATATCTCTTAAACAATTTATAGAAAACGAATTAAGTTCTATTAAAAAATTAATAGAAAAACAAAATCCAGAATCATCATCCAATAGAGATAATATCCCTATGATTCAACCTCCTATTCCAATAAAAGGCTTTAGAATAGAACCTACTAGTGAAGAATTTTTGAAAGTTCTTCAGCAAAAGATGAATAATCTTAATATATCAGTCTTGTCTAAAGACGATTCTTCTCAGCAATCTGAAAATTCAGAACCTGTTGAAGAAATTGAAGAGATTAACGAATTAGCAACTATGTTTGCTAAACAAAAGATTAATAATACGGAGATAAATCCTATTTATGCTCCAAAACCTTTGGAAAAATTCTATTACCAAAGACCTTCTCCTCAGGATCTTCTATTTGAAGAACCAGAATATATTCAAAATTCATATTCAGGAAAAGCTATCTATGAATGGAATATAGATGGCTTCAATGAAAAACAAATTTTCGATGTTATACATAGAATAATGATGTACTCCACTGTTTGTAAACAGAATGGAAGCACTGATAGTGCGATAGCATCTTTTATAGCCACAGGATTTGTTGGACAAATCAGGGGATGGTGGGATCATTATTTTACCCAAAATCAGAGATTAGAAATTATTAATCATAAGAAAATTCTTAGTGTGGAAAATGGTGTCGTTACTACTGGAGAAGAAGATGCCGTCTACACTTTATGTCTAGCTATCCTACAACATTTTGTAGGAAGTAATATTCCTGTTGCTGAGAAGCTATGTACGCTTCTTCAAAATCTTAGATGTCCTTCTTTGACCCATTTTAGATGGTACAAAGATACATTTTTATCTAGAGTATATCAATTAGGAGAACCAAATTCGGTTCATTGGAAGTCTAAATTTATAGACGGTTTACCCCATCTTTTTGCAGAAAGGGTTAGACAATCCTTAAGAAATAAGAATGATGGAGTAAATATTAATTATAATTATCTAACATATGGAGAAATTATTAGTCATTGTATTAATGAAGGATTAGCTTTATGTAATGACATAAAGTTAAGAAACCAGTTAAAAAAGCAAAAGCTTTCGGAGAAGCACCAATTAGGTGAATTCTGTGATCAATTTGCTTTTGATATAGGAAAAATTCCTAGATATCCAGATAAGAAAAAGCAAAAAATTGCTTATAAAAAGAATAAAACTTATAAGAATAATTCTTATAAATCAAAATATCCTTTTAATAAAAATTCTTATAAAAAGAATTATAAAAAATCTTATAATAAATTAGAGAAAAAACCTTTTGTTCCTAATAAAGGAAAAAGGAAAGCCAAAAGGATCGATATAACTTGTCATAAATGTGGCAAAGTTGGTCATTATGCCAACCAATGTTGGACTAAGAAAGCTCTTAATGAGATAGAGGATGAGCAATTACGCTCACAATTAGAAAAGGTTTTGCTTCATAATTCTGAAGATGAAAGAGAATCTTCAGATAATGAGGATTTAGCCTTAATATATGAAAGCTCTAGTGAATCTGATTCACAGGATTCTGATAATAATGATTGTCAGTGTAATGAGCTAAATTATTATAAATCTATAGTAGACATGAATGGATTAAATGTCTTAACGGCTGATCAAGATAGAGCCTTAAAAATTATAGATTCAATTACCGATTTTGAGCTTAAGAAGCAAATGTTGGATGCCCTTATTAAAAACAATAAGGAGAAAGAAGCTCCCATAGTTATAGACGCACCTTACCAATTAAGTGAGGTATTAGAAAGATTTCAAAAATCTAATATTAAAGAAACTCCTGTTTCTTTAAATGATTTAAGAAAAGAAGTTAATCTATTAAAATCTGAAATTACTCAGATAAGACAGAATAATACTATATTAACTCAAAGGATTACTTTATTAGAAAGTAAGTCTGTAATAAATGATGAGTCAAAAGATATTCCCTCTTCTAGTAATACTAAAGAGACCGAATATTTAGCTCTATTAGAGCAAGTAACATCTCAAAGATGGTACATCAAAGTTACCTTAGTGGTAAGTCGAGAATTTATTCTCAAAGATGAGATAGCTCTTGTTGATAGTGGTGCCGACTTGAATTGTATTCAAGAAGGATTAATTCCTACCAAATATTTTGAGAAAACTACTCAATCTATATCCCATGCTGCTGGAGAAAAACTCCAAGTTAGATATAAGCTTCCAAATACTTACATTTGTAATGAAGATATATGTCTTCCTACCTCTTTTATTCTAATAAAGAATATGAATCATAGAATAATTTTAGGAAATCCTTTCCTTCACAATATTATGCCCCTCAACAATGTTGATCAAAGCGGGATTTCTACCATAATAGAAGGAAAGAAAATAAAATTTGAATTTATTACAGATCCTCAAACTCGTATAATCAATGAAGTTAAGGATCGCCTTCTTAGTAAAGAAAATCAATTATGTTTTCTTAAAGAAGAAATAAACGTTTTGAGCATTAATGAACAGCTCAAGAAACCTGATATTAAAAATCAGATAAAAATTATAGAAAATCAATTTATTGATGAAGTTTGTAATGACCTTCCTAATGCTTTTTGGAATAGAAAGAAACATGTTATTTCTCTTCCTTATATAGATGGTTTTAATGAAAACCAAATCCCTACAAAAGCTAGACCAGCTCAAATGAATAAAGAATACTTAGAATTATGTAAAAAGGAGATTAATTCTCTTTTAGAAAAAGGCTTAATTAGAAAGTCTAAATCTCCTTGGAGTTGTACAGCATTTTATGTTAATAATGCTGCTGAAAAAGAAAGAGGTGTGCCTAGATTAGTCATTAATTATAAACCTCTTAATAAAGTTTTAAAATGGATTAGATATCCTATTCCTAACAAAAAAGATTTGTTAGACAGATTAAACGATGCGTTAATCTTTTCTAAATTTGATATGAAGTCAGGATATTGGCAAATTCAGATTAAAGAATCTGATAGATATAAAACAGCTTTTACAGTTCCTTTTGGACATTATGAATGGAATGTCTTACCATTTGGTCAGAAGAATGCTCCTTCTGAGTTTCAGAATATTATGAATGATATATTCAATCCTTATTCTGAATTTATAATAGTTTATATTGATGATGTTTTAGTATTTTCTAAAACTATAGATCAACATATTAAACACTTAAAAATATTTAAGAGTTTAATAAAAAATAATGGTTTAGTAATATCTGCCCCAAAAATGAAATTATTTCAAACTCAAGTTAGATTTTTGGGACATATGATAAATCAAGGAAAAATTATTCCTATAGACAGAAGTATAGAATTTGCTTCTAAATTTCCTAATGAAATAACTGATAAAAAACAGTTACAAAGATTTTTAGGAAGTCTGAATTATATTTCAGATTATTACCAAGACTTAGCCAAAGATACAGCAATATTGTATTCTAGGCTTAAGAAAAAACCTGAACCTTGGACTGAGAATCATTCTCAGGTTGTTCAAAAAATTAAATCTAAGGTAAAATGCTTACCTTGCTTATCTTTAGCAAATCCTAAGTATTTTAAAATTGTTGAAACAGATGCCTCCGATATAGGATATGGTGGTATTTTAAAGCAGGTTATCCCTGAAACTTCTAAAGAAGTTCTTGTAAGATTTACCTCAGGAAAATGGAATCCTACTCAGTCAAAATACTCGACTGTAAAGAAAGAAATGCTTTCTATTATTAAATGTGTTTCAAAATTTCAAGGTGATTTATTAAATCAAAAATTTTTATTAAGAATTGATTGTAGTTCAGTAAAATCAATTATTGAAAAAGATGTTAAAAATCTTGTAGCAAAACAAATTTTTGCAGGATGGCAAGCCCAGCTTTCGGCATTTGAATTCGATATCCAATATATCAAAGGAGAAAATAATTCTCTTGCTGATTATTTAACCCGTGAATTTTTACAGGGAGATTAATGGCAACCCCTTCTAGGGGAAGAGGTCGCGGCAGATATGGCCGTGGTCGAGGTTATGGGAGTAACAATATGTTGCCCCGAGTTGAAGCAACTGTTCCTCTAATAGGAGATTGGACAGTTTTTCATAATCGAGGGAGAAATTTGCAGCAATTACCTGCACCTCCAAAAAAGGAAGATATACCTTCCTCTTCTAATAGTAAGAAAACATCTTATAAAGATGCAGCAGTTAATGATGATCCACAGGAAAAAGAATATTTCGAAAATCCTGTTACAGAAACTATTATGTTTCTTGAAGAAGAAGATGTTCAAATGCACCAAGATGGTTGGTCATTAAGAACTAGGTACCTTGAATCAAGAGGATACCCAGGGCTTCAAAATCAAGCCAGACAGAATTTAGAGATTCTGTTAACAATTACCGAATCGGTAACTTTCACTCATACTTTTCAAAATAGTAATCCTGAAAGTTTTATGAACTTCAGCAAATGCCATATCAATAAGATATTGCTACCCAGAGAATGGGGATTAAGTCCTAATACGGAGAAAGCTATCAGAATAGCTGGAGATAAATACATCTATTTCAATTACTGGGATTATATTCAAGCTTTTACTAAAGCTTTTTATTATCAAAACCCAAAGAACAAGCATTCTTGGTTCTTTTCGATAAATCCCGAAGTGTGTAATAAACACATTCCCAATTGGTTCTATGAATGGTGGTCAAAATTTGGACCCTCTCTGGAAATTTTGCCAGAAGAAATTTATAATCTATATGCTTCTTGGAGTGACAATAGTCCTTTGGTATCAAAATATACCAAATTAATTTATGGACAATGTCCTTTATTATTCTTTACCAAATTTCAAATCCCGTGGATTTGGAGGTGGACTGTATCAATTGCAGAGGATAAAAAATTAAAAATCCCAATTCTTCAGAGAAATTTCTTCTTGAAATGGTGGACCAATATGTCCAAAGATGATATTAAAATTATAGTTTCCAATATTCAGATTGATATTTCAACTGAAAGAAGAAAGGCGTCTACTGCCCAAAATGCTCAGCCCTCTTTGGCGAATTTAAGAGAGTATTTTCATCACAAATACCCCACAGAATCGGAACAGCAAATTATGGCTCGAGTCTTAGCATTCATGAAAGAACAATTTTTTAGTTCTTTCCCTTCTCAACCTTCTAGAGAAGAGGATCAGTCTATGAAGACTTCTTCATCACAGGGATCTCTGGATTCTAATACTTATAATTGTCTAGCAGGTGAATCTCAAGCTGAAGAACCTGTTCAAGAAAAAGAATCTGTTCAAGAAGAACCATCCCTAGAAGATTTCTGGGATGCTCTAGTTCAATTTGCAGTTCCTCAAGAACAGCAGCCAAATAATTCTGGCAGAGGAAAAAAGCCTCAAAATTAATTATGTTTATGTTAGGACCAGCTTTTAAAAAATTGAAGAAAAAGGAGAGAAAAATCCAGCTCATTAAGGATCAAATAGATGCCTATTTTCTGCAGCAAGAAAATCTTTCTTGGAAAGAAAGAAGAAATAGGACTTCTGAACAAATTCAAGAAGGTTTCGAGATGGTTCGTCTTCTTCATAATTATCTGCAGCACAAAATTCAGAAGCAGGAATTATTAAAGAAAAAATTACTCTGGTGTCAGAATTTTACAGCTTGACAAGATTTAAGCAATAATGTTTGCTTTTGAAGATTCCCGGCAATAATGGTTGCTTTAGAAGACAAATGGAATCCACTTTATTCGGTGGAGATTGTAATAATGTTTGCTTTTTTAAAGTTTCTTTGTATTTTAGTTTTAAGGGGTTTGTCTGTAAGAATTATTAAAGTGACGATGGGGCCCAAAGAGTGTACCCGGCTTCAATAATTCATCTTTATTAAAAGTTGTTTGTCTGTTTGTTATTATTTTGTGTGTCTAGTCAGAACTTTAATCATAGAGTTCTCCCCAGTCTCTCTATATAAGAGAGCTTTGTATCTTGTTTTCAGTACGCTTGAATAATATTACTATTTCTTCTTTTCTCTCTAGCTCATGTGTTGAGCCCCCTTCTTACTTAAATACTGTTTTTAATACTGCTCCCCTGCTTTCGTGCTTTCGCCTATATTGGTATCAGAGCCATAATTACCGCTAACTTGCTGAAAAGGTACATATCTATTATCTCTTTATTTTAGTAAATGCTCTGCAGTAGCTAAATCCCTGTTGTGGAAGGTTGGATATTTAAAGGAGTTTTAAGTATGTTTATTCTTACAAAAAAGTAAAGTTGACATAAAAGTACAATATTTTTGTTATCTTTGCAAACGACTTACTCGTTTAACTATCAACCAGAGGGATAGACGGATAAAATCCACAAAAACAAAGATATGAAATATTTTAGCAAAAACATTCTTTTATAAAATCATCAGAAAACCTCCCATTTTTCTCTCGGGATAAAAGATGATATTTTAAGAAGACACTAAAATATTTCGATTTTTTGCCTTTTTTTTTTTTTTTTTTTTTTTTTTTTTTTTTTTTTTTTTTTTTTTTTTACATACTTAAGTAACTTTAAATATCCAACCTTCCACAACAGGGATTTAGCTACTGACCTGTTGAAGAAATTGAAGAGATTAACGAATTAGCAACTATGTTTGCTAAACAAAAGATTAATAATACGGAGATAAATCCTATTTATGCTCCAAAACCTTTGGAAAAATTCTATTACCAAAGACCTTCTCCTCAGGATCTTCTATTTGAAGAACTAGAATATATTCAAAATTCATATTCAGGAAAAGCTATCTATGAATGGAATATAGATGGCTTCAATGAAAAACAAATTTTCGATGTTATACATAGAATAATGATGTACTCCACTGTTTGTAAACAGAATGGAAGCACTGATAGTGCGATAGCATCTTTTATAGCCACAGGATTTGTTGGACAAATCAGGGGATGGTGGGATCATTATTTTACCCAAAATCAGAGATTAGAAATTATTAATCATAAGAAAATTCTTAGTGTGGAAAATGGTGTCGTTACTACTGGAGAAGAAGATGCCGTCTACACTTTATGTCTAGCTATCCTACAACATTTTGTAGGAAGTAATATTCCTGTTGCTGAGAAGCTATGTACGCTTCTTCAAAATCTTAGATGTCCTTCTTTGACCCATTTTAGATGGTACAAAGATACATTTTTATCTAGAGTATATCAATTAGGAGAACCAAATTCGGTTCATTGGAAGTCTAAATTTATAGACGGTTTACCCCATCTTTTTGCAGAAAGGGTTAGACAATCCTTAAGAAATAAGAATGATGGAGTAAATATTAATTATAATTATCTAACATATGGAGAAATTATTAGTCATTGTATTAATGAAGGATTAGCTTTATGTAATGACATAAAGTTAAGAAACCAGTTAAAAAAGCAAAAGCTTTCGGAGAAGCACCAATTAGGTGAATTCTGTGATCAATTTGCTTTTGATATAGGAAAAATTCCTAGATATCCAGATAAGAAAAAGCAAAAAATTGCTTATAAAAAGAATAAAACTTATAAGAATAATTCTTATAAATCAAAATATCCTTTTAATAAAAATTCTTATAAAAAGAATTATAAAAAATCTTATAATAAATTAGAGAAAAAACCTTTTGTTCCTAATAAAGGAAAAAGGAAAGCCAAAAGGATCGATATAACTTGTCATAAATGTGGCAAAGTTGGTCATTATGCCAACCAATGTTGGACTAAGAAAGCTCTTAATGAGATAGAGGATGAGCAATTACGCTCACAATTAGAAAAGGTTTTGCTTCATAATTCTGAAGATGAAAGAGAATCTTCAGATAATGAGGATTTAGCCTTAATATATGAAAGCTCTAGTGAATCTGATTCACAGGATTCTGATAATAATGATTGTCAGTGTAATGAGCTAAATTATTATAAATCTATAGTAGACATGAATGGATTAAATGTCTTAACGGCTGATCAAGATAGAGCCTTAAAAATTATAGATTCAATTACCGATTTTGAGCTTAAGAAGCAAATGTTGGATGCCCTTATTAAAAACAATAAGGAGAAAGAAGCTCCCATAGTTATAGACGCACCTTACCAATTAAGTGAGGTATTAGAAAGATTTCAAAAATCTAATATTAAAGAAACTCCTGTTTCTTTAAATGATTTAAGAAAAGAAGTTAATCTATTAAAATCTGAAATTACTCAGATAAGACAGAATAATACTATATTAACTCAAAGGATTACTTTATTAGAAAGTAAGTCTGTAATAAATGATGAGTCAAAAGATATTCCCTCTTCTAGTAATACTAAAGAGACCGAATATTTAGCTCTATTAGAGCAAGTAACATCTCAAAGATGGTACATCAAAGTTACCTTAGTGGTAAGTCGAGAATTTATTCTCAAAGATGAGATAGCTCTTGTTGATAGTGGTGCCGACTTGAATTGTATTCAAGAAGGATTAATTCCTACCAAATATTTTGAGAAAACTACTCAATCTATATCCCATGCTGCTGGAGAAAAACTCCAAGTTAGATATAAGCTTCCAAATACTTACATTTGTAATGAAGATATATGTCTTCCTACCTCTTTTATTCTAATAAAGAATATGAATCATAGAATAATTTTAGGAAATCCTTTCCTTCACAATATTATGCCCCTCAACAATGTTGATCAAAGCGGGATTTCTACCATAATAGAAGGAAAGAAAATAAAATTTGAATTTATTACAGATCCTCAAACTCGTATAATCAATGAAGTTAAGGATCGCCTTCTTAGTAAAGAAAATCAATTATGTTTTCTTAAAGAAGAAATAAAAGTTTTGAGCATTAATGAACAGCTCAAGAAACCTGATATTAAAAATCAGATAAAAATTATAGAAAATCAATTTATTGATGAAGTTTGTAATGACCTTCCTAATGCTTTTTGGAATAGAAAGAAACATGTTATTTCTCTTCCTTATATAGATGGTTTTAATGAAAACCAAATCCCTACAAAAGCTAGACCAGCTCAAATGAATAAAGAATACTTAGAATTATGTAAAAAGGAGATTAATTCTCTTTTAGAAAAAGGCTTAATTAGAAAGTCTAAATCTCCTTGGAGTTGTACAGCATTTTATGTTAATAATGCTGCTGAAAAAGAAAGAGGTGTGCCTAGATTAGTCATTAATTATAAACCTCTTAATAAAGTTTTAAAATGGATTAGATATCCTATTCCTAACAAAAAAGATTTGTTAGACAGATTAAACGATGCGTTAATCTTTTCTAAATTTGATATGAAGTCAGGATATTGGCAAATTCAGATTAAAGAATCTGATAGATATAAAACAGCTTTTACAGTTCCTTTTGGACATTATGAATGGAATGTCTTACCATTTGGTCAGAAGAATGCTCCTTCTGAGTTTCAGAATATTATGAATGATATATTCAATCCTTATTCTGAATTTATAATAGTTTATATTGATGATGTTTTAGTATTTTCTAAAACTATAGATCAACATATTAAACACTTAAAAATATTTAAGAGTTTAATAAAAAATAATGGTTTAGTAATATCTGCCCCAAAAATGAAATTATTTCAAACTCAAGTTAGATTTTTGGGACATATGATAAATCAAGGAAAAATTATTCCTATAGACAGAAGTATAGAATTTGCTTCTAAATTTCCTAATGAAATAACTGATAAAAAACAGTTACAAAGATTTTTAGGAAGTCTGAATTATATTTCAGATTATTACCAAGACTTAGCCAAAGATACAGCAATATTGTATTCTAGGCTTAAGAAAAAACCTGAACCTTGGACTGAGAATCATTCTCAGGTTGTTCAAAAAATTAAATCTAAGGTAAAATGCTTACCTTGCTTATCTTTAGCAAATCCTAAGTATTTTAAAATTGTTGAAACAGATGCCTCCGATATAGGATATGGTGGTATTTTAAAGCAGGTTATCCCTGAAACTTCTAAAGAAGTTCTTGTAAGATTTACCTCAGGAAAATGGAATCCTACTCAGTCAAAATACTCGACTGTAAAGAAAGAAATGCTTTCTATTATTAAATGTGTTTCAAAATTTCAAGGTGATTTATTAAATCAAAAATTTTTATTAAGAATTGATTGTAGTTCAGTAAAATCAATTATTGAAAAAGATGTTAAAAATCTTGTAGCAAAACAAATTTTTGCAGGATGGCAAGCCCAGCTTTCGGCATTTGAATTCGATATCCAATATATCAAAGGAGAAAATAATTCTCTTGCTGATTATTTAACCCGTGAATTTTTACAGGGAGATTAATGGCAACCCCTTCTAGGGGAAGAGGTCGCGGCGGATATGGCCGTGGTCGAGGTTATGGGAGTAACAATATGTTGCCCCGAGTTGAAGCAACTGTTCCTCTAATAGGAGATTGGACAGTTTTTCATAATCGAGGGAGAAATTTGCAGCAATTACCTGCACCTCCAAAAAAGGAAGATATACCTTCCTCTTCTAATAGTAAGAAAACATCTTATAAAGATGCAGCAGTTAATGATGATCCACAGGAAAAAGAATATTTCGAAAATCCTGTTACAGAAACTATTATGTTTCTTGAAGAAGAAGATGTTCAAATGCACCAAGATGGTTGGTCATTAAGAACTAGGTACCTTGAATCAAGAGGATACCCAGGGCTTCAAAATCAAGCCAGACAGAATTTAGAGATTCTGTTAACAATTACCGAATCGGTAACTTTCACTCATACTTTTCAAAATAGTAATCCTGAAAGTTTTATGAACTTCAGCAAATGCCATATCAATAAGATATTGCTACCCAGAGAATGGGGATTAAGTCCTAATACGGAGAAAGCTATCAGAATAGCTGGAGATAAATACATCTATTTCAATTACTGGGATTATATTCAAGCTTTTACTAAAGCTTTTTATTATCAAAACCCAAAGAACAAGCATTCTTGGTTCTTTTCGATAAATCCCGAAGTGTGTAATAAACACATTCCCAATTGGTTCTATGAATGGTGGTCAAAATTTGGACCCTCTCTGGAAATTTTGCCAGAAGAAATTTATAATCTATATGCTTCTTGGAGTGACAATAGTCCTTTGGTATCAAAATATACCAAATTAATTTATGGACAATGTCCTTTATTATTCTTTACCAAATTTCAAATCCCGTGGATTTGGAGGTGGACTGTATCAATTGCAGAGGATAAAAAATTAAAAATCCCAATTCTTCAGAGAAATTTCTTCTTGAAATGGTGGACCAATATGTCCAAAGATGATATTAAAATTATAGTTTCCAATATTCAGATTGATATTTCAACTGAAAGAAGAAAGGCGTCTACTGCCCAAAATGCTCAGCCCTCTTTGGCGAATTTAAGAGAGTATTTTCATCACAAATACCCCACAGAATCGGAACAGCAAATTATGGCTCGAGTCTTAGCATTCATGAAAGAACAATTTTTTAGTTCTTTCCCTTCTCAACCTTCTAGAGAAGAGGATCAGTCTATGAAGACTTCTTCATCACAGGGATCTCTGGATTCTAATACTTATAATTGTCTAGCAGGTGAATCTCAAGCTGAAGAACCTGTTCAAGAAAAAGAATCTGTTCAAGAAGAACCATCCCTAGAAGATTTCTGGGATGCTCTAGTTCAATTTGCAGTTCCTCAAGAACAGCAGCCAAATAATTCTGGCAGAGGAAAAAAGCCTCAAAATTAATTATGTTTATGTTAGGACCAGCTTTTAAAAAATTGAAGAAAAAGGAGAGAAAAATCCAGCTCATTAAGGATCAAATAGATGCCTATTTTCTGCAGCAAGAAAATCTTTCTTGGAAAGAAAGAAGAAATAGGACTTCTGAACAAATTCAAGAAGGTTTCGAGATGGTTCGTCTTCTTCATAATTATCTGCAGCACAAAATTCAGAAGCAGGAATTATTAAAGAAAAAATTACTCTGGTGTCAGAATTTTACAGCTTGACAAGATTTAAGCAATAATGTTTGCTTTTGAAGATTCCCGGCAATAATGGTTGCTTTAGAAGACAAATGGAATCCACTTTATTCGGTGGAGATTGTAATAATGTTTGCTTTTTTAAAGTTTCTTTGTATTTTAGTTTTAAGGGGTTTGTCTGTAAGAATTATTAAAGTGACGATGGGGCCCAAAGAGTGTACCCGGCTTCAATAATTCATCTTTATTAAAAGTTGTTTGTCTGTTTGTTATTATTTTGTGTGTCTAGTCAGAACTTTAATCATAGAGTTCTCCCCAGTCTCTCTATATAAGAGAGCTTTGTATCTTGTTTTCAGTACGCTTGAATAATATTACTCTTTCTTCTTTTCTCTCTAGCTCATGTGTTGAGCCCCCTTCTTACTTAAATACTGTTTTTAATACTGCTCCCCTGCTTTCGCCTATATTGGTATCAGAGCCATAATTACCGCTAACTTGCTGAAAAGGTACATATCTATTATCTCTTTATTTTAGTAAATGCTCTGCAGTAGCTAAATCCCTGTTGTGGAAGGTTGGATATTTAAAGTTACTTAAGTATGTAAAAAAAAAAAAAAAAAAAAAAAAAAAAAAAAAAAAAAAAAAAAAAAAAAAAAAAAAAAAAGGCAAAAAATCGAAATATTTTAGTGTCTTCTTAAAATATCATCTTTTATCCCGAGAGAAAAATGGGAGGTTTTCTGATGATTTTATAAAAGAATGTTTTTGCTAAAATATTTCATATATTTGTTTTTGTGGATTTTATCCGTCTATCCCTCTGGTTGATAGTTAAACGAGTAAGTCGTTTGCAAAGATAACAAAAATATTGTACTTTTATGTCAACTTTACTTTTTTGTAAGAATAAACATACTTAAAACTCCTTTAAAGATCCAACCAACCACAACAGTTTTAGCTCCATTACTCTATGAGTATGCATGAGATAGATGATAATGATAATCAAAATGATTTGATTAAAAATGCTGAATTAGTAGAATATCCAAAAAATTTGGATAAGCTTAATAAGTGGGTTATACCCTCTGTTCCCTTTAGTCAAATTTATACTATTGGTATGTTTGATTTTAAATCTCGTCAGGTCATCAAAACGATGGAACAAACAATTAGAATTTCTGACACTAATCAAACAATTAGATTACTGAGTAAAAAAGATTTACTCCCTCATAAAGGTTATAATTTTATCCATATTGGATTAATTCAAATAGCCTTCAAGCCCTTAACTTTGATGGGTTTAAATTCCAGTATTATGGCCCATGTTAGGGATGGTAGATGTAGAGATTTTAAACAATCTCTAGCTGCTTTAATAGAAACCAGTCTATGTCATGGACCAGTCTACTTTGATGTAGCTCCCAATTTGACACTATCTTTATCTGATAGTAATTTGTTAGATGCTATGCAACTAACGATTCACACTAATGGTTATAATTTTAAACCAGGAAGTGAGGTAATAGCCATATGCTATAGAATTTATTATAAGGTTTTAAATACCTTAAATCCTAAGGCTAGGCAATTTACCTTTCAAGGAACTACAACCTTAGTTCAAACCAATTTGTTAACCTCAAATGTAGCAACTAATAGGTTGATAAAATGGAAAGAGATTAATTTTCCAGAAACCTGGTCTCTTCCTCAAGAATTAGAACCAGAACCACAGGTCAATAAAGATATTGATCAGATAATTCAGACAACTGAAGGGGATGTAGAAATTAGATTTAATCCTCAAAGATCTATTAGATTACCCAGGACTATATCTGCTAGGTATTCCCATGCTAGTGATTATATCACAGCCCCTAGTGTTCTAGATCCATCTAGAGCATCTACTTCTCAAATAAGAGAAGAGATAGAATCTGTAAACTCAATAAGAATTAGTCAAAATCAAATTCCAGAAGGAATTTATGAAAAGAGTAGAGAATCTCCTACTCAATCAGAAATGAGCTTCCATTTAAATGATTGATTTATCCCCAGGAAGTAGAATGAGAGAAATCCTTAATAAGGAATTTCAACAAGAAAAGCATGCCCAATTTAGGCGATGGTATTTTAAGAAATACTCTTCTAAAGACCTAGATAAATTCAAAGATGAATTTTATAATTATATAGCTAAAACAGAAGACTATATACCTTTTGTAAATTGGTTTATAAAAACCTATCTTGATAACACTAAAAAAGAGATTTTAGTGTTACAAAGACCTTGGAAAACTCCAAAGGGAGAAACTGTTAATTCTCCATTTCCTCCAGAGCAAACAATTTGCTTAAATAATAATACAGAAGCTACGGCTTATACAAGTATTCAAAAGCTTGAAAACTCTCAAGCTACTGTAAAAGATTTAAATACGATTATTAAATCACAAAACTATACCAACACCTTTCTTGTTTGTTTAGGTGACCAATGTATAACATTAGAAAAAGAGATAATATCTCTTAAACAATTTATAGAAAACGAATTAAGTTCTATTAAAAAATTAATAGAAAAACAAAATCCAGAATCATCATCCAATAGAGATAATATCCCTATGATTCAACCTCCTATTCCAATAAAAGGCTTTAGAATAGAACCTACTAGTGAAGAATTTTTGAAAATCAGAGCCATAATTACCGCTAACTTGCTGAAAAGGTACATATCTATTATCTCTTTATTTTAGTAAATGCTCTGCAGTAGCTAAATCCCTGTTGTGGAAGGTTGGATATTTAAAGTTACTTAAGTATGTAAAAAAAAAAAAAAAAAAAAAAAAAAAAAAAAAAAAAAAAAAAAAAAAAAAAAAAAGGCAAAAAATCGAAATATTTTAGTGTCTTCTTAAAATATCATCTTTTATCCCGAGAGAAAAATGGGAGGTTTTCTGATGATTTTATAAAAGAATGTTTTTGCTAAAATATTTCATATCTTTGTTTTTGTGGATTTTATCCGTCTATCCCTCTGGTTGATAGTTAAACGAGTAAGTCGTTTGCAAAGATAACAAAAATATTGTACTTTTATGTCAACTTTACTTTTTTGTAAGAATAAACATACTTAAAACTCCTTTAAAGATCCAACCAACCACAACAGTTTTAGCTCCATTACTCTATGAGTATGCATGAGATAGATGATAATGATAATCAAAATGATTTGATTAAAAATGCTGAATTAGTAGAATATCCAAAAAATTTGGATAAGCTTAATAAGTGGGTTATACCCTCTGTTCCCTTTAGTCAAATTTATACTATTGGTATGTTTGATTTTAAATCTCGTCAGGTCATCAAAACGATGGAACAAACAATTAGAATTTCTGACACTAATCAAACAATTAGATTACTGAGTAAAAAAGATTTACTCCCTCATAAAGGTTATAATTTTATCCATATTGGATTAATTCAAATAGCCTTCAAGCCCTTAACTTTGATGGGTTTAAATTCCAGTATTATGGCCCATGTTAGGGATGGTAGATGTAGAGATTTTAAACAATCTCTAGCTGCTTTAATAGAAACCAGTCTATGTCATGGACCAGTCTACTTTGATGTAGCTCCCAATTTGACACTATCTTTATCTGATAGTAATTTGTTAGATGCTATGCAACTAACGATTCACACTAATGGTTATAATTTTAAACCAGGAAGTGAGGTAATAGCCATATGCTATAGAATTTATTATAAGGTTTTAAATACCTTAAATCCTAAGGCTAGGCAATTTACCTTTCAAGGAACTACAACCTTAGTTCAAACCAATTTGTTAACCTCAAATGTAGCAACTAATAGGTTGATAAAATGGAAAGAGATTAATTTTCCAGAAACCTGGTCTCTTCCTCAAGAATTAGAACCAGAACCACAGGTCAATAAAGATATTGATCAGATAATTCAGACAACTGAAGGGGATGTAGAAATTAGATTTAATCCTCAAAGATCTATTAGATTACCCAGGACTATATCTGCTAGGTATTCCCATGCTAGTGATTATATCACAGCCCCTAGTGTTCTAGATCCATCTAGAGCATCTACTTCTCAAATAAGAGAAGAGATAGAATCTGTAAACTCAATAAGAATTAGTCAAAATCAAATTCCAGAAGGAATTTATGAAAAGAGTAGAGAATCTCCTACTCAATCAGAAATGAGCTTCCATTTAAATGATTGATTTATCCCCAGGAAGTAGAATGAGAGAAATCCTTAATAAGGAATTTCAACAAGAAAAGCATGCCCAATTTAGGCGATGGTATTTTAAGAAATACTCTTCTAAAGACCTAGATAAATTCAAAGATGAATTTTATAATTATATAGCTAAAACAGAAGACTATATACCTTTTGTAAATTGGTTTATAAAAACCTATCTTGATAACACTAAAAAAGAGATTTTAGTGTTACAAAGACCTTGGAAAACTCCAAAGGGAGAAACTGTTAATTCTCCATTTCCTCCAGAGCAAACAATTTGCTTAAATAATAATACAGAAGCTACGGCTTATACAAGTATTCAAAAGCTTGAAAACTCTCAAGCTACTGTAAAAGATTTAAATACGATTATTAAATCACAAAACTATACCAACACCTTTCTTGTTTGTTTAGGTGACCAATGTATAACATTAGAAAAAGAGATAATATCTCTTAAACAATTTATAGAAAACGAATTAAGTTCTATTAAAAAATTAATAGAAAAACAAAATCCAGAATCATCATCCAATAGAGATAATATCCCTATGATTCAACCTCCTATTCCAATAAAAGGCTTTAGAATAGAACCTACTAGTGAAGAATTTTTGAAAGTTCTTCAGCAAAAGATGAATAATCTTAATATATCAGTCTTGTCTAAAGACGATTCTTCTCAGCAATCTGAAAATTCAGAACCTGTTGAAGAAATTGAAGAGATTAACGAATTAGCAACTATGTTTGCTAAACAAAAGATTAATAATACGGAGATAAATCCTATTTATGCTCCAAAACCTTTGGAAAAATTCTATTACCAAAGACCTTCTCCTCAGGATCTTCTATTTGAAGAACCAGAATATATTCAAAATTCATATTCAGGAAAAGCTATCTATGAATGGAATATAGATGGCTTCAATGAAAAACAAATTTTCGATGTTATACATAGAATAATGATGTACTCCACTGTTTGTAAACAGAATGGAAGCACTGATAGTGCGATAGCATCTTTTATAGCCACAGGATTTGTTGGACAAATCAGGGGATGGTGGGATCATTATTTTACCCAAAATCAGAGATTAGAAATTATTAATCATAAGAAAATTCTTAGTGTGGAAAATGGTGTCGTTACTACTGGAGAAGAAGATGCCGTCTACACTTTATGTCTAGCTATCCTACAACATTTTGTAGGAAGTAATATTCCTGTTGCTGAGAAGCTATGTACGCTTCTTCAAAATCTTAGATGTCCTTCTTTGACCCATTTTAGATGGTACAAAGATACATTTTTATCTAGAGTATATCAATTAGGAGAACCAAATTCGGTTCATTGGAAGTCTAAATTTATAGACGGTTTACCCCATCTTTTTGCAGAAAGGGTTAGACAATCCTTAAGAAATAAGAATGATGGAGTAAATATTAATTATAATTATCTAACATATGGAGAAATTATTAGTCATTGTATTAATGAAGGATTAGCTTTATGTAATGACATAAAGTTAAGAAACCAGTTAAAAAAGCAAAAGCTTTCGGAGAAGCACCAATTAGGTGAATTCTGTGATCAATTTGCTTTTGATATAGGAAAAATTCCTAGATATCCAGATAAGAAAAAGCAAAAAATTGCTTATAAAAAGAATAAAACTTATAAGAATAATTCTTATAAATCAAAATATCCTTTTAATAAAAATTCTTATAAAAAGAATTATAAAAAATCTTATAATAAATTAGAGAAAAAACCTTTTGTTCCTAATAAAGGAAAAAGGAAAGCCAAAAGGATCGATATAACTTGTCATAAATGTGGCAAAGTTGGTCATTATGCCAACCAATGTTGGACTAAGAAAGCTCTTAATGAGATAGAGGATGAGCAATTACGCTCACAATTAGAAAAGGTTTTGCTTCATAATTCTGAAGATGAAAGAGAATCTTCAGATAATGAGGATTTAGCCTTAATATATGAAAGCTCTAGTGAATCTGATTCACAGGATTCTGATAATAATGATTGTCAGTGTAATGAGCTAAATTATTATAAATCTATAGTAGACATGAATGGATTAAATGTCTTAACGGCTGATCAAGATAGAGCCTTAAAAATTATAGATTCAATTACCGATTTTGAGCTTAAGAAGCAAATGTTGGATGCCCTTATTAAAAACAATAAGGAGAAAGAAGCTCCCATAGTTATAGACGCACCTTACCAATTAAGTGAGGTATTAGAAAGATTTCAAAAATCTAATATTAAAGAAACTCCTGTTTCTTTAAATGATTTAAGAAAAGAAGTTAATCTATTAAAATCTGAAATTACTCAGATAAGACAGAATAATACTATATTAACTCAAAGGATTACTTTATTAGAAAGTAAGTCTGTAATAAATGATGAGTCAAAAGATATTCCCTCTTCTAGTAATACTAAAGAGACCGAATATTTAGCTCTATTAGAGCAAGTAACATCTCAAAGATGGTACATCAAAGTTACCTTAGTGGTAAGTCGAGAATTTATTCTCAAAGATGAGATAGCTCTTGTTGATAGTGGTGCCGACTTGAATTGTATTCAAGAAGGATTAATTCCTACCAAATATTTTGAGAAAACTACTCAATCTATATCCCATGCTGCTGGAGAAAAACTCCAAGTTAGATATAAGCTTCCAAATACTTACATTTGTAATGAAGATATATGTCTTCCTACCTCTTTTATTCTAATAAAGAATATGAATCATAGAATAATTTTAGGAAATCCTTTCCTTCACAATATTATGCCCCTCAACAATGTTGATCAAAGCGGGATTTCTACCATAATAGAAGGAAAGAAAATAAAATTTGAATTTATTACAGATCCTCAAACTCGTATAATCAATGAAGTTAAGGATCGCCTTCTTAGTAAAGAAAATCAATTATGTTTTCTTAAAGAAGAAATAAAAGTTTTGAGCATTAATGAACAGCTCAAGAAACCTGATATTAAAAATCAGATAAAAATTATAGAAAATCAATTTATTGATGAAGTTTGTAATGACCTTCCTAATGCTTTTTGGAATAGAAAGAAACATGTTATTTCTCTTCCTTATATAGATGGTTTTAATGAAAACCAAATCCCTACAAAAGCTAGACCAGCTCAAATGAATAAAGAATACTTAGAATTATGTAAAAAGGAGATTAATTCTCTTTTAGAAAAAGGCTTAATTAGAAAGTCTAAATCTCCTTGGAGTTGTACAGCATTTTATGTTAATAATGCTGCTGAAAAAGAAAGAGGTGTGCCTAGATTAGTCATTAATTATAAACCTCTTAATAAAGTTTTAAAATGGATTAGATATCCTATTCCTAACAAAAAAGATTTGTTAGACAGATTAAACGATGCGTTAATCTTTTCTAAATTTGATATGAAGTCAGGATATTGGCAAATTCAGATTAAAGAATCTGATAGATATAAAACAGCTTTTACAGTTCCTTTTGGACATTATGAATGGAATGTCTTACCATTTGGTCAGAAGAATGCTCCTTCTGAGTTTCAGAATATTATGAATGATATATTCAATCCTTATTCTGAATTTATAATAGTTTATATTGATGATGTTTTAGTATTTTCTAAAACTATAGATCAACATATTAAACACTTAAAAATATTTAAGAGTTTAATAAAAAATAATGGTTTAGTAATATCTGCCCCAAAAATGAAATTATTTCAAACTCAAGTTAGATTTTTGGGACATATGATAAATCAAGGAAAAATTATTCCTATAGACAGAAGTATAGAATTTGCTTCTAAATTTCCTAATGAAATAACTGATAAAAAACAGTTACAAAGATTTTTAGGAAGTCTGAATTATATTTCAGATTATTACCAAGACTTAGCCAAAGATACAGCAATATTGTATTCTAGGCTTAAGAAAAAACCTGAACCTTGGACTGAGAATCATTCTCAGGTTGTTCAAAAAATTAAATCTAAGGTAAAATGCTTACCTTGCTTATCTTTAGCAAATCCTAAGTATTTTAAAATTGTTGAAACAGATGCCTCCGATATAGGATATGGTGGTATTTTAAAGCAGGTTATCCCTGAAACTTCTAAAGAAGTTCTTGTAAGATTTACCTCAGGAAAATGGAATCCTACTCAGTCAAAATACTCGACTGTAAAGAAAGAAATGCTTTCTATTATTAAATGTGTTTCAAAATTTCAAGGTGATTTATTAAATCAAAAATTTTTATTAAGAATTGATTGTAGTTCAGTAAAATCAATTATTGAAAAAGATGTTAAAAATCTTGTAGCAAAACAAATTTTTGCAGGATGGCAAGCCCAGCTTTCGGCATTTGAATTCGATATCCAATATATCAAAGGAGAAAATAATTCTCTTGCTGATTATTTAACCCGTGAATTTTTACAGGGAGATTAATGGCAACCCCTTCTAGGGGAAGAGGTCGCGGCGGATATGGCCGTGGTCGAGGTTATGGGAGTAACAATATGTTGCCCCGAGTTGAAGCAACTGTTCCTCTAATAGGAGATTGGACAGTTTTTCATAATCGAGGGAGAAATTTGCAGCAATTACCTGCACCTCCAAAAAAGGAAGATATACCTTCCTCTTCTAATAGTAAGAAAACATCTTATAAAGATGCAGCAGTTAATGATGATCCACAGGAAAAAGAATATTTCGAAAATCCTGTTACAGAAACTATTATGTTTCTTGAAGAAGAAGATGTTCAAATGCACCAAGATGGTTGGTCATTAAGAACTAGGTACCTTGAATCAAGAGGATACCCAGGGCTTCAAAATCAAGCCAGACAGAATTTAGAGATTCTGTTAACAATTACCGAATCGGTAACTTTCACTCATACTTTTCAAAATAGTAATCCTGAAAGTTTTATGAACTTCAGCAAATGCCATATCAATAAGATATTGCTACCCAGAGAATGGGGATTAAGTCCTAATACGGAGAAAGCTATCAGAATAGCTGGAGATAAATACATCTATTTCAATTACTGGGATTATATTCAAGCTTTTACTAAAGCTTTTTATTATCAAAACCCAAAGAACAAGCATTCTTGGTTCTTTTCGATAAATCCCGAAGTGTGTAATAAACACATTCCCAATTGGTTCTATGAATGGTGGTCAAAATTTGGACCCTCTCTGGAAATTTTGCCAGAAGAAATTTATAATCTATATGCTTCTTGGAGTGACAATAGTCCTTTGGTATCAAAATATACCAAATTAATTTATGGACAATGTCCTTTATTATTCTTTACCAAATTTCAAATCCCGTGGATTTGGAGGTGGACTGTATCAATTGCAGAGGATAAAAAATTAAAAATCCCAATTCTTCAGAGAAATTTCTTCTTGAAATGGTGGACCAATATGTCCAAAGATGATATTAAAATTATAGTTTCCAATATTCAGATTGATATTTCAACTGAAAGAAGAAAGGCGTCTACTGCCCAAAATGCTCAGCCCTCTTTGGCGAATTTAAGAGAGTATTTTCATCACAAATACCCCACAGAATCGGAACAGCAAATTATGGCTCGAGTCTTAGCATTCATGAAAGAACAATTTTTTAGTTCTTTCCCTTCTCAACCTTCTAGAGAAGAGGATCAGTCTATGAAGACTTCTTCATCACAGGGATCTCTGGATTCTAATACTTATAATTGTCTAGCAGGTGAATCTCAAGCTGAAGAACCTGTTCAAGAAAAAGAATCTGTTCAAGAAGAACCATCCCTAGAAGATTTCTGGGATGCTCTAGTTCAATTTGCAGTTCCTCAAGAACAGCAGCCAAATAATTCTGGCAGAGGAAAAAAGCCTCAAAATTAATTATGTTTATGTTAGGACCAGCTTTTAAAAAATTGAAGAAAAAGGAGAGAAAAATCCAGCTCATTAAGGATCAAATAGATGCCTATTTTCTGCAGCAAGAAAATCTTTCTTGGAAAGAAAGAAGAAATAGGACTTCTGAACAAATTCAAGAAGGTTTCGAGATGGTTCGTCTTCTTCATAATTATCTGCAGCACAAAATTCAGAAGCAGGAATTATTAAAGAAAAAATTACTCTGGTGTCAGAATTTTACAGCTTGACAAGATTTAAGCAATAATGTTTGCTTTTGAAGATTCCCGGCAATAATGGTTGCTTTAGAAGACAAATGGAATCCACTTTATTCGGTGGAGATTGTAATAATGTTTGCTTTTTTAAAGTTTCTTTGTATTTTAGTTTTAAGGGGTTTGTCTGTAAGAATTATTAAAGTGACGATGGGGCCCAAAGAGTGTACCCGGCTTCAATAATTCATCTTTATTAAAAGTTGTTTGTCTGTTTGTTATTATTTTGTGTGTCTAGTCAGAACTTTAATCATAGAGTTCTCCCCAGTCTCTCTATATAAGAGAGCTTTGTATCTTGTTTTCAGTACGCTTGAATAATATTACTATTTCTTCTTTTCTCTCTAGCTCATGTGTTGAGCCCCCTTCTTACTTAAATACTGTTTTTAATACTGCTCCCCTGCTTTCGCCTATATTTCTAGGGGTTGCCATTAATCTCCCTGTAAAAATTCACGGGTTAAATAATCAGCAAGAGAATTATTTTCTCCTTTGATATATTGGATATCGAATTCAAATGCCGAAAGCTGGGCTTGCCATCCTGCAAAAATTTGTTTTGCTACAAGATTTTTAACATCTTTTTCAATAATTGATTTTACTGAACTACAATCAATTCTTAATAAAAATTTTTGATTTAATAAATCACCTTGAAATTTTGAAACACATTTAATAATAGAAAGCATTTCTTTCTTTACAGTCGAGTATTTTGACTGAGTAGGATTCCATTTTCCTGAGGTAAATCTTACAAGAACTTCTTTAGAAGTTTCAGGGATAACCTGCTTTAAAATACCACCATATCCTATATCGGAGGCATCTGTTTCAACAATTTTAAAATACTTAGGATTTGCTAAAGATAAGCAAGGTAAGCATTTTACCTTAGATTTAATTTTTTGAACAACCTGAGAATGATTCTCAGTCCAAGGTTCAGGTTTTTTCTTAAGCCTAGAATACAATATTGCTGTATCTTTGGCTAAGTCTTGGTAATAATCTGAAATATAATTCAGACTTCCTAAAAATCTTTGTAACTGTTTTTTATCAGTTATTTCATTAGGAAATTTAGAAGCAAATTCTATACTTCTGTCTATAGGAATAATTTTTCCTTGATTTATCATATGTCCCAAAAATCTAACTTGAGTTTGAAATAATTTCATTTTTGGGGCAGATATTACTAAACCATTATTTTTTATTAAACTCTTAAATATTTTTAAGTGTTTAATATGTTGATCTATAGTTTTAGAAAATACTAAAACATCATCAATATAAACTATTATAAATTCAGAATAAGGATTGAATATATCATTCATAATATTCTGAAACTCAGAAGGAGCATTCTTCTGACCAAATGGTAAGACATTCCATTCATAATGTCCAAAAGGAACTGTAAAAGCTGTTTTATATCTATCAGATTCTTTAATCTGAATTTGCCAATATCCTGACTTCATATCAAATTTAGAAAAGATTAACGCATCGTTTAATCTGTCTAACAAATCTTTTTTGTTAGGAATAGGATATCTAATCCATTTTAAAACTTTATTAAGAGGTTTATAATTAATGACTAATCTAGGCACACCTCTTTCTTTTTCAGCAGCATTATTAACATAAAATGCTGTACAACTCCAAGGAGATTTAGACTTTCTAATTAAGCCTTTTTCTAAAAGAGAATTAATCTCCTTTTTACATAATTCTAAGTATTCTTTATTCATTTGAGCTGGTCTAGCTTTTGTAGGGATTTGGTTTTCATTAAAACCATCTATATAAGGAAGAGAAATAACATGTTTCTTTCTATTCCAAAAAGCATTAGGAAGGTCATTACAAACTTCATCAATAAATTGATTTTCTATAATTTTTATCTGATTTTTAATATCAGGTTTCTTGAGCTGTTCATTAATGCTCAAAACTTTTATTTCTTCTTTAAGAAAACATAATTGATTTTCTTTACTAAGAAGGCGATCCTTAACTTCATTGATTATACGAGTTTGAGGATCTGTAATAAATTCAAATTTTATTTTCTTTCCTTCTATTATGGTAGAAATCCCGCTTTGATCAACATTGTTGAGGGGCATAATATTGTGAAGGAAAGGATTTCCTAAAATTATTCTATGATTCATATTCTTTATTAGAATAAAAGAGGTAGGAAGACATATATCTTCATTACAAATGTAAGTATTTGGAAGCTTATATCTAACTTGGAGTTTTTCTCCAGCAGCATGGGATATAGATTGAGTAGTTTTCTCAAAATATTTGGTAGGAATTAATCCTTCTTGAATACAATTCAAGTCGGCACCACTATCAACAAGAGCTATCTCATCTTTGAGAATAAATTCTCGACTTACCACTAAGGTAACTTTGATGTACCATCTTTGAGATGTTACTTGCTCTAATAGAGCTAAATATTCGGTCTCTTTAGTATTACTAGAAGAGGGAATATCTTTTGACTCATCATTTATTACAGACTTACTTTCTAATAAAGTAATCCTTTGAGTTAATATAGTATTATTCTGTCTTATCTGAGTAATTTCAGATTTTAATAGATTAACTTCTTTTCTTAAATCATTTAAAGAAACAGGAGTTTCTTTAATATTAGATTTTTGAAATCTTTCTAATACCTCACTTAATTGGTAAGGTGCGTCTATAACTATGGGAGCTTCTTTCTCCTTATTGTTTTTAATAAGGGCATCCAACATTTGCTTCTTAAGCTCAAAATCGGTAATTGAATCTATAATTTTTAAGGCTCTATCTTGATCAGCCGTTAAGACATTTAATCCATTCATGTCTACTATAGATTTATAATAATTTAGCTCATTACACTGACAATCATTATTATCAGAATCCTGTGAATCAGATTCACTAGAGCTTTCATATATTAAGGCTAAATCCTCATTATCTGAAGATTCTCTTTCATCTTCAGAATTATGAAGCAAAACCTTTTCTAATTGTGAGCGTAATTGCTCATCCTCTATCTCATTAAGAGCTTTCTTAGTCCAACATTGGTTGGCATAATGACCAACTTTGCCACATTTATGACAAGTTATATCGATCCTTTTGGCTTTCCTTTTTCCTTTATTAGGAACAAAAGGTTTTTTCTCTAATTTATTATAAGATTTTTTATAATTCTTTTTATAAGAATTTTTATTAAAAGGATTTTTTGATTTATAAGAATTATTCTTATAAGTTTTATTCTTTTTATAAGCAATTTTTTGCTTTTTCTTATCTGGATATCTAGGAATTTTTCCTATATCAAAAGCAAATTGATCACAGAATTCACCTAATTGGTGCTTCTCCGAAAGCTTTTGCTTTTTTAACTGGTTTCTTAACTTTATGTCATTACATAAAGCTAATCCTTCATTAATACAATGACTAATAATTTCTCCATATGTTAGATAATTATAATTAATATTTACTCCATCATTCTTATTTCTTAAGGATTGTCTAACCCTTTCTGCAAAAAGATGGGGTAAACCGTCTATAAATTTAGACTTCCAATGAACCGAATTTGGTTCTCCTAATTGATATACTCTAGATAAAAATGTATCTTTGTACCATCTAAAATGGGTCAAAGAAGGACATCTAAGATTTTGAAGAAGCGTACATAGCTTCTCAGCAACAGGAATATTACTTCCTACAAAATGTTGTAGGATAGCTAGACATAAAGTGTAGACGGCATCTTCTTCTCCAGTAGTAACGACACCATTTTCCACACTAAGAATTTTCTTATGATTAATAATTTCTAATCTCTGATTTTGGGTAAAATAATGATCCCACCATCCCCTGATTTGTCCAACAAATCCTGTGGCTATAAAAGATGCTATCGCACTATCAGTGCTTCCATTCTGTTTACAAACAGTGGAGTACATCATTATTCTATGTATAACATCGAAAATTTGTTTTTCATTGAAGCCATCTATATTCCATTCATAGATAGCTTTTCCTGAATATGAATTTTGAATATATTCTGGTTCTTCAAATAGAAGATCCTGAGGAGAAGGTCTTTGGTAATAGAATTTTTCCAAAGGTTTTGGAGCATAAATAGGATTTATCTCCGTATTATTAATCTTTTGTTTAGCAAACATAGTTGCTAATTCGTTAATCTCTTCAATTTCTTCAACAGGTTCTGAATTTTCAGATTGCTGAGAAGAATCGTCTTTAGACAAGACTGATATATTAAGATTATTCATCTTTTGCTGAAGAACTTTCAAAAATTCTTCACTAGTAGGTTCTATTCTAAAGCCTTTTATTGGAATAGGAGGTTGAATCATAGGGATATTATCTCTATTGGATGATGATTCTGGATTTTGTTTTTCTATTAATTTTTTAATAGAACTTAATTCGTTTTCTATAAATTGTTTAAGAGATATTATCTCTTTTTCTAATGTTATACATTGGTCACCTAAACAAACAAGAAAGGTGTTGGTATAGTTTTGTGATTTAATAATCGTATTTAAATCTTTTACAGTAGCTTGAGAGTTTTCAAGCTTTTGAATACTTGTATAAGCCGTAGCTTCTGTATTATTATTTAAGCAAATTGTTTGCTCTGGAGGAAATGGAGAATTAACAGTTTCTCCCTTTGGAGTTTTCCAAGGTCTTTGTAACACTAAAATCTCTTTTTTAGTGTTATCAAGATAGGTTTTTATAAACCAATTTACAAAAGGTATATAGTCTTCTGTTTTAGCTATATAATTATAAAATTCATCTTTGAATTTATCTAGGTCTTTAGAAGAGTATTTCTTAAAATACCATCGCCTAAATTGGGCATGCTTTTCTTGTTGAAATTCCTTATTAAGGATTTCTCTCATTCTACTTCCTGGGGATAAATCAATCATTTAAATGGAAGCTCATTTCTGATTGAGTAGGAGATTCTCTACTCTTTTCATAAATTCCTTCTGGAATTTGATTTTGACTAATTCTTATTGAGTTTACAGATTCTATCTCTTCTCTTATTTGAGAAGTAGATGCTCTAGATGGATCTAGAACACTAGGGGCTGTGATATAATCACTAGCATGGGAATACCTAGCAGATATAGTCCTGGGTAATCTAATATATCTTTGAGGATTAAATCTAATTTCTACATCCCCTTCAGTTGTCTGAATTATCTGATCAATATCTTTATTGACCTGTGGTTCTGGTTCTAATTCTTGAGGAAGAGACCAGGTTTCTGGAAAATTAATCTCTTTCCATTTTATCAACCTATTAGTTGCTACATTTGAGGTTAACAAATTGGTTTGAACTAAGGTTGTAGTTCTTTGAAAGGTAAATTGCCTAGCCTTAGGATTTAAGGTATTTAAAACCTTATAATAAATTCTATAGCATATGGCTATTACCTCACTTCCTGGTTTAAAATTATAACCATTAGTGTGAATCGTTAGTTGCATAGCATCTAACAAATTACTATCAGATAAAGATAGTGTCAAATTGGGAGCTACATCAAAGTAGACTGGTCCATGACATAGACTGGTTTCTATTAAAGCAGCTAGAGATTGTTTAAAATCTCTACATCTACCATCCCTAACATGGGCCATAATACTGGAATTTAAACCCATCAAAGTTAAGGGCTTGAAGGCTATTTGAATTAATCCAATATGGATAAAATTATAACCTTTATGAGGGAGTAAATCTTTTTTACTCAGTAATCTAATTGTTTGATTAGTGTCAGAAATTCTAATTGTTTGTTCCATCGTTTTGATGACCTGACGAGATTTAAAATCAAACATACCAATAGTATAAATTTGACTAAAGGGAACAGAGGGTATAACCCACTTATTAAGCTTATCCAAATTTTTTGGATATTCTACTAATTCAGCATTTTTAATTAAATCATTTTGATTATCATTATCATCTATCTCATGCATACTCATAGAGTAATGGAGCTAAAACTGTTGTGGGTGGTTGGATCTTTAAAGGAGTTTTAAGTATGTTTATTCTTACAAAAAAGTAAAGTTGACATAAAAGTACAATATTTTTGTTATCTTTGCAAACGACTTACTCGTTTAACTATCAACCAGAGGGATAGACGGATAAAATCCACAAAAACAAAGATATGAAATATTTTAGCAAAAACATTCTTTTATAAAATCATCAGAAAACCTCCCATTTTTCTCTCGGGATAAAAGATGATATTTTAAGAAGACACTAAAATATTTCGATTTTTTGCCTTTTTTTTTTTTTTTTTTTTTTTTTTTTTTTTTTTTTTTTTTTTTTTTTTTTTTACATACTTAAGTAACTTTAAATATCCAACCTTCCACAACAGGGATTTAGCTACTGCAGAGCATTTACTAAAATAAAGAGATAATAGATATGTACCTTTTCAGCAAGTTAGCGGTAATTATGGCTCTGATACCAATATAGGCGAAAGCAGGGGAGCAGTATTAAAAACAGTATTTAAGTAAGAAGGGGGCTCAACACATGAGCTAGAGAGAAAAGAAGAAAGAGTAATATTATTCAAGCGTACTGAAAACAAGATACAAAGCTCTCTTATATAGAGAGACTGGGGAGAACTCTATGATTAAAGTTCTGACTAGACACACAAAATAATAACAAACAGACAAACAACTTTTAATAAAGATGAATTATTGAAGCCGGGTACACTCTTTGGGCCCCATCGTCACTTTAATAATTCTTACAGACAAACCCCTTAAAACTAAAATACAAAGAAACTTTAAAAAAGCAAACATTATTACAATCTCCACCGAATAAAGTGGATTCCATTTGTCTTCTAAAGCAACCATTATTGCCGGGAATCTTCAAAAGCAAACATTATTGCTTAAATCTTGTCAAGCTGTAAAATTCTGACACCAGAGTAATTTTTTCTTTAATAATTCCTGCTTCTGAATTTTGTGCTGCAGATAATTATGAAGAAGACGAACCATCTCGAAACCTTCTTGAATTTGTTCAGAAGTCCTATTTCTTCTTTCTTTCCAAGAAAGATTTTCTTGCTGCAGAAAATAGGCATCTATTTGATCCTTAATGAGCTGGATTTTTCTCTCCTTTTTCTTCAATTTTTTAAAAGCTGGTCCTAACATAAACATAATTAATTTTGAGGCTTTTTTCCTCTGCCAGAATTATTTGGCTGCTGTTCTTGAGGAACTGCAAATTGAACTAGAGCATCCCAGAAATCTTCTAGGGATGGTTCTTCTTGAACAGATTCTTTTTCTTGAACAGGTTCTTCAGCTTGAGATTCACCTGCTAGACAATTATAAGTATTAGAATCCAGAGATCCCTGTGATGAAGAAGTCTTCATAGACTGATCCTCTTCTCTAGAAGGTTGAGAAGGGAAAGAACTAAAAAATTGTTCTTTCATGAATGCTAAGACTCGAGCCATAATTTGCTGTTCCGATTCTGTGGGGTATTTGTGATGAAAATACTCTCTTAAATTCGCCAAAGAGGGCTGAGCATTTTGGGCAGTAGACGCCTTTCTTCTTTCAGTTGAAATATCAATCTGAATATTGGAAACTATAATTTTAATATCATCTTTGGACATATTGGTCCACCATTTCAAGAAGAAATTTCTCTGAAGAATTGGGATTTTTAATTTTTTATCCTCTGCAATTGATACAGTCCACCTCCAAATCCACGGGATTTGAAATTTGGTAAAGAATAATAAAGGACATTGTCCATAAATTAATTTGGTATATTTTGATACCAAAGGACTATTGTCACTCCAAGAAGCATATAGATTATAAATTTCTTCTGGCAAAATTTCCAGAGAGGGTCCAAATTTTGACCACCATTCATAGAACCAATTGGGAATGTGTTTATTACACACTTCGGGATTTATCGAAAAGAACCAAGAATGCTTGTTCTTTGGGTTTTGATAATAAAAAGCTTTAGTAAAAGCTTGAATATAATCCCAGTAATTGAAATAGATGTATTTATCTCCAGCTATTCTGATAGCTTTCTCCGTATTAGGACTTAATCCCCATTCTCTGGGTAGCAATATCTTATTGATATGGCATTTGCTGAAGTTCATAAAACTTTCAGGATTACTATTTTGAAAAGTATGAGTGAAAGTTACCGATTCGGTAATTGTTAACAGAATCTCTAAATTCTGTCTGGCTTGATTTTGAAGCCCTGGGTATCCTCTTGATTCAAGGTACCTAGTTCTTAATGACCAACCATCTTGGTGCATTTGAACATCTTCTTCTTCAAGAAACATAATAGTTTCTGTAACAGGATTTTCGAAATATTCTTTTTCCTGTGGATCATCATTAACTGCTGCATCTTTATAAGATGTTTTCTTACTATTAGAAGAGGAAGGTATATCTTCCTTTTTTGGAGGTGCAGGTAATTGCTGCAAATTTCTCCCTCGATTATGAAAAACTGTCCAATCTCCTATTAGAGGAACAGTTGCTTCAACTCGGGGCAACATATTGTTACTCCCATAACCTCGACCACGGCCATATCCGCCGCGACCTCTTCCCCTAGAAGGGGTTGTCTGTAAGAATTATTAAAGTGACGATGGGGCCCAAAGAGTGTACCCGGCTTCAATAATTCATCTTTATTAAAAGTTGTTTGTCTGTTTGTTATTATTTTGTGTGTCTAGTCAGAACTTTAATCATAGAGTTCTCCCCAGTCTCTCTATATAAGAGAGCTTTGTATCTTGTTTTCAGTACGCTTGAATAATATTACTCTTTCTTCTTTTCTCTCTAGCTCATGTGTTGAGCCCCCTTCTTACTTAAATACTGTTTTTAATACTGCTCCCCTGCTTTCGCCTATATTGGTATCAGAGCCATAATTACCGCTAACTTGCTGAAAAGGTACATATCTATTATCTCTTTATTTTAGTAAATGCTCTGCAGTAGCTAAATCCCTGTTGTGGAAGGTTGGATATTTAAAGTTACTTAAGTATGTAAAAAAAAAAAAAAAAAAAAAAAAAAAAAAAAAAAAAAAAAAAAAAAAAAAAAAAAGGCAAAAAATCGAAATATTTTAGTGTCTTCTTAAAATATCATCTTTTATCCCGAGAGAAAAATGGGAGGTTTTCTGATGATTTTATAAAAGAATGTTTTTGCTAAAATATTTCATATCTTTGTTTTTGTGGATTTTATCCGTCTATCCCTCTGGTTGATAGTTAAACGAGTAAGTCGTTTGCAAAGATAACAAAAATATTGTACTTTTATGTCAACTTTACTTTTTTGTAAGAATAAACATACTTAAAACTCCTTTAAAGATCCAACCAACCACAACAGTTTTAGCTCCATTACTCTATGAGTATGCATGAGATAGATGATAATGATAATCAAAATGATTTGATTAAAAATGCTGAATTAGTAGAATATCCAAAAAATTTGGATAAGCTTAATAAGTGGGTTATACCCTCTGTTCCCTTTAGTCAAATTTATACTATTGGTATGTTTGATTTTAAATCTCGTCAGGTCATCAAAACGATGGAACAAACAATTAGAATTTCTGACACTAATCAAACAATTAGATTACTGAGTAAAAAAGATTTACTCCCTCATAAAGGTTATAATTTTATCCATATTGGATTAATTCAAATAGCCTTCAAGCCCTTAACTTTGATGGGTTTAAATTCCAGTATTATGGCCCATGTTAGGGATGGTAGATGTAGAGATTTTAAACAATCTCTAGCTGCTTTAATAGAAACCAGTCTATGTCATGGACCAGTCTACTTTGATGTAGCTCCCAATTTGACACTATCTTTATCTGATAGTAATTTGTTAGATGCTATGCAACTAACGATTCACACTAATGGTTATAATTTTAAACCAGGAAGTGAGGTAATAGCCATATGCTATAGAATTTATTATAAGGTTTTAAATACCTTAAATCCTAAGGCTAGGCAATTTACCTTTCAAGGAACTACAACCTTAGTTCAAACCAATTTGTTAACCTCAAATGTAGCAACTAATAGGTTGATAAAATGGAAAGAGATTAATTTTCCAGAAACCTGGTCTCTTCCTCAAGAATTAGAACCAGAACCACAGGTCAATAAAGATATTGATCAGATAATTCAGACAACTGAAGGGGATGTAGAAATTAGATTTAATCCTCAAAGATCTATTAGATTACCCAGGACTATATCTGCTAGGTATTCCCATGCTAGTGATTATATCACAGCCCCTAGTGTTCTAGATCCATCTAGAGCATCTACTTCTCAAATAAGAGAAGAGATAGAATCTGTAAACTCAATAAGAATTAGTCAAAATCAAATTCCAGAAGGAATTTATGAAAAGAGTAGAGAATCTCCTACTCAATCAGAAATGAGCTTCCATTTAAATGATTGATTTATCCCCAGGAAGTAGAATGAGAGAAATCCTTAATAAGGAATTTCAACAAGAAAAGCATGCCCAATTTAGGCGATGGTATTTTAAGAAATACTCTTCTAAAGACCTAGATAAATTCAAAGATGAATTTTATAATTATATAGCTAAAACAGAAGACTATATACCTTTTGTAAATTGGTTTATAAAAACCTATCTTGATAACACTAAAAAAGAGATTTTAGTGTTACAAAGACCTTGGAAAACTCCAAAGGGAGAAACTGTTAATTCTCCATTTCCTCCAGAGCAAACAATTTGCTTAAATAATAATACAGAAGCTACGGCTTATACAAGTATTCAAAAGCTTGAAAACTCTCAAGCTACTGTAAAAGATTTAAATACGATTATTAAATCACAAAACTATACCAACACCTTTCTTGTTTGTTTAGGTGACCAATGTATAACATTAGAAAAAGAGATAATATCTCTTAAACAATTTATAGAAAACGAATTAAGTTCTATTAAAAAATTAATAGAAAAACAAAATCCAGAATCATCATCCAATAGAGATAATATCCCTATGATTCAACCTCCTATTCCAATAAAAGGCTTTAGAATAGAACCTACTAGTGAAGAATTTTTGAAAGTTCTTCAGCAAAAGATGAATAATCTTAATATATCAGTCTTGTCTAAAGACGATTCTTCTCAGCAATCTGAAAATTCAGAACCTGTTGAAGAAATTGAAGAGATTAACGAATTAGCAACTATGTTTGCTAAACAAAAGATTAATAATACGGAGATAAATCCTATTTATGCTCCAAAACCTTTGGAAAAATTCTATTACCAAAGACCTTCTCCTCAGGATCTTCTATTTGAAGAACCAGAATATATTCAAAATTCATATTCAGGAAAAGCTATCTATGAATGGAATATAGATGGCTTCAATGAAAAACAAATTTTCGATGTTATACATAGAATAATGATGTACTCCACTGTTTGTAAACAGAATGGAAGCACTGATAGTGCGATAGCATCTTTTATAGCCACAGGATTTGTTGGACAAATCAGGGGATGGTGGGATCATTATTTTACCCAAAATCAGAGATTAGAAATTATTAATCATAAGAAAATTCTTAGTGTGGAAAATGGTGTCGTTACTACTGGAGAAGAAGATGCCGTCTACACTTTATGTCTAGCTATCCTACAACATTTTGTAGGAAGTAATATTCCTGTTGCTGAGAAGCTATGTACGCTTCTTCAAAATCTTAGATGTCCTTCTTTGACCCATTTTAGATGGTACAAAGATACATTTTTATCTAGAGTATATCAATTAGGAGAACCAAATTCGGTTCATTGGAAGTCTAAATTTATAGACGGTTTACCCCATCTTTTTGCAGAAAGGGTTAGACAATCCTTAAGAAATAAGAATGATGGAGTAAATATTAATTATAATTATCTAACATATGGAGAAATTATTAGTCATTGTATTAATGAAGGATTAGCTTTATGTAATGACATAAAGTTAAGAAACCAGTTAAAAAAGCAAAAGCTTTCGGAGAAGCACCAATTAGGTGAATTCTGTGATCAATTTGCTTTTGATATAGGAAAAATTCCTAGATATCCAGATAAGAAAAAGCAAAAAATTGCTTATAAAAAGAATAAAACTTATAAGAATAATTCTTATAAATCAAAATATCCTTTTAATAAAAATTCTTATAAAAAGAATTATAAAAAATCTTATAATAAATTAGAGAAAAAACCTTTTGTTCCTAATAAAGGAAAAAGGAAAGCCAAAAGGATCGATATAACTTGTCATAAATGTGGCAAAGTTGGTCATTATGCCAACCAATGTTGGACTAAGAAAGCTCTTAATGAGATAGAGGATGAGCAATTACGCTCACAATTAGAAAAGGTTTTGCTTCATAATTCTGAAGATGAAAGAGAATCTTCAGATAATGAGGATTTAGCCTTAATATATGAAAGCTCTAGTGAATCTGATTCACAGGATTCTGATAATAATGATTGTCAGTGTAATGAGCTAAATTATTATAAATCTATAGTAGACATGAATGGATTAAATGTCTTAACGGCTGATCAAGATAGAGCCTTAAAAATTATAGATTCAATTACCGATTTTGAGCTTAAGAAGCAAATGTTGGATGCCCTTATTAAAAACAATAAGGAGAAAGAAGCTCCCATAGTTATAGACGCACCTTACCAATTAAGTGAGGTATTAGAAAGATTTCAAAAATCTAATATTAAAGAAACTCCTGTTTCTTTAAATGATTTAAGAAAAGAAGTTAATCTATTAAAATCTGAAATTACTCAGATAAGACAGAATAATACTATATTAACTCAAAGGATTACTTTATTAGAAAGTAAGTCTGTAATAAATGATGAGTCAAAAGATATTCCCTCTTCTAGTAATACTAAAGAGACCGAATATTTAGCTCTATTAGAGCAAGTAACATCTCAAAGATGGTACATCAAAGTTACCTTAGTGGTAAGTCGAGAATTTATTCTCAAAGATGAGATAGCTCTTGTTGATAGTGGTGCCGACTTGAATTGTATTCAAGAAGGATTAATTCCTACCAAATATTTTGAGAAAACTACTCAATCTATATCCCATGCTGCTGGAGAAAAACTCCAAGTTAGATATAAGCTTCCAAATACTTACATTTGTAATGAAGATATATGTCTTCCTACCTCTTTTATTCTAATAAAGAATATGAATCATAGAATAATTTTAGGAAATCCTTTCCTTCACAATATTATGCCCCTCAACAATGTTGATCAAAGCGGGATTTCTACCATAATAGAAGGAAAGAAAATAAAATTTGAATTTATTACAGATCCTCAAACTCGTATAATCAATGAAGTTAAGGATCGCCTTCTTAGTAAAGAAAATCAATTATGTTTTCTTAAAGAAGAAATAAAAGTTTTGAGCATTAATGAACAGCTCAAGAAACCTGATATTAAAAATCAGATAAAAATTATAGAAAATCAATTTATTGATGAAGTTTGTAATGACCTTCCTAATGCTTTTTGGAATAGAAAGAAACATGTTATTTCTCTTCCTTATATAGATGGTTTTAATGAAAACCAAATCCCTACAAAAGCTAGACCAGCTCAAATGAATAAAGAATACTTAGAATTATGTAAAAAGGAGATTAATTCTCTTTTAGAAAAAGGCTTAATTAGAAAGTCTAAATCTCCTTGGAGTTGTACAGCATTTTATGTTAATAATGCTGCTGAAAAAGAAAGAGGTGTGCCTAGATTAGTCATTAATTATAAACCTCTTAATAAAGTTTTAAAATGGATTAGATATCCTATTCCTAACAAAAAAGATTTGTTAGACAGATTAAACGATGCGTTAATCTTTTCTAAATTTGATATGAAGTCAGGATATTGGCAAATTCAGATTAAAGAATCTGATAGATATAAAACAGCTTTTACAGTTCCTTTTGGACATTATGAATGGAATGTCTTACCATTTGGTCAGAAGAATGCTCCTTCTGAGTTTCAGAATATTATGAATGATATATTCAATCCTTATTCTGAATTTATAATAGTTTATATTGATGATGTTTTAGTATTTTCTAAAACTATAGATCAACATATTAAACACTTAAAAATATTTAAGAGTTTAATAAAAAATAATGGTTTAGTAATATCTGCCCCAAAAATGAAATTATTTCAAACTCAAGTTAGATTTTTGGGACATATGATAAATCAAGGAAAAATTATTCCTATAGACAGAAGTATAGAATTTGCTTCTAAATTTCCTAATGAAATAACTGATAAAAAACAGTTACAAAGATTTTTAGGAAGTCTGAATTATATTTCAGATTATTACCAAGACTTAGCCAAAGATACAGCAATATTGTATTCTAGGCTTAAGAAAAAACCTGAACCTTGGACTGAGAATCATTCTCAGGTTGTTCAAAAAATTAAATCTAAGGTAAAATGCTTACCTTGCTTATCTTTAGCAAATCCTAAGTATTTTAAAATTGTTGAAACAGATGCCTCCGATATAGGATATGGTGGTATTTTAAAGCAGGTTATCCCTGAAACTTCTAAAGAAGTTCTTGTAAGATTTACCTCAGGAAAATGGAATCCTACTCAGTCAAAATACTCGACTGTAAAGAAAGAAATGCTTTCTATTATTAAATGTGTTTCAAAATTTCAAGGTGATTTATTAAATCAAAAATTTTTATTAAGAATTGATTGTAGTTCAGTAAAATCAATTATTGAAAAAGATGTTAAAAATCTTGTAGCAAAACAAATTTTTGCAGGATGGCAAGCCCAGCTTTCGGCATTTGAATTCGATATCCAATATATCAAAGGAGAAAATAATTCTCTTGCTGATTATTTAACCCGTGAATTTTTACAGGGAGATTAATGGCAACCCCTAGAAATATAGGCGAAAGCAGGGGAGCAGTATTAAAAACAGTATTTAAGTAAGAAGGGGGCTCAACACATGAGCTAGAGAGAAAAGAAGAAATAGTAATATTATTCAAGCGTACTGAAAACAAGATACAAAGCTCTCTTATATAGAGAGACTGGGGAGAACTCTATGATTAAAGTTCTGACTAGACACACAAAATAATAACAAACAGACAAACAACTTTTAATAAAGATGAATTATTGAAGCCGGGTACACTCTTTGGGCCCCATCGTCACTTTAATAATTCTTACAAACAAACCCCTTAAAACTAAAATACAAAGAAACTTTAAAAAAGCAAACATTATTACAATCTCCACCGAATAAAGTGGATTCCATTTGTCTTCTAAAGCAACCATTATTGCCGGGAATCTTCAAAAGCAAACATTATTGCTTAAATCTTGTCAAGCTGTAAAATTCTGACACCAGAGTAATTTTTTCTTTAATAATTCCTGCTTCTGAATTTTGTGCTGCAGATAATTATGAAGAAGACGAACCATCTCGAAACCTTCTTGAATTTGTTCAGAAGTCCTATTTCTTCTTTCTTTCCAAGAAAGATTTTCTTGCTGCAGAAAATAGGCATCTATTTGATCCTTAATGAGCTGGATTTTTCTCTCCTTTTTCTTCAATTTTTTAAAAGCTGGTCCTAACATAAACATAATTAATTTTGAGGCTTTTTTCCTCTGCCAGAATTATTTGGCTGCTGTTCTTGAGGAACTGCAAATTGAACTAGAGCATCCCAGAAATCTTCTAGGGATGGTTCTTCTTGAACAGATTCTTTTTCTTGAACAGGTTCTTCAGCTTGAGATTCACCTGCTAGACAATTATAAGTATTAGAATCCAGAGATCCCTGTGATGAAGAAGTCTTCATAGACTGATCCTCTTCTCTAGAAGGTTGAGAAGGGAAAGAACTAAAAAATTGTTCTTTCATGAATGCTAAGACTCGAGCCATAATTTGCTGTTCCGATTCTGTGGGGTATTTGTGATGAAAATACTCTCTTAAATTCGCCAAAGAGGGCTGAGCATTTTGGGCAGTAGACGCCTTTCTTCTTTCAGTTGAAATATCAATCTGAATATTGGAAACTATAATTTTAATATCATCTTTGGACATATTGGTCCACCATTTCAAGAAGAAATTTCTCTGAAGAATTGGGATTTTTAATTTTTTATCCTCTGCAATTGATACAGTCCACCTCCAAATCCACGGGATTTGAAATTTGGTAAAGAATAATAAAGGACATTGTCCATAAATTAATTTGGTATATTTTGATACCAAAGGACTATTGTCACTCCAAGAAGCATATAGATTATAAATTTCTTCTGGCAAAATTTCCAGAGAGGGTCCAAATTTTGACCACCATTCATAGAACCAATTGGGAATGTGTTTATTACACACTTCGGGATTTATCGAAAAGAACCAAGAATGCTTGTTCTTTGGGTTTTGATAATAAAAAGCTTTAGTAAAAGCTTGAATATAATCCCAGTAATTGAAATAGATGTATTTATCTCCAGCTATTCTGATAGCTTTCTCCGTATTAGGACTTAATCCCCATTCTCTGGGTAGCAATATCTTATTGATATGGCATTTGCTGAAGTTCATAAAACTTTCAGGATTACTATTTTGAAAAGTATGAGTGAAAGTTACCGATTCGGTAATTGTTAACAGAATCTCTAAATTCTGTCTGGCTTGATTTTGAAGCCCTGGGTATCCTCTTGATTCAAGGTACCTAGTTCTTAATGACCAACCATCTTGGTGCATTTGAACATCTTCTTCTTCAAGAAACATAATAGTTTCTGTAACAGGATTTTCGAAATATTCTTTTTCCTGTGGATCATCATTAACTGCTGCATCTTTATAAGATGTTTTCTTACTATTAGAAGAGGAAGGTATATCTTCCTTTTTTGGAGGTGCAGGTAATTGCTGCAAATTTCTCCCTCGATTATGAAAAACTGTCCAATCTCCTATTAGAGGAACAGTTGCTTCAACTCGGGGCAACATATTGTTACTCCCATAACCTCGACCACGGCCATATCCGCCGCGACCTCTTCCCCTAGAAGGGGTTGCCATTAATCTCCCTGTAAAAATTCACGGGTTAAATAATCAGCAAGAGAATTATTTTCTCCTTTGATATATTGGATATCGAATTCAAATGCCGAAAGCTGGGCTTGCCATCCTGCAAAAATTTGTTTTGCTACAAGATTTTTAACATCTTTTTCAATAATTGATTTTACTGAACTACAATCAATTCTTAATAAAAATTTTTGATTTAATAAATCACCTTGAAATTTTGAAACACATTTAATAATAGAAAGCATTTCTTTCTTTACAGTCGAGTATTTTGACTGAGTAGGATTCCATTTTCCTGAGGTAAATCTTACAAGAACTTCTTTAGAAGTTTCAGGGATAACCTGCTTTAAAATACCACCATATCCTATATCGGAGGCATCTGTTTCAACAATTTTAAAATACTTAGGATTTGCTAAAGATAAGCAAGGTAAGCATTTTACCTTAGATTTAATTTTTTGAACAACCTGAGAATGATTCTCAGTCCAAGGTTCAGGTTTTTTCTTAAGCCTAGAATACAATATTGCTGTATCTTTGGCTAAGTCTTGGTAATAATCTGAAATATAATTCAGACTTCCTAAAAATCTTTGTAACTGTTTTTTATCAGTTATTTCATTAGGAAATTTAGAAGCAAATTCTATACTTCTGTCTATAGGAATAATTTTTCCTTGATTTATCATATGTCCCAAAAATCTAACTTGAGTTTGAAATAATTTCATTTTTGGGGCAGATATTACTAAACCATTATTTTTTATTAAACTCTTAAATATTTTTAAGTGTTTAATATGTTGATCTATAGTTTTAGAAAATACTAAAACATCATCAATATAAACTATTATAAATTCAGAATAAGGATTGAATATATCATTCATAATATTCTGAAACTCAGAAGGAGCATTCTTCTGACCAAATGGTAAGACATTCCATTCATAATGTCCAAAAGGAACTGTAAAAGCTGTTTTATATCTATCAGATTCTTTAATCTGAATTTGCCAATATCCTGACTTCATATCAAATTTAGAAAAGATTAACGCATCGTTTAATCTGTCTAACAAATCTTTTTTGTTAGGAATAGGATATCTAATCCATTTTAAAACTTTATTAAGAGGTTTATAATTAATGACTAATCTAGGCACACCTCTTTCTTTTTCAGCAGCATTATTAACATAAAATGCTGTACAACTCCAAGGAGATTTAGACTTTCTAATTAAGCCTTTTTCTAAAAGAGAATTAATCTCCTTTTTACATAATTCTAAGTATTCTTTATTCATTTGAGCTGGTCTAGCTTTTGTAGGGATTTGGTTTTCATTAAAACCATCTATATAAGGAAGAGAAATAACATGTTTCTTTCTATTCCAAAAAGCATTAGGAAGGTCATTACAAACTTCATCAATAAATTGATTTTCTATAATTTTTATCTGATTTTTAATATCAGGTTTCTTGAGCTGTTCATTAATGCTCAAAACTTTTATTTCTTCTTTAAGAAAACATAATTGATTTTCTTTACTAAGAAGGCGATCCTTAACTTCATTGATTATACGAGTTTGAGGATCTGTAATAAATTCAAATTTTATTTTCTTTCCTTCTATTATGGTAGAAATCCCGCTTTGATCAACATTGTTGAGGGGCATAATATTGTGAAGGAAAGGATTTCCTAAAATTATTCTATGATTCATATTCTTTATTAGAATAAAAGAGGTAGGAAGACATATATCTTCATTACAAATGTAAGTATTTGGAAGCTTATATCTAACTTGGAGTTTTTCTCCAGCAGCATGGGATATAGATTGAGTAGTTTTCTCAAAATATTTGGTAGGAATTAATCCTTCTTGAATACAATTCAAGTCGGCACCACTATCAACAAGAGCTATCTCATCTTTGAGAATAAATTCTCGACTTACCACTAAGGTAACTTTGATGTACCATCTTTGAGATGTTACTTGCTCTAATAGAGCTAAATATTCGGTCTCTTTAGTATTACTAGAAGAGGGAATATCTTTTGACTCATCATTTATTACAGACTTACTTTCTAATAAAGTAATCCTTTGAGTTAATATAGTATTATTCTGTCTTATCTGAGTAATTTCAGATTTTAATAGATTAACTTCTTTTCTTAAATCATTTAAAGAAACAGGAGTTTCTTTAATATTAGATTTTTGAAATCTTTCTAATACCTCACTTAATTGGTAAGGTGCGTCTATAACTATGGGAGCTTCTTTCTCCTTATTGTTTTTAATAAGGGCATCCAACATTTGCTTCTTAAGCTCAAAATCGGTAATTGAATCTATAATTTTTAAGGCTCTATCTTGATCAGCCGTTAAGACATTTAATCCATTCATGTCTACTATAGATTTATAATAATTTAGCTCATTACACTGACAATCATTATTATCAGAATCCTGTGAATCAGATTCACTAGAGCTTTCATATATTAAGGCTAAATCCTCATTATCTGAAGATTCTCTTTCATCTTCAGAATTATGAAGCAAAACCTTTTCTAATTGTGAGCGTAATTGCTCATCCTCTATCTCATTAAGAGCTTTCTTAGTCCAACATTGGTTGGCATAATGACCAACTTTGCCACATTTATGACAAGTTATATCGATCCTTTTGGCTTTCCTTTTTCCTTTATTAGGAACAAAAGGTTTTTTCTCTAATTTATTATAAGATTTTTTATAATTCTTTTTATAAGAATTTTTATTAAAAGGATATTTTGATTTATAAGAATTATTCTTATAAGTTTTATTCTTTTTATAAGCAATTTTTTGCTTTTTCTTATCTGGATATCTAGGAATTTTTCCTATATCAAAAGCAAATTGATCACAGAATTCACCTAATTGGTGCTTCTCCGAAAGCTTTTGCTTTTTTAACTGGTTTCTTAACTTTATGTCATTACATAAAGCTAATCCTTCATTAATATAATGACTAATAATTTCTCCATATGTTAGATAATTATAATTAATATTTACTCCATCATTCTTATTTCTTAAGGATTGTCTAACCCTTTCTGCAAAAAGATGGGGTAAACCGTCTATAAATTTAGACTTCCAATGAACCGAATTTGGTTCTCCTAATTGATATACTCTAGATAAAAATGTATCTTTGTACCATCTAAAATGGGTCAAAGAAGGACATCTAAGATTTTGAAGAAGCGTACATAGCTTCTCAGCAACAGGAATATTACTTCCTACAAAATGTTGTAGGATAGCTAGACATAAAGTGTAGACGGCATCTTCTTCTCCAGTAGTAACGACACCATTTTCCACACTAAGAATTTTCTTATGATTAATAATTTCTAATCTCTGATTTTGGGTAAAATAATGATCCCACCATCCCCTGATTTGTCCAACAAATCCTGTGGCTATAAAAGATGCTATCGCACTATCAGTGCTTCCATTCTGTTTACAAACAGTGGAGTACATCATTATTCTATGTATAACATCGAAAATTTGTTTTTCATTGAAGCCATCTATATTCCATTCATAGATAGCTTTTCCTGAATATGAATTTTGAATATATTCTGGTTCTTCAAATAGAAGATCCTGAGGAGAAGGTCTTTGGTAATAGAATTTTTCCAAAGGTTTTGGAGCATAAATAGGATTTATCTCCGTATTATTAATCTTTTGTTTAGCAAACATAGTTGCTAATTCGTTAATCTCTTCAATTTCTTCAACAGGTTCTGAATTTTCAGATTGCTGAGAAGAATCGTCTTTAGACAAGACTGATATATTAAGATTATTCATCTTTTGCTGAAGAACTTTCAAAAATTCTTCACTAGTAGGTTCTATTCTAAAGCCTTTTATTGGAATAGGAGGTTGAATCATAGGGATATTATCTCTATTGGATGATGATTCTGGATTTTGTTTTTCTATTAATTTTTTAATAGAACTTAATTCGTTTTCTATAAATTGTTTAAGAGATATTATCTCTTTTTCTAATGTTATACATTGGTCACCTAAACAAACAAGAAAGGTGTTGGTATAGTTTTGTGATTTAATAATCGTATTTAAATCTTTTACAGTAGCTTGAGAGTTTTCAAGCTTTTGAATACTTGTATAAGCCGTAGCTTCTGTATTATTATTTAAGCAAATTGTTTGCTCTGGAGGAAATGGAGAATTAACAGTTTCTCCCTTTGGAGTTTTCCAAGGTCTTTGTAACACTAAAATCTCTTTTTTAGTGTTATCAAGATAGGTTTTTATAAACCAATTTACAAAAGGTATATAGTCTTCTGTTTTAGCTATATAATTATAAAATTCATCTTTGAATTTATCTAGGTCTTTAGAAGAGTATTTCTTAAAATACCATCGCCTAAATTGGGCATGCTTTTCTTGTTGAAATTCCTTATTAAGGATTTCTCTCATTCTACTTCCTGGGGATAAATCAATCATTTAAATGGAAGCTCATTTCTGATTGAGTAGGAGATTCTCTACTCTTTTCATAAATTCCTTCTGGAATTTGATTTTGACTAATTCTTATTGAGTTTACAGATTCTATCTCTTCTCTTATTTGAGAAGTAGATGCTCTAGATGGATCTAGAACACTAGGGGCTGTGATATAATCACTAGCATGGGAATACCTAGCAGATATAGTCCTGGGTAATCTAATAGATCTTTGAGGATTAAATCTAATTTCTACATCCCCTTCAGTTGTCTGAATTATCTGATCAATATCTTTATTGACCTGTGGTTCTGGTTCTAATTCTTGAGGAAGAGACCAGGTTTCTGGAAAATTAATCTCTTTCCATTTTATCAACCTATTAGTTGCTACATTTGAGATTAACAAATTGGTTTGAACTAAGGTTGTAGTTCTTTGAAAGGTAAATTGCCTAGCCTTAGGATTTAAGGTATTTAAAACCTTATAATAAATTCTATAGCATATGGCTATTACCTCACTTCCTGGTTTAAAATTATAACCATTAGTGTGAATCGTTAGTTGCATAGCATCTAACAAATTACTATCAGATAAAGATAGTGTCAAATTGGGAGCTACATCAAAGTAGACTGGTCCATGACATAGACTGGTTTCTATTAAAGCAGCTAGAGATTGTTTAAAATCTCTACATCTACCATCCCTAACATGGGCCATAATACTGGAATTTAAACCCATCAAAGTTAAGGGCTTGAAGGCTATTTGAATTAATCCAATATGGATAAAATTATAACCTTTATGAGGGAGTAAATCTTTTTTACTCAGTAATCTAATTGTTTGATTAGTGTCAGAAATTCTAATTGTTTGTTCCATCGTTTTGATGACCTGACGAGATTTAAAATCAAACATACCAATAGTATAAATTTGACTAAAGGGAACAGAGGGTATAACCCACTTATTAAGCTTATCCAAATTTTTTGGATATTCTACTAATTCAGCATTTTTAATCAAATCATTTTGATTATCATTATCATCTATCTCATGCATACTCATAGAGTAATGGAGCTAAAACTGTTGTGGTTGGTTGGATCTTTAAAGGAGTTTTAAGTATGTTTATTCTTACAAAAAAGTAAAGTTGACATAAAAGTACAATATTTTTGTTATCTTTGCAAACGACTTACTCGTTTAACTATCAACCAGAGGGATAGACGGATAAAATCCACAAAAACAAAGATATGAAATATTTTAGCAAAAACATTCTTTTATAAAATCATCAGAAAACCTCCCATTTTTCTCTCGGGATAAAAGATGATATTTTAAGAAGACACTAAAATATTTCGATTTTTTGCCTTTTTTTTTTTTTTTTTTTTTTTTTTTTTTTTTTTTTTTTTTTTTTTTTTTTTTTTTACATACTTAAGTAACTTTAAATATCCAACCTTCCACAACAGGGATTTAGCTACTGCAGAGCATTTACTAAAATAAAGAGATAATAGATATGTACCTTTTCAGCAAGTTAGCGGTAATTATGGCTCTGATACCAATATAGGCGAAAGCAGGGGAGCAGTATTAAAAACAGTATTTAAGTAAGAAGATGGTGGGGTCGAGGGCTCCATCATTCTTATTTCTTAAGGATTGTCTAACCCTTTCTGCAAAAAGATGGGGTAAACCGTCTATAAATTTAGACTTCCAATGAACCGAATTTGGTTCTCCTAATTGATATACTCTAGATAAAAATGTATCTTTGTACCATCTAAAATGGGTCAAAGAAGGACATCTAAGATTTTGAAGAAGCGTACATAGCTTCTCAGCAACAGGAATATTACTTCCTACAAAATGTTGTAGGATAGCTAGACATAAAGTGTAGACGGCATCTTCTTCTCCAGTAGTAACGACACCATTTTCCACACTAAGAATTTTCTTATGATTAATAATTTCTAATCTCTGATTTTGGGTAAAATAATGATCCCACCATCCCCTGATTTGTCCAACAAATCCTGTGGCTATAAAAGATGCTATCGCACTATCAGTGCTTCCATTCTGTTTACAAACAGTGGAGTACATCATTATTCTATGTATAACATCGAAAATTTGTTTTTCATTGAAGCCATCTATATTCCATTCATAGATAGCTTTTCCTGAATATGAATTTTGAATATATTCTGGTTCTTCAAATAGAAGATCCTGAGGAGAAGGTCTTTGGTAATAGAATTTTTCCAAAGGTTTTGGAGCATAAATAGGATTTATCTCCGTATTATTAATCTTTTGTTTAGCAAACATAGTTGCTAATTCGTTAATCTCTTCAATTTCTTCAACAGGTTCTGAATTTTCAGATTGCTGAGAAGAATCGTCTTTAGACAAGACTGATATATTAAGATTATTCATCTTTTGCTGAAGAACTTTCAAAAATTCTTCACTAGTAGGTTCTATTCTAAAGCCTTTTATTGGAATAGGAGGTTGAATCATAGGGATATTATCTCTATTGGATGATGATTCTGGATTTTGTTTTTCTATTAATTTTTTAATAGAACTTAATTCGTTTTCTATAAATTGTTTAAGAGATATTATCTCTTTTTCTAATGTTATACATTGGTCACCTAAACAAACAAGAAAGGTGTTGGTATAGTTTTGTGATTTAATAATCGTATTTAAATCTTTTACAGTAGCTTGAGAGTTTTCAAGCTTTTGAATACTTGTATAAGCCGTAGCTTCTGTATTATTATTTAAGCAAATTGTTTGCTCTGGAGGAAATGGAGAATTAACAGTTTCTCCCTTTGGAGTTTTCCAAGGTCTTTGTAACACTAAAATCTCTTTTTTAGTGTTATCAAGATAGGTTTTTATAAACCAATTTACAAAAGGTATATAGTCTTCTGTTTTAGCTATATAATTATAAAATTCATCTTTGAATTTATCTAGGTCTTTAGAAGAGTATTTCTTAAAATACCATCGCCTAAATTGGGCATGCTTTTCTTGTTGAAATTCCTTATTAAGGATTTCTCTCATTCTACTTCCTGGGGATAAATCAATCATTTAAATGGAAGCTCATTTCTGATTGAGTAGGAGATTCTCTACTCTTTTCATAAATTCCTTCTGGAATTTGATTTTGACTAATTCTTATTGAGTTTACAGATTCTATCTCTTCTCTTATTTGAGAAGTAGATGCTCTAGATGGATCTAGAACACTAGGGGCTGTGATATAATCACTAGCATGGGAATACCTAGCAGATATAGTCCTGGGTAATCTAATAGATCTTTGAGGATTAAATCTAATTTCTACATCCCCTTCAGTTGTCTGAATTATCTGATCAATATCTTTATTGACCTGTGGTTCTGGTTCTAATTCTTGAGGAAGAGACCAGGTTTCTGGAAAATTAATCTCTTTCCATTTTATCAACCTATTAGTTGCTACATTTGAGGTTAACAAATTGGTTTGAACTAAGGTTGTAGTTCCTTGAAAGGTAAATTGCCTAGCCTTAGGATTTAAGGTATTTAAAACCTTATAATAAATTCTATAGCATATGGCTATTACCTCACTTCCTGGTTTAAAATTATAACCATTAGTGTGAATCGTTAGTTGCATAGCATCTAACAAATTACTATCAGATAAAGATAGTGTCAAATTGGGAGCTACATCAAAGTAGACTGGTCCATGACATAGACTGGTTTCTATTAAAGCAGCTAGAGATTGTTTAAAATCTCTACATCTACCATCCCTAACATGGGCCATAATACTGGAATTTAAACCCATCAAAGTTAAGGGCTTGAAGGCTATTTGAATTAATCCAATATGGATAAAATTATAACCTTTATGAGGGAGTAAATCTTTTTTACTCAGTAATCTAATTGTTTGATTAGTGTCAGAAATTCTAATTGTTTGTTCCATCGTTTTGATGACCTGACGAGATTTAAAATCAAACATACCAATAGTATAAATTTGACTAAAGGGAACAGAGGGTATAACCCACTTATTAAGCTTATCCAAATTTTTTGGATATTCTACTAATTCAGCATTTTTAATCAAATCATTTTGATTATCATTATCATCTATCTCATGCATACTCATAGAGTAATGGAGCTAAAACTGTTGTGGTTGGTTGGATCTTTAAAGGAGTTTTAAGTATGTTTATTCTTACAAAAAAGTAAAGTTGACATAAAAGTACAATATTTTTGTTATCTTTGCAAACGACTTACTCGTTTAACTATCAACCAGAGGGATAGACGGATAAAATCCACAAAAACAAAGATATGAAATATTTTAGCAAAAACATTCTTTTATAAAATCATCAGAAAACCTCCCATTTTTCTCTCGGGATAAAAGATGATATTTTAAGAAGACACTAAAATATTTCGATTTTTTGCCTTTTTTTTTTTTTTTTTTTTTTTTTTTTTTTTTTTTTTTTTTTTTTTACATACTTAAGTAACTTTAAATATCCAACCTTCCACAACAGGGATTTAGCTACTGCAGAGCATTTACTAAAATAAAGAGATAATAGATATGTACCTTTTCAGCAAGTTAGCGGTAATTATGGCTCTGATACCAATATAGGCGAAAGCAGGGGAGCAGTATTAAAAACAGTATTTAAGTAAGAAGGGGGCTCAACACATGAGCTAGAGAGAAAAGAAGAAAGAGTAATATTATTCAAGCGTACTGAAAACAAGATACAAAGCTCTCTTATATAGAGAGACTGGGGAGAACTCTATGATTAAAGTTCTGACTAGACACACAAAATAATAACAAACAGACAAACAACTTTTAATAAAGATGAATTATTGAAGCCGGGTACACTCTTTGGGCCCCATCGTCACTTTAATAATTCTTACAGACAAACCCCTTAAAACTAAAATACAAAGAAACTTTAAAAAAGCAAACATTATTACAATCTCCACCGAATAAAGTGGATTCCATTTGTCTTCTAAAGCAACCATTATTGCCGGGAATCTTCAAAAGCAAACATTATTGCTTAAATCTTGTCAAGCTGTAAAATTCTGACACCAGAGTAATTTTTTCTTTAATAATTCCTGCTTCTGAATTTTGTGCTGCAGATAATTATGAAGAAGACGAACCATCTCGAAACCTTCTTGAATTTGTTCAGAAGTCCTATTTCTTCTTTCTTTCCAAGAAAGATTTTCTTGCTGCAGAAAATAGGCATCTATTTGATCCTTAATGAGCTGGATTTTTCTCTCCTTTTTCTTCAATTTTTTAAAAGCTGGTCCTAACATAAACATAATTAATTTTGAGGCTTTTTTCCTCTGCCAGAATTATTTGGCTGCTGTTCTTGAGGAACTGCAAATTGAACTAGAGCATCCCAGAAATCTTCTAGGGATGGTTCTTCTTGAACAGATTCTTTTTCTTGAACAGGTTCTTCAGCTTGAGATTCACCTGCTAGACAATTATAAGTATTAGAATCCAGAGATCCCTGTGATGAAGAAGTCTTCATAGACTGATCCTCTTCTCTAGAAGGTTGAGAAGGGAAAGAACTAAAAAATTGTTCTTTCATGAATGCTAAGACTCGAGCCATAATTTGCTGTTCCGATTCTGTGGGGTATTTGTGATGAAAATACTCTCTTAAATTCGCCAAAGAGGGCTGAGCATTTTGGGCAGTAGACGCCTTTCTTCTTTCAGTTGAAATATCAATCTGAATATTGGAAACTATAATTTTAATATCATCTTTGGACATATTGGTCCACCATTTCAAGAAGAAATTTCTCTGAAGAATTGGGATTTTTAATTTTTTATCCTCTGCAATTGATACAGTCCACCTCCAAATCCACGGGATTTGAAATTTGGTAAAGAATAATAAAGGACATTGTCCATAAATTAATTTGGTATATTTTGATACCAAAGGACTATTGTCACTCCAAGAAGCATATAGATTATAAATTTCTTCTGGCAAAATTTCCAGAGAGGGTCCAAATTTTGACCACCATTCATAGAACCAATTGGGAATGTGTTTATTACACACTTCGGGATTTATCGAAAAGAACCAAGAATGCTTGTTCTTTGGGTTTTGATAATAAAAAGCTTTAGTAAAAGCTTGAATATAATCCCAGTAATTGAAATAGATGTATTTATCTCCAGCTATTCTGATAGCTTTCTCCATATTAGGACTTAATCCCCATTCTCTGGGTAGCAATATCTTATTGATATGGCATTTGCTGAAGTTCATAAAACTTTCAGGATTACTATTTTGAAAAGTATGAGTGAAAGTTACCGATTCGGTAATTGTTAACAGAATCTCTAAATTCTGTCTGGCTTGATTTTGAAGCCCTGGGTATCCTCTTGATTCAAGGTACCTAGTTCTTAATGACCAACCATCTTGGTGCATTTGAACATCTTCTTCTTCAAGAAACATAATAGTTTCTGTAACAGGATTTTCGAAATATTCTTTTTCCTGTGGATCATCATTAACTGCTGCATCTTTATAAGATGTTTTCTTACTATTAGAAGAGGAAGGTATATCTTCCTTTTTTGGAGGTGCAGGTAATTGCTGCAAATTTCTCCCTCGATTATGAAAAACTGTCCAATCTCCTATTAGAGGAACAGTTGCTTCAACTCGGGGCAACATATTGTTACTCCCATAACCTCGACCACGGCCATATCCGCCGCGACCTCTTCCCCTAGAAGGGGTTGCCATTAATCTCCCTGTAAAAATTCACGGGTTAAATAATCAGCAAGAGAATTATTTTCTCCTTTGATATATTGGATATCGAATTCAAATGCCGAAAGCTGGGCTTGCCATCCTGCAAAAATTTGTTTTGCTACAAGATTTTTAACATCTTTTTCAATAATTGATTTTACTGAACTACAATCAATTCTTAATAAAAATTTTTGATTTAATAAATCACCTTGAAATTTTGAAACACATTTAATAATAGAAAGCATTTCTTTCTTTACAGTCGAGTATTTTGACTGAGTAGGATTCCATTTTCCTGAGGTAAATCTTACAAGAACTTCTTTAGAAGTTTCAGGGATAACCTGCTTTAAAATACCACCATATCCTATATCGGAGGCATCTGTTTCAACAATTTTAAAATACTTAGGATTTGCTAAAGATAAGCAAGGTAAGCATTTTACCTTAGATTTAATTTTTTGAACAACCTGAGAATGATTCTCAGTCCAAGGTTCAGGTTTTTTCTTAAGCCTAGAATACAATATTGCTGTATCTTTGGCTAAGTCTTGGTAATAATCTGAAATATAATTCAGACTTCCTAAAAATCTTTGTAACTGTTTTTTATCAGTTATTTCATTAGGAAATTTAGAAGCAAATTCTATACTTCTGTCTATAGGAATAATTTTTCCTTGATTTATCATATGTCCCAAAAATCTAACTTGAGTTTGAAATAATTTCAGTTTTGGGGCAGATATTACTAAACCATTATTTTTTATTAAACTCTTAAATATTTTTAAGTGTTTAATATGTTGATCTATAGTTTTAGAAAATACTAAAACATCATCAATATAAACTATTATAAATTCAGAATAAGGATTGAATATATCATTCATAATATTCTGAAACTCAGAAGGAGCATTCTTCTGACCAAATGGTAAGACATTCCATTCATAATGTCCAAAAGGAACTGTAAAAGCTGTTTTATATCTATCAGATTCTTTAATCTGAATTTGCCAATATCCTGACTTCATATCAAATTTAGAAAAGATTAACGCATCGTTTAATCTGTCTAACAAATCTTTTTTGTTAGGAATAGGATATCTAATCCATTTTAAAACTTTATTAAGAGGTTTATAATTAATGACTAATCTAGGCACACCTCTTTCTTTTTCAGCAGCATTATTAACATAAAATGCTGTACAACTCCAAGGAGATTTAGACTTTCTAATTAAGCCTTTTTCTAAAAGAGAATTAATCTCCTTTTTACATAATTCTAAGTATTCTTTATTCATTTGAGCTGGTCTAGCTTTTGTAGGGATTTGGTTTTCATTAAAACCATCTATATAAGGAAGAGAAATAACATGTTTCTTTCTATTCCAAAAAGCATTAGGAAGGTCATTACAAACTTCATCAATAAATTGATTTTCTATAATTTTTATCTGATTTTTAATATCAGGTTTCTTGAGCTGTTCATTAATGCTCAAAACGTTTATTTCTTCTTTAAGAAAACATAATTGATTTTCTTTACTAAGAAGGCGATCCTTAACTTCATTGATTATACGAGTTTGAGGATCTGTAATAAATTCAAATTTTATTTTCTTTCCTTCTATTATGGTAGAAATCCCGCTTTGATCAACATTGTTGAGGGGCATAATATTGTGAAGGAAAGGATTTCCTAAAATTATTCTATGATTCATATTCTTTATTAGAATAAAAGAGGTAGGAAGACATATATCTTCATTACAAATGTAAGTATTTGGAAGCTTATATCTAACTTGGAGTTTTTCTCCAGCAGCATGGGATATAGATTGAGTAGTTTTCTCAAAATATTTGGTAGGAATTAATCCTTCTTGAATACAATTCAAGTCGGCACCACTATCAACAAGAGCTATCTCATCTTTGAGAATAAATTCTCGACTTACCACTAAGGTAACTTTGATGTACCATCTTTGAGATGTTACTTGCTCTAATAGAGCTAAATATTCGGTCTCTTTAGTATTACTAGAAGAGGGAATATCTTTTGACTCATCATTTATTACAGACTTACTTTCTAATAAAGTAATCCTTTGAGTTAATATAGTATTATTCTGTCTTATCTGAGTAATTTCAGATTTTAATAGATTAACTTCTTTTCTTAAATCATTTAAAGAAACAGGAGTTTCTTTAATATTAGATTTTTGAAATCTTTCTAATACCTCACTTAATTGGTAAGGTGCGTCTATAACTATGGGAGCTTCTTTCTCCTTATTGTTTTTAATAAGGGCATCCAACATTTGCTTCTTAAGCTCAAAATCGGTAATTGAATCTATAATTTTTAAGGCTCTATCTTGATCAGCCGTTAAGACATTTAATCCATTCATGTCTACTATAGATTTATAATAATTTAGCTCATTACACTGACAATCATTATTATCAGAATCCTGTGAATCAGATTCACTAGAGCTTTCATATATTAAGGCTAAATCCTCATTATCTGAAGATTCTCTTTCATCTTCAGAATTATGAAGCAAAACCTTTTCTAATTGTGAGCGTAATTGCTCATCCTCTATCTCATTAAGAGCTTTCTTAGTCCAACATTGGTTGGCATAATGACCAACTTTGCCACATTTATGACAAGTTATATCGATCCTTTTGGCTTTCCTTTTTCCTTTATTAGGAACAAAAGGTTTTTTCTCTAATTTATTATAAGATTTTTTATAATTCTTTTTATAAGAATTTTTATTAAAAGGATATTTTGATTTATAAGAATTATTCTTATAAGTTTTATTCTTTTTATAAGCAATTTTTTGCTTTTTCTTATCTGGATATCTAGGAATTTTTCCTATATCAAAAGCAAATTGATCACAGAATTCACCTAATTGGTGCTTCTCCGAAAGCTTTTGCTTTTTTAACTGGTTTCTTAACTTTATGTCATTACATAAAGCTAATCCTTCATTAATACAATGACTAATAATTTCTCCATATGTTAGATAATTATAATTAATATTTACTCCATCATTCTTATTTCTTAAGGATTGTCTAACCCTTTATATAGGCGAAAGCAGGGGAGCAGTATTAAAAACAGTATTTAAGTAAGAAGGGGGCTCAACACATCAATATAGGCGAAAGCAGGGGAGCAGTATTAAAAACAGTATTTAAGTAAGAAGGGGGCTCAACACATGAGCTAGAGAGAAAAGAAGAAAGAGTAATATTATTCAAGCGTACTGAAAACAAGATACAAAGCTCTCTTATATAGAGAGACTGGGGAGAACTCTATGATTAAAGTTCTGACTAGACACACAAAATAATAACAAACAGACAAACAACTTTTAATAAAGATGAATTATTGAAGCCGGGTACACTCTTTGGGCCCCATCGTCACTTTAATAATTCTTACAGACAAACCCCTTAAAACTAAAATACAAAGAAACTTTAAAAAAGCAAACATTATTACAATCTCCACCGAATAAAGTGGATTCCATTTGTCTTCTAAAGCAACCATTATTGCCGGGAATCTTCAAAAGCAAACATTATTGCTTAAATCTTGTCAAGCTGTAAAATTCTGACACCAGAGTAATTTTTTCTTTAATAATTCCTGCTTCTGAATTTTGTGCTGCAGATAATTATGAAGAAGACGAACCATCTCGAAACCTTCTTGAATTTGTTCAGAAGTCCTATTTCTTCTTTCTTTCCAAGAAAGATTTTCTTGCTGCAGAAAATAGGCATCTATTTGATCCTTAATGAGCTGGATTTTTCTCTCCTTTTTCTTCAATTTTTTAAAAGCTGGTCCTAACATAAACATAATTAATTTTGAGGCTTTTTTCCTCTGCCAGAATTATTTGGCTGCTGTTCTTGAGGAACTGCAAATTGAACTAGAGCATCCCAGAAATCTTCTAGGGATGGTTCTTCTTGAACAGATTCTTTTTCTTGAACAGGTTCTTCAGCTTGAGATTCACCTGCTAGACAATTATAAGTATTAGAATCCAGAGATCCCTGTGATGAAGAAGTCTTCATAGACTGATCCTCTTCTCTAGAAGGTTGAGAAGGGAAAGAACTAAAAAATTGTTCTTTCATGAATGCTAAGACTCGAGCCATAATTTGCTGTTCCGATTCTGTGGGGTATTTGTGATGAAAATACTCTCTTAAATTCGCCAAAGAGGGCTGAGCATTTTGGGCAGTAGACGCCTTTCTTCTTTCAGTTGAAATATCAATCTGAATATTGGAAACTATAATTTTAATATCATCTTTGGACATATTGGTCCACCATTTCAAGAAGAAATTTCTCTGAAGAATTGGGATTTTTAATTTTTTATCCTCTGCAATTGATACAGTCCACCTCCAAATCCACGGGATTTGAAATTTGGTAAAGAATAATAAAGGACATTGTCCATAAATTAATTTGGTATATTTTGATACCAAAGGACTATTGTCACTCCAAGAAGCATATAGATTATAAATTTCTTCTGGCAAAATTTCCAGAGAGGGTCCAAATTTTGACCACCATTCATAGAACCAATTGGGAATGTGTTTATTACACACTTCGGGATTTATCGAAAAGAACCAAGAATGCTTGTTCTTTGGGTTTTGATAATAAAAAGCTTTAGTAAAAGCTTGAATATAATCCCAGTAATTGAAATAGATGTATTTATCTCCAGCTATTCTGATAGCTTTCTCCGTATTAGGACTTAATCCCCATTCTCTGGGTAGCAATATCTTATTGATATGGCATTTGCTGAAGTTCATAAAACTTTCAGGATTACTATTTTGAAAAGTATGAGTGAAAGTTACCGATTCGGTAATTGTTAACAGAATCTCTAAATTCTGTCTGGCTTGATTTTGAAGCCCTGGGTATCCTCTTGATTCAAGGTACCTAGTCTTAATGACCAACCATCTTGGTGCATTTGAACATCTTCTTCTTCAAGAAACATAATAGTTTCTGTAACAGGATTTTCGAAATATTCTTTTTCCTGTGGATCATCATTAACTGCTGCATCTTTATAAGATGTTTTCTTACTATTAGAAGAGGAAGGTATATCTTCCTTTTTTGGAGGTGCAGGTAATTGCTGCAAATTTCTCCCTCGATTATGAAAAACTGTCCAATCTCCTATTAGAGGAACAGTTGCTTCAACTCGGGGCAACATATTGTTACTCCCATAACCTCGACCACGGCCATATCCGCCGCGACCTCTTCCCCTAGAAGGGGTTGCCATTAATCTCCCTGTAAAAATTCACGGGTTAAATAATCAGCAAGAGAATTATTTTCTCCTTTGATATATTGGATATCGAATTCAAATGCCGAAAGCTGGGCTTGCCATCCTGCAAAAATTTGTTTTGCTACAAGATTTTTAACATCTTTTTCAATAATTGATTTTACTGAACTACAATCAATTCTTAATAAAAATTTTTGATTTAATAAATCACCTTGAAATTTTGAAACACATTTAATAATAGAAAGCATTTCTTTCTTTACAGTCGAGTATTTTGACTGAGTAGGATTCCATTTTCCTGAGGTAAATCTTACAAGAACTTCTTTAGAAGTTTCAGGGATAACCTGCTTTAAAATACCACCATATCCTATATCGGAGGCATCTGTTTCAACAATTTTAAAATACTTAGGATTTGCTAAAGATAAGCAAGGTAAGCATTTTACCTTAGATTTAATTTTTTGAACAACCTGAGAATGATTCTCAGTCCAAGGTTCAGGTTTTTTCTTAAGCCTAGAATACAATATTGCTGTATCTTTGGCTAAGTCTTGGTAATAATCTGAAATATAATTCAGACTTCCTAAAAATCTTTGTAACTGTTTTTTATCAGTTATTTCATTAGGAAATTTAGAAGCAAATTCTATACTTCTGTCTATAGGAATAATTTTTCCTTGATTTATCATATGTCCCAAAAATCTAACTTGAGTTTGAAATAATTTCATTTTTGGGGCAGATATTACTAAACCATTATTTTTTATTAAACTCTTAAATATTTTTAAGTGTTTAATATGTTGATCTATAGTTTTAGAAAATACTAAAACATCATCAATATAAACTATTATAAATTCAGAATAAGGATTGAATATATCATTCATAATATTCTGAAACTCAGAAGGAGCATTCTTCTGACCAAATGGTAAGACATTCCATTCATAATGTCCAAAAGGAACTGTAAAAGCTGTTTTATATCTATCAGATTCTTTAATCTGAATTTGCCAATATCCTGACTTCATATCAAATTTAGAAAAGATTAACGCATCGTTTAATCTGTCTAACAAATCTTTTTTGTTAGGAATAGGATATCTAATCCATTTTAAAACTTTATTAAGAGGTTTATAATTAATGACTAATCTAGGCACACCTCTTTCTTTTTCAGCAGCATTATTAACATAAAATGCTGTACAACTCCAAGGAGATTTAGACTTTCTAATTAAGCCTTTTTCTAAAAGAGAATTAATCTCCTTTTTACATAATTCTAAGTATTCTTTATTCATTTGAGCTGGTCTAGCTTTTGTAGGGATTTGGTTTTCATTAAAACCATCTATATAAGGAAGAGAAATAACATGTTTCTTTCTATTCCAAAAAGCATTAGGAAGGTCATTACAAAATTCATCAATAAATTGATTTTCTATAATTTTTATCTGATTTTTAATATCAGGTTTCTTGAGCTGTTCATTAATGCTCAAAACTTTTATTTCTTCTTTAAGAAAACATAATTGATTTTCTTTACTAAGAAGGCGATCCTTAACTTCATTGATTATACGAGTTTGAGGATCTGTAATAAATTCAAATTTTATTTTCTTTCCTTCTATTATGGTAGAAATCCCGCTTTGATCAACATTGTTGAGGGGCATAATATTGTGAAGGAAAGGATTTCCTAAAATTATTCTATGATTCATATTCTTTATTAGAATAAAAGAGGTAGGAAGACATATATCTTCATTACAAATGTAAGTATTTGGAAGCTTATATCTAACTTGGAGTTTTTCTCCAGCAGCATGGGATATAGATTGAGTAGTTTTCTCAAAATATTTGGTAGGAATTAATCCTTCTTGAATACAATTCAAGTCGGCACCACTATCAACAAGAGCTATCTCATCTTTGAGAATAAATTCTCGACTTACCACTAAGGTAACTTTGATGTACCATCTTTGAGATGTTACTTGCTCTAATAGAGCTAAATATTCGGTCTCTTTAGTATTACTAGAAGAGGGAATATCTTTTGACTCATCATTTATTACAGACTTACTTTCTAATAAAGTAATCCTTTGAGTTAATATAGTATTATTCTGTCTTATCTGAGTAATTTCAGATTTTAATAGATTAACTTCTTTTCTTAAATCATTTAAAGAAACAGGAGTTTCTTTAATATTAGATTTTTGAAATCTTTCTAATACCTCACTTAATTGGTAAGGTGCGTCTATAACTATGGGAGCTTCTTTCTCCTTATTGTTTTTAATAAGGGCATCCAACATTTGCTTCTTAAGCTCAAAATCGGTAATTGAATCTATAATTTTTAAGGCTCTATCTTGATCAGCCGTTAAGACATTTAATCCATTCATGTCTACTATAGATTTATAATAATTTAGCTCATTACACTGACAATCATTATTATCAGAATCCTGTGAATCAGATTCACTAGAGCTTTCATATATTAAGGCTAAATCCTCATTATCTGAAGATTCTCTTTCATCTTCAGAATTATGAAGCAAAACCTTTTCTAATTGTGAGCGTAATTGCTCATCCTCTATCTCATTAAGAGCTTTCTTAGTCCAACATTGGTTGGCATAATGACCAACTTTGCCACATTTATGACAAGTTATATCGATCCTTTTGGCTTTCCTTTTTCCTTTATTAGGAACAAAAGGTTTTTTCTCTAATTTATTATAAGATTTTTTATAATTCTTTTTATAAGAATTTTTATTAAAAGGATATTTTGATTTATAAGAATTATTCTTATAAGTTTTATTCTTTTTATAAGCAATTTTTTGCTTTTTCTTATCTGGATATCTAGGAATTTTTCCTATATCAAAAGCAAATTGATCACAGAATTCACCTAATTGGTGCTTCTCCGAAAGCTTTTGCTTTTTTAACTGGTTTCTTAACTTTATGTCATTACATAAAGCTAATCCTTCATTAATACAATGACTAATAATTTCTCCATATGTTAGATAATTATAATTAATATTTACTCCATCATTCTTATTTCTTAAGGATTGTCTAACCCTTTCTGCAAAAAGATGGGGTAAACCGTCTATAAATTTAGACTTCCAATGAACCGAATTTGGTTCTCCTAATTGATATACTCTAGATAAAAATGTATCTTTGTACCATCTAAAATGGGTCAAAGAAGGACATCTAAGATTTTGAAGAAGCGTACATAGCTTCTCAGCAACAGGAATATTCTTCCTACAAAATGTTGTAGGATAGCTAGACATAAAGTGTAGACGGCATCTTCTTCTCCAGTAGTAACGACACCATTTTCCACACTAAGAATTTTCTTATGATTAATAATTTCTAATCTCTGATTTTGGGTAAAATAATGATCCCACCATCCCCTGATTTGTCCAACAAATCCTGTGGCTATAAAAGATGCTATCGCACTATCAGTGCTTCCATTCTGTTTACAAACAGTGGAGTACATCATTATTCTATGTATAACATCGAAAATTTGTTTTTCATTGAAGCCATCTATATTCCATTCATAGATAGCTTTTCCTGAATATGAATTTTGAATATATTCTGGTTCTTCAAATAGAAGATCCTGAGGAGAAGGTCTTTGGTAATAGAATTTTTCCAAAGGTTTTGGAGCATAAATAGGATTTATCTCCGTATTATTAATCTTTTGTTTAGCAAACATAGTTGCTAATTCGTTAATCTCTTCAATTTCTTCAACAGGTTCTGAATTTTCAGATTGCTGAGAAGAATCGTCTTTAGACAAGACTGATATATTAAGATTATTCATCTTTTGCTGAAGAACTTTCAAAAATTCTTCACTAGTAGGTTCTATTCTAAAGCCTTTTATTGGAATAGGAGGTTGAATCATAGGGATATTATCTCTATTGGATGATGATTCTGGATTTTGTTTTTCTATTAATTTTTTAATAGAACTTAATTCGTTTTCTATAAATTGTTTAAGAGATATTATCTCTTTTTCTAATGTTATACATTGGTCACCTAAACAAACAAGAAAGGCGATGGTATTTTAAGAAATACTCTTCTAAAGACCTAGATAAATTCAAAGATGAATTTTATAATTATATAGCTAAAACAGAAGACTATATACCTTTTGTAAATTGGTTTATAAAAACCTATCTTGATAACACTAAAAAAGAGATTTTAGTGTTACAAAGACCTTGGAAAACTCCAAAGGGAGAAACTGTTAATTCTCCATTTCCTCCAGAGCAAACAATTTGCTTAAATAATAATACAGAAGCTACGGCTTATACAAGTATTCAAAAGCTTGAAAACTCTCAAGCTACTGTAAAAGATTTAAATACGATTATCATTATTTTACCCAAAATCAGAGATTAGAAATTATTAATCATAAGAAAATTCTTAGTGTGGAAAATGGTGTCGTTACTACTGGAGAAGAAGATGCCGTCTACACTTTATGTCTAGCTATCCTACAACATTTTGTAGGAAGTAATATTCCTGTTGCTGAGAAGCTATGTACGCTTCTTCAAAATCTTAGATGTCCTTCTTTGACCCATTTTAGATGGTACAAAGATACATTTTTATCTAGAGTATATCAATTAGGAGAACCAAATTCGGTTCATTGGAAGTCTAAATTTATAGACGGTTTACCCCATCTTTTTGCAGAAAGGGTTAGACAATCCTTAAGAAATAAGAATGATGGAGTAAATATTAATTATAATTATCTAACATATGGAGAAATTATTAGTCATTGTATTAATGAAGGATTAGCTTTATGTAATGACATAAAGTTAAGAAACCAGTTAAAAAAGCAAAAGCTTTCGGAGAAGCACCAATTAGGTGAATTCTGTGATCAATTTGCTTTTGATATAGGAAAAATTCCTAGATATCCAGATAAGAAAAAGCAAAAAATTGCTTATAAAAAGAATAAAACTTATAAGAATAATTCTTATAAATCAAAATATCCTTTTAATAAAAATTCTTATAAAAAGAATTATAAAAAATCTTATAATAAATTAGAGAAAAAACCTTTTGTTCCTAATAAAGGAAAAAGGAAAGCCAAAAGGATCGATATAACTTGTCATAAATGTGGCAAAGTTGGTCATTATGCCAACCAATGTTGGACTAAGAAAGCTCTTAATGAGATAGAGGATGAGCAATTACGCTCACAATTAGAAAAGGTTTTGCTTCATAATTCTGAAGATGAAAGAGAATCTTCAGATAATGAGGATTTAGCCTTAATATATGAAAGCTCTAGTGAATCTGATTCACAGGATTCTGATAATAATGATTGTCAGTGTAATGAGCTAAATTATTATAAATCTATAGTAGACATGAATGGATTAAATGTCTTAACGGCTGATCAAGATAGAGCCTTAAAAATTATAGATTCAATTACCGATTTTGAGCTTAAGAAGCAAATGTTGGATGCCCTTATTAAAAACAATAAGGAGAAAGAAGCTCCCATAGTTATAGACGCACCTTACCAATTAAGTGAGGTATTAGAAAGATTTCAAAAATCTAATATTAAAGAAACTCCTGTTTCTTTAAATGATTTAAGAAAAGAAGTTAATCTATTAAAATCTGAAATTACTCAGATAAGACAGAATAATACTATATTAACTCAAAGGATTACTTTATTAGAAAGTAAGTCTGTAATAAATGATGAGTCAAAAGATATTCCCTCTTCTAGTAATACTAAAGAGACCGAATATTTAGCTCTATTAGAGCAAGTAACATCTCAAAGATGGTACATCAAAGTTACCTTAGTGGTAAGTCGAGAATTTATTCTCAAAGATGAGATAGCTCTTGTTGATAGTGGTGCCGACTTGAATTGTATTCAAGAAGGATTAATTCCTACCAAATATTTTGAGAAAACTACTCAATCTATATCCCATGCTGCTGGAGAAAAACTCCAAGTTAGATATAAGCTTCCAAATACTTACATTTGTAATGAAGATATATGTCTTCCTACCTCTTTTATTCTAATAAAGAATATGAATCATAGAATAATTTTAGGAAATCCTTTCCTTCACAATATTATGCCCCTCAACAATGTTGATCAAAGCGGGATTTCTACCATAATAGAAGGAAAGAAAATAAAATTTGAATTTATTACAGATCCTCAAACTCGTATAATCAATGAAGTTAAGGATCGCCTTCTTAGTAAAGAAAATCAATTATGTTTTCTTAAAGAAGAAATAAAAGTTTTGAGCATTAATGAACAGCTCAAGAAACCTGATATTAAAAATCAGATAAAAATTATAGAAAATCAATTTATTGATGAAGTTTGTAATGACCTTCCTAATGCTTTTTGGAATAGAAAGAAACATGTTATTTCTCTTCCTTATATAGATGGTTTTAATGAAAACCAAATCCCTACAAAAGCTAGACCAGCTCAAATGAATAAAGAATACTTAGAATTATGTAAAAAGGAGATTAATTCTCTTTTAGAAAAAGGCTTAATTAGAAAGTCTAAATCTCCTTGGAGTTGTACAGCATTTTATGTTAATAATGCTGCTGAAAAAGAAAGAGGTGTGCCTAGATTAGTCATTAATTATAAACCTCTTAATAAAGTTTTAAAATGGATTAGATATCCTATTCCTAACAAAAAAGATTTGTTAGACAGATTAAACGATGCGTTAATCTTTTCTAAATTTGATATGAAGTCAGGATATTGGCAAATTCAGATTAAAGAATCTGATAGATATAAAACAGCTTTTACAGTTCCTTTTGGACATTATGAATGGAATGTCTTACCATTTGGTCAGAAGAATGCTCCTTCTGAGTTTCAGAATATTATGAATGATATATTCAATCCTTATTCTGAATTTATAATAGTTTATATTGATGATGTTTTAGTATTTTCTAAAACTATAGATCAACATATTAAACACTTAAAAATATTTAAGAGTTTAATAAAAAATAATGGTTTAGTAATATCTGCCCCAAAAATGAAATTATTTCAAACTCAAGTTAGATTTTTGGGACATATGATAAATCAAGGAAAAATTATTCCTATAGACAGAAGTATAGAATTTGCTTCTAAATTTCCTAATGAAATAACTGATAAAAAACAGTTACAAAGATTTTTAGGAAGTCTGAATTATATTTCAGATTATTACCAAGACTTAGCCAAAGATACAGCAATATTGTATTCTAGGCTTAAGAAAAAACCTGAACCTTGGACTGAGAATCATTCTCAGGTTGTTCAAAAAATTAAATCTAAGGTAAAATGCTTACCTTGCTTATCTTTAGCAAATCCTAAGTATTTTAAAATTGTTGAAACAGATGCCTCCGATATAGGATATGGTGGTATTTTAAAGCAGGTTATCCCTGAAACTTCTAAAGAAGTTCTTGTAAGATTTACCTCAGGAAAATGGAATCCTACTCAGTCAAAATACTCGACTGTAAAGAAAGAAATGCTTTCTATTATTAAATGTGTTTCAAAATTTCAAGGTGATTTATTAAATCAAAAATTTTTATTAAGAATTGATTGTAGTTCAGTAAAATCAATTATTGAAAAAGATGTTAAAAATCTTGTAGCAAAACAAATTTTTGCAGGATGGCAAGCCCAGCTTTCGGCATTTGAATTCGATATCCAATATATCAAAGGAGAAAATAATTCTCTTGCTGATTATTTAACCCGTGAATTTTTACAGGGAGATTAATGGCAACCCCTTCTAGGGGAAGAGGTCGCGGCGGATATGGCCGTGGTCGAGGTTATGGGAGTAACAATATGTTGCCCCGAGTTGAAGCAACTGTTCCTCTAATAGGAGATTGGACAGTTTTTCATAATCGAGGGAGAAATTTGCAGCAATTACCTGCACCTCCAAAAAAGGAAGATATACCTTCCTCTTCTAATAGTAAGAAAACATCTTATAAAGATGCAGCAGTTAATGATGATCCACAGGAAAAAGAATATTTCGAAAATCCTGTTACAGAAACTATTATGTTTCTTGAAGAAGAAGATGTTCAAATGCACCAAGATGGTTGGTCATTAAGAACTAGGTACCTTGAATCAAGAGGATACCCAGGGCTTCAAAATCAAGCCAGACAGAATTTAGAGATTCTGTTAACAATTACCGAATCGGTAACTTTCACTCATACTTTTCAAAATAGTAATCCTGAAAGTTTTATGAACTTCAGCAAATGCCATATCAATAAGATATTGCTACCCAGAGAATGGGGATTAAGTCCTAATACGAAGAAAGCTATCAGAATAGCTGGAGATAAATACATCTATTTCAATTACTGGGATTATATTCAAGCTTTTACTAAAGCTTTTTATTATCAAAACCCAAAGAACAAGCATTCTTGGTTCTTTTCGATAAATCCCGAAGTGTGTAATAAACACATTCCCAATTGGTTCTATGAATGGTGGTCAAAATTTGGACCCTCTCTGGAAATTTTGCCAGAAGAAATTTATAATCTATATGCTTCTTGGAGTGACAATAGTCCTTTGGTATCAAAATATACCAAATTAATTTATGGACAATGTCCTTTATTATTCTTTACCAAATTTCAAATCCCGTGGATTTGGAGGTGGACTGTATCAATTGCAGAGGATAAAAAATTAAAAATCCCAATTCTTCAGAGAAATTTCTTCTTGAAATGGTGGACCAATATGTCCAAAGATGATATTAAAATTATAGTTTCCAATATTCAGATTGATATTTCAACTGAAAGAAGAAAGGCGTCTACTGCCCAAAATGCTCAGCCCTCTTTGGCGAATTTAAGAGAGTATTTTCATCACAAATACCCCACAGAATCGGAACAGCAAATTATGGCTCGAGTCTTAGCATTCATGAAAGAACAATTTTTTAGTTCTTTCCCTTCTCAACCTTCTAGAGAAGAGGATCAGTCTATGAAGACTTCTTCATCACAGGGATCTCTGGATTCTAATACTTATAATTGTCTAGCAGGTGAATCTCAAGCTGAAGAACCTGTTCAAGAAAAAGAATCTGTTCAAGAAGAACCATCCCTAGAAGATTTCTGGGATGCTCTAGTTCAATTTGCAGTTCCTCAAGAACAGCAGCCAAATAATTCTGGCAGAGGAAAAAAGCCTCAAAATTAATTATGTTTATGTTAGGACCAGCTTTTAAAAAATTGAAGAAAAAGGAGAGAAAAATCCAGCTCATTAAGGATCAAATAGATGCCTATTTTCTGCAGCAAGAAAATCTTTCTTGGAAAGAAAGAAGAAATAGGACTTCTGAACAAATTCAAGAAGGTTTCGAGATGGTTCGTCTTCTTCATAATTATCTGCAGCACAAAATTCAGAAGCAGGAATTATTAAAGAAAAAATTACTCTGGTGTCAGAATTTTACAGCTTGACAAGATTTAAGCAATAATGTTTGCTTTTGAAGATTCCCGGCAATAATGGTTGCTTTAGAAGACAAATGGAATCCACTTTATTCGGTGGAGATTGTAATAATGTTTGCTTTTTTAAAGTTTCTTTGTATTTTAGTTTTAAGGGGTTTGTCTGTAAGAATTATTAAAGTGACGATGGGGCCCAAAGAGTGTACCCGGCTTCAATAATTCATCTTTATTAAAAGTTGTTTGTCTGTTTGTTATTATTTTGTGTGTCTAGTCAGAACTTTAATCATAGAGTTCTCCCCAGTCTCTCTATATAAGAGAGCTTTGTATCTTGTTTTCAGTACGCTTGAATAATATTACTCTTTCTTCTTTTCTCTCTAGCTCATGTGTTGAGCCCCCTTCTTACTTAAATACTGTTTTTAATACTGCTCCCCTGCTTTCGCCTATATTCGCCTATATTAATTATTAAAGTGACGATGGGGCCCAAAGAGTGTACCCGGCTTCAATAATTCATCTTTATTAAAAGTTGTTTGTCTGTTTGTTATTATTTTGTGTGTCTAGTCAGAACTTTAATCATAGAGTTCTCCCCAGTCTCTCTATATAAGAGAGCTTTGTATCTTGTTTTCAGTACGCTTGAATAATATTACTCTTTCTTCTTTTCTCTCTAGCTCATGTGTTGAGCCCCCTTCTTACTTAAATACTGTTTTTAATACTGCTCCCCTGCTTTGTCCAACAAATCCTGTGGCTATAAAAGATGCTATCGCACTATCAGTGCTTCCATTCTGTTTACAAACAGTGGAGTACATCATTATTCTATGTATAACATCGAAAATTTGTTTTTCATTGAAGCCATCTATATTCCATTCATAGATAGCTTTTCCTGAATATGAATTTTGAATATATTCTGGTTCTTCAAATAGAAGATCCTGAGGAGAAGGTCTTTGGTAATAGAATTTTTCCAAAGGTTTTGGAGCATAAATAGGATTTATCTCCGTATTATTAATCTTTTGTTTAGCAAACATAGTTGCTAATTCGTTAATCTCTTCAATTTCTTCAACAGGTTCTGAATTTTCAGATTGCTGAGAAGAATCGTCTTTAGACAAGACTGATATATTAAGATTATTCATCTTTTGCTGAAGAACTTTCAAAAATTCTTCACTAGTAGGTTCTATTCTAAAGCCTTTTATTGGAATAGGAGGTTGAATCATAGGGATATCATCTCTATTGGATGATGATTCTGGATTTTGTTTTTCTATTAATTTTTTAATAGAACTTAATTCGTTTTCTATAAATTGTTTAAGAGATATTATCTCTTTTTCTAATGTTATACATTGGTCACCTAAACAAACAAGAAAGGTGTTGGTATAGTTTTGTGATTTAATAATCGTATTTAAATCTTTTACAGTAGCTTGAGAGTTTTCAAGCTTTTGAATACTTGTATAAGCCGTAGCTTCTGTATTATTATTTAAGCAAATTGTTTGCTCTGGAGGAAATGGAGAATTAACAGTTTCTCCCTTTGGAGTTTTCCAAGGTCTTTGTAACACTAAAATCTCTTTTTTAGTGTTATCAAGATAGGTTTTTATAAACCAATTTACAAAAGGTATATAGTCTTCTGTTTTAGCTATATAATTATAAAATTCATCTTTGAATTTATCTAGGTCTTTAGAAGAGTATTTCTTAAAATACCATCGCCTAAATTGGGCATGCTTTTCTTGTTGAAATTCCTTATTAAGGATTTCTCTCATTCTACTTCCTGGGGATAAATCAATCATTTAAATGGAAGCTCATTTCTGATTGAGTAGGAGATTCTCTACTCTTTTCATAAATTCCTTCTGGAATTTGATTTTGACTAATTCTTATTGAGTTTACAGATTCTATCTCTTCTCTTATTTGAGAAGTAGATGCTCTAGATGGATCTAGAACACTAGGGGCTGTGATATAATCACTAGCATGGGAATACCTAGCAGATATAGTCCTGGGTAATCTAATAGATCTTTGAGGATTAAATCTAATTTCTACATCCCCTTCAGTTGTCTGAATTATCTGATCAATATCTTTATTGACCTGTGGTTCTGGTTCTAATTCTTGAGGAAGAGACCAGGTTTCTGGAAAATTAATCTCTTTCCATATTATCAACCTATTAGTTGCTACATTTGAGGTTAACAAATTGGTTTGAACTAAGGTTGTAGTTCTTTGAAAGGTAAATTGCCTAGCCTTAGGATTTAAGGTATTTAAAACCTTATAATAAATTCTATAGCATATGGCTATTACCTCACTTCCTGGTTTAAAATTATAACCATTAGTGTGAATCGTTAGTTGCATAGCATCTAACAAATTACTATCAGATAAAGATAGTGTCAAATTGGGAGCTACATCAAAGTAGACTGGTCCATGACATAGACTGGTTTCTATTAAAGCAGCTAGAGATTGTTTAAAATCTCTACATCTACCATCCCTAACATGGGCCATAATACTGGAATTTAAACCCATCAAAGTTAAGGGCTTGAAGGCTATTTGAATTAATCCAATATGGATAAAATTATAACCTTTATGAGGGAGTAAATCTTTTTTACTCAGTAATCTAATTGTTTGATTAGTGTCAGAAATTCTAATTGTTTGTTCCATCGTTTTGATGACCTGACGAGATTTAAAATCAAACATACCAATAGTATAAATTTGACTAAAGGGAACAGAGGGTATAACCCACTTATTAAGCTTATCCAAATTTTTTGGATATTCTACTAATTCAGCATTTTTAATCAAATCATTTTGATTATCATTATCATCTATCTCATGCATACTCATAGAGTAATGGAGCTAAAACTGTTGTGGTTGGTTGGATCTTTAAAGGAGTTTTAAGTATGTTTATTCTTACAAAAAAGTAAAGTTGACATAAAAGTACAATATTTTTGTTATCTTTGCAAACGACTTACTCGTTTAACTATCAACCAGAGGGATAGACGGATAAAATCCACAAAAACAAAGATATGAAATATTTTAGCAAAAACATTCTTTTATAAAATCATCAGAAAACCTCCCATTTTTCTCTCGGGATAAAAGATGATATTTTAAGAAGACACTAAAATATTTCGATTTTTTGCCTTTTTTTTTTTTTTTTTTTTTTTTTTTTTTTTTTTTTTTTTTTTTTTTTACATACTTAAGTAACTTTAAATATCCAACCTTCCACAACAGGGATTTAGCTACTGCAGAGCATTTACTAAAATAAAGAGATAATAGATATGTACCTTTTCAGCAAGTTAGCGGTAATTATGGCTCTGATACCAATATAGGCGAATATAGGCGAAAGCAGGGGAGCAGTATTAAAAACAGTATTTAAGTAAGAAGGGGGCTCAACACAGATGTCATTTTCGACCACTTTTTTGGAATATATATATATATATATATATATATATATATATAAAGCTGGTCGAAAATTACATCTGAAAACTGGAACTTGCAATCAGAAATTCATAGCATCTCAGTTGCAAATTAGGTTGCAAGGCCCCGCCAGGGGCACTTATAATTGGTGGATTTGGGTTGCAAGGTCCCGCCAGGGGCACTTATAATTGGTGGATTTGGGTTGCAAGGCCCCGCAAGGGGCACTCATAATTGGTGGATTTCTGATTTGCAACTTTCAGTTTTCAGTTGCAAAAGTTGCAACTGAGGTGCAACTAAAAATTGAAAGTTACAAATCAGAAATCCAGCAATTATGAGTGCCCTGGCGGGGCCTTATGAGTGCCCCTGACGGAGCCTTGCAACCTCATTTGCAACTGAGATGCTACGAATTTCTGATTGCAAGTTCCAGTTTTCAGATGTCATTTTCGACCAGTTTTTTGGAATATATATATATATATATATATATATATATATATATATATATATATATATATATATATATATATATATAGGGTTGGACTCCATAGCAAACACCTTATATAACAAACAACAAAGAACACCTCATATCTAATAGATCCATTGCCCCTGGCGGGGCCACCCAATACAAAAAGTTCTTATTTTTTTAGGCTCTATCCATCCAGCAAAAAAAAAAAAATTGAAAATTTATTGTTCATCGATGACGTCATCAGTGACGTCATCATGAACAGTAAAATTTTCAATTTTTTTTTTGCTGGATGGATAGAGCCTAAAAAAATAAGAACTTTTTGTATTGGGTGCCCCTGGCGGGGCCAATGGATCTATTGGAATAAATGATTTTATAGTGTTCTTTATTGTTTGTTATATAAGAGTGTTCTTTATGGAGCAAAGGCCTATATATATATATATATATATATATATATATATATATATATATTCCAAAAAAGTGGTCGAAAATGACATCTGAACCCCGGAACTTGCAATCAGAAATTTGTAGCATCAAAGTTGCAAATGAGGTTGCAAAAGTTACAATTGAGGAAGGTAGTATTTTTGAAATATTGAAAACATAAAATTATAATGAGGTAGTATTTTTGAAAAAATGATTTTATAGAAGTGAAATGATAGTTGGATGATAGTAAAATTGGAAAGAATTGTTAAAATCTTATGTATTTCTGTAAATATCCCATAATTATATATACACTCCTTACACTACAAGAAATAGTGGTCATTAGCGACCAATTTAAATGCGACCGTCAAGAGTTGGTTGGTTTTGATAAGTATTTCCAACCGATCATAACCAACCATCGAGATTGGTCGTAATTAAGATCAAAACCAACCGAGTACCGACTGATCGTTGGTCAGTTATAACTTTCATTTCCAACCGACTAAAACCAACAAATGCGTCGGTTGGAAATACCATCAAAACCAACCGACTTTCGGTTGATTATGTCTTCAGCAGGTCCCACCTTACGTCCAACAGCCATGTAAAAGTCCACGTCATTTTAAAAAGCGACTGAATACGATTGGAAAAAGTTTAGTTGGAAATGTAAACCAGCATAACCAACCGAATTCAGTTGTAAAAGTGTTGGTTGGAAATGCTTGTTAAGTGCAATTATTGCCCTCACCAACATTGTAATGTGGTGTCGCACCGTAATTGGTCGACGAATGGAGCTGTCACACTGGAGGACAAAAACGATTGAATGCGGTGGCTATTGGTACATACTTTCAGATATATTTACCGTCGTACATGTTTGCTGTTAATTAGGTATCTGTTGTTAAGTAAGATATCTGAAAATATTTATCTTGTGGTTCTAATCAAACTAGGTTTTGATTATGCATTTTTGTAATCCAGCGATTCTAATCTGTTTTGGGTGACTATTTTGAGAGGTTTAACTACCTAATCACTCGATGGTAAATAAGTAAGAATTGTTTGTTCACCTTTAACACACAAGTCTGTAGAATTTGGGAATTTTCAGGGTCAAAGTGAAGGGGTTAGAACCTGAATATTGATAGAGTGTTCTAAAATTATGGAATTTCCAGATTTCATATTTAATGTTGTGTTAATGTTTTGGTGCCCTTAATTTCGAAATTAGCTGAGAAGGAAAGAATGAAAGTTTTAGAATTTGTCATATAGAACATGCTTGTAAAATATGGTAGGCTGGTAGCCACCAGATCAGTACAACTTGAGTTACAATTGATTTGGTGCAGCTGACTCAACCTGTTGTAAATCTGCTGCATACTAAACTTCAAAATTATGCCATAAATCATGTATGTTGTATTATATAGTGAATTTCGGATATGTGTAGGTCATGAGTGTCTACTATACTCAGAAAAAAGAATCAGGTAGATTGAGTAATTGTGGAGAGAGTTATAGGCAATGGAACGAGACATCTCCAGAATTGATTTAGAATGCTTTAAAAACCTGAAACTCAATCTGAATAGACTAGTATATATGTGACAACTTTTAAAGTGCTATAGTTATCTTAATTGCATTATTTAATTTAGGTAATTTTCTTGATGATTTTTTTTGTCATAAACTGGGCATCCACTCCCCCCCCAAGCTAATCTATATGTCATTTTGGTGGAAAAGACTCATTATGAAGTATTATACTACAAGCCCATAATTTGTGTTTTAAGACATTTTTTTTTCATCTGTATATAAAAGCAGGGTATGGTGGCAGTAGATGATGATGATGATGCTGATGACCTTGTGAGAAAATTTCGAACTTCTGACAAAAAAAAACCTTTAGACAAGACTATAATGGACGGATGAAATCCGTCAAAAATGACCCCAATTTTGACGGATTTAGTGCAAATATCTGTCAAGCCTGATGTGTGGTAATGTTAGGTGTATTGTAAATTAATGATGGATATATTTTAATTTTGCCAAAGTTATGAATATTGTATTACATTATTGTTGGAAAACAGAAACTTATGTACTGATATCTATTTGAGCACGTATGTATAAGGAAATAAAATTTGGAACAAATGTATGTTCTATTTCTGATGATAAAACTGAAATACAAGCAGGATATATATACCCTGTAAAACATGCTAGAAATTAGCTACTACTTTCCTACACTTAGTCCACTACTTCCATACTCCTACTAACATCAAACTCCCGTGAGACTCGCTCACTTCAACAAACAAACACGACTACTTCTACTATCTTTTCTTACTGCTACATGCACAACTCATTGATTTATTCAAATAAGACTAAATACAAATAAAACTAATATCTAAATAATTAAGTTTAAGATTAATTTTCCAACATTCACCCCCATAATCTTAAACTTATGAAGCACCTCTCTTCATCTTGTGATGCACTTCTCATCACCCTTTCATTTACTTTGTTGATGCACTTCTCATCAACCTCCCATATACTTTGTTGATGCACTTCTCATCAACCTCCCATTATACTTTGTTGATGCACTTCTCACCAACATATCTTTGATTTTGGAGCACTTCTCTCCGTTTTTCTCTGCTATAATTTATGCTCAGGCCATACACACACATGTAATATATATACACATATTGACAACCTGCACCATCATTCTCTCTTCCCCGATTTCTTCTTTCTCGGTTGGTTGCACATGCACAAACATCATCAACACATGCACAACAGCTCTGTTGTTTCTTGTCATCTCTCTCGGCAACCTCTCTTCAGCAACCACCTTCTTATGCCTCAAGGATCGGAGGGAAAGCTGTTAAGCCTTGAACCCCCTCCCCCGGGCTCTGATACCACTGTTGGAAAACAGAAACTTATTTACTGATATCTATTTGAGCACGTATGTATAAGGAAATAAAATTTGGAACAAATGTATGTTCTATTTCTGATGATAAAACTGAAATACAAGCAGGATATATATACCCTGTAAAACAAGCTAGAAATTAGCTACTACTTTCCTACACTTAGTCCACTACTTCCATACTCCTACTAACATCAAACTCCCGTGAGACTCGCTCACTTCAACAAACAAACACGACTACTTCTACTATCTTTTCTTACTGCTACATGCACAGCTCATTGATTTATTCAAATAAGACTAAATACAAATAAAACTAATATCTAAATAATTAAATTTAAGATTAATTTTCCAACAATTATATATCTCTATGTACAGTTTGAATGTTTATTATGGATGAATGTATTATAATCTTTCGAGGAAATGATTCTTTCAAATAGTTTGAATGTAGTGAATATCATAACCAACCAATTATTGTTTGATCTTTTACAACCAATGGTTGATTGGAATTTGTGTCATCATTTACAACAGATAATTGGTTGGAAATATAACATGTATTTGTGACCACGTACTTGTGACTGAATGCTGGTTGAAAATGATTAGACATTTGCAACCAACAATTTACGACTGAAATATTTTTTAGTTGGTTGGAAAAGGATATGACGTGTCAATCCACCGTGACATGTGGGGCCAAAGATTACGAAACTGAAATTTTACAACCAACCAACTTTGTCAGTCGTAAATGATCCCTATTTACGACCGAAGGGTCAAAAGCAACCAGGTTTTAAACGACCGACGTCATCGGTCGCTCGAGGATTGCTTTTGCTATCATTTCCAACCGACATTGGCTATTTACGACCATTTTTTCGGTCGCTTATGACCCCTTTTTCTTGTAGTGTCAATTTTTTTGTATTTATGTGTGAAACAAAATTTTTAATTGTCGATAAAGTGAAATTGAATTATAATAATATAATAGTAACAAATAAATATCAATGAATTTAACATATTAAAATTTGATAAAGTAATAAAAGAATATATATATATATATATAATTATTTATAAAATTTAGTGATATAAAAGATATATAATATCTCAAATTATATCTAAAAAATGTATTATCAATATAGAGTATTATTTAAAGTTAAAATTGAATTTTCATATCAAAATACAATTTATAACATTTTTGAAAAAGAAAAATGATATTAATAAAACAGAATAAAAAAAATAAATTATATTTACAAAAATATTCATGCCTTCTATTTCTACCTAGTAATTTAGAATATGAAAAATGCTAGAGCTACCAAATTGGGGTACCAAAAATTATTACCAAATGACATGACATTGATTTGATTGGCTATAATTATAATGGGCCCGCCAGGGCCAACCAATTAAAACATTTCAAAATGACAAATAGTTAATGCCATGTCATTTTGTAACAACATTTGGTACCTAATTTGGTACCTCTAGCACTACTCTTAGAATATTTAGTAGAATTTTGTGTTGACCAATATTATAGCACACACATCATAAAGTTGGAAGGGCCTGATTAAAAAAGTATTAGGGTTAAGAACAAAACCCTAATATCATTATCCTCAAACTTTACATTCGGGCGAACGGGGAAGAACGATGCGTAGTTATTATATACCTGAAGATGTCATATTCATAATACTTTCATGGTTGCCTGCAAAATCCTTGCTCCGGTTCAACGAAGTTTGCAAACTATGGCAATCCATCATATCAAACCCACAATTTATCAATGCTCATCTCTCCAATTCCCACAAAAAACAGCCATGTATTGCCATAGTTCATGGGAACTTAGATATTACTCATAAAGAATTCATTAAACTCAAACTCCCATCACAATGTCATGGCCTTGGTACAAATCATATATTTTCCTGGTCTTATTTGTTTTACCTGTTTATACGGTGTCCATATATATGTATGGAATCCGTTGACCAAGTGGTTAAAGAAGATTCCTACCCCTAAAAAAGAATATTCAAATTGTTATCCGGTTAGTATGGGGTTTGGTTTTGATCCTATTTCCAACGACTACAAGATTCTTAGGATGGTCAATTTTTCGCATGTAGTAAAAGCGGAGGTGTACTCCTCTAATTTTGATTGTTGGAAAGAGATTGAGGTTCCTAGAACAATGAAAACAATACATTGGAGATGCCCTCAGTGGATTCAATTTAAGACTGGAGTATTGTATACGGATGATTGCTATGAATTATTATCCTTTGATTTGCATACTGAGGTGTTTGGCATATATCCCATATTTCCTACACAAGTAGGTGCACGTAAGTTGTCGGGAGTTTTGAATTTTGAAGATTCTGTTGCTATGATCCACGAATCCATTGACGGGGCAGTCAATTTATGGACATTGGAGAATATTTGTGGCGGAAAGATGTCTTGGATTAAAAGGTTCAAACTTGAGGTAGATTGTAGAAAAATTGTTAAAAATGCCGACTTTTCTGGAAAAAAACACAAGAATACCCATTCTCGGGAGGGGGTGTGAAAAATACCCATTTGATGACCCAACTGTCAAATGCGTATTGGAGATACGCATGTCTGTGATGCGTATCACATGACACGCATTCCTGGAATGCGTAATGACGTCATGTGACGTCATTATCACACAACACCTCCGATCGTCTTCCCCGGCGAAAAATCGCCTCCTCCGTTACTCTTGCTCGATCCCAGTCATATCTAAACCAACGTTTCATCCAAGCACATGAAAATAATCGTCACAACTCACTCTATATTTCTTTCCATTTGTTTTAGTGTTTGCTGGCCCCGCAGGGGCGTGTTGAAGGTCATCGGAGAAACAGATCGGAAAAAATGGGGTGATTTGGGGGTTCTCAAACGTGCATAACAAATGTAATAAAATTGGTACAGGCGTGTAGAGCTTCGAACGACGATTGCAATGGTATATAGCATGTGTTGGGAAAGTTCCGGATTTGTAGGAACGAATGGATCGAAAAATGTTTGCCGGAATCGCCATTAAATCGCACCGGAGTGCTCGTCTGTGGTAAAACGACGATGACGTCATCACGCATGTCGATGATGCGTGACAGGTGATACGCAATATGAAAATGCGTATCCCAACCTGGCCTGCTTCTACAATACACTCGTTACCCCAATGAAATTTCCGTGACATTGATTACCCCAATCAGAAATGCGTATCCCCCGTTACCCCAATCACAAATGCGTAACAAAATGGGTATTTTCAACACCCTCTCCCCGAAAATGGTATTTTCGTTTTTTTTTTCAGAAAAATCGGTATTTTTCGTTTTTACCCTAGATTGTAAGATAAATCGGGTATATTTTATTTTGGTTTCTGGACAGATTTTAGCTTATATTAATAATCCTTCTGGATACTTCTTTTATGACTACAAAAAGAAATCTACGAAGAAGGTTGTTTGTGAAAAAAGATTACCTATGTGGTCAGCTGTCAAGTACACTGAGAGTCTTGTTTCGCTGAAAGGGTTTGAAAAACAACAACGAAGTGGTAATTAGTAATCGTAGTATCAACATTGCACAATACTCCTTATACTTCTGTTGGTCGTTAATTAGCTTCTGAATTTGAGTCAGTTGATATGGAATCTAGTCACATAGTTATTGTCAGTACTTGTTTGTGTCACAATCGGCAGAAGCTATATATATCGATCAAAGTGTTGGACAAGTTAACTTTGCATTGGAAAATGTACTTTCCTGCTGAATGCGGATACTGATACATGCATAATTATTACTCCCTCCGTCCCAACCAATTCTTTACATTTCTTTTTACACTTTCTGACACGCATTTTAAGGTGTATTTTAAGGATAGTTCCATAAATTATTTTTAAAATTTTCTTTTTTTGTATAAAAATATATACATTATATTTTTATACAAAAAAAGAAAATTTTAAAAATATGTTATGAAACTACCTTTAAAATGCACCTTAAAATGCGTGCCAAAAACATCATTTTGAAACGTAAACAACTACTTGGGACTGAGGGAGTACTAGTAGGTTAAATTTATGAATCAGTGTTTAATGATCTTCGGCTGGCCTGGATTAATGGACTGGTGTTGAGACTGAGTTCGATTATTTAAGTGTAAACCTGTCTTTTTATTTCAAAATTTCGTGTACATTTGCTTAAATGATTATTTTTCGAGATGCATATTTTCTGTATAGCTATATATGCCGTTCTATATGTTACTCCCTCCGTCCCAATTTACTTGTCCCTTTTCTAAAATACACACATATTAAGAGAAAGTTAGTTAGATAAAATTTTCCAACCAATACCCTTAATTAATACATTGAAAAAAGAGAATAGTGTTAAGTTTGAAAAAAAGTCAAATTTAGATACAATAAATGTAGGGATAGTTTTGGAAAATTACTCTTAAATTTGCATTGAAAGTAGAAAAGGGACATGTAAAATGAGACAATTTCATTTTAGAAAAGGGACATGTATTTTGGGACGGAGGGAGTATCATCATAATTTATGAACTGAACACATTTGATATATGTTATTAAAAAGTTAAACCAAATGTAAGATTTAGTAGAATATGTCTACGCTCTGCTCTGTTATAATTAAAAAACTAATTAATGAAGTTGGATTATACCGTATATGTAGTAATCTCACTAGCTTCCAAAAAATACAAATTTATTGCTTCATCACGTATATTTATGACCAAGGTACACCATTTATGGGTCGGGATCCTCTGTCCCGATCCTCTGTCCCCTTTCTCTGTATTCCCTGCTCTTTTTAATACAAAAAGAGTACTTTTATGGGATCCATTTTAATAAATAATAAAAATGGGCTTCACAAGGAGAAATGGCCCTCTTTATCACAATTTGGAGGTAAAATGCCCTAATTATCACAAACTAAAAAAATGGCCCTTTTTATCACAGAAAAACGCCACTTTATCTCACGTTTTTAAAAAACGCAAGGGCGTGTGGCTTTTTTAATTTTTAAATATTAAAAATCGACTTCCAGAAAAAAAAATAATAATAAGCAAAAAACGCATCATTATGTTGCGTTTCTAAGAAACGTAACTTCCATTGGCGTTTACTGTTGTGGGTCCCGCAGGGGTAATCAATTTTCAAAAAAAAAAAAAAAAAAGAGAGTAACGCATGATAGTGATGCGTGAATGTTAAAAAAAAAAAAAAAGGAAACGCAACATAAAGTTGCGTTATCACCCCAGAATCATAAACGCCATACGCCCTTGCATTTATTTGTGATAGTAAGGGCCATTTTTTAGGATTGTGAGATTTAGGGCATTTTAACCCCAAATTGTGATAAAGAGGGCCAACACCCCTTTACAAGAGCATTTTTTTATATTAAAAACAACATGGGACACAAAGGAGACACGGAAAAATGGAACAGAGGATCCCAGCTCACCATTTATCTGCCATTCGATCAAGTTATTACGGAGAAATCAACTATGATTTTATCGAAAATTCATATGTATCCATATCTCATACTTTTTTCCAACCCGTCCTCTCTTTCTAAACATACGGAGTAACAATTTTCAAAAACAGACCAACATTGAAAATTATTCCTAATTAAGCTCATCCGTTTCGCTTTTTTCTAATGGTGCAAAAAGATGTGTCAGTACTCAGTAGTTGTTTTTGTATTAAGCCATAATAATATAAGGCTTCCGTTAGAGAGCGTGTTTTACTAGTACTGAAATCAAAGAAACAATGAAGAAAAAATTGAAAATCAACTAAACTTATGAAAACTAGCTTTTTTTTTTTTTTTTTTAAAGATTAATTTAAATTTATTCTCAATGTACTTTAACTCAAAAAGTTGAACATGATAACAACTTTTCATAAAATTTAACTTATGTATAGTGTGTCATCAAAGTATCGAGCTATTTGTAATATTTAATTTGATATATTGTACTTTTTTATAAATTATTATATGTAAATAATATATAATAAGGTTTTATACTACGTATATATATGTATGTGACATATTTCATATCATGTAATTTTTTCAATTATATATCATGGATCAGTATCAAATACAAACTTTTATTAAATATAAATTTACAATTTTTTTTGTTTAACGCATTTATAACTTCGATTTAACTTTATTTATCAAATAATAACTAAAATTTATTTTTAAGATTAATTTAAATTTATTTTCAATGTACTTAAGTAGGGGTGAGCAAAATCAAATATCCAGTCCGGCTATAAAATTCGGATCAGATATCCAATTTTTCTAGATCATGAAAAAGCTTTTCCAGTTCCGATTCCGGTTTAATTAAAAGGATATTTGAATTACGAATTAGTTAAGTAAAATTTATAATAATTTATAAAAATAAAAAAAATTACATTTTGATAAGTTATCACTAACTTTACAATTTGTAAAATAATTAATAAAATTTTAGATATCAGCGTCTCATATTTTAAATTTGTATATCCATTTTCTCCAAGTTATAGTTTAACCGATCATAAAATATCATTCATTTAGTTAATTAGTTCTTTTTAAATATTTTTTAAAAAAATATTAATAACACATTAGCTTTCAAATTTATAATTTTAATCCCATTTTTTTTTTAAAAAAGAATAAACTCTTTCATTTGCTTTATTTTTAATTTTTTATTCTAATGTTATAATGTGACGCCCTCGACCCCGGTTTGATTTCCTCTGGAAAGAACCGGCCCGAGGGTCCGTCAAATTACATCACAACCTGCTTAACCTGCTAATATATATATATATATATATATATATATATATATATATATATATATTGTAAATTTCGGCATGAAGTATTCGTAAATAGGACTATCCACCTGTTTTTCAATTCAACAATTCAACTCTATAACAAAAGTCTATCTCACCAAAAATTGTGACACACACAACGCATCTCAACTATTATCTATCATGTGCTGTAATTTGTACAACGACAAGCCAACGCTGTCCTGACTTACCTCGAATCAACATACAATCAAAGTCCACAACAAGTGCTTCCACTAAGTTGATCTAAAAACTTCAGTACGTAAAGCACAACCACTAAATGAACCACCAGCTCTATTGGTCCATCACTTCTTTCTACCTTTCCTAGTATTCTTCTGAAATCTTCAGTATCTTCCTGTGATAATTTATAAAATAAAGGAATGAGCTATAAAGCTCAGCAAGTAAATTTTGTAGTGATCCACTGAGGTTTTATAAAATATTTTAGTTTTGGAAATCATTATCACTACACAATTTATAATAAAATATAAACCCACACCAAAATCAGACTTCTGCCAAAGTATTCATCTCCATACAGTTTATAATAAAATATAAACTCACACCAAAATCAGAGTTCTGCCAACATGGCATCTTTTAAAACTGAATAATAATTTTTTAAACAGTTTTATTTCACAATAATCCGAAACTCAACACAATTTCACAATACACTGAATCTTAAAGCATTTTCACAATATTGCATATAAGCAATCATCATCATTTCACAAATCACAGTTTATAATAAAAATATAAACTTCATAAATTTCATTAGGAAAAACTGGGCATTCTACACACGACAAGTTCATCAAGTTCTACTAGTGGGGGTCCCCGGCCTTTACTTCCTATTTCGGGAAGTTCACACAGTTTACATTTCTGGAAGTTCATACTACCTCCATTTCTGGAGGTTCATACTGTCTCCATTTCTGGAAGTTCATACTGCCTCCATTTCTGGAGGTTCATATTGTCTCCATTTTTGGAGTGATTCACTAGCAATGCCAGTCTGCTCAGTTTTTCTCAAAATCATATTTCAACATGTACTACTAGTTAAAACAATTTAACGAGTATTTATAGTATTATAAACATCAAACTATAACCACTTCGATTTTAAAGATATATTTCTTTTAAAACTCATAAATCCACATTTCTACTTGAAAATAGATTTCTTCTAAAATCCACAATACACAGTTCTACTTAAAAAATATCTTTCTTTTAAAATCCATAATTCACATTTATATAAAAAATCATCCTTGATTTTATTCTCTTCATGAAATTGTGAGAGTCTTGTTTTTCTCTCCACTCTTTCTCTATTATCAGAGGTAGGAGGTCTGTGAGAAGGTATCAATGGCGAGATACCAGAATGTAGAGGAACAGATGGCGGGTTTGAATATCGAAGAAGAAGAGAACGAGGGTCTGATATTTGATGGAGATATTGAAGAGAACGTTAATAGGTATGACTTGTGCCTGGTCGGAAGATTTCTAACGGAGAAAAACTTGAATGTACGTGCTATGAAATCAAAGATGGCCGATATTTGGAAACCAACGATGGGTATAAACATAAGAGAACTGGAAATAGGGATCTTTATCTTTTAATTTTATCATAAAGAGGATATGCAGTGGGTGTATAATGGTGGCCCGTGGTCTTTTGACAATGTTATGCTTGTCTTATCGTCTATTCCAAGTGGAGAAGATCCGGTGAAAGTCACTTTATGGCATCTGTCTATATGGATTCAGATTTACGATTTACCATCTGGATTCATGAATGAAAGTGTAGGTAAACAGCTGGGTAATTTTTTTGGTGAGTTTTTACAGTATGATGCGAAGAATGATGCTGCTATATGGAGAGAGTTTATGCGGTTGAAGATACGTATTGATGTTCGAAAGCCTTTGAAGCGTAAGAAGAAAATCATGAGGAAAAATAAGACGAAGGTTATTGTTTCTTGTAAATACGAGAGGTTGGGAGAATTCTGTTTCTCATGTGGGTTAGTTACTCATACGGAAAGGTTTTGTAGGAGGTTCATTGACAAGAGAGGGGAGGAGGGAATAAAGGAATGGGGAAATTGGCTTAAAGCACCTCCACGGAGAACGGCCGGAACGGTGAAAAGTAGTGGCTTAGAGAGGAAGACGATGACAGCTGGGAGTCCAGAGTTGGGCGGGAAAATAGTAAGGCGAATATTGAGGATAATCTAAATTCAAATTCTAATATGGTGAATAATGAAGGGCGTGATAATAGGGATTTGATATTCATTACTGCTGTTAATACAAATAGATCATCCAAGAAAGTTGTTAGCACTAATTTCGCGGGGTGTTCATCAATTTCAAATCCCCTGTATGGGCCTGTAGATGAGGAAATGGGTGGGCTACAATCAGAAGAACGCAAAAGGAAAAGAGTTGGGCCTGATAATGTAAGCATAATGGATGTGGAAAGAATGAATAATCTAGGGGGCTCAGATAATATTGTGGTGCAAGATGGGGATAACACAAGTCCAAAAAACTTGATGCTGGCGGGTATTGCAGGGCAGGCCCGCCCTTCCTCATGAATACATTAAGCTGGAACTGCCAAGGTATGGGCTCACCTTGGAAGATACAGTTCCTTCAGGACATAGTCCGGAAAGAGAAGCCTACATGTATATTTTTGTGTGAAACGAGAAGTAAAAAAAAGAAGATGGAAGGAGTTAGACTTAAACTAGGTTTTGAGGGGATGGTGGTAGTTGAATCGCAAGGAAAAAGTGGAGATTTGGCAATTCTTTGGAAGGAAGCTATGCAAGCAAAACTCGTCAATTTATCTCAGAATCATATTGACCTGGAAGTAAGTATGGATAATGTTAATCCCTATAGAATAACAGGCTTTTATGGAGAGCCGATTTGAGCTCGAAGGAGGAGAACATGGGATCTTTTGAGGAACCTGGCTAGAGACTCAAACCTTCCGTGGTGTTTGATTGGGGATTTAAATAATATAGTGTGTCAAGAGGAGAAAAAAGGTGGAGCAATATATCCTGGATGGCTGATTGAAGGTTTTAATGAAGTCTTAATGGAGACATGGTTAAGAGATATGAATCTGGTAGGACATCAGTTTACTTGGGAGAAAGCGAGGAATACGGAAAACTGGATGGAGATAAAACTGGACAGAGCTCTTACTAGTTCTTCATGGCTGGATTTATTTCTTCTAGCTAAGTTGTACAATTTAGAGGGATCGCCATCAGACCATAGTCCGTTATTGCTGGAGCCAGTGTAGAAAGTTAAGCATTTCAAGAAGAAACGATTTCGTTTTGAGAACGCATGGTTGACGGAGCCACTATATTTTCATTGTTAAAGACTGTTGGGATGATATGAACTGTAGTGACATTATGCAGATGATAGCTCGTTGTGGTCAGAATTTGGAAGTTTGGGGTAAGGAAATCACAGGGTGTTTTAATAAGCGAATAAAAGAATGTAAAGCTCAGTTAAAATCTCTCCGAGGTAAACAAGACACACAGTCTTTGGAACGGTATAAACAGGTCAAACAACAGTTTTTTTTAATACTGGATCAAAAGGAGATTTTTTGCCGACAGAGATCGAAACAGTTATGGCTTCAATCAGGGGACAGAAATACAAGGTACTTTCATGCTTCATGTAGTTCTCGCAGACGAACGAACCAGATACAGAAGATCAAAACTGAGGAAGGAAACTGGGTGGATTGGCAAAGTGGTTTAGCTGATCATATTTCTGAGTATTATCGAAAACTATTCGAGGCTACAAGTACAGATGCAGACAAAGTTATCAGCTGTGTGCCGAAAACGATTTCAGAACAGCAAAATAGGGATTTATTGATGCCAGTTACGGAGAAGGAAGTAAAGGTGGCTTTATTTCAGATGCATCCGGATAAAGCACCGGGGCCGGATGGGATGACGCCTGCCTTTTTTTAAAAACATTGGGCTATAGTTGGGCAAAATGTGGTGGAGGTAGTAAGGAATTTTTTTGATACAGGGGAAGTGCTAAAAGGGCTCAATGACACAAATATAGTTCTTATTCCGAAAAAGAAGAATCCTTCTACAGTAAATGAGCTTCGACCGATTGCTTTGTGTAATGTTTTAATGAAGGTGGTTACAAAGGTTCTTACTAATCGGTTGAAGGAGGTATTACACACGGTTGTTTTGGATACTCAAAGTGCGTTCATACCGGGGTGGCTAATTGCTGACAACATCATGATCTCTTTCGAAGTTATGTACTATTTAAAGAGAAAACGGATGGGGAAGGAAGGTTACATGGCTCTAAAACTCGATATAAGTAAAGCATTTGACCGGATAGAGTGGGATTTTTTACGAACTATATTGGAGAGAATGGGATTTAGCAGCAGGTGGACTTATTTAATCAGTCAGTGTGTGCAGACGGTGACTTATAATATTACTCATGGTGATCAAGAGATGGGCCCGATTATGCCTACAAGGGGTATTAGGCAAGGAGACCCGTTGTCTCCGTATTTATTCATCATTTGTGCTGAGGGTTTGTCGGCTTTAATACGGGACTATGAAAGCAAAAAATGGATCCATGGTGTCAAAATATGTCGTAAAGCACCTGTTATTTCTCACATGTTATTCGCGGATGATAGCTACTTAATTGTATTGTAAGGTAGATACGGAGGAGGCAAGAAGAATACTAGAGATTTTGTCGATTTATGAAAAAGCGTCAGGTCAAAAGATAAATGTTAGTCACAGAGGCATGCCTGTTTACATCTAATAACAAGCCTAATTGTTTGTAATGCTTTGCATTACCTACATGACCTCTTGACTGAGGGAACCTCTAGTTGTAGAGTCTCTACTTGTTTTGTACTTGTAATAGGCACCAAATCCTAGTTGTGTAACTGTACTTATATAGTCAAGAATAATGCTTGAAAGAAGTTCCAAGGTTCATGCCTCAAGCAAGAAGATAAAGACTGTCAAATAATCACAAGTTGGGATTTGAAGAAATGAAGAATTTGCCTAAGTACCAATTCGAGAAGTATATTTGTCTATTCGAGAAGTCCAGCATTCGAGAAGTCAGGGATTCGATATCTCAAGACACTATTCGATATCTCTGAATACACTGTTCAATATCTCATTCGATATCTCAGAGATTCGATATGTCTACTACTCTATTCGAGAACTCAAGAAGTCAACAAGTCAAAGTGGTATTCGAGTTCTCAAAGAGTCAACAAGTCAAAGTTCCATTCGATATCTCAATGACTCAGAAAGCTATTCGATATCTCGAGGATTCGATAAGTCAAATGATCTATTCGAAAACTCAAGGAATCCTGATGGAAAAGAGCTATTCGAGAAGTGGTTCGACATGTCAATATAACAGTGTTCGAGAACTCAGTGTTATCGATCAAGTCAATTCTAGTTCTCGAATCATTTACTTAGTCACTTCTCGAATACATTCTTGGAGACAAAATACTGAAGAAATTGTACAAGTCAGAAACCTGCAATAAGCCAATGCACTTTATGGACCACAATCTGTAACGTGCTCTGGAAAGCCTACAAGGAAGCTTGGAGAGATATAGAAGAGACAAGGGGCTAAAGAAGTGGATCTGAACAGGCTTTGCAAAGTCAAATCTGTAACCGTTTGGACACTTACTCAAAAAGGATAGACAGACTAGAAAGTAATTTGTTTAGCTACCTTATTTGGAGTAAGTAGGTTGTATCCATGTTCTATAAGGATACAGTCTCACTTCCTTAGTCATTAACTTTGTGAGTCAAGTTTTTCATACGCAGTAAGCTGTATCTCTCTGAGAAAAATGAAGCTGAGAATACTATCATTTGTATTCAAAGATTGTAGCAACCTTTATCTAATAATACATTAGATTAAAGTGATATTGTGTCTTGTGTTGTTCTTTATCCGCACCTTCACTCTTGCACACACAAACACTTCTTGCTACATAGACTCGAACAAGAAAAGTTCAAGAATCCATTCACCCCCCCTCTGTATTCTTTTACTGTATTCAATACTCAACAAGTGGTATCAGAGCGGGCTGTTTATTCAAAAACAAAAAAACGATCATGAGTTCGAATACACCAAAGACTACAGGAACGGTGAAGGTCCCTAAGTTTGACAAAGAAAATTACAACCTCTGGAAGATAAAGATGATGTTGTTCATCAAAGCCTCTCATCCTTTGTATCCTGAGATTCTCAAGAATGGTCCTTTTAATTGTTCCACAACAAGAGATACCTGAAAAGACTGTTGGAACCACAACTGTTCCAAGATCTTATGAGGCCAAGGAACCATCCAAATGGACAGAATCAGAAAGGGAAAAGGTTGCTCTTGACAGTCACCTCATGTTGCTTATTATTGATTCCATGGATATGTCAATGTTTGCAAACATTGCATCATGCACATCTGCCAAAGAAATGTGGGATCACATTGAGGTGTTATGTGAAGGAACTGATGAGGTCAGGGAAAACAAGAAACAGATACTGGTCACATAGTATGAAGCTTTCACGGCACAGCCCAAGGAAAGCATTACTGAGATGTTTGAAAGATTTCACAAGCTAGTCACTGAGTTGCAGATGAATGGCAAGGTTTACAGCACCAAGGAGTTAAACATGCCTTGTTGTGAAGTTGTGCGCAAAAGAAATGAGAAAAATGAAGTTGTGAGATATAAGGCATGCCTTGTTGCACAAGGTTTCTCACAAAGACCGAGAATTGATTATGAAGAGACTTATCCCCGGTAATGGATGCAACAACATTCAGATTTTTACTAAATTTATCAATTTTAGAAGGGCTCCGAATGAATTTGATGGATGTTGTGACTGCCTACTTGTATGGGTCACTAGATAATAACATTTACATGAAAATCCCTGATGGATTAAAAGTGCCTGAAGCATGTAGTTCAAGACCCCGAGAATTTTATTCAATTAAATTACGAAGATCATTGTACGGGTTAAAACAATCAGGTCGAATGTGGTATAATCGCCTCAGTGAATACCTTTTGAAAAATGGCTATGTTAATAATGTAATTTGTCCATGTGTTTTTATTAAAAGGACAAAAATGGGGTTTACTATCATTGCAGTTTATGTTGATGATTTAAATATTATTGGGACCCCCAATGAACTTCATGAAATGATTGAATATTTGAAAAGGGAATTTGAAATGAAAGACTTGGGTAAAACCAAACACTGCCTTGGTTTTCAAGTTGAACATCTATCTAAAGGAATTTTTGTCCACCAGTCATCATATATTGAAAAGATCCTTAAGCGATTTATTATGGATAAAGCATATCCTGTGAGTACACCTATGGTTGTTCGCTCACTTGAAAAGAAAAAGGATCCATTCCAGGGAGAAGAACTTCTTGGTCCTGAAGTACCATATCTTAATGTCATTGGTGCACTAATGTACCTTGCCAATTGTACATGTCCTGATATTGCTTTTTCTGTTAATTTATTGGCAAGACATAGTTCTGCTCCAACTCGAAGACAATGGACTGATGTGAAACAAATTTTTAGATATCTTCGAGGTACAATGGATATGGGTTTGTTTTATTCTAAAGACTCAAAAGCGGATTTAGTTGGTTATGCAGATGCAGGATATCGGTCTGATCCCCATAAAGGTAGATCACAAACATGTTACATATTCACGTATGGTGATACCGCAATATCTTGGCGGTCTACTAAGCAAACACTTGCAGCAACTTCTTCGAATCATGCTGAATTATTGGCACTACATAAAGCTAGTCGAGAATGCATGTGGCTAAGATCTTTGGTCCATCATATTCGAGAATCATGTGGTCTATCAGTCAATAAAGGAAGTCCTACTGTTTTATTCGAAGATAATGAAGCATGTATTACCCAAACTAGAGAAGGCTACATCAAAGGAGACAGGATAAAGCACATTGATCCAAAATTCTTCTTCACCCATGAACTTCAGCAAAGGGGGGAAATTGATGTCTGTCAGATCCGCTCATGTGATAATCCGGCTGATTTATTCACAAATGCACTTCCTACATCTCCCTTCGAGAAGTTGGTTCACAAGATTGGAATGCGTAAACTTCGAGATTTATGATGATTTCTATAGTCATGCTAAAATGAGGGGGAGACACTTTACTTTAATATATGTACATGTACTCTTTTTCCTTCACTAGGATTTTTCCCACAGGATTTTTTCTAGTAAGTTTTAACGAGGCATAGTGTTCATACAAGTCATCCAGGGGGAGTGTTATGTAATAAGTGGATGACTGTTAGATTACCTTTAGCTTTTACACTACATGGAAAACTGAAGGATACAATGGCTATTGCCCGTTGTCTGATACCCTGAAATAGCGTTGTCTATCGAGCAGCTGTCTCTTACCAACCTCACACAACGGTACACAAAACGTTGTCTGATATCCGTAACAACAACACACCAGGCTCAAAAAATGTTGTAGCACACCCAGAAACACTACAAGAAAAGGGTCAATAGACATCAGTTTCTGGCCGATGTCTATGTTATTTTGGATGTGATGTCTAGGTGGGAGATGTCTATTCTAGACATCAGTCAGAAACCGATGTCTATGCTAACATAGACATCAGTTTTTCATTCAATACACATCAGTTGTTCTACAAAATAGGTTAGATATAATTAATTTTATAAACAACTTGCATGCCTTATATTCTAGAAAACATATAATAAACTAAGTTATTTTTCACATACACATCACTTTCTTTCTTTGAAAAAGATGTCTTTTCCGATATTAGACATCATAATTTTAGCAGATAAAGTGATGTCTATAGTTAGCTTAGACATCACCCTAGACTGATGTCTAATGTTCTTATAGACATCAGTTTTTTCAGAAAAAAACTGATTTATATTGTTCTCTTAGACATCAAATATTGTAGAAAAAACGTGATGTATATCTTTGTTTTAGACATCATTTTTTCCATAATAAAATTGATGTATATTTATGTCTAAGATTCTAAAATTGATGTTATTTTTCATCTGGTTACAAATAGATCTTTATCCATAAAAACTTTTAACAACTTTATACACACAATTAATGGAGAAAATTGATTATTGTACATACATGCAAATTATATGTATATGTTAATATCTCGTGTTACATAGTACTACACAAAACATCCACAATGTAAACACGAAGACACTGCTGCATGATTGGTTCCATTTGTCTCTACTTGACCGATACCACACTACAACTTAGTAAGCAACAAAATAAATAAAAAGAAAACCCGCAACTAGGCCATAAGCAAGAAACTCCAATAATCCTTCTCTCTTCATGCATACACTGCTACCGGGAAATCAAATCCTACACCATCATACTCCTTTGTAACCTGCACATTAATGCAATGTAATGCACTTAGGCTATTTATATGTTTAACGTTAAAGTAAAAAAAACAGACATTAAACAAAGACCACTGCCCAGCAACCTAAATCCTATTTGATGCTTCAGAACTCCCTGAAGCAAATTCATCCCATGTCATGTTCTCACGGTTCAAAAACAAGCTAGAGAGCTTTTTGTTATTTGGACGAATGGTAGGTTTGTGCCCAAAATATTGTCTGCAAACACCAAAAATTAACATCTACATGGTATAGTTCAGTGCCTGAAATATTTGTTTTAAATCATCAAGACCAAATTGAAACAAATGTACCTCCTTCCAGCTAAAATCTTAGCCATATTACCATTATTGTTGGTAAAAAATACATTGCTTTTGTTAGATATAATTGATGTGATTTAATGTCAGTGTTTAAGTGTTACAGGTAAAAGAGAGTTTAACTTGATATTGAAAGCAGTTGTAACAGAGTTTAAGTATACGCTGATTGCTGGAAGCGCAAACGCTGACAGAGGAAAGCGTAAACACTGTTAGCTGAACACATGGAAGCGCAAACACTGTTAGCTTGAAGAGAACAGAGTTTGCTAAAGTCTGTCTACTGGGAGCGTCTACAAGTCAACAGAGTTTGAAGATTAATTTAATATTAATATGGAAGCGATATCTTTGAAGATTGGATAGCTGTCAAAGAGATTGAGTTGACTTAGAAGACGTGTAGCAATCGTAATTGATATCAATTGTATAGCTTAATTTTAGGAGAATCAATTTACGATTGTACGTAGCTGTATATCTTATAAATACAGTTAGGTTAACCCTAGAAGGGTATCCATCATGAACGAATATCATTCTTGTAACCTAAGCAGCTCTCTGTGATACTTTACATCACCGAGAGAGGAATTATCAATTCCAAACAGTTTTAAGAGTTAAAACGTGTGTTCTTGTTACTTATTCATACAGTACTTGATTATATATTGTGTATTCGACCTAACAAGTGGTATCAGAGCCAAATCTGTTACTTTATTACAGTTAAAGATCCAAACACAATAGTAATCAATGGCAGAGATACCTCCACCATCTGAGAAAGCCCCTACTACTGTTAGTAGGTATGAAACAATTAGGGTTCCTATACTAAGGCCATTAGAGTATGCAATTTGGAAGGTGAAGATGACCATGTTTCTGGAGGCTACAGATCCAGAATATCTGGACAGAATTTATGAAGGTCCTCACAAACCTACAAAGTTATCTGCTGCTGCTGCTGGTGAGGAATCAAAAGTCATTCCAAAAGAGAAGAAAGATCTAACTGCTGAGGATCTTTCATCTATTGCAAAGGATGCGAAGGTAAGGCATTTACTTCACAGTGCTTTAGACAATGTTATGTCTAATAAAGTGATAAACTGCACAACTGCAAAGGAGATATGGGATGCACTTGAGGTTAGATGTCAAGGAACTCCTGCAATTAAGAAGAACAGAAGGAACATACTCACTCAGGAGTATGAGCATTTTGAGGCAAAATCTGATGAAACCATGACAGAAACATTTGACAGATTCTGTAAACTGCTCAATGATTTGTCATTGGTGAACAAAGAGTATGATTTAGAAGATTCAAATCTCAAGTTTCTTCTCTCTCTACCTGAAAAGTGGGATGTGAAGACAACCACTATAAGAGATAATTATGAACTTGGTGAAACAGAGATTGATGAAATTTATGGACTGCTCAAAACCCATGAATTGGAATTGGAGCAGAGAAACAAAAGATCTAGTAGAAAGTCAAAGTCTGTTGCTCTTAAGGTTGAGGAGAAACCATCAAAGAAGGAAGCATCAAGAAGAAAGGCAAAAGGAAAAGCTTTAATCATACACTCAGAAAGTGAGTCATCAAACACTGATGTTGACTCAAACACAGATGGATCATCTGATTCTGAAGATGATGAAGAGATGATGCAAATGGCTGCATTGATGGTAAAGACCTTCAAGAAGATGGGATACAAGAACTTCAAGAAGGGAAAAAGATTCTCCAAGGACTACTCAAAGTTTGACAAGAAGAATTTTAAGAAATCTGAGGGAAAGGACTTCAAATCTGGTAAGAAAGATAAGTCTGAGATTCAATGCTACAAGTGTAAGGAGATGGGTCATTATGCTCCTGAGTGCAAGAAGGGTAAAACTGAAAAGGCACTCTACATCAAAGGCAGAGATTGGGCAGACACTTCAGATTCAGATGAGGAAGTCAACTATGCTCTCATGGCTACTACTCAGACTGAAAATGATGATCTCAAGGTACCCCCAACTACCTATGCTTATAACACTGATAATATAACTGAACTGAGAATTTATCTTAAAGCATTGCATATCAGTTATAGGGATCAGACTTTAGAAAATGAGAGAATAAAGACTGAGTGCTCTCAACTCAAAGAAAGAAATAAACTTGTTGAGGAACAGCTAGAGAACATGAATAAAATTCAGAAAGAGAGAGATGATGCAGTGTTTATTGAACAGGAGTTGCTAGGTAAGTATAAGCAACTAGAATCAGAATTGGAGGATACTAAACACATCATTAAAACTTGGACACATTCTGGTAAAGATACTCAAGAAGTGTTTCAGTCAGATACAGTAGGTCTAGGTTACTCTGAGGGAGATGAACTTAGATTTGAAAATCAGGTAAAAGTTAGACCACATCGTTCATCTGAAGGTAATGTCATGGGAACAGGTGGACCTAAGACTGAAGCACAGAAAAAGGCAGTTAAAGAGTCATATGCTAAGACTTTTGTTAAAGAGGCTAACATTGGTTTAATGACAGATAAGCAACTTAAGCATAAGCTTAAAGAAATAAAGTCTGTCAACAAACAGAGAATGCCTAAGAAAAACAGAAATGGAAAGGTAGGCATAACCTCAGGAATTAAGCCAATGCTTGCTTCATTAGCTCCCAGAAAAACATGCTTTAATTGTGGTAGCACTAATCATCTTGCTAATTTCTGCAGTAAGAATAAAAACATTAATTCTCTGCCCTCTAAAACTGCAGTAAAGAGTGATTATGTGAGAACAAGACCACAGACTTTATGCAAACACTGTGGAAGTACTTGGCATTCTATTTACACTTGCAGAGATTATCATGCTATTTACTATAATTACTATGAACCCAAGCCAAATTTGAAATGGGTTAAAGTAAACTCTGCAAATGTAAATTCTGAAAAATTTAGCTTAAACTCTGTTAATGTAAATTCCGCTGCAAAAGCTAACAGAATTAAGAAAGCCAAAGGATCCAAGCAAGTCTGGATCCTTAAAACTAATAATCAGTGATTGTTTGTGATTGCAGGGCACCAGGGTCAGTACCCTAGTCGTGGACAGTGGATGTTCAGGACACATGACTGGAAATAAAGCCCTGCTATCAGAGTATGAGGAGAAGGCTGGCCCAGAAGTTTCTTATGGAGATGGCAACATAGGACATACTCTGGGATATGGCAATATTAATCTTGGGAATGTCATCATCACAAATGTAGCTCTGGTTCCAGGACTCAAACATGACTTGCTATCTGTGAGTCAAATCTGTGACAGAGGATATCATGTAGATTTTCAGCCTGAATATTGTCAAGTGATCAGCAAATCAACAGGGAAAGTTGCTCTAGTTGGAAACAGACACAATAACATATATGAAATTAAATTGTCAACAAACACTGATGGCAAAGCAGTGTGTCTGTCAACAAGAATGTCCAGTGAAGAGAGTTGGAAGTGGCACAAGAAACTCTCTCATTTGAATCTGAACAATATCAATGAGCTCATAAAGAATGATCTTGCAAGAGGACTACCAAAGTCATTGTTGAATGTAGAAGGCCTGTGTGATTCTTGTCAAAAGGCCAAACAGAGAAAAGCCTCTTTCAAGAGCAAATCTGAGTCTTCAATTGTTGATCCTTATCATCTCCTACATGTTGATCTTTTTGGACCAGTAAATGTCATGTCACTTGGAAAGAAGAAATATGCTCTAGTCATTGTTGATGATTACACCAGATACACATGGGTGTATTTTCTAGCAAAGAAGGATGAAACTGCTTTAACACTGACAGAACATATAATACAACTGGAAAAAGGGTCAGAGAATCAAGTGAAGATAATCAGAAGTGACAATGGAACTGAGTTCAGAAATTCATCAATGGAAGAATTTTGCAAGAGTAAAGGGATAAAACAAGAGTTTTCTGCACCTGGTACTCCACAACAAAATGGTGTAGTGGAGAGGAAGAACAGAACCCTGATAGAAGCTGCCAGAACCATGCTAGATGAAGCAAAGTTGCCAACATATTTCTGGGCAGAAGCAGTTCAAACTGCTTGCTTTACTCAAAATGCAACACTGATCAACAAGCATGGTAAGACACCATATGAAATGGTGAAGAAGAAGAAGCCAAATCTAAAATATTTTCATATATTTGGATGCAAATGCTTTGTGTTGAAGACTCATCCTGAACAGTTGACCAAATTTGACCTAAAGGCAGATGAAGGAATTTTTGTTGGCTATCCACTGTCAACTAAAGCATTCAGAGTTTATAATCTGAGAACTAGAGTGATCATGGAATCTATTCATGTGTCATTTGATGACAAGAAAATAACTGGACTTGAAGATGTTAATGAGCATGATCAACTGCACTTTGAAAATGAAGATTTATTAAACTCGGATAATACAGATCTGACAAACACTGTTGAGGTCAATTCTGAACCTCTACTGGTAAACACTGAAGAAACTTTTCAATCAGAAACAAGGGAAGAACCCGTTGAGGGGGAGCATGAAGAATCACATCAAAGTGAAAATTCAAACACTGATAGTGACTCAATTGATAACTCTGAATCAAACTCTGTTGATTCAAATTCTGATCATTCAAATTCTGAGCAGTCACATTCAGGGGGAGCATCAGAAAGTGAAGAAAGGCACCAAGAAAATCAGGAGAGCATGGATCAAGGGGGAGGATCACATGATGACAGAAGCAATCTGCCTTCTGCAAGAAAATGGACTAAGTCACATACACCTGATTTGATTATTGGTGATCCAGATGCAAGAGTAAGGACAAGAAGTGCAACAACAAATGAATGTCTGTTTCATGCATTCTTGTCACAAACTGAGCCAAAGAAAGTAGAAGAAGCTCTTAAAGATGCTGACTGGATAACAGCAATGCAAGAAGAGCTAAATGAATTTGAGAGAAATGAAGTGTGGACCCTTGTATCAAGGCCAAAGAACAGATCTATTGTTGGTACTAAATGGGTTTTCAGAAATAAAACTGACAGTGATGGTGTGATCACAAGGAACAAAGCAAGACTGGTAGCTAAAGGCTATTCACAGCAGGAAGGAATAGATTATGATGAGACTTTTGCACCAGTTGCCAGATTGGAGGCAATAAGGATGTTTCTTGCCTATGCTTCTCACAAGAAATTCAAGGTTTTTCAAATGGATGTGAAAAGTGCTTTTCTGAATGGAAAACTTGAAGAAGAAGTATTTGTTGAACAACCACCTGGTTTTGTAGATCCAAAATATCCAGATCATGTCTACAGGTTAGACAAAGCACTCTATGGACTCAAACAGGCACCTAGAGCATGGTATGAAACACTTGCTAAATTTTTACTAGAAAGTGGGTTTCACAGAGGTACTATTGACAAAACTCTGTTTTACTTTCAATCTGGTAATGACCTGCTCTTAGTTCAGATATATGTAGATGATATCATTTTTGGATCTACTAATGATAAACTCTGTAAGAAATTTGCCAAGCTCATGCAGTCTAGATATCAGATGAGTATGATGGGAGAGCTAAGCTATTTTCTAGGCTTACAGGTGAAGCAAACAGATGATGGAATTTTCATTAATCAAGCAAAATATACCAGAAATCTTCTCAAGAAATTTGGCATGCTTGACTGTTCATCTGCAACAACTCCCATGGCAACTGCAACAAAACTGGACAAAGATACAGGTTCATCAGTGGATATGACAAGTTACAGAGGGATGATTGGTTCTCTACTCTATTTAACTGCTAGTAGACCTGATATCATGTATGCCACCTGTCTGTGTGCAAGGTTTCAGGCAGATCCAAGAGAACCACATTTAACAGCTGTGAAGAGGATTTTCAAATATCTCAAGGGCACTGTAACCTTAGGGCTGTGGTACCCAAGAGAATCAGATTTTAAGCTACTTGGTTACTCTGATGCAGATTTTGCTGGCTGTAAAATTGACAGAAAAAGCACAAGTGGAAGTTGTCAATTTCTTGGTGACAGACTTGTGTCTTGGTACAGTAAGAAACAAAAATCAATATCAACATCTACAGCTGAAGCAGAGTATATTGCTGCTGGTAGTTGCTGTGCACAGATTCTATGGATGAAGAATCAATTGCTGGATTATGGGTTAAGGTATAGTAAAATACCTATTTTCTGTGATAATCAAAGTGCTATTGCAATGACAGGTAATCCAGTACAACACTCAATGACCAAGCACATCAGCATAAGGTATCACTTTATCAGAGAGCATGTAGAGGAAGGCAATATTGAGCTTCACTTTGTGCCTACAGATCAACAACTTGCAAATGTTTTCACAAAGCCTCTAAGTGAAGCAACATTTACAAGACTGGTCAATGAACTAGGGATGGTATCTGGTTTTGACTAAACATGTTGGTTAGACTCAAACTTTTCTAATAAAATGTGTTGTTAGGAATAATTCATAAGTTGTGATGTTAAGAATAGAATTTACACATTATACTTCTTGTAATCCTGATCTTATAAAGGATTTAGCACTGTATATAGGTTTTATGTGTAAAACAGTTATCTGTATAGTTTAGTCAGGAATGAACAGTGTATCGGAGACTACATGTCAGGAACAGAGAGCAAATCCTGATGATGGTTCAATACTGATGGTTGATCAGATACTGATGCAGTGTACAGATCCTGATATCAGTCGTGTTACTGATGATGTCATTATGGATGCTACAGAAACTGGCAAGTGCTATAAAACAGGATCATTGTTTGAAGAACAAGCAAGAAGATATTATGAAGGAAAGAGTTTTCTATTGAAGGAAACTATCGACTAGAAGGCAGAACATTGTCATGTATAGATTATATCTTTCTGTTATTAGTTGATAGGTAGCATTATAAATATTCTCTCAATATCATTGTAAAGAGCGGACGAAGTTGTGTGAATGTGCGTAGCTCTGTATAAGGTTTGTATTCGAGAGTACGAAACAAACAGAGAGATATTTGTATTGTCAGCAGCTGCTAAAGGTATTGTACACCTTTGGTAGAGTTTGTATTTGATCTTATTAATACAAACAAGAGTTTGATTCATTCGTTTATTCTTGTTCATATAATCAAGCAAAAATCAGACACGATTATATAACTTGTATTCAACCCCCCCTTCTACAAGTTATTCGAGTTAACAATTGGTATCAGAGCAGGTTGATTTCGAGTAATCATAAAGATCTGCAATCATGTCTGGTTACAAGGACGGGAATACTAAAATCCCTATGCTCAAGAGAAACGAATATACTCTATGGGAAGTAAAGATGTTGCATCATCTGGAAGCAACAGATCCTGATTATCTTGACAGAATCAGAGATGGACCTTTTGTTCCAACAAAGGTCGTTGGACAAGCAACAGTTGATGGTGTGGTTGTTCCAGAACATACAGCAGAGAAGCCAAAATCTGAATGGTCAGATAAGGACAAGGAGAATGTTCTCAAAGATGCTAAAGTGAGAAACATATTATTCAACAGTCTTGATTCCGTTCTCACTAACTATGTTCTCTCTTGTAAAACTGCTAAGGATATATGGGACAATCTTAAGGTTCACTGTGAAGGAACTAAGCCTGTCAGGAAGAATATGAGGACATTACTTATACAACAGTATGAGTACTTTGAATCCAAGTCTGGTGAGTCACTTACTGATACCTTTGATAGGTTTACAAAACTCATCAATGAGATGGCCATGCATGGTAAATATTATGACTTGGAGGATATGAATACAAAGTTCATGAAAGATTTGCCTGATTTCTACAATGAGAAGATATCTGCGATCGAGGAAGCTAATGATCTGGATGAGATTTCATTAGAGGCAGTATATGGAAAATTGAGAGCTTATGAACTTGACAAGCAGCAGAAAAAGAGCAGGAGTGAAGGAAAGATGAAGACTATTGCACTTACTGCTCAATCTGAAGTAAAGAAGCTTCCTGAAGAACAGCATGAAGAGATTGCTGTAAAGAATTCGAGGAAGAAGAAAAGCAAAGAAAGTTCTGAGTCAGAGAATACTGATATGGACTCTGACAACAATGATTCTGAATCTGAGATGCAAGAACTCTTTGCTATGTTTGCTAAAGCTTTCAAGAAAGGAAGATTCAACAGAAGAAGATTTAGCAAAGGACCTTTTCAAAAGAAGGATGAGAAGAAGAGTGACAAGAGCAAAAGTACAATTGTCAAGCTTGATAAGGCCAAGATCAAGTGCTTTAACTGCAGCGAGCTTGGACACTTTGCTAGTGAGTGTATGAAGCCTAGGAATTCAGGAAAGGGTAATGCACTTATGGTCACACAGAAAGATTGGGCTGATTCCAGTGACTCTGAAGATGAATTGGATTATGAAAACATTGCATTGATGGCCAATAGTTCAGACAAACCTGGATCTCCAAAGAAAACTTCTCCATCCTCTGTTAAGGTATCACTTCACTCTCTTGATTCATTTGACAGCTTAAATTCTGATGAAATTAGATCTATCCATGCTGAGTTTAAGAATCTTATGACTAATTTTAGAATTCTTACTTGTGAAAGAGATGAACTTAAGGTTAAGAATGATAAATTAGTTGATAGAAATAATTTTCTTGAATCTGAATTAATTCAAATGGAAGAATACAAGTTGAGTTCTGATAAAGCTAAGCATGATTATAGTGTAATTCTTGAGGCTTATGACTATGTCAGAAAAGAACTAGAAGAAGAGAGAGATGTGATTAAGACCATTAACAATTCCAGTAAGAAGACAATAGAAATCTTTGAGAGTGGAATTCGTGGTAAGGTTAATGGTTTAGGTTTTGATAAGGCTAGACAAGAAGAAAAAGTAGCTATTGTCAATGATGATAGTAAGGTAGAAGCTAACACATCTAAATCTGAAGGTAAGAAAATTGTTTCTGAACCTAATCATGTTAAATTTGTTGATTCAAAAGGTACCCCTGTTGTACACAAGAAAATTAACAATAGTTATTCAGATGAGAAAGTGTTAGAGAAACCTAAGAATGTAAACATAGGGTTTCTGTCTAAGTCTCAGTTGAAACAGAGATTAGATGATCTTTCAGAGTCTAGCAAGATTAAGAGAAATAGGAATGGAAAAGAAGGTATTAACAAAGAGAACAATTACAAGAATGTACCTGATGCACCTAGAAAAAAATGCTATAAGTGTGGAAATCATAATCATTTGGCCCTAGACTGCAATCAAAAACCTTCTTCGAAAACTGAGTCCAGATTTCCCAAGACTCAGAAAATTCAATACCAACCACAAAAAGCTTGTTATCATTGTGGTAGTTTACTTCATTCCATTTACATGTGTAGAGAATATCATGAACTGTATTATGACTATTATTCTTTGAAATCTGAAACTCCTAGTCACAAACAGTTTGTGAGATCAGAGTCTAAAGTTGACTCTGCAACAGGTAAAATAAATGCAAAATCTTCAAAGTCTGTTGTCTCTAAATCTAGTAAGAAAGGATCCAATCAAAGTTGGGTCCTAAAAAATTCTAACTAGTTACTTTTTGTTTGCAGGGCACAGGAAAGAAGCATTCAATTATCTTGGACAGTGGATGCTCTGGACATATGACTGGAAAGAAGTCCCTGCTTACAAAGTTTGAGAGGAAAGCTGGCCCAGTAATATCTTTTGGAGATGGCAACAAAGGAGAAACTCTGGGATATGGCTCGATTGTTTTGGGGAATGTCATCATAGAAAATGTAGCACTGGTTGAAGGCTTGAAACATACTCTTTTAAGTATAAGTCAACTGGGTGATAAAGGTTACAAATCAATCTTTGACAGAGAAGGATGCAAAGTCTTGAATATGCAGAATGGAGACATTGTTCTAACTGGTCAAAGGCATGGTAACATATATGAAGCCAGCTTAAGTGATACATCTAAAGGAATTGTTAGATGTCTCTACAGCAAAGCAACAAGTGATGAAAGCTGGAATTGGCACAAGAAGCTCTCACATCTTAATTTCAAGAAGCTTAATCAACTTGTTAAACACAATTTGGTGAGAGGCCTACCTCAGGCGAATTTTGTGCAAGATGGACTTTGTGATGCATGTCAGTTTGGAAAGCAAAGAAGAACCACTTTCAAGAGCAAGACTGAAAATTCAATTACTGAACCGTTTCACATGCTACATCTTGATCTGTTTGGTCCAGTAAACATTATGTCTATCAGCAAGAAAAGATATGCTCTAGTTATGGTGGATGATTTCACAAGGTTCACATGGGTGTTCTTTCTACACAAGAAGGATGAAGCTCCTCAGCAAATCATTGAACTCATCAAGAATATTCAGAATAACTCTGAGTACAAAGTCAAAGTACTTAGGAGTGGCAATGGTACAGAATTCAAGAATTCTACAATGGAGGGGTTTTGTGCAGACAATGGAATCACTCAACAGTTTTCTGCACCTGGTACACCTCAACAAAATGGTGTAGTGGAAAGAAAGAACAGGACTCTCATAGAGGCAGCAAGAACCATGCTTGCAGATGCAAAACTTCCAACCTACTTTTGGGCAGAAGCTATTAACACTGCATGTTTCACTCAGAACTGTACATTGGTAAATAGTCATGGAAAAACTCCCTATGAGATGATCAAAGGAAAGAAACCAAGTGTGAAATATTTTCACATCTTTGGATGCAAATGCTATGTCCTAAAAGTTCATCCAGAACAACTTGGAAAATTTGAAGCCAAATCGGATGAAGCAATTTTTCTAGGATATTCAGCATCTAAGGCCTTCAAAGTTTATAATCTCAGAACTCACATTGTTATGGAATCAATTCATGTTGCATTTGATGACAAGAAATTTGGAATTTTGCAAACTGATGAAAGCCATGACAAATTGGAATTTGAAAATCTGAAGAATTCTGAGATACTCTCAAGTGATGATGAAGGTTCTCCAGAAGAAATTTCTATTGCTTCTCAAAGGAATGCTACTGTTGAGGGGGAGCAAATAAATCAGAGAGAACACAGTGATCATCAGGAGCAGACTAGTCTTTCAGAATCTATTCCCTCAGGAATTGATGTTTCAGAGTCTACTCCATCAGGAACTGACCTTTCAGAGTCTACTGAGGAAAGATCAGTAACTAGCAGCAATATGGAATCTACTGATTCTATTGATCAAAGGAGAGTTTTTGAAGGTAGAGAGAATTCTTCTACAAGAGATACCACTAACTTAGGGGGAGAGACTAGCAGAGTTGATTTACCACCTGTTAGAAAATGGATAAAGGATCATACTGAAGATTTGATAATTGGTGATCCAAATAGTGGTGTTCGAACTAGAAGATCAATTCAAAATGAATGCTTGTATAGTTGCTTTCTCTCAAAGAATGAACCTAAGAAGGTTGAAGAAGCCTTACAGGATCCTGATTGGGTAATTGCAATGCATGAGGAGTTAAATGAGTTTGAAAGAAACAAAGTTTGGAAACTGGTACCAAGACCTAAAGATAGATCTATTGTTGGTGCAAGATGGGTTTTCAGAAACAAGCTAGATGAATCTGGTATGATTGTAAGAAACAAAGCAAGACTGGTGGCCAAAGGTTATTCTCAGGAAGAAGGCATTGATTATGATGAGACCTTTGCACCTGTAGCAAGATTGGAAGCAATCAGAATGTTTCTTGCATTTGCAGCTCATTCAAAATTCAAGGTATACCAGATGGATGTAAAGAGTGCTTTTTTAAATGGCAAACTTGATGAAGAAGTGTATGTAGAACAGCCACCTGGATTTATTGATCAAAAGTTTCCATATCATGTCTACAAACTTGACAAGGCACTCTATGGATTAAAGCAGGCACCAAGAGCATGGTATGAGACTTTGTCTAAATTTCTTCTTGAAAATGGCTTCACAAGAGGTACAATTGACAAAACTCTATTCTTTAGAAAGATAAAAGGTGAATTGCTTTTAGTTCAAGTTTATGTTGATGATATTATTTTTGGTTCTACTAATGAAAAGTTGTGTGCTAAGTTTAGCAAGCTTATGCAGTCTAAGTATCAGATGAGCATGATGGGTGAACTAAATTATTTCTTAGGCTTGCAGGTCAAACAGACTGAGACTGGTATTTTCATTAATCAGTCAAAGTATATCAAAGATCTTTTAAGAAGGTTTGATTTTCAAGACTGTGCAGTTGCAAAAACACCCATGGCAACAGCCACTAAACTAGACTCTGATCCTAAGGGGAAGAGTGTGGATAATACTAGTTATAGAGGCATGATAGGCTCATTGTTATATCTAACTGCAAGTAGGCCAGATATAATGTTTTCTACCTGTTTATGTGCTAGATTTCAATGTAATCCTAAGGAATCTCATTTAATTGCTGTGAAGAGAATCTTTAGATATCTCAAAGGAACTCCAAATCTTGGTTTGTGGTATCCTAGAGAATCTGATTTCTTTCTAATTGGCTATTCAGACTCTGATTATGCAGGGTGTAAGATAGACAGGAAAAGCACTACAGGTACATGTCAATTTTTGGGAAATAGATTGATTTCTTGGGCAAGCAAGAAGCAACAATCTGTTTCAACCTCAACTGCAGAAGCTGAGTACATAGCAGCAGGAAGTTGTTGTGCACAGCTCCTTTGGATAAGAAATCAGTTGCTGGATTATGGAATGACACTTAGTAATATTCCTATGTTTTGTTATAATACTAGTGCTATTAAAATTGCAGAAAATCCAGTTCAACATTCAAGGACTAAGCACATTGATGTCAGGTATCATTTTATTAGAGAACATATTGAGAATGGTACTGTGGAACTTCATTTTGTTCCTACTGACAAACAGCTTGCAGATATTCTAACTAAACCACTTGATGAGACTACATTCAGTAGACTAGTAAGTGAGTTAGGAATGTTAAATTTTTAGATCTTTAACATCTGCAAAAGTAGCAAGGTATGTTGTTCTTAGCTTATAGACTTGATATTCCTATCAGGATCTATATTTATTTGTTAAATGCTTGAGCTATAACACATTGCCTTGATAAATTTCAGTATGATAGACTTGTTAATAATCATCAGGATTAGATTTGTCATCAGGATGCTGACGTCATCAGTATTGTGTCAGTATCAGGATTATAAAAATTGCTTCAGATCCTGACATTTACTTTGTGTAGTAATCTGATTCTGTGATGTGTTAAGCCTATGCTAGCAAGTTTTGATATTTGCATACTGATAATTTATACATTATTCAGAAATCAAAAGACAAGCAGATAACAAGAAATTGTATTTTCATTAATAAAAATCATTACATGGAAATGAAATACAACATCTTTTTGTCTAAATTTCTATTCTATACTTGTCTATTGATATGAACTCTGAGGTACAGGACAAGGAGCATCTCAAGAAATCCATCAGGGGATGAAAGCCTCGTTTGCTCTTGGATTCCTTGTCTGGGCGACTTGAATGAGAGCAGCTAACTTAAATGAATAGCATCTCCATCAAGATCAACCTCAGACTCTCGGCCAAATTCTTCATCCTCAAGTTTTGAGGAGGTTAGGGGAAGATTGTATCCAACAGATGGATGTTCTAGGAGAAACCTCTGGATATTATCGAAAACCAATCCATTCATGATTAGTTCGATGAGAAGAGTCGTTTGTTCAAAGAGATGATCAAGAACAGGATGTTCATCGATCAAGAAAAATCTGGAAAATGGGTTTGAAGGGATTTTTGGTTTGAGAAGCATTGTTGAGAAGAAAAGAAATTGAAAGGTTATGGAGAATGGCACAAGGCGTTTGGTTCTTTTAAAGGAAGACGTGAGAAGCTGAGCAGTCACTTGGAAGTCTTAATGAAGTCAAATGCTAATTATTGCATGAGACTGTATTTCTTGTTTCAAGAAATATTGAAAATATCTAACCAATTGATTTTCTGTTCAGATTAATTGTTTATTTTCTTTTTCAGATAAAAGAAAGATGCCACGTGGAAAACTCCATATTAAGTCTCTGATAATATTGATCAGGATTTCATAAGTGATCGTCAGGATTTGAAAATTATATTTTTAAATCAAATTGCATTTTGTGATTATTTTGATGAGAGGTCATCAGGAAAAGGAAGCTGATCAGTATTACTTATTTATACCCTGATTTATTTCATGAAAATCAATTTTGGATTTTATTTTCCAAAAATCATGGGTAACCGCATTTTTCAGGGACTGACACCTGTCAATCTACGTGTCAACGTGGGATAGTGGTCTGAAAGATTTGTGAAATATATTTGTTTTGAAACTCTAATCGTGTAATTGCTTTCTCTAATCTTACATTCTCTAAAGCAAAAATCACTCTTGAGTTTTCAAAATCACTAATCCATTTCAAGAATTTTTCAAGTTTCTTTTCAGATCAAGAATGGCAGCTCAGAGAAGATTACCTAAATCAGTAGCCTTCAAGTTTGGTGACTTTGATTTTATGACAAACAATCATGTTGCAGCTATCACCAACAAGGAAGGAGTGTCATCTGATTTTCATCCAATCATGGACTTTCTGGCGTATGGACCATTAAGTTATGCATTGACAGCATCTCCACAGATTAATCAAGTAGCTGTTTCACAAGCTTGGGAGAATGCTGAGGTAATTGATTCTACTCAGAGTCAATCAGGTAAGATTGTTCTACATTTAGGACAAGATTCATTTGACATTACTGAATCTGTTGTTAGTTCAGTACTTTGCTTACCTGTTACTGATAGTTATGAGAATGTACCATCTGATGATAATATAAGAACTATGTTTTCTGAATTAGGTTATAGTGGACCTCTAGATAACATGAGCCAGTTGAATAGGTCTTTTCTAAGAAAGGAATGGTCTTTTTACTTTGATCAAATTGCTAAATGTTTTACTGGCAAATGTAGTTCTTTTCAACAAATTACTTCTGTTACATCTCATATTGCTTATAGTTTGCTTTATGACAGAGTAATTAACATTGGTCATATTATCTTAAGTCAGATGAGTATTAAACTTGGGTCAAGAGATCAAAACAGGAAAATGGTTTATTATCATAGATTTATGCAACTGTTTATTAACCATTTTATTCCTGATGTTGAAGCTAGATTTGGTAGGGAACATTGTGTTTCTTCTTATGAACAGCAAAAGAGAATTTTCTCTGACATTACAAAGAAGGACAATGAAAAGAATCTAGATGAAATACCTGCAATTCATTATCCACATCATTTTCAGGTAATTCTTAAAACTCATCTTCCTACTCTCTACAATTCTTCTTTCTTTTGTGGTGAAATGGCTCAGGAATCTCAATTGGAGGAGAACCCACCTGTGTCTACCCAAGTAGCCCAAAACATCATAGTCTCTGAAACAATTCAAGAACCAAATTTTGATCCACAGCCTATTGTTTCAAAGAAACCAACCTCTGGTGTTTCTCAAAAGACATCAGTTGTAAGGAAGAGAAGATTTGTTGTGTCAAGTAGTAGTAGTAATTCTAGTGAAGATGATGATGATTTAACTCTTGCAGAGAGAGCAGAATTGAAGGCTGCAATTCAACTTTCTTTGTTAGTACAAAGAGATGAAAAACCTAGTCACAGCCAGGCTGCAGTCTCACAAAAGGCTGTAGTTCTTAAAAAGGGAAAACAGTTACTGGATACTGTCTCTCAAAAGACTGTGTCTATTGAACAAAGATCTCATCCCAAGATCACTTCTGTGTCTACACCTCTTGAGTCTTCTCAGGATAAATCTTTTGCTCACTATATCAGGAGAACAAGGAGAAAGATTCAATTGTCACCTACACACACAGAGTCTAGTCCAACTAATATCATGCAGGTTTCTATAAATCAAGCTACATCTATGTCAGTATTTGACAAGAGAGATCTGGATATTGATTCTTCATGGGAAACTACATTATCATACAGACTGGCTATGGGACTAATTTCTCTCAAAGTGAAGTTGTCAAGGCCTGTTCTAGACTTTCTGATTGAAAGAGTATCAAAACTTTTATTTCCAGATGAATATGGACTTCTACATCAAAGACTTGACTTAATGAAGATGTATTTCTATGTATCTGTCAGAAGACAATTAGTCAAGAAATTTGGACTCTCGAAGCATGTTGCACTTCAATTACTTCATGCATATTTATTTGACAAGAATGTAATTATTGAAGATGCTTCAGCTCAAGGTGAACAACTGGAGGAAGTAGATAGAGGGAAGCAGTCAACAGAAGATACTATTGCACCAGTGGTGAGTAGTAGGAAAGATCAGATCACGGTCACTGCAACACAAGAACCATCTAGTCAGAGGAAGGATGACTCAGGAGCTGTGATAGCTGATGTTGAAAGGTCTTCTGTGATGACTGAGAATGCAAGTGAGATACCCTATGATATGGGAGGAATGACTTTGGTTGATTTTTCTGAAGATCAAACAAATTTTGTTCAGTCAGAGTCTATCCACCTTGAGGGTGTGTCTCAGCAAACAACACTTAAAGATGGTAATGTACTAACTATGGTGTCTAATGAAGTATTACTGAAGACATCACAGTCTAGTAAAGAACCTGAAAGTGGTATACTGGAGCCTGTAGTTTCTGAAAGGAAAGAAGATGATTGTATGGGTTCAGAGACTATAGCAGCTCACTCCTTGGAGAAAACCTCAAGCCACATGCCATATGAGGAACCCTCTCTCCATGTGAGTTCAGGTATAAAAACTCCTTCTAAACTCTATTTTTCTGTAGGTCATGAGAGCACTTATCCAAATTTGAGTGATACACTTGAAAAGATGGATATTGATCCACAATTTGAGCGGCTGGCTCCTGACCAGGCAAAAGGTGAGGTAGAAAGAGTGTTGACTTTAGTAAGTCAAAGTGAGAATGAGGGTATGGATCATCAACTCCATAGTGAGGGAGAGAAAATTAGGAAACCATCATTTGATTTCTGGGATCAGGTTTTTCCTGAATCTTGGTCTGAAAATTTAGGTATGGATGCTGGTACTTATTCATTCATCAAAATGTATCAGAAGAATGACCTAGCACATCACAATGCAAAGCCAGAAGTTAAAGCTCAGAAGCAAAAAGAGAGGCTTGCAGAAATCATTAACAGGAGAGGTGCAAGGATAAAGCAATCTCTTGATACATATGTACCAGATGAAGATCCTAATGATCCTAGTGTTCCTTTGTATGTACTTCCAATATCAGCTAGAATTGAGACATCAACAGTCTCTGATCACTCTAAGGAGGAGTCAGGATTTGAAGATGTTAGTACACAGAATACTGGTGAAGGAGATGATGATCATGTTTCAGTTCCAGAACAGAAAGATGAAGACGTTGATACTTCTAATCAGGTTTTATTACTTGAATATCATACAACTCAAGCAACTTCTTCTACAAGACTTGAAGATAAAGTTCTTTCTGATTCTGATACTGAAGATACTAGAAGCACTTCCAATATTGAAGTTCATTCTGATGTTTTGAAAGATATTCAGAATTCTCAAATTGCTATTCAAACAAGACTTCAATCACTTGAAGATAACCAAGTCACAATTATGGAAAATCAAGCAGTTCTTATGAAACTCATTTGTTCTGTTTCTGAATCTCTTGGAATTAATGTTGCTGATGTCAAAAAGGGGGAGATAAAGACAATTCAAAGACAACAACAACACTACCAGACTGAAGATAAAGATAAAGCTGGGGGAGATAAAGATCAGACAAATGGTAGTAAAAAGAAGAACCGGGAGTGACAGTGGTGAATCTCAGCTAGGAAGTGGTAAGGAAGAGCAGCATTAATAGTTAAAATTCTTTCTTCTAAGTACTGGATAAATGTTTACATCTGAGAAGGAGGTACTTAACTTCATAATTCTACATTCATAAATTCTATTCTGGTTGTATTGTTATATGTTTTGACATCCACAACTAAGATTTATGCTTCAGTTTGTAAAGCATAAATAGGGGGAGATTGTTAGGAATAATTCATAAGTTGTGATGTTAAGAATAGAATTTACACATTATACTTCTTGTAATCCTGATCTTATAAAGGATTTAGCACTGTATATAGGTTTTATGTGTAAAACAGTTATCTGTATAGTTTAGTCAGGAATGAACAGTGTATCGGAGACTACATGTCAGGAACAGAGAGCAAATCCTGATGATGGTTCAATACTGATGGTTGATCAGATACTGATGCAGTGTACAGATCCTGATATCAGTCGTGTTACTGATGATGTCATTATGGATGCTACAGAAACTGGCAAGTGCTATAAAACAGGATCATTGTTTGAAGAACAAGCAAGAAGATATTATGAAGGAAAGAGTTTTCTATTGAAGGAAACTATCGACTAGAAGGCAGAACATTGTCATGTATAGATTATATCTTTCTGTTATTAGTTGATAGGTAGCATTATAAATATTCTCTCAATATCATTGTAAAGAGCGGACGAAGTTGTGTGAATGTGCGTAGCTCTGTATAAGGTTTGTATTCGAGAGTACGAAACAAACAGAGAGATATTTGTATTGTCAGCAGCTGCTAAAGGTATTGTACACCTTTGGTAGAGTTTGTATTTGATCTTATTAATACAAACAAGAGTTTGATTCATTCGTTTATTCTTGTTCATATAATCAAGCAAAAATCAGACACGATTATATAACTTGTATTCAACCCCCCCTTCTACAAGTTATTCGAGTTAACATGTGTTGCTCATATTTCTTTAAATTGCTAAAGTGCTATGTGAACCTTGTTAATTAAACTCTGTCAGCATGATTGTTGGTCATACACTGTTAATATGTTTGTTAAACTCTGAGAATTCTGAGTTGATTTTTTGTCTGAATGAAAATACCAATGAAGAAAAATGTATGGAGCATGATTCTCAGTGAAAAATCAAGATTCTTTCTGAGTCACTGTGATCTAATCAAAAATTGTGCAGTAAATTAACACAGCATGATACTGGTTCATATTTAGAGCATCTCTTAGTTTATTTGATCCTAAACTCTGAATTTATGAATACCGTATGCATTGCCTCTCATGAATAACTCTGATATTGATGAACTCTAAACTCTGATTAGTGACACTCTGTTTCCAAGCCAAACTTGATTCTTGATGTTTCTTTGTTTGCACTTATGAAAATTTTAAAACTTGAGATATGTCATTGTTTAGTTTGGTGAGAAACAGTTCATGTCTGAACCCTGTGAGATTTTGAGCCGAATAAGTGATTGATACATTTTATATCAATCAGATTTTATTGTTGTGTGATGTTCATCAGTAAGTATGTTGCTCTAGAACTTGCATTAAACCATTTTGAGACTACATGATATATGTGTGCATGAAAATGATAAAGGCACTAGGATTAACCATCTTTCTTTAAACACTGTTCAAAACATCTTTGAACACTGTTCATAAACACGACCCTTAGTAAACCCCTTTGAGCCAAATTAACTGTTCATTTTTCTTGAATAGTGAAGTATTAAGAGCAGTTATATTCTTTTGGTAAATCAAATTCAAGCAGGTGAGTATTTCTCAAGAAAAGAAATCTTACTCAGTATATATATATGTAAATAAAAAAAAAAGGAGGTATATATATATATACTGATCATCTTGTACAAATATGTACTAACAGTTTGACTGAACATTTTGATCTGATAAATTGTTCAGTTAGAAATTCTCATTCGAAAAACATCTCTTCTCATCTGTTTGATTTTACTCAATTCCAACCCTGAACAAAGTCCTTTTGATTTGTGCATATATGTAATCGAAGTGGTGTAGATTTGGTGGAAATTCAAGCTTATGGTAGTATCTGCTTCTACTGATTGAATTTGAGCGAAAACACTTCACCTAAACACTTGTGTGCTGTGAGAGTTTGTGAGGAAATCCTAGACATGTAACTCACTGAATGATGCTTTGATGTTTATCTCCTGATCTTTTTGTCTATAATGACTGTGTGCTTACTTGGATAATCATGAACATAAACTGGAACAGGGATATTCAGATTTCTGTAATTAAGGAACTACAGAGTTTAGCATTCATCAAATACTCTGTGTTTAATATGAGAGTTTGTGCATTCAGTGTTTATTGTTTTGATTTATGGATTTTATGAAATATTAGATGCTATAAAAATTGATTTGGTAAACTCTGCTACTCACACACAAAAATCACGACTGTGCATTTTTGAAAGGGTTTTTGTGATAAAGATTGAAAATTTGGCAAACACTGATTGATTGTGTTATATACTCTAAGGTATATTTTCATTAAGATAATTTGAAAATTTTGGAGTAAATGGAGTAGTTGACAACTGTTAATTAGTGTATTTAGTGGTAAAGTGTCTTGATAAACGGAACGACAGCGGTAATAATGGCTTTTACTGCGTGTGTATTAAGTGAATCGTTGCATGTGTGACACGTGTCCCACTTTCACCCACTCACTCATCATTATGTCTCACTTTCACACTTTTCAAGGGAACAGTTGCGTGTTTTCAAGTAAAAACGTTTGAGTTTAATTTTTTAATTACAACTCAAATTACTTTTTGTCACAATCACTTTCACCCACTCGTATTCACTTTATCAAAACAGAGAACATCTTTGTTTTTTTCACTTTGGCATTTTCACAAACACCTTTCTTGCATATCATTTTCACAGCTGCTTTTTGCTTATTTCTTGATTCAATGGCAACAAAACCTTTCACTGTGTTTGGTCTACGTTTTGTGCCTAACAATTATGCAGCTTTACTTGAAAATGACCGGGCTCCAGAGGCGTTTCATCTAATGCAAAATTTTCTTCGAGATTCTGAGATTAGGCAAGCGCTGGTTGAACCGGCTACTCTATCTGCTTCTCAGGTTGTTAATTTCTGTCAAAACTCAAGATATATAGAAGGAGGAGAGAATGGAACTCCGTCTATCGTCTTCTCTCATGAAGAACAAGAGTTTGTGATCACTCCACAAACTGTTCGCGACGCCATGGATTTCGACACACATACTTCGTATGCTGTTGTCTCTGAGCAAAATCTGAGAGAGATGCTAACAGAGATTGGGTACATGGAATCACTTGCCAAGCTGGGCAGTGTGAGGAGGCCAAATTTGAGAAAAGAGTGGAACTTTTTCTTTGATTGTATCACCAGGACATTCCAGAAGAAGGTCACCAACTGGGATGCTATTCCAATGGACAGTCTCCAAATTGGGTATTCTCTACTCTATGGCAGTAATTTTGATTTTGGTAGATATGTTTTATTGAATTTGGGTGATAAGTTGTCAGAGTCTACTACAGTTTACTTTGCTAGATTTTGTCAACTTCTGTTCAATGCATGTGTTCCTGGGTTAATTGTTGATGAAGCTGATGAGATTCAACCTTTTCGAGTCACTAAGAGAATATTCTCTGATATGACTAACAAAGATGTTGGTAAGGACATACCTCCTTTTGTATTACCACTTGCCTTACAGAATTTTGTCAATCAGCCACAAGATTCTTCATCACCACAATCTGAACCACATCAACCACAACAACCAGAACCACAACCTATGCCTGAACCTTTAGCCACTGATCGTACAGAAAACATACCATCTCAACCTACTCAATCACCTGAGCCCACACCAACAACCACTGATCAACCCATATCACCTCAAACACAAACTGAACCTCAAAAACAATCTGACCAAATGAATACTGAACCAACAAACCCTGTCACTATCACTCATCCACAACCACTATCTAAGTTAAAAAGGAAGAAGCATACTGCAATCAACACAAAACATTCTAAGGCTAAACAGACATCTCCAAAGGCTGTTTATTCTAGAAGATTCAAAGAAAGGGCAAATAGACCTTCAACACCATCAGCTGAGGACAGTTCTAGTCAAGATGAAGAGCTGATTCCAGTGCCTCAAGCTAAGAGGAGAAGGCTCATTCTTACTGATTCTGATGATGAGCATGAAGTTGAAGCTCCAGAGGTGGTTTCACAGCAAACACCTACTGTTGAGGTTGTAGAGAAGGTTGCTATATCTGCAGAGGTTGAAATGCCTGCAAAGGATGATGCTCCTGTAAACACTGATTTACCTGCAGAGGATGACATGCCTGCAGAAGAGGGTCACAGAGATGGTTTTTCACCAGTGGATGATGTTCTTGATTCAGTTCTACCATTCTCTGATCCTATCTCATTTGCTGAAACTCCAATTTCTTTTAATGAGGTTACACATTCTATTGATACTGGTGTTGCTGATGGACCTACTGTTGTTCTTGAAGACACTGAGGTTGCATCACACACTGAACTAAACTCTGATGCTCATCATGGTTCTGAGCATGGTGAGGAGATTGATAAACAAGAGAAGGTTATTTCTTCAGAGCAGATTCAAGCTGATAAAGGAAAACAGGTTGCTCAAGAACCTGTTGTTGCTCAAGATGAAGATATTGCTTCTGTTGCTCCTACTCATGAGTCTGTGAGTGATTCGATTGAAGACAACAGTACAGGAGGTGAAAATGAACAATTTCAAATTGATGGTCAGAAAACAGGAGACAAACCAGATTTTGCTGGACCTTCTGCTAATGAGGTTGATGATGATTATTTGAAAAAGCAAACTGCTGATTGGTACAAGTCAGATTGTATCTTTCCTCCTGGAAGAGCAGCTAATTTTCTACAGTCACATTCCTCAAAGATTTCAAATCCTGATATCTTTACTTGTCTTCAAGGCACAGTGATTCAGATCAAGACTTTGAATCACAGATTTGATGAAAATAAGAAGGCAATTGTAGATCTTCGAACAGAGGTTGCTACTCATGAAGAGAAAGCTCAACTAGCTAATGCTAAGCTTTTCCAACAATTCTCCAAAGCTCAAGCAAATCTTAATGACAGACTGAGCACAGTTGAAAAGAATCAGATTTTACTGAATGAGAAGGTTGATTCCATTGCAAACTCTCTTGAGTTAATCACCTCCATTCTGATTCAAGATGGTGATGATGTCAAAAAGGGGGAGAGAATTGCTAAAACCAAGTGTAAGCAAACTCAAACTCTGTTAAAAAAAGATCATCTTGATGATGAAGGTACCAATGCTGAGAAGGGCTTAAGAAATGCAAATTCTAGACAAGGACATGGGAGGTCTACAAGGTCAAAGCCGAATTTGGTGATAGATACAAATACTCAGAGTACTTCTGGTTCAAAGCCAAAGGATTTGTCATTCTCTGACAATCCACAAACAGATGAAGAATTGGCTGCAAAACTTTTTCGTGAAGAGAATGCTGAAGCTACACTTGAGGATATTCAAGCTGAAGAAAAGCTGTTGCAGAAAGAGCATTTAAAAGATCAAAAGTCCAAGAAAGTGAAGAAAGTTGTTAAAGCTTCAAAGTCTTCAAGGCCTGCAATGAAAGGAATTGAGATCAAAGAAAGATTATCTGGTATTCAAGAAGAAGAAGAAGAAGAAGATAAAGGAAAGCTGATTAGAAAGTCTTTTATTGATGACAAGCTGAAGTTAAAAGGAGTGATGGGTGAAGAGAGCAAGAATAAAATGATAATTACAACCTCTGTTGATACACATGTTGTACAGAAGAATGAAGACACAACCTCTGTTGCTGCACAAGTTGTGACTACACCAATACTGTCTTCTCAGCTGAAATCAAAATTTGGAAAAGGTGTTCTTCATGATTCAAGTCTTGCAGCTACAGCTCCAGCTACAGCTCCAATGGATTTTACTGATGGTAGAGCTTTATCTGGTAAAATCGCATACAACAAAGGAGGCATAGGCTCACATAGAGATAAAAGACAGAATGTTGCTCCCAGAGATCCTTCTTCATTGTCTGTTCCAGGTTGTGGTGTCACTCAAGAGAGTTTAGACAGACTGGAGTCAGTACAGCTTGTTCATCAGAAAAGTTTAGGAAAGGATTTCTTGTTATACTTCATGGCTGATGGAACGGTGTTCAAGATTGCTGAGAATGATATTGATTTGAAATTCTGGGAAGAACTAGAGTATGTTCTATACATTTTCAGAGTAAGAAATCAAAGAGCTCAATCAGTTATAAATGTGCTCAGACAAAAGATGATACAGAATCTTGCAAATAGACATATGAAATACAGCAAGTATGTTCCAAAGTACAGAGACTGGAATGGGAATCTGATTGAAATGCAGAAGGGAACTACAAAGCTGAAGACTGATCTTGGGATTACTGTTCTAGATTTTAATGTAAAGTCTGAAAAAGTGAAGTTTATCAGATTGGGAAATGAAATGAGAAGAAACAAGATCTATGATCTCAGAGCTGCTATTTTTCAAACTGATGAGAATGATCCAGATTTAAGAGAGATCAAGGTAGCTATGGAGATTGAACTTGAAAATGCTGAGAGGAGGTTGTTGATTGATTATCTCAGAACAACTCCAGATCTTGAGGAGGTTAGTTAGACAGAATTTGTAAGTAATTCGAATTTTCTGTAAATTTTGCTAAGTCAAGTTTAAACTCTGATTATATGTTAAACACTGTGTTTTTATTTGTTAGTTTTGACATCATCAATTACTGTGAACTTGTACACTTTTCTAATGAACAAGTTGGGGGAGATTGTTAGATATAATTGATGTGATTTAATGTCAGTGTTTAAGTGTTACAGGTAAAAGAGAGTTTAACTTGATATTGAAAGCAGTTGTAACAGAGTTTAAGTATACGCTGATTGCTGGAAGCGCAAACGCTGATAGAGGAAAGCGTAAACACTGTTAGCTGAACACATGGAAGCGCAAACACTGTTAGCTTGAAGAGAACAGAGTTTGCTAAAGTCTGTCTACTGGGAGCGTCTACAAGTCAACAGAGTTTGAAGATTAATTTAATATTAATATGGAAGCGATATCTTTGAAGATTGGATAGCTGTCAAAGAGATTGAGTTGACTTAGAAGACGTGTAGCAATCGTAATTGATATCAATTGTATAGCTTAATTTTAGGAGAATCAATTTACGATTGTACGTAGCTGTATATCTTATAAATACAGTTAGGTTAACCCTAGAAGGGTATCCATCGTGAACGAATATCATTCTTGTAACCTAAGCAGCTCTCTGTGATACTTTACATCACCGAGAGAGGAATTATCAATTCCAAACAGTTTTAAGAGTTAAAACGTGTGTTCTTGTTACTTATTCATACAGTACTTGATTATATATTGTGTATTCGACCTAACAGCTTTCATCACATACTACATAATCCAGTGCAGCCATGCGAGAAGGAAACCGCGCAAATGGTTCCAACTCTTCCTTGCTCGCTATGGTTTCCTTCGAATGAAAATTTGGAAAGAGTGCCTTCAGAGGAGCCAATGTCTTTTCTCCACGATATACTTCGCCTGAAGCCACATATATATGAACATCTTTACCATAACCAAGTACTCTCAACATGAGACCTACTTCTTCAGAAGTAAGAGGGCATTTCTCGTTCCTTCTTACCTTATCTGGGTCGCTAATCTGTAAATCAAAGAAAAATTCTGATCTAATTATCATGAGCCCACTAAATTACTTTGGTCTTCTTAAAACAGACTTGTAGGCATAGACAAGTTTGAGATGAAAATTCATAACTTATCAACATGTTCGAAACACGGATGATACCAATACTTTCCATGATTATTGTATATTTTATTCTCTTCTTAGAAGAAACAATTAATTATACAAGTCCTTGCATAAATTTTAACATGTTGAAAGCCAAATTTTGATCGCTTGTGTAGAAATGGGCTCAACATAGTATGTTTTATCAGTCCCTAGACTAAATTTTGGGTTGTTGATTATGTTGACCTATCCTAATTTCATAATTGTGGCAGCTCTAGTAAGGCATTTTATTAAATGGTAACAATATCCTTACGAAGGCTAGGCAAGTTCAAACACAGTAGAATGCTACTAAAGCATCCTTCGTTTTCCTTGAGACAACTATCAACTTTGGGGTTCACGATTCATAGAATGGTTGCAATGAAAGCACAAGAGAGCTCGCACACACAAATGATGATGCTTGTTGGAGGGTTTCCCCATTGAACACTTACCGTTGTTCGACAGACTCAGCCACTTCTATCGTGTCAGTTGCATCATACTGCAAGAACAATTTAAAACAAAGTTTAGCCATCTTATGAGCTCAATTAGTCATTCTATGATGTGGAACTCAGAAAGGATAATAGTCCTGACCTCATCTTCCTCCAAACGGTTGTCGACCTGCTGCATGTCTTCTTGAATCAACTTCCCAAATTCCTTGTACTCATCCCTGGTTATGATTTTTGTCAGAAAACACCTTTTAGAGGAGAGCTTTTATATATTATAGTAATGAGGGATGTAAGAGAGAGTGGTAAAATTTTCATCTATTTCACCATTGATCATCAGATAAACAATCACAATTCTACTAATAAAAAAACTTCATTAAGTTTTACATTGTCTTACTAAGTGCTAACTATCACATGGTTCAATAATATCGACTTCCTTGCCATATATACTACTAAGTGCTCACAATCCTGACCAGTAGAGCTGTAGAGGGACCATGCTGGAATAATGTATCCCGGACCATTTGCGTATGATTTTCAAACTCGGATACAATAAATTGGGTGATATTTGATGAAATAATGTATCCCGGACCATTTGCGTATGGTGGATAATCTTCTTCTGGCCATTCCTGAAGAACCAAACAGGGCAACGATTTAAGAGACTTAAACTGAAGAGGGGTCAGAACAAGTAATTTTTAAGCATAAACCAAAAAGGTATCATCAATGATGTTAGAGCGTAGCAAAGGTAGGCCAAAAAAATAATTACAAATTAAACTTGAAACCATACTCTTGTAAAGGGTTCAGAATATAACTGTTATCTGTGAGAATTTCATTTCAAAAGTTTGGCCCTTGTTACATGCATAAATATGGACTAGGGATTGCAGTTGTCAAAGGTAACAACAATAATGTTAAAATCACTTGTGCAGCTAATTAATGCTTTGAATCATCTCTAATATAGATATAAACAAAATGGAACCTCGACTATAAACAATTTAAGATATATAGAAGATTACCAAAAAAGTAGCTAAACATGAGTAAGCTGCACATCAACAAGAAGCAAAAGCCACATGAAGGTGAAGAAGAAAAATAATGTCCAATAATAATACAATACCTCATATGTCACTGCCCATTTACCATTTTGTAGGGGCTTATCGTAGTAATTAATATTTCCAACATATAAGCTCCTATTATCAGCTAATTTATTTGCTTCCTTAATGACTGCATCCAGTCTTACAAATGTGTCGCCGTCACACTTCATTACGTATTTGGCAGCTGCTGTGTGAACCTCAAACAAAAAAGAAGTATGTCAAATACAAGTTAATGACTAATATTTAAGTAGTAACAATACTTGGTTTCCACTTGATAACACTACAATCAAGTACTCACCCCATATTCACAAATGGCAACCGTTTTCAGGACTACAAGGTCATAGTTATCCATGTAGGGCATGATGACAATGTCACCAAAAAATTCCGCTTCCTTCTTTAAATCAAAATTTACCACCTGTCTTCCATTCTGTCAGGAATCAGTTCTAAATATATTTAACAACATTTAACAAAGATAATATATGAAAACTAAGAAAGAGATATCTTGAATTCTTGACGAACCAGTGCTACAAAGAAACGAGCCACAACGTTTGAAGATTTGATTAGCTTGTGCTGCATCCAAGACTTCCTGACAACCATTCTCTCCACAAAATGGTTGCCAGCTCAAAGTATACCAATGAACATTTCAACAGGTCCTTGCAGAGGAGATGGAGCTTTCCATCTTGTGGACAAATCAAGATATCTCTGTGGAGCAAACAACTTAATAAGTTGAGGATATAACATACAACATAATAACATAAAGATTTAAACTTAGATAAATCACTAACATAAAGATTTAAACTTAGATAAAAATCAAAACTTTCCACAAATTATTCATGAACAAGATTAATTTCAAGAACCCATGTACAAAATTGAATCTTTAAGTCATAATATACAATGCAGGAATAAAAAATTCAACTTACATAGAATCACCACAGGTAAAAGCCCCTATTATAGGTAGATATATTCAAACTGAACACGAACTTATAGGTAGATATATTAAGATGCAAAGCTTACCGAACCAGAAATCTCGTAAAATTCTAAGTAGGGGAAAAAATGAACGCAGTAGTCATGATATTCCACTGATGGAGAGTGATACCAGCACAATCGTCTCATCCCACTGGTTAATTAGTGAGGACAGCCTTCTATAGAGAAATGGCCCTTTATCGGCTACAGACTAATAAAAACAATGCCAACACAAGAAAATATCAACACCTCACTACAAGAAAAGAGTAAATAGACATTAGGGGTTTAATTAAAAAAATCCAATTTAAGAAATTAGGGTTTTGATTTTAAAAAACCCCCCAAATTAACGCTTACCAAGTTCAAGGGAGAAGCCCCTAAAAATAGCATAGGAGACCCAATTCGTGCAGATAAGATCCAAATTAAAGCTTACCCATTTGGACACGAGCAAAGGAGAGATGAGCAGAGGTGATTGGTGATGGTGGTGAGTAGAGTAGGACGGAGGTGAGTAGAACAGAGGTGAGTGGTGGTGATGATGAGTAGAACATAGGTTAGTGGTGGTGGAGGTGAGTTGTGGTGGTGAGAGAGAGAGAGAGAGAGAGAGAGTTTCAGTCGAGAGAGAGATGAGAGAGAGAGGGATGAGAGTCGAGAGATGAGATTGAGAGTTTTAGTTTATTTAGTTTTGTTGAAAAGGGGCGGAAAATAATTGGTAGGGGGGAGAATATTTGGAATGAAGGGGGGAAAATTTTGATTAAGGGGGAAATGAATTGAAGTGGGCGGGCGTTGAAATTTTTTAATCTGAATTTAGACATCGGTTGTAAAATAAGCGATGTCTTAAAACAACAAAGACATCAGTTTAATGCGGGATGATGTTATTATATCTTTTAACATCAGTGGCATTAGTAACCGATGTCTAATGTGTGATGTCTATTGAACTTTTTCTTGTAGTGAAACCACAACGATTAATTAAGTTCTTATTTATTAATGAGAGACTCTTGACCCAGTATTTCTCTTGTAACCTACATCTCAAATGCTATATAAAGGTACTTGTATTTGTTGCTAATGTGTGTGAAATACAATGAAGTTCTCTCTCATTTTCTCTACTTCACAAGTTTATTATTATACAATATCAAACTAGTAATACAGAGTTACTGACCACCAATAAATTAGTATAACATCTTAGGGGTCCTTCTAGACGTACCATCAAATATATTACTTCTAATTTATATTCATATATATAATTAAAAAATAAGAAATATTATATGTACTAGCCTATAGCTCGTGCAAAGCACGGGTTCTTAAAGTTTATTTAATTGTTTTAATTTTAGATGTTTTAATAATTTTATAAATATATGTAGAATCTATAACCATTATTAATAAGTGAAACCCTCTTTTAATGGTACCTAAAATTTGGTTCGCACTATATTTTGGTTCCACGGTTCGTACTATATTTTGGTTTCACCCCTAAAATCCTATTTTCTCTATAATTCTACGCTGCTTTTTAAAAAATAGAATAAAATTAGAAATCCTATTATAATTATAATTCTTTTATTTGTAATTTTTTTAATAGAATCATATTTTCCCTAGAATACTACTCCCTCCGTCCTTTTTGATTCTTAACACTTTTTTTTTCACTTTCTGTCACGTATTTTAAGGTGTATTCTATGAATAATTCCATAATTTTTTTTAAAAAAAAATATTTTTTATATAAAAATTTAATTTAAAGAGAATTTAAAATATAATTCTTATTCCGATCTTCATAATTATCATGACACATAACAATTTCATTAAAAAGTAAAATAAGAGGTGAGAATTGTAATATACTTTGTAATTTAGTTGAACATTAGCTCACCTTTAACAGCATTCCATAGATATACATAGCATGACAATCTTGAGGTTTTTGACAAAGTTTACCAATCTACAATATTGTCATTACTTTAAATCTATAATTTTTATTTTTTTATTAATAAGTGAAACCCTCCTTTAATTGTACTTAAATTTGGTTCGTATTATATTTTGGTTTCACGGTTCGCACTATATTTTGGTTTCATCCCTCAAATCTTATTTTCCCTAGAATTCTATGTTGCTTTTTTAAAAAATAGAATAAAATTAGAAATCCTATTATAATTATAATTATAATTCTTTTATTTATAATTTTTTAATTGAATAATATTCCCCAAGAATACTACTACCTCCGTCTTTTTTGATTCTTAACACTTTTTTTTTACTTTCTTCCCCGCATTTTAAGGTGTATTTTAAGGATAAGTCCATAATTTTTAAAATTTTATCATCTAGTATTATATAATAAGTAATTTGATGTGTTTTTAATTTTATTTTAAAAAAATTCAGGACATTTTTATTAATTTGTTTAATATGAATATTAATTTTGATTTAAACTGGTATTTTTTTTTGTTGCATAAATTGATTGAAGGTTATTTTTATCTTAAATGGTTAATATTTGAAAAAAGAAATTACATTTGTCAAAAAATGTTTTAAAAATATTTTGATTTGTTTTTGGAAATTACTATATTTAAATTGTAAATATCTATTCACAATTAAAATGTTTATGGTTATGAGTATTTTCTATTATGTAGTGTTAATCTTTTAAGAAGATGCATTTTTTTTTATACATTTTTAAATATTATTAATATTTTGTAGTTTTTTTAACTTTGACTTGAGTTGATGTCTTTATTGTTTTGAATTTTTCGAGTAGTCATAGAAACTCCAATAGTAGTCCCATAAAGTCCAATGCTTCTGGCATTTTTTTTTTTAAAACAATGGTTCTGGCAATGTGCAAGTCCAACTTTGCCAGCACAATTAGCACCAGAAACCAAAAAAAAAAGCACTATTACCTGTTTTCTAAACATTGCCTACCCATAAAACACCATCATCGATCCATCCTTATGAATCATCATAGTCAACTGTTGCCGGTCTTGGTCTGCGTCTGCTCGTGATTCCAAGGGGTACTCTTCTGAGCTAATGAAGTAAGAACAGATTTTCAATATGTGTGTTTCTCTAAGCAGAGAACAGATTTTCAATATGTTTGTTTTGCTAAGCAGATCTTCAATATGTTTATGATACCAATTTGACTTGGCCACTAATCTCTTTTTATTTGTTCATCATAGGTTGCCTCTGCTTTCTGGGACCATTGCCAAGTTGCCCCCCAAAATATCAAGCGAACTCAATTGTGTCTCTATCCGAAGGATGAAGGTTTTAAATCCCTACTATTATCACATTCTATTATATATACATATATGTGGGGGCATTGTATTCCTTGCACCCTTTATGCATACCAGATGAAATATTTCTGAAGTGTAAACGTGTTCATATTCAACACCCACACATCCTTTTGTTCTATCTTGCACACATGATGCATGAATATGTCTACATATGCATGTCTTTTCAGTTTGTTATGTGGTGTTTTTCTGTTAAGTTATCGACTCCTAAAATCCACAATATTGACATATGTCATACGGATACCTTAAAGGAGAGCATATAATTTTAGTACTTTCCTAAGTTGGGTTTGAAGACCGGATCACTTCCGAGTAACTTTCAAATTTAGTTGCGAAATTAATATATTTTGAGGATATCGTGTTAGGACTGAAGGGTCAGTCTCGCAGGATGATTCCTTAGATCATATATATCTTTTTCCATTTGTATCAGTATTTAAATAGAATTGTTTACTATAAAATTGAAACATAGTTAAATTAAATTCACCTCTTAAGAAACCCCTGAGTCATAGCCTAGTGCTTACCTCTCTCCACTTGGTCACAAGAGGTTGAAGGTTCAGGCCTTGGCCTAGGCTCGTGTGTGTGGATATTCAGAATTGGCAAATTAGTATAGATGTAAACACTGTACCTCTAGTTACAGAATGGGGAGACTACTACTTCAACGTTTGTTTGAATAACATGTGTGTACTTTTTCAAGTATGTGTAAAGAACAGGATGTAATTCTTTTATATTCATAATGTACGTAAATCTACTCTTAATCAGGGTGCACACCTAGTGAATATTGCTCGAGGGGGTCTTCTGAACTATGAGGCTGTTCTATACCATCTTAAATCAGGCCATTTGGGAGGGTTAGGCATTGATGTTGCTTGGACAGAACCATTTGATCCCGATGATCCCGTCTTCAAGTTCCCAAATGTGATACTCACACCTCATGTTGCAGGCGTCACAGAATTTTCCTATATGTTGTAGGCGATAGCCGTGTCTTCTTTTTTTATACTATGTCTTTTAACACTACTAACTTTTTATTATCTATGCAACATGAGCTCCTCAACTTTTGGCTCTCCAGCTTGTATATAAACGAATAAAAGTTTGTGCCTGCACAAGTCTCTCTTCGTAGCATCCTGACTCTATCTAATTCATATATATAGTTCCCTCTACAACTATAAGTCACAAGACACACACATAAAATAAATATATACACATTCAAATTGATGAATTAGAAACACGAATACATACAGTTCGGAAGAACAGATCGGCGACAATGACTGAGGCGGTATACACACACAATCACATAATTAAATATTTTATCCATGATTAAATCACAAGACACACACATAAAATAAATATATAGACGTTCAAATTGATGAATTAAAAACACGAATACATACAATTCGGAAGAACAGATCGGCGACAATGACTGAGGCGGCAGCTCCGGCGGTGTCAAAGGGTTGGAGATTCGGCAGATTCTTAATCACGGCCAAAGGGTAGCAGCGGGCTAATCGGCGGAGAGTATTGTCGGATGTCTGAATGTAATGGGGGTAAGAATGTTTTGTAATAAAAATTAGAAATTGTAATTGATAATAGTAATATTAATTAGATGTAATTAATTGTATGAAAGGGTAATTAGATAAATTTAATAGGTACCAACCAACCGAACAATCAAACTTTTTAATGTTTCGGAATTTATATAATAGTACTAGCTTATAGCCCGTGCAAAGCACGGGTTACTTTTAAATATTTTTAAAATTATATGATTAAACAAAATAGAGTTTTATAATTTAGTATGGAATTAATTTAACTTTTTAAAATTATTTAATAAATCACATGTATTGTTTAGAACTAATAATTTGATTAATGATTGTAAGGTGCGGTGTGATATTTTTGGGTTTACATTAGTGATTGCAAGATTAGTTTTAAATTTAAAGGTAACATGTTTTAGTTAGAAAACAAATATTAGCGTTTGTAAGATATGGTACAATTTTAGGTGTTTATAAAAGGTAATTTCTTCAATTAAAAGTAAATGTTAAAAAGGCAATCTGCTAAAAACTATTTATTATATTATTATAAATAATAATTAAGTAAGAAAAATTAAGTAAAATAACATGTTTTATTAGTTAAGGGTAAATAAGTAAAATAAAGAGGTACCTTTCTTTTGATATGTTAAAAATTTTATTTAATAATATAATTAGGTTTTATATAATCATTATTTTCAATAATTTTTTTACTTTTAATAAAATTTAATATACTCTTTTTCAATGATTATCCTCATTTTTTCTTATTATTATTGGTATATAGATTTTTATTATATTTTATTAATGATTTTAAGATGCGGTGTGATATTTTTGGGTTTATATTAGTCATTGCAAGATTAGTTTTAAATTTAAAGGCAACATGTTCTATTTAAAAAACAAATATTAGCGTTTGTAAGATATGGTACAATTTTAGGTGTTTATAAAAGGTAATTTCTTCAATTAAAAGTAAATGTTAAAAAGGCAATCGGCTCATAACTATTTATTATATTATTATAAATAATAATTAAGTAAGAATAATTAAGTAAAATAACATGTTTTATTAGTTAAGGGTAAATAAGTAAAATAAAAAGGTACCTTTCTTTTGATATGTTATAAATTTTATTTAATAATATAATTAGGTTTTATATAATCATTATTTTCAATAATTTTTTTAGTTTTAATATAATTTAATATTCTCTTTTTCAATGATTATCCTCATATTTTCTTATTATTAGTAATTTATATAGATTTTAATTATATTTTATTAATGATTGTAAGATGCGGTGTGATATTTTTGGGTTTATATTAGTTATTGCAAGATTAGTTTTAAATTTAATGGTAACATGTTTTAGTTAGAAAACAAATATTAGCATTTGTAAGATATGGTACAATTTTAGGTGTTTATAAAAGGTAATTTATTCAATTAATTAAAAGTAAATGTTAAAAAGGCAATCGGCTAATAACTATTTATTATATTATTATAAATAATAATTAAGTAAAATAACATGTTTTATTAGTTAAGGGTAAATAAGTAAAATCAATAGGTACCAACCAACCAAACTTTTAATGTTTCGTCTTTTATATAATAGTATTATTATAAATAATAATTATGTAAAATAACATGTTTTATTAGTTAAGGGTAAATAAGTAAAATCAACAGGTACCAACCAACCAAACTTTTAATGTTTTGTCTTTTATATAATAGTATAGATTTTGATTAATGATTGTAAGATACAGTGTGATATTTTTGGGTTTATATTAGTGATTGCAAGAGAAAGAATGACCAAAATAACCATTTTTTCCCTACCCACTGCCCAAAATGCCCAGCTGCGCGAAAAATGACCGAAATGCCCATGGGATGCGCCGTTTCGGAAGGCGCATCCAATGTACTGTTCATGCCAGAAAATTAATAAACTCGCCAGAATTTCAGAGGTGCGATTACGCCGGCGACTTCGACGGAAAATTCCCATTTCTTAGTCTACCAACCATTCATCGTCTACCATCGTCCAAATCATCACCACAACACAAGCAACTCGTCTCCGACATGATGCCCAAATCCGTTTATCTCTTTCGGCCCCGCAGGGGCAAGAACAAGCTCGCCGGATTTTCGAATCGGGAAAAAAGCTTGAATTGGGCGTTTTAAATCCTACAAATTAAACTTAAAAAAACTGGTGTAGTTGTGTAGAGAATCGAATTGCGATTCTATTGGTATATAGAACGTTGATGGAATGTTTGTGGTATGGATGGATGAATCGATACAAAATATACGCCGGAATCGTCTTTGCCGGATGGTCTGGAGACGATGAACAGAGGTACGATACGCCGTCTACACATGCGTATCTCTTGATACGCTTCTTACAGATGCGTATGCTGACGTCAATGATGACGTCAGCCACGCCGTTTACAACTGCGTATCTCGTGATACGGGGCTTACCAATGCGTATCCAGAGGCATTTTTGTTACCATTTCGTCCGTATCCTCTTAATACGCTTGTGTGGTGGGCGTAACAGCATATACGCCTCTGCAAGAGGCGTATCTAGTGGGTATTCTGGTCAGGCTTTCCGTTCCGTGGGTATTTTGGTTAGGCTACATTAAAAAGTGGGTAGAAAGGGCAATCACCCATTGCAAGATTAGTTAACTGAAAAAAGTGAGGTGTTAGTTAAAGAAAATTAAAAAGGAAACATGTTTTAGGTGGAAAAGGTAATTGATTAGTTTATAGTAATTATAATTCAATTATGTTATTTTACTAAATAAAATTTCTCGTAAAGTTTTAAGAAAATGAAAAATTAGTGTTGCCCGTGATATTTTAAAGAAAAGAGATATTTTAGTTAGAAAATATAGAAAAGATGATAGATTTTAGCTGAAACTTAATCGGTTAATTATTAACATTATAATATTGTTATTTTATTTTATTAAATAGAACCGCCCGTGATATAATTGAAAAAAGATAGATTTTATTTAGAGAAAATAGAAAATGTAATGTGAAAATTAAAAAGATGACATGTTTTTGGTGAAAAGGGTAATTGATTAGTTTATAATAATTATAAGTTAATTTATGTTATTTCACTAAATTAAATTGTTCGTAATGTCTTTAGATGGTGAGAAATTAATGTTGCCCGTGATATTTCTAGAAAAAGGAATTTGAATAATAAAATATGGACAATATGATACGTTTTAGCTGAAAAAGGTATTCAAAAAGGTAATCGTTTAATTATAAGTACTTATAAAATTATAATTTAATTTTATTAAATAGAATGCCATGATTTAACTGAAAAAAGTGAGATGTTAGTTAGAGAAAATTAAAAAGGAAACTTGTTTTAGGTGGAAAAGGTAATTGATTAGTTTATAGTAATTATAATTTAATTTATGTTATTTCACTAAATTAAATTGTTCGTAGTGTCTTTAGATAGTGAGAAATTAATGTTGCCCGTGATATTTCTAGAAAAAGGGAATTTGAATTATAAAATATGGAAAAGATGATACGTTTTAGTTGAAAAAAGTAATTGATAATTATTAGTATTATAATATTATTATTTATTAAATAGAACCACCCGTGATATATTTGTAAAAAGAGATATTTTAGTTAAAGAGATATTTTAGTTATAGAATAGAGAAAAGGTAACATGTTTTGACTGAAAAAGGTAATTGATTAGTTAGTAGTAATTATAATATAATTATGTTATTTTATTAAATAAAATTGCTTGTAATGTTTATAAGAAAAGAGAAATTTTAGTTATATACAATATAAAAGATACTTTCCCTGAAAAGGGAAATTATTTAGTTAGTGAAAAATAGAAAATGTAATATGTTTAATCTGAAAAAGGAAATTATGTAATTAGTTAGTAGTTAAGTAAGGGCAAATTAGTAAAATCAATAGGTACCAACCAACCAAACTTTTAATGTTTCGGCTTTAATATAATAGAACTAGCTTATAACCCGTGCAATGCACGGGATTCTTTTAATATGTTATATAAATTTTATTTTATACTATAATTATATTTTTATATAATCATTATTTTGTAAAAATTATTTTATTATTATTTTAATATAATTATGTAAATTTAGTTAATCATGATTTAAAATTTACAATATTATAGAATTTTAAGTTGAATATGTCGTTGACGGGATTCGAAACATGAATTTTTAGTAAAATACTTTAATCATAAAATATATCTATAATTACATCTAACGATTCTTATTAATTACTAAAAATCTAACAGTAAAATGGTTTAATATTTTTCGGTATACATTTATGATTGCAAAATTATGTGGTTTAAAATTTATATTATAAAATTTTTTAAAAAAATATGTTTGACAAAATTCGAACCTTGAAATTTTAGTAAATTAATTTAAACATATAATATATCTAATCATTAGATCTAATGGCTCTGATTTTTTACTAAAAATATAATGGTCATTATTCGTTGTATATATATGTCTATTATATTTTGTTAGTGATTAGACGATATAGTGTTATTTTTTTGGGTATATTTTAATTATTGTAAGATTATATTTTAATATAAAAGTTAACGTGTTTTATTTAGAAAGAAATATTATTGATTGGAAGATATGATATCTTAGGTGTTTATAAAAGGTAATATCATCAATCAATTAAAAGTAAACCTCTTTTAATTAAAAAAAGGCAATCGATTAATTATCACTAATTATATTATTTTACTATTTATTTTAATAGTTAGGATGACCGTGTTGAAGATCGAACGGACAAACTTTCAATGCCCGTGTGATGCACAGGTTTCTTTTATTATATTATGTAAATTTTATTTAATATTACAATTATGTTTTTATATAATCATTATTTTTAATATTTTTTTAATTTTAATTTAATATAATTTAATATTCTCATATTTACGGATTATACTAATGTTTTCTTATTATAAACAATGTATACGGATTTTTAATATATTCAATTAAATAGTGATATAATTGGGAAAAAAACATTTTAGTTAGACAAAAGAGAAAAGATAAAAAATTAATTTATTCGTTAACAGTAATTATAATTTGTTTTTTAATTAGAAAAAATATAAAAGATATTATATTTTACTTGAAAAAGGAAACTGTTTAGTTATTAAAAAAAAGGTAACATGTTTAACCTGAAAAAGTAGATTGATTAGTAAAGTAAAAATTTTAGTTATATAAAATATAAAAGAAGATTTTTAAAAGGTAACCCGTGATATAATTGGAAAAAGAGATATTTTACTTAGAGAAAAGAGAAAAGATAATTTGAATGAAAAAATTAATTAATTAGTTAATAGTAATTATAATATGCTTTTTAGTTAGATAAAATATAAAAGATATTATATTTTACCTGAAAAAGGAAACTGCTTAGTTATTAAAAAGAAAAGAAAAGGTAACATGTTTAACATGAAAAAGGAAATTGATTAGTAAAGCAAAAATTTTAGTTAGATAAAATATAAAAAAAAATATTTATCTATAATTAAGTAAGGGTAAATTAGTAAAATCAATAGGTACCAACCAACCAAACTTTTAATGTTTCGGCTTTAATATAATAGAACTAGCTTATAACCCGTGCATTGCACGGGTTTCTTTTAATATGTTATATAAATTTTATTTTATGCTATAATTATATTTTTATATAATCATTATTTTGTAAAAATTATTTTAATATTATTTAATATAATTTAATATAAGATTTAGTTAATCATGATTTAAAATTTACAATATTATAGAATTTTAAGTTAAATATGTCATTGACGGGATTCGAAACTTGAATTTTTAGTAAAATAATTTAATCAAAAAATATATCTTATAATTACATCTAATGGTTCTTATTAATTACTAAAAATCTAACAGAAAAATGGTTTAATATTTTTCGGTGTACATTAATGATTGTAAAATTATGTGGTTTAAAATTTATATTATTAATTTTTTTTAAAAAATATGTCTGACAGAATTCGAACCTTGAAATTTTAGTAAATTAATTTAAACATATAATATATCTAATCATTAGATCTAATGGTTCTGATTTTTTACTAAAAATATAACGGTCATTATTCATTGTATATATATGTCTATTATCTTTTGTTAGTGCATAGTGATTAGACGCTATAGTGTTATTTTTTTGGGTATATATTAATTATTGTAAGATTATATTTTAAAATAAAAGTTAACGTGTTTTATTTAGAAAGAAATATTATTGATTGGAAGATACGATATCTTAAGTGTTTATAAAAGGTAATATCATCAATCAATTAAAATAAAACTCTTTTAATTAAAAAAAGGCAATCGACTAATTATCACTAATTATATTATTTTACTATTTATTTTAATAATTAGGATGACCGTGCTGAAGATCGAACGGACAAACTTTCAATGCCCGTGTGATGCACAGGTTTCTTTCATTATATTATATAAATTTTATTTAATATTATAATTACGTTTTTATATAATCATTATTTTTAATATTTTTTTAATTTTAATTTAATATAATTTAATATTCTCATGTTTACGGATTATACTAACGTTTCCTTATTATAAACAATGTATATGGATTTTTAATATATTTTATTAAATAGTAATATAATTGGGAAAAAAAATATTTTAGTTAGAGAAAAAAAAAGATAAAAAATTAATTTATTAGTTAACAGTAATTATAATTTGTTTTTTAATTAGAAAAAATGTAAAAGATATTATATTTTACTTGAAAAAGGAAACTTTTTAGTTATTAAAAAAAAAGGTAACATGTTTAACCTGAAAAAGTAGATTGATTAGTAAAGTAAAAAATTTAGTTAAATAAAATATAAAAGAAGATTTTTAAAAGGTAACCCGTGATATAATTGGAAAAAGAGATATTTTAGTTAGGGAAAAGAGAAAAGATAATTTGAATGAAAAAATTAATTAATTAGTTAATAGTAATTATTATATGATTTTTAGTTTAGATAAAATATAAAAGATATTTTATTTTACTTGAAAAAGGAAACTGTTTAGTTATTAAAAAGGAAAGAAGAGGTAACATGTTTAACCTGAAAAAGGAAATTGATTAGTAAAGCAAAAATTTTAGTTAGATAAAATATTTTATATTTTATCTATAATTAAGTAAGGGTACATAAGTAAAATCAACTGGTACCAACCAACCAACCAACCAAACTTTTAATGTTTCGGCTTTAATATAATAGAATAGATAGATAGATAGATTTATATTATTGAAAAGTTCATCTAATCTAATTTAAACTGTAATTTCCAATTTTTTAAAACAATAAAGTATATGAGTAATTTTAATTTTTTAATTCAATTGTACATTTTGTGCTAGGTTTGAGGTGCCCATAAATTAGGGTTTAGAACAAACCCCTAATACTTTCATCAAACTTCACAATATTCAGAGCCGACGATGAGTAGCTACTATATACCTGAAGATGTCATCTTCATAATACTTTCATGGTTGCCTGCAAAATCGTTGATCCGGTTTATGGAAGTTTGCAAACTATGGCAGTCTATTATATCAAAGCCACAATTTATCAACACTCACGCCATCAATTCCCAGAAAAAACAAGCCTGTGTAGCGATACTTCCGGATAAATATTCAAACCCTGATTACATACATACTCATGAAGAATCCATTAGGCTCGAACTACCACCACAATGTATTGGTATGACTTATTCTTTTAGTTCTTGTAATGGTCTTATTTGTCTATATGGCGTTAGTTCATATTTATGGAATCCGTTCACCAAGCGACTGAAGAAACTTCCTACCCCTAATAAGAAAAACTTTCCAAAGTGGATCATGTCTTCTAATATCGGGTTTGGTTTTGATTCTATTTCCAATGACTACAAGATTCTTAGGATGGTAGAGTTTTATTATCCTCTTGATGGGATTGGAAATCGTACAGTAGAAGCGGAGTTGTATTCCTCTAATGCTGATTGTTGGAAAGAGATTGTGCTTCCTAAAGCATTACGAAGTCCAATGCTTCACACATTTTCAAAATGTGTTCAACTCAAGACTGGGGTACTCTATCTGGATGGTGATCGTGAATTACTATCTTTCGATTTGCATAACGAGGTTTTTGGAGTATATCCGTTTCCCAGTTCAGTGCATTATCGAACCAAGTCGAATGTTTTAAATTTTGAAGATTCGGTTGCTATGATCTTTAAATCCGTTGGTGATGCATCGGTTCTTAGCTTATGGACTCTTGATGATGTTTCTGGCTGCAAAGCGTCTTGGAATAAAAAGTTTAATTTCGATGCTAATTGGGACTTACATTGGGCAAGTCTTATGTTAGGTGTTGGGCAATTTGTAGGGGGTGCTCATATTGAATGTGGGTACTTCCTTTATGATTATAAAAAGAAAGATACCAAGAAGCTTGTTACTAAAGAAGCTGACGTAATTGTTAAATACAGCGAGAGCCTTGTTTCCCTGAAAGGATTCGAAAAAGAAGAATTAAGTGGGAATGCATCACTTTATAATTCTAGTTGCTCTTGTTAGGCGCATGCAGTCTACTGGGACGTTTGTGTTCCGAGACCCCTTGTTTCATTCCAAGTGTTCGAACAAGTAAAGGTAGCTAACTTGGCTTTTATATATGAACATGGTTACGTAGTACTTTTTATATATGTACGTTCGGTATAGGAATTGTTGGTATTGGAGCTGATCTTGATTAATTGGCCAAATTATAATGAAAAATTAACGGCACGTTCGATATAAGAATTGTTGGTGTTGGAGTTGATCTTGATTAGTTGGCCAAATTATCATTACGGGTAAAACTTTAAAATGGATTATAGATGCTCGAACCTGACAATCAAATTTTATTTTACAATTGTTTTAAAAGAAAAAAAACTACATTATATAGGTCTGCGTGCATCTTCATATATATGCATTTTGAGGTTCAATTCGCTAATATGCATCGATGTAAATGTAAGCAGCACTATTTAGAGAGTCCAAATCTTCTACATCACTTTAGGTGTGTCATTCCATATGCCACCTTAGATGGTTATTTTTTATTGGCTCATTTCTCATTAATATAAATGGGACCCCCCTGTATTCACACAAACCATCCAATCAAAAACAACCACCTAAGGTGGCACATAGAGTTGCACACCTAAAATGGTGTAGAAGATTTGGACTCCTATTTAGAAGGGTAAATGTGATCGGATCTAATTTTTATAACAGAGAATAGATTCCGCATCTTCATAGCTTAACTATTTTGAGCTCTAAATAGACAAAGAGTCGAGGACATCCTTACCTATCAGATACTATGAAGATTTTAGATTGTTTCAATACAGTTGTAAGTAGTAGCGAGACGGCTGAGATTACAATACAAATTAAAAAAACATAATCATCAATAACAAGAGCAAATAAGATTAGGCAATAACTTTAGTAGTACTATATATTAACATCACACCAAACAAGAGAACTACAAATACCAAATTATATTAAGCATGATACCAAGCCAAACTGGCCAACACCGTATTGAAACTGAGCAATGCCGGCTTGATTTAAACAGCTCATAGTTTGCAGGAAAGACCTCGTCAATACCACCCCCTTAATTTGTCCCTCCCCCAGCACACATCTTTGCCTTTTCGTAAAGCTTTTAACAATTCCATCCCACCTCATTTCTCTATCGCACTTGATACAAACAACATATCTCTATTCTCAGACATCGCGGAAGAAAAAGAACTGCATTACGAATTCAGCTGTAGCATAGCACACGAGCAGGAGAAAAACTTGTATAAAAATGAGGTGGCCTATTGTGCTTTATGTACTGTTAATTTGCATCGTTGTTGGGTCGTCTGATGATTCAGAGATAGAGATTCTTTTGGACTTCAAAAAATCTTTATCAAATGCCGGTGCACTAGATAATTGGAATAAAGATGTTTCACTATGTAATGGTGACAATCCGAACTGGAATGGCTTGATTTGCAAAGCAGGCAGTTTCACAGGGTTGCGACTTGAATCCATGGGGCTTTCAGGCATCATAAATGTTGAGACCTTATCGAAGTTGCCATCTTTGCGTAGTATAAGCTTCATGAACAACAACTTTGACGGACCAATTCCTAGTAACCTAAACAAAATTCGCGCTCTTCGAACACTCTACCTGGCAAATAACAACTTTTCTGGAGAGATTCCTGGTGACGCATTCAAGGGTATGAATTTGATGAGGAGAATCTATCTGGGAAACAATGATTTCACTGGTAAAATTCCAAAGTCCCTTGCAACTCTGTCTAAGCTTGTAGATCTCCAGCTGCAAAATAACAAGTTTGAAGGTGAAATACCCAATTTTAAACAAAAAGAACTGTTTGCCAATTTTGCCAACAACAAACTTGAAGGTCCTATTCCATCAGTCCTAAGTGATGAGACTGCAAGCTTTTTCGCTGGTAAGTATTACAAGATCTTCTAGCTTTATGTTTAAAAAAGTATCAGAAAATTTTCAAACTTTATGTTCATATAATAATTAATATTCATTCATAAATTACCAATATCTTTCTCTCCAACCAAATTTGCATTAGTCATAACTCATAAAAACCGCCGGGATAAAATTTCATAATGATTTTAACAAATTTGTCATTTGTAATAAGGATTTTATTAGACATGGAGTTCTCACATAGGAAGATTTGGATAAAGAGTTTCAAAAAAGATTACCATTGTTTTTGAAGCATTTGCCTTGAAGTAATCTATCTTTTTGTCCCGTGCATGTTATCCCTGACAATTGACAAAACCAAACAATTCAGTAGCTTCAAATAATTTTTTAATTAAGGCTACCTTGTTATGCACAGTTTAACAATTACAAAAAGCTGTCCTTATATTTCAGTTGAACTCCCGGATATAACAAACTTTAATTTAAACCAACAGATTATGTTGGGTGCACATTAAGGATAGTAATGGCAACAACATAAAAACATACATGATAGAATATATTCTCTCCTCAAGAAGGCATTATTTATGGATCAACTGTAGTAAAAATATATTTTCTTTTACTGATGGAGCAGGAAATAATTTATGTGGTCCACCTTTGAACAAATGTCCACCTTCTAAGAAGAAATCTGTTCCGACAGTCGCCATCATTGTTGCTGCTGTTGGGGCAACTGCTTTAGCTGTTATTGTCATTACTTTATTATTGTTTCACAGGAGAAACAGAAGGAAAGCGCCAAAAGTAGAAAGACTAGGGTCTACAAAAAACGAAAAGAAGGAGCCCAAGTATAAATATGATCATAGAACGGAAATTGGATTGCCTAAACACACAGCTGACAACTACAAGAAAACTGAACAGGCTGGAAAACTACATTTTGTGCGGAATGGCACAGAGAGATTCGAGTTGCAAGACCTCCTCAGAGCATCTGCTGAAGTTTTGGGCAGCGGAAGTTTTGGATCATCATACAAGGCAATCCTCTTGAGTGGACCAGCCATGGTTGTAAAGAGATATAAGCAGATGAGTAATGTGGGAAAAGAAGATTTTTATGAGCATATGAGAAAGCTAGGAAGTTTGTCACACCCCAATCTGCTGCCGCTTGTGGCGTTTTATTACAAAAAGGAAGAAAAGCTTTTGGTCACCGACTTTGCTGAAAATGGTAGCCTAGCTAGTCATCTCCACGGTAAGTTGATTCTATATTTCTATCTATTGCAAGACTTTCATGTAGTGCATAGACACCATGAAATGTATACAGACGCATTAACCTGGATAAAATTCTGGCGTTGGCTTTAGAATACAGTACTCTGGCAGTAGAGCCTGCAGTTGAACTTTTCAAATCTAATATGTATTTTGTACGCAGGAAATCTCAAACCTAATCAACCAGGACTTGATTGGCCAACACGCCTAAGAATCATCAAAGGAGTAGGCAAAGGATTGGATTATTTATACAAAGCGTTTCCCAGCCTAGCTCTACCCCATGGTCACTTAAAGTCATCCAATGTGCTATTAGATGACACATTTGTACCCCTGTTATCGGATTATGCTTTAGTTCCTGTAATCAATAAGGAACAAGCCTATCAGTTTATGGTGGCCTATAAGTCCCCAGAGTTGGCCCAAAATAATCGCCTCACGAGAAAGACAGATGTTTGGTGTCTGGGAATTCTAATACTTGAGATGCTGACTGGAAAGTTTCCAGCAAATTACTTGAAGCAGGGGAAAGGAGGAAATGCAGATTTAGCAAGCTGGGTAAACTCTGTTGTTCGAGAAGAGTGGACAGGGGAGGTGTTTGATAAAGACATGAAAGGGACAACGAATGGACAGGGTGAAATGCTAAAACTACTAAAGATTGGAATGTGTTGCTGTGAATGGAATGTGGAGAAAAGGTGGGATTTAAAGGAGGCCCTTGAGAAGATAGATGAGCTTAAGGAGAGAAACAGTGATGACGATCAATCTTCTTATGCAAGTGATGACGTATACTCTTCACGAGGACTGACTGATGATGAGTTCACTTTCTCAGTCAATGGTTGAGTGTTTTTCGTGCCAAGTTCTCGGCCCTCCTGCATTTGCCTGTTCTTATTTAATTAATGTGCCCTTTTGTCTTTCTTGGCAGCCAATTAATTGGAGGGAGGGGTACTGTTATATGCCTAATGAATTTAAAAAATGTGTCAATATACAAAAGCATCCTATCTCATAAGAATTCCCATAGTTCATTCACTCCAAAGTTGATTGAACAACAGAAACCTGGCCGCAACTCGTTTTGCCTTTATTACGCTTTTGCACCCTATAATAAGCTTCTATCTTCATAGATATAGTTAAATTTTCATTTGAGGAGATTATTTGTGAATCAAATACTGTTTGTTCAATAAGTTTAATCATCGTTGATTTCTAAATATACAGTAGCCTATAATCCCATGTACATAACTTGGATTTGGTGAAGCCTTCCTAGACACCGAATGATGCGCTTAGAGCACCTCCAAGAGTCTCTTTATAGTGGCTCTTAACTTGAAATTTGAGGAGGGAAATGATTTTTTTGCTCCAAGAGACTCTTCGTGGCTCTTAAATTCACTAAAAAAACTCTTCTCTATCCTCAATTTTAAGAGCTACTGAAAAACATTCTCTCTCTTTGCACTTTCTTTGTACTTCCATGAATGCAACTTACTTTTAATAATATAAAATCAAATGAGGAGTAAATATAAAGATTATTGTTGGAGATGAATACAAACTAAATTGCTAAGAGTCAATATTTTTATATTATATTTAGCAGTGATTTAAGAGACTCTGGAGATGCTCTTAGGCTTGGTTTTCTCAAAATCTCCCAAAAAACAATGTCTAAATTTCTATACAGCTAAGCAAAATAACAATATCTACGAGGATTAAGCTACGTAATATACTCTACTAAATCTGTCTGAGCACAGATTAATAATCACATTAATCAAAGCACTACATAAAATAAACAGATCTTAAGTATAAGTAGAACAGATGACCCACTGATTGTTACCCAATGAACCTTTCGGTTCAGTTCAGAGATCTTAAGTATAAGTAGAACAGATGACCCACTGATTGTTACCAGTGAACCTTTGGGTTCGGTTAGACCATTGAATTAAAAATTACAGGTTCTCAATACGTGGAAATGCTACTAACTTACTAGTAATCAAGAATCACTTTCTATAAACGACAACTAAGGTTAATCAAATTCAGCAACAAATCGGGGACTGATACATCAAAAAGAAAAGGCATCGCCCCTCAAAATACCCATATATGAAGCGGTTATGCCTGTAAAGACTAAAGATTAATGTAAAATTGGTATATCTCTGGGCAGGAGCAGCTTAAAAAATACTGAGTAGCTTTCCTATACTCTTTTAGACATTTATTTATATATAAGAAAAAGTGGGTTTGGAGTTTTTAAAGTCCCCTCTGGGTAACTTTTCTATCGATGCCCCCAAAAGAAGTATAGAATGATTATTTTCAAATAATCCAACTGTATGGATTGTAACATCATGGATAAAAAAGTGAATAAGCAAATTCTACATTAAAACTTACAACAAGTTAGTGAACTTTAATTAGGATAAAACATATTAAAATACGATTCTGAATTAATACAGATCACATTCTAGATTAAAACCTATATGAGAACTTAGACATGATGGGCACAAATGTAACATACAAGCTTGAAGCCAAAATCCAAATCCAAATCCTTAATTGCAGTTAAAATCAACTTGTTAAACCAGTTATTCCGTACCATTACACAAAATTGCTTAACAACATTATATTTTCTTCACATGCATCTTACTCTTTTATTGTTGAGTCATCTCATCAAAGCTACTTTTGAAAACTGATATCATGGGTTAGGCCCGACCTATTCGGAAAGAAAAGCTTGGTTAGGATGAGGATTATTTTGGAAAAATAATACAATACCAATCAAGAATTTCCTCAAAACTTTCATAGTTGATGATTACCAAAACTAAAATCATTTGCTTACACATGTATTCATTGTTCATTTTAATATTTGAGCTTGTAAGCAGAATGTACAATGCAGGAAGTTACCTCAAGAATAGATTTAGCTTCATCAGCAAATACCTTGCAAAGAATCTCATAACTTTTCTCCAGTCCTATCTGCAAAAGTGCACATATTAGTTAGGTACATGTAAGTTTGAAGGAGGACATACTATAAACTATAAAGAGAGTGAAAGATATATCCAATTACCAGTTGATTTACTTTTGATGGTGATATACTAGATATTGTGTACCTGTACAAGTTAATTTTGTAGATTATTAGATAATATAATAATAAAGTTGCAACTTAAAATTCAAAGGTACCACTCAGAATTAATACAACATGTGCTATGCAGAAAAAGCGATAATGATAATAATGTACTTCCATGAAAATTACCTTAGTTTACTCGTATAGAAGTTCATCGCTAAGAGATTTTCTTTTTGAACAGTTAGCACCACGGCACTCATACGATTCTGAAACACAATACAATATATAACTCTATGTCACGCATTACCATAGGATTTGGCCACTCATAATCAAACATTCAAACACAAGATAGAACACATGCAAACCACAGCAAGGACAGGGGCCAAAGATGACAATACAAGTACAGACAAAAAGTCTAGTTATAATATGGAAAACAATTGCGATTTGCGAAGCATATGTGTCGTAGGCTTACATAACAAATAAACACTTGATATTAGTGCAGGATTTAACAAAGAGCGTGTGCTTAAGGTTTTACGGTTAGGGGCTACCTACTACATTACATGAACTATCCACTTCCTTCTGTAACACACACAATCTGACAATCTACACCAAGACACAGATATAGGTTTAGAGACTTTATTTTAACAAATCTGAGGAATACATGGGCTGGATTTGATAAATACATATATCTGATTGGACACTCCATTTGGATTGTAAGCAAGAAGTCACATAAGTTCATCTATAACTCATAAGTCATAATGGCATTATCCATTCTATAAATAACAAGAACATTATAGGAAAGAAGGGAGAAGTATATAACCTCGCATGCTATAAGCTCAATTAATTGCATCACGAAATTTCCCAGCCCCTTTCCTTGAACACGAGGCTCGAGCTGCAATTCATATACGTAAAGAACAGGTACTTCTTCTTCTAAAGTAAATCGGAAGTGCACAAATCCAACAAGGTTGTCCTTATCGCTTGCACGAACAGTTCGAGGCCCTCTTTCTCCGGCTGATTCAGAGATCTGATCAGCATCACTATCCACAGTCTCGTATACAAATATATAGCGTGCTTCTGGGGAAACCATTTCCTTGCGCTTAACCTTTTCCTCAGCTTGCCACTCAGATCCAAACACTCTCTCCATATTGATCTTTAAAATAGAACACATTAGAACTGATTCTACTCATAGATGCAAAACACAAAAAAGCTAATGTAACTACAATTGAACTGCAACCTTAAGAATGTTCTGTATGTAGTGCTTCAATTTTGATGAGAGCTTATCTCCGCGTCCTGACTTCAAGTAAAAAGAGTGACCTGGTAACAAAATTAACAACAATGGTACATTATGCATCAAGGTAATGGCATTTATTTATTTATTTATTTATATATATATATATATATATATATATATATAGAGAGAGAGAGAGAGAGAGATTCTAATGAAAATCAGGTTGAAATGAAAACTGAAAACTGGTGATCTGGATACGAATCACTAGTGACTTGTAAGCAAATCACCGTCTCTCCCTCCCTCGCATCTCTCTCTCTCTCTCTCTATCTATCTATCTCCCTCCATCTCTCTCTCTCTCTCTCTCTCTCTCTCTCTCCCTCCCTCCCTCTCTCTCTCTCTCATTTCTCATTTTAGGCTACAGACTCTAAAAACCAGCTACAATCAGCAATCACAACACCACAAATCAACAATTACAGCACCACAAATCATCATCTCATAATTTACAAACTAGATCAATTTACACTTAAACAAGCACCTACACTCACACAAGCACACACAGCATATACTAAAAACTGTAATTACCATTGTACTTGTAATTTCGAAACTGCGAAAACGAAGACAAATGATCTCTATCAGGAGCAGAAGCAGACTTGATAATCTCACTAATCGCCTTCTTCTTTTCAATTATCTGCTTTATTGTTCATTCATCAACATTACAAAAAACACACACATTAATAACTCAAATTTAATATAAAATGAATAACAAAATCACAGAGAAATAAATTTTTATAACATACTTGCCTCTCTTCTATTCATACTGTTTGCTCCGGCGATTGTCACTGAATAATTTGATCAGAGATTCGCGAACTTCTCCGGCGCCGGCAAATACAACTGTGCAATTACAGGTACAGTATTACGCGGCGTAGCGTGAGTTTAATTTTTAGGAAGATGTGCGTATATAGGGATGAGGGGGTGTTCAAGGAACTTTTTTCTCAACTTATTTTAAAAGATAAGGGGGTGTTTGCAAAAATAAGTTTTAGCTCAACTTATAACTTATAAACTCAAAAAGAATTCTTAACTTAACTTTCAACTTATTAACTTAGGTTCTTGCTCAGGTGAGAACTTTCAACTTATTAACTTAGGGTCTTGCTCAGGTTCTTAACTTTCAACTTATTAACTTAGGTTCTTGCTCAGGTGAGAACCATCGATGAGATATGAGATCTAATCTTATCCACCCATTTAAATACATTATATTCACCTATTACCATTCATTTAATATTTTAATGTTTTAATAATTGGGATTTCACCATCTTGTTTCTAATTCAACCACCCACCACAAGAAAGCATAAACTCACGTTCTCCAGATTCGAAGGGATCCGGTGGCGATCACCATCACCTCCGGCGATCACCAGAAAATCACCACTAGCAAACATAAAATCATCACCGCCAAACCAGAAAATCACCATCGGAAACACAAAAATCACCGCTCCGACAATCGGGGGGCGGGGGGTGGGGGTGGGGTATGGCAGGGTTGTGTGAAATGCGTGTGAGTGTGTGTCGTGTGTGTCGTGTGTGTATATGTGTGGCTGGTGTGTGGCTGTTTAAAAATTGTGTGACTGAGATTAGATCTCAGTTCTCACAATAATAAAGGGTTCTCACCTGAGCAAAATCCAACTTATTCTCGATATACGTAATATATAATATCCTTCAAATCTTCAAAACCATATATCTCTCTATCCATTCATTAGAAAATTGATATGTATATATCAAAATTTCCCTATTCATCGATATCTATCCATTGATATCCATTGTTATATATAAAAAAACAATATTTTGAAAATCATAAAAAAAAGTTAAAACAATATTTTGAAAATTATAAAAAAAAAAGTTAACTTATAAGTTCTGATTTACCCAAACAGTCTACTGATTATAAGTTCTGATTTACCAAACACTCTACTGACTGCTCTACACATCACTTATATGACATAAGTGCTTATAAGTCATAAGCTACTTATTTTAAGATACCCCAAACATACACAAAGTTAGAGAACTTTTCAACTTATTTTTGTAATTTATTAAATTTTAGACATACATTAAATATTTGTATAAAAAAAATTATCAAAATATAAAATTTTTATTCGAAAATAATAAATTCATAAGTCCTTAAAATAAGGTTAGCCAAACAGGCACATATTCTTTCCCCCAATTTTATTTATATTTCAGATTATTAATTTTGTTAATAAAAATTAATAATCTAAAATATAACTAATTTTTTTTTACCCATTATGCAAAATTTTGATTCTTATCCAACTTGTTAAATCTAATTGAATTTTTAGTGTAAAACTTATTAGAAATAGTTCTGCAGTAAATTTAAATGTTCATGAACTGAAATTTGAATTGCAACAATTTGTTATACAGTATTGCTGCTAATTTTAAAATTTTGGTTCATAAATTGAAACTGTAGTAAAAAAATTTGGCAAATCACATGATTTGATACATGAACTTGTCTTTTGTTTTCGATTTGATCCATCAACTGAGTTTTCTATATTTAGGTACATAAACTAGGTTTTATTTATTTTAAAAGATCACATAATTTTAAATAATTTATTTTAATGTTTTGTATACTTTTTTTTGGTTGATTTAAAAAAGGGTGGTGGAATCAAATTCATTTTTAAAGATTTTCAGATTTCATGTATAGAGTTTATATTAAATATGCATGCTTTATTTGATATTTTCATTTATTTGTTTAATCTTCAATTCCAAATGCTCCAAGTTCAATTTTGATATGCATTGAAAATCTATTGCTTGCTTGAAGATGAATTGGGTGGAGAATAATTTGTAAACTAATGCATGGAATAGAATTACATAAATGATACAAAGAAATTTAGCTATTTTAATTGTTAAAATAAATTATGTAAAATTATGTGATTTTTTTAAATTAAATTAAACGTAATTTATATACCTAAATATACAAAATTTAAGTGACGGACCAAATTGAAAATAAAGGTAAGTTCATGTGTTAAATTATGTGTTCTGCCAAAAAATTTTGTTATAACTTATACCGAATGTTTAAAGTTTAAACCATTTCTGTAACAATAAAATGTTGATAGAGGGACTCGGTAGTTACATGTTGCTGTTTCAAAGTTAAAATTTAGAACATTCGAAACTCAAGTGATAGATACATTTTTACGAAAAATTATTGAAGTTGTACATAAAAGAAAATGGAAATCGAATATATTAGCAAGTTGATTTCTCATCCATTAATTACAGAACAAGACCTTCTAATCTCGCCATCCTCCCCTGTCTTAACTTCAATGCTAGCAAGCTTCAAAAATGCTTCAGCCCAATTGTTAAAGAAACTATTCTTATCATTTGCAAACTCTTCTACTTTCTTCAAACTTTTAGCATTATTAAGCAGAACTGCATCAGATTGGAACAGTCCCTTGTGAGCTAACAACATCTGGTAGTACTGATTATCGAAAATGAATGGAGTTTTCGGATCATTTTTAACTGTTATTGACGTTTGTGCTTTTGATGAGCCACATTGTTGTGTGAGCTCAGCTGCATAAGTTCTGTCTAGAGATGTGTCAATGAGTTTGAGTTTGCCTTTTGAATCGAGCTTGAACCGCTCACTGAATGCATTACAATGTGCTGATCCAATTGTGTGTGCCCCTGGCCAAGAAAGTTTTCTTGTTATTTAGACTAACTCTCGTAAAATCTTTAGGAAAACCGCTAGATGGATCATATAAATTCATCTTCTTCAAGATCGTTAAATTGAATGTAATCGGCTATTATTATCAACTTGAAGAAATAATCACACAGGATGATATTGAAAAAGCAAACCTGAGAGGGTAACAAGATCATCAAAAGAAAGGCCTTTGGCAGAGAAGATGTGCTTCATCTGGTTCAGAGTAAAACTTGTGTCCACAATATTGGGTCTCACATTAGATGCCAAGGAAATTTTCCCATCTTTTCTACCTGTTGGAATTTCAATTCCTGGTCCACCTGTCTGCATGACAATCATATCACATTTCATACACTTTTTATTGCAAAAAAAAAAAAAAAAACCGAACACAGTGCACAGAACTCTTGCATCAATGAAACACGGATATTATCAATTATAAGCAATCTTCTTGTTATTATTAATAAACAAGTTCCTTATACCCTTGACCTAGCAAATCACAAGCATGAACTGAACTACCACCAAAATCACAACCTTCCTTGGTAACATAAACAACTTCAAATTTTAATTTGATTAACAAAATAATTGAGAAATCTAAAGACTATGAACAGTTACAAAATAGGAGTCAAATTTTTGGGAAAGTTAGATAAACAGTACAGACTGAAATCAACTCACAAATTCAACAGCATCTCTAGCAGCTAAAGCAAGTATATCAGCACAAGAAACAGTAGCTGGACAGAACGTCTCCACCACATTTTTAGCTGCTTCTATCACCTCGAATCCTCCAAGTGAAGCATTAGCAGGATCAGATCTCTCCGTATCGTTCCCCTGAACTAAAACCGATCCATCACACCCTTCCACAAAGCAATCATGAAACAGCAAACGCAGGAGCTTCCCTGGTACTGTCGGGTCATGTAAAGAAGCTGATCTCACCGTGTCCTTCACCATCGTTTCAACCAACGGACACGAACCAGCATAAAAATCGAAAGCAAGCTCCGAAGAATAAGTCGAAAAACTTAAAGGCAGCAGCATTATATAAACTAACATCATCTTCAAATGCAGGCCTGAGGAAATGCATGCAATGTTTACGAAAAAGCTCTTTGGTATTTCGTACATTTTAAAATTTTAGGCTGTGACATTTGTATAAGCTTGGGTATTGTCAAGGTGTGTAGTAATGTTTTCACCAAGGATATGACAAGGGGTCGGTTCAAGTAATTAAGACAACATTTATATGTAGTTTGGTGTTGTCACTTGTCAGAGGCTTTTGCCTCCAGAGTTCCCATGAAAAAATAAGTTCAGCTCGTCAGAGACTTCTTTTCCCGATTTTAAATATACAAATTTGCATTGAACATTCCCATCTGTCGTAGTATATGGTGTAGCTTCAAATTTTATCAAAATATTAAAAATATAAGAATGAAATAAATTAACCGAACATATTAAAATGCGTAAAAAAGTCGGAGTCATATAAAATGGTACGAAGTGGGACCAAGGACTGAAGGAATACTAAAATAGTAGTAGTAAATAATAAATTTTAATTCCTTTAAAAAAGTAAAAAAAAATACAAATATGAAATGACTCACCTGATTTAGAAATATGGACTAGGTAAGATATAAGTTTTGAAATATAAGTAGTGCTAGGTGCACAAAATTATGCACAGAAAGTTTTACATAATGAGTTGGATTTAACTAATTGATGTTTTTATTGGTTGATAATAATGTGAAATACATACCATTTTGTGAAAGTTTTTGTGAAACTTTATATAACTCTACCATTTTCCTTGAAATATATGGCCACACTAGTAGCCCCATTCCTGATTATAATTTGCACAGCCAAAATGTGGGCTATAAAATTTTTAAGTTGACACTTATTTGAGCACAAAACATACTCAACCTATTTGAGCCCAATTAGTTTCGTCCTTCAAAATTAAGGTAAGACTGTAACCATTTTTGGGCCACACATAGTTGTCTTAAAAATTTTAGTTTTCGTTCTTTACTTTTCTAAAATTTAAGCAAACAGAGGGCAGACTCTGACGTCATGACATAGTTTTAGGGATTGCAATTTGTCCTCAAGGTTACCCGACTCGTTCTGATTCGATTGGATCTAATCGAACCCGAAATTTTGAATTTGAATCTGGATTTAGGATGTATTTTTAGACCCGAATAAATTTTGGATCGGGTTTGGATTTTGTCCTAACCGAACCAGACCCGAAACCCGAAAATTGAACCGAACTCATCTCAAACCCGAATCCGATCCGAAGTACAAATATATATATATATATATATATATATATAGGCAGGTGCTCAAATGAGACCCCTCTGATAAGTGGATTTTATATCCACTTGGAATGCTTCGTATCGGCTTGAATTGATGACTTGAACTCAAGTATGTGGTGTTTTTGATGTGTTTTTAGTGAATTTGTGCAGGAATAAGAGTCGGATGTGGGATGATGTTTTCCATGCTTAAATGGTGGGTTTTGAGCTAAAAGAATAATAGTACATCAAATTATGAGAGAGCCGGAAGAAACGGAATGAAAATCGGAGTTAAAACGAAGAAAATAGAGCAAAATCAGCCAAAATCAGCTCCCGGCGGCCAAAGGAGCGCAGCCAGCGCACAAAGGAGCGCAGCCAGCGCTATGAACAGTAGCTACAGCGCAGCCAGCGCTCCACCAGCGCAGCCAGCGCTCGTAAAAATTCTGCCAGATTTCGGATTTTTGTTTTGGCCATATCTTGAGTTCTACAACTCCGTTTGAGGCCCGTAAGTAGTCCACGCGAAGATAACGAGATTCTCTACCATTCTAAAGTGGTCCAGAGGCCCAATTGCAGCTGGAACGTTCCAGAAAATCTGAAGAAAAGATAGCTGCGAATTTCCCTTTAAATCAGCATCAGTTTAGGAAACGTACTTCTATTTTAACTCTATTTTTGGTATTTTCTTGCTGGGCAAGATGTCTAGAGCCTATATAAACACATCCAACCCTTGTAAATTGTATTAAGATCATTAAGATCATCATCATTAGGAGTAGAACTATTACATATCAATTACTTAGGTTTATTTGTATATTTTCATACTTTGTTTTTATCATGGTTTCATCAGATCCCATGATGACGAGCGGTTCGATTATGAACTAATCGTTGTCATGGGATTCTAACGGATTTATTTATGGAGCTTTAGTATCTTGATTGCTTTAAAGATCTGTGTGTGATGTATATCTGATATCCTCGTATGGTTATGCTTAATTGTTAGATGCGTAGCTAACATCTAATTTGTTAATCTCTTGGGAAGTGAAAGTGGATCTTGAGATTTAGAACTTGCCATGCTAGCATAGGTTCATGATTGTTTATCAACATGATTCGTAGTATGAGATGAGAATACTTATATTGCCCTATGTGATCATTATGGATAACTTGCTCTTCAACCGTTATGTTTTCAAATTCTATAGACATATAGGGTCTAAGCATAATTGGTGTCTATTCATCTTCTATCTCTTTTGTGGATGTATGTTTAGTTTGGTATTCGTATACTGACAGGTAGCGTGTACTTGTTTCGTGTTATCCGATCAGATATCATAACCATTGCATATAGTGATTAAAGGCGTCAGATCTAAGCAAAGTATTTAATGAAGTTAGGATTCCATGGTTTTTCTTGCAGAAGTAATTAGATTTCAATTCTTGTTAGTTAGTTAATTCGTAGTTTTGTTAATTTGCTTCTTAGTTTAATTTAGTTAGTTAAAACCTTAATTTATTAATTGTCTTAGCAGTGAATTAAGATCATACACTGTTGCATAGGTGCGTTTACTGAATTAAAACCATAACCAGATCCCTGTGGGAACGAATTTGGACTTAACCTTATATATTACTTGTGACCGCGTACGCTTGCGTGAATTGGTGCAAACAAGTTTTTGGCGCCGCTGCCGGGGATCATCGGTGTTTTTTTTTTGGTTTATGTGCTTGTCAATAGTGGTCGTTAGAGTTCACTGACTCGGATTGTTTCTTATATATAGTTGTTTAGTTTTATGTGTTGCAGGTAGAAATGGAAGAACCAGCAGAAACAGCGGAAGCATTGATGTATTATTCTCAACCAAAGATCAAGGACATCCAATTTAGCATTGTCAGGCCAGCTATTACAGCTAATACTTTCGAAATCAAGCCTAGCATAATTCAGATGGTGCAAAATTCGTTTCAGTTTGGGGGTGCTCCTACGGAGGATCCTAACATGCACATCCGGGACTTTATTGAGATTTGCGACACTTTCAAGATCAACGGGGTGTCGGAAGATGCTATCAAATTGAGACTTTTCCCATTCTCTTTGAGGGATAAAGCTAAGGGTTGGTTGCACTCTCTACCAGTAGGTTCTATTTTGACATGGGAGGATCTTGCTCAGAAATTTCTCACTAAATTTTTCCCCATGGAAAAGACCGCAGCAATCAGGAACGCTATTACTCAGTTTTCACAGCAGTCTGAAGAATCTTTGTGCGAGGCTTGGGAGCGATATAAGGAGATGCTAAGGAAATGCCCTCATCATGGTATACCGAACTGGATGGTAATCAACTGTTTTTACAATGGGTTAGGATGGCAGTCGAGATAGATGGTGGATGCAGCTTCAGGTGGAGCTTTATGGGCTAAGAGTTATGAGGAAGCTTATGAGTTGATTGAGATGATGGCTGCGAATGAATACCAGAATCCAACTCATAGATTATCACAAGGCAAATTATCAGGATTTCTTGAAGTTAATACAGTCACAGCTCTAGCAGCTCAGCTAGAGGTACTTAATAAGAAATTGGATTTTATGTCAAAGCAAGGGGTGCCTCAAGTTGCTAGTGTTTGTGAGCTATGTGAGGGCACACATGAGACGACTCAATGTGCCATATCTATTGAATCGGTGCAGTTTGTGAGCAATTTCCAACAACCAGCTCCAGCCACCTATCATCCCAATTTCGGTTGGAGCAACAATCAAGATTTTCAGCAGCAACAGTTTCATGGGGATGATGGTCAATTTTTGAATAAAAAATCTGAATTGGATGAATTGAGGTTGATGGTTAAAAGTCAGGCGGTATCTCTCAAGACATTAGAGAATCAGATTGGGCAAATTGCAAGTGCCTTTATCAACGGACCGCGGGGAGTTCTTCTTAGTGACACAGAGGTGAATCCAGGAAAACGAGATGGCATGGAGCAGGTTAAGGCCATAACACTCAGATCTGGAAAAGTCACGAACGATCAGAATTCAGCAATTGAGGATGAAGAAGGAATTCATGATCAGAATCCTATAGAAAAAGAAGAAAATTCTGTTTTGTCAGAACCTGTGGTGGATAGTGATGAGGAGGAAGAGTGTGAGTCGCTCGGCTTGGCTGATCTCTGGGATTCTAAGGTGCTGATTGATGAGGTTGTTTCATGGTCAAATCTTGAGGATAGTGCAATTGAGTCTCTTATTGAGGAAGACAAATTCCAAGATGAGGTGAGCATTCGCAAGCCATGTGAGGAATTTGATCATGTTAGGATGGTGGATGATTTGGAAAGGGCATTATTTGGGACAGACACTGATGAGCTACGCAAATTTCAAGAATTGGTATGTGCGTTCCAAGAGGCTGATGATTGATATATGATCTTTATGATCATATTTTCTTTACATTTTTAGTTTATTTTGCACGAATTTGGATTTTTATTTAATTTATTTTTATGTTTTATTGTAGGAAAAAGGGATTCCTTATAATAGAAGGATTGTGGCTTAAATTACAATTTTTGAAGTGAATTCTAGCAAAATTCGGATTTCGGATCAGCTTGCGCAGTGGTCACTGTTTTGGCTATAACGGGAGCTCCGGATGTCCGTTTGAGGCCCGTAAGCAGTCGTTGGAAAGCTTTCGAGAAGACCTTTAATTCAAGTATGGTCTCAGATTTTTGTGATGTACCAAACTGCCCAGAATATTGCCAGAAGCAGATAGCTGGAATTTTCTATGATGGAATCCTACTCTATTAAGGAAACTCTTTTGTTTTATTATTAAATAAGTAAATTATATTATTATTAGATATAGGTCAGTTGTATATCATATATATTTTAGTGGGGAGAAAAAAAAGACACGTTACCTTGGGGGGACAACGGTTACACATACAACAGGGAGAAAAAGCACGAGGAAGAAGAAAGGGAGAAAGGGAGAAGAGAAGCCTTGGAAGAAGATCAAATCCTAGAGTTTTTATCTTCTTTTCCTTACTTTTCTTTGTAACCTTGATATCATGTCTTCATCTTTGTGTATATTACTCTTGGTTGTGATGTTGAACTAATTCTCTTTCCAGGCCTATAATGGATTCTTGTGATTTTATATAGTTTATTCTTCAATTCTCTATTATGGTGTTCATTACAATTGTTTATATTGATTTGTTTGTAATGCTTTCCAAGGAATGATCAATCTTGGAATTGAATTGGTAATTTAGGTTGACTTGGAAAAGAAAATCTAGATTAAGACCTAATCACTATAACTTGGGATTAGTAGTATACTAATTTGTGATTTGGATAGGAATATACCCAATCACCCTAGGTAGTCATGTTAAGGCGGTAGGTAATGCTGTTCTAAGACTTAAATTCTTCATAGGAATATGGGAATTAGTTGATGAATTAGAATCACTTGAGATTCGGAAGGTCCTTGTGATTAGTTATAAGCCTTAGACTAACAATTGGAGCACCCAAAATAGAGATATTTGAGTAAATTATTGAAGAACACGAGATGAAATTGTTGGCCTGGTTTTGTTATTCTTGGGATATTATTTGTGTTAGTTTAATATTTAGTGATATAGTTGATATTTTTAAACCTCTTGTTATTTTGACTTGAATTGAAAGAAAAGTAGTGTTTGGTACTTGACAGCTTAGAATTAGTCCTTGTGGGAACGAATTAATATACTATTTGTTACGATATGTGCACTTGCATTTAAGGTTGTAAAATCGTTAACAAGTTTTTGGTGCCGCTGCCGGGGACTACTTTTAAGTATTTCTTTGTTAATATCATTACATTGTTTAGTATTTTAAGATCAAGTCTTTTATTGTTCTTTTGTTCTATTTTGTAGGAGTTTATCGTTGTATGCGTAGACTTGGCTCATCTTCACTCATTCCACTTGATTTGGAGATTGAGAAAACTGCAAGAAGGAATAAAAAGAAATCTAAAGAAGCTAGGAATCAATCATCCACGATGGGTGATAACAATAATCCTCCGGATCCTAATGCTCAAAGACGGTTGCGGGTGAAGGAGTACATCATGCCTTCTTTCGATGGCATTCATTCTAGCATTGCAAGGCCAGCTATTGCAGCAAATAATTTTCATGTTGACTCGGCTACAATGCAGGCTATTAGGGACAACAGATTCAATGGCCTTTCTGCTGAATATCCTAATGCTCACTTGAGGAATTTTCTAGAGATTGTTGACAACTTCAAAGTGAATGGTGTTTCTGAAGAAGCAATCAGATTGAGGCTATTTAGTCGTTCTTTGGATGGAAGAGCAAGGGAGTGGCTAGATTCTTTGCCAAATAATTCCATCACTACATGGAATCAGCTTGTTGAGAAATTTCTTAACAAGTACTTTTCTCCGGCAAAGACTGAAAGATTGATTAAGGAAATTCAGAACTTTCAGCAGTTTGACATGGAGTCTCTTTATGATGCTTATGAGAGATTTAAAGATCTTTTGCGAAAGTGTCCACATCATGGACTTTCCGATCAACAAAAGATTCGAACATTCTATAATGGTTTGACAATTCAGTGTGCCACTCAAGTTGATGGAGCAGCTAGGGGTTCTTTGATCAATCAATATCCCGAGGATGCTTTCGAGATTCTAGAGGATATTACTTCAAACAATTGCAGGGCTTATGATAGGACAAGTTCAAGGAAAGTTGCAGGTATTCATGAAGTAGATCCTTTGACATCTTTCTCGGCTCAAATGGTTTCTCAGTTTGAAGCTTTGAACAAAAAGCTTGAATCTTTATCAATGGATAGGCAACAACCCATTCATCCGGCTCATCAAGTTCAGAATGCTCCTATTGTTTGTGATATGTGTGGGGAAGGACATCCAACTCAGCAATGTCCATTGATTTATCATGATGCATCACAGTCTAGTACAGTGAATTATGTGGGGAATTCTATCAATCAGCAAAACAATCCTTATTCCAACACTTACAATCCGGGTTGGAGGAATCATCCCAATTTTTCATGGAGCAACAATGCTAGACCAAACATGCCATACAAGCCTAATGCACCACCTGGTTTCCAACAGAATCAAAGGTCACATGAGATGGAAAAGAAGCCGACTACTGAAGACCTTTTGCTTCAATATATGCAGAAAACTGATGCTTTGATCCAAAGTCAGAGTGCTTCTATGAGAGCTTTAGAGATGCAGGTGGGTCAATTGGCAAGTGCTATCAATAATCGTCCTCAAGGTTCTTTGCCTAGTGACACGGAGCCGAATCCAAAGAATGATAAAAGGGAGCATTGCAAGTCAATTACTTTGAGGAGTGGAAAGGAAATTGAAGGGAATACAAAGAGAGTCGATGATGAGGTAGCTATAAAAAGTCATTCTAATGAAGATTCTGAAAAAGTGGTGAATGAAGAACCTATTGTGCTCTCAAACCCTCAAGTTATTGCATCAACACCAAAGAAACCATTATATCCTCCACCTCCATTCCCTCAACGATTACAAAAGCAAAAGCAAGACAAGCAATTTCAAAAGTTTATGGATGTTTTCAAGAAATTATCCATCAACATTCCTTTTGCTGAAGCACTAGAACAGATGCCAAGTTATGTCAAATTTATGAAGGATATTCTATCAAGGAAGAGGAGACTGGAAGATTTTGAGACTGTGGCTTTAACTGAGGAGTGTAGTGCCATTCTACAGAAAAAGCTTCCTCCAAAACTCAAAGATCCGGGAAGTTTCACCATTCCTTGCACTATTGGTACACAATACTTTGGCAAAGCTTTATGTGATTTGGGAGCTAGTGTGAATTTGATGCCACTATCAATTTTCATGAAGCTAGGAGTTGGAGAAGTGAAGCCTACATCAGTAAGGTTACAATTGGCTGATCGATCTTTGGCATATCCAAGGGGCATAGTTGAAGATGTTCTTGTGAAAGTGGATAAATTTATCTTTCCGGCCGACTTTATTGTGCTTGATATGGAGGAAGATGCAGATATTCCTTTACTTCTTGGTAGACCATTCTTAGCTACGAGAAGAACTCTCATTAATGTTCAGAAAGGAGAGTTAACCATGCGAGTGCAAGATGAACAGGTGACATTTAATGTTTTTTCTGCCATGAAGTTTTCTAATGATGAGGAGAGTTGTTTTTCTTTGAGTGCTATTACAGGTGATGATGATGTGCACATGATGACACATCACACTAGGGATTCTCTAGAATTGTCTTTACAAGAAGCGGGTGATGAAAGTTGTGATGAGATTGCTGAATGTATCAAGGAGCTCAATGCACTACCTACTTATAGAAGACCTTTTCAGAAATTTGAATCTTTTGAGATGCCCGAGAAATCTAAGGCATCTAAGCCTTCTATTGAAGAACCTCCGGAATTAGAGTTTAAACAACTACCAGCACATCTCAAGTATGCATTTCTTGGGGAAAATTCTACTTTGCCAGTGATTATATCTTCTACTCTTTCAATTGATCAAGAAGAGAAGTTGCTTCGAGTATTGAAGGAATACAAAAAAGCTATTGGGTGGAAGATTGCTGACATTCGAGGTATAAGTCCTTCATTCTGTATGCACAAAATCTCAATAGAGGAGGGTCATAAGCCTACTATTGAACATCAAAGGAGGCTTAATCCTATCATGAAGGAAGTGGTGAAGAAAGAGATCATCAAATGGCTTGATGCGGGAATCATATATCCTATTTCAGATAGCTCTTGGGTTAGTCCTGTTCAATGTGTACCGAAAAAGGGTGGAATCACTGTTGTGGCTAATGAAAAGAACGAACTCATTCCTACCAGAACAGTCACTGGATGGAGGGTATGCATGGACTACCGGAAGTTGAACAAAGCTACAAGGAAAGATCATTTTCCATTACCTTTCATTGATCAAATGCTTGATAGATTGGCAGGCAAGGAGTTCTATTGTTTCTTGGATGGGTATTCTGGCTATCATCAAATTGCTATTGCACCGGAAGATCAGGAGAAGACTACTTTTACATGCCCTTTTGGTACTTTTGCTTTCCGAAGGGTTTCGTTTGGATTGTGTAATGCACCGTCTACTTTTCAGAGGTGTATGATGGCTACATTTTCAGACATGGTGGAGCAAGGGATAGAGGTTTTCATGGATGATTTTTCTGTACTTGGTGATTCTGTTGATACATGTTTGATGAATTTGACAAGGGTGTTGCAAAGGTGTGAGGAAACAAATTTGGTTCTCAATTGGGAGAAATGTCATTTTATGGTTCAAGAAGGCATTGTTCTTGGGCATAAAGTGTCAAGCAAGGGTTTAGAGGTTGATAAAGCTAAGTTGGAAACAATTGAGAAGCTTCCTCCACCAAGTTCTGTAAAAGGAGTCAGAAGTTTTCTTGGCCATGCTGGTTTCTATAGGCGTTTCATCAAGGATTTCTCAAAAGTTTCAAAGCCTTTATGTAACTTACTTGAAAAAGATACAAAGTTTGTCTTTGATGATTCTTGCCTTGCAGCATATGAGGAGTTGAAGAAGAAATTGGTTTCTGCACCAATTATCATTGCCCCTGATTGGAGTCTTCCTTTTGAGTTGATGTGTGATGCTAGTGATTTTGCTGTTGGAGCAGTTTTGGGACAACGATGCAACAAGATTTTTCATTCAATATACTATGCAAGTAAGACTCTTTCTGATGCTCAACTTAATTACACTACTACTGAGAAAGAATTGCTTGCTATGGTGTATGCTTTCGAGAAATTCAGGTCTTATCTTGTGGGTACCAAGGTGATTGTGTATACTGATCATTCTGCTATCAAATATTTGATTGAGAAGAAGGATGCAAAGCCTCGATTGATTCGGTGGGTATTACTCTTGCAAGAATTTGACTTGGAGATCAAAGATAGGAAGGGTTCTGAAAATCAAGTTGCCGATCATCTATCCAGGTTGGAGAACAATGAGAATTCTGATAATTCTCAAATCATTGATGATTCTTTCCCTGATGAAAAACTTATGGCTATCAACAGCAAGGGTCTTCCTTGGTTTGCTGATTTTGTAAACTATTTGGTAAGCAATATCATTCCTAATGAGTTTAATTATCAGCAAAAGAAAAAGTTTCTGCATCAAGTTAAATTTTTTCTATGGGATGAGCCTTTTCTTTTCAAGCTTGGGCCGGACAATGTTCTTAGAAGGTGTATTCCTGATGATGAAATAGAAAGCATATTGAGTCACTGTCACGATTCTCCTTATGGTGGTCATTTTCAAGGTGATAGAACAGCTGCAAAGGTCTTACAATCAGGTTTTTACTGGCCTTCTCTCTTTAAAGATGCTCATGAGTTTGTTAAAAGATGTGATCGCTGCCAACGTACGGGTAATATTTCGAGAAGGAATGAAATGCCTTTGAATTATATTTTGGAGGTTGAATTGTTTGATGTATGGGGTATTGACTTTATTGGGCCCTTTGTGATGTCATTCCGGAATCAATATATATTGTTGGCTGTTGATTATGTTTCCAAGTGGGTTGAGGCCATAGCTACCCCAACCAATGATGCATCTGTGGTACTTGAATTTCTGAAGAAGAATATTTTTACTCGATTTGGGACTCCAAGAGCTATTATTAGTGATGAGGGAACACATTTTTGTAACAAACAATTCACATCATTGTTGTTGAAGTATGGTGTTCGTCACAAGGTAGCATGTGCTTATCATCCTCAAACCAATGGGCAAGCTGAAGTTTCTAACAGGGAAATCAAGCAAATTCTAGAGAAGATGGTGAATTCTACAAGAAAAGATTGGTCAAAGAAGCTAGATGATAGTCTTTGGGCTTATATGACTGCATATAAAACACCATTGGGATTATCACCTTATCAATTGGTGTATGGAAAAGCTTGTCATCTACCGGTGGAATTAGAGCACAAAGCTTTCTGGGCAATCAAGAAGCTTAACTTTGATTTTGCTGCAGCTGGAGAAAGGCGACTTCTGCAATTAAATGAGCTTGAGGAATTTCGATTAAAATCATATGAGAGCTCTAGAATTTACAAGGAAAAGATGAAGAAGTGGCATGACCAGAAAATTCTACCAAAGGAGTTTGAGTCGGGACAACTGGTTTTACTATTTAACTCACGATTAAAGCTGTTTCCGGGAAAGCTCAAATCACGTTGGTCAGGGCCCTTTAGAGTTGTTCAAGTATATCCATATGGTGCTATTGAAGTTGAGGATATGCATACGGGGAGAACTTTCAAAGTTAATGGGCAAAGACTTAAGCCTTATTTGGGTGGTGACATTGATCGTAATGTCTCATCCATCACCCTTTCTCAGCTATAAAGGACATGAATAGTCAAGCCATGACTATAAATAAGGCGCTGCATGGGAGGCAACCCATGGGTATTGTACACTATAAGGTGTGTTGTTTGTTATTTTAATTATAGTAGAGATTTGTTTTTTAATTTGTTTTAGGTTTTCTCCCACTAGGTGCAGTAATGTGTTTGTTGAGTGTTTCAGGATTTGTGAAATAGTTTTTGTGCCTGTCAATTAATTTGTGAAGATTCTATCTCGTTGATTGTTGGCACATTGGTGAAGACAAATGCATGGTCATGTGCAGTGAAATAACATAGTGTCATTGGAGAGCAGGTTCATGCTCGGAAGAGGGGAATAGCTCCTGGTGCAATTTGGTGAAATGGCACTCGGGTGCCAATCTTGCGTGATCATGCAGCTAGCTAATTCTCAGGTCCTGGTAGTTTTTGGCCAAGCAGCATGCACGTGCCACAATTAATATGATCATGCAGCTTCTCTTGTACTCGCCTGGAGTATTTTTGCAAGTTAGCATGCTCATGCCAGAGCCAGCATGTTCATGCAGCTCACTCATTCTTCTCCCTGCTAAGTTTTGGCAAAATGGCATGATTGTGCCACTCGAAGCATGTTCATGCAGCTGCTCCTTTTGGTCCCTGGTATATTTTGGCTGACTAGCATGATCGTGCCAAAACCAGCATGCTCATGCCGCTAGTCTTCCTCAAATCACTGCTAATTTTTGGAGAACTAGCACGCTCGTGCTAACTCGCTGCAGGTTCATGCAACCAGTACATACTTCCCTGGACAGTTTAAGCATTATGGCATGATCATGCCAAGACTTGCATGATCGTGCAGTTCACCTCAAGCATTGGAGACGTTCCTGTATCCTTATCTAGTGCTGTTACTGTATCATTATCTGTTAACAACTCACATAATTTGTAACTTGTAGTCTTGTTGTATAAATTATTTACATCTATGTAATTTTTATTTGTTTATTTATATTTAGATATTTGAATAGATTATATATTTTGTATAGTATATTGTAAAGTTTGTTTATTTATATTTTTTTTATTTTTTTTATTTTATTATTATTATTTTTTTTATTTTTATTTTATTTTTATTTTTATTTTTATTTTTATTAATTTTTAAGTAGTAGATATATGTATATTGTTCTTAATGAAAATAGTATTTTATATATGTTACACTATTTGTGTATATATATATATATATATTTTTTTATTTCTTTAGAATTTTAATAATATGTGCATAATTTTTATAACAGTGTTATAAAAAAAATGTGTTTTTAAATATTTTGATATGGTGTTTACTAATAAAATTTTGTACATATTTTAATTGTTTTGTTCATGTATATCTGTTGTATGTGTGTGTACATCCTAAAAACCCTAGCAGCACATAATCGGAAAAGAACGGATTGTGGGAAGATTTAGAAAGGCGTGGGAAAACAGAAGCGACACTTTCTCTGCACGTCGTGGGTTCGTGCAACGATTGCTGGTGGCCTGGGCGAGTTTTACGCTGCTAGCCGAAGCAACATCATGAGGTCACAGAGTTTTGGAACCAAACGAAAAGCAGAGGATGTAGGGAAAACAGCGATGACCCCAGTCACGGGTTCTAAAACAACAACAGAGAAGACTCCAGGCATAAATTCGATGGGCAAGAGGAAAATTTTTTCAACATCTAAAGCAAAGCCCATCACTTCGAGTAGGGAAAAGCTCCTGCATCTCAAGAATTTAACAGACGAACAAAGAGCAAAGTATGAAGAATTAGCTGACCGAGGTATACGTCCAAACCGTTATGCGGACAAACAAGCACTTGCGAGTATTGGTCTCTTAGAAGATGTTACAAGATTGTTGGAGGGGATAGGCTGGGAGCAGCTACTCAATTTTAATGCTCCGTCATATGCAGAGTTGGTTTATGAATTCTTGAGCACCTTTGAATTTAAAGAGTTTGATCCGAAAGGGCTTTCAAGGGTATCTACGTTTCACTTTCAGTTACTGGGCAAACCTTATGTGCTAACTAATACAGCCATGCGCAAAATCTTTGGTTGGTACAGTGGTCATCAAGGAAAACTGCCTGAGTTTGACGAGAAAGAATTTTGGCAAACATTAACGACCAAGAAATCTGAAGCATATTCAGGGCGGCGTTCTAAGGCTTCCACAATGGTAAATCCATCCTACAGATACATTTATAAATTGTTAGCGTATACGCTATTTGGTCGTGGAAGTATTGGTCCTGTATCGAAGCTTGAGTTGAATGTCTTGTATTGTGTCAACGAAGAAAGGAAAGTGGATTTTGCACTTCTGTTTGGTAGACGCATGAACGAGGTGATAGCTCAAAAAGAGGGTCCAATAGTGATTGGTGGTTTTGTAACCATGATCGCCTTACATCTCAAAATACCTGACCATGCTGTTGCTTCTCTTACTATGCATCCAGCCAAGATACTTGATTTATCAACTTTGGTTACAATGCGCTTTATACGGCTATCAGGGAACCAATATGAGATTATACCTCCTGAACGTGGAAACACTTCTTCAGCGCCGATAGTGGAGTCAGATACAAGACAAGGCAATGGTCAATTAGTAGAGACTAACTCTACTGCATCTGTGGATCGTCGAATTACTTTGTTAGAAGGTAGTGTTCAAAGCTTGAAAACGGACATTGGAGCTATTCGCGCAGATATTTCAAAGCTAGATGAGAGTTTGTCTAGGCAATTGTTGGAGATCTTAACCCACATCAAGCGTCATGATCCGCAGCATATGCCTTGACACCTAGGGGAGTTTCTTTTTCTTTTCTTTAGTAGTTGTATTTGTTCTTATGTGTAGGAGTCGTTGTGTTTATTTTTGTGGTCAATTCAAGTCATTGAGGACAATGCCTTACTTAAGTGTGGGGAGGTGTTCTCGGGGGGAAAAAAAAAATTTAAAAATTTTAAAATCCAAAATATAATTCTAGCCTTATAAAATATTAGAGATGATATGGTGAAACGTTGTTAGTTGTCTATCAAGTAGTCGATGCATTACTTGTTTCAAGTTGAGCTAAATGTATGCACGCATGCTAAGTGATCTTGTTTGTTGATACTTTTGTTGAGAGGTGTAATGCTATGATCTTGTGCACACACTTTCACTAGCAAGTTGAAACTAGTAGACTCATTGAATGTCGTAAGTAATTAAAATGATATGTTTATGTATAAGACGAGTTGGTTTTCATGCTTTGAGTACATGTAGGTGCACTAGAAAGAATTTTTTTTTTTTTGTGACTTGGGATTTATTATCTTTTGACACCAAGTGAGCTTTTGAGCCTATATGCATATCTTTTGCATCTTATTTTTGTTTGCTTGTGTGTCATCATTGCATTGGCATTGCTAGCACTTGTATTAGACCCTTCGTGAGATACATGGAATTGAATATATGATAACATGATAAAGGCATATAGGATTAACCTTAAATTTTCCCATTTTGACATACCTTGCATATGTGATCCATTAGTAGCCCTTTGAGCTTAACCGTTTTATTCGGTGACACACCACATTACGAGCCTATTCCAATTTTTTTTTTATTGGCCTTATATAATCTTGATCCCTATTTGTCAAAGGCTAGTGAGATTAGGAGGGAGTAATAAGGTGTGATAAATGAGTTACTTGTGATCTTAGTTTCATTTTGGGAAATGTTGGGGTTATTTTGTAAATGCTTAGTTTGTGTTTTGGGACTTTTAGAGGATCATTGTGATTGTATATACGTGTTTCTTTCACTTTGCTTGTAGCTCTCGAAAAAAAAAATGTGAAAAAAAAAGTGATAAAAAAATACAAGGCCTAAAAATGAATAAATGCCTTGGAGAAAAAAAAAAGAAAAAAAAAGAAAGAAAAAAAAAGAGCATTTCCATTAGTTGTTTATAGTTCTTGTACTTTATGATCCTTCGTCCCGGGCTAGATAAATTTATTGTGCTTAAGGGTCTAAGTGTGGGGAAGGCATATGGGTGGATTGTGCAAGTAAATATGGAGAATCACTAGCTTTTGACACTTCACCCTATTTGACTTTTCTTGACATACCTTGTCCCTAGCCCCATTACAACCCGAATAAAAGTCCTTTTGATTATCATTATTTATGCATGTTGTGTTTTTAGTTGGATCGATGCCAAGTGTCAAGCATGTTTATGTATATGATGGAATTGAGTGATACACTTAACCTATTCTTGAGCGTAATTCTTTTTGTGAGTGAAAGGTGAGGTATTACTTGATATGAATATGAAAATCCCAAGTCTTCTTGATAGTGTACTCTTGTAAGTTTAGCATGATTACCAAGTTTGTTTTGCACTTGACATGAACTTTTGAGTACTTATGCACATTCGATGAGTAGATTATGTGGATACTTGCACCTTTGACACCAAGACTTAGCATTTGCATCTTGATTCTTAAGTTGAGATAATATGAGTAATCTTGGTTGTGTGGAGAATATTGGCATGCATCGAACCCTTGATAGATAAACTTACTTATTTCTATTATCATCTTTATTAGTTTATATGTGCTAGATGGATTTTGTGGGTACATTCACTATAGGCCCTCACGAGACAAAACTCGTCCTACTAGGGCTGCCTAGGGGTTTAAAGGCTTGTTGCATACGCTCAATGCAATCGTGTCACCTACGAAAGTGGTTTTAAATAAGGTAGCTTGTAGTTTTTGCTTTGATTTTATTTGCCCGAGGACGTGCAAGAACTTAAGTGTGAGGATATTTGATATATGATCTTTATGATCATATTTTCTTTACATTTTTAGTTTATTTTGCACGAATTTGGATTTTTATTTAATTTATTTTTATGTTTTATTATAGGAAAAAGGGATTCCTTATAATAGAAGGATTGTGGCTTAAATTACAATTTTTGAAGTGAATTCTAGCAAAATTCGGATTTCGGATCAGCTTGCGCAGTGGTCACTGTTTTAGCTATAACGGGAGCTCCGGATGTCCGTTTGAGGCCCATAAGCAGTCGTTGGAAAGCTTTCGAGAAGACCTTTAATTCAAGTATGGTCTCAGATTTTTGTGATGTACCAAACTGCCCAGAATATTGCCAGAAGCAGATAGCTGGAATTTTCTATGATGGAATCCTACTCTATTAAGGAAACTCTTTTGTTTTATTATTAAATAAGTAAATTATATTATTATTAGATATAGGTCAGTTGTATATCATATATATTTTAGTGGGGAGAAAAAAAAGACACGTTACCTTGGGGGGACAACGGTTACACATACAACAGGGAGAAAAAGCACGAGGAAGAAGAAAGGGAGAAAGGGAGAAGAGAAGCCTTGGAAGAAGATCAAATCCTAGAGTTTTTATCTTCTTTTCCTTACTTTTCTTTGTAACCTTGATATCATGTCTTCATCTTTGTGTATATTACTCTTGGTTGTGATGTTGAACTAATTCTCTTTCCAGGCCTATAATGGATTCTTGTGATTTTATATAGTTTATTCTTCAATTCTCTATTATGGTGTTCATTACAATTGTTTATAGTGATTTGTTTGTAATGCTTTCCAAGGAATGATCAATCTTGGAATTGAATTGGTAATTTAGGTTGACTTGGAAAAGAAAATCTAGATTAAGACCTAATCACTATAACTTGGGATTAGTAGTATACTAATTTGTGATTTGGATAGGAATATACCCAATCACCCTAGGTAGTCATGTTAAGGCGGTAGGTAATGCTGTTCTAAGACTTAAATTCTTCATAGGAATATGGGAATTAGTTGATGAATTAGAATCACTTGAGATTCGGAAGGTCCTTGTGATTAGTTATAAGCCTTAGACTAACAATTGGAGCACCCAAAATAGAGATATTTGAGTAAATTATTGAAGAACACGAGATGAAATTGTTGGCCTGGTTTTGTTATTCTTGGGATATTATTTGTGTTAGTTTAATATTTAGTGATATAGTTGATATTTTTAAACCTCTTGTTATTTTGACTTGAATTGAAAGAAAAGTAGTGTTTGGTACTTGACAGCTTAGAATTAGTCCTTGTGGGAACGAATTAATATACTATTTGTTACGATATGTGCACTTGCATTTAAGGTTGTAAAATCGTTAACAATGATCATGGGACAGATGCAGGTCTTCTACTTGTCTCAGAGTTTAAAGATGGAGGTAGCGCATTAGAGCCAATGGAGGAAGTTCTCGTTGAGGAACCAAAGGCTACAGAAACTTACATTTACCCTCCTCCATTATATTCAAGTGAAGCCCGCGAGTGTGTGTTGTTCTACAAATTGATAGATTTTGGGTCAACAGATGAAGGCATTGGAATAGGACATAGTTGTTACACGAATAGGCCAATCGAGATGAAGGGGCAGAAAGTGTGCCTCCGTGATGACGATGAAGTCTCGCGAAGAGATGACCAGGCAAACTATTATCATCCTTAATGGAGGCTTGGAAGTAACGTCAAGCTATTGACGTTAAAGAAGCGCTTCTTGGGAGGCAACCCAAGGTATGTTTTCTACTTTCCCTTGTATTTACTTCCATTCATTGAATATTTTAAGTTTGGGGGTGGTTTAAGGGATAAGTAGTGTATATATATGTGATTGTTAGGCATTGTGTTCATGTAGGATTTCATGCTTTGCATATTAGTAGTAGTAAATTATGCATTTATGTTCGTGTTATCTACGTTTGTTTCATATAGGACATTCTATTTTTTTTTTAGTATTTCATGTGAGTTCATAATAGTTGCATTTGCACCCATGCTTGATAGGAATTTTGTGTTGTTGACGCTTTTGATTGAGAAGTGATATGCTTTGTTCTTGTGCACACATACACTAGTAAGTTGAAGCTAGTAGACTTATTGAATGTTGTAAGTGATTAGAAGGACATGAATATGTGCAAGATGATTTAGTTTGCATGCTTTGAATACAAGTAGGTGCGTTAAAGAGAATTTTTGCTTGGGATTGAGTATGTTTTTCTACCAAGTGAGATTTTGAGCCATATTGCATATTTGTTGCAATTTATTCGTTTGCTTGAGTGTCCACGGATTGTTTGCATTGCTAGCAGTTGTTTGAGGTCTTTCTTGAAACGCATGACATTATTTGACGATTAAAATGATAAAGGCAATAGGAATAACCACATATTTTCCCATATTACCACACCATATTTACATGATCAATTATTTAACCCGTTGAGCTTAATCCTATTTTTTCGGTGACATACCACATTACTTGCCTAGACCTTTTCTTGTATTGGCCTTACATTAATTTGAACCTACATTGTCAAAGGCTAGTAGAGTGCTTAAGGGAGTAATAAGGTGTGTAAGGGGGGTTTATTGTTGGTCTTACTTTTGGGGGAAATATTGAAAATTGGGTTTGTTTATTTGATAGTCGGCATATGTAATAAATTCATGGGATCATTGTTATTGTGTATATTATTGTTTGTGATATATTTAGCTCTCGAAAAAAAAAAAAAAAAAAAAGAGAAAAAAAAGAAAAAAATTATATATTATGAGAGCATGTTTGTGTTTGTTGTAATCCTACTTTAGTCGACTATTCGAGTGTTTTTGTTGGAAGAAAAATAGTAAAATTTTGTGGGGAGGAAAAATAGGGTGTTGTGTATGATTTATTAAGGTACTTACTAGCTTTTGACACTTCACCTGATTTGGCTTATTTGACATACCTTGTCCCTAGCCCCGTTACAACCCAAATAAAGACCTTTTGATTATCGTCATTGATGTATGTTGTGTTAAGAGTTAGATTGATACCAAATGTCAAGCATGCTTATGATTTTGTTAGAATTGAGTGATACACTTACCCTTGTTCTTGAGTGAATATTCTTTTATGAGTGGATTGTGAGTGTTTGCTTGTTTTTGCGTATGAGATCCCGAGTTTGTCTCAAAGATGTGCTCTTGTAAGCTTAGCATGTTTACTAACTTATTCTTACACTTGACATGGACTTGTGAGAACTTATGCATGTTCATTGAGTAGACTATGTGAATACTTGCACTTTCGACACCAAGACATTGCGTATTTACTTTGATTCTTAAGTTGATATGGCATGAGAGGATTTGAAGGTATGGTAGGATATTAGTACTAGATTAGTTGCATTTTCATATTAGTTGCATTCATGCATTGCATTGCATTAGGTTAAATGGATTTTGTGGGTACATTCACTATAGGCCCTCACGAGACCTTACTCGTCCACTAGGGCTGCCTAGGGGTTTAAAGGGCTTGTTGCATATGCCAAATGCAACCGTGATCACCTACGGAAGTGGTACTAGTTAGTTAGTTAGTTGTAATTGTTATGCTTGAGGACAAGCATCGGTTTAAGTTTGGGGGTGTGATAAGTGGATTTTATATCCACTTGGAATGCTTCGTATCGGCTTGAATTGATGACTTGAACTCAAGTATGTGGTGTTTTTGATGTGTTTTTAGTGAATTTGTGCAGGAATAAGAGTCGGATGTGGGATGATGTTTTCCATGCTTAAATGGTGGGTTTTGAGCTAAAAGAATAATAGTACATCAAATTATGAGAGAGCCGGAAGAAACGGAATGAAAATCGGAGTTAAAACGAAGAAAATAGAGCAAAATCAGCCAAAATCAGCTCCCGGCGGCCAAAGGAGCGCAGCCAGCGCACAAAGGAGCGCAGCCAGCGCTATGAACAGTAACTACAGCGCAGCCAGCGCTCCACCAGTGCAGCCAGCGCGTGTAAAAATTCTGCCAGATTTCGGATTTTTGTTTTGGCCATATCTTGAGTTCTACAACTCCGTTTGAGGCCCGTAAGCAGTCCACGCGAAGATAACGAGATTCTCTACCATTCTAAAGTGGTCCAGAGGCCCAATTGCAGCTGGAACGTTCCAGAAAATCTGAAGAAAAGACAGCTGCGAATTTCCCTTTAAATCAGCATCAGTTTAGGAAACGTACTTCTATTTTAACTCTATTTTTGGTATTTTCTTGCTGGGCAAGATGTCTAGAGCCTATATAAACACATCCAACCCTTGTAAATTGTATTAAGATCATTAAGATCATCATCATTAGGAGTAGAACTATTACATATCAATTACTTAGGTTTATTTGTATATTTTCATACTTTGTTTTTATCATGGTTTCATCAGATCCCATGATGACGAGCGGTTCGATTATGAACTAATCGTTGTCATGGGATTCTAACGGATTTATTTATGGAGCTTTAGTATCTTGATTGCTTTAAAGATCTGTGTGTGATGTATATCTGATATCCTCGTATGGTTATGCTTAATTGTTAGATGCGTAGCTAACATCTAATTTGTTAATCTCTTGGGAAGTGAAAGTGGATCTTGAGATTTAGAACTTGCCATGCTAGCATAGGTTCATGATTGTTTATCAACATGATTCGTAGTATGAGATGAGAATACTTATATTGCCCTATGTGATCATTATGGATAACTTGCTCTTCAACCGTTATGTTTTCAAATTCTATAGACATATAGGGTCTAAGCATAATTGGTGTCTATTCATCTTCTATCTCTTTTGTGGATGTATGTTTAGTTTGGTATTCGTATACTGACAGGTAGCGTGTACTTGTTTCGTGTTATCCGATCAGATATCATAACCATTGCATATAGTGATTAAAGGCGTCAGATCTAAGCAAAGTATTTAATGAAGTTAGGATTCCATGGTTTTTCTTGCAGAAGTAATTAGATTTCAATTCTTGTTAGTTAGTTAATTCGTAGTTTTGTTAATTTGCTTCTTAGTTTAATTTAGTTAGTTAAAACCTTAATTTATTAATTGTCTTAGCAGTGAATTAAGATCATACACTGTTGCATAGGTGCGTTTACTGAATTAAAACCATAACCAGATCCCTGTGGGAACGAATTTGGACTTAACCTTATATATTACTTGTGACCGCGTACGCTTGCGTGTTTTAGTGTAAACACCCCCTTATAGTGATAACTGAGACCTTTCCATTTTATACTATATACCTGCACAATCTAATCTAATTATAGTATAGTACGTAACTCTTCTTCATATATCTATAAGACTGTCAATTTCGTAACCCCACCCACCCGACCCCCTACCCCACCCCACCCCACCCCCCCCCCCCCCCGACCACCCACCCCCATCGACACCGGCATCGGAACCGGTCATCTTCTCCGGTGGCCGGCAGCACATCCTTTTCTTTTCCGATGTTTGGCCCCGTAGGGGCACCATCTCTATCATCTTCCTCCGGCGAGCTTCAATCCATGGAAGTCGATCTGCTGGAGTATCCATGGAAGTCGATCTGCTGGAAGATGAAGAAGAAAGTGGAGACTTGATTGAAAAATTTGTCACAAATCTGAAATGAACAGGTGATTAGTGGTGGTGGTGGTGGTGGCGACCGGAGATGGTGGTGTTATGACTTGTCCTATCTCAGATCTGGATTTTTTTATGATTTATGCTCGAATTTTTGATGATTTGTTTTGTATTTTTTGGTGATTTGCTTTTGAATTTTTTGGTGATTTCTGTTGAATTTTTGGTGATTTTGACCGAAAATTGGTGATTCTATGGGTGATAGGAGTGGTGGTGATTCGGTGATATGTGGTTGTGGTGTGGTGGTAATGGAGTGATAGAGATGGTGGTTAAGTGGTTATGAATTTTTGGTGATTTGTGTGTAAAATTGGTGATTTATGCCTAATAAGAGTTATACTGAGTTTAGTATTCGAGAACCGGAGCCTGTTAGTTTCAGTGTGGTGGTTATGGTGTGATGTGGGTAACGACGGTGGTGATATGGTAGTGAGGTTGTGGTGTGGTGGTAATGGAGTGACAGAGATGGTGGTTAAGTGGTTATGAACCGGAGATGTATGTATGTGGGTTTGTTTTTGAGAAAAAGAAAAAAAGTATAAAGTTTAAAACTTTCCAGCAAGAAAGAAAGAGAGATGTGACCGGAGATGTATGTCTCAGGTGACCACTGGAGATGTACGTATGTCTCAGGCTCTGTATATTCTGTAGATTTACAAGAAAGGATCGCGCGTCAGTTCAAAAAAAAAGAGAAAGGATCGCGCGTGTTTTATTATTGGGCCTAATTTGTGGCCCAATGTGCAGTTCTCACTTTAACAGGGGTCTCACTTGAATAGCCCTATATATATATATATATATAGGGTCTTGTTCTAATAGAAACTAACTTAGAATAGAAATTAGAAACTAAACCTAAATTAAATATTTCAAGCTAATCTAATGACCAAATTAGGGGTACCCTAATACAAAAAACGTTTAAAATTATTGGCTCTATTCAACAAAAAAAATTAAAAAATTAAAAAAAAAAGTTACTGTTCACGTGATGACGTGGCACGTGAACAATATTTTTTTTAAAATTTTTTATTTTTATTTTTATTTTTATTTTTGTTGAATAGAGCCAAGAATTTTATAAGTTTTTTGTGAAGGTACCCCTAGAAGGGCCATTAAAATAAATGAAATATAATTTATTTAGTGTAGGTTTGTAGTTTTTATTCTAAGGTTGGTTTCTATTTGAACGATAGCCTAGGCTAGCGTTAAAAAAAAACCAACCTTAGAATAGAAACTAGAAACCTACACTAAATAAATTATATTTCATTTATTTTAATGGTCACGCTAGGGGTACCTTCACAAAAAACTTATAAAATTCTTGGCTCTATTCAAAAAAAATATAAAAAATAAAAAATAAAAAGTTACTGTCCACGTGCCACGTCATCACGTGAACAATATTTTTTTAAAAAAAATTTAATTTTTTTTTATATTTTTGTTGAATAGAGCCAAGAATTTTAAACGCTTTTTTTATTGGGGTACCCCTAATTTGGTCTATATTATATATATATATGTGTGTGTGTGTGTGTGTGTGTGTGTATAATATAGTGTATTATGTTTATATAATATTTTTTTATTTATTAATTTTTTAATAATCTAATTATTTTAATACTATTAATTTAAGCCGCATTCAACTTAAAGTTACTATATATTTTCTTGTAATCTCGTCAACAGTATTTTTTCGTTCATAAACTATTAAGAGACTCAACTTATAAAGCATTCAAATCATTTTTTGACATATATATGTTACACATTACGAGATATATTTTTACTATTCATCTTTTAATGCAATGCACGGATTTCTATTGATATGTAATAAATTTTATTTTATGTTACAATTACATTTTTATATAATTATTATTTACAATATTTTATTTTAATTTTAACTTAAATGATTTAATAGAAATTTAATTAATGATATGCATGGTTTAAAACCTATATTATGATGGAATTCGAATCTTGAAATTTTAGTAAATTAATTTGATCATGTAATATATCTAATCATTAGATCTAACGGTTCTGTTTTTTACTAAAAATCTAACGGTCATTATTCATAGTATATAGATTTTTATTATATTTTGTTAGTGATTAGAAGATATGGTGTGATATTTTTTGGTATATATTAATTATTGCAAAATTATGTTTTAAATTAAAAGTTAACGTGTTTTAATTAGGAAAAAATATTATTTATTAGAATATATAAATTTAGAAAATTATATTAAATTTAATTATGTTTTATATAAAATTTATTGATATGGTTTTTCTTTTATTATACTATAAATTTTATTTAATATTACAATTATCTTTTTATATAATCACTTTTTTAATAATTTTTAATTTTAATTTAATATAATTTAATATACTCATGTTTACGAATTATACTAATATTTCCTTATTATAAATAATGTATATGGATTTTTTAATATATTTTATTAAATAATTGAAAAATATGTGTGATAAGATTTGTTTTAAATCAAAAAGGTAACATGTTTTAATTCGAAAGGAAATATTAGTGATTGGAAGATATGATACGATTGATGTTTTTAGGTGTTTATAAAAGGTAATATTTTCAACTAAAAGTAAATGTGAAAAAGGCAATAGACTAATTACTATTAATTATTTTATGTTATTATTTATTTTAGGTGTTTTAATAGTATAAATATATATGTAATATATTTTTCTTTTTAATGAAGGGTAAATAAGTAAATTCACGAAGTACCAGAAAACAGGTACCAAAACTTTTAATGTTTCAGCTTTTATATAAATGCACGGATTTTTTTTGATATGTAATAAATTTTATTTTATGTTACAATTATATTTTTGTATAATCATTATTTACAATATTTAATTTTAATTTTAATAATTTAACATTAATTTAATTAATGATATGCATAGTTTAAAACTTATATTATAAAATTTTTAAAATAAATATGTCGTTGATAGAATTCGAACCTTGAAATTTTAGTAAATTAATTTAATAATATAATATATTTTATCATTAGATCTTACGATTATGATTTTTTACTAAATGTAAAATCTAATAATCATTATTCGTAGTATGCATATTTCCATTATATTTTGTTAATGATTAGAAGATATGATGAAATCAATATGTAAATATCTACAAATAAATTAATGAACACAAAATTTTTTAATTTTAATATATAAATTGAAAATAAAATAAACTACTCCCTCTGTCCCACCCATTTGTTTACACTTTTTTTGTCACTTTCTAGCACGCATTTTAAGGTAGATTTTAATGATAGTTCAATAACTTATTTTTAAAATTTTCTTTTTCTGTAAAAAAAAATAGGATTGTTCTATTTTTATACAAAAAAAAAAGAAAATTTCAAAAATAAGTTATGGAACTATCCTTAAAATCCACCTTAAAATGAGTGTCAGACACCCTGTTTTGAAACGATAACAAATGGGCGGGACGGAGGGAGTATGTACTTATTTTTTACGTCGATTTTGTGTCACGTTTTTTTAGGACGATACCTGTTGTAATAAATACATATAGATAAAAAGGCACATTTGATTGAATTAATTAAAAGAAGATATTGAAATATTTTGATCAAGAACAATGAGAAGATAATAACGATAAATTAACAATTAACAGAAAATAATTAAAGAGGGAATGGTAAAAGTTCAAATCTTTTGTGTCAAGTTAAATGTGAAAAAGACAATCGACTAATTACCATTAATTATATTATTGATATGGGCTAAAAGTAAGCCCTAAAGACACATTTAATGTGGCATTAATTAGACCTAGAATGGTCAAAACGTGGGGCCCACCAGGTGGGCCCAAACCATATTTATAATATTAATTTCTTAATTAATATTAGGGGTAATAACCAGCTCAGCAATAAGAGTCAAACAAGGATATTACTCTTGCCTGACTTAGCCTCCAAGACACATATTTCAACATGGAAACTAGTTCCTACATACTAGGATCTGGAACCTTCTTCTAGGCGGTGACTTGCCCACCAAGTCACCTAACCCTACTACGATTCTAAGGCTTCTCAGCCTATATAAAGGGTCTGACCCCTCATTCTCAGAACTACGTCTTGGCTTGATTCTCAATAATGAGATACGTAGGCACTCTGTGAGGACCGATTAGTCCCGAACACGGAAACAGCCATTAAAGCACGAAGCTCCCTAACCCTAGCATTAAATACAATTCGTAACCTAGTTTTTATTCCACAACATTTGGCGCCGCCTGTGGGACAAAGACATCAACCATGGTTCAAACACGAAGAACAACGTTGACTACCACCGATCCTATTCCTCTCAGCTCTGCTCCGCCCACCACGGATCCGGTGCCCCCAACAACCGGGACGATCGTTTAACATCAAGTTTCTCAACCCCTAGGGACGACTTCCCATGTTGAGAGTACGTTACCTCCGATCGTCCACACAAATCCAGGGACTAATCCCCTTCAGATGGTGGTTTCTTCCTTGATTGTAGATCCCAACAACCCTCCACAAGGGGTCCAGATCCACACACGGATCTCCCCGTGAATACCAACCTAATGTATGGGCTACCTAACTACCCTCCTACTCAAGGAGCTGGATCAAGTGGTCATGCCCTGCATATCCGAGATCGAGAGTATAGTGACTACTCTGGTCCCTATACTGATGATTCATCGTATGATGATGATGATCGTGATGAAGCCCCGAGGAGGCGACGTGCTAGCAGAGAACCAAGAAGGAGAACACAAACTATCCATGATGGACCCCCTCTGACAGCTGCTGAGAGAATCAAGGCTCATGAGGCCGAGATTTTAAGGATAAAGGAAAATATTGCGAGAGAACAAGCTAGGTTGAATCAAACTCAGCCTCCTCCAACCTCGGGACCGATTCCCTTTATAGATCTGGAGAGGTCTTCAAGAAGGCAGAGAAGAGCTGACGCCCCAACCGGAAGAACAACGAGGGTGGAAACCCCCAGGAGCAACCCCAAGGATCTGATGCCACTTGGGGATCCTGATGATCCCACACCCCCGTTCACTGAGGAGGTGATGAATGCTCGTATCTCAAAGAAGTTTAAGATGCCGACAATTAAGGCTTATGATGGAATGGGTGATCCCGCAAACCACGTTAGGACATTCTCAAACGCACTGTTGTTGCAGCCTGCAAGTGACGCTTTGAAGTGCAGGGCGTTCCCTCAAACTTTGTCGGGCATGGCTCAAAGATGGTACAGCCAGTTGCCTGCAAACTAAATTGGCTCTTTCAAGGAGTTAAGTGCTGCCTTTGTTAGTCAGTTTATCAGCGGGAGAGTTCATGAGAAAAGCTCTGCATCTCTTATGTATGTGGTGCAAGGAAAGAATGAAAATCTGAGAGATTACCTCAAGAGGTTCACTAAAGAGACGTTGAATATCACTAATTTGGAGAATAAGGTGGCCATGGTAGCCCTGGAACACGGAACCACTGATCTATTCTTTAAAAGGTCATTGGCAAAGCATCCTCCTGAAAACATGGCTGAGCTCCAACAAAGGGCTGACAAGTACATTAAAGCTGAAGATAGCATGAAGAAAGAAGCCACAGTAAGTGGAGGAGGAGGTAACAACGACTCCAAGAAGCGAAAGCAAGACCAGGAGTATGATGACCAGGAGTATGATGCTAGGGACAAGTATCCCCGAACTAGCGAGGACTCCGACTATGCCCCTAAGAAGAACCGAGGACCAAGGTTCACTGAGTATGCAAGGTTGAATACTCCTAGGAGTCGAATCTTGTTGGACATTGAGAAGGATAAGGATTTCCGATGTCCGAAGCCACTCAGGGGTGATCCCGCAAAGAGAAACAAGAATCAGTATTGCAGATTCCACAAAGATGTGGGGCATGACACTAGTGATTGCAAGTAACTCAAAGATGAGATCGAGTTTTTGATTCGTAGAGGGAAACTGAGCCACTTCACTAAGGATGACGACCGTGGTAATCAGAGAAGAGAGTATGATAGGAGGGATGACGATCAAGATCGCAACCCACAACCCCGAGGGCCAGTAATCAATATGATCTCAGGAGGCCCGGCTGCGGCCGGCACAACAAGGAATTCTCGGAAGGCTTATGCCAAAGAGGTGATGCACATTGTGGGAGAAGCCCCGAAACGTGCTAGGACTGAAACAGTGATTGGTTTTGATGACTCAGACTTGGAAGGGGTGAAGTTCCCCCATGATGACCCGTTAGTTATAACCCCTATGATTGGGAACTCAGAAGTGAAACGAGTCTTGATAGACAATGGAGCTTCTGTTGATATTCTGTTTCATGATGCGTTTGTAAAGATGGGATACACCGACTCTCAGCTAACCCCAACCAATATGCCAATCTATGGATTTAATGGGGTAGAGTCCAAAGTTGAAGGAACTATTCAGTTACCCATGACTATTGGGCAATTACCTAAGGAGGCTACCAAGATGCTGAATTTTCTGGTGATTAAGGCATCCTCGACTTATAATGCAATCTTTGGAAGGACTGGAATTCATGCGTTCAAGGCTGTAGCCTCAACCTACCATATGAAAATCAAGTTTTCGACCAGGAATAGTGTTGGAGAACATAAAGGTGATCAAAAGATGGCACGAAGTTGTTATGTAGCCTCGTTAAGGCCTGACGGAGTCGGGGGTGTTTGTACTAAATCACGCAAGCGTACGTGGTCACAAGTAATATATAAGGTTAAGTCCAAATTCGTTCCCACAGGGATCAGGTTATGGTTCTATTTCAGTTTTGTACCTATGCAACAATGTATGGTTATTATGCACTGCTAAGACAAATAACAAGATTTTAATTAACTATAATTAACTAAGAAACAAATTAATAAAAATAAGAATTACTTAACTAATGAGAATTTAAATCTAATTACTTCTGCAAAAGAAAACATGGTATCCTAACTTCATTAAATACTTCCTTTAGAGATCATGCCTTAATCAATATATGTGATGGTTTTGATATCTGATCGGACAACACGAAACAAGTAAAAGTTTCCTCTGGGTATACTAGTACCGAACTACGCATGCATCCACAAAAGAGATAGAAGATGGGTAGACACCAATTATGTTTAGACCCTATATCTCTATAGAATTTGAAAACATAAAGGTTGAAGAACAAGTTATCCACATAGATCACATAGGGAAGCATAATATCTCTATTTACGCCACAAATCATGATGTTAAAACATCAACCTATCCTATACTAGCATGGCAAGTTCTAAATCTCAAGATCCACTCTCGTTTCGTAAGAGATTAACAAATTAGATGTTCATGATGCATCTAAACACATGAAACACAACCATACAAGGATATCAATAATTCATCACACACATATCAATAAAGAAATCAACTACTAAATTCCATAAATAAATCCGTTAGGACCCCATGACAACGATTAACTCATGATCGAACTTCTCATCGTCACGGGGTCTAATGAAAACATGATGTAAAACAAATACAATAATATAAATCTCTGGTGTGTGTTGTGTTCATCGTGGTCTTCTTTTTGTGTCCCCAAGAGGTGTATTTATAGCCCCAAGTGCCTCCTCAACCAAGTAATTACCGTCTTTGATTTAGGATAGAATTCCGGTAATTTTCCTTTCTTGAATGAAATAGAATTGCAATTTCCATGTATAAGTCTGATTCTAGAAGCTTCTGATCATCCAAGGTAATTCCACAATGATTAGAATTAGAAAACAATGCAATTTCCTTCTCAGAATGGGTTTCCAAAAGTTCTGGAATTTTCTGGCAGTGTCAGGTGCTCAAGACCACTTTAGAATGAAAGAGAATTCCGTTATCTTCGCGTGGACTGTAAGATCGCCCAAAACGGACTTGTAGAACTCAAGATATGGCCAAAACAAAAATCAGAAATTTTGGCTGATTTTCCCGCGCCCGCGCGCCCGCCGCGCGCTACTGTTCATTCCCGCGCGCCCGCGCCCGAAATCAGCACAAATTAGGCGTGGCCGCGCCCGACCTATTGTTCATTTGCTGATTTTGCTCTATTTTCTTCGTTTTAACTCCGATTTTCATTCCGTTTCTTCCGGCACTCTCGCAATTTGATGTACTTTCATTTTTTAAGCTCAAAACCCACCAATTAAACATGGAAAACATCATCCCACATCCGACTCTTATTCCTGCATAAATTCACTACAAACACATCAAAAACACCACATACTTGAGTCCAAGTACACCAATTTAAGCCGAATTGAAGCGATCCAAGTGGATATAAACTCCACTTATCAGGGGGGCAGGTCCTTCCGATTGAAGACATGAATGTCCGTAGTGATAAGGAGCACCAAGAAAGGCCAGTAGAGGAGATCACACATAAGCCTCGAACAACCATTAAGGCTAAGGCATCAATTGACTTCATGGTTCAATGTACCATTGGTAACCAAGAAATCGGGGGGCAAGAGGTAGTACCCCAAGCAGGAAGTGAACTTCAGAATGAGAATGATGAGACCAGAAGGAATGGTGGGCGCTCTATTTTGATGGAGTATCAAAAACAAAATCAAGTTAAACAAAATCAAGTGATGCAGGCCTAGTCTTGCAATGCCCCAATGGGCTCAAGTTATCCTAGTAGGACTTAGCTTCATCTAGTAGAAGCAGAATTAAGGTTCATTGAAACCATTGCAGAACATGTTGCTCCGAGTAGGACATTAGTACTCTATGTAAGGGTTGAACCCATTTCAAGTTATTAATGCAAGTTTGATTTCCATTCATTGATTGAGTGATTTTATTTATGTGCCGAGCACCCGATGAGTGCAAGTGAAGGATGACCGAGTACCGAAAATAAAAGAATACACGAATGGAAAAACAAATGCATAGGTGAAGATCCCGAAGGGTCAAGAGTTGGGTTACAACGCAACCAAGTAAGAGTTTAAGTCTGTAAAGGACCCTGGATAAAAGAAAAGAAGATAAAAGCCATATGCAACAGTCAAAGCCATGAAAGGCCGAGGATGCTAAGGACTAGCTACTCTTCAATACTTATTAAGTACTTGGATTAAGGATCCAAGGATGAAGGCCAATAGATAACCTTAAGCAAGGATTAAGAAGTTCAAGCAAGCTCTCATCTCAGAAGTTTAAAAGGCAAGAAGTCAACGGGATTGCATTTATCGGAATCAAAATCGAGGAATCAACCCGAATCCTAGGTTGAAGAACAGAAGATGTTAGCCATGAAGGCCAAGATTAGCCATGAAGGCCAAGGTTAGTTATGAAGGCCAAACTTGAGGGGGTCATGAACCTCCAATTAAGATCCAAAGGTTGAAACTTCGTGTTGACTTGAAAACCAATATGTAATTTTGAAAACCTCTTAGGGAAGGTTCAGGACCTCATGGGGCTAACCAGAAACCCCCTGGCCTTGGACCTGCAGCTCTGATAGATATTTCGGTGACTTAAAACACCATTGAGATTGAAAACCCTTGATTTCAAACTTTGGCGTTCAACCTTCGAACATCGACGTTCAACACCCAAGACCAAGACAAACATTGAAGCCATGACGGCCAAGCGAGCTGAGAAGTTACTTATATGGGAGCATCTTCGAAATAACCCCTGAAGGGCAAGTTGATAGCATTCTTGCAAGAAAATAGTGATGTGTTTGCTTGGACAGCAGCTGATATGCCAGGGATTGATCCCCAACTCATAACTCACAAGTTGAATGTTGATCCTGGTTGGAAGACAATAAAGCAGAAAAAAAGGAATTTTGCTCCTGAAAGGCAGGAGGCCATTAAACAAGAAGTTGACAAGCTCTTAGAGGCTGGGTTTAGTGAAGAGATTCAGTTTCCTGAATGGTTAGCTAACCCTGTTATGGTCAAGAATGCAAATGGGAAATGGAGGATGTGTATGGACTTCGCTGATTTGAATGATGCATGCCCGAAGGATTGTTTTCCTCTACCGAGGATAGACATGTTGATAGATGCCACAGCTGGACATGAGATGTTGAGCTTCATGGATGGGTTCAGTGGCTACAATCAGATTAAGATGCACAAGGATGACATCCCTAAGGTATCTTTCATAACTGACTTTGGTGTTTTCTGCTATCTTGTTATGGCTTTTGGTCTAAAGAATGCAGGAGCTACTTACCAACAACTGGTGAATAAGATATTCGCCCATCTGATTGGAAAAACCATGGAGGTCTATGTAGATGACATGTTAGTCAAGAGCCTATTCAAGGCAGATCACATGGAGAGGCATTCGAAGTGCCAAGGCACCATAAATGATGTTGAATCCAGCCAAATGTGTTTTTGGCGTTGAATCAGGAAAGTTTTTGGGTCTAATGGTTTCAAAGAGAGGAATAGAAGCCAACCCCGATAAGATCAAAGCAATATTAGACATGGAACCACCCCGTTCTGTGAGGGACGTACAGAAGTTAATTGGTAGGATGGCCGCTCTAGGGAGATTCATCTCCAAGTCTGGTGATAAGTGCTTGCCTTTCTTTCAAGCACTAAAAAAGGTGAAAAATTTTGAATGGACTGATAAAAGCCAAGAGGCCTTTGAACAATTGAAGAAGTACATGGCCGAAGCCCCGCTGTTGGCCAAGCCAAGTCCCGGAGAGACTCATTATCTGTACCTAGCAGTATCTGAACAAGCATTGAGTACCGTCCTCATTAAAGAGGAGAACAAGGTTCAGAGACCTATCTACTATGTGAGCAAGGTTTTGCATGGAGCTGAGTTGAATTACTCAACCATTGAGAAATTTGCATTTGCTTTGGTAACGGCCTCAAGGAAGCTACGACCATACTTCCAGTCGCACAAAATTGAAGTCCTGACGGACCAGCAGTTAAGGAACATATTGCATAGCCCAAAGGCCAGTGGAAGGCTAATCAAGTGGGTGATTGAGTTAGGAGAGTTTGATATCAAGTATAAGCCTCGGACAACCGTCAAGGCTCAGGCATTGGCTGACTTCGTGGTTAAATGCACCATTAACAACCAAGAAGTCAGGGGGCAAGAGATAGTAACTACCCCTGAGAAGGAAGATAAAGATGAAGAACTGGTAGCTGATCAGAAGGAATATTGGGTGCTCTATTTTGATGGAGCATCAAAAACAAAATCTAGCGGTGCAGGTTTAGTTTTGCAAAGCCCCGATGGGTTCACAGTTGAGTACGCTTTGAAGTTGGATTTTCCTACTACCAACAATGAAGCTGAATATGAAGCCTTGATAGCAGGATTGGGCTTGGCCAGAATACTGAGGGTCAAGAACCTCAAAGTTTTTGGAGATTCAAGACTGGTAGTCTCGCAAGTGAATGGTGAATTTGAAGCTAAGGATGAAACTATGACAAAGTATTTGAGAGTTGTAAAGGCTGATATGACTCAGTATGAGGAGCACATTCCAAGAAATGAGAACATTAAGGCCGATGCCCTATTTAAGTTCACCTCTTCTGAGATAGAAAATTATGCAGAGAGTTTTTACTTCCAGGTCCTGAAGACCCCACCATCGATTCGAAATTGGTAGCACCAGTTGATGAAAGCTAAAGGATAGACCCTCTCAAAGCTCATCTTGAGACTGGTTGGTTCCCTGATAATGCCTTGAACGCACAGAAATTGTTAGTGAGAGTGTTCAGATAAGAAGTCCTTTGTCATTCCATATTTAAAATCTTGAATCTCAAATCCCGACACAAAATTTAAGCCTCGATGGCCAACAAGGCTGTCTGCCTCCAATCGAGCTTGTCGTTTGAGTTTAAGGACTCGAACCAAGAGTCGTCAATCAAGTTGAGACCTAAGAAAGGTTATATGAGCATAAGAAAATAAGGTTGGAAACCTAGAATCAAGCTAAAGGGTTGAAAACCAACAAAGGCATACCAGGCCTAAAGTCAAGTGCTAAGGAGCAAGTGAACTACCTGAATGATCAACCAAGAAGGAAGACCTCCTCCATGAGAAACAAGGATGATGAAAGGACTAAAGAACTTCATCACAAGAATGAGAGTCAAGGGTTGATGATAACCTTAACACCAAGGATTCAGCAAACAAGTTAAAACCCGGAAGGTCACGAAGATTAAGAAACAAGTCGTTTGAGTTCAAGGTTCACGAAACCCTTCAAGGCATAGCAAACACCTCCATCAACATACCAAGACTGATTTTCAATTCTGAGCCAAGGCACGAACGAAGCCGAAGTTAAAATTTAGCACCATTTAGTGCCGTTAGTGTCGCTAGCACCGTTTAGTGCCGTTTAGCGCCGATTAGCGCCGTTTGAACACGGATGATTTTAGGTCCGAGATCCAAAATTTTAAGATCATGGATTATTTTAGATCCTAGATCCATGATAAAAGTTTGAGATCAAGATCAAGATCCTTGATCCTAGAAGACACGAAGGACCAAACTGACGACTTAAGATCAAGATCGAGGTTTTTGATCCTTAGGATCACGGATGATTTTGAATCCTAGATCCCTGACGACTTAAGATCAAGATCAAGATTCTTGATCCTTAAGATAATGAAGTCACGAATGACCAAGATAGTAACTTGAGATCAAGATCAAGATCCTTGATCCTCAAGACCACGGAGGGTTTTCACGTCCGGATCGTCTAGCCAACCGAGAGGCAATCGACCACGGCCGACCACTTTGGATTCGGGCTCTCCGGCCGACCACCTCCCGGAGGACCACCTCCCGGCCGACCACCTTGGATTCGAGCCCTCCGGCCGACCACCTCCCGGCCGATCACCTCTTGGCCGATCACCTCTCGACCGATCACCTTGGATTCAGGCCCTTCGGCCGACCACGAGCTGGCCCTAGATCCGGCCGATCATGGGTCAGTTCGTGGTCCTGAATCCTGACTTTTTCAGCGAACCTCGGATAGTTTTCAGACCTAGATCTCGACTTTTTCAGCGAATCTCGTATGATTTTCAGTGCTAAAAAGAAGTCGAGATTAACACCGTGTAGTGCTGTTTAAGCACCGATTAGTGCCTGTTAGCACAGTTTAGTGCCGATTAGCACCGTGTAGTGCTGTTTAAGCATCGATTAATGCCTGTTAGCACAATTTAGTGCCGATTAGCACCGTGTAGTGCTGTTTAAGCACCGATTAGTGCTTGTTAGCACAGTTTAGTGCCGATTAGCACCGTGTAGTGCTGTTTAAGCACCGATTAGTGCCTGTTAGCACAGTTTAGTGCCGATTAGCACCGTGTAGTGCTGTTTAAGCACCGATTAGTGCTTGTTAGCACAGTTTAGTGCCGATTAGCACCGTGTAGTGCTGTTTAAGCACCGATTAGTGCCTGTTAGCACAGTTTAGTGCCGATTAGCACCGTGTAGTGCTGTTTAAGCACCGATTAGTGCCTGTTAGCACAGTTTAGTGCCGATTAGCACCATGTAGTGCTGTCTAAGCACCGATTAGTGCCTGTTAGCACAGTTTAGTGCCGATTAGCACCGTGTAGTGCTGTTTAAGCACCGATTAGTGCCTGTTAGCACCAATTAGTGCCGTTTTGTGCCGTTTTGTGCCATTTAACATTGTTTAACACTGTTTAAACATTATTTAAGGGTGTTTAGCGTTGTGTAGTGCCGTTTAACACCGTTTAGTGTCGTTCAAACATCGTCGTAAATGCGTCGGTCGCTCCACGCTTTACATTAAGATGATATTGTTGAAAGTACTCACATAAGAGCAATAAACCCTGACCCAAGTCTCGGAAAGGCCGTTAAAACTTCAAGGAAAACCTGATCAGTTTTCCTAGAAGTTGAGGGGCAAATGATATGGGCTAAAAGTAAGCCCTAAAGACACATTTAATGTGGCATTAATTAGACCTAGAATGGTCCAAACGTGGGGCCCACCAGGTGGGTCCAAACGTGGGGCCCACCAGGTGGGCCCAAACCCTATTTATAATATTAATTTCGTAATTAATATTAGGGGTAATAACCAGCTCAGCAATAAGAGTCAAACAAGGATATTACTCTTGCCTGACTTAGCCTCCAAGACACATATTTCAACATGGAAACTGGTTCCTACATACTAGGATCTGGAACCTTCTTCTAGGCGGTGACTTGCCCACCAAGTCACCTAACCCTACTACGATTCTAAGGCTTCTCAGCCTATATAAAGGGTCTGACCCCTCATTCTCAGAACTACGTCTTGGCTTGATTCTCAATAACGAGATACGTAGGCACTCTGTGAGAACCGATTAGTCCCGAACACGGAAACAGCCATTAAAGCACGAAGCTCCCTAACCCTAGCATTAAATACAATTCGTAACCTAGTTTTTATTCCACAACAATTATGTTATTATTTATTTTAGATATTTTAACTGTATGGATATCGTATATATTTTTCTTTATAATGAAGGGTAAATAAGTAAATTCACAAAATACCAAAAACATATACCAAAAAATAGGTACCAAAATTTTTAATGTTTCGACTATTATATGACTAATTAATTAATTTTAATTTAATATAATTTATTATACTCATGTTTACGGATTATACTAATGTTTCCTTATTATAAACAATGTGTACATATTTTTAATATATTTTATTAATAATTGAAAATATGGTATGATATTTTCGGGTATGTATTAATGATTATAAAATTAGTTTTAAATTAAAAAGGTAACATATTTTAATTCGAAAGGAAATATTAATGATTAGAATATATGTTACGATTGCTGTTTTTAAATGTTTATAAAAGGTAATATCTTCACTTAAAAAGTAAATGTGAAAAAAGATAATCGACTAATTACCCTTAACTATACTATGTTATTATTTATTTTAGGAGTTTTTATAGTATAGATATCGTATATTTTTTTTTATATTGAAGGGTAAATAAGTAAATTCACGAAGTACCAAAAAACAGGTACCAAAACTTTTAATGTTTCGGCTTTTATATAATAGTATAAATATTTGGATGATGGATGCGCTTATTTAAAATTATTTACATTTTCCTTGACATTTGATTAAATATAGTGTTCTAGTTAATAAATTATTGTTTCAAAAAAACATGTTGATAAATAATTGTATAAATAAATTGAGACCCGATTAAAACTCGAACCGAATCGAAACCCAACGAATCGGGTCTGGATCTAGGAATTCGGGTTTCAATCGTGTCCCGGTCCGGATTTAGGTCCAACATATATATTTGGGTCCGGTTTTTATTTTCACAAAACCCGAACCGACCAACCCGATTGCCATCTCTACTTATTTTTAAATTACAGTAAAATTTAAATACTCGCGTACTAATATTGATAGAATATATTATATATATATTTTATAGGATTTTATTCCCACATTTATTGTGCTTTTGCGAAGAATTGTGTTGATTTAATTAGTTTTAATTGAGTTTGTGCAGGAAATAATTATTTGCCAAGTTGGAAGAAACCGAGCTTTATTTAATGTTTTCTGTGATTTTTAGCTCGAGGAATTAATTTGGTGAATTTACGAGGAGAAATGAATAATTATTGGTTCGTTGTTTAGAGTTTTTGGAGCTTTTTCCAGGAGGCAACAGGCGCAGGAGCGCGGGAAGAAGGTGCAGGAGCGCGCCTTCTTTACTGACCTAAAGGCGCAGCTGCTCAGTTAATAGGCGCAGGTGCGCTATGCTGATTCTGTTAAACTCGCGCAGGTGCGCGGGCGAACGGCGCAGGAGCGCGGGAAATGCATGGGATGCGCATCACCATCATGCGTATCAGCGTGATGACGTGGCGCTACAGTAGCCGCGGCAGTTCTGTTTGTGCGGAAAATTTAGAATAAAAGTCAGATTTCTCCTATTTGTAATGGTATTAGAAAAGATTAGCTGGGCCTAATGATTTGGGTCAATATTTTTAGACTTGTGACATTATAAATACACGGCTAGATCCAATTTTTGGGGATCGAATTTTATTTAGGAAAAATATTATTATACACAACTTTGTAAACACTTTTTCTTCTGGAGATTTTTGGGAGAATATTTATTTTCTTTGAAGATCAAGATTAAAGGTTTTTCTTCTATTCTTATAATTATGTGTTCAATTATTAATTCTTGTTTTATTAATTCAATCATGAGTGAGTAGATAATTAATCTAGGGTTAAGTAGAACCCTAGTTATGATTGATGTGTGATTTTTCCAATTCCCCCAATTTAATTGTTAAATTGCTCTTGCTTATTGAGTTGTTTTAATTAGCAATTACAAATCAGACGTGATTATGTGTATTGTTTGAACCAATATCTAATTATCAACGAGAGTTGGATTAGATGGTTGTGATTTATCCAGTAAGAACATGAAATTCTCCATGAGAATAGGTAGAATGGATTGTTAGGAATTTAGGGTGCTGTAATTAATGTCTCTAAATTACATGATACCATGAGAATAGGCTTGATTGTATTTTAAGAGAAGCCATTAATACTCGAGAGAGGTTATTGGTATTTATAGGGCGCATCTTTCCTGTTGAGCAGCGTACGATTAATTGGGGAGGGAATTCACAATTGCATTAATTCATGCTAGTGGGGATACTTAATTCTGGATGTTTTAATATTTGATTTATTACAAACGCAATTCTCTTAGTATAATTTAGTTTAATAAATTCTCAAAATTTATTGTGTTACTTGCTTAGCCGAATTAATTCAAAAACAACTGGTGATTGACACTTTTGTCTCTGTGGGTTCGACTCTGACTTACCCTACTACATTGTTAGAAGGAATTGTTAGAATTTATTATTTGATAGGCACGCGACGGCCTTGTTAAATTTTTGGCGCCGCTGCCGGGGAACAAAGCAGTGTTAGATTAGTTAATTTTGAATTGATTTAGCTAAGTATTTTAGTTGAGTTGCTTCGGCTATTATTCCCTTGTTATTTGATTATTGTGTCTAGTTCTCTTGTTGCATGCACCCTCGAAGTTCAGGTACTGAAAACTTAATTGAAATTGATCCTGAAATTGAAGCTACAGCAAGAAGGCAAGAAGGCAAGCAGGCAAGCGTAGGAAAAACAAGGATAAGGAAATTATGACTGATACAACAGCTAAACCTCTCAGGGAGCATGGTATGCCAGATGCTACAGGAATACTCTCCAGTATTGTCAGACCAGCAGTCACAGCTACACACTTTGAGCTCAAGCCTCAGTTCATCCAATTCATCTCCAATGATTCTTTCGCAGGACTGTCCACTGAAAATCCTGTTGATCATCTTGAGAGTTTTCTTGAAAAGTGTGATACAATAAAGCTGACCAATGTTAGTGATGATGCTATAAAGCTGCGCTTATTTTCATTCTCTCTTCGAGATACAGCAAAAGTTTGGTTGAAAGATGAAGGACCAAACACGTTCACTACTTGGGATAGTCTTGCAAAGGCTTTTCTACTAAAATTCTTCAGTCAGAAGAAGACCTCTAAGCTCCGGAATGAGATCTCTAACTTTCGTCAAGATGATGACGAGTCACTTCATGATGCTTGGAGAAAATTTAAGCGACTTCAGAGACAATGCCCTCACTATGGAATTCCTGACTGGTTGTTGATCCAAACATTCTATAATGGGTTGACACAAGAGTTCCGAAACTTTGTTGATGCTTCTTCTGGTGGTTCTATTATGAAGAAGAGTACTGAGGATGCGAAAGCTTTGTTAGACGAGATAGCGTCTAATGATAATTATCCATACAGTGATCGAAATCATCCTAAGAAAGGTGGTAAGTATGATGTTGATGCTCTAACCATGTTGAATACTACTATGCAGGCTATGGTTAAAAAGATTGAGCAATTGGATGCCAGAAGCACTTCATCTACTGTTGCTTCATGTGAGATATGTGGTGTTGTTGGACACACCAAACTTGCTTGTCAATATAATCCTTCTGGAATGACAGTTGAGCAGGCTAATGCTCTTTACAATCAGAATCAGAGGCCGCAGTATAATCCTTACTCCAACACGTACAATCCAGGTTGGAGAGATCATCCAAATTTCTCCTACAGGAACAATCAGGGTCAAGGACAATCTTCATAAAATAATTTTTCTCAGCCTCCTGGTTTTCAGCAAGCTCAGCCGCAGAAATCCAACTTGGAAAGTCTTATGGAAGGATTTATCTCTACTCAATCGAAGAAGAATGAGCACTTCGATTCAAGCATCAATGAGATAAAGGCTCACAACAAAATGATGGAAAACACGATCACTCAAATTTCTCAACAGTTGAGCCAACTTAATAAGTCTTCAGGCCAACTTCCTGGCCAAACTGAGCAACCGTCAAGGGGCCATATCAATGCTGTAACTTTGAGAAGTGGTAAAGAATTGAAGGAGCCGGAATTGAAAGTGAGCAAAAATGTTGTGAATGCTAAGGAAGGTGAAGAGGAGATAGCAATTGAGAAACTGGTAGACCTAGAGGTTGGAGAGAAAGAAACCAAAGAATCAGAAGCTGTTCCTCTTAAACCATACGTGCCACCAGTTCCTTTCCTACAAAGGTTGGCACAAGCAAAGCTAGAGAAGAAGTATGGTAAATTTCTGGAAATCTTGCAGAAGCTACATATCAATATCCCATTCATGGATGCTATTACTGAGATTCCATCTTATGCAAAATTCCTTAAAGATATTTTGCCAAGGAAAAGAAAAATTGAAGAAAGCTCTACCATCTCATTAACGGTAGAGTGCAGTGCCATCTTGCAAAATGATCTTCTGAAGAAGTTAACGGATCCAGGTAGCTACTCTATTCCTGTTCAGCTTGGGGATGTCGAAATTAAAAGAGCTTTGTGTGATCTTGGAGCAAGTGTCAGTTTGATGCCTTTGTCGATTTGTGAACAGCTTCAGATGGGTGAACTGAAACCCACACGCATCTCTCTACAACTGGTAGACAGAAGTGTTAAATTTCCACTTAGAATTCTTGAAGATGTGCCCCTTAAGGTAGGAAAGTTTTATATTCCATGTGATTTTGTTGTCATGGAAATGGAAGAAGATGCAAATATTCCTATCATTCTTGGGAGGCCTTTCTTAGCAACAGCTGGAGCTATCATTGACATGAAAAATGGAAGGATTTCTTTTGAGGTAGGCGAAGAGAAGATGGAATTCAAGCTGCAAAGCACAATGGGACATCCTTCTACGGATGAGTTTGTGAATAGGGTGGATGCACTAGAGGAAGTGATCGACATGAAAGCCAAAATTCTTTTATCTGAGGATCCACTTCAAGCTGTTCTTGAGGGTAATGTTGATGAAGAAAATGGAGAGTGTCAGGGTTACGAGAAGCTTTTGGATGCAGCACCTACATATAAGCATGAACATTCTAATGTGCTACAGCATGAGGAAGTTAAGGAGAGTTCCACGCCTCCTAAGGTAGAACTGAAACCACTACCTACATCTTTGAAATACGTGTTTATGGGCCCTAATGAATCATATCCTATTATTGTTAATTCTGAGCTTGATGACATTCAAATTGAGCAGTTGCTCACGGTCTTGAGAAAATATAAAAATGTTATTGGGTATTCCATTGATGATATCAAGGGCATTAATCCATCATTCTGCATGCATAAGATTATTTTGGAAGATGAGCAAGCTTCTTCTATTGAGCCTCAACGGAGACTCAATCCTAATATGATGGAGGTGGTCAAAAAGGAGGTGTTAAAACTTCTTGATGCAGGTATAATCTATCCTATCTCTGATAGCAAGTGGGTCAGTCCGGTGCATGTTGTTCCAAAGAAAGGAGGAATGACCGTGGTGAAGAATGATAAGGGTGAGATGATTTCTACTAGAACTGTTACAGGGTGGCGCATGTGCATTGATTATCGAAAATTGAATAAGGCCACAAGGAAAGATCATTTCCCTCTCCCTTTTATTGATCAAATGCTTGAAAGGTTGGCAAAACATTCTTACTTCTGCTTCTTAGATGGATATTCAGGATTTTTCCAGATTCCTATCCATCCGAATGATCAAGAAAAGACAACTTTTACATGTCCCTATGGTACATTTTCATACCGCAGAATGTCGTTTGGTCTATGTTGTGCTCCTCCCACTTTTCAACGATGTATGATGGCAATTTTCTCAGATTTCATTGAAGACATTATGGAGGTTTTTATGGATGACTTCTCAGTTGGTGGAACTTCTTTTGACATATGCTTACGTAACTTGGAGAAGGTGCTTCATAGATGTCAAGAAGTTAATCTTATTCTCAATTGGGAAAAATGCCACTTTATGGTACAAGAGGGAGTTGTTCTGGGTCATGTTGTGTCAAAAAGAGGCATTGAAGTTGATAAAGCCAAGGTCGAGGTTGTTGAGCGCTTACCACACCCAACTTCAGTCAAGGGGATAAGAAGTTTTCTGGGTCATGCTGGATTCTATCGCCGTTTCATCAAAGATTTTTCGAAGATTGCTCGACCTCTTACCGAGCTCTTGGGTAAGGAGGTACCTTTTGTGTTCACTGATGCTTGTGTTGAGGCTTTTGAAACATTGAAGAAAGCTCTTGTCTCTGCTCCAATTATACAACCACCGGATTGGAGTCTACCGTTTGAGATCATGTGTGATGCTAGTGATCAAGCTATTGGTGCAGTCCTAGGCCAAAGGAAAGATGGGAAGCTACATGCTATATATTACACAAGCAAGACCTTGGATGGTGCTCAGATTAATTATGCCACAACGGAGAAAGAATTGCTAGCAGTGGTGTATTCTATGGAAAAATTTCGATCCTATCTCGTTGGTTCGAAAGTTATTGTTCACACTGATCATGCAGCTTTGAGATACTTGATGAGTAAGAAGGATGCTAAACCTCGTCTGATTCGTTGGATTTTGCTTCTTCAAGAATTTGATTTAGAGATTAAGGATAAGAAAGGGGCTGAGAACGTGGTTGCTGATCATCTTTCACGCCTTACTCTTGATACGGATGATGGTAAATCTACTCCGATTGATGATTCTTTTCCTGATGATCATCTACTTTCTCTTGCAAGTCTAGAGGTTCCTTGGTATGCTGACATAGCTAATTTCTTAGCTAGTGGAACTGTTCCTCATGGTTACTCATCGCAGCAGAAGAAGAAATTTTTCTATGATATGAGGAAGCACTTTTGGGATGATCCGTTTCTCTATAAATCTTGTGCAGATGGAGTCATTAGAAGATGTGTTCCGTAAAATGAGATTGCTTCTATAATCTCACATTGTCACGATTTGCCAAGTGATGGTCATGCAAGTACTACAAAAACTGCTGCAAAGATTCTTCAATGCGGTTTTTATTGGCCAACTCTCTTTAAAGATGTCCACCAGTATGTTCATTCTTGTGATCGTTGTCAAAGAACCGGAAATATTTCAAGACGCAATGAGATGCCTCTCAATGGCATTCTTGAAGTGGAACTTTTCGATGTTTAGGGAGTAGATTTCATGGGACCATTCCCTCCATCTTTTAAGAACAGATATATCTTGGTAGCTGTGGACTACGTCTCAAAATGGGTTGAAGCCATTGCATCTCCCACAAATGATGCTCGTGTTGTGAGCAAGTTCTTTAAGAAGACGATTTTTCCTAGATTTGGAGTGCCAAGGATTTTGATTAGTGATGGAGGAAAGCATTTTCTTGAAAATCGTTTTGAGGCCATGTTGAAGAAGTATGGAGTTTATCATAAGGTGGGACTTTCTTATCATCCCCAAACCAGTGGTCAGGTGGAGATCTCTAACCGTGAAATAAAGAATATCTTGGAGAAGACAGTTGCAAAATCAAGGAAGGATTGGTCTATGAAGCTTGATGATGCACTTTGGGCTTATAGAACTGCGTTTAAGACACCAATTGGGACAACTCCGTATAGGTTGGTTTATGGAAAAGCATGTCATCTTCCCGTTGAGTTGGAGCACCGTGCATTTTGGGCTATCAAAGGTCTGAATTTTGATATGTTAGCAGCGGGTGAGAAGAGACTTCTACAACTTAATGAGCTAGATGAGCTTCGTTTTGAGGCTTATGAAAGTTCTAAGCTTTACAAAGAGAAAACAAAGAAGTGGCATGACAAAGGGCTGTTACGAAGAGAATTCAAGGAAGGGGAGTTAGTTCTTCTATTCAATTCGAGGTTAAGACTTTTTCCTGGAAAACTTCGTTCTAGGTGGTCGGGTCCGTTCAAGGTACGCAAGGTTTTTCCCTATGGTGCAGTTGAATTGATGAATAGCCATGGAGAGTCATTCAAGGTGAATGGGCAAAGAGTAAAGCACTATAGAGCTGGTGAACCAATTAATGAGGAGGTGGATATTCTGTTATCTACTCCTTCTGCAGAATGATTGATGAGTCGGTGTCGGGCTAACGACGTTAAACAAATGCGCTACTTGGGAGGCAACCCATGGATTCTGTTTACTGTGAAGGACTGGTGCACTTCATGCTTCGGCATAGGGGAGTATTTCTTTCCTTCTTGTTATTAGTTGATATTCTTAGTATTGTGCCATTGAGGACATTGCCACATTTAAGTGTGGGGATGTGCTTTGTTGTAGTAGTATATGTTAAAAAAAAATTGAAAAATTTGAAAAATACCAAAAATAATTCTAGTCATGTGAAGTTTACTTGTTTAATGCACCCATGCATGCTGTTAGAAATCTTGTGTTTATGGATGCTTTTGATTGAGAAGTGATATGTGATGTTCTTGTGCACACACTTACACTAGCATGTTGAAACTAGTAGACTTATTGAAGTGGTAAAGGACTAGAATGACATGAATATGTGCAAGATAATTTGGTCTATATGCTTTGAGTACAAGTAGGTACGTTAGAGAGACATCTATTTGGGATTGATTGTGCTTTTACACACCAAGCGAGTTTTGAGCCTATATGCATATCTTTTGCATGATTTTTCGTTTGCTTGAGTGTCCACTTGTTATTTGCATTGCTAGCACGTGTTTGAGGTCTTTCTTGAGATGCATGACATTAATTGATGACAACATGATAAAGGCAATAGGTTAACCTTATATTTCCATATTACCAAACCTTTTATACATGATCCATTAGTTAACCCTTTGAGCCTAATCTTGTTCTTTCGGTGACACACCATGTACTTGCCTATATCCTTTTATTGTATTGGCCTTACATTAATTTTGAACCTAATTGTCAAAGGCTAGTATTGTTCTTAAGGGAGTGATAAGGTGTGCATGAAGGGGGGTATTGATGATCATAACTTTGGGGAAATTTTGAGTTTGGTTGGTAGCTTGTTAGTCGAAGTTTGAAATCTTATCTTACGGATCATTGCTCTTGTTATTCTTTAGCTCTCGTATAAAAAAAGAAGAAGAAAAAAAGTAAAAAAAAAGAAAAAAAAAGCAGAAAATAAATACGAGAGCAATACTTATTCTTTGTGATCCTAGTTTGATTCGACTAGTCAAGTGGTTGTAATAAAAGTTCAAGTGTGGGGATGAAAGTATGGGAGTTGTTAATTTCATTGTTAGGTACTAGCTTTTGACTTAACCTTCTTTGGCTTTACTTGACATACCTTGTCCCTAGCCCCATTACAACCCTAATAAAAGACCTTTTGATTGTCATTGATTGTGTAAGTTGTGTTGAGGGTTAGATTGATACCACGAGTAAAGCATGTTTATGATATTGATGGAGTTGAGTGATACACTTACCACCTTGTTTGGAGTGAATATCTTTTGTGAGTGAACGGTGAGTTTTTGCTTTTGCATAGGAGATCCCAGGTTGTGTCTTGATAATGTGCTCTTGTGTGCCTAGCATGTTTACCAACGGTTTTTGCATTTGACATGGAATTCTATGATTTTATTCATGTGAATTGAGTAGACTATGTGGATACTTGCACTTTAGACACCAAGGCATTGCATATTCATTTTGATTCTTGAGTTGATATGGCATGAGAGGACTTTGTGTGTGTGGTGTTGTGTTGATAGGTGAATTTTTGCATGAGCTAGATGGATTTTGTGGGTATATTCGCTATAAGCCCTCACGAGACCTTACTCGTCCACTAGGGCTACCTAGGGGTTTAAAGGACTTGTTGCATATGTTAAATGCAACCGTGATCACCTACGGAAGTGGTACTAATTAGTTAGTGTAGTTTTTATTTTAGTTTGCACGAGGACGCGCAAAGTGCTAAGTGTGGGGATATTTGATAGAATATATTTTATATATATTTTATAGGATTTTATTCCCACATTTATTGTGCTTTTGCGAAGAATTGTGTTGATTTAATTAGTTTTAATTGAGTTTGTGCAGGAAATAATTATTTGCCAAGTTGGAAGAAACCGAGCTTTATTTAATGTTTTCTGTGATTTTTAGCTCGAGGAATTAATTTGGTGAATTTACGAGGAGAAATGAATAATTATTGGTTCGTTGTTTAGAGTTTTTGGAGCTTTTTCCAGGAGGCAACAGGCGCAGGAGCGCGGGAAGAAGGTGCAGGAGCGCGCCTTCTTTACTGACCTAAAGGCGCAGCTGCTCAGTTAATAGGCGCAAGTGCGCTATGCTGATTCTGTTAAACTCGCGCAGGTGCGCGGGCGAACGGCGCAGGAGCGCGGGAAATGCATGGGATGCGCATCACCATCATGCGTATCAGCGTGATGACGTGGCGCTACAGTAGCCGCGGCAGTTCTGTTTGTGCGGAAAATTTAGAATAAAAGTCAGATTTCTCCTATTTGTAATGGTATTAGAAAAGATTAGCTGGGCCTAATGATTTGGGTCAATATTTTTAGACTTGTGACATTATAAATACACGGCTAGATCCAATTTTTGGGGATCGAATTTTATTTAGGAAAAATATTATTATACACAACTTTGTAAACACTTTTTCTTCTGGAGATTTTTGGGAGAATATTTATTTTCTTTGAAGATCAAGATTAAAGGTTTTTCTTCTATTCTTATAATTATGTGTTCAATTATTAATTCTTGTTTTATTAATTCAATCATGAGTGAGTAGATAATTAATCTAGGGTTAAGTAGAACCCTAGTTATGATTGATGTGTGATTTTTCCAATTCCCCCAATTTAATTGTTAAATTGCTCTTGCTTATTGAGTTGTTTTAATTAGCAATTACAAATCAGACGTGATTATGTGTATTGTTTGAACCAATATCTAATTATCAACGAGAGTTGGATTAGATGGTTGTGATTTATCCAGTAAGAACATGAAATTCTCCATGAGAATAGGTAGAATGGATTGTTAGGAATTTAGGGTGCTGTAATTAATGTCTCTAAATTACATGATACCATGAGAATAGGCTTGATTTTATTTTAAGAGAAGCCATTAATACTCGAGAGAGGTTATTGGTATTTATAGGGCGCATCTTTCCTGTTGAGCAGCGTACGATTAATTGGGGAGGGAATTCACAATTGCATTAATTCATGCTAGTGGGGATACTTAATTCTGGATGTTTTAATATTTGATTTATTACAAACGCAATTCTCTTAGTATAACTTAGTTTAATAAATTCTCAAAATTTATTGTGTTACTTGCTTAGCCGAATTAATTCAAAAACAACTGGTGATTGACACTTTTGTCTCTGTGGGTTCGACTCTGACTTACCCTACTACATTGTTAGAAGGAATTGTTAGAATTTATTATTTGATAGGCACGCGACGGCCTTGTCAAATATATTCTCGGCCTTGTCGATATTTCGGGCCATTTTTTTCAAAATCAGTATTTTGGGCAAAAACTTGTGAAAAATAGGCATTTTGGTCATTTTCTCTTTTTTTTATCTTTTTAAATTAAAAATAATATTTAAATTTTTATGCAGTTTTTTTTTTTTAAAAATATGTTATAAAACTATCATTTTTATATACCTTAAAATACACGTAAAAAAGTAGAAAAAAACTGATACTTTTGGAACGGTGGAAGAAGTACGTAATAATCCAATTTTTTATTTTATTTTTTCTGATCATGCTGCATAGTATGTTTCACGTATTTGCATGTTTGAGCAATTGATTTCCATGAGCTGTGCACCAGTATGACTCGACATTCTATAGGAGTAAATATTTTTGAAAAGGAATTGACTTTAGTATAGTCCCAATAGTTTAGAAGTACTCCCTCCGTCCCACTCATTTCTATACACTTACTATTTTGGGGTGTCCCATCATTTCTATACATTTCAAAAATAGTAAAGTTTTAATAATAAAAAACACTATTACACCCACTAACTTTCCTTCACTATCTCAAATCTATAATATAAAACACTATTACATCCACTACTTTCCTCCACTATCTCAAATCTATTATTAAATATTAATAGGTCCCACCACTTTACCCACTTTTTATCTAACTTTACTAATTTTTTATACATTTTCTTGGTCTCCGTGTCCAAACCAAACGTATATATATCACTGGGACGGAGGGAGTAAATGAATTGAGTTGACGCTATGCAGAGTTAAGTCTACCCATGTGAATTGAGATGACTCTACAGTCAGTGTCAGTCTACGGTCTACCCATGGCCGGGCTTCCCGGCGCAAATGAATGCATCTAGCGAAAATTTTTTTCTGTATTTGATTTTTCTGCACATAATTTTAGTTACTTTGATTTTATATTAGAAATTATTATTTTTTAATTTTTCTTTTTTTGAATAAAAATATAATATTTAACTTTTATTTAGAAAAATAATTAAAATAATAATAATTTTAACTACATAATCAAAGCACCTAAAATTACGTGTAGAAAAGTCAAACGCCTGATATAATGGATAAGAGAGAATATTAATCTAAAAATAAGTGTTACGAAAGGCTACATAAAGAAGTGGCATTGCTAACCTATATATTATTATTTTTATTGAATAATTTTATTATTTTAATAAATTTTTTATAGAATAATTTATTTTTAATTATTTAATTTTTTGCTATATAACCTCTTATTATATTGTAATCGATAACAAATTTTATTATAATAAAACTCTATTTTTCTCTCTTCATTCCATATTTTATCAGGTTGATCATTTGATCGGTTGATTGAGAGTTGAATGTGATTTGTTCCGCATATATGTTGGATTTTTTAGATATATATTTTTTTTCGTTCCTTCGTCTTTTTCTTCCCACCGGTTATTATATTTTTAGGTAAAACTTTGTTTGGGTTTCAATCTGCTGGTTTGATCTTAGATTTGGATAAAGTTTGTTGAATACGGTTTGGATTCGATTCTTGTTTTATGTCAGATTTGGATTTTGAATTGGTTTGGCTTGGTTATGGGATTTGATTTTAGATTCGAATATAATCTGTGGATTTAGATTCAGTTTTGGTTTCAGTATTATTATTTTTTATGGTTGCAATTTGTTTGGATTTTTCCTTTTTGTTCGTTGGTTGCAAATTTGTTTGACTTTTGAAAATGTTTCGATTGATTATTTGATGACATGGATGATTCTTCTTTTTGCTAATTGGATTTCTTGTTAACTCTCATTTTGGTTCGAATATACTTTGATTTTGCAATTATTTTGGTTGATTTTTGAAGACATGGATGATTTTCTTTTCTTGGTTTCTCGATTTTGAATTGGATACACTTGAATTGTTCTTTTGTTTATGTTTACTACCGGATGACATGAATCCTTTTTTTTCTTTTCTCTATTGTTTTGTGGGCGCAACTCTCAACTTGTATAGAAGTGTTGCACTCGTTTGGATTCATGATTTCGTTTCTTGGATTCGTTTAGATGCTCTTATTTTGTGATTGCACCTTTGAATTTGTTTGGATACATTGCTCAATTTCTTGTTGACGTCTCGATTAACCCTTGTCAGTTTGAGGGGATGTTAACATATATAATATTATTATTACTATATAGTTCCATTATTGTAGTAGTTTCTTTTAATGAGATAATTTTCCTTATTATTATTTAGTTGTTGACCATATAAACTTTCCTTATATTATAATCGATAACAAGTTTCATTATAATAAAATCCTATTTTTCTCGTTTCTCTCCATGCTTTATCAAGCATAACATTTGTCCGGTTCTTTGCTTCTGCTTTGTCTTTCTCTCATTTGTTTTCTTTCAGTGCTGCTTTTGTCTTGTTTGTCTACAGCTTCTAGGTTTCTAGGTCAGACCTCCCTTTGGGACTGTCTCTTTTTTGTGGCCTTTTGGGTTTGTAAGGTAGTTTGGGCTTCGGTTTTTGGCACCGAAGTGTTTCCAACCTTTCAATGAAATTCTAATTATATAAAAAAAACATTTCGAAGTGATGTTTCAATTTTTAGTATTGTAATATATAAGTTAATTAGTAGTATTTATTTTTAATGAATTATGAGATGAGAAGAAATTAAAATTGCGCGTAATAAAATAACTTAATTGATAAATATTAATTTTTATCATCTCAAATTTTGAATTCGATTTTAAGTTCTTTTGAGATTTATTATAATTTATTTAATTTATAAAACATACAAATCCAATTATTTAAAATTGAATCAACTAAACTCTAGATCTAGACTAAGAAAGTGATGTCTTAAATTTAAATCCCCCGATAAAAAGAAAAATATTACTATTAGACTCATATTTACATATTATAATTTCATAAACTTTTGTTCCTAATTGTATCTTTTTTCTTCTACAGGGAAAAATAATTATTTACAGCAAATCAATGCAATGACCTTCCTCAAGTTCGAATTTATCATGATATTTGCAAGTATGAATTGTATACGTTTTAGGACGATGGGACGAACCGACAATCGAAAGTATGATCTTAAGTTCGAATTTGCCATGATATTTGCAAGTATGAATTGTACAAGTTGTAGAACGAAGGGATGAACCGACAATCGAAAGTGACTTTCTCAAACAATAAAAATATAAGGAGCATGTGATTATCGCCAGAGCTCATATTGTATAACGCAAGATTGTTCAATATATATGGGCATCTAATATATATGGACATCTGTACCTCTAATCTTAGTTGGTGTAATTGATGGGGTATGAACACTGGACTATTACCGATTTTTTATGTGCGCAAGTCAATTGTGATGCTACTATTTTCAGGTATGTTGGTGTTGACTGAATTGCTCGGCAAATTTTTGTAATCATTTTTATTATCAAGACTAGTTATACTTTATTTGTTAAACGATCTGAAAACAAAACGCTATTTGGTTAACTCATTTATTTGTTTCTCAATTATTATCAGTTCGGAAATTTGTATTGATTGTGTTTCAATGTTTTAATAAATACATTAAAATTTGTTCATAAAAAAAATGAGGTTCAATATACCATCTAAATAATTAAACATCTATCATTATTCGTTACTACTATCAAACAAAACCCAGGATGATCAATTAACAATAGCTCGTGATCAGTGAAACTATATACAAATAAAAAAATTAACTTAATTTCTCCAACAACGACTACAATTTATTTAATTTCAATGTAATGGGTCTCAAACAATGTTTTAAAAATCGCTAGGCAGGTCTAGGCGGTGAGCCTACCTTCTAGCGATTAATCGGCTAGACGATAATTAATCGGAATGATTAATCAGAACATTAATCGGATGTATTAAAATATTATTTTTTATATAATTTAATTTTAATATTTAAAAATATATTTTATATAAGTAAAAATGTAAATATCTTCATTTTATTATTAAATATGATGAGTGAATTTACCCTTTCATGTGTAAAGTATATTTTTTTTGTTTAAAAAAATTTATATTTTTAAAGTTTTATTCTTAATTTGACTGTTTTTTTAAAATTTGACCGATTAATCGCCGCCTAATACCGCGTAGGTCGATTAATCGCCGCCTAATCGATTATTCCCGCCTAATCCCGCCTAATTTCGCCTAGGCCCGCCTAATCAAGAAAACGCGTAATGATCGATTTTTACAGAATTTAGGCATTTAATTTCAGGCCGCCTAGCGCCTAGGCGGCCGATTAATCGCCGCCTAGGCCGATTTTTAGAACACTGGTCTCAAATCATATACTCCCTCTGTCCCTCTCATTTCTTTACATAAAAAACAGCGTGTTTGACATGCATTTTAAGGTGCATTTTAAGGATAGTTCTATAACTTATTTTTGTTATTTTTTTTTTGTATAAAAATAGAATTGTTCTATTTTTATAAAAAAAAAAGAAAATATCAAAAATAATTTATAGAACTATCCTTAAAACACCTTAAAATACGTGCCGAAAATTGGTCCACAAATATGAAGAATTCGGAGGGACGAAGGGAGTAGTAATTATTATATTCCTGTGTTGCTAGTAGCTTAGAAAAATAGGAATTAGGATAGATATTCAATGATAAGGACGGTAAAAATTTGAGATTTAGAATTAGGATTACAAACTTGTCTTGTGCGCCTCTCTCCTGTCTCTTTTTCATTCCAAAAAATCCTAAATACTACATTAATTTAGGAAATATCATAATTTTTTTTGTTGTTGGTTGATAATAAATTTTTCTTCAATTTTATTGTTAGTTAATAAGTCGTTCTCCTTATATGAGTACTTCTACTCAATAATTGAGTTTTTTTGTCCATATTTTGAATTCGCATATCTCTTCTTATGAGAGTTTAATTTGTTTTCTCTCTTTCGTAAAAATTTTGTATATTACGAAATTATTATAATAATGATTCGTTGATGAGAATTTCATGATATCACAATTATGATCGATTTTTCAATGCTTTATGACAAAATATGATATACATATTAATTCATTATTACATCAAATAGTTAGATTTTTTTTTTTTCAAGAAGTTTATATATCTGATATAATTAAGGGGTACTCCACAGTGCAAAATCTACTCGATGATAGTAATTTTAACAATTTTTTTAAATTTGATCGTTATTATGTGTTTGTTAAGTTCTGATTATTTTTGTATGTCGCACGACTTATTATTAATAAATTCTTTTACCTTTCAAATATGATGTGGATTTAAAAAAATGAGAATTTGTCAAGAATGCCAACTTTGGAGTAGTTTATTGCAAATATACCAACTTCTTACCTTTATTGCAAAAATACGATTTTCAGAAATTAAGTTTAATTAATTTGCAATAATACGGACAACTTTCCCAACCACTTTCTCTCTCTTCATTTAGTTTTGCTCTTAACGTCTTTTTCTCATCACTCTCTCTCTCTCTCTCTCTCTCTCTATCTCTATCTCTCTCTCCTCTATCGTTCTATCATTTTCCCTTTCTCCATGTGTTGTTGATATCTCCGATTCGTTCGTTGACGAGCTGCTTATCTCATTTCATTTGGTTGTTGTTACTATCTCCATATTTCATATTACAGAGGTGATTTTCATATCATTGATCTATATCCCAATTTTAATGGAGTTGCATGCTTAATTTTGATATTTGGGGGTTTAATTCTTTGTTATAAAACCCTAAATGTTTGAATTCTACAGTCGTTTGTTACAATCGAGTCACTACAACATAAGTGGCCTATTGTAACTCCTCCGTGATGTTACAATAGGCCAAAAATCCGTTACATTAGGTCTATTGTAACACTAGGGGGCGTTACATTTATTGGGCGTTACAACAGGTGCCTATTGTAACGCTTTTGCCCATCTACTGTAACACTAATAAAGCGATACATTATGTCGCTAATGTAACACTATTATCACCTAATGTAACGGATTTGTAATGTTACGTTTGAACTTACTCTGAGGGACAGAACGTGGGGCCCACTGCCATGTGGCATGTGTGGGACCCACCTGACACGTGGCAATTATGGGGCCCATCTTACACGTAGCATGTATGTGGCCCACCTGACACGTGGCATGTGTGGGGCCCAGTCTCTATTGTAACACTGTAACATTTATACTGTAACACTAAATAAGATTATAATGTAACACTACAATATGCAAGTGTAACACCAGATGGACATGCATATGTAACACTACAATAGGTAATGTAACACTAAAATACAAAAAAAATTGAAATAGCTGCTTTATATATGCAACATTCACATTAATAACCATTACATGTACAACCCAAATTCATCCATTACATGTCTAAACCAACATTCAAACCAAATTCAACCATTATAATGCCTCCTTCAACCACTCCAAACTACACCAAACACCAACATTCAAACAAAAATATACAATTACAAGTTCTCCTTAATATCAATATCTACTATTGAATATCAATATCATCCTGGATAAGCTTAATAACTACTGAATATCTGAATCACATGACGCTTTAACCATACTCGATTCTCAATCCAAGTCAAGGATCCAACAATCAGAAATCTACTAGGAAGTTCTCCAGCCGACCGTGCAAGGCATGTGATTTTATTCCTGGAATAACAAAATTAAATTATTAATCAGTCATCTATATATAAATGGTAAGCTGGAGTAGTTTTAAAGTTTGGAACCTCTGAGTGTCGACATCTGTCACATAGATGAACACGACAACAATACTGCATCAAAAAAGATGGACACTCGTCACAAAAGGAAATGATTTTTATAATTGCATATGTTTACCGTCTATAAACTTTGAAAGCATATGTAGCAGCAGGAAAGTTATATCTTACCATGTTATTGTATACTTAATACAGAATAGATAGTAAAATTACTCACACATCAACTAACGCAAATGAAACAATGGGAACTACCTGTCATGCCTGTAAATACATGTCCTGGTGCATGTTTTTGTCACTGTATGTAATGTAGGAGGTGAACTGTTGTTACATAAAATAGTTGCAATGTTGCAGAGACAAACCACTCTATGTTATCTAAACTTACACTACCAAACTGACACCTATTACCATTTTCTTAAAACTCACTTGTTATCTAAATTTAGGAGCAGGGGTCAAAAAAGAAACAAGTATTGTTATGTACAAGTTTAAGTTCTGCACATAAGCAAGTTACAAGTATTGTTGAGCAATTGATACAAGTTACAGTTTACATATAGAAAATTCGAATATGGGATTGCAAATTGATTCCGAAATGGAAGGAAGAGCAACGAGACTACCTCTTTGGCCACATCATTAGAATTGAGAACAACCATAGTGCTGGAGCTAGTTTTAATCGAGTAAATAGGACCATAAGTGACAGCCCACTTAGTAAACGTCTTGTGGGGTTTTTTCTCTTTCAATTGCAGCAAATTCCCAATCAATGGTAGCCCTGCACTACGCCATAAGTGAGCATACGCAACCCTTTTTACAAAGCGTTGCACAGAAAGCGTTTCGTTAGATAGAAGTTTTGGGTCTTTTGCAACTGAGCTGAATTGGTGTTGCGTTAGATATAGATTAGCGTTGCGTATTACCCACAGTGTTTCACATTATGCAACACTAACTGATGGCGTTGCGTTAGATAATTTTATATTTTTATAAATGGTGACGTGGCAGGAGTGGGACCCATATGTGATGAAGTGGCATTTGCTGACGTGGCACATGTGGGACCCACATTTGCTGACGTGGCAGAAGTGGGGCCCACCTTTGCTGACATGGCATTTGCTGACGTGGCAAAAAACGTTGCATTAGATACCAATAGTGTTGCGTTTGCTCTTTGAAGTGTTGCATTAGATATATTCATATTTTTAAAAAAAATATGACGTGGCAGATGTGGGCCCCACAACTGCTGACGTGGCAGTGTGGGACCCACAAGGATGACATGGCAGGAGGCCCATCATGCTGACGTGGCAATTGTGGGACCCACAATTGCTGACGTGGCAGAAGTGGGGCCCACCTTTGCTGACGTGGCATTTGCTGACGTGGCAGAAAGCGTTGCATTAGATACCTGTAGTGTTGCATTTGCTGTTTGAAGTGTTGCATTAGATAAATTTATATTTTTTTAAAAAAAATATGACGTGGCAGATGTGGGACACACCAATGCTGACGTGGTAGTGTGGGACCCACAAGGGTGACGTGGAAGGAGGCCCATCATGCTGACGTGGCAATTGTGGGACCCACAATTGCTGACGTGGCAGAAGTGGGACCCACTAATGCTGACGTGGCATTTGCTGACGTGGCAGAAGTGTTGCATTAGATATTTATTTATTTTTTAAAAAATAGAAACAATAATCCGTAACAAAGCACTAGTTACGAGTCATATTGAAAATAGTAGTGATCTACTAAGATCTCCAATCAAATTAATTTTTTATTTTCTGAAACTTGAGGAATATCATTATATTAGATATATATATATTGACATCCGTAGGGTTGGATCGTTCAAAAATATTTTTTAAAAAATAGAAACAATAATCCGTAACAAAGCACTAGTTGCGAGTCATATTGAAAATATTAGTGATCTACTAAGATCTCCAATCAAATTAATTTTTTATTTTCTGAAACTTGGGAAATATCATTATATTAGATATATATTGATAATTCTATTTTTTTAAATTATTTTTTACATTAAAAAGTAGTTTTAACATTTTAATATATATATATATATATATATATATATATATATGTAATTGAAATTATATATATAATCCACAAAATTAAATGAAATAGGAAATATATGTAATTTAATAAAATAAAAATAAATGTGTAATTTTTTATAGAAACAAAATGAAATCAGATGGGCGGCTAATTATCCCGCTCTCTACTTTTTCACAACCCGCTCTCTTTTTTGAACGCCCAAATCTCAAACACACACACCAAATATCTATCCTCACCCACTCTTTCCCTCTTCACTTCCTGCATTCTTTCTTGCTCCCAATATTTTCTTCCCTTATATACATGTTCTTCGATCTATATTGTATCTAGATCGACGATTCTTGCTTTTTTCGAACAATTTCTTCTATTCTTCCGATGATATTCAATCATTCGATTATCATAAACACCTTTTCTCAAACCATAATCGTTACTACACTCAACAAATCATTCATATCATATGATTTACTAAGATTTTGGATCGGGAACAAAAAAATTGAGTTTTAGATGCAATTGTACTCGTGATTTAACAAATAAATCTCGAGTTTATCATCTAAATCGATAGAAGATACATGTATATATCATGATTTCAGTTGTTTAAATTGGGGCTTTTTCAAAACCCTAGCTTGTGCACTACAATCGATTCATGAATTTGATATATATAGTCTAATCGATTCGATTATACATATACATATCGAATGTGAGTCATGTATCTCTATTATCACTCAAAACCCTAACTGTTTTAAGGAGTTTTCTTGCAGATTCATGAAGAAATGATAAGATGCGAAAAGGAATCGAGGAAAAATAGAGGGAACAAATGAAAATGACCATCAACTCGTGTAAACTCAGTGAGTCGCCGAGTCAACTCAGTGAGTCAATCGTCCGAGTTCAACCGAGTCAAGCTGGTTCTGTAATAAAAGGTAAGATTCCAAGTGATTCGAAACCTTGGACTCAGGTTTTGTATCAAAATTGTCTGTTTAATTCATTTACAATTGTAGAATTCGGATTTATGTGATGATTAGTAATTGATAAAACTGATTCTTGAATGCACTTAGTAATATATGATAATTTCTAGCTGATTTGAATGTTGACTCTGATTAGGGATAGTATATATGTGCCATACATGTTTAATACTCGTATAAAACTACTTGTAACAGTTGTAGCAAAATAACTCTAGCACTAAAACTGAAACCCCACATCAAGAATCCGAGAAACAACAAGTCACCTCTTCAGTTTTTGGTTATTTATTTATGATATTTTACTATTTCTAATTTTTCTTTGTATTTTCTTTGTATCTTTTCAAAGTACAAGTCCTGTGCAAAATTTTGTTATTTGTGGATGCCTGGTTTCAAACTAAATTATTAGTATGCCTCAATGTAAACTGTTCCTTTAAATTTGTAATCTGATTTGCAGATATGTTAATGACGGGAGACCATTTTGGCAATATATTGTGAGTTCTTCAACTGGCTGTTCAGATTCTCAGTACTTTGAACTTTGAAGAGCTGTATAACTTCTATACCACTGATAAGGTTGGTTTTCTCAAGCCATTAATATATCAAACTTCAGTGGGAGACCACTGAATGCTCTGATACCAGTTGTTGGTCCCGTAAAGTATTGCAGAAGGGGGGTTGAATGCAATACTAATAAATTTCAAAAACTATTTCAACAACTTAAATAGAGTTTGTAATTTACTAGTAGAAGAAATGCAATCACAAGTAATATCTAACACGATGTTTCCACAAAATAAATGTTTTATTTATTTTGCAAAGTTTTGCTACAACCTTGAGAACAAAATAATTCTCAAGCTTCGAATTCTCAAGAGATTACAGATGTGGAGAACTCTTTTCTATTGTATAAATAGAGTGCTCTATTTATAGTGTGATAGTCGACTGTACTACCACTATCAGCATGGGTTGTTGAGTTGCTGTTATATTCCTTTTGCAGCTGATTCCATGATTTATTCCCATGTGATCATCACAAAGTAACTTTAAGATACTTTCCACATTTGAGCCACCCAGATCTAGCCGTATTCAATTTTATCTGCTCTAGACTTTACAGGTTGCTCCATGTGATCTCTCGAGCTTCAGTTATAGACTTTCCAAGCTTGTTGTAAAGGTTGAATATTACAACACGCCTGCTTCTTTTGAACATGTATTATGTCGCTTAAATTGACTTAGAAAATTCCTAAATCAATTTGATTCTTTATGACAGTATGTTTGCTTCAGAGTTTGCTGTCAATGGATTGTGCTTTGGTTGACAGTATGAATTCCCGTAGAGATTACTGTCAAGGATTGTGATTTGATTGACAGCATGTATTTTCCGCAGAGATTGCTGTCAAGGATTGTGCTTTGTTTTGACAGTGTGAATTCCCGCAGAGATTGCTGTCAAGGAATTCCAAACTTGCTGTCGCAAACTATATATGAAAGTTGCTGTCATCAGAATCTCCGCCAATGTTGCTGTCAAGTTCAAACTTGCTGTCGACTCAATTAAACTTGCTGTCGAGCTTTGCAACATGCTGTTTCCTTGTAATCTTACTATCAATACTTGACAGTAACTTTTATTCCTGCTGTCGAACTTCTGTATTTCTTGAGGCTTGAACATGATCGAACTTCTTTCAAGAATTACAATTATTACATGACAGTACTTATTTTGATTACAGGAATACACTTCAGGCTATGACAGTATGTTCTACTTAGTAAAACTAAGTATACCAATAAAACTAGTTAAGTTGTCTATTCCATCACCCATAAATCCCAACATAGTTGATGCCCCGTAGATGTGCTAACATTTGATGGCTGTTGGGTGTTAAAATGTGACCGCCGGATCGGATTCTTGCTTCGCCGGAATGTTACCAACGCCGGCCGAAAACTGGGCTAAGGGGGAGAGTTCTTCATGTTCTTGAATTTCCCTTTTCTATTTTTAATTAAGTTGAATGGTTTGATTTGTTTTAGCTGATGTAGTAAAAACCCTAGTGTTTTTAACAAGTTACCATTTTACTTTTAAAGAAGTTACTTTTACCTTGGAAAGGTAATTTTTATTTACCTTTTCACTTAATTATTTTTACCTTAGAATTTTTCTACAAATCTGAATTTTATATTCAAACCCAAAATTCAAACAATTCAAACCCAAAATTCAAACTTAAACTAAAAATTGCAAAAATTAAAAATCATTACCCTTTATTAAATCATGAATAAATAAATATTAATATAAAAATTAAAAATGTAACACCTTTTCGTGGGACCCAACAGTGTGACCCATAATTTTTTGAGGCCCACGTGTGGGGCCCACGTTTTTTGTGGGGTCCACGTATGGGACCCACTTTTTTTGTGGGATCCATCTGTTGGTACTGTTGGTGGGGCCCGCAATAAGTTAAAAAATGAAAAAATAAAAAAATTAACTAATGTAACACTTTATTGTGGTGTTACATGTATGCAACACCGTCACCCTTATTGTAACACTAATTTTTTACTAGTGTAACACTAGTTGAGAGGTGTTACAATAGGTCAAAATTTACTACCTATTGTAACACTATTTCACGTAACGCTTTCAAAAAGCATTACGTTAGCCCACTTATGGCGTAGTGAGTTATATAAGTGTTTTTATGTATTATGTTTTTATGTTGTAATCGGTGTTTTGCCTTGTATTGTTTGTTCACAACTACTATGGTTCATACGAGATTTTCATCTGCTTCTCCTTCTCCACATAATGTGAAGGGGAAAATGCTGAAAAAATCACCAGTCAAGCTGAAAAACTCACCAGTCAAGCTTAAAAAATCCACCAAATTTATGTGTGAGACTGAGCTTTTTGCACCTCCTCAGGTACAAAGTCTTGTAAAACTATTGCCTAATATGTTTACATAGTTTAGTGCTTTTGTATTAATGTGGGTAAATATTGATTGAGCTTAAAGCTTACTTGCCCATATATATGAGCTCAGTTGCTATTAATTTTGTACATTGCATATTTAATATGAATTTATGTGTTTATGTGTTTATTGCAACTGCATAACCATATCTGCAATCATCTTATCTTACAATGTTTTATTTGTGTGATTGGGGCGTGAAAATTGTTTTCAAGTTCTAGATTCACAATGCATGTAGAATGCAATTCATTATATTCTTTCTATGCTCTGCTGTGCCGCCCTACCTTTCAATCGAGTCACGATTAAGTAGGTTGATTATGAGGCAAATAAAAACAAGTAGCCTAGTTTACATAGTCTACTGTTTTCTTATTAAATTTGCTACACGTTGTGATAAAATGTGTTGTTGGTTTTATGTATATACTGAGCTTATGTAGTGTTTTACATTAATGTCTGTATTGAGCCGGTGGAGTGTTTACAGTTACAATATGTAACACCATATGGATATATTTACTGTATTTGTATTGCATACCTTATGGTAAAATTTCCAATGCAACGACCTAGCTGTTGCATATCCTGCTGGTCTTGTTCGTTTTGAACTTATGTGTTTAGGTTTATTTACGTTAAAATTAGTTACATATTTAGTTAGATGAATACATTTTGTGGCTTTCTTTCAAACTTGTTGTTTCAATTGAACTAATGATATTCATGTTCCTTTTTCATAGGGAATGGTTTATGATATCCCTGTTCAGAATCATCAGTCTGCTAAGATTACGACCCTTAACAAGTATGAGCCCATTACAGATCTGAGGGCGTTGTTGTCCAAAGAACAGCTAACTGCGTTCTCTTAGTCTTGCTTTGGGCATTTCATGAATATGCCCCATTTCAAGATCCAGCATCAACTTATTCACAATCTTCTCATTAGGCAACTGAAGCAACCTAATCCGAATGAGTTCTGGCTTGGTTTAGGTGGTATTAAAATGAAATTTGGACTAGAAGAATTTACTACTGTCACCGGGCTTCTATGTGTTTGGACATCTGATAAAATGCGGTTTTCAAAGGCTGAGAACTCTATTGTAACTGCCTACTATGAAGGCAATAATTCTGTTGCCAAATCTGCACTGAAGAATACAGTGTTTCGTAAACAGTGGAAGACTGATGGTGATGCAGTGAAGCTTACAAAGTTATATTTATTGCATCACTTCCTTCTTACGTCAAACACTGAATGTCAATTTCCGAAAGGCGATCTTGATCTCGTAGATAGTGATGGATTTGATAAATATCCATGGGGCAAAGAAGTTTTCAAGCTAACGATTGATTCATTAAAACATCATGCGAAGACTACTTCTAAGGATAATTACTACAGACTTATTGGGTTTCCTTATGCCCTCCAAGTGTGGTTTTATGAGTGTTGTCCTTACATGAATGGGAAGTATTGTGACCGTATCAGTGGTTCTATACCACGTGTTTTGAACTGGACAATACACTGCTAAATTTGGTGAAGTTTATACCACTCTGTCATTGGATGCTAAAGAAGTATGGTTTAGTATTATTATTTCCCTGTTTTCATTTTGTTTAAAGTTTATTTTGCAAAAAACTAATTTTTTGGTGGTTGTTTTTACTTGTAGTTGCAACTTACAAAGCTTACTCCAACTGCAACGGAACTTGAAGCCCTTCAGTTGAAAGAGTTGTTTGGGAAACATTCTACTGCGGTTGTTGGCTGCAACGAAATTTTGGCCTATGACAGTGATGATGATTTCGTCTCCCCTGCTCCCCCTCGTCGTACTGGTGCTGCTTCTTCATCAGTTCCATCTAAAGCTAATATATCATTGACTAAACTACAAATTCAGATGCGAAAACTTGAATCAGGACAGAAAAAATTAAAAAACGAGGTCAATGATCTGAAATGTTTAGTGAATGATCAACGTACTTATTTTGATTTGGAATTGTCAAAGATTCGAGACACATTGGTGACGAAGGTAGAGATTTTCTTTATTTTTACCTGTTTCTTAATTTAAATGGTTGTTTTACTATTTTTCCCCCTTTATGTACAACCTAATCATTGCTTATTTGTGTGCAGTTTGTTGAGCCTGATGCATATGATAAAGTAAACAGTGAAGCCAATGACGAAGCTTTTAAATTTGATAACATTTTAGGAGAGGAGGAGGTATGAATACTACATTATGCTTTTGAAAATTTTCTGTCTATGTACATGTTATTTAGTTATCTTTTCATGCTTTGTTTTTTCTTAAAAAACATTTTTCTAACACCAAAACAGGTGTCACCAAGGATTGTTGAAGATGTAACAAATTATCCAAACGTAGTTGAAACTTGCGCAACTGATGTTGTTGGTGTTGGAAATGACCAAGCATATGAGAACGAACCCATTTTACATGGTGATTTTTCTCCAGAAACAATGGAGAAGGTTGAATCTTTTATGAAGGGATTTGATAATGATCCAAATCAGAAAAGCCCAAATTTGGTCATTTTTTATACCTTTTTGCTTTTAATAATTTTCTATCATTGCCAATTCATATATAATATTTTGATGTGCACTCCTGTTAGGGCTGAGCAAAACCGAACCGAAACCGAAAAACCGAACCGAAATGTTGAATTTCGGTTCGGTTTGGATTGTATTTTTCTGAAAATTTCGGTTATTCGGTTTTTCGGTTTAAACCGAAATTTATTTCGGTTCGGTTCGGTTTTTTTAAAAAAACTTCGGTTCAAACCAAAATAACCGAATTATATATATATTTTATTTATATTATATATGTATATGTTTATATTTTATATATATGCATGATTTAATTAATTCAAAATTAAGGTTAAATATTTAAATTGATAGTTTGTGTTTTATTTTGTTTTAATTGTTACATATTTTAATATAGTTGCTATTAAAATTAATTTTAAAATTAAAAAAAATAACATTATATATAATTTTTTTTAAATCGGTTCGGTTCGGTTTTGGTGAAATATTTCGGTTCGGTTTTTCGGTTTTTCGGTTCGGTTTCTACGGATAAATCGGTTCGGTTCGGTTTGGTAAAAATCAGATTTCGGTTATTCGGTTTTTGTTATTCGGTTCGGTTTTTAACCGAACCGACCGAATGATCACCCCTACCTGTGATACAGGTTACAGAGGTTGAATGTGAGCTGCAAAAGGTTGCATCAGTTGCAGCTAATGGTACAAAGGTTGCTGAATCAGTTGAAGAAATCATAAAAGAAGTTGCACAAACTCCAGAGATGATGGCAAGTGCTGAAGCTTATGTACTACAGGTACCTTTTCATTTCTCCAATTTTGAGTCAGTTTACTATCTTGGTTTTTAACTTGCTTCTGATGCCCTATTTTTTGTTAATTCTGCACCCTATTCTAATTTTTCATATCCAATATTTCACGTATAATTTTCGTTTTGTTTTAGTTCTATGTGTTTACTTATAACCGAACAAGCATCTCGAAAATGGTAAAATATATTTAGTTGAATAGGCCCCGCAGGGGCACCGTTGTACTTTCAATGTTCAAATATATTAAAATTAATTGTATATTTTTGTTGAATTAAGTTGCTATTTTAGTTGAAAGGGTTGCATTTAGTTGCAAACTTGGTTGAACATAGTTGAATATTGATTTAAATTTAGTTACATGCTTATTAGTTTTATACTTTCATTGTTCCCGGACAAAGATGCAACTATGCATCTTTGTTTTAATACAATTACATGGTTAGATTCCTTTATATTTGGGGGTTTAGTATTATAAAGCTTATGTACTACACAGGTGGCACGTGAGATTATTAAGGATACTGTTCCTAGTGACACAATGGATGAAATGGGAAATGCGTTTAAAAACTCTATGGATGTTGAGATGAAAGATACAGTAGGGGTAAATTTCATTTTATTTCTCCAATTTTGATTGATTTTACTGTCATGTTTTTAAAATTGTTTTCGGTGCCCTTTTTTTGTTAATTTTGTACCATATCCATATTCTGTTTTGTTAAAAAATATTATTGTTTTTCAGGACAAGTCGAAAGCTATTGTCTTACGTGGTGTTGAAAGTGGTCCGAGTGGCTTGGTCAAGATGACTCCTGTTTTACCAAAAAGAGGGGTCAAGCTCCCTACGTATTTGTGTTCGCCATTCTTGCAAGACTTTGGATCTAGTACACAAGAAACCACTGAGCCTATCATCGTCAACAGTGTTAAAGGCATTAATCCACTGGATAGTGAGATTGGGAAGTTGCCAACTATGGATCAAAGTTCAGATTATTACATTTGGCTAGAGACAGGACTTTCCATGAAGGCGACCAAGTATATGTTTATATACTTGTACAAACATATATATATATATATATATATATATATATATATATATATATATTCATATTCCCCCCTAAATTGGTTGCATATGTATTTACTAGTTTTATTATGTTTTCTGTTAGGAAAAAGTTTTATTCAAAAGAAGACAATGATATCAGTCCTTCCATGAAGTTTGGCTATGAGATAATATCTGAGAAAACTTGGTTTCACACCATTGAGTATGGTAGCAACGATTTATCTATCTCTGTAAGTTTTACCGTTACTTTTACAGTTGTTTTAATTTGTTTAGTTCTACGTCTTACCGTTATTTAGTTGTTTTTATGTCATAAGCAGTTAATATTTGTTGTTAATTTTTTTTATGTAGCATGTCAATGCGTTTTTCTATTATTTGAGGAAGATGTCGAAGTACCGTGATGACTGTAAGATAAAGTTTACTACATCTGACTGCAAACTTCAGAAAGTAATTGCTTCTTTTAATGCTGGTGGTTCAGAATCTGATAATATCCAAAGTAAGCTCATTGCAAAATGGGGTATTTTAGATGTTTTTAATGGAGTTGCGCTGCCTTTTAGTACTCATTGGTACTTGGTTGATTATGTCTTTCTCCCAATTTGGTTGGAGTCGAAAAAACATTGGGTTCTTGCTGTTATAAATTTTAAACAAAGACATATACGTGTATGGAATACATTAGCTTGTGAAGGTATTGCATTGATTGCGAGGGAAGCACTGATGCCATTGACCAGGATACTACCTCACTACTTGCTCCTTACTGACTTTTACTCGAGGGCCGATATTAATTTCTCCGGCAAAAGCTATGCGGGCAAACCTAAGACTCATTGTTTCAAAACGACAATGCACAATGTTTATAGTTGTGAAAAATCAGTGTGAGTATTTACATTATATGTAATTTATAGTTTATTGGTTTTGATAACGTTCTCAAGTTTATGATTTGTTTTTATGTTATTTCATGCAGTGATAGTGGAGTAGCTATGATCGCAATTGCTGAGTATCTTGTTTTGTTTAAGGAACTCCAGAAAGATTCCTTTGACATTGCTGGTTATAGATCGAGGATTTCATTTTCATTTTATGCATATGGAATGGCAAAGCTGATATATTCATATGAAAGCGAGCATGAGTACTTTGATGATGGACGTGGAGATGTTGTGGCAAAAAGGACAAGGGCTGGAAGGGTTCAGACTAGGAAAAGAAATCTGGGAAATGCTTGTCCAAACAGAAAGAAGGAAAGGAAGGGCTAGGCTTTATTAGTTCTATCAGTTAAACTAAAATTGTTCTTGTGTTGCTCTGTACTTATTTGTCTGTGCTAAACTTTGAATTTATCCAGACATATTAATACTCTAGTTGAAGGAAGCATTAACTATTTTAAAAAAATTGTTTGTTGCAGCTTGTTTTGGTTTTTCCCATAGCAAATATTTCACGTATAATTTTCGTTATGTTTTAGTTCTATGTGTTTACTTATAACCAAACAAGCATCTCGAAAAAAGTGAAAATCTATTTAGTTGAATAGGCCCCGCAGGGGCACCGTTGTAATTACAATGTTCACATATATTAAGATTGGTTGTATATTTTTGTTGAATTAAGTTGCTATTTTAGTTGAAAGGGTTGCATTTAGTTGCAAACTTGGTTGAACATATTTGAAAAATGGCCTACGTGTAATTGCATGGTCAGCATTTTTATATTACATTGTTTCTCAACAAATATGCCTACTTGCATCTTTGTGTTAATGTATTTGCAAGAATAGCTTTCTTAAAATTTTGGGGGTTTAGTATTCTGACTTTATCATGATGTTTGAAGCTAGTTGTATATTTGGTTAAAACTAGTTGCAGCTTCGGTGGGAACATTTAAATCTAGTAGCAAATTTAGTTTTTAAACTCTAGTCTACATCTTCATTAGAGTTTAGATTCGAGAGTTACAACTAGTTATGTTTTGGTTTGAAATAGTTGCCAATTCAATTGTTTGGATGTTTGGGAAAAAGGATTTGCGTTGAATGGTAAAAACTAGTTGCATTTTTGGTTGAAACTAGTTGCAAGATGTACTTAAATAAGTTGCATGTTTAGTCTCAAGAATTTGGTTTTTGTATTTGTTGGCATTGGTCCAAACTAGTTGCATATTGGGTTGAAAATAGTTGCATGACTAGTTGCATATTGGGTTGAAAATAGTTGCATATTTCCTAACATTAAGCTAACTATTTAATTGGTTAAAAATAGTTGCAAGTTTGGTCTAATATTTATTTAATTTCAGTTATTTTACTTTTCAGGTATTGACTTAATGTTTCTGTTTACATTTATATTTAAAAGTTGAAACGAATTGCATGTTAAGCTAAATTTTATCATGTATATAAATAAAAACCCTACACAAAGCTTTCGGGAAAAAAAATATAAATATTAAAAATTATATCCCAAGCCAAAATCATATACATGCAACTCCAATCAATGGCAAATGTGCTTATACAAAATGATTAAACAATCATTCATGGATTTCTACAAGTCCTCTTGTTATGTCCATTTTGGTTGCATTTACTACATTTTATTACACTCAATGTCCACGCATTTCTCTCCCAAAAAGCTTTGCATCTTCTTTTTTCGGCCTGCCAACTCGAATTCTTCCTTCTGGTGGTTGTACAATCAATGATTTGATAGTTTCAGGTACTTCCCAGGTGTCTTTGTTCCCAACTGGATAGACAATTTCTTTATAAGCCGCAAGCATTGCTTCTTTCTTGTAATAAGGCGAACAGTAGTCATATGGATCGAGGTTACATTTATGAAAAACAGCAATAGCATGGGCACATGGAATTTGATCCATTTGGAACCTGTGATATTTAGAAAATCATAAATACAACATATTAAATACAGTACCATGGACATTTACACAGATAGATTCGTACTAATAAGTAGTTGCACAAACCTTTTGCATGTGCAACTTCTCGCACTAAGATCAACTACATTCTTCCTATCACCAGTAAGGACTTCAAATAAGATGTGATTTGTTGGGTGCACCTATTAATTTGTTCCCTGGTTAGTCAAGCAAATACAAAAAATAATAAAGGAAAGTCACATATAACAGTCTGAAGAATTTACAGTTAAATCCAGAGACAACAGGTAGCTTTTCTTGAGAAGGTCTTCATATTTACTAGTTAATCTTGTGGAGGTTGAATTTGCTTCATTCCTGTTTCTCCAACTCCATTTTTGTATCAAAGCTCGAAGACTTTCTAACATTGTACAGATGGGTAGCTCCCTAATTGACATGGTTACAGCATTCAAAGACTCTGCAACATTGGATGTCATGTGTGCGTATCTATTGTTCATAGAATAAACCTTGGCCCATTTGTCATACCCAACCTCCTCTAAGTAAACTTATACTCTCTTGTCAACTTTTTCTAGTTCTTTCATATGATATTCAAATTTTGTCAAAGTGTAAGCATTTGCAGCAGAGAAGAATGCATCTTTAATCTTCTTCGAATTCTTCTTAAACTTACTTTTTATGTTCCCAATAAGATGAAAGATGCAGAAAACATTTGGTACTTCTGGGTAAACTTTATTCGCTCCCTTGATAATGCTTTCATGTCGATCCGAGACTATGACCATGTCTTCCTTTCCACCATAAGCTTTTTTAAACTTTTCAAAAAACCACGCCCATGACAGATCATTCTCCGAATCAACTACACCAAATGCTAGTGGAAATATTTTGCCGCCTGCATCTTGAGTTGCTGCAACCAACAGTGTACCTCCATATGCTGATTTCAAAAACGTTCCATCAACAACTACAACAAGTGGACAATAACTCCACCCTTTGATTGACAAATTCAATGCAACGAACACATATAGGAAACAATTATTCGAAGTTAGTTGCAGTTCTACTATAGATCCCGCATTCGTAGTGTACAACATATACAAATAAGTATATAGTTCAGAAAATGATTCAGTAGAATTCCCTCTCAAAATATCTAGGGCCTTTTCTTTTGATCTCCAAGCTTTGTTGTACTTCACATCCATATTATGATCGTGCTTCATATCTCTTATTATGTCTACAACACTATATCTTGTTTTGATATTTGTGAACTTGTGTTTGATAACATCTGCTATAACACTTGTTGTTGCTTGGCGTTTATCCTTAAACCTTATCTCAAGAGAACAAGTATGACAGCTGGAGAACTTCCGGATAATAAACTGATCTGTTTTCCCGTTCCTGGATGCTCGCAGTAACCAGTTACAATTCTCGTCAAGGCATTTAACCAAGTACTCGTTTTTGCATGACTTATTCACTCTATATTGAAAATTGTTCTTAATCGCATAGAGACTGAGAACCATCTGCAATGTCTCTTTATCTCTATATATTTGAAACAACGATAAATCTTGATACTGCTTGTTGCTGATTACCCCTTCTTCACTAATATCTAATCTTTCTTCATCAGTAGTAGATTCAGGTGACATGTCCATCATTTGTCGACTCAAATGTTCAGCATAATCAACATAATCTTCAACCACTTCTTTGCTCACTTCATCACTGTTGTAATAAGAAATATTACATGACATCCCTTCTGTATTCGCAACTTCAACATCAACATCACTAGCTGTTAAACCACTCTGATTTGAAAATGAAGTTAGTTGTATGCTTCTAGTTTCTATTATGAGACACCTATATATCGTGAAATCTGCCTCCTTTTTCTTGAGCTCAATATAAAATTTTACGTGCTGGTCATCAACTATTTTAAAAGGCGGATATCCATCCTTCACTTGATATTCTATTTTCACAGAAGTTGATTCTGGTTGCAGCTTCAGTTCAATGCATATCATTGACACCAAGTTGCTATAGCTACAATTGTTTGGCATGAGAAACCCAAGAACCTCAAATTCTATATATCGTAAACTCTCATCCCAATTCCCACTGTATTGTACTATAACAGGGATATTCTCCAACATATTATCCATTCCTACAAAAAATTGAAACAATGAAGGACAATTAGTAAACCAACATAAGCATTTGACAAAAATTGAAAATCTATTTAGTGGAATAGGCCCCGCAGGGGCACCAATGTAAATTACAAGATTCAACTATCTCAAAATTAGTTTGCAACTGTTGAAAATTAGGTTGCAACTCATAGAAATAAACAAAATCAACAGACAAAAAACTTTAATTCAATAAAGCATAAATTGTATTGATTCTGTTTGTTCAATTTGTACAATATATGTTGCATATCTAGAATAAAAGTATCGAACTGCCCTAATTACATTGTTAATTGAGATCACTCCCAATTGATCTATATAATCCATTACATGGAACCTAAATCTTGATCTAAAACCCTCCATCGATGGTGTCAAAGTTGTCCAGAATGTGAAGTTTATCCAACATTTGTTGATTCTTAGAGATCTTCGCAGGTTCTTGTTGAAACGAATTTGGATTTCAATAATATCCAGATTCATGTTGAATGGTCTTTGTATATGTCTTACAACTGTGAAATATAGAGGGTTTGAAATATCCCGACTGTATATTCCAGTAGAGCACTGAGAGAAAGTCAATTCCTCCCCGGTTCTTTCATCTATTGTTTCAAATATCCATGCAATGTAATACAACAATGGTAATGTTTGTTCAAGAACCTGGACTATTTTAAAAGTCATTAGCAACTAGCAACAGCTATAGACAAGCCAGTGGTTTAACAAAATGACATTAAACTAGTAGAAATTAGTAAGACAATTTAGATGGTGTTGCGCAACACCATTTGGTCCTGGCATCAACTGTAAATAAACAGAGCAACCTTGATATCAACTCCAAACAAACCACAAAAACCTTGTCTACAATATCCGAACTACAATAGCTCAACACTTTGTAAAAATTTGGTAAAACTAGTCGAAGTTAGTCTCACAATATGCTTGATCCTGACAAACTGAATTTGCTACTCAAATCAACTACAAACAACCCAGAGAAACCTTGTCTACAATATCCGAACTACACTAGCTCAACGCCTTGAAAATTTTTGGTAAAACTAGTCAATCTTAGTCTCACAATATGCATGATCCTGACAAACTCAATTCGCAACTGGAAGCAACTACAAACAACGCAGAGAAACCTTGTCTACAATATCCGAACTACACTAGCTCAATGCCTTGAAAATTTTTGGCAAAACTAGTCGATCTTAGTCTCACAACATGCTTGATGCTGACAAACTCAATTTGCAATTCAAAGCAACTACAAACAACCTAGATAAACCTTGTCTAGTCTTTTCTAAATAAAAAACTCACTTTGCTACTTAAATCAACAATAAACGAATAACATCAATCTTCCATATCGATTTGATATTAATTAGAGTCATGGTTTTAAAAGCATGAAAATACATACATTAAGAACAATATTAATCATGTTTCTGAAGAGAGATGATATTTTATCAACTAAAATTAAACGAAAAACAACAAAAACTATTCAAAAACAACAAAAGTTCATAAAATTTCAGAATCGAAAAGCTGAAAACTAGATCTAATATTTACAATTAGTTCGATTTCGACAAATTACTGTTTAGACATACCTTTTCACTGATTTAGCACAAATCGACTTGATATCTGTAGAATCTACTTCATAAGATGATGATTTGAGGTAGAGAAAGATGATGATTGAGGCGGAGACATCAGAAGTTTGGTTGACAGACAAGTGAAGAAGAAACTGAATTAACAAACTCTGCAACTAATTAACTACCGTATATTTGCAATTTATTTTTAAAAAACGTAAAACTGTAAATTAGAACGTATATTTGCAAATTACTTTTGTTAAAAAAAGTAAAATTGCAAAAAGTTTACTTTTTATATATATTTGTCAAAAAATCTCTAAAAAAAATTCATCTACAATAAAAATATAATTAGTATATATAATTATGAAAAAATGTTCCTCCTAATTAGGTTACCTCAAAAACTTAATAGAAGTTAAATTTAGTTAATATTTTTTATATTTACATTTATATTCTCATATATTAATATAAAAAATTCTTCTAATTTCATGTACGTAGTCAGTCGATGATATATGCATTGGTGAACACCAAGTCCTATAATAATTTGCAGCAACAACTAGCTAGGTCGACCACAAGGCACAAGCAATGATTGCTAATTTTGAATGCAATAATTCTGTGTAGATTTAGTTGTGATAAGCACAATCACCTAAATACCTAATCCAATTGCTTACGGCTTGATTAATTAGTTATTTACCAATATTTACAGAAAATAACTAAAGTATTATGTTTGATTGCTTAATCCATTAGTTATTTACCAATATCTACAGAAAAAATAAAGCTACTATATTTCATTGCTTGCATAATTAGTTATTTACCAAAATCTACAAAAAATAACTAAATTATTATGTTTGATTAGAAACTCCCCACTCTTTCGATCGTTTTCAGCCTTCTGACTTACCAAACAAGAGAAAAGGTGCAATCAGGGAAGAACCAAGATCGAGGAAACTGGAAAGGCTAGGCTTCGCTCCTTTTCCATAATAGAGAATAGGGCATGGAAAAAGAACAAAAATCCATCAAAAATATATTGACTGTTGTACTAATTGTGCAAGTGCTATTGATCGTGCCAACAACGCGCTTGGCCTTGTTTTACAAAAAGAAAGACAATCACACTACCATGATGGTGATTTGTTTTGAGAATGAAGTGCACTCTTCTTCGTTTACAAGCGAACTGACATATAAAGATGATTGATTTAAAGCGAGATTGATATGCAAGATAATAAATTTTATTTCTCATAAATATTTTTCTCTGAAATAAGATGTTTTTACGAGAAAAGCACGCAAATAAAAGGTTAAACTAATTGTGTTAAGTCAAAAATGGGCCACATAAAAAAATCTAAAAGAGTATATAATTAGTTATTCCTCCATGCCTAAATATTTGTACTTATTAAACCAAACCAAACAAACCCAGTATATCCCGCTCGGAGCAGGGTCTGGGGAGGGTGAGATGTACGCAGACCATACCTCTATTTTTTACGATAGAGAGGCTATTTTCGTGAAGACCCCCGACTTAGAGCTCAACAAAAATAGAGTGTGATCTATACAAAGATGATTACGAATGTGAAAGTATTCAGCCGAACCTGGGCCCATGGCTTGGACCACATGTGACTTACCTAAGCGGGTATTGGAAACTCATCTCCTGATATAGGTCGGCTCCGAGCAACACCCCCTGTCAAAAACTCCTCTCCTGCCAAACACTAAATCACAAGCATCAAACAGTCAAATATTAAAAGCTAAAAGAGACAACCCAACTCTAAGACAAAGCTAAACGGGACAACCCAACTCTCAGACTCTCAACAACAGAACCACTCCCTAGAAGAGAATCCACAACTCTGATACGACGCCTCCAAGTGGATCTGTCAGCTGTCATGGTCTCGCTAAGGTTTAAGTCCTTCAAATCTAACCTTATTTGCTCCTCCCAAGTTCTCCTCGGTCTACCTCTCCTTCTCACCCCTACGACCGAAATACTCTCTACCCTCCTCACTGGAGCCGAAGCCTGCCTCCTGCGGATGTGACCGAACCATATCAATCTCCCTTCCCTAACTTTCTCAGCAATAGGCGCAACTTCTAACTCATTCCGGAAAACATCATTCGGTATTCTATCCAGCATAGTGCGCCCACACGACCAACGCAACATTCTCATTTCAGCCACTTCCAACTTGCTCTCGAGCGCCTTCTTCCCCGCCCAACATTAAATTGATCGAAATTCATATGTATTATATAATTTTTGAAAAATTAGATAAATTTTACTCCCCCATCCCATTTGTTTGACTTTTTTTTTATCAAATCGACCAAATTTTGAATTATTTTTAAAAATTATCGAAATGCATTTCTATAAATCTAAAAGATGTAGATTATAATAGGTTATCTATATTTTCTTATCATTTTTTCCAATAAATATATTTAACATATAATGTATATAATTTAAATTATATTTTTAAAAATTATCGAATTGCATTTCTATAAATCTAAAAAATATAGATTATAATAGGTTATCTATATTTTCTTATCATTTTTTCCAATAAATATATTTAACATATAATGTACATAATTTAAATTATAAAATTAATTAATTTGACCCTGAAAAGTCAAATAAACCCGTTTAAGATGAATAAAGGAAATATTAAAAAGCACATTTAATTTATTTTAAAATATAAGTTTCTATTTATTTTAAATAATAAATAAATAATATATAATACTTGATCAAAAATTAATTTTTTAAATTCTAAAAAATTAAAACAAACATGTAAATAGGAACGTAAATATTACAGTGCATAACACCTAGGGGTGAAAGACCTGTAGTATTAAAGGGAGAAAATGTTTATGGGGTTTCAGAGAGAGGATTGAACAAGCTATCATTTTCAAGTGCTTTCTTCATAGGATTAATCCTCCATATATAGGCAAAACATCCCCTTCCTCTACCCCATAAAAAGTAACTGCCCAATGCTTTCATTTCATTAATCAATACTATTAATGATTATATTTGTAACTTATAAATATAATATTCACACAATTTATGTTTAATAAATACACTATTCATGATTTATTATTCTTACTTTATTTGACAAATTAAGTCCAATACAACATCTCCCACTTGACGCATTTGTCAAATACCTTTCCCGACTCCCACATTTTCTAGAATCTGCAATTCAAATTTGAATTTCCACTATTCATTAGAATTACATCTCGTATTTAATGACTCAAATATTTCCGAGTCTAATCAAACTCACATGTTTGATAATTAATTTCATAGAAAAGCCTTCTGTTAAAAATTCACAATCTCTAATTAAACACATTGTCACTTTAACTTCTTGCAACACATTTGTTGGGATTTATGGGTGATGGAATAGACAACTTAACTAGTTTTATTGGTATACTTAGTTTTACTAAGTAGAACATACTGTCATAGCCTGAAGTGTATTTCTGTAATCAAATAAGTACTGTCATGTAATAATTGTAATTCTTGAAAGAAGTTCAATCATGTTCAAGCCTCAAGAAATACAGAAGTTCGACAGCAGGAATAAAAGTTACTGTCAAGTATCGACAGTAAGATTACAAGGAAACAGCATGTTGCAAAGCTTGACAGCAAGTTTAATTGAGTCGACAACAAGTTTTAACTTGACAGCAACATTGGCAGAGATTCTGATGACAGCAACTTTGATATATAGTTTGCGACAGTAAGTTTGGAATTCTTGACAGAAATCTCTGCGGGAAATACATGCTGTCAATCTAAGCACAATCCTTGACAGTAATCTCTGCGGGAAATTCATACTGTCAACCAAAGCATAATTCATTGACAGCAAACTTTGTGGCAAACATACTGTCATATAGAATCAACTTGATTTAGGAATTTTCTAAGTCAAATTAAGCGACAGAGTACATGTTCAAAAGAAGCAGGCGTGTTGCAACATTCAACCTTTACAGCAAGCTTGGAAAGTCTATAACTGAAGCTCGAGAGATCACATGGAGCAACCTGTAAAGTCTAGAGCAGATAAAATTGAATATGGCTAGATCTGGGTGGCTCAAATGTGGAAAGTATCTTAAAGTTACTTTGTGATGATCACATGGGAATAAATCATGGAATGAGCTGCAAAAGGAATTTAACAGCAACTCAACAACCCATGCTGATAGTGGTAGTACAGTCGACTATCACACTATAAATAGAGTACTCTATTTATACAATACATATAGTTCTCCACATCTGTAATCTCTTGAGAATTAGAAGCTTGAGAATTATTTTGTTCTCAAGGTTGTAGCAAAACTTTGCAAAATAAATAAAACATTTATTTTGTGAAAACATCGTGTTAGATATTACTTGTGATTGCATTTCTTCTACTAGTAAATTACAAACTCTATTTAAGTTGTTGAAATAGTTTTTGAAATTTATTAGTATTGCATTCAACCCCCCTTCTGCAATACTTTACGGGACCAACAACTGGTATCAGAGCATTCAGATTAATACACATATCTGAGATCCAAATGGCAAGTATTCAAAGGTCAAGTAATATCAAGATTCCAGCTTTTGATAAAGAAAACTACAACATATGGAAAAAGAAGATTATGTTATTTATCAAAGCTCAGAATCCATTATTTCTAGGTATTCTGGAAAATGGCCCCTTCATTCCTCAAAAGGAAATTCCATCTGCTACAGTTAATGATGTAGTAATCCCAGCTCATTGGGTTGCTAAGAAGCCTACTGAGTATAATGACTCAGAAAAAGAAAAGGTAGCACTGGATGATCATCTGCAACTCAATCTGCTAGATGCACTTACCCTGGACAAAGCTATGAGTGGAAATATAATAGCATGCAACTCTGCCAGGGATATGTGGAAAAAGATAGAACTGTTATGTGAAGGAAGTGAAGAGGTCAGAGAAAATCAAAAACAAATACTGGTGTCACAATATGAAGCGTTTATGGGCAAGCATGGAGAAGAGTTAACTCACATGTTTGAAAGATTTAGCAAACTGATAGCTGAGCTCCAGATTCATGGAAAGTTTTATGAAAAGAAGGAAGTCAATATCAAGTTTCTGCTAACTCTTCCAGAACACCTCGAGCATAGAGTAACAGCCATAAGAGAAGGAAGAGATTTAAACTCTGTCTCTCTTGAAACATTGTATGGAGTTCTAAAATCTTATGAACTTGAATATTATCAAAAGAAAGCCATACAAAGTGGATCCAAAGGATTGATGGCAAACATGGCTGGTGCTCTAGTTGCTCAAGGACCATCATATTTTCAAGCAAGTGAGCAAATTCAAACTGATCAACAACCTCAATTTTCATCTGTGAAAATTGAAGAGGTGGTTGAAGATGAAGAAAAGGTTGTCCTTCAACTAGAAGATGTCGAAGATGAAGAATTCTTCACTCTAGAAGAAATGGAGAAAATGGATAATCCAACCATGGCTTTTATGGCAAGAAAATTAAAAAATATAAGGTTCAGGAGGAACAAGCCATATAAGCCTCAAGGTCAATCTCCAAAATATAACCAAGGAAGCTCATCAAAACCTGCTACTGGCACCAAGGGAGGATACAAAACAGGAATGGTAGATAGATCAAAGTTTAGATGCTACAACTGCAATGAACTTGGTCACTTTGCTACTGAATGCAAAAGACCAAAACAAATACAAAGAATGGAGAGAGGAACTGGAAGTCAATTTAAGAAAGGACAAGGAAAAGCCTATGTGGCTGAAGGAAAATGTTGGGATGAATCTGATGATGAAGAAGAAGAGGAATTTGTGAATCTAGCATTGATGGCTAGAGAAGATGAAGAAGCATCAACCTCGACAAGTCAGGTACCATCTTTAGTTTTACTAGATATGTCTTTAAATGACTATAAGCAAACCATTGAGGAAATGAGTACTGAAATGTTTAATATTCACACTAGCTTATCTGCTACAAATGAAGAAATCGCTAGATTAACTAAAGAAAATGAAGTACTCAGATCCAACAATGATGTGTTGTTGCTTAAGACCAGTTCTATTGATTCTTTAGCTCAAGAAAATGAAAGATTAAAAAATGATTTAATCTGTGCTAAAGAGATAGAGGAATATCTAAGAAAAGAAATTTCTGAAAATGAATTTAAGCTAAAGGCATTTAGAAATTCCTCTAAAATAGTTTAAGAGTATCATGAGAAACATACTGAAAGTAAGAAGATAGGCATAGGCTATGATTATAGTAGGAGACCTGGTAAAGAGGCTATTATACAGAACAATGATGATAACAAAACTGTAAGACCTCACATCCTCAAAAATGTGAGCAATCCAATTTTCAAAAGTACAGAGTTTGAGGTTAATGAAAATTCCCTAATTATTAATCAAGAACTCTGTGATGAAGATGAGAGGGCTGACAGTGTATCTAAGAAAGAAAAAGATTCTGTCAAAATGACTATGACAGAAACCGTATCAAACAGCCCAACCAAGTGTTCAAAAGAAACTGTCACAAAGGATGAGACAGTAATTTTCAAAGATACTGTCAAGAAGTCACCCAAGACAGTAACTTTCAAACCTACTGTCAAGACAGCAAGTACAAAAGGTGCTGTCAAAAATAGCTTGACAGTACCTTCTGAACAGATTGTCAAGACAATTGTCTCTAAGCCCAAAAACAGGAATGGGAAGCTAGGCATTGATAAAAATAATAATTATGCGTATGTTAAGCAGGCACCCAGGAAACTTTACAATAATTGTGGCTCCTCACATCATTTAACTCATGTGTGTAAGAAATCAACTAGTAGCATATCTAATGCAACAGAGTTGAAAGGGAACTTACACAGAACCCCCATTATGCAAAGAAAATTGGTAGTTTGTAATAACATTGAATGTATGCCATGCAAAATAACTGCCATGAGTACATGTTTTAATTTGAAAATTTCATCTAATGAATTATGTTCTTATATGCAAACTGCAAAGACTTCTGAATCTACTAAAGAAAGTGAGAAGGTTATTCTCACTAAGAAAAAGTCTAAGTCAATGTCTATATCTAAGTGGGTAATGAAAGAAGTCAAGGAACCATCTTCTGATGACATTGTTTCAAGTATTGATAAAGTTTCTGATGATACTGAGTGTGCAGGACCCAACAAGACTTGGGTACCAAATGCAAATTAAACTCTTTCTGTCTTGCAGGGAAAGAAAGGTAAACAGGTCATGTGGATAATCGACAGTGGATGTTCCAAACACATGACTGGTGATATATCCCTGCTATCACAATATGTTGAGAAGGCTGGCCCAACAATAACCTTTGGAGATAACAGCAAAGGTTACACTGTGGGATATGGCTGCTTAAAAGCTGGAAATGTTGTCATTGAAGAAATCTCTCTTGTGGAAGGTTTGAAGCATAATCTGCTCAGTGTCAGTCAATTCACTGACAAAGGATTCAAAGTTAACTTTGGCATGATGGAATGCACAATCTACCACAAGAAGGATAGAAGCCTATCTCTGAAAGGAGTCAGGAAAGGAAGCCTATTTGTTGCAGACTTAAACTCAACAAATGAGGAAAGAATATTTTGCTTCTACAGCAAAGCAAGTGTTGGAGATAGCATGCTTTGGCACAAGAAGCTTTCCCATCTCAACTTCAAAACTATGAACATGTTAATGAAGAAGGAATTGGTGAGAGGACTGCCTCAACAGGAATTCTGTCAAGAAGGACTGTGTGAAGATTGTCAAATGGGAAAACTAAGGAAAGCAATGCATAAATCAAAACAAGTCAACACTAACACTGAAGCACTCAAGTTGATACACATGGATCTTTTTGGACCAATGAATGTTAAATCACTATCCAGAAAAAGATATGCACTGGTCATGATAGATGACTATTCTAGGTACACTTGGGTGAAATTTTTAGAATCAAAAGATGAAGCTGCTCAAGAAATCATTGATCACATAAGGGTACTTGACAGGACCCCTGGAGCAAAAGTTCAATTTCTAAGAAGTGACAATGGAACTGAGTTCAGAAATGCTACACTTGGAAACTTCTGCAAAGATCAAGGGATTGTTCAACAATTCTCTGCTGCAAGGACTATGTTGAGCAATGCTAAATTACCAACATATTTCTGGGCAGAAGCCATCAACACTGCTTGTTACACACATAACAGGACACTAATCAACAAGGCTCATGGCAATACTCCTTACTATCTTTTGACAGGAAAGAAACCTACTGTCAAGTACTTTCATATTTTTGGAAGCAAGTGCTTTTTGATGAAAGACAACCATGAAAGAAAAGGCAAGTTTGATACTAAAGCATATGAAGGCATTTTCATGGGATATGGGATAGAAAGGACTACCTACAGAGTCTATATCATGGAGCACACGACAATTGAAGAAAGTGTCAATGTCACGTTTGATGAAACCAAGTTTCCAGGGTTACATGAGGATGGTCAAATGCAACCCTTCAGATTTGAGAATCAAGGATACTTGGAAAAAGAAGAATATGTTGATGAAGAACCTAGTCTCACTCAATCAATGGGATATGAGAAAGAATCTGTCAATACTCATAATCTAAATCAAACCTCAGCCCAATCACAGACAATTTCAGGCATCAATCAACAAGACTGTGAGACTGGAGAAATTGAGCTAAATGAGCAGAACAATGAAAATGGTGGAGAATCAAATCCTCATATTGATGAAAGGCAATCTCATCAAACAAGAAGCTTGCCTCAATCAACAAAGTGGAACAGAGATCATACCAGTAATCTAATTATTGGAGATCCCACTACTGGTGTAAGGACAAGGAGGAATATCTCTGCTAAAAGCATGTTTTCATGTTTCCTATCTCAAATGGAACCAAAAATAGTTGAAGAAGCATTGTTGGATTCTGATTGGGTGATGGCCATGCAGGAAGAGCTCAATCAATTTGAAAGAAACAATGTTTGGAAACTGGTTCCAAGGCCAAAAGGAAAATTAGTCATTGAGACAAAATGGGTCTTCAGAAACAAGATAGATGAAAGTGGAAATGTGACAAGAAATAAAGCAAGGCTAGTGGCCAAAGGTTACTGTCAACAGGAAGGGATAGATTATGATGAAACATTTGCACCTGTTGCCAGACTTGAAGCCATAAGAATTTTCTTAGCTTTTGCTGCACACTGCAAATTCAAGGTATTTCAAATGGATGTCAAAAGTGCCTTTCTAAATGGAGAATTAGAAGAAGAAGTGTATGTTGAACAGCCTCCTGGATTTGAGAATGACAAACTGCATAATTTTGTCTACAAGCTGTTCAAGGCTCTATATGGCTTAAAGCAAGCACCAAGAGCCTGGTATGACACACTATCCACTTTTCTCCTGGAAAATCAATTTGTAAGAGGTATGGTGGATAAAACTTTATTCTATAAATACCATGGCAAAGACATCATCCTTGTGCAGATATATGTTGATGACATAATTTTTGGTTCAACAAACGAAAAATTGTGTGAAAAGTTCTCATCTCTAATGAGAAACAAGTATGAAATGAGCATGATGGGAGAATTAGCATTCTTTCTTGGTCTTCAAATCTATCAGAAGAAGGATGGAATCTTCATCTGTCAATCTAAGTATGTCAAAGAACTTCTCAAGAAGTTTAACTTAGAAGATTCATCACCTGCCAAGACACCTATCTCAACAGCCACCAAATTAGAGTTAGATCCTAAAGGCAAGAAAGTGGATTCTAGTACCTACAGAGGCATGGTTGGATCATTGCTGTACTTAACAGTAAGCAGGCCAGACATAATGTTTGCTACATGTCTTTGTGCAAGGTTTCAGGCTGATCCAAAAGAATCACACTTAGTTGCAATTAAAAGAATCTTTAGGTATCTCAAAGGCACCCCAAATCTAGGTCTTTGGTTTCCTAGGGAAACTGGATTTGATCTAATTGGATATTCTGATTCAGACTATGCTGGCTGCAAGATTGACAGAAAAAGTACTACAGGAAGCTGTCAATTTCTTGGGGGGAGATTGGTGTCATGGTTCAGTAAGAAGCAACACTCAGTTTCTACATCAACTGCAGAAGCTGAATATATTGCAGCTGGAAGTTGCTGTGCTCAAATACTTTGGATGAAGAATCAGTTAATGGATTATGGACTAGAACTGTCAAATATTCCTATCTACTGTGACAACACTAGTGCCATAGCCATATCAGACAATCCAGTTCAACACTCCAGAACAAAGCACATTGATATAAGGCATCATTTCATCAGGGAGCATGTTGAAAAGGGAGATGTAAAATTGGTTTATGTTCCAACAGATAAGCAACTTGCAGATATATTCACCAAGCCACTGGATGAAGCAACATTTACCAGGTTGGTGAGTGAATTAGGAATGCTAAATCAGGTATGATTATCTAACTAGTTTATCAATTCTCAATCGCAACTCATGACTGAAACTTTCAAGGTACTGTTATTAGAGGGTACTGTCATGAGAAGTTACTGTTCTAAGTGCTACTTGTTTAGACAGCATGTTTGCTATGACTATGCTAAAAGGATTTTTAGATATCATATTTGCTATGACTATGCTAAAAGGATTTTTAGAAATCATATTTGCTATGACTATGCTAAAAGGATTTTTAGAAATCATGTTTGCTATGACTATACTAAAATAGTTTCACATGTCTGTCTCAATAAGGTAATAAGTAAACTAGTGTCCGTAACTTAAGTTGTGTGTGAACAGTGACAGCACGATTTTGCACCTAGTTTACTGTCAGATAAACTTACTGTCACTCATTAAACTGATTGACATAAATGTTGTTAGCGCACAGGTTGCTGTCAATGAAAGTTGCTGTCACGAGAAACTACTGTCAAAAATGGTATAGAAAGAAAAGCGCACAGGTTACTGTCAATGAAAGTTGCTGTCACGGGAAGTTGCTGTCAAAGATAGTGGAGAGATATATATACATTAATGTATATATATATATATATATATATATATATATATATATATATATATATATATCTATTTTTAATCCACCAATCCACGATCTAATAGCAACTGCCACGTAATATAGCAAGTGAAGTTAATAGGTAAAATCATTATCACACGTTCAATTAAGACAGGTTAAATCGATTCATCTTATAAACTGAATCTACCGTTTAATCTACTATCACTTTCATTTGCAAAAACCTTTCAACCTTCTGCATCCAAAAACCGCACTTTCTCTCTCATTTTTCAAAGCATTCAACAATGGCACCTAAACAAAGTGTTGCTCAAACCAACTTTGCTGGTATCTACTCTCCTAGTGATGCTGGTGAAAACTTCAAAGGACTTATTTCCTTCTTAAATAAATCCTACCTAGGTCATGCAATAACCTCATCCCCCAAAATTGATATTGTTAGAATTGAAAAATTCTGGAAATCTGCAAGTGCTCAAGGAACTGGAGAGAATGAAACTATTAAGTTCAATATAGATGATGCAAACCATTCTCTTTCAGTAAAGAATATCAATGAGGCTTTGGGTATTGTGTTGGCCAGTGAAGAAAGCTTTAAGGAACTAGCAACTGATGATACTCTAAAGAGGTTCTTTCTGAAGATTGGGTATTCAGGCTCTAAACTTGAAGAAACCTCTGATAAATGGTATCAAATGGGAGAAATGGACAGGAAATATCTGAGAAAGGAGTAGAGCATGATCTTTGATGTTATGGTGAAGGTGTTCTCTACCAAGTCTACAGGTTGGAATGGAATACCATCATATATCAAGAAACTCACTCATTCTGTAGTCCATGGATACAAGGTGAACGTTGGAAAGTTGATTATGGCACAGTTGAAAAGCGCCATAGGCAAAAAGGTATCCATATATCCTCGCTTTTTAACTATGTGTATTAATAATATTTGTGGAAATGTTGTAGATACTTCTAATTTTGAAGAATGTCCTGTTTTAAAGAAAAACACACACACATCTCTTAACACACAAAATTTGAATGCACATATTCCACTATGTTTCACACAACACATGGTTAATCAAGTGCCCAACCTTGGTTTTCCATTACCAACAGGTTACACTGTTTTCACAATTGAGAATGAAGCTGAATTAGACCCAAATTCAGTTAACCCACATTCTACACCATACACTCCACCTAGGGACTCTAGACTACCAAAAGCCCTTAAAATTGCCAAACAGGAATCCAAGAAAAGATCCCTAGAGAGTGAAACTGGTGACAATGTGGTGAGTCAAGAGGGAGTTACTGCACCTAGTGCAGCAAATAAGGATGGTAGTGAAATAGAACCCACAGTAGCCCCTTCTGAGCCTAAGAAGAAGAGAGCTAGAAGGGCCAAGGTTACTGTCAGCCACTCTACAGTTTCCCAAAAGACTGTAGAGGATGATAGGGAAATAAACTCATCTCTAGGTGCATCTTCTCAACAAGAGGCATCTATTGAAATTGGCATGTCTTCCAAGGCACCTTGTAAAGAGTCTGCACAAACTCAAGAACTCACTCTTGAGGAACCTGTATTTGAAGATACACACATAGAGATAGAGCACAGTGAGGAATTCACTCATACTGTTGATGTTCCACAATCTTCTTCTGTGGAACAGCCAATTAATCAATATGAACTTCAAACTTCTTCCTTCATTCCTATATATGTTGTTTCTTCTGAACAACCTAGAGAATGGGACAGTACCAAACCCTCAGGTTTTGATCATCCATCTCAAATCATGGATGAGCCCCCATCTAGTGGTCCACAAGAACCCATTTCTCAAAGTGAAATGGATACCACTCCATCAAACACTGGATTAGATCAAGATGCAAATTTGCCAGAAATTGAAACAGCCAGCATCTTGATCGATTCCCTCAAAGCATCTTACCCTAGGGAAGTTGCTGTCACAGCCAAAGATGCTGTCAATGACAAACCAGAAGGTGCTGTCAATCAATCAAGTGATAGTACCATTCTGACAAAAGATACTGTCAAAGGTCTTCCTAAAGATGCTGTCATCTTTGTTCAACCACAACTACAAGAAGGATTAGTTGAAGATATCTCTGATGATGACTTGCCACTTTCCAAGGCTTTCAAGGTAAAATCTTCTCTTTTGCATGTTAGTATTGCTCATACTGATGCATCTAGGATGAGTGATGGAGTGAAAAATAAAAGAGAGATAAAAGAACAGAGAAGTGAGGATAAAAATGAGAGGCAGCCAAATGTGCTGGCAAAAGGAGAGGGACTTGAGCATGTACAGAGTGAACTTGAGGGAGTCAGTCAACAAAAGGCATTAGGCCTTGAGGGAATTTCTGTGAGAGATGATGAGATCATCTATAAAAACAATGAGAGTGTGAGAACCCCAACAGCCTCCATGCCCCGGACTTATCCTTAACCTCCAAAGAGGCTTAGGTCTGGTGGTCCTTCTACATCCACAAATGATAGGCTCCTAGCTATTGAGAATCGATGTGCTACAATCACTACGCCATAAATGCTCATATGCAACGCTTTTAGAAAGTGTTTCAGTGAAAGTGTTTCGTTAGGTATGAAATTTTGCATCTAATGAAACAGAACTTGAACTGGTGTTGCATTACATATATTTAGTGTTGCATTTGATCCACGGTGTTTCACATAATGCAACACTAACAGCAGGCGTTGCATTAGATATTTTTTAATTTTAAAAAATGCTGATGTGGCACAGTGGGGTCCACACGTGCTGACGTGGCATTTGCTGACGTGGCAAGTGTGGGGCCCACAATTGCTGATGTGGCAAATGTGGGACCCACATTTGCTGACGTGTCATTGGCTGACGTGGCAGAAGTGTTGCATTAGGTGAAAGAGGTGTTGCATTTGCTGTTTAAAAGCGTTGCATTAGATATTTTTTAATTTTTAATAAATGCTGATGTGTTAGTTGTGGGACCCACCAGGGTGACGTGGCAGTGTGGGGTCCACCAGGGTGACGTGGCAGAGGTCCACAGATGCTGACGTGGCAAGTGTGGGGCCCACAATTGCTGACGTGGCAAATGTGGGGCCCACATTTGTTGACGTGGCATTGACTGACGTGGCAGAAGCGTTGCATTAGGTGAAAAAGGTGTTGTATTTGCCAAACAAAGCGTTGCATTAGCTAGTTTTGAATTTTTAATAAATGCTGACGTGGCAGTTGTGGGACCCACCTGGCTGACGTGGCAGTGTGGGGCCCGCCATGGTGACGTGGCAGGAGGCCCACGGATGCTGACGTGGCAAGTGTGGGGCCCACAATTGTTGACGTGGCAGATGTGGGACCCACAATTGCTTACGTGGCATTTGCTGACGTGGCAGAAGCGTTGCATTAGGTGAAAAAGGTGTTGCATTTGCTGTTTAGAAGCGTTGCATTAGATACTTCTCTTACCGGAATGATGAAACTATTTTTTAAATTAATTTTTCGACGTTCCAATCGTACGGATGTCGAGATATAACCATTTTAGTGAATTGGTAAATTTTCGAAAAATCATTTGGTTTGGTTTTATAATGGTCAAATCGGTCAAAGTAGACATTCCTTTTAACTAGTCTCTTACCGGAATGATGAAATTATTTTTTAAATTATTTTTTCGACGTTCCAATCGTACGGATGTCGAGATATAACAATTTTAGTGAAGTGGTAAATTTTCGAAAAATTTGCTAGATGCATTTGGTTTGGTTTTATAACGGTCAAATCGGTCAAAGTAAACATTCCTTTATAATACAGATAATTATTTGATACAGATAATTTATAATACTAACAAATACTAGAAATTTATAATATTTTTTTCAAGGTCCAAAACCAGCTTACAATGTTTTCTTAAATACATGTCGAATTTTAAAGTTTCCGTGATGAATTTATAAATTTGACTGAAACAACATTTTCGTGATGAATCTATTTTTTTAAATTAGTCTTGTCCCGAATGACGAATCTATTTTTTTATAATTAAATTTTCGAAGTTCCAAACATATGGACGTCAAGATCTAACTATTTTAGTGATGTGGTAATTTTTTAAAAAAATTTGCTAGATGTATTTGGTTTGGTTTTATAATGGTCAAACCGGTCAAAGTAGCCTTTCCTTTTAACTAGTATTTTCCCGAATGATGAATCTATTTTTTAAAATTATTTTTTCGACGTTCCAGATGTACGGATGTCAAGATCTAACGATTATAGTGATGTAGATTTTTAAAAAATTTGCTAAATGTATTTGCTTTGATTTTATAACGGTCAAACCGGTCAAAGTAGGCGTTCCTTTTAACTAATCTTGTCCCGAATGATGAATCTATTTTTTTAAATTATTTTTTCGACGTTTCAGATTTACGGATGTCAAGATCTAACGATTATAGTGATGTGGTAGATTTTTAAAAAATTTGCTAAATGTATTTGCTTTGATTTTATAACGGTCAAACCGGTCAAAGTAGGCTTTCCTTTTAACTAATATTGTCCCGAATGATGAATCTATTTTTTTAAATTATTTTTTCGACGTTCCAAATGTACGAACGTCAAGATGTAACTTGTCTTGTCCCTAATGATGATTACATTTTTTAAAATTATTTTTTCAACGATTCATGTTGTAATTTTATTTTTAACTAGTATCTATCATGTGGTAATTTTTTCTAAATTTTAAAAATTTAAAATTAAAAAAATTAAATTTAAGAAACATCACAAACACATCCGCATCAGACAGACTTGAGCTAATCCCGAGGTGAAAATTTAGGCGGATAACTTTCCCTCCAAAACGAAATAATTTAGACACAACCAAATAGTACTCCCCCCAAAACACTCCCCTTTCCCCACAAGCACTCCCTCTGTCCCTCAGGCCTCACTACTCTCTCTCTCGACAAATCTCTCTGTCAATTCTCTCCTCAAACTTTCTCCACAAATTCCATTTGTAATCTCTATACCTCCAATAGGTAATTGAATACACATGTCTCCTTTTCGATTAATTGGTATTTTCACTTATTTGAGTTTTCTTTTGAAATTGCAGGTAATTAGGGTTTTTTAATTTTTGGATGTAATTAGGGCTTCAAATTTGGGGCTTTCATTCTAGAGTTTTATTTAGGTAATCTCCAACTTCTTATTTGGGTAAACATTTAGGGTTTTAACTTCTTATAGGTACTTTCGACACAATTTTATTTGATTTTGCGGCTGATTAATTTGGGACTTTCATTCTAGGGTTTTTATTTTGATAGTCAATCTCTAACTGATTTCGATTTCAGGGCTTTCAGTTTAAGTTTTTATATTTGATTAATTAGGGAGTCAAATTAGGGCTTTGTATGTATATGTTAGGGTTTTGGTAGTATTAAAGTTAAGATTCAAATTTGTTTTGGGTTTGGTTTTGTGTTAGAGAGAGAGAATCAAGAGTGGAGTCCAGGCTTAACTAAGGTATTCTTAAGTCTGCAATTCTCTTTTATGATGTCAAAATTTCTATAGTAGAGTAAGGTTCTGTTTTCGGAACTGTAATTTTTTGTTTCTAACATTAGTGTCAGTTATAAGTGTCTGATTGTTTCTCTTTTTTGTTGATACCTGCTCTTACATTATGAATGTAAGTTACATATGTTAATATTGCTTTTTATAATTTATTTCAGGTTGGTTGGTGGCTTGGGGTTTCTGAATGTAAGTCATACTTGTTTACAGTTCACTTCTCTCTAGTTTGAAAGTTCATACATTATATGTACTGCCTTGTTGGATGATAAATAGCAATACATTATTCACACACACACACACGCATTTTGTTATTATTTGTCAGTCAGATTCTTCTTGTATCAAATTCAATTACCTTTATCTGTTTTGCTAAGGTTTTTGGTTGGCAATTATGTCTTGGTTGTAGGCGGCTTGCAACAGCCAAAAGTGGAAGCCCAATATTCGAGATATATATCACCACTGGCTTAGAAGGCGAATACAAGGAGCAGGTACTTTTATATACAACCTGAACCTCCTATAGTCCTATTCAATCTTTCGTTAAAATAGTGGTTGCTCATACATTATTAAGTACTACATATCATATTATAATGGACTTGCTTTCAGGTAGATATGAAAAAACATCTAATTGCTGGACCATGTAAATTTTCTATTGGTTGTTCTTTCTTGCTAGTGTGTCTGTTTTTTTTATTTGAATAGGTGCTTGTAATTACGTTTATTTATTTATCACAACTACATGCTTTAGTTTTATCACAATTGTATGAACATATAGGTAGCATAAATGAAAGTCGAGTATTTTCCACCCAGGGAACATATAGGATACTGGACATGTGACAATACCCCAAAATTAATATAGATTTGGGTAACGAATGTTCATGGGCACACCACGTGAAATTCCGGCATCACTGGTCATCTTCTTTGCATTATATTGACACACCTGACACTCTGTTCTCTAATAAATAAGGTTCAAAGATATGATAGAAACTTTTCACAAGCCAATAGTTGACAAGGATAAGGCAGTGCTCATTATGTGCAATTTAGTAATCTCTGAATTTCCTAAAGCGAAAGTGAATTTTTTTTTAAAAATAATTTGTTTAACACAACAAGACTAATAGTGCATTTGATATAAATATTCCAAGCCTCGAGAACTGATACCGATATCTAAATAAGTCAAGGTCCATGCACAACAATACCACAAAGGCATCACAGTAGATCAAGAACATCCCAAAGTTATCCAGACTGACACAATACTGATCGACAATCATTGACTTACTGTGCTCCTTGCCAAACATGACTACTGCTCATTTATGTAGTATGGGTCATATGAGCTAGAAAAGGATAACATCTTCTAAACAACATTTTAAATTACGGTTACTAGCTTTCAAGCTGTTATGCTCGAGTATGAATTCTACTGAATATTTAGAACAGTCTACAGCTTATGCCCCTTGTGTGTTTTTCTTAGTTATAAATAACATTACATTTGTATTTTAGAATGTGTAGTAGTTTCTTAACTATTGTTGGTAGTACCTGGAGTATATCTAACTCTGAAAAAAGTTAATGTGTGCAGATTATTCAAGGTGATGTGCTTAAGGTTGAACTTTCCTACTTTGATATTTGTGTGGCAAACATTCCTTATCAGATCTCTGCACCCCTGACTGATAAATTATTGAAGCACCGTCCAGTTTTTCGATGTGCAGTTATAATGTTTCAGAGGCAGTTTGCCATAAGATTAGTTGTTCAGCCTGGTGGCGCACTTTATTGTCGCCTCTCTGTAAACACTTAGCTTCATTACTTTAATATTAGTTGCTCGTGTATTTCATTTACTGAAGGTTGGGAAGAATAACTTTAGGCTTCCACCTAAAGTGGAGTCTTTGGTTATTAGGATCGAACTAAGGAAACCACTTCCTCAAATGAATTTCAAGGAATGGGATGGGTTGATCAGAATTTGTCTTAATAGAAAGGAGAAGACTATTAGTTCTATATTTAAACAGAAAATAATACTATTCTGTTTAAAGTTCAAGCTGGACTATAATACTTGCATCAGCTAATTCCACATGTTAATGTCCTGTTTTTTTTTTCTCTGCAGAAACTCTGCAAATGGCTCATAAAATGTTATTAGCATTGGACTACTTGAATTCAAATTGAGTTCTTCACAGTTTTAATAATTAGAGTGCAGATCAGAACTTTGTGCATGTTGGTCAAGTCTTTTACACCTAATAATTAGAGTGCAGATCAGAAATTATGATGAAGTGTTTCTCGAATTTGTGTATTTATTAGATTTTTGGAATTTGTGTATTGTATTGTTTCTCATGTTTTATTTAGGTGTACTTATTATGCAGGTATGGGCTGCTACCGACAGTGGAAACTTGGAAGTAACATTCACACACTCAGAGGAACATGTACGTCTTTTGCTTATTTTACATTATTCTAGGCTTTGTATATGATATAAAATTGAGGTCTGTGTTTTTATTGCACCAAATAATACATCCGTTCATACCTTGGTCGAGAAGATATTATTAGTAATTGTAGTTGACGTAGTACGATATCTGAAGGTCATAAAGTGTACTTTTAAAAGTTTAGAATCTCCTGAAAATACATGACTACCTTTCTTGTATCTAAGTACCCACAAATATGTCTTTGACATCATATTTTGTAAATGAACCTATAAGCAGCCCCTTCAAAACTTATCTCCATGTAATAAAAATCTTGCATATGATGTTCCACAGCTCCGGTGATTGATTTTTAACTGGAAAATTGATCTCTTCTGGTTTATATTAAAACAGCCAGGTATATCAAAATGTTCATCTGCATGATGTATACTACAAGTCAGGTCTGTTCTTGTAAATAGGTACTATCTATTATTTCTTTTTCTTGTTATAGAAATAAATCAGCTCTTTTGTTTTATGGTCTTAGAATGCCATCTGCTATTAGTTAGAACTCTCTTTTCTAAAATGTTTTTACTTTTATTGATGAATGTTCCTTACAACTGCAGTTCGTTTTAATTTAGAGTAAAAAAACTATTTATATACCCTTACATCTGCAGTACAGGGAGGTTTTGTAAACCTTATCGTCCATGGATGTGTCCTCTTAGCTCTGTATGTGCTCGTATCTATTGTCACCGTTCTGATTGGATTTTATGATCTATACCACATTGCATTTCTGGTATGAATATTTTCCTTGAATTTTTTTTGTTCCATCTCAAATGCTCTTACATGGATTACTTAGCAGAAATATTGTTTGTCCAATTGTTTTGTAATAGGCCAAAAAGATTACCAAGAACCAACTGATAATCGCATTGAGGCAAATTGCTGGAGATAATCTACTGAAGGCAAAGAGAAGTTGATTGGCCCTAATACCTAAATAGGGTCATTTCGTACTTTTAAAATTTAGACTTAATCGTATGTGCTTTGTTGGTTTAGAATTATGTTGGATTCCTTTTGGATGTATTTGTAATGGTTTTATTAGGTATTAGTATGATGTTGGTGTGGATGATTGTAACTATTTGGTGGCTGGTTGAATGTTTTGGATGGTTTTGAATGCCTTTGAATGTATTTTGATGGGTTTCTTTATGTAAGAAACAGAATATTGCATAAATTTTAATTAAAGCGTTGCATTTGATATTTTTAGTGTTGCATTAGATATTTTAGTGTTGCATTTGGTAAATATAGTGTTGCATTTGATAAGATTCTAGTGTTTTAAAAGGCAAATAAAAGCGTTGCATTACATGGTTGTGGGTCCCAGTGTTGACGTGGCATATGGGACCCACTAGTGACGTGGCATATGGGCCTACTGATGATGTGGCAAGTGGGCCCCACATACTGACATGGCAAGTGGGCCCTACATGCTGACATGGCAAGTGGGCCCCACATGCTGACGTGGCATGCCAACGGGACTGTTGCTGATGTGGCATGCCAACTGGACTGTTGCTGACGTGGCATGCCAGCTGGACCCATTGATGACGTGGCAAGCTAGTGGGACCCACTTAGTGACGTGGAATTGTAATTTTAGCTAATGTCAAATGCAACGCCCTTTTGGTGTTGCATTTGAATGCTCTGGTGTTGCATTATATGTCAGATGCAACGCTTATTGATGTTGCTTTAGATGCCATAAAGCGTTGCCTTAGGGGGTCTAACAGGACGGTGGCGGATGCAACGCCCCCTGGTGTTGCATTTGGTCTAACGCAATGCTTTTTTGGCCTAAAGCAACAGTAAACATGGCGTTGCATTTGTGCGTTTATGGCGTAGTGAATGGAGAGTCAGCTAGACACCCTATCATCTACTGTGAAGACTGGTTTTGCTGAAATTCAAGCCACCCTGCTGTCACTTTCTTTCTTCATTCAAGCTGCCAACTTAACTAAGGGGGAGAAAGTAATAGATCAGAAAAAGGCTGAGCAACCAGAAAGGAAAATGGAGTTACAAGGGGAAGCTGAAAGACAGGGGGAGCAAAGGAGTAAGGGGGAGCAAAGGAGTAAGGGGGAGCAAAAAGATACTGTCATAGCCTCTGGAACTGGAACTGGTGAACTGTTTGAAACTGAAGTAGATGGGGAGACAATGCTATTATCTGAGGAAGTATTGAAAATGATACAAAGAAATAAAGCATCTTCCATCAAAATTAGTGAACCAGTTCCTGAAAAGAAAGAATCAACTTTGGAGAGGCTTTGGAGAGAAAAGGAGGAGTCTAACAGAATGGGTAAAGGCAAGGGTAAGCTGCCTGAATATATCACTTCTTCAGAGTTGGTTACCTGGACTGATGGAAGCACATATTCTCAATAAGAAGCTGATTATATAACTTTAAGTCATATGGAGAGCACCTTGAATAATAAGGATGAGGAATTCAACACTCTGGTGAATGAAGCAATCACAGAATCTGGAGGAAAACCTGCTAAGTTGGCAGAAGCTTTGAAAGAAAAAATTGTTAATCTTTCTGTGAAGATTAGCTCAGAGAAGAGGTGGGCAGTTGAAGTGTACCTGAAGAATGGACATTCAATATTCATAACAATGCAACTGTTAGAAACTTTCTCTGCCAGAGTGCAATACATCCTTGGAATTCTTGTTAAGAAAAAGTCTACCATTTTTTATGAAAGTCTCTATATGCAACTGAGTACAATAGTTAACAACAAACTTCCAGAAGTATGTCTCCAGCCATATGGTGTAAGCTTTAAACAGACAACAGCCAAAGGAACTAAAGGACTTGGGTTCTTAACTCTTGAAGGCAAAACATCTCTACAAAGTAAAGTCATCATGGATGTACTTAAGTTGTTACTGAAAGCACCCATCACCAAGGAAAGGATTCAAGCAGTTAAAGATATCCACAAGATAATGGCAAAGAGAGATATGGAATACAGTGTCAAAATTAAGAAGCTCATTGCCAAAGCAAACGAAAGCAGAAATGCTCAAGGTGGAAAATGCTCCTTTGATGACACCTTGGATAAAGATGGTGATGATAATGAAGATGGAGGTAAAGCTGGAGGAGCTAAAGAGTCAGAAAAGGGAAACTCTTCAAAAGAGCAATTCCAAGCTAAAGAAGCTGAGCCAAAAGAAACTTCAGAAGCTCCTGGAACAAGCAAGAAAAATGAAAAAAAGGAGAAAGAAGAGGAGATACTTGAAGCATTAGAAATTAACCAAGCAGAAATGGAAATTGACAGTATGTATTCTGAAAAAGATACTGTCAACAAAGATGCTGTCAAGAAAAATGAAGTTACTGTCAAAAATGCTGACAGGGAAGATGAAGACATTGTCATGAAAGATGCTGTCAAAGAAGACACAATCAGAAGCCCTATCAAAGATGCTGTCAATGATCCTACTATCAAAACATCCAAGACAGTAAGAATCAAAAGAAAGTCAAACAGACCAAAAAGGGGAAAGACTGTCTATTCTGGTCAAAGAAAAGCTACAGGTCTAGGGCTTAAGAAACCAATCCTGAGCAGAAGAATGAACAGCCTGGAACAACTTCAAGAGAAAGCCAAAGAATCAATCACTTCTGTATCTATAGAGTTGGATGAGTCAAAAGAAAAAGTCACAAGATACATTCTATGGGAAAACAAGGAAAGATTGATTATGGTAGAACCTGATTTCACTCAGACATCAAAATCAAAAGTAATATCCAACAGTCTAGTTCAAACCCAAGCACATGTAAGAAGAAGAATTGATTATTTCAATTTGGAAAGAATGGTTGAACTCTTGGAAAGCTATGGTGATATCTCTGAAAAGATCATGGATCCTGTTCGAAAGTACTTTGCAATCAGAAATGCCGAATTCATTGAAAAGCATGGTGATTGGACATTTCAAAATGATGAAGATGTTTTTGAAGCTCTAGGTCTGGAAAATGAAGAAGATAACCCTATCCCTGAGTATGACTGGATTGAAATGCAAAAACCTTATTCAAAGCAAGAGATGGATAGGTATGAGGCAGAGCAAAAATTCAGAGAAGAATTAGCCTCAAGACAAAAATCTCTTCAACAGATAGAAGAAGAGATTGAAGCTCAAATGAAGGAAAGTTGGAGTAAACTCAACAAGGTCAACAGCAGTGAATTAAACTATCAGCCAATTGTACTGGACAATCCTCTGAGAATCAAATATGGCAAAGAAGAAATCTACATAGATAGTTTTTCTAAGTTGAAGACCAGTGTGCTAAAAGAACTGTACTGGCAAGTGATAGGATCATCTAACAAACTTGAAGCACTATGTTCTTGGGAGCTAGATATGATTTTTGATCAAAGGAAAGGAGAGAATCCCAGCTTGGACAGACAAAGAAGGGTAACTTTAAATCAGCTTCCTGGCAGAAGATTCAAGATGGAGGGAGATATGTTGAAATTCAGATCAATAGTAAAACAAAATGTTTATTGGATGGAACTCAGAGATGTATTAAACACTACTCCCTTAATGATCAGAAAATACATCATGGAAAATAAAGATGATGCACAGTCCCCTGAAGAAAAGGAGTTAATTGAAAATCTCAGAAGAGCTCTGAGGGAAAAGGAGCAAGGCGAAAGTTCAAATCAAGCTAAGTAAAGATTTTTCTTGATTTTTAATTATGAACTTTTATGATACATTGATAGAAAACAATTCAGTTTAATCATTGTTCAGAAATGAAGGGTTTATTCTTTCTGATCTATGTTAGTTAAGTTGTCAGCATGGTATTTGTAAATTTGTCCTTATTGTCCATAAAAACAAATTGGGGGAGATTGTTGGGATTTATGGGTGATGGAATAGACAACTTAACTAGTTTTATTGGTATACTTAGTTTTACTAAGTAGAACATACTGTCATAGCCTGAAGTGTATTTCTGTAATCAAATAAGTACTGTCATGTAATAATTGTAATTCTTGAAAGAAGTTCAATCATGTTCAAGCCTCAAGAAATACAGAAGTTCGACAGCAGGAATAAAAGTTACTGTCAAGTATTGACAGTAAGATTACAAGGAAACAACATGTTGCAAAGCTTGACAGCAAGTTTAATTGTGTCGACAGCAAGTTTTAACTTGACAGCAACATTGGCGGAGATTCTGATGACAGCAACTTTGATATATAGTTTGCGACAGTAAGTTTGGAATTCTTGACAGAAATCTCTGCGGGAAATACATGCTGTCAATCAAAGCACAATCCTTGACAGTAATCTCTGCGGGAAATTCATACTGTCAACCAAAGCATAATTCATTGACAGCAAACTTTGTGGCAAACATACTGTCATATAGAATCAACTTGATTTAGGAATTTTCTAAGTCAAATTAAGCGACAGAGTACATGTTCAAAAGAAGCAGGCGTGCTGCAACATTCAACCTTTACAGCAAGCTTGGAAAGTCTATAACTGAAGCTCGAGAGATCACATGGAGCAACCTGTAAAGTCTAGAGCAGATAAAATTGAATATGGCTAGATCTGGGTGGCTCAAATGTGGAAAGTATCTTAAAGTTACTTTGTGATGATCACGTGGGAATAAATCATGGAATGAGCTGCAAAAGGAGCTGCAAAAGGAATTTAACAGCAACTCAACAACCCATGCTGATAGTGGTAGTAAAGTCGACTATCACACTATAAATAGAGTACTCTATTTATACAATACATATAGTTCTCCACATCTGTAATCTCTTGAGAATTAGAAGCTTGAGAATTATTTTGTTCTCAAGGTTGTAGCAAAACTTTGCAAAATAAATAAAACATTTATTTTGTGAAAACATCGTGTGAGATATTACTTGTGATTGCATTTCTTCTACTAGTAAATTACAAACTCTATTTAAGTTGTTGAAATAGTTTTTGAAATTTATTAGTATTGCATTCAACCCCCCTTCTGCAATACTTTACGGGACCAACAACATTCATGTTTCTTACTTTCCTAACTTTAGATCCACCATAAATCAATAGGTATTCCGAAGTTGAATTCTCATTATCTTATTACCTTCGAAATCTGCACTAGAACAATCAATATATAAATTCAGGCACGTCTGCCTCATAACCAATTAGTGGTGCAATGTACACTTCAATTACTTCATTATCCTATTCACAACCTCTCACTAGGTTTGATTTGGATTTCTTTCGCCAAGTCAAGTTAATCGATTACACAACATCGAACTTCCGACTACTTGCGCATCTGATACATTAAATACCTTTTTCGCATTAACCGTTTTCCCATTACCAATGGGTTGGCGCCGGACTGCAATTTTGCATCCTAAAATGATTAAACATTTCACTCAGATACCTTTCTGGTTCACACTAAATATTCAAAATATTTAATTCCCTAAACTTGTCAGATTTCACTCATATTCTCAACTTTCCCACTAAGTCCCATCTTAGTTTTGTTGAGCATTCCTTTATTAATTATCGACAACAATATATCATTAACATATACTGATAATATTGTCAACAAACTCCCACTTTTCAAAAATACAGACCCTATTGTCTAATTCATTCTTGGCAAAATTTTCTCAATTTCTGCGTAAAACCTTTCGCAATTGGACATACTTCTAAACAGATAAAAAATAATCAACTTTATCCATCTCATAAAAGATATCTATATACATTCATTATATGCCATCAATATAATTATTACATAATGTGTAACTTACAAATACATTAAACTATATTTAATTCATCATATAATGTGTAACCTACAAATATATTAAACTGTATTTAATTCATCATATAATCTGTAACTTACAAATACATTAAACTGTATTTAATTCACCATATAATGTGTAACTTACAAATACATTAAAAATGCATTTAATTCACTTAAGATAGACAAAATCAAACTCATTGTTCCGTTCCATTAACTTTCTTGTATTGTGCCACTCACGCTTGTTCTCTCTTATAAAAAATGTGAATTTTGTACTCTCTTTCTTGAGCATCACCAAAAAAATTATAAACATCTCATTCTTTTAAATGATAATTTCTATATCATCTCGTTTTCTCTTTTAAATCTACTAACAGAATTTAAAATTTCACAATATTGTAAGTGCACAAATATTAAAATAATACCCGACCAAATTAATATAAGCAAAAACAATCTTGTCACTTTTCAACTCAAAAACTTAAAAACAGTATTACATCAAATTCACTGAGCATGTACTATCCTCTCAGGAAAAAAAATTAATAGAACCCGTCAAATTTAAACAAGCTATAATTAATCAGGCAATCACGATAGGCTCGACACATAAAATGATATATAAAAAAAATTAAACGTGATTTATCTAATTACCAAGAACCTAACAACAACAATAGCAAATCTAGTATGCATGACAAATTGCAAGGTAAAATAAAAAATCACCAAAATACACTTACGGGTAAAAAAACTAAACACATGAATTGAGCAGCTTGCCAAAAAACACAAAGAAATTAAACACAATTATGTGGAAACAATACGTCAAAAGTAAAAAAAATAATTGTATCAAATACTACTACAAACTAGTCACGTAGTCAGGAAATTGGTCAGTAAATAAAAACACGAACCAAGTATTACATAACAAAATATTCAATGCACCATGAAAAACAATGTCAGTATAAAACAGAAGCAATGATATGGTATGTACATATAAGCATATACTATATATAAAAAAAAGTACAAAATCAACCACATAGAGCAACAAGTTGACAATACAATATTGGCTGGAAATATATAAAGAGAAAGGGATAACCAATTATAAGCTCTGCTCTAATACTATCAAAAAACAAAATTTCCATCATCAGGAGGCCGGATTAATAAGACTTTGTTAAGTAACCAACTCATCTAAAACCTAAAGGTGTTAGAGGGAGGCCTTATATGGATCTTATATAATATTCTAACACTCCCCCTCACTCGAAAGCCCATTTTTGGATCGAAGAGTGGATCACGGGCGCTCATCTTTGGAGCATAACTTGCCTTCGTGTCCATATTAAATATTGAGAATATTGGGGGTGGCAGGGAGTCGAACCTGAGTCTCCCGCCAAACCAGAGCTCTGATACCATGTTAAGATTAGAGATCGAGATGATAATAAAACAACCTGGCTCTGATACCAATGTAGTATTAAAGGGAGAAAATGTTTATGGGGTTCCGGAGAGAGGATTGAACAAGCTATCATTTTCAAGTGCTTTCTTCATAGGATTAATCCTCCAACAAAACATACCCTTCATCCACCCCATAAAAACTAACTGCCCAATGCTTTCATTTCATTAATCAATACTATTAATGATTATATTTGTAACTTATAAATATAATATTCACACAATTTATGTTTAATAAATACACTATTCATGATTTATTATTCTTACTTTATTTGACAAATTAAGTCCAATACAACAAGACCTGTATATCACTTTTACATATGATTGTGCCCAAAATATTATTTGGCGGAAAAGCTGTCCAAAATAACCAAATGACTACGCATTTGGAAAATGCGAATACTGGCTGCGCATTGGCGCGATGCGTAATCTTCAGTTTTTTTTACAATTCACCTACGCATGCAGGGCATGCGTTTTGTATATTAACTTTCAACTACCCATCTCTTTGATGCATGGTTTGTTTGTTTTTTTTTAAAATTTCAGCAAGCTAGCTCTCGCTTTTGGATCATGCGTGGCTCAGTAAACGAATTAATTGGGTGGGAGAGAACCACGCATTTTGAACATGTGTAATTTTTTTTTAACAATTTTTTTTGAAATAAATTAAAATTTGCGAGATCTAAAACCCAAAATAGAACTATTGAACCTCAAAAGTTAACTCTGTTGAACCCCAAAGAGAATACACGTAAAATTCAAAAATTTTAATTGAAAATTTTAATATTCCTTACTGAGTCCAATCTTGGGCTACACCCTTATACACTACTAAAACAGTATTAGTATTTAAAAAGTGCCCCTTATATAATTAAACCCCAATCCAAATAGGCCATAAGTTCGTATATGATTTATTCCTCGTTTTGAATATTTGTAAAAACCCAAAATTGAACTGTTGAACCCCAAATGTTAATTATTGAAACCCCAAGCGAATATTTTTAAAACTCAAATAGAACTCTTTGAACCCCAAATAAAAACTATTTAATCCCAAAGGAAATATCGATAAAATTTAAAATATTAAATTAAAAAAATAATATATAAAATTTTAATATTTTAAATTTTTTAATAATTAAAAATTGATAGTATTGCGAGCATTACATTTATTTAACGAAACATGATTTAATATTTTCGTAACTGATCACCAAGGTTGTAAAAATCGGAAATCGGATCAACTCGGTTTTGGTCCAGAAAAATGAGTAATCGGAAACTCGGCGAGTACTCGGAATGAGTACTCGGATTACTAATCGGATATTGTTTTTTAACTTTTTTTCTCATAATTTATATGTATTTATTCTGATTTTAATGTACATGTGTTAAACTTAAAATTTAACAATAATATTAATATTACTAATAATATTATTACAACCCTACTAACAAGTAATAATATTAATATTACTAATAATATTTATTCTAATTTTAGTGTACATGTGTCCAAGTAATAATATTAATATTACTAATAATATTAAAACGTGATATAAGTGTATGTTTAGAATTTTTGAGAGAAAGGAGTTTTAATTGGGCAGAATCTAGATTATAACTATATTCTATAAGTTGAGCAATAAAAATTATATTTTAGTACTTAGCAAAAAAAAAAAAATAGTCAAACCCGAGTTTGACCCCGATTACTCGGAGTCAACCCGAGTCTTGACCGAGTTATAGCAAAAATCGGTTTTTGGTCCGATTAATCATTACTCGGATCGGTTTAGGGGTTCAAAACGAGTACTCGACCGAGTACCCGGCTCGAGTTACCGATTTTTACAACCCCGCTGATCACTATCGGTGACTTGAAGTCACGGTGCTTAATGGGCACAGATCCCAACAAGTGGTATTTCGGACAGTACAGGTTTGAGAAGTGTTATTTCCGTCATTTTCTCACACATAGGAGGGGTCAAGTCATAAGATGTTCATATCACAAATTCACAAATCACAGCTGCGCACATGAATATAAAAACCAGCTCATATAAATGGAAAGGAAGATTCCAAGTAAATGGATGTTCACATGCAGTATGATACAACTGAGTTGAAAGTTTCAACTCGATCAAAAAGGTTAAGACACTGCCATTTTCATTGATAAATTCCATGTGTAATCTTCTTCTCCTTTGTCTCGTCGAATTGACGGGCAGATTCATCGGATACATGACATAAACACAAACAATTGCAATCCTCTACGTTGACAGACTATAAATATAATACTCCCTTCGTTTCAGGCATTTTAATGTATTCGAAGATACTTGTAAATAATATATTTTTGAATTTTTTTACATAAAAAAATATATTATTTACAAGTACCTTTATTCAGCATGCGTGTAAAAATTTGTCTAGGCTGGCGATCTTTAGTATACGTATATTGCAGCATATTGTACCGTAGAATTGTACCGCAGAAACTTTCTACGGTACGTAAAGAGATGAATCACTCTGTTTTCACACCAAAAATCCAAAAATTCTATTATATATATACCGTAAAAAATTTATGCGATACAATAAATTACGGCATACATTTGCTAAAGACCGGCCCATCCTATAATTTGGGAAGGAGGCAGTACTATTCTTAACTATCTCACTTTTTCTCTTGAAGTCCATATTTGAAAATTCTGAATAAAAGAAGCACTTTATCTTTTGACACGTGTACCTAAACAGTTATGACGATATATTATGGGCAAGCAGATACATTGATTATTATAGAAAGTAACTAAAAAAAATTATGTAAAAATAGCGGAACTTGAATATTTAAATTTTATAAATTTTAAGTAATAATATTGGAAAATCTCTTTCACATCTCAACATTGTTATTATCATGGTTCTAAAAATCCCCGATTTAACCGATTAATCCTCGATTAATCCTCTGTAAGGTAGGCAACCGATTCGATTTTTAAAATCCGATTAATCCTGTGAATTTATTTAAAATGATATATTTAATTATAAATTAGATTAATATATTAAATATTATTATAATATCCAATTAATACTCCGATTAATCCCTGATTATTCGATTAATCTTAAATCGGTAGATCAACCGATTACCGATTAATAACTTATTATGCATGTAGTGTGGTGAGAAAGGAATAAGAAATAAGTTTGCAGGCTGTAGCTGTAGGTACTGTTAAGCCTAGATTTTTCAAGACTTTTCATATGAATTTTGCATGCGAGTTAGTGTAATTAGGATCGTACAGAGATCCAAAATTGAATCGGATCGATCTGAATCGGATCGAATATAAAAAATTTCCAATTTTTTGCATTGAGGACCGAACTTGTTATAATCGATTTTAGGATCGGACCGGACCGAAAAAACCCGGATTGAACCGGATCCGGACCGGTATGAACCGGTTACTTAATTTCTTTATAAAAAGTGATTTTTATAATTTAATTTTTTTTAAAGTTTAAATACATAAAATAAATAAATTACTTTGCAAGTTAGACCATGTTTGAAAAATCTTATTTTTTAGAAAAAAATTACTTATTCTGAAAAAAAGTACATAAATATGTACTTTTTCTGAAATGAGTAACTTATTTTTGTAAGATAACGAATGTTAAACTCCACATATACATTTTTTTCTAAAAAAGTATGTAAATATGAATTTTTTCGGAATAAGTAACTTATAAGTTACAATTAATTAGATTTGACAAACATCAAACATGCACTAATATAAGTTTAAAAATGAAGTCCATATCTTATTTTTTGTGAAGTAATCGTAATTTCTAAACATGTGAGTATCAAGTATTTATCGTATATAGTATGACATTTAATCATTTAGATTAATGTTGATCGTTACTCTTTCATCAATTTATTTTCTACTAATTTTATTTGTCAAATTACTCCCTCCGTTCTTCTCATTTTTTTACAGTTTTTTTTCACTGCTGGACACGCATTTTAAGGCTCCTAAAAATATAGTTTTATAACTCATTTTTAAAATTTTCTTTTTTTGTATAAAAATAGAACAATTCTATTTTTTTTAAAAAAAAGTTTAAAAAATAAGTTACAAAACTATTCACAAAATGCACCTTAAATTCGTGCCAGAATTACGTCTCCCAATAACCAAGGGGGACAGAGGGAGTATGACGTATTATATTAGACATTTTGAGAAAGAAAGTAATATAAAAATAGCTATATACATAAAATCTGGTTCAGCTCGAGTTTTTTTTGGACCGAATCGAATCGAAAATCGGATTTTTTGATTTGCGAATCGGAAACCGAACCAACTATATATGATCTGATCCGGGTCGTGGACCGATAAATCTTGTCCGGTCTAATTTATGAGTCCATACCGAAATATTGTGCGACAACAGCTGTCATATTGGATTTATTATTGGAAAAATTGGTATAATATAAAGTACTCGATTACCACTGCGGTTCCTTGACTTGGTCTCTATATTGTCGATACCTGATAAGATAAAGAAAGTACACATATATTCTACCCTACTATTTAATCAAGATTAAATTTCTATTTAATATCTACTTTTAATCAATTATTCATATCTGATTAGATTTATTCTTTAAGCAATTATTTCGTATGAATTGAAATTCATATCTATTTTTAAAATTTTAACTTACAAATTTAAAATTCATATACCACTAGAAGTAGATTATACAAGTGTCAAGAAAGAGTAGATTATACAAGAAGGCATCAATAAAAATTTGACAACTCATGGATTCTTAACATGTGACCTTCACCACATACTAGAAAATTTGTTCTTAATTTAGAAATTAAAGTATAAAAATAAAAGCATTGAAGCCAAAACGTCGGAAACTGAATTTAGAAATCGAAAGTTGGTAATTAGCAAAAAAAAAAAAAAAAAAAAATCGAAAGTTGGAAGTTGGAATATTAGTGAAATTCAGAAGATGGAACGCGGGTGAGACTTGAGAGCACCAATTAAGGCCGAGATTGCTTCTTGTTTTCCACCAATTTCTTTTCTTTTTTTTTTTTCAAGAGAAACTTCACGTTAAATTTTCCACCAATTTTCAATCACAAGCTGGGTGCCTAAAATAATCATGCTATCACTATCTTAACTAAATTTTTACACGATGTTCACAAATTTTCTTCAATTAAGCGCGATAAAATAGTTGAGATGTTAAGAGTTTATCTCTTGTTCTTTGAGATTCTAGGTACAATTTTTGTCCATTCCAATTAAATTCTTTTAGAACAGATACTCGTTTATTATAAGCCATATAAATTTATTTATTAAAAAAAAAAAGCGTCTTCTTTAGTTTTAGAGAGTTTGAAATCAATTGAACCAACCAGCTAGTGACCTAAACCCCACTTTGTGGAAGAAGAGTCTTCCTAAATAACAAATCCCATATGAATTGAAGGGTTAATACTTTGGACCTATTTGGTTAGACTTATTTTAAATTTTTATGAACTTATTTTCGGGTAAAAATTTCATATTTTGATAATATTTTTTATATATACAAGTATTTAATGTATGTTTGAGATTCTATAAGTTGAAAAAAAAAATTAACTTTTTTTTTTCTGTAAGTATTTAATGTATGTTTGAGCGCGATGAGATAGCTCCAGTGGTAAGGGCTTATCTCTTGTCGTACCGGGTTCCTGGGTTCGATTATTCCTCACCCACCGAGATTTACTGGATCTTTATATTATATTCTAACACTCCCCTCACTCAATAGTGGATTACGGACGCTCATCTTTGGAGCATAACTTGCCCTCTTGTCCATATTAAAAGTTCATTTTTGGAACGGACGCTCATCTTTGGAGGATAACTTGCCTTCGTGTACATATTAAATATTGAGTCGAACCTGGGATCTCTGCGTGCCTGAGCTTTGATACCATGTTAAGTAACCAACTCATGTAAAACCTTATATTCTGCTTTCAGTTCCAGCCTTCCAGGCTCTAGCTTTGTTGTAGAACATGTTTTCTTTCATCAGTGTTCTAAAACAAGGACACCTAACTGTTTAAGCGGTCCGCTTAAGCGTCGAAGGTCCCCCAACCGTCCCGATTTTATGTTAATCGCTTATTCCCCGATTTTATATAATTATTATTAATAATATATATTATTTTAATCAATTTTAAAATGATATGTTTTCGTATTTGTTCACAACTTTTTTAATATATTAATAAAGGAGTTCTTGTAAAAAAAATAAAAATAAAGTGGGGAGTGAAGATAAGTCTCCCTTGTATTGGAGCATTATGTGGATGGTTTGCAATCTTCGTTAGAAGAACTTCCCAGATATGTCTGAAATAAACAATTTGATTTATCCAAAAATAATGCTAGATGTACAGAATTGGTTACAGAATGAGCTGAATTTTTATTAATGTAAATTTTTACTGGTAAATAATAATGTGAATATAGAAAATCCATTGAATATAACCAAAATTCATTAATTTTTTCAATTCAACCAAAATTTCAACGTCACTTAGACCCATAAATTATTTTGCTTTCAAATAAAGTTAGACCCTCAACTGATTTTTAAGTGTACGGGCATCAAATGTACATTATATAAAGAGCAGTGAGTGAGGAAAGATGTATAGTTGGCTGAGCAACAGCAGTCTGCAAAAGAATTGCTTTGCACAATGGGAAATCCCAAAGCTTCCTCCTCCAAATCTCTTCACTTTTTCTCTATGGCAATAGCAAGTTTAGTTCTCTTTTCTTCATTCACTGATGGAAATGCAGCTGCTGACAGAAAGCTCATGGCTACAGAATCACACGAGTTTCATATCATTAAACTCAGTTCTCTTCTACCAGACTCTGTTTGCGACTCCTCTTCACAAGGTTCCTTTCCTAGCTCCCCTCAATCTCTTACGATATTATACATGCACATACTTGTGAGTTGTGATATATAGAATGCATGTTAAACTAAGCATAAATTTTGGCCATGTTTACACACACAGGTCTGTTTGTAACATGTAACAACCAGTTTCTGCTGGCAACCTTTGTCTACTTTTACAAGTTTCATATAATGCTACAAAAAATTTAATCCAGTTGACTTGCCGGAGTGGTACTCCTTTACATTGCCACTCAAATCATCAATTCTATACACCGGATAATAGCATAATCGAAGTTCGATGACATAACTCAAATAATAAGAGTTTATCTTTTTTGTTCCAGTTCCTGGTTCGATTCTCGTTCATTTCAAAATTTCTTAAAACATATACCCATTTGCAAGACATATAACCATTTTTGCTTGGAATTCATATCGGTACTATCTATACAATAGTAAAATAAGCCAAAGAGGTATTATTTGTAGTTTGATTAACCCTATTTTTTGTTATCCCCTCATTTTTGTTTATCTTTCATTCACAACCCCAACTTATCGTTGAATACAACAATACTAAAAATTGTTATATATATAGAGGTTTAAGGTTCGATTCCCCGCCAACAACATATTATTTTATATTTAAAATTAAAAATTATTATATACAAAGATGTATGGTTCAAATTATTTCGTTAACATATTAAAATTAATATTTATGATATTATACTACACTATAAATAAATTATCAAAAATTAAAAGTGAGCCTGTTTTACACGGAATATAAGCTAATATCTAATACTACCTCCGTCCCAAAAAGACTGAGCTGGTTTGACTTTCACGGAGATTAAGAAAATGTAGTAGAAAAAGAGTAAAGTTAGTTGAAAAGTGGATAAAGTGGTGGGACCTATTAATATTTAATTGTAGATTTGAGATAGTGGAGGAAAGTAGTGGGTGTAATAGTGTAAAAAAGAGTATAAAATGGAGAAGTAGTGGGTGTAATAGTGAAAAGTAGTGTTCAAAAATAGTAAGTAAAGTAGGTTCATTAGTTTTGGGACGTCCCAAAAAGGAAAGTGTGTCAATCTTTTTGGGACGGAGGGAGTAATAATTAGTTAACTTACTTCAAACTACAAACAAAATATATAATTATCTCTATTATAGGCACGGGTAGTATATATAGAATATGGACAGAAACATAGGATACATAGAATTTACATACATCGAATATTTCTGACCATGAATATAATATCTTAAAATAAATTGTACTAAAAGTATCACGGGTGTGTCTATAGGGCAAGGTTTCCAGGCTCCCGCCATTTTCAAGTTTTCACACACCATCATAGTTGTAGTTGTATTGGAGTTTCAGTTTTCACGACAAATAGATACTCCGTATCTTCTTAATTTTACGTATCTTTGTGTCCATTTTATTTTTGACAAAATTTAGATATCTCGAATTCTTTTAAAGAGTGTGAAGGAAATATGTGAAGAGTGATAGTCCATAAACAGCCAAGGCCCAATAAGAGGCCCAAAAGAATAAGCAAACCATCTCATGAGAATAAGAGCGGCCCAGCCCAGAGCAGCGGACCCCGGGCCCGGACCACCACCACGTGGCGTGGCCCCCACCCCGAACTAGGGGATCCCCTGACTCGTGGCACTCCACCTCAGCTAACGCTCCTATTGGAGGCGCTGACCAACACTAAAAGACGAAGGGAGATACGTGCCAGATCATGCCCACCACAACGTGGCCACACTCCAGTCAACGGCCAGACCAGACAAAAGCCACGTGCCCTGCATCCCGGGAGTTCAGCGGCTTGTCCCCCAGATCCAACGGTCAGGGGTGAAGGTAACCCACCCCTAAACCCTAGGTCTAGGGCTATAAATACCCCTAGTAAATAGGGTTTAGGGGTTAGCCATTATTACACACCTACACACATTCATTACTTTGTGATACTCTACTTGATTATTACCTTCCAAAGCCAACTCTTATTCTCACGCCGGAGGCACCTCGGGGCCAAACCCCCCCTCCGGTGTTGTTTTGCAGATACCCCACTACAGCTACACCACTTCCGAGACAGGAGTTGGCGAGGAAGTACCCGATCGAGATTAAGAGTTATCATTGGCGCTAGAAGGAGGGCTCGAACCTCCGAACTCCAGAACCCCGAACCAACAGCCAAACCGAGACAACCCGAACTACCTGAAACCAGAAGCCATGCCTCGCCCGAGCAAGTCCACCCGAGCAAACAGCGCCCCAAGAGAAGAGCCCCTAGTTCCAGTCCCGGAACCCATCCCGCAAAACCAGGTCCCGGTCCAGGAGAGACTCGGGATCGGCCCAAACGATGCTCGGGTCACGGTCGAAGTGAACCGGTACAAGTATACCGATGTGCCCCTCGAGTCTGCCCAGATGGAGAACTTAACCCCGGCGGAACTGGCCGAAGCAATCCGGGCTTACCGAAACCGCCCTCGTCCGGAACCCGAACCCGAGCAGGCGGAAAATTCCGAAGCCTCAGCCAACTCCAACAACCCGCGAGCCTCGGTCTTCGCTCTCCTCGGGGACCAAAACAAAAGAAACAGAAAGGACCATCCAACCCAGAGTAAGGCCAGAGAAGAGGAGGCCGATGAGTTGAAACGGATGGAAAGACTCCGGGAAAAAATAAGACAAGAGGAACAAGCTAAATTGGAGCACAGAATCCAAAGAAGGCTCCAAGAAGAGGAGGAAAGAATCAGGAAATCCAAACCGAAAAGAACCCGGAGAGAGGTAAGCCCGGAGATTATCTCAGATGATGAAGAACGTCCTAGCAACCTGGTTCAAATGATCCAGGAGTTACAGAGGAAAGTCAACAACGACTCCGGGTTTGAGATCCAAGACACACTCACCCCCTTTAGCCGCTCTCTTGAAGCCATGCCCCGGCAAAAGAACCTCAAGCACTATAACTTTGACTCCTTTAATGGGTTGGAGGACCCGGAAGAACACCTCAACTACTTCGAGCAAATAGCCCTGATATACTTCTACAACGACCTAACCAAGTGCAGGTTCTTTGCCTCCACACTGAAAGGAGCGGCTCAGAGATGGTTCAGCAGGATCCCTTCCCGGAGCATACACAGCTGGAAGGAGTTCAGAGAAGCTTTCCTCCGGAGATTCCGAGCCAATAAGACCCCGGAATATCACATGTACCACTTGGAAACAATTAGGCAAAATGACAACGAAACACTTTCAGCTTTCATGAAACGGTTCCAAGAAGCCATAAATCAAGTCACGAATCTGGATGAAAGAGAAGCCTTGAGCATTTTCCGGAAGAACCTAGACCCGGAGCGTAGCGAACGCTACGTTATTGAGTTGGTAAACAAAGAGCCCCAGAGCCTGGCTGCAGCCTATTCTATGGCCGCCAAATTCATCAAAGAAACTGATATTTTACAAGCAATGAGGATGACCCGGCAGGGCACCTCCTCGGGAAGAAGTAAAGATGATCGCTCCAGAAACGACCACCACCCAGACAAGAAGTTTAAGCCCAACAAGCAATACAACTACATCCCAAGTCATCAACTAACGACCCCGGACAAAGACCACTCCTCCCGAGCCAAGTCCGAAGCCAAGCCTCCGAGACCGGGGAGACCTGATCCGAGGCCGAAACCAGACTGGACACCCCTGAACCGGCCCAGAGCTGAAATATTAAAAGAAGTCCGGAACAAACCCTTCTTTTATCCTCCCAAACCTCTGGTATCAGCCCCGGAGAACAGGCCCCGTAACAAGCACTGTGACTATCATGCAACTCACGGCCACGAAACAGAAAGTTGTGTCTCCCTCAAGTTCTTCATTGAAGACCAGGTTAAGAAAGGAAACATGGGCCAATACCTAGCTCGGAGAACCACGGAAAGGGGAGAGGGATCCGGGGCCCAGAAAACAAAACACGTGGTGCACGTGGTATTGGGTGGGTCAAATTCCCCTCCGGCAAGTCCGGGCTCCGGAGATGAGGTAATGATGATAGACTCGGCCCCAGAACAAATCATATCTTTCAGCAATGCTGATTTCGAAGGAGTGAATCCTGACCACAATGAAGCCCTGGTGGTGACCTTAGACATCGCCGAAAACGAGGTAAAGAGAATCCTTGTTGACAACGGCTCCTCAGTCAACGTATTGTTCAAACATACCATGGATAGAATGCAGCTCGGCAGTGTCAGAATGAATGAATGCCGGGAAGATCCGCTATACGGCTTCGGCCACAACTTGGTTCCCATCCAAGGAACCCTTTACTTGCCTGTCCAGTTCGGCACCACCCCGAAGCAGATAACCCATATGATCAAATTCTACGTGATCAACATCCCTTCCTCCTACAATGTGATCCTGGGGCGCCCAGCCTTGACCAAACTCCGAGCCATAACCTCAACCCCGCACCTCAAATTCAAATTTCCCACGACCTCCGGGGTTGGAGAGGTAAAGGGCGATACCGAAACAGCCAGCCGATGTTATGGCCAAGCCCTAGTCATGGCAGAAACAGACCCGGAAAATAAGAGGAAAGCCTCCTCCTATCAGAAGAATTTGAGCAGAAAGAAACACAGAGCCACAACTTACAAGAACCCCGGAAAGGAGGTCCAAAACATTGAAACAACAAGTGCCCCGAACCAGGAACCAGGTACATCCGAGGCCCGGGAATACCTAGCCTCAAACTCCCAGGCCCGGGTCCAGAAATCATCCCTGGTGAAAGATCAAGCCAAACTAGAACCCGCCGTGGAAACTGAGACAATCGAGCTCATTCCGGGGAACTCGGAAAGAAAGGTAAAGATTGGAACTGGTCTAGACGCTGCCTTCAGGCAAGAGCTAATCCAACTACTCCGGGAATATGCCGATGTTTTCGCCTGGAGTCCATCCGACATGCCCGGGCTCCGGGAATCCCTTGCCATGCATAGCCTGGATGTTGATCCTAGGAGAAAACCGGTGAAACAGAAAAGAAGGAACTTCGCCCCGGAGAGGCAGAGAGCTATAGACGAGGAGGTGGACAAACTACTTAAAGCAGATATTATCTGCGAGGTCAAATACCCGGAGTGGCTAGCCAACGTGGTTCTAGTCAAAAAGCCCAGTGGAAAATGGAGGATGTGTGTTGATTACACAGACTTGAATGAAGCCTGCCCCAAAGATCCATATCCATTACCAAGTATAGACCACCTCATCGACGCCACTGCCGGACATGTGATGCTCAGCTTTATGGACGCTTTCTCCGGCTACAATCAAATCAAGATGAATCCCGCAGACATAGCCAAAACTGCATTCATCACCCACAGAGCCGTCTATGCTTATAAGTTCATGCCCTTTGGACTCCGGAATGCCGGAGCTACGTACCAAAGAGCCATGGTGGAAGTCTTCAAAGACCAAATTGGCCGAAATCTGGAGTCCTATGTCGACGACATCATTGCCAAGTCTAAAACAGTCAAGGAACATGTCCCCGATCTGCGGGAATGTTTTGAAAACCTCAGAAAAAATGAGATGAAGCTAAATCCGGAGAAGTGCACCTTTGGGGTGGCAGCGGGGAAATTTCTAGGCTTCATGATCAGCCAAAGGGGGATTGAGGCTAATCCGGAGAAGATCAGGGCCATCTTAGAAATGCAACCACCCCGGACTCAGAAAGACATTCAGAAGTTAGCTGGATCATTAGCAGCCCTAAGAAGATTCATATCCAAATTGGCAGAAAAGTGTTTGCCCTTCTTCAACTTGCTCAAGGGAGCCAGCAACAAGAAAGAAATAACTTGGAGCCCTGAGTGCCAGCAAGCTTTTGACACTATCAAGGAATATCTATCATCACCACCCCTCTTAACAAAGCCGGAGCCCGGGGAACCCTTACATCTATACCTCTCCGCCGGGCCCCTAGCTGTGGCCGCGGCCCTAGTCCGGGAAGTTGAGGGAAACCAACGGCCGGTGTACTACATTAGCCAAGTCTTGAAAGATGCAGAAACCAGGTACCCCAATCTAGAGAAGTTTGCCTTTGCCTTAGTCACAGCCTCAAGGAAACTCAGACACTATTTCCAAGGAAGAGAAATCAAGGTTGTAACAGATCAGCCACTACGAAGGATAATCCATAAACCGGATGCATCAGGAAGATTGATAAATTGGGCAATTGAGTTAAGCCAATTCCACTTGACATTCATACCCCGGACAGCCATCAAGGCACAAGCTTTGGCAGATTTCATAGTAGAGTGCTCCTTCCCAGAACCACAGCAAGCCATTGCAGCGGCTGAAAACCCGACAAACCAGAACAAAGCCCCGGGGTCATGGACTCTCCATGTTGATGGATCCTCAACAGCCGACAGGTCCGGGGCAGGGCTAATCATGAAGAGCCCGGAAGACTTCCAAATCAAACAGGCCATAACATTCAAGTTCCCAGCAACCAATAACCAAGCCGAATATGAGGCTCTCCTTGCCGGGCTAAGGTTGGCCCGAACTCTGCAAATCAAGAACCTGAATATCTACAGTGACTCACAAATCGTGGTACGGCAAACAAAAGGCGAGTACATAGCCAAAGATCAAAAGCTAGCCCAATACCAAGCACTTGTCAAGAGCCACTTAGCCACCATCCCGGAGTACCAAATCAACCAGGTCAACAGAGAAGAAAATTCTGAAGCCGATGAGCTATCCAAGCTAGTCCAGAACTCAGCCGAACTAGGCAGTTCGGTCTACTTCGAAGAATTGGGAACCCCGGCCATCAACCAAGAAGTGGTAATGGAGATAGACGACACCCCGAACTGGATGACCCCCTTCATCCTCTACCTGGAAAAAGGGGAACTGCCCGAAGATAAGAATGAGGCCAGAAGATTGAAAAACAAAGCTTCGAAGTACTTCATAGAAGAAAACCAGCTCTATCGCCGAACCTTCTCATCCCCAACTCTGAAGTGCGTAGGCCCGGAAGAAGCTAACTACTGTCTACAAGAAGTGCACGAAGGGATTTGTGGGGATCACATGTCCGCAAAGGCCCTCGCATACAAAATCATAAGGCAAGGTTACTACTGGCCAACAATCCACTCAGATGCAGTAGAATTCGTCAAGAAGTGCAGAAACTGCCAACTGTTCAGCAACATACCAAGGCAAAGCCCGGTCTTGCCATCTTCAGTCCTATCACCCATCCCCTTTGCTGTGTGGGGCATCGATATAGTAGGGCCCTTCCCCCGGGCCAAGGGCGACCTGAGGTACCTTCTTGTAGCCATCGACTACATGACTAAGTGGGCCGAAGCGAAGGCAATGAGGACCATCAATCAACAAGACTGCATTAAGTTCATGGACAACATACTAATGCGGTTCGGCCTTCCCAGAGTCCTGGTCTCAGATAATGGTCCCCAGTTCGTCGGCTCAGATTTTGAAAATTACTTGAAGGAAAGGGGAATCAAACATAAGAAATCCTCAGTGGCCTATCCCCAGGGAAATGGGCAAGTGGAAGTGACAAACAGAATCCTGCTAAGGGGAATTGAGAAGAGGCTGAAGGAAAGCAAGAACAAATGGCCCGAAGAACTGCCAAATGTGCTGTGGGCATACAGAACTAGCCCGAGGTCCGGAACAGGAGAAACCCCGTTTAAACTAGCCTATGGAACCGAAGCAATGCTGCCAATTGAAGTGGGCTCCCCCTCCCACAGAGCAATCAACTTTGATGAAGATGCAAATGAAGATGGGTTACGAGTTAACCTGGAACTAGTTGATGAGGTCCGGGACAATGCAGTGCAAAGAATGGAGAAGTATAAAGAGAAAACAAGAGAGTACTTCGGCAAGAAGTCAAGAGTCAAAAACTTCCAAATTGGGGACCTAGTACTCCGGGATGTTGAAGCTTCAGACCCCACTAACACAGGAAAGCTTATGCCTAAGTGGGAAGGTCCCTACAGGGTTATAGAAGTACTCCGCCCCGGAACCTACAAGCTCAGTCACATGGACAACACTGAAGTCCCCAACACCTGGCACGGCCTCAGGCTAAGAAAGTACTACCAGTAAAAGAAAATAGCTTCTGCTCATATACGGGCATTGTTTGAAAATTGTACTCGGAAATCATGTAACCGCTTTATTATCAATGAAAAAGAATTCTAGTTCTCTCCGGATACTCCAACCTTTAAATTATTACAAACCACCTACTTGGAAAAGTTTTCATCCTTTCCAAGTAGGCCAAAGCCCGGGACCTTAGCAGTGCTTTGGCCCGGGAAGCCATAGGCATCAAAATACCTACTTGGAAAAGTTTTCATCCTTTCCAAGTAGGCCAAAGCCCGGGACCTTAGCAATGCTTTGGCCCGGGAAGCCATAGGCATCAAAATACCTACTTGGAAAAGTTTTCATCCTTTCCAAGTAGGCCAAAGCCCGGGACCTTAGCAATGCTTTGGCCCGGGAAGCCATAGGCATCAAAATACCTACTTGGAAAAGTTTTCATCCTTTCCAAGTAGGCCAAAGCCCGGGACCTTAGCAATGCTTTGGCCCGGGAAGCCATAGGCATCAAAATACCTACTTGGAAAAGTTTTCATCCTTTCCAAATAGGCCAAAGCCCGGGACCTTAGCAATGCTTTGGCCCGGGAAGCCATAGGCATCAAAATACCTACTTGGAAAAGTTTTCATCCTTTCCAAGTAGGCCAAAGCCCGGGACCTTAGCAATGCCTAGGCCCGGGGACAACACAAATTATAAACAAACAGCAGCTGACAATTGAAAAACCCAAAAATACACGACGAACAGAAACAAAGAGATTATAAAGTGACAAACGGGCCGGGCTGACCGACAGCCCGAAACACCCGATAGTTGTAAGGTTACAGACAATTAAAAGGCATAATTCAAAGTCATACAACAAAGCATTAAAGGATTACAAGGGCACAGCCCGAAATATGGACACAGCCAATAAGAGAGTCAGGCTTCAGGAGGAGGAGAGGAATCAGGAGCACCGAAGGCTTTAGGCTCGCCTTCACCCCGGGCAAGAGCATCCTCGGCGGCAAGGTACTCCTCAATAAAGTTCTCCCAGGTGGCGGTCTCCGGGGCAGTCTTTATCATCTTCTCAGAGATGACCCAGCAACGATGAATCTTTTTGGACGCAACGGCTGCCAGATCATCGTCATAAGCCTCTGACCCCCGGAAATCGGCAATAACCTGTTCCTCGGTCTTCTTAGCTTTCAGCTCATCCCGGAGCCTCTTCACCTCAGCTTTGTAATCGGCCACCTTAGCCTTGGCCGCATCCCTCTCCTCAGCAGCTTGCTTGACCCCTCCCTTGAACTTTTCAATTCGGGCATCGGTCCGCACCTTGAGCTCATCAAGCTGCTGCTTCAGCTCGGCAATCTCTTTATCTTTCTCCGCGGCCGAGCTCAAAGCAACCTGAGCCTCCTTCAATTCCCCGCATGCCTTAGCAGCAGCCCCAGCAACCCGGACCCCAAGCTGCGAAGGCAGAAGCCCAAGTTAGAAAAATACGGAACCAATAAACAAAAATAAACAAGTTGGAAAGAGCCCGGAGAAACGCATACCTGACCAAAGACCCCCATCATCTGCCGCAACAACTCGGTGGAGGTAGACTGACTCATCTCCTCCCACTCCGATTTGCTAGGGAGGTCAGCGAGAAAGCCGATAAAGTTTCTCTCTTCCGGGGACACAGGAGCAGGTTCATGAGGGCGAAAGTTCTCCGGACCCCCAGCGCCCGAGCCCTCTTTCACCACCTCACAGTCCGAGAGCATAGTCCCGAACAGCTCAGTCCGAGTCGAGGTCACCCTCGGCCTCTTCCTGGCTATCAAGCTAGCATCTTCAACCCCGATCTCTAGGTCCACAGGCTCGGGGTGCGGGGCCGTATTTTCAGAAGCCCCCTCTTGATGGGCTTGGGAGCCACTAGCATCTCCAGGAGCCTTGGTATTGTCACGAACGTGACCAATACTCCGGAGAGCAGCACCGAGAGATTTGCTTGATTTGCTCATTTGTACAACTTTCTCAAACTCCGGGCTGTATCCGGGAAGACCTGAAAACATGCAAACAAAACATTAGTCCGGAGTACAAGGAAACACTAAGAGCAAAAGTACAAGCAACGTACAACCCGGACTTACATCCTAATTCAAACAGATACTGATGACTCATGAGGTCATCCCGAGTCACCTGCCTCCCAAGACCCTGGCAGAAAGCGTGAACCCGGTCCATTGCCGCATCCTGGAGATCGAATACCTCAAAATTCATGGCAAGAGGCTCCTCCTTAAAAGTGGGCATGAACCGGATATCAACGCCCCGGAGAAAGACAAACTCCCCGTTCCAACCCTTCAATGTGGGGAGCATAACCAGAGGCTTGGACGCCGAAGAAGGGTACCCACATGCTTTGCCCCGGAATCTAAATTCGAACATGGGTACATTGTTGGAGTGCACCAGTTGGAAGACATGGTGAAAAAGTTTGAAAGTGGGAAGCACCCCGGCCTTCTCACAACACCCAAGAAAGTATGAGATCCACTTTACCGCGTTCGGGGTTAGTTGGGTGACCGGAATCCCATACTCAAACAAACACAGGGATTTAACGAACTGGTGACACCTAGGCCCATACCCCGACCTTAGGTGCTCCAGCCACACCCCGACCCAGCCGTCCTCCGGCCTGTGGTAAATCTTCTCGCCAGGCTCTGGCCATCTCCAATCTACATCGTTATCCAGGTGGAAGGTGGCCCGGAAAATGGGATCCCAGTCGACCGGCTCCTTCACATATTTACTCCGGAATGGACCGACATCCATCCCAGAACCCGGCTTATCCCCAAACTTGGAATCCAGAAAGGCCTCATCGTACTTTATCATTTCGGCCACATCTGGATTCTGGGCGAACTCCGTGCTCAGATCCCGGAAGAAGAAAGCTTGGGGGATCCCCGGGTCCCTCCTTACAAAATAATACTTACTGTGCCCCCAACTACCGTCCGGCTCACTAAGGCTATACCCCGGGCCCATATCCTTTGTCGCTATACTACTAAGTACGGGCAAACTACTCTTCTTCTTACCCATTATACACCAATCTAGATCTATCAGCTCTACACTACTATCTGAAGAGCTAACACTAGCGCCGGAGGTACTGGGCTCGGAAAGAGGGATTAACACTCGATTTGCAGTCACGCGTCTCCTAACCATACAAAAAGTCTACCCCGGGCCCCCGGAAATGAAATACTATAAAATTGACAAGAGTCCGGGACAAGAGGACTTACAAAGATTAGAAAGGCCGAACTGGAAAAAGCAAGAAAATCTGAAGCGACGGTAGCCCGGAGCACTGGTCTTCAGAGGAGCAGAGTAACGGCAGCAAATCAAAAACAAGTAATGACAAATGGGAGGAGGTTGCCACTATTTATAGGCAAACCCTGAATCCCAAACGCCACGAACACGTGGCGGCCCATACAAGCGGCCCACTATCTCCAAAACCCGGAGATGAGTGGATGACAGCTATTATTTCTCAAAAAAAAAAAAAAAAAAAAAAGAAAAAAGAGAGAACGAGAAGTGCATATTGCAATATTATATATATTCATATTTTCGCACATCTACAGAAGGCAAAGCCCCGGGATACGTACTTCAGTACACACCCCGGGCTTGGGGGGCAGCCAAAGAAACAAAAACCTCAAATTCCAGTTACTAGCCCCGGGCGTGCGAACTTCAGTACACACCCCGGGCTTGGGGGGCAGCCAAAGAAACAAAAACCTCAAATTCCAGTTACTAGCCCCGGGCATGCATACTTCAGTACACACCCCGGAACTGGGGGTAACCAAGGCGAAAGTTTCTTCCCCAAAGCAGACGCTGACTCTCAGAGCAACTACAAAACCTCCGGCCCGAGGACACATATCTAGCACTCTAAAAAGTACAGAAAGTTCACTCTCCAAGGCAAGAGCACCTCTTACTACTCCCCCATCCGGAGAATCCGCATAAGGGAGTGGGGGGCAAATGATAGTCCATAAACAGCCAAGGCCCAATAAGAGGCCCAAAAGAATAAGCAAACCATCTCATGAGAATAAGAGCGGCCCAGCCCAGAGCAGCGGACCCCGGGCCCGGACCACCACCACGTGGCGTGGCCCCCACCCCGAACTAGGGGATCCCCTGACTCGTGGCACTCCACCTCAGCTAACGCTCCTATTGGAGGCGCTGACCAACACTAAAAGACGAAGGGAGATACGTGCCAGATCATGCCCACCACAACGTGGCCACACTCCAGTCAACGGCCAGACCAGACAAAAGCCACGTGCCCTGCATCCCGGGAGTTCAGCGGCTTGTCCCCCAGATCCAACGGTCAGGGGTGAAGGTAACCCACCCCTAAACCCTAGGTCTAGGGCTATAAATACCCCTAGTAAATAGGGTTTAGGGGTTAGCCATTATTACACACCTACACACATTCATTACTTTGTGATACTCTACTTGATTATTACCTTCCAAAGCCAACTCTTATTCTCACGCCGGAGGCACCTCGGGGCCAAACCCCCCCTCCGGTGTTGTTTTGCAGATACCCCACTACAGCTACACCACTTCCGAGACAGGAGTTGGCGAGGAAGTACCCGATCGAGATTAAGAGTTATCAAAGAGTTTATTGGTTAAATTTTTAGCTCCACCTTTATCTAAAATAGTAATTATGTAAAATTTTAGATAAGAAGCTTTATATTGTTGAAGATATTTTGAGTGGTTCGTAACCTAGATTGAAGCCCTGACTCCCGAAAATTTTGGTAGAAATTTTTTTGTACAACCATGATTTTTAGTTAAAAATTAGTAGTATTTTTTTAAAAGTACCGACTACCTTCTAAAAGTTAACAAAAATTCATTGTAACACTGGCTGTTCTATGATCCTGGTTTCCCCAGCATATATTCACATGTTTATATATGTCTATGTGCAATTGTGCAGTGAAGAACGATTTTCTAGGGGGGTCAGGGTTTATATTATAATTTTAAAAATCAAAATAAATAAGAAATTTAGTTATAAATAAATTGAAAAATAATAAAAAAGGTTAAATTTAACTCAATTCACTTTGTTATCAAGAGTCCCACTCTGGAGACGTCCCTCTTACATGGAGAACCCCATATGATTCTATAGTAGAATCATTTTTTTTTCCCAAATTTTTTTTTTTTTTTAAAAATTTGTAAAAAAATCAGACCGTTACCACGTCATCACTGGCACTACCACGTCAATAGTGACGTCACCATTGCTGATGTAGCAATGCCACGTGGCAGTGCCACTTCATCACTGCTACCGTCACTGCTGACATGACAATGACACGTGACATTGCCACGTCATCACTACTGTCGTGGCACTGTCATGCTAGTAGTGACGTCAGCATGCATTTTTTTTTTTTGAAAAAATGATTTTAAAAAAAAAATCAACGTTTGGTTCTATCACATAATCAATAAATTGGTCTTTTTTTTTGTTATAAAATCAAAAAAAAAACTGGTATTTTTTTTAAAGAACCAAAAAATTAGAACTTTGATTCTATTATAGAATCAAAAATTAGTGGTTCTGCACCGTTCTCCACGTAAGATGGTTCTTCATAGAACAATGATCTTGTTATCAATAATATAAATTTACTAGAAATGGATAAACATGTTTATAATTTTTAAAAGAGAATATGGAGGCTAAGATATATCTCAACTAAATTCCGAACGGTATATTCTTTTGACACACACACTAGGCGCCAAACTATAGTTGAATTCTGTTGACACTAGACAGTGACATTATTAATAATAATTCGGGTAGGAGAGAGCACGGATCGAATCGGTTTTATGGTAAAATCGAAATTGAAATTGAAACTTTTCGGTTTTTAAAATTTAAAATCGAAATCGAAGGTTCAATTTCGAATTCAAAATTATCGGATCTGTTACAATCGGTTTTGGTTTTGATTTTAAATCTATCTCAAATAAAAATGATAAAACCGATATACCTTACTTAAACGACGTGACAAAGAACCGTAATAGTTTAATCGAATATAGTAACTTCGCTAAAACTCAAAAAGATACAAATACTATAAAAGATTCATAGCGCTTCACTAACATTTAAAAAGCTTGCTATTTTTTTCTGTTCTACTTTACCACGTACTGCAAATAGAAGAGAAGGCAGTAAAGCAACAGAGAACACCTGGTGGCTTGGAATTAGAATTAATATGCAGAGCCTAGCTTCTTGGAAATTAGAATTAATAGTTAATACTGAGCTTTAAATCTTTAATTCGAAAATTTGGTCAAAAATATGTACGTGTATTTATTAATTATAAAATATATATAGAATCACACTCTAACGAGAACACATGTTAGTATGAGAACACCACATTTCAAACTATTTTAAAGGGTTCCACTAGGGGCACCTTCACAAAAAGTCTTATAATTGTGTATCTTATATTGATCCATTCATAATTTTTTTAAAAAAAAAACTGCTGCCACATCAGCATTTTTTAAAATTTTTTTATAAATAGATAGAAGGTAGAATTTTAATACTTTTTTGTATTGGGTGCCCCTGGCGGAGCCCTTTAGAAAAGCTTGAAATGTGGTGTTTTCATTATTCTCCAACATATACATGTTCTCACCTGATTGTCCCTATATATACGGGGATGGAATTTCTAAAGCACATAATAAAAAAGTTCTCTATTAGTGCACCTTAAATCTTGTATTTTATTATTATTTTTGATAATTCAATCGTACGGATGAAAAGTTTATGTCAAAATAACATTATATACAAATTTTTATTATATTTGAAATAACGGAGCATCACTTTTATAATAATACTATTTTCTATATATATATTCAACGATACATATTTATCATAATATTATTGCTATAAATTTATAGTTCCAAATAATTAAATTACACGAAAATTTGAACATTCATGTATTTTTGTATGAATTTAACATCAGTATGCTGGATTGTTCAAATAATAATTAATTTTTCATATTTTAAGTCGCACTAATAGAGGACTTCTCTATTATGTGCTTTAGATACTATTTTTTCTATATATATATATATATATATATATATATATGTATGTATGTATAATTTATTTATTTATTTTAATCGGATCGGTTTTGATTTTTTTCGGACCGGTTCTAACTTATAACTGAAACCGCATGATCGGTTTTGGTTTTCAATTTTTCGATTTCGGTTCGATTTTATACGGTTCGGTTTTTAGCGATTTCTTTCAAATTTTTTCGATTTTTTGCTCAACCCTGATCATGGGCACGTCAGTAAGGATAAATTATGTGTGACGAATTTTTATAATTTTGGTCACTGAAAGTTTACTCCCTCTGTCCCAAAATACGTGTTCCTTTTACAAAAAAAATTATCCCAAATTATATGTCCCCCTCTTCTTTCCATATAAATATCTGTTCTTTCAATGCTTGACTTCTTTAAAACTTAACTATATTCACATTTTTCAATGCATTTATTATGGTTATTTATTGAAAAACCTTATCCAACCAACCTTTTTTTTAGGGAAATGCTAACAATAGCCGCTATGATTAACCATTAAATATTCTCATATTGTTAACATTGACTTTAGTTATTTAATTAATTTTTGGTTTTTCAATGTTCTTTTACAACATCAATTTAATTTCCCAAGTAATAATAGTGGACCTCCTGCATTCACATTAATTTGTACTAATAAAAACATCCCAAATTGCTAAATAATTATATTGAAATTCGTGCAAACTTGATGTATTAAGTGTACAATTAACCTTTTAAGTGCATTTATCCACTTACATTAATGCTTAATCATAGCCCTAAGGGCTATGTTTAGCATTACCCTTGAAAAAAATAGGTATATTAAAAAAAAGGAAAATGCTAACCATAGCCCTTAGGGTTTTGGTTAAGTATTAAATACTCTTATATTTTTAACGTCTTTTATCTGGTTTTTAGTTATTTTTAGTTTTTCAATGTCTCTTTGCAACACTAATTTAATTTTCCAAGTAATAATAATGGACATTCACATTAATTTTCAACAATAAAAACATCCCAAATTTTTAAATAATCATATTAAATTTCGTGCAAAATTGATGTATTAAATACATTTATCCATGTACATTAATAATTAATCATAACCCTAAAAGCTATGTTTGAGCCGGGATCCTCTGTCCCCTTCCTCCGTGTCTCCTTTGTGTCCTCTGTTGTTTTTAATACAAAAAAAATGTTTTTGTGGAGCTCATTTTTATTATTTATTAAAATTGGCCCCGCAGGGGCACTCTTTTTGTACTAAAAAGAGCAGGGGACACAAGGGGGACACGGAGGAAGGGGACAGAGGATCCGGACCCGCTATGTTTAGCATCACCCTTAAATTAATAAGTAAACACAATTAGTTAATTAGATAACTGAAAATTATGTGTGATTCGTACAAACACAATGCACGTTTGATGTGCATGTGAACGAGGTTATCGCAAGATACTTTTTTTACTCCAGCCTGTGAGATTATTCATTATCACTCTTAATTAAAGACAAATTTTCATCTTTCCGAAATAACCCGATGACCATCCAATTGCTACTTCAACTTGTCAATGGGTATTTTTTTTACTCTAGCTAATGATGTTGAGTCTATATGCATGTACATAGTGCAGATGTAGTTGCAGACTTTTACTCTTAATATACAGAGTAGTATTTTCCTTTATTGATGAACAATTTTCACGAATTAACAGGTCACAAAGCATCACCATCATCACTAAAAGTAGTGCACAAATATGGACCATGCCATAAACAACAAAAAACAAAGGAATCTTCGACTTCGTCAGCATCACAAATCCTAACTCAAGACGAGTCCCGAGTAAAATCAATCAACTCACGAATCAACTTCCGCGCAGATGGAAACTCCCAAACATCCACAGAATCAGTCACAGTTCCAGCAAAATCAGGCTCGTCATTAGGCGCTGGCAACTACATTGTCACAGTAGGTCTTGGATCACCAAAAAAAGACCTATCATTGATTTTCGACACAGGTAGTGACCTTACCTGGACACAATGTGAACCATGCGAAGGATCATGCTACGAACAAGCGGAACCATTCTTCAATCCTTCACAATCCACTGCTTATTCAAACGTATCCTGCAGTTCACCACAGTGTATTCAACTCAAATCCGCTACAGGAAATGATCCAAGATGCAGCAGAGGTGGAAACACCTGTATCTACGGAATCGAGTACGGTGATAAATCCTTCACCGAAGGTTACTTTGCGAAAGATACCTTAACATTATCTCCCACTGATGTCATCCCCGATTTTTACTTCGGATGTGGCCAAAACAATCAAGGTCTATTCGGTCAAACCGCTGGATTAATTGGACTGGCCAAAGATCAACTTTCTCTTGTTTCACAAACATCGGACAAGTATGGAAAAGTTTTTTCCTATTGTCTTCCGTCTACATCTAGTGGAACAGGTTACTTAACTTTCGGAAAATCATCTGTTTTAAAAGCAGTACAGTACATACCATTTGCTGATTCGCAAGGAACAACATTTTACTTCATCGACATTCTTACACTGTACGTAGGCGGTCAGAAACTTCAAATCAGTCCTACTGTGTTCTCCACTGCTGGATCTATCATCGATTCTGGAACCGTTATCTCACGTTTACCTCCTGCAGCTTACACAGCTTTACGAGACACTTTCAGGAAACAAATGACGAGTTATCCATTAGGACAACCATATTCGTTATTCGATACATGTTATGACTTCAGTAAATATACTACAGTCAACATTCCTACCATCAGCATTGTGTTTGGAGGGAACAAGAAAATTGATCTCGATGGTTCCGGAATTTTGTACGTTATCAATCCATCGCAAGTGTGTTTGGCCTTTGCTCCTAATGGTGATGCATCGGATGTGACAATTTATGGGAATGTTCAGCAGAAGACCTTGCAAGTTGTTTATGATGTTGCAGGAGGGATGTTGGGATTTGGAGCTCAAGGGTGTGCTTAATTAAGTTAATTGTAAGAAAATACTACAAAGAGCTTTTAATCATGGGAAGAAATGATTGTAGGCTATACATATAATAAAGATTATGGTGAATTATGATAATGATTTAAGTTACAAAAGTAGAGTGTTTCTCAGAAACACATTACACATGAATGTAAAATTATGTTCTATAAAAGAGTTATAAGTGTTTATTCGGTTAATTAATACTTAAACTTGAGTTCCAAAATTAAAATTCATATATAAAACAAGGTACTTTATGTTTAGGCATGTGTGTGCGCCTAGCTGATAAATATATACAATCTATCTATTACTATATAGTAAAAAGTTACCAAAAAAAGGGGCGTGAAATGACCGATATAACCTTTATTTTACTGGAAATAACAGAAATGTCTTGCTCAAATCCATCTATTACACAATCTCATCGACAGAGTGGTCTGAGCAGATACCAAAAACCAGCTTCTACATAGGGTCCTTACTTGTGCTTTTGTTTGTGCTTGGAGGCAGGGAAGAGCTCGATAGTTGTGTGCTCATATCAATTGCATCTATTTTTTGGGTATTTATTAGTACGTGCTATTTCCCCTAATATAAATATGTGATTGTGATCTGTGTCGTTACCCTTCCTCTATTAAAGATCAAATCAAGCATGGTTCTTCATTGTGATTGTGATTATATACAATCTTTGTTTGTCTTTTGTGAATTGTCATTGTCGTGTTATGTACTTCTGTTGCCCTTAATTGTTAAGTAACTTTTGGATTGAAGTTGGTCATAGTATCCATAATATATGCCCATTTTATGTTAAATTGGGAAATGTTATGTGCTGTTCATCTATTATGTGCATAGGTTTGATAATCAATTCATTGTTCCTTCTGATGTATTTAGTTCCATGGTCCATATGCAACTTCCTAATTTAAATTTGTGCATAAAATTGATGATCACATAGTTTTCCCAGTTATTTGCTTCCATAATTTGGGACTGAGTGTTTGACAATTTAGTTATGCATATGGTTAGATATAGACTGTGTCGTGTCTCTCGGTATCTCTACCCTATAATAACTCCTCTGCACAGCTCTTTTAAGGCCTCAACCGCTGATTACTATGGATTATAGCATTGTCAGGTAAGGATATGTTGCTTTCAATCCATGTGCTCATTTGATTATAAAATATTTGATACTTTCAGTTATTTGTACTGATTGGATTGGCATGTTTTTCATTTGAGTTATTGGATTCAAATTCGGATAAATTGTCATTTCTTTAATGTGAATTGTTACAGTGCTTTCTTATTCGAAAACTCTTTTTGTGATTCATGTACTGTTGCCACAATTAAAGCAAATCTCGTTTGAGTCAATTCAAGAATTAGATAATAGATGATAATTACAATTTACATATCACTATTACGTATTTTAATTCAAAAACTTAGGTAACTAAGAAACCAGCTTATGATTAATAAATCATTTGAGTTAACATATGATAAAGTTTGCTTATTTAATCCTTGCTTGCAAATCATTCTGTGGTTATGATTGTACATTTTTACTTGGATATTGATTATTGAGGTATCGAGCTTCTCCCTGTACCGCAATCTCAACTCGGTTTATCTGCTATTTATTGTCCCTTGCATCTCACAACCTTCATAGTTCTTATAATGAAGATAAATACTTCCATTTTGATGTTAAAGCCCTTTAAAGATAATCCATGGTAGCAATTTAACCAATAATCAAGATGAATTATTAAATTGATTATTAATTACGTGTTGTAGAGGATTATAACCCCCGAACATAGCTTTGTATATTTTGTCAAACCTCTGACAAATTCAACATTAACAGGAAACACATGAGTTTTGTGTAATCACGTAGATCAAGTTTATGGGTTAATTGGCATTTTGGTCACTCAACTGACAGGAAACTTGCAATTGGGTCATCAAACTTAAAAAGTTTTCAATCACATCATTGTACTCTTAAAAATTTTCATTCAGGTCACTAGCCGTTACACTCCGTTAAACATTTGACGGAAAGTTGACTAAGTTTTGTGAGTTAGCTTGAATAAATCCATTGTGGCATGTACAGTCAGCTGAAGTAGCGTTTTGATCACCGAACTTACTAGAAACTCAGTTGACTGCACATTAGTTATGAGTGACGAAAAATGCCGCTTCAGCTGACTGTACATGCCACGGTGGATTTATTTAAGCCAACTCACCAAACTTAGTCAGTTTTCAGTCTAATTTTTAACGGATTGTAACGGCCAGTGACCTGAATGAAAATTTTTAAGAGTACAATGATGTGACTGAAAACGTTTTGAGTTTGATGACCCAATTGCAAGTTTCCAGTCAGTTGAGTGACCAAAACACCATTTAACCCTCAAGTTTATAAGTAAAAAATATTATGGAGGATAGATGTAATAATAATGGCACCATGAATCTATAAGCAGCGATCTTGACCTGTAAACTGACAATCAATAAATATGTGAGATGTGATCTTGACCTGTAAACTGACAATTAATAAAATGTCGCAAATAAATCACCTCCACATGAGTTGTGATTACTTAATCACTTAATCAGTATCAGCCACTTCAAGCAAACTGTACTTAACTGTAGTTTGTGGGACTCGAGAAAACTAATCAATAAGTAAATATGACTGCAGCGTGTGAAAGTTAGAGGGCAATCACGAGCAGTAAACCGGAGATAAAACAAAGGAATTTATAGCAATTGAAATCCTCCATGTTTTTCATTTTACTCTGAAAAGCACAACCTTAATATCCAAATTAGTAGTTGGCACCATTTGTTGCACACATACGTATAGTATTTAGTATTTTAATAAGGTTAAGAATTTTAATCTTCTTCAGCACTCTACTTTCTGTAAGAATAAGTTCGGATGTTAACATCAATAGAGTGAACGATTTTATTTATAGAAAATACAGTAGAGTTAAGAGAGAAATTACGAGCCAGCTGCTCGAAACATATTTGGAAACCATACTTGAGTGCCTGAAGTCCTGGATTTTGATGTTGTAGGTTTTTTATGATAATTGGCGGGTGCATTGTATTGCATTTTGTTTGAAATTATCTTTCATCTCTTCTTTAAATAATTTGATATGGTTATACTAGAGAATTGTACAAGCATGTCTTATGTTAATTTAATATATTGCAACAGATGCTTAGGATGAGATACTTCAGGCGTGCTGTAACGACACCAATTTGCATTGACTGGAGAGCCAGGGGAAAAAAGGTATTTATTTTGTCTCATTCCAGCTTATCTTTTGTTCTTTTTCCTTCATTTAATTACTTCTTAGCTTGTCAAACTTGTTTTTCTTTTACAACTTGTTTTTCTTTTACTTAGATAACCAAGTTGTTCTGGTTATCCCCTTTTTGGGGAATAGATTAATTACTTTCTTGATATTTAATACTGAAACTAGGGGTTCTGTGAGTGATTTTAGCAACTGCAATACAAAGATGTCTTGATGTTCACCACCACTTGATAACTCCATCAAAAAAATTTCAATGTGAGTAAATAACAGAATTAAAAAGGTTTCTCCTTATTGAAAATGTTAGTGGCCAAAGTCACTGCACTTGTGTTACACCAAAAAATCCATTACTAAAGCAATTCTATGTATTTATGAATATAACCACACCTACTAAAGGAACTTGTGAGTTTCACTAATGCTAGAGTAACCTCTCGAAGATTTAGCTATGCAAAGTTCATTCACATTTTAAAGGCTTGAACAAATTATTGAAATCTAATACATAGACATCAAGAAACATACCTAGGGTACTCTTCGGGTTTGTAAACATAATACTATCAGTCCCAGTAAACTTGCTATGATGAGCTTGATATACTAAAGTTATTAGCTGAAGTTAGTAGATGATCTTCCTAAGTTGTTCAGTTATATAACATTTTTAAAGTTGGTGGAACAAGCATGTACGACAAGTATGTAAGTGTAAAGAGCAAACATTATCTAAATTACATTAAGAGCATGTTCGTACGTGCAAGGCACGGGCTAAGAAGTCAAAAATGTACAAGATTAGGTATATTTAAATATTTAAAACTTTGATTAGCACTGTCCATTTATGATATAGTGAAGACTGCTAGAGTAAAACTAGGCACAATATTGAGACTCCACTTCAAACATGTAGCTCCTAAAGGGCACCGTGCTGGCTTCACTCGAGCTGTATATTTAATTGCATGCGCAATTAAGGAATTTTTGTATCATGTATTGTACATTTTTTAAAAAACTATAAAGATAGTTAGAAGACTCTAATATGGTGTTTATTATAACTTTAAACTGAGATATTTTATGCTTGACCTGATTATCATTTCTCAAGGGTGTTGCCATGAAATTTGGTGGCAAATGGATCATAAACCTTTTTGTGGATGTTTGATTGTGTGTTAGTCGTTTATTCGATTAGCTTTTTTCTTGCTTTCCACTTTGATGAGGCTTTTAAAAATTTGGCAAATGGATGCGTGTTAAGCAAAAGCAGATTAATGGTTTATTATAATTCATATATTGTAAATATTAACTATATCTTCTTCATTGAGACAAGTAGTAATACATTTTAATATTTCTAAATAGCAATATAGCTTTCTTTGCCATCAGCTTCTATAGACAACTTAGGTACGTAAAGTTTTTTGTTTTGCAATTTCAGAAAAACATTTTTACGTTTCCAAATAGTAATTAAGCTTTCTTTGCCATCAGCTTTTATAGACAACTTAGGAGCGACAATGCGTATCAAACCAATACACATTTCTAATTTTATGTTTCTAAAAGGTTAACTCTTTTATTTCCTTAAATGATTTGAACCTATAAAACCATTCCTTAGAGTGAAATGCCCATTCTGTCGCCATAATGCATTTACTTAAAATTACATTACAGGATTAAGGGCACTCAACCAATTATCAATACACTTATAATGTCCTAGATTTGGATCAATTTTTCACATAAAAAGCATTATAAACTATTGTATGGGTTCTCTTTACAGGGCGATGAAACAGGAGAAAATTTATCGTGTTCAGGTCCATGATGTATATATTCAGAGATATCCATAATGTAAACTAGACTTGTGAGTTTTTAGTACCTCCATCTGCATTACATAGAGGAAGCTCGTGAAAATTTGTAGATAGCCATGTGTGATTGCTAAGGCAAAGTTTTTGACGTTCCTTGAATTTCTGATAATGTAAATTTTATGTTTTTAGAGTTGCTTAGTATTATTTAGCCAAAAATAAGGAAAAAAAGAGTTGCTCACTGTTCTAAACCTTGCAAACAGTTAATACAGTGGTCTTAGTTTCTAGCAATAGTATCATTGTATGATATGGCAAATGGGTTGTAATAGTGCTTATAAAAGTTTATGTACTCGTAACTCACACATTTGAACATTCCTTCTAGGAGATTAGCACATTTAAAAATAGACATACTTTCAGCTCCATAGTTGATATGCGTCATGAACACATAATCCTCTTAAATTATTTTGCATTTTGAGCATTCAAATCATGTAATTATGTGATACAATTATACAATTATGTTTTGCTATTTAAAGCCCTGTAACTAACTATTCTGTTTAAAGACCTGTACCTAGCTTTTCTGATGATGTATTTTAACTTTGCCTTGAGCAGCACATCAATGTCAATTAAGGTTCAGCAGCCAATTGCAACGTACACAGCCGCCAATTGCAACGTACACAACCAGGTAATAAGTCTTTAAAAGTCAACTCCTCTGTATGTTAATTATCGTTTATGCTTATGATCTATAAAAAGTTACTGTCAAGTGTTTTTAAATGTGATTAGATCAATACTTATGGTTGATATTTCAGTCTTATATGTTAGTAGTATTTTTATGTGTTCGTTCGCAGGGAAGGACTGAATTTAATATCAAGTTCAAGTTTCTTATCTCTCACAATTTAGAAGTGTAAAAGAATGTTTGGGTTGTTTATAAACTAATTAAGACTAATTATAAATCGAGAATAAAATATATAAGGAAAACAATCCAAGAACCGGGGTTCTTCACTTGGTCTCAATACATGCTCAATATTAATGTGATATCTGTGTTCCTACCTTGCTGAAAACAATTCTTCTAAAGTTCTACTGTACCCTCCCAGGTTACAATATAGTGCCTACAGCTACACCCTAATTGTCACTCCCGTGATACAATCAAAGTATATCTATAAACTGTTAAGTGCCAAGAATTATATGTCTCACAATTCTCCTATTAATCTCCCGATCTAATATTCAAATTATGTCTGTTAAGTCATGTACTAAGATTGCAACTTCTCTCCCAAGCTTATTACAATCCCTAGAATACAATCAAAGGTTCATGACTCCCCTAATTGTATTAAGATCTCATTAACAGATCAGCAAAGCAGAAAATCACGTAATCAAGCATGCATGAATACCAAGGAATACTACCCAATCCTCAGATTAGAGAATTAGTTATGCATATTTAATAAAGAAAACATAATAATAATGATAATTAATGAAAACATAATATTGAAGAAAGAATTAAAGATCGAAATTACCATGATACGATTAAAAGCTATGAATGGTTATGATTTACAATGGTAGGATGTGTTTAAATAGGCTCTACAAATCTTGCCTAGAAAGAAATTGCCTTCTATTACAATTAGGATTTAAAGAAGGTACCCAAAACTGCCCAGAATACAATTAGAATTAGAAAAAGGGCAAAACAGTAAATTCCCAGCCTTCTTTAACAAGATCACGTGCGCGATTTAATTCAGCATATTTTTTGCGCTTGTTTCCTATCCCAAGTTGTAGAAAATCTCTCAAGCTTCGCGTGGGCAGTAAGATCGCTGAAAATGGACTTCTAGAACTCCAGATATGGCCAAAACAGTATAAGCTGCGCAGCCTTCCCGGAAAATCCGAATTTTAATCAATTAAATCTCCAAAAACGACAAAAGCTTAGATATTCTTGCAAACCTGCACAACTACACAAAACACATCAAAACTACACAAACTTGAGTCCAAAACAATCAATTTAAGCCGATTTAGAATGCTCCAAGTGGATATAAAATCCACTTATCATTATACATAGGAAATATGGATATGCGTATTACACTTAAGGGAGAGATCACAAAGGTCATTAAATCTGGTACAAACGTTAAAAATACTGTAATAACCAAAATGAGATAAAATTTGGAAACAAAAACATGATGTATTTATACATGACAACAGGTTTATTGAAGTAGGGGGTAGGAAGACCACTACCGCAAGTAAATTATGGTTCGAAATTGTTCTGTTTTACATTTAATAGACATCTTACATACCGGTAGCATATACAAGCTGTAGATTCTGAAAACAAAATATAGTTTTTACTAATGAAAATGGAGTCGTCATTTATAGTGTTGTTTGTATGTGCTTGCTACCATTCTAGAGTAAGATTCCCTCCAATTATGACAAGACACTATGCTCATTGCCGTAAGGTGAATATAATCTAATGGGATCCTTGCAGGGGTATTACAGTCCATTCCATATGCTTTGAGTTTGAGTTAAATTGCTTCTGCAGCTTGAACCAACGAATTCAGAGAAGTACTGCATATGTTATGGATTCTAGGAATCACATTCAAGTCTATACTTCCATCGACATATGTAGGAAGTCCTGTCATGTATACATATCTCTAGATTTTCAGTTCCACTATGTATACACATTCCAAATTTCAAATGCCTTTCGGTAAATTTTTCGATAAGATTCAGAATTTTTTAGAACTATGTTGGCACATTAGTTTTGCATCTTATTATGGTTTATCTTTTTATGTGATTTCTTTTACAAATCTTCATATCAGGTATGCTTGTGGACAACATGAGCACAATGTATAAAGGTCGTGATATGATAGCCAATATGATAGCCAGCTTACCGTAAAAACCTACCAATTTCAGAATTATGTTTTTTTCTTTTCACTTTCTAAAACTTAAGGTAAGAAAAATAGAGTCACATATGGGTAAAATGTGTATGCCTTTTTTTCCCTTTGTCAAATGGTATTAGTGATATAGTCATGTGTTTCATCCTTCTTGCAGAGAATGATAGAGTTAGCAGCCTAGCAGAGAAGCTTGCTTTGGAGCACAAGTCCGAAAATGTGTCTGATAAGAAAATTGCACGAGTAACAGCCGGATGTATAGTTAACGATTTTGTACAACTTAGTTTGATTAAACTCCTTATATTTTAAATGTCCAAACTTGGTGTGGTTTTTACCTTTTTTTTGCATGTTTCTATTTTGTGTGAATTTCACCATTCTTTTAACTCATTTTTGTAGCACATTTATAAATATATAAACATCATTGAGTTAAAATTGAGGCCCGTGCCTTGCATGGGCTTTTACGCTAGTTTATATTTACAATGTTACATGTTTTTTCAAAATTTTTATTCAATAATATGTAGCTTTACAGAAACTTATGTTAAAGGGTGAATATTTAGGTATTTTTGAAGGATTATATTGTAAAAATTCGTTCAAAAATTGTAAATATTTGTTCCAACGTATTTTTATATTTTTTTTGTGTGTCGTTGTAATTTTGAACTTATTATTGAAAAAATTGATAAAATTGGTATAAAGTAGTCACCTGATTACAGCGACACAAAACTGTTTAATTAATCTTTTATACTGATATTGTTGAATCAATTTTTTCTCCGGGAACTAGATTGTGAATCTTTTTGAATAACTAACAAAACCAAACCAAACCAAACATACCCAGTGTATCCCGCTCGGAGCAGGGTCTGGGGAGGGTGAGATGTACACAGACCATACCTCTACTTTTTACGATAGAGAGGCTGTTTTCGTGGAGACCCCCGGCTTAGTGCGCAACAAAAAGGTGTGTGTTCTATACAAAGATGATTACGAATGGGAAAGTATTCAGTCGAACCTGGGCCCATGGCCTGGACCTCATGGGACTTACCTAAGCGGGCGTTGGAAACTCCTCTCCTGATATAGGTCGGCTCCGAGCAACACTCCCTGCCAAAAAACTAAACCACAAGCAACAAACAGTCAAATATAAAAAGGTAAACGGGACAACCCAACTCTACGACAAAGCTAAGCGGGACAACCCAACTCTCAGACTCTCAACAACAGAACCACTCCCTAAAAGAGAATCCACAACTCTGATACGATGCCTCCAAGAGGGCCTGTCAGCTGTCATTGACTCGTTTAGGTTTAAGTCCTTCAAATCTAACCTTAGTTGCTCCTCCCAAGTACTCATCGGTCTGCCTCTCCTTCTCACCCCTACGACCGAAATACTCTTTACCCTCCTCATTGGAGCCGTAGCATGCCTCCTGCGGACGTGACCGAACCATCTCAATCTCCCTTCCCGAACTTTCTCAGAAATAGGCGCAACTTCTAACTCATTCCGGAAAACCACGTTCGGTATTCTATCCAGCATAGTGCGCCCACACGACCAACGCAACATTCTCATTTCAGCCGCTTCCAACTTGTTCTCTAGCGCCTTCTTCCCCGCCCAACATTCAGAACCATACAACATCGCAGGTCTGATTGCTGCTCTATAGAATTTACCCTTCAATTTTAAAGGGACTTTCCTGTCGCACAGCACTCCTGACGCTGCTCTCCATCTTAGCCACCCAGCCTTGATACGATGGGTTACGTCACCCTCCACCTCTCATTCCTTCTGAATGATAGAACCCAAATACTTGAACTTGTCCGTGCGAGGAACAATCTGATCTCCAATCATAACCTCAACCCCTTCCTCGATGGACTCACCACTGAAGTTACACCAGAGATACTCGGTCTTAGACCGGCTCACACGCAGACCTTGGGATTCCAAAGTAGATCTCCATAATTCCAACTTTGCATTCACCTCCCCCTCGACTCCGCCACCAACACAATGTCATCAGCAAAAAGCATGCACCACGGGACGTCATCTTGGATCCCCCGCGAAATGACATCTAGTATTAGAGCGAAAATGAGAGGGCTTAGGGCCGACCCCTGGTGTAACCTTATCCCAACCGGGAAAAAGTAGGTATCACCCACTAGTGTCTTAACGCAAGTCGTAGCTTGGGAGTACATGTCTTGGATCGCCTTAACGAACACTGATGACACCCTTCTCTCTTCTAGGCTCCTCCAAATTAAATCACGAGGGATGCTATCATACGCTTTCTCAAGGTCAATGAACACCATATGCAAGTCCTTACGCCTTTCTCTAAACTTCTCCATAAGGCGACGGACGAGATGAATAGCCTCAGTCGTCGATCTTCTAGGCATGAAACCAAATTGGTTCTCGGAGATCTCTACCAGTCTCCTCACCCTGTCTTCAACCACTCTCTCCCAAAGTTTCATAGTATGACTGAGTAGTTTAACTAACAGAATATCGTATTTATTTGAACATTAAAATTACTTCATCCCTTCCTTTTTATTAGTCATTTCAGAAATTTTTGTAGAAACCAAGGAATTGTAATTAAAACATTTTTATGTTATTAATGATGTTAGAAAAGTACTTAAATAGGCTTATGGTTCAATGTATCAAGAAATAAAATGAAAACACATGTATAAACACATGATAGTCAATCGAATAATAATCATTAAATATGTTTTGGAAATGCAAAGTGATGGATAAAAAGGAATTTTAGAAAAATCTAAAACAACTAATAAAAAGAAACGAAGGGAGTAATTTATAGTCCACATTAGAGTATACTATATGATGGAACAGAGGAAGTTTCTATGGAGTACTGTTTTACTTGGAGTACTTGGAGTACACATATAAACGTTCTGCATTCAAAATTTTGTAAACTTTATTATTTTGCAATGCTTATTAAATGAATATGATTATTTCATTGAAAATCTTGAAAATTTTGCTAACAAAATATTGCAAAACGAATTGTTCTGCGAAACACATTTGGATTGCAAAATATATATGTTATGATTGCAAAAGCATAAAGGATTTCGAGATGATATATGATTTTCAAGATTATCATATGATATTCATATAACAAAGTTTGCAAAATAATAAATTTTAATATATTTTGAATGCATAACATATATGTACTCCAAATATTCCAATTAAAACAGTACTCCATAGAACTTTTCTGTGATGGAACATTAGAGTATAACTAGCTTAAACACGTGCGATGCACATATTTTTTTAATATTACATGATTTTTTTCAATAAATTGAAGGAATTTTTATGATTTAAATTTTGTAAGTTAAATTTTTAAATGATATAATTTAATAATAATTACACACACACATATATATATATATATAATTTGTAAAAAAAGAAAATTTTAGTTAAAAGATATAGATAAGATGATACGGTTTAGCTGAAAAAGGTAATCAGTCAATTATAAATTAAAATAATATTATTTTATTGAATACAATTATCCGTGATACTATTGGAAAATAAGAGGTTTTGGTAAAGAGAAAATCTAAAAGAAAATATAAAAGGTAATGTGTTTTAGCTGAAAAAATAATTTGTTAGTTATTAGTAATCATAATATAGTATTTCATTTTATTAAATATAATTGCCCGTATTATTTTAAGAATATAAAAAGATAACATGTTTTACATAAAAATGAAATTAGTTAGTTATTAAAAAAATAGAAAAGATAACTTGTTTCTACCAATTTAATAAATGTTTAAGTAAGGATAATTAAGTAAGAAAAAAAAGTTTGACAATTACATATTTTAGTTATCTATAATTTGTAGTTTGGTTACCCCTATTTCTATTTTTGGTTATCCCTCATTTACAACCGTTAGATCTTCAACTCAAATAGGTCATGATTAGATTCAATAATACTAAAAGTTGTTATCTACAAAGGTTTAAGGTTCGATTCCCGCCAACAACATATTAATTTATATTTAATACTAAAAATTATGTAAGATTCAAATTCTTTCAATAACATATTAAAATTAATATGTATAATATTACACTACATTAAAAATAAATTATAAAAAATTAAAATAACCGGTGCTTCTATCACCTCAAATCCTCCTAGTGAAGCATTGGCAGGATCAAATCTCTCCGTATCGTTCCCCTAACTAAAACCGATCCATCACACCCTTCCACAAAGCAATCATGAAACAGCAAACGCAGGAGCTTCCCTGGTAGTTGGTACTGTCGGGTCATGTAAAGAAGCTGATCTCACCGTATCCTTCACCATTGTTTCCACCATGGGACACGAACCAGCATAAAAATCGAAAGCAAGCTCCGAATTGAAGAATATGTCGAAAAACTTAAAGACAGCAGCATTATATAAATTAACATCATCTTCAAATGCAGGCCTGGGGAAATGCATGCAATATTTACGAAAAAGCTCTTTGTAATTTCGTACATTTTAAAATTTTAGGTTGTGACATTTGTATAGGCTTAGGTATTGTCAAGGTGTGTAGTAATGTTGTTAGGAATAATTAATAAGTTGTGATGTTAAGAATAGAATTTACACATTAAACTTCTTGTAATCCTGATCTTATAAAGGATTTAGCACTGTATATAGGATTTATGTGTAAGACAGTTGTCTGTATAGTTTAGTCAGGAATGAACAGTGTATCGGATACTACATGTCAGGAACAGAGAGCAAATCCTGATGACGGTCCAATACTGATGGTTGATCAGATACTGATGCAGTGTACAGATCCTGATATCAGTCGTGTTACTGATGATGTCATTATGGATGCTACAGAAACTGGTAAGTGCTATAAAACAGGATCGTTGATTGAAGAACAAGCAAGAAGATATTATGAAGGAAATAGTTTTTCTATTGAAGGAAACTATCGACTAGAAGGCAGAACATTGTCATGTATAGATTATATCTTTCTGTTATTAGTTGATAGGTAGCATTATAAATACTCTCTCAATATCATTGTAAAGAGCGACGAAGTTGTGAGTCGAACTAGTGAATGTGCGTAGCTCTGTATAAGGTTTGTATTCGAGAGTTCGAAACAAACAGAGAGAGATTTGTATTGTCAGCAGCTGCTAAAGGTATTGTACACCTTTGGTAGAGTTTGTATTTGATCTTATTAATACAAACAAGAGTTTGATTCATTCGTTTATTCTTGTTCATATAATCAAGCAAAAATCAGACACGATTATATAACTTGTATTCAACCCCCCCTTCTACAAGTTATTCGAGTTAACAATTGGTATCAGAGCAGGTTGATTTCGATTAATCATAAAGATCTGCAATCATGTCTGGTTACAAGGATGGGAATACTAAAATTCCTATGCTCAAGAGAAACGAATATACTCTATGGGAAGTAAAGATGCTGCATCATCTGGAAGCAACAGATTCTGATTATCTTGACAGAATCAGAGATGGAACTTTTGTTCCAACAAAGGTCGTTGGACAAGCAACAATTGATGGTGTGGTTGTTCCAGAACATACATCAGAGAAGCCAAAATCTGAATGGTCAGATAAGGACAAGGAGAATGTTCTCAAAGATGCTAAAGTGAGAAACATATTATTCAACAGTCTTGATTCTGTTCTCACTAACTATGTTCTCTCTTGTAAAACTGCTAAGGATATATGGGACAATCTTAAGGTTCATTGTGAAGGAACTAAGCCTGTCAGGAAGAATATGAGGACATTACTTATACAACAGTATGAGTACTTTGAATCCAAGTCTGGTGAGTCACTTACTGATACCTTTGATAGGTTTACAAAACTCATCAATGAGATGGCCATGCATGGTAAATATTATGACTTGGAGGATATGAATACAAAGTTCATGAAAGCTTTGCCTGATTTCTACAATGAGAAGATATCTGCGATTGAGGAAGCTAATGATCTGGATGAGATTTCATTAGAGGCAGTATATGGAAAATTGAGAGCTTATGAACTTGACAAGCAACAGAAGAAGAGTAGGAGTGAAGGAAAGATGAAGACTATTGCACTTACTGCTCAATCTGAAGTTAAGAAGCTTCCTGAAGAACAGCATGAAGAGATTGCTGTAAAGAATTCAAGGAAGAAGAAAAGCAAAGAAAGTTCTGAGTCAGAGACTACTGATATGGACTCTGACAACAATGATTCTGAATCTGATATGCAAGAACTCTTTGCTATGTTTGCTAAAGCTTTCAAGAAAGGAAGATTAAACAGGAGAAGATTTAGCAAAGGACCTTTTCAAAAGAAGGAGGAGAGGAAGAGTGACAAAAGCAAAAGTACGATTGTCAAGCTTGATAAGGCCAAGATCAAGTGCTTTAACTGCAGCGAGCTTGGACATTTTGCTAGTGAGTGTAAGAAGCCTAGGAATTCAGGAAAGGGTAATGCACTTATGGTCACACAGAAGGATTGGGCTGATTCCAGTGACTCTGAAGATGAATTGGATTATGACAACATTGCATTGATGGTAAATGTTTCGGACAAACCTGGATCTCCAAAGAAAACTTCTCCATCCTCTGTTAAGGTATCACTTCACTCTCTTGATTCATTTGATAGCTTAAATTCTGATGAAATTAGATCTATCCATGCTGAGTTTAAGAATCTTATGACTAATTTTAGAATTCTTACTTGTGAAAGAGATGAACTTAAGGTTAAGAATGATAAATTAGTTGATAGAAATAATTTTCTTGAATCTGAATTAATTCAAATGGAAGAATACAAGTTAAGTTCTGATAAAGCTAAGCATGATTATAGTGTTATTCTTGAGGCTTATGACTATGTCAGAAAAGAACTAGAAGAAGAGAGAGATGTGATTAAGACCATTAACAATTCCAGTAAGAAGACAATAGAAATCTTTGAGAGTGGAATTCGTGGTAAGGTTAATGGTTTAGGTTTTGATAAGGCTAGACAAGAAGAAAAAGTAGCTATTGTCAATGATGATAGTAAGGTAGAAGCTAACACATCTAAATCTGAAGGTAAGAAAATTGTTTCTGAACCTAATCATGTTAAATTTGTTGATTCAAAAGGTACCCCTGTTGTACACAAAAGGATTAACAATAGTAATTCAGATGAGAAAGTGTTAGAGAAACCTAAGAATGTAAACATAGGGTTTCTGTCTAAGTCTCAGTTGAAACAGAGATTAGATGGTCTTTCAGAGTCTAGCAAGATCAAGAGAAATAGGAATGGAAAAGAAGGTATTAACAAAGAGAATAATTACAAGAATGTACCTGATGCACCTAGGAAAAAATGCTATAAGTGTGGAAATCATAATCATTTGGCCCTAGACTGCAATCAAAAACCTTCTTGGAAAACTGAGTCCAGATTCCCCAAGACTCAGAAAATTCAATACCAACCACAAAAAGCTTGTTATCATTGTGGTAGTTTACTTCATTCCATTTACATGTGTAGAGAATATCATGAACTGTATTATGACTATTATTATTCTTTGAAATCTGAAACTCCTAGTCACAAACAGTTTGTGAGATCAGAGTCTAAAGTTGACTCTGCAACAGGTAAAATAAAAGCAAAATCTTCAAAGTCTGTTGTCTCTAAATCTAGTAAGAAAGGATCCAATCAAAGTTGGGTCCTAAAAAATTCTAACTAGTTACTTTTTGTTTGCAGGGCACAGGAAAAAAGCATTCAATTATCTTGTACAGTGGATGCTCTGGACATATGACTAGAAAGACACTAGTACAAAACTGACCTTATACGTCGCCTCTTATACGTCGGTTCTGGCCAAAGGCGACGTATAAAGTAGTTATATACGTCGGTTCCGCATAAAGGCGACGTATAAGGTCAATTTTTAACATTTTTTACGTCGGTTGAAGAAAACGCCGACGTATAAGGTCATATTATACGTCGGTTGAGGAAAAGGCGACGTATATAATGCTACTTTATACGTCGGTTGAGAAAAAGGCGACGTATATAATGCTACTTTATACGTTGGTTGAGAAAAGACGACGTTTTAAATGCTACTTTATACGTCGGTTTTGTTTAAGGCGACGTATAAGGTGTACTTTTTACGTCGACTTTCTTTTAGGCGACGTATAAGATGTATCTTTCGTGTCGTGTGTTTAGAGGATATATATGTTTTTTTACTCGTATACTTACATAAAAACGTGAAGATAAGTTCATGTGTATACGTCTCTTTCCTTCTTCACACCAACAGCCGCCGCCCTTCTCCTCCTTCACACCCTTCTCCGCCCCACGCTCGCATCCTCCGCCCACAACCCTCCTGTCGTTCACCTTTCATCCTCCATCCACCTTCTCTTCCTCTTAGCATAGCATATCGCGTATAGATATCAATATTAGATCGATTGATGTTTGAATTCGTTGGGGTTGGTTAATATTGATGTTCAAATTCATATCGATAATCTCTCTATAGATTATCGATACAGATCGAAACCAACAATTTGTATATATATCTGTTTAAATCTTCCATTCCATTCTATGTTTTATTAGATAACCCTAATTTTTCGATTTAGGGCTTTTGTTTCAGGTGACCAAATCGATAATTTCATGGACGTTTAAGGCATTACAGACGATCTTCTACATTATTTCATCACTCGCAAGGACTGCATATGCTCGCTGGTGAAGAATCAAGTCAACTCGGTTGTACCGAGTTGACCAGGTGAGCCCTACGCGTCGCTACGCCGTAGGCTCAGGTATTCGCAAGATCGATTTATTATTGACATATATGTTTCTATGTGATTGACTATTTTGCTTTATCCAGAAGTATTTTAGTTACAATTGGGGAGGGGGGAGTTTTAATTTGGTTACTGTCTAAATAGAGTAAGGAGGCTTAGCATGCTTAAATTTGTTATAATTTAAGCATGTAGAGAAGATGTCAAAACTGGCGTTTGTGTAGAGAATTTAAGGGAGGAGTGTGTTTGCACAATGAAGGATGTCTCTAAACTTTTGATCAAGGTCTGTAAGTTTTTTTCTTCTGTTATGAAATACTTTTTATTACTGGGCACTGTGCTTGAGACTGCATAGCATTTAATTCTTTTGCGGTCATTGTCACATGGTTTTCATATGGTTGTGATCTGCTTATCAGGAACCTGATAAACATCTTGGCTGATAAACATGAGTACTATGTTTTCCTACTTACAGACAATAATGTGTATGATTTGCTTGATTTGGTTTTGTATACATGTTATGTTACATCTAATCTGGTCTTGTTTTAATAGAAGGGCACATACACGTTGATTTGATTACTTAATTGCAAGTTGATTATGGATTTCACTTCTGTGAAAACCAAAAATGCTTTCTAAAGAATAGAATCTGAATCAATTCCTAGATTGTCAATACTAGCAATGAACATATATTTTTTTAACATCCTACGTAGCAATGAAAGTGCATTGGTACATATTTTTGTTATATTTAGTGGTGCTACGTAGACTTTTCAAACAAATAAATCTTCTCAGTTCAGGAATTTACAAACATGATTTACTGGCAGTTGGATTGCCACCATGTATTTACAAGAATTTCATGGATCATTAGCTTGCCTCTAACATAAAATAAAGTCCGAGGGTAAATCATGGTGTACACATCATATGCAAGCATATCGATCGATATGTTGCAATCAGAATTCGTATTTTGATAAAGAAAACGTGATCCTGCTTCAAAAAGCGAATGATCAAAGATCAAAGGATTATGTAAAATTTGAGTCTTAATAAGTGAGCATAAGGTTTGGTAAGTTGCTCTCATCTCCTGCAGTCCTGCAGTTCCTGCTCATGGTCATGAGTCATGACTGCGCGACAAGTGGTTAGTAGTCGACATACAGATTCTTGACATGCATCTGGGTGAAGTTAATTCAAGCCAGTAAAGGCATCATTTGATTTACACATTATGCCCAACTGACCTCAAATTTTGTTACATGCTAGGTGTTTCGAAATTTCAAAGAAGTGAGTTGCTTGACTTACTTTTCTAATTGATCAGGACCATTTACACACTATCTGATCTTGTTTTGTTGGACTTGCTTGCAAGTTGATTTTCCGGATTTCTATTTAACGAAATTAGAATAAGCAAATTTCCTTCTTGATTTGATACAATTTTTTTCCTATGCAACATAGTTTCAATGAACTCCTTGATTGTGACTACTAGCAAAACATACATTCACTATCATCCCATGACCCATATGCAATAATAGTTCTACTTGTACATATTTCTCGTCACACGTAAATTAAACAGGATATTGCTATACAAAACTTCTTAAATAAGTTCAGGAGACGCACTTTGATTGTATATACAAGAATTTGATGGATCATTAGCTTGAACTTAACATGAACTAAAGCACAATAGTACATCTTAGAGTAAACAGTTCATCTTTATTCAACTTTCTAAGCTATAGCTGTAACATGATATTCACAATCGCAAACATGTCGTTTGCTATGTTCTGATTCGAATTTGTGTTCAGATATAGAAAACACGATCTTACGTGGAGGCTCGTCGAGAAAAAAATTTACGACGCAAGTTGCAGTTAATAGAAGTGCTCCCAAATGGATATTACATTGATCAAACAAAGTAGCTGAGTTTTAAAGGGGATATGAGGAAATGAATAATGTTAAATGTATACCAGTGTATGGTTGGTATACATCTTAAACATAATCTAAATGCTTAAATTTAGCTTTTAAGATGAGTTTTCATGAGAAATTTGAATGGCTATAAAGAAGACTTAGGTGTGCAAGTAGAACAGAGGGTATACATGGTGAAACCACAACATGTTGGGTGTGTACTTGTGTATTATGTAAATTTTACCTTTAATTTAATCACAATCTAACAATAAAACTATTTAAATGAAGTTAAAATCCATGGGAAATTAAATCTAAAAGGTTAAGTTTAGGTTTGAAGTTGAGTGACAACATAGAAAAGGAAAGCAATAGAAACAAGTAGGTGCCAGGTACAGAAGAGAGCATACTTTGTGACAAACAAAAATATGGTTAATTAATTATGGCTGAAGTTTCTCAAACGGGAAAGCAGAGGCATATACCTTACAGGGATTCGAAGCTGACATTCTTGTTGCAGGAGTCCCTTGGTGGAAATGCAAAATTAGCAATGGTTTGTGCCATATCTCCAGCACAAAGGTGATACTAAAATCTTATTATCTGTTATCAGATTCACATTCTCACTTCTCTACTTATTTTATCGCTATTTTCATTTTTCTTTTCTTCTTCGCAAACTTAATTTACACTTCTACATGATTCTAAAATGCAGCTGTAGAAGTGAGACACTTGGTGCACTTAGTATAATATTGGATGAGGTACGTTTTAAGTGACTACTACTATTAGAAAATGTCTCAAGACTTGGCTGCTTTAGTTGATGCATCTTTGTTGTGTGTTTTTTTATAGTTTTGACAGTGGAGCATGTATAGTTACCTATCAACTGTCAAGTCTATGGTTAAAATTATACAAATTTGAATTTTGTCAAAAATAAGAAGTGTTGGTGAGAATTTTGATTAGTAAATTATAATGTTAGTTAAAGAAATATTTAATATTATGTTATAAAAGAAAAAGAAAAAATGACATAGTAACTATCAGAAGTTGTATGTGCGGTAAGATTAATATTTCTTGTCAAATAATATTTGTATAAGTCGCCCAATGAGTGCTTTTCTGAATTCAACTTATCAGTCATTGTTAAGTTGAACTTTTTTTGTATTACGAACAAACACAAATTCTTTTAAACTTGTATGTTGTTTGAATAATATATCTTAATTAATTAATATACTGTTACTTCCAAGGTAAAAATATTACTCAGACGTGTTTGTCACGGAAGCAAATCAACCACTATCTCGTAAAACCAAAACCAACTGCAAAAGTACCTTCATTATTATCGTATATTCAAGCTGTCTATTGTATGTAGTCCTCTCTCTTTCATAACCAGTAACATAATCAAGTATGTCAGTTTGCTTTGACATGCAGTTTGCTAAGGATTAATGTTTTGATTTTTTTCCCAAGTTTTTCGGAAACAGGGTTCCATGATTTAATAGCACGGTTTCGTTACAACTCGATTGATATCGATATTACTCGCATTGTGATTGTTTTTATTTATCTTGAATTTCTGAATTGTAGTTCTTCAGGGTTTTGGAATATGCGTGCTTTAATTTTATCCCCAAGATTATCAACCTTTATACTTAATTGTAATTTTTCACCTTCTCTTTGCCTTGTATTTTGAATAGGAACTGCTGTTAGCTGTTCGGTTTGTGTTTTCTTTTTGAAATATTGTTTGCAAAGTTCACTTATGTTAATATTCGTTTCCCTTACTGGCCATAGCACATTAGCACTACTCTTGAGGTTGAAAACTCAGACACCATATTCAACTGCTGATTGATTAGTTATTTTTTTTACTTCTAATTTTTTTTTACTGTTTGCTAATCACACAGATGCAAATATTCGTTAGAACACTTATTGGCGAGATGATTACTTTAGATGTTAAAAGCTCAGACACCATCGACATCATCAAGGCTAAGATCCAGGTCAGAGAGGGAATTCTTCCAGATCAGCAAAGATTGATCTATGCCGGAAAACATCTAAAGGATGGTCGCAGCTTGACTGATTATAATATCTTATGGACTACTTATTTTACTTTCTTTTTTATATTTCATGTTTCTGGTGAACTTCCAGCTAGTACTTGGTACTTCATTGCTCCATCTCATTTCTGGTTGAACTGTCTTGCAATATTATTTAAATTAAATTATAGGATTGTAAACAAGAAACTGTAAATGAAACTGTAAATTCTGCTTCTATTTTTGTTTATTTATTCATTTTTCCTTATTCTGCTTCACACACATTTTTTCCTTATTTTGCTGGGTTATATCATTGACTGAGTTGACTCGGTCCTGAGTTATTTTAGTTACAATAACGAACTAATAACGTGAACTAAAATCTGGCAAAAATAAATAAATAAATAACGTGAACTAAAATATTTTTTTTTTGATTTTTTTTGACCTTATACGTCGGTTGTTTAGAAGAACCGACGTAAAAGATAACAATATACGTCGGCTGTTTAGAAGAACCGACGCAAAAGATAACAATATACGTCGGTTGTTTAGAAGAACCGATGTAAAAGATAACAATATACGTCGGTTGTTTAGAAGAACCGATGTAAAAGATAACAATATACGTCGGTTGTTTAGAAGAACCGACGTAAAAGATAACAATATACGTCGGTTGTTTAGAAGAACCGACGTAAAAGATAACAATATACGTCGCCTTTTTAACCGACGTAAAAGACTCTGACCTTATACGTCGCCAGTCCATACGTCGCCATTTAACCGACGTATAAGGCCTATTTAACCGACGTATAAGGTCATTTTTCTACTAGTGAGAAGTCCCTGCTTACAAAGTTTGAGAGGAAAGCTGGCCCAGTAATATCTTTTGGAGATGGCAACAAAGGAGAAACTCTGGGATATAGCTCAATTGTTTTGGGGAATGTCATCATAGGAAATGTAGCACTGGTTGAAGGCTTGAAACATACTCTTTTAAGCATAAGTCAACTGGGTGATAAAGGTTACAAATCAATCTTTGACAGAGAAGGATGCAAAATCTTGAATATGCAGAATGGAGACATTGTTCTAACTGGTCAAAGACATGGTAACATATATGAAGCCAGCTTAAGTGATACATCTAAAGGAATTGTTAGATGTCTCTACAGCAAAGCAACAAGTGATGAAAGCTGGAATTGGCACAAGAAGCTCTCACATCTTAATTTCAAGAAGCTTAATCAACTTGTTAAACACAATTTGGTGAGAGGCCTACCACAGGCAAATTTTGTGCAAGATGGACTTTGTGATGCATGTCAGCTTGGAAAGCAAAGAAGAACCACTTTCAAGAGCAAAACTGAAAATTCAATTACTGAACCATTTCACATGCTACATCTTGATCTGTTTGGTCCAGTAAACATTATGTCTATCAGCAAGAAAAGATATGCTCTAGTTATGGTGGATGATTTCACAAGGTTCACATGGGTGTTCTTTCTACACAAGAAGGATGAAGCTCCTCAGCAAATCATTGAACTCATCAAGAATATTCATAATAACTCTGAGTACAAAGTCAAAGTACTTAGGAGTGACAATGGTACAGAATTCAAGAATTCTACAATGGAGGGGTTTTGTGCAGACAATGGAATCACTCAACAGTTTTCTGCACCTGGTACACCTCAACAGAATGGTGTAGTGGAAAGAAAGAACAGGACTCTCATAGAGGCAGCAAGAACCATGCTTGCAGATGCAAAACTTCCAACCTACTTTTGGGCAGAAGCTATTAACACTGCATGTTTCACTCAAAATTGTACCTTGGTAAATAGTCATGGAAAAACTCCCTATGAGATGATCAAAGGAAAGAAACCAAGTGTGAAATATTTTCACATCTTTGGATGCAAATGCTATGTCCTAAAAGTTCATCCAGAATAACTTGGAAAATTTGAAGCCAAATCGGATGAAGCAATTTTTCTAGGATATTCAGCATCTAAGGCCTTCAAAGTTTATAATCTCAGAACTCACATTGTTATGGAATCAATTCATGTTGCATTTGATGATAAGAAATTTGGAATTTTGCAAACTGATGAAAGCCATGACAAATTGGAATTTGAAAATCTGAAGAATTCTGAGATACTCTCAAGTGATGATGAAGGTTCTCCAGAAGGAATTTCTATTGCTTCTCAAAGGAATGCTACTGTTGAGGGGGAGCAAATAAATCAGAGAGAACACAGTGATCATTAGGAGCAGACTAGTCTTTCAGAGTCTATTCCATCAGGAACTGACCTTTCAGAGTCTACTGAGGAAAGATCAGTAACTAGCAGCAATATGGAATCTACTGATTCTATTGATCAAAGGAGAGTTTTTGAAGGTAGAGAGAATTCTTCTACAAGGGATACCACTAACTTAGGGGGAGAGACTAGCAGAGTTAATTTACCACCTGTTAGAAAATGGACAAAGGATCATACTGAAGATTTGATAATTGGTGATCCAAATAGTGGTGTTCGAACTAGAAGATCAATTCAAAATGAATGCTTGTATAGTTGCTTTCTCTCAAAGAATGAACCTAAGAAGGTTGAAGAAGCCTTACAGGATCCTGATTGGGTAATTGCAATGCAGGAGGAGTTAAATGAGTTTGAGAGAAACAAAGTTTGGAAACTGGTACCAAGACCTAAAGATAGATCTATTGTTGGTGCAAGATGGGTTTTCAGAAACAAGCTAGATGAATCTGGTATGATTGTAAGAAACAAAGCAAGACTGGTTGCCAAGGGTTATTCTCAGGAAGAAGGCATTGATTATGATGAGACCTTTGCACCTGTAGCAAGATTGGAAGCAATCAGAATGTTTCTTGCATTTGTAGCTCATTCAAAATTCAAGGTATACCAGATGGATGTAAAGAGTGCTTTTCTAAATGGCAAACTTGATGAAGAAGTGTATGTAGAACAGCCACCTGGATTTGTTGATCCAAAGTTTCCAAATCATGTCTACAAACTTGACAAGGCACTCTATGGACTAAAGCAGGCACCAAGAGCATGGTATGAGACTTTGTCTAAATTTCTTCTTGAAAATGGCTTCACAAGAGGTACAATTGACAAAACTCTATTCTTTAGAAAGATAAAAGGTGAATTGCTTTTAGTTCAAGTTTATGTTGATGATATTATTTTTGGTTCTGCTAATGAAAAGTTGTGTGCTAAATTTAGCAAGCTTATGCAGTCTAAGTATCAGATGAGCATGATGGGTGAACTAAATTATTTCTTAGGCTTGCAGGTCAAACAGACTGAGACTGGTATTTTCATTAATCAGTCAAAGTATATCAAATATCTTTTAAGAAGGTTTGACTTTCAAGACTGTGCAGTTGCAAAAACACCCATGGCAACAGCCACTAAACTAGACTCTGATCCTAAAGGAAAGAGTGTGGATAATACTAGTTATAGAGGCATGATAGGCTCATTGTTATATCTAACTGCAAGTAGGCCAGATATAATGTTTTCTACCTGTTTATGTGCTAGATTCCAAAGTGATCCTAAGGAATCTCATTTAATTGCTGTGAAGAGAATTTTTAGATATCTCAAAGGAACTCCAAATCTTGGTTTGTGGTATCCTAGAGAATCTGATTTCTTTCTAATTGGCTATTCAGACTCTGATTATGCAGGGTGTAAGATAGACAGGAAAAGCACTACAGGTACATGTCAATTCTTGGGAAATAGATTGATTTCTTGGGCAAGCAAGAAGCAACAATCTGTTTCAACCTCAATTGCAGAAGCTGAGTACATAGCAGCAGGCAGTTGTTGTGCACAGCTCCTTTGGATAAGAAATCAGTTGCTGGATTATGGTATGACACTTAGTAATATTCCTATGTTTTGTGATAATACTAGTGCTATTAAAATTGCAGAAAATCCAGTTCAACATTCAAGGACTAAGCACATTGATGTCAGGTATCATTTTATTAGAGAACATATTGAGAATGGTACTGTGGAACTTCATTTTGTTCCTACTGACAAATAGCTTGCAGATATTTTAACTAAACCACTTGATGAGACTACATTCAGTAGACTAGTAAGTGAGTTAGGAATGTTAAATTTTTAGATCTTTAACATCTGCAAAAGTAGCAAGGTATGTTGTTCTTAGCTTATAGACTTGATATTCCTGTCAGGATCTATATTTGATTGTTAAATGCTTTAGTTATAACACTTTGCCTTGATAAATTTCAGTATGATAGACTTGTTAATAATCATCAGGATTAGATTTGTTATCAGGATGCTGACGTCATCAGTATTGTGTCAGTATCAGGATTATGAAAATTGTTTCAAATCCTGACGTTTACTTTGTGTAGTAATCTAATTCTGTGATGTGTTAAGTCTATGCTAGCAAGTTTTGATATTTGCATACTGATAATTTATACATCATTCAAAAATCAAAAGACAAGCAGATAACAAGAAACTGTATTTTCATTAATAGAAATCATTACATGGAAATGAAATACAACATCTTTTTGTCTAAATTTCTATTGATAATTCTATACTTGTCTATTGATATGAACTCTGAGGTACATGACAAGGAGCATCTCAAGAAATCCATCAGGGGATGAAAGTCTCGTTTGCTCTTGGATTCCTTGTCTGGGCGACTTGAATGAGAGCAGCTAACTTAAATGAATAGCACCTCCATCAAGATCAACCTCAGACTCTCGGCCAAATTCTTCATCCTCAAGTTTTGAGGAGGTTAGGGGAAGATTGTATCCAACAGATGGATGTTCTAGGAGAAACCTCTGGATATTTTCGAAAAGCAATCCATTCATGATTAGTTCGACGAGAAGAGTCATTTGTTCAAAGAGATGATCAAGAACAGGATGTTCATCGATCAAGAAAAATCTGAAAAATGGGTTTGAAGGGAATTTTGGTTTGAGAAGCATTGTTGAGAAGAAAAGAAATTGAAAGGTTTTGGAGAATGGCATAAGGCGTCTGGTTCTTTTAAAGAAAGACGTGAGAAGCTGAGCAGTCACTTGGAAGTTTTAATGAAGTCAAATGCTAATTATTGCATGTGACTGTATTTCTTGTTTTCAAGAAATATTGAAAATATCTAACCAATTGATTTTCTGTTCAGATTAATTGTTTATTTTCTTTTTCAGATAAAAGAAAAATGCCACGTGGAAAACTCCATATTAAGTCTCTGATGATATTGATCAGGATTTCATGTGTGACCATCAGGATTTGAAAATTATATTTTTAAATCACATTGCATTTTGTGATTATTTTGATGAGAGGTCATCAGGAAAAGGAAGCTGATCAGTATTGATTATTTATACCCTGATTTATTTCATGAAAAATCAATTTTGGATTTTATTTTCCAAAAATCGTGGGTAACTGCATTTTTCAGGGACTGACACCTGTCAATCTACGTGTCAACGTGGGATAGTGGTCTGAAAGATTTGTGAAATATATTTGTTTTGAAACTCTAATCGTGTAATTGCTTTCTCTAATTTTACATTCTCTAAAGCAAAAATCACTCTTGAGTTTTCAAAATCACTAATTCATTTCAAGAATTTTTCAAGTTCTTTTCAGATCAAAAATGGCAACTCAGAGAAGATTACCTAAATCAGTAGCCTTCAAGTTTGGTGACTTTGATTTTTTGACAAACAATCATGTTGCAGCTATCACCAACAAGGAAGGAGTGTCATCTGATTTTCATCCAATCATGGACTTTCTGGCGTATGGACCATTAAGTTATGCATTGACAGCATCTCCACAGATTAATCAAGTAGCTGTTTCACAAGCTTGGGTGAATGCTGAGGTAATTGATTCTACTCAGAGTCAATCAGGTAAGATTGTTCTACATTTAGGACAAGATTCATTTGACATTACTGAATCTGTTGTTAATTCAGTACTGTGCTTACCTGTTACTGATAGTTATGAGAATGTACCATCTGATGATAATATAAGAACTATGTTGTCTGAATTAGGTTATAGTGGACCTCTAGATAACATGAGCCAGTTGAATAGGTCTTTTCTTAGAAAGGAATGGTCTTTTTACTTTGATCAAATTGCTAAATGTTTTACTGGCAAATGTAGTTCTTTTCAGCAAATTACTTCTGTTACATCACATATTGCTTATAGTTTGCTTTATGACAGAGTAATCAACATTGGTCATATTATCTTAAGTCAGATGAGTATTAAACTTGGGTTAAGAGATCAAAACAGGAAAATGGTTTATTATCATAGATTTATGCAAATGTTTATTAACCATTTTATTCCTGATGTTGAAAATAGATTTGGTAGAGAACATTGTGTTTCTTCTTATGAACAGCAAAAGAGAATTTTCTCTGACATTACAAAGAAGGACAATGAAAAGAATCTAGATGAAATACCTGCAATTCATTATCCACAACATGTTCAGGTAATTCTTAAAACTCATCTTCCTACTTTCTACAATTCTTCTTTCTTTTGTGGTGAAATGGCTCAGGAATCTCATTTGGAGGAGAACCCACCTGTGTCTACCCAAGTAGCCCAAAACATTATAGTCTCTGAAACAATTCAAGAACCAAATTTTGATCCACAGCCTATTGTTTCAAAGAAACCAACCTCTGGTGTTTCTCAAAAGACATCAGTTGTAAGGAAGAGAAGATTTGTTGTGTCAAGTAGTAGTAGTAACTCTAGTGAAGATGATGATGATTTAACTCTTGCTGAGAGAGCAGAATTGAAGGCTGCAATTCAACTTTCTTTGTTAGCACAAAGAGATGAAAAACCTAGTCACAGCCAGGCTGCAGTCTCTCAAAAGGCTGTAGTTCTTAAAAAGGGAAAACAGTTACTGGATACTGTCTCTCAAAAGACTGTGTCTATTGAACCAAGATCTCATCCCAAGATCACCTCTGTGTCTACACCTCTTGAGTCTTCTCAGGATAAATCTTTTGCTCACTATATCAGGAGAACAAGGAGAAAGATTCAATTGTCACCTACACACACAGAGTCTAGTCCAACTAATATCATGCAGGTTTCTACAAATCAAGCTACATCTATGTCAGTATTTGACAAGAGAGATCTGGATATTGATTCTTCATGGGAAACTACATTATCATACAGACTGGCTATGGGACTAATTTCTCTCAAAGTGAAGTTGTCAAGGCCTGTTCTAGATTTTCTGGTTGAAAGAGTACCAAAACTTTTATTTCCAGATGAATATGGACTTCTACATCAAAGACTTGACTTAATGAAGATGTATTTCTATGTGTCTGTCAGAAGACAATTAGTCAAGAAATTTGGACTCTCAAAGCATGGTGCACTTCAATCACTTCATGCATATTTATTTGACAAGAATGTCATTATTGAAGATGCTTCAGCTCAAGGTGAACAACTGGAGGAAGTAGATAGAGGAATGCAGTCAACAGAAGATACTATTGCACCAGTGGTGAATAGTAGGAAAGATCAGATCACAGTCACTGTAACACAAGAACCATCTAGTCAGAGGAAGGATGACTCAGGAGCTGTGATAGCTGATGTTGAAAGGACTTCTGTGATGACTGAAAATGCAAGTGAGATACCCTATGATATGGGAGGAATGACTTTGGTTGATTTTTCTGAAGATCAAACAAAATTTGTTCAGTCAGAGTCTATCCACCTTGAGGGTGTGTCTCAGCAAATAACACTTAAAGACGGTGATGTACTAACTATGGTGTCTAATGAAGTATTACTGAAGACATCAGAGTCTAGTAAAGAACCTGAAAGTGGTATACTGGAGCCTGTAGTTTCTGAAAGGAAAGAAGATGATTGTAAGGGTTCAGAGACTATAGCAGCTCACTCCTTGGAGAAAACCTCAAGCCACATGCCAAATGAGGAACCCTCTCTCCATGTGAGTTCAGGTATAAAAACTCCTTCTAAATTCTATTTTTCTGTAGGTCATGAGAGCACTTATCTAAATTTGAGTGATACACTTGAAAAGATGGACTTAGATCCACAATTTGAGCGGCTGGCTCCTGACACTACGCCATAAACGCAAGGTGAGGTAGAAAGAGTGTTGACTTTAGTAAGTCAAAGTGAGAATGAGGGTATGGATGATCAACTCCATAGTGAGGGAGAGAAAATTAGGAAACCATCATTTGATTTCTGGGATCAGGTTTTTCCTGAATCTTGGTCTGAAAATTTGGGTATGGATGCTGGTACTTATTCATTCATCAAAATGTATCAGAAGAATGACCTAGCACATCACAATGCAAAGCCAGAAGTTAAAGCTCAGAAGCAAAAGGAGAGGCTTGCAGAAATCATTAATAGAAGAGGTGCCAGGATAAAGCAATCTCTTGATACATATGTACCAGATGAAGATCCTAATGATCCTAGTGTTCCTTTGTATGTACTTCCAATATCAGCTAGAATTGAGACATCAACAGTCTTTGATCACTCTAAGGAGGAGTCAGGATTTGAAGATGTTAGTACACAGAATGCTGGTGAAGGAGATGATGATCATGTTTCAGTTCCAGAACAGAAAGATGAAGATGTTGATACTTCTAATCAGGTTTTATTACTTGAATATCATAAAACTCAAACAACTTCTTCTACAAGACTTGAAGATACATTTCTTTCTGATTCTGATACTGAAGATACTAGAAGCACTTCCAACATTGAAGTTCATTCTGATGTTTTGAAAGACATTCAGAATTCTCAAATTGCTATTCAAACAAGACTTCAATCACTTGAAGATAACCAAGTCACAATTATGGAAAATCAAGCAGTTCTTATGAATCTCATTTGTTCTGTTTCTGAATCTCTTGGAATTAATGTTGCTGATGTCAAAAAGGGCGAGATAAAGACAATTCAAAGACAACAACAACACTACCAGACTAAAGGAGATAAAGATAAAGCTGGGGGAGATAAAGAGCAGACAAAGGGTAGTAAAAAGAAGAACCAGGAGTGACAGTGGTGAATCTCAGCTAGGAAGTGGTAAAGGAAGAACAGCATTAATAGTTAAAATTCTTTCTTCTAAGTACTAGATAAACGTCTACATCTGAGAAGGAGGTACTTAAACTTCATAATTCTACATTCATAAATTCTATTCTGGTTGTATTGTTATATGTTTTGACATCCACAACTTAGATTTATGCTTCAGATTTTAAAGCATAAATAGGGGGAGATTGTTAGGAATAATTCATAAGTTGTGATGTTAAGAATAGAATTTACACATTAAACTTCTTGTAATCCTGATCTTATAAAGGATTTAGCACTGTATATAGGATTTATGTGTAAGACAGTTGTCTGTATAGTTTAGTCAGGAATGAACAGTGTATCGGAGACTACATGTCAGGAACAGAGAGCAAATCCTGATGACGGTCCAATACTGATGGTTGATCAGATACTGATGCAGTGTACAGATCCTGATATCAGTCGTGTTACTGATGATGTCATTATGGATGCTACAGAAACTGGTAAGTGCTATAAAATAGGATCGTTGTTTGAAGAACAAGCAAGAAGATATTATGAAGGAAAGAGTTTTTCTATTGAAGGAAACTATCGACTAGAAGGCAGAACATTGTCATGTATAGATTATATCTTTCTGTTATTAGTTGATAGGTAGCATTATAAATACTCTCTCAATATCATTGTAAAGAGCGACGAAGTTGTGAGTCGAACTAGTGAATGTGCGTAGCTCTGTATAAGGTTTGTATTCGAGAGTTCGAAACAAACAGAGAGAGATTTGTATTGTCAGCAGCTGCTAAAGGTATTGTACACCTTTGGTAGAGTTTGTATTTGATCTTATTAATACAAACAAGAGTTTGATTCATTCGTTTATTCTTGTTCATATAATCAAGCAAAAATCAGACACGATTATATAACTTGTATTCAACCCCCCCTTCTACAAGTTATTCGAGTTAACAAATGTAATGAAAGATGGTCCATTACTTGCTTTGTCTTTTAGTTTACTTGTCATGTAATAAACTGTACTGCGGTATGCAGACAAATTAGTTAGCTGGAACCATGTTGCAAGGGCACAATGGTATTTACTCAGTTTGTTAGGTTGGTAGGATCGTTGCAGGATAAAGCACTCACAGGGGTGTATACTGTGGCCCAGAATGTGTAGTATGCAAGTTTCTTGAATTGCAGAGTTGCTCACATTTTCTTGTTAAACATATGGTTATGTCTTTGCTTTAAACTCATTTGTTTTTATGGTATCAGAGCAAGCATTGATAACCGAGTCTTAAAACAATTCCCTGTGGTGAGTTGTTTAAATCTTTGTGTTGTAAAGCTCAGTGTGTTGTTTAGATCTGGGTGAATCTGTGTGTTGTAAAGTTAGTGATTATTTCACGAGCCTGAGTAGTTTGTGGGAAGAAATTGATTCGATGAACACACTGCCTGCTGTCACGACGGTAACCACAGAAATAACAGCCTTGTTGACTGCAATCGAGACTATGAAGGCAGAGTCAAGGTTGTTTCAGTTCTTGAACGGGTTGGATGATGTTTATGGAGCACAAAGGAGTCAACTTCTCATGATGTGTCCACTGCCATCTGTTGAAGTGGCTTGTTCTGCAGTTCAACAAGAAGAGTCACAGAAGGAAATTCTGACACAAGGTGGGGTGAATGACGCTGATGCGTTGGCCATGTATAGTAGGGGCAATGTGAACAAGGTGTTGAGCTGCACGACGTGTGGAAGAAGAGGTCACACGAGTGACAAATGTTGGGGAACATCAGGCTACCCAGAATGGCACTACAGACATAAGCCAGGGCAGAAACAAGTTGCCATGAACAAATGGTCTGGAAATAAGAGAAACAACGTGCCCAGAATGGCCAACAATGCACAAGGAAGTGTAAACAATGAGCAAGCAGTGACGATGACAACACAGCAACTAGACCAACTGTTGAAGTTAATCCCAAAGGGTGGAACATCAAATGTGCAAGAGAGCGAAACGGATGAGGAGATAGACTACGGTTTTTCAGGGATGGTGAACAGCAACAAGAAAGGCACAGTGGAATCAATGGATTAGATCATCGATTCGGGTGCATCGGATCACATGACATCGTCCTTGAAGAATCTAATGAATGTGAAACTTGTTCCATCCAATTTAACGATCACCCTACCCACGGGTGCAACAGCAGTCATCACACATGTAGGAGACGTGATACTTTCCAGTGGGTTGAAACTTAAAAATGTCCTACATGTGCCTCAATTTCACCACAATTTACTTTCCATTCACAAGCTTGCAAAGGACAGTAAATGTGAAGTGATATTTCATCCTGAAAGTTGCTCCATAATAGACTCAATGAACAAGAATGTGGTTGGTTTTGGGAAGCTGAAGAAGGGGTTGTACTATTTGAAAGATGAAAAGGTGCCAGCAATGGCGATGACAGGGAAAAGGTCGAAGGGGCAAAGGTCGAAGGAAGTAATCGATGGTGAAGGAAAGAAAGCGGAGAGAATTACAGTTGAGAACGAATACATTGTTTGGCATCAAAGACTGGGGCATGCGCCTTTGTCAAAGCTACAACATATTGATCGAGTTAAGCACTGCCTATCTCAACAAAGACATCAGGTATGCCTCACTTGCCCCAAGGCAAGGATGACTAAACTTTCATTTCCTGCCAGTAATTCGCATGCTGTCAATCCTTTTGATTTAATACATACAAATATTTGGGCAGAGGGATCTTACTTGCTTCGTCCTTTTTTGTTCGTTAGTTTTGCATATTTGTTTGATTTTTGAAGTTGTTTCAATTAGTTATTACATGACATGGATGGTTTTCCTTTTGCTAATTGGATTTTTTGTTAACTCTCATTTTGTTTCGAATACACTTGGATTTTATAATTGTACATTTTGGTTGATTTTTGAACGACATGGATGATTTTCTTTTATTGATTACGGATTAAAGTTTTATCGGTTTTAATTTGGATACACTTGGATTGCTATTTTGTTTATGTTTGCTATTGGATGATATGGATTCTCTTTTTTTTTTCTATCTTGTTTTGCGGGCGCAACTCTCAATTCATTTGAAAGTGTTGGACTCGTTTGATTCGTGATTTCGTTTATTGGATTTATTTGGATACTCTTGTTTTGTGATTGCAACTTTAAATTTGTTTGGATGCGTGGCTCAATTTCTTGTTAACAAATTTCTTGTTGACAAATTCTCGATTATCCATTGTGAATTTAAGGAGGGATGTTAACATATCTAATATTATTAATATTATAGGATAGTTTCATTATTGTAGTAGTTTCCTTTAATTAATAGGATAATTTTAATTATTAATATTTAGTTGTTAACTATAAAAACTCTCCTTATATTGTAATTGATAACAAATTTCATTATAATAAAATTTTACTTTTCTCAATTTTCTCCATGCTTTATCAAACATAACAGTTTCCAAGTGATGTTCCAATTTTTAGTATTGTAATATATAAGTTAATAAGGAGTAGTTTTTGATAAAGTATGGGAAGAAGAGAGGAAACTAATATTTTATTATAATGAAACTTGTTTTCAATTTCAATAGAAGAGAGACTTATATAGTCAACTTTCGACAATAATAAAGGAAAGTATCCTAAAAAGAAAACCAACATAATAATAGAATTATCCAATAATACGTTAGTATTATATATGTTAACATCCCCCCTCAAACTCACGATGAAGAATCGGGAGTTTGCCAACAAGAAACGAACAATGTATCCAAAAGAATCCAAAGTTGCTAACTCTAAAATCAAGAGCTTCCAAACAAATCAAAAAAAAAAAAAAGAATCACGAACCCAATAGAGCCAAACTCTTCCAAACGAATCCAAAGTTACACACGCAAAACAAGAGAGAAATGGAAAGAGAGCAGTCATGTCAGCCAATAACGAACCGAAACAATTTCAAAATTCAAACGAATCTTCAACAATGAACAAGAAAAAAGGATCCAAACGAACTGCAACCATCCATCGAAAACAATACCAATACCAAAATCAAAACTGAATCCAAATCAATAAATTATATCCAATCCAAATCGAACCCAATAACCAGTCCAAATCCAAAATTAATCTAAAACAAGAATCGAATCCAAACCGCATATATAAAAATCTAACCAACAAACTTTATCCAATTTAATCACCAAATTTGTGTGCAAACTAATATCCAACCAAAACCAATTAAAATTGAATCTGAATCCAAATCCATATTCAAATTATAACCAAGAAACCAATTTATAATCCTAAATTAGAAGAGAGAAAAGAGATAAGACATGTAAAATACGATTGAAAGAGGGAGGGATAGGTCGTGGGGACGGGAAAAAAAACTGTGAGAGATCGTGAGGAAAAGAAAAATCTGCGAGAGTTCTTGGGTATGGAAGAAAGAAAAATCATGAGGGCGTGAGAATGAAGATACGATAAAGCAAAAACACAATGGTGATGATAATGGGTTGGTAGATTTATGGAAGAGATTGTCTCATACCAATAACAACAAAAACGGTGTCATACCAATAACGACAAAAACGGAATTCTAAAGGCGAACATGACAAAAACGATGATGGTATACAGATGTGCCTAGGGCTACTCCCATCATTGAACACGAGAAAGAAAGAGAAAAAGAGAAGGTATACAGATGTGCATAGGGCTACTCCCATCATTCAACACAAGAACGAAAGGGCAAGAGAAGAGCAGGAAAAGGAAAAAATCATAAAATCTTACCAGCGAGCCATTGCCATCGAAGAGAGAAAAGTAGAAAGTGCGTGTGAGAGTACCAACCAAAACAAAAACAAAACCAGCAGAAAAACCTCAATCAAAATCAACTTTTACCCAAGAGAACTCTAACCAATATGAAGAAAAAGATGAAGGAGAGAAAAAATTATCGAAACAGTGGCTAAATCCATAATCAAAACAACGAAAGAACTCATATTAACTGATTCGGGAAAAAAATCAAGATAGAAACCTAAATCAATATCATCCAAGAAAAAAAAACACAATCGATTTGAATAAGAAAACGAGAAGAGAAAAAAATAATAATTGAAGCTTGTTTAAATCCAACATATAGAGGACATCACGTTCAACTCTCAATCAACCGATCCTGGATCAAATTCTGGATCAAATCAATCTAGCTCTAGATACCATGATAAAGTATGGGAAGAAGAGAGAAAACTAGTATTTTATTATAATGAAACTTGTTCTCAATTACAATAGAAGAGAGGTTTATATAGCCAACTTCCGACAATAATAAAGGAAATTATTCTAACAAGAAAACCGACATAATAATAGAATTATCCAATAAGACGTTAATATTATATATGTTAACAGTTTTAAAATTTTTTAATAAATTTTGAAATAAGAAGAAATTAAAATTGTGCGTAATAAGATAACTTAATTAATTGATAAATATTTACAGTATTTTTTATCATCTCAAATTTTGAATTCAATTTTAACTTCTTTTGAGATTTATTATAATTTATTTTATTTGTAAGACATACAAATCCAAATATTTAGAAAAGAGTCAAATGAACTGAAGATCTATTATACTCGGCAAGTGATGCCTTAAATTAGATTCTCTCTACACAAAGAAAAATATTACTATCTGACTCATATTTAATTTACATATTATAATTTCATAAAATTTTGATCATGCATCTTTTTCTTCTTTTACAGGAAAAAATAATTATTTACAGCCAATCATGGCAATGATCTTCCTCAAGTTTGAATTTGCGATAATATTTGTAAGTACTCGTATGAATTGTACTCTTGTTAAGTTGTAGGACGAGAACCGGCAATCGAAAGTGACTTTCTCAAACAATAAAATACGAGGAGCAATATTACAATATATCATCTAAAAAAATTAAACATCTATCATTAATACTATCAAACAAAATGCAGGATGATCAATTAACAGTAGCTAGCTCGTTATCAGAGAAACTGTATACAAATAAGAAATTTAATTTAATTTAATTTATCCAACAGCGACTTCAATTTATTTTATTTCAATGTAATGGGTCTTAAATCACAATTATTATATTCTTGTGTTGATGAAAAGATGATGGTTCAGGAGATGTTGTAACTGAGTATGGCTTGTTTAGGAAGGTGGTCGTTTTATTTACTGGTTTTATTGCTAAGTCTAGTAATAGGTTCTATTTTGTTCAATTGCTGTCTCATCTGATGTCTCTCTGCTAGCTTGTTTCTTATTACTGTATGTAGTGTTCTAGAAAATTGTCCTGTTTGGTGTCATAGTTGCAGTGCATTTCAACTAATGGTTGCTTCTTTTTTATCTTAAGAGTAAATTGTAAAACGGTGGGACCGGGTATGTTTGGTTTGGTTTGGTTTTAGTAAATTGTAAAACGGTGGTCTTAGTTTATACTGAATTGCAAAAAAGTGGCAGAATTTTCAGATTTTCATTTTAGTGGCTATCGACCTTTTTTAATGTATTTTTTTGAAAATTAAAAATAATTTGGCCACTATTTTAGAAATCAAAAATAATTTTGGTCACTTATTTTAAAAATCAAAAAAACTTTGGCCACTATTTTAAAAATAAAAAACAAAGTGTGGCCACCAAAATAAAATTTTGAAAGTTCGACCACTTTTTTGAAATTCAGTGAAAACTATTGCCACCGTTTTGCATTTTACTCTTATCTTAATATAAATCTTCCAACTTTCCAAAAAATAAAAAAAATATAGGAATTAGGATAGATATATCTTCAATGATGGGGACTTAAAAAATTGAGACTTGGAATTAGGATTACAAAATTGAGACTTCTAATTAGGATTACAAACTTGTCTTGAACGCCTCTATTGCTCTATTCCTCTCTCTTTCTCTTTCCAAATAATCCTAAATACTATATTAATTTAGGAAATATCATAAACTTTTTTGTTGATAATAAATTCGTTTTAATCCTTTTTATTCAATTTTTATTGTTAGTTAATATATCTTTTTTTTGTGTATGAGGAGTTCTACTCAATAATTGAGTTTTTATATCCATATTTTGGATTCGTTTATCTCTTCTTGTAAGAATTTAGTTTGTTTTCCCTCTTCTTGTAAAAATTATGTATATTTTATATTTGGACTCGTAAATTCATGAAATTAATATAATAATGATTTGTTGATAATGATCTCATGATATCGCAATTATCGCAATTATGATTGACTTTTTGAATGCTTTATGACAAAATATGTAAACATATTAATTCATTATTACATCAGTTGTTTTTTCAAAAAGGTTATCTTTCTCAGCCATATGAGTAAGAAATACTCCATAATACAAAATCTATTGGATGATAGTAATTTCATTTTTTTAATTTGAATTTTATTATATGTTCGTTAATTTGAATTGATTGAGGTACCTATGCGGAGGCATTGTGCTTTCTGTTTCTTACGCCGAGTTAGCTCATGTAAGCTTGGAAGTACAGTGTTGAAGCTATGTGTCTATCTGAGAATGTGAGGAAGGATTGGGCCTCTTCTTGTATTGGTTCCTTTCGCATTTCATGACATCAAGGAACCGGGGGGTAGTTGTTGTGCCCAAAATTTGTAATGGGTTTAATTTCAGGCCCATGGATATTTGGGGGCCCAATTGGAGTGGTTTGTATAATATTTGAGGTTTAGCTCTGGAGGTTCCGCTGTGGAGGTACGATTATGGAGGTAGCTGTGGAGGTACGATTATGGAGGTAGTCGTGGAGGTGCTGTTTTGGAGGAAACTGTACAGGTGTGAGTTTGAGGGAAGCTGTTTGAGGGAAGCTGTTTGAGGGAAGCTGTTTGAGGGAAGCTGCGCAGGTGCAGGTGTGCTTTACAGCTCCACCTCTATCTGACAGAAGTAAAGTTGGACAAGGACTCTTATTCCTATAATTTAGGAGCACGGAAATGGACTCAAGAGATGGACTTCTAGCTGGATTCTATCACTATAAACGTGATAACAACATTATATACATAATATATATGTATATACATGGATAAATATAGGTTATTTATGGATTTATGGGCTTTAGGTGATATACTTGGAGTAGGACTCTACTAGGCAGCTAGCTGATTCAAGGATAAGGCATATTTCTACACAAACACTTCAAGATCAGCATTGGAGGAAGGATAAAATACATAAAAAACGTGGCTTAGTGCTCAAGAAAGGAGTCCATGACCTAAAGAACTACATCGGGACTTGATTCCTATAAATAGGATATGTAGGCAGTTGGCAAGGGGGTTCGGAAATTCACTTCTCGATACACAAGGCACGTGTACCCTCGGTGATCATATTCTGGACATATTTGGCCGGAGTTTTGCCATTGTTGTCCGGTGACCTTGCTAATTCAGTCCCAAAAACACCACAAATCTCCACCCACTTCGGTAGTTGGAGCTGGAGCTGAAGCTACCAGCTGAAGCTGCGGACGTGCGAACCTGCTTCAACGTCCGATATCCAAGGACAAATTCGGTTATTCCAGCGATATTCTCTCGGGGTGTTGTTGCGGAATTTTCTCACAACATTTTTGGCGCTAGAAGGAGGGGAATCTCTAATCTTTTGAGAAGAACACTGTCTAAAAGCTCCGGCGATGATCGTACCTTGAAGAACGACGGAGGTGATCGTGAAGTTGGCATGAAAAGAAGGTCACTAAGCAAGGATTTCACGGATTGAATTCCACTTATGGTCAAGAGAATCATTACTCTGAAAAAATAATCTGAAAAATTGGAGAAACGGGGGAGAAATCATGGCTTGTTAAAAAAATGGAGAAGAATAAAGGATGCGCATATTTTTGGCTTGATGGAAGAGACCTGAAAAGAATGGCCGGAAAATGAAGTTTTCTGAAGTTAATTTCGATCGGAAATACCCAGAAACGAGGTCCCGCGATGAGAGCTTCCCCCAATCAGGGGTGCTGAATAGGTGAAGCTGAATATCTACCTGCTAATGGAGGTACGACCATCTAGAGAGGTTCAGTTTAGAGGTTCCGGTGGCAAAGACGGGGGATACCTCAATCTCGAGGTTGCACCTATGGAAGAAGGTTTCCGTAAGCTAGAGCTGAAGGTGGAAGCTCTGAACACAAAGCTTGCCCAGGAAAGGTCTGCTCAGAAGGAAAGAAGAAAGAAAGCCTATGAAGCTGGCTACAACATTGCCATCAACGACTATATCAAATCCACTCACCTCTGGTTCCCTGACCTAGACTGGTCCCAGCTTGGCGAAGATGCTGTTAAAGCGGTGGAGGATATCAAGAAAAAGGAGGCTACCAAAATCCAGGTGGATGAAGTGAATCCAGCTGTTAAGGAGAATGAGGTGGAGGTTCCCATGAAAGAGACAGCTGAAGCTCAGGCAAATGCATCCAATATAGCTGCTCCCATTTCCCCTACTCCAACAATCCAGGAACACGCCGATTGGAGGTGAACCTGCATGGGAAGGAAGTTGGAGCTAGATGTGAACCTCTTGACCAAGGAGGCACCAATGAACCAGGGATGCAGTTGAAGCTGTTTATTCAATCTACTCGATATTTTGACGTAGCTGTACTCGGAGATGGAAAAGGTGTAGCTGAGGAGGTTCAAGTGCAGCTGGAAGGTACAGGTACAGCTGAGGAAGGTACAGGTACAGCTGAGGAGGTGCAGGTACGATTGTGGTTCCACCTTTACCTGATAGAGGTGGAGTATGCAAGGACCTCAAATGTGGGACTTGATTCTTATAAGGAGGTTCCAGAGGACAAGTCCCAACGTCTAGAAGGCACGATCTCGATCTAATGGGTCAACCGTGGCGATTCCACCACGCAACGTGAGGAAGCTCAATGTAGAATAACGAAGGAAGCATGTTACCAGGTAGCCTTAATGGAGGAACCACACGATAAAGGTTCCAGTTTTTATGCAAATGGATGCTCTAATAAAGGATAATGAAGGATAATGAAGGCAAGGCGTACCATGTGGAAGTTATGACTAAGGATAAAAAAAAAGTACAAGGGAACCTTTCGGAGTTCTTGGTTGGTCATATGGCAGCACCTACAGAAGTAGGTGAAAGAAAGTTATATAGGTGCTCATAACGGAAGCTTCACCAATAGTGGAAGGTTAAAGGCATTGAGCAAAGGTGCCAAAGGTATGATTTAGGTGAAGCTGAAGCTCCAACAAAAAAAAAGGGCATCAGGGAAGCTAAAGGCGAATTGGTACCTCTTATAAACTAAAAGAGGAGAGTGACTTATTCTGAAAAATACAGTAGAAGAAGCATATGAAGCCTCTAAGGTGATCAGCTGGTAGAGGAGCCAACAATAAGATTAAAGAGGAAGCTCCAGGAAAGGAACCATCTCAGCTCGTGAAAGCTTCAAGCAATATAATTATGGTAATCACATGATGAAGAATCTCGAGGAGGTTCTCATACTGTAAGCCCCTTAGGCACGATAAATTGGAAGGTGTCTCACAAAGAGGTTCCCCTGCCATAAGCTTCTCAAATATTGGAAGCTGGAATTTGGGAATACTTTACGGAAGGAATTGCAAAAGGAGTAGATGTTAATAATCTCAATAAAATTCTGGAAAAGATGCTATTGGATGAAGAATGAGGTACGAATGACCTCTCGATTATTAAAGGAAGAGGTGTGAGGTTCACATATATAGCTACCTACCAATGGGCGGATGCAGAATGGAAATCTAAGTTAAAGGCATGAAAGCAAGAACCTCTCAAAGGAAAAAATCACCAGAAGCTAGGGAAGCTTGAGAAATAATGGAGCTACAACTTTGTACGCTAAGGCAGTGGAAGAAAATCAGGTGTAAATGAAGACACCATCTCAGTATTGGTAGAGGTCAGTAATCCTAATGAAATCTGAAGGATCGAAAGGCAACCTGGGTGGCACATGAGCGAAATATTCATCTCAGTTTCGAAGTTGAACCTTACAAGGAGGCTGTTATCTATCAAGAGGTAGCTCCCCCCAAGGCACCATCATTGGCAGCTTTCTTATTAATAGGATGGAGGAAAGGCTGAAATACCTGGTAACATATATACTAGGAGATAGTGGCAGAAGCTACCAAGTGAAGGTCAAACAAAGAAGAGTAACATGGTCTTTCATGGGTATTACAAGTCGTGGTTGCTTCTTCTGTGATACCTCTTGTTTCTTACAATGAGTACGCTTACGTAAGCTTAGAGATTCATGGTGAAGGATGGTCGAACCTGGCTATGGATTATATAAGGTTCCTCTTGCATAAAATGGCTACAAGGAACCGGGGGGTAGTGGATACTGCCCAGGATGACATCTTGAAAGTGCTAAAATTTCAAGCAAACGGGATTTTGACGCAAATTAATCAGGTTCATTGATATTCATTTGCGGGTTGAAGGTTCATTATTTTCACCAGCTGTTGCAGCAGTTACAGGTTGATTTACATTCACCTATGAGGAGCAGCTTCCTTGGTATTAACCTGCTGGTTGCAGGTTGGATGATTTCAGCTGCTGGAGCAGCTTCTTCGGATTTTACCTGCTGGTTGCAGGTAGCTTCTTTTGTATTCATCTGATGGTGGCATGTTGATTGGATTCAGCTGCAGGTGCAGCTTCATTGATTTTTAGCTACGGATTGCAGCTTCATTGGAATTCACCTATTGATTGCAGGTTCATTGGCTTCACCTGCTGGCAGCAGGTTCATTGGTTTAATCTACAATATGCAGGTGCACATTCGTGTGGAGCTTCCCTATATTTTCTAGCTTGGGATATTCAAGCATGGCTTGGACGGATTTGGATATTGGAATTTTGGAGATACCTCCCCAGTAGACACCTTTGGTTAAGGATTCGGTGGACCTCTTTAGGCTTAGGAGAGATGAAACGGTTTATTAGGAGGGTAGTGGAAGTATGGACTTGCTAGGTAGATCTTCTTAAGTATGAACCTTTTAAGTACGAACCTCCGTGGGGAGTATGGACTTGGTCTTTAAGATAGTGGGAGTATTTAGGAACCTCTTATGGAGACTGGCTCGCGAAGTTTCTATGCTTATAGGATCACGAGGTGCCTTAATGGAGTCTAGCTCGCGAAGTTCCTATGCTTATAGGATCGCGAGGTGCCTTGATGGAGCCAGGCTCGCGGAGTCTCTTGGCATATGGAATGGAAGCTGGATTGGAATGGAAGCTGGATTGGATTGGAAGCTGGAATGGAATGGAAGCTGGACTGGATTGGAAGTTGGATATGGATTGGCACATGGAATGGCAGTGGAATGGAAATGGATTGGAATATGGATTGGAATAGGGATTGAAATTCGCATTGTATTATAAGCTCATCAAACCCTCGGTCGGGAAGGGAAGCTCTTTTATCATTGAAGATATGTTTTTTTTTGAAAATCCTTACGTCAATGGAATGATGTTTAAAAGCATGTGGAGCTTCGATATGAGTTATGACTTCATAAATTTTAAAAGGCCAAGTTTTGGAACTGTGGTTTAGCTACAACTGCTTATGGTTTATTGAGGTTCAGGTTCAGGTACAGCTGCATGTTTTTGACCAATTGCTTCTGAGCTGGCTAATATATTTGGAATTCAAGCTGAAGAAGGTTTTGCATATTGTATGGAAAGGAAGTTCGATGGCTCATAAGAAAAGGTTATAGGAAAGTTGGAACGCATGTCGGGTGAAGGCTGTTATTTGTGCGGATGTACGAATGTTTGGATTTATAAAATCGGATATGAGCTTCGGCTGGATAGAAGGACATAATTAACTTCCCTATGAGGTTCGAATTATGGGGACCTCAAAGTGTTGGGTTTATGGAAATATGGAGCAGAACTAGGTTTGAATGGGAATCATGATCCTAAACGTTGGTGGAAAGGAATAATGTGCAGGAATACTTCAACAAGTTTAAGATTCATGTTGAAGAAGGTTTTGCATGTCATATCGAAAGGAAATCCAACGGCTCGGGGGTACATTAGATTTTCGTCGAAGAGCTGGCAGATTGGAAAAAAGGTTCTCATTATGAGCTTGCTGAGGGGGAGCTTCTACCAAGTAGGTTCAATGGCCGAACCTGATCTAAATCAGAACCATAAGGGAACAGATAAGTTCTATTCTCATGTTTTTACATATTAATTATCATGCATGTTTTATGTACATGGATGGAAATTTTTCATAGCCTTAAGCTAAAAACGTCATTCGAACCTCATCTTTTCAAATGGATCATTATCTTTAGCATTGCATTATCTCATGATTATCAAAATGCGCATTTCATATGATTTCAAGGAAGCAAGTTTGCATGGATTTATAAAGAAAAGGTCATCATTCCATATACATTTATTAAATTATGCATGGTTTTCAAAAGGTGTTTTCAAAGTTGCTAGCTGAAGCTGTCAGGTAGGTACCTAAGCACGCTATATGCCCCATAATGTAACCACTTAGAAAGGCATAGCAGCAATTGAGGAGGTTTCCATAGCTTTCCTTTGGTCCCTCTTATGGTAAATATTTGAAATAACTTACAACGCTCGGAGGATCCCAAGGTTTATGGTAAAGGTCTGGAAAGTCCCACGATTTATGGGCATTATAGGAGAAGTCCTCAACCTACTTAACAACATCTTTGGAGGTCCATTGTGATATGTTCATGGAAATTTCTGAAAATTGTGGCATTATGTCTTAAAGAGTGTGTTCGCCAAGGTTCTGCTTGATTGTAGAGGCAGCAACGAATTTATATAAAAAATCATTTGCATATTCATACTTGCATGAATGTTTTCTATGTGTATGAGATGTATGCATTATATAGGTGAGCTGTTTAGCTCCAACCACTAATCACTGTTTCTAGTTATTGTCATAGCTCAGGTTTGGAAGTTTAAGGTATCTTTGCAACAGCAGGAGCTCTATACAGAAGCTCCATGGCATGGCTCACGAGGAATTCTTACATGAAGGTTATCTTAGCAGGAGAAAGGAGCATCTTGAGGAGTCAGGTTATGGTTTTCAAGGAAAAATGCTGGAAGCTAGTAGGTTCAGCTACGAAGCTGAGGATGCTTATAACAGGAGGTGGAGTGTCGTACGTGATCTAAGGTATACGGAAGGGTTTCATTTATGGATTCGGATTGAGGTACCTATGCGGAGGCATTGTGCTTTCTGTTTCTTACGCCGAGTTAGCTCATGTAAGCTTGGAAGTACAGTGTTGAAGCTATGTGTCTATCTGAGAATGTGAGGAAGGATTGGGCCTCTTCTTGTATTGGTTCCTTTCGCATTTCATGACATCAAGGAACCGGGGGGTAGTTGTTGTGCCCAAAATTTGTAATGGGTTTAATTTCAGGCCCATGGATATTTGGGGGCCCAATTGGAGTGGTTTGTATAATATTTGAGGTTTAGCTCTGGAGGTTCCGCTGTGGAGGTACGATTATGGAGGTAGCTGTGGAGGTACGATTATGGAGGTAGTCGTGGAGGTGCTGTTTTGGAGGAAACTGTACAGGTGTGAGTTTGAGGGAAGCTGTTTGAGGGAAGCTGTTTGAGGGAAGCTGTTTGAGGGAAGCTGCGCAGGTGCAGGTGTGCTTTACAGCTCCACCTCTATCTGACAGAAGTAAAGTTGGACAAGGACTCTTATTCCTATAATTTAGGAGCACGGAAATGGACTCAAGAGATGGACTTCTAGCTGGATTCTATCACTATAAACGTGATAACAACATTATATACATAATATATATGTATATACATGGATAAATATAGGTTATTTATGGATTTATGGGCTTTAGGTGATATACTTGGAGTAGGACTCTACTAGGCAGCTAGCTGATTCAAGGATAAGGCATATTTCTACACAAACACTTCAAGATCAGCATTGGAGGAAGGATAAAATACATAAAAAACGTGGCTTAGTGCTCAAGAAAGGAGTCCATGACCTAAAGAACTACATCGGGACTTGATTCCTATAAATAGGATATGTAGGCAGTTGGCAAGGGGGTTCGGAAATTCACTTCTCGATACACAAGGCACGTGTACCCTCGGTGATCATATTCTGGACATATTTGGCCGGAGTTTTGCCATTGTTGTCCGGTGACCTTGCTAATTCAGTCCCAAAAACACCACAAATCTCCACCCACTTCGGTAGTTGGAGCTGGAGCTGAAGCTACCAGCTGAAGCTGCGGACGTGCGAACCTGCTTCAACGTCCGATATCCAAGGACAAATTCGGTTATTCCAGCGATATTCTCTCGGGGTGTTGTTGCGGAATTTTCTCACAACAAAAACCATCTATATTTAGTGTATATAATTGTGAGAAATTGTTTCTCCTAAGGTTACTTAAAAAACTTATTAAAAGTTAAATTTAGTTAATATTTTTTATATTTACATTTATATTCTCGTATATTAATATGAAAAATTCTTCTAGTTTCATGTAGTCATTTGAGGATGCAATGTGAACGCAAGTCCTATAATTATTTGCTGCAACAACTAGGTCGACCACAAGCAATGATTGCTTATTTTGGTTGTGATAAGCACAATCACCTAAATACCTAATCCAATTACTTACAGCTTGATTAATTAGTTAGTTACCAATATCTACAGAAAATAACTAAAGTATTATGTTTGATTGCTTGATTAATTAGTTATTTACCAATATCTATAGAAAAAAAAATAAGTTATTATGTTTGATTGCTTGAATAATTAGTTATTTACCAATATCTACAGAAAATAACTAAATTATTATGTTTGATTAGAAACTCCACACTCTTTCGATCGTTTTCAGCCTTCTGGCTTACCAAAAAATGCAATAATCTTTTATATTTAGCAAAACAATTGTTCTTATATTCTTACAAAAAGAAAGACAACCACAGTACCATGATGGTGATTTGTTTTGAGAATGAAGTGCACTCTTCTTTTTTTACAAGCGAACTGACATATAAGATGATTGATTTAAAGCGAGATTGATATGCAAGTTAATAAATTTTATTTCTCAAAAATATTTTCTCAGAAATAAGATGTTTTACGAAGAGAGCACACAAATAAAAGGTCAAACTAATTGTGTTAAGTCAAAAATGCGCCACTTAAAAAAATCGAAAAGAGTACATATATAATTAGTTTTTCGCTCCGTTTCTAACTACATTTAAATTGATCAACTTTTGATTGAAATTTATATGTATTATATAATTTTTGAAAATTTAAAAAATCATTACTTATCCATCCCATTAAAACTAGTTTTTTTTTTTTTACTTTTTTGGTTAAATTGACCAAATTTTGAATTACTTTTAAAAATTATTGAGACTTACATTTTTATAAATTTAAAAAATGTAAATTATAATAGATTATCTATGTTTTCTTATCATATTTATTTCGATAAATATATTTAACATATAATGTATGTAATTTAAATTATAAAATTGATCAGTTTGATCATGAAAATTCAAACAAACCAGTTTAAGTGGAACAGAAAAAATATTAAAAAGTACATTTATAAATCTATTTTAAAATGTAAGTTTCTATTATTTAAAATAATAAATATATAATATATAATGTTTCATCAGAAATTAATCTATTTGATTTTTGAAAAATTAAAACAAACGTGTAAGTAATTAGGAACAAAGAGAATATTACAGTGCATAACACACATAGGAGGAGTCAAGTCATAAGATGTTCATATCACAAATTCACAATTCACAGCTCATATAAATGGAAAAGGAAGATTCCAAAGTGAATGGATGTTCACATGCAGTATGATACAATTGAGTTGAAATTAAGTTTCAGCTCGATCAAAAAGGTTAAGACACTGCCTTTTTGATTGATAAGTTGCATTTGTATCTTCTTCTCCTTTGGCTCATCCAATTGATTAGCAGATTCATCGGATACATGACATAAACACAAACAACTGCAATCCTCTACGTTGACGGACTATGAATATAATACTGTGAACCACTTTTTTTTTCAGACATTTAAATGTATTCGGAAAAAGTATTTCTAAATAACATTTTTTCCGAATTTCTCATTTTGTATAAAAGTAGAATATTTTGAAAATATACTTACCTATCTTACTTTATCTCTTCCAACTCCAAGTCCATATATTTTGAAAAATCTGTATAAAAGAAGCACTTTATGTTTTGACAAGTGTACCTAAATAGATATGAAGATATATTAAGGGTTAGCAGATACATTGATTATACAAATAAACTACAAAAAAATTGTGTAAAAATATCGGAACTAGAATATTTAAATTTTATAAATTTTAAGTATAATAATATTGTAAATCTCTTTCACATCTTGTAGTCATTTGTTTCAATTTGTTTGTATTATTATGCATGTAGCGTGGTGAGAAAGGAATAAGAAATAATTTTGTAGGCCGTAGGTCCTGTTAAGCCTAATTTTTTTCAAGACTTTCATATGTATGATTTTTGCATGCGAGTTGCTGTAATATTGGATTTATTATTGGAAAAATTGGTATAATATATAGTACTCGATTACCACTGCGGTTCCTTGACTTGGTCTCTATATTGTCCATACTGGGGGCCGCTTACTGCTACCTTGCTTGCATTCGTCCTTCCTGCCCCTAATTTTATAATGAGAAAAATGGTACTCTTGAGTTGATCTTGGGACACTTACCTGAAATTATATTAATTTTTAATATAAATGATGAGTGACATTTTTGTTATTATAGAAATTATCTTCATGTATTTATAATAATATCCCTTATTATGTCTTAATCTCAGGATTGTTACTTGAAGATGTCCTTAAACCTCATATTTGTTACTTGAACATGTACATAGACCTAAGATACTCTTTTATAATAATATAATATATTTTGGATCGAGTTTTTATAAATTTATTTTTAAACATATCCTAAATTTGGTTGTTTATAAGAATGATTTTTTTTTTGTTTTTCTTGACGATTTGAGACTAACACTCACTCTACACAAATTACACATATTTTACCCTACTATTTAATCAATTATTTCGTATGAATTGAAATGAAAGAATGACATTTTTACCATTTTTCTAAATTTTTTGACAAGAATATCACTTCTGATTTTTTTGGCAAAAAATGCTAGTGTATTACCCATTTCAAAAGTGGGTAATAGTATTACGCATTTGTCAAATGGGTAATACATATAAAGTAAAAAATAAAAAATAAAATAAATTTAATTGTGTGGAATGCGTAACACATTCATAATAGGGGTGTTACACATTCCCAAAATGCGTATCACAATTTTTTTTTTTCATTTTTCATTTTTTTTCGTAAAATTCTTACATGATGCTCATTTCTCAAATGCGTAATAGCATTACACATTTTAAAAATGCGTAAAAAACTGGTATTTTGATTAAAAAATTTAAAATTAGTATTTATGTAATAAAATATTGAAAAAAATGACATTTTTGGCCATTACCCAATTGAAATTCATATCTATTTTTAAATTTTTAACTTACAAATTTAAAATCCATATCCGACTAGCTAGAAGTAGATTATGCAATTGTAAAAAAAGAGTAGATTATACAAGAAAGCATGTTTCTTAATTTAGAAAATAAAATATATTTAAAAAAGGGAAAATGCTAAGTACCCCAAATTAGATCCCAAATTTTTTTCCAAATTACACATGTCATTATTTGAATGGTTATAATTACAATGGGCCCGCCAGGGCCATATAAATCTCACCAATTTAAATCCTCCATACATACTCATCAATGCCTTATCATTTAGGAGCATTTTTTGGGTACCAATTTGGGTACATAGCATTACTCTAAAAAAAAAAGTCGAAACCAAAACGTCGAAAACTGAATTTAGAAATCGAAAGTTGGAAGCTGGAATATTAGAGAATTTCGCGGGTGAGAGCACCAATTAAGGCCGAGATTGCGTCTTAATTGGTTTCCACCAATTTTCAATTACAAGCTGGGTGCGTGCCTGATGATCATGTTATCACTATCTTAAATAAATTTTTACGCGATGTTTAAAAACTAACTTCAGTTTTAGGATGATGGTGTAGCTCATGCATGGTTGTAAAAATCGGTAATCGGAATAAATCGGTTGAGGTACCGATTTAAGATTAATAGGATAATCGGGGATTAATCAGAAAGATTAATCGGAGTATTAATCGGATATTATAATAATATTTAATATATTAGTCTAATTTACAATTAAATATATCATTTTAAATAAATATACAGGATTAATCGGATTTCAAAAATCGAATCGGTTGGTTACCTTATAGAGGATTAATCGGGGATTAATCGGCTAAATCGGGGATTTTTAGAACCATGAGCTCATGTGATAAATGAGTACTATGTTTTGTTGAACTATCAAGGTTCGATTTTTCTTTATCGCATATATCAGAACAGATACTAAAATAATAGAATTATTGTAATAAAAAAAAAAAAAACTTCAATTTGAAAGAGTTTAAAATCAATTGAACCAGGCATTGATCCTAATAAACCCCACTTGTGGAAGAAGAGTCTACCTAAATAACAAATCCCAATGAAGTGTTAATACTTTATTTTCATGTGATGGTAGAGACCGGTCCTGTCCATGATCTTTGTTGTTTACTACTCCCTCCGTTTCAATTTGTGTGTCTTGTTTCCTCTGAACACGTTTGCCAACACACACTTTTAATAGTTAATGTCTTCAATTTCGTATTAGTATTAAATATAAAAACTTCACTGTATTAAAGTACTCATAAATACGAATCCAACAAGATCACTCATGACTATATTTGATCTTATAGATTATGGGTAAATTAGTAGTCAATCATTTATATAATAAACAGTGTCCAAAGTCAAAACAGGACACACAAATTGAAACGGAGGGAGTATCATATGTCCAACTATATAAAGCTAGCTAGTTTCGTTGAAAAATAAATTTTATTCCACACTTGGTTTCAAGTTCTGCATGTATTTCTAGAAACACATTTGCACTTGTGCACGTCCTTACAAGTTGGAGTACAAGTTACGGATCCACGATACAATACAAGTTATAAATATTTTAGGGTTTTTAAAAAAAAAATATTCATAATGCAAATTTTTTTTTAACAACTTATTTTGCAATCCCAAATGTAATATTTGCAATCTCATCTACGATTTTAAATAGTATTTTTAAAATTACTTTCAAAAAATTGAATTTTTTTGTAAATATTTCAAATCGGATTATCAGTATTGTAAATTTGTTTGAGAGTCTACTATCACAAAAACAAATTTAGGGTTTTTTACCAACCGTAAAATTGGCGAATAAAAGTCTAAGACGATCATGTTTCCAAAAAAAAAAAAAAAAGTCTAAGACGATCTATTATATTTTTGCGACCGATTGACATCGATTATTTAAAACCTAATTGCTTTTATGTTTTTCTGGTTGCAATCCACATTGATTGATAAAAGACTTAATCCACGTATTGTAATGTAACATTAACGGGACCAATCAAACAGAAAACCTCCTATTTACTGTGAAAGAGTTATGAGGACGATCAGGGATCAAAGGTTGTTATGATAAAAAATAAAATATGTATTACAAAAAGTTTTCGTGATATGTATATAAATATATAATAATCTACATATCGTAAAAAAATACTGTGATACATGTACAATAACAACAAACAACAACGTCTATTGATGACCATTCACCACGAATTATACATGAGATAACTACGGAGTAATAAATACTAAACACAAAGTCTTGATTATTGCAAAAAGAATTATAAGTGCTGTATATCCTAACTCGTTAAGAATTAAATAATAGTATTTCAAGGACTCGAACTTAAACTAAAATATCAAGTACTCATTGCTCGTAATGTTTTTCAGTTGTGGGTACTCAATCAACGACTTCTACAAGGTAATAAAAATCAAAAATCGGTTTGATGCAATTTTTTTTTTTGAAGGAAAATGAATTTCAATAAACTGAAACATCATACAATACAATAAAGTCTCAAATAATGATTCAGGAGGAGACGAAAGCACTAAAAAGCAAGAATTTAAACAAGGAAAACGAGCCAACTCATGGACAACCTTATTTGCTTACCTTAAAAAAAACGACTTCTACAAGGTAATAAAAATCATAAATCGGTTCGATGCAATTTTGTTTTTAAAATTGAGGCACAAAATTAATTTGGTATAAAAAATGGAAAATGCTAGTTACCCCAAATTCCAAATTGGTACCCAAAATAATTTTCAAATGTCAATTGTCTTATTTTAATTGGTCATAACAAAATGGTCCCCCTGCATTCACACCAATCTCCCCAATCAAAATTTTTTAATCTGCCACGTCGTCGAAGCCACATCATTTGGGAATAATATTTGGGTACCAATTTGGGGCACCTAGCATTACTCATAAAAAATTGTTACCAAATGACATGGCATGACTGATGTGGTAGTATGGATCTTTTTTATTTGTTTTGTTGGTGTGAATACAGAAGGCCCATTTATTATTATAACAAATCAGAATCTTTAAAGTGTATTTGGGAAAAATTTTGAAAACCAATTTTGATGCCCCTAACATTATTCTTAAAATTCAAATATTGGATCATTTTTTGAATACTCAGTTTAAGTACTCGGTTAAATTTTTGAATCACTTCATTTTCGATTTCCGAAAACTCCTCCCGAGTCGAACATTTTTACAACACTGCTTTTATTACCGGCATATTTCGACGACTTGATCTACTATCATGAAACAAAACTATCTAAAAGAAAAGAATAACATCTGGTATCTAAATAATAATAATAATATATTAAAAGACTTTCGAAACGCTAATATAAATGTACTACTAGTAGTCGTTATTCTGCTTCCAGTTCCAGCGTTCCAGGCTCTAGCTTTGTTGTAGAACATGTTTTCTTGCATCAGGAAGGTTAAACTAGTACTCCCTACGTCTGATAATTTTTTTTTCCTGTTTTGACTTTTTATATTGTTCCGGTCGAATCAAGGTGTCATCGGACGTACTTTTCATGCGTGTTTAACCATTCTAATTTTACTCACTTGACAGACAAATGACAAGTCGGTCAAATTTTTAACTTCCCGTTGTCATGTTCAGTTGCCCCATTTCAGCAAGACACAACTTAAATACACACACATATATTAAATTTTAAACCATTTTCTGTACACGTTGATCAGTGATCGATCAACTAATGAAATAAAAAATAGTTAACCCCTCGCATGTCAAATTTAATCAACTTTAAAATAAGGGATTCAAGTGCTTGAGGATGAACTCAGGGTTCTATATAAGGTTAAAAGATTTTCAATACAAATTTAAAAGTATTTAGGTAAATTATTGAAAAAAATTGATATTTACAAAAATGCCTTTGCAGGGCCATTTACTTTATAGACTCTTGTGTTATAATTTCAGGAGGAGAGATCCGTGAGGACAACTTCAACCTAGTTTTTTCTTAAAATAATATATTTTCTTATTTGTTTATAATATATAAAAAAAGGTGGCAGTACACTCATACATGTATCATGTTTGCATATATATTGTCTAGTGAGATAAGTGGGGAGTTCTTGTCAAAAAAAAAAAAAAGAGATAAAAGATATAAGTGGGAAGTAAAGATAAGTCTCCCTTGTATTGGAGCATTATGTGGATGGTTTGCAATCTTCGTTACAAGAACTTCCAAGATATGTCTGAAATAAACGATTTGATTTATCCAATAGCAAATTAATAGTGTGTGAAGTGTGAACCCACTCACTTGCAATGGGTGAGATTTGTTGTCCTACATAGTGTAGGTGACCCGGAAGACATATAGTTTGAAATTTATTGATACTTGCTTATAACACAAGTAAAGTGCAGGTTTTTTTTAATTTTTTAAAATTTGTTTATAGTATAGTATAATATTAATATTAATTTTAATATGTTATTGAAAAAATTCAAAACTTACATTTTTGTATATATTAATTTTTAGTATTAAATATAAGTTAATATGTTGTTGACATGAATCGAATTTTAGACGTTTATATATAACAACTCTTAGTATACTTATATCAAACGGTCATGATCTGAGTTGAAAATATAACGGTTATGAGTGAGTGAATAACCAAAAAGGAAGGGATTACCAAATTACAAGTTATATCCCATTTTGCTTAATTATTATAATATAGTATAGATGAGTTTGATATTAATATTAATATTAATTTTAATGTTTTGGGATAAAATTAAAGTTATGAGTCGTTTCATTTAAATATATTAATTTAATCACTCATCTCACAAATCATTCAATTTAATCACTAATTTTAGGATTTATATCATGTTAATCATCTGAGAATGACAAAATTGATACTAACTTTCAATTTATGATAAAAAGATACAAATTCTAAAATTCATGACGAAATTAAGGTATTTTCGAAATAAATGACACAATTAATATATTTGGATGAAAAGAGTGATGAATTTTATATTTATCCCTTAAAATTTTATTTAATTATTCAAAATCAGTCTTCATCGCGACTCAGTTAAAAATTTACACCAATTTTAACAATGAAAGGAAATTTGGATTAATAAAATTTCTTAATTTTTTCGATTCAACCAAAATTTCAACTTCAGTTAGACCCATAAATTATTTTGCTTTCCAAACAAGTTAGACCCTTGACTGATTTTTTAGTGTACGGGCATCAAATGTACATTATATAAAGGGCAGTGAGTGAGGAAAGATATATAGTTGGCAGAGCAGCAGCAGTTTGAAATAAGAATTGCTTCTTTCAACAATGGGAAATCCCAAAGCTTCCTCCTCCAAATCTCTTCACTTTTTCTGTCTAGCAATAGCAAGTTCAGTTCTCTTTTCTTCATTCACTAATGGAAATGCAGCTGCTGACAGAAAGCTCATGGCTACAGATTCACACAAGTTTCATATCATTAAACTCAGTTCTCTTCTACCAGACTCTGTTTGCGACTCCTCTTCACAAGGTTCCTTTCCTAGCTCCCCTCAATCTCTTTCGATATTATACGTGCACATACTTGTGATTTCTAGAATTCATGTTAAACTAAGCATAAAGTTTGGCCATGTTTAATTTACACAAACAGGTCTGTTTGTAACATGTAACAACCAGTTTCTGCTGGCAACCTTTGTCTACTTTTACAAGTTTCATATAATAATGCTACTAAAAAATTAATCCAGGAGACTTGCCGGAATGGTAGTCCTTTACATAGCCACTCAAATCATCAACTACATACTACAATATCATGATCGAAAGTCGAAACATTAAAAGTACGTAGTAAAAATGTAAGCATGAGCATTTTTTGCCTCTAATTCAAGAATTCGACACTATTTGCCGGTGAGTTCTTAATTAACTTGTATTTATAACATTGTAGTTATGTGATTGTATTCCCCTCACCTAATTACAATCTATAAGTGTGAGGGAGACAAAGTGCTAGTTAATAACCAGCCAATTAATTACATTAGTTTGAAATCTTTCGAGAGTTATTAAATAAATTCGTACGAATTTGATCTAAACGAATAATATCATAATATTATATTATGAAGTTAGACTCCCTTGACAAGCCCATTTGCTTGCTTCAAACTACAAACAAAATATAAAATTAACTGTATTATAGGCACGGGTAGTATAGAATATGGACAGAAACGTAGGCTACAAAGAATTTACATACATGGAATATTTCTGGCCATGAATATAATATCTTAAAATAAATTGTACGAAAAGTATCACGGGTGTATAACTGGGCAAGGTTTCCAAGATCCCACCATTTTCAAGTTTTCACACTCCATCGTAGTTGTAGACTTGTAGTTGTATTGGAGTTTCAGTTTTCACGACAATTACGTATCTTCTGAATTTTACGTATCTTTGTGTCCATCTTATTTTTGACAAAATTTAGAAATCTCGAATTCTCTTAAAGAGTGTGAAGGAGATATGTGAAGAGTTCATTGGTTAAATTTTAGCTGCACCTCTATCTAAAATCAAAACTTGAATTGTTTGTATACTAAATAATTGCTGGCATTCAATTATTTATGGCATTTAGCAAACAATATTTTAGAAGTGGTAGTTGATGCATGACAAGAACTACCTGCAACAATTCACACACATATGTGTGAGAATATACAGATGCATGTATCCCTGTTACTATATCTTAGAGCATTTTGAACGACATTATATACTCCCTCCGTCCCATTTTATATGAACCTTATTCCTTTTTGGGACGTTTCAAAAATAATGAACCTATTATACTTACTATTTTTGAACACTATTTTTTACTATTACATCCACTACTTCTCTATTTTATATTCTTTTAAACACTATTACACCCACTACTTTCTTACACTATCTCAAATCTATTATTAAAAATTAATAGGTCCCACCATTTTACCCACTTTTCAACTAACTTTATTCTTTTTTACTACATTTTCTTAATCTCCGTGAAAGTCAAACCATATCACATAATTCGGGACGGAGGGAGTATAATTATTATGTAAACAGTGATTATGTAAAATTTTAGATAAAGATTCTATAATGTTGAAGATGCTTTTAGTGGATGTCAACTTAGGTTAAAGTTAGAGGTAATTGCATTTTGCAACCTCTAACTTTCGTTCAAAATCAATTTTGTATCAGAACTTTACAATAAACAGTTTGCTACCCTTAACTTGTAATTTGAATGCAAATTGCACCCCTTTGTAATTTTCTGTTAAATTAAGGAAGGGTAAAATCGGAATTTTGGTATCAAATATAAATAATATTTATGGTTAGAATTTCAAATAAGTTAAAAATTTATGCTAAAAAATTCTTTTATATTAAAAATTCATATTAAAATAAATTTCTTACTAAAATAATATTAACTTAAAATAATTGTAAAGAATTAGTGAATCAAATTCTATATTTAATTTAATATCTAATCAAAATTAATGCTAAAATATATTTAAAATTTAATATTAGTAAAATTATAAATTTTGGAATAAATTTTTTGTAATAAGAAATGTATTTATAATTATTAGCATGATTTGGAGATAAAAAAATTAAAATTTAATTATAAATTTTATAATATGATTCCAATTTTTAAAATAATTTGGAAAATATGAAATTTATATTACATAAATTTTATTCCAAAATTCCTATTTTACCCTTCCTTAATTTAACAGAAAATTACAAAGGGGTGCAATTTGCAATTACCTAATAAAAATAATAAATTAAAATCCCGACTAACTTCTACTCCGTAAAAGTTAACAAAAATTCATTGTAACCCCGGCTGTTCTATGACCCCACAGTATATTCACATGTTATATGTCTATGTGTCCACACACTGGGCGCCAAACTGTAGTTGAATTCTGTTGACAAGGGACAGTGACATTCGAAATAATAATTCATATATCGTGGGCACGTCAGTATAGATAAATTATGTGTGACAAATTTTTATAATTTTGGTCATTGAAAGTTTATCATTTTACGCGTTAGAAATTTTGGTGCAAGTGGAAGCCTAATCATTGTCTAAGCCTGCACATTTAGCTGCTTTAAGTATCACATGCAAAGTAATTAAATTAATAAGCAAACACAATTAGTTAAGATAACTGAAGATTATGTGCATGTCAACGAGGTTATGGCAAGATACTTTTACTCCAACCTGTGGGATCGACTAATTCATTATCACTCTAAAAATTAATTTATCATTCCGAAATAACCCGATGACCATTCAATTGCTACTTCAACTTGTCAATGGGTATTTTTTTTTTTTTTTGATAATCCGGCATTTGGGCCGCTTTCGCGACTAATTTGGAGGACCGCAAACACATTCATACCACCAAGAATGACAATTCACTTGATTTCGTATCTTTTTTAACTTTAGCTATTGATGTTGATTCTATATGTATGTACATATTGTAGATGTTGTTGCAGACTTTTACTGTTAATATGCAGAGTATTATTTTCCTTTATTGATGAACAATTTTCACGAATTAACAGGTCACAAAGCTTCACCATCATCACTAAAAGTAGTGCACAAACATGGACCATGCCACAAACAACACAAAACAAATGAATCTTCATCTCCGTCAACATCATCACAAATCCTAACTCAAGACGAGTCCCGAGTAAAATCAATCAACTCACGAATCAACTTCCGCGCAGCTGGAAACTCCCTAACATCCACAGAATCAGTCAAAGTTCCAGCAAAATCAGGCTCGTCATTAGGCGCTGGCAACTACATTGTCACAGTGGGTCTCGGATCACCAAAAAAAGACCTATCCTTAATTTTCGACACAGGCAGTGACCTTACCTGGACACAATGTGAACCATGCGTAGCATCATGCTACGATCAAGCTGAACCAATCTTCAATCCTTCGCAATCCACTGCTTATTCAAACGTATCCTGCAGTTCACCACAGTGTACTCAACTCAAATCTGCTACAGGAAATGATCCAAGCTGCAGCAAAAGTGGAAGCACCTGTATTTACGGAATCCAGTACGGTGATCAATCCTTCACTGTAGGTTACTTTGCGAAAGATACCTTAACATTATCTCCAACTGATGTTATCCCCGATTTTTACTTCGGATGTGGCCAAAACAATCAAGGTCTATTCGGTCAAACCGCTGGATTAATTGGACTGGCCAAAGATCAACTTTCTCTTGTTTCACAAACATCGGACAAGTACGGAAAAGTTTTTTCCTATTGTCTTCCGTCTACATCTAGTGGAACAGGTTACTTAACATTCGGAAAATCAGCTGTTTCAAAAGCAGTACAGTACATTCCGTTTGCTAGTTCGAAAGGAACAACATTTTACTTCATCGACATTCTTACACTATACGTAGGCGGTCAGAAACTTCAAATCAGTCCTACTGTGTTCTCCACTGCTGGATCTATCATCGATTCTGGAACCGTTATCTCACGTTTACCTCCTGCAGCTTACACAGCTTTACGAGACACTTTCAGGAAACAAATGACGAGATATCCATTAGGAAAACCAATTTCGATACTCGATACATGTTATGACTTCAGTAAATATACTACAGTCAAGATTCCTACCATCAGCATTGTGTTCGGAGGGAACAAGAAAATCGATCTCGATGGTTCCGGAATTATGTACGTGGTTAATTCATCGCAAGTGTGCTTGGCCTTTGCTCCTAATGGCGATGCATCGGATGTGACAATTTATGGGAATGTACAGCAGAAGACCATGCAAGTTGTGTATGATGTTGCAGGAGGGATGTTGGGATTTGGAGCTCAAGGGTGTGCTTAATTAAGTTAATTGTTGTGTTGATAATTGTAAGAAAATACTACAAATAGCTTTTAGTCATGGGAAGAAATGATTTTAGGCTATACACATAATAAAGATTATGGTGAATTGTGATAATGATTTAAGTTACAAAAGTAGAGTGTTTCTCATAAACACATTACACATGAATGTAAAATTATGTTCTATAAAATTATATTGAGAAATGCTATTTACCCCAAAATTTGTCCCAAAAATTGATGCATGAATATAAATGGTAACTTTCCTAATAATAATATGAGGCTCCGTGTGCATATATATGCGCCCACAAATTAAAACTCGTCACTTGTCATGTCACGTCATTTGGTAAAATATTTGGAAATTTTTTTGGGGAACCTAGCACTACTCAATTATATTCTATAAAGAGTTATAAGTGTATATTCTGTTAGTTAATAAGTGTTTATTCAGTTAATTAGTACTTAAACTTGAGTTCCAAAATTGAAATTCATAAATAATACAAGGTACTTTATGTTTAGGCATGTGTGTGCGCCTAGCTAATAAATCTATACAATTTATATTTATAATGTTACATGTTTTCTTCAAAATTTTATTCAATAATATTGATAAAATTAGGTTTTTCCAGTTTAATAACCCATGTGTAATTTATTCATGTGCAAAAATAAAATACAATTTGTATCAGCGAAGATTTATATACTTCTATAATTCATTACGATTTTCATAATCATTAATAATAAAGATTGCTTGAGAAGTTAAGGTCGTCTGTAATACAATTGTCAGAAAAGAAATTGAAGTGGCATTCGATTGGGAATAAAAAAGGATGCAATATAAGCAATTGTGATAAGGATCATTAGTAATGTGTATCATGTTTGGGTTTTATCTTGACTTATATAGTTGAGATAATTATTTCAATTGTGTGCTTGACTTTGTAGTAGTGTAATTTCAATTGTGTGCTTGTAATTTCAATTGTGTGCTTGACTTTGTTTGCTGAATTATTATTATACCCAGCTGTTTGGGTTTGTAAACAGCCTATATATATCCTTGTATTAGCTTCTTATGAAGTAGACTTTGATTATATACATAAAACTTTTATCTAAATATTGATGATGTATCAATTTGGGGTTGGCTTGAGGTAGAGATTGTTCTGCGGTTCAATCTCCCAAGGGTTTATAATCATTGTTCTTGTTGTGTTCACTATAATCTTGTTTAATTGTTATTGTGTTGCATCAAATTGGCATCAGAGCTAAAATTCTGGTTGTTATCACTGTTATAGTTCATCCTATTGTTACTATCTATCCGCTGCTATATTCACCTTGATTTCCATCCAAAAACCAGACCCCTGCTACAAAATCCAGAAACCTAATTTCAGTCACTGAATACCATACCTTTTTACTGAATATCAGGAACACAACACCATCATATCACCACCATGGCACCACCAGATTCTATCACTTCCATTTTCTGCCCAGAAAACTAAAAAGCTGCTCCTTTCTTACTTTTTTAAATCCTTTAAACACTCGGTTTCAGTTCTAACAACACCATCATATCACCACCATGACACCACCAGATTCCATCACTTCCATTTTCTGCCCAGAAACCCACTAAATTGCACCCTTTTGAACCCTAGGTTATAGCCCTAAACTACCAGCCACAAGATAAAAATCAACTTCTGGTTATCTGCCAGAAAAGCTACTGTTCATCACTGAAAAAAATACTGTTCATCTCTGGAAAGTTACTGTTCAGAACCCGAAACACTGTTCACTGGCTGTTCTTTCTGAAGTTACTGTTCACAACAAACGTAAAAGATAGATCTGGAAAAGAAAAGAAGGAATCACTAAAGTTGTCACCACCGTCTTGCTACTGAAGTTATTGCTGCCTTTGTTGTGCTGCTACGAAATAAGGGAGGTAACCTATACCCTGTTAGGATATCCTAATACTCTTAATCATAGAGACCTGCCTCTTTTGACATCACAATTACCCAACTCTTTTTATTTCAAAAAAAAAGACAAAAACAAAAACAAACATTACAAGAAACAGCTCTATTAGCGACCGCATATCAGCGACGGCATTCTGTAGTTGTTAGGCATCAGCGACCGTCTGCGGTCGCTAAATGTAGTAGTAGAAAAATTAGTCGCAAAAAGACACTTTGCAAAGGCTTTTTGCGACCGCTTCCTTAGCGACGGCCTTTGGCGACCGGCCCGGTCTCAAAGATGAGTCAGCATCAGTAGGGTCAAAATCCACGTGTCCGCGACCAACTCAGCGACGGAATGTGGTCGCTATTATTTGTGACTATATTTTGCTACAGATTACTGTAACTAACTATAGCGACTACATTAGCTACCGGCCGTAGTCGCTATAGATTGCTACTATATCTTGCTACGGAATTTTTGTCTCTAAAGATAGTATTTCTTGCGACAAACATTTGCTACTGTAATCCGTCGCTAATGGTTGCTACTAAATTTAGCTACCAAATTTTGTCACTAAAATTAATATTTCTTGCGACTAACTGTAGCTACATATTTCGGTCGCTAATTATTGCGACGGGCTTTAGCTACCAATTTTCGGTCACTTAAAGTATTATTTGTGCGACAAATTTTAGCTACTTAAATCGATCAGTGATAATGATTTTTCAAAATTTTGATTTTTTTGTTTTAGCACATTTTTTTGTTTTATACCTGTTTGTCCAAAACAATAGCAACAAATCCAAAAATACAACTATCTAATTTTGCAAGACACTTGCTCGAATCAAAATTAGCAAATGAGATTGATATAAAAGTTCAAATATTTTTACATAATCTAAAAAATGAACAAGTCAGCCATAGTTTGAGTATCATCCAAGTACATCATAAATGCAACCAAGTACTAATACAACGGAAAATTACTGTGACAACTGACAAGACATCCTATGAAGATCCGCGAAACTCGTCATCACGACACTACGCCATAAACGCACATACGCAACCCCCATTTTCAGTTGCGTAAGGCCTGAAAACCGTTGCGTAAGGTCTTACGCAACGCTAGAGAGGCGTTACCAATACTGGCGTTGCGTAAGACCCCTAACACAACGCTTTTCCAAGCTATTGCAACACTTCAAAAAGCATTGCATAAGAGGCCTTATGCAACACCAAAAGCATGCAAACGTAACACTTCATGGGGTTGCATAAGATGTTTCAGCCATGTCAGCATGCTGACATGGAAGCAATGTGCCACGTCAGCGTCAGCATGCTGACGTGTCATTAATGGGGCCCACAAATGCCACGTCACAAATGGTGGGGGCCATGCCACGCCATCAGTGGGGCCCACTAAGGTGCCACGTCAGCATTGGAGCCCACATGCCACGTCAGCAATGGCCCACACATTCCACGTCAGCAGTGGGGCCCACATGCCACGTCAGCAGTGGGGCCACTATCTAACGCAACGCTACTTGAGTCTAATGCAACACTAATTTTTTTTTTTAAGCAACACCATTCTTTTCAAATGCAACACCATTCTTTTTAAATGCAACACCATTTATTTTTATTGCAACATAAAATAGGGTCAAATGCAACGATTTTTTATAAAAAATTTGAAATGACTGCTTTGTTCATACATAATACAAACCAACAATTGGCCAAGGATGCAACCAGAACAAAAATAAAGTTCTACAAATTCCCAAGAATCACACCACCACTCCAAAGTTTGTTCTCGAGGTCCAAATATGTCCTACTGTTGTTGTACTAGCTTCTTCAATGGCCGACTCTTTCCCCGATCTCCGTGCTCCTTCCTCAAGGCTTTCTTGACCATCAGCTGGACTTGATGATTGCTCAGGCACCATCTGGTCATGTAGACAAGAAGGACATTCAGACAATCATTATGTTCATTTCTATACCCAGACAATCACGTAGACAAGTACTCAGACAATCAGGTAACTCATTAATCTAATGCAGAAAGACATTCAGACAATCAAAACAGATACATCATAACATCATTATGTTAATTTCTGAATAAATGACACGATTATCTTTTTTTTAAAATATATAAACTTCTTAACAAGTGAACGGCTCTGTTTGGACAACTTGACACAAATCATGTAACTTTTCCTATACCCAAAATAACACCTGACTGACCATTGACATATATGTATCATTATACATCTTTGGTCAATCAAACTGCTCTGCCTGGGAAGCTTTACAAAACTTACATTTTTTCATGCACACCTCCAAATTACATTAACAAAATAATTGCATGAATATATCCATGGATGCAAACTTGGAATACACTTTTCATTTCCGATATTCATATCTATACTTCTATTATATCACTACACAACAAGTTTCCCGTGTTTATTAATATTATCAATAATTACCAAGTAAATGTAAGCACCCTAATTTCAAAAAAAAAATCGTAAGGAACATTGATCAAACTGTTAATGGACATTAAAAAAAATGGCCTTCGGTTCTTACTATCATGAACTAACAACAACATATTTATATAGACAATTAAACTAGAAAAGAACAAAAAATTACGTATGAAACAAACAAATATTTATAAAAGATAAAATATACCAATACGAGCATAAGTTCCTTGAGGTACTGCTATGCTAAGATCAGTAGGAACCAAGGCTTTGCCTCTAGCAGGTACTTTGATCTCTGATGCACTGCATTTCATAAACAAGCAAAAGTATTGCACACACATACACATACACGAATTGATGCTTTAGGCCTGATACACAACACAATTATGTCAAAAAACAGAGTTAGCTCCCAAAATCTCTCACTGTATTAATCATGACAGGTTGAAGTACTTTATGATTTTTACCCAAAGGGTCATATGACACTTACGTTGTGCATGGCATTTAGTTCACAAACAGAATTACTATATCAGTGAACCACAAATAAGTTGCTACGAAGCCTAGGACATTGGTGCTATAGTGCAATGTATTCCAGGCACTACAATAAACAGTAAATATACTTAATATTTCAGGGAGGCACTACAATTTATGAATCAATATTTATGACCCAAAACAAGCATTTACGAAGTTCAGCTAATGTATGATACAATTATATTTCAATTTCAATTATACTTGGTGCCAATTATGTAGATATGTATGATAATGACTTTCTTGAAAAGAGCCATAATCTGGATATAAAGTTCACTGCTAGCATACAAATAAAAATACAGATTGTGGACTCACATCACTTCCTTTTGCCATAACAAGTCTTGCAGTGACAAATCCAATAAGTTCATCACTTTGACCATCTGACCGATTCCGATCAACAGCACCCCAGGAGACAATATCCCGACCATGAACAACATTGAGGAAGAATTCCGACTCATACCTACAAAAACAGAATATGTCCATTTTAAAACACAGCAACCAAATTATATCAAATTTACCTTTCCAGTAATGCCTACTGAATAGATCAAACCAACCAACTTCATTCTGGTTATAATTTCCTGGATTTGTCTACTGAATGTAACATTAACATTCAAGAGTGTAATCACAGTCAATAACATTAGTGTAAAATATTGTAGAGAATGCATGTAAAACAATTCCAAGGAACGACATTTGAACAACTCAGAAAGAACTAAACTAATTGGCATAGACCTACTAAGCTATGAGGTGTTCATAATAGGCCTGAACCCAGAACAAAACACTATGCTCACACTCAAAAAGTAACTACTAGCTGGAAGTATTGATAGTTGAATCAGTAAAATGTACCAAAGTCCGTACGTTAACAAGCACAAATCATATTAATAAAACCAGAATACGTTATCCATAATGTATTAGTGGTTGTTACCTGATTTCCAGTATTTATGCAGCGTAGGGAGGAATTAGTGGTTGTTTTCCAAAAACGGATGCACTTGTTAGCTGTACCACCACCTGAAGCTAAAAGTCCATCACCATGCAAATGCTTTTACAGCAGCTGTATGCTTGCAATATTTCAGTACAAGTTGAATTGAATGTTGATTCCAAAAATAAAGTTGAACAGAGAAGATTAAACACAATTATTTTCTCTAAATGCTAATATATGGAAAGAATCATATGAAATTTAACTTAATAAGTACAGGCTAGTATAACAACGTACTCTATTATCATTACCACCAGATGCTAGTTCACGGTCATTGTCCATGGCTTGCATTTACAAAATCTTCTATATATATTGTGCTGAGACAGAGGCCAGGTTGCAAGTTTTTTTAATTTTAATTTACATGTATATTTTATTAAGAATTTAAGGTGTACATTTTTGTGGGGGTCCTATACTGTCAAGGAAGCAATATTATAATCATTGACATGGCTCAATTCCAATGAAGGAATTAAAGTTGGTTGGTTTATTAAATTGTGCATTGCTGTTACTATAGCATGGAAGAATTAGTATCTGCCAGTTTCATGTACAAAAAGGATGCATACGTCTATCACTGTGTACTCTGTGTGTCTACTCTAGATTACTACTATAAGCCCAGAGATATTCAGCCAGATAAAAACCTATAAGTATATAAAAGAAACAAGTAAAATTAGCCCAGAGAAATTCAGGTATAACATATCAAATCCCGAACAACTTGCTGAACCAAATAAACTAGCTAGACTAACACCTAGTTATAGCCATATCAAAGTTTAAAAAGGAGAGAAGTGCAAGATACAAACAATTATCTTAAAGAAACAAGGCAAAATTACATCTTTCAGCAAACTTACCTTAATGTCTGGATGAAGGCTGTCACACAACAAGCACCACTACTAACGCCACTACCCTTCCTTGCTTTGGTAAAAACTCATAAACATCTATTTTAGTCGCCGTGAGGGACATCTGCAAACAGAGTACCGAAACAACCAAAGGTAAACATCAGAAAGTGAAATACATAAAGTACAAAATCAATCTCGCCGCACCTGCTCTCTTTTCCTCGCGATTCCGCCGCTACCAGCCTCCTCCCATCTCCTCTGTATTCCCCTTATCCCACTTAAACTCCACTAACACACTTAACAGTAACAACATTATAACCTGAATGAACTCCACTAACACACTTAACTGTAACAACATTGTAACCTGAATGAACTCGAGTTTATTGAGCAAGTTGAGAGCTTTAAGAGAAAGAGCTCGAGAATCAGAGCGTGTATTATTGGAATGATTCAATTTAAGAGTATTAAGAGCTGATTTGATAACAGCAAGATCTTTAAGCTGCCTGAGAGTGCGAGATCTGTGTACAAGAAACGCTCTGAAGTGGGTTTGTATAGTACGCGCCGCCGCATCACGGAGAGTGAAAGAAGAGGAACGGCGAACAGAGGATTCAAGGGCTGAGATGCGGCGGAGAAGAGAAGAGATGTCAGTGTTGTTAATTTCATGATTTTGATCTTGGCGGCGGAGAGATTGAAAATGGGGTTTAGGGTTTTGGAGAAGGGGTGATTGGGGGTAATAGGAGTGATGGGGTTGTTGAGAGACGTGAGATTGGCAGTGGATAAAGAGTGTGTTAGTGTGTTTTGGGGGGGGAAGTAATCTGAATTATTTCGTGAAGAGGGGAAATTTTCCGCCCAAATTTTTCATTGGGCAACGTTGCAGAGTGATTGTGATGCATTAATTTTCTATTTTTTCAAATTTTTATCCCATTTTCAACTAGCTTGTAGAATAAATCTATACTATTATATAAATTTCGAAACATTGAAAGTTTTGGTACCTGTTTTTTGGTACCAATTTTTTGGTACTTCGTGAATTTACTTATGTACCCTTCATTATAAAAAGAAAAATATATATTGAAACACCTAAAATAAATTTTAACATAATATAATTAATGGTAATTAGTCGATTGCCTTTTTCATTATTATATAAATTCGGAAACATTGAAAGTTTTGGTACCTGTTTTTTGGTACCTATTTTTTGGTACCAATTTTTTGGTACCATTTTTTTGGTACTTCGTGAATTTACTTATGTACCCTTCATTATAAAGAAAAATATATATTAAAACACCTAAAATAAATTTTAACATAATATAATTAATGGTAATTAGTCGATTACCTTTTTCATCTATACTATTATATAAAAGCTGAAACATTAAAAGTTTGGTTGGTCGGTCGGTTGGTCGGTATAGTACCTGTTGATTTTACTTATTTACCCTTAATCAATTACATATAAAATCCATCTTACTAATTAATCAATTTCCTTTTTTAAGTTAAACATATAATTTTTTTTGTTGGTCGGTCGGTTGGTCGGTATAGTACCTGTTGATTTTACTTATTTACCCTTAATCAATTACATATAAAATCCATCTTACTAATTAATCAATTTCCTTTTTTAAGTTAAACATATAATTTTTTTTGTTTAATTAAATAACATAATTATATTATAATTACTATTAATTAATCAATTACCTTTTTCAGCCAAAACATGATATCTTTTCTATAACTAAAATATCTTTTTTTCCAATTATATCACGGACGATTACCATTTTCAGCCAAAACACGTTACCTTTTTTTTTCTTTAACTAATAACTCTCTTTTTCCAATTATATCACGGGCGTTTCTATTTTATAAAAATAAAATAATAATATTACAATACAAATAATTAACCGATTACCTTTCAACTAAAACTTATCTTCTTTTCTAATTAAATTTCCTTTTTTTTTTTCTAGATATATCACGGGCAATCAATTTCCTTTTTCAGGTTACCTATATTACCTTCTATTTTTAATAACTAAATAATTTCCTTTTTTCATTTTTCAATAACCAAATAAATTTTTTTTCCAAGTAAAATATAATATCTTTTATATATTATCTAACTAAATTTCTTTTTTACTAATCAATTTCCTTTTCAGGTTAAACATATTACATTTTCTATATTTTAATAACTAAATAATTTCCTTAACTAAAATATCTCTTTTTCCAATTATATCACGGACGGAGCCAAAAAAGGTAATAAATTAATTATTAATATTATAATATTATCAGTTTATTGTATTAAATAGAACCGCCCGTGATATATTTGAAAAAATAAAGATTTTAGTTAGAGAAAATAGAATAGTAACGTGAAAATTAAAAAGGTGACATGATTTATGTAAAAAAGGTAATTGATTAATTTATAGTAATTATAATTTAATTATGTTAGTTTATTAAATACAATTTTTCATTGTGTTTTTAGAAAATGAGAAATAATATTTCCCGTGATATTTCTAAAAAAAAGGAATCTAATAAAAGGTAATCGGTTATTATTAGTATTATAATATTATTATTTTATTTTATAAATAGAAACACCCGTGATATAATTGGGAAAAGAGAGATTTTAGCAAGAGAAAAGAAAAAAGGTAACGTGTTTTGGCTGAAAAAGGTAACCGTCCATGATATAATTGGAAAAAAAAGATTTTAGTTAGAGAAAAGGTAACGTGTTTTTGGCTGAAAAAGGTAATTGATTAGTTAATAACAATTATAATATAATAATGTTATTTTATTAAACAAAATTGCCCGTAATGTTTTTAAAAAAGTAGAAATTTAAGTTAGATAAAATGTTAAAGATATTGTATTTTACCTGAAAAGAAAATTATTTAGTTATTGAAAAATAGAAAAGGTAATATGTTTAACCTGAAAAAGAAAATTGATTAGCCAAAACACGTTACCTTTTTTCTTTTCTTTAACTAAGAACTCTCTTTTTCCAATTATATCACGGGCGTTTCTATTTTATAAAAATAAAATAATAATATTACAATACTAATAATTAACCGATTACCTTTTCAGCTAAAACTTATCATATTTTCTAATTAAATTTTCTTTTTTTTCTAGATATATGGCAACATTAATTTCTCATTTTCTAAAAATACTACGAGCAATTTTTTTTGTAAAATAACATAATTAAATTACAATTGCTTTAAATTAATTAAGTACCCTTTTCACATAAAACATGTCACATTTTTAATTTTCATGTTACCTTTTCCATTTTTTCTGACTAAAATCTCTCATTTTCCGATTATATCACGAGCGATTCTATTTAATACAATAAAATAATAATATTATAATACTAAAAATTAACCGATTACCTTTTTCAGCTAAAACGTATCATATTTTGTATATTTTCTAACTAAAATCCCTCTTTTATAGAAATTTATCACGGACAATCATTAATTTATCATTTTTATAAAAAAATTACGAGCAATTGTAATTTGTAAAATAACGTAATTAAATTATAGTTACTAAAAACTAATCAATTACTTTTTTCACCTAAGACATGTTATCTTTTTAATTTTCTCTAACTAAGTCCTCTCTTTTTCGAATTATATCAAGAATTTTTTTTAATAAAATAAAATAATAATTTAATAATTACTAATAATTAACCGATTGTCTTTTCAACTAAAACACATCATCTTTTCTATATTTTCTAACAAAAATCCCTTATTTTCTAGAAATATCCTAGATAACATTTATATAATTATTATCAAATCATCTCATTTAAAAATTTAAGCCTCCAAAATTCATGTTTTAAAAAATTTAATTCAAATTAATGAAAAAAATCATATAATATTAAAAAAAATTCGTGCATCGCACGGGTTTTAAGCTAGTTAAATAAAAATAGTAAAAAGACCAAATTTTGAACTAAAATTCATACACACACAAGTAATCATACTCACTATTTATGTAATGAATGTTACCCTACTTTCACTAATTTTCCACGTTTTTAATATTTTTTTTCCCTATTTTTATCAATGTTGTCTTAAAATGATTTTAAAATTTTAAATTAAAATTTAATTTTTTAATATTAATGATATAAAATGTATTTATAATACAATTTAAAATTTCTTAAAATTTAAAATCTATTTAAAAAAATAAAATCATCATTCGGGACAAGACTAGTTAAAAAGAATATTTACTCTGACCGATTTGACTATTATAAAATCAAAACAAATAAATCTAGGATTTTTTTTAAAATTACCACAACACTAAAATCGTTAGATCTTAACATCCGTATGTTTGGAACTTCGAAAAAAAAAAATCAAAAAATAGATTTATCATTCGGGACAAGACTAGTTAAAAGGAAAGTCTACTTTGACCGGTTTGACCGTTATAAAACAAAACCAAATACATCTTGCAAATTTTTAAAAAAATTACCACATCACTAAAATCGTGATATCTTGACACCTGTGCGATTGGAACGTTGAAAAAATAATTTAAAAAAATTGATTCATCATTCGGGACAAGACTAGTTAAAAGGAAGGTCGACTTTGACCAGTTTGACCGTTATAAAACCAAACCAAGTACGTGTAGGAATTTTTTTGAAAAATTACCGCGTCACTAAAATCGTTATATCTTGACATCCGTGCGATTGGAACGTCGAAAAAATAATTAAAAAAATAGATTCATCATTCGGGACAAGACTAGTTAATAAAAGAAAATATATATCTAATGCAACACTTCAAACAGTGGTGGGTCCCACATCTGCCACGTCAGCAGTGGTGGGTCCCACATCTGCCACGTCATATTTTTTTAAAAAAATAAAAATATATCTAATGCAACACTTCAAACAGCAAATGCAACACAACTGGTATCTAATGCAACGCTTTCTGCCACGTCAGCAAATGCCACGTCAGCAAAGGTGGCCCCCACTTCTGCCATGTCAGCAAATGTGGGTCCCACAATTGCCACGTCAGTAAATGCCACGTCAACACATGTGGGTCCCACTTCTGCCACGTCACCATTTATTAAAATAAAAAATATCTAACGCAACGCCATCAGTTAGTGTTGCATAATGTGAAACACTGTGGGTAATACGCAACACTAAATTATATCTAACGCAACACCAGTTCAGCTCAGTTGCAAAAGACCCAAAATTTCTATCTAACGAAACGCTTTCTGTGCAACGCTTTGTAAAAAGGGTTGCGTATGCTCACTTATGGCGTAGTGCGATCATCATGTGATCCCTAAAAGTAATGAAACAAAAAAATGTATATTACTTATACATGGTATTTATTGACTATGTTTAACAAATTAACTCCTCCATTCAAGAAAATAAAGAACAAAAATTCAGGTAGCTTTACTAAATACAATACCTCATCGTCGCCCTGATGCTGCTGTGATGCCGCCGCTACTGCACGAGCCAGATCAGCGGGATCCATAGCCCCCAGATGGCCTGCCAGTTGAAGAAGAAGCTCGCAATTTTGACATATAGATTTCACACAATCAATCGGAGTATGAACAGATTGCTGGCTCGATGATTGTGTGCTGCATGTGGAGCCATAGATGGATGAGCGGCATCTTTGTCCTTGCCCTTTCACATAATTCTTCTTGACAACAGACGCTCTCTCCCACAACTCCTGATCAAACTGTGGACGTTCAGTGCCCTCAGGATACCGCTCGTCAAATAAACGACGATAAGTATTCTGTCATCACATTAATGATTTTAGTTAAATACAAATTGCTTAAAATGTAACATAAGTATGCATTAATAAAGTGATACTTATATTAATCTAAAGCAATCATAAGTGATACTTATGATAAGATGTCAGGTATATATGACAAGTTGGGCAGTTAATATGGTTCTTTTTTATTTGCACTCCCCAGAACTTTCCAACAATATATAGAGTATGGTAGGGCAAGGAATAAATTGAAAGTAAGAAATATAACATGAGGGAAGAAATTGATGCCAAATTTGTTGATTTGTCACTACAATATACACTTCACGATTTTGTGGTTTGTAAAAGCACTACAATATTCAGCAATAGAGTCACAAACTATTTAATTAATTGGTTTCTAAATGTTAAAAAGTGTAGTTATCCACCTAACTTAAATTGCAGTTCTTGTATGAAATGGTGCAATTATCCAGATGCACCAACTAACTTAAATTTGATAAACTCGATACATAGTCATTAAAGATCTTCATCATAGTCAGTTGTTGTAAAATTAATATTAGCATCAAATTTAAGCTCTAACAGACCGTCATTTTAACGTACACAGACCATACACATATGTTCTCCTAAGCACTACATTTGAAGTAGAAAAATTGGTGCGTTTGTGTGCAACACATGCACACACATCTATACATTAATGTAAATCATAAATTCAATATAAATACACTTAAAACAAAAAAAATTAAAATTTATTACCGCTATATTGACAACATCGGGCAGACCATCACGAGTTTCCATATACTCATCCAACCAATCGATAGGGACCTCAGACTGAGACTCCTGTACAAGATATAATCCCGATATTATGAAGTAATAAACATGTGATTTTTATAGTTCATGATTGTAAACAAATTAAAAATATTAATACATACCTTGACAGTCAGATGCTGCAGCTGGGAGATGCTGCCGCCCTTGTAAGTACCTTTGGCCTTCTCGCCACCTCCAGCTCTGTTACTGGAAGCTGTCTTGCGCCTCTTCACCCAATTCTCATCTCTCCACTGATTACACATCTCAGTCCATATTTGAGCACTGCACCACCAGGGGCTATACTCGTGCATGTGTTCCAATGCACGTCCCCGATGGTCAATGTCAGCATTATGTAGGGCCTTCTCACGTTCTCTTGAAAGGATGTCTTTCGTACGCTCGGCACACTTCTTCCAGAAAAACATAGATATCACTGGACCATCCTCTTCAGCCCACCTATAACGTTTCTACAAATAAAGTTTACAAAGGGGATATAAATACAAGTTTATTTACTAGATACAAAAAAATGACAACAGACAGTAAATGAGAACATATTTACAATAGACTATGTACCTGAAATTCCGCCCAAACTGCATCCTTGTGGGCGAGAGGTGTGCTAGCCCACGTAATTGAGGCAGTAGGCCAATTCTGAACGCACAGCTGTGAGATGCACTTCACGATTTTGTGTTCTGTAAAAACACTACAATATACAACAATAGAGTCATAAACTATTTAAGTCAGTTGCACCAACTAACTTAAATTTGATAAACTCGATACATAGTCATTAAAGATCTTCATCATAGTCAGTTGTTGTAAAATTAATATTAGCATCAAATTTAAGCTCTAACAGACCGACATTTTAACGTACACAGACCATGCACATATGTTCTCCTAAGCACTCCATTAATCTCACTTTGTACCAGGTATGTTCTTGACTATTTATTCTCTTTTTTTCAATCTTTTTTGTTACTAACTTGACTTGCTTTTGTATTACTACTAAATCCAGTACTATAAGAGCCACATTCATAACCTAAGCCTTTTGGACACTAGTGCAGTAATCTATTAATCTCCACATATATCTGATTATCTTGCATAGATGACTAGATGTGGGATACCTCTTAGACTCTAGGTGCCCTCAGAGGCTCAGACTGTAGGTCTATATTGAGTAGGAATTGGTTTTTGGAGCTAAAACTGAAACATAATCAAAGTAGTGTGGTTTCTAAAATTAGGAACCAAAATCGAACTGAACACCATTGTTGCGGTTCAGTTTTCCTAATTGCAGTTCTTGTATGAAATGGTGTAGCTATCCAGTTGCACTAACTAACTTAAATTTGATAAACTCGATACATAGTCATTAAAGATCTTCATCATAGTCAGTTGTTGTAAAATTAATATTAGCATCAGGCCCCTGAAAGTCTCCTCCACATCTATAGTTGTAGTATATATATAATTCAGAACACACATCAAAATTTTATTCATAAAGTCTCCTCATATATATAATTCATGAAACAGAATAGATCTCGAAAAACTTCCAATAATTTTTAGAGTAAATTGCAAGGTGGTGGTCTATAAAATAATTTTTTTGCAGTTTGATGGCTGATATTAAAAATCCAGCACTTTCATGGCTCAAAATTATTTTTTTAACCATTTAAATGACTTCCGTCAAGTTAATCCAAACTCCGTTAATTATCAAGGGATAAAACAGTCCAAATGCTGTTATAAGGCTAATATCAGCATAAAACAACACATATTACATTTCTATATGTGTGTGTATATATTTATGAGCCCATTGTTCTATCACTCTTGAAATCTAACAAGATTCAGTTTAAGACATCAACACAATATTGAGATTATTTAAACCCATTTTTATACAGTAATCGTTGCACACATGGGTATGCAATGAAGTACCAATATACAGGAAGATATAGCCAGACATTTATGAGAATACAAACATTGATACATATCAAGTTGTCAAATGGCTATCGCCCATCAGAAGGCAAAATTTTTGATACGGCCCATTTATCTACTTTCTCAGATGATGACATCTTGTTAGAAGAACATTCTTGGATCATTTTTCCCTGATACCTCATAACCCCAATACCAATGTGTTAAATATTAGGAGCTCCTTCTTTTCCCCTGATAATTGTCACACTATAATTTTCCGGCATCTACAAAATAGAATTGGTATTATGCCTTGGCCCGAAGTCAACAATATGTTACTAATCCAAAAGCACCGTCTGCATCAATAATAATTATTTACCAGGTTTTGTATACATCATAAAATTCTTAATCTCACCACTTCCTACTCTAGATTCATTCTCGAGTTTAGTTGTTTTTTATAAATTTAGCAGGAACATGCTGACATAGATGTTACAATAGTATTTGTACTAAAATACCCTTGACAACTAACGGAGTTTGAATTGACTTGACGGAAGTCATTTAAATGATTAAAATAATAATTTTGAGCCATCAAATTGCTACTTTTTGAATATTAGCCATTAAATTGCAAAATAATTATTTTACAGACCATCATCTTGCAATTTAGTCTAATTTTTATATCAGTACAGATTACATTACAATTCACAAAAATCAGCAAGCCTCCTCCATATCTATATACACATATTTCACAAAAATAGCCACTGGTAGCAGCTTTACAGTCAGAATTACATTACATTGCAATAGCAGATTATGAAGGATGTGCAAGTTTACTAGTATAGTGCAGTTATGTACTGTATAATTCCTGTAACAACATGAGAGTTTACATACACAAGCATAGAGAATATGTTACATACACATGAATGTAGTTTCATTTCAGGTTATTCAATGAATGTCAAATGAAAGTTAAGTAATATTTAAAATTGAATAAGAGTAGAAACATACTTGTTATCTGGGGGGAGGACGAATCACTATAACAGTCCGCTCATCTGGGTTAGCAAGGGCTTTCGAGATTACATTGGGCCCCCTACACTTTTTCGGGACTGTCGCTTCACAAGCCATCTACAAAGATATTGTTAAATATAAGTAAGTCTTTAAAAGAAGGACACAACTATCAGCATGTTTCTTGTCTATTTACACAAACTAGTACTTTTATAAAACAACATACAAGATACATAGGATAAACAAACTACTAAAATTAATAAGCAACGAATTAGACAAACAAAAATAATAAAGAAAATTCAAACAAACCAAAAAAAAAACTGTTAAGTGAAACTGAAGCATGGCATGAATCTAATAAACTAACACTTAAAGTAATAATTAGCTAATAAACTAATAATGATTATACTAATAACTCGATTGATGAATGTTCAATGATGATTAACCAAAGCAGAAAGAAATTAATTGTTTTAAGTGTCAGATTCTGAGTCAGAATCATCTTGTATTGATTCATAACCATCATCTCCTTCAGACTCCGACTCGAAGTCAGTGTCAATCAATAACTCTTCCTCTTCCGTATCAATGTCATCTGGCACTAGTATTAACTCGGGATCTATCTCATGTGGTTCATCTCCACCATCTAATTGAATTACTTCATTATCGTCCACATTTATTACAGCAGGTCTATGAAGTATATCCTCTTGGTAAAACTCCCCATCGACTACTTCTTCACGCCTACGAGCGGGAGTATGAATTATAGCTTGCCAGTCCGAAGATGGCCTATCCCTTTTTTTACCAGGACTAGGAGTGTAGTAAACTTGTTTTGTTTGAGTTGGTAAAACAAAAGGGTCGTTGGAGTAAGCAGACCTATGTACGTCAATATCGACAATTCCATGTCTATCAACACGTATTCCCTTCTCTGAATCGAACCACCAACACTTGAATAAGTTAACATAACCCCCGTATGTTCCCTTGTACGACAACTCTATGATTTCCTCCAACTCCCCATAAAAGGCTTAACTAAGCTCATTGTAAGAATCTCCTAGGACGCACACTCCTGAGTTCGTAGTTCTTTTACCGCGCCCGTATGCCTTGGTATGAAAATCATAACCATTTACTTTGTAACCATTACGGCTTACTTGGTCCATGTCTGGTCCCATAGCTAAGGCTTATACATTAGCCGGAATCGTCGATCCCTCACTCAAAGCCTACAAATATTCCATATTATTACATATTAATTCAAGTCAAAAGTTAATATAGAGTGTGTGTGTGTATATATATTGTACTTAAGAAATTGAACTTACCTTGTCCTTTATCCAACGTGCAAAATCTTTAGCACGGTTGATTTGAATATCTTTGTTAGTTATGCCAGGATGCTTCTTTTTTAAGTCATCATCATACAATCTAATCAAAATTTATAACATTAACATACTAGAATGTATATCACATATCATTGGAAGGCTGATCAGGTTATAAATTTAAGAGTTTACATGATGTGTACCTCACATATTCGTCAATCTCCTCGCAATTGAGAAGAATGTAATTGTGTGTAGCATGTAATTCTTTCTCAGCGAGGAATATGCGCTTCCCTTTTTCATAAGCGCGGCCCGAAAGACCAAAAATAGAAAGCTTGCCATTTATTTCAACATTTCCCCTATCATCATTTCTCGGGACGCGATTGGCCTTTGTCAAGACTTCGTCCGGGAAATATTCTGAGACAAACATAGATATCTCATTGAAACTATATGCCTCGCATATCGAACCCTCGACACAAGCTCTATTCTTCACTGCCCTCTTAAGCATTCCCATCAACCTCTCGAAAGGGTACATCCACCTATATTGAACCGGACCCTCAACACGGGCTTCATAGGGAAGATGTTTCGTCAAATGCTCCATAGAGTCAAAAAAACCAGGTGGAAAGATTTTCTCCAATTTACACGTGATCTCTATAATGTTCTTCTCAAGTACGGACATGTCCTTCTCATTTAATGTTTTTGAACATAAGTCATTAAAAAAATGACTAAGTTCTGTCAAAGCATCCCATATTGGTTTATAAAGCTGATCCCGAAATGCTATAGGCAAGATTCTTTCCAAGAACACATGACAGTCATGACTCTTCATCCCTTTCAATTTCCCATTCGGTGTCGTATCTGTAACACACCTTGCAATATTTGACGCATATCCATCTGGTAGTTTCAGAGACTTAATCCATGTACAAACATCTTCAACTTGCTTTTTGGACAGTGTGTACCTTGCATGCGGTTTGACTTTCTTACCATTAGAAGATTCCTGAAGCTCTAATGTAGGACGTTTACAAATATCTTTCAAGTCCATACGTGCATTATCATTATCTTTTGTCTTTCCTGTAACATTCATCACGGTGTTAAACACATTGTCGAACACATTCTTCTCGACATGCATTACATCCAGATTATGACGAATCAAATTTGTAGACCAATAAGGCAATTCCCAAAAAATACTTGTCCGAACCCAGTTGTGAGATTCGCCAAACCCATTGATTTTCTTATCATTCTTACCAAATGGGACGGCCGGAAATCTCATCACACGGGCTGACATCTCCTTTCCCGACAATCGTGGAACAGGCATATCAGTTTCCACTTTCCCTTTCCTAAAATTTTCTCTATTTCTTCGAAATGGGTGATCTGCTTGTAGGAACCGACGATGACAATCAAACCAGCAAGGCTTTCGTCCTTTTTGTAGAGTGAAAGACTTGGTATGCTCCATGCAATACGGACAAGCCAACTTACCATGTGTGCTCCATCCAGCTAACATACCATAAGCCGGGAAGTCGCTTATAGTCCACATAAGCGCTGCCCTAAGGTTGAAATTTGTTTGCGTTGAAACATCCCAAGTTTGTACTCCATCTTTCCACAAAACCTTCAACTCGTCTATAAGAGGCCTCAAGTAAACATCTAAGTTCTTTCCAGGACTTTTAGGACCAGTAATCATGAGTGAAAGAAACATGTATGGCTGTTTCATACACATCCAAGGAGGCAGATTATACGGAGTAACAATCACGGGCCAACATGAGTATGGGACAGCTGAGTGGCCAAATTGGTTGAAACCATCGGTTGACAACCCAAGCCTCACAATTCTAGGTTCTGATGCAAACTGAGGATGTGTTTTGTTAAAATCTTTCCAAGCCTGCCCATCTGCGGGATGATTGAGTTCTCCATCTTTAGCCGGAGATTTCGCATGCCACCTCATATGTTCAGCTGTCCTTGAAGACATGTATAATCTTTTAAGCCGATCTGTTATTGGAAAATACCTTAGAATCTTGAAAGGTATAGATGATTTTTTTATAGTTAGCCCCTGCTTATTAGGATCAAACCGATCATGGCCGCAAACCGTGTACTTCGTCATTTTTTCATTTTCCTTATAAAATAACATGCAATCGTTGGGACATGCATCGATCCTTTGGTATCCAAGCCCCAACTTCTTCACCATTTTCTTATAAAAGTAATAATTATAAGGTAATTTTTCATCGTCGGGCAACATACCCTTAATGGCCTTCAAGAGAGACTCAAAACACTCATGTTGTGATCAGCCTTGATGTTGAGTAATGTCGCCACTACAGATAATTTAGTGTGTTTGGTGCAACCATGCCACAACGACTCCTTGCCCTCTTCTAATAACTTCGAAAAGGCCTTGGCATCAGAATTCATAGGTTGTTCTCTGGCTTGTTCCCAATCAAAATCTGGCCCTGAAATATTACGAACCATTTCATCCATACGATAAGTACTACTATTACCTGAATTATTATTCGTGTAGCCACCATCTCTTCTCTGCCCATGTGCCCACCAACATTCTTCGTAATTTCTCATGAACCCAGATATAAGTAAATGGTAGTTTACCATATTTCTATCCAAATAATTATTATTCTTACATTTCCAACAGGGACATCGTATCTGGTTGTTCTCATTCACACATTCTGGGTGACTATATGCATATTCCAAAAACACTTGACAACCATCTCTAAATTCAGTCGTAACACCTATCTGAGTACTAGATTTTCGTCGTGCCATCCAACTACGGTCTACAGAGAAGTTCATGATACCGCGGGTACCTATATTTAGACAGGTGCATTTATATTATAAATTGTTATATTACTTCATTTTATTGTTTTATAATATATTTGTTTGATTAGATAAATTGTTTTATAATATTTTACATTTTACAATTAATAACTTAACAACCATACTAAAAATTTTTAGTTCTTATGATTGCAGTCATAGTGGTATTCTGATTGAATTTCTTAATTTCATTAGTTGAAAAGCATATATATATACATGTAGTACTTAATCCTTACAAGTAATCAATGTTAACTCGATCCAATAGTTTATAAGTTTTATTGAATATAAATGATAAATCACATTTCAGGAAAAGTGTCAGAGTAGTTAAGGCACCTATCTTAATGTTTTAACGACACAGAAGATTATACATCAGTTACTTTGTATAGTAAGTTGCCTTGTACGGCTGACATCAAATAATAAGATAAAAATGCCGACATTTAAATGTCAGGGAACATATACATAATTATTACTCAACAACAAGAAATGGAAGGTTTTACAGAGCTAATAGAAGTAGCTTTTACATGCTGTTCTTTTCGCTTGTTTCGTTTATAAAGAAATGACAGACATGGAATACATAAAATGTATTGCTGATTATACAAGGTACCATTTCACATGTCCTACTGTTCTATAGAACACAAGTAACTGTAAAATAGTCACTTCAACATGTTAAAAAAAACCCTTGTATGGCTGAACATTTGTTGCGGAATAAGAGTTTTTTAATAAAACTTCTTATTATCAGTATAGACTGATATTGTTGGGTGTGGAGTGAGATATGAGAATGTTGGGTGGGGTTGGGTTAAACTTCAGAACACGGGGGCTCAGTTAAGGTCCCATGTATTAACAAAAACTCAAAGCATTCAATTATAAACAATATATTTTCTTTTGTCACTTTCTTCCTCCAAATCATCATTATACATTCATACTAAACTATTTATTCATTATCAAACAAAAAGCAATAGACACAATAATCCCATATTTACCTAAAAGACACAAAAATGTTTGGAAATTGACACAAAAACTACCAGCAGCCTCTAATAATCCAATAGACACAATCCAATAATCCAATATTTACCTAATAGACACAAAATGCACAATTTTATACATTCCATCCATCAAAATTAAACAAATTGAACACATACAAATTAACCACATAGAACAGAACGTATTACAGGTAATTCGCACATAGTTTAGAAATTACAAAGAGATGATGATTACCTAGGTTAAAAACGTGATTACAGAGATGAACTGGGTTTCTAGAGAGAAAAACGAACGTGATCTATGTAGAGGGTTTTGCAGAGATGACTGTGTAGAACGTGTGATTAAGTAATTTCCTTTCTTTTTTACTAATTTGTGGAGCTGTAATTTCTATTTTCTAGCTAATTAAAAACAAATATTAATTACTTTATTAACAAATTAAAACTGATTTTTTCATGGATTTATGGCACAATAATTTGTTTTATTAATCAATGGAAAAATAATATTATAATATTAAAGTCGAATATTAAAAGACTCAAATTATCTTTTTAATGAAAATTAACTTTTTTATTCCATAAATAAATTAATAAAACCATTGGTTAGTATAGAAAATAAGTGTAAGATGGATACTCCCTCCGTCCCACTCATTTCTACCCAGTTTTTTTTCATTACTTGGCATGCATTTTAAGGCTCCTATACAGTATAGTTCCACAACTTATTTTTAAAAAAAAAAATTTTGAATAAAAATAGAAACATTAAATTTTTATTCAGAAGAAAAAAAATTAAAAATAAATTATGGATCTATACTTTTTAGAAGTCTTAAAATGCGTGCCACACCCCCGTCCCCCAATGGGTAGAACCCACTGGGACAGAGGGAGTAATATAATAGTATTGATGGATGATATCGAGAGTTCGATACTCATTAATAATAAAATTTAAAATTCAATTTTCTTAACATGTTTTTTACAAAATATGAATCTTAAATCTTTATTAATTAGAACTTTCTCTAAAATATAAGGATCATTTTAGGTACGTGGGTCGAATCACGCTTCTATCTAGGCTTTTTTATTATTTTTATGTTAGTACATTTGAAATTTATTAAAATATATATATATATTTAAATTTTTTATAATCGAGTTTTTATTCGGTATTTTAAAAAGCCTGTGGTTTTATCTCGGTCGAACTGGACTTTTATGTCGGTCGAAGTTTCAATCGGGTTGAACTGATCAACTTTTATCCATACTTTTAAAAATCCAAGATTATATTTTTTAGAAAAACATTTTTGCAAAAGAATTTCTAGACTTTGGTATTTATGAAAAAATCCCGTTATTATAATATAAGATTTTTTTATTTCTGATATAGAGAAAATATAAAATTTAAGTTTTTAGATATATTAATTATTTATTAAATAATATAGATTGATTTTTAATAAATAATCTAATTTAAAAATAAGATATAAATTTATAAGAAGAAATTTCTGCTACTAAAATCGGTTGCAGAAAAAATTTGGTCACTAATAAAAGTACGCCAAAATTTCCCCCCAAATTAATTTTTTTACAAAGTGTGACTTGGTGCTACTGCCTTCGGTCGCAGATAGAAATCAGTCGCTAAAAAAGAGCGGCAAAAAAATCGTAGCAATTAAATGTGGGGAATTTTTTTTTACTTTCTGCTACTAACTTCGGTCGCTAATGGCAATTGGTCGCTAAAACTAAAGTGCCAATTTTTTGGTAGAAATTGGTTGGATGACCCATTTGCAACCGAAGTTAGTCGCTAAATAATTATAGAGACTAACTTCTCTTCCGTCGCTGAAAGCCGTCGCTGATTAAAACTATTTGCTACCACATCAGAATCCTTCGCTAAATGCTGACATGGCACCTTCCGCTACCGTAAGCTGTCGCTGATACTGATCAGTTGCTGATACTTGGCGCTAGTTTTTCGTACCAAAATTTTAGGGGTAAATTTTAAAACATCTACAGGACTGCGACGGCCGTCGGTCGCTGAAAATTTGCCAACGTGGCACCCTTTGCAACGGTTGGCGGTCGCTAAAATATTTTGGTCGCTAATAAACAAGCGCCAATTTTTTTGCAAAATTGTTTAGCGGGAAACTAATATTATCGACGGAATAGCGACTGAAGTCTGTCGCTAATTTATTTTTGCGACTAATTTTTTTGCGGTCACTAGAGTCGGTCGCTATACCCGGTAATAGCGACGGAATTTTGCGGTCGCTGATAATTTTGGTCGCTGATAAGCCTTTTTCTAGTAGTGAAAAAGATTTTCTCTTTAATTCTAGGATTTAATATTCATGTTTAGGAGTTTTAATTCACAATTTAGTATTTAACTTTCTCTTGAATTCGCATGACTTTATTTGCTTAGTTTGCAAAATATTCCATATTGGTTGCATATACTTGTCTTCTTTATTACATTTTCATAACTAGTGATAGCATCAGTAGTCGAATATAATATAGTTGTTTAAGTTGAATTTCTATCATATCTCAGCTGTGCATTTAGACATATCATGGTCATCACTCGTAGCGGAGCCAGTAGTAATTCACAAGATCAGCCTCCTGAGCCAACTTTGGCTCATTTGTTACAAAGTATCCAAGACCTCACTACATCTATGAACGACAAGTTTGATAGTTTAACTAATCGAGTCGAGGCCTTAGAGATTGCAAACAATGCTAGGAATTTAATTGTTGAACCACACATTGAGGATGTCGATAGAAATAATGAGGATATAGTTCCACCTCGACGTCAGAATGTTGATGCAATTATTCCTAGACATATGGGAGAACGTAGAGGAGAAATCATAGAGAACCCCCTAGACATCATGGCAACTATAGGGATGACCCACCTGACTATGACGATCGTTATTACGATAATGAGCATCGAGACGAGGGATACCATAACTATAGGAATCATGATAGGTTTGAGCAAAGAGATGATGTGCTCAAGATTAAGATAGGTGCCCCAGAATTTAATGGGAGATTTGATCCCGATGCTTTCTCTGATTGGTTATCCAGCATGGATAAATTTTTTGATTGGTATATGATGAGTGACGAGCGAATGGTGAGATTTGCCAAGATGAAGCTTGTAAAACAAGCTAACGTCTTTTGGGGTAGTATCGAGAGAGACCTAGAGCGCACGAGACAGCCTCCAGTTAGGCATTGGGCCGAGATGAAGATGCGTTTATCTCAGTACTATCTACCTTTAGGGCATAAAGATAGGTTAATGGAGCAATTTGATAACCTAACTCAAGGTAATTTGTCTGTTGCTGAGTATATCGACAAATTTAGGGAGTTGGTTCAAAGGTGTGAGCTTAAAGAGAGTACTCGTATGAGCATTATTAAATTCAAAAATGGGTTACGACCCTAGCTCAAATGACAAATGATGAACACTCAAATAAACACGATAGATGACGTTTTTCAGGTTGCATTAGAGCATGAGTATCGACTCAAGGAGTTCTCCTAACAGAGGGGGTTTTCCTATTCGAGACAGCCAATGAGTCGAGCTCTACCACATAGCCGGAATGTTCCCACATCTCAGGGAGCTAGCAGTAGCACAACTAGGGACCCTATGAAAGCTCAGACCCCAACCTCTTCTCGATCTAGGAACCTAGAGACATGTTTTACATGTCATGAGCCTGAACATAAGTCATTCGAGTGTCCGAAGAAAAGGTTGAATCTTATTGAGAACTATGGAGAGGATGATGAGTTTTTTGAGGGTGAGCTAGAGAGAGCACATAACACCGATGATGAGGATGCTTTACGAGACCTAGAGGAGACAGACAGACATGTAGGTGTTATGCGATGCTTGTATACCAACTCGAAAGAGGATGATTGGAAGAGGACTTCCATATTTCACAACTTTAGTAGAGTTGACGGGGTGACGTCTAAGGTCATTATTGATGGAGGGAGTTGTTTAAATGTGGTTGCACAATCTGCAGTTGCACGGTCAAAGTTAAAAGTAGAACCACATCCCCATCCTTATAGTGTAGCATGGGTCAACAAGACATCTAATCATGTGACACATAGGTGTCTTGTTCCGATCCATCTCGAGGATTACAAGGAGAGTATATGGTGCGATGTCCTTCCCATGGATGTTTCTCATATTCTCTTAGGACGACCTTGGTTGTATGATTGTAGTGTGACTTACTATGGTAGACACAACACATATGTGTTCACGCACAATGGGAAGAAGATCACATTGCTTCCTAGTAGACCACGTGAGACTGCTAAAAGCGATGCGAAGGCAAATAGTGTTCCTACACAACCAATTAAATCTCTCCATATTTTGAAGAGAAAGGAATTCGAGACATGTGCTTTAGAGTCCAAGGTTGTGTATATGCTAGTTGCTAGAGAGGCGAGAGAAAATCATGACAGAAGTGCTATGGAGATTCCTAGTGATGTTCAACAGATTCTTGACGAATTTGTTGATATCATGCCTAGTGAGCTACCTGAGGGATTACCACCTCTCAGGGATATCCAACATGCTATAGACTTTGTCCCTGGATCCTCTCTACCTAATCTACCACACTATAGGATGAACCCTACTGATCAGATAGAGATGAGGTGACAGGTAGATGAGTTACTTAGGAAGGGATTTGTCCGAGAGAGTCTTAGCCCCTGTGCAGTACCGGCCTTGTTCACTCCTAAGGCTGATGGTAGTTTGAGGATGTGTTGTGACAGTCGAGCTATCAACAAGATCACTGTCAAGTATAGGTTCCCCATTCCTAGACTTGATGACATGTTAGAGATGATTGTGGGAGCTCAGTATTTTACTAAGATTGACTTACGGAGTGGATATCATCAGATTCGTGTTAGAGAAGGAGATGAGTGGAAAACTGCCTTTAAAATAGTCGATGGACTTTATGAGTGCTTAGTTATACCTTTTGGGCTATCCAATGCGCCCAGCACGTTCATGAGAGTCATGAACCAAATGCTTCGTCCAGTTATTGGCAGATTTGTTGTTGTGTATTTTGATGATATTCTCATTTATAGTCCCACGCGTGAGGAGCACTTGTCCCACTTGCGTCAGGTTCTAGCACTTCTCTTACAAGAGAAGTTATATGTGAACCTGAAGAAGTGCTCTTTTGTGCAACATTCAGTGATATTCCTTGGATTTATGGTCTCCAAGGATGGAGTTTCAGCTGACCCAGAGAAGGTAAAGGCTATTCGAGAATGGCCCGAACCTTCGACTATCCATGAGGTTCGCAGTTTTCATGGTATAGCCACTTTCTATAGGCGGTTCATTAGAGGTTTCAGTACCATCATGGCTCCCATCACCGATAGTATGAAGAAAGGTGAGTTTATGTGGTCTAAATCGGCTACGAAGGCCTTTGCTGAGATTAAGGAGAGGTTGATACATGCTTCAGTCCTCATTCTACCAGATTTTGGTAAGGTGTTTGAGGTCACGTGTGATGCCTCGGGAGTAGGTATAGGCGGAGTGTTGAGTCAAGATGGTCATCCTGTAGCTTTCTTTAGTGAAAAGCTTAACGAGGCCAAGAGGAAGTATACCACCTATGATAGGGAGTTTTATGTTGTAGTTCAGGCACTTGGTATTGGCGACATTATCTGTTGCCCAAGGAATTTGTTCTTTATTCTGATCACCAGGCACTTCAGTACATTAACTCTCAGAAGAAGTTAAATCATCGACACGCCAAGTGGTTTGAGTTTGTCCAGGAGTATACCTTTGTACTTAGGCATTGCAAAGGTACCGAGAACAAGGTTGCTGATGCACTTAGTAGAGTAACCCTTATTCTTAACACTATGAGTGTCGAAGTCATAGGGTTCACACATATGATTCAGGACTATCCTTTGTGTCCAGATTTTGGAGAGACTTATGCTAGCTTACAAGATCCTAGTTCACCACCTTCGAGGGATTATTGTATTCATGATGGATACTTGTTCCGGGGAATTCGGTTGTGTATCCTTAACACATCTTTGAGGGAATATCTTGTAAGAGAGTTACATGCGGGAGGATTAGCTGGTCACTTTGGTCGAGATAAGACCATTGCTATTGTTGAGGATAGGTTTTTTTGGCCTAGTTTGAATCTGGGATGTTGCTCGTATAGTCGCGGAGTGTCGTACTTGCCAAACGGCCAAGGGTAGAAAGCAGAACATGGGTTTATACACTCTTCTTCCAGTTCCCCACGTTCCTTGGGAAGATGTTAGCATGGACTTTGTGTTGGGATTGCCTAGAACACATAGGAGTCATGACTCAGTCTTTGTTGTGGTAGATCGTTTTACTAAGATGGCTCATTTCATTCCATGCAGCAAGATTGATAATGCTGCTCGTATTGCCTCGATCTTCTTTAGTGAGATAGTGAGGATACATGGTGTTCCCTTGAGTATAGTTTCTGACAGAGATGTCAAGTTTGTGAGTTATTTCTGGAGGACACTCTGGAAATTACTTGGTACTAGCCTTAAGTTCTCTATAGCCTATCATCCCCAGACCGATGGACAGACTGAGGTCGTTAATGGGAGTCTAGGTGATTTGATTAGGTGTCTTGTAGGTGAACATGTGTCTACATGGGATAGGGTTTTGCCTACAGCTGAATTTGCATATAATAGTTCAGTTAATAGATCTATATGAGTCAGCCCTTTTCAGGCTTACATTGGTCACCAGCCTAGGAAACCCATAGATTTGGTTCCCCTTCCCCCTGCATATAGGTCTAGTGAGTCTGCAGAGTCCTTTGCACATCACATTCTTAAGTTGCGTGCTGAGATACGACAGAAAATTAATTTAAGCAATGAAAATTATAAGTCTGCTGCAGATGTTCATCGCAGGTTTCGAGAGTATAATGAAGGTGATCATGTCATGTTGCGACACCGCACAGAGAGGCTACCTCCTGGTGCTTGGAAGAAAGTGCATGCTAAAAGGATGGGTCCATTTCGGATTCAAAAGAGGGTTGGTACTAATGCTTATGAGTTAGATCTTCCTAGTGATGTGACTATTGGTCCTGTATTCAATGTGGAAGATCTCACTCCTTTTCACGGAACCTCTGATATTTCTTCACCTGCTAGTGTTCCTATCCCTTCTAGCCCCAGTCTGCCTATATCTTATCCTCCACTACTTGAACCCCCTACACCTCCTTATGTTTCTGCACAGCCGACAGTAGATGTGCCTGTTGATGTTCTAGATGAGAGATTTATGCCAACTCGGCGTGGTGGTTTTCGACAGTACTTAGTTCATTGGCGCAACAGGGCCGATGATGAGCGTACATGGATTAGTGCTGCAGAGTTTCAGCGTCTTGCTCCTGACCTCTTTGAGCATTACACACGGTTCAGTTCGACAGAGCCAAACCTTTCCTAGTCCGGGAGAGTTGATAGGGATCATTAGTAATGTTTATCATGTTTGGGTTTTATCTTGACTTATATAGTTGAGATAATTATTTCAATTGTGTGCTTGACTTTGTAGTAGTGTAATTTCAATTGTGTGCTTGTAATTTCAATTGTGTGCTTGACTTTGTTTGCTGAATTATTATTATACCCAGTTGTTTGGGTTTGTAAACAGCCTATATATATCCTTGTATTAGCTTCTAATGAAGTAGACTTTGATTATATACATAAAACTTTTCTCTAAATATTGATTATGTATCAATTTGGGGTTAGCTTAGGGTAGAGATTGTTCTGCGGTTCAATCTCCCAAGGGTTTATAATCATTGTTCTTGTTGTGTTCACTATAATCTTGTTTAATTTTTATTGTGCTGCATCAAATTGTTAGTCGTCATTTTACCAAAAACTAAACTTCTTTATATATGTAATTAATATTTAATATTGAAATCAAATAAATTTATAATTTTTTAAATAAATTAAATTTAATACATATTTATTAGGTATAATTAATGACTAATTAATATGTCATTAAGAGCTATTTAGTGCAAGAAAATGATTTTAATAAAAAAATAAAAAAATTGAAAATTCAAGAAAAATATATTAAACGCTTCTGGTAACTTTCCGATCTTCAGGCATTATAATATATATAGATAGATAGGAGAACAAGGGGATATTTTTGGGATATTTTGAGCCAATGAAACCCCTGTAAAATTATGATTTTACCATTATATATTACAAAATTACATTGATTTGCCACTCCCTTATTTGAAGAGAAAAAAAAAGTTATTTTGTGTTTGTGGGGAATTGAACCAACAACTTCCTATATATATTTCTTCCTCCAAACCAGTATGCTACAGTATGTTTTTTAGTATGGAGTTAAAACTCTTTTTACACAAGTTCGACCTCTCTATTATCTTATTTTTACTATTACTTTAACTTATTAGTAAAAATAGTAATGACAAATATTAGTTTCAAAATTTGAAATTTTACTTTTCAAAATATGATACGTAATTATATACACTAATTTGAAAATTTTATTCCACTCGCTTATTTTAAATGAGTTAGTTTGTTTTTGTTGTGAATTGAATCATTAACCTCGTCCAAACAATTTATTCTTCCGATTATTGTACTACATATATTTTTGGTTTTTAGTTAAATTCTTTTAGATAAAATCGACCACTTATTTATTCTATTTTTACTACTACTTTAATTTTTGTGCAAAAGATAATGGTGATTCACATTACTTTTTAAATTTTGTATTTTAATTTACAAAACATGGTACATGATTATATATATACAACTTTAACGCCCCCAAATCCGGGGTCAGGAGATTTGGCCGTTACGCTAAAATCCACAAAATAAATATTCATCCAAAATTTAAATATATCATCTATGACCCCATTTATCCAAGATCTTTTAGGTTATAGTGCTAGAAACAAGAATCCAAATTCCATTAAATAAAAACTTCTTCTTTACAAAAATCTCTTTGATCAAATCTTAAACCACTGGTATAACTTCGATAAGAAGTATACCAGGCCAACTAATCTAATACATAATAATAATTATTAAAGTTCCACTATATAAAATAGGTCTTACACTAAATCCAGACCTCCCGAGTCAAGTCATCTTCAAAATAACGTCTTGCTTCTTCTCTTTCAGTACCGTGCGAATAAGTCTCGCCAAACTACCTTACTAAAAATTAGAATTTCGAAACAAACAAGTATGAGCGGAAGAAATGCTCAGCAAGTGTGTAGTAAAACAGGGATATTAATAGTTCATGACTAATAAAACAAATATCTTTTGTCAGAAGCTCAAATCACAAGATAAGCATTAAAAGAAAGTATGGACTGTGTAATTTGACATGATAGGTTCAATGTTTCACTAGTGGGATCCCGACTAGCTAAGCAATTGGTTTAGTTTTACTTCCACAAGGAAATATCACTGATTCACAATATTATTGTAAAAATAGTCAATTCTCGGCAATAAATCATCCGATATTCAAAAGAACATTTTAATCAAATCTTCAACAATAAAACATGTACGATATATACTTACTCATCATTATTTGTATCACAATTAAAGAAACAACTCACTTGAACAATAAGTAAGGGATAGAAATACTTGCCTCTGGTCCTTAGCTATTACGTAACGTCACAGTAATACTACTTTCTCCTTCAACCTTACGGCATCACAATCTTCTAGTTCGATCATTCTATGGTTTAACGCTCTTGCGGTTGCCACAAGTCTGATCCGCTAATATCGAGCCCGCGCGTCAATTTCAATATCAAATATAAGACAATACTTTAGTCTTTAGACGACAATTCTGACATTCCATAAACACTTATAAACCCAAATTGAACGTATTAACAATGCTTACCAATTTCGCTGTTGGAAGAGGACAATCAGAAATGTCCCTTCTGAACATAGACATTTACCCGATGTTAAAACGCCTTACAATGAATCCAACAACCGCAGCCAATACTCCACCCATCTTCATCCTTCATCCTTTAATATCCACTCATCTCCACCGACAACCTAAATTATTATTCATCACTCATTTCCCCGCAGAAATAAAGGTAATTTGACAATCTAAATCAATAACTCGACAAAAAATCCGTTTATTTCTAACGACATCTTACAATATATAAACCATATAAACAATTACGCACATAATATAGCTCGACACAATATATACTTATAACCAATCCATCACCACACACACACACACACACACACACACACACACATATATATATATATAGACTGAACCACATAGCATATACCATATATGACCACATTAATTACATGCCTCGAGTTTAATCTATAATATTTGGTTAAAGGAATTATATTACACGAAAATATTAATCACGAAAGGTTTACTTGAATCACTAATTATTATTACTAGCATAAAACCCGTGTGATGCACGGATTTGTTTTAATATTATATGAATATTTCATTAATTTGAATTACTTTTTTAAAATATGAATTTTGGAGGTTTAAATTTTTAAATGAGATGATTTGATAATAATTATATAAATGTTATCCGTGATACTTCTAGAAAATGAGGAATTTTAGTTAGAAAATATAGAAAAGATGGTAGGTTTTAGTTGAAAAAGGTAATCGGTTAATTGTTAGTAATTATTAAATTATAATTACATTTTATTAAATAGAATATCCGTGATATAATTGGAAAAATATAGGTCTTAGTTAGAGAAAATTTTAAAGGTAACATGTTTTAGGTAAAAAGAGTAATTAATTTTTTATTGTAATTATGATTTAATTATGTTAGTTTCTAAATAAAATTGCTAGTAATGTTTTTAGAAAAGGAGATATTAATGTTGCCCGTGATATTTCTAGAAAAAGTGGGATTTTAGTTAGAAAATATAAAAGAAATGATATGTTTGAGCTGAAAAAGGTAATCAGTTAATTATTAATACTATAATATTATTATTTTATTTTCTTAAATAAAACCGTCTGTGATATAATTGGAAAAAGAGAGATTTTAGTTAGATAAAATATAAAAATTAGGCCCGCAAGGGTTGTCTCAGTTGGTTAAAGAGAGGCCACCTTACCTCTTTGTCACAGGTTCGACTCCCTCGACTCCCATGGGAGGCAGATTTGTGATTATGCCATCTTGGGGCAGAGCCTGTCGCACTTGTGCGGTTTGCCTTGGATCACGTGGTTTGCAGGCTATTGCGTGAGCCCATGGGTTTACCCAGAGCGCACCCGAAGGGTATCGGCTGCGGGTTCCCATGTTAAAAAAAAAATTAGTAACCTGAAAATTAAAAAGATGACATGTTTTAGGTAAAAAAAAGTAATTGATTAGTTTATAGTAATTATAATTTAATTATCTTATTTTATTAAATAAAATTGTACGTAGTGTTTTTATAAAATGAGAAATTAATGTTACCCATTATATAATTAGAATAAAAAATTTAATTAGAAAAAATAGAAAAGATGATATGTTTTAGCTGAAAAGGCAATCAGTTAATTATTAATATTATAATATTATTATTTTATTTTTATTAAATAGAACTGCACGTGATATAATTGGAAAAAGCGAGATTTTAGCTAGAGAAAAGGCTTAAAAAGGTAGCCGCCCATGATATAATTGGAAAAAGAGAGATTTTAGTTAGAGAAAAGAGAAAAGGTAACGTGGTTTGGCTAAAAAATGTAATTGATTAGTTAATAGTAATTATAATATAATTATTTTATTTTATTAAACAAAAACTGTATTGGTTAGTTTATTATTTAGGAGAAGTGTTGGGAAGAGTTGCGTATAATATTTTGAGAAAAAATTATGCTTTGGTTTTTTATAATTAAGTTAAATAATTAAGGGTAATAAAGTCTAATAATTAAATAAGGTAAGTACAGTACTGTACGATTTATGTTTTTAGGTGTTTATAAAAGGTAATATGTTCAACTAAAAGTAAATGTGAAAAAGGCAATCGACTAATTACAATTATTTTATTATATTAATGTGAAAAAGGCAATCGACTAATTATCATTAATTTTGTTATGTTAATCGACTAATTACCATTAATTATAACGTGTTTTAATTCGAAAGGAAATATTAGTGATGGAAAGATATGATACGATTGATGTTTTTAGGTGTTAATAAAAGGTAACATCTTGACTAATTATCATTAATTATATTATGGTATTATTTATTTTAGTTGTATTTATATTTCTTTATAATGAAGGGTAAATAAGTAAATTCACGAAGTACCAAAAAACAGGTACCAAAACTTTCAATGTTTCGGAATTTATATAATAGTATAGATTACTTGGGTAGCAATGATATATTGCTAGAAGCCGCTCATTATTTGTAATTTTATTATTAGATATTAAAATTATTGCCAACGTAATAATAACCTAAAGGGTCACACACAAAGAACGTTTTAAACGGACCTTTATTTAAATTACGAATTTAAATAAATTATAATTATTATTTCAAATTATAGAATTGATTAACTGAGACTTGATTAATTACAATATAATTCGAATTTAATAATAAAATCAAAATCAGATTGGGTCTTAGGATGCCCAAAACGGATTTAGGGTTTTGAGCCCAAACTCTTTCTCTATAAATACATACATTGAGATGTACTGTTTAGGGTAATCTTTTGCAAATTCGATTAGAGAGAGAGAGAGAGAGAGAGATTGAGGGTTGTTTTCGGCTAGTACCGACTCCGGTGATTGTAGAGACAATCGGACGTTCGTGTGGACTGATTAGAGACGCAGATCTTGCATCAAGGGTTGCGTGGTGATTGCATCTAATTAGGACCTCCATCTTTCTGAAATCGTTAAGCTCAGGTATGATCTCGTATCTCCATAATCAGCCACACGAATCCTAGGATTAGGGTTTCGAATTTTTATTGTTTTACCGTTTTCGCTGCGTTTTATGCCACGAAACCCAACCGACGGTTCATCAGTAAGGAAGTTAAACTCGGGTTCCAATTCAGCTCGCACCATTTTCATCTTTTCCTGCAATATGTGAAGGCAAATTGTTATCAGTTTTGTCACAATTATTATCAGTTTTATGTAATGTAAATTATCACAATTGGTATATGCCCTAAAACAACAATTCCAATAATAACAAACACTATAATATTATAAAACTCGAATGCAAACAGGACCATATAATAACAATACCCCTCGAGAATTAAAGAAATACATTATCTAACATCATCCAACATTTTCAACCAACTCGAGAATTAATCTTGTTATTAGGTTTTCAGTACTGTAAAGCAACTAAATGAGCATCTCTTTATACTCTTAATGGTTAATGCTCATCAGTAATCCTTATAAATATAGATAATATTAATTAGTTGGATTTAAATAAAATTACTAAATTTTATCTTGTTATTAAAAATTTGTATTTTGTATTTTGTTAATAGAGAATTACTCTATTGGACATGGAGTGTAGCTATTCATACGTAGTACGCGTTTATTAAACAGCTAACACATAAATCTAAACAGCTAACACATAAATGTAAACATTTTACAATTGCATATCAAACGAAAGCCGATAATTTAATTACATTCCGTAAAACTGATAACAAAGATAATTTACTTCTCCTCATTTACACAAACCTGCAGGTCTTTCACAGCGGGTTCAGTGGGGGTCGTACACCATAGTCAGAAACTCATCATCTGGGATAGGCGGTTCTCCTTTCGCCTCTCTTTCTTCATCTATTTCCTATCAGATGAGAAATAGCCACCAAATCAGATCAGAACAGGGGGAGAATGAAACACACATATTTACGTGACAATAAAAAATGAATATGAAGACTAATTAATCTATTTACTACAGTGAATCATACCTCACGTCACTGATCATATGGTAAATTCTACGAGCAAGCTGGCCATTAATAGACAAAGTTTGAAATTCTGGTCTTCCCCAATACTCGTAGAAAGAATTCCACACACGTTGAGAGAAGTAGTGAAGCTTAATTTACGAAATGTCAATATCTGTTTCAGCATATATCCAGCTTCCAGATAAGTGTTCACCATCTTCACAAGTCGGGCCCTCTTACAACCAATATAATACTTCCAATTTCTTTTTAGATGCGCTCTCACTACTCTATCCCCATCTTCTGGTAAGTAATTCTTGGGATAAGCATAATACTCCTGCCAAATCAGATTGCATAGTATTAAAAGGAAAAAAATATTAACTAATATAACAATATAATGAAGAAAACAAGATACTCTGTATACTGGAAGCAATGCTCTTCTTACTACTTAATTGAAAATGAACGATTACAAAGTGCTTAAAAAGAAAATATTCTAACTAATGATTACATGAAATCAGCACCAAACACCCATGAGATCAGAAACTGAACTCTGACTTATTTCTGTTTCCTTATTACTACTAACAAACTCCTATAATGACTGCAATTCACCTATGACCATATCTGATCCCATAAATCAGATAATCAAATAAATCAACTACCAATCTTTATTTTAAATGTGTTTAGATTAAGCCAACACACTCCCCCTTAATCTAAACATGCTGCACAATCTTCTTGATACCCAACAGTTCTCACATCCGTTCAAATTTGATTGTTGACATATCTTTAGTGAGAATATCTGCGCGCTGATTCTCTGAGCTAACATACTTGATGATAATATCTCCTCGTTCCACACAGTCACGAATGAAATGGAACCGTACATCAATGTGTTTTCTACGTCCATGAAAAACTGGATTCTTTGCCAGGTCTATTGCTGATCTATTATCCACATACAGAGTAACAGGCTTCGTTTCCAAATTTGTGATTTGACTTAGCAATTTCTGAAGCCACAAACCTTGACATGCTGCGGCAGTTGCAGCCATAAACTCGACTTCACATGATGATAAGGCCACACAACGTTGTTTTTGAGACACCCAAGTTATCAAGCTCTCACTTAATTAGAATGCCATTCCCCCAGTACTTCTTCGATCGTCACTGTTTCCTGCGAAATCACTATCAGAAAAACCAGATAGCATGTGGTTACCTGTTCCTTTTGAATAGATTAGACCATAGTCCAACGTTCCTTTGATATAACGAATAATACGCTTAACAGCACCCAATTGTAGGAGAGTAGGTCGTTCCATGAATCGACTTACTATACCAACTGAATACGATATGTCTGGCCTTGTGTGCACCAGATAGCGTAGTCCACCCACTATACTTCCATACTTTGAAGAATCTACTGCTTCTCCCATTTCATCTTTATGTAGCTGTATCTTCGACTCCATATGATATTTGCTTGGATTATAGTCAATCATTCCTGCATTCTCTAATATCTTCTTCACATATGTTGATTGCTTTAACTCAATATAACCCTTCTTCTGATCAACCTCTATGCCAAGATAATATGACAATTTTCCCAAATTGCTCATTTCAAACTCCTTACTCATTTGTTCCTTAAACTTCAGAGTATTTGCAATACTTGAACCTGTGACCAATATGTCATCCACATAGACACCAACAATCAGTGAATCATTCCATTCTCGTTTAGTATATACTGCATGATCATATGGCCACTTCTCGAACCCCAGTTGTTCAAGGAACTTCTTCAGTCGTGCATACCACACACGAGGGGCTTGTCTCAGCCCATACAAAGCTTTCAGCAGCTTGTATACTTTTTCCTCTTGTCCCTTTACTTCATAACCAGCCGGCTGAGATACATAAACTTCCTCTTCAATCTCACCATTAAGAAAATCAGACTTTACGTCTAAGTGATGTACCTCCCAATTATTTGTTGCTGCAAGAGCAAGTAGCAAGCGAACTGTCTCTAATCATGTGACAGGAGCGAATGCTTCTTCAAAATCTATTCCCTATTTTTGTACGTACCCCTTTGCCACAAGTCTCGCTTTATACTTCACTATACCCCTATTCGGATCCTTCTTGATTTTGTACACCCATTTCAACCAAATTGCCTTATGACCTCTTGGCAACTCTGTCAACTTCCACGTATTATTTCTTTCTATTGCCTCAAGTTCTGTATCCATCGCCTACCTCCACTCCTTTTCTTGCACTGCTAACTCGAATGATCTAGGTTCTTCAAAGCTTAACAGTAGCAAATCATCACCTAATTCTATCTCTTCTGTATTATTATAAATATCACTCAGTCGCCTGAATTTCCTAGGTTCACTGCTCATTGTAGTTGACCCCGACCCCTGTTCACTTGTAGACGAGTCATACGCCTCTGACATTGTGCCTCTGTAAGTGGATGCTGGAGTCGATGGTTCACTTGACTCACTTGTTTCACTCCCCGTTTCAGTATCTCCTGTATCTCCCAATTCTTCGACTGTACGCTCATCACCTTCGTGTAACTCAGGAAATATGATCTCATTGTCAACTTGTTGCTTGTCATTTTGTTGTTTCCATACCCAGAATTCATCCTCTTGAAACACAACATCACGACTAACGCAGATGACCCCTTCTTTTGGATCTTATAACCGGCTTGCTTTAGTTTCTGGTTCCTTTTCCAGGTAGATGACTAGTTTACTACGGTTGTCTAGTTTTTTTGTGTGCACCGATGGAATTTTCATATATGCAATACATCCAAATGTTCTTAGATGTTGTAAGTCAGGCTTACACCCCGTCCAAGCTTCATATGGCATTTTTCCCCGTAACACTTGTGTTGGCAAACGGTTAAGCACATAAACTGAGTGCCTTACTGCTTCTCCCCACATAAATGATGGCAGTTTTGCACCTTTCAGGAAGCTTCGTGTCATGGCCACCACCGTTCGATTCCTACGCTCCACCACCCCATTTTGTTGTGGGGTGTAAGGTGCTGTGTAGTGCCTTTGTATACCAGCTTCTTCACAAAATTCTCTAAATTCACTTGAGCAAAATTCTCCACCCCTATCGGTCCTGAACATCTTGATTTTCTGTTTCACTTTATTCTCAACAAGTTGCTTAAATTTTTTAAACACACTGAATGCCTCGCTTTTCAACTTTAACATATATACCCACATCTTTCTACTATAATCATCAACCAATAAAAAGAAGTAGTGATTACCAGCTGGAGTTGGATCTGAAATTGGTCCACAAATGTCTCCGTGTATAAGTTCCAGCACCTCCTTAGCATGAAAATTTGCATGAGAAGGAAATGGTTGCCTTGTTTGCTTTGACATCAGACACCCCTCACACTTCCTAGATGGTTGTTTCAATTTTGGCACACCATATACCATTTGCTCTTTTGATATTAGTTCCATCGCTTGAAAATTGACATGGCCAAGGCGAGCATGCCACAACCATGTTTCCTCCTCTACCTTATTCAGTAAACACCCAGACGTACTCTCCTCGAGACTAATTTTGTAAAGTCTATTCCCAGATTTTTGCACCTTCATTAGTAATCTCTCTTTATCATCATACACCCACAAATAATCACCATTCAGTATTATTCGGTGATGTTCCTCTGATAATTGCCCGAGAGAGATAATATTGTTACACAAGGTGGGAATATAGTATACATCCTTGAGAATTTTCTCTTCACCATTTTTACATCTGAATGAAACAATCCCTTTGCCTTTGATACTCACTGTAGACCCATCCCCGAATTTCACTTTTCCTTTAACTTGCTCATCCAATTCTTTAAATTTCCCCCATGCGCCAGTCATGTGATTGCTTGCGCCATTGTCCAGATACGACACTTGTGACTCCCTCTGAACATCATTCTCTGGTCGTAACTTTGGAATAATAGTTTCCTTTTTCAGCAACATGGTTTCAGCTTTCATCTCTCCAACCTTCTCAGCAATCAACAGTGCTGGCTCATCCTCCTGATACTTGGAGAGGTTCACCTCCTTCTGAGCATCTCTGTCCCTTTGAGGTTTACGACATTCATGTGCAAAATGTCCATATGCCGAGTAGTTGAAACACCTCAATTGGCTTCTTTCTCGTGGTCCACGCATTACACTCTTTCCACGAAACTCACTACCACCTCGAGTTCCTTCTTTAGTGGTCTTCTTTAGCCACTCTTCTCTGGTCAGCAATAATTTCCCATCATCACTTTCTTTCTTTCTCCACTCTTCCTCTGTCAACAGAAGTTTCCCTTGACTCGTTTCAACTTGTCCATGAATTCTCTCTTCATGTGCCTTCAACGAACCAATGACTTCTTCCATAGACATCTCCTCGAGATTTCCAAATTGTTCAATGGCAGATGCAATTTGCAGAAACCTTGAGGGAACAACCCTGAGTAGTTTTTTCACCACATATGCTTCCTCCAAATTCTCTCCAAGAGCTCTGATGTTTGTGACCAAACCATTCAATTTCATATAGAAATCGTCCAATGATTCTGTTTCTCCCATATTCAGTGCCTCGAATTCACCCTTCAGAGTTTGTGCTTTTGCTTTCTTCACTTTGTCCGTGCCCAGGCTCATTGTCTTAATGGCACCCCATGCTTCTTTCGAAGTTTTCTTTTCTGCAATGGACAACAAGATGTCCTCAGGGATCCCTTGATAAATAACTGCCAACGCTCGTTTGTCGATCTTGTCTTCAGTCACAGCCTTCGGATCTTTGGATTCTATGGCTTCCCAAACACCAAGTGCCTGCAGATACACCTTCATTCTGAGTGCCTACACCGTATAGTTCGACCTCGTAAGTGTTGGATAACTCAGATTGAATGAGTTCTCCTTTGCCTTGCCATTTTCCATTTCGTAATAACTGTGTTTGAAGATTTAAAATTGTTTTGATGTGGCTCTGATACCACGTATAACAATAAAATGAAGAAAACAAGAAACTCTGTATACTGGAAGCAATGCTCTTCTTACTACTTAATTGAAAATGAACGATTACAAAGTGCTTAAAAAGAAAATATTCTAACTAATGATTTCATGAAATCAACACCAAACACCCATGAGATCAGAAATTGAACTCTGACTTATTTCTGTTTCCTTATTACTACTAACAAACTCCTATAATGACTGCAATTCACCTATGACCATATCTGATCCCATAAATCAGATAATCAAATAAATCAACTACCAATCTTTATTTTAAATGTGTTTAGATTAAGCCAACAACTAAACCAGATTGCCAATCCAGATAGCATAATTCACACAAGGTATTAGACTGAAAGAAAAAAAAAACCCAAGTATTTACTTACTTTAAAACATTTGACACAAGTGTTGTAGAAAGCTTCACGCTTAGCTCCCTTTGTATAGATCGTATCTTCGTTCCATTTCATACGAACAATGTAACAGAGTCTGGTCGAATTTACATTTCCACTGCTCATAGTCGATTTTAGCACGGCTGCATTCCACTAGAAACGGTTGAAAATAGCACGGATAAATACAATGCCAGTTGGTCAAATTTAACTTTCGACGGATGATGGTCGAATTTAGCCTTACCGGTGAATTCGACTAAAAACCGTTGAATTAATAAATTTAACCAATTTATGTTGAATTTATCACCAAAATTTATGATTTTCATTATAATTTTTAAGAAATAAATGTTATAAATATTTCCTAAAAATTATATGCTCTTCCATTATTAAAAAGTCTATATCTTGCATTGCTTAAAACCAATTTTAAATCAACTAAAAGCTCTAACCCTAATCCATTATCCAAACCCTAAACCATAACCCCTAAACTTTATATACCTTATCACAATATTTCGTTCTTGTAGCGACTTAAGAATAATTTTTTTATTTACGTAGTATTATTTTCATAAAAATTTGCATCAAATAAAACATGCATTCTCGCAACTTGAATATTTTTTTGTATTTTTTCAAGCTAAATAAATGCTTGTTTCATTTTTTTGAAAGTATTTAATGAATGAAAATTCAACATTCTCTAATCATAAATATAAATATTTTGTACAACAAAATTTGTATATGTGATGAATGTTATCCTTATATTTATATATTTTTTCTTATAATCATAAGTACAAAGATCTAAATATTTTAAAAAATATTTTTGAAATTTTAAAAATATAATTTCAACCGAATTCGATTATTATCTAAATTCAACTGAATTTAGGTGAAAATGTTTTTGAATATTTTGGGAAAGAAATTGGCGCTCAATTTCCCGCTCTAGGTTTCCCGCTCATTTTTCAGACCAACCAATTTCGGTCGAATTTAGCCGTGTGGGGGGAAGAAATAGGTGGAACATTTCTCGCGTGGTTTTACCGGCGGCTAAATTCGTCCGGCATCGATTTTTGGTCGAAATAGTTACTAAATTCGACCGGACAATTTCGACTGCTCAGTACTTCGATTGATAACGGTCGAATTTAGCCACTGATACTAAATTCGACCGTAATCAATTGAATTAAGCCACGGTCGAATTTAAACGGTTGAATTTAACCATGCTGTGTCGTAGTGGCTGACAGAAAGCTAGGCATGGCAACCCAATTTCCTTTTCATTCATTTTTTCTCCTTCTTTTTTAAAAACAAAAAAGGGCTTCAGTTTTCTTTCACCCTGGGCGAGGATGAAGGTCGCCCAGGAAACCTCCTACTATGCAGTCGTCAAATTCAATATTGTTAAATCATCAAATTGGAGACACAGCTCCACAAATTCAATATTCAATATCTAATAAGGTACTAAAAATTTAATCAATAGTCCGATAAGTCTTTTCCTAAAATAGAACCTGAAATTTCATATTAAAACAATGAACTACGAAGCACAACAAGTAACTATCGCCCAACGGCTCAAAAATAATATTTTTAAAAGTGAACTAATTTCTCGTCCAAAACTATATATATATGGGCATGGAGTTTCTAAAGCACACTATAGAGAAGTTCTCTATTAGTGCATCTTAAATCTTGTATTTTATTATTATCTTTGATAATCCAACCGTACAGATGAAAAGTTTATGTCGTAATAACATTGTATACAAATTTTTATTATATTTGAAATAGTGGAGCATCATTTTTATAATAATACTATTTTCTATATGTATTCAACGACACAGATTTATCATAATCTTATTCCTATAAATTTATTGTTCTAAATAATTAAATTACATGAAAATTTGTACATTCACATATTTTTGTATGAATTTAACATCCGTACGGTTGGATTGTTCAAATAATAATTATTTTATCATATTTTAAGCCGCACTGACAGAGAACTTCTCTATTGTGTCCTTTAGATACTCTTTTCCCTATACATACATATATATATATATATATATATATATATATATATATATATATATATATATATATATATATATATATATATATATATATATATATATATATATATATATATATAGAGTCCTGTTCTACTAGAAACAAATTAGAATAGAAACCTAGAAACTAAGCCCAATCCACAAAAATACATTATTCTAGCCCAACTAAAAATACACGCACAGACCACTACACCACAATTGCCACCACCCACCACATCACCATCACGGCTGCCACCACACCCCCACCACCGCTGCCACCCACACACTACCATCACCACCACAGATCGAAGCTCGTCGTTCATTGTTCATCACTAAAACTTATCGTCGTCGATGATTATTGTTCATCACTAGCTAATTTGTTCATCAAAGATCTGTTCATTTAATATATTAAATTATATTAAGAAATCACTAAATCATATTACAGAAATCACTAATTTGTATTGTAGAAATCACTAACTAGTATGGTAGAAATCACTAATCTATATAGCTTTAATCACTGATACCGTACCTACCCCATCCCCACCTTCACTTGTCATCACCACCACCACCTGTCATCGCTGCAATCGACCACCACACCACCTGTCAACGCCACCACCACCTGCCATTGCTACCATCGACCACCACCATGATTGTTCAGATACATACACACATACATCGTTACATACACACAAATACACAAACTCGGATCTGAAAGTCATCACCGGAATGTTCTGAATCAGTAGATGAAGATAGGATTACGATCTGAAGTTAGAAATCACTAAATTATACTTGTAGTAGCACAATTAATGATCGGGAGGAAGCAGATCTGGAATCGGAATCGAAAATCGATGGTGAAATTGAAGCCCCTGCGGGGCCTGTGGCCGGAAAAGAAGATGGCGGTGGTGGTGCGTCGGTGGAGGTGGTGGTGGTGGAGGTGGAGGTGCGTCGGTGGTGATGGGGGTGGGGGTGGGGGTGGGGGTGGGGGTGGGGTGGAGGTGGCAGGTCAGGTGGGGGTGGGGGTGGGTGATGTATAGGAGTGGAGATAGTTAATATGTTGTGGAGATAGTAATTGAAGATAATAAAATATGGTGTGGAGATAGTAAAGTAGGGTGTGCAGATAATGGTTTCTAGTTTCTATTTTAAAAGTGGTTTCTATTTGACCACTAGCCTATATATATATATATATATATATGTATGTATATAGGGTCGCGTTCCACTAGAAACCATCATAAAACTAAAAACTAGAAACCAACGACAACTTAGGCGGGCACATGTAACCACACGCTGTTCAGGCTTTAACCCCGTCTTTTTATCACGTGAGTTCTATTTATTTATCCATCCCACCACCTGACATATTAGGTACACACATGTATGTATAGTTTCATCATATTCATTAATCATTACTAATGTCTTCACTCTTCACTCTTCAGTAAGTAAATCATAATTTCTTAATCACAGTATCTTCCTCCCCTCTCCTTTATCTTATCTCCCATTCTCTCTTTAAACACAATCACTCCAACTACCCAGATCTATCATGTACCCACCCCTAACCCTGTACAAATCATCAGTTATAAATCAGAATAACTATTTATACTTATAAAAATTATCAACATTTTAGTGATTTTCGTAACTATAAATAGTTAATTTTGTAAGTGTGACTAGTGATTTCTTTAGGTGTAATTAGTAATTTCTTAGCAAATTTGAAGCTTCACCACCAGCACCAGCACCAGCACCAGCACCACTTACATCTACTCCGACATCGTTACCACTACCACCACCACCACCTACATATTCAATGAGTCCACCACCTAATTTCTACTTTCACCGAACACCATTAAATCCGAAAACAAATCATCAATTCATATCACCCCACCGCACCCCACCACCACCAGTTCAGAATCGGAATTATAATAACACCGTAATTAACAGATCGGAGACACTGAGAGCTTGCCGGAAAAAATAGTAGTCGCTGATAATGATGGTAGTCGAAGAAGAAGCGTAGTTAGTTAGTTAGTGGGGTGGAGTTTGTATTTGTATAGATGGCATGTGGGTGATGTTAACAGATGAGTGATAAGAGCGTTGATTTAAAGAGAGAGAGGATGAGTGGTCCAGATTTAAGTTAGTATAAAATAATAGACGGTTTTATTGGTTTCTAGTTTCTAGATTAAAATTGGTTTTTATTTGATATGCAAATGCTCAAATGAGAACCACTTTTAAAATGAGAACTTAGTCCCCAAAGCATATCACCAAAATCCAGCAGAATCACTAAAATTAAAAAAAAAAAAAAACAAGTCAGTGCTTACATCAGCATGATGATGTCACTGCTGACATGGTAGAAATTTTCCCGCCAAAAAAATTTAAAAAACAATTTTGGGCACGTTTTTCCTACCAAAAAATGGTGATTTTGCAGGTTTCCCCGCTAAAAATGTTGATTTGACAAAATTTCCTGCCAAAATTTTGGTGATTTGGCAAAATTTCCCGCCAAAAAATGGTGATTTTGAAAAAAGAAGTCGCCAAAATTTTTTCCCCCGCCAAAAAAAAAAAATTCCAGAAAAACTTTTTGTGGGCCCTACTGCAACGTCATCATGCTGGTGTCAGCAGTGATGTCATGCTAACGTCAGTTGTGACGTGCGCTGGAAAATAATATTTTTTTGTGATTTGGTGATTCTGCTAGATTTTGGTGATTTGCTTTAGGGACTAAGTTCTCATTCTAAGAGGTTTTCACTAAAGTAGCTCTATATATATATATATATATATATATATATATATATATATATATTATAATTTTGTAATTAAAAATATTATAAATGATAAGATCTCAATTTATCTAATATTTTTATAGTTATTTTGTAATTTTGCATACCATTTTTTATATTATATATTGAATTATTTTTTTAACTCAATTTTGAAATTTTCCAAATATTTCAGTTGATGTTAAATATGATAAAACGACTTTAATGACTCGTGTATGTATATGAAATATAAAATTAATTTTTTTTTTGATTTTATCATATATTGATCTAAGTATATGTTATAATTCAACCATTATATTTTATATTGATCAATTTGTCATATTATATAAAAATTGATATGTACCATAATTTATATTCTGAGTTATAGTCTAATTGATCATTACAAATAAATATTGTAGTTTTGTAATATTTAAGATTTAAAAATTTATCTATTTTTTGATTTAATTTGAATGTTAATTATATTATTTTATATATCTTTTATATATCTCATGTAAGTTCCGTGACTAATTCAGAAATTTTTAATTCGCCTGCGGGGCTAGTAAAATTTAAAATTATTTGTATGTATTCCAGGAAAAGTTCCATGAGATATATCTTATTGTCCTTTTTCTCTTTTTAGAGTTCTCATCTTTTTAATTTCAATTATTTTTCGTGTATGCTTAAATATTTATGTTTTTGGACCAGTCATATATTTAAATCGTTGAAAGTCTAAAGTTGGTCGACCAAAATCCCCTAATATAACTCACATTTTTTAATTTTTATATACCCAAAACTAATGTGATATAATTGTTAATTATGAATAATTTGATAACTAAAATTTACAAATTTCATAAAATCAAATCTTATTTTTTATTGCAAGAATTTAATATCTACATGGAAACGCATGTAAATAAATCTTTTTTTATACTCGCTTACATTATGCACTATCTAAAATTTTATTTTTATATCAATTATCTAAAATTTCAAAAGAGCATTGTAGAGTATACTCAATCGATTAGAATATTTTTGTAATTCTATCTAATGAATATTCTAGAAATAATATAAATCGTATTTTATTTACTCAAAAAAAAAGGTGATGAGACAAGAAGAGAAGATGTGGTTTATATAATAGGATTTTTAAATAAAACTCAAAATTAAATGTAGCACAGTTGGTTATGTCTTGAGCTTGATAGAAGAAGGTCAATGGTTTGAATCCCAACACTAACATAATTTTATTATTTTTTACATAATTATTAAAGGAAGGTATTTTGTAATTTTTGAAAATATAGGGGTAAAATCGTAATTTCACAGTCATTAAAATGTCAATCTTTGTCCTCGTGTTGAAATTATATATAAATAATAGATAGATATACTAATTAACAAAATAATTTTTATATATTCAATTGAAAAAAAATGCAAGTCTGTACTATTATATAAATTCCGGAACATTAAAAGTTTTGGTACCTATTTTTTTGGTACCAGTTTTTTGGTACTTCGTGAATTTACTTATTTACCCTTTATTAAAAAGAAAAATAAATATATGATATTTATACTTTTAAAACACCTATAATAAATAATAACAAAATATAATTAATGATAAGTAGTCGCTTGCCTTTTTTCACATTTACTTTTAATTTAAGATATTACCTTTTTATAAACACCTAAAAACATCATTGTATCTTCCAATCATTAATTTTTCTTTTCGAATTAAAACACGTTACCTTTTTAATTTAAAACTAATCTTCATTAATATTTTACTATTTTATTAAATTCCGGAACATTAAAAGTTTTGGTACCAGTTTTTTGGTACTTCGTGAATTTACTTATTTACCCTTTATTAAAAAGAAAAATAAATATATGATATTTATACTTTTAAAACACCTATAATAAATAATAACATAATATAATTAATGGTAAGCAGTCGCTTGCCTTTTTTCACATTTACTTTTAATTGAAGATATTACCTTTTTATAAACACCTAAAAACATCAATGTATTTTCCAATCATTAATATTTCCTTTTGAATTAAAACACGTTACCTTTTTAATTTAAAACTAATCTTCATTAATATTTTACTATTATATAAATTCCGGAACATTAAAAGTTTTGGTACCAGTTTTTTGGTACTTCGTGAATTTACTTATTTACCCTTTATTAAAAAGAAAAATAAATATATGATATTTATACTTTTAAAACACCTATAATAAATAATAACATAATATAATTAATGGTAAGCAGTCGCTTGCCTTTTTTCACATTTACTTTTAATTGAAGATATTACCTTTTTATAAACACCTAAAAACATCAATGTATTTTCCAATCATTAATATTTCCTTTCGAATTAAAACACGTTACCTTTTTAATTTAAAACTAATCTTCATTAATATTTTACTATCTATTCTATTATATTAAAGCCGAAACATTAAAAGTTTGGTTGGTTGGTACCTATTGAATTTACCTAATTACCCTTACTTAACTATTAACTAAATACATAATTTCCTTTTTCATATTAAACATATTACCTTTTCTATTTGTCACTAACTAATTAATTTCCCTTTTCAGGTAAAGCACAATATCTTTATTATTTTATCTAACTAAAATTTCTCCTTTCTTATAAACACTACAAGCAATTTTGAAAATAACATAATTATATTATAATTACTATTAACCAATCAATTACCTTTTTTAGCCAAAACATGTTACCTTTTCTCTATTCTATAACTAAAATATCTCTTTAACTAAAATATTTTCTTTTACAAATATATCACGGGGTTCTATTTAATAAATAATAATATTATAATACTAATAATTATCAATTACCCTTTTCAACTAAAACATATCATCTTTTCCCTATTTTATAATTCAAATTCCTTTTTTCTAGAAATATCACGGGCAACATTAATTTCTCAATATCTAAAAACACTACAAACAATTTAATTTAGTGAAATAACATAAATTAAATTATAATTACTATAAACTAATTAATTACCTTTTCCACCTAAAACATGTTTTCTTTTTAATTTTCTCTAACTAACACCTCACTTTTTTCAGTTAAATCACGGCATTCTAAATTATAATTTTATAAGTACTTATAATTAAACGATTACCTTTTTGAATACCTTTTTCACCTAAAACGTATCATATTTTCCATATTTTATAATTCAAATTCCTTTTTTCTAGAAATATCATGGGCAACATTAATTTCTCACAATCTAAAGACATTACGAACAATTTAATTTAGTGAAATAACATAAATTAAATTATAATTATTATAAACTAATCAATTACCTTTTTCACCTAAAACATGTCATCTTTTTAATTTTCACATTACATTTTCTATTTTCTCTAAATAAAATCAATCTTTTTTCAATTATATCACGGACGGTTCTATTTAATAAAATAAAATAACAATATTATAATGTTAATAATTAACCGATTAAGTTTAAGCTAAAATTTATCATCTTTTCTATATTTTCTAACTAAAATATCTCTATTCTTTAAAATATCACGGGCAACACTAATTTTTCCTTTTCTTAAAACTTTACGAGCAATTTTATTTATAAAAATAACATAATTGAATTATAATTACTATAAACTAATCAATTACCTTTTTCACCTAAAACATGTTTCCTTTTTAATTTTCTATAACTAACACCTCACTTTTTTCAGTTAAATCACAGCATTCTATTTAATAAAATAAAATTATAATTTCTATTATATTTTGTTAGTGATTAGAAGATATAGTGTAATATTTTTGGGTATATATTAATTGTTGCAAGATTATGTTTTAAATTAAAAGTCAAAGTGTTTAAATTAGGAGATTAAATTAATTTACTAAAATTTCAAGGTTTGAATTCCATCAACTACATATTTATTTTAAAATTTTATAATATAAGTTTTAAGCTATGCATATCATTAATTAATTTTTTATTAAATAATTTAAGTTAAAATTAAAATAAAATATTAATTATTATTATTTAAAAATGTAATGGTAACATAAAATAAAATTTATTGTATATCAAAAGAAATCCGTGCATCGCACGGGTTATAATCTAGTTTTATTAAATTCCGGAACATTAAAAGTTTTGGTACCAGTTTTTTGGTACTTCGTGAATTTACTTATTTACCCTTTATTAAAAAGAAAAATAAATATATGATATTTATACTTTTAAAACACCTATAATAAATAATAACATAATATAATTAATGGTAAGCAGTCGCTTGCCTTTTTTCACATTTACTTTTAATTGAAGATATTACCTTTTTATAAACACCTAAAAACATCAATGTATTTTCCAATCATTAATATTTCCTTTTGAATTAAAACACGTTACCTTTTTAATTTAAAACTAATCTTCATTAATATTTTACTATTATATAAATTCCGGAACATTAAAAATTTTGGTACCTGTTTTTTGGTACTTCGTGAATTTACTTATTTACCCTTTATTAAAAAGAAAAATAAATATATGATATTTATACTTTTAAAACACCTATAATAAATAATAACATAATATAATTAATGGTAAGCAGTCGCTTGCCTTTTTCACATTTACTTTTAATTGAAGATATTACCTTTTTATAAACACCTAAAAACATCAATGTATTTTCCAATCATTAATATTTCCTTTCGAATTAAAACACGTTACCTTTTTAATTTAAAACTAATCTTCATTAATATTTTACTATTATATAAATTCCGGAACATTAAAAATTTTGGTACCTGTTTTTTGGTACTTCGTGAATTTACTTATTTACCTTTTATTAAAAAGAAAAATAAATATATGATATTTATACTTTTAAAATACCTACGATAAATAATAACATAATATAATTAATGGTAAGTAGTCGCTTGCCTTTTTTCACATTTACTTTTAATTGAATATATTACTTTTTTATAAACACATAAAAACATCAATGTATCTTCCAATCATTAATATTTTCTTTCGAATTAAAACACGTTACCTTTTTTAATTTAAAACTAATTTTACAATCATTAATATATACCCGAAAATATCACACCATATTTTTCAATTGTTAATAAAATATATTAAAAATCTGCATACGTTGTTTATAATAAAGAAACATTAGTATAATCCGTAAATATGAGTATATTAAAATTATATTAAATTATAATTAATTAATAATTATATAATACCCGAAACATTAAAAATTTTGGTACCTATTTTTTGGTATATGTTTTTTGGTATTTCGTGAATTTACTTATTTACCCTTCATTATAAAGAAAAATATATATAAAATCTATACTATTAAAACACCCAAAATAAATAATAACATAATACAATTAAAGGTAATTAGTCGATTGTCTTTTTCACATTTACTTTTAGTTGAAGATATTACCTTTTATAAACACCTAAAAACCTCAATCATATCATATTTTCCAATCAATTCATATCTAGCAATAATTAATATATACCCAAAAATATCACACCATATCATATAATCAGTAACAAAATATAATAGAAATTCATATTACGAATAATGACCATTAAATTTTTAGTAAAAAATCAGAATCATTAGATCTAATTATTAAATATATTATATGATTAAATTAATTTATTAAAATTTCAAGTTTCAAATTTTATCAACGACATATTTATTTTAAATTAATAATATAAGTTTTAAACCATGAATATCATTAATTAAATTTATATTAAATTATTAATATTAAAATTAAAATAAAATATTTTAAATAATGATTATATAAAAATATAATTATAACATAAAATAAAATTTATTACATATCAACAAAATTTATAAAGATGATTGAATAGATGGTTACATATAAAATTACGATAACTGAAAAACGGAGTTATACAAATATATTAGACCAACATTTTATTGTACTAAAGAGTTAAAATAAAATAAATTAGGATCAGAGGAGAATATGTGGCATATCTTATAAAATTTTGAAAGTAATATCAAAATGAAATGTTGCATAGTGGTTAAGTCATTAAATTTATTAGAAGAGGTTAGAGGTTCGATCCTCAATAAATATAGAAAATTACATATTTTTTGCATAAATTATAAAAGGATAGCATTTTTGCAATTTTGTGAGATGCAAGGATGAAACAGTAAATTCACAGCCATTTTTTTTAAGCCTAAATTTTTTCAAGACTTTCATATGATTTTTGCATGCGAGTTCGGGTAATTAGGGCCGCACAAATATTCAAAACTTGATCGGATCGACCTGGATTGGACCGATCTGAATCGGATCGAATAACGAATTTTCCAATTTATTGGATCGAGAACCGAACCTGTTATAATCGGTTTTGGGATCAGAGCAGATCGAAAAAACCCGGACCGGCATGAATCGGTTATTTATATAAAAGTAATTTTTTAAAATTTAATATTTATTTTTTTAAAAGTTTAAATACATAAAATAAATAAGTTACTTTGCAAGTTAATATAAGTTCAATTAAAAATGATATCTATATCTAATTTTTGGTGACGTAAACGTAATTTAATGTGAGTTTCAAGTATTTATCGTATATAGTATAACATTTAATCATTTAGATCGTCATGTTGATCACTACTCTTTCATGAGTTTATTTTCTACAAATTTGGTTTGTTAAATTATGACGTATTCAAATATTTAATCTCTATATTAGATATTTTAAGAAATAAAGTAATATAAAAATAGCTATATACATAAAATCACTATATTCTATATTTTATTTCAATTTCAATTACGTATACGTAGTTTCATAAATTACACTTTGCATCCCCTAATTTTAAATCACAGGTCAAATCACAATTCGTTATACTTTTTCTATCTAAAATAATTTTACCATGATTATATAATTTATATTTTAAATGGTACAAATATGTTTTAATGATTTCATACGTATCATATATCATAGTAGTCAAAACTTTATTTAATGGAAACAGTTTAGTTCAATTTTTTACAAATATATTATAATTGATTAATGGTCAAAAAATAATATTAAATTATAATTTAAAATTTTTTAAAGTGTAATTAGTTACATGTTTAAAATATATAATTTATATCACCATTGCAAAAATTTTATATTGGATTTGTTAATATATTTGTTAAAAACAATATTATTTTTGATAGAAAACGTATAATGAATTGTGATTTGACTTATGATTTAAAGTTTGGGGATGCAAATTATAATTAAAGAAATTAGATATACATAATTGAACTTAAAATAAAGGTGGGGATGCAAAATACAATTAATTCTTTAAACGTGCACAACTTAAGTATCAACCATTAATAGAATCAATTGATTGATTGGTGGTTCTAACTTCTAATTAACAAGATGTTTGGACCACTTCCACAGATAATTTATACTGCTGATAATATGGAGTATCATTTATGCAGAAATTAACAAATTTCAAAGATTGTTAGGAGGGTGAAGTTAGTGAATACCCATTTTTTAAACTATCATAACGAAAATACCAATTAGCGGAGTTGGGTACGTGTTGAAAATACCAGATTCATGACGCATTTTCCAGTCGGGTATTAGCTATCATGCATAAGCCAACTGGGTAATGAGTCAATACGCAAATTCCAATCGGGTATTGTGGAAAACTTTTATTTTAAAAAAATGATACACAAGTTAACATTGGGTCATTAGAATACTTTATTCTAAATAAAGGATACGCATAGATAGTTTGGGTAAATGGGGTAAAGCTACAAATTAACAGATAAGTTAAAAACCTCAAATATTAATTGTTGAAAACCCGAAGGAATATAGATAAAATTTAAAATTTTAATTAAAAAATTGAATCTGGCGACCTGATTTTTAAACGCTACGCGTTTAAAAATCAGGATAAATTAGGGTTTTGGGTCTAGGCCATAAACCCTAAACCCTAAGTTCGTATACGGTTTATTCGTTGTTCCGAATATTTTTAAATCCAAAATGAAATTGTTGAAACCCCGAGAAAATACAAATAAATTAAATAATATTCTACAATTTTTACGTGAAGAATACACATTTATTTTTTGGGTAACAGACTAACACGCATTAGCCAAAACAAAAAAAGTAAAAAAAAATTAAAAATCAAAAATCAAAACATGATGTTTGTAAATACCAGAGTTGATGTATAAGGATGACATGTTAATTTGTTAGTGGTGGGTCCTGTAATGTAAAAAATATATACTCCTATATAAAAAATTTGACAAATGGGTCATGTCCTGGACTATCAGGAGTACAAGCAGAGAAGAGTAATGAATATGAAGTATACGCATTATGATAATGTGTATAATGTAATATAATGTGTATAATGTAATACGCATAAGCAGGATGTGTGTCTTGAAGACGTATTTGTCAGCTGTGTAACAAAAACGATAGTTTTATCACCCCTACCCTAGAATTGTTATTTTTGTGTTTTTTTTCAAAAAAAAAAAGTTATTTTTAACATTTTTTTCTTATTAGGACCGACAAATTTTGTTATCTTACAAAGTATTTTAATTCGAACAAAATTTCAACCAATTTGTTTATCGATTAAATATCACTCTCAAATAATATAGAGTTAAAATGCGAGTTAATTATACTTTGCATCCCCCAATTTTATTTCAATTTCAATTATGTATACGTAATTTCATAAATTGTACTTTGCATCCTCTGATTTTAAATTATAGGTCGAATCACAATCCCTTATACATTTTCTATCAAAATTAATATTATTATTAATGATTGTATTGACAAATGGGATATAAAATTGTGCCATGATTATATAATTTATATTTTAAGATGGTACAAATATATTTTAATGATTTTATATGTACCATATATATCATAATAGTCACAACTTTATTTAATGGAAACATATTAGTTCAATTTTTTACAAATATATTATAATTGATTAATGGTCAAAAAATAATATTGAATTATGAATATAAAAATTTTAAAAGTGTAAAATTAGTTACGTGTTTAAAATCTATATTTTATATCATTATTGCAATAATTTTATACCGCATTTGTCAATATATTCGTTAAAGGCAATATTATTTTTGATATAAAACGTATAAAAGGTTATGATTTGACTTATGATATAAAGTTTGGAAATGCAAAGTGCAATTGATGAAACTATGTATGCATAATTGAATTTGGAGTAAAGCTTAAATGCAAATAACATATTTTAGGGATGGCTAACTGTGCCCTAAGGCAGAGGATAAGCTACAATTAATACCTTAATATACGTGTTCACAGCTTTTTTTTTTTACTTGATCATCAATGCATTACTTAACTTCATTAATTATTTCAGTAATTAGTAATTAAAGGTAGTATTAAATTTTTTAAAAAATATACATGTCAACTAATTTAAAATATTAATTCTTTTAATTAAATCTTAAAAGTATGAACTTCATCATTTTTTTCTAGTTGTAATTTTAATTTTCAAAGAAACTTTTCAATAAAAACAAAATCAGTAAAGCATTAATTATAAATATAATGGTAAAATTTGTTCAAGGTATAATAATTATTTTTGAACATATATCTAATATAACAAAATAATTGTTATATTCTTTTTAATACAAATAGCAATTTTAAATAAAATTTATTTATTACAAAATTAAATGGTAGCAATTATAAAATTAGAAAAATAATTATAAGCGTTTGGATCCAAGGAAACGAAAAAATTACAAAAAGCTTAAGTATTTAATATGATTTAATATGAGTTCAATAATGCACAATAACTATGTAAACATTATAAGCAAATACATGTATTAAATGCTAGACAATAAAAAAAACTCTCCAAAAATATTTTCAAAATGATATGACATGTCAAAATGGAAAATTTTAATTGGGAATTTATATGAATGCATGCAAGGTCCATGACATTAATTATTAATTATTTAATAAGCCAATGATAATAAGACACATATCATTTTAAACATTTTTTGGAACTTTTATTTAATTCCCTAACAATTTTCTAACTACCCGTGCCCTCAAGGCACAGTTTAGTCATCATGTTAAAATAATTCAGACCTTTGAATTGTGTGTTTATTTTTCTCTAAACGCGCACAACCATTAATAGAATGAATTGATTGATTGGTGGTTCTAACAAGATGTTTGAACCACTTCCACAAATAATTTGTGATGATATATCATTTATATATATGCAGAAATTAATAAATTTCAAAGATTGTTAGGATCGACAAATTTTGTTATTTTGCTAAGTATTTTAATTTGAACAAAATTTCAACCAATTTGTATATCGATTAAAAATCACTCTCAAATAATATAGAATTAAAATACGAGTTAATAGTATTTTGCATCCCCAATTTTATTCCATTTTCAATTATATATACGTAGTTTTATAAATTGCACTTTGCATCCCCTAATTTTAAATTCCTTGTACGTTTTCTATCAAATATAAATATAATGTTATTTTTAATGATTGTCTTAACAAATGGGTTATAGATTTGTGCCATGATTATATAATTTATATTTTAAGATGGCAAAAATATATTTTAATAATTTTATTCGTATCATATATCATAATAGTCACAACTTTATTTAATGTAAACATATTAGTTCAATTTCTTACAAATATATTATAATTGATTAATGGTCAAAAAATAATATTGAATTATAATTTTAAAATTTTAAAAGTGTAAAATTAGTTAAATGTTTAAAATCTATAATTTATATTATCATTGCAACAATTTTATATCACATTTGTCAATGTATTTGTTAAAAGTAATATTATTTTTGATAGAAAATGTATAAAGAATTGTGATTTAACTTATGATTTAAAGATTTGGAAGCAAAATGCAATTTATGTATCCTAACTTCTTAAGAACTAAATAATAGTATTTCTAATATATATAAAAAACTAAATAATAGTATTTCAAGGACTCCAACTTAAACTAAAATATCAAGTACTCATTGCTCGTAATGTTTTCCAGTTGTGGGTACTCAATCAACGATTTTTACTAGGCAATAAAAATCCGAAATCGGTTCAATTCAATTTTATTTTTAAAAGTCTAATATGCGATCGATATTTTAAATACTCAGTATCCGAATACGGGATAAGTACTCGATTAAAGTTTGAATCAGTTCATTTTCAATTTCGGAGAACTCATCCTGAATAGAATACTAGACCGAGTCAATCATTTTTACAACACTCTGCTTTTATTACCAGCATATTTCGACGACTTGAACCACTATCATGAAACAAAACTATCTAGAATAACATCTGATCCTACAAGAGATAAGGGCAAAAGTGACGGAGAATTAGCAAAAATCTGTCGTAAAGTCAATTAACGACGGAAAATAAGGCTTTCGTCGCAATGTATTTTACGACACCATATTTTGGTTGCAAATTTAATATCTTATTAATTTATCTCTTGCCTTGACATCAATTTCGATATATATTTTCCCTCCCTTTCGAATTTGCGACGGAAACTTGGAAAATTCGTCGTATAGTACTTTGTGACTGAATAATCCGTCGTAAGATGGACACGTTGCGACGGAATTTTAAATCTTCCGTCGTAAAATTCATCTTACGACGGATTTGTTAATTCCGTCATAAGAAGTAGCACTTCTCCTACGTTTTTATTAAAATCTTGTACAACGCAACCTTTTTTATTTTTTGATTATTTTTTCCCAACACTAAAATGAGTGTTTATTAAATTTTATATGGTTCGATCGTCGAAGAAATCATTTTAAAAAATTATTCAGTACATCTGGATAATGCCTCGTTATAGGAAGCAACACTTTTGCTACGTTTTTGTTAAAATCTCGTACAACCCGACCTTTTTATTTTTTGATCAACACTAAAATGAGTGTTTATTAACTTTCGTACGGTTCGATCGTCGAAGAAATCATTTAAAAAAATTATTCAGTGCATCTGGATCGTGCCTCGTTATAGGAAGCAACACTTTTGCTACGTTTTTGTTAAAATCTCGTATAACCCGACCTTTTTATTTTTTGATTATTTTTTTCCCAACACTAAAATGAGTGTTTATTAACTTTCGTACGGTTCGATCGTCGAAGAAATCATTTAAAAAAATTATTCAGTGCATCTGGATCGTGCCCCCTTACTGGAAGCAGCACTTTTACGTTTTTGTTAAAATCTCGTACAACCCGACCTTTTTATTTTTTGATTATTTTTTCCCAACACTAAAATGAGTGTTTATTAACTTTTGTACGGTTCGATCGTCGAAGAAACCATTTAAAAAAATTAATCAGTGCATCTGGATCGTGCCCCCTTACAGGAAGCAGCACTTTTGCTACGTTTTTGTTAAAATCTCGTACAACCCGACCTTTTAATTTTTTGATTATTTTTTTCCCAACACTAAAATGAGTGTTTATTAACATTCGTACGGTTCGATCGTCGAAAAAATCATTTAAAAAAAATTATTCAGTGCATCTGGATCGTGTCCATATGGTTGGTTCGTCTATAAATATTTTTAAAAAAATAGAAACAACAATCTTGGACAAAGTACTAGTTAGTAGTACTAGTCAAATCAATAGTTGACTACTAATTTCACTATCCAAATTAATTTTTTATTTTTTAAAATTTTGGAAATATCGCTAAATTAGATATTTATTGACGTCCAAAACATAAGCCAAAAGATGGAATGGTTTTGATCCAAGGTGTATCGTATTTATTTGGATAAATATCTTTATTTAATTACAAATAAATACTTCCACATGCTAGAAAAACATGAAACTAGGAATTAGTCTTTTAAATGATATTTTCCATGCATGATTAAATTTCCGTAATTTATTGATAACTTTTTTGCCGGAGTCGAATTGAGCCGAAAATCCCGAAATTGAAAAATCCAACGGTTAACCAAAGTTCAACGAAATTTGACCAAATTTTGAGGGAATAATTTTCTTAATATTCCAAAATGCTGGGCAAAATTTCATAAAATTTAGAGCATTTTTTATTTTATGGGTATTTATTTAATATATTAAGTACTCTCTTTTTTTGTTGCTAAAAGGGAAAATTGAAACACTCTCTTGAAAACATGTGGCAAGGTGTTATTGGTTGACACCATAGCACATGGATTGTCATCTCTTAAGTTATTTATAGCCCTTGATTAGAACCAAAGAAACACACATCCAACGATCCATATTTAACAACACAAAAAAACAAGGTCCCACCCACCCACCATTACCATTCATCACTTCATGCGTTGTACGGGATGCGTAGGGGCAAGGCTGCGTACTATCTTACCCCCCTCAGACCCTGTGTTACACGGGATATACTGAGTACATTGCGTTTGCGTTTTTACTTCATGCGTTATCTTCATCAGCGTCAATCTCTCCCTCAATTCTCTCACTCTCTCTCATTACACACACATATACATTTAATCTTCAAAAAATCATATCTTACAATCCGTTCATCCAAAATTAGTGATTTATATATGTATGTGTTCTACAAATCGAGCTCTATCCATCGATATATGTACCTTCAGATTTCGGCCAAATAAATTTCTTGGTGAGTTTTTGATTTTAATTCGATTTCAAAGATTATAGTGTTTTTGATGATTTTGTTCTTGCAGGGTTGTAGCTTAGAGTCGATTACAACATATACATTAATTTCATATTTTTTCGAGCAGATTTTATTTCACCGGAAAATTCATGGGTTGGCCGGAATTGGAGTTGTAAAACGTTCTTCGAAAATTTGTTTTAGCTATAATATAGTTCGTTGCTTGGTGATGCTTGTATAATTATTTGAGATTTTTCAGATTTCATTTTATGTTACCGGATAATGTTTAGTTGACTGGAAATGGTTGAATAAATTTCGTTTCAAGTTCCGTGTTGGTGAATATATAGATTGATGTATTGTGGTCTGTATATGTTAATTTCAGTTTTTTTGGGCATGTTTTTGATTTGTCGAATTTTGGATCCAGTACCGGAATATGGGAATAATCCGAAAATGTTCATGTGTGTTCTTCTTTGGGATGTCAATTTTTTTTTTAAAATGTTGTCGATTAAGTGGATAAAATCAATGGAAATTGGTTGATCATGGCGGAATTAATTTTAACAATTTTCGATAAAAAAAAATAAAATGTTTTGTCATTTGTAATGACCAGGAATTCCAAAAATTATTATGAGGATTGTGACAGATTTCGGCATAAAGATAATTCCGTCATAATATATATTTGCGACGGACGATTCTGTCTTATTTTGTGACGGATTATCTGTCACAAAACTTTAAGTGGGTCCATTTTAACTTTTGCGACTGAATAAGAATTTGTGACGGAATAAGGAATTTGCGACGAGGCATTTGCGACAGACTACTTCCGTCGTAAATTAAGGAGCTTGCGACGAATTCTTTGTTATAATTCCGTCGCAAGTATCCCTGTTTTTTTGTAGTGTGATATCTAAATAATAATAATAATAATAATAATAATAATAATAATAATATATTAAAAGACTTTTGAAACGCTAATATGAATGTACTAGCAGCAGTCGTACATATTCTGCGGAATAATGGCCTCTAATTAATATCACAATTGTAAGTAAATGGTTCCAAATATCACAACTTAAAATATTTGGTCACATACTATTATACTATTTTGCGTTTTAAAAAAAAATTGGGGTAATGCGTTTAGCGTGAGGTGAAGGGGTGTTTAGTGGGGGACGCCATATCAATTGGCGTTTTGGGGATTTTGGGGGTGGTGGGGGGAAGACGCCATTTAATGTGGCGTTTGGGGTGTTGTTTGGTTTTTTTTTTCCCAAATAATATTAAAATTTTATAATCAAATGTTTAATTAAAATTATATTTTTTTTAATTTAAAAAATACAATTTCAATTAAATTTAAAGGTTCAACAATTAACTTTTGAGGTTTAACATTTCCATTTTGAGTTTTAAAATATTTAGAACGACGAATAAATCATATACGAACTTAGGGTTTAAGGTTTGAGGTTTAGGTAAACAACCCTAAACCCTAGACCCTAAACCCTAACTTATCCTGATTTTTAAACGCGATATCGTTTAAAAGTCAGGCCACCGGATTCAATTTTTTAATTAAAAATTTTAAATTAAAAAATACAATTTTAATTAAATTTAGAGGTTCAACGTTTTCATTTTGAATTTTAGAAATATTCAGAACGACGAATAAACCGTATACGATTTTAGGGTAAACAACCCTAAACCATAACTAAACAACCCTAAACCCTAACTTATCCTGATGTGTTTAAAAATCAGTTAGCCAGATTCAATTTTTTAATTACAATTTTTAAATTTTTTCAACTTTAATTTTTAAAATTGGTAACATCACTTAAAGTAGCGTTTTAGGTTCAAAACAATATTTTAAGTAGCGTTTTTGAACCCAAAACAGTACTTAAATTACTGTTCTGGTCAGAATCAAAGATGAACTAACGTTTTACACCTCAGAACAAAGTTTAAAATTGTGTTGCGTTTGGTGTGGTTCTAAACTATATGGAGTAGGAGTGCGCACTTCTAATAAAATTGTTTGGATCTCTCTCCCGCCACTCCCCAACCCAAACGCCATTTCAAGTGGCCCCCAATAACGCTAAACGCTTCAGTATTTTTAAAATAAAAATAAAAACCAAAATGCTACACGCAGGATCCCATTTTATAGTTAGAAAAGTTACCAATCATATGCATGACACATAAGCATTTGGAAAATTTTTGAGGAAATTTTTTGGGTTATATAACATTTTCCTTAAAAAGTAAGAATAATGCTAGGAGCACCAAATTGCTTCCCAATTTTTTTCCGAAAAAGACGTGATAGATCGTGATTTATTGTAATAAGAATGGTCCTTCTTATTCACACCAACAATACTAAACAAAAAAATTGAGCAATGCTACATATCTCGAATATTATCTAAAAAATACTCCCGAATGATGTGACATAACACATGACTCATTTTAATTTATGGGCGCATATATATGAATACACGCAAGATCCATATTATTATTGAAAATTTACTAATTATATAAGTGTCACATCAGCATTTGGGAAAGAATTTAAAAACCATTTCAAAATACCTAACATTTTCTAAATTTTATATAATCACATCAATCATATCATGTCATTTGAAAATAATTTTTTAGCCTAATTTTATATCTCTAGCTGTACTCAAAAAACTTTTCACTTTAGTTTTAGAGAGATAAAAATCAGTTGAACGAGTCATTGACCCCACTAAACCCCACTTGTGGAAGAAGAGTCTACCCTGATAACAAATCCCATTCTTCATTATGATGGTAGAGACCGGTCCTGTCCATGATCTTTGTTGTTTATCATATGTCCAACTATAAAAAGTTAGCTAGTTTCGTGGAAAATTAAGAGCCTGTTTGGGCTTTCATTTTGCTTGTGGCTTATATGACCATAAGTATTTATGGAGAATATTTGTTAAAATAAGTTGGAAAATGTTAACCACAGCCCTTAGGGCTATGGTTAAGGTGTTATGTGGTAGTTTTTAATTGGTTCAAGGTTGTGCCCTACTTGCAAAAAAGTATGTGCCCCCATGCATTCACATAAATCATCCAATAAAAATCCACCACATGGCAAAAATTAATCCTTAAACATAGCCCTAAGGGCTGTTGTTAACAGGACCCAAATAAGTTTTAGCTCAACTTATAACTTATAAACTCATAAGTTGAATGTTAAGAATCCTTAACTTATAACTTATAACTTATTCTCGATATACGTAATATATAATATTCTTCAAATCTTCAAAACCATATATCTCTCGATCCATTCATTAGAAAATTGATATGTATATATCAAATTTCCCTATTCATCGAGATCTATCAATTGATATCCATTGTTATATATAAAAAAAACAATATTTTGAAAATCATAAAAAAAAAAGTTAACTTATAAGTTCTGATTTACCCAAATAGTCTACCGATTATAAGTTCTGATTTATCAAACACTTTACTGACTGACATAAGTGCATATAAGTCATAAGTTACTTATTTTAAGATAACCAAAACATACACTAATTTTGGTTCCACACTTGGTTTCAAATTCTGCATGTAGTTCAAGAAACACATATGCACTTGTGCACATCCTAATTACAAGTTACATATCCACGATACAAGTTATAAAAACTTTAAAATCAGATGCCAGTTAACTTTTTATTTGAAATTAGTTGAATTATGTCACATTTTTCTTTGCAGTTTAGAATGAGTATTGTAAATATTTTTCAGAGTCTATTATCACACAAAAAAAAAAAGAAAAAAGACAGGGCTTTTCACCAACTGTAAAATTGGCGAATAAAAGTCTAAAACGATCTATTATATTTTTGCGACCGATTGACATCGATTATTTAAAACCTAATTTTTTTTATGTTTCTTTTGCTTGCAATCCATATTGATTGATAAAAGACTTAATCCACGGATTGAAACATAAACGGGACCAATCAAACAGAAATTAAACCTCGTTTTTTTACTGTAAAAGAGTTATACATGAAATTAATTAATAAATACTAAACAAAAAGTCTTGATTATTGCAAAAAGAATTATAAGTGCTATGTATCCGAACTTCTTAAGAACTAAATAATGAGTAGTATTTCAAGGACTCGAACTCAAACTAAAATATCAAGTACTCATTGCTTGTAATGATTTCAGTTGTGGGTACGTACTCGATCAATCAACGACTTTTACAAGGGTAATATAAATCGTAAATCGGTTGGATTTAGTTTCATTTCAAAAATTCAAATATTCGATTAATTTTTCAATTAAATCTAAATAAATTCATCTCCGATTTTCGATTACTCCACTTGAATACTCGATCAAGTCACCCTTTTTCACAACATGCTACTTTTATTACTGGCATATTACCGGGGTGTTTGGGGAATTTTTTTTCGGAATAAGTTCATTTATTTTAAGACAAAGTTAGAGATTCATAACTTTTTTCTAAAATAAGTTAACTTTTTTTTGCAACTTATAGAATCTCAAACATATATTAAATACTTATATAAAGAAAAATTATTAAAATATGAATTTTTTACCCGAAAATAAATGCATAAAAACTTATTTCAAGTGGAACCACTATCATGAAACAAAACTATCAAAAAGAAAAGAATAACATCTGATATCTAAATAATAATAATAATAAAATATTGAAAGACTTTTAAAACGGTAATATAAATGTACTAGTAGCCGTACATATTCTACTTCCAGTTCCAGGCTCTACTCTCTAGCTTGTTGTAGAACATGTTTTCTGTTAAACTAGTTTTCATGCATTGTCATGTTCAGTTGCCCTTGACAGACAAATGAGAAGTCGGTCAAAGTTTGAACTTTCCATTGTCATGTTCAGTTGCCCCATTTTAAAGCTAACTGATTTTTAAGTGTACGGGCATCGAATGTGCATTATATAAATAGCAGTGAGCGAGCTAGGAAATATAATATAGTTAGCAGAGCAACATCAGTTTGAAAAAAGAATTGCTTTGCACAATGGGAAATCCCAAAGCTTCCTCCTCCAAATCTCTTCACTTTTTCTGTCTAGCAATAGCAAGTTTAGTTCTTTTTTCTTCATTCACTAATGGAAATGCAGCTGCTGACAGAAAGCTCATGGCTACAGAATCACACGAGTTTCATATCATCAAACTCAGTTCTCTTCTACCAGATTCTGTTTGCGACTCCTCTTCACAAGGTTCCTTTTCCTAACTCCCATCAAACTCTTTCGATACATGCCTGTACATACTTGTAATATAGAGTATTCATGTACGTATGATGAGTATAAATTTTGGCCATATACAGACACAGCACACAGGTCTGTTAGTTTATGCTAGCAACCTTTGTCTACTATTACAAGTTTCATATAATGCTACTAAAAAATTAATCCAGAAGACTTGCCGCAATGGTAGTCCTTTACGTAGTCAACTACACATTATAATATCATGATCGAAAGTTGAAACATTAAAAGTCTCGTAACTAGGGGTGGTCCTGGCTCGAGGCAGCAAAACTTGCACCAAGGATCCAAGATCCCAAATTTTCAAATTCTTTGTACATAAGTTTGTAGGATACGTAATATTCCCTATGAAAAAATGTAAGCATGAGCATTTTTTTGCCTCTAATTCAAAGAATTCGACACTATTTGTGGTGAGTTTTTTTTTATTATTATTTATAACATTGTTGTTTTTTTTTTACAAATAAATAAATTTTATTAACTTTCTAAATCACTTTTCATGGCATTTACCACGTCAATAGAACAGAACTCCTATCGAATACTCGATCTGGGAAAGAATATGATACCATTTAATAATAAACAGAGAAATTGTGTTTAAATCTAGAATCATGTTTCGACACTCCTCGATAACATGACCTAGCGGAGACACAAGGGGAGCCCTGCTACGAATAGCTTGAACCACTAACAATAATCCTATTTTTATAATAAAAATTAAAAATAAATTATGGAAGTATCCTTAAAATTCACCTGAAAATGTGTGATAGAAAGTGACAAAAAAATGTTAAAAATTGGATAAAATAAAGGGAATATGAAACTATACTTTTTAGGAGCCTTAAAATGCATATCACGCTCTCATCCTCCAATGTAAACAATTCAGCTCGACTACGGGAGTAATTATCTCTTTTATAGGCACGTGTAGTATAGAATATGGACAGAAACATAGGCTACATAGAATTTACAAAGTTGTAGTTGTAGTTGTATTGGAGTTTTAGTTTTCACGACAATTACATATCTTCTTAATTTTACGTATCTTTGTGTCCATCTTATTATTGACAAAATTTAAAAATCTCGAATTCTCTTAAAGAGTGTGAAGGAGATACGCGAAGAGTTTATTGGTTAAATTTTTAGCTGCACCTCTATCTAAAAATCTATACTTGAATTGTTTGTAATCTAAATAATTGGTGGCATTCAATTATTTATGGCATTTAGCATACAATATTTTAGTAGTGGTTGATGCAGGACAAGCACTACCTGCAACAATTTACACACGTGTGTGAGAATATACTGATGCATGTATCCCTGTTATATCTTAGAGCATCTTGAACGGCATTATGCATAATGTTTATGTAAAATTTTAGGTAAGGAATTTATAGGTTAAGAGATACTCTTAGGTCTTGTTTGGTTTGATGTAACTCAACGTAGTAACTATTGGGTATTTTACACTAAACACAATAATGAGGCAGTGAAATATATTAAACAAGAACAGGCAATTAACCAAATAACAAAACAAAACACGAAGGCATAACAAGAGTATAATCAGTAACTATAATTAACAAGAAAAGTAAGAACACTTATCTCTCACAGTAGCTTAAGTCAAGACAACAAGAGAGAAAGAACACAGCTGAGTCACCAAGCCCTTCAAGAAGACTTGGCTGTTCTTGAAGAGAATAATGGTCCACTTACGTTGTGATTGGGTTGCAGCAATATCACTTCCAGGATAAAACAACACCGATCAAAGGGTTCACAAATACACCAGTGATCAACAGCGACCAGCACCTCAGTTCGCCTAAGAACTATGTATTTCTCCTATATGTATCGTGAGAGAACAAAGAAAGAAGAAAACGAATCGTGTTTCTATCCTTAGGACATATCTCTTCCCTTAACGTTTATTTACTTCTGTATTGTATATATAATACCAAAAATAAACGTAACTGATACTCCATAAAAGGAAAATAAATATTCTGATTTAATTGCATTAACTGCATCAGGATTTATTTTCAGTTACATAAGCATCAGGATTTGGTCATCAGTAATATCAGGATTTGGTGTCCATCAGGATCAGGATTCAGTGCTTGTCGCTGATATCCATCAGGATTTAGCCCATCAGAATCTGATGACTGACCAAGTCCATCAGGATTTTACTCCAAGTACTGATTCAAATTTTCATCAGGATTTAATCCAAATACTGATCCAAATTTTCAGTACTGTTGCAACAAATAAATCTGAAACCTGTTAAAATAAACCAATAATCAATTCTTCTTTCACCTCAATTTATTTATGGATTCCACTAAGAAAATGTCTTAAATCCAAACATGAAAGTTTAAGTCCTCTTACAAGGAACAACCTCCACTTGTTAGTTTCCGGAAATTTCATCAACAACATATTATTAATATGCCTCAAACTTTCCATTTTCTAACAATCCCCCACGAATCCATGCAGAAATGCAAATACATATCTATCCTCATCATGACTTGTTTTTCAGAGTAGGTACCCTTCCGGGTTTGAACCCTCCTAAGTCCTCTACTTCGATGGCTACCGGATTCAGATGGAATGTTTCACCTTGAATCTTTATCCGTTTGGTGTAACCACACTCCATAGACGACGACAAGTCAAAGGCTATGGTGCTAATCTACGGCTTTGAGACGTTAATGGTCATGTCTCGATCCTGTTCGTCGAATGTTTCAAGGAATAACCCATTCCTCTAATTGCGACCACACAATTACATTCGCTTAGCTGGGCATCTCCAGAGATGTACTGCTAGCATCTCGTCATATGACTTGACCCCATTCAGAGTTCAAATAACTCTTGCTATTCTGGCAGTTACAGTACCTTATAGGTTTACAGGGGATAGACTCCAGATACGTGAGTATCAATCTATGTAGTTAAAGGTACAAACAATTCACCCTTACAACTTGTTATTACCACATTGAATACACTTTCGAGGGATCTCCTCTCATGTGTATTGGGTTCCCGCTGTAGATGAATTACTATGGGCTATCAGTCCCATCCCCAACCTAGACTTAAGGACTACAGCATGCTCAAGCCCCTTAGTCAAAGGATCAGCTAGGTTTTCTTGAGTTCCAATAAACTCAACAGCAATAATCCTTTCAGACATTAAACCCCTTATAGACTTCAGTCTAACTTGGATATGTCTCTTTGTTTTCACATTATACTTCTTGCTGTTTATCTTGTCGATAGTTGTACGGCTATCACAATGAACAGCAAAAGCAGGAAGTGGACGACTTACTACAGGTAACACTGACATAAGTCCATGTAACCATTCAGCCTCAGTCCCCGTGGCATCTAATGCACACAACTCAGCCTCAAAAGTAGACCGAGTTATAATAGTCTGTCTAGAAGACTTCCAGGATACTGCTCCACCCGCTAGGGTAAACAGATATCCAGTCACTCCATTAGAACCAGACTTCTTAGCTATCCAACTTGCATCACTATATCCCTCTAGCACTCCAGGAAACCTCCTGTAATGCAGACCAAGATATATGGTGCCTTTTAGATATCTAAGCACTCTATCAAGAGCATCCCAATGAGTCTTATTTGGACAGCTTGTATATCTTGCTAACTTAGACACTGAATATGAAATATCTGGCCTAGTACCATTAGCAAGATACTGCAAACTCCCAATAATCTGAGAATACCTTAACTGAGACACAGGTACTCCTGAACTATTCTTGACAAGGGCAATTTTAGGATCATATGGAGTATTTGCGATTCTACAATTTGAATAACCATACTTCTCAAGTATAGATTTCTCTATATAATGAGATTGTGACAGGATTATTCCATCAGTTGACTGAGTCAACTTGATACCAAGAATCACACTAGCCTCTCCCATATCCTTCATTTCAAAATGCCTTTTCAAGAATCTTTTTGTCTCGTTAATAATCTCAATATTGGTTCCAAGCAACAAAATATCATCCACATACAAGCACACAATAATACATTCATTCCCTTTAACCATGTAATAGACACACTTGTCACTTTCATTAACTACAAATTCTGATTCTAAAACAGTTTCATCAAACTTTTTATGCCAGTCTCTTGGAGCTTGTTTTAAGCCATATATAGACTTGATTAACTTACATACTTTCCTTTCATTTCCAGACGCAACAAATCCCTCAGGCTGATCCATATAAATCTCTTCTTCAAGTTTACCATGAAGAAAAGCTGTCTTTACATCCATTTGATGGATGATAAGACCATGTACAGAAGCCAATGCTATAAGCATTCGGATTGTGGTCATTCTAGCAACTGGAGAGTATGTATCAAAGTAATCAATGCCTTCCTTTTGCTTAAAGCCCTTAGCTACCAGCCTAGCCTTATACTTATCTATTGAGCCATCAGGATTCATCTTCCTTTTGAAGACCCACTTACATCCTATAGTAGAACACCCAGGAGGTAGATCAACCAACTCCCATGTTCCATTAGAAACAATAGAGTCAATTTCACTTTTTACAGCACCTTTCCAGTACCTAGATTCTGAAGAATCCATGGCATGTCTGAAAGTTAAAGGTTCATCCTCGATATTGTAAGTGATAAAATCACTTCCAAAATCCTTGACTACCTTAGCACGCTTACTCCTTCTATGTTCCTCTAATTCATCAGGAATAGAGCTACTATCAGGATCTGCCCCCACATTTGTCATCCTTTCCACATGATCAGGAATAGAACTTGATGTGTGAGTGGGATCATCATCAGTATTACCCTGAGGTATACCAGTCTTCATAGGGAACACATTCTCAAAGAATGTTGCATCACGAAATTCAACTATGGAATTAGCCACTATTCCATCTATGTCAGATTTTAACACTAAAAATCTCATAGCTGTAGTGGTTTCCCTATATCCTAGAAAGATACAATCAACAGTTTTCGGCCCTAGTTTCTTTCTCTTGTGTTCAGGGACAAGTACCTTTGCAAGGCACCCCCACACACGAAGATATTTTAAGCTAGTCCTTTTTCTCTGTCCATAATTCATAAGGTGTCTTGCCCATATGTTTCAGAGGAACTCTATTCAGAATATGGCAAGCCGTATTCAGAGCTTCTCCCCACATGTACTTAGGCAACCCTGAATTAATCAACATACTATTGATCATATCCTTAAAGGTTCTGTTCTTTCGTTCTGCCACCCCATTAGACTCAGGTGTGTATGGTGGAGTTATCTCATGAACTATACCATTGCTTTTGCAAAATTCATTAAACAAGTTACTCTTATACTCACCACCTCTATCTGATCTCAAACGTTTAAGTACTTTACCAGTTTGTGTTTCAGCTTCAGTTTTGAACATAATGAATTTATCTAGTGCTTCATCTTTATGTTTAAGCAAATAAACATAACAATATCTACTACAATCATCTATAAAAGTAATGAATTATCTATTATGTTCCTTAGTCAAAACACCACCAAATTCACATATGTCAGTGTGCACTAAATCTAACACATTCGAATCCCTAACCACATTATGAAAGGGTTTCCTAGTTTGTTTAGCAGTCACACATACTTGACATTTAGATTTATTATCAATGGCATGTTTTGGAATCAACTCTAAGTTCATCATGTTCTTTAGAGCACCAAAATTCAAGTGACCAAGACGTGCGTGCCACAAATCAGATGATTCAACACAATTAACAGAAGGAGCAACATTATTATTAATAAAACTGCCCAAAACAGGCTCAACATTTATTAAAAATAATCCATCATACAAGTAACCTTTGCCAAAAATACACCAGTATTTGTAATAACTACTTTATTACATTTCAAAGAAACTTCAAAACCATTCTTAACTAAACAACTTCCACTTATTATATTTCTACAAATGTCAGGAACATGATGCACTCTAGTGAGGGATAGAACACGCCCAGAAGTGAACTTCAGGTCCACGTTTCCTATTCCAATTACTTGAGCTACACTCGCATTCCCCATCGTCACAGTCATTCCATGAGTCTGTTGATAAGATACAAACAGAGTAATATCAGTAAAAATATGTACATTAGCTCCAGTATCAATCAACCATTCATGAGACGAATAGGTGGAAAGAAGTACAGGGTTGTAGGTTACATACTCGTTGTCAGTTTCAGAAGCAATAGCCTCACCAACAACCATGTTAACCGTAGGCCCACCAGTGGTTCCAAGCACAGTGTTAGCTTGTGCTCCCACAATAGGTTTCTTAGCTTTCTTTTCAGGACAGTCCTTGCTCCAATGACCAACCTGTCCACAAGACCAACATGGTTTGTTTGCCTTTGGTTTCTTAGCCTTGTTCTTGTCCTTAGACTTAGTGTTTTCCTTCTTAGTGACAGACTTTCTTTTCTGTCCTACAGTCACTACATTCACCTTCGAACTCCCAGCATGTTCAGTAGGCATCACATGTCCTTCCTTGGACTTGTGTTGCTCCTGCACAGAGATGTCTAACATCAGGTTTGTCCAAGTGATCTCTCCTTTCTGTCTTTTCAGGGAGAGTGCAAACTCTTCCCAAGACTTAGGGAGCTTTTCAATCACAGACATAACCTGAAACTTTTCAGGTAGGTCCATTCCGGACTCCTTCAAAGCATGAACTAACATCTCAAACTCATGCACCTGCTCAGTCATGGATTTAGTATCCACCAGTTTGAAATCAAGGAACCTAGCCACAGAATACTTTTCCAACCCTTGCGAGTCAGTATTATGTGTCTGGTCAAGCTTCTCCCATAAGAGCTTAGCAGTGTAGGAGTCAGATGAATAAACATCGAATAGAGTGTTCGCTAAAGCTGCCAGAATTGCAGCCCTAGCCACCCCATCCTTTTCCTCCCACATGGTATAAGCCTTAACAGTTTCAGCTTTCTCCTTAACCAAAAAAAAAAAAAAAAAAATTAATGTTCACGCTGACGTCACTGCCACGTAAGCAGTGAACAATAATAATAATTTTTTTTTTGCTGGATGGAGCCTAGAATATTATGAACTTTTTGTATTGGGGTCCCCCTAGTTTGGTATTTAGATTAGCTTTAAATATTAGATTAGGGTTTGGTTTCTAGTTTCTATTTTAATTTGGTTTCTATTTGAGTAAGACCCTATATATATATATATAGGGTCTTGTTCTAATAGAAACTAAATTAGAATAGAAACTAGAAACTAAACATAAATTAAATATTTCAAGCTAATCTAATGACCAAATTAGGGGTACCCCAATACAAAAAGTTCATAAAATTATTGGCTCCATCCAGCAAAAAAAAAAAAATTACTGTTCACTGCTGACGTGGCAGTGACGTCAGCGTGAACAGTAATTTTTTTTTTTTTTTTTTTGCTGGATGGAGCCAATAATTTTAAACACTTTTTGTGAAGGTGCCCCTGGCGGGGCCATTAGAATGAATGAAATATAATTTATTTAGTGCTTGTTTGGTACGCCTGGGGAAATGACTTCCTTAGTTAAGTTACACTTTCAGTATAAATAAAGTTCCAGGGAAATATCATTTTTCTGTTTGGTTGATACCAAGTTAATTAAACTTCCAGGGTATTCATTTCCCATGACCCGTTTGGTTCAACTAATCTACTTCCCATGTAACATATATCAAATGACTATTTTATCCTTTCCATAATAATTGTTTTTTTAAAGCTAAACATAAAATACACACAAGAATGTTGAACACGACACTTGCTTTCATTTTTGTTATAACTAGCAAAATATTAAACAAAAACTTTGAGTATAATAATTTGAGCCTCAAAGTATTTTAATGGATATTTATCTCGATTGGGTTCCTCAATTAATCTTCCATTCGATTTGTAAAGTCATCTATACTCTATATTAATGTGCAAAACCATGTTTTAATGGAACACAATAGTACCAAAATACCAAAGTACCAAATTTGATTATCATTTAATTCGATTCCTTCCAACTACATAATTATACAAGATTTATTTATTTAATTTAATTTAATTTCTTTAATTTCACCTCGTGTTCGATTCCCTATAACCACATAATTAAATAGCGTTTATTTGTTATATTCTTTTATCATTCAATTCTTTACAAGTTTACATTTAAATGAAACTTATTAATTATATTTATTTATTTATCTATTTTTTTTAATTTCACACGTCTATACTCTATATTAATGTGCAAAACCATGTTTTAATGGAACACAATAGTACCAAAATACCAAAGTACCAAATTTGGTTATCATTTAACTCGGGGTTCGATTCCTTCCAACTACATAATTATACAAGATTTATTTATTTAATTTAATTTAATTTCTTTAATTTCACCCCATGTTCGATTCCCTATAACCACATGATTAAATAGCGTTTATTTGTTATATTCTTTTATCATTCAATTCTTTACAAGTTTATATTTAAATGAAACTTATTAATTATATTTATTTATTTATCTATTTTTTTAATTTCACACGTCTATACTCTATATTAATGTGCAAAACCATGTTTTAATGGAACACAATAGTACCAAAATACCAAAGTACCAAATTTGGTTATCATTTAACTCGGTGTTCGATTCCTTCCAACTACATAATTATACAAGATTTATTTATTTAATTTAATTTCTTTAATTTCACCCCGTGTTCGATTCCCTATAACCACATAATTAAATAGCGTTTATTTGTTATATTCTTTTATCATTCAATTCTTTACAAGTTTATATTTAAATGAAACTTATTAATTATATTTATTTATTTATCTATTTTTTTTAATTTCACACGTATTCAATTCCCTATAATTACATAATTTAATAGTATTTATTTATTATATGTTTTTATCATTTAAATTTTTACAAATACATATTAAAATAATATTCATTAATTATATTTATTATCGATAATTTACACGTGCCCACCCGGCCCGTGCTTCGCACGGGTTACCGGCTAGTACTAGTAACAAGAAGGTTACATAAAGTACTGATATTGGAATTAGTAAGGCAGCCAGGGATCTTCAAAATAGAAAATGTAGAGGTTGAAAAAAGAATTTAACATGTCCAAAATGTTTCAAAATAACACCTAAAACTAGAGTACAAAACTTCAAAATAAACAGAGACCTAAACATTATAAGCTAGAGCAAACAACTTCTAAATAAGCTGACCTAAATATTCTTACACCTTAGTCATTAGTAGATTCATCTGGTTTATCTGGGATCAGCAAACCTTGCACATAAGTGTATTTGTAATCATCCGGAAGACTAAAGAAGAAATCAACTTCAAGAGGATTGAGCGCAATTTTTTTCGATGCAAAAAGCACTTGAGGAGGACTCAATCCTCTAATTTTCATTACTTCAGAAGTTACTTGCATCCTTCTTTCGGCGGAGTCAGACTCATGTTGAAAACAATTTGCAAGACGTCCTATGTGTTCGCTAGCAGTCTCCATGACGCCGCTCATTTTCTCAAGCTTGCTGGAAAAAGATTTTAAAGCTTCAATAGTTTCAGTCCTTGCCTTCTTTGTCCTAGCAGACGAAGATGTGCTTGAAAGTGGAGTCTCTATTTGACGCTTCTGTGTATTAGGAACATGACTATCCTCGGTGTGTACATTGGGTACTTCTTCTGTTTCTCTTTCTTCTTCCTCCAGTTCTTCAAGTGTATCCATTGCACTTGCAGACTCATTTCCTACAGCTCTATCTTTCCCAAATATTCTGCCTAACTCTTCAAATAATGGGAAAGGCTTATTCCTCATACTTGCAGCATTTGGGTGACTCTACAATGCACAATCAACACCATATCAAATATTAATTCATTAAAATTATCAAAGCAATGAATTTTTCAAGTTATGGTAGTGAAACGAGATGTCTCGAACTCTGGCGGACAACTGAGGCGGGTATAGTTTTTATAGTAAGCAAACTTGAAAGGTGAACCTGTGAGATTGAGTTCCAGAAGCCTTTTTGGAAGGCATTTGTATGGATCATCGAGTTCTATAACTTGTTTGCGGTAGTTGATACTTTTGACGAGAAAATCCCCAGAATAATTAAGGAAGATTTACAACAGTTTTACGCTGACCGTTACAATGAATATTGAAGCCGGGGTAACCACAAGTTTGAGGTTGCTGAGGTGACAACTGGAAGGGAAATCGAATCGGAACTTCATAGTAGTCACATGCAGAAACTTTGCAATTATATGCAGAATAAGTACCAGGAATTAAGAGCAAAAGAATGAGGAACAATATTACGATATCCATATGTTCAAATGAAAAGTTTCTGCTCTGGGTTCTCTACTTAAGGTATACCCATGTTATGACTTTAAATAAAACAAATGCAGGTATCTAAAGTCAAAGGTTCATAAAAGAAGGTTTCGCTATTATTCAATAGAAGCCACATTAATAAAATACAAACCATCCATAGACGACCAGGATGTGTAGTTAAAATAAAAGCTATTGATAATTACCTTTACCCAATCATCCAAAACTGATTGTGGACATGTGACAAACTTTCCTTCATCATTCCAGCCAAAACCACTAGCACTTGGACTTAACATCTCTGCAATAGCATCATATTGTTTTCTTAAGAGCTTAACTCTGGAGTCGATATGAGGCTTGGCTTTTTTGTCACAACCAGGTAATTTCTGTTGCATAATAGCCTCCACTTTAGCCCAAGCACCACTTTTAAATTGACCGTTGTCCGCTTTCCAACCACCCAAATCCAATAAATCACTTATTGCATTAACAAGTGCGCGATCCTCTGCAGGTGTCCATCTCGAACATTTTCGAGTGGAGATGCTATCATTTTCTTGAGAGTTTCTCATGATCACTGTATTCATTATTTAAGTTAGATAAAAATAGAACTTCAAGTTGTCAAGATGCTGCATATACAATTATATTTACAAGCAAATTTATAATCTCTGCCTCTAAAGGAGAAAGTAATTTGATTAGTTTAAAAGACTCCTACACATGTAAAAATATATGTGTTAATAACTTGTAAAACAAATTCTATTATATGTTTGTAAGAACCTGATTATATAATGTTCAGATTGTAAATATCCAGAGCAACCTGTGTATCACATCCAATCCTGCAATAGCAACTAGCAAACAAAGCTAATATTATAAAAATACTGGAGTACATAAAACATGACACACTTTACACAAACAGAAGTACACTTTAGCGCATCACTGATCTACTAAAACTAGAGTTCAGTTTTGAAAACAAAATGCAAAACATATCATTTAAGCTCATTCAATAAGCAAATAAATCCTAAAACTACATAGCTCCACGCCATATATGTCAATACTAGGTGAACACTTTTTTTGACAAGACTATCAGTGCCTTGACTGAAGGTGTGCATCGTACATTTCCTTTGCTAAATTATTTCTAAAAGTAGTCCATGTGCTGCTACTCTCCATATTCCCAATGTTGTTCTCATTGGAATCTTCAATGTCATCTCTAAGCAAATGTTCCATGGGGTCTGAATCCATGTATGTTCGTATAAAATTATGCAGCAACGCACATGCCAAAATAATTCTACCAACACTCTTTCTAGAGTACCAAGTAGTGTTTCTTAAAATCCCCCAACGCATTTTAAGCAACCCAAAACATCTTTCTATCACGTTTCTAGCTTGAGAATGCTTCATGTTAAAATACTCTTCAGCTGATGTTGGTTGAGTACCATTCTTCCACACACTCAAATGATATCTTTGGCCTCTAAATGGGGTTAAAAATCCCTCGCAATTCATATATCCAGCATCACATAAGTAGTAATATCCTATATAAAATCAAATACGTAAAATTACTAATTGCTAAAATAAAAAAAGAATTTATATCAAAAGATCACTAATCTTATTACCTTGGGGAACTTTAAAAGAATTTTTTCTAGAAAGTGCATCACGGAGCACTCTATTATCATGTGCTGAACCCTCCCAACCTGGTAAGATATAGGTAAATTGCATGTCATGAGTGCACGCTGCTAAGACATTGGTGGTGAGTTCTCCTTTTCTATTCCTATATCTGACTTTGTCTTTATCGCCAACCCGAACTTTAATATGTGTTCCATCCAAAGCACCTAAGCAATTCTGTAAAATAAAACAAATATTAACAACACATTTTTTCCCCAAAAAAAAATGCTCTAATTAATTTAATCTTTCATATTACCTGAAACCACATCCATCTCTCATCTTGGCAATCTTGTGTCACTGGTTGGGGCTTTTTCAATAAAAGATTATGGCATCTAAGAATTGCCCGAAGCACGGAATTGAAATGTCTAGATACGGTCTCAGCACTTCTTCTAAAATGCAACTGAACTCTCCTATTTTTTATATCATGAGCAAGTGTATACAAAAATATTGCAACTATTTGCTCCAAACTCGAATTTTTATTCCCACGCAATCCTCCAACATCTCTAAGCATCTCACATAACTTATAAAAACAAGCTCTATCCATTCGCATATTATCTAATCAAGCTATGTCACTATCTTGAATTATCGGTTTAAGGTTTAAATATCTAGCAGTCAATCTTTGTTGAGTAGAAACATCAAACACATAGGTTAATGGTGTGGGAATGTTGATGTTTAAAATAGCAATAAGATGAACTAACTCAGCTATAATTTCCATTAGCATAACCATAATATGTTTATACACCACAACACATGAAGTCAGAATTTGTTTACGATTACTCACAGGTACGCGCGCCATGACTGTAGAACACACAAAATATACATGTAAAACTGAAAAGGTTAAGAAACAATTGTCACAAAATAAACTGAATTCGTAACAGAACACAAGCACTTAATCCCTTTTCAACGAATTACTAATAAACCACATAGATGATATACATATAGCAAGAAGAAGTAAATAAAATTACATACCTGAAACCTTTTTTGCAGATATGAATACAAAGAATGATATGAGTGATTTATTTTAGCAGAAAGAAAAGTATATATACATATACCCACACATACAGCTAAAAATTAACCCGCCACTTCAATACAAAATACGCGCCTTTTCTATTTTTTAGGGATAAATATGGTATTTTATGATATATCTTAATGGGGAAGTGTGAATAACCGTGGAGGGTGTGGGGGAGTCACTTACCATGTTAGATGGGTATTTCAACTGACTAGGTAATTCCAACTTCCTGTTTTTCGGTCAACCAAACAACTCTATCAATTATGAATTCCTAGTAACTTGAAATACCTAGGTAAGATAGTGCTAACCAAACAAGCACTTAGTGTTGGTTTCTAGTTTCTATTCTAAGATTGGTTTCTATTTGACCACTAGCCTATATATATATATATATATATATATATATATATATATATATATATATATCATATCATATAAACTGTTCGATTATTGGGATAAACCGTTACGAAACCGTTTCGGCAATTCAATTACGAATTTTTCCAATTTTTATCAATTTTAGTTTTTTTCAATATGATTTTTCAATTTTTCGATCTAGTTTCGGTTTTTTTATTTTTTTTTCTCACCCTGACAAGTGGAACTGTGAAATTTTCTAATCATTGTTTAATTCTGCACATTTAGCTGCTTTAAGTATCACATGCAAAGTATAATTAAATTAATAAGCAAACACAATTAGTTAAGATAACTGAAGATTACGTGGGATCCGTACAAACACAATGCACGTTTTGATGTGCATGTCAACGAGGTTATCGCAAGATACTTTTTTACTCCAGCCTGTGAGATTAATTCATTATCACCCTTAAAAATAAATTTATGGCTTCAAAGTAACCCGATGATCATCCAATTGCTACTTCAACTTGTCAATGGTATCCAATTAGCTATTGATGTTGATTCTATATGCATGTACATACTGCAAATGTAGTTGCAGACTTTTACTCTTAGAGAATAATGGCCCCCCGAGGTTGACATAAGGAATTTTACCGGAATTTAGGTGGATTTTTAGGATAAATGATACTCCCTCCGTCCCTCTCAATAGTTTACGTTTGCGGACCAGTTTCCGACACGAATTTTAAGGTGCATTTTAAGAATAGTTCTATAACTTATTTTTGATATTTTCTTTTTTTGTATAAAAATAGAACAATCCTATTTTTATACAAAAAAAGAAAATATCAAAAATAAGTTATAGAACTATCCTTAAAATGCACCTTAAAATGCGTGTCAGATACGCAATTTTTTATGTAAAGAAATGAGAGGGACAGAGGGAGTAGTAAGTAACAATTTTGTAATAATATAACAATACCTTTTGTATTTAAAATAGTAGCCCAGCTCTTGTATATATTTTATTTAAAATAGTCTTTAATATACAGGGTAGTATTATCCTTTATTAATGAACAATTTTCGCGAATTAACAGGTCACAAAGCATCACCATCATCACTAAAAGTAGTGCACAAACATGGACCATGCCACAAACAACACAAAACAAAGGAATCTTCATTTTCGTCAGCATCACAAATCCTAACTCAAGACGAGTCCCGAGTAAAATCAATCAACTCGCGAATCAACTTCAGCGCAGCTGGAAGCTCCTTAACATCCACAGAATCAGTCACATTTCCAGCAAAATTAGGCAGTGGCAACTACTTTGTCACTGTAGGTCTCGGATCACCAAAAAAAGACCTATCATTAGTTTTCGACACAGGCAGTGACCTTACCTGGACACAATGTGAACCATGCGCAGGATCATGCTACGAACAAGCGGAACCATTCTTCAATCCTTCGCAATCCACTACTTATTCAAACGTATCCTGCAGTTCACCACAGTGTACTCAACTCAAATCCGCTACAGAAAACGATCCAATCTGTAGCAGAGGTGGAAACACCTGTATCTACCGAATCCAGTACGGTGATAAATCCTTCACCATTGGTGACTTTGCGAAAGATACCTTAACATTATCTCCTACTGATGTCATCCCCGATTTTTACTTCGGTTGTGGCCAAAACAATCAAGGTCTATTCGCTCAAACCGCTGGATTAATTGGACTGGCCAAAGATCAACTTTCTCTTGTTTCACAAACATCGGATAAGTACGGAAAAGTTTTTTCCTATTGTATTCCGTCTACATCTAGTAGAACAGGTTACTTGACTTTCGGAAAATCAGCTGTTTCAAAAACAGTAGAGTACATTCCATTTGCTAATTCGCAAGGAAGAACATTGTACTACATCGACATTCTTACAATGTACGTAGGCGCTCAGAAACTTCAAATCAGTCCTACTGTGTTCTCCACCGCTGGATCTATCATCGATTCTGGAACCGTTATCTCACGTTTACCTCCTGCAGCTTACACAGCTTTACGAGACACTTTCAGGAAAGAAATGACGAGTTATCCATTAGGAAAACCAGTTTCGATATTCGATACATGTTATGACTTCAGTAAATATACTACATTCAAGATTCCTACCATCAGCATTGTGTTTGGAGGGAACAAGAAAATCGATCTCGATCCTTCTGGAATTATGTACGCGGTTAATCCATCGCAAGTGTGTTTGGCCTTTGCTCCTAATGGTGATGCATCGGATGTGACAATTTATGGGAATGTTCAGCAGAAGACCATGCAAGTTGTGTATGATGTTGCAGGAGGGATGTTGGGATTTGGAGCTAATGGGTGTGCTTAATTAAGTTAATTGTTGTGTTGATAATCGTAAGAAAATACTACAAATAGCTTTTAGTCATGAGAAGAAATGATTTTAGGCTATACACATAATAAAGATTATGGTGAATTGTGATAATGATTTAAGTTACAAAAGTAGAGTGTTTCTCGTAAAAACATTACACATGAATGTAAAATTAAGTTCTATAAAGAGTTATAAGTGTATATTCACTTAATTAATAAGTGTTTAATTATTCAGTTAACTAATACTTAAACTTGAGTTCCAAAATTGAAATTCATAAATAAAACAAGGTACTTTATGTTTAGGCATGTGTGTGTGCCCAGCTATGACGTATATGGCCTGTAGCAACGTTTTTTTTGGTGTTACAATGAAAAACGTTACTGCAGCTTTAATTAATTTAAAAAACAAATAATTTAAATTTTCAAAATTTGTTATTAGAGTCAATATTGGCATTTTTATAAAATATAAAAAAATTGAAGGAAAAAAGTATGACATTTTTTATAATTTGAAATAGACCAAATTATTAAAAAAAATGAAACAAATTTAATTTTATAGAAAATGAATAAAGTTTGTGAAATAATGTTAAATTTGATATTAAAAAATTTATATGCATTGTTGGACTAAAATATAACATTTTTATAAAAATAACATATCTTCTTATAAATTTAATTAAATTAAAGAAATTTTCAAATAAAAAAATAACAAAAAAAAAATTATGGATGCTGTGATGAGTTGTGGGCTTGTGGCGCGGTCCGAAAAATTCTAATATTAGAAGCGGGGCAATTTTGCCTCCTGTTAGAAAAGACTCTCACTCACAAACACAAACAAAACACTCACTCACACTCTAATTAGGACTTCTAACAAAAACACCGCCCCTCACACTCACTCTCTACCTCACCGATCACGCTCATCGCTCTCTACCGCCGATGATTCAATTAGGATTTCGATCTGGGATCGAATTGAATTGGGTATTTTCTCTGATTTGATTGTTATATTAAAGTATGTCCGTTGTATCTCTCTCCCTCTCTTTCTATGTCTCTCCTTCTCTCTCCCTCTCTTTCTATGTCTCTCCTTCTCTCTCCCTAAATCTGATTTAGGGGTTTCGATTTGTTTGTTTCAATTTGATTTTCTCTGATTTGACTTAAGAATGACTTGTGTGAAACTATGTGCAGAGGATTCATTGTCAAAGTCTGAAATCAACATAGATTTTTTTAAAAGAGGTATGAATGATTTTCGTGTTTGCGTTTGTGTTGAGTTCCTTCTCTGCTTTCTACTCTCCCTCTCTCTATTTTACACTAAAGAATTACTATGCCTTTCGTATTATATGTGTTGTGTTATTTATGTTTTTGTCTATCGAGTTTGTATTATACGTGTTTTGCATGTTTGTTGAGTAACTTCATCATGTAATCTAATAAATTTCTCAGATATTAAGTAATATTAAGAAGGATCTCAAATGGAATTGGACTGCAGTAGTGCAGTTTTTATGTGATATTTAATGTTATAATTAAGCATTCCAGAAAGGAGAGCATGACTCTTTGCTTGATAAAATATTCCTCTCGCAATTTGCACATAGGACTCTTTGTCATTTAATAGATTTAGCAATTTGTATGTAAAATGTAAGTATTTACTAAACGAAGAAGACGAAGAATATAGAAATGAATAAAAGTTTGTTATCCATTTCAACCAACTACAGAGTCTGTTACATCTTAGGAATTTATACTAAGAACAGTCAACAAAAGTCAAACTAGTTACATCAGGCCCATAAGCAATGACTAAGCCCAATGTTAACTTGTGAAGATAAAGCCCTCTGTACATCTGTTTTATACTGCAGCTTTGGTATAGAAGAAATGATTGCACTATTAATTTGTACAACATCTTTATTATTATCTTTATTCGTAATACTCCCCCCACAAGTTGGAATTACACAAGGATTGTGTAATCCTAACTTGGAGCAGATGAACCAATGTGCAGAACCACCAAGCGCCTTTGTGAAAATGTCTGCTAACTGAAACTTGGATGCAATCTTCTGAGGCTGAATAATATGAGCTTGAACTTTTTCTCGAACAAAATGACAGTCTAACTCAATATGTTTTGTTCTGGCATGTTGAACTGGATTGAGAGCAATATCAATGGCTGCCTGATTATCACAAAAGATAGGAACAACATAGTCAACGGACACATTAAGATCAGAAAGCAAATATTTCAACCACATTACTTCAGTAGTAACAGTTGCTAAAGCCCTATACTCTGCTTCTGCAGTACTAAGTGATGTTACACTTTGTTTCTTAGCCTGCCAAGAGATTAATGCTGAACCAAGCTGCAAACAATAATCGGTAACTGATCTACCAGTCAAAGTACATCCTCCCCAGTCACTATCACAAAAACCTTTAAGCTGCAAATTGTTAGAAGCAGGAAAGAATAGACCTAATCCAGCTGAACACTTTAGATATCTCAGAACTCTATAAACAGCAGCTAAATGCTTCTCTCTAGGAGCCTGCATAAATTGACTCAAGAGTTGGACTGAAAAACTGATATCAGGTCTAGTGAAAGTAAGGTATAGCAACTTTCCAACCATACTTCTATAAAAAGTAGGGTTATCAATGAGCATGCCTGACTTTTCATCATCATACAACTTCACATGTTGATCTAAAGGTATAGAAAGTGGTTTTGAATCCAATAAGTTTGCAGAAGACAACATATCTAAAATGAATTTCTTCTGACTGAGTATAATACCCTCTGATGACCTTGAAACCTCTAATCCCAAATAATATTTGGCTTCCCCCAAATCCTTTATACTAAAAGCAGCATGTAAAGCAGCTTTAAGAGAATCGATAAAGGCAAGATTATTGCCTGTAAGCAAGATGTCATCTACATAAACTACTGCAACAGTAAAGAGATCCCCATCTTTGTGAATAAACAGAGAATAGTCTGCCAATGATCTTGTAAAACCAAACTCAAGAAGAAAATCACTCAATTTGGTATGCCACTCTCTAGAGGCTTGTCTAAGTCCATAAAGTGATTTTTGCAGTTTACAAACCAAGTGAGAAAGACCTGAAACATTATAACCAGGTGGTATATCCATATACACCTCTTCATGTAAATCTCCATGCAAAAAAGCATTATTAATATCTAATTGAAAAACTTTCCATCCTTTAGATGCTGCAACTGCAAAGACACATTTGACTGTAACACCTTTGGCAACAGGTGAAAAAGTGTCATGAAAATCTACTCCCTCCTCCTGAGTATAACCTTTGGCTACCAAACGAGCCTTATATCTCTCAATTTCCCCATTAGCATGATATTTAATTTTGTAGACCCATCTACAGCCTATGGTTTGCTTGCCTGGAGGTAAAGGGACAAGAGTCCAAGTATCATTGGATTCGAGGGCTTCCAATTCCTTGTTCATAGCAGTAATCCAGTTGGGATTTTTAATGGCTTGTTTAAAAGATGTAGGTTCTGTATGTTGAACAATATTGGCAAGAAAAGAAGCATGGGAAGGTGTAAAAGAATGTGTGGAAATGTAATTAGACATTGGATATTTAACATCTGACTGAATAATAGCACTAACAGAAGTAGGAAGATTGTAATCATTCCACCACTTAGGTCTTTTAACCTCTCTAGTAGATTTTCTTGGTTCATAAGGAGCAGGTGCTACTATATCAGACTGTTGATACTGAACCAAAGTATCAACATCAGGTGGTAAATTAATCCAATCATCAGCTATATCATCAGATGAATTAGTGGAATGAAGTTCAGACTGTATTGATGTATCTATAGGAACCAAAACTTCTGAATTGAAGCTAGTAGAACCCTTTGACTGTGTAAGAGAAGGTGTTTTGATATGAGAAACAGATGTAGCAGAGTCAGGTGGTACAGAAGCAGGTGTTTGAGAAACAGGTGTTGACATGACAGTGTTAGGATAAGGTAAACCAGAAATCACATCATCATGAATCCAATTTTGAACAAAAAAAGGATCACATGAGGTAGAAAAATCAGTACCAACATGATATGGAAAAATGGTTTCATGAAAAATCACATGTCTAGAGATAAAAATCTGTTTAGTGTCAAGATTCAAAAGTTTGTAACCTTTATGATCTAAAGGATAACCAAGAAATATACTCTTGATAGCTCTAGGATTGAACTTATTGTTGTCATGAACAGAGGCATAACAAAGACAACCAAAAACTCTAAAGTTTGAATAATCTGGAAGTTGTTTATAGAGACATTCAAAAGGTGTTTTATGATCCAAAATAGGACTTGGCAACCTATTAATAATGTATGTTGCTGCTAAAATGCATTCCCCCCAAAACTTAATAGGAAGTCCCGATTGAAACCTTAAAGATCTGGCTATAGACAAAATTTGTCTATGTTTACGCTCCACTCTACCATTTTGTGCTGGAGTATTAACACAAGAAGCTTGTTGAATGACTCCTTTATCAAGAAGAAAGGTTGTAAAAATGTGATTAAAAAATTCAGTACCATGATCACTTCGAAAAGTCTTGATGGTTTTATGAAAATTAGTTTCAACAAAGGCAAAGAACCTAAGAAGTTGAGTTCTAGCATGCTGTTTAGTAGGTAACAGATAAGTCCACACAGCTCTTGAATGGTCATCAACAATAGTAAGGAAAAATCTACACCCATTATGTGTCTCATGCATGTAAGGTCCCCAAAGGTCAACATGAATCAAGTCAAAAACATTAGCAGCATGACTAGTGCTAACTGGAAAAGAAAGTTTAGTTTGTTTGGAAATAGGACAAATGGGACACCTCTTATTACTCTCATCACATAAATGGGGTGAAACACAAGAAATTTTATGTAGAACAGGAGAAGAAGCATGTCCTAATCTCATGTGCCATAAAGCACTGAGATGAATCTTAGGAGAAACAGATTTGACAGAAGAAACAGTGGATACCATAGAACCAACAGAAGGAAATGTAACCAAATCTAAACAATAAAGTCCACTATTCAAAGTGCCAGTAGCAAGTAACTTCTGATCAGAATCAACAAAAGTACACTGTCCTTTATCAAAATTTACTACTCCAGAAGTATTAGCAACCCATCTGGACACTGATATCAAATTGTAACTAAAACTAGGAACCAAGAAAACATCATGAAGTTCCAGATTGTTTAGCAATAAGGAACCAGAATGAGTAACCAAGATGTGAGAACTGTCCGGCAAGGTTACACTAACTGGTTTATCTAAAGGATGCAAATCATGTAATAAATCCATAGAGCAACACATGTGGTCTGTTGCTCCTGTGTCAATCAACCAAACATTCTTAAAAACATTAGAATGCACTAGATTGAGGCTAGAAATAGCCATACCTGCTAGATGCTCCTCAGGACTTTTCATGCCTTTATCAGTTCCAACAAACATTTGCATCATTTGAGTAAGTTGATTGATTTGTTGTTGCATTTGATTCACTTGAGAAGAAGTAACATCTGCATTCACCAGATTGGCTTTAGGTAAATTTCTGAATTGACTAGCAGCAGATTGTTCCGTACTCTGTGAAGAAACAGTCTTCTCCCTTTTCTTCCAATTTGGTGGATAACCAATGAGCCTATAGCAGTTTTCTTTAGTATGTCCCGTAAAATTGCAGAATGAACACTTGATAACTGGTTTAGAAACAGAAGAAGAACTTGAAGTTCCTCTGTTAGCTGGAGATTTCTTGACAAAAGCAGCCACACTACCAACAGGAGGTGTCACAGTTGCATTAACAAAAAAAGTATCCAAGTTCTGAAAACCTTGTCTAGCCTTTTGATCTTGTTTTACATAAGCATAAGCTTGAGATACAGATGGCAATGGCGTCATCATGAGAATTTGACCTCTAACAGTAGCATTGCTATCATGTAATCCCATCAAAAATTGCAACAACTTCCTGTTTTGATCCCTTTCTGTTTGAACCTTATGAGCACCACAAGTACACTTAACACTAGGCTCTAAAACTGCAAACTCATCCCAAAGCCCCTTCAACTTATGAAAATAAACCTCTACTGACTTGTTTCCTTGTTCAATACTGTGAATGTTCTTCATTACTTGATATATCCTATGGCCATTAATACCAGAAAATCTCTCTTGTAATTCATTCCAAACCTCACTAGCAGAAGTCACAAAGTTCAGGCTGTCAGTAATATCATCTGCCACAGAATTCAATATCCAGGTAATTATCATATCATTAACTCTCTCCCACTGTGGATAAAGAACAGATTTAACCTCTGGTTTCTCAAACACTCCATTAACAATAACAAACTTATTACGAGCACTAAGAGCTATCTGCATTGACCTACTCCAAGGAGCATAATTCTCAGGTCCGGTTAACTTTTTCGCAATTAAGATCAATCCTGGATGATCATTGTTGTGAAGGTACAGAGGATGTGAATTATTATCAATCACATTCATGTTATACTGAAAAGGCTTATCAACATCTGTATCTATCTGTTCATCTTGAAGAACAGATTGTGAACTATTAGCAAGTAGAGAATTATTTGCAGAATGAGAAGCATTCGTACCAATTCCTTGAACAACATTAGCATAACTTTGAGGCAACATGACTAAATCAGAAATCTAGGGTTTCACAACGAAAATGATACCAAATCTCAAGAAACTCAATCAAAACTATCGTATACAAAGTGTCAACATCAAGAATCACTCAAAAATCAATCAAATCACCAGAATCAAACATATAATATCGATCTCAAGCGATATATATGTATCTATCTATACGATCTCAATCGGATACCAGAAAAAAAAAACAACGAGAAATGAAGAAATTACTGAAGAAAAGAACGAAATTACCGAAGAAACGAAGCTCTAAGCGATTGATTTAGCCATGGATGGCTCTGATACCATAATAGATTTAGCAATTTGTATGTAAAATGTAAGTATTTACTAAACGAAGAAGACGAAGAATATAGAAATGAATAAAAGTTTGTTATCCATTTCAACCAACTACAGAGTCTGTTACATCTTAGGAATTTATACTAAGAACAGTCAACAAAAGTCAAACTAGTTACATCAGGCCCATAAGCAATGACTAAGCCCAATGTTAACTTGTGAAGATAAAGCCCTCTGTACATCTGTTTTATACTGCAGCTTTGGTATAGAAGAAATGATTGCACTATTAATTTGTACAACATCTTTATTATTATCTTTATTCGTAATATCATTGCTGTTTCTTGATGCAGGATTACGAAAGGACAAGCCATATTTTATCAAATATAGAGGTCTTGCTCACATTCACAACCAGTGGCTTTCAGAAAGTCAATTACTTCTTGATGCCGAGGAACTCATTGAGGAATTTAATAGAAACAACAAGGTTAAACATTTCTCTTTGTCCCTTCAAACTTTGACCATTAAGCATTTTATTCACTGTAATGATTTCCCAAATAGTCGTTATCAACAGTCCTTTCGAGTTCTATTAAAAAAATGATTTTTCTCACTTCAGGTGATGAAGTGGAATGCAGGGTGGGGATAGTATATATATTTAGAGTGAATTAGTCTCTGCTCAGATAATGTGACCACCTTATAATTAGTAATTTTCTTGCGTAGTTGTATATTTATAGTTTTAATAAGACATTCTTTCGAAAAAATTTGAATTGCGTAGATTGCTTCTTTGTTTTTCCAAGCAGTTTTCGTAGTTTTCGTTTCTTTGATGTATAGTCGTGGATACAAACTAACTGTTGGTTCCAGAAAAATAATTAGAGTCTTCTGCATTCAGTTTTTTGCTAGTGCACTATCTTAGACTGCATAACAGAGCTTCAAGTACTTTTGTGTTTGGGTACCTGTTGCAAATAGTTCTCTTAAACGTTACAGTCACTCTCATTATTTAGACACTTTAATCTGTTTGTATTATTCTTGTAGGGAAATAGCCTCCTTAGAATTTTGAATGTTGCTGCTTTTGCAGTTTCTGGATATGCATCATCTGATGGCCGGCATTGTAAACCCTTTAATCCTATGTTAAGGGAAACTTATGAAGCTGACTATCCTGAAAAGGGACTGCGATTCTTCTCTGAAAAGGTATGTTGTAGACTAGTTAAGAACCAACAGATCATCTTTGGCCCCCTTCATATTTTGTCAAGGATAGAGAGAAATTCTGAAGGGTGATCAACATATCACCATTCTCTCTCATTGACAGCCTAAAATGACATCATGAATTGAACACATTCTTGCTGAATAATTTGTGCTATTTGTAATTTAAACTGGGTTTGTCAGTACTACTACTGTGTTTTAATACAGCTAGCTTGAGCCTGAATTTTAGAGTATAAAATAATGTGGACATGTTGAAGAAAAACCGTATTTGTGCCATGCATATTTCCTGAATTTCTCTTTATATACTTTCTTGTACTTTTTTTTTCTCTTCCCTTGTTTTTTTTGCTAAATTCTTCTCTTCCCTTGTTAATAAGCTCGACTTATATCCCAACAAATAGAGCCATTCTTCTCTTGTTCTTCCCTTCGTAGCAGGCCAGTAAATCAAAGTGTGGGAATTTAAGAACTTCTGTAATTAGGCTGCTTTAGGCAGTAGATGTTTTTCAAGTACTTGTGAAATTCTGTAAAGATAATTTAGAACTTGTAATATCGGCTATGATGTAGTGATAATAAATCAAGCTGAGAAGGAAGGTGAGGCAACTGTGATAACTGTGAATTGTCCAAACAAGACTGGCTTGGGTTGTGATCTTTGCCGCATCATTCTCTTCTTTGGTTTGAGCATTTACAGGGGTGGTATGTATTTTTGTTATCTTTTCCTTAAGTTTTGATTTTTACCCTCTTGCTGATAGTAAGGTATGAGCCTCAAACTCATGCTGAATTTATTCACGACCTATGTAATGATTTCTAACATTAATTACCCTGATTGCAGATATGCTTGGTTGCTAATATTCACCCAAACTCTGTTGCTCAGGTCATCTCTATTGTTACTTCTTTCCAGATATTCTCATCCATCTTTTCAGGTCAAGTATTTTTTGGATATATCCATGTATATGAATTGGATTCTTTGGCATGCAATGCCTTGGACGGGTTTTGGACTCTCAACTCCTGCACCCATTAAAATAGTATTTTCAAGTCTAACAGCCCATGTTAAGACCAATTTGTGCACCAAATTAGTTCTAACAAATTGGTAGATATATTTTAGTTATATCATTGTTTGAAGTGGTGCATATTTTATTAGAAGGGCATCTTTACTAGTGTTTATTAATTGTGAGATTTGTCCTGTTTTTCATGATTTTTTCGGATGTTTTTCATGATTTTTATTAGAAGTACGTATAGCTGCTGCTGGCAAATTCACCAAGTTTTGCAGAATTCTTAATCCTGAGCTAGCACTTCAGCACATTCTTCCATGTGTGAAGGTGATGTTCTATAGCCTCATTGTACTTTGTATCCACTGAATTAACTCTTCTTGTACGGCCTTTAGTTTCAACAGTTGTATTAAATAGCCACATTATATTGTAGGAGCTATCATCTGATTCTTCTCAGCATGTTAGATCTGTTCTGGCCTCGATTATAATGGGCATGGCTCCTGTATTCTTCATAGTTTCATATATCTTATGTTGGACACCCTATTTTCTTTTGAATAAAGATTAAATACATGTCATTCTTAACTCATTCTGACTGTCAATTACTTTGCCAGTGTATATTATTGCCTAAATACTTATGATTTGTTTTATGTAAGGAAAAACTTGCTCAATTTTACTGATGATTTTTCATTTGCAGGCACTGGTTCACCTGCTTCTCTTGAGATATGAAATGGAGAAGGATTTATTTGTTTTCTTGTAGTATTGGATTGTAATTTTTTTTTGGGTTAAGGGTTATGAAGCCCATTAACTTGTATCGATGAATTTTGGTATTGGTGTAATAAAACAAGTTTTCAATTTTTTGGGAAATGCATATATACAAATTGTTCCTCTTAAATTTTTATTATAAAAGTGTTGTAGGTATTATACATTGTTGTCATAAATTTCTCAAAATTTGTTTATGTGGGGCCCACTTGAAAATTCATGGAAGGGGCTCATAGGAGGGACCCACATGTGGGTCCCAATTTTTCTAAATGTTAATAGCTACTGCAACGCTAGTGTAGTATTGCAATACATTACGTTTAACGTTGCCATAGAAGTTTCTGGTAACAAAAGTAGTAGCATTGCCGTAGTGAACAAAAGCGTTGCCGTAGACACCTACGGCAGCTGTGCCAAATGCAACGCTGAAAAAGCGTTGCCGTTTCGTTTTTTTGCTCTACAGCAACGTTTATTTGGCTTGCTGCATCATTTTGAAAACGTTGCTGCAGGCCATCTATGGCGTAGTGTAATAAATACATACAATTTATATTTACAATTTTACATGTTTTCTTCAAAAATTTTATTCAATAATACGTAGCTTTACAAAAACTTATGTTAAAGCGTGAATATTTAGCTATTTTTGAAGAATAATATTGTAAAAATTCGTTCAAAAATTGTGAATATTTGTTCCAATTTATTTTTATATTTTTTTGTGTGTCGCTGTAATTTTGAACTTATTATTGAAAAAATTGGTATAAAGTAATCACCAAGCCTTACCAATACGGTTCTTTGACTTGGTCTATACCTGATTGGATAAAAAAAAATTAAAGATACATTTTTCACAAAACGACTTAATTAATCTTTTATACTGATTTTGTTTAATCAATTTTTTTTCTCCGGAAATGAGATTATGAATCTTTTTGAATAATTAACAGAATTTCGTATCTATTTGAACACAAAAATTAATTTATAATCCACATTAGAGTATATGATATGATAGAACATTAGAGTATATATTGGGTCATTACCAGAATCATTCGGCTAAATTTGATTGCTAATTTGCGGTCGAATTTAGCTAAATTCGATTGCAAAATGGTAGTCGATTCTAACTTGATGGAATATAGCAAAAAATAGTCGAATTTAATAAATAAATTCCACTGACCTAAATTCAACCACAATTTTGAAAAAATTTAAAAATTTTGAATTTGGCGCCTAAGGTACCTTAAATTCGACCAGACTCAGTCAAATTTATAAATTCGATCGGATACGATCGAATTTATTAATTCGACCGAGAACAGTCAATTTTATTGTACCACATCTTGAAAATTCAGCAGTTTTCTGTTGCTCTCAACTACATTATTTTGAATATATTTGCTGCATTTGCAGATAGGTTGGAATAAACTAATCAATACAAATATAACATAATTCATATATAAAACTAATTCAAGAATACCAATAGCTTCATATCAAATATTAAAATATTTTTTAAAAGATATATTTATTACAAATTCAACTCAAACTCAAGGTTCATAATCGGATTTAACAATATACGACTTTGCTCCTAATTTAATTGTGTATAAACATCCAAAATTGTTTCATTTGCCGGATTTGCTTCAATTGCCAGAATTGCTTTGGTTGCCGGAATTTGTATGGTTACCGGAGTTGTATGAGTAGTCGGAGTTGTTTTTTCACCGAAATTGACATTCCATGAGTTGATTTTCAAGGTGTTAGTATGTACATATGAAAGAAATATATATATATATATAGGGGCTTGCTCAAATGAGACCCCTCTTATAATGAGACCCTCTCTTATAATGAGTCCCCCTCATATTTCTTTTATTCTAAAGGGCCCCGCCAGGGGCACCCAATACGAAAAAGTCTTATAATTATATCCTCTATCCATTCATCAAAAAAAATTCTAAAAAAAAAATTTTTTAAAAAAAATTTAAAAACTGCTGCCACGTCATCAATTTTTTTTTGGAATTTTTTTTTGTTTTTTTTAAATTTTTTTTTGATGAATGAATAGAAGGTAGAATTATAAGACTTTTTTGTATTGGGTGCCCCTGGCGGGGCCCTTTAAAATAGATGAAATATGAGGGGGACTCATTATAAGAGAGGGTCTCATTATAAGAGGGGTCTCATTTGAGCACCTCCCTATATATATATATATATATATATATACATATGTGTGTGTGTGTGTGTGTGTGTGTGTATACAGATGAGGGAGAGAACGGGGAGGAAGATGAAGTGGATTGGAGAATGTGATTATATATAAATGTGTGAGATTTAATGTGATGAATGCATACCGTTGGATTATTATGTTAGTGTGTTCAATCTGGATTGTTGGATAAGTTTCACGCGGATTGCTGACATGTCAGTAAATTCGATTGGTTGCAATCAAATTTATAAATTCGACTAGTTGTAGTCAAATTTATAAATACGATTGTCTTCAGTCGAGTTTATACATTCGACTGTCTTCGATCGAGTTTATAAATTCGACAAACTAAGTTTTGCCCTCGAATTTATAAATTCGACTAGAGTAGGTCAAAAAAAAGTCAACATAATTTTTTGACCATTATAATATTTAATACGCGCTATTTTTTATTTATTGATTTTTTGTAAAAACTTATAAAATGTAATAATCTTAACATCCGTAAGGTTGGATCGTTCAAATTTTAATTTTAACAAATCTAAATTACTAACCCTTGTTATGAAATGAGTAACCCCTAAACACAAACCTTAAACCTTACATTTCAATCATTCAATAACAAAATATCGTATTGGTAAGGTTTTTTTTAACTCACACTATTACGGTCTTTCATCATTTTCATTTAATACGATATCTTATCAAAACGTATTATAAAAAAAATTGGGAAGTATTTATTAAATTTTTCCAAACTTCTTAACAAATATAAAATCAACACTTTATTTACATTTGCTAAAAAAAATTGTCGTAAGTAGGTTAACTAAATTTTAACATGTACTTCATCTTATGAGGATATTGTGGTAATTTTCTTTATAATTTAAGGATTAATTTATATTTTTTAAATATTTTTGAAACTTAATTTTCTAATTAGAATGACCGATTGCAATCGGAAATTTTTTCGCTTAAACTTAAATTCGACAAACTAGGTTTTTGCGCGAAAAAATTCCTGCCTATCCAGTCAAATAATTTCGATTGGTTAAATTCGACCGAATCTCTAAATTCGACTGCTCAAATCTGATTGCTCTTAAAATTGATTGTATGTAGTCGAATTTATGTTTGACCATTAATTAATTGGAATTGATACTAAATTCGACTGAATACGGTCGAATTTAGGCATATTGAATTGATTCAGTTAAATTTAATCGAATTTTTTTGTAGTGGGTGTTTTTAACTGAATATTCAGTTAAATATTTTTGAAAATATTATTAAGAAAAAGATTTAACCCTAAGGAAGACAGTACTCCCTCCGTCCTACAATACAAGTCTCTTTTGAGAATTTTTTTTTTCCATAATACATGTCCATTTTCAATTTTCAATGTAAATTTGTGATAATTTTCCTAAACTACCCTTTTTGAAAATTGTATAGCAATTAATGAGGAATGACCAAGAGTATAAAATAGCTCATATTTTTAAAAATCAATGCATTTATAATGAGCATAAGAGGAAATATATGATCTAATTAATGTTTTCTTAAGATGCGTAATTTTTTCAAAAGAGACTTGTATTGTGGGACGGAGAGAGTATTTAGAAACCGAAAGTTGGAAGTTGGAATATTAAATTAACAAAGCACAGGATAAGCGTAGTTAATGTACCTAGTTGTCAGTGTTATTGCTGTTGTACATGTCATCTCAAGCTTAATTAAAGCTGCATCTTAAGGCGTTTTATCTTCTTAATTACTCACTCCGTCTCATTATATGTATCTCTTGTTTTGACTTTTTACACTATTCATTATAAGCAATTGTCTATTAATTTACGCATAATCTATAAAACCAAATATAGTCATAAGTGATCTTGTTGGATTCATATTTATGAGTACTTTAATACAGTGAAGTTTTTATATTTAATATTAATATAAAATTGAAGATATTAACGATTAAAAGTGTGTGTTGGCAAACGTGTCCAGAGTAAACAAGAAACATATTATAAGACGGAGGGAGTAGCTAATCCTCAAATAAAAGAAAAAGACTTTAATTTAAATCTGAAATATTTTATTTTCCATAATTTTAATAAATATTACTTTTCTGTTTTTGATTTTAATGATAAAAAGTTATATTTTTATTAATAATGAAATTAGAAAATTTATATTCTGAATAAATGAATCTAATAATAATAATAAATGACAAGAAAATTTACTTACGAAAACATTAACAAATTTAAAAGAACTAAGAATTATTATATTATAAATATTAACATATTTGAAGTTTTAAAATTTCAAAATCCTGACATTCAGTTAAAGAAAAAGTCGAAAAAAATAAGGAAAGAGGCAGAAGCATTACATTGCACTAGCATTTATTAAACTTGCAAGCTGTTCAAGTAAATATGCTGATAACCATGTAAAACAAGCAATAATTAAGTGCATTAAGTGCAGCTGATAACCATGTAAAACAAGCAATAATTAAGTGCATTAAGTGCAGCTTATGGGCACAGGTTAGCCAATCCGATTAACAAATACTTCCTCCGTCCCACAATACAAGTCTCTTTTGAAAAAATTACGCATCTTAAGAAAACATTAATTAGATGATACAATTCCTCTTATACCCATTATAAATGCATTGACTTTTAAAAGCATGAGCTATTTTATGCTCTTGATCATTTCTCATTAATTGATATTCAATTTTCAAAAAGGATAGTTTAGGAAAATTATCACAAATTTACATTGAAAATTGAAAATGAACATGTATTATGGGAAAAAAAAATTATCTCAAAAAGACTTATATTGAAGTACCGTGGGAGTAGTAGAAGTTGGAATATTAGAAGAGAAGAAATGCTTGAAATTTAGGAGACAGCGGGAGAGAGCACCAATCAAGGCCGAGGTTTGCCTCCAATTTTCCATCACACAGCTGGGTGCATCACTAGATACGCACTTAATTATTTACTCCCTCAGTTTTTTTGATTTCTTTACATTTGCTTTTTGCACGGAGACCAAGATAGTTGATGTAATATTGTTAAAATGAATGTAGTAGTGGGTGTAATAGTAATTTTATTGTTAAAATAAGTGAAGTAGTGGGTGTAATAGTGTAAAGTGTTGAAAAGGTGGAGTGAGATAGTGGATGTAATAATGTATTTTATTGTTAAAAGTTACTATTTTTAGTAATGTAAAGAAATCGAATGGACGGCCCAAAATAGAAAGTGTAAAGAAATGAAATGGACGGAGGGAGTACTAATGCAGGCTATGCAGCTGCTTGTCAAGTGACACATTCATAATTAACTAGCATTAAAATTCGTGCAAGCTATTAGATTAAATTATATTTTTTAATCAAATTATTCAGGATTAATATTGTTTGAAATATGTTATTAATTTTCATAATTTTTTTTTTATTATTGGCATATGTGATTATTATATACTTACTTTAATATATTCAAGTTTGTACTTTGAACACTAATACGAGTAGCACTGATATTAAATGCAGTTTTTAATTTTGTTGTATTTCATAGAATATAATTTCACTATTTTATGGGTGTTGTCTAATTAATTTTCAGTGTATCTACAATTCTAAATTTTCTTAAAAAATGATGCATACAATTAACTGGATCTCCAATAATATTCAAGATGGAAACTAAATAGTCTTCAAACTGTTGTATTTTGAGAATGTAGGTTTCAGTTTTGATTCTAATCAAAAACCTTCGTAAATCTTCTAAAACTCTTCTCAAATCTTGCGATTTTACTTTTAAAAATCACATTACTAACTCTTTTATCTGTTTTTTTCTAATTTTTTCATTTGAAGTATTATTTGCCTTTATTTTTCTTTCGGTATTCATACTACTTTCATTGAGTCACCTCTATAATTAAAACCAAATATTTATTGGATTCTTTTTTTAAAACCAAATATTTCTACGACATAATGTGTAAAAACATAATGAGTTGGGTAACGCATTAGAAGCAGGATTAGGCATTTAGGCTGCGATGCATTATGAATTTTATCTAAGATTCCCGCACGCACTTTCATTATATTATAGAGAAAAATGTCCAAATTTCCCAAAATCTGTACGTGTAATCCTCATCCTCATATTTTTACACTCAAAATGTATGGAATTTGAAGTAGTTATCATAAGCAATAATTCCTAAATTATATTTTATGGAATTTAAATTTGAGTAATGGTAGATGTACAAAATTGAGTATAAAAAATTGTTTTCGACTGATATGGGTAGTAGTTTATTTATGAAAAATGTTGTTTGCTAAATTTTAAAAGTAGCTTTTCTGAAAAGAGTTTTTGACTGAAAAGCTTTTCTTAGAGAAAGCATGTCCCCATACTTTTGAAAAAAACTGCTTTTCAGCTTTTACAGGAAACAGTTAGTGACATGAATATCAAATCTCATCAAAAACATTATTTTTATAAAATAATATGCAAAACATGCATATATCTATCTGATTTTCGCAACATCACTAATTTTAACAACACTTTTTTTAACAGCACAACAATTTTTAACAACAATCCTAAACAAAACCGTGATATGCTTTAATTATCATGTGATATTTGATACACATTTTGGAAACCAAATTAGAATTTCTAGCATTTTCTTTTAAATATTTATCCATATCTATACTATATTATAATAAGCAAAAGGGGGTATAATTTGTAGTTGGTTATCCCCTATTTTTGGTTATCCCCATTTTTGGTTATCCCTCACTTATGACCGTTAGATCAGCAACTCAAATAGATCATGACCGTTAGATTTAACAATACTAAAATACTAAAAGTTGTTATATGCAGAAGGTCCAAGGTTCAATTCCCGCCAACAACATATTAATTTATATTTAATACTAAAAATTATTATATACAAATATGTAAGGTTTGAATTCTTTCAATAACATATTAAAATCAATATTTATAATATTATATTATATTATAAATAAATTATTAAATATTAAAAGTAACCCGTGCTTTGCACGGGCTATAAGCTAGTATATTCTAACTATGGATTCGATGTTCCTTACATTCGAGGTAGATATAAGCCGTGCTAGCACAGTTTTCTAACTATACATACTAACTTATAACCCGTGCTAGCACAATTTTTTTTTATATGTCAAAATTTTATTTAATATTTTAATTATGTTATTGTAATTATTATTTTCAATAATTTTTTAAATTTTAATTTAATATAAATTTAAGTAATGATATGCATGGTTTAAAATTTATATTACAAAATTCGAAATTAAAAATGTCATTGATGGGTTTGAACCTTGAAATTTTAGTAAAGTAATTTAATCATATAATGTATCTAATTATTTATTACTAAAAATAATGATTTGAATATATGGTGTGATATTTTTGGGTGTATATTAATGATTGCAAGATTAGTTTTAATTTAAAAGGAAACGTGTTTTAATTAGAAAAAAAAATATTACTAAAAATAGTGACGGAAAGATATGGTGTGATATTTTGAATATATTTTAATTATTGTAATATTAATTTTAAATTTAAAGGTAACGTGTTTTAATTAAAAGTGAAATCTTTGAAGAAGATACGTAATTATTTTTTCGGAGGATGAGAAGAAAGAATCCAAGAAAAAAGTCAATTACCGAGAATAGTGACGGAAAGATATGGTTTGATATTTTGAATATATTTAGTATATTGTAATAGGGTGTGATATTTTTGGGTGTATATTTTTTTTTGCCACAATGATTCTATTATTTTAGTATCTGTTCTGATACATGCAATAAGGAAGAATCGAACTTTGGTGGTTCGACAAGGCATAGTCCTCATCATTTACCACATGAGCTATATGACTTGTCAAACCTTGGTGGTTCGACAAGGCATATTTTTTGGTGTACATTAATGATTGCAAGATTAGTTTTAAATTAAAAGGTAACGTGTTTTAATTAGAAAAAAATTATTATTAAAAATAGTGACGGAAAGATATGATGTGATATTTTGAATATATTTTAATTATTGTAATATTAATTTTAAATTAAAAGGTAACGTGTTTAATTAGAAGTGAAATCTTTGGAGAAGATAGGTAATTGATTTTTTGGAGGAGGAGAAGAAAGAATCCAAGAAAAAACTCAATGTAGATTAAGGAATTTTAATCAGAATATAATTATGTTAACATTAGTAATTGAGTTGTTGTTTTTAATATAATTATATTATTATTTATTTTAATAATTAGGAAAACCAAACTGACAAACTTTCAGTGTTTCGGCTTTAATATATTAGTATAGATATATAAAGTTGCACTATAAGAATGACAACTTATATAAAGAACAATAAAAAACACCATCATAAAACTTTGTTTTTCATAAAAATTGATTTGTTATGATAAGAATAACAAATTTTAACAACAGTAAAACTTAACATATCGAATTTAACGTAGAATCTCATCTAAATTTCAAAATTAAATGTTACATAGAATCCACTATAGAATCTTACATATATATTTTTAACAATAAAATTATGTGTAATAATATTATATTTGATCCTATTTTTTTGTTGAAATCTATATTTATTCATAAAACATCATTTTGGATGTGAAAATTAGAATATAAATGCGATTTTGTATAAGATTTTATGATATTTTTTGTTATTTTTTATATATAAAGAGGTACGTTATTCATGAATCAATGACTATATATATACTTTTAATATATATTTACCTTTTTTTTCAATTTCTGAGTTGTTTGATAATTCATTTTATTAACTGTTAGTTAGAGTATCTTATGATTTACCTTTTTTTCTAAGGACTATCTCATGATTTTAGAAACAAAGTGTTACCATCAATCACCTTCAAGTCTATTCCACGAGAATTCAACGAAGAGGCAGACTCGTTAGCTAAGATGGGCCTCAACCTTTCCCACTTTACAGATTATTGGGCCTTTGATCCAACACCCCAGGGCTATTAGAGCAAGCTAAGCCCACCCCACTTAGAGGAAGATTCCAATAGTTTAATAATTAAATTTCAAGATAGACTTTTTGATTTTTCAAACCCTTGGCTTATAGAGCTCAGCCTTTCTTACTTTATCCCTGCTCCCCTTTATCCAGTACAACTTTTCTCACATTGAAAATTTAAGTTTCTCTTTCCCTATGTGCCTCCCCTCAGAAAACATGGGCATCGTAAATCCCAGCAAAATCTTCTTTCAGAAGATTTATTCAGAGGCTCTAGTCCTTGTATCGACAGTTCTTAAAATCCACTCATACTTTCATCCATCCACTCCACACCTCCCCTAATAGTACTCACTCCCCAACCCTTTCACAATCACCTTTCTGCTCTTTCTCTCATGGAAGTAATGTGGGTTGCCCCAGTTGGTGATTTTGTAAAAATCAACATGCATGGCCTTGAGCTGCCTAACCCTCTTCCAAATGGAAACTCAAATGGGATCGGAGTAATTATCAAAGTTTCTGATGGAGTCATGTTATGGGGGCTATGGGCCCAATGAAAGATGTCTCACTCTTAGAAGCCCAAATCCGTGGTATGCACGTTGGTATGGTCAATGCAATTAAACTTGGATGCAACATATTGCAACTTGAAACGGACAATCTTGATGCAAACAACACGCTACGATTCCAGGAAGAACTAATCATGGAAGAGAATGTGGAGAAGGAAATCATTCAAATAAACTCTCCACGGGCATTTCTGCTTGCAAGATGTCCCAGACCTCGGCTACACACAATTCAATAGCGGCTTATGCTGCAAGATTTGGAATGGAAAATCTAACAACGTTCAGCATCTTTGACTCAAGTGTTGGTAACTTCTCTGAACTCCTCCGCCTAGACATGGGATGGGGTCCTCTGGATCCTATCTACGATCAACTCCCAAACCTTGGCCATGGTGAAGTTCTCACTGGCCCTAAGCTCTCACTCTCTGCACTTAACTCCTCAGCCACTAGCCATAGCAATTGCTTCCCACCTGGAAAAAACTATGATGGCATCGATGAAGTGGATTTAGACCACACTCCTAAGGTTGAATGTCCTCTTTCTAAGCGAACCCATGATATTGTACCTCCCATCAACATTAATATCACCTTTAATGTTTTGGCCTCTCAAAATGAAGCTGCTGAAAAACCTCATGCATCTCTGAAGGGCAAGGAAAAACTATACAAAAACTGCATCTTTAACAAAGATGGGCTCCTATCCAATGAAGCAATTCACCTGATCGACAATGGCAGCCTTATCTTCATTTCCAAAAAGTTGAGCAAAACAGAGATCAACATGGAGGAAAATATCTTAAACAACCTCAAGGTAAAAGACCTTCTGGCTAGTGCAATTGAGGGCTCCCTCCATGGGATACTGACATCTCTTCCCTCCTCTGCTATCGGTAGTCACAGTGGTATCTCCATTCAAGGAAATAAACCACAAATGAATGACCAGCAACCCTCGGGTCATATGGATGTTGATGACCACACTTTGGATTCCTAATCTTTCCAGTGGTTTCTTAGCCAGGGTGCAGGGTTTTTATCTCTTTTGTTTCGTCCGATTATCATCAGTTGTAGTAGGCATGTATCCTCTAGCTTTATCCTCATCCCATGGGCAAATCAGTTAATTTTCCAGTGTAGCACTGATATCCCAGATTGTACCCCACTCTTTATCTATTAATATAATTTCCGATTTATCAAAAAAAACTGTTAGAGTAAGAATTCAATTGACCACAGCTGACCCCAGTCCCCACTTGTTGTGGAAGAAGAGAGTCTACCTAAAGAAAAAAAATCCGTTTCAAAGTGTTAATGTTGTATGGGGTTTGGTCTCCTGCATACGTATGTAGAAGTATTGTTACACAACTCACGGTTTTATAATCGTTGAATCAACCATCCAACGATCCTGATTTAAAAAAAAGGGATATTATGAATGGTACCCTTTTGGTATTGGCTTTTCTGAATGGTACCACTGCATATTTTTAACTTACGAGTGGTACCATCAAGGTTTTGTCTTCTCAATAAAAATACCCCTCCGTCATTAAAAAGTTAGTCAAACGTTAGTCAAACAATAATTTTAATGGAATATTCTTAATGGTACCCTTCTGATATTGGCTTTTTCGAATGGTACCCTCAAGATTTTGTCTTCTTAATAAAAATACCCTTATGTTAAGCAAAATGTTAATCAAATGTTTAATACTAAGCAAATGTTCATACAATTGTTATCAATTATTAATCATCATAGAAATCTAAACCCAACAAGAATCAATGAAAAAGAATGAGATTCCACATCATCGGATCCTTCAATTTCACTGCCGACACAGGTGGTCGTGAATCGTGATGGAGCTCCAAAAATTGGACGCTTTAAGACCAGAATCAACCCACTTTCATAACCAATTCGTAACAATAGAGAAATCCTCAAATTTTAACACACCCAATTTGATTATACATAAACATCAATTCGCACACCTACACAATTGCACACATATATGTATGTGGAATGGAAAAGAGATGAAAAAGAGAGAGATTACGAGAGAGAAGAGAGTTGTGAGAGAGTATGAAATTTAAAATCAATTAAATAACTTCTAAAAATTAAACTTCTAAAAATAACTTCTAAAAATTGAAATTAAATGGAAAATTGGTGAAAATTAAACTTTAAATTTTAAAATGAAGAGTATGAAATTACAAACAACCACATATTTTAAAAATATTTTTATGATCAAAATTGAATTAAATATAAAGTTTACAAGGGTACCATTCGGAAAAACCAATATTAGAAGGGTACCATTAAGAATATCCCATTAAAATTACCGTTTGACTAACTTTCTAATGACGGAAGGGTATTTTTATTGAGAAGACAAAACCTTGATGGTACCATTCGTAAGTCAAAAATATGCAGTGGTACCATTCAGAAAAGCCAATACCAGAAGGGTACCATTCATAATATCCTTAAAAAAAATTTGTACCGTACCGCAAAAATTTTTTAGCCAAAATTACCAAAATTCCTCCACCTACAGTGTGAAAACAGGGGGGCATTTTGGTAATTTCTCCGTACCGCGATACGGTGAACATTAGATTTTTGATGTAAAAACAAGGGGACATTTTGATATTTTACCCGTACCGCAAAAAACATTCTACGGTACGGTGTTGATTTTTTTTAAACCACAACCATTGGATGGTTGATTCAACCACCCAGAAAATGTATATTACATAAACATAAACAGTATTCATAACGGTGGTGGAGACTGGAGATAGGTCCTGTTCCTGTCCATGATCCTCCTTGTTTTATATTTGTCCAAATATGTATTATTTCACACTACTTTCAACTGTAAATCATATCTGTAATACTAGAAGCACAAATTATACAGTCCATGCAAAATTTCCGACACAGGTTACGAAATTATTTGAAATTCAGATTCAGAAACCACATTTTTTTACCTGATATTTGAGTAATTAAGTGACTTCTTTGCATTTCAAAAATTTGATCTTATTTATTAAATTTAAAATTTTGTGATTCTAATATGTTGTCGAAAGATACATAATCACTACCAATTTTTTTTTTGCTAAATTAAAATGGGATATTCTCTTTGGTACACTCGTGCAATTGGTTTTTGCCAATGGTACCATCACATTTTTTGTTTCTATACATGATACACCCGACATATTGTTTCTCTCTTAGTCATGCCCTTCTGTTAGACAACTGTTAATATTTCAGGTGCACCACGTATAGAAGCCAAAAATGTGATGTTACCATTGGCAAAAGCCAATTCCACGAGTGTACCAAAGAGAATATCCCTATTATTTTTAATATTCATTAACAGTGATTAAACGATGTTTAACATTTTTTTAACGTTTTACTTAAAAAAGGGTATGACTAAGAGAGAAACAAAATTTCAGGTGTACCACGTATAGAAGCCAAAAATGTAATGGTACCATTGGCAAAAGCCAATTCCACGAGTGTACCAAAGAGAATATCCCAATTAAAATTTATATAGAAACAAAAAGATCTACAGAGTCTAGAGCATACCCCTCGACAGGGATTAAAGTTCTGAGAACTACATCAGACAAAACAACTTAGACCTAGTCTAATGCAACGAGATAATCAAGTTATGGTCCTTCGTAGCAGCTTTTTGAAAACACTTGCTGGTGCACACTCTTTCTCTCACCATACGTTTAAGCACCATCTTGAGATGACCAGCTGGTAAGGCATGTCCAGTAGTATGAATTCTATCATTCCTTTCACGCCAAATAAGAAAGACCGCTACTGACAAGTAAAGGTAAGATAGTAATGTCTTCGTCTGCGAATATCTACCCGAAAGGAATTGCCCATTTAAATAGAGAGACCAGTTATTTACTAAAGGAAACCCAGGGTCTGACATAATCTCCATTGCATAACCACAAGTACTGAAAATGTGAACATTGGATTCAACAGCCGAATTACAAAGAACACATGTGAGGTTAGTGTTCATACCAAACCGGTGCATGCGTTCCTTTGTGAGTAATCTATCTTTCAGAGCTAACCACAAGGTAAAAGAACATTTTGGAATTGTTAAAGCATGCCAGAGGACCTTTACCTAGCTGGGTGGACTGCCATGCTCTCTAATTGAGTGCCATATAAAGCCTATTGACACCTGATTGGAGGCCTGCCCTTCCCAAGAAACAGAATCCTGCGAGTGAATAGGAACAGAAACTACAAGTCTACGAAGCTCCATCATCCTAACATTGTTCGAAACAGGTAAACACCAAATCCTATTGATAATAAACTGCCCCACCCTAGCTCCAGTAGTAGACTCAGCAATGGTTATTATTGAGGGATCAAACTCCTGAAGGATTGAACGACCATGCACCCATGGATCATGCCAAAAGGAAAACTGAGAATTAATACCAACTGCATACCTAATAAATCTTAAGGCATCATGCCTGGCTTTGAGAAGTTGTCTAACACACCAGGAGGCTTTAGACGGGATAGCCATGGACCACAATGGTTTGTTTTTCAGAATAAAAGCTTTGAACCAGGCAATCCAAAGAGAAGAAGTAGAAGGTTGAAGAATTCTCCAGAGATGGTGAATAAATGCAGCACGATTCCAAGCACTAAGATCTCTAATGCCAAGCCCTCCTTCATCTTTAGAAAAGCAACATTCATGCCAAGAAACTTTAGCTTGTTTCGAAGTAGTACTTGTACCTCCCCAGAGGAATTTAGTAAACAGCGATTTGAGATGCTTTAGAACATTCTTTGGAAGAAGCAAATGAGACGCCCAATAACTCTGCATTCCAAAGAGCACTACTTTAATCAGCTGAAGCCTTCCAGTATGATTTAACAGTTTATTAATCCATGAATCTATTCTTCTAGAAATTCTTTCAATAAGAACATCACAATCCCTACGAGTCAGCTGTGTAGATATTAAAGGAAGCCCCAAGTATTTGATAGGAAGAGATCCCAACTGAAATCCCAAACTCTCCAGAATATGTTGTTTAACATCTTGCTCTACATTAGCAAAGAAACATGCACTTTTACTCTGATTAGGACGTAGGCCTGAGACAGAGGAAAAAGCCTTAACACCTTCCAAAAGCAAGTCAAACGATTTAGAATCTCCATGACAAAATAAAAGAACGTCATCAGCAAACGAAATATGAGTAATCTGCAATTTTTTAGTTTGCCAGTGGTACTTAAAATCTGAAGCAACCGTAGCTTTAGCAAGACTAGCAGTTAGAACTTCCATGGCTATCACAAAAAGGTAAGGGGACATGGGATCACCCTGCCTTAGGCCTGACTCCGCCTTGAAGTATCCCTCTAAAGTGCCATTAATTTTTAAAGAAATCATACAAGATGAAATAGAGGTCATCACCCAATCAATGAAGATAGATGGAAAATTCATACGCTGCAGGACTGAACGAAGAAACTCCCAATTAATCATGTCAAATGCTTTCTTGATGTCCAGCTTAATAGTACAACGAGGTGACCCAGAGTTTAAATGATAGTTTTTGCATAATGCTTGAGCCAAAAGAATGTTATCTCCAATCAATCTTTTAGGAACAAAGTCTGACTGATACGGAGAAATCAACGAATGCAAGATACTCTTGAGACGAGCTGCTAGCATTTTTGAGACAAGCTTGTAGAGAACATTACAGCAGGCAATAGGCCTGAAATCTGAAATGACTGAAGCATGTTGTTTTTTAGGAACCAGTGCTAAGACAGTTGAACTGACTATGCGAGGCAAACAGTTAGACTCAAAAAATTAAAGAACCCCATTCGAGACATCTTCTCCAATAATGCTCCACGCAGCAAGATAGAATTCTATTGTAAAGCCATCCGGCCCAGGGCATTTGTTCTTAGCCATGTGTTTGATAGTGTTATAGACATCTTCTCGAGAGAAAGGTTTTTGCAGCTCCTCTTTTTGCACATTAGAGATATGCGAGAGAGTTAAGTCCCCAGGCAGGTTTGTGACCACAGAAGTATTGCTAAACAGAGAAGAGACAAACTGCATAGCAATTCTTGAGATATCTCTATGACCTGTGTGAATATTACCGGAATCATCTTCTAAGGCCAGAATCTTATTGCTGTTCCACCTGCTTTTACAAGCGTTAAAGAAAAAACCATTATTACCGTCTCCCTTTTTGAGCCATGAAACCCTTGATTTTTGCTGGAGTAACACTTCCTCTAGCTGCAAAGCATTTTGAAATTCCTTAATGAGCTGATCCTCCTCTTCAAATTGAGCTAAAGAAGGCAAAGCAGGAAGGGAGGTTTGAAAACTTAACAAATTATCTCTCGCCCTAATTACAGCAGAATGAAGATTGCCCTTGTTTGAGTTAAGCTTTCTCATAGCAACTTTGACCCTCTTTAACTTAGTAGTTAGCACGAACCAAGGGTTACCCATAACATCATCTTGCCAGGCTGATTTAACCTCTTCCAAGAAATCAGGTAAGAGAATCAAATGGTTAAAAAACTGAAAAGGCTTACTGAGTCTTTCCCAATGGATTCCAAGAGAAACTGAAATTGGACCATGATCAGACAACCCCCTAGGCATAATCAGGGCTTGAGAGAGGGAGAAAACATTCATCCAAGCACCATTCACTAAGCATCTATCCAATTTCTTAAAAGTAGGAGAACTTATATTGCTATCCCACCAAGTAAAGATCGAGCCTGTGAAGCGAAGATCAGAGATTCCCAAATGAGCAACAACGTTCTTCAGTTCCAGCATACTCGATGTACAGTAAGAGTTGCTACTAGACTCATGAGTATCTAGACAAACATTGAAGTCTCCAGATAACATCCATGGCATACTATCACCCATAGTGGCCTTAACAGCTTCAAGATCAGCCCATAACAATCTTCTTTCAACTGCAGTGTTAAGAGCATAAATGAAAAAGATAACAAACTGCTCATCAGAATTGTGCCTTTGAACTGAACAAGTTACTTGTTGCGAGGAGCTTGCAATGATTGAAAGCCTCCAAACATCAGGATCCCATCCTACCTAAATACGACCATTGCTGTGATGCTCATAGTTGAAAACCCAAGAGAAACGGGAACTAAGAAATCTGGATAATCTACTTGCAGCTGCTTCTTTGACATGAGTTTCGAGGATAGCAAACAAAGAGAAATGATTTGAACTCAAAAATCCTTCGTAAAGGATAACTTATTATTAAGGCCCCTAATGTTATATGTACACATATCACTAAACATAAATGATTAGGAGGAGGGAGGGGGAGATTTCCCTGAAGATTTCTTCAGCTTTTTACGCTGAGCTATATTCAAACGAGAAGGGCCACTAACAGCAGCACGCTTAGCCTCTATCTCATCAATTTTCTTTAAATTCTTGAAAGTATTTGCAGGAGAGGGAGAGTCATTCGTGAAATCAACCACAAACTGAACTTTACCTGGGGTGCGAGATCCCTTCGCTGGATTAGAATTAGCATTATACTCATCCCTGTTTTCTGAACGAGACTTTTTGCCTTTGACTGTAGTCCAACCTGCATCCTCCTCCTCATGAACTTCAACTATCTCTAAGGGGGCCTTGGTGTTATTATTCATCGGATTACTCTCTGATTCCATATGAACTACATCACCTTGACTAGGACAATTTTCTGGCTGAGTATTAACATTAGAGTCATTTGCCTTAGATTTCTGAACCCAGATGCGCTTCGAAACAGGGCAGGCACCAACTGAATGCCCAAGCGATTTGCAACCTGAACAAGAAAGGGGTCTAATAGGATAAAACACCTGAATTTTTGCTGTGTAGATTTCATCTGAGATGGGATCTAGCGCTGAGGCTAATATTTCATTCGGGAGGGGGTCACCAATCTCGTATCTCACACACATTTTCGCAAATGGTAACAAATCCAGCTTAGAAGTTAATGTGTCTACACCTATAGGACTACCCACTGCACTAGCCAATCGGCTTAATCCCTCTTCTATCCAGTAGCATTCCGGGACATTGGAAAGTTTGATCCAGAGTGGCATCGAAGTAATTTTATTAACTCCAGGTTTAGCACCCCATTCTGTCACTACCATAGGCTTCTGAGAAATATACCATGTACCACGGGAAAGAAAAGCATTTAGACTATTTTCTGAGTTGAACTTAAAGAGATAAGTACACTCATCCTTCTGATAGACATTAGTAAGCCCTTTCTGCCTCCAAAATTTCTCAACAAAGCTAGACACCGCAGAGAAGGATAGATGGCCTTTAGTAAAAGTACCCACAGCACATAACTTGAATTTTTCATTACCCTTCTTCAAAACCTCTAACGGAGTTTGAATTTTAGATGATATTCTATGTTATATTCAATAATATGTTTCATTTAATTGTCGTTAAAATTTGTGATTTTAATCATAACAAATCAATTTTTATGAAAAATAAAGTTTTATGATGGTGTTCTTTATTGTTCTTTATATAACGTGTTCTTTCTAGAGTTCAACTCATATATATATATATATATATATATATATATATATATATATATATATAACGGTTCGATTATTGGGATAAACCGTTACGAAACTGTTTCGGCGGTTCGATTACGGTTTTTTTCGATTTTAGTTTTTTTCAATATGATTTTTCAATTTTTCGGTCTAGTTTCGATTTTTCGATTTTTTTTTCACCCCTAACAAGTGGAACTGTGAAATTTTCTAATCATTGTTTATGTCTGCACATTTAGCTGCTTTAAGTATCACATGCAAAGTAATTAAATTAATAAGCAAACACAATTAGTTAAGATAACTGAAGATTATGTGGGATTCGTGCAAACACAATGCACGTTTTGATGTGCATGTCAACGAGGTTATCGCAAGATACTCTTTTACTCCAGCCTGTGAGATTAATTCATTATCACCCTTAATTAATAAATTTATCGCTTCAAAGTAACCCGATGATCATCCAATTGCTACTTCAACTTGATGGGTATCCAATTAGCTATTGATGTTGATTCTATATGCATGTACATATTGCAAATGTAGTTGCAGACTTTTACTCTTAGAGAATAATGGCCCCCCGAGGTTGACATAAGGAATTTTACCGGAATTTAGGTGGATTTTTAGGATAAATGATAAGTAACAATTTTGTAATAATATAACAATACCTTTTGTATTTAAAATAGTAGCCCAGCTCTTGTATATATTTTATTTTAACCTGAGGGTGACCACCGGCCCATCAGTCTCTTTAGTCTTTAATATACAGAGTAGTATTATTATCCTTTATTAATGAACAATTTTCGCGAATTAACAGGTCACAAAGCATCACCATCATCACTAAAAGTAGTGCACAAACATGGACCATGCCACAAACAACACAAAACAAAGGAATCTTCATTTTCATCAGCATCACAAATCCTAACTCAAGACGAGTCCCGAGTAAAATCAATCAACTCGCGAATCAACTTCAGCGCAGCTGGAAGCTCCTTAACATCCACAGAATCAGTCACATTTCCAGCAAAATTAGGCAGTGGCAACTACTTTGTCACTGTAGGTCTCGGATCACCAAAAAAAGACCTATCATTAGTTTTCGACACAGGCAGTGACCTTACCTGGACACAATGTGAACCATGCGCAGGATCATGCTACGAACAAGCGGAACCAATCATCAATCCTTCGCAATCCACTACTTATTCAAACGTATCCTGCAGTTCACCACAGTGTACTCAACTCAAATCCGCTACAAGAAACGATCCAATCTGTAGCAGAGGTGGAAACACCTGTATCTACGGAATCCAGTACGGTGATAAATCCTTCACCGAAGGTTACTTTGCAAAGATACCTTAACATTATCTCCTACTGATGTCATCCCCGATTTTTACTTCGGTTGTGGCCAAGACAATGAAGGTCTATTCGCTCAAACCGCTGGATTAATTGGACTGGCCAAAGATCAACTTTCTCTTGTTTCACAAACATCGGATAAGTACGTGTTATGCCCGAATCTGGGCATCAGTTCTAAATATGCTCAATGGACTATACTAGGGGCCCACCTCTCATAATGGGCTCAAATATCTATCAATGGGCCCAAGTATTGAAGAAGGATCAACAAGGCATGAGGCCGATTAAGGATCGCCTCACTTCTATCTCATAAATCTCTTGAAGACACTATCACCCAAGGGGTCTCACGCTAGGCCTACAAGGGGTCTCACGCTATCCCGGCCTAGAGGTGGCCTAGAGGTCTAGCGAGGCCTAGAGGTCAGTGAGGCCTAGAGGTGGCCTAGAGGTCAGCGAGGCCTAGAGGAGGCCTAGAGGTCTAGCGAGGCCTAGAGGAGGCCTAGAAGTCAGCGAGGCCTAGAGGTGGCCTAGGGGTCCAGCAAGACCTAGAGGTCCAGCGAGGCCTAGGGGTCCAACGAGGCCTAGAATTTTCTTATGAAGGCTCATAGCTAGGCCCAGCGAGGTCAAATGAGTAAAATATATCAACCCAAGGAGACGACTAGTGGATTTGGGCCAAGCCGAGCCCGTAGAAACCCTAGCCCGTCTAGATAACTTCTTCTCTAAGAGAACTACGTATGGTTTGATCCCTATAAATAGGGTACGTAAGCATCTTGTAAAGATTTGAGAAACAGTTCACCTCTGAATTTCAATAGACAAGAGCAGCCACAAACAATCACCAAACACCTCTGTGTTCTTCGTGTTCATAGCAAAATATTCGTATTTTGCTCCGTGATTCTAGCAAACCTCCGAATATTGTTATACAATATTCTCCCTATAACATTTGGCGCTAGAAGGAGGGGTAGTCATTAATTTGGGAGAACGATGACTAACTCGAACAAGAAGAACGGAGAGGCCGAGGAGCGAGACCCCGGGATAGCATATGACCCCGGGCTGCGACCCCCAAGGAATGAGACCAAGACCCCAGGGTAGCTCATGACACCCAAATGCGACCCCGAGCTGCGACCCAAGAGGAGGAAGACCCCTAGGAGCTAGGCCTCACCTAGCACTGCGAGGCCACACCTAGCGCTGAGAGGCCACACCTAGTGTAGCGAGGCCGGGTTCGAGAAGGATAAGCGACGTCACTAGGTGCGAGGCCAAGGCAAGGATCAAGGTTCTAAGTGACCCCAATCTCCTCGTCGAGATCGTGAGCGGTCCCATCGTTGTGACGACAGACCCCCATCTCCTTATCGAGATCGTGAGCGATCCTATCGTCACGACGACAGACCCCCATCTCCTCGTTGAGATCGTGAGGCCCCCACTTATGTGGCTAATGAGGCCCCTATATGGAGTAACTATTGAGATCTTGAGATACCTCTACATGTGATGCTTCTTCCTGGTGGAATACCTCTACGTCGAGGAGAGGGGGGACGCCCCCGATCCTTGAGGAGAGGGGGGACGCCCCCGACCCTTGCCGACAATGAGGAGGTACTGGACTATCTCAAGACACTAGGAAGAGCAAGCAACAAATAAAGAGGCTGAGTACGAGGCTCTCATCATTGGCCTCAAGCTCGCACTAGAGATGCCTCAACATCTACATTCTCGGTCAACATAAGGATGCATGTTACGTCATTGAAGAAACTAAGTACCTCGGGATAGAATGATGAGGCCAAGTGTTCCGGGATAGCGTTGAAGAAGTCAAGTATGCATATAGCGGGGTCACCTCAAATTATCTTTGTACAAAGGGTGTCATCTTCAAATAATACAAGAAAGTTGCTGGAACACTTTTGATTCCTCATCACATCTACAATGATAATGAGGACTCGGGGGGTAGTGATATTACATAAACACCTTTTCTACCGGGACATTTGAAAAATCTGCAAGACAAAGCCAACACCTAGCATTGTGGTGATGAGATGTGGTGATGACAGGCTCAATCAGCTATCATAAAGTCCTTGGAAAAAATTCAATATTTTTTCAAAAAACATTTACAAGTTAATAAAAATGCCAAAGCTGTGTTCTCAAACAACGAATCTTTAATGATGCGAGACTAACCAGCTGGCTAGTATAAACGAGGCATGATTACAATCAGCATCTTACTATGCAAGGCAAGTATAAAGGAGTGCAAGAGATGTGCCAGTTCACACTGCGAGGAGCTATATGCGAGGAGGTGATGTTTATACACCAATACAATGCGAAGAGATTGATGTGAACTTATTGCGTCAAGGAGCTAAACAGAAAAAATATTATGAAAAGACTACGAGAGGACGTGTTTGTTGACAAAGAAGGCAAAAAAGTGGTAAAATATGGTGAATAACCATCTTGCTCGTGCATGGCCATTTGTTATGAATTTAAAAGGTGGAGTCAGACATATACTATGGGCCCGCTAAAAGGTGTTGACAAGAAATTCAAACTGGTGCATGTAAGGCTATGCAGTTAAAGGTGGGAGGAGAATGGATCACGGGACCGTGTGAATACCAAATGTATACCTGCATGTAAGGTGGCCTGTTTTCTTAAAATTGTACCGAAGTGTTATGGGCCCGTGTGACTTAATATAAACAAGTTCACAGCTAGCCGCCTTGAACAAATAAAAAAATGCAAAGTCAAGCAAAATGACTTCTCCCAGGAAAGAATGTGGTCTAACAATTAACATTCTTGAAGGCGTATGGGTCCCGTGGCTATATAAAAGAAAATTTCATGCCACTTCAAGTTATGCCACCTTGCATTGGCTCGCAAAATTGGAAAATGAGGTGAACAAACAACCCGCAAGCAAGGAAAACACTAAAGTCTGACAGAGAAAGCGAAGCAAAGTGATGGGTGAGCTCGCATTCGCTTGGTTGCTATGTCACGAAAGGAATTTAATTGAAGGACATTAAAATAGGAAAAAAGTTGCAGCAAAGGCGAACTGAGGCACTACAAATTGGATTGGACTAGCTAGTTCCTATTATTCAGGTTAGTCCTTGAGGCTAGTTCATTTTCTTGCGAAGCGAAGGGTTCAAGGGATGGTGCAAAGACAATAATAATACAAAATGTAGTATCGTGTACATACGATCATGAGGAGACATTTCAAAAAGTAAGTGAAAGTGAGGTCTGCAACTGAAAGCAGGATTAAAAAAAAAAGAACAGCATCGTATGAGCTGGGTTGGGCCCGTGTGCGTGACTCTGGTACCTCACGATAAGAAAAAGATTTGCAATAAAAGCATCAATGCGAGAAGAAAGTCAAGCTAATCATCCATGCGAGGATATCAATTTTCTTGTGAAGTCTATGCGTGAATTGAGGAAAAGTGGTGTACTAAAAGTATTTATGCTGGTCTTGCATTTACGAGGAGGCAAGCAGCTACTCGTGTGATTCTCAAGACAAAGAATCAAAGTCCACTTCACTTATGTATTCTAAATAGCACGCTAGTGGAGCCTACAACATATTACAACGAGGACCCCGATATTATAAAGGAAGAACAACAATCCAGATTGGTTTGAAGCGAAGTAGAATGGGCCCGTATGCAAATGCAGCCTTTTGGAATTGTAAAGAAAATTAAGCACATGTTCGATCCTTGTGGACACTGTACTGAAAATTGCTATGGTGCCAATTCGAGGATTTTGAAAAGACCAAAGAAAAGAAAACAATAAAAAAAACGAATGTGTGTTCAGGATTTCAAACGGAGCCACGGAGCCACGTGATTTATTCAAGATTTGAAGTGAACGAAGACAAGACTCCATTCCCTGTTCAATGCAAAGCTTCGTTATTTAATAATTAAAAATAGTGATGCGAGGCCTCATTCGAGGATGGAATTTTAAAAGTGAGTCAATGTGCATGGATTTTATTGCTGAAGAATGAAGAAGAGGAAACTCACGTGTGTAAAGAAGATAAACCAAATACAAAGAAGAAAAAAAGGGTGATAAATGGAGTGCAGATCATGTGGGATGAACAGGGGCGAATCCAGAAATTTAAAAATGGGGGTACAACGTACAAGTTAAAAAAAAAAAATTCAACAAGAAAAATGCAATAAATTATTAAATGAGTCATAGTCTCTTACACTTTTCCCCTACGAGTTTTCATCGACTGAAAACGATGTACTATAGCATCATTACTAATATTAGAAGCTAAATCTCTCTCTATAAAACATACTAAACAATCATTAAGCAACTTATGAAGGCTATGTAGCCACTAGCCAAACCTGATTGCGGTTTATTTATCTATATAAATTTATAATTTTTTTTTAAAATAATGGGGGACATTTGTCACCCCTTGTTACATGCTAGAATCGCCCCTGGGGATGAATGCAGGGAATGAATGCCGAAGCATATGGGATTCACCTGGATTTAAAGAAAATGTTTATACAATTACTTGAAACCACGACGCCAGTTCTTTATTCTGCGGAACGAGTTGAATAAGGGGTGAAGACACTGAAAGTATGCTAGGACCAGGTGTTTATATACTGGGCTTCCAGAAAATTAAAATATGGCATGTACAAAGGCTACTAGGCCTAGAGGGAAGGAAATTGATGTACGATTTAAACGAAGTTGCTGATGCAATACAGAGCGAGGTGATTATAATTTTTTATTCACAAATCGTTTCTGGCTTAGAGTGCGAGGAAAAAAGAAGCAGCTAGCTGAGGATGTAAATAGGTTCATGTGCATGCGAAGTGAAGAAAGGGCTCGTGGTTGCAACGGGGCGAGGCACATATAAAAAAAATTTGACGAGGCTGATGCGTGTACCAGCTACAAGTCTATGAAGTCCCCATGAAATTTCAACATGGTCCACACAACATTTTAGAGAGAAAAAAAAAGATCAAATAAATGAAGTCAAGGCTGGATGAGAAACCTTAAAGTTGTGGTATGAATATACAAAGCCACAAAATCAACTGGGAGGAGAATTTACAGCGGGACCCACGTGGAAAGAAATTTTGAAAAAAAAAAAAGAAGAATAAGAAATGACTTATGCAAGCTGTGAAGAATAAAAGCAAAAGCAATGTTGATGTCGTCGTCTTGGTTTAAAAAAAATGGAGAAAGGCCTTTACATGCTACAAAAACGAGGAGGAAAATGATGGAAAAATTATGGGCTTCAGGAGAAATAAAAAAATATACTTTTACTTGCCAAGAAAAAAAAAAAGAAGAAAAGACATAATTTTAGGGAGACGAGTTCGCAAAGTGGTTTGCTACGAAGGGAATTGCGGAAGTGACGAGCTGATAAGTTAAGACAGAGTGGATAACACTTACCAAGTCAGGTTGAAGATAAAATTGGTTTCATTTCAAAATGTACACTGGGGACCACGAGATAATCAAATCATGCACATGGTCTAGAAAAGTCAAAGCATGAATTTTAAGTTTTTGTAGCCACGTACATGAACTACATTCAAATTTGTGGGACCTGCGTGGAAGATTAAAAAAGGAGTCCAGTTCGGGCAAATCAAGAACGAGGCAACATTGAAAAAAAAATTATGCGAAGCAAGGAGGCTCCCCAAAATTTCAAAATATTTTCGATAATATTATGAAGAAAAGGAAAAAATTATATTAGCAAGGAACAAGCTCGGAGAAGAGTCCTCTCATCATATTTCAAAAAAGACTTGAAGACATAAGTGGAAGACACGACTTTACTTGATTCCACATTGCATTCATAATGGCAACATGGAATCGGGGGTAGTTGTTATGCCCGAATCTGGGCATCAGTTCTAAATATGCTCAATGGACTATACTAGGGGCCCACCTCTCATAATGGGCTCAAATATCTATCAATGGGCCCAAGTATTGAAGAAGGATCAACAAGGCATGAGGCCGATTAAGGATCGCCTCACTTCTATCTCATAAATCTCTTGAAGACACTATCACCCAAGGGGTCTCACGCTAGGCCTACAAGGGGTCTCACGCTAGCCCGGCCTAGAGGTGGCCTAGAGGTCTAGCGAGGCCTAGAGGTCAGTGAGGCCTAGAGGTGGCCTAGAGGTCAGCGAGGCCTAGAGGAGGCCTAGAGGTCTAGCGAGGCCTAGAGGAGGCCTAGAAGTCAGCGAGGCCTAGAGGTGGCCTAGGGGTCCAGCGAGGCCTAGAGGTCCAGCGAGGCCTAGGGGTCCAACGAGGCCTAGAATATTCTTATGAAGGCTCATAGCTAGGCCCAGCGAGGTCAAATGAGTAAAATATATCAACCCAAGGAGACGACTAGTGGATTTGGGCCAAGCCGAGCCCGTAGAAACCCTAGCCCGTCTAGATAACTTCTTCTCTAAGAGAACTACGTATGGCTTGATCCCTATAAATAGGGTACGTAGGCATCTTGTAAAGATTTGAGAAACAGTTCACCACTGAATTTCAATAGACAAGAGCAGCCACAAACAATCACCAAACACCTCCGTGTTCTTCGTGTTCATAGCAAAATATCCGTATTTTGCTCCGTGATTCCAGCAAACCTCCGAATATTGTTATACAATATTCTCCCTATAACAGTACGGAAAAGTTTTTTCCTATTGTATTCCGTCTACATCTAGTAGAACAGGTTACTTGACTTTCGGAAAATCAGCTGTTTCAAAAACAATACAGTACATTCCATTTGCTAATTCGCAAGGAAGAACATTGTACTACATCGACATTCTTACAATGTACGTAGGCACTCAGAAACTTCAAATCAGTCCTACTGTGTTCTCCACCGCTGGATCTATCATCGATTCTGGAACCGTTATCTCACGTTTACCTCCTGTAGCTTACACAGCTTTACGAGACACTTTCAGGAATGAAATGACGAGTTATCCATTAGGAAAACCAGTTTCGATATTCGATACATGTTATGACTTCAGTAAATATACTACATTCAAGATTCCTACCATCAGCATTGTGTTTGGAGGGAACAAGAAAATCGATCTCGATCCTTCTGGAATTATGTACGCGGTTAATCCATCGCAAGTGTGTTTGGCCTTTGCTCCTAATGGTGATGCATCGGATGTGACAATTTATGGGAATGTTCAGCAGAAGACCATGCAAGTTGTGTATGATGTTGCAGGAGGGATGTTGGGATTTGGAGCTAATGGGTGTGCTTAATTAAGTTAATTGTTGTGTTGATAATTGTATGAAAATACTACAAATAGCTTTTAGTCATGAGAAGAAATGATTTTAGGCTATACACATAATAAAGATTATGGTGAATTGTGATAATGATTTAAGTTACAAAAGTAGAGTGTTTCTCGTAAAAACATTACACATGAATGTAAAATTAAGTTCTACAAAGAGTTATAAGTGTATATTCAGTTAATTAATAAGTGTTTAATTATTCAGTTAACTAATACTTAAACTTGAGTTCCAAAATTGAAATCTAGACATCTATATAAAGGAAAAACTTGGGCGGGTCACGTGGCAGTATTCATCATCCTTCTAACCCAATTTTCTAATTTCTAAGGCTTCCTCGAGTTTGGCCTATTTTGTGCACAAAAAATCAATTTCAAAATTCAATTTCAGGCTTTCTAGCTTCCAAGTTCAATCAGTTTCAAACTTTTCGTCTATCAAATTTAATCGGGTGGTAGAGATATATATAGATGTATGTATAGTCCTACACTGACAGAATTGGCAATGATTTAACCAGGTTTGTTTCTGTTCAAATTTGCTTTTACATAATTATATTTGATTTTACAGTGTTATGTACATATGCTGTATGATACACACATGCTCACACCAAGTTATATGTTGGCAATTTCATGTATTTGCTTTGATTTTTTGCCCTTAAAATTATCCTGTTAGGTCTCTCAATTCAGATACATGCTGTAAAAACCTAAAGGTCTCTAGATGGTTACGGTACACATGGGCTATATAGGCTTCCAGTGACCAACACTTTTCATCAAATAGTTCAGGCAAGTGAATTCAGTTGGATTATTAATCTATTTATATTGTATATTAAATCTGGTACCAGATATTGTATGTCGTTGATCCACATGCCAGGTTAGTTTGTTAAGCAGTCTTAACCGTAGAGTATTTCATAATTTATTATGTTTAAAATGTCAATTTTGGGATAAAGAAATTGAGATTTCATGGTGTTTCAATGTTAGAACCAGCAAGTTGGGGAGTAACTGAACTACAACACCCTTTGTGCTGGTTCTATGTAGATAAAAAACGTTAAATGTGAAGTAAATTAATAAAGGAGGATCCTGGACATCTGGCTTGGCAGCCTCCCAGGAAGCTATTCTATTTTCATTTTTAACAAAGGGCTGCATTTATTTTCAATATTGCTTCTTGTAGAATTATAATGGACTGAGCAGTGATTGCTTCGAAACTGATTAGCAATTGGTTCGAAACTGATGACTTGATGCTCTGATCCTTGAATAGATTCACTCCTAATTTTGTCATTATTCTCTCCTAATTTAGTTTTGGTACCTATTTTGCAGGAACAACCATGACAGCTATGGCATCTCCAACTATTTCAGGTTCAAGCTAGGATCAAAATGGCTAAGTTAATTATGGCAAATATAATGACTGGATACATGACATGAGATGTAATTTCTGATCAATTTACTAAGATAGAAAAGTACATGTTCACCACGTGCTCTTCTCACCTACCTTTGCAGAAATTGATTGTTAACTTTTTTTTTCGTCAACACTTTTAAATTTAATTCGACAATATTGTTGTTTATCTTAAGTTTTGGATGCCTGAAGTGTAGCTATTTGCGAGTCAACTTCTAGATTAGTACGTTGATTCAGGTATTATAGTCTGTGTAGGATACTGAAGTACAATAACATCACAACTACATTGATAGGAATCAGTGTGTATCGTGTTTGGGTTTTATTTGACTTGTGCATCATGAATTATGCAGATAGGAGAGCTAATATTACTACTGTTATTTGACTTATGTACTACCCGGTTGGAAGCCAAATACATGGCTGAATAAGTTGGTAGATGAAGTGTTAGCTAGCACACCTTTCTCTATAACCCAACTGTGAAATTTTGTGTGTCCAGCTTACTGGAATTTAAGTAAAGCAAACTGACAAATCTTATCTAATTGAAATAAAGACTATTATTATTGGAATGCTTGACAAATTCAGAGCCGGTTAAGTGATTTAGTAACCGAAAACCTATCGGCTACTCTTCAATTAGGTATATATATTCGCAGCCGGTGTCAATGGTACATATCCACGGATTATTGAAAAAGGTGTGTTTTATTATGCATTTTATTTTTGATTTTGGGTTCTTGATTGTTCTCAGATAAATTGATTTAGTGGTGATGGTTTTAAGTGATCATGTTGTGGTTTTAATATCTGTTTTTGTCTGTACTTCAGGGATGCTGTTGTGAATAAAATATACTTTCTTATGCTTGGATTTTGACTAATATGGGGCAGCTAGAAAACGTATAATTGGTGACTTATATATTGTACTTAAAACCTTCTCACAAATATACTCTCACCACTTTTTTAACCAATATTTGTACAAGCCATTTAGCAACCTATACCTGTTGAGCTTTTTATACAAGTTTTCGACATGCTTAATTGTATTATGCAAAGTTTTTTGCAAAGTTTGTACTAGTATTATGCAAGTTTAAACCTTTCTAATTTTTACCTCCAGTGTCATGTTCAGGTTGCCCCGTTTCAGCTAAAATTTACACGCAATAATAGTGCTACTTTAAATTACATATTTAACATTTCGGGTACTCGTTGATCAGTGATCAAGGAATGAAATAAAGTAGTTAGCTGCTCACAAGACTCGATTAATTAATCAAAATTAATCTAATAAATTATGTGTGTATATTATGTTTTATTTGTTGTGTTCATCAATTAAAAAATACGTATATAATAGTTTAACATAAACATATTTCATTTCTATATATTAAGAGTAAATGACATCATATTTGGAAGGACGGAATCGGGGCGAAGTTAGGCGGAAATCCCGGTTAAATTAAAATTTCTGTTAATTATTTTTATAAAACTATGACTTTCTGTTGATAATCAATAGAAATTTTATTTAAGCCCCGGTTAACCTTTAAAAATTAACGATATATCATTTTAATTCCGGCTATTTAGTGATCTGGGTTCCTATATATCATTACATATTTGTAAAATTATAATATATTTAACATTTAATTTGTTATAGATAAGAAATATGAATTAAATTTTTGGGTCCAAAAAATACAAAAATAACGCAACATACAGAATTTATTAACTGCAGGTTGGCAATACACTCGAATATTATAATACCGAGACGAGAAGTGGGAAGAAATAAAGAGGTAATTAAGTCGTCCATGTATTGAGTTGAGCATTATGTGGATTGTGGATGGATTTGCAATCTTCGTTACAAAAAATTCAAAGAAAAAAATGGACCTGAGGTTGTCCTCAGGGTCCTCTCCTAAGGTTATAACAATTTATATTTATAAAGTAAGGGCCTCGTAGGGGCATTTTTGTAATTACAAATTTTTTTCCCAGTGATTTACATAAATACCCTCCCATTTGTATTGTAAATGTTTTAACCTCAGTGTCCTCTCCTGAGGTCATCCTCAGGCACTTGAAGCCCATGTCAAAATCATTATTGAATCGAGAAATTTTAAAGATTCGGGTATGTATATAAAGGGCAGTGAGGAAAGATATGCCAAAGTAAGATATTTGATGACAATTGTCAGTAAAATTGGATGTGAATGTGAACCCACTTACTTGGTGGAAGAGCCCTAGTTCAAATTAATTTATACAAAAATTTAATAAAATCATTACTGAATCGAAAATTTTAAAGGTTCAAGTGTATATAAAAAGGGCATGCAGTGAGGAAAGATAGATGGCAGCAGTTTGAAATAAGAATGGGAAATCCCAAAGCTTCCTCCTCCTCATCTCTTCACTTTTTCTGTCTAGCAATAGCAAGTTTAGTTCTGTTCTCTTCATTCACTGATGGAAATGCAGCTGCTGACAGAAAGCTCATGGCTAAAAAATCAAATGAGTTTCATGTCATTAAACTTAGTTCTCTTCTACCAGACTCTGTTTGTCACTCCTCTTCACAAGGTTCCTCTCTTTTAATATAGATATACATGTTGAATAATACTTGTTGCAGCATAAGAGCTTGTTGGGGCCTTTCTCTGACACCTTAAGGTTTTAGATGAGTTGGTTACTTATCATGGTATCTAGAACTAGGTTGATTCGATCCGGGATCGATTGATTGCAAGTTGAACGTGATGTCTTCTATATGTTGCATTAAAAATGTGCTTCAATTATTATTTTTTTTCTCTTCTCGTTTTCTTCTTCAAATCGATTATGTTTTTTTTTCTTGGAGGATATTGCTTTAGGTTTCTAATTTTTTTTCCCCGAATCAGTTAATATGAGTTCTTTGGTTGTTTTGATTATGGATTTAGCCACTGTTCCGATAATTTTTTCTCTCCTTCATCTTTTTCTTAATATTAGCATATTATTAGATAGTTCTATAATTATTATGTTGGTTTCCTTATTAAAATAATTTTTTTTATTATTGTTGAATGTTGGTTATAATCCTCCTATTCTATTGTAATTAAAAACAAGTTTCATTATAATAAATACTACTTTTCTCTCTTCCCTCTATACTTTATCATGGTATCAGAGCTCGGTTTAGGAGGGGTTCAGGTTCGAGTCCCTCCACCCCCATTTATTTAATTTAAATATTTGTTGTTAATATTGGTATTGGTATTGGTTATATATATATATGCTATCGTTGTCTATTTAATCGGTACGAAACGTATCGTACAATTGAGGGAGAGTGTTGAATAATACTTGTTATAGCAAGATCCTATTGGATCCTTTCTCTGACACCTTAAGATTTTAGATGAGCTGGTTACTTAATAATACATTCGTACATGCTACTGCCTACTTTACAAGGTTCTTAAGTTGTTAGGCAAGGACCAATCACGACGTTTGTATAAATACGATCTTATATTACATTCTAATGAAATACACGTTTAGTGGCAATCAGTTGTTGCCGGTAAACTTTAGAGCATCTCCAATGGGGACTAACCCCTTAGCAATATCCTAATTGGCATGCCATAAATAAAAAAATATAGAGAATGTGTAAAAAAAATGCACTCCAATGGGACATTCCTATTATCTAAAATTATAGCCAACCCCTTCATGTTGGTTATATATAGCCAACCTCTAGAGACCTGTAACAAAATTCCACATCATCTATTAACATATTTAAATAATATAATTTATTTATAACAACTTGAAATAATAATAACATATTGTTTTTAAACTATAGCCAACATCGTTGGAGTAAAACACCTTACAGATTCAGCAAATATCTTACAGGTTCAGCAAATATTATTTTAGCCAATTATTTTTAGCAAACCTCATTGGAGATGTTGTTACAAATTTTCTATTACAAGTTTCATTGATAGGCAGAGTGTTTAAACTTATGCAAAAATGAGTTTAACTAAAAAAATACTGGCCCTCAAATTTACATTAAAAATATATTTTTCTTTCCATCACCTATTTAGAATATTATATACTCCCTCCGTCCCGTTGGGTTACGTTGGCAATATACTAATGTAGTATAATTTCACAATTTTATTATATCAAAATTAATGAAATCCTTTATTGGTGAATTTTTTTCATGAATTAACAACAGGTCACAGACGATCATCCTCATCACTCACAGTAGTGCACAAACATGGACCATGCCATAAACAACACAAAACAAATGAATCTTCATCTCCATCATCATCAGAACTCCTAACTCATGACGAATCCCGAGCAAAATCAATCAACTCACTAATCGCTTCCAAAGCAGCTGGAAACTCCTCGACATCCACGGAATCATTGACACTTCCAGCAAAATCAGGCTTGTCATTAGGCGCTGGCAACTACATTGTCACAGTAGGTCTCGGATCACCAAAAAAGGACCTATCATTAATTTTCGACACTGGCAGTCACCTAACTTGGACACAATGTGAACCATGTGATAGGTACCCGCTGTAAGCCTACAGCGGGCACCCGCTGTAGCAACCCGCCGTCCGCTATTGCACATCCACCTGTAACAAATACTCATTAATTACACATGTGTCATTTCATATTATCTTTACTAAAACAATCCACTTGACAAACAAATATCTTCACATAAATACATTTGCAAAATATCTTGTTACCTTGCTCACTAAGGCAGGGGACCATAAAGGCAACTAAGGGGACACAAAAGCATTCAAGCTATAGCAAAAGCGGCTGTGCTAGAATCGAGGTATGTGGGAAAGGGACACTAATCACTGTTCCAATAGTGGCTCACTGTAGCTTTAACAGCATAACAAGTGGGTCACCAAGTGGGTGAACAGTTATTAGAAGACCTAGCCTATAAATACCCCCATTCTACACACAAGGTGATATATACAATTTCAATAGCACAAAATTTACTACTCATTCTCTCCCTTCACACAGATATATTTTCACCCGTTTCGATTATTATTATTTCGATTACTGATTCTCACACCGGAGGTGCTTGACGGCCACCACCCCCGGGCAAGCATTATTTTGCAGATACCCAAACTCAGGTGAAGTACCCCCGGAACAGTGATCGGAACAGTGATCGGAAGCCATTAATCGGCCGTGAGGATTATCATTTGGCGCTAGAAGGAGGGGGATTTTTCTTGAAGAAAAACCCACCACCTGCTCTACCTACACAGTAGCTACTTACACGCTCAAAACACAAATCAAAAACACCTCAAAAACATTAAATGGAAACCGTCATACCACACCCAGATGAACAAGAACACGAGGGAAATACAACTGGCATCCCGCCAGTCAACCCGCCAGTGAACCCGCCCAAAGATGACGGGCGAGAGCAAATCCTTAGTCTTAATCTCACAGGTTGTAACCAACAACAAATCGACTTAATCATGCAAATAGCCGCAACCCTCCCCCAGGCCGGACCAAAATCCTTGACAAAACAAGCAAGTCTACCCGTGAACCCGCTTGACAATCATGATGAGGCAAACAGCCAACCCCGCGAGGCGAACTCTGCTTTCTCTCGCCTAGGCTCGTCTCAAAATACTAAGCATGACAGACACAATAAGAATCACCATCCCCCTGAAGTATGGAAACAGAACAGAAGGCATAGAGACCTGAGAAAAATAATCATTGACAAAAAAGCCGCCTACGACAAGGTAGTGGCTGAATATGAAACACACAAGCACCAAGAGCAACCTCCTGTCCGCTCAAAGCAACCCGAAATAACACAACCATCAAACGCGGAAATGTTACAGACCATATTGGAACTCAAGAATAAAATAGAAGGAAATAGCGAGCAAGATATGGGTGGAACACCATTCACAGCAAGGCTAGAGGCCGAGCCGCGACAAAAATACATCAAACATCACAGCTTTAACTCTTTTGATGGACTGGGAGACCCGGAGGAGCACCTTAGCTATTTCGACCAACTGGCTCTCCACTACGAGTATAATGATTTGACACGATGCCGATTCTTCGCTGCAACTCTCCGCGGCAACGCCCAAAGATGGTTTTGCAGGATACCCACCAGATCCATAGATACTTGGTTGGAATTTAAGAAATTATTTCTCAACAAATTCAAAGCAAACCAACAGCACGAAGTTCATACCGTGTTTCTTGAAACCGTTGCACAACGTAATGGTGAAACCTTACAGAACTACATTGACCGTTTCAAGGAAGCCGTCAACAAAGTTGTCTGTGTCAATGAAACAGAGGCTTTGGTTCATTTAAGGAGAGGTCTCAACCCTTACGAATGTGAGAAATACGTATGCCGTCTCATGGAAATTAAACCCACTACTCTGGCAAAGGCATATGACTTGGCATCTCAAGCCATCAACGAAATCGAGTCTCTCAACGTACTCAAACAATCTAGGGCTCCACCCGCTCCCACACCATACTTCCAAAGAGAAAGATACACGCCTTACCAAAGGCAAGCACCCGCCTTGCATCAAGTACAAACCACTCACGGGCCGCTGCCCGCCCAAAGATCTCAACCATCAGCACCAATCAGGGACCGCCAAGGGCCCTCAAACCCGCAAAGACCAGATTGGCGTCCTGAGCCAAAGTGGACCGAATTTACTCTCCCCAGAGCAACCATCTTAAGAGAAATTAAGGGGAAACCTTTCTACTTTCCACCAGCCCCAATGCACTCTTCACCTGATGACAGGCCCAAAGACAAGCACTGCGATTATCACGAAACACATGGGCATTTTACAGATAACTGCCTTTCTCTCAAGTACTTTCTGGAAAAACAAGTCAAGGCTGGCAACTTATCTCAATACTTGCCCAGGCAAATACTTGGCCCGTCCTCCTCTCAAGGACACAACAAAAACATAGTACATACCGTGTTTGGCGGACAGGTCTCACCACCTAGAGAGGAACAGGCTGTCTATGCCATATCTGAGGGTCCGCCAAATGTCATTACTTTCACAGATGCAGACTATGAAGGCATCAATCCCAATCACACCGAGGCACTAGTCATATCCTTGGGCATTGCTCAGAATGAAGTCAAAAGGGTTCTGGTCGACAACGGGTCCTCTGTTGACATTTGTTTCCAACACACCTGGGACAGGCTGAAACTAAGCGACGAAAAGTTAGAAACATGTCCTGATGAAACACCGCTTTACGGGTTCGGCCACAACGCCGTCCCAATAGCAGGCATTGCACGGCTCCCTGTCTACTTTGGGGAATCTCCCAGACAAGTTTGCAGGATCATCAAATTCTATTTCATTAACACAGCCTCCTCCTACAACATGATCTTGGGGAGACCCACATTGAACTTGTTAAAGGCAGTTACTTCTACCCCTCATCTCAAAATCAAATTCCCTACTTCAAATGGGATAGGAGAAATCAAAGGGGATTTTGAAACCTCCAAAAGGTGCTACGGCATTGCACTTACCTTGGGAAAATCCGAGCCCAGCAATATCAACAGAGAAAGAGCTCAAAGCAGGAGACAAGCAAAAAGACAGAGGCACGATGCCAACCAACGTGCCAACAACAAAAAGAGAAAAGAGGTACAATTTATTGACGGGCATGATCCGTTAACAGAAGACCCGCCAAGAATTGATGCCAATCTAATGAAATGTCTCAAAAGAGAAGAAAACCCGCCAATAACCCCAGTGGTACAGACAGAGAAAATAGAAATCATACCCGGAGACACAAACAGGACTGTCAGTATAGGTGCGGGTTTGGACTCTATCTTTAAAAAGGGTCTCACTGACCTCTTGAGAAAATACGCGGACGTTTTCGCATGGAGTCCGAAGGATATGCCAGGATTAGATGAGTCCGTGGCAATCCATAAGCTAAATGTGGATCCAGACAAAACACCAAAAATACAGAAGCGAAGAAACTTTGCACCAGAGCGACAGCGGGCCATTGATGTTGAAATTGACAAACTCTTGGATGCAGACTTGATTTGCGAGGTCACTTACCCTAAGTGGGTTGCAAATGTGGTATTAGTAAAGAAAGCTAATGGAAAGTGGAGGATATGCGTCGATTACACAGACTTAAACGCAGCATGCCCAAAGGACCCATATCCTCTCCCTTCGATAGACCAAATCAAAATGACTCCAGAAGACAGAGAGAAAACGGCTTTCGTTACACATAGGGGAGTATATTGTTACAAAGTGATGCCATTTGGATTGATCAATGCCGGTGCCACCTTCCAAAAAACCATGAATAGAATCTTTAGCGAACAGTTGGGCCGAAATATGGAAGTATATGTGGATGATCTCATAGTAAAATCTCTCCTAACGGCTTCCCACCTCCAGGACTTAGAAGAATGTTTTTCCACCCTCAGGAAACACAATATGAAACTCAACCCGGATAAGTGTGCATTCGCACTTGATGCTGGCAAATTCCTGGGCTTCTTGGTATCTCACAGAGGCATTGAGGCCAATCCTGAGAAAATAAAGGCCATAATCGACATGCAACCACCCAAAACCTTAAAAGAAATACAAAAATTAACGGGGAGGTTGGCCGCCCTCAGAAGGTTCATAGCAAAATTGGCAGACAGATGCCTTCCATTCTTCGACACCTTGAAAAGGGCCACAAAAACCAACACAATATCTTGGACAGCGGAATGTCAAAAAGCCTTTGAGGATCTCAAAACTTATCTCTCCTCTGCTCCACTACTTGCGGTCGCAGCCCCCTCAGAGCCGTTATCACTCTACTTATCTGCAACAGACAAAGTCGTGGGGGCAGTGCTTATCAAAGAAGAAAATGGTGAGCAAAAACCAGTCTACTATGTCAGCCAAGTGCTCAAAGACGCGGAAACCCGCTACCCCAACGTCCAAAAATTTGCTCTAGCTTTGGTCATGGCAAGTAGAAAATTGCGGCACTATTTCCAAGGGAGACAAATCAGAATCATCACAGATCAACCGCTAAGAAAAATACTCCACAAACCGGATTTATCAGGTAGATTGATCAACTGGGCGGTGGAACTTGGTCAATTTGATCTCAAATACATACCAAGAACCGCTATCAAGGCACAAGCGTTGGCTGATTTTATGGTTGAATGTTCATTCGTCACAAATGAAAAAGAGACACCCGCAAAGACAACCACAGCCGCGGACAGCAACTGGCTGTTGTACGTAGATGGTTCCTCTACAAACTCCCGTTGTGGGGCAGGGCTCATCTTGACTAGCCCTGACGGTTTTCAAGTCAAACAAGCCATACAGCTAAACTTCAAAGCCACAAACAATCAAGCAGAATATGAGGCACTTTTGGCCGGTTTAGCATTGGCAAAAAATTTACAGGTAAAAAAGATAACCATCTATAGCGATTCACAGCTGGTTGTTCGACAAACAACAGGAGATTATTCAACAAAAGATAGCAATCTCAGCAAATATCAGGAATTAGTTCAAACAATGCTAACTCAGTTTGAAGAATACTCTCTTGAGCAAATAGACAGAATGGATAACACAGTTGCAGACATGTTATCTAAATTAACTCAAGGCGAGAGAGCGGAGGCGGACACGGTTTACTTTGAAGAGTTAACTGTCCCAAGTACAAACAAACTGGATATCATGGAAATAAGCCCGCCAAGGGATAGTTGGATGACTCCTTACATCCGTTATCTGGAACATGGCACACTACCAGATGACAGACTCAAAGCGAAAATAGTCAAATCACAAGCAGCGAAATACTTTCTTCAGGAGGACACCTTATACAAAAGAAGTTTTGACTCCCCTATACTTAAATGTGTCGACGAAGAAGAAGCCCTATATTGCATAAGAGAAGTCCACGAAGGCATTTGTGGTGATCACATGGCGAGCAAAGCGTTGGCACACAAAATACTCAGACAAGGCTATTATTGGCCGAAAATGCACAAGGAATGCAAAAACTTCACTAAAAGATGCCGCCAATGTCAATTATTTAGCAATATGTCCAGAAAGTCACCGGCACTCCCAGCAGCCATACTATCCCCAATACCTTTTGCAATCTGGGGCATTGACATCATGGGACCATTTCCTAAAGCCAAAGGTGACTTGCAGTATGTTATGGTCGCCATTGACTACATGACAAAGTGGGTAGAAGCGAAAGCTCTTAAGCACATTACACAAGATGACGCCATTCGTTTTGTTGAAGAGCAGGTCATCACAAGATTTGGAATCCTAGTGATACTCATATCTGACAACGGTACGCAGTTTGTGGGGTCAAAATTTACTAAATTTCTGTCCAACCACGGAATCAAACATAAAAAAGCATCCGTTTGCCATCCTCAAAGCAACGGGCAGGTTGAAGTCACTAACCGCATCATAGTTCGAGGTCTAGAGAAAAGACTGACTACTTCAAAGAGAAAATGGCCTTATGAATTACCCAACGTTCTTTGGGCTTATCGCACATCACCCAGGACAAGTACTGGGGAATCTCCTTTCAAGTTAGCTTTTGGCACAGAAGCACTGGCACCAGTCGAAATTGGCTCACCATCTTACCGTGCCCTCAATTTTGAAGAAGAGGCAAATACTCAGGGACTTAAAACAAATCTTGACCTTCTGGATGAGGTCAGAGACGCCGCTGTTGAAAAAATGACTGCCTACAAAGAAAAAACTAAAGATTTCTTTGGCAAAAAAGCAAGAATCAAAGCCTATATAGAAGGCGACTTGGTTAACATGGCAACTGAAGCATCCGACCCCAGACACACTGGCAAACTTATGCCAAAATGGGAAGGACCCTACAAAATCATCAAAGTACTCAGGCCGGGTTCTTACAAACTAGCCTATCTAAATGGCACCGAAGTCAACAACACTTGGCACGGCGACAAACTGCGGAAATATTATCAATAGCTGGTTAGACGTTCTTTTCTCTCTGTTTTCTTTGTAATAAAGGGAACTATATTTTCAATGGAATACTTTTACAAAGAAAGTGGTCTACTTTACCAAAGTTACAAAAGTCCCAATGGCCCAACAACCATTTACAAATTACAAAGTCCCTCTGCGGACATTTACACAAGTTACACATTGCAAATATTACAAAGTCCCTCTGCGGACATTTACACAAGTTACACATTGCAAATATTACAAAGTCCCTCTGCGGACATTTACACAAGTTACATATTGCAAATATTACAAAGTCCCTCTGCGGACATTTACACAAGTTACACATTGCAAATATTACAAAGTCCCTCTGCGGACATTTACACAAGTTACACATTGTAAATATTACAAAGTCCCTCTGCGGACATTTACACAAGTTACACATTGCAAATATTACAAAGTCCCTCTGCGGACATTTACACAAGTTACACATTGCAAATATTACAAAGTCCCTCTGCGGACATTTACACAAGTTACACATTGCAAATATTACAAAGTCCCTCTGCGGACATTTACACAAGTTACACATTGCAAATATTACAAAGTCCCTCTGCGGACATTTACACAAGTTACACATTGCAACCACTACAAAGTCCCTTTGCGGACATTTACACAAAGTTACACATTGCAAATATTACAAAGTCCCTTTGCGGACATTTACACAAATTACACATTGCAACCATTACAAAGTCCCTCTGCGGACCATTACACAATTACAAATCCCAAATCTACACAATTCGTCTACGGACAATTTCCGCAAACACTGTTTACAGACGTTACTAAGGGCGTCAGCGGACAACTGCAGACTTACACTGGGAGATTTTGTAAAGATATCAACATCTTACAAGTCTTACATACAAAAGATGGAATCTTACAACAGAAGTTACAAAAACTGTTTCTTGCGGCCAATTGACAAGAAAATATCAGGGCATAAGTACTCAATACTTCAAAAAAGAGCTAAGTCCCCTAAACGGGCATAAAGACAGCTGTGAATTTCAGTCTACAACTCTCGACAAAAAACGATAAAGCACCCTTGACGGGCACTTATTACGGAAAAAAACCCGCCAAGAGACGGATACTACAAACAATCTACAACGGAATGTCTACACAAATATGAAGGCAATACGACTCAAAACAGAACAAAAACGGAAAACAGTTGGATGCAAAGGATAAATAAATATTTTATTCATAAATTTGTTTTATTACAAGCATGTTATTACAAGGATTATAGACTCCTACATCTAAGAATCCTTCATGCTTAGGGGGCTTCTTCTTTAGCATCTGCACCCTTCTTGGAGCTTTCACCCTGAGGAGGAGCTCGGAAACGGAAGTCAATTACATCCGTCTCTGGCTTATCTTTTGCTTCTTTAGCAGCACGGGCAGCAGCAACTCCCCGAGCAGCCTTACGACATTCCTCGGCATTGTAGGCATCACCCTCCTCTTCCCAAATGTTTGCCCAAGCTTTCCAACTGGCTTCTGTCGCCTCAGAGATAGCCAGTTCACGCCCCCAAGGGAATGGGGAAAAGTGGTCATTCATATCAGAAATAGCAAGCTTCTTCGACATAGGGAACAAGGGTTTTCAAAGAATAACTTGGAGAAAGAATGATCTAAATTTACAAGCAACCATCCTATTTATAGGGAGGTAAAAAAAGAGAGGGGGGGGTGAAGCCATCTCTAGTCAAAAAATTACAGTTCCCATGCAGAGAGAAGTAAAAGCTCAGTCAAAATTCTTTTGACTCCAATGCAGTATTAAATGCTGAGGACTAACTCCCACAGTCAAAATCACAAATTCAAGGTAACCATTTTCCCACGCATATTTACTACACACTTTGACACAAAAATACAAACACAAATTCAGTTATAGCTTGAAGCAAAATTACCCAATTCACAAACACAAAAATTATCAAAACAAAATGTTTCACAATCGCACAGCAGACATACACGCTGAGAGATTCCAAAACAAGTCCGACAAAAGTTCTTAGATACAGTTACAAAAATTAAACTAAGCCCAACGGGACGCGCTCAAGGGACCCTCCATGCCCCTTAGCGGTTCTTCATCTTCATCTTCACTATCATATGCACTGGCTATGGCACTAAGGGGCTCGATCACAACATCAGATTTGTCCGCCGTTCCAGTTCCAATAGCAATATCCACTTGCTCCTTTTCACTATCAACAGGCTGCATAACGCTGTCCGTTTCCGAATTAATCTCAGTATGCATGGCTGCTACTGTCGACATTGGAATTACACCTTCTATCGCTAAAGGGCTCTCAACGGGCTTGCCTCTATCCGTAACAACCATCTCCATTTCAGCGGTTTCTGCACCAATGCTAACAACGGCCATTTCAGCCTGGCACCCAACACTCTTCCTTTCAGTCTTCCCTAGACGGGCTTTCAAGGCTCTGGCTTTACGCTTCGATTTCTTTACTTTGGCTTTCAGTCTCGCAATCTTGGTTTGTAACAGCCCAATCTCGGGCAGATTCTTAGCGGGCTCCTGTCGTTCTACAACAGCCATGGCAGCCTCAGCCTTCACAATTTCCGCAAACTCAGCACTACTTCGGAACTTCAATATAGCATTGGCCTCAGTTGGCCGAGAATCAAGATGCGCCTCAGCCTCCTCAGCACGTTCTTTCTCAAATTTGAGTAAAGTGCTCAAATTCTTCACCTGCTCAGACAATGTAGCATTGGCAGCCTCAAGTTCTATCTTGTCTTCCGCCAAAAACCGCCGCAGATCAGCACTATACTCATAGCTGGCTTTAAGGTCATTTCTCTCAATCTCGATTTCATGTAAAGCCCTGGCAGCATTATTCTTCAAATATTTCTCAGCGGACAGCTCCCCCTCCAACCTTTTGATCCTCTGTTTCAAAGCAAGGTTGCTACCACGGTACATATTCCCACGAGCCATCAACCCAGTATACATACATTGATTCTACAAAACACAAACACACAAAAAAAAAACACATCAAACTTACAAACGAATAGATTCATATCAACTCTACAAAAATGTCAACAAAAAAAAACAAACACAAAAGACTTACCCGTGCAGCGTATTTTTGGGATAAACGGCACATCCTCTCCCAACTCAACTCGTTCATTCTCACAAGATCATCGTCGGTCATAGAATCAACAGAGAAGGTATTGGGTCCAGATTTAAAAAGAAATCCATAGCCTGGACGGGACCCAACTTCTAGGTCATTTACCTCATCATCGCTACTTGTGTAGAAAACGATTTCCTCCTCACCGTTATCACCTTCATCCTCAGAACCATCCTCGGAATCATTCTCAGAAGCATCTTCAGTATCACCTTCACAGTAATCCTCATCATCATCCTCACTATCACCATCATTAGCCTCATTCTCAACGGGTTCCTCAATCACAACTTTCTCAACAACAGCGGGCTCGGTCACCTTAGTAGGCTCAATACGCCTTCGTTTAGAAGTGCTGGCCTCAGCCACAGCTTTCCTTTTCGAGCGACGCAAGGGCATTTCAGGACTCTCAGTAGCGATCACTTCCGTTACTTTCAGTACTGGCTCTTCATCTCTCTCAGCGGGCGTTTTCTCGCCGCTCTCAATATTTGCACTTAACTGGCCTGTGCCAGAACCAACCTGGACGGGCTTCACAACCAAAGCAGGAATCTTTCTCTGTCTAGCGGGCTCTACAACTGGCAACCGAATACCAGAATCCTCACCAATTGCCCCACTTGTATGCGACACACTTGTCCTCCTCACAACAACATCATCACTTTCACTCTCAGAATCGATGACAAAATCTCTATCAACAAATTGGTCATCTTCCGCCCCAACGTGCCTCTCGGCGGACATCCCTATCTCATCTTCAACATCATACCCATCACCTTGGGCATCTTGCAGACTTGACTCCAAAGGCATATCCCTTCTCCGTGCAGACATGTCACCCAACAATTCGGACAAAGAATCATCCTCAGAATTTCTACCTTCTCCAGTTTCTTCTTGCTCAGACTCAGCATTACTAACAGCAACCTCTTCCTCTGCAACAACGGGCTCCTCATGCTCAACTTGCTCCATCCTCCCCGCACCAGCACCTTGCCCTTAAAGGTCAAAGGCATCTATGATGTTTTCTGCCGCAAACATCCCGCGAACCCGCTTAGGTCTGGGCGGTTGAAGAAGCATAAAATCAGCATACATCTTAGCTTCATGCTCTATAGACAAAGTGGGATGAGGATCCAACTCTGCTTTACGGGGATCCAACACTACAAAGAAAAACACAACAAAACATCAAATACAGAACATTACAAAAAACCAAAAGAAAAAGACAAAACAAGGACTTACAACAATGTCTTCTTAAATCAGCCGGGTCAATCAAATTTGACTCGGTCCATACCTCACCCAATGCCTTTACCAGTTTCACTAAAAAATCAATCTCAACCTGGCTAAGACGGTTACGGTCCGTCCTATAGGCACACTCCACTTTCTTCACAAAATTCTTGTGCCAGGGAAACTCCCCGCCACCAACTACCAGAAATTCTTCCTGCCAACCCGCCATGCCCTTGGGAAACACAAATGGCCGGAACCCGTCCAGAGCTTTTCCAATACGAGTTTGCGACTTTACGAACTGCAGCTCATAAAAGGGTTTTGCACGGCTGGCTTTAACATCAAATAAACAGAAAAAAGCCCTAAATGTTGGCTGCTTGTTCAATGCCTCACAACTAGCTATAAACCAGTTGATAGACCTTATTGAATTGGGAGACATCTGAGCTAACGGACAGCGGAAATACAATCGGAAGAGATCCATCAAGAACTTATGAGGTGGGAACCTTAAACCCGCCCTGAAATGACTTACGGGAATGCAGACAGAATCATCATCAAAACGATGGTACAATTTCTCACCGGGTACCGGCCGTCTCCAGAAATAACCATCTTCAATTCGGAACATCCGTTCAACAAATTCACCCCAGTCATCGCCTCTAAACGTGCTGTCCTGTTGCAAATGACCAAATTCGGCAAATTCGGCATCCATATCCGCCTTCGAATAGGGGGTTGGCACCACATTGCTCGCCCGCCATAGACTCTCGCAGCTTTCAAAATACTGATACCGGTTTCTCCGCAACACAGCTGTGTAACCCAACTGACCAATGTCCGCCCAACGACCATACATGTTTACTAATGGCCTCCTCTCACCGGTAGCGGGATCGCCAAATTCATCACCCATCTGCAGACAAAAGCACAATTTTTCCGCTAATACCGCAAACAACAAAGATGGCCGTCACAGATGTCTGGTATACACTTATATTTTTAAACAATTTTCCATTCTACAAATCGAAACAAACAATTCATATTCCATTCCCTCCAGAAACAAAAAAAACCTTAGAATTAGAAACCCATTTACACAACACTTATGGATATATACACATTTATATACAAATTACAAACACCTCATGAACAATACGAAATCATACACCTATTTTCACACGATTCAGGAAACGGATCCAAACCACCAAAATCCCAATAACAAATACACAACCAACACTCACATATTACTAACCTTTACAGATTACACAATCGACTCACACTTACAAATATTCGAGACATGCAAACCAAGGATATAAACACAAAACCAGTCATATATGAAGAGACAAATTGTATGATAAAAAGAAACAGAAATCACAAAAGAAAAATACAAAGAAAGCATACCTCAAATCAGGAGGTTATATATGGCTTCAATGGCAGAAATACTCCACAAATCCAGTACAAGGAGAGCAACGTACTCGAAGAAGACAAAGAAAATGGAGAGAAAAAAAGTAAAGAAAGACAGTAAAAACTTTAACAAATGATACATAGACCCATCTTTTATACGTGTGCGGCGCGTGTAATAAGGGTGAAAAAATTGCAACAAATTCGTTGATGGCTAGGATTGGTCCACGTCACTCTTACAGCCGGTAGTAACTGCCTCGTTTCCAGCGAAACTGTCCACTATGTATTAACCTCCCACTCACTCATGACACATTACATCACAAAGGTACATTCTCTTTCCTCCCAAAGGTCATTTCTCATTAATACGAACTACAACTTATCCTTTCACTTATTATTAACATTTAATATTATTCCATCATTTATTTCAAAATTCTCATTTATTACCAATTATTACATTTATTCACAAGCATTACAAAAACGTTTCACATGACACACCCGTCAAGCACATAAACCCGTTGTCAAAACATCGCATATTTTCACAAATTTTTTTCTAACTCCTAAGTGTTGTCCGCCAACACTTGGGGGGCATATTTTCACAATTTTTTTCTAACTCCTAAGTGTTGTCCGCCAACACTTGGGGGGCATATTTTCACAAAAAACTAACTCCTAAGTGTTGACCGCCAACACTTGGGGGGCACACAAGATATCATTTTCAAAAAATTTCTCAAACACTACGGCATCTTTAGTTTCTCCTCCTCCTGTCCGCTAAAACCGCACAGCAGGAGTGGGGGGCAATGATAGGTACCCGCTGTAAGCCTACAGCGGGCACCCGCTGTAGCAACCCGCCGTCCGCTATTGCACATCCACCTGTAACAAATACTCATTAATTACACATGTGTCATTTCATATTATCTTTACTAAAACAATCCACTTGACAAACAAATATCTTCACATAAATACATTTGCAAAATATCTTGTTACCTTGCTCACTAAGGCAGGGGACCATAAAGGCAACTAAGGGGACACAAAAGCATTCAAGCTATAGCAAAAGCGGCTGTGCTAGAATCGAGGTATGTGGGAAAGGGACACTAATCACTGTTCCAATAGTGGCTCACTGTAGCTTTAACAGCATAACAAGTGGGTCACCAAGTGGGTGAACAGTTATTAGAAGACCTAGCCTATAAATACCCCCGTTCTACACACAAGGTGATATATACAATTTCAATAGCACAAAATTTACTACTCATTCTCTCCCTTCACACAGATATATTTTCACCCGTTTCGATTATTATTATTTCGATTACTGATTCTCACACCGGAGGTGCTTGACGGCCACCACCCCCGGGCAAGCATTATTTTGCAGATACCCAAACTCAGGTGAAGTACCCCCGGAACAGTGATCGGAACAGTGATCGGAAGCCATTAATCGGCCGTGAGGATTATCACCATGCGTAGGATCATGCTACGATCAAGCCGAACCAATCTTCAATCCTTCGCTTTTTAATATTTTATACATTGTGAATGTATGGTCTCAGTTCTATGCAATGCACTTAGTAAATATAGTACCTACTCCATGCTTATTGTACATGCATGTAAAACTAATTTAGAATGTTATAAAAATGAATGTAGTTAAACATCACATAAATATTATAAATCCATAATACATTTTAGGTACATTTGAATATAAAATGTATTAAAAAAAATTATAAAAAAACTGAAAATAATATCTAAATGGATAAATATTCATTTATCGATAAATAAATAAAATATTCATTAATCGATAAATAAATAATCTCTCTAAATGAATATTTTTCGATCCCAAGAAAATTTATTTATCGAGGTTCTACTTTAATTAAAACAAGGTACTTTATATTTAGACAGGGTCATGCTTAAATAGAAACTAAATTAGAATAGAAACTAGAAATCAAACCCTAATCCAACATTTAAAGCTAATCTAATAACCAAACTAGGGTACTCCATACAAAAAACGTATAATAATTTAACCTCTATTTAGTAAAAAATTAAAATAAAAAATAGAAGTTACTGTTCATTGTTGACGTGGCAATGACATTAGTAGTGAGCAGTATTTTTGTTTTTTTGCTAAACATTGGTGAGTTAATTTATAACATTTTTTGTGAAAGTACCTCTGACGGGTCCTTAGAATAGATAAAATATACTAATATATTTAGTGTTGATTTCTCGTTTCTATTCGATGGGGGTTTCTATTTGATTACTAGGCTATATATATGTATTAATATACTTTTAATATTTTCTTTTTTTTAATATTTTTTAGTTGTTTGATAATTCATTTTATTATCTGCTAGTTAGAGTACGAATTCAATTGATACAGGCATTGACCCCAGTCCCCTCTCGTTGTGAAAAAAGAGAGTCCATCTATTAGAAATAGAGTAGTGCTAAAATCACAAAATTAAGTACAAAAATATGTTTTCAAATGATATGGAAAGGTTGATGTATATTAGTATAAATTTTTTTTATTAATATTATTGGTGTGAATATAAGTGATCCATTTTTATTATAACAAATCAAGATTTATTACATATATTTGGAAAAATATTGGGAATATCAATTTGATACCCCAGGTATTTTTTTTTAAAAAAAAACCTGCTTGAAGTGTTAATATTTTATTGCGTGGTGATTCATAATGGTGGTGGAGATGTCCAGACTCCAGACTCCAAATATGTAAAGCTAGCTAGTTTCCTCGAAAATTAGTTATCGGGATCGTTTGGCGTAGCTTAAAAAAAGTAATTTATTGTTTTAAGTTAATAAGTTGATTATAAGTGATAAGTAAATCTGAAATTATAAGTCAGTAAAGTGTTTGATAAATAAATCAAAAATTATAAGTCACTAAAGTGTTTGATAAATCAGAACTTATAAATTGTAGAATATTTGGTAAATCAGAACTTATAAGTTAACTTATAAGTTTCAACTTTAATAATAGAAGCACAAGCTATACCGTCCTTGCAAAATTTCCGACAAGTTACGAATTTTTTGAAATTGAATTTAGGCATGTTAAATTTAAAATTTTGTGATTCTAATCTGTTGTCGAAAGACATGTAAGGAGTTTGAAATTTAATCGTTACTTCTATACATACAATACTATGGTGCATTATGATCGTGATTGTGGTACATCTCTTTCTATATATAATAGAGCAACATGGAGATAATTTGAGCCAATAAATCCCCTGTGAAATTATAGTTATACCCTTACAAATTATAAAATTACATGAAATGCCACTTTTTTATTTAAATGAAAAAAAATGATTTGTTAATTAAGGTGAATCGAACCTAGAACCTCTATTACACAAGTTATCCTACCAACCACTGTGCTACACTGACTCTTTTGTTTTGACTTAAAAAATCTTTTACATAAACCCGACCTCTCCATTATCTTATTTTTACTATTATTTTAATTGGAAAAAAATGAGTTGTTTTGGTGAATCGAACCTAGAACATCCTCTACAAAAGTTATCCTGCTGACCACTGTGCTACATTGACTTTTTTGTTTTAAGTTAAAAAACTTTTTACATAAACCCGATCTCCATTATCTTATTTTTACTACTATTTTAATTTTTGAGTAAAAATAATGGTGATTCGCATTATTTTAAAAATATCATATTTTTGGTTTCACAATATGGTACACATCCATCCATTCTTTCTATGTATAATAAGATAACAAGGGGATTTTTAGGGGCATGTTGAGCCAATAAATCATCTATGATATTACAGTTATACCCTTACAAGTTATAAAATTACATGAAATGTCGTACTCTCTTATTTAAATGGAAAAAATGAGTAAATTTTATTCTTATGGTGAATCGAACTAAGAACCTCCTCTACACAATTTATCCTACTAACCATTGTGTTGCACGGACTTTATTATTTTGAGTTAATAAGCCTTTTAAACAAACTCGACCTCTCCATTATCTTACTTTTACTATTACTTTAATTTTTAAGTAAAAATAATGGTGACTCGTATTATTTTAAAAATGTCATATTTTAGGTTTCACAATATGGTACACAATCTATCTATCTATTGCTATATATTAAACCACAACACAAGTGCAAAAAGTGTCATTTTAATGGTTGTGAACTTACGATAATATCCCTCTATGTTTAAACATTACAAAAGTACCATCCTTTTAATATTTATGCAAACAATATATGAAATTATGTTAGTGTTGGGAATCAACCCTCTCGTAATTTCGGAGTATAATTCTATGCGACTTATATCTTGATGAGATATTTAAAGAAATAAATATTAAGAAGCGTTCTAATTTTATCTAGAAAGTATTGTATGATGATTATTATTCACATCGATGATATGTCTTTTTATCATTGTTCTAAAAGAAATTGTGTCATAACCTATATAATATATGTATATGCTACAAAACATTCTATTTTTAGTGCTCATATGATCTATACATAAATAAAATAATACATAAATTAAAATACTGATATTATAATATGTATGAACATAAAAGGTGTAATTATATTCAAAAATATCCTTAAATCGTAAAACTATACAGAATTTATAGCAATTACTAGAGGATGACCCGTGCCTCGCACGGGTTATTATGCTAGTTCTCTATTAAGCACCAACTTGTGCATAAGGAGAATAGAGAAAATAAAGGAAAAGGAAATATTCTATCTAAGTGTTATGTTTAGAGAATGGTCCAGCTGGCAACATCTTATCCTCAAGTTAGTTAGGACCACACACATATTGTGGTATATTAGTAGAGAGGTGGTGTAGTAGGCAGCACGTTAAGAAACTATTATGTAACCATTTTCATCTTTGTTGTTATCTCTCTGTACTTCTCTTTTCTGTGAAACAATGAAGTTCATTCTAATATATCTTGTCTCCTTCATTTTTCATGTTTATTAATAATTTGACATGGTATCAGAGCCTAAGAGCTCGATTCTTCCGCTTATATTGTTGATTGATTGATATTTTTCGATTCCATTGTTTGTTGTCTCTTTATTTTGTCCTTTCTTCAAACCTTCTTGTCCGTACAACAATGGCGACTGCCACAACTTACTCTAATGTTGTTACTGGTGCGACATCTACTACAGTTATTGATGCTAGTCATCCTTATTATCTCTCATCTTCAGATAATCCAGGTATGAGCCTAACCACTATTGTTCTTAATGAACAAAACTATTCTCAATGGAGTTGCTCCATGGAAATTGCTCTCTCTTCCAAAATGAAGCTCGGTTTTGTGGATGGATCTATACCAAAACCTCCAGTCACATCCACTCTTGTAAGTCATTGGAATCGTTGTAATCACATGGTAATCTCTTGGCAACTCAACTATGTTTCTGAGGATATTCGTACTAGTATTGTGTATATGGATTTTGCACACTTGATTTGGAATGAGTTAGCAATTCGTTATGCACAGAGTAATCTTCCTAAGATGTTTAATCTTCGAAAAGAAATTTCTCAACTATCCCAAGGATCTATGAGTATTACTGCTTATTATACTAAGTATAAAACGTTGATTGATGAATTGGACAGTCTTACTTCTAGACCTAGATGTGAATGTCTTAAGTGTACCTGTGATATCAACAATAAACTCAATGTGTTTGATCTGAATATTCAGCTAATGCAATTTCTTATGGGTTTGAGTGATGTGTTTGCTTCAATCCGAGGTCAAATTCTGCTTATGGTTCCTATTCCCACCTTAAGTCAATGATATGCCATGCTACTTCAGGATGAAAATCAGAAGGATGTCCATGCTTTGACTGGCCTAAATTCTAGTAATGTTGCCCTTAATGTACGAGGTTATGTACCAGGAAAATTCACTGCTAAAACTGGTTCTCAGACTAGTCAATCTGTTGGCAGTTCTGTGAAGAAACCAAGTACTGATGCTTCCATTGTGTGTGACGTTTGTCATATGACAGGCCACTCTAGAGACAAGCGTTTCTGTGTTGTTGGATACCCATCTTGGCACAGATTATTTGGTAAGCCTAAGCCAAAACCAAGGTTAGGAAATTCTCAAAAGGCAACTGCTGCTCAGGTAGTTAGTGATGTATCTCCTGCCTCAAACAATGCTCAAGTGACTTCAGGTCCTGCATCTCATGGTCTATCAGATAGCCAGTTTCAACATCTTGTTCAACTGTTACAAACAACTATGAAGACTCCTTCCCCTGAGCCTTCCTCAATCAACTGGCCCTCTGCAAATACAGTGCATCTAGCAGGTATTCTCTTTGCTTCAAATACTTGCAAAAATCAGTGGATTATTGATTCTGGGGCTACTGACCATGTAACTACTTCTTTTGATATTTTAGATAACCCTATAAAATGTCATGCCATGGTTCATTTACCTAATGGTAATGTCATTGAAGTTACTCATGTTGGTAGTGTCACTCTTTCATCTGGCATTACTTTGTATCAAGTACTCTGTGTCCCTAGTTTTTCTTATAATCTTTTGTCCATTTCGAAACTTCTTAAAGACTCCAATCTCACTGCTGTTTTCTGTGCTTCCTCCTGTTCTATTCAGGCCCCTACTTGGGAGAGGGATCTAGAGATTGGTAAAATCAAAGATGGCATGTATGTCTTCAATTCTGGTGTGCAGCAGTGTTCTCTTTCACCTGTTGTTCTGTCTTCTCAGTCTTTTTGTAATGATACTTTATTCAGTTGTAATCAACTTCAAACAGTTTCTTCTGATATCTGGCATTCCAGATTGGGGCATGTCCTAGTATCTATTTTAAAACAATTATCTGTGAAATGTAATTCTGACTTTCAAGATTGTGATTCATGTCATTTTTCTAAACAAGCTATTCTGTCATTTCCAAATAGTACTACTTGTTCTACTGAATTGTTTCAATTAATTCATGCTAATTTGTGGGGACCCTATTCAAGGATCACAAATGATAATTGTAATCAATTCTTGACCATTTTAGATGATATGTCTCGAACAACTTGGATTTTTCTGTTATCTAGTAAAACTCAGGTTCCAGCTATAATCAAAGATTTCTTGCTTTATGTTCAAAATCAGTTTGGCAAAACAGTTAAAACCTTAAGAACAGATAATGGTACTGAGTTTGTTAACAAAGACTTAGCTGCTATTCTATCTAGTTTTGGCATATTACATCAGACAAGTTGTCCCTATACGCCTCAACAAAATGGAAAAGTTGAGCGTAAACATCGACACTTGCTCAACACTGCACGAGCCTTACGGTTTCATGCTAATTTACCAATACATTTCTGGGGTGATTGTTTGTTAACTGCCACCTATCTTATCAATAGACTTCAAACAGCAACTTTGAATGGTAAATCTCCATATCATGTATTGTTTAATCAAGCACCTGATTACAGCAGTTTACGAGTGTTTGGATCATTATGCTATGCTTCCACAGCTCCAAAGTCATCTGATAAGTTTGCTCCTCGAGCAGTTAAGTGTGTTATGCTTGGTTATCCTTTTGGTAAAAAGGGATATCGATTACTTAATCTTGAAACAAGGAAGGTTTTTGTTTCTCGAAATGTTCAATTTGTTGAACATGTTTTTCCATTTCGAGAACTACAGTTCAAGGTACCTTCTCAGCTTTTTCCCTGCAACTCTTCTGTCTCAGATGAACCATTAGCTTACACTATTACTGAGCCTCAACAAATAGTCAGTGTGCCAACATATACTGATACAGTTCCTTCAGATAGTATTGCTGATAATGATACCCCTATTGTTAATGATTCTCCTATTATTGATGAGCCTGCACAAGAGTCTCCTCCTATTTCTCATCCCATCCCTCGTCCTACTCGACACCGTACTGTACCACTGAGATATTCAGATTACACTGGGTTACCAAAGAAGTTTGTTTCAGCAGCAAGCAAAGTTACTTTGCCTGATATATTGAACTATGATACTTTTACTCCAGATTACACGCATTTCTTAGCCAATGTAACAAAAATTTCTGAGCCATATTCATACAAATAGGCTGCTATTTTTCCTGAGTGGTGTACTGCTATGGCTACTGAGTTAGCTGCTTTGGAAGATAATGATACATGGGATGTTGTTCCCTTACCTGAAAATCAGAAGGTAGTTGACTGTAGGTGGGTGTACAAATTCAAGTACTTATCCACAGGAGAAGTTGATCGCTATAAGGCTCGATTAGTTGCCAAGGGCTTTACACAAACTGAAGGGGTTGATTATTTCGAGACGTTTGCTCCTGTAGCTAAGATGACATCCCTTCGTACCTTACTTTCTGTGGCTGCTGCTAAGGACTGGATAATTGATCAGCTTGATGTTACTAATGCATTCTTACATGGTGAGTTAAAAGAGGATGTCTACATGGTGCTACCACCTGGCTTTACTCCCTCTGCTGCTGTTCAAGAAAAGTATCCAGGACAAGTTCTTGTTTGTAAACTTAAAAAGTCCTTGTATGGACTTAAACAAGTACCTCGACAATGGTTCTTGAAACTCTATGAAGCTTTACTGCAGTTTGGCTTTGTTCAATCTGTAAGTGATCATTCCTTATTCACTTATCAAACTGATGCTTCGATTATTACATTGTTAGTTTATGTTGATGACATGGTGTTAGCTGGAAATAACTCTGTTCTCATGCAACGTGTGAAGACTTTTCTTAGTTCATGTTTTAAAGTCAAAGACCTTGGTACTCTTAAGTACTTTTTAGGGATGGAGTTGGCTCGTTCTTCCGCTGGCATATACTCTTAAGTATACTCTTGATTTGCTTAAAGATGTTGGCTTGCAGTCCAGTAAACCTTCTGTTGTTCCTATGGAACAGAATCATCAACTTCTTACCATAGATGATTCAGCTGTTATCTCAGATATATCTCTCTATCGTCGCCTAGTTGGTCGTTTGATTTACCTTACCATCTCTCGTCCTGACATTGCATATGCAGTACATGTTCTGGCCCAGTTTATGGCATCTCCTAAAGCTTGTCATTTACAAGCTGTGTTTAAACTGTTGCGTTACATCAAGGGTACTTGTGGTCAAGGCTTGTTGTTATCAGCCACTTCTAATCTTCAATTAACTGCATACTCTGATGCTGATTGGGGCAGCTGTAAGATTACACGCCGTTTTGTCACTGGCTTTTGTGTTACTCTTGGCACCTCTTTGATTGCCTGGAAAAGCAAGAAACAACCCACTGTGTCAAGATCATCATCTGAGGCTGAATACAGGTCTATGGCCGATACAACGTGTGAGATAGTCTGGTTGCGTTCGTTACTAAATGAACTTGGAGTTCCTCAACTGTCACCAACTACATTGTACTGTGACAACATTTCAGCACTGTATATTGCTGCAAACCCTGTTTACCATGAACGAACAAAACATATTGAAATAGACTGTCATCTTATTCGTGAAAAGCTTCAGAAAGACATTATTTCAACTGCATATCTCTCTACTACTGAGCAACCTGCAGATCTTTTCACCAAGGCATTAGGAGCTGCTCATTTACAGTTCTGTTGTCCAAGTTAGGAGTTACAAATCTCTTTTCCACTCCTCACTTGAGGGGGGATGTTAACCATGTTCAGGTGCATTATGATCGTGACTGTGGTACATTCTCTATTAAGCACCAACTTGTGCATAAGGAGAATAGAGAAAATAAAGGAAAAGGAAATATTCTATCTAGGTGTTATGTTTAGAGAATGGTCCAGCTGGCAACATCCTATCCTCAAATTAGTAAGGACCACACACATATTGTGGTATATTAGTAGAAAGGTGGTGTAGTAGGGAGCACGTTAAGAAACTATTATGTAACCATTTTCATCTTTGTTGTTATCTCTCTGTACTTCTCTTTTCTGTGAAACAATGAAGTTCATTCTAATATATCTTGTCTCCTTCATTTTTCATGTTTATTAATAATTTGACAAATACGACACATCTCTTTTGTTTGGATGATCACTTATACATAAATAAGATGATAAACTAGATGAACGATCTATCATCTTACGAATAAAATTTGTCTGAATTTTTTAAAATTTAGTTAAAAAATATATGCTTACCAAGAACACTCAAATGTGTTGAGTAAGTGAGAATTAATGTGTTTTTCTTTTCGAGTTTATTATGGTTTGCTAAAATAGTTGAGTTTTTTATATTTACGGTTAGAATCAATGCCCAACCTGAGCCTAAATTCCACATAATTAAGATAACTTAATAAAAATCATACTCTAAATACAGAATCGTGATGATGCAATGCACTTTTCTCAAGTGCGATTTAAGCTAAACTATCATGAATTAAATAATAATTCTTCAAAGACTCGAACTTAATTTATAATATCAAGTACTCATTGCTTGTAAAATTTCTCCGTTCTTAGCACTCGATCAAATTAATGACTTTTACTAGTAGAATGTTTCAATGACTTGAAGCACTATCTTGAAGCAATAAGTTTACGTAGAAATTTCTCAGTTTCCAATTTTCTTTTTTACATTCATATATAGAAATTTGTAGAATATATTATGTATTTTACGTCTAATTTCAAAAATAAATTTGACTAAGATTCCTTAAAATCTAGGATCCGCCGCCCTCGATATATAGCTAGCACTCTAGTGAAACATGTTCTGCATTACGAATGTTTAATTAACTACTGTAATGCAAGTTTAAACCCTTCTAATTTTACTGTTTGTTGAAAATGAGAACTCGGTCAAATTTTAACCTCCAGTGTCGTCATGTTCAGGATGCCCATTTCAGCTAAAACTTACTGCAGGCAGTAATAAGGTGCTACTTTAAATAAACACACACATATAGTATTAACGCAATATTTAACATTTTGGGTACTCATTGATCAGTGATCAAGGAAGTAGTTAGCTGCTCACAAGCCTCGATTAATGAATCAAAATTAATCTAATAAATTTGTGTTTGTATATTCTATATTGTTTATTTTATTCATCAATAAAAAAACACGTAAAGTAACAATTTATCATAAATTTATTTCATTTCTGTATTTTAAATTATTCCTTCCGTCAATATTTATATGTCCTTTTTCAAATCAAATTTTTTTACAAAATACATATTTATTTTCATTTTTCAAAACAAATGTTTAACTATTTTAAACATAATTGAATTCCCATGATAATGAATAGAGGTATTTATAGAAAAGGAAAAAAAAAATATTTAACTATTATTTTTTTAATATGTGTGATTTTTTTTCTTGATGGACATGTAAAATATGAGAGGGAGTTAATGATATCATATGGAATTAAGGGGGGCTAATCTAGGATTAAGTCCAGGATAAATTGAAATTTTTTGTAAAAATTGTTTTTATAAAACAATGACTTTTTTTTAATAATCAATAGAAATTTTACTTAAACCCCTGTTAACCACTAAAAAATAGTGAAATTTCATTTTATTCCTGGCTATTTAGTGATTCTGGTTCCGCAATTACTAATTATTTGTAAAATTGTAATATATATATAACATTTAATTTATCATAAATAAGGAATATGAATAAAATTAAGTAAACAAAAAAATGGCAACGGGCAGATTATAATTTATCATAAGTATATTTCATTTCTGTATTTTAAATTATTCTTTCCGTCAATATTTATATGTCCTTTTTCAAATCAAATTTTTTACAAAATACTTATTTATTTTCATTTTTCAAAACAAATGTTTAACTATTTCAAACATAATTGAATTCCCATGATAATGAATAGAGGTATTTATAGTAAAGAAAAAAAAATATTTAACTATTATTTTTTTAATATGTGTGATTTTTTTCTTGATGGACATGTAAAATAGGAGAGGGAGTTAATGATATCATATGGAATTAAGGGGGGCTAATCTAGGATTAAGTCCAGGATAAATTGAAAATTTTTGTAAAAATTGTTTTTATAAAACAATGACTTTTTTTTAATAATCAATACTCCCTCTGTCCCCTTTTACTTTTCTTATTTGAAATGTCGGGATTGTTTATAACATGAGACAAATTATTAATTTACGTTTAATCTATAAGATCAAATATAGTCATGAGTGATCTTGTTGGATTCGTATTTATGAGTACTTTAATACAGTGAAGTTTTTATATCTAAAATTAATACGAAATTGAAGATATTAACGATCAAAAGTACGCGTTGGCAAACGTGTCCAGTCAAAACAGGAATGATATTTAGGGACGGAGGGAGTAGAAATTTTACTTAAACCCCTGTTAACCACTAAAAAATAGTGAAATTTCATTTTATTCCTGGCTATTTAGTGATTCTGGTTCCGCAATTACTTATTTGTAAAATTGTAATATATATAACATTTAATTTATCATAAATAAGGAATATGAATAAAATTAAGTAAACAAAAAAATGGCAACGGGCAGATTATAATTTTAACAAGGTGGCAGTACAATCGGATATTAAAATACAGAGATGGGAAGTGGGAAGAAGAAAGAGGCAAGTCGCCCATGTATTGGAGCATTATGTTGATTGTGGATGGGTTTGAAATCTTCGTTACAAAATTGTCCGTAAAATTGGATGTGAACCCACTTACTTGTGGAAGAGCCCTAGTTCAAAATAATTTATACAAAAACTTATTATATTGTATTTTTGTGGAAATTTTTTATGAAAATCATTATAGAATCGAGAAATTTTAAAGATTCAAGTGTATATATAAAGGGCAGTGAGGAAAAATAGATGGCAGAGCAGCAGCAGTTTGAAATAAGAATTGCTTCTTTCAACAATGGGAAATCCCAAACCTTCCTCCTCTAAATCTCTTCACTTTTTCCGTCTAGCAATAGCAAGTTTAGTTCTGTTTTCTTTATTCACTGATGGAAATGCAGCTGCTGACAGAAAGCTCATGGCTACAGAATCAAATAAGTTTCATGTCATTAAACTTAGTTCTCTTCTACCAGACTCTGTTTGTGACTTCTCTTCACAAGGTTCCTCTCTTTAAATATAGATATACATTCATGCATGCTACAGTACTTTACACGGATTAAGACATTAAGTTATCGGTTCTTAAGTTGTTAGGCAAGGACCAATCACGATGTTTGTATAAATACGATCTTATATTACATTTTAATAAAACACATATTATTAGAATATAATATAAGATCCTAGTAAGCTCATCTTCTAATAGCTTAAAGTTTTAGAGAGTGTTTATTTAACATGAATTCAGGTTGGCGGGATACTCATATTCGACCACAATATTCTCATAATTTATTGTGGGCACGCATGCAAATTTATACCTCAAAGATAACCGGTGTTTAAATAAACTTGGGTTTAACCAAAAACTGAACCCTCAAATTTAAATGAAGAATATAATTTAATTTCCATCTCCTATTTAGAATAATATATTATTATACGTATACTTTGAGAATTTTATTATATCCTTTATTGATGAACATTTTTCATGAATTTACAGGTCATAGACCATCATCATCATCACTCAGAGTAGTGCACAAACATGGACCATGCCACAAACAACACAAAACAAAGGAATATTCATCTCCATCATCATCAGAACTCCTAACTCGTGACGAGTCCCGAGCAAAATCAATCAACTCAGTGATCGCTTCCAAAGCAGCTGGAAACTCCTCGACATCCACCGAATCACTCACAATTCCAGCAAAATCAGGCTTGTCATTAGGCACTGGCAACTACATTGTCACAGTAGGTCTCGGCTCACCAAAAAAGGACCTATCATTAGTTTTCGACACTGGCAGTCACCTAACTTGGACACAATGTGAACCATGCGTAGGATCATGCTACGATCAAGCCGAACCAATCTTCAATCCTTCACAATCCACTGCTTATTCAAACATATCCTGCAGTTCACCACAGTGTACTCAACTCAAATCCGCTACAGGAAACGATCCAAGCTGCAGCAGGGGTGGAAACACCTGTATCTACGGAATCGAGTATGGTGATGAATCCTTCACCGTAGGTTACTTAGGGAAAGATACCTTAACATTATCTCCTACTGATGTCATCCCCGATTTTTACTTCGGATGTGGCCAAAACAATCAAGGTCTATTCGGTCAAACCGCTGGATTAATTGGACTGGCCAAAGATCAACTTTCTCTTGTTTCACAAACATCGGATAAGTACGGAAAAGTTTTTTCCTATTGTCTTCCGTCTACATCTAGTGGAACAGGTTACTTAACTTTCGGAAAATCAGCTGTTTCAAAAGCAGTACAATACATTCCATTTGCTAATTCCAAAGGAACATCATTTTACTTCATCGACATTCTTGCAATGTACGTAGGCGGTCAGAAACTTCAAATCAGTCCTACCGTGTTCTCCACCGCTGGATCTATCATCGATTCTGGAACCGTTATCTCACGTTTACCTCCTGCAGCTTATACAGCTTTACGAAACACTTTCAGGAAACAAATGACGAGATATCCACTAGGAAAACCACTTTCGATACTCGACACATGTTATGACTTCAGTAAATATACTACGGTTACAGTTCCAACCCTCTGGATTGTGTTTGGCGGGAACAAGAAAATCGAACTTGATGGTTCCGGAATTTTCTACTGGAAGAGCTTGTCACAAGTGTGTTTGGCTTTTGCTCCTAATAGGGATGCATCTGATGTGACAGTTTATGGGAATGTTCAGCAGAAGAATATGCAAGTTGTTTATGATGTTGCAGGAGGGATGTTAGGATTTGGAGCTAAAGGGTGTGCTTAATTAGAAAATATAATATGGTCATGGGAAGAAATGATTTCAGGCAATATACATGTAATACTACTATCGTGAAAGTTTGAAGTTACAAAAATAAAGTGTTTATCATAAACACATGGATGTAAGATCAAGTTTTATAAGAATTCGAAAGTGTTTCCAATCTATATGTATGAGACCTGCTGTTGAAAATCCAAGTATCTATCTGCATTGTGCAAGGTTAAAAAATAATTTCACTGTCCAATAAAACATTATTAACAACCAACATTATTATGAAATGCAAAATTTATGTAACAAATTAATACTATCATTTTGCGCTTTCTTCCCCCTCTCCATCAGACCTGGAATCATCGACTTTATTACTACTACGAATATCACCACCTCCAACTTTCCTATCAGATGACATCGTTTTAACGAAACTCGCAGACGACATTTCCATTTCCAAAATTCTAACAGCACCAAATAATCTCTCTGGTAATTCCTCCTCGCACTGTGCTTCCACGGTAAATCCCATATCTATTGTCACGGCCGTGACGCATCCCAATGCCAAATGCAAAATCGTCGTCGCGATTGCCGAGCTACCAATATCTACATCAATCTCGAGATAATTTTCACCTCTATAGTAATTACAACTTAACGCTTTTCCTAGTAAGCAAGCAGAGTAATTTCCAACGGTTGTTTTCACGATCCACGGTCCTTTTACAATGCGGTTCACCAACTTAAACCGGCTGTTCCGAAACGAATCATCACCGTTAATAAACCGGTCCAAAAGCGAACCTGAAGCTATTGATTCATCTGTCGAGAAATAAAACACCGCGCTGTGATGCTCGCGGCCAGGAATTTGTAGATTCACGCCTAATACAAACGACTTCATGTTTTTACCTTGGGACTGTGATTTTCTCAAAGCATTCATTACACGATTATCTGTTCTCGCTAGCACATTGTCGATTTTATTGTAAGCTCTCAACCAATCAACACCGGCTGGTTGAAGAAGCCACGGACCAGACGGAGACTTAACCTTTTTGGTAAAATAAGATTGTGATCGGAGCGAGAATAGGTCTCCTGGCGGTGAAGCCCAGCCATTGGATCCGTGTTTCAGGTCCACGTGTTTTAAAGATCCACCGTTGATTACTTCGTATTTCCAATCATCTTCCGATTGTTTTGCACATTGTTCAGAACCAGAGCTTCGTCGTTTTAGCTTCAGCTTCTGCTTTGTCGGACCCATTCTAATATATATGCATATGATTATATATATGCATTTGAAATTGGAGAAAAACAGGAGAGAAAATTTTTGATTTGGTTGAGAGGAAAGGGGAAAAAGAATGAAGCAACACAGCTCTGGTTCTCTCTCCCCCTATCTCTCTAAAATGATGGAGATGGACGGGTATTTTTGAGGGAGAACATATATATGGGCAATTGACGTGTAACCATTCAATGTTTTCTGTCCCTCCTTAACTACAATACATTGCAAACTGTGATTATGTAACACACTGCATGCATAGAATTGGGGCCTAACTAATTATAGACATATCAAGACGGTTTAAAACTACTTTCGTGCATCAAAGAAATTTACTATTAAATTTCAATATTGAGCTTTTCATTTTGAGATTAAAGCTAATTTAGATTTTGAAACTAAGTTTTAATGATGCATGTTTTCTGATACTGCCATATAATAGTCCCCACTTTTTCGATGTTATATACGTTTTAAGGTCATTATTTTCTCTGGTATAGCTCAGGATAAAAATAACATTTCTATTTAACTTCTCATATCTCACATAAAGAAATAAACAAAATAAACCTCAAGCAATATGAATACACGAGATTTTAGTTGTACATCAATACACGCTTAGTACTAAATCAGTACATCTTTTTCAATGAAATTTTAACCGGTGAGATCTTAGTTGTACATGAATACAAGCTTGGTGCTATCAAACTTCAACCAGTGAGATTTTAATTGTACATCATTACAAGCTTAGTAGTGTAACCAGTACAAACAACTAAAAGGATTTAATGAATAAATTTCAATATGACAAGCCTTTTAATATTCAGCAGCACCAAGTCCAAATTGTACTTACCAGGAAGATACACCCAGATCGCACTTCAATATTTCGTGATATCCTCTCAGAACACAATTTAGACTTGCCTATCTAATGCCATCTTACGACTGTGTATTAGAAATGTAGCATCTGCTAATGATGTAAACTCCATTTTGGATCTAGTATTCTCTGTAATTAAGAAAAGAATAAGAACATCAGAACCCACATGATAAAAGACAAGAATTCTGAGAGAATATCAAAGTTGTAGTGGAACATATGGGTGCTAATAAAACACCACAGTATCTCAAGACTAAATTTTATATCAAAGTTGTAGTGGAACATATGGGTGCCAATAAAACACCACAGTATCTCAAGACTAAAATCAGGGGAAAGACTCCTACGTTTACTGGGCATCATCTAAGTACGCAACGTTATCATCTCTTTAAAATTTAGAGTTTTCAATGGACAGATGGAGTAAATCTATGATCGAAAGATGATGCAGCCAGGAAAAAAAGTAAGAATAAAAATAAATGGGCAGTCTTGCATATTTTTCAAGCAACGGCCCGCTCATTCAAGTTCCAAAGCCATGAGAATAAAAGATAAGCATGAAAGTAGAAAACCCACTATGCATTGAAGAAGTCATCAATACCAATTTCTAACTAGATAAGTTTGTTAACCAATAACATACACCCATAAATGACAGCAATGTAATATCATCACTTATGTGTCTACTGAAGAGCATGAGTCTGCAATTAATACAAGATGGATGTACAAATTAACAAAAAAACAGCGTATCACAACATTTTGCAAGTAAGCGAGATTTGTGAGCAAGGAACGAATGCATTTTAGAACAACCTTATTTCAGGTGTAAAACGATGAGAAAGACATAGTAACATGAACTACATAAAAACCATGAATGTAACTTGATTAAAGAGCCAATAGACCACTTCACCAATTGCACAACGTTAGTAAATGACACAGTGCATCAATATAGTATAACCACAAACAAGAATCTCAGTTTTTTTAACTCTAGAAACTTATCATGTCAGAAATATGGCTGTTAAGTTATTGCAATATATTGGCATACATTATTAAACTATGAATGAATGGCGAGCAGATGGTTAAGATTCATAAGAACATGAACTAGTCCCACAACAGAAATTCAAGAAATTTGTTTAACATCTTCACATCTAGTAAATTTTGCTTACAGTAAAAATAGTTGTCAACTTGTATGATTGAGTCAAGTTGGTGCCTAGAACTGATGTGTGACAAAGAATGAGAACCAAGAATGATGGAAAGGTAACAAAGAAACAGTATAAAAATGATACGTCAGAATAAATTTGATCTGCTGCAACACTAGTCGCTCAACCACAGAGTGGGAATGTGTATTAATAATTGATCGCAGCCAATAGCAAAATTTTTAACGTTTCTTATACTAATCTTGTCACAAACAAGTAAAAGACTAGATACATAATTTAGCAACAAAAAAAAAAGGCCTAGATACACCATGGCATTATGTCCACAAAAATGATATTAAAAAAAATCATGAAGCATATACACAGTTTAAAAGGTGACTCACATTCAGTGATGGAGGCAGAAATACATTTTAGGAGGGTTGGTACAAATAAAAATCAAGATCAAAGTCAATATCATACAAACTAACACGGATGGAAAATTTAAGTAGCAATACTAATAGTAAAGTTAAAATAGCAAATTACATTATGATAACAAAAAAGCAATTTAATATAAAACTGAATCGTTGCAAAAAAGCAAAATAGTTAAACAAGTATGTGTATATGTGGAACAAAGAATAGAAACTAGAACATAAGAACCTATAAACTGTCAGGATCTGTGTTCTGTAGTAGTACTTACTGTATTAGTATTACTTGTGTAGTATTGCTGTGTTAGTAGTATTAAGTGGGAAGGGTAGTTTTGTCCTTTCATATGAGTTAGTTACAGATTGTCCAGATCTATAAATACTTGATTGTGATTTGTATTTTCATTATGTGTGATATATGAAATGGAATTTGTTTCCACCAATCTTCTTTCTCTCTCAATAACTACTTTCTCTCTCTAGGGTTTCTAACTGAAATCTCTCTCTAAACTCTGTCTTTCTATTTCTGCTCTGAATCTCTCTGTTTCTCTTCTGATTTCTCTCTATTCTCTGCTATAATCTCTGATTCTAGCTGTTATCTTACATTTTCTGCACTTATAAACCCGAAAATACCAAAAATATACATAAAAACAAGTCATGAACTCACTAGTTCCTGACATAAACTTAGCACAAAATATTTAACATAGCAGGTTCTGAGTGAACAAGTAATCAGTCGCTAAACAGAGAAAGTTTACACAGTGGTCACATTTAAATGTTATCTGTTTCAACAAATAAACAATGTAAACATGGTAAAATAACTTACGAACTCCCATAGATCTGTATGTATAGCATCAAAACTATGAGCAGTTTCTACTTTCTAGTTCTCGATACTTTGGTTATGTAATGGAAACTGGAACTGAATTATCAATTATGTATATAGATTATAGAATCTACAAAACACAAGTACAATTAAATAATATATTAAACTAATTAATTTACTACTCTTGTAAAAACAAGGCAATAGATGTTTTTAAACCTTTATGTAATCACGAAAATGAAAAATAAACCATAAGAAAACAATATGAAATGTTATTAATTCGAAGGAACAAAGCATAGCTGTGTAAATACTAAATACAAAGGAGAGGACCAAGTTTATATATGTAAGGCTACTCAAAGTTCCAAAAACAATATAAGACATCAACAATGTAATTATGTAAATCAGTGAGTATAAAATATACAGACAATTCACACAGCTGCATATACCAAAGTGTTAAAAAAAATCAAATCTATTCTCAACAAGTAATACATTTAAGAACCCCAGTAGTCTAAAGATAAAATCTAATTATCTACGTGATTTTCCCCGCATTTGCAATAATGCACACCTATAACAATATCCAGCACTTGCAGCTTTCGAATTCTACCAAAATGCTTACAACCAAGAAACTCAAACATCACAAATATTAAAACTGAATCAATTACAAATTGCACACATAGTAAAAGAAAGCACAAAAATAAGAAAATCAGTGAAATTAACCATGTGGGCATTTTTAAATCCACACATACAGTAAAATAAAAGCACAAAAGAAGCAAAATAAGAGAAATTAACCATCTGGGTACTTGTAAATTTACACATAAAGTGAAATATTAGCACAACAGAAGCAAAATAAGAGAAATTAACCACCTGGGTACTTGTAAATTTACACATACAGTAAATTAAAAACCTAAAATTAAGCAAAAAATAAAGAAATTAACCTGTAAAATGGAAGTATTTCTAGTGCTTCTTTCTCCTTCCGGGTTGTCTCTCAGTAGCTAATCTGTATATCCAATAAACCTGTTGCAATTATACATACAAAAATAAATAAATAAATAAATATATATATATACAAATTAATGGGGGATCTAGTGAAGTGTTGCAAGAGAGTTTAGAGAAGGGTATATTTGTAATTAAGTGAACTTACCAGTGCAAGGACGTGGGCAACTATGAGGATGACAACTAGAAGAGGAACGAGTTCGAGGATCCAAGGACGATTCGACGTCGTTTTGGGGTGATCCGCCATTGAAATTCAGTAGAGGAGAGTGATGCAGAGGTTTAAAGAAAAACCTTTTTATTAATCCTAGTTGTCATGATTGGAAATGTTTACATTCGATAAGGCTCTAATTGTTTAATTATGCAAGTAGAAAATTAAAAAATTTTAAAAAAATTATTTATAAATATCCCGTTCGGCGTTCACACATATTCAAATGCGTGCATGGGACGAAAGGAGTACAATAATTGGACTGTAATTTCTTGATGGAGTGAATATTGTATCAATTAAAAAATTCCTTATTTCTTTGATTTTTTTTTTTTGAAAAAATATTCTATAAGTATGAAAAGCTAATCTATACTATTATATAAATTCCGAAACATTGAAAGTTTTGGTACCTGTTTTTTGGTACCAATTTTTTGGTACCTGTTTTTTGGTACTTCGTGAATTTACTTATGTACCCTTCATTATAAAGAAAAATATATATTAAAACACCTAAAATAAATTTTAACATAATATAATTAATGGTAATTAGTCGATGCCTTTTTCATATTTACTTTTAGTGGAAGATGTTACCTTTTATCATATCTTCCAATCATTAATATTACCTTTCGAATTAAAATACGTTTCCTTTTTTATTTAAAACTAATCTTACAATCATTAATATATACCCGAAAATATCATACAATTAAAGTTTTGGTACCTGTTTTTTGGTACCAATTTTTTGGTACCTGTATTTTGGTACTTCGTGAATTTACTTATGTACCCTTCATTATAAAGAAAAATATATATTAAAACACCTAAAATAAATTTTAACATAATATAATTAAGGGTAATTAGTCGATTGCCTTTTTCATATTTACTTTTAGTTGAAGATGTTACCTTTTATCATATCTTCCAATCATTAATATTACCTTTCGAATTAAAATACGTTTCATTTTTTATTTAAAACTAATCTTACAATCATTAATATATACCCAAAAATATCATACAATAGTTTTCAATACCTGTTTTTTGGTACCAATTTTTTGGTACCTGTTTTTTGGTACTTCGTGAATTTACTTATGTACCCTTCATTATAAAGAAAAATATATATTAAAACACCTAAAATAAATTTTAACATAATATAATTAATGGTAATTAGTCGATTGCTTTTTTCATATTTACTTTTAGTTGAAGACGTTACCTTTTATCATATCTTCCAATCATTAATATTACCTTTCGAATTAAAATACGTTTCCTTTTTTATTTAAAACTAATCTTACAATCATCAATATATACCCGAAAATATCGTACAATTAAAGTTTTGGTACCTGTGTTTTGGTACCAATTTTTTGGTACCTGTTTTTTGGTAATTCGTGAATTTACTTATGTACCCTTCATTATAAAGAAAAATATATATTAAAACACCTAAAATAAATTTTAACATAATATAATTAATGGTAATTAGTCGATTGCCTTTTTCATATTTACTTTTAGTTGAAGATGTTACCTTTTATCATATCTTCCAATCATTAATATTACCTTTCGAATTAAAATACGTTTCCTTTTTTATTTAAAACTAATCTTACAATCATTAATATATACCCGAAATTATCATACAATATTTTTCAATTATTAATAAAATTTAAAAATATACTTTGTTTATAATAAGGAAACATTAGTATAATCCGTAAGCATGTGTATATTAAATTATATTAATTAAAATTAAAAATATTGGTATTTTTTTTTGGTACTTCGTGAATTTACTTATGTACCCTTCATTATAAAGAAAAATATATATTAAAACACCTAAAATAAATTTTAACATAATATAATTAATGATAATTAGTCGATTGCCTTTTCATATTTACTTTTAGTTGAAGATGTTACCTTTTATCATATCTTTCAATCATTAATATTACCTTTCGAATTAAAATACGTTTCCTTTTTTATTTAAAACTAATCTTACAATCATTAATATATACCCGAAAATATCATACAATATTTTTCAATTATTAATAAAATATATTAAAAATATATTTTGTTTATAATAAGGAAACATTAGTATAATCCGTAAGCATGTGTATATTAAATTATATTAATTAAAATTAAAAATTATGTAAAAAATAATGATTATATAAATTGGTACCAGTTTTTTTGTACCTATTTTTTTGTACTTCGTGAATTTACTTATTTACCCTTCATTATAAAGGAAAATATATATTAAAACACCTAAAATAAATATTAACATAATATAATTAATGGTAAGTAGTCGATTTCCTTTTTCATATTTTCGGGTATATATTAATGATTGAAAGATTTGTTTTAAATTAAAAAGGTAACGTGTTTTGGTTCGAAAGATTTGTTTTAAATTAAAAAGGTAACGTGTTTTGGTTCGAAAGGAAATATTAATGATCGAAAGATATGATATGATTGATGTTTTTAGGTATTTATAAGAGGTAATATCTTCAACTAAAAGTAAATATGAAAAAGATAGATTATCGTTAATTTTATTATATTAATGTGAAAAAGGCAATTGACTAATTACCATTAATTTTATTATGTTAATCGACTAATTATCATTAATTATATTATGTTATTATTTATTTTAGATGTTATATTTTTCTTGAAAATTATGGTGTGATATTTTCAGGTATATATCAATGATTGTAAGATTTGTTTTAAATTAAAAAGTTAACGTGTTTTAGTTCGAAAGGAAACTTATCGAAATTATTTGTGCGAATTTATGAATTCATTGGAAAAGATGTTTAAGAAGACAGGTTGTTGACAAATGGTGCTTCCGTGCTTGAGTGAAACCACAACTTTTCTAGCCCTAAAAGAAAAGGCACTATGATGTGAATATACTCCGATATTTATATTTTTTTTTTAATAAATATCGGAATGAGTAAAAATTGAATAATAATGTTAAATGATATATCTGTCCTAAAATCACTTTAATAAATAGTAGTTTTTTTTTAGGATTGTTCTATAACTTATTTTTGATATTTTATTTTTTTGTATAAAAATAGGAAAATGCACCTTAAAATCCGTGCCAGAAACTGATCTGCAAACTAAAGAATTCAAAGGGACGGAGGGAGTAAATCGTATTATTTCTTTCCATCATTAATATTTCCTTTCGAACTAAAACATGTTACCTTTTAATTTAAAACAAATCTATACTATTATATAAAAGTCGAAACATTAAAATTTTGGTACCTATTTTTTGGTACCTATTTTTTTGTACTTATTTTTTGTACTTCGTGAATTTAATTATTTACCCTTCATTATAAAAAAATACACCTAAAATAAGTAATAACATAATATAATTAATGATAATTAGTCAAGATACTACCTTTTATAAACAACTTAAAACATCAATTGTATCATATATTTCCATCATTAATATTTCCTTTCGAACTAAAAGTTTCCATCATTAATACGTCCTTTTGAACTAAAACACATTATCTTTTTAATTTAAAACAAATCTTACAATCATTAATATATACTTGAAAATATCACATTAATATAATAAAATTAACGGTAATTAGTAGATTGTCTTTTTCATATTTACTTTTAGTTGAAGATATTACATTTTATAAACACGTAAAAACATGAATCATATCATATCTTTCGATCATTAATATTTCCTTTCGAACTAAAACACATTACCTTTTTAATTTAGAATAAATCTTTCAATCATTAATATATAACCGAAAATATCACACCATAATTTTCAAGTAAAATATAGCACCTAAAATAAATAACAATATAATATAATAAATGGTAATTAGTCGATTGCATTTTTCATATTTACTTTCAGTTGAAGATATTACCTTTTATAAACACCTAAAAAGATCAATTGTATCATATTTTTCAATCATTAATATTTCTAATTAAAACACCTTACCTTTTTAATTTACAACAAATCTTACAATCATTAATATATACGAAAATATCACACCAAAATTTTCAATTCTTAATAAAATATATTAAAAATCATATACGTTGTTTATAATAAGGAAACATTATTATAATCTGTAAACATGAGTATATTAAATTATAACAAATTAAAATTAAAAAAATTATTAAAATAATGATTATATAAAAACATAATTTTAATATTAAATAAAATTTATAACATAATACAAGAAACCCTAAGAAACCCTGCAATACTAATAATTAATCGATTATCTTTTTAACTAAAACATATCATCTTTCTATTTTTTCTAATTAATTTCCTTTTTTTCTAGAAATATAACGGACAACGTTAAATTCTCATTTTCTAAAAAACACTAGGAGCAATTTTAATTAGTAATTGAACATAATTAAATTATAATTAGTATAAACTAATCAATTACCTTTTTCACCTAAAACATGTCACCTTTTTAATTTTTCCTTTTTCTTTTCTATTTTCTCTAACTAAAATATCTCATTTTTCAAGTATATTAAGGGCAGTTCTATTATATGAAATAAAATAGTAATATGATAATACTAATAATTAATCGATTAAATTTTTCAGTTAAAACATATCATTTTTTCTATATTTTATAATTAAAATCCCTCTTTTTCTAGAAATATCACGGGCAATAATAATTTTTCTTTTTCTAAAAACATTACAAGCAATTTATTTAGTAAAATAACATAATTAACTTATAATTACTATAAACTAATCAATTACCTTTTTCACCTAAAACATGTTACCTTTTTATTTTCTCTAACCAAATCCTCTATTTTTCCAATTATATCATGGGCATTTTATCTAATAAAAAAATAATTTTATAATTATTTATAATTAACCGATTATCTTTTTCAACTAAAATCCATCATCTTTTCTAAATTTTTAACTAAAATTCCCCATTTTCTAGAATTATCACGAATAACATTTATATAATTATCATCATATAATCTCATTTAAAAATTTAAGTCTCCAAAAATCATGTTTTAAAAAAATTAATTCAAATAATTAAAAATTTTAATATAATATTAAAAAAATCTGTGCATCGCACGGGTTTTAAGCTAGTACTAATAAATTCAACTAGTTTCAATAATTTTGATATTCGTTAACGATTGAAATAAAGAGTACACTGTAAGGTGGGGCTCAGCCGCTTTAGTAAATAGAAATTTTTTAGTATTACTAGGAAATCATGCCCGCGCTTCGCATGCTAATATTATTTATAATTTCATTATTATAAAAAAATAATTTATTCATTTTTATATTATGATTTTTAAAATTATTAAAAGAAAAGCATAATGTATTTAATTATTCGAGTTTTATATTTGATTTTAATTTTTAAGTTTAAAAGCCTAAGATTGAATTTTGTTGAAAATATTAAATTGGGAATTGTTGGAATGCCTCAAAAATAAAGAATAAAGAATCCAACTAAAACACCGATCTCAACTCTAGCATTTTTTACGGATAAAATTGTCCTTAAATAGAGTAAATAAACACCTTGCAAAAATAGATGTCCATCCCCATGCATTTGAGATTGTTAGAAGTATGTTAATAAAGGAAATATTAATCAAATAAAAAGTTAGAAATATTAACATAAATTAAGTGAATAATCTCAAATATTAATCAAACATACCTATAACATTAATTATAATTACAATCGTACGATAATAAGGTTACATGATGCAAACTTTAATAATAGTAAGAGAACATTGAGGGAAGAGGTTAAACATAAGCACTTAGATTTACCTCCGAATAAGCTTAAAAATGTTGAATGATATGTGCTTAGTAAAACTTGTAAAAATGTCATGATTTATATAACATTTCATAAGGTGTGTTTCGGGATGATATTTATGGATAATATCAATGATTAGTATTATGTACACTTACTAATTAACTATTAAGATCAATTATCTTGATTTCGATATATTACTAATTAATTAATCAATAAGTTAATTACCATTCTTGATTAATCAATAAATTGATTAGCTATTAAGATCAATTATCTTGATTTCGATATATATGTTGATTAATTATCTTGATTTCGATATATTATATAACTAAATCTTGCAATTCCAATCATATCATGCTATTATACGGTTGACAGCTGAAAGATATCAATGAAATATTTGTATAAAAAGATTTGAATATTTACCATTAATTATAGGATAACCACATCATTTATTTACATTAAAATATATACCAATCAACTTATGATTAAAAAAAAGTTATTGTTTGTTAAATTTTTTTTATTGTAATTTATATCAACTTAAATTATATCAAGGGCGTAGATGATCAGTTTAAAATATAGTCACTCAATGGGGTAGTTGTATGGAATCGTGAAGATTGTTCTTATATTTTAAAGTAGCAATGAATATTCTATATAATATATTTAGAAAAACAGAAGTTACTAAATATAACATTGTACCTCGAATGGGCATTAAACAAAATTGGTTATATGCCACATTTGGACTGGAAAAATAGAGTAAATTATAGTATTAAATGTTATATGAACTAATCATCTACAGAGGGCAAATTATAGAAAACTTCTTCAAACACAACATTTGATGTGATTTTTGTAGGCTTCCCGTTGTCGTCTACAATAAGAATGTGAAGTCCTTCCGGAGATGTAACTCTTGAAATTGCTACATAAAGCTGTCCATGAGAAAATACGGATCGTGGCAAGTACAACCCAACAGTATCTAGAGATTGACCTTGACTCTTGTTAATGGTCATGGCAAAACAAAGCTGAAGTGGGAACTGAGTTCTTTTAAATTCAAAGGGCCATTTTGTATCAGTTGGTACCATATCTATCCGTGGTATCAAATGCTTTGTTCCAACATAAGAGCCACAAAGAATCTCACACTCAATGCTATTTTTTTTACATCCAGTAACTATCATTCGAGTTCCGTTACATAATCCGAGAATTTGATTCAAATTTCTCATTAACATAACCACAGCTCCAACTTTTATCTTTAACTCATGTTTTGGTAGACATGGCATATTAATTGAGTTGAGATATTCAACTGGAAACGAAGAATCAAATTCGTTATCTTCACCTCCATGGTCATCAATGGAATCCTGACTAAGATATGTGTGTGTCATACCTGGAATCTTGTCAAGAATTAAAGAATTGATGTCATCTACCATTACATTCGTCGGTGTAAGGATTGCTCTGGACCGTAGATATTCATGTGAAAACATGTTCTTCACAAAATCTGGATATGTTATGTCGAAAAGAGTCTTGACTGGATTCCCATTTTTTACGTTAACAATATAACGCTCTGGAATTTCAAAAATAACATCCGATTGATCATCACCAGCACGAATGCTGTCCAATTTTCCATCACCAATAGCAAGTTGCCATTTACTAAATTCAGAAATTATATGATTTCGATGGGCAGAATTACCTGAATGTAGGCGCATGTTCTGATTAAGAAGGAAAATTTGACAAAAATCCCACAACTTTGAACGATTCAATGATGAACCAACAATTTCCGCTCTTGTTGCTTTTGGTCTAACAGGCAATATTTGACGAAAGTCTCCACCAAAAACAACAGTGATACCACCAAATGGTTGTTTAGATCTTTCTGAATTAATGGGCTTCATGATATCTCGTAGACATCGATCAACACATTCAAATCCATGGCGATGTTGCATTGGAGCTTCATCCCAAATAATAAGATCTGTATGTTGTATTAATTCCGCAATATCTGTTCCATGCTTTATTCCTGCCACTGAGTATTGATCTAACTGAAGAGGTATATGGAAGCGTGAATGTGCAGTCCTACCTCCTGGCAACAAAACAGCAGCTATTCCAGACGATGCTACAGGAAGCACAATTTTACGTTCAGATCTTAAGCGGCAGCAGATTGTTTGCCACAAAAATGTTTTTCCGCATCCCCCACTTCCGTAGACAAAGAATAAACCACCTTTTTTCCGTTGTACACTCTCAAGAACATAATCATAAACTTTTCTTTGTTCTGCATTCAACTTTGCAAAATTCAAGTCATGTTTTTCTTTCATTTCGTTTATATCATATCCTGTTTCTTCGATTATGAGACGATTGACATTGTTAAAATGAAAGAATTCTCCAGGGAATGGCATTGTCGGGTAATCTTTCAAACTCTTACCTATATCATTCATGACTTTCTCAATTTCTGTACAAAATAAACCATAAACAAATTAGTATGGCCTGAATAATATTCGTGGAAAGTCATTTTATTTTTAATCACCTTTATTCATACTAAGAACTAAAGTTAAAATAAAGTTGCAAGGATGAGAGACACATAGACATTACTTATATATAGAGGTTGTTTCTATAAAAAAAATTAAGTATCATAGAACTTCATTTACAGGTGCTTGGAATACTATGCACTCAATACCAAAAAAAAAACTTGCATTTCATTTCTAGAACTTTTGAATTCATTTCTAGATTTCAACCTAAGATTGGTTTTGGTATATCTATACATTATCCTTAATTGTTATTTATGCTATACATGTGCATTGATTAAAAAATATTATTGCTAAGTTTTAATAATTAAGATTGCCATATAACATGTAAAAAGATTGCAAGTCAAAATTTATAAGACTATAGTATAGTCTGAATTTACATCATAGATAGTACTTTTGGATGATAGAAGTAGCAGCAATGCATTTCCGACAGATGAAGACTATTTTTGGGGTGATAGAAATAGCAAGAATGCAATTTTGACCGAAATTTAATCACTCTAATTTATTAAAGTCAAGTGAATTGAATTGTGAGGATCAATTCATTATAAATGAAAAGCCTGGTCTATGAGGGATTGCACATGTTTGGATATTGAGTTAAATGAATTCATAATGTATAAAAGCTTGCAAGTCATATTCTTGACCTAAGAATGTTTTTGGTAGAGCTATACATTATCCGTAATTGTTATTTCTGCTATACATGTGAACTGCCTATAAAATATTACTGCTAATTTTAAAAAATTAAGATTGCAATATAATATGTAAAAAGATTGCAAGTCAAAATTTGTAAAAGCAATTATTTAAAAGTTTTAAAGTTAGCTAATAATAACACATTGGAAAATGAATGTAGCATGTGTATTTTTTAAGTTTTGTTTTAGTTAAGAAATTACCTGCCAGAGCATAATTTTGTATGTCATTATCCGATAGTTGTAGCTGGTCATTCTGTGTTATCTTACGCCTCATTAAAACAATGTCATCTGACATACATCTCCATTGAGCATCCCACAATCTCAGTGGATCAGAAACCGAACAATAAGCCAAGATGTTTACAAACATTTCACGCAATTGATGTGCTAGTGATGAGTGTGCATTCTCCTTCATCGCATCATGCCACTGATTGTCATTTTGAAGTAGTCCAAGTGCTGAACAGGCTTCTTTAAAACTATCATAAACATGACCATCGACGGTCCTCAAATCTTCAAATGATAATGAACCTTTCTTCCTCATTAGAAGCATGCATAGATATAATAACTCTCCTCCTGTAGCATGCACTTCTGAGAGTCTGCCTACAACATCACCTCTTTGCCTCTCTTTCCACTTGCAAGGTTTTGGTAGCCATGTGAAATGCGAAGGAAATTCAGAATAGGTGTAATTACATGCAGCTGGTAATTCCTTATTAGCTATAAACCAAGCTTCCAGTTTACTTTTTTTTGAATCTGCTCTATCACAAACTTGTTGCAAAGAAGATCCATTTTTAAAACTAACATATTTATCACCTGGTAAATGGATAGGTAAGCGATCTACGGAAGGCCAGCGAGAATGAACGTCAAACCCAAAAATTCTCCAAGAGGCTTCAGAAGCACATACATAACGACCATCAAGATAGTGCTTGACTTCATCACGATGTTTTTGTTTTGTGGTGGAAGTATTAACTGTGCTCTGTCCTTTCTTTTTTTTAAGCATCATTGTTGCATTGTCGTGTCCTTTTAAACAATACTTGAAAAGATACTTCAACGACCTTGAATTGTTGCAGATTTCCAAATTAATGTGACATTGAAAACGAAGCAACAAATCCCTGTTATACGGTACCACGAACCTGTTGTCTAATGAAACACCTTTTTTTGTCACAAAATTTCCAGTGTTCCGCCTGCGATATACTGGAAAACCGCAATCATCAAAAAAAGTAGTCCCATTAAACCTGCAATATTGCACAAATAAACAAAATCAACACCACGTATGTAATTTAAACTTTAGCTTCTTACAACGTTTTATTTAGTAAAGCTTGTATACCTTTTAGGAAAGTGTCGTTGACATTTACCGTTCAACATACATGGTGAATAACTACAATCGGTTCCGCAAGGTCCATGAATCATATAATTATTAACAGCATTATATCCTAAAGGATCCATTTCTTTGTCAGGGATTTCAGCAGAAACCAAAGAATCAATTTGTTCAATTCTATGTGGTCTGTCATTTGGATGTAGCCAGATCAACATGTGCATATGTGGCAATCCACGCTTTTGAAACTCGATGACATGCATCACTGTTGAATATCAATTCATAAATAAATAGGACAATTAAAATGAATTACTTTAAACAATAGGATTTAAACATTTGCTTATATATATACTCATTTTTATACCTCCTATACATCTGCCAAAGTATCGCTTTTTCTTGATCAGTTCCATTAGTTGATCTAACTTTAACTTAAAAACACGTGAAACTATATCAGGAGCATCACAAACATCTACACCAGGCAAGTGTTTCATCATTTCTTGTATTTCTGGCCACTTGGTATTACATGTCATAGTTAAAAATAACGAGGGATGCCCAATACTTCTACATAAAGCTAATGCATCCTTAAAGTGTTGAGACATGTAACGCTTGGAACCGGTAAAAGAAGCTGGGAGAATTATAGTTTTACCAACATGAGAGGCATCATTATCTCCTTTTTGCATTGCATCACGTACCGAATGATATAGATCTGCTCGTATTTCAGTCTGGTGTTTACTGATCCAATCGAGTCGATATTGTTCAATGGCTGTAAACGCGTCTACAACATATTGTTGCCACAAACGACCTCCTAGATGAGGAGTCAATCCTGAAAGTTAATAATCGAGTCAGTAAACATTTATAACTTACATAATTAAGGGTGTATAGCTTTAAAAAATTTGCAAGGGCAATTAGATTCTATAGAGTTAATAACATATATTACCTTCAGAAAGACGTATCATCAGCTTATAGCAATAATATTCCTTCATTGAAACAAATTCTCTTTGTTTTTTTTCAAGATCTTGATCATCATTTTCTGGCTGAACATGTACAGTTTTTGACCCCTTTTTTAATTTGATCTTTGTATGGAATCCATCATCTGCATGTGGGAATAACAAAGGATACTGAAGCTGCATAAAAAAACATCTGTTTCCCAAACCCTCTTTAAGTATTTCTGATTTCTTTCCATAATAGTATCTCTAATACTTTTAGTGTCTTCATCATTGCTTAAAAATTGCTGACGTCTTTCCGCAACAATATCTCGAAAACCTGGTTGGTCTGCATCACTATTTACTATCAGGCCACCGACTTCATTTGATGGTCCAATGAGATTTGGCCTGCCACTTGCTGATTGTGAAGATAAAAGAACCAGTTTAAATTCTTCTAGTTCATTTTGTTTGAAACGCTCCCGAGCAGTAACAAATTGATGAACCAATTTATTGTGTTCATGCAACATAGTCATCAGACCTTCAACAATAGTTTCATCAATCTGATCCCGAACGGCTCCCATTGCATTTAGTCTATTAGGGAGTTCATTATCGGTGTCATATATGTATAGTTGGTAGAACTTTGGAGATTCACCATTTTGTGGCAGCATGCTGCCAATCAAATGTAGATTTTGTCCTCTCACCTTAAAGCAATATGGGGCTCTCCCTTTATTTATCTTATGATCTATCCTCCCACCACTGGAACACATTGCAAATATAGAATTGTAAACTCTACTATTTGGCTTGAAATGAAGAGATTGCGCACCTCCAGTCAGAAGAGATGCTAGAGGTTCAGGCGGCTGTTTCTCCTTTGGAAGTTCAACCTGTCCATTTTTGCAACAAAGAGAAAATGTTGGTTCACTGTTTTTATTTGATTTGTTGTTTCGCTCCATAATCCACATGCATGCGTCGCAATTCTTGCAAATAGCTGTTGGTGGACCAAGGTTCATGTAACCTTCCCACATATTAATATTCGAGTCAAAGCCATCGATATGTTCTGAAGGAATAAAGTTTAAAGGTATAGTTAGTCATTTGTAAAATGAACAGAATAGTAAACCAAATACTATGGGATGGAATTAAAGAGGTTACCTTCATCCAGAAAAATCTCCTCCTCAATATGCAATGTGTCATCAGCATCATTAAAGTTGTCCATCAAATTTTTAATTCCAGAAGATGATTCACCATGACTGTTATTATTATGTCCAAGCAAAGGATTGTCTAGTTTAGTGCAGAGCTGACTTTCTTCCAAAATAGGTATTATGTTTGAATTTTTGGTGCTTGTTTCGTCAAGACATGAATGGCCATTTTCTGTGTAATTTAGGAAATAAATAAAACATAGATAAAGAAGAGTAAAATGCAGCATTTGTTATACTACATGGTGTAGGAAGATACATGCTTGCATATTATGCATTAAATTAATTGTTTACTTGTACTTACTTGTAATATGCATGGGAGGTGTAACGCTTGTCTTACTTGTACTATGCATGGCAGGTGTTCTCCACAATGGATTTTTTTCACAATGATCCACTATAGGATTTAGGATTTTCCCAATGACATTTGTGTCTCCAGTAGCTGGATAATTTTACATAGTTGGACTTTATTAAAGGAGGCTATCATCGCTAATAACATTGTAAAAGGAAGAGGTGAATGAATTTGAAACCTGATTTGTTTATGTTCGACATAACATATGAAGATAGTCTGCTTCTTTTACTTTGAGATGAACCTGATTTAATCCTTGCTAGGGCAAGAAAACAATTGAAGGCATTACCAAATATAAGATGTACAAAAATTAAAAAGAAAAATAAAATACAAAGTCATGATAAAAGATGAGCGATACTCATTGTCCTAAAGAGTGCACATACAATGTGTCATGATCGATGAACTTGGAGAATGTGAGTATGGAGTGAGTTTCTCATCTGGTAAGGTGTCCGCTTGTTGATTGTTCAGTTCACGAATTGTGAGAGGGGTTGTAGCTGTCAATTAAAAAACATAGAAATTTTAGTCAAGAATAGCATATGGCGTAAAGCATATTATAATAACAAAACATTATAGAAAATCATCTCACATGTTATTTTTGACAGAGGGGTTCTTGACATGGAAATTGGATTTGACTTCGTGGCAACTGCGTGCAGGTAAACTATCATCAGTTATAGATTAATAATAACATATTTGTAAGTATTGAATGAAAATATACCTATATTGGGATTAACATTTTCTTGGTTCTTATGTGTTCCAATATTATAATCTTGTCTCTGTAACAACGTATTCATACTTGGACCACGTCCTCTACGCTTCACGCCTGCCACTACAGAATAAGACGTCACATGTTTATAGCGATAGGATTATAAAATTAAATCAACTTTAATAAAAATAGTATCTTACTGGTTGAAATTGTTGACAGAGGAATCCTTGACTGTGAATTATCGCATGATTGCATGGTATCTGTACAATTATCACTATTTAGTCGGTCACCGAAGAAGAATTTGGTTATTAATAATTTGATAACAATCTGATGCATGATTACCTATGTTGGGCATTATATTTTCTTGGTTCTGATGTATTCCAAGATTATAATTTTGTCTCTGCAATAATGTATTGGTACTTGGACCACGTCCTTTACGCTTCACAGTGGTTGCTAAAAGCATGTAAAATTAAGTGAAGTAGTTACCATCCAAATATTATTTCATCTGAAAGCAAAAGTCGTATAGAAATAGTCTAAATGTATACTATCGATAGTTCATTGTTCGAAATATTTACCCTCTGTGATTTTTTGACGTTTTCTGTTGTCAGTAGTTGGAATTGCAGCAAGAGTCTCTGGAGCTTGTATAACTGTCGCTGTAAATTAAGACCAATTCGATTTAAAGTGATAAGGTTTAAAAATTTAATACATATATAGAATATATAGCATCTCACTGGTTGAAATTGTTGAAAGAAGAGTCATTGACCTTGAATTCTCACGTGATTCCGTGGACACAGAAAATGTGTATTTTATGAGACTAAAATTAGTAATCTGGACAACATAAGTTATGTTCCTGATTTCTTACCATTGGAATAAAATGTCACTCCTTGTGTCTTAAGAACTCCATTATCGACTACGCATGTCAATATACATATTGCCTTTATAATAACACCAATTATTATGCATAACACCACAATCATCTTACTTTTAATTCTTTTCCCGAAGTCAACTCTAATGGCTCAACTTTGACTGGCCATAACTCATTCATTTTGAATCCGATTGACATGATTCAAGAGCCTATTCCGTTTATTTTTCCGCAAAGAATCCAAATATGTATTCAGTTTTCACATTAATTTTAAAAAAAGCACTGACTTACTCGATTTACAGGAGCAGTTTGTATGGTTTATATAATAGAATTAATATATGTTATTCTATTGGATGATACATATGCTAATTGTCAAATTTACTCTTTGTGTGACCCTAATGAACGTCTACAGGAAGGAGCTAGAATATATTGTCTTATCAAGATTACTTCAATTACGTCAGGGGATAAACAAATAACAAAATAGAGAAGCAATATCACTAAATTGGTATGGTGCGCACCTGTTTCATTGACCGGTAATGATCGCGAAGGAACATAAGAATCCATAAGTACTTACACATGTACACAACTGCTGTTTGGAGAGAAAAACACAAAATATAAATGTTAGGTCGAATACTCAATAGTTAATCAAATACTGTATGAGTAATTTAACAAGAACACACTGTTTAATACTTAAAAACTGTTTGGAATTAACAATTCCTCTCTCAGTGATGTAAAATATCACAGAGAGCTGCTTAGGTTACAATCAATGAATTTCTCAATGTTCGATTACCCTTCTAGGGTTAACCTAACTGTATTTATAGAACATACAGCTTCGTACAATCAGTAACTGATTCTCCTATAATCAAGCTATACAATTGATATCAATCACGATTGCTCCAGTCTTCCAAGTCAACTCAATCTCTTTGACAGCTTTCCAATCTTCAAAGATATTGCTTCCATATTTATCTTGAATCAATCTTCAAACACTGTTGACTCTTCAGACAATACCGCTACAGAGTTTAACAACCTCTGTTGCGCTTCCAGTCAGTGTTTAACTAAACTCTGACCGCTTCCAGCTAAACTCTGTTTTGTCACTATAGCTTCCAAACACTGTTCTCATCAATCATTTCTAAAATCTCCCCCAACTTGTCCATTAGCAAGAATGTACAAGTTTACAATAAATGATGATGTCAAAACAATTACAAAGTTTACAGTGTTTAATATACAAACAGAGTTTAAACTTTTACTTAACAAACCTACAACTTTTGTCTACCTAACTTCCTCAAGATCTGGAGCTGTTCTGAGATAATCAATCAACAATCTTCTCTCAGCATGTTCAAGTTCAATCTCCATAGCTTCCTTGATCTCTCTTAAATCTGGATCATTTTCATCAGTTTGAAAAATAGCAGCTCTGAGATCATAGATCTTGTTTCTTCTCATTTCATTTCCCAACCTGATGTACTTCACTTCTTCAGACTTTACATTGAAATCCAGAACAGTAATTCCAAGATCAGTCTTCAGCTTCGAAGTCCCTTTCTCCATCTCTATCAGATTGCCATTCCAATCTCTGTACTTAGGAATATATCTTTCAGCAGACTTTGATCCTGTAACAACTTTAGCTTTCTGCATATACCCCCTTATAGAATTAGCAATAAGCTGTGTTTGACGATTTCTGACTCTGAAGATATGCATGACATACTGAAGTTCCTCAAATAATTTTAGCTTGATTGCTTCTTCATTCACTCTATACACTGATCCATCTACCATAAAGTATAACAGAAAGTGAATGTCTAAGCTCCTTTGATGAACTAGCTGAACTGACTCCAACTTGTCTAGATTTTCTTGAGTAATACCAGAACCAAGAGATACAAGTGCAGAGGGATCTCTTGGACTGTTACTAAATCTCAAATCTCTTTTTGAACCTAATCCAGAAGTATTTCTGCCTGGTGGCTTTCCTGAACATGCAACATTATGTTGATATCCACCAGTCACTCCTGCTTCTTCTTGCACTGGAATCTTTGGCCTTGAAAAACCAGGTAAGGGTTTACTTTGTGTCTGTACAACTTGTGTGGCAACAGAGGTTGTAACAATCATTTTGCCCTTGTTCTCCTCATTCATTACCCCTTTTAACTTCAATTTAGCATCAAGAGAAGACTTTCTGATCAACTTTTCTTTATCTTCTTCTTCTTCTTCTTCTTGAATGCCAATTAACTTCTCTTTGATTTTAATGCCTTTAAGAACAGGCTTTGCAGTTTTAACCACTTTCTCTCTCTTCTTCAACTTATCAGACTTTAAAGTCTTCAAACGCTTTTCTTGTAGACTTTTCTCTTCAGCTTTAGCATCTTCTAAAGTAACTCCTTCTGCATTCTCTTCCATAAAAAGCTTAACAGCTAACTCCTCATCAGTCTTTGGATTTGATATTAATTCCAAACTCTTGGTTTTTGAAATACCTTGAGTTTCAGTGTTTATTCCAACAGACTGTGACTTAAGAGATTTGCCAGATCTCAGAGTTTGCCTTTCAGAGTTTAACACCTTACTCTTATCACTTGCCCCTCCATCTCCAGCATCATCCTTTTGAGACAGAGTTTGAGAAACTTTGCATTTAGACTTAGCAACTCTCTCCCCCTTTTTGACATCATCAGGAATGAGTATAGATGTGATGAGCTCCAAAGAGTTAGCAATAGAATCAACCTTAGCCAACAAAGTAGCTTGATTTTCTTCAACCTTTCCTAGCCTGGCAAAGAGAGTATCTTGAACTTTAGAAAGCTGTGCAGCTTTGATTTTTGACTCTCTTTCCAACTTCAGTTCTCTTGACTGTATCTCTGTCTTCAAAGAAGCAATTTCTTGCTTTGTATCAGCAAAATTTCCATCCAGAGTTTTGACTTGTACCACAGTTGCTTTTAAGCATGATAAAATCTCTGGATTTGAAATTTGACTAGCAGTTTGCTTAACAAAATCAGCTGCTCTCCCTTTTGGAAAAATACAGTCTTGTTTATACCAATTAGCAGCAGATTTAGCAAGATACTCTTCTTCAATTGCATGAGATAGACAAGGCTGATCAAAAGGTGTATGTTTATTTTCAGTCTGTGCTGGTGCACTCAGAAAAGAATCAGAGTTTGCACTGCTGTCAGATTCATCTTCAGCACTTGCATCTTTAGTTTGAGCATCTTTTAAAGAACCACTGTGCTGAGCTGTGTCAGCCACAGTTTCTGCAACAACTTCTGCAACCTTTTCAATATTATCCTCATGTTGCACAGGCTCTGCAACAGAGTTTGTATTTGTTGCTTCATCTTGCATAGGTTCAACAGAGTTTGCATCTTTAGGTGCTTGATCAACCTCATCACCATTGTCAGGAATTTGATAACCCTCAGAGATTAACTCTGTATGTGATGCTACAGGCTGAACAGCTGTACCAGTTGCTTCAAAATGAATAACAGGTGAGATAGGATCAGAGAATGGTTCAAATGAGTCAAGAATATCATCCATTGGTGAAAAACCATCTCTGTTATTTTCTTCTACAGGCATTTTATCCTCTGCAGGTGCTTCAACATTTTCAGTCACAATATCCTCTGCAGGCATTTCAACCTCTACAGGTATAGCAACATTCTCTGCAACCTCAACAGTAGGTGTTTGCAGTGAAACCACCTCTGGAGCTTCAACAACATTCTCATCTTCAGAATCTGAAAGAATTAATTTTCTTTTCTTGACTTGAGGCACTACAATCTCCTCTTCTTCTTCACTAGAGCTCTCTTTAGGTGGTGAAAGTGAAGGTCTGTTTGCCTTTTGTTTCATTCTTCTAGTATAAACAGCTCCAGGTGATGTCTGTTTAGCCTTTGAGTGTTTAGTGTTTTGGGCGGTGTGTATTTTTCTTTTTGGTTTGGATTTGGGTTGTTCAGTAGATGCTGGCTCAGAGTTTAAGGTTTCAGAGTTTATGTGTTCTGGTTGTGGTTGATGAGATGTAGTAGGTACAGTGGTTGTGGGTGTTGTGGGTGTTGGTTCAGGCATGTGATGTGGTTCAGGCATGTGATGTGGTGATTGAGAATCTTGAGGTTGGTTTACATAGTTCTGTAAGGCTAGTGGCATAAACATATCTGGTATGTGCTGTTTAGTGACATATTTGTTTGTCAAATCAGAAAACATTCTTTTAGCAACTTGAAAAGGCTGAATCACATCAGCTTCATCAATTGGAATGTTAGGCATACAAGCAGTAAATAGCATTTGACAAAAACGAGCAAAATAAACAGTAGTAGACTCAGACAAACGCTCTCCCAGATTCATTAGCACTAATCTACCAAAATCGAAATTACCTCCATATAGTAGAGCATGACCAATTTGGAGAGTGTCAAGAGGAAGTGCATCCCAGTTTGTTGTCTTCTTGCCAAAAGCTCTTGTAATGCAATCGAAAAAGAAACTCCATTCCTTTCTCAAAAGTGGCCTTCTCAAAGATCCAATCTTATTCAAATCTCCTGCACAGCCAATTTGCTGCAACATTGTCCTTAAGCGATCATGACCAACAACACTATAAGAAGTGTGTGTCTCAAAATCCAGAGCATCCCTAACCGTAGTTGGAGTAATGATATACTCTGATTCATCATGAGTGAAAGTGATTGTTGGAGTGCCAGACTCTTCTCCATCATCATATACAGAGTTTGTCCAGAAAGTAGCAATTTGTGAAGCAGAGAGTATTGGTGGTGCAGTTAACGCCTTCCCTATTTCAGAGTCTTTCAAGAAATTTTGAAACAGATGAAACGCCTCTGGAGCATTTGCAGTCTCCAGTGGTGCTGCATAGTTGCTAGGAAGAAAAACTAACCCTGCTGCATCAAACGCTTTGGTTGCCATTAGAAGATATGATATGAAGATATTTAGAGAAAAGATGTGTATGCACTGTAAGTGTTTATCAAAATGTGAGTGAGAATGAATGAGAATTTTGAAAGTGAATGAGTATGAAAGTAACTGTGAGTGGGTGAATATGAATAGATGTGAAGTGAGAGAACAAAAACGATTAGAGTAAAACTAAAACTCAATCGTTTATTCAATAAAAGCGCGCAACTGATTGTAGAGTAATGTGTGAGTGGGACACTATCATGGGACACGTGTCAAACAACCAATGGATCACTTAATAATTACCGCTGTCATTCCTATAATCACGACACCTTGACATATTTACACTAATTAACAGTTGTCAACTACCCCAATTACTCCAAAATAGTCAAATCATCTAAATGAAACATTACCTTAGAGTATTTAACACAACTCAACATTGTTTATCAATTTTCCAACTTTATCACTAACAACCCTTTCAAAAATTGCACAGTTGTGAATATGAGTGTGTGTGAAGCAGAGTTTACCATAATCAATTTTTAGAGCATCTAATATTTCATAAAATCCATAACAAAAATCAATAAACACTGAATGCACAAACTCTCATATTAAACACTGATTGTTTGATGAATGCTAAACTCTGTAGTTACTGTAATACAGAAATCTGAAAACTTCCATTCCCTTTGATGTTCCATGATTATCCAAGTAAGCACACAGTCTTTGAAGACAAAAAGATCAAGAGATAGAAATCAGAGCATCATTCAGTGAATAACAGTCATGAATTTTATAAACTCACAAACTCTCAAAGCACACAAGTGTTTAGGTGAAGTGTTTACACTCACATTCAATCAGAAATAGCAGAATCTACCATATGCTTGAATGTCCACCAAAACTACACTACTTTGAGTACATGTATGCACAAATCAAAAGGACTTTATTCAGGGTTGTAATGAGGTAAGATCAAACAGATGAAAAAGATGTTTTATTCATGAGTGAATTTCAAGCTGAACATTTTAATAGAGCAAAGTGTTCAGTCACACTGTTAGTACATATTTGTACAAGATCAGTATATATCCCTTTTTTTTTCTTTCTTTTTTTTTATTATTTTTATTATTTTTTTATTTAGCATATATACTGAGTAAATTTTTCTTTTCTTTAGAAACACTCACCTGCTTGATTGTTTTCAAAAAAAAATATAACTGCTCTGAATACTTCAGAGTTTAAGAAAAATGAGCAGTTTAATTAGGCTCAAAGGGGTTTACTAAGGGTGGTATTTATGAACAGTGTTTGTACAGTGTTTGAACAGTGTTCAAAAGAATTTTGAACGGTATTTGAAGAAATAGTAAATCCTATTGCCTTTATCATCTTCATGCACACACATATCATGTAGTCTCAAGATGGTTTAATACAAGTTCTAGAGAAACATGCTTCCTGATGAATATCACACAACAATAAATACTGATTGATATAGAATGTATCAATCACTGATTTGGCTCAAACTCTCACAGGGTGTAGACATGAATCTGAACTCACCAAACTAATCAATGACACATCTCAAGTTTTATGGTTTTCACAAGTACAAACAAGGAATTATCAGGAACCATACCTTTGGAAACAGAATGTCACTTATCAGAGTTTAGAGTTCATCAATAACCAAAATTATTTATGAGAGGCAATGCACACAATATTCATAAACTCAGAGTTTAGGACTAAATAAACTAAGAGATGCTATAAATATGAAACAGTATCATGCTGTGTTGATTTACTGCACAAAATCTGATTAGATTATAGTGACTCAGAAAGAATCATGATTTAATTACTGAGAATCATGCTTCATACATTTTCTTCATTGGTGTTTTCATTCAGACAATAATTAATTCTGAATTTACTGAGTGTATCCAACATATTAACAGTGTTTAACAGACAGACATGCTGACAGAGTTTAACAAGTTTTAAACATTAGCATGCAGAACAGAGTTTAATACTAAGGTTCACATAGCACTTAACAATTTGTATAACATGAGCAATGAGTTTTTGAGTCTAACCAACATCTCTAGTCAAAACTAGAGACCATTCCTAGTTCATTGACCAGTCTTGTAAATGTAGCTTCACTCAATGGCTTGGTGAAGATATCTGCAAGTTGTTGTTCTGTAGACACAAAGTGAAGCTCAATGTTTCCTTCCTCTACATGCTCTCTGATGAAGTGATACCTTATGCTGATGTGCTTTGTCATTGAATGTTGTACTGGATTACCTGTCATTGCAATAGCACTTTGATTATCACAGTAAATAGGTATCTTGGTATACCTTAATCCATAATCCAGCAGTTGATTCTTCATCCATAAAATCTGTGCACAGCAGCTACCAGCAGCAATATACTCTGCTTCAGCTATAGATGTAGATATTGACTTCTGTTTCTTGCTGTACTAGGAAACAAGTCTGTCACCCAGAAATTGACAACTTCCACTGGTGCTTTTTCTGTCTATCTTACAGCCTGCAAAATCTGCATCTGAATAACCAAGTAGTTTAAACTCTGATTCTCTTGGATACCACAGCCCCAAAGTTATAGTGCCCTTGAGGTACTTAAAAATCCTCTTTACTGCTGTTAGATGTGGTTCTCTTGGATCTGCCTGGAATCTTGCACACAAACAAGTGGCATACATGATATCAGGTCTACTAGCTGTTAAATAGAGTAGAGAACCAATCATTCCTCTGTAACTTGTCATATCTACTGATGACCCTGCATCTTTGTCCAATTTTGTTGCAGTTGCCATGGGAGTTGTTGCAGATGAACAGTCAAGCATACCAAATTTCTTGAGAAGGTTTCTGGTATATTTTGCTTGATTTATAAAAATTCCATCATCTGTTTGTTTCACCTGTAGGCCTAGAAAGTAACTAAGCTATCCCATCATACTCATTTGATATCTTGACTGCATTAGTTTGGCAAACTTCTTACAGAGTTTATCATTAGTAGATCCAAAAATGATGTCATCCACATATATCTGAACTAAAAGCAAGTCACTACCAGATTGAAAGTAAAACAGAGTTTTGTCAATAGTACCTCTGTGAAACCCACTTTCTAGTAAAAATTTGGCAAGGGTTTCATACCATGCCCTTGGTGCCTGCTTAAGTCCATAGAGTGCTTTGTCTAACCTGTAGACATAGTCTGGATATTTTGGATCTACAAAGCCTGGTGGTTGTTCCACAAACACTTCTTCTTCAAGTTTTCCATTCAAAAATGCACTTTTTACATCCATCTGAAACACTTTGAATTTCTTGTGAGAGGCATATGCAAGAAAGATTCTGATTGCCTCCAATCTAGCAACTGGAGCAAATGTTTCATCATAGTCTATTCCTTCCTGTTGTGAATAGCCTTTTGCAACCAGTCTTGCTTTGTTTCTTGTGATAACACCATCACTGTCAGTTTTATTTCTGAAAACCCATTTAGTACCAACAATGGATCTGTTCTTGGGCCTTGGTACAAGTGTCCATACTTCATTTCTCTCAAATTCATTTAGCTCTTCTTGCATTGCTGTTATCCAGTCAGCATCTTTAAGAGCTTCTTCCACTTTCTTTGGCTCAGATTGTGACAAGAATGCATGAAACAGACATTCATTTGTTGTTGCACTTCTTGTCCTTACTTTTGCATCAGGATCACCAATAATCAAATCAGGTGTGTGAGATTTAGTCCATTTCCTTGCAGAAGGCATGTTGCTTCTGTCATCATGTGATCCTCCCCCTTGATCCATGTTCTCCTGATTTTCTTGGTGCCTCTCTTCATTTTCAGATGCTCCCCCTGAATGTGACTTCTCAGAATTATCAACAGAGTTTGAATCAACAGAGTTTGATTCAGAATTATCAACTGAGTCACTTTCAGAGTTTGAATTATCACAATGATGTGATTCTTCATGCTCCCCTTCAACTGGTTCTTCCCTTGTTTCTGATTGAAGAGTTTCTTCAGTATTTACCAGTAGAGGTTCAGAGTTTAGATCAACAGAGTTTGTCAGATCAGTCTGATCAGAGTTTACTTTTTCAGAGAATAAATCTTCATTTTCAAAGTGGAGTAGATCATGTTCATTGACATCTTCAAGTCCAGTTATTTTCTTGTCATCAAATGACACATGAATTGATTCCATGATCACTCTGGTTCTCAGATTATAAACTCTGAATGCCTTTGTTGACAGTGGATAGCCAACAAAAATTCCTTCATCTGCCTTTAGATCAAAATTTGGTCAACTGTTCAGGATGAGTCTTCAACACAAAACACTTGCATCCAAAAATATGAAAATATTTTAGATTTGGCTTCTTCTTTTTCACCATTTCATATGGTGTTTTACCATGGTTATTGATCAGTGTTGCATTTTGAGTAAAACAAGCAGTTTGAACTGCTTCTGCCCAGAAGTATGTTGGCAATTTTGCTTCATCTAGCATGGTTCTGGCAGCTTCTATCAAGGTTCTATTCTTCCTCTCCACTACACCATTTTGTTGTGGAGTGCCAGGTGCAGAAAACTCTTGTTTGATTCCTTTACTCTTGCAAAATTCTTCCATTGATGAATTCCTGAATTCAGTTCCATTGTCACTTCTGATTATCTTCACTTGATTTTCTGACCCTTTGTCCAGTTGGATTATATGTTCTGTCAGTGTTAATGCAGTTTCATCCTTCTTTGCAAGAAAATATACCCATGTGTATCTGGTATATTCATCAACAATGACTAGAGCATATTTCTTCTTTCCAAGAGACATCACATTCACTGGTCCAAAAAGATCAACATGTAGGAGATGATAAGGATCAACAATTGAAGACTCAGATTTGCTTTTGAAGGAGGCTTTTCTCTGTTTGGCCTTTTGACAAGAATCACACAGGCCTTCTACATTCAACAAAGACCTTGGTAGGCCTCTTACAAGATCATTCTTGATTAGCTCATTGATGTTGTTCAGGTTCAAATGAGAGAGTTTCTTATGCCATTTCCAACTCTCTTCACTGGACATTCTTGTTGACAGACACACTGCTTTGCCATCAGTGTTTGTTGACAATTTAATTTCATAGATGTTATTGTGTCTGTTTCCAACTAGAGCAACTTTCCCTGTAGATTTACTGATCACTTGACAATATTCAGGCTGAAAATCCACATGATATCCTCTGTCACAGATTTGACTCACAGATAGCAAATCATGCTTGAGTCCTGGAACCAGAGCTACATTTGTGATGATGACATTTCCAAGATTAATGTTGCCATATCCCAGAGTATGTCCTATGTTGCCATCCCCATAGGAAACTTTTGGGCCAGCCTTCTCCTCATACTCTGATAGCAGGGCTTTATTTCCAGTCATGTGTCCTGAACATCCACTGTCCACGACTAGGGTACTCACCCTGGTGCCCTGCAATCACAAACAATCACTGATTGTTAGTTTTAAGGATCCAGACTTGCTTGGATCCTTTGGCTTTCTTAATTCTGTTAGCTTTTGCAGCGGAATTCACATTATCAGAGTTTAAGCTAACTTTTTCAGAGTTTACATTTGCAGAGTTTACTTTAACCCATTTCAAATTTGGTTTGGGTTCATAGTAATTGTAGTAAATAGCATGATAATCTCTGCAAGTGTAAATAGAATGCCATGTACTTCCACAGTGTTTGCATAAAGTCTGTGGTCTAGTTCTCACATAATCACTCTTTACTGCAGTTTTAGAGGGCAAAGAATTAATGTTCTTATTCTTACTGCAGAAATTAGCAAGATGATTAGTGCTACCACAATTAAAGCATGTTTTTCTAGGAGCTAATGAAGCAAGCATTGGCTTAATTCCTGATGTTATGCCTACCTTTCCATTTTTGTTTTTCCTAGGCATTTTCTGTTTGTTGACAGATTTTATCTCCTTAAGCTTATGCTTGAGTTGTTTATCTGTCATTAAACCAATGTTAGCCTCTTTAACAAAAGTCTTAGCATATGACTCTTTAACAGCCTTTTTCTGAGCTTCAGTCTTAGGTCCACCTGTTCCCATGACATTACCTTCAGATGAACGATGTGGTCTAACTTTAACCATATTTTCAAATCTAAGTTCATCTCCTTCAGAGTAACCTAGACCTACTGTATCTGACTGAAACACTTCTTGTGTATCTTTACCAGAGTGTGTCCAAGTTTTAATGATGTGTTTAGTATCCTCCAATTCAGATTCTAGTTGCTTATACTTACCTAGCAACTCCTGTTCAATAAACACTGCATCATCTCTCTCCTTCTGAATTTTATTCATGTTCTCAAGCTTTTCCTCAACTAGTTTGTTTCTGTCTTTGAGTTGAGAGCACTCAGTCTTTATCCTCTCATTTTCTAAAGTCTGATCCCTATAACTGATATGCAATGCTTTAAGATAAATTCTTAATTCAGTTATATTATCAGTGTTATAAGCATAGGTAGTTGGGGGTACCTTGAGATCATCATTTTCATTTTGAGTAGTAGCCATGAGTGCATAGTTGACTTCCTCATCTGAATCTGAAGTGTCTGCCCAATCTCTGCCTTTGGTGTAGAGTGCCTTTTCAGTTTTACCTTTCTTGCACTCAGGAGCATAGTGACCCATCTCCTTACACTTGTAGCATTGAATCTCAGACTTATCTTTCTTACCAGATTTGAAGTCCTTTCCCTCAGATTTCTTGAAATTCTTCTTGTCAGACTTAGAGTAGTCCTTGGAGAATCTCTTTCCCTTCTTGAAGTTTTTGTATCCCATCTTCTTGAAGGTCTTTACCATCAATGCAGCCATTTGCATCATCTCTTCATCATCTTCAGAATCAGATGTTCCATCTGTGTTTGAGTCAACATCAGAGTTTGATGACTCACTTTCTGAGTGTATGACTAAAGCTTTTCCTTTTGCCTTTTTCCTTGATGCTTCCTTCTTTGATGGTTTCTCCTCAACCTTAAGTGCAACAGACTTTGACTTTCTACTTGATCTTTTGTTTCTCTGCTCCAATTCCAATTCATGGGTTTTGAGCAGTCCATAAATTTCATCAATCTCTGTTTCACCAAGTTCATAATTATCTCTTATAGTGGTTGTTTTCACATCCCACTTTTCAGGTAGAGAAAGAAGAAACTTGAGATTTGAGTCTTCTAAATCATACTCTTTGTTAACCAATGACAAATCATTGAGCAGTTTACAGAATCTGTCAAATGTTTCTGTCATGGTTTCTTCAGACTTTGCCTCAAAGTGCTCATACTCCTGAGTGAGTATGTTTCTTCTGTTTTTCTTGATTGCAGGAGTTCCTTGACACCTAACCTCAAGTGCATCCCATATTTCCTTTGCAGTTGTGCAATTAATCACTTTATTTGACATAACATTGTCTAATGCACTGTGAAGTAAGTGTCTTACTTTTGCATCCTTTGCAATAGATGAAAGATCCTCAGCAGTTAGATCTTTCTTTTCTTTTGGAATGACCTTTGATTCCTCACCAGCAGCAGCAGCAGATAACTTTGTAGGTTTGTGAGGACCTTCATAAATTCTATCAAGGTATTCTGGATCTGTAGCCTCCAGAAACATGGTCATCTTCACCTTCCAAATTGCATACTCTGATGGCCTAAGTATAGGAACCCTAATTGTTTCATACCTACTAACAGTAGTAGGGGCTTTCTCAGATGGTGGAGGTATCTCTGCCATTGATTACTATTGTGTTTTTGGATCTTTAACTGTAATAAAGTAACAGATTGTCTCTGATACCACTTGTTAGGTCGAATACACAATAGTTAATCAAATACTGTATGAGTAATTTAACAAGAACACACTGTTTAATACTTAAAAACTGTTTGGAATTAACAATTCCTCTCTCAGTGATGTAAAATATCACAGAGGGCTGCTTAGGTTACAATCAATGAATTTCTCAATGTTCGATTACCCTTCTAGGGTTAACCTAACTGTATTTATAGAACATACTGCTTCGTACAATCAGTAACTGATTCTCCTATAATCAAGCTATACAATTGATATCAATCACGATTGCTCCAGTCTTCCAAGTCAACTCAATCTCTTTGACAGCTTTCCAATCTTCAAAGATATTGCTTCCATATTTATCTTGAATCAATCTTCAAACACTGTTGACTCTTCAGACAATACCGCTACAGAGTTTAACAACCTCTGTTGCGCTTCCAGTCAGTGTTTAACTAAACTCTGACCGCTTCCAGCTAAACTCTGTTTTGTCACTATAGCTTCCAAACACTGTTCTCATCAATCATTTCTAACAATAAAAACACAAAATTGAACAAATTTGGAGACATTAAAGTGAAAAGAACAAAGATGAATAAGAACTTTTGAACTTGAAATTAGATTAACCTGATGGATGGGAAGGATTCAAAATCAAAATTGGTGTAATTGATACTAATTGTGTGTACGACATGATCTTTGCCTTTGTCTGAGTAATAGAGTCCGCCAAATTAGGGTGGAATTGATATACAGACTTGCCAAAATAGAAGTTCAACTGGAATTAAAATGGAGCATCCACGGGTTGTAATAAACAAATGTAGAATAAGTATATTTGTTATATATGGGTTGACCCATGGTTATTTTAAATTTAACCGGTAAAATAGAAAATGTCATTTTTACCCAGAGTTGTGTAGATCATTAAAAAAATAAGGGTAAGTTTTGTAATTAGGCTAATTCTTCACTAGTATGCATTAAGAAGAAATAGATTATAAAAACTAACGGATAAAGTCGTGCTTCACGGCGGCGTTATAACTTTTTTTAAAAATAAATTTTAATAGTTACATAATTTTTTTCTAATGAACCTCTCTCTCTCATTAAACACGATTCTTTTTATTGAGTCATTCTCTCGTCAAAACTAAAATTTCAACTTTAACATATATAATAAAACCTGTATAATGATTTTTATCCATAAAAATCGAAACCTAAAAATAAAATAAATTTTATAACATCGATATCAAATTCTAATAGCTATTACAATAATTTCTAGTTAGCCGTCTTCCCGTTAAACACGTTTCGAGCTGCTCTAATTTGGAACCGAAATTCTAACTTCATTATATATTATTATTGATGATACTTTTCTTTTTTCCTTAAAAATTAAAACCTTAAAAGAGAGTAAATTACAATTTTTACGTTTTTTAAACTTTCTAATATTTATGGAGTTTTAAAAGATGAAAATGCATATACTCAAAAAAAAGAAGATGAAAATGCATCTTATTTTTTATGTACATTAGAGATATTCCTGTATGTATTTACATATTTCGCATCAGGATATCTTTCTATTATGTAAACTCATAAAAAAAAATCTTTTTAAATATGAAGAATTTTTGTTATGAGAATAATATTGACTTTATGGACATATTTTCCTAATGTAAGTATAATTAACTTGTATAAAAAAATAATATAAAGGATTTGTAAAAAATAATATATAATTTTAAAAAATTGTATAAGATGTTTGTACAATCCTCGTATTTTAAGTCCAATAAAAAATTATTATATGTATTTTCTGTATATCCAAACACCTTTTCTACTTTCAGTAATTTTTTTAATTAAATATATTTTCTACAAATTTAAACTTTTAATTCCAATAAAAATTTTAATTATATGTCTTACAAACACCTATTCTACTTCTAATTGAAGTTTTTGATTATATGTCTTTCGTATGAATTCAATCCCTTCTTCTTTATGAATTTAAACACCTATTATACTTCTAATATGTTAAATGATAATTTTAGCTATTAGTATTTAAAATCCCAAAATTATTAAAAAATTAGAAAATAGATTAAAGGCATCTAAAAAAATTTAAAAATATTAATATTCTATTACATCATCGATATTAGATTTTCATAATTAACACAGTCTTCTTATAAAAACCTAAACCCTAAAGTTAAAATAAAAGTTATAATATCAATATCAAATTCTTATAGTTAAAAAAGACCTTTTCCTAGTGAATCATATTCCCGTCAAACATGTTTCGAGTCCTTCTTGTTTGGGACCGATATTCCAACTTTATTACATATTATTGATGAGACTTATCTTATACAATAATTTTTTCCCTTAAAATCAAAACCTAAAAAGAGAGTGAATTTCAATTTTTACTTTCTCTAAACTTTTTAAAATTTATGGAGTTTTAAAAAATGAAAATAAATCTTATTTTTTCTAAATATTATAGATACTCCCGTATTTATTTAGAGTTCCCGCATGAGAATGTGCTTTTAGTATGTTAACACATTCATTATTTTCTTTTTAAATATAAAGATTTTTGGTTATGAGAATAGTATTGGATTTATGTAAATATTTTTAAATTTCAAGTACAATTAACTTATATAAAAAAATTAGAATAAAATATTTTTTGAGAAAAAAAAATACAATTTTAAAAGATCGTAAAAGATATCACCACCATTTTTGTATTCTACTTCAAATTGAACATTTAATAATATGTCTCATCTATATATTCAAACATCTATCCTACATCCGGTAAAACTTTTAATTATATATTTTTTGTATAAATTCAAACTTTTATTCTCTATAAAATCGTACTCTTATTCTACTTCCAATAAATTTTTTAATTATATGCCTTATAAACACTTATTCTACTTCCAGTAGAACTATTAATTGTATGTTTTCCCTACAAATTTCAACTCGTCACCTCTATAAATTCAAACACATATTCCATTTCTAAAATGATAAAAACATATTTTTATATTTATTAATATTTAAAATTCTAAAATATTAGAAAAATAAATTGAGAGCATTTAAGAGGGGCAACCTAAACTCTTGTGTATTCTCCTTGATATTGATATTGATCATGATGTATTGAAAATATTTAATTTCGCAGAAATTTTATTATATTAAATAATATAGTTTCAAAAATAATATTTTTTAACATATTATGATATTACAATATAAAAAAAAGATTTATATACTTATGATTCGGAATTGACGACAGTTAGTCATGCTTTTGTTCGCGTGTTGCATGGTATTATATATGTGCTTCATCTCTTTGACCAGCAAAAAAAAATATATGCAATCATATGAATAATAATAAATACAATTTGAAAACATCGAAATAGTGAAAGTGAAAATCAAAATAAAATAGTTAAAACAAATTTTTCTTATAGCTAAGTACTTATGCCATTTAAACAAAGATAACGAAATACATAAATATTTATTCAAACATAAAAAATCATACAATCAAATATATGTATGTTGTCGTGTATATATAATTGAGAAAAAAGATCCTGAGATTGATCTCAGGAAACTTTTGCTGAGATATTAAAAAATTATACTTTAGATTTGTTTGGGCCCGCAGGACTAATTAAAAAATTCTGTTTTTACTAAAATACTCATCCTATATTTGTATACAAATCCCACATATCTCAGGAAATTTACCTGAGATGCATCTCAGGTTCCCCAATCTCTATATAATTTATAAAGGTAGGAAACTCACTCTAAAATTCAATGAATGAATTTGCGATGATCAACAGGTTTGGTGTCTTACAATTAAACTGTATGACATGAGAACTTTCACATCGCAAGAATGGTAAGAAGATCGTGAGATTAGAAAACAAAATAATATAATAGGAAGAAACAAAAAATATTACAAATCACAAAAGTTTGTGAAAAATTAAAGGGTAATTTGGTTATATAGTCATTATTAAAGTTTTTTCATATAATTCGAACTCTTCTCCTCGATAAATTCGAACACTTATTCTATATCTAATATGTTAAAAGAGGTCTAATATATTAAAAGATACTCTATTTATTAGTATTTAACTTCCAATAAAATATTTAATTATATGTCTCCTTTATATATTCAAATACTTATTCTACTTCCAACAGAACTTTTAATTATATTTTTTTCAATAAATTCGAACTCTTATTCTCAATAAAACTTTTAATCATATGACTTATAAATACCTATTCTACATCTAATACGAACTCCTATTCTACTTCAAATAGAACTTGTAATCATAAGCCTTATAAATACCTATTATACTTCTAATAGAACTTCTAATTATCTTTATAAATTCGAACTTTTCTCCTTCATAAATTCGAGCACCTATTCTACTTTTAATATGTTAAATGATATTTTTACATTTATTAGTGTTTGATAACGTATATTTTTTACACGTTTTGTCTTTCATTATCTTGCATTTTTGTTAGTTTCGAATTTTGTTTTATCGATATTAATTACGTTTTTCATCTTTCAGTGCCTCGTGCTTAATTGTTGAAAAGATGATTTATTTTGGGCTTGAAAGCAAAGATGATTCAAGATGGAAGTTAGAAGATGCAAGCTCACGATGCCGGGAGGTTTTTAATGTGTTATCTTGAAGATTTTGTCTCGCACGACCGCTCCGCAAGCCGTTCGCTAGGCCGTTCAAAGAGTTTAAATGTTGCAGTCTTTTGCACGGGCTCCTGCACGGCCGTGCAACAGACTGTGCAAAAATCTGCTGTGTATTAAAAGAAGCAAAACACATTCTCTCTTAATATCTAACCTCATAACCTAATATTCTATCTTTTAACCTAACATCTTCATCTTCTTTGCCTCTTCAAGAACTCAATTAGGGTTAGTAGGAATTAGAGAGGAGACATTAATTACTTGTAATCTAGCACTGATTATGAGTAACTAACTCCATATATTTGGCTCAAGGAAGCATCTCTTGTACTAAACCCATTCAATTTAAGTAAGATCTATTTCACTCTATCTTGAATTCTTGAGTTGTATTGTTTATGATTTTGCTTGGAGAATTGTAAGTTGCTTCAATTTGCTCTTCTTGTAATATCAATTGCTAATTGTTTGTGCTAATCCGTAATTGTTAGTACATTCATTATAGTAGCACAAGTTTAGTGTACCTAAATTCTCAAGATTCAAGTGCAAATACCTAGGTTGAGCTTCTCATCCTTGGGTTTGTCCTAACCTCTCTTTGTTTAATTCCTTGATTTGGTTATACTAGTAGTGCTTCATTATTGGTAGCTATTATCAAGAGAGCTAATTTATGTGCTTCACTAAATTAGTGTTTTTAGAAGAGAAATAAGTGATTGTGTGCTTCACCAATTATCTTGGTTAGGTAGAGTTGGATATATTTTGCTTGTTGGGTTGAAGTGCTTGATTTGTTATATCCTTGGGTCAAATATCTCTATATCTTGCTTATTCACTCATTGTGTTGTTGTGTTGGTAAAATTGGATGTTTGCCATTAACTTAGTTGTATATCCATAAGAATTTATTTATTGTATGCAAGGTGTTTGATAAAATACCTCAACCAAACTCAAAACCCCCCTTTGTCCACACTTCTAAATTATAAGAGATAATCTACTTGAAATCAATATTGATAGTCCTTCCCTGTGAACGAACTACGAAAAACACTACCTTCAGTGTTTAAAATTCTAAAATTCTAAAAAATTATAAAAATAGATTGATACGATCTTAGAGTGTCACCTAATCTCCCCGCGTATCCTCCTTTATATATATATATATATTGATAAGAAAAGATTTCTTAAAAAAAAAAGATAGTTAATTTGTTATTTCTTTGAAAAAATTTTAAAGTTGAATTTAGAATCAATATATATATATAAAGGAGGATACGCGGGCGCTTAAGTGGCACTCTAAGATTGTTTCAATCTATTTTTCTAATTTTCTAGAATTTTAGAATTTTAAACATTTATAAATATAAAAATATAACCAAACAAACCAAACATACCCAGTTATAATACCACTCAAAGTGGTGTCTGGGGAGGGTAGATGTACGCAGACCATGCCCCTATACAATAGGGAGGCTGTTTCCGAGAGGACCCTCATTTAACATATTAGAAGTTGGATAGTTGTTCGAATTTAAAGAGGAGAAGAGTTCGAATTTATAGGAAGACTTATGATTAGAAGTTCTATTGGAAGTAGAATAAGTATTTATAAAGCATATAATTAAAAGTTCTATTCAAAGTAGAATAGGAGTTCGAATTTATAGAGAATAAGAGTTCAAATTTATAGAAAAAACATATAAATAAAAGTTTCTATTGGAAGTAGAATAAGTATTTATAAAGCATAAGATTAAAAGTTCTATTGGAAGTAGAATAGGAGTTCAAATTTATAGAGAATAAGAGTTCGAATTTATAGAAAAATATATAAATAAAAGTTCTATTAGAAGTAGAATAGGTGTTCGAATATATAGAGCATCCATACAACTAAATATTTTATAGAAAGTACGATCTTCTTAAATTATATATAATTTTATATAAGTTAATTATACTTCTATTAGGAAAATTTATTCATAAATCCAATACTATTGTCATAAAAAAAGTCATCGTATTTAAAAAGAAAAGAATTGATGTGTTAACATTATAAAAAAACATTCTCATGCAAGAATCCTAAATAAAAATAGGAGTATCTATAATATAAAGATAAAATAAGACGTGTTTTCATTTTCTAAAACTCCATAAATTTTAGAAAGTCTAGATAAAGTATAAATTGAAATTCATTTTATTTTTTAGGTTTTAATTTAAAGGAAAATAGTTGTTGTGTAAGATAAGTATCATTAATAATATGTAATGAATTTGGAATTTCGACCTAAACGAGAGCGGCTCGAAACGTGTTTAATGGGAAGACGGCTCACTATAAAAGATTGTATTAGCTATTAAAATATCATTTTGATGTTATAAATTTTATTTTATTTTTAGGATTTGATTTTAATGGATAAAACATTATCATACAAGTGATATATGTAAAAGTTAGGTTTTTGGTCCTAACGAGGGAGCGGATAAATAGTAATAACCGTGTTTAACGAGAAAACGATTCATTAGAGAAGACCGTATAAAGATGTTTGAATATATAAGAAATACATAAAATAAAATGTTTTATTAGAAGTAGAATACGAGGACGGTGGAGACGTCTTACACGATTTTTAAAACTATATATCTTTTTTCCTAGAAATTCTCTATTTTATCTTTTTTGTACAAGTTAATTATACTTGCATTAGAAAAATATATACATAAATTTAATATCATTTCCGTAACGAAAAGTCTTCGAATTTAATTTTTTTTATATGTTAACATAACAGAAAGACGTTCCCATGCGGAAGTTGTAAATAAGTACATGAATATTTATAATATACAGAAAATATAAGATTTATTTTCATTTTTAAAACTCTATAAATATTAGAAAATTTAAAGAATATAAAAATTGGAATTTACTTTCTTTATATAATCAATTAGAATTTCGGTTCCAAATAAGAGCGACTCGAAACGTATTTAACGGGAAGACGACTCACTAGAAAAGATTGTATTAGCTATTAGAATTTGATATTGATGTCATATTTTTTTTATTGTTCGCTTTTATGGATAAAAAATATTATATAAGTCTTTATAATATATGTTAAAGTTGAGATTTCGATTTTAACGAGAGAGCGGCCTAATCGAAAGAATAGTGTTTAACAAGAAATCGATTCATTAGAAAATGATATTTAATTATTAAAATTTAATATTAATATTATAATATAACGTAAATATATTAATTTTTTTATAAAAAATTTATAATGCCACCGCGAAGCGCGGCTTTATCGACTAGTATCAAAATAAGAACAATGTTAGAGAACATAAAATGGTCCCAAAATTTTGTACAAAATGAGATGATATTGCTCATAATCAAATTAGTAATTTTAATAGATAATATTAATATGAATATGCATGAACCATCTTATTTAGTTTTGTAACCAGAAGAATCGATCGGCAAACTTTTTTGAGAATTTTTTTTTTTTGAATCCGAGCATATTTTTAAAAATAATACTCTCTCCTTCCTTTTTTTAGTTAGCATATGGGCAAAAAAAAAATTGTACCTAAATAATTGTCACATTTTTTGTTCTCATACATTTTTTTACCAATTTTTCCATAAATATCCCTTTATTTCTAATATTAATATTTGACTATATATTTAATATAAACACTCATAATTTATGGAATAAACATGAAAATAAATTACATAAATAAAATTTTCTTAATATATTTGTTTTTTACAAGTGTATCAATTAAAAAGGGACGGAGCTCTTTCGAGTTCGGGTTCGGCCCATTTACACAGTCACGCAAGCCCGTAGCCCGGCAAACATAGTTGCTCAAAATCCCGCTCTGCCTCTAAAATACACATACACGCGTCAAACCATGAAGCTCACAGCGCATAGAGAGAGCAAGAACCTCGAACACAACGCGTAAGTACCTGAAGCAGCTGCTTTAGATGATGAAGATGACTTCAGCTCGCATGTCCATTTGCACCACGAAATTTCCTTGTTTACTTGCACTTGTTTGCATGCTTTTTCTTCATCCTTATCCAGTCTTGGGTACTATCTCTCTCCCTCTTTCTCTTAAATCTCTCTCGTTACTTCTCTTTCGCTTTCACTATTTCATTTCTGCACACACAAGATTATTCACCCGTAAGTTCTATCGTTTTTTATGTATAATTAAAGAATGTTCATAGTCATTTCGATGAAAAATAAATCGAGATATGATACCATCTTAAATTGTCTAATGATTACATGATATATAAACTAAATTATAGTGGTATATGATTGACCTTATTTTAAGGTGGTGCATTGTTTATAATATGTAGCACAGTAGCAGGTAGGTCCGTACCTATTTAATTAGTTTTTCAGATGAGGATCATATTAAAAATTTATAAAAACTGTCATCCTCACCCACTCTCCTCTGAGGACTTCTCTGTCTAACCATTACTATTTCTCTTTCACCTTACTCATTTCAGTTCTACAAACACACAAGAATATTCACAGTAAGTTCTATCGTTTTTTTCATTTATTTATATAATTTTTTTTAACACTTTGATATGGTCCTGAGAATATCGGTGAAAACCGAGATCTAATACTATGTTAAGTTAGTAGATCATATGATATGTAAATTGAATGTACACGGTTTATGTTATTTTTTGATGGGCATTGATTAGCACTTAGAAGAGCAATTAGGTGCATCGATATTTTAAATCTTGATTGAATTTGTTTGTTGAAGCTGATGTTCAGTTAAGATTTAAGTACATGCTTTGACCTGATGTGGACCTGTGATTTTAATGATTGTAACAGAGGTGCTTTTAGTTTATGTTATATTATGGTCCTGTATATTGTGATTGTTTGCCAAATTGAATTGGTGGTGTAATTGATGTAGTAGTGGATTCTGTTGTTTTAAATTGATGTAGTAGCGGACTTATATAGTTTATGTTATATTATGGTCCTGTATATTGTGATTGTTTGCCAAATTGAATTGGTGTTGTAACCGTATGAATGGATCATACAGAGAAGGAAATGTTTTAAATTTGAACTGGAGTGAGATAAATGACTGTTTCTTAATTTGATTGTCTGCTAGCTAAAGATTAGTTTTCGTCTTACGGTTTTTGTTATCTAGTTCAGGATGGGAGTGTAAATTTGACTTGCTCTAGTTTTCTGCTTACCCAGGAATTTTATTGGCCAGCTAAGAATGGGGGCAAATGATGTTGCTGCTAGGTTGAAAAGTTCCGGTTTCTTACAGACTCAAGGCTTCATTGGCGGGAAATGGGTTGACGCATATGATGGGAAAACTATAGAAGTATGATCTCATGTCCTCTCTATCTATTTATATATATGCATATATTTTTTTTGAAAGGGCTGATCGATATGAACAGCTACGTAGTTTGTTACTTATATACACTCCTAAGCAGGGACCCTCATTTGTCGTTTGATGGTAAGATGTGCCTTTTCTGCTTTGGATGCATAAATTTGGTTTATCGTCATTGCTTTCGAAAATTCTCTCTTTTAAAATAAGTATGTAAGCAATTGCAACATTTAATAATTTCCAACTACATGGTAAACATTTGGGGGCAAAACAGAGACATGTGTTCCGTATATACGTTTGCTAAGACAGAAACTTCTGTATTTCATAGTGCCAAGCTTTTTTTGCCTCGTCCAGCTCTTGTTACTTGTCTCATTCTAAAGAACAACACATACAGACATGATGCATCATATTATATAAATCATTAGACATATTGGCGTAAAATTCTTAATTTAGACTTGTACCACAGTTTAGTTTATAGTGTCAAATATATCATGGTTTTGTACACGGAGCTACATATATGGTACTTCTACTTTAACTATTATGTTTTCGTATTTATTTACTGTAAGTAATGATCAATCAATAATAAGTATTATCATTCTGATTTTCTATATTTGTGTTTCTTGTCATGGTAGGTGAACAACCCGGCTACTGGAGAAGTTATAGCAAATGTTGCCTGCATGGGTGGTAAAGAGGCAAGTGACGCAATTGCTTCAGCTTACGATGCATTTCAGAGTACGGATTTTTAAGCAGAACTATGCTATATTTTTTGTTGAGCGGCATATTATTTTAAGTTGTCCTTGTTTTTTTGACTTAAACCACTGGTTGGATACTCATGCAATTAAAATTGTTGCCTAAGAAAAGTTGTGGTGTTCACTTGGTTATTTGTGATAATTATTATGTCTAGTATTATCGACCAAATTGTATTTTGTACCTGTGAATCAATTATGTGCTGGATTAAAACTTTTTTGTCCCTGTGGTCAGGAGTAGTAGCATGGGCATAGTAGCAGTTGATACTTAGCATCATAGTTCACATACCAAGTGAATTATGAAAAACAATCTAGCTTTTGATACCCACAGTTGATGATAGTTTCTCTTTCTTATACACTCAAGTCTGGGTTTTTTTATCATCTTATTGGCGAGTCATAATGTGTGTTTACCATATGGCATTTAAACTATAATCATTCTTCTTTTTCATTTTTGTTCCATCTCAAAAGGACAATTATTTTCTTGAAAACTGATAATGGTATTAGGGATGCAGCACATGTATTCAGTTCGTTACTATAATATATTTTCATCGGATAGATATTTACATGTCTTTCTGCATGGATGTAAGGAGTAAATTATCACTTCGATTCTCTTTTGTTTTGAAATTCATACTGTCAATCTTTTGGCAAATGATATTTATTTGCAGCTTGGAGCAAGTTTACTGCTGCTGAAAGGAGCAAGTGCCTGAGGAAGTGGTATGAAACTCATCATTCAATTACATTTTTAAGCAAATTATATTTCCAGCTGTGCACAAAACTCCAGTAAACTAAGTGTGCTGATGATTTTATCTTTTTTTTTCCTTCTTTGGATGAGAATTCAATTAAAAAAAATCGTTATTCTTATCTGTAACTTAAATATGGTGAATAAAACTAGTAGTAACTGAGTTAGTGTAAGTTTGTAATGATAAAGAAGAGAGAGGAGAAAGGAAAGCACAGAAATTTTGGAATTTGCTGTGGGACGATATGTATCAAAATGCAAGATCAATAATCTTATCAAATGAATGTAAAGATTGGTTACCACATCTTTTTTTCTCAGTCTGGCTACTTCCTCTTTATTGTCCAATTCACTCAATGATCTTATATGCACGTTTTAAGGTATGATTTATTAATGGCCAACAAGGAGCAGCTTGGTGAACTGATAACTTTAGAGCAAGGAAAGCCTCTAAAAGAAGCCATTGGGGAGGTATGTAGTGTACTCGTATAGTTTAAAAAATCTAAATATGGTTGCGTATTAAGCTTCCCTTTGAGCATGACAGCTATCAGTGTGAACCTACAGGTTACTTTAGGGGCTAGTTACGTCGAGTTCTATGCGGAAGAGGCTAAGCGTATCTATGGTGATATAATTCCATCAACTTCAGCAGATCGCCGCCTTTTTCTTTTAAAGCAGGTTAACTATTATACAAAGTGAACTAAGCTCAATAATGATACATTATTAGCGATTTTATTTGCAGATGGATAATCCATGATGCACTATGCAGCAAAAGTCCTAGTATCTTAGTAAAATTTATTATTAACTTAAGGAAGTAACTCTGTACGCTGACTTTAGTTTTGTACCAACTTGCAGCCTGTGGGCGTTGTTGGTGCTATTACTCCTTGGAACTTCCCTTTGGCTATGATCGCTCGGAAGGTGTGTATATTTTGTAATTTGTGATTCTGCACTTCCTATATAACTTAGTTATTGCTCGAAGATCATACTGAATTGATCATTTCATTTCAACCTTGTCAAGGTTGGTCCTGCCCTTGCTGCTGGCTGTACTGTGGTCATAAAGCCCTCTGAATTGACTCCCTTAACTGCTTTGGCGGCAGCTGAGCTTGCCAATCAAGCTGGAATTCCACCGGTAATGTTTTAATGTTTTAAGAGAGCATTATTTATGGATACTGGTAACACAGCAGAATTATATGGCTATTTCATCTTAGATGTCAGATTTCAGCTGTTACGATGGCTGAGCTAATGCGGCTCTGGTATTGGAACGTGGCCTGTTAATGTGGTCTTGCCTATAAAGTTTGAATATAGACTTCCATGTGGAGTAGTGTCCTCCATTAATATATATCTCTTGTTGAATAAATGACTGTCTGCCATCATGCATATACACAAACAAGTCCATGCATCCACAATTTTTATTTAGTTTACCAAGTGATATTTAAGTGATCAAATATATGAACAACTTACGGTGGAGGTTGGCAATGCATATTGAATCTATGATAGCTTAGTGAGGCCTTAAGAATTAACCATGCGGAATTCACACGGTAACTATAGATTCCCATAAAGCATTACAGCATTTCATATGACTGTTCGCTTGTTATTATATTTGTAAGTGGTGGGATGCTATGTACTACTAAATGCAATTTGAACGCATATAGCTGTAGCAAGACCATACCAGAAGAACTAAGTTATATTACCGATATGCCAATCTATATGCCCTTTTTCTTTTGCTTGTATGCCTTATTTATATTTCCTAATTTTTGTTCTTCCATTGAATTTATATTATATAATTTAGGGTGTATATAATGTAGGGTGTAGTAAATGTGGTTATGGGAAATGCACCTGAAATTGGGGATGCTTTACTTGCAAGTACTCAGGTAATTTACAATCTAACCATCATCTTTTACTTGTGAGATGTTTTATAATGTCACAATTTGCACCATTATCATTATGTTCCAAAACATGTTTAGGTAAGAAAGATCACATTCACAGGCTCAACAGCTGTTGGCAAAAAACTGATGGCAGGTGCTGCTGGTACTGTTAAAAAGGTATCATATCTGAATTCAAAGGGTGCACTAGGTAGGTAGAAGTGAGCTTATGTATGTTTTTAGTGTGCTAATTCTTTTAGTCATGGTCTCTTTAGGTGTCCCTTGAACTTGGTGGGAATGCACCTTGCATAATTTTTGATGATGCAGACCTTGAAGTGGCAATTAAAGGAACTGTAAGTTGATATGTTTGGTCGAATCTTGATTTATTTTTGCTGAGGGCTAGTATGACAATTTTGGGCTATCTTTATGAACATGTATAACTGGGAGTTTTTTACTCGAATCAAAATAACATTTTATGGACATCAACCATTTATTGATGCCGTTTTAATATTTTTTGCAAGACGTGTGTGAAACTAAAAGAACTTTTGCCTCTATTTACAAGAACCCATTAGCGTTTCAGGTTATAAAGTCACTTTCTTATTGCCTTAATTTAAGATACTTGTTTCTGATGAAACTCATTTAACTTCACATATTCATTTACACCATTGTGTGTAACACTATATATTATTTGCACAATCATCTGAAGACCTTTAACTTCACCTGTGGATCTTCTATGTTCCAACAGATAACTGTTTTAGAACTCTATAAGATGTCAATACTTGTTAATGGGTTTGTCAGTTAACACGCATCACCCAATTTTTCTTATTCTCTACTAATGGAGTGGCGGTGGCCTACCAATATGTTTATTTTTATCAATTAATATGCTTGCCCACTGATATTTATTTTTTCTATCGCATAAGTTCTTGAACCTTTATACTGATTTTGTTTTGTACTCGGAGTATGGGAGCAGAAATTTGGAGCGTTGTTAACTATAGACTTACTTAATATGTGATTGCAGCTGGGGACTAAGTTTCGTAATACTGGGCAAACATGCATCTGTGCAAATAGAATACTTGTGCAAGAAGGTACCTGGAACCAAATCTTCTTTTCAAAAGTGTAGACAAATTTGCAGTTGAGGTCTTGATTTGTATCATGCTACAATAATATATGTTTCTTTAAGATCATCATATATTTCGGTATTAGTACATTCAGCTACCAGTTCTCTGGGCTGTATCTAGTTGGTTTTAAATGTTGTTAACTTAATTTGCTGTCATTCTTGAGCTGGTTCTGCTTTCTTACAAATTTGCGTCAGTGTTTAATGTTAAAAAGGCGGAAAAATTAGTCCTTTGTCCCAGGATCTTGATGTATAGACTTGGTGCAGGTATTTATGATAAATTTGCGAGAGCTTTGTCTGATGCTGTCAATAATCTTAGAGTTGGGAATGGTTTTAGTGAAGGGGTGGTCCTGGTAATTACTTGCGCTCTTCCATTTACTCCTTGACAAGGTTTCTCATACTCTTGATTCGTGGAGTCTTGATGATTTACCTTCTGTAACTCTGATAGTGATAACTGTGGATGCTACGTAGATTGTTGATATATACCTTGTATTATCTTGTCGCAAAATTGACTTGTCAAAATTATGTGATATTTGCTTTTCTGAAACAAGTTTTGTGCCCTTGCATATCTTTCCTTTTGGAGCCTGGCTATTACATCAGTGAGTGTCTTTCCATTTTTAATTTTCTTTGATAATATTTCTTGCAGGGACCTCTTATAAATGAAGCTGCAGTGCAGAAGGTTATGGTTTCAAACGTTTTCATTTTCAGTGACCAGCATTCTAATGCTACTAGTCATACCTGTTTCAGTACCATGAATTAATTTTTTCTTTATTCGAAACAATTGCAGGTTGAAACACTACTGCAAGATGCTGTTTCAAAGGTTTGCTTAGCACCTTAATCCCATACCTAATGATTGTAGTAGTCTAGTAGGTTGATGAGTTATGGAGAAAACTTGTAAATATCCAGTCAGCTCCCGAAGTAGATATTTACTGTTGTATTTCACCACAGGCATTATAATGTGGTTTATTAGCATGAGGGGGTATAGATATTTTTAGCTCATGGATTCTATTATAACTATTTTAGGGAGCGGAAGTTCTTCTGGGCGGTAAGAGACATGGCCTTGGATTCACATTCTATGAGCCGACAGTAGTAAGTAATGTCAATAACGAGATGCGCATCTCAAGGTACAAATTAAAAGTAGAAAATAGATAAGTTCAAAAAAAAAAAAAAAAAAAAAAAGTAGAAAATAGATTTATTGCTTTTTGTCATTGCTTGAGTATGTCGTAATAATTTTTTTAATAAGCTTTAAAGGGTCGAGAAGTAAGTCTTAACTTCTGAAAGAACATTACCCGATATCCTCCAATTTTTGATTCTTGTACAAGTCAATTCTTTTGAAAAATCGTACTTCCATATAGAAATTCTGGTTTGGGTCGGAGGTAATAATAAAAGTTTACATAAGTATCATTAATGATGGTACCCACATCTAAAGCAAAGTTTTCTCAAAAGCTGTACCAGGTTCTTTGCTAGGCATCACCTATAGATGACACTTGTAATTCTTGGTTGTCAAAGTTTATTAAAAAATATAATGTTAGACTGCCAGCATATGTTTTTCTGTCTACGTAGTGATTACTCTGCTGCTTGGAACGTCAATAACTCAATTTGATGTGCTGTAACTTGGGTTTATATATGGTAAACAATTAATCTTTTTGCTCCAGGGAAGAAGTGTTTGGACCCGTTGCACCTCTTTTGCGGTTTAAGACGGAGGAAGAAGCCATCTCCATTGCTAATGACACCAATGCGGGTGTGTTTTGTTAATAATATTGGCTTCTTGGCAGCCTGTCATTTCTGTTGGAACTTCCAGTAGTGAAGTGCTAATAACAATCTTTGTGCTGAATGCTGATCTAACAATAAAACTTATGCAGGCTTAGCTGCTTACGTGTTCGGCAAAAATGTTCAGAGAACTTGGCGAGTTGCAGAGGCTCTTGAATACGGAATTGTTGGAATCAATGAAGGACTTGTCTCATCAGAGGTTTGCATATTCATTTGGAAAGGATTCATATATATTTATTTACATGGAAGTTATAAACAACTCACAAGGTGAATAATTTATACGGTCTCTGACTTGTACCTTCCTTCGTAGGTGACTCCACATGGAGGGGTTAAGCAGTCTGGCCTCGGCAGGGAAGGTTCTAAATATGGGATGGATGACTATTTGGAAGTGAGTCTCTATTCAATACTATTGACAACATGGGAATATGAGTGCGTTAACAATATATAAAACCGGAGCTATTAGCAAAGAGCTTTAAAATTCAGCGCACTTTTAATCACTTTCTAGTTGATCTAAATCTAATACATCTTTGATTCTTCCTCCCTTTTGTTCTTCTTTGATAGCTAGAACTGTTTGAGTTACCTAATTACCTCATCCTCTGCCCCCCAATAAACATTGTTACATTATGTCATGGTTGTAAAAATCGGTAATCGGTATAAATCGGTTGAGGTACCGATTTAAGATTAATCGGATAATCGGGGATTAATCGGAAGGATTAATCGGAGTACTAATCGGATATTATAATAATATTTAATATATTAGTCTAATTTACAATTAAACATATCATTTTAAATAAATTCACGAGATTAATCGGATTTCAAAAATCAAATCGGTTGGTTACCTTACAGAGGATTAATCGGGGATTAATCGGCTAAATCGGGGATTTTTAGAACCATGCATTATGTCTCTCCAAACATTGTGAAGAACCAATAGAGATCATGTTTTATACATCACGCACATATTAACGACGAATAATCAAAAGACGTGGTTCATATGTTTTCATTAACCTTCAAATTATAATATTTCGACTTCTCTCTTCTTGCAGATCAAGTATGTGTGTTTGGGCAATATGTTGAGCTAAAGATGGAATTCGAGGTACCTTCGTAAAAAGTTGACCTGTGCTCAAAATAAGTGTATCATTGCACATTGTCATTGTCTATTAGTTGGTTTGGTATCTTTGTATGTTGCAACTCTAAACTCTCCTCTTTTTGTTAAAATGCTCTTTTCCTTCCTTTTCTTGTAATTTTATGGATTTCGCATTTCAGTTTTTTTAATATGGTATTATGAACGATGTTGCCGAAATGTTACTAGATCCATGGCCCAGTTCAAAAACTTATTCTCCTAAATAAAACATTAAATAGTTTTTAAATTATATTATAAATTAAATTTAAACGATGTAAAAATAGAGATGCACACAAATTTCGAATCCCCATTTGAACATTATCTCCAATAAAAGAAAGGGAAATGCGAAAGGTATAAAATTTTCTTTTGTTACACAGCATAATCTGTCGGATATTCGCTGGGAAATTCAGAAACAGTTGGTAAAATTTAAGAGCAGCGCGACCTCGAATTGCCGCAACACTAGGTTAATACAGAAAAAGGCTATGGTCAATGGTGACCGGTGAGGCAGTGCTTTATAAAAAAAGTAGCCACGTGTCAATAATGAAATAAAAAGCGGACAACGGAGTGATATTTTTTATCTTCATCACTTATATCTGTCTCAGCCACATTGCAGTATAAATTATTAGATGTTTCATGAAGTAGAGATAAGATTTGCGTATATTTATCGTTTTCGTATACTAGCGGACTAAGCGAATTTAATTTGGTTATTTAGCAAAGAACAATTTATTCTTACTACTCGGTCCCTGTATGTGTGAGTTTCATTTACCAAACTCAAGTAACAAAATTGTCACATAATAGGAGGGATTAAGTTTAAATAGATAATTCAAATAAAAAACTCAGCTCTCAAGATAAACATTACCAAAATTTTAGAAGACAACACACATAAAATACCATGTGTAAATATCAAAACAACTCCTAAATTTATAACAAACTAAGCTAATTTCCAGGTGTTTCAGGTGTGTGTTGTTGCACCAACACAGTCCCATTTTTTTCTTCCACATCTTTCTCCTCTTTATTCTCACTTTTACCACCAACCAAACAAACCCTATTGTTACACAAAGGAGTGGCCAAAAAAGTTGGCTTCTCATCTCCGGCCATGATGACCGCAACCTTCAGCTCCTCACCCGGAAAATCTTTCGATTTTTCGGGATTTTTAACACCGGCCTCGATATCTCTGTCGTGCCCTCCACCACCTTTTTTCCAATAAGAGCATGCAAGAATTAATAATGCAAATGCTATTAAGCCTAGCATGGCTGCGAGACTGCCAAATAGGTATGGCACCGGTGAGTGCCACGGTGAACGTGTGGTTGCCGGCGGAGAGAGTGTGTTCTTGGTTATAATTGTTGTCGTTGCTGCAAGGTTTGATGTAATTTTGGTTCTCATATTTGTGTGTGTGAGAGTGAGAGAGAGAGAGAGGGAGAGGGAGAGAGGGAGAGAGATGTGAGAAGAAAGTGCAAGGTGAAGGGAGTAAAATGTTTGTGTGAAAGTGGCTGTGGAATTTAAAGAAATGAAGAAAAGGGTGTTTATTCATGTACATCACAGTACATGAATGAGAGAGAGATAGCATTAATGGGAGACTTGGAGGTTTATTTTTTCTGAGTCCAAATCTTCTACACCACTTTAGGTGTGCCACTTCATGTGCCACCTAAGGTGGTTATTTTTGATTGGATGGTTGATATGAATGCAGGGGGTCCCATTTATATTAATGAGAGATGAGCCAATAAAAAACAACCACCTAAAGGTGGCACATGAAGTGACACACCTAAAGTGGTGTAGAAGATTTGGATCCATTTTTTCTCACGTGTATTTTTATTGTCAGCTTGATAATTAATAATAAAATATATTTTTTACTGCAACTAACTTTAATGCATTTATTTTTATTGATAATTAATAATAAAATATATTTTTATTGCAGTCTTATTCATTTTTCAACTAACTTTACTCTTTTTTACTACATTTTTTTAATCTTCGTGAAAGTCAAAGAAGTTTAAACAATTTGGGACGGAGGGAGTAATATTTACTATTCGGGCTCTATCTCGAGGTCTAGAATTTAGATTTTGATAATTTAACGAACCTCAAAAAATTATCTTTAATTTAGTGATGATTTAATAATTATTATCCAAATGAAAACACTCAAAATCTCAAGATAAAATATAATTACGAATTTTAACACTATTCAGTAGAAGACCAACATTGATAATCCAATTCAATTTTAAAAAACCTAGTTATATATGATTTAAATAATTGAAATTACAATTTTCGTATTTCAATATGAATACACTTTTTAGTTTATATGTTAAAATATAAAATTTTTTGTATGCTTGATCCTTCATTTTTTATCTATTTATTTTAAGATTTAACGGTTCCTATTTACTTTGTCGTACTGAGGACCACACTATCGACTACCAAAATTTTGGAGAAAATCCAAATTAAACTTATTATTAAAACTGTATTTGTTTGTTATTACAACTATCTTCAAATAACAAGAAGGTTATTTTGATAATCAAAACGAAATATAAGTATATTTTCTAAATCGAATAGAATTTTCAACGTAAAAAATCGTCAATTTCTTCTTTCTTTTGTTTCTTGGTAGTTTAATTGAAAAATTATTATTAGACCATCACTAAATTAAAGATTATTTCGTTATTTTCACGTGGACTGTAAAATCGTCCATATCAAGTTTTGAGAATTCAAGATAAAACACATAGTAAATTGAACGTGTAAAATCTTTTATATATATATATATATATATATATATCAATTTTTTAACAACAATTTAATATGTAAACTAATAAAAAACAAATATTAAAAAAATTAATATAATTATAGATATAAGAAAAGAAGACGTGCATTACACGGATTATAAACTAGTACCAAAAAAATGTATCGCATCGAAAACCAAAATTTTCAATTTTTTGGTTTTAATATAATAGTATAGATTAGTAATTGTAATATTACTATTTTATTTAATTAAAATTTTTCGTAGTGAAGGGAAGAAATTTTAGTTAGAAAAAATGTAAAATATATTGTGATTTATAAGATAATGGATTAATTATTACTAAAAAATTAATATATTTAGGTAAAAACGAATGACTAAAAATATAAGGACGTACGAAATTTTTAATGCTTATCTCCAAAAAATGTATTTTCGAATTTTTCATTACTAGCTTTCTTAATATACCAATAAATACCGAATGACTTACTATATATATATATAGGCTAGTGATCAAATAGAAACCAATTTTAAAATAGAAACTAGAAACCCCAATTAACCTTAGGATTTAATTAAATTTAAAGGTTCCATTTACATACCCACACTCAATTTAAATACACCCCACCCCACCCCACCCCACCCCACCCCACCGGCGAGCTCCAGTTATCTTCTCCGGCGAGCTCAATTTTCCGGTAAGCTCAAAATTTCCAATTCTTACTTCTTCTCTTCCTTTTCGACCTCTGGCCCCGCAGGGGCACCATCTTCATCTTCTTCCTCTGCCATGTGTTGATTACAGATTGTCTTCACCTTCAGATATGAAATCCGTCATGTTTGATTTGAAATATTTGTTCATCAACCATGTTTGATTCGAAATCACCGATCTAATATGGTGGATAGAACAATACAGTGTGGCAGCGACGGTGGAGATGTGGCGGCAATGGTGGTGTGATGGGTGGTGCGGGGTGAAGAAGAAATGGGTTTTGTGCTAAAGTTTCTGCTGAACTAGTCGGTGATTTCAGCCGTATAAATTAGTGATTTCTGTAATATAAACGGCTGATTCCTATAATATGATTTAGTGATTTCTTGATTTTTGTTATCTCTCCGTAGAAATCATTGATTCCAGTACACTTTCTTTGTTGTAATCTATGGCGATGACAATAGTGATTAAGCTTTGATGTTACTTGTTGTAGGGGTGATTAACTGAGAGATATGCATAAAATGGTGATATATTCGTATATATGTATGTATATATATAACAGGTGAAGAATGGGATGGGTGAGGTGAGAAATGGGGCAGGGTCAGATTGGAAGTTAGTTAAAGAGAGAAAGAGGTAGGGCTGGGTGTACTAATCTTGGATCAGACTGAGGTTTTTAGTTTCTAGATTTCTTTTGTTTTCTATTTGAGTAGGACCCTATATATATATATAGGCAGGTGCTCAAATGAGACCCCCCCTTATAGTGAGAACTGAGACCTTTCCATTTTATACTATATACCTCCACAATCTAATCTAATTATAGTATAGTACGTAACTTTCTTCATATATCTATAAGACTGTGTCAATTTCGTAACCCCACCCACCCCACCCCCACACCGGCATCGGAACCGGTCTTCTTCTCCGGCGGCCGGCAGCACATCCTTTTCTTTTTCGATGTTTGGCCCCGTAGGGGCACCATCTCTATCATCTTCCTCCGGCGAGCTTCAATCCATGGAAGTCGATCTGCTGGAGTATCCATGGAAGTCGATCTGCTGGAAGATGAAGATGAAAGTGGAGACTTGATTGAAAAATTTGTCACAAATCTGAAATGAACAGGCGATTAGTGGTGGTGGTGGTGGTGGTGGCGACCGGAGATGGTGGTGTTATGACTTGTCCTATCTCAGATCTGGATTTTTTTATGATTTATGCTCGAATTTTTGATGATTTGTTTTGTATTTTTTTGGTGATTTGCTTTTGAATTTTTTGGTGATTTATGTTGAATTTTTGGTGATTTTGACCGAAAATTTGTGATTCTATGGGTGATAGGAGTGGTGGTGATTCGGTGATATGTGGTTGTGGTGTGGTGGTAATGGAGTGACAGAGATCGATGGTGGTTAAGTGATTATGAATTTTTGGTGATTTGTGTGTAAAATTGGTGATTTATGCCTAATAAGAGTTATACTGAGTTTAGTATTCGAGAACCGGAGCCTGCTAGTTTCAGTGTGGTGGTTATGGTGTGATGTGGGTAACGACGGTGGTGATATGTTAGTGAGGTTGTGGTGTGGTGGTAATGGAGTGACAGAGATGATGGTTAAGTGGTTATGAACCGGAGATGTATGTATGTGGGTTTGTTTTTGTTAAAAAGAAAAAAAGTATAAAGTTTAAAACTTTCCACCAAGAAAGAAAGAGAGATGTGACCAGAGATGTATGTTTCAGGTGACCACTGGAGATGTACGTATGTCTCTGAGGCTCTGTATACTCTGTAGATTTACAAGAAAGGATCGCGCGTCAGTTCAAAAAAAAGAAAAAGGATCGCGCGTGTTTTATTATTGGGCCTAATTTGTCGCCCAATATGCAGTTCTCACTTTAACAAGGGTCTCACTTGAATAGCCCTATATATATATATAGAAGGAACACGTACTATATATATATAAATATATTACACACGCCTTAAAACTTAAAAACAAAGTTATAGATACAAAGAGACCATTAATAATAGCGTAAGTTCTTGAAACAAACATTCGGTTTTCTCCTTCTCTCTTTGACAACCAAGAGTGAGTAAAAATCCTAGCACAAATTTCGATCACTAACACTCTTTCGTTTTTTAAATAATTTTGATTTTTTACAAATTATTTGTCACCCAATCTTTTTCCTGTGCTTCCTTACCCAAAAAACAATATTTATAAAAAACTTATAATTTATTCATGTATCTCGATATTATTTATTTATTTTTTGTTTTGATTATATTTTTGCCAAATAAATAAAAACATATAAATATAAGTCTAAATCAACTAATTTATGCTCTACACTTCTAATAGGAATAGATTGTTTTGCTCGTAGAGTTTGATCAATAAAAAATGCGATAATTGATCAACAAAAAGCAAAACAAAACAAATTATTTAATTTTTTCCCCATGTTTTCCTACCATTATTGGTAGGAAATGTGTAACTGTTTTTTATTATTTTATTTACTAGGTTTTGATGTGAGCGGGAAATTCAACTTTTTCACGAAATTTTTGGCGGAAACTTGTTGATCAAAACCTACCAATATTGGTAGGTTTTGATGTGCGAGGGAAATTCAATTTTTTCACAAAATTTTGGCGGAAACTTACTGATGATGTGGGCGGTAAATTCAATTTTTTCGTAAAAATTTCGACGGAAACTTACGTGGCTACTTACGTGAATGATGGGGTACCATCATAGTCAAGACCTACCAGTGTTGGTAATCTTCTTAAGATCGATCTGTCTTAAAGTTTTGATTTCCTACCAAAAATTGGTAGGAAATGGCCCTGGCAAAATTACGTTATTATTTATTTTCAGAAATTGTTTATTAATTTAAAATATGTGAGGGATGATGATGTGGAAGGTGGGATCATTTTTCAATCAAAATGTGACCAAAACCACTAAATACTCACTCATTTGCTACCATTTTTTTGGGGGTTGAATATCAAAGTGGTCACTAAGTGACACCCATATATCAATTTATTCATCGATCTCAACGGGGTATCATTTGAATCACTAAAGTTATAATAAATATCAAACAGATAACTCTAAATATGTGTTCTAAAACTAAAAATAATCTTTTGTTGATTGTACACATTTTTCTTGAATGCTACCACAATCAAATGAAAAGTTGTTAAATTCTACTATTTCTGGTAATACATAAAGATTTTTTAAAATTCATTTACTATTTATTTTTAATTAAAACAAGAAAAATGAATATAAAATTAAAAATAAATAGTAAATGAATTTTTAAAAATCTATATGTATTATCAGAAATAGTAGAATCTAACAACTTTTCATTTGGTTGTGGTAACATTCAAGAAAAATGTGCAGAATTAACAAAATATTATTTTTAGTTTTCAAACACATATTTAGAGTTATCTGTTTGATATTTATTATGATTTTAGTGATTCAAATGATACCCCATTGAGATCGGTGAGTAAAATGATATATGGGTTTCACTCTAGTGACCACTTTGATATTTAACCCATTTTTTTGGGTATGTTTTATGTGGTAGATTTTGCCCGTTTTTGTTGTAGTGTATTGCTACAAAACCACTAAATAGATAATATATATACTTAACATTCCTGTCCACTTAGAAAACCCATTGTGGGTAAAAAAAGTGGATCAAAAGTAGTTTAGAAACATAGAAGCAAGAGCAAGTAAACCCATAAAATGTAATTTAGAACCATAAGCTACTCTACTGAGATCAGGAAGAAATATTAAGCATCCATCCATATATAGTCACGATTCTTCAATATGGTGGCAAAGACCATGTCAAGTGGTGCGAAATCAAACTTCAATATAAACCTTCCCTTCGATCAAATATTGTATTCATAATATTTCCAGTTACCATTGTACACATCCTATACATGTGGATCTTCACCCTTTTTCCAGCTACATAGTTCTGGAAAGTTTTCATATCGGTCATCTGCAATATTGTTGTCAGCATGAAGCTGTTGTGAATCCTATCATTAGACACTAAAGTTTGCAAAATGAAACAGCCCAGAAGTCCTCTTCTTTAAGCTAAAAGTAAGAAAAACTTGGCATACTCTTCAACCTGGATAGATTAGACTGTTTTAAACAAAGAACTTCATCATTTGAACCATTTTTTGCTACTAATTTTGCTGATTGAGTGATGCAACTGGCGCTCAATTATTCATGATGCCTTTACATTTAATTTCCTTCTGTTTGAAAGTGTATTCATCAAATTTCAGCTTCCCTTGCCATGCGTTTATTACCTCAGGAAGTTCATCCTCATGTGCACTTACATAGGTTTTGAAGAATTTGCTCTCAGTCCTCGACAATATCGTAGGTAGATTGTAACTCTCGCGAGTGCTGTTTTTTAAAAACAAAACTTGCAGAACCGAACACCTCGGGATAGTCCTCTTCACTAAGCTATAAGTGAGTGCAGATGGGGTGCTTGACAGCCTAAACTGTGTCCAATGTAACTTATTAAAAAAGAAATCCATCTTTTCTTTGATTGTCTTCTCAGTATAACACATGATATCTGGCAGCCTCTTGAAGATGGAAAGGATCTCGTGATCCGTGAAACCAAAGCTTCTAAGCAACACACATCTAGTTTCCCAAGTAGAGTCAGGGGCAAAACACAATGTACGGACAGCATGGCAAAAATGTGAAGACTCAAGATCAAAATCCAAATCCTTAAGCTTTAACAAAACATAACGGAATTTGTCATGTGATGTACCTAATACTCGGCCATAACTTGTTAGAAGTTTCAAAAGCTGGAAATGGGGCACACCGAATGTAAGGAGAAACTCAGTATTTAACAAAAGATGTTTTGGAAGGTTTTGCTGTAAAATATACGGATTGTGTTTCAGGACAGAAATTGTACTGGGGAAAGAACCCGTGACAGAGTTGAGCAGATCAATAGAAGGTTTTAGGTAGTCGTTTAGACTTCTAGCGAGAATAGTCGGGGTTTTGGTAACAATAGCAACTACATCAGCTTGAGATTGGGTGATAGAAAGTAAAAAATCAAGCTTTGGCCTTAAGACTTGTTCAGGATGATATTTACCGAGAATGCTGGGATGAAAAGAAACGATTCTGGTAATACTGGACAGGGGGAATCCAAAGGTTCGGAAGAGGTCGAGAACGGAGTCGGGTCTTTGACCAGAGGAATCAAAATCAACACATTTACAAGCACGAATAAGGGATTTTCCAGAAAAGCCACATTTATTCTTAAGGAATGAAATCTTGAAATCTGAAGAATCCACATTTGTTTTGGCAGCATAATTACGAATAATGGGCGTTGTTAAACACAGGTTGCTCTTGGTGTGCAAAACTAGATGTTTGGTAATTAGGGTATGGAACTGGCGTTTATACATATAAAAAAGTATCATCATCATGTAATAGACAAAATATATATAAACAAATTGGGGGAAAGTGACGGAAAAGAGATTAGGGCATAGAAAATGAAGGAACTTACACAGATTGGAACAAGTACAATGTTACCGCAACTTAAAAATATTCAGAGCACCGCCCTAATTTCAAGGTCCAAGACTCAGGCAAACATCAACAAAATCAACTCCAATCCATCTAGCACTCTACATATACTTATCGTTTTACGAATGAAATATAATTATAAACTAGCATGATCATTTTAATTTATATAATTCGAATTTTTATTTTTCAAATACATGACTCATAATTTTGAAACGCTATATATTGACCATGTGATTTATTTACGATTTTTTTATTAAAAGTGATATTAGTTTAAACTTTTTACTTAAATTTCATTTATGATCATGGTAGTATAATCACACCTAATAATTTAAAAAAATAACTTCAGAAGAGTGAAATACTGAACAATTCGCAGTTTCTAAAATCTAACCATGATTTAGTAAATTCACATGTGTTATATATTTAGGCAAGTGTTAAAATACGAACTTACACCGAAATGAGAACTGAAAACTAATTTTAGGTTTTTTATATTTTATATCTATATTCAATCTCAGGCACATATTCAAACATAATTTACTTCTTCACCTCCACCCACATATATGTCCCCTCCAATTTCGGCGACCTATTACACCATCACTGGTAATACTCAACTATTATCACCACCTTTTTCTCTGTTTATGTATTCCATTTATCATCAGCATACATGATCTCACATAAACACACACACACACACACACATATATATATATATATATATATATATATATATATATATGGGTAAGTGATCAAATAGAAACCAAAATTAAAATTAAAATCAAAATTAATTTATGCCCTTAGATCAATCTAATCTAATGGCCCCTAAAAATACCACACACAATTAAAATACGCCCCACCATATATAATCCCACATAAGCCCTTTTTTATTTTTTAAAAAAGGTGTTATTTACATGATATTAATATTATAGTAGAATTTATAAAAAAAATATTATTGAACATATTTTGAAATCTAACTTTACTGTATTTTTCTCCATCTCCCAACGATCAGTTTACATACCATTTGTGCTATATTCCTATGCGATTTAGAATTTTTTTATTTAGTTTCTAGTTTCTAGTCTAAGAGTGGTTCTATTATAGTAAAAACTTATATATATAATATGGGTGTTTGTGAAAAAGAGAGATATGAAGTGTGTGTAAACCATCATCATTCAACAATTTCTTCTTGTCATCAAATTGACTTACGAATATGTTTATCGTCGAATTCCAGCCACATTCCTAATCACGTACGCCTCCTCTAACTCAATCATCTCTCAATAGATATGAGTTTGAAGTGCCAATCGAGTCGTTTTCACCCACCCAATCATCGTCAAAACCATTACCAACACCTTCGAACTTGAACAAATTTTCAAATCTGGAATATTCTAGTAATTTGTGTTCAAAATTTTTAGTGATTTGGATTCAAATTTGGGCATGTGTTGAATTTTTATTCATTTTGATTTGGTTTTGGTGATTCTGGTGGTGTTGATGTGGTTGCAATCAATATTTTGGTAACTTTGGTTATGGTGCGTGATCGTGATGTGTGCTAGTGGTGATATGTCAGTGGTGGTAATGATGGTGGTGTTAGCGATGTGTTGTTTGTGGCAGTGCTGATAGTGATAATGATATTTTTTAGTACAAAATGATGGATTTATATACCATGCATAATCCTATGTTTTAATTCTTCAAAGAAGTTCTACAGGCAATCCAACAACTATTTATACGTGTATATGAATATTACATGTAATTTTATTTTAAAAACTCACTTATATTAATCTAATATATATATATATATATATATAATGTAATATTATATTAGAATCTATCTTCTTAAATCCAACCATTTTTACATTCCCTAAATTCAACTAATCGATTATTATAACTTGTGCATTATATATAACTAGGTAACAATGCCGCGGCGGCATGAAAATATTTTTAAAAATTATACACATAATATTATTGTTTGTTAAATTTTATTATTTGAAAGTTGCTATGATAAATTAAAAATTGTGTGAAATGTAATTAAATTTGAACGTTTAAAAAGTAAAGAGAAAAGAATTAGGTGAAAAAAAACATGTTTCGGTTAAACTCTTGAATAATAATAATAATAATAATAATAATAATAATAATAATAATAATAATAATAATAATAATTTTGAAGATATTGACGAACCTATTTTGTCGCATAAAAAATGTTTTTGAAATCCAATATTGACAAACATTTGCAAAGTTTGACATTGAATAAGTAAAAATAACATTTGTGAATCTTTTCTATTGTTGGTGACATCATAAAAGACGTAATTGCTTAATTTGTTATTAAATTAATTTGTTATTAAATTTGATTATATGATGAAAAAAAATATAATGTAAATGTGATGAGAGGTGTGATTGACTTCACTTATGGATATATTTAGTTTTATGACGAAAAAGGCAGAATTCAAATGCATATTGTAAGTCATGCTTCATGTTTTTGGAGTGATCCGACACCGGTTTCTCTACTTTTAATTAATTTTTCTGAGCTTTTTATAAGAACAATTTTGTTGTAATATTAAAATTAAATTTATGGACACACGTTCAAAGTGATACTCACATATTCAAATATTCTTTTATTAAATTTTATAATAAATTTGTACATATAATTGTTTTTAAAGCCGATGCTCGTTTTATAAAACCTTTACTTAATGCTCAGAAAGTGAGAATTTGTTTAAAATAGCAAATATCAACTCCTTAAAGATCTCTTACTTTTTTCCATACCAAACTATAATGTCAACATAATTCCTATAATAAAAATTTGTAAATATTAAATATAACTAATTAACAATTTTAAACACCGTCTCCCGTATCATAACATACATGCATGATTAATTGATTAGTAATAGTATAAGAATGTGTTTAATTAGAATATTAAATTTTCCAATACAAAATAATCAAATAACGAAAGGGTAATTTTTTTTATTGATTTAATCGACAAAAAAAGGGTTAACTTGATTCAATTTAATCGAGTCGGTCACACCCCATGTGTAATTCGTTCATGTATAAAAGTAAATTCTACGATATTACTTTTATTTAAATTATGGATATCAATCGAAAAATATTTATACTTATGTATCTCATAATGATTCTCACGATAATTGATTACGAATTTATCGAAAAATTAAAATCATCTATTAATTATTGCCAAAAAAATTGCAATGATATTGGATAATGATTAGAATTGACGATAAAAATAATTTTATTTTATTGTTTTACCTTAAAATAATGGTATTTTAATATAAATCATTAATATTTTATAACAAAATAATAATAAAAATAATGTTCAAATAAAATTGTTTAACTTTTATATTAAATATGAAATAAAGTGTATTTAATATATATTTAATAGGTATAATTAATAATTAATTAAATGCCAGAAAATTGTTTTAATAAAAAATCAAAAATATGAAAATTCAAGAAAAATATTTTGAGTTTCGGAGTGCAAGCCACTCCTGTCTCCTGCTATTATAATATATATTGAAGCATGATATTGATATTGAAACTTATTCGTGCTTCGTGCGGTTCACAAATTTTTATTTTAAAATATTGAAAACAGATGAATTAATTTTTATTATTTTTAAAAATTGATTGGTCTCTTAAGAATTTTTTTAAAAAATTGATTCAAAATAATTTACATAAATTATAAGTTTGAAGATATTCTCTTTATTTATCTAAAAATTTTATAATCTCAAAAATATCATAAACATAAAAAGTAGTAATTATAATACAAACGTAATCTTTACGATCAAAAGTTATAAATATTATATATAATAACACTTTTTAAAGCCGACGCCCCTCTCATAATTCAATTGTGGTGTAAGAATTTATTTAATTAGAATATTAATTTATTTCGACATAATATAATGAACAACGGGTAGATAACTTTTTTATCGATTTAGTCTACCTATAAAAATGTATTTTTTTCAGTTTAATCAGTTTGGTCATAACCCATGTTATTTTTATTACATGCATGCTTCTATAATTTATTACGATTTCCATAATCACTAATGATAAAGATTGCTTGAAAATTTAAGGATCATCTATACTACAATTGTCCGAAAAGAAATTGGAGTGGTATTCGATAGGAAATAAAAAATTATGTAGTGTAAACAATTTTTAGTCATCATTTTACATAAAAATAAACTTAATTATATATGTAATTAATACTTAATACTAAAATAATAATTACAATGCTCAAAATAATGTTTTATAATTTCTTAAATAAATAAAATAAATTTAATACATATTTATTAGATATAATTAATGATTAATTAATATGCCATTAAGAGCTATTTAATGCAAGGAAAAAATTTTAATAAAAAAAATCAAAAAAATGAAAATTCAAGAAAAATACCTTGAACTGTTCTGGTGCATTTCCGATCTCCAGGCATTATAATATATATAGATTCAACATTATTTTTATTAAATATCTATCTTTCATTAACATAGTTATACATTTTAATCTTATAATTGTTTGTATTGCATCTATAATCTCATTTAGCATGTTGTACTCTAACCAAACTTTGTATCTTTTCAATTATATAATTGGATCAGGACGATGTCTACATCTCATTTATAAATTATTTCAGTTTTTCTTATGCCAAATAAAAATTATCCTAGAACTCATAATAACATATTTTAATGCAAGTGTACTTATATAAAATTCAATATTAAAATTCACTAAAATTTTGGCTTATAATTTTGTACAATATGATTTATTTATCTAGTAAGTATCATATTTCAATAATATAGCTAGATAGTTTAAATCTCTATTTTTTTATATAGTCTATAATCTATTTTACAATATTTCTAGCATAACTATTATCTAAATATCTATCAGTTAACCTATATGAAGTTCAAATCTCATGTGCAATATTTTTTTTCCTAAAATTATATATTTTATTCAATTAAAATATTTTACCCGAAAAAATTGGAGTAGGTTGTAATCAAGTCGAGCCGAGTCAAACAATGTAAGACTCGAGTTTGACCTAGACTAAAAAGTTCAGTCGAGTTCGATCGAGCTTTAAATTTTATGCTTGAAAATTGGTTCATAAAAAGTTCGATACGTCCGAGCTCGATCGGTTGTAAAACTCGAACTAAAATTATCCTTTTTCGGCAAAAGAATGAATATGAATGGTCCGATTCGGGTTCGGCTCAAATAAAAATATTAAATATTTGTGTTGAAATAGATAAAAAATATATAAAAAGTCAAAACGATAAAATCTCGATTAGGCTCGTGAACCTTACGAGTCGAATAATTTGAAGTTCCAACTCGACTCGGTAAAGTATTTAAGCTCGAGTTCGACTCGAAAATTGTTGAGCGAAATTTAAATATTTTATGAGCCGAGTTCGAGCAACTCAAGAACATTTTGATTCATTTACACTCCTAAATGAGAATAACGATTATAAATCAAAGGCATATATTAGTCTTTTCAGAATTGGTCAAAGTATCATATTGGCCTACATTATATAAAATAGATAGATAACATAATTTATATGTTATACTAATTTTTTGAAGAAATTTTTGATAATACTTTTCATGATTAGCAAGCGACGGATATGTTGATAATTTTATCTAGATTATATTTTAAAATGAATATTAAATAGAATATAATAAATGAGGTCTTAGAAATGTAGTTAATAATTTTTAAAATGATACAAAAATGTCTTTGGTGTAGTGGTTAATGGTGTGAACTTGATTCTCATAACTAACAGAAAGGTCATGGGTTCAATTCCAATGACCAACATTTTTTTTACATTTTTATGATAAAAGGGTAAATATGTAAATTACTAAATAACCATGAAAAGGCTTGTTGGGCTATAATAGATACTCCCTCCGTCCCAAAAAGATTGACACACTTTCCTTTTAGGGACGTCCCAAAACTAATGAACCTATTTTACTTACTATTTTTGAACACTACTTTTCACTATTACACCCACTACTTCTCCATTTTATACTCTTTTTTACACTATTACACCCACTACTTTCCTCCACTATCTCAAATCTACAATTAAATATTAATAGGTCCCACCACTTTATCCACTTTTCAACTAACTTTACTCTTTTTCTACTACATTTTCTTAATCTCCGTGAAAGTCAAACCAGCTCAGTCTTTTTGGGACGGAGGTAGTATAATGGATTTTAATTAGGGGGTGAGGGTGTAGTTATGGGGTAAATTGGGGTAAATGAGGACTATATCTTTTCGAACCACCAATGTTCGATTCTCCTCTACCGCATATATCAGAACATATACTAAAATAATAAAATCACGGTGGCAAAAATAAACAAATAAATAAATTTTAATTAAAAAATTAAAAATAAATAACACAACTTTTTTTAAAAAAAATACTAAAAATTAATGAAATATTCAAAATAATTCTAGCATAAAATCAAATTTATACTTAATGATTTTATTATAAACAAATTCAAATCAAAGTTTTTTTCCAAATTTTATATATTAAATTCTTTATAAAATTTATATGTTGTAACTTGTAAGTACTCTATAATAGAATCAAATTTTATATTCTTAAAAATTTTATTTGCAATTTATTTATGAAATTTTATAGAGAAATCAATGGTTCTCTTCGAAACTTTTCGAGACTCTATATAAAAAGATTTTCTCTGAAATAATGGCCTACATGATATAACAAAATCAAATTCAACCCATTTATATATTATAAGAAGTATCGTTGGAACTAAAAAACAATATAATATCCTAAGTTACTAAAATAATATTATTTATAATATATTTAAGGAACATTTTAGGATATGTTAGAGTTGCTTTAAGTATTTTCTTGGGAGGTAATATGATATAAATTGGATTAAATTTGTTTTTGTTAACAAATACGAGGGCACAATGAAAATTATAAAAAACACTAAATTGAAATAATATTACATCAAATATACATTTGACATCAAATTTGGTGTTACACTAATAATACACAAAATGTTCATCGGGCTAGGTTTTGGACCTCAAATACTCCGGGTTTTGATTTGCTATTTTGTTTAGGTATCCTGAAAAAATAAATGGTAAAACATGAAAATGCACACCTAGAGGAGATGGGTGAATAGGTGTTATGACTAACAATGATCAAATAAAATTCTGTCTGAAAAATTATTCTGGCAGCTAACCAGATGCAGCAGATTAACAAATAAGTAGCTAGCTAGGATATGCACTGCAGAAAGAATAAAGTGCAGAATGCAAAGAACACACAACAATTTTAGCCAGGTTCGACCCCTATAACCTAATGGTCTACGTCCTGGTCCTCTACCAACTCGGTAAAGGAATATATTATTGATCACAATGAATTACAATTACACGATACAATAATATATATCTCCCTGATTCACCCGGTCACTGATTGTAGCTTGCTGACAACACCTATTCCTCGAACTTAATGCCCTCTAAGTCCTATACTTCCCAAGTATAGACTTCTCTAGCCTCTAGTTCCCTGAACCCTTGTGTCCAAGCTTGTCAATCCAGCAACTACCAACTTACACGTTGAACAATACAAGATTTAATTGAATTACAATCGAAACTATGAACTCTATAAGATATAAATCGATATGTATATATATAGAGCTCAAGTGTATAGAGAATATATCAAATCAGTTCGAAATTAGTACTTGTGTTTCTTTTGATAGTTGTTTAACAACCTTGAATGGAAAACACACAAATCTGTTTATAATGAACTATATTTCTGAATTAAGCAAACAACCCCAACGGTCTTGACCTTAAGTCTGACGTATTTGTTGCTAGATTAATTCAAAACTAACGTCTAAGAACACACCGTTTAGAAAAGTAACGTTCAGAAAAGATTTAAAACAGATGATAGTTGAAGAAATAAGAACGTTGAAGTAAAAAACAACCATCTGAAGATAAAGGCCCAGAAGAATAGAGTTTGTTGTTGAGTAGGAACGTTTAGAAAGAGTTTGTTAAAAGATAAAAAATTTGGTCAAAACAAACTCCTAATAATTAGGAATAAAAAATAAGATATATGTAAATATATATAAATAAAATGATTTTGAAAAACATTGAGCCCATATATATATTTATACGTTCTATATAACTGATAGAGCCCTTACAAATACAAAGTCCTAATTGATCTCCAAGAAAATAAGACTTCTGGAAAATATGGACTCTGTCTGCCAGCTTTCTGCGTTAGAGTAAAATCTTGTACTGCCAGCTAGCTGAGAACCCCTGTTTTGCTACAAATTAATATAAGATATAATCATGCAAAACAATATTACTCCAGTACATATATCCAGCTTGCTAGCATCTTTATATAACATAACTTATATGTCCTGCAAAACTGAATTAGAAACATACACAATAAGCTTGCCATAATCTATACTATACTATTATAAGCGAAATAGGGTATAATTGGTTGATTGGTTTTGGTTAACACATTCCAAAAAAATGTACAACTTTCCTACTTAGTTATTAAATCAAATAAAAATTATAAATAAATAAAATGTATAATATACAAAGTTATTATTGTGACGCCATCCCGACCCGGGGCCTAGATCGGAGGGTCACTGACACACTCTAGATGCAAACAACCTAATTATATCATACTACATGCACAAATAACTCACATGTTCTATGTTATTAATACTAGCTTATAGCCCGTGCAAAGCACATGTCACTTTGAAATATTTTTAAAATTATATAATTAAACAAAATAGATTTTTGTAATTTATTATGGATTTAATTTAATTTTTAAAAATTATTTAATAAATGACATGTATTGTTTAGAATTAATAATATAAAATCTTAATGTAAATTTGTTGTTGACGGGATTCGTACCTTGAATCTTTAGAAAATGGATTTAAATATAAAATACTACTTATTATTAGATCTAACGGTTATCATCTATTTACTAAATATCTAACGGTCAATATTATTTTAAATGGTTGAACCAAACAACCAAATTATACCCCTGTGTGCTTATTATACATTAGTATAGATTACTACCTTGCTGAGAATTAAAAAGTTTAATCAAATCAATTATGTTATCTATCTACTATGTTTAGTATAAGCATCAAATGAATTATGATTTTTATGTATTATGTTTAGAAAATTCAATAATTATTAATAATTCAATAAACATCGCTAACACGTTATACAATAAACCCGTTATACAAACAAGATTTTTAATAATTATTAAAAACAAGATTTTTAATTAAGTATCAATAATAACAACACATCGCTAACACGACTATCACCATCACGACCATACCACCACCACACACAATTGCTAGAATCATGAGCGAAATCACTAAATTTTTCTTGCAATCAAATCAACATCAGCCTCTACACCACTAAAAATCAAAATAATAGTAGAATGACCGAACATTCTACTATTATTTTGAACCCAAATACCTAAAAGTTTGAACGTAAATTACCAAAATTTCCAAAATCTAAAATTCTGATAGTGTTCGAAGGTGCTGGTGCTGACGGTAGTAGAGTGGGTCAAAACGACATCATTGGGCTTTATAAGCTCGAATCTTATGTGAGAGGACGAAAAGTGAGATGAATGAGCAAGCGGAGGTGTAGGGTGGTTGGAATTCGTGACAAACGTGTTTGCAAGTTATTTCTAGAGTGTTGGTCGATTTGGTGACACGAAAGAATTGTTCAGTGACAATGGTTTATAGATGTATATACACAATGTACAAGTGGGGAAGAGGATACATTAGTGTATTGTCGAAGATGGTGTAAAAAAATTGTCAAAAATTGCAGAGGAAGAAGGGTTGTTATTCCCAGATTACACACTTGTATAATTGTAGAAGGGGGGGGGGGTTGAATACAATTCTTGATAATTATAAATTTCTGATAAAAACCACAGAAATCTATAAGGAAATAATTGCTGAATAAGAAATGGTTCACAAACACATAAAAAATCAGGTGGTTAAATGTACCACCTGAGACTTTTATTCGAAGAAAACCCTGTGATACAAATGTACACAGCTTCTGTGTTTACAACTCTTTGCTTATAAAGATATTCAAGAAACCCTAAGCAAATGAGTATGTTTTCTTACTATCTAAAGAGTTGCTACACTTGGTTATATATTCCAAGTTTACAAGTGCTACAGGAATAAGATAATATTAATCTAATTCAAGTTGACTTGCTACTCCACTCCAAATCCACATGTAGCCGAAAGGTTGTCCTTGTGAACAGATATGTCCCCTGCACCTTTCTTGTATGTACTGTGTAAATGGAATGCTTCTTTCTTCTGTGTTTCCAAAGTATGGCTGCCATATTGCTTTTTATACCTACTATCAACCCATGTGATCTGTCAGTCAAACCTGTCCTTATCAACTGCTAATTCCTAGCATAGGATAAAGTGACAATGATTATCCGTTGATGTTGTGTCTACTTATCCGTTGATGGTAGTTTGAGCTGTATCCGTTGATCGAGTAGATTTGAGTTGTATCCGTTGATAGAGCCCTGTTCTCATCCGTTGATACATTTTCACTTAGACAGAATTACATAGCATAGCTTATTTACAATTGGCTACCCTATTCTGCCTATCCATTGATGGTCAACATGACTCTGAATAAAGACACTATCAACTGATAAATAGAGATATTGCAGTATGCTACAAAACCTCATCCGTTGATGAGCTACCTGTCAACGGATAGAGTTATAAGGTCTTATCAGTTGACAGTTACAAAACTTGACTTATACAATTTTGCTTGAATGTTAAGTTATCATCAACTACAACATATTCCTAACAATCTCCCCCAATTTATACTTGATGGCTATAAAGCATAAATTCAGAACCTTGATGATAACAAAACATTCCTAACGATATATACACACTTCTGTATGCAAACATTGTATTAAGCTACAAAAATTAAAAACAGAAAGCTTTAAGAAACTTATCAGAGATGTGCTCCTTTAGATTGAGCAGATTAATGAGGTTTCCTCTCTCTGGTTGGCTGCACCCTTGACTTTCCTTCCTTGGCAGAGTTGGACTCAATTTGCACTTGAAGTTGCCTATAGAAGGTATCTTCTTCAACAACCTTTGGATTTAGCTTTAGTTGTAACCATCTCAGGTAGTCAGAACTAGCCTTTGACAGTTGGTCTTCTAACCTGAAGAATCTCCTAGTGCCCTCATCATCCCTGAACTCCATCATCCAAAAGGGTTGAATGTGGATTTTCTGTCCATTATAAGGGATCTTCATTTTCTTTGGTAGACTTGAGGGTGAGTTCCATTCTCTCCTTATTTCTTCTATTCTGCTAATTATCTCCCTTCTGGCTATCTCAGAGAACCCTGTGTGTCTCTTGAAAGCTGAGAACACTCTGGTCAATGTATGATAATTTTCTCCAAGAACCTTCTTTAGTGGCCATGTCCTCTGACTTCCTCCCTTGTAGACAAACACTAATCTCTCAGGCTGATTCTTGTACTTGTCAATTCCTCTTACTTCTGACAATTCATCCAAATATAGATTCATGTCAGAGTATTCTTCAATTTCTGCCTGATAGATAAAGTCTTCTTTGTTTTCCAAGATTGGTTGTTTGACAATGGCAGGTACCCTAGCAACTTGAACTGGTCCCTTTGAAAGTTGCTTCTTTGGAGCCCTTTTCTTCTGCTTTGGATTTAGCAAGAATGAAGGAACTTCAATTGAATCAAAATTCACTGGTTCCTCTTTAGGCCTTATGGGGTCACCATGAAAGTTTACAGTTGGGTCGATTACTATTGCAGACATAGGTACTGGTGAACCAATTGTTTCTTTTTCTGGAGAGGGTTCTGGAGAAAGAACCCTCTTGGTTTTAGCTTTCCTTCTTCTAGGTTTGATTTTGGGAACTTCCTCAGGTTCCTTCATTTCAACCTCTACCTCATCCATTAACTCTTGAGCTAGCCTGGCTTGCTTCTCTTCTGAGTTTTCATGTTGATTTTCTGTACTTGGATGGGCTTCCCTTTGGATTCTGGAGACTTCTTCTCTTTTAGCTTCCACAAATCTAGGATGACTGTTGGATATATTTAATACTTTTCCATTCCTCATGATTACAGCCATCCAATCTCTTACACTCTTATTTGTCTGAACTTTGAACTCCATAATTGTTTTTCCCATTAGCTTTACTTCATCATTCTTGGGAAATGGGTAGTCCAATTGAAGCTTGTTCTTCCCATTTTCCTTTGGTGGTGAGTAGGCTCTGGTTTTGATAGCTGGTTCAAATTCTTTGACAAATGATGGCTCAGCATCATAGAATGTAGGAGCCACAACCCTTGGAGTGAGCACCTTCATGATTGTGGTTGATATTGTTGGAGCAGAAGATTGAGCATTAAGGAACAGAGTTGATGCAATTGATTCATTGATCATCCTCTCTGTCCTTAGAATTCTGTCATTAGCCTCCTTGTTTATCTTTTCCAAAGCTTCTATCCTGGCTTGCCTTTCACCATCTGAGATGTCTTCTAATCTTTGAATCTCAGGCAAAGCCACTTGTTTCTTCACAGGGGAAGCCTTTATCTCAAACTCTGTTGGATTGACCACTACAATTGGCTGTTGCTCCCCCTCAATATGTGCTATCTCACTACTGGTAGCTTGAAATTGGCCAGTAGATGTTGCAGCCTCTTCTGTGCTTGTTCCCATTTTCTCCCCCTTTTTGTTAGCATCAAGGGTTGGGGTTGAAGCTGCAAGTAGCATTTCCAGTAGTTGAGTTTGTTTTGTTTGATTGGCAATGATGGTGTGCAATTGAGATTCCATACTATCCACCCTTGAGGAAAGAAGCTGAACAGACTTAGCCAGGCTATCTTCTTTGAGAAGTTTGCTAGAAAGCACCTTCTGAGTGGTAGTAGGAGCTAGTGCCTCAATCCTAGCATCTAGTGCTATTTTCATATCTCTAATTGCAGACTGGACCTCCTCTTGCTGTGTTCTTTGAATAACAGATTGCATCTTTTGTAATTTCAGGGAGGCCATTACTTGCTCAAGAACAGTCTTTCTCTGTGGTTCTGCAGTTTGGTGCTCAGCCTTAGCAGATTGGTATTGCTTCATGATTTCCACATTGAGATGCCCAAGTTCAGTGGCATTGGAAAACATCCATCCTGGAGTTTCATCTTCATTTATGTCTTCACTATCTGAACTTTGACTGTCATAACTGCCAAACTCTTCACTTCCAGCATTTGGAGACAGGGTTTGTAAAGCTTCTTTTGCTCTTTGAAGAGATTCTGAGGTGTGCACTAGGTGCATTGCCTCCTCTGCCTCCACATTGCCCTGCTGTGCCATGACTTGATAGGCAGAAACAGGATGAGTAAAGGTTTCAGGATCCAAAGAGATGGAGTCAATAACTGACTGATATTCTTGTCTAAATTCCATCTCTTTGGAAGCTTCATTAACCTCCATTAACTCACTTGCAATGACTGATTCTTCCTGCCTTATTTCTCCTGTAGTCCCTTCTCTCCTCTCATCTCTCTTTTCTTGCATCAGGGGCTCCCCCTGGCTCACACCTCTCACACCCTCACCTTCACCTACTAAGGTGGAACTCTCTAGCTCTCCTTTTGCCTGACCGGAAGAAATGGTCAGCCTCTCATTGATTTTCTCTCCTTTTGCCTGCTCACAAGGCAGCCTCTCACTCCCTTCCCTCATTCCTAAAAGTGTTTCAATTACTACAAACTCCTCCACAGTTGACATAGGAATGTCACATTTTGCAGTGGTAGAGAGAGTTGTCAACGGATAAGGAGTATCCGTTGATGTAGTAGTTATTGCTGTCAACGGATAGTTAGTTGAAGACATATCCGTTGATGAAGAAACACTTGTCAACGGATGAAGGATATCCGTTGATGAAGGTAAACGAGTATCCGTTGAAGTGAAAACCAACACGGAATCTGTGGTGATTGATTTTAAGGAAGAGGCCACAGATAGTGTTGTGAATTCAGGAATGGAAGATTGATGGCCCAACAAATCATCTAAAAGAGGATGACCACCAATTGTTGAGTGGGGCTTCTCCATGAATTTTAAAGATGGAGAATCAGGAATTGATGTAGATATCATATCCACATCCAGAGATGGAGTTGGTGATGGTGGATCAAAAAGTGTATCGATTTGAAGGTTAAGATCAAGGGGCTGTGACTCCACATTTATTGAAGTCACATCAAACTGAATTTGAGAAGGTACAGTTTGCTGTACAGTGTGTGCACCCTGTGATTCCCCAATGGTTTTGGATTTTACCCTTCTACCATAGGTTTTTGAGGGAGAGCTATCTGTGTCCCTTGCCCTTTTGTGCTGTGTTCCTGAAATGGAACTCAAATTAGTAGTCACACCCTGTTGAGAGGATGTAACTAGAAATTGGCTTGTAGGTTCATTAACAGTCTTTTGAGAGACTGAAATGTTGGGTGCACTTGCCTTACCTTCCTTATCCTTAGGGCTTCTTTGATGTTCACCCTGTCCCTCACCACTCACTACCACCTTCACACTCCCCTCAAGAGCTTTGGTAGTTTTTGCAACAGATGCCTTTTGAGAGACACCTGAGGTTTGTCTTTTAGATTGTGGTTTAGGAACTTTGGATTTGGTCACTTTGGTAGGAGCCTGTTTGGTCACAGTCACAGACTCCATTGTGACACTAGAAGGCAAAGAAATTTGGGGGTTGGAGATAGGAAGTTCAGGGTTGGAAACAGTTACCTGAATAATTGGTAGATATACCAATTGTACTTCTGCATTTAGGTTCATTCGAATCAAATCACTTAAGACTCTCTTCTCCTGAACAAAACAATTGAACTTGCTATCCGGGTTAGCAATGGATAGCTCATTCTCAGATACATGCAGTGCTAGGAGCATTAAAAATCTAGCAAAATAAACATTCTTGCCCCTAGTTTCCTTTTTACCTAATTTAGCTGCTATCTCATACATGACTAGTGTGCCAAAATTATAAAATTTATCAGTTAAAAGCATACAAAGCATAATTAGCATGGAGTTGGTAACAGCATCAAAGTTACTAATCTTGCCAGAAAAAGTTTTAATGAAGGCATCACAAAGATAACTCCATTCCTTAACCATACCTTTCCTAACAATTTTCCCTAAGTTCTCAGTACTAAGGGTATAATTTATGGAATTAAGCATGGTAACAATTTCAGCATTACTGGGTTCCTTCAGACAGTTATTCTCAGGCAATTTTAAACAAGCAGTTAACACATCAGAATTAACTACATAATTTTTACCCTTTAAAGAAAAAGCAAGTGTACCGTCTGTGCCATTGTACTCAGCAGATGCCCACATCTCTTCGATAACCTCATGGATTAGAGGAGTGGTGGCAGTCATAACATGTGACAGTTTGCATTTCTTCACGAAATTCATCATGGTGTGATATGCTTCTGGAGCGTTCACAGTATCAACAAAGGCCGCGAAATTGTTCTTCTCATAGGTAAACCCGGTGGAAGACATCATCTTAACAATAGGCGCCATTGGAGTGTTTGAGCTTTTGTTGCAGAGAGAGATTTAGTGAAGAAGATGCAGTTAACTAATGAGACTCTTGAAAATGAATAAAGGTGAAATGTGAGAATACAAAACAGCCTTTTATATATTCCAAGAATTAAAAATGAAATAATTAAGAGTAATTACCCCATTGGTCAAAAGTAACTGTCAGACAATAAATAAAAAGAAAAGAAGTACAGCCGTGACTAATTATACACGTTTATCAACGGCTATATAAAAATATATGTATATCAACGGATAAAGATTGGACGGTTGAGAAAACAGTTTATCCATCGATGACGTGGACAACCTGTTATTCGTTGACATACGAAAATCTAGTAATGTGTTTACACTACCAACGGATAAAAGGATATCCGTTGATAAGCAAATTTTGCCTTAGACAAAATTTCTGCTAAGAGTTATTCTGAGAGTTTTTAATTCTCAAGAAAATCAAAACACATTTCTAGCTGCAATACAGTATTATTAGATACCACTAGGAATTATGAAAAATTAAGCATACCTAGTTCACCTACCAATCTTGTGAATGAGGATTCATCAAGAGGCTTGGTGAAGATATCTGCAAGCTGCATTTCACTTGGCACAAAGTGCATTTCTACTGTACCATTCATCACATGCTCTCTGATGAAATGGTATTTGATGTCAATATGCTTGGTTCTCGAATGTTGCACTGGATTTTCTGTGATGGCAATAGCACTAGTGTTGTCACAGAAAATTGGAATCTTCTCAACTTTTAGACCATAGTCAATAAGTTGATTCCTCATCCAAAGAATCTGTGCACAACAACTTCCAGCTGCAATGTACTCAGCTTCGGCTGTAGAAGTGGAGACTGAGTTCTGTTTCTTACTGAACCATGACACAAGCCTATTCCCTAGAAACTGACAGGAGCCTGTAGTACTTTTCCTATCAATTCTGCAACCTGCATAGTCTGCATCTGAATAGCCAATTAGATCAAAGCCAGAATCTCTTGGGTACCAAATGCCAAGGTTTGGTGTTCCCTTGAGATACCTGAAAATTCTCTTAATAGCAATCAAGTGAGACTCTCTAGGGTCAGCTTGAAATCTAGCACAAAGACATGTGGAGAACATTATATCAGGTCTACTAGCTGTTAGATATAGAAGTGAGCCTACCATGCCTCTATAGCTTGAGATGTCCACAGATTTTTCCTTAGTATTCAACTCAAGCTTAGTTGCAGTGGCCATAGGTGTTTTTGCAGAGGCACAATCCATTAAGTCAAATTTCTTTAAGAGATCATAAATATATTTTGTTTGACTTATGAAAATTCCCTCATTAACTTGCTTTACTTGTAAGCCAAGAAAGTAAGTTAATTCACCCATCATGCTCATTTCATACCTACTTTGCATAAGTTTGGCAAACCTTTTACAAAGCTTCTCATCTGTAGACCCAAAAATAATATCATCTACATAGATTTGAACAAGTATTGAAGAACCATTGACATTTCTATGAAATAAAGTTTTATCTACTGTACCTCTAGTGAAGTGATTCTCCAGAAGAAATTGAGATAAAGTGTCATACCAGGCTCTTGGTGCTTGCTTCAAACCATAAAGTGCTTTCAAGAGAAGATATACATAATCTGGAAATTCTGGATCTTCAAAGCCAGGAGGTTGATGGACATATACCTCTTCTTCCAGTTCCCCATTTAGAAAGGCACTTTTAACATCCATCTGATAGACTTTGAAGTTGGCATGTGCTGCATAGGCTAGGAAAATTCTGATGGCCTCAAGTCTTGCCACTGGTGCAAAAGTTTCATCAAAATCTATTCCTTCTTCTTGAGAATAGCCCTTTGCCACTAATCTAGCTTTATTCCTCACAATTATGCCATTTTCATCAGTCTTATTCTTGAGAACCCATTTGGTACCTATGATACCTCTATCATCAAGTTTGGGCACAAGCTTCCATACTTTATTTCTCTCAAATTGGTTTAGCTCTTCTTGCATTGCTAAGACCCAATCTGGATCTAGAAGAGCATCCTCCACTTTCTTAGGTTCCTCTTGAGACAGGAAACTACTGTATAGGCATTCTTCTTGTGTGGCTCTTCTAGTTTGGACTCTTGAGTTTGAGTCACCAATGATTAACTCAAAAGGATGATCTCTGGTCCATTTTCTTGAAGGTGGAAGGTTTGATCTAGATGAGGTTGCTTCATCTACGTGAGTATGATATTGTTGATTGGATATTGAGTTTTGACTTTGAGAAACTCCCCCTGAGTTTGTTGTCCTTGAGGAATTATGAAGTTGACTGTCAACAGAAGCATCATTTTGTCTATCAACGGATGCTCCATTTTGCCTGTCGACGGATACATGAGAATGTCTGTCAACGGATGCATCTGATGATCTAGTATGACTGTCAACGGATGCTTCATTTCCAGTGTTAGCATCACTTCTAGTTGGACCAACAGCTCTAGGTGAATTTCCAAGGTCATGATCTTCATTTTCCTCATCATCATCAATGTACATTCTTCCTTCTACCTCATTTTCAAATCTCAACTTTTCATGGAAGCCTTCATCATTCAGACCTAGAATCTTCTGATCATCAAACACAACATGTACAGATTCCATGACAATGTTGGTTCTTAAATTGTAGACTCTATAGGCTTTCCCTGCTGCATACCCAACAAAGATAGCTTCATCTGCCTTTGCTTCAAATTTGCCCAAGTTATCTCCATGATTCCTTAGCACAAAACACTTACATCCAAAGACATGGAGAAAAGCTAACGTTGGTTTCTTGTTGGTGAATAAGTGGTAAGGAGTCATTCCTCTAGCTTGATTGATCAAGGAAATATTCTGAGTGAAGCAGGCAGTGCTGACAGCTTCAGCCCAGAAATATGTTGGCAATCTTGATTCACTTAACATTGTTCTAGCTGCTTCAATGAGAGTTCTGTTTTTCCTTTCAACAACCCCATTTTGTTGAGGTGTTCTAGCAGCAGAAAACTCATGGACAATTCCATTCTTTTCACAGAAAATATTCATTGTGGAATTTTTGAATTCAGTGCCATTGTCACTCCTGATTCTTTGTACTTTTACTTCAGAACCATTGTTTACTTGTCTGAGATGATTGATGATGATTTCACTTGCACAATCTTTGGAGTGCAGGAAGAAAGTCCATGTAAACTTAGAGAAATCATCCACAATCACCAGACAGTATTTCTTCTTTGAGATGGACATGACATTTACTGGACCAAATAAGTCCATATGCAGCAATTGAAGGGGCTTAACAATAGATGACTCTGTCTTGCTCTTGAAGGATGATTTCTTTTGCTTTCCTAATTGGCAGGCATCACACAGTCCATCTTTGATGAACTCCAATTGAGGGATTCCTCTAGCAAGATCCTTTCTTACCAAATCATTCATTACTTTAAAATTCAAATGAGACAGCTTTTTATGCCATAGCCAACTCTCATCCTTGCTTGCTTTGCTGAAGAGACAAGTAATGGATTCTGAGCATACTGAGTTGAAGTCAGCTATGTAAACATTTCCTTTTCTAAAGCCTGTCAGAACCACATTGTTGTTTTTCTTGGTAGAAACAACACAGGCTTCTTTAGTGAACTTTACTTCATAGTCTTTGTCACAAATCTGACTGACACTCAGCAAATTGTGCTTCAAACCTTCAACTAAAGCCACTTCTTCAATGATGACATTGTCCTTTGTAATCAAGCCATATCCCTTAGTATAACCTTTGCTGTCATCTCCAAAGGTAATCCTAGGGCCAGCTTCCTCCTTGAACTCTGTGAGCAGGGTTGAATCTCCTGTCATATGCCTAGAACATCCACTGTCTAGGTACCATAGATTCCTCTTATTTCCCTGCACACAATCCAAAATACAAATCAAGTTGATTTTGGTACCCAAGTTTCCTTGGGTCCTTTCTTGTTAGCCTTTGGTTTTACACTCTTGGCAATCTTCACTTTGGGTGTAGATGCTTGAGTGATAGGTTTAGATAGATGCTCATTTGCATAAATATTTGATGCATGCATTTGTGAAAAATTGGCATACATATTATCCATGCTGGGGATGCTCCATGACATTTGTGGCATATTCATAGATTGAAAATAAGGATTAGGCACATATGGCATGTTCACATATGGATTTGAAAAACTAGCATTCTGATACAAACCAGGCATAACAGGCATTGCAGGCATACTTGGCATAGATTGAGGTACATGAACAGGAGTCCTTTTAACAGACTTGCAATTAGAAGATAGATGATTGACACTATTGCAATTACCACAAGTTTTCCTAGGAGCAAACTTGTCAGGAGAATAATTGTTTTTCTTGTTAATGCCTATCTTACCATTTCTGTTCTTTTTCTTTTTACCCTCAGTCTCTACCTTTTCATTAACTGACTTACCAACAGCCTTTTTGTTGGGTAAATCACCTGCCTTAGCCTTCTCACTTGATTTGGCTTGGCTGCTTTCACCAGAAACAAAGTTCTTGGCTACTGGACCATACTGATTGTTCAGTCTCTTGAGTTCCTTCTTACTAACAAACTTTTTGTTAGTCGACGGATACCTCTCATCCGTTGATGGTTCATCTGTCAACGGATGATCACTATCCGTTGATTCACAAATAGTCTCTAGATCCTCAAGGCAAGGTTCTAGCTCCTTTTTCTTCTGAGTCCAGGTATCCCTTACAAATGATTCTATTCCCTGGACTTCTATTATGTTTTGAGAAATATTCCTACAACTTTGAAATTTAGCAATTATTCCTTGTTCTTTTTCAAGCTGGTTTCTTAAGATCAATTCTCTTTTTAACAAAGCTTCAAGTTCATTTTTAGCATCATTGCAATCAACTCTCATTTTCTCAAATTCTAGAAATTGAACTTCCAGAACTGCATTTCTATCACTTAAGAACTGATTAGTTTCTTTAATCCTATTGTTCTCTTTAGTAAGTGATTTAAGAGTAACACTCAAGTGATATAGTTCAGTAGACATATCATCTATAACACTATTGCATTCCTCTTTGGTGAGCTCAGAGAGATTAGTAGAAAATACCTGATTGCTAGCTGAACTTGCTTCCTGCTCAGAATCAGCCATTAATGCAAGGTTGACAAACTCAGCATCATCATCAGAATGATTTCCATCAGCAGCCCAGTCATACTCTTGGGTCATGAATGCCTTTCCTTTCTGTCTGAGAAGATCAAAGTATTTCTTCTTGTAGTCAATAGTTTCAGTTGACTTTCCCTTGTTCTCAGATCTAGGCTTCCTGCATTCACTTATCATGTGACCAGCAATACCACAATTATAGCATTTAATTTTGGATTTATCCACATAATTGCTTGTAGAAAAATCCTTGTTAAATGGCTTGGCCACCCCAGAGTTTCTTCTGAATTTTAGCTTAGAGAATCTCCTAGATAGAAAGGCTAAATGCTCATCTATCTCATCCAATTCATCCTGCTGTAGGACACTCATTTCTTCAGACACATTTTCCTTGCTTTTGCTTGATTCTGTTCTACCTTCACAAACCTCCCTGTTTGGTGTAGATTTAGCAGCTTCAGTCCTCTTTTCCTCCTTCTGCTCCAAGTTGGCAACAAGTGCAACTGACCCACTTTTCTTTTGGACCTTCTCAATTTCTTCATCCTGCTCCATTTCTAGTTCATATGTCTTTAAAGTTCCATAGAGTCTTTCAAGAGTAAATGACTTGTACTCTTGAGTGTTTCTTAGAGAAACAGTCATAGGCTTCCACTCTTTGGGCAGTGATCTCAGAAATTTGAGATTAGAATCTTTCACTTGGTAGATTCTTCCATACAGTTTCAAGCCATTCAGTAGCTTTTGAAATCTACTAAATGTATCATTCAATGTCTCTCCATTCTTGAAATGGAAGTGCTCATACTGTTGGATCAGTAGTTGCATCTTGTTTTCCCTTACCTGTTCTGTACCTTCACAAAGGGTTTGAACAATGTCCCATACTTCCTTGGCGGTAGTACAGTTGATAACATTGTCAACCATGTCTGTTTCTAAGCCATTAAACAGAATATTCATGGTCTTTTTGTCCTTGTGGACTTCTGCAATATCCTCAGCGCTCCATTCAGAAACAGGTTTTGGGATGTACGTGTCTGGTGCATCTGCAGCAAGACCAACTCTTGAAGCAGCCTTCATTGGAACATGAGGACCCTTCTCAATGCAATCTACAAAACCTACATCAATAGACATGAGATGTAGACGCATTTTTACTTTCCAGTGAAAGTAATTTTCCCTATCAAGAACCGGTATCTTCACTCCATAATCCTTCTTAGACATGTTGAAAGTGTGTTGATCTTTAAACTTCAAATATATTAGAAGCTTGCTCTGATACCAATTGTTATTCCCAGATTACACACTTGTATAATTGTAGAAGGGGGGGGGGGGTTGAATACAATTCTTGATAATTATAAATTTCTGATAAAAACCACAGAAATCTATAAGGAAATAATTGCTGAATAAGAAATGGTTCACAAACACATAAAAAATCAGGTGGTTAAATGTACCACCTGAGACTTTTATTCGAAGAAAACCCTGTGATACAAATGTACACAGCTTCTGTGTTTACAACTCTTTGCTTCTAAAGATATTCAAGAAACCCTAAGCAAATGAGTATGTTTTCTTACTATCTAAAGAGTTGCTACACTTGGTTATATATTCCAAGTTTACAAGTGCTACATGAATAAGATAATATTAATCTAATTCAAGTTGACTTGCTACTCCACTCCAAATCCACATGTAGCCGAAAGGTTGTCCTTGTGAACAGATATGTCCCCTGCACCTTTCTTGTATGTACTGTGTAAATGGAATGCTTCTTTCTTCTGTGTTTCCAAAGTATGGCTGCCATATTGCTTTTTATACCTACTATCAACCCATGTGATCTGTCAGTCAAACCTGTCCTTATCAACTGCTAATTCCTAGCATAGGATAAAGTGACAATGATTATCCGTTGATGTTGTGTCTACTTATCCGTTGATGGTAGTTTGAGCTGTATCCGTTGATCGAGTAGATTTGAGTTGTATCCGTTGATAGAGCCCTGTTCTCATCCGTTGATACATTTTCACTTAGACAGAATTACATAGCATAGCTTATTTACAATTGGCTACCCTATTCTGCCTATCCATTGATGGTCAACATGACTCTGAATAAAGACACTATCAACTGATAAATAGAGATATTGCAGTATGCTACAAAACCTCATCCGTTGATGAGCTACCTGTCAACGGATAGAGTTATAAGGTCTTATCAGTTGACAGTTACAAAACTTGACTTATACAATTTTGCTTGAATGTTAAGTTATCATCAACTACAACATATTCCTAACAAGGGTAAAGTTGGAGATGTAGATTACATTTGAATATGCACCACCACTTACACCACCAAAATCTAAGCAACATGAATGAAAATTCAACTTGAATCACCAAAAAATTTAAGATCTGAAATTTTTGAACAAATTACCAAAAAATTTAAGATCTGAAATTTTGATAATATTCGAAAGTGTTGGTGATGACATTATATATTTTTTTAATCTTGGTGATGGCATTAATGGTGGTATAGTGGGTGAAAACGATACCAATGGGAATTTTTAAATTCATTTCTAGTGTGAAAGGATGAAAATAGGATGAATAAGTTATCGAATTGTGTTGTTGGTAATGTGGTTGAAACTCGGTAACAAAAGTGTTCGTAAATAATTGCTAGAGTGATGATCGATTTGGTGACATGAACAAATGACTGAGTGAGGATGTTATACATATGCACACACTATACATTTGAGCATGAGATTAGTTCTCATTTTTCATTATAATATAAGTTATCATTCGAGCACTTATCTATAAATGTCTACACGTGCATCTACTAATTCAAGGATAGATTTTTCAAAGAAGTTATTGTTCAGTCTTTCTAAGTTACATTTTCAAAATTATTTATAAAAAATCATATGAATTTCAAAGTGTAAGTAAATTTTTACAATCATATGAAATTCTTAAGTAAATTGTTATGATCATATATGAAATCAATCTTCATATATAATATTTAAAAAATGTAACATATTTTTAATATTTGAAAAATTTTGTATTTTTATAATAATTTTTAAAATATTTTGTTAAATATATCAAACTTTTTATGTATTATATTTCAAAAATTACGAATCATCTGTTTGCAATTAAATTGACTTGTATCTATCTGCTAAATTTTGATAACAGATGCACTCGATGAACCTTTGGGTCAAATTGATTTTGATCCAAATGGACTTTTGGATTGGAAAATGCTGCATAATTATCATCCAAATGTGTTTGACTGGGATGCTATCGGAAAGTTACTGGATCAGGTTGACATTCAAGCCCAATCAAAGGGTATGTATATATGCTTCTTTTTCTATTAACAAATTTAATGCTACGTACTTGCTTTTGCTTTGAAAGATTAACTAGCTTTGTAGCCCATGCAAGGCACGTGCATGCTCTACATTACAAATATTTATGAATTATTCATGATCACGCAGGATTGGATTGCTGATATCTTCGATTGTTCATATCTTCGTAGCAATTGTTGTGAGGAAATAGAATTTATTCAATACCCGATCGTGACATGCAAATTATAATTCTGGTTAAATCAAATCTGTTTGTATTTTACGCTATGTTTTGTTTTGTTAAAACAAACTTGAAAGATATGTAATAAATTGGTTAATATTAAGATAACCGTACTTCGAAATATAAATATATATAGTTAACATGGATGGATACAGAGATACACACAAGTATTAATTACATAATAATAAATACATATTAGTTCATATCAGTTATTATTATGTAATAAATATGTTAGTATTGCAATACCTAAATAACCCCCGGAAATATAACATAGATATAATTAGTAGGGGTAAATATAACTTTTTATATGAATAAATTTACTCATGGAACCCCACCCCCCATATATATATATATATATATATATGTATGTATGTATGTATATATATTTGTGTGTGTGTGTGTTTGTTATATTGTTTTGTGCGTTTACGTATTAAAGATGTGATTGATGAGTTTTACGATAGTTAATGTTAATACAAGTTTGTATTATACTTATATACGCATGAAGGTTCTTTTTTTGTATTGTAATATTTTTTATAATATTTAATTCGTAAATAATTACAATAGATCTAAAATGATTAATAAGATATGGCATATGTTAGTGAATATTATAGTACATTATTACATAGCCACAAAAATTTATATATGCATGTATTTATGTTTGTACACGTGTATGTTTGTATAAATATGCATATTAATTATACAATAATTAATAGATTACAAATAATGAAATATTAATGGATTATACAACATAAATATATGTATGCTCTATAGTATGTATGTATGTATATAATATTATTATATATCCACAGAAATTTATATATGTATGCATTTATGTTTGTACATGTGTATGTATGTATAAATATGCATATTAATTATACAACAATTAATAGATTACAAATAATGAAATATTAATAGATTATACAACATAAATGTATGTATATATTGTATGTATGTATGTATGTATGCATGTATGTATGTATGTAAGTATGTATGCATGTATAATTTATAATTATGTATGTATATATGTACGTATGCATGTATAATTAATAATTATACATTAATGTATAATTATCTACAAATATACATTATAATTAATAATTATACATTATCTGAGGTAAGCCAACTGAAATTTATCTACAAATTAATATATATATAAACAAAAATATATAGTATGTATATCTGTATATAATATTATAGTATATTATTAAATATCCACAAAAATTTATATATATATATATATAGAGGTTTTTGCTTAAATACAAACCAATCCTTAAATACAAACTACAAACTAACACTAAATTAATTATATTTCATCTATTGTAAGGTTCCCGCCAAGGGTACCTTCACAAAAAATGCTTAAAATAATTGGCTCTATCCAACAAAAAAAAAATCACTGCCGTGGAAATGCGAAGCATTTAAGACAGTAAACGGATGAGTTAGGTAGTCATGAGGGCCGAAGGCTCTCGACACACCCGTCAATCGTCTATTGCCTTTACCATTGATTGCCATTCCTTACAACTTTAGAATGATAAAGGCGCGAAGCGCCGTACAAGAAGGTGCGAAGCACCGTTAACCAGTGAAATCCACTACCACGTCATTACGTGAACAGTGAATTTTTTTTTTTGTTGGATAGAGCCAAGTATTTTAAGCATTTTTTGTATTGGGGTACCCCTAGTTCGATCATTAGATTAGCATGAAATGTTGGATTAGTGTTTAGTTTGTAGTTAATTTTAGTTTGTAGTGGAGTTGGACTCTATATATATATATATTACAAATAATGAAATATTAATAGATTATACGACATAAATGTATGTATGTATGTACGTATATATGTATATATGTATGTATGTTATATAATATGTATGTATGTATATAATATTATAGTATATTATTATAGATCCACAGAAATTTATATATGTATGTATTTATGTTTGTACATGTGTATGTATGTATAAATATGCATATTAATTATACAACAATTAATAGATTACAAATAATGAAATATTAATAGATTATGTAACATAAATGTATGTATATATGTATGTATGTATGTATGTATGTATGTATGTCTGTATGTGTGTATGTATGTATGTATGTATGTAAAATTATTGAGATTATACATTATACAAATATTTATGTGCGTAGCTAATGATTTTTAAAATTAACTCAAATGCTCAAATAGCTTAATTAGTTATGGTGTTGCATTTAGTTACCCAAGGTTATGGGTTCAAACCCTTTGAAAAAAATTATTTTTACAAATATTTAGAGTTAGGTTTTGGGTTTGTCTAGTGTGTGCCCAAGGGCACGTGCTAAGAATCCGTGATACCTTAGTTGTCAAATTTTGATTGGCGGGCATTTCATTAATAATGATGGACCCCCCTGTATTCACATAAATATCCACCCATCAACAGAAAATTCAATCAATAGAAAATTCGTAACTATTTTAGGGAGCGGAAGTTCTTCTGGGCGGTAAGAGACATGGCCTTGGATTCACATTCTATGAGCCGACAGCAGTAAGTAATGTCAATAACGAGATGCGCATCTCAAGGTACAAATTAAAAGAAGAAAATAGATTTATTGATTTTTGTCATTGCTTGAGGGGCAAACGGTCAAAAGCAAACGGTTGCTAAATACTATTACACAACATACGGGTTCCCAGAACGATCCAACGGCTGGGGTTTAAAAAAGAAATTGCACCGTACCGCAGAAACTTTCTGCAGTACGGGGCACGTACCGCAGAAACCTCCCCCCTGTTTTCACACCAAAAACAGTACTGTATACTTACCGCAGAAAGTTTCTGCGGTACCTGTTACACAGCATATGCTCAGCAAACGTCTGCACAGGAACGCACCCCTTGCTTGAGTATGTCGTAATAATTTTTTTAAGGGAAATGCTAACCATAGCCCTTAGGGCTATGGTTAAGCATTAAATATTTTCATATTTTCAATATTTACTTTTAGTTCTTTAATTGATTTTTGGTTTTTGAATGCTCCTTCACATCATTAATTTCATTTTCCAAGTAATAATAGTGGACCCCCTGCATTCACATTAATTTCCATCCTAGAAAACATCCCAAATTGTTAAATAATTCTATTGAGATTCCTGCAAAATTGATGTAGTAAGTGCAAAATTCACATATTAAATGCTTTTATCCACTTATTTAATTCTTAACCATAGCCCTAAGGGCTATGTTTAGCATTACCCTTTTTTTAATAAGCTTTAAAGGGTCGAGAAGTAAGTCTTAACTTCTGAAAGAACATTACCCGATATCCTCCAATTTTTTATTCTTGTACAAGTCAATTCTTTTGAAAAATCTTAGAGCAACTCCAACTGAGTCTATCCGTTAGCCAAAAAATTTAGTTGTCACTTTATTATAAATTTATAGCTAACATGTATCAATTTTTCTTCCTCCAACGTAGACTCCTGTTAGCTAAATTTTTACAAAACGTCAATTACAATCGCCAGATTTGGAAGATCATAAAGCATCTGTAAGCATAATAAATTGATTTTCTTAATCAATCCTACCAATCCATTACATAATATATACTGTTTTTGAATTATAGCTAACAATTATAGCTAACACCATTGGAGCACAAACCCTTACAGGTTTAGCAAATTTTAGCTAATAATTATTATATATTATTTTAGCTAACCATTATAGCTACTACCCTTGGAGATGCTCTTACTTCCATATAGAAATTCTAGTTTTGGTCGGAGGTAATAATAAAAGTTTACATAAGTATCATTAATGTTGGTACCCACATCTAAAGCAAAGTTTTCTTCTCAAAAGCTGTACCAGGTTCTTTTCTAGGCATCACCTATAGATGACAAGTGTAATTCTTGGTTGTCAAAGTTTATTAAAAAATAGTATAATGTTGGACTGCCAGCATATGTTTTTCTTTCTACATAGTGATTACTTTGCTGCTTGGAACGTCAATAAATCAATTTGATGTGCTGCAACTTGGGTTTATATATGGTATGTTGTTGGAGATATAACGTGACAGCTGGATTGCCACATCATCATGACAGGCTGGATATTCATATTAGTTCTTTCTATTCTTGTAAATATTCTGTAACAAACTTTCCCGCCAACTGTATTTCTTGGCTTTACTATTTAAGTTAAAACTCTCTGTACATTTTGTAACTAATCAATAGAATACAAACACACATTTCACATCTCTCTCTCTCTCTCTCTCTCTCTCTCTCTGTTAAACTACATTGTATCACTTGGCATTATACATCAAACTTCTTGTGCATACACACCCCAATAGAATGGGGTAGTTGAACGAAAACATAAACACATTCTAGAAACTTCCAGGGCATTATTATTTCAATCTAATCTTCATATTAAGTACTGGGGTGATTCTGTCCTAACTGCAACCTATCTCATCAACAGATTTCCATCCAAACTACTTCATAATAAATCTCCTTATGAACTTTTGTTTGGATCTAAACCTTCTTATGACCATTTGAAACCTTTTGGTTGTCTTTGCTATGTTAGCACTCCTAAGCCTTTTAGAGATAAATTCTCTTCTAGAGCTGATGTATGTGTTTTCTTAGGATACCCTTATGGTAAAAAGGCCTATAAAGTTCTTAATATCACCACTCTTCAAATCTCTATTTCTAGAGATATTGTTTTCCATGAAACAATTTTTCCCTTTGTTAAGTCATCCACTTCTCAATTTTTACCAATGCCAGTTCCAGATTCTCAAATACCAATTCCTTCTGTCATACTTACTCCAAATTCTAATTATAACACTGCAACTCAAGACATTTTTACTGATGATCATGACACTGCAAGTCATGAATTCACAGATTCTGACACTAGCACAACTCATGGTACTTCTCAAAATAATTCCTCTCCACCACCATCACAAATTATACCAACTAGACATTCCACTAGAAATTCAAAATTACCACAATATTTACATGATTATGTTCACCCTTATCAAACTCATGTGCAATTCTGTCATTTGTTCTCAGTCAATCACTTCTCTGTGTACTTCTACTACTCATTCTCCTATTCAATCAGTTTGTTGTACTGTTAGTTCTGTTTTGTCTTTACCACCAGCTGAACCATCTAGCTATGAAATAGCATCTAAGTATCTAGAGTGGCAACAAGCAATTGCTAATGAATTTGCAGCTCTCGAAGCTAATAACACATGGGTTTTGGTTCACCTTCCACCTAGTAAGAAAGCTATTAGTTGCAAATGGGTATTTAGGGTTAAACACCATGCTGATGGTAGCATTGAGAGGTATAAAGCACGACTTGTAGTAAAGGGGTTCACATAAAAAGAAGGTATTGATTATACAGAAACTTTTTCTCCAGTAGTGAAAATGACCACTATTCGAAGTTTAGTAGCAGTTGCTGTAAAAAAGGGTTGGAAAATGTATCAGTTGGATGTTAATAATGCGTTTTTCCATGGTGATCTTCATGAAGAAGTCTATATGCAATTACCTCCTGGACTTCAAGTTTCTGATCCCACCTTAGTCTGCAAGCTTATAAAGTCTCTTTATGGCCTGAAGCAGGCTTCACGAAATTGGTTCGAAAAACTCATTACTGCTCTTTTCTCTATGGGATATCAAGCTTCTAAAAATGATTGTTCCCTTTTTTTATTCTCTTCCAAATGGTATGCAGTTTATGTAATACTACTATATTTGATTTTGTTGTACTCCATCTTCACCTTCTATTCTAGTATTTTTTTTTTATAAAAAGAACCTTGCAAATTTTAAGTTTAATCTTTTATTGCAATGTTGGTTTCAGCTTCCGTTGATTTTGTTTTATTTTTTGTAATATGTTTCAGCTCAAGTCTTAAATATTAATCCACCAAATTGGGAGCTTCATCAAGAGAATCCCGGAAACTCAACTTCTACCTCCGGGTATGCATACCAATAAATACTCATGTTTTATTTTTAAAAGTGTGTCTTTTTAAATACTTCTTACATTAAGTCAAACAAGTCCATAATAACTGTTAAAGCTGATTTTGTCCATTTCCATGTCAAAATAATATAGTCCCCGAACCAGCAGTGCAAAATCAGATAATTTCTCATCATCCTCTTCAAGTACCTCCTCCAAACGGTATGCTACGGATGTTCTTAAGTTTAAAAAGTTGTGTAGTTTAATTGTTTACTTTTCCTAACTTTACCATCCAATCTTACAGTTCCAGTTGCACATCAACCAACTAACTTTCAGCTCCAAACGCCTCAACCAATTTTCAATCATGGGGCTTTAAATCTTATTCAACAACAACTTAATGGTATTCAAAGGACATTAAATCTACTTCAACAGCAACTTAATGGTATTCTTTTGCACAATAACTCATTCTTTTACTGGTATTTCAAAGTTCAATTCCTTGTCTATATTATCTTTTGTTTTTTACTCGTATCTTGGCATTTTAACTACACTTGACTTCCAGCACCAGGGGCCTCAACCAATTGTCAATCAGGCCCAACTCAACATAAATGATAACCATTTTATTATTTTTACATGACTCCTACCGAGTAAATTATGATCTAATGTCCGATGTTTAACTTATAGCTACAAACAACCCACTAGTTCCAAATTCACATCAGCTGAATTTAGGACATGATCCCCCTTTCGAAGACATGCAACAGGCACAAGTAATTGTATTATCTAATGATGAGCTATTTGATGATGAGCTGGACGTGGTACACGTTCCCTTACCCGGTATATAATTTTTTTTATTTAAGTTATTTTTTTGTTACAAATAAAATTTGGTTCATTTTCATTAATTATTTTTATTATAAGAACAAGTTATAAAAAATTAAATGGTCATTGGACCTCAACCCTAAGATTTAGTAAAAATTAGAATTTCTCATATTTAGTGTTTGTTTGAAAATTTTAAAGGTGAAGATATTCAACAAGCTATTACTCAGTGTGTAGTATTAACGCTCATCTCAACAATTGCATGAAGAACGTGCTGCATATCTTTTTCAATTTTTTGAATATTTGACTTCCACTAATCAGTTCAAAGCAACAATATATCGGAGTATTGAGTTTGAATTGGTGTCAAGCGCTTAATACAATTGTTAGTCCTCAATCAGTATAGAGCAACATTTGAAATAAGAAGAATGATTTTTGACTTTGCTGGGCTGTTTGGAACAAATTTTACACATAAATGATGAGCCTCTTTCAAGGTCTAATTTTATTATGTTGTTGACGTTACCAAGTCAAACGTTGGTATACATTGCATATAATTGTATTGCATATAACTACAATTACCAAGGTTCCATTTTACACAGTTCGTTGGTATTGGCCCATTTCAATCGGAATCAACCAAACAAATTAATCTAATGATACTTAAATAACATTATATGATGATGTTATTGAATGTGATTATGCAACTCACATATATATAGATTACCAACTAGAACATACAACGGTAAATTCGTAATATATTCATGTGAATAAATAAATAAATAAATATTTAGTATTAAACTTCGGGGGATGTAATATTTGAAACAGTATTGCGACTACAATGTCGATAAGGATGATATCATTTTGTAACACTATTATGCGAGTTTGCATAATTTTTGCAAGAAAAAACAGAAATTTAATATTAAAAATGTTTAAATACAATTTAACTAAATAGTGGTTAAGAATTGATATTTTGTTTTGATAAATTTTCATAATAGTTTACAATTTTTTTTTGATTGATATGTGAATATTTAGTTAAAGAGGGGCTGAGACGTTTTTATTTTTTTAACTAATTACATGATTGGTATGCACTTATTTTATTGAGACGTGGATACATAGATACATTTGTGTTTTTGTTTGTTATGTTCAAAGACAAATAATGAATTTGATACTGTTTGATTTTGACTAGAGTTAAGAAAAATAATAATTTTTTTATTAGTGCTAATTTAATCTAATGATCATTGATTTTACAATTTATATTGATTGTGTATCTTGTAACTTTTATAACATCCATCATGTTTTACCATTTTTTCTGATATAAATATTTTTAGAATGAATGCCAACATTTATATTTAATTTATTGTATGTATCTAATATATAATTATTTTAATTTATTTTCTAATTTTTGTGATATACGAACAATAAGGTCCAACATTAACTTACTATATTGATATTGATGAAGAGCCAATTGAACTTTCGCTCTCATGATTATTAGACGACTGAGATGATATGTATAAATGTATTTGGAATCATAATACACATTATATATTTTCTATCATGTAATAACTTGAACATACTGTCCAGGTATATGGCTCATTGGGGTAGAGATTTTTTTAATAAGTTCAGGGAGAAAGTAATTCGACAAAAAAAGGTTATCGATGAACTGAAAGACAGGGAAGATGATGATGGCATCCAGATGTATTTCGATGAAAAAGAAAAGTTGAATGAGTTGCTAGTTCATGAGGAAGTATACTGGAAACAAAGGGCGAAAAAATTCTGGCTTAAAGATGGTGATACAAATTCTCGTTTCTTCCACGCAGCAGCGTCAAGTAGGAAAAAACTGAATCACATTTCTAAACTCAGAGCGGAGGATGGATCACTGGTTTCAAATCATGATGGTATGTGTACTGTTTTGTTTAATTATTTCAGTCAGGTTTTTAAGGAGACTAATAACTGGAGCGATAACCCAATCAGAACAGACACTGCTACTATATCTAATTGTCAAAATGAGATGCTTACGGCTGAGCTAACATTTTCTGAGTTTACCAAAGCTGTTAAAGACATGCACCCAGATAAAGCAAGTGGTCCGGATGGTCTTAATCCGGCTTTCTTTCAACACTTTTGGAAGCTTCTTGGGAAGGAAGTATTTAATTGTTGTAGTCAATGGCTAAAGGAGGGTCAGTTTTCGGATGGTGTGAATGATACAACTATTGTTCTCATTCCTAAAAAAGAGATAGTAGATGATCCTAAAGAACTCAGACCTATAGCATTATGCAATGTGCTATATAAGATTATTACTAAAGTCCTAGCTAATAGGCTGCAGAAAATTCTCCCTCAAATCATTTCAGAAGAGCAATCAGCCTTTGTCCCTGGTAGAAATATCACAGACAATGTGTTAGTAGCTTTCGAAATTCTGCATTACATGAAAAGGAAGCAAAGTGGTCAAGATGGAGGAGTGGCTCTAAAGCTTGATATTAGTAAAGCGTACGATCGTGTAAGTTGGGATTACCTTCGTTATAGAATGAGGACTATGGGTTTTTCAGAAAATTGGATAAAGTGGGTGATGTTATGTGTTACAACGGTGTCCTATTCTATTTCCTTCCAAGGTGCAATGATAGGGCCTATAAACCCTACTCGTGGTCTTCGACAGGGGGACCCCTTGTCGCCATATTTGTTTCTTTTGTGTGTTGAAGGTTTATCTAACGATCTAAGCTCAGCTGCTAGGGAGGGAAGTATTAAAGGCTACAGAATATGCAACACAGCCCCAGCAGTTACACATTTGCTTTTCGCCGATGATAGTTTCCTGTTCTTTAATGCCTCAATTAATGAAGTAGAGGAAGTGAAAAGAATCCTGAATGTCTATGAGGCCTATTCTGGTCAAGCTGTTAACTATCAGAAATCTGCAATTTTCTTTAGCTCAAATGTCAGGATGGATAAGCAGGGAGAAATTAAGGAAAAGCTAGGTGTTATGAAGGATATTGGTGATAGTAAATATCTGGGCCTTCCTTCTCTAATTGGTCGCTCAAAGAAGAAAGTGTTTAGATATCTTAAGGAACAGGTGATCAAGAAAATTGAGGGATGGAGCACAAGACTGCTATCTCGAGCTGGTAAATTGGTTATGCTGAAGAATGTCTTACAAGCTATCCCAGCCTATGCTATGTCCTGTTTCATGTTGCCTAAATCTACATGTGAGGAAATACAAAGAGTGATGAATGCCTTCTGGTGGAAGAATAATACATCGAGTAATAAAGGTATTAAATGGTTGAGTTGGCAGAAAATGTGTATGACAAAGAATATGGGAGGACTGGGTTTCAGGGATATCAAAGGATTTAATGTAGCGCTCTTAAGTAAGCAATGCTGGAAATTAGTTAATGAGCCTGAATCATTGTTGGCCAGAGTGTTAAAAGCAAGGTATTATCCAAGCAGCCATTTCTTGCAAGCAGGAAGAAAGGGGGGAGATAGCTACACTTGGTCTGGTATTTGGGAGGCTAAGGAGGAAATGAAGAAAGGTCTAAGATGGGTAGTGGGGGATGGTAAATCTATCAAGGTTCTTGAGGATAGGTGGATAAGAGCGAAGGATGACTTCTGTGTAGATAGAAATCAAGTGTCTGGTGATGTGTCGAATTTAGTGGTGAGTGACTTTTTTCTGGAAAACACGAAAACTTGGGATGTAAACAAGTTGAATAGCCATTTTTGTAGTGAAGATGTAGCAGCAATTGTGAAGACTCGAATTCCCCAAAGGTATACATTAGACAGGGTGGCCTGGACTCATTCTAAGAATGGGAAGTATACGGTGAAATCAGGGTATTTTCAGTGGTGTCAACATCATCTAGTAGAGAATGAAGTTCAACAATCACGAGGATGGAGTGTGTTATGGAAGCTCGAGGTCCCTCATAAAACCAAGGTGTTCTTGTGGAGATTTTGTCGTAATACGATACCAGTCAGAATCCGTCTAAGAGGGAGAGGCATTCAAACTTCAGTTATGTGTTCTATGTGTACGGGTGAGATTGAGCATATGAGACATTTATTTTTTGAATGTCCGTTTGCTAGAAGCTGTTGGCATTACATGGGAATTAATGTTGATGAATGGAATATTGAAGACAGTACTGAATGGCTTCTGCAAAAATTAGCTAGTGGTTCGAAGCATGAGCTGGTAACTATCTCAACAGTGCTATCGGGGATCTGGTTCATAAGGAATAAACACATATTTGAACACAGGGTCATGTCTCCAGAAGCGGTTATGGAGGGCAGTAAAAAGCAAATCAATGACTGGCAAGAAGCTAACAGGAATCTACGGCAAAATATGACTGAGCAAGGTGCCAGACATGAGTATGACAGCAAATGGTTGCCTCCTGAGTTGAACTGCATGAAAATAAATGTTGATGCTGCTGTGATTGAAGGCCAGAACTGGTTTGCATTGGGGATGGTGGGAAGAAATCATCTGGGGCAGTACATGGCAGGAAAAACTATGAAACTTGCAGGGGAGATATCAGTTGTCGAAGCAGAAACGATAGGCATTCTTGAAGCTTTATTGTGGGCTAGAGACTATACAACTGGTACAGTGATTGTCGAAAGTGATTCTCTGATCAGTGTCAAAGAAGTGCAGCAACCAACGGAGAACTTATTAGAAGTTGGACACATTGTGCAGCAGTGTAGGGATCTTCTCCAAGGCCACGCTAGATTATCTCTAAGGTTTATTAGAAACAAATCAAACAGGGTAGCTCATTGTATGGCTAGAATTCCCTGTGAGGTTAACAGTTTCTGTGTTTTCCCGTCTCCTCCGAGTCATTTGTTGGAGACAATATCGGCTGAAAGTTTGTTAAATTAATGAAATATCCTTTTGTTTCAAAAAAAAAGATTACGTACATAAATTTGCTATAGAACTTTCTATGAGAAATTATAATTGTGTCATAAGTATTTTCATAATGACAATGATGTAAATATGGTACTTTAATATGAAATCAATATACTTTTACACATGAATTGAATTAATATATTTTGGTCTAATCTAAATCTATTTTCGATGGCATGATGATGAAGTTGTATATTGAGGCTATTATAAATCGTTTAAAACGGTTTAGATGAAATTTAACATCCTATTTCGTTAAATGATATTATATTATTGTTCTAAATTATGAAACGCATGATTTTGTTCAAATAAAATAAATTTCATCACGTCTCGATTGAATTCTTATATATACTCCTATTACACTAACTCTTATGACCTAGGTCGAATTTCAAATTTCTTTAAAGGATCATTTTTGTTTGAGTAACTTAGTTATTAGATTTAGTTTTCGTTTATTTGAAATCCATTTCTAAGATTTGATTTTTTATATAATCATTTTTTATGAGTTTTGGTTAATACCCAAAAAAAAGTTAAATATGAAGTGAGTACGGTTATGGGACCAAACATAAAATCTCAAAAAAAGTTTTCAAAATAATGTGGCACAAAATGAACAGTTTTAATTTATGAGATTCATGTGAATGCACGTGGATTCATATTATTAATTATACTATTAACAAACAGTAAGAACACACATGACACTTTAATTTGTTTTTGAAAATTTTATTTGATTTTCTAACATTTTCGTATGAAATTTATTATTTTTATTTTATTTAATGTCAATGGACGGTTCAGTTACGCCACATGGTACCATAATCTTTAAGGACCTAAAACTCTAGAATTTGTTTATTTTAATTATATTAAATTACATGCAATAATTACTAGAAATTATTTATCACATCCATTTTATTTTGAACAATAATAAAAAATAGTACTTTTTTATTATTTTTTCAATTTTACTATCTTTCGAAAATATTTGAAAATTTGTGGTTTGCAACCAAAAACAACTAAATGCAATTAACTTGTTTTTACATTTTTTGAATAATAATTAAAATTATTTTTGGTTGCAGTTGAGGTTATTTTTTGTTACATTTGATTTAATTGATACAACTTATTAAGCAACATATTATATATGCAACAAGAGTTGATTTCAGTTACTAAAATTTTAAAATTGCATTGATTTTGGTTAATATCAGTTGCAAATATGGTTGTAACGTTGCAAATTTTATATTTGAAAATATTTTTCAAAATATTGGTATTTTGTAAAATATTTAAAAAAAACTGTATTTTCACAAAAACATTTTTGATATAAGATATTTATTAAAAAAACCCTTTTTTTACTATTTTAAATACCTTTTATGTAATAAAAATTATAAATATTAATTCTAATGTATGAACTTCCATTTTTTGTTTAAGAGACCGTTTGGGATTGCTTAAAATAAGTTACATTTGACTTTATGGGGATGTTTTTAACTTAATAATGGAGAAAGTAAAATTTTTTACTTTAAGTTAAATGAATGTGTTTAGGTAATTTTACTTAAAGTTAATTGGGGTTTAATAATTTTAACTTAAGTAAAACTTGAATTAAAAAAAATTTAAAATTCATATTATTTCCATTATAAGAGTCCTGAACGAAAGAAAGCAAAAAAAAAAAGAAAAAGAAGTCATAAATCATTAGCAAAAGTACGTAAAAGGTACTTTTGACTTAATGTAGTTTTTTTTACTTAAAGGCCACTTAAAATCGGAGTTATCAAAACTCCTAAATTTTTACTTTAAGCTCAAGTACTCTAACTCTACTAAAGTTCAAGCAATTTTCTTAAGATTTCATTCTTTCTCAAATATATTAACTCAAAATCAGTTTGTATACAAAATATAGAAATTTAATTTCCGAAAAAATATTTATATAATACTTTATCATTTTCATAAAAATATTTTTATAAAATTATTTAAAAACCTAAAATTAATTCTCGATTTGACTCCTAAATGGAACCACATTAGAGGGGATCATACCTAACTTGCTCACAAGTACTCGGAGACTAATCGACATTTCAGGGATGCATTCAATTGCGATTTTTAATTTCCAACAAATCAAATATTTATTTTATGGTATTTAATTTATAATTTTTTAAAAATACAATTATATTAGTGGTTCGACGTACCAGGCTACCAGCAGTGTAGCTTTTACAGGTCCTCAATCAGCCATTATATTGGCTATAGGAGAATAAATTTTGGTCACTAATTGCTTGTTATTTTTATTCATCGCCTGGTAATCTCTTAGATTTAATAATTTTTGATATACGTAGTGGGTTAAGTGTTCGATTACTCATTCATTGCACTGCTATGTTTGATTGTATTTCCAAATTTGTGTCTAACATGAATTTCAATAAAAAAGAAGTAATTCTCTGGACTTTTTTGGTTCTGAATATATTGAGTGATTGCATGCATGTATTGTTTTAGATCTTTACTGATTACAAGTTTTGTGTCTTAATCAAACAGCTAATTTTTGTTTGAATGTTTTAATTAAGGTACATAATTATTTGATGGCCGGTGATGTCCCAAATATGGATTTTAATTATAGTTACTTAGGTACATAATTATTTGATGGCCGGTGATGTCACAAAAAGAACACGACAGTCGACATGATAGTATTTTTGTTGGTGACGGGGTTTGTAAGGAGGGAAGTGATTCTAAGATCTTGCAACTTGATGATAGAGATCGGATCAGCAACTTGCACCAAGACGTAGTACAATGCATCTTAAAGCGTTTGTCAGTTCATGACGCAGCAGGAACTAGTGTTCTATCAAAAGAATGGAGGTATAAATGGGGGGAATGAAAAACAACCTAGTTCTTGATGACTTATTTTTCTTAAAACTGACATCCAATAAAGACAAAGACGCATACCTATCTGCTTTTTTAGGAGCCATTGAAATGATTATATTGGTTCACAAAGGCCCCCTATATATTGAGCTTTAACCTCTACATTCCTCCAAAACTTGATCACTGTCTTGTCCCTTGGTGGATGGAGCACTTTCTGAATAAGTGGATTAGGGTTTTAGAGATCACAAATTCTGAAAAAACTGCATATGAAATTCCGTTTTTCATATGTGAAGGGTTGGTTGAATTAAAGCTCACTACATGGATATTAAACTCATTACCTAAACCAGGAAGCTTCACCAATCTGATAAATTGGTTGAACTAAATAATGTCTCAATCACCGCTGAACTCTCATTTGGATCATTCAACATCTGAGCTGCTAATTTTCAAATGCCAACAAACTCACACAATTGCTTTTGCGTGAAGGTGATCAAATTGAGTGGCGATGGTTTGAATGCACCAAAACAGCTGAAGTCCTTTGGTCTAGCATTGTCCAAAGCAAATCCCAACACGATCGAGGAATCCCATCAACTTGATAACGCTTCTTAGCAATCAAAAATTTTCTAAATTTTCTTAGTGGTTAATTACACCGTCGAGGTAAAAGTAAAGTTCAACCAATTTAACTATCTGAATATATGTTTAAAATAGCAATTAATACTAAGCATTACTATGCCAGGACTAGGCTAGTGATTCACGATTGAAGTTATTGCTTATTTGTATTGTAGGTTTTACTATGCAATCTTATTTGTATTGCAATCTGAATATATTGAAGTTATTACTATGCCAAAATTACTATGACTAGACTAGCTAGCTGTGGCAATTGAAGGCGTGGTGGGTAAGACAACTGTTCTCCATTATATAAATTTTTTGATTGCATCTTCCCCTTCGCTCAGGGTAATATCACTTGGCTGCAACATCAAAGCTAATGCTCATGAAGAGATCTGGAAAATTAGAAAGGAGTTGCTTCAGTACCCTAAAAAATCCTTGGTAGCAAAGCTTTATTTGTCATTCCTGCCGTTGTAGGCTAGTGGCTGGATATCACTTTTGTTTACAAAAATCGGTAAGAAGAGATTGAGGTTGTAATTGACCTTATAGAGAACATTCATCTTTTCAAAAACAAATCAAATTTATCATTACTCAATCTAATTAGCCGCTACAATGGCCTGCAAGTTAGGCGTGACATCTTCTCCACAGACTGTACAACCTGGAATAGAAATAGACAGGCGAGCTAAGTGATCTGCAGCTTTGTTCCCAGATCGCTTAACAAAATGTATAAAAACATTGCTCACTAGTCACTACCCACCCTGCTGTAACAGAAACCTCTAATCTCTTCTCGTTGTACTTTGATTAAAGACAGGAACAACACTGTATGGTCAGAACAGTGAGCCAAGTAGTTGATGCTAGAGCTCTGTCAATTTATAGATAAAAATAGGTTTACGATAACATTTATAGTTTGCATGTCTTGCATCTGATCTCTGATAAGTGATAAGCAACTGACCATTACTTAAGAATGGGATGCAAAAACTTGAGCCTTTGCAACTCCCCTCCCTTTTTTTCTGAATTTCTCCCCTCAAGTGAGATGTTAGACTTTAGCAGGAAGGATGAGGTTGGCTGTATTGCTATCAGTTTTATAGTTGGCTGGGCAAACAGTAAGACGGTGGACTGTAATGAGATTTGATAATAGTTGTAGGTCGAGGTCGGTTTTGTGGAGTTCCTCGCACAGGTTACTAATGGTTTGATATTGACAATGTCGAATTATGGCTTGTTGAGCGCACCTGATTGCCTGTTGTCAAGCATTCAGCTATTGCCTGTTGAAAGGTTTTTCAATGGTGCTCTGCATCCAGTACGTATACCAAACTCTATTTGGAAAAAATTAATCAAATTTGACTAGTAAGAAATAGTGTTTAAATTAATTATTTGAATTCTCATGCAAGGATCAGTCTATAATCCGTGAAAACCAAACCATGAATCTTGGTTAACAGAAGCGAGAAGTGTTTGTTAGATTACAATATTGGGATTTTATAACATTTTAGGGCACTTCCGGCAACACTTCTCTGATTTTCGATCTCTCTGCACAGGCATTGGCTTCAATGTTGCAGTAAAGTACTGTCACCTAGAGCAAAACCTTTATGAAATGAAGAACATTTTTGTCAAGCAACCCATGCACCTCGAATTACAACTGTGTAGTTTGTGTGGGAACACGTCCTTCTAGCGATGCAATTCCATACTTTGGCCAACTGTTAGATTCAAACTCTTCACTCCAGGTTCCTAGCTACACATGAAACATATTAAACTTCTTAATACTTTCATACATCCAGAATAAATTTACGCATTAAAACTCTGTTAAATTTAGTTCAAATTCTAACCAGTACAATCGATCCAAAGAATCTGCAGGTTAGGCAAACATCTAGTCAAGCTAAGAGAATTTGAAATTTCACACAAATTATGAAATCCAAGGTTCTCTATTTGTGGTGCAAGTTCCCTTCAACTTTGAATGAAAAGGTCCCAAGACCTACACATGCATAAAAAAGCAATACAGTAAATTGTGAGACACACTCGATCCTGGTCCGGACAAAATATAATGCTTACTTATTACTAAATATTTTATAATTAAATGTAAAATCCATTATCTAGATTGGTCGAACTTTGTTGTTACCTCAACAGTGTAACCACTAAGATAAAGTATAGTGATGGTAGTATCCATCACTATACATAAAATAACGGAATTAGTATCCATGTAGTGAGCTTTAATTCAACCAATCCTTCACAAGCAAATAACGGAATTTCATTGGCATTGAAACAAATATGTACATAAAATTATTAAACGATTACATCAGAAGCAGGGTATATGAGTAATCAAACAATAAGCCTACCACATACAAATCAACAAAGTAAAAGAATTCTCGAGACTAACAGCTAGCTGAATTCAAGAATAAAAACAAGCAGCAAAGATCAAAACATTACAGTTGTGTATATATAATAGGCTTACCAAATATGCAGATATACGTACGTTTATGCGATGATATTGTTTTTGAACATCCTGCGAATTATATGTAGTACCATGAAACTGGATAGATAGATGATGTGACAGTCCCTGAATAGGTGTCCCAAATATGAGCTGGGATCCTCTGTCCCCTTCCTCCGTGTCTCCTTTGTGTCCCATGTTGTTTTTAATACAAAAAAAATCTCTTGTGGAGCCCATTTTTATTATTTATTAAAATGGGCCCCGTAGGGACACTCTTTTTGTACTAAAAAGAGCAGGGGACACAAGGGGGACACGGAGGAAGGGGACAGAGGATCCGGACCCAATATCGTAGTGAAATCTACTCCGTATTAAATACTTTCAACTGAATAACAACTTGGCAAAAGTTTGCTGAGGTGGCAACCTGAAGAGCTGTACAAAAATTTTAAATTTTAGTAATACGTCAATAAAATGTCGAACTATAGAATGGATCAGAAATACTCCTCCATACTAAGGGATGGACTATTTTTTATAGCATATCTATTTCGCAAATTTAATTTGGTCACAGTAGCATTAACTTCATGCAAAGTAAAGTATGTAAGATAAAAAAGTAATGTTAGAGATATAAAATTCGTTATCAAATTTTTTCTCAAATATATTGGCAGATCCTCATTTATTGTAATAATAAATGGATTTATTATTACAATAGATCAAAAAAGGAAAATGGTGAGGAAACTAATGAAAATGGTGATTTGTTTTATATGTTTAGATTCTCACAAGCCTTTACAAGTTCTTCAGCAACATATAATCACGATAATATTATCATATCCAGCTTCGTACAATGAAGCTATTTCTACACCGATATTCATCGTGCAGTGCCTCAAAGTTGTAGCTTACGTTAAGCTATTACTTCATAACAACATGAATTGAAGCCCCATTGTTTTTTTTTTTTTTTTTTGCTAAATTGATAATTATATAGAAAAGAAAGGATTACAAGAAAGCTATCCAAGAGCGAATAAGGATCACTCGAAGAAGCAAATCAAAGCATGAAAGGAACTAGGGTATAACCCTTACAAGAGGATTAGCCTAAATAATCCAAGAGTGCAAAGAGGATCTGTTACAATTTGCAAACCATGGAATTGAGGTCAGGCGAGCTCGGAGATCAGCTTTGATTTCGTCAAGAAGTTTGAACGGACTAAGTGCACCTTTGTCATGGGCTCTGGAATTTCTTTCCCTCCACAAGTGATAAGAGAATATCTGTAGAGCAAGTAGAACTACCGTTCTGTGATCTCCAGTTCTCAAGTGGTATAAACTAGTGATAAAAGAAGCCCAGTTCTGATTATAGTTGATGCTCATACGAAGAGGAGCCAGCAAATTCTCTAAAATAAATTGTGAATAGGGACACTGTAAGAAAAGATGTGAATCTGTTTCAGTTCCGCCAGCACAAAGAAAGCACTGAATTGAAGTAGCAATTCCAAAGGAATGCAGTCTCATAAGAGTATAAAGGCGACCATGACAGAGTAACCAGTTGTGATGAGCATAGCGAGTTATTCCGTGCTTAAACCATACAGAATTGAACCAAGTAACTCCATCGCCATTAGTTCGAATAGAATCCCAAATGACCCAAGTAGTAACCTTAGAAGCTCCATCCCAGAGAATAATATCATTTTGAGAGAGATCAAAATTGGGATATAAAAAACTTGCTAACCAACTAGATAGAAGACGAGAATTTCGGTGCTGATGTATATTGACTCTTGGAAGAAGCCATTCCCCGGTTTGAATGAAGTCACCCACCGTGGCATGCTTGTTAGACCCCGAGTTAATGATGATGCAGTCCTTAGATGAAGAGGCAATGGTCCTGTTAAGCCACCAGGGATCTAGCCAAAAGGATATAGACCGTCCATTGCCGATTTTGTAAGAAATATGAGATAGGGCAATATTTCCTGTTAAGCCCCATTGTTCATATCAAAATCTCAAATTTAATCCTTGAACTCTCGACGAACCAAAGTCTCTTCTTGACAAATTTCGAAAATCATTGTTCTTTTAAAAATAATAATAATAATAATAATAATAATAATAATAATAATATTCTTGTGTTTAGATAATTAGGCACATGCTATTTATGTTTCGTTTTATGAACTATCGGCCAAATTAGTCGGAATGCTGAAATTTGCTAATTTGAGGTTACCTTCTTTTCATTCCTTTTTTGTTTTGTTTTGTTTTTGTTTTTGATTTTTTTTCGGTTCTTTTCCCTCTAAAGATGTTTGAAAACTAAATATTCGAGTATTGAGCGGAACAATATTAGGTAACAGTAAATACATCCGTAATAACATGAAAAATGCTAGGAACTCGTATTAGTTCTTAGTAAATTCAAATATCACGGGTTTCATTCTATTTATTTCAAAATAATAATCAGTTATTTAATTTATTGCAAAAATGATAATCTAGATGAATTTTACGTTTACATCAACCATATTTGCTAAAATTTTCCGTTTTGATTTGAAATTTGAACATTATTTTATATTGCAACTTAATTTGAAACTAGTTGATAATCATCATGGGTTGAGCATAAACGGAAATTAAAATATTAATATTAATAAATAAAAAAAATCAGTGCCTCCATGGCTGGTGTTGAAGATACTAGGCTTCACCCACGAATTGATCCTCACTCTCCTTATTACCTTGGTTCCTCTGATAATCCAGGTACTACTATAACAAATATAGTGTTTCGTTGAGATAACTATGAAGAGTGGGCGCGTTCGATGCGGCTTTCACTTCAAGGAAAACGTAAGTTTGGGTTTATTGATGGAACAATCACTAAACCTATTGATACCAACAAGCTTGAAGATTGGGTGTTTGTCCAATCTACTCTCGTGCAATGGATTTTGGTCATAGTTGCTCCTTCTCTACGGAAGACAATTCCTTTCTTTGATGAAGCAAAACCACTGTGGGATGTGTTGAGGAAGCGCTTTGACATTGGAAATGGACCACGCAAACAACAAATCAAAGGTGCTTTGGCAGAGTGTCGATAGACCTTGGTGATGTCGGTTAGTGAATATTTTGGACTTCTCCAACCTCTTTGGGATGAACTTGGTACTTATTACCCTTTGCCAAGTTGTAAATGTGGGAAGTGCACCTGCAACATTGCAGAGCAGTTTCAAAAGAGAATTGACGAGGATCAGTTACATGATTTCTTGTATGGAATTAACGCTGATCTTTATGGTAGTGTACGTTCGAATTTTCTTGCACAAGACCCACCTCCCACTCTTGATAGGGCGTATCAAACAATGCTCATGGAAGAACGTTTGTGCTCCTCTTCACGCACCAAAGCTGAATGCGATGATGTGATGGCTCTTGCCGTTAAATCTCAGTCACGGGGTAATTCTCGTTATGATGCTCGTGATAAATCTGAATTGTTTTGCTCTTATTGTAATCGTACACACAGTTTAGCAAAAAAAAAAAACTAAATAAAAAATAATGAAGGTATTTCAAAAATAAATACTATTAAATTATATATTTATAGAAAATAGAATTCGAGATGAAGTTAAAAAGATTAATTAAATAATTTTGATATAATTATATAGTTACAACAAATAGAACCCAAATCGAGTGATAAACAATTTCAAATAGCCCATGTCAGAGTTATGGTTATAACCATCCATAAAATGGGCCAAGGAAGAGGAAGTGCTAGTTTATAAGCACTAGTTAACTTCGCATTTTGGAGGAGTCAAAAAAATAAATCCGTGCAGAAATAATAATATACTAATCTGAGCTAGTTCAAAATCAACAACAACAATTAATTTACAAAGAAAGTTTTTGGATATAAGTATATAGAGAAAGGTCCCTGAGGTCACTCTCAAGATGTTTTATGAGGTTATATCAATTTGTAATATAATTTATGAACTAGCTTTATAGCCCGTGCGAGGCACGAGCATGCTCTAGATGTGTTTAATGACTTTGCGTATATTTGAATATTAGCTTGGTAATGCAATATATGTTGTGTCTGTGAGCGCGAGATTTCTCCGTTATTTATTGCTTAGTGTTAGGAATATGTTGTAGTTGATGATAACTTAACATTCAAGCAAAATTGTATAAGTCAAGTTTTGTAACTGTCAACGGATAAGACATTGTAACTCTATTCGTTGACAGGTAGCTCATCAACGGATGAGGTTTTGTAGCATACTGCAATATCTCTATTTATCAGTTGATAGTGTTTTTATTCAGAGTTATGTTGACCATCAATGGATAGGCAGAATAGGGTAGCCAATTGTAAATAAGCTATGCTATGTAATTCTGTATAAGTGAAAGTGTATCAACGGATGAGAACATGGCTCTATCAACGGATACAACCCAAATCTACTCTATCAACGGATACAGCTCAAACTACCATCAACGGATAACTGTGCACAACATCAACGGATAATCATTAACACTTTATCCTATGCTAGCTGGGAATTAGCAGTTGATAAGGACAGGTTTGACTGACAGATCACATGGGTTGATAGTAGGTATAAAAAGCAGTATGGCAGCCATACTTTGGAAACACAGAAGAAAGAAGCATTCCATTTACACAGTACATACAAGAAAGGTGCAGGGGACATATCTGTTCACAAGGACAACCTTTCGGCTACATGTGGATTTGGAGTGGAGTAGCAAGTCAACTTGAATTAGATTAATATTATCTTATTCCTGTAGTACTTGTAAACTTGGGATATATAACCAAGTGTAGCAATTCTTTAGAAACTAAGAAAATAGACATATTTGCTTAGGGTTTCTTGAATATCTCTAGAAGTAAAGAGTTGTAAAAACAGAAGCTGTGTACATTTGTATCATAGAGTTTTCTTCGAATAAAAGTCTCAGGTGGTACATTTAACCACCTGATTTTTTATGTGTTTGTGAACCATTTCTTATTCAGCAATTATTTCCTTATAGATTTCTGTGGTTTTTATTAGAAATTTATAATTATCAAGAATTGTATTCAACCCCCCCTTCTACAATTATACAAGTGTGTAATCTGGGAATAACAATTGGTATCAGAGCAAGCTTCTAACATATTTGAAGTTTAAAGATCAACACACTTCCAACATGTCTAAGAAGGATTATGGAGTGAAAATACCGGTTCTTGATAGAGAAAATTACTTTCACTGGAAAGTAAAAATGCGTCTACATCTCATGTCTATTGATGAAGGTTTTGTAGATTGCATTGAGAAGGGTCCTCATGTTCCAATGAAGGCGGCTTCAAGAGTAGGTCTTGCTGCAGATGCACCAGACACTTACATTCCCAAACCTGTTTCTGAGTGGAGTACTGAGGATGTTGCAGAAGTCCACAAAGATAAAAAGACCATGAATATTCTGTTTAATGGCTTAGAAACAGACATGGTTGACAATGTTATCAACTGTACTACCTCCAAGGAAGTATGGGACATTGTTCAAACCCTTTGTGAAGGAACATAACAGGTAAGGGAAAACAAAATGCAACTACTGATCCAACAGTATGAGCACTTCCATTTTAAAAATGGAGAGACATTGAATGACACATTTAGTAGATTTCAAAAGCTATTGAATGGCTTGAAACTGTATGGAAGAATCTACCAAGTGAAAGATTCTAATCTCAAATTTCTGAGATCACTGCCCAAAGAGTGAAAGCCTATGACTGTTTCTCTAAGAAACACTCAAGAGTACAAGTCATTTACTCTTGAAAGGCTCTATGGAACTTTAAAGACATATGAACTAGAAATGGAGCAGGATGAAGAAATTGAGAAGGCCCAAAAGAAAAGTGGGTCAGTTGCACTTGTTGCCAACTTGGAGCAGAAGGAGGAGAAGAGGACTGAAGCTGCTAAATCTACACCAAACAGGGAGGTTTGTGAAAGTCGAGCAGAATCAAGCAAAAGCAAGGAAAAGGTGTCTGAAGAAATGAGTGTCCTTCAGCAGGATGAATTGGATGAGATAGATGAGCATTTAGCCTTTCTATCTAGGAGATTCTCTAAGCTAAAATTCAGAAGAAACTCTGGGATGTCCAAACCATTTAACAAGACCTTTTCTTTTTAAAATTCACTTCTAATACAACCTTTTCTAATTATATCCTTTTTAGATTATAATTTCTTTTTTATGTGATCTAATCTTGATGTTTAGTTTCAATACAACGGATCATATAATTTTGGTAGTACAGCGACCAGACCAAAAATTTGGATAAGATCTCTCTTATAAAGATATTTTGAAAATAAATTTAGTTCTAATGATGAAGAAAAAAACAAATCGATCAAATCAATGAATAAAGGGTATTATAGTAAATTAACAAAGTGAAAATTATAAATAAATATATATGGATATAACTTATAATCCAACGGATGACTTTTAATTCAATTTTTTAATCCAACGGATCATATGCTTTTGGTAGTAGAGTGACGACGACAAAAAATTTGGATAAGATCTCCCTTATGCTTATTATATATAAGATCTTAAAATAAGTAGATGAAAATCGTTGGATTTAACATAAAAAATGTTTTATATTTTAATATGTTATAAAATAAAGAGTATATTTATAATAAAGAGTATATTATATTTATATTTTAAGATCTCCTTTATGCTTATTATATATAAGGTATTAATTAATGTATGTTTAGTTATTCGTGCTTGTTTGCGGTCAATGACGGACCCGGACCCAGAGACAAATCAAGGGGGTTCAGAAAATTTTAAATTTGTAACCATAAATAAATAAATAAATTTTTAAATAAAACAATTCGTTTAAAAATATAAAAAGGGCTATTAAATATTTGTAAGTTACTAAAAGTTAATGAGAAAGTGTAATTAGACTTTAAGGCATGGCATTACTATTCCAATAAACATTTCCTGCTTATATAAAAAAAAAACTAACTAAAACATGAAACATCATAAATTTATTTATATATATAGATATTTAAAAATGTCTAACAGAGTAGCCACGAGCTTAATATGGTAGGATTGACAAATTAAGCTTAGCTACCAAGGATCGTCTGGGGTACCCCCATAACTCTTGTCTAATTTTCAAAATCTCTTCATCAGCATTAACTGTAATGTGGCAGTAAAGTGTTATCTCCTTGAGCGATGGGGAAGATGCAAGCAAAACCTTTATGAAATGGAAAAGAATTGTATCACGCACCACGCCACCAATTGCGATCGTATGTAGTTGGTCTAGTAACATGTCCTTCCAGTTTGGCGATTCCAAAAATTGTTCAACTGTTTGATTCGAACTCTTTACTCCAGGTTCCTAGACACGAAACGAATTGGTCATGATATCTTCATACATCCAGAATACATTTATGCATCAGAACTCAATCCTAAAACATTAAAGATTAAACTAAGCTTGGATTAATTATATATATTTCTAACCAGCACAATCTGAAGAATCTGCAGGTGGCACAGACATCTTATCAAGCAAAGGGAATTTGAAAGTTGACACAAATTGTGAAATCCAAGCCCAATTAATTTCAGGTTCTCTATCTTTGGTGCAAGTCCCTTTGATATAGAATAATTCGGTCCCAAAACCTACATATAAACAATACAATTAACCGTGAGTCACACTACTAGCTTGTACTCCTGGCATAGTATATGTTATTATATGATAATCTAAAATGAAATCAATTACTTTGATTGCTTGAACTTTACTTTTACCTCGACAGTGTAACCACTGAGAAAAAGTATACTGAGTGTAGGTGTACTGCTAAGAAGTTTAATTAAATTGACGAGCTTCCTCGTGTTAGGATTTTCTGCAGTACTCAACGCGAGGCCAAAGGCTTTAAGTTGTTTCGTGCATTCAAACCATCGCCACTCAATTTGTTCACTTTCAAGCAAAAGCAAATCTCTAATTTTGTTGGCATTTGAAAATTGGCAGCTCAGATGTTGAATTCCAGTACAGGCATTTAAGTACAATGTCTTCAGTTGAGACCCAAATGAGACTTCACTAGTGATTGAGACATTAATTAGTTGAACCCTTATCAGATTGGTGAAGCTTCCTGCAGGTTTAGGTAATGAGTTTAATATCCATGTACTGAGCTTTAATTCAACCAACCCTTCACATATAAACAACGGAATTTCATATTCAGTTTTTTCGGAACAACTGATCCCTAAAGCCCTAATGCTCTTATTGAGAAAGTGCTCCATCCACCGAGAGACAATACACTGATCAAGTTTTGAAGGAATGTAGAGGTTAAAGCTCAATAAGGGGCCTTTGTGAACCAACATAATCATTTCAATGGCTCTTAAAAAAGCAGATAGGTGTGCGGCTTTGTCTTTACTCCAACTCAACATGAAGAAAAAGAACACATCAAGAACTAGGTTGTTTTTCATTCCCCATTTATACCTCCATTGTTTTGACAGAACACTTGTTCTTGCTGCATCATGAACTGACAAACGCTCTAAGATGCATTGTACTACGTCTTGATGCAAATTGCTGATCCGATCTCTATCATCAAGTTGCAAGATTTTAGAATCAGTTCCCTCCTTACAAACAAAAATACTATCATGTCGCCTTCTTTTTCTTCTAGCATAAAATCGCATATTTGGGACGTCACCACCGGCCATCACTAAATTATATATATATATGAACCTAATAAGTAAATACATAACAACTAATAAGATTTAGCTGTTTGATTAAGACACAAAACTAATCAGAAAAGATCTAAAACAAAAACACATGCAGGTAATAACCCAAAATATATTGAAATCCAATATATAATCAACAAATTTGTCATGTGAATACCAGGTGATGAATAAAAACAAGCAAAAGATCGAAATTTATACAACAGAAAACTCCGGACCTGTAAAAGTTCCGCCGCTGGTACGTCTCTCTCTGTCGCCCCTGCTCAATCCTGTTTATTGCGTATTTTAAAAAAAAAGATTAAATAACGTAAAAAATTGTTGATTTGTTGGAAATTGAAATGTCGATCACTCTCCTAGTACTTGTCGGCAAGTTTGGTATGATCCCCGTCTAATTTGGTTTCATTTAGAAGTCAAATCGGAACCAACTGGACCGTTTCAACTCTCTTACTTGGAAATAATAAAATGTAATACAAATATTCATTTTCAGTTTACATATTTGTGAAAGAATGGAAATTTAGGAAAATTGCTTGAAATTTAGAGTTAAAGAAAAAAAATGGAGATTTGTGCAAGAAAATTTATATCTATAAACTTTTATAACATAAAAATAATTATTAAGACAATAAAAACTAAAGTAGAGAGAATGAATTGTAAAAACTAAAGTTTTTTTAATCATTTTTGGGTGGCTATGACTGTGGCTATGATTGATGTCTTATGAGTTTATGGTTTCAATGATTACTAGCCTATAACCCGTGCATTGCACGGTTTCTTGTATTATATTATAAATTTTATTTAATATTATAATTATATTTTTATATAACCTTTATTTTAAATTTTTTTTTAATTTTAATTTGATATAACTTAATATACTCATGTTTACGAATTATACTAATGTTTCATAATTATAAACAACGCATACGATTTTTAATATATTTTATTAATAATTGAGAAATATGATGTGATATTTTCGGGTATTTATTAATGATTGTAAGATTTGTTGTAAAATAAAAAGGTAACTTGTTTTAATTATAAAGGAAATACTAATGATTGAAATATATGATACGATTGATCTTTTTAGGTGTTTATAAAAGGTAATATCTTCAACTAAAAGTAAATGTGAAAAAGGTAAATGACTAATTACCATTAATTACATTATGTTATTATTTATTTTAGGTGTTATATTTTTCTTGAAAATTATGGTGTGATATTTTCAGGTATATATATTATATTAATAATTGTAAGATTTGTTTTAAATTAAAAAAGTTAACTTGTTTTAATTCTAAAAAAAAATATTAATGATAGAAATATATGATATGATTGATGTTTTTAGGTGTATATAAAAGTTAATATGTTCAACTATTTATTTTAGGTGTTATATTTTTCTTGAAAATTATGGTAATTTTCGAGTATATATTAATGATTGTAAGATTTGTTTTAAATTAAAAAGGTAACGTGTTTTAATTTGAAAAAAAAAATATGAATGATCGAATGATATGATACGATTTATGGTTTTAGGTGTTTATAAAAGGTAATATGTTCAACTAAAAGTAAATGTGAAAAAGGCAATCGACTAATTACCATTATTTTATTATATTAATGTGAAAAAAGCAATCAACTAATTACCATTAATATATGGTGTGATATTTTTGGGTACATATTATTATATTAATGATTGTAAGATTTGTTTTAAATTAAAAAGGTAACGTGTTTTAATTCGAAAGTAAAAATATTAATGATAGAAATATATGATATATTATTATATTAATGATTGTAAGATTTGTTTTAAATTAAAAAGGTAACGTGTTTTAATTCGAAAGTAAAAATATTAATGATAGAAATATATGATACGATTGATGTTTTTAGGTGTATATAAAAGTAAATATGTTCAACTATTTATTTTAGGTGTTATATCTTTCTTGAAAATTATGGCGTGATATTTTCGAGTATATATTAATGATTGTAAGATTTGTTTTTAATTTAAAAGGTAACGTGTTTTAATTCGAAAAAAAATATTAATAATCGAAAGATATGATACGATTTATGTTTTTAGGTGTTTATAAAAGGTAATATGTTCAACTAAAAGTAAATGTGAAAAAGGCAATCGACTAATTACAATTATTTTATTATATTAATGTGAAAAAGGCAATCGACTAATTACCATTAATTTTATTGTGTTAATCGACTAATTACCATTAATTATAACGTGTTTTAATTCGAAAGGAAATATTAATGATGGAAAGATATGATACGATTGATGTTTTTTTTTTGAAGGAAAGCATTGTTTCATTAATAACATAATACAGTCAGAACAAATCTCCAACTGCCATTACAACCAGATTGAGAAACAAATAACAAACTAAACATAATTAGTTGATTTGTTTTCTGATCGTTTAACACATAGAATTTAAAAATTCTTTAAATTAAAAACGAAGTCGAAGACATCCCGAGCAATCCATATTGCACCAACATCCCGGAAAGCAGCAGCATCACAAATGACCATATCACATAAAAACAATTGTTAGCCTAGTTTCAAAAACCCCAAGTGTAGGAGCGACACCCCAGCTATCTACATGCCGGATACCAGCTATAGACATGCCGAAAATGGATTCTTCACCCCAGCTATCTACATGCCGGATACCAGCTATAAACATGCCGAAAGTGAAAATCGATAACGAATGAACAATCTTTAATTGTGAAAGGTGAGCTCTTGCAATAATCACCACCAATCTAGTTTTAATGCGGGTTTTCCAGATTCTCCAAAACATCAACAAAATCATTTTCAACAAAACCCCGCTCACAATTAAGAAGCGAAAACCAAAACTCTCACATAGGAGAGACATTAACCACCCAAAAAGATGGACGAAAATAACAAAATCTCACCCAGAGATGAAGATTAATGAACTTATTAACAAGAAAAAATAAAGAAGATGGGATAGATCTGGAAGAGGGGAAGGAAAGGTGAGGATGAAGAAGATGAGGAATAAGGGAGGGGCGGGACGAAGAAGGGAGGAGTTTTATTAAGAAGAAAGCAAGAAAAAAAGGGCCTCCGGCCGGTGGATAAACCATTGCCGGAGACGGAACTAAGTGGAGAAGAGAACAAGCAGCAGAGAGAGAAAAAGAGGAAACTTTTCCACCGAAAGAGTTTTTTTTTAGGTGTTAATAAAAGGTAACATCTTGACTAATTATCATTAATTATATTATGGTATTATTTATTTTAGTTGTATTTATATCTTTATAATGAAGGGTAAATAAGTAAATTCACGAAGTACCAAAAAACAGGTACCAAAACTTTCAATGTTTCGGAATTTATATAATAGTATAAATTTTGTCGATGATATTTGAAATTTTGTTTTTGTACCTATGGGTGGCATTTATGATGGCTTATTGACCATTTATGATGGTATTCTGGATCATATTGGATTATGTGTTGTCTCTAATCAAATAGTTTCCTTTGATTAGATTTTATTTTTATTTTTTACTTTTAAGTCGTTTTTTAATGTAATTTGGATTTAGGAATTATGTCATTTGTTTTATTTAATATTATGTCATTTTATTTACTTTAATCTTTTTATATATCGAGTCATGTGATCTTTGTTTCGTTTGTTTTTTTTTTCAGGATTTTATGGATTTTCTATTATAAGATGTTAAAGTCTTATTCTAAATAGTATACTACAAAGACAGAGGTGGTGACCTGCAGTAATGGAGCAGTCAAGATCAAGAGGAAAATAAAGCAAGTATGCGACAATGACTGATGGCAATGGGGACTCACATAAGAAACAATTAGTTTTGATTATTTTTTGGAAAATTTGTAAAATGATGTATTTATATTTTTTGAGGGCACTCTTTTTCCCCTTGAGTTTTTTCCCACAGGGTTTTGCTCTTGAGGGTTTTTTAACGAGGCCTTTCTGTTGTGGGATTCTTCCTTTCAAACTTGAAGGTTTTATTGTCTAAACGTCCGGAGGCAACATGCGTGCTTTTTGGTTAGATGATAAATTTTCATGAATGAATAAATCCATTTGTACGATTGTTGTATTTTGATACAATTCTTGAATGAGAAATTCACCGTGGCCACTTGGCCATTTTCACAAAAAAAATATACCTATATAATGAGTATCTATAAACTTCCGACTAATCTTATCAACGAACTTCATTCGGTGTTCGCAAGATTCTGGTGGGGGTCGAGTGCAACGAAAAGAAAAACTCATTGGAAGAGCTGGGATTCATTGTGTCAATCTAAGAGTATTGGAGGTATGGGTTTCCGTGACCTGGCTATTTTTAACGATGCTCTCTTAGGTAAACAGATATGGAGACTCCTTTATCATGAAAATTCGCTTATGGCAAGAGTGTTGAAAGCCAAATACTATCCTCATTCTACGGTTTTGGACACAGCCATTGGTCCCTGTTCGAGCTATTCTTGGCGCAACATATGGAGTTCGAAAGCTTTGGTTAAAGAGGGGAGCGTATGGAGAGTGAGAAATGCTAGAGATATCAGAATATGGTCAGACCCCTGGTTAGTAGATGAGCAGGGTCATTTTCCAACAAGTGACGTCCCAGTGAATAGTCAATATGAATTAGTGAATGGCCTGATAGACGATACAAATCACTGTTGGCAGGAGGATATTGTTGATAGGTTATTTAATGACAGGGATAGTAAATTGATTTTATCAATTCCGATTAGTGACAGACTCCCAAAAGACAGAATCTGTTGGGCTTGGTCAAATGACAGTAATTACGAAGTTAAGTCTGCGTATTTTAATAGTAAATCGTTCAACATTGCTAGTGCACATAAGGGTTGGGGGGTTATCTGACAAGCAAAAGTTTCGCCAAAAGTTCGTAATTTCTTGTGGAAGTGTTGCTCTTTCACTCTTCCTACTAAAGCTGTTCTGAAATATCGCCACTTGATTGATGATGACCTCTGTCCATGGTGCAGAAGGGAGCCCGAAACCATCCTCCATTCCCTCTTTCAATGTCCGAGTGTATATGCAATTTGGAATCAGTCGAGATGTAGAGCAGCTGCTGATGTTGGGGACGCGGGTAATTTCTCGAGGTTCTAGATATCTGGATGGAAAAGTTGAATAGGGAACAACGGGAGTGGTGTTACTTCATGATTTGGTCACTGTGGCATCAAAAGAATCGTCTGGTTTTTGAGAATGAACACCAGTTAGACTCTTACTTTCTAACAAATGTGTCCATAGTAGTCGCTAAGTATGGTGAATATCATAATAAGATTAATGGAGTCAAGAGTGTCCTAGCTAGACCTGCAATTAGCTCTCATTGGACTTTGCCTTCGGAAGGGATATTGAAAATTAATGTTGATGCCTCTACTGCATCTGATGGATGGATTGGATTGAGTGCGGTTGCCCGTGATAATCTGGGGAGAGTTTCTTTTGCGGCTGTCAGGAGGATTCGGGCTCGATGGAGTCCTTTTGTTGCAGAGTGTAGAGCTGCTATGTTTGGTTTGAAAAAAGCAAAGGATATGGGTTTCACACATATTATCCTTGAGTCTGACTGTCAGAATTTGATTGACAAAGTTAAGAGTAACAAGTTCGGGGATATGGAGATAGATTTCATGATGCAGGATATCTTCAATCTCAGCTCTCAATTCGACTATCTGGAATGGTCCCAAGTTAAGCGAGAGGGTAACAATGCTGCTCACCAATTAGCTAGAACAGTTCCTTATGGCACAGAACAATGTTGGATGCTTAATGCTCCGGTTAAAATTGTCCAGTTTGTAACCTCAGACTATATGTCTGCTGCTTATTCTATATAAAATTGTGTGACCCTAAAAAAAACTAATGTTGTTTAACGCGTTTAGTGTCGGCGGGCAGTTTAGCAACGTTTTATTGTCAATTAGCATCGTTTGTTTATGAATAACCTATATTAGAGTTAATTTGATTCAAAGCGTTTGCTTATTAAAATTTACAATAAGGCAAATTAATTTGCTCATTAAATATGTATATCTTAACACCCAATAAGGATCATAAGATCCCGAGTTCAGAACTGACCATTATAACTCATACGAAAACTCGAAAAATTTCTCAGAAATTGAGGAACAAATGATATGGGTAAAAAATAAATCCTCGATACATAATTAATATTGCATTAGTTAGACCTAATTTGGTCAAAAAACATAAGCCCAATAAAGATGCCCGAAATCCTAGCTAGGCATTAAATTCATTAAACTTGGGTCAAGGATGTGGCCACTACGGGGGATGCCCAATAATAGGCCCGTTTCTAAAATCTTAGATATGAGATACATAAATCAACAAGGAAACTAAATCCTTTATTGGAATGATATAGAAATCCTCATTCTCAGAATTACGTTTTTATGTTTTATGTTTTATGTTATGTTGTAAATATACGGGGGACTCGTAGAAGTAGTTGTAAATATCTTTCACTGCTCATTTCTCTATTTAAATTATGTTTTATGTTTCATGTGGTATAAATTATGTGTAGGCAAATAATATTTGTACATTATACTTTTTTTATATATGTTCATATGTAAAAGAAAGGTAGTTTAATTTATAGCTAGGTAACTAATATCTATCATCTGCATACCTATTATCTCATTACTTTATTTTTTTCAAAATGATAACTGATATTCATAAATAAATATTTGGATATGATATGTTGAAGATCTCAGTTAACAATGAATTGCAACTTCTGAATGGGTCCAATGAGGCTATAGCTGGACCTGGACCATTAATTGGTGCTGCTGGGAGAATGATCAATTCAATGTGCCTGGGCTAGAAAATGAGCTTGATCAAGTAGCAGTTCAGGAAAATCAACTAGAAGATGAGCCCAATCAAGTAGCAGTTCAAGGAAATCAGCATCCAATCAAGAAGCAGTTCAAGGAAATCCTGCTCAAAATGGTACTGTGTAAATTTGTTGTTAGGTTTCACGTGGCAAGTTCTCCTGTGTGACCATTAGCTTTCACCAACTTTCCTTTTTTTTTATTGGAATAATAACTAATATTTATGTACAATTTGTGATCCATCAGTTAATGTTGAGTTGCAATTTTGGAATGGGCTCAATGAAGTTATAGCTGGGAATGATGACTTCAATCTGCCACCTCTTAATGAAAATGGTACTGTGTATATTTTATGTTATGTTCATATGATATGTATATTTAAAATGATGCATTATATGTTAAGCTCTCCAGCCTCTCCTGTATGACCATGAAAAGTGAAAACTATCTTTCATTTTTTGAAATAATAACTAATACTAGTTTACAACAAGTCATTGCTCAGTGTGTAGTATTAACGCTCATCTCAACAGTTGCATGAAGAGCGTGCTGCATATCTTTTTCAAATTTTCGAAGATTTGACTCAATTCCAAAGAATAATGAGATGTTTGTTAAAGCGTGTTTCCACTAATCAGTTCAAAGCAACAATATATCAAAGGATTGAGTTTCGGTGTCAAGCGCTGAATACAATTGTCAGTCCTCAATCAGTGTCTAACAACATTTCTGAAAATTACTTGCATGTCATAGGGCAACAATATTTGGAACAAGAAGAATGGTTCTTGACTTTGCTGGGCTGTTTGGAAATAATAATATTTTTTATTTGTATTCACATAAAAAGGTTTTAACCTCGAGCTGAATACCTGATGTCAGGCACATTAAGCTCAAGTATATAACTTAGAATAACTTAGTAAGTTGCAAAATTTGCATGATTGAAACCCTAGGATGAAGTGATAAACTTATCAATGCAAATTAGAAGTAAATTTATGTTTTACTCTCGACTATTTATCTTTTTTTGAAGAAAATAAAATATTAGTTAGTTATTTGATCTAAAAATGTCTCTTATTATCCAGATATCTAAATTAAACATGGGCTAAAAATATTTCATGTGATTTCTAATTTCCACTAATCAACTTTTTGTTACTATATTTCTTTTATTCATGGATAGGTGGCTGGTATGCTGGTTGTATATTTAGATAATTATTTAATAAAAAATGTCTATTTTATTATTAAAACCCTCACGACATGATTTATATACAATTCAGTACATATAATATATTATATTATTAAAAAATGTAAATAATTTTTTAGTTGCGAATAATTTTGTTAACTAAATCAAAATTATATAAAATTACCCAATAGTAATGAATCTTTGACTTGTTTTTTCCCAACAGAATCTAACATTAGTTGTTCCGTTACCTACATAACAAGTGCCTATATATAACACTTGTTCATCGTGCCACCTTCATTTCTACAATATCAACATATATACACATATAATTATTATGTAAAGATATATATACTTAAACCACATACATAGACTTTACACTCTTGTTTCTTCACGTGATGGAAAATTCCAAAGATGATGATGTTGTATCGGGCTAGGAAACACCTGGTAATTGATCTTCTTGAACTGTGTTTTTAAGTTATATCTCAGTTTTACGTGATCAGTTCTTGTAGTTGCGTTGGTTTGAGTTGAATTCTTGATCTCTTGATCACTTCTTGGAGTTGAGTTGGTTTTAGGTGTGTGTATGTATATGGATAATTGATTGTATGTCGTGATAATGCGCAAACGTATTGTGTTTCTTGAAACGAATTTTCTGTCTTCTTAGACAATGTCCTCACTAGTGATTCTTCCTGAAAGAGTATTAAGAACATAATATATGATTTCTTGATTCGACCTAAAAGGGTTATTTTTCTCTTCTGTGAAATTTGTTCTGCAACTCTCCCTGCCAACCTTCTCAATTTTACCATGGGAGATTATCGAATAAATTTTACACATAAACGATGAGCCTTTCATGGTCTTATTTTATTATGTTCTTGACGTTCCCAAGTCAAACGTTGGTCTACATTGCATATAACGACATTGCATATAACTACAATTACAAAGGTTCCACTTTACACAGTTCGTTAGTATTGGACCATTCCAATCGAAATCATCCAAACAAATTAATCTAATGATACTTAAATTACATTATATGATGATGTTATTTAATGTGATTATGCAACTCACATATATATAGATTACTAACTAGAACATACAACGGTAAATTCGTAATATATTCATGTGAATAAATAATTAAATATTTAGTATTAACTTTGGGGGATGTAATATTTGAAACAATATTGCGACTGCAATGTCGACAATTGATGATATCATTTTGTAGCTATTATGCGAGTTTGCATAATTTTTGCAAGAAAAAACAGAAGCTTAATATAAAAAATGTTTAAATACAATTTAATTAAATAATGGTTAAGAATTGATATTTTGTTTTGATAAATTTTCATAACAGTTTACAATTTTTTTGGTTGATATGTTGAATATTTAATTAATGAGGGGTTGAGACGTTTTTATTTTTTTAACTAATTACATGATTGGTATGCACTCATTTTATTGAGACATAGGTACATATATACATTTGTGTTTTTGTTTGTTATGTTCAAAGACAAATATGATTTTCATATTGTTTGATTTTGACTAGAGTTAAGAAAAATAATCATTTTTTTATTAGTGCTAATTTAATCTAATGATCATTGATTTTGCAATTTATATTGATTGTGTATCTTGTAAACCTTTATAACATCAATCATGTTTCACCATTTTTTCTAATATAAATATTTTTACAATGAATGCCAACATTTCTATTTAATTTATTGTATGTATCTAATATATAATTATTTTAATTTATTTTCTAATTTTTGTGATATAAGAACAGTAAGGTCCAACAAAAAAACTAACTTACTATATTCCAGAGGTTATCACCAGTCCAGTTAAATCGTAAAGGTTCATTTTCTGAAGTTGACTGATATCGATTGTTCAACAAATCCTTAAATGATATTGATGAGGAGTCAATTGAACTTTCGCTCTCATGATTATTAGACTGAGATGATATGTATAAATGTATTTGGAATCATAGTACACATTATATATTTTCTAGCATGTAACTTGAACATAAGATTACGTAATAAGAATTAAGAATTGCATTTACATCATTATTCTTAAATGTCCTAACCGATACTATTACATGTAAGACAATATTGATAATACATAAACATAAACATTAGTATGTAAATTGGTCGTTGGCAATTCATTAATCCTCATTGATGATGGATAAAAGGATATTAGTCAATGGATAGAATATGTTATGGAACAGTGTACTTGATAACTCATGACTATGCCATAAATTTGCTATAGCAACTTAATTTCCAAAAACTAATCAAAAGCCATTGCTATTAATGAATAAATGCGTAGTTAATGTTATTTTTTTGAAAAATGTTACAATTGAATTGAGAAAGTGTTAAAACTAGTAAAATTAGAACGTTTTTGCAAAAAATTTGATATCCACTATCAATTTTGCAATATTTTGGGACCAAATATTTGACGTGCTCTAAAAAATAAGCAAGTCAAATGCACAAGAAGAACTTTCCATGTGAAATTATAATTGTGTCATAAGTATTTTCATAATGACAATGATGTAAATATGGTACTCTAATATGAAATCAATATACTTTACATATGATCGAATTAATATATTTTGGTTTTATCTAAATCTATTTTGGATGGCATGATGATTAAGTTGTATATTGAGGCTATTATAAATTGTTTGATAAGTAAGAATGGTTTAGTTGGAATTTAAGGTTAGACAATCTGTGAAAATAGTACAAAATAATAGCAATCGTGTGTGTGAATAACAGGACAAATAAAACAAATAAGGAGGAGACAGGAACAGAAAAACCCGAGTCCAGTGCGTGACTGTCTCCTTAAAGCGTATTTGCCCTCACCGTATGTGCGAGCGAAATGCCTCCCAGGATAAAACGGATTGCAGTAAAGCTATAAAAGCGTTACTCTCAGCGAGCTTGAAACCGAGCAAGAATATCACCGAAGGAAGAGGAGGCTGTGTATGAGAAGAGGAGATGTGTTTTCGAATGAATAATCCTAGAGCTCTAGATGAGTATTTATAGGATTGGAAAACTTGTGCGCTACACAATTGCCCTAATTAATTAGCTGTGCTAATCAAAAAGTCGGTGGCAATTTTCCTTTATTAATTAACCGCGTTAATTAATTAAGGTAAGGCGGTGGCAAACAATTCGTTACAAAAAACAGAATTGATTTACCTCAATTAATTCCAAAATCGAATTATCTTATCCAGTAATTAATTCCAAAATTGAATTAACTTAACCAGAAATTAATTCCGAAATCGAATTAAACTAAGTCATATTTTAAGCCCAAGCCCTGTGGAAATAATAATTAGCAAAACTAGTCCGGTTCGGATCGATCGGCCCAATTTTCTGCTGATCGAATTAAACTAAGTCATATTTTAAGCCCAAGCCCTGTGGAAATAATAATTAGCAAAACTAGTCCGGTTCGGATCGATCGGCCCAATTTTCTGCTGCATTCGTGTCCGCAGGTCGCACACGCGGAAAGCCCGAAGGCTTGCGAAGCCACGAATTCTCCCTCGAAATCCCATGATTTGCACCCCCTGCGCGCACGTAGGAGATGGAGCAACACTTAACCAACACAAGTGAACACTACTCATGTGTTGTACTATATAAAGTAAAGGAAACTCCTTTTCCATTTCAATGTGGGACTTCAAGTTCCATTCTAAACTTTCCACTTCTAAGGGGGCAACTTTGGATAATCATAACTCATCCATCCCTTAGTCGTTTTGAGTGTTTAAATATGCATTGGAAAGCTCTCACGGAGGAGAACACTCTCCAAGCACGACTTGTTGCAAACACGCACACAAGGCACACTCAAATCGGAGCTCAAAATGACTCGACAATGTGGGTCTAAAAACCCACATTTTCTAACATTTAACATCATATTTCGTTAAATGATATTATAATATTGTTCTGAATTATGAAACGCATGATTTTGTTCAAATAAAAATAATTTTCATCACGTCTTGATTGAATTCTTATACTCCTATTACACTAACTCACCTGCACTACTAGAAATATGTCAATAAATTTCGGTTTTTGGCCGTTGCAAAAAAAAAACTGGGGCGATGTCTATGTGAGTGTAGAAAAAGGTCATAAATTTAGACATCGGTTTTTAGCCGATGTCTATGATGGGTTTAAACATCGATGTCTCTTAGTGAAACCTGAATTTCAAATTTATGGGTTTTTAGCTAGGTCTGAATTTCAAATTTCTTTAAAGGATCATTTTTGTTTGAGTAACTTAGTCATTAGATTTAGGGCATGTTTGATAAATTTGAATCAAAAATACTGAATTATTAAATTTTCAGAATATACTGAATGAAAAATTTATTAAATAGAAATCAATGTTTGATAACAACTATGTAAAAATATCTGAATGACGATTCATTTACTGTTATACCCTCAAATTTGATTCTAAATTTCACTTGTAATAAAATCTATACTATTTCTAATATAATTTATAATATTTCTTATTTTTTTTTCATTTTTGCACCACCTAGCATCTAGGAGCCGATTGATTGATCGATCATCTAAATCGATTTTTAAAACACTGATTATACACTCTAAAGCGTAAGACATAAAATTGTTAAATTTAGAATATCAATACACACTAATTTTCTTTAAACTAAAAAATCTTTAAACAAAATAAAAAATTTACACATTATATAAATTTGAAACATATATGTATACATTTACATCATATTAGGAGTAAATAATGAGAAACATGGATGAAGCAAAATTCAATAATATTTACATTATTTATAAATTATGATAATTATGTATAAATTAGGAAAATAAAATAAATAAATATGCACTACACAAACAGGAGTACATGACAAGGGCATGAGATTAATACGGGTAAAACTCCATTCAATCCTTCTACTGACCGAATAAGTGAGGGTAATCTCACTTACCCAAAAAGTCTGTTTTGGATTGAGTCCGTGCATTTGATAACGTGTGTTAGATGTGAAATGTCTGACCGATTAAGTAAATTACTCATTAAGTGGTTATTAAGTATTATCAAACAGGGCCTTAGTTTTCGTTTATTTGAAATCCATATATAAGATTTGATATTTTATATAATTATATTTTTATGAGTTTTGATTAATACCCAAAACAAGTTAAATATGAAGTGAGTAAGGTTATGGAACCAAACAAAATCTCAAAAAAAGTTTTCAAAATAATTAATGTGACGGTATTCAATTGACAAAATGAAGAGTTTTAATTTGTGAGATTCATATGAATGAACACGGGAAGAGGTTCAGTTTTAATTTGTGAGATTCATATGAATACTATTTGTTAATAGTATTCAACTAGTTGATAAAGCCGCGCTTCGCGGCGGCGTTACAATATTTTCTAAAAAATTCAATACATTTATGTTATATTATAATATTAATATTAAATTTTAATAATTAAATAATCTTCTCTAATGAATCGATTTCTTGTTAAACATGATTTTTTCGATTGAGCCGCTCTCTCGTTAAAACCGAAATCCCAACTTTAACATATATTATAAAAACTTATATAAAAAATTTTATCCATAAAATCGAACCGTAAAAATAAAAAAAAATTATGACATCAGTAACAAATTCTAATAGCTAATATAATCTTTTTCTAGTGAGCCGTCATCCCGTTAAATACGTTTTGAGCCCCTCTTATTTGGAATCGAAATTCTAACTTCGTTATATAAAGAGAGTAAATTCCACTTTTTATATTCTTTAAACTTACGGCTTCCGCATGAGAATGTCTTTCTGTTAAGTTAACATATCAAAAAAAAATATAATACGAAGACTTTTCATTAAGGGAATAATATTAAATTTATGGATATATTTTCTAATGCAAATATAATTAACTTGTATAAAAAAGTTAAAATAAAGGATTTCTAAGAAAAAAATATATAGTTTTAAAAATTGTATAAGATGTCTCTACGGTCCTCGTATTCTACTTCCAATAAAACATTTTATTATATCTATTCCTTATATATTGAAATATCTTTTATACGGTTTTCTCTAATGAACCGCTTTCTCATTAAACACGGTTGTTACTATTGATCCCCTATCTCGTTAAAACCAAAAACCTAACTTTTACATATATCATTTGTATGATAATGTTTATCCATAAAAATCAAATCCTAGAAATAAAATAAAATTTATAACACCAATATGATATTTTAATAGTTAATACAATTTTTTATAGTGAATCGTCTTCCCGTTAAACACGTTTCGAGCCGCTCTCATTTGGGATTAAAATTCCAACTTCACTACATATTATTGATGATACTTATCTTACACGACAACTTACTCCTTAAAATCAAAACCTAAAAAATATAGCAAATTCCAATTTATACTTATTCTAAACTTTCTAAAAATTATGGAGTTTTAGAAAATGAAAACACATCTTATTTTTTCTTTATATTATTGATAGATGCTCCTATATTTATTTAGAATTCCTACATGACAATGTTATTTTATTATGTTAATATATCAATTATTTTCTTTTTAAAAAATGATTACTTTTTAATGTACAATAGTATTGAATTTATGAATAAATTCTCCCAATAGAAGTATAATTAATTTATATAAAAAAGTATAATTTAAGAAGATCGCACTTTCTATAAAATATTTAATTATATGTCTGCTTTATATATTCAAACACCTATTGTACTTTTAATAGAACTTTTATTTATGTGTTTTTTTCTATAAATTCGAACTCTTATTCACTATAAATTCAAACTCTATTAAACTTCCAATAGAACTTTTAATCATATGCGTTATAAATACTTATTCTACTTTAAATAGAACTTCTAATCATATGTCTTCCCTATAAATTCGAACTCTTCTCCTCTATAAATTCGAACACCTATTCTATTTCTAATATGTTAAATGATATTTTTTTTATTTCTAATAAAACTTTATTTATATGTTTTTTCTATAAATTCGAACTCTTATTTTCTATAAATTCGAACTCTTATTTTCTATAAATTCAAACTCCTATTCTACTTCCAATAAAACTTTTAATCATATTTATACATTACAAATACTTATTCTAGCTACTTCCAATAGAACTTCTAATCATATGTCTTTCCTATAAATTCGACACTTCTCCTCTAAAAATTCGAACACCTATTCTACTTCTAATATGTTAAATGATATTTTTACATTTATTAGTGTTTAAAATTCTAAAATTCTAGAAAATTAGAAAAATAGATTTAGACGATCTTAGAGCGCCACCTAAACTCCCGCGTATCCTCCTTTATATATATATATTGATGATTGTTCTGAATTATGTTTAATAAAATTAATAAAAAACCTAAAATAAATTCTCGATTTGTCTCCTAAATGGAACCAAATTAGACGGGATCATACCTAACTTGCTGACAAGTACTCGGAGACTAATCGACATTTCAGGAATGCTTTCAATTGCGATTTTTAATTTCCAACCAATCAAATAATTATTTTATTATATTTAATTTAATTTTTTAAAAATACAATTATTGTTAATACAAAATATAAACTTGACCCGATAATGGGTATCGGGCCTCATTAACGGATTAAAAGAGACCTGATGGGTCATTAATCTGTACCGCGTGTGACAAAATAACACATGTGGAAACTTACCATGTAAAGGTGACTTGCTCCTAAAGAATAGGAGTATGGGCCTAATTAAAATAAAAGAACTACGTGGGCTTGATTCCTATATAAGGATACGTAGGCACCTTGAGAAGGGATCCGAAATTCTATGATCGATTATATCCCTCAAGTTCAGTCCCAAATGGTATTAACCCTATATTTTCCCCCAAATATTATAAACCCTATTTTTTATAGCTCTATACGAATACCCGATTATAAATCTTAATTTGATGTCTTGTCCGTGACGAAAATTGGCATCAACATTTGGCGCCGTCTGTGGGACTCGTATAGAAAAAATTACCATCAAAGTTATGCGAGGCGGAAAATAAAGACCAATGCTGAATTAGAAAAGCCACCAACAAAATCATGTACGAGAGACCTGATCAACAAGCTTGTACCATTCGGCTCTAAAAAAAACAGATAAGTCTTGATTTAGATTTGAATGCATGTTTTTATTTTTGAAATAATAAATAAATAACCAATCTATTTGCACTAGACTCCTTTGTTTTGCCTAGCTTGGCGTTATCCTTATGTGCCTGCATCCATTAGAAAATGTAGGCACTACCACCATGTGTCTCACACTTCACTATGTACGCAAATCAGCTTGAAAGAATTTAAAATTTCAATGCCTCATATCGTAATATGTACATACTGCTTATATAAATGTCACACCTAATTATTTGTGAGACAATACCTACCACAGTGTTCATGTGATTCTGGTTATAAATATTCTTATTTTTTATAACCAATATTTGCAGAATCAGTTTGATGCTTGAATGGAAGTTCCAGCCCTAACATGCTAATTTGATTCTTCTAACAAAGAGACTTGACGAGAGATAACTCGCATTTATTGAAACAAATTCAAGGAGAAAAGCATTATGTACAGGGAACGAGGCATGGCCAATTAACATCAGCAGAAAGGAAAATCAACACATAGTGGAGGCTGCCAAAAAGAAAAATTAAATGGTGGTACTAAAGTTATGAAAGCACAACTCTAACGAGTTGATAATGGGTGCAACGAAGGATCAAACCAGCCGCAATTTGCAGGTCTTAAATTGCTGGGAAGAGTCCTAAATCCTAATTTCTGCAATAAGAGTTGAGATATGTGTCTTGTACGGAAGGTTGCTACGGATGCTGTCGACTGGGTACAACATAATACACTTAAAAGAGCAAAAAGAAGAAAAGTTTGTGTGTGTGTTTCACAGGTGTGAAAAAAAACACAAAAGGTTGTCAACTGGTAAATATCCGGAAGCACGGAGGCACTTCAGAGATCATGAAAAGAGTAGTTGCGCTTTCAAAAGTTAGTCATGAAAGCATCAAGAAGCATTTCCATTGTGCACGTATGGCTAGCCTAGTCAATAATCTGTAAAATGCGGAACCACGATCACTCTTTGGAATCAACCAGTTCAGGTTATTCTCAGTGAATGATGCTCAGATGATTTTTAGTCAGGAGGGCATGTCTTATCGAGAACCCAAAATCACAAGTAGCCTTAAAATTCAGGGAAGTATAATGATTATTACTATTATATGTTCTGCAATATAAAATTCCCTCGTACAAGTTATAAATTTCATGACCTGTCGCCATGAATTTAACATTCAGTATACCTTTTGATGTTGTATATTGCTAGATTTTGACCTGTTATACACAACTTTGCTATTAATGCTATCACATGAAATTGTTATGAGTGATACTGATTTCGTCTCGGCAAAGTGAACTTCACTGGTATTTTACTTCTCTAACTGATGGTTTTCAGGAAATGACGATGACCATCTATCATTCAGAGTCAAACTCAACTGTTATTTGATCTATAGTCCACTCAAAAAATCAAGTCATGAGAATCGAGGTGTTATAGAAGAACATTAGTTTTATTAATACAGAAGAGGTTCTTTGCTGGAAACCAAACTAAGAAAGAGGAAAAAGAACAATATTAAATCCAACAACCTGGAAAGCAAGGCTACACACAAAATAAGCAGCATGTCGTAAAACCAATCCAGAACTCATGACCACACAACAAGATAAAACGACAATATTGGAAATAAAGGAGGCAGATCAACTTAGCCTTTGTCTGGAATATTTCCAAATTATGTCTTTATCTCTGGATTGTGTGAGTTTTAGTGTTGATTATTAGCACAGTAGTTGGCTGATAGCTACGGCAGAAGCTGCGGCTTGTGATTAGAACATAGCGACTTGGCCTACAATGCACGTCCACTTGCTGAATAAATTTAATTCCATTCCTGCTAGTTGCTAGAAATGGAACCCCCTGCTCGTCCACTTGTCCCCGTCCATAAATATTTGTGCATAACTGCAAATGTATCTTCTGGTGAAAAAATGAGTGTCAGTGGAGACCAAATGAAACTCTGGTAAAAAGTGAGGAATTCTGCAACAATGTCAGTGCAAATAAATTCATCTAGCGGATGCGTGTAGAGACCAATTATGTGGTGGTTCTCATATGACATAGCTCTATTAAACATGTGACCAAAGAAGTCAGCTGTAAGATCAATGACTCCAGTGGAATTTTAAATTGCATACCTCTGTTTGCAAGACCTCGACAGCTTGTATAAACCTCAAAACATCACTGGCATGGATTCTTGGAAGAAAAGAAACCTGGTGCCAAGCTAAAAAATTCTGAAAAGTTTGAAGATGAGCTAAAATTGGCAGCCAGTGTTTTCTGAAGAATGCAAAAATAGAACACGAGGCAAATGGATCTCTAATTCTTTCATCCTGCAACGTGTAAATCGAATGAGTTTCTCCACCAACATCTCGTGGGAATGGAGACTTAGCCAAAATCAGATTTGTGCTAAGGACCAAAACCATAACCAACTTTATTGAGCTGTGATACAATCTTCTGTAAAAATATGCTGCAAAAATGCGGAGCCTGAAAAGAAATCAGAAGCAAATAGCCATAAGAATGCATGGTCATGCTATGAAAATCAGGAAGAACCAAATATTACGGCTATAGCACAAACGAGTAAACTCGGTGCGTTCAAGTAGACTTGGTGCAGATGAGGCAACTTATTTCAGACTCTCAGATAAAATTGATACAAGGCCCAAGATGTAGCAGCTGACGAGGACTCTACACGGAAATAACCCTAAAATCAAACTGCTAGCACTTTGAACATCGAAATGGCACATGGTGAATCAGTAGGGTGCAAAGACTTGTATTGCTTTAAAGCTTGACACTGAGAGGAGCCTACAACAGCCGTGATATATACGTGTGCAAGGCGTAATCAATTCAGATTTCAACCAGCACAAACTTGATATGCGGATTAGCTAAAGTTGAAATTTACAAGTTAGCATTGTCACCCATAGTAGCTGAATCTAAAATGTCATTTGAAGAAACTTCTTGGTTGGAGAAAAATGAAGCATTTGGAGTGCATAAATTGCGAAGTAGAAATATTTCTGAAAAAAAAAAAATACAAAGCGATCCTGTGTTGATATAAAAACCCAACATGAAGTACATTGATGGATGAAGCTGCATCCAGTTTTCAAGGAAGAGAAAATGATGCTTTGCATTTGTTAGGGTTCACGAGAGCAAATTAAAAATAAAAACTATGCTCCTTTGGTGTGCCCCTCAAAGAAAACTCTTCAAACCATTTGGTGGAACCAACCAGAGGAGTTGAGAAAAAATATAAGCAAAATCATGGAATTGGGCACCTCAAGAAACTAAAAAATTTGTTGCTGGAAAATCCAAAGGCAGTCTGATGCTACCTGCAATAGAAAAATGCAGTCGAGTACAAGCTATTCTGCAGCATATTTAGTATAAACGACCAGCCAAACAAATTCAAGCTCCCAAGCTAGACCAGATTGACAAATAACAGATAAGTGTTCTTTCTTGGCACTTCATATTTATTCATGTTTTTCATAATTTTGCAAATATAAGAGCAAGAATATTCTAAAATTGGTGAGCTAGAATTGTCAAATATTGTTTCTCAAAGGGCACTACAATCTAAAGCTGACACCAATGATGAGCCTTTCTTATAAGGACAATGAATCATTAGGGGGCTCCAATTCACTTAAACTTGCTGAAATGTTCCATTGTCCTTCATCAACAAATTTACATCTTGGAGGCGAGAAACTGATCAAATACTTGACTTGTGATCCGTCGACGATCGCATGGGGTAGTAAATTAATCGAATCCTAAACTTGTGGTCCGTCGAAGATCACTTGAGAATTACAGATTTTTTCATCCTAAACAAGTGACGTACAATTTCAATATTGAAGTAATAAGTCACTTGGGGCAAAGAATATATACACTTTAGTGCACAAATCCGAATTAAAGGTACTTGTATAGATTTTGAGGATTGAAAGCATAAATTGTATCGAAAAATCGGGCTTGATGTTATAATGGTTCGTATACCGGGGACTTTGGACTGGGAGATGAGAAATTGGTAAGCAGAGTCCTCAGGCAATTTTGTGGCTTACAGACAACCTCTCATCAATGCGCAAGCAGAGTCGAGTATGAGTTTTGATTAATCGAAATACATGACGCTTGGAAGCATACAATGCGCAAGCAGACTCAAGCATGATTTGGGCCCAAATCGAATTGTTTGGGGCTTGGAAGCAAGGGCTTAACCATAAAACCTCTCACGGAAGTTAACTTATGGAAAGGCTTACAGGAGAAATATCGAAAAATATAAAAGATATATCCTCATCTCTATATGCTTAAATCATTTAAGTGTCCGATTCAGGAGTTGGTCTCTGGATCAGGAGAAGGGAATGTGGGCATAAATAGGCAGATTGCCAATATCTATATGCTTGAACCATATAAATACCTTAGAATTGGGGACTAATCCATAGAGGTTCCACGGAAAATATGTATAGGCACAAAATAGAAAAGCTACTAAGCCTAAGGTCAAAGACCATTGTACAGGTCGACCTAAATCTAAAGATTGAGGGAATGAGCACCCTCAAATGACTAGCTACCATGATAAGTTAGAAAACTATGCTAGCTTATATACATGGGAAAACAAATCAAAGTCAATATAAAAAATTGTGAAAACATACTTATTGATGGAAAAATACTTGAATAGTATTCACTTAAGGAAACCTTCAGTAAATACTGGGGACTTGTTAATACAAAATATAAACTTAACCCGATAATGGGTATCGGGCCTCATTAACGGATTAAAAGAGACCTGATGGGTCATTAATCTGTACCGCGTGTGACAAAATAACACATGTGGAAACTTACCATGTAAAGGTGACTTGCTCCTAAAGAATAGGAGTATGGGCCTAATTAAAATAAAAGAACTACGTGGGCTTGATTCCTATATAAGGATACGTAGGCACCTTGAGAAGGGATCCGAAATTCTATGATCGATTATATCCCTCAAGTTCAGTCCCAAATGGCATTAACCCTATATTTTCCCCCAAATATTATAAACCCTATTTTTTATAGCTCTATACGAATACCCGATTATAAATCTTAATTTGATGTCTTGTCCGTGACGAAAATTGGCATCAACAATTATAATGGCAATGGTTCGACGTACCAGGCTACCAGCGTAGCTTTTACAGGTCCTCAATCAGCCATTATATTGGCCATAGCCTATAGGAGAATAAATTTGGTCTTTAATTGCTTGGTATTTTTATTCATCACCTGGTAATCTCTTAGATTTAATATATATTTTTTGATATACGTAGTGGGTTAAGTGTTCGATGACTCATTCATTGCTCTGCTATGTTTGATTATATTTACAAATTTGTGTCTAACATGAATTTCAATAAAACAAAGTAATTTTCTGCACTTTTTTGGTTTTGAATATATGGAGTGATTGCATGCATGTATTGTTGTTTTAGATCTTTACTGATTAGTTTTTTGTCTTAATCAAACAGCTAAATATTTTAAGTTCATAATGTAATGTATTGATGGCCGGTGATGTCCCAAATCAGAGGGGTGCCTGAGCATGTGCGAGGTGTTTGACCGCACAGGGCCCTTTCATGAGAGGGGCACATTTTTTTTATGTTAATTTATATATATATATATATATATATATATATTCAATTATTTATATTTTAAATGATTAGAAAAAATATAAATTAAATTTTTATAATGTTAATTATACGAGTAATCCAAACACATTACACATACTAATTAGTATTAGGTCTAACTAGGTTTAACACGTCACTACGTGTCTGCGTGTGTCTGCGTGTCTAACGTTATATTAACACTTTTTATTTCCAAAAAGAATTAATAAATTATTAACGTTACAACTGATCATACAAGGTGACGTTTAGAATTTATAAAGTCATTCTTACTCTCTTATAAACTCATTGTCTCGTATCCTCTCTAAAAGTCTTAAAAGTCTAAACGTCAGTACGTCAATGCGTCACATTCAAGTTTCAACCCTTCAGGCTTCAACGCTTCAACAACTTTTTATCTTGGTTCTGGGCCTTCTGGCCAGTGCACTAAGTCCTCTGGAGGTCTGGATTTTGAAATACTCAAATACAAATACTGCTGGTGTTGCTGGTTATAGAAGAAATCAAGGACGAGCATTATTCTGTCATCCAGTGAACACCTATTAAAATTATCTCTACTGATTCATTCACATCCTTCATCAAATATTTAAATCAGGTTCCATCTTTCTATTTTATTTTCTAAATTTATATTAAATATTTTATTTTCCATCTTTGGATTTTAATATATTATTAAATTTAAATGTAGAAAAATATTTAATTATAAAAAAATTAGGGCACATTTTTACATTTTGCACAGGGCATCCCAAAACTCAGGCCCGGCTCTGTCCCAAATGTGCGATTTTTTTATGCTAGAAGAGACAAGACAACAAACGCTAAAAGAAAGCGACATGATAGTAATTTTGTTGGTGGCGAAGTTTGTATGGAGGGAACTCATTCCGAAATCTTGCAACTTGATGATAGAGATCGGATCAGTAACATGCACCATAGTACTGTACAATGCATCTTAGAGCATTTGTCAGTTCATGATGCAGCAAGAATTACTATCAAAAGAATGGAGGTATAAATGGGGAATGAAAAACAACCTAGTTCTTGATGATTTATTTTTCTTAAAACTGACTTGCAATAAAGACAAAGACGCATACCTAGCTATCTGCTTTTTAAGGAGCCATTGAAATGATTATATTGGTTCACAAAGGCCCCCTATTAAGCTTTAACCTCTACATTCCTCCAAAACTTGATCACTGTCTTGTCTCTCGGTGGATGGAGCACTTTCTCAATATATAAGAGGATAAGGGTTTTAGAGATCACAAATTCTGAAAAAACTGTATATGAAATTCCGTTTTTCATATGTGAAGGGTTGGTTGAATTAAAGCTCACTACGGATATTAAACTCATTGCAAAATAGTCCTTTCAGTTGAGAACCAAATGAGATGTCAGCAGTAAATATGATATCGATAAGTGTAACCCTCATCAGATTAGCGGAGCTTCCAAATTTGGGTAATGGAGTTAGTATCCATGTAGTGAGCTTAAATTCAACCAATCGTTCACACTTCACAGGCGAACAACGGAATTTCATTGGCATTTTTTTTCTGAAAATAAGATCTTTAAGACCCTAATTCTTTTATCCAGAAAGTGCTCAAGCCACCGAGAGACAGTACTCTGATCAAATTTTGGAGGAATGTAGAGATTAAAGCTCAATAAAGGTCCATTGGGAACCAAAGTAATCATTTCAGTGGCCCTCGAGAAAGCAGATAGATGCGTGTCTTTGTCTTTATTAGCAGTAAGTTGTAAGAAAAATAACTTATGGAGGACTAGATTGTTTTTCATTCCCCATAAAAGATTTCCATTGTTTTGACAGAACACTTGTTCTTGCTGCATCGTGTACTGACAAACGCTCCAAGATAGATAGAGTGTAGTAGCTCCTGGGGCAAGTTGCTGATCCTATCTGATCTTTCATCAAGGTGCAGTAATTTAGAATCATCAGTTCCCTCCTTACATACTCCGTCACCAACAAACACTCGCCTTTTACCATCAAGTGCCTTCTTTTAGCACTTGCTGTGTCGTGTTTCTATAGCCTAAGATTGCCTCTCTAGGACATCACCGGCCATTGCTAAATTATATACCTAAGTGATCATAATAGCAATTCAAATAAAGATTGATCCAAAGCATTAAGAACACATATATGCATGGGTACTCATAATACTGAACTGAAATCTCATACGGTTTAGACAACTAGCAGTTATATTAATCGAAATTCACATTTGAAACAAATATGTACATAAAATTATTAAAGAGCATCTCCAATGGTGTAAAGCACTTGGGTAAAATTCAAAATAAATTGCCTTAAATAAGATATATAGAGAATTTGTAAAATTTTGTCTACTCAAGAGACAAAATTCTTAGATAAAAAAATAGATAATCACAATAGGTTGACTATATTTGTCGAACCTTTAACATAGTTTAACTTGAAATAATAATAACATATCATTTTTAAAATATAGCCAACTAATATTGTTAATCCCATGGGAGTAAAACACCTTACAGGTTTAACAAATTTTACGTAATCAATATTTAGCCAATCATTTTACAAAACACCGCTGGAGATGCTCTAAGCCTACTACATACAAATCAACAAAGTAAAAGAATTCTCGAGACTAACAGCTGAATTCAAGAATAAAAACAAGCAGCAAAGATCAAAACATTATAGTTGTGTATATATAATAGGCTTACCAAATATGCAGATATACGTACGTTTATGCGATGATATTCAAAAAAACATCCTCCGAATTATATGTAGTAGCATGAAACTCGATATACAGATGATGTGACAGTCCCTGAATAGGTGTCCCAAATATCGTAGTGAAATCTATTTAATTATTATATCCTATATATAACTAGTTGATAAAGCCGCAGCGTAAAAATATTTTCAAAAAATTTTAATACATTATATTATAATATTAATATTAAATTTTAATAATTAAATAATCTTTTCTAATGAATCGATTTCTTGTTAAACATGATTCTTTCGATTGAGCCGCTCTCTCGTTAAAACCGAAATCTCAACTTTAACATATATTATAAAGACTTATATAATAATTTTTATCCATAAAATCGAACAATAAAAATAAAAAAAAATTATGACATCAATATCAAATTCTAATAGCTAATACAATCTTTTCTAGTAAACCGCCTTCCTAGTAAATACGTTTCGAATTGCTCTTATTTGGAACCGAAATTCTTACTCATCATTATATATAGAAAATAAATTCCAATTTTTATATTGTTTAAACTTTATAATATTTATAAAGTTTTAAAAAATGAAAATACATCTTATATTTTCTATATATTATATAGATATTAATGTACTTATTTTCACCTTCCGCATAGGAATGTCTTTCTGTTATGTTAACATATAAAAAAAAATACGAAGGCTTTTCGTTACGTGAGTAAATTAAATTTATGGATATATTTTTCTAATGCAAGTATAATTAACATGTATAAAAAAGATAAAATAAAGGATTTCTAGGAAAAAATATTTATAATTTTAAAAAATTGTGTAAGACGTCTCCACCATACTCGTATTCTATTTCAAATAAAACATTTTACATTATGTATTGCTTATATATTCAAACATCTTTATACGGTCTTCTGTAATGAATCGTTTTCTCGTTAAACAGAATTGTTACTATTGATCCGCTCTCTCGTTAAGATCAAAAACCTAACTTTTAAATATATCACTTGTATGATAATGTTTATCCTTAAAAATCGAATCCTAAAAAAAAAAGTTTATAACATCCAAATGATATTTTAATAGTTAATACAATCATTTATAGTGAGCCATATTCCCGTTAAACACGTTTCGAGCCACTCTCATTTGGGATCGAAATTCCAAATTAATTACATATTATTAATGATACTTATCTTACACAACAACTTTTTTCCTTAAATTCAAAATCTAAAAAATAGGGTGAATTACAATTTATACTTTATCTGGACTTTCTAAAATTTATTGAGTTTTGGAAAATGAAAACACAACTTATTTTCTCTTTGTATTATAGATACTCCTATTTTTATTTAGGATTCCTGCATAAAAATGTTCTTTTATTATGTTAACACATTAATTCTTTTCTTATTAAATACGATGATTTTTTTTATGATAATAGTATTGGATTTATGAATAAATTTTCCTAATAGAAGTACAATTAACTTATATAAAAAATATATAATTTAAGAAGATCGTATTTTATATAAAATATTTAAGTAAATGACTCCTCTATATATTCAAACACCTATTCTACTTTAAGTAGAACTTTTATTTATTTGTTTTTTCTATAAATTAGAACTCTTATTCTCTATAAATTCGAACTCCTATTCTACTTCCTATAAAACTTTTAATTATATGTATTATAAATACTTATTCTACTTCCAATAGAAACTTTTATTTGTATGTTTTTCCTATAAATTTGAACTCTTATTCTCTATAAATTCGAACTTCTATTCTACTTTCAATAGAACTTTTAATCATATGTTTTATAAATACTTATTCTACTTACAATAGAACTTCTAATCATATGTTTTCCTATAAATTCGAATTATTCTCCTCTATAAATTCGAACACCTATTCGACTTCTAATATATTAAATGATATTTTTATATTTATAAATGTTTAAAATTCTAAAATTCTAAAATATTAAAAAAAGTAAATTGAGACAATTTTAGATCGCCACCTCACGATTATAATACTAATTTGTTTAACAACGGAATGCTACTCATTCTGCGAGTTAGTCTACATGGAGTAGACCTCTTGCACACCAGCGAAGTCACTTGGACTGCAACACCCCATATTTTTGCTTTAGTAGTTCGTATCATTTTTATTAATTATATCCTACTTTGCATATATTAGTTAATAGAGTATGTATTTTTTATAAATTCGAACTCTTCTCCTTCATTATATCACCTATTCTCATTCTAATACGATAAAATATTTTTTTTTATTTATTAGTATTTAAAATTCTAATTCTAAAACTCTATAAAAATTAGAAAAATAGATTGAGACGATCTTAGTGGCGCCACCTCACCTCCCGCGTACCCTCCTTGCTTTAGTAGTTCGTATCATTTTTATTAATTATATCCTACTTTGAATATATTAGTTAATAGAGTATGTATTTTTTATAAATTCGAACTCTTCTCCTTCATTATATCACCTATTCTCATTCTAATACGATAAAATATTTTTTTTATTTATTAGTATTTAAAATTCTAATTCTAAAACTCTATAAAAATTAGAAAAATAGATTGAGACGATCTTAGAGGCGCCACCTCACCTCCCGCGTACCCTCCTTTATATATATATATATAATATTTTTTTTTATTTATTAGTATTTAAAATTCTAATTCTAAAACTCTATAAAAATTAGAAAAATAGATTGAGACGATCTTAGAGGCGCCACCTCACCTCCCGCGTACCCTCCTTTATATATATATATATTGATTGGCGTAAGGAGGATCAGGTGGTCGTCTGGTCGTAGGGGTTGTAAATTAACTTCATTAAAAAAGAAGAAATGGGCTAGAGAATAAATTAGATGTTGGGCCTTGGTTTAAAAGTTAAAACTATGGTCCAAAAAAACTAAAACTATGCTACCAAGTAATTAATGCACTAAAATAAATAACAAATGATAAAACAAAAAAAATTATAGTTGAGAAAATTATTGTTAACTAAAATTAATACAAAAATAATTTAGACTAAAATTTAAAATATTATTTAACAAAAACCTTACCAAAAAAATCAAGAAAACCTAATTTTTTAAAAAAATGTCATAAAAAAAATTTATTTTTAGATTCTACAACAAACATGTGTTTAAAATTTATACTAATAAAAGTAAACACAAAATAAACACAAATCAATAAATTAACATTTTATTATTTTGCAAAGATTCTAAATTTGGTACTAAAGTTGTAAATATATTTAAAAAAAATCCGAAAATCTAAAATAAAATAATTAATAGAGAATCTAAATATAATAAGTACAAAAAATCCTATATTAAATTTCATCAACAATAAAATTTAAAATAAATAAATTAACAAAGAATAAAACTAATAAAGTATTCATCATCATCAACTTAATTAATTACTATTATAGGAAAAATAGTTGTAATATAAATTTTAAATTTTAAGAGTAATGCTAGGTACCCCAAATTGGTACCAAATATTGCTCCCAAATGATGTGGCAATGCTTACATGGCATGGCATGGTAAAATTTTTGATTGGGTGGTTGGTGTAATGCAGGGGTCCACTATTAATACAACCAATTGAATTGATACACTTGGTATTTGAGAAATTTTTTGGGTACCAATTTGGGTTACCTAGCATTTTCCTTTTAAAAGTCAATAAAAAGTCGAACTATACAGAAATACTCCTCCATATTAAGGGATGGAGTATTTTTTATAGCATATCTGTTTCGCAGATTTAATTTGGTCTTATTAGTTCATAAGATATTCAAATATCACGGGTTTCATTCAATTTATTACAAAAAAATAATCAGTTATTTAATTTATTGCAAAAATGATAATCCAGATGAATTTTACGTTTAGAGCAGCCATATCTGCTAAAATTTTCAGTTTTGATTTGAAATTCGAACATTATTTTATATTGCAACTTAATTTGAAACTAGTTGAATCATCATGGGTTGAGCACAAACGAAATTAAAATATTAATATTAATAAATAAATGAAAATAAATATAATTAATAATAATTATTTAAATATGTATTACTAGAGAATTGAATAATGAAGGTATTTAATAAATAAATACTATTTAATTATATATTTATAGGAAATTGAATTCGAGGTGAAGTTAAAAAATTTTAATTAAATAAATTTGATATAATTATATAGTTACAACAAATAGAACCCAAGTCGAGCGATAAACAAATTCAAATAGCCAAGTTATGATGGGCTTAAGGAGGAGCAGACGGATCTTCGACAAATTTTAATCGACACCTGTAAAGTCCGATGTGAATAGATATATAGCTAGTTAATAAGCGGTCAATTAACTTCTTTAGTGTGAGGCATTTTAGTCCAAATATTGTTATACAACATTCTCCCTATAACATTTGGTGCTAGAAGGAGGGGCAAATTTTCGTCTGAGGAGGACAAACGAATATCACTTTCATGGGAATGTTTGGGTTTTATTATAATCGGGGGTTTCAACAGTTAAAGAAACATGGTGACTCTTAACAATATTAGAAGCGGAGGCAAACATGAATTGTTTAAGGCGAAAAAAAAAAAGGAACAGCAGAGGTCGTGGTGCACATCGGCCATCGGTGAAAAAAAAAAGGATAGAAGCAGCAATCAAAACCGTAGCAAAAAGACGGATGAAAGTCTTGGACGTGAGGCCAGCAACAAGAAAAAGAAGTCGAAGAGCATAAATATCCAAATCAGCAGGAAACGATAAATCAAAGATAAGTTTTTATTTTCTTATCTTAATATTTCTGTAAATTAATTAATTATATCCTGCCATGCATGTATGATTCATGTTTTTCAAATATTTTACAAGAAAAATATTTATTATTCAAAAAATTCGTGCGAGCTACCTATTTTTATGCTTGTAAAATTATTGCGATTTAGAAAATATCGTACGAGATATTTATGTTGATGACTTGCCGATTTTATGCCGATGAATTATGGATATTTATGCTGATTGATTGTGGATTTATTTTACAATCCCGTACGAGCTGCATTATTCTTAAGGAAAAAAAAAACATATACGAGCATAATTTTGTAAAAGATTTTCTACAAAAAGGAGCAATATTTTCGAAGTAAATAAATATCGCGACATTCTTAAAAGAGCATATTTATTATTGCATTTGGATTTGTAAAATATTTTCATATATTGTCGTGATAGTACATATATGTCAAAAATATTTTCAAACTTGCAACTAAATTGTCAAGTAGGGTAGCCTGGACAAGTTATAAATTCCGCAATCCTACACGCTGAGTAAAGTGCAGCACCCTCTGGATTATTATTGAAGGCCCATGATCAGATCTTGAGCTCAAGGTCGCATGGGTGGGAAGGTATCCCTATGCAAAATATATTTCAGACATGCACAGCCAGCGCGCGTGCAAAGTTCACCAGAATTACATCTACATCTCCTATTGAAGACTCCGCCAGACACATCCTTATGTGGTTGCATCAGACACTTGAAAAACGTGTATGCCAATTCGGGATATATACAAATGCTAAGGTCCTAACTAGACAACAAGGATCGCAAAGGATTTCAAACAAATTATTTATGCTCGCACATTTGAAAACCTTGGCAAATATATATCTTACACTGATCATCACATGCTATCACTCTTGCATCCGCATACGCCTAACGAGCACAGTGGTGCTCCAAGTGTTTTTCTAATCATCTATTTTCAGTTTTTTCAGCGACTCAAGAAATTTGGAAGCTTGAAGAATGTTTAGTTCTCCACTGCAGCAAGCTACACTGAAGAACTGGGGACTAGTTGTTATGCCATAATTTCGGCATGTCTAATAATCTCCCAAATTTCTAATAATTATTAATTATTAATTCAGATTAATAATTATAACTTAACCGCTAAGTTTTATCCTCTCTCTGAAATGAGGAAAGAATCAATCTCAATCAATTAATTACGGAAAATATCCTCCAAACGATATTCTTCAAATCAGGAAGATATCACAACGATAAGATTAAATCAGATAAAATCAATTTTTTTTTTGCTAACTGTATATATATATATATATAAAAGAAAGAAAAAACAGGGGTTAACCCTTGCTCGAAGCCAATGCTAAGAGGGACTATCTACCCACAATCTAACCTAAACAAGCTAGATTGAACATAGAAAGGACAAAAGGAGGGCAAAACAACCCCATAAATCAGTGAACAAAAATCCACCTATACATGTCTAATTGAAGAAACTGTCGAAACCAAGTAGAATGTTGCAGTTTAGTCTTGAGGTCAAGCATAATTCCCTTTAGCAGCTTGGTCGGTCCAAAACCTCCCTTATTGTGGTGCCTAGCATTACGTTCCCTCCATATATGATAAGAAAAAATCTGTGCAACCAGCAGAACGACATGTCTCAAAGATGAGTCTTGGATAGAGCCCCAGTTGGTGAGCAGGTCGACCCAAGTGTGGCCAGAATAATCAACTTTTAAGAACCCAACTAGCTTGGAGATAACATAACTACTATACGGACAGGTGACAAAAAGGTGTGAGGCAGTTTCACATCCCCCAGCACAAAAGTGACAAAAATTAGGAACATCCAGCCTAAATGAGGCAAGACGGTGTGAAGTGGGCAGGCGATCATGACACAGCAGCCACTCGTGGTGGGCATATCGAAGAATCTTGAGCTTGTGCCAAACCAAGTGACACCAAGGCACAAGGGGAGCATGATTGCGAATAGAGTTCCAAATGTGCCATGTTTTAATTTGTCGGAGAGACTTACCATTCCACGAAATGACATCAGTGGCACTATGATCAAAAGCAGGGAAGTTAAAATGTTGAAGCCAAGATAGCAGACCTGGGTCCAAATGGTGCAGTCTGTTGGTTGGTCGTGGCAAAACCCAAGTGCCTGTTGAAATAAGAGCATGTACCATTGAGTCATGTGAGAGGGCGGACTGAGCAATGATGGTGTCAAATCTGGTGGTTGCAAGACACGTCGAGTTCCACCAGGGGTCAAACCACAGGGAGGTGCCCAGGCCATTACCAATCTTAAAAGTTAGGAATTGTCTAGCCAAAGGGCGAAGCTTAAGCACATTGCGAAGAATCCATGAACAGTCAGTTGGCATAGCCAATGTCCAAAAATGATGCCGTTTTAAAACCGTAGTGTTGACCCAACAAGGCCAAAGGGCCTTGCTCTTTCGAACAATCCTACAAAGGTGGTAGAGAATCTGAGCCTGGTTCCAGTCCTTGAGATTTTTAATGCCCAAGCCTCCTTCTTCTAGTGGGTAGCAAACCCTCTCCCAGCTGATCTTAGCCCCCCCTTTCGAGTTTACATTACCTTTCCACAAAAACCTGGTAAAGAGAGTTTGGAGCTTTTGCAACACAGATGCAGGTAGAATAAAGTGCTTAGACCAGTAAGCTTGGATAGCAAACAGGACAGTACGAAGCAATTGTACCCTTCCTGCAAATGAAAGAAGAAGGGAGGTCCAACATCCAATTCTAGCAGTGACTTGGTCCAAGAGAGGGATGCAGTCATTGTGGCACAGCTTTGAAGAAATAAGGGGCACTCCCAAGAACTTAACTGGCAACACACCATGAGTAATCCCATAATTTTGAGCAAACCAGTTGATAAAATCATGATTACAATTCCCAAAGAACACAGTGCTTTTAGCAAGGCTAGGATGTAAGCCACTCGAATTAGCAAATCTCTCAACACAGTTCATTAAGTGAGACACCGAGCTAGTGTCACCATTGCAGAATAATAAGACATCATCGGCATAAAAAAGATGAGTTAACTTGAGTTCTTTGCACTTCCAGTGAAACTTAAACCCACTAGGAACATCAGCTAGCATGCAGGATAAAACGTTCATAGCAATCGAAAAAAGATAGGGAGAAATGGGGTCACCTTGACGTAAACCCTTCTTTCCTTCAAAGCTGCCACAAAGAGACCCATTTACTTTGACAGAGTAAGTAGGAGTAGAGATGCATGTATAAATCCAATGAATGAAGATAGAAGGGAAACGAAGCTTGCACAAGGCGCCCATTATAAAGTTCCAGTCTATAGAATCAAATGCTTTTCAAAGGTCCAACTTTAAGCCACATTTAGGGGTGCCAGTGTCACGGTTGTAACCTCTAAACAGCTCCTGTTCCATGAGGATATTGTCAGAAATGCTACGACCAGGTATAAATGCAGATTGAGAAATGTCTATCAGGCTAGGCATTACTGCCTTGAGACGAGAAGCAATAATCTTCGTGATGCATTTATATGGAATAGAACATAAAGATATTGGCCGGAATTCTGTCATATTCGAGGGGGTGGGAACTTTAGGGACCAATGCTATGCTCGTGGCGTTGACAGACTTGTGTAAGCAAGAAGTTGCAAAGAAATTTTATATTGCTTTGCAAAATGTGTCACCAACAATCTCCCAAGCAGCAAGAAAAAACTCGGCTGTAAACCCATCTGGCCCAGGGGCCTTGTTCTTTTTCATGGATTTTAAAGTAGCCAAAATAACATCATTGGTGACAGGAGCCTCTAGAATTAAATCTTGGGCAGGGGAGATCGATGCACATGATATGCTATCAAAGTTAAAAGGAGTTAGTTGTTGACTAGCCCCTAGACCACTTGAGAGACCTGCTTGTGACCCAAGACAATATCCCCTTCAAGATTTTCAATGGCCATAAGCTTATTCCTGTTCCAATTAGCCTTGGTCTGGTTAAAGAAAAAATTTGTGTTTCCATCACCAACTGAGAGCCACTTGACTCGAGATTTTTGCAACAAAAAAACCTCTTCCTCTAGGAGAGCAACTTCCAGGTGGTTACTAGCTTCAATCTCTTTTTGTAGTAAATCCGCATTATCATTGTCCCTGGCCAAAGAATCTTGCACTTCATTCAACAAAGCACGGGCATTAGAGACATTGTTATGGACGTTACCATGAGCAGAGTTCAAGGCAATCAGCTCACGTTTAGTATCATTAAGCTTACGAACAAGAATGGCCATTGGGTCACCAAACCACTGTGTAGCCCAAGCTTTAGAGATAGTAGGGAGAAAGCCATCCAGATCTTGCATAAAGTTGAAAAATTGAAAAGGCTTACGAACCTTTTCCAACTGCATAGGCATCATACACATCAAGGGACAATGATCCATAATTCCTCTGTTTTTTACAAGAACAAAGCCTTCACTAAAAGTAGTAAACCAAGCCCCATTGCAAAGCATCCTGTCAAGACGTTTTTGAATAAGAGACGAGGCTCTCTTATTAGTCCAAGTAAAAAGAGACCCAATTGTTTTAATATGACCCAATGATGAATTAGAAGTGCAATCCAAGAAAAATTGCATTCCTGGACTCCAGTGTTCACGACCACCCTTAACTTCGTTAATAGCAAGAATGCAGTTAAAATCTCCAACAACGCACCATGGGATAGAAATAAGACGACTCAATGCTTCAATTTCTCTCCAAAGAGGCTCTCTCTGATGATCTTTATTATGAACATAAACAAATGTGACACAAAAGGTAATTTGCTTTTCTAAAAAAGTAGCAAAGCAAGTCACCTATTGGGATGATTTAGAATGCACCACGATTGACCAAACCGAGGGGTCCCAGCCAACCCAAACCCTACCATACTCATGCTCCTCATAGTTATGAGTCCAACTCCAGTTTTTATTAATACTCCTTGAAATGGGAACAAAATTTTCTGCACGGACTTTAGTCTCAACTAAGCTCATGAAAGACAACTGATTTTGAGAAATGAAATTTTTGACCTCTTTTTGATGAGGGCTTTTATTCAAGCCCCTCACGTTCCATACTGCAAAATTCATTGACATGGGTGTGTGGCTGGTTTACCTGCCAACCTCAGACTTCTTTTGATGGGCAAAGCAGAGTTCGGAAGCTCCTCTTCACTAGATTGACCAACCTGCTCTGTTTCAATTATTGTAGGAAGCCCAGGACCAGAAGCAGCACTGAGTCCTATAACCACCATATTGGTTGCAGACTTTTGTGGAGATTTACTCTATTTTCTCTTTCTTTTGCTTGGAGAGATATCAGGAACAGTAGGAATTTCACCATGTTCCAGTGAATTAAGCATGTCAAAGGGGTTGAGTGTGGCAATTGGTAGGGCAAAGCAAACAGGGGAGTTTGGGCAGTTTTGATCAAACTCATCTAAGTTGTCTTCATCCTCAATGTTTTTGGCAATATCATTTGCATCACCCTCATTGCTATCTACATTAGTAGCTCGTTCTTCATTAAAAATCTGGTCTTCATCCATTACAACATCACACCCTGCAAACTTCCCAATAACATATGGCACCATCCCCTGTGAAGAGAATAAATTGTCACATGGAACAGAATCGTCCCCTGTTTTGTTCGAGGCATTCGAGGCATTGTCAGCATCAGCATTGTCAGCATCAGCATTGTCAGCATTTCTATCTTCTCGACTACGATGCTTTTGTGGTTGTCTCATATTTCTGGTAGGCCTAACAGCCTCTAGGTTGTCTAAGCATCGAGCCAGTGAGTGACCAAATGCCTTGCAAAGGCTACATGAGTATGACAGTTGTGGGTAGAGAATTTCCACCTTATCACGATCCTTAGCCCCATTGCAGACTACATCCACCCAAGCAAAATCAGGTCTGGGGCCATCATATTGAAGCTCAACAAGGACACCAGCATATTTGAGGGGTTCAAATCTAGATGTGGCCTCATCAAATTTCAATGGTTTGCCTACCCCTCTAGCAATCGAGGTAAGACCCTCACGATTCCAATATGTGTGAGGGACATCTACCAGCCTAATCCAACACGGAACTTTAGTTACAACATTTTTCTTAAATTTTGAGCCCTCCATCCAAGGCTGCAAATACAAAGTCTTGCCTCCCATAAACACAGTGTTCAAGGCTAACACTGCATCTTTTTCATGGACATTATTAAATTTGAAAGTGAAGTACCCTTTCGAGCTATAGTACACTCTTGACAATCCCCTGTTTTTCCACAATTTAAATGCATGGTCCTTGAAAAATTTAAACGCAAAGCTCCCACCAATGAAATGCCCAATGAGGCTAGATTCCCACTGCTTGTGAGCATTAACATGAAATTCATGAGGGGGCTTAATATTAACTGAGCCATCAGCATTATAAGAGATTAATTGACTCGAGTCCACATTAGCGTCTATGTTGATGCTAGCATTCGGTATGTTTTTACTGACCACAGCACTCCAGGTTACGTTTTTCTTAGCCCCACTGGCTTCTCCTTGCTCTAAATTAGTCAGTTTGAGAACCCTATTCTCAACATGGAAATTTTCTTGCAAATTCTCTAAGCTAGTAGAGATTTGAGAATTACCTGGTAATTTAATTGTAGTAACTGAGTTCACCTCTTCCGGTGAAAGAGCATGACTAGCACCCGTGGAGTTAACAGGAGTAGGTCCATTATCATTTCTCAAAGACCCATCGTTGAGAATAAGCTGAATCTGCTCTTGCATTCGTTGCTGTGTTTGTGGTGATAGAGGCTCACCCATAACGTTATCAGTGTCGTTGGAATCATCATTTACCGGGACATTTATTTGCATATTAATGACAGGCAATGCAGGAGCTGCATAATGGTGGCCTATGAAGTTAGCAAACTCGTCGGAATCCATGGAACCTGAGTTTTCCGAGTTACGGTCACCCATCGGAAAACTCAAGCTTCACAGATCAAGAGATAAAGCAAGTAGATCTGAAAGAGGATGGAGAGAGGGACAGAAAAATGTGGAGCGTGTAGAGAGTAGAGGTCCAGGTCAGATGGTGGAGGAGAGTCAACGGAGGTGGCTGTGGAGTTTGGCGGTGGGCGGGAGAATGAAAAGCAATGAACAGTGAAGGGCGACTGTTTTAACCGAAGAGAGAGAAGAGAGCATTTTTTGTGAATTAATTGGGCTTATCCCGAGAGACTTAAGGGATAAGTTACGTTAATGTGGGTAATAATAGGTGATAAAATCAATTATTACCCACATTAACGTAATTTATCCCTTAAGTCTCTCGGGATAAGCCCAATTAATTCACAGAACTGCGTGGGGCTTGATCCTATATAAACATATAGGTACGCAGGCATCTTGGTACGATATAGGATCCGATACACGAGACAAATCGAGACACCTGCCAAGTCCAGCCCCCTCTTTTTTCATAAACCCTAATCCCCTAAAACAGTCACATAAACATACAAATCGCTCTATTATTCCAGCAAACCTCCGATTTCGTGTTGTTACGAAATTCCTCCAACAACAGTAAAAAAACAAATTTGTGCATGTTCAATCCAAAACGGACAAATATTATACTAATATGAGCAAGTCCAACATCAACAACTATCAATTTACAAAGAAAGTTTTTGGATATAAGTAGATAGAGAAAACGGTCCCTGAAGTCACTCTCAAGGTGTCTCACCGTCTCGTGTGATTATATCAATTTATAATATAATTTCTGAATGACTTTTCTATAAATAATAATATTTTTTTATTTGTATATATTAACATAAAAAGGTTTTAACCTCGAGCTGTTGCCTGATGTCAGGCACATTAAGCTCGAGTATATAACTTAGAATAACTTAGTATGTTACAAAATTTGCATGATTGAAACCCTAGGATGAAGTGATTAACTTATCAATGCAAATTAGAATTAAATTTATGTTTTACTCTCGACTATTTATCTCTTTTTGAAGGAAATAAAATATTAGTTAATTATTTGATCTAAAAATGTCTCTTATTATCCAGATATCTAAATTAAACATGGGCTAAAAATATATCATGTGATTTCTAATTTCCACTAATCAACTTTTTGTTACTATATTTCTTTTATTCATGAACAGGTGGCTGGTATGCTGGTTGTATATTTAGATAATTATTTAATAAAAAATGTCTATTTTATTATTAAAACCCTCACGACATGATTTATATACAATTCAGTACATATAATATATTATATTATATATTAGCAAATGTACATAATTTTTTAGTTGTGAAAAATTTTGTTAAGTAAATCAAAATTATATAAAATTACCCAATAGTAATGAATCTTTGACTTGTTTTTTTTCCCAACAGAATCTAACATTAGTTGTTCCGTTACCTACATAATAACAAGTGCTATATATACACTTGTTCATCGTGCCACCTTCATTTCTACAATATCAACATATAAACACATATTATTACGTAAAGATATATATACTTACATATAGATAGGCTTTACACTCTTGTTTCTTCATGTGATGGAAAATTCCAAAGATGATGATGTTGTATCGGGCCAGGAAACACCTGGTAATTAATCTTCTTGAACTGTGTTTTTAAGTTCTCAGTTTTACGTGATCAGTTCTTGGAATTGCGTTGATTTGAGTTGAAATCTTGATCACTTCTTGGAGTTGAGTTGGTTTTAGGGGTGTGTATGTATATGGATTGTATGTCGTGATCATAATGCGCAAACGTACTGTGTTTCTTGAAACGAATTTTCTGTCTTCTTGGATAATGTCCTCACTAGTAATTCTTCCTGAAAGAGTATTAAGAACATAATCTGTGATTTCTTGATTCGACCTAAAAGGGTTATTTTTCTCAGATTGTGAAATTTGTTCTGCAACTCTCCCGGCCAACCTTCTCGATTTTACCATGGGAGAGTATCGGACTTTCCTATAGCATTCCAATTCAACGTGTTATAGCATTCCAATTCAACGTGTTTGGACGCAGAAGGCTTGCTTACTTTCCTGCAAGGGAGAACAAATTCAGGGGAGCTTTGAAATGGTTTGCAGTGAACTACGACAATTATGATGTCGATCTTGCTATTCCTACTCCTGGACAGGCCACACAAATGGCCCAACTTTGGGAGCCCCTAAAAGGCATATGATGTAGCCTATTTGTATTTCGAGGATACAACTCAACTTAAACAAGATTGTAGTAGTAAATAGTATATAGACTGTCACAAGGAATCTCAGATTGTAATATCTATCAGAAGAAAAAGATCAAGGTCAATCTACAGACTTGAAGAATTACTACATTGAAAGAAGCTCAGACATCTGATCAAGCCTCAGTGGAGTATTCGTTAAGAAATGGATTCATTTAAAGTGACAGAGATTTCAAGGTGATAGAGATGGTACAGAAAAATTCAAGAGAGAAAGAAGAAAAGAGGAAGACCATATTTAAATGTCAAGAATAAAGGAAATTCATCAAGGTTAGTCGTTCATGAACCAGACAGTACATCGAACGTCAACAGAATTGATGATGAAGATTTATTATATTAAGTGGTCATCTTAACAGAATTTATTATAAAAGTAAATTAATTAAATGATTTGTTAAAATCATTTAGTTAATTAATTCATAAAAATCTGTTGTGTTATGACAGTTTAACTGTCATAGAGAGAGAAATAATCAAACTGTCATAATGGCTCAAACTGTCATAATAATGACTGTCATAGTGAAGTTCAGTGAAACTGTCATAATGAAGACTGTCATAGTGAAGTTCAGTGAAACTGTCATAATGAAGACTGTCATAGTGAAGTTCAGTGAAACTGTCATAATGAAGACTGTCATAGTGGAGTTCAGTGAAACTGTCATAATGAAGACTGTCATAGTGGAGCTGATTGAAACTGTCATAATGATGACTGTCATAGTGAAAACTGTCATAATGATGACTGTCATAGTGAAAACTGTCATGATGCTGACTGTCATAGTGGAAACTGTCATGATGCTGACTGTCATAGTGAAAACTATCATGATGCTGACTGTCATAATGGAGTTGATTGGAACTGTCATAATGCTCATGGAAAAGTGTAATATCAAACTGTCATAGCAGCCCAGCAAACTGTCATGATGGACTTCACACAGCAACTGTCATAGCAACCTTGCAAGTGTCATAGAAGCTCAAGGAAGTGTCATAATAGTATTAAACATGCATTATGACAGTTGGTAGTTTTGGTGTTAAAAGCAGCAGAAGGCATCAGACTACAACAAATACATACACAGACGAAAAGAAAGAAGCAAAGAACATCAAAACTCTCTCATCTTTCAAGCTCAAACCAAGCAATTAAATTGCCATAAATTCTTGAGTTCCTTATAACAAAAATTTTATCCATTGGAACCTCATTATTTGTGACTTGTGTAATACTAGCGAATTAAGTTTCCTAGTTCTTGAATTGATATCTTGATTTTTATTAACTAAATTAGAAAAGTTCATGTTGAATTTTCTAATTAGTTATTAATTTCTTGATAATCACTTGTACTGATTTTGTAACACCCATCAAGTTAATATATTGTTATATTCAACTTGAAATTTGTGTTATTTTATTCCGCACAAATTTGTTTGAATTAAATTTTATTTAAAGGACAAATTTGGAGAAAATGATATAGATTGTATTCAACCCCCCCTTCTACAATCTTATCGGACCTAACAATTGGTATCAGAGCCTATTGATTGATACACAAATCAAGATCCTATTTTTATTCAATCAAAAATTTAGCTCGAATTTTTAACTCACTTAAAAATTCATCATGTCTTCAAAAGCCATTGTTAAGATTCCCATATTTAATAAGGATAATTATGATATGTGGAAAAATAAAATGGAGTTGTTTCTAGATGTTACAAATTCCAAATATTTGGATGTTCTGAAAAATGGACCTAAAATTCCTATGGTTCATGAAGAACAAGTTGTTACTGATGGAGTTGTAACAATACCTGCTAAATCCTATCCAAAGGACTCTAAGAACTTTACTGCTGAAGAAAAAGAGGAAGCTGGACTGGACAAAAATTTGAGACTAATTCTAATAGATTCCCCGGATGCTGTAATGTATAGCCATGTGATGAATTGTAAAACTGCTAAGCACATCTGGGAAACTATTGAGACTATTAATGAAGGGACTGATGAAGTCAGGGAAAACAGACTTCAAATTTTGACCTCTGAATATGAACACTTTAGAGCTGGTCCTAATGAAGGCATTCAGGAAGTGTTCGAAAGGTATAACAAAATAATCAACAATTTGCAAGTTCATGGCAAGCAATATACCCAGAAGGAGATCAACATGAAGTTTTTACTGACTATGCCTACTCACCTAGAGCATAGAATTACTGCCATCAGAGAATCTAGAGATTTAAATAAGATTGCTCTTGAAAGGCTGTTTGGTGTTCTGAAAACGTATGAATTAGAACAAGTACAGCAGAAGGAGTTCTCTGGCAAAGGGAGAGTGGCAAGTTCTTCTACAGCTCTGGTAGTTGAGGTTCATAAGGAAGTGGAAGATAAAATTGTTCAACCTAAAAGCTTCAACAAGGAACAAACTGAAGTGGAACATGGATAGACACCAGCCACTCAGGATGGTGGAGAATTCTATTCACTGGAAGAGCTAGATCAATTGGAAGATGAATCCATGGTAATGATGGTGAGGCAATTCAGTAACTTCAGATTCAGACGAAATCCAAAGTTCAGGTTTAAGTCTAGTAGCAGATTCCAAAGAGGAGGTTCTTCATCCTCTAGTAACAGGGGAGGATACAAAACTGGAACTGTTGACAGAAGCAAGATTCGTTGCTTTAATTGTAATGAATTGGGACACTTTGCTACTGAGTGTCAAAAACCCAAACAAGCACAGAAAAGAGATTATGCTTCTGAAAAAAAGAAGACTGGAAGAGCTTATGTAGCTGCTGGTAAAAGCTGGGATGACACAGATAGTGAAGATGAAGAATATGGAAATTTTGCGCTGGTGGCAAATGCTGAAACATCAACTCGTTATACTACACCGGTAATTCTTACTGACGCTGAGTTGATTAATAGCTTATATAGTTCCATTGGTTGTGCACAGAAAACAATTGAAAGAATAACTCTATTAAACACTAAACTTGAAAATGAAGTGTTAGAGTTAAAAAAGGTGCCTGATAATCAAGATCAACAAATAAAAGAAATAGCTCGTCTTAACTACAAAGAAAAGGGTCTAGGAGAATACATGGTAAAACAAGTTGATAGGATTGCTGAACAAGACATCAGGATTAGAGAACTTGAAACACAGATTAGAGCTTGTTATAATTCTGTTAAAGTTTCCAAAGAGCACTTCAACAAACAAGCTAGAGAACAAACTGTAGGAATAGGGTTTGGTTACAAAGAAGCTGTTGGTTCTTTGAGCAATCATTCTGCTAATCCTATTCCTGCTAAAGAAAGAGGTATACCACACGTTCTCAAGAATGTTGAAAAACCCATGTTTAAAGAATCTGTTTCTGAACCACCAAACATGTATTCTATTGTGATTCAAGAAGAAATGAAAAATGAGGACAGTGCTAATGGCATAGTCCTTGATAATGATAAATCTGTTAAGGCACCTACAACCAAAAATGTTAAATCTAATAAGGTTGTTTCTATGAAACCAGTGAAGTTTGTTCCCAGTTCATCTAAAATTGAGTTAGGTGATAACAAGTTGGAGCAGAATGATAACATGTCTAACATGAATACCATGCCTGTTATTGATACTTCTCATAAAGCATGTGGTGTTGTCAATTGTATGTCTTGTGCTTTTAATGTTATGTCTGCTTACTTTAATGGTAATCATGCATGTGATAATAAGACTACTCCTCGACAACATATGAACAGGAATAATAATGTTAGATCAAAGACTGCTAGTCCTCCTCATGTTAGGAGAGAGACATTTGTACTTAAGACTAAACAAAGTTTTACTAAGGCTGTTTACAAGGTCAAATGTCCAGTCAATGAAAAAAATGTTATTGCTGCTAAACAAACATGGATTCCCAAAATTAAACAAAAGATTGTCAAATCTGTTTATAGGGTAAAATGTTTGTTGACTGATGGTGTCAAGGTTAAAAATGTTGTTTTGCCTGACAAAGGCCAATTCTTTAAGTATTCTGGACCCAATCAAATTTGGGTTCCGAAGAAGGTTTAATCCGTTTGTCATTGCAGGGTGTTGAGCAGGTTGAACGAGTAACCTGGATCTTGGATAGTGGATGTTCAAGGCATATGACTGGTGACAGAACCCTGCTGACAAATGTGGTGGAGAAGGCCGGCCCAATAGTTACCTTTGGAGATAACAACAAAGGTAGAACTGATGGAGATGGCAGACTTGAAGCTGGAAATGTTATCATTGATGAAGTCTCTTTTGTGAAAGGACTTGAGCACAATTTGCTCAGTGTTAGTCAATTCTGTGACAAAGGATATGAAGTTTATTTCAACAAGAAGAATTGTCTAATTTCACATAAGAGACATGAAAAGCCACAACTGACAGGAGTCAGAAAAGGAAACTTGTACGTAGCCAATATGAACACTGGAAGCAATGAAGAAATCAACTGCTTCTATTCTAAAGCATCCATAGATGAAAGCTGGCTATGGCACAAGAAACTTTCTCACCTAAATTTCAAAACAATGAACTCTCTGGTCAAGAGAGAGTTGGTGAGAGATTTACCTTCAATGGAATTCACTCAAGAAGGACTTTGTGATGCATGTCAAAAAGGCAAGCTAAAAAGGGCAACTCACAAGAGTACTGACATATCTTCAATAACTGAACCTTTACAACTACTTCACATGGATTTGTTTGGTCCAGTTAATGTGATGTCAATATCAAAGAAAAGATATGCTCTTGTGATTGTTGATGATTTTTCAAAATACACATGGGTCCTGTTTTTGAATTCTAAAGATGAGACTCCACAACTGGTGATTGATCACATCAAGTTGATTGAGCTGGATTCTACTTATCCAGTAAGAGCTATAAGGTCAGATAATTGAACTGAATTCAAGAATGCAGTTCTAAATGATTTTTGCACTGAGAAGGGTATAACCAGACAATATTCAGCACCAAGAACTCCTCAGCAAAATGGAGTAGTGGAAAGAAAGAATAGAACCTTGATTGAAGCTGCACGTACTATGCTAAGTGAATCAAGGCTTCCATTGTACTTTTGGGCTGAAGCTGTCAACACTGCTTGCTATACCCAGAATCGAACTCTTATCAACAAAGACTTGATGAAGACACCTTATGAAGCTATGAATGAAAAGAAACCAACACTCAAATACTTTCATGTATTTGGAGCAAAATGTTTTGTGCTTAAAGAAGGAGATGATCAAGGTGGAAAATTTGAGGCCAAAGCACATGAAGCAATTTTTATTGGTTATACAAGAAGAGCTTACAAGGTGTACGTGATTGATCAGCAAAAAATGAGTGAAAGTGTCAATGTAACATTTGATGACACTAAGCTCCAAAGTATCCAAACTGAAGATTCATCTGAAAAGCTATCTTTCAACGACATGACAGATCCAGATTCAGATGATGACAATCCACCTGATGTTTTTGCTGATGCTACTAACAACAATGATAATGGTGATGATGATGATGATCAGGGTAATGGTGGTGAAAACAATGATAATAATGAAGATACACCTGACACTCCTGAACAATCATCTAGTCAACCTGACAACAACTCAGGGGAAGATAATGAAGGATCAACTTGTCATACTCAACATCACAATGAAGAACAAGGCGAATCATCAAGATTAAATCTTCCAAGACAAACAGTTTGGAATAGAGCTCATCCTTTTGAGCTGATTATTGGTGATCCAGATGTTGGTGTCAAAACTAGAAGTGCTACTCAGGGTTTCTATCTGAAATGGAACCTAAGAAAACTGAGGAAGCTCTTTCTGATCCTGATTGGGTGATTGCTATGCAAGATGAACTCAATCAATTTAAACAACAAGAATTATGGAAGCTGGTACCCAGACCTACAAACAGAACAGTGGTTGGCACTAGGTGGGTATTCAGAAACAAACTTGATGAAGATGGCATAGTGACGAGAAATAAAGCAAGACTGGTAGCAAAGGGTTATTCACAAGCTGAAGGCATTGATTATGATGAAACCTACGCTCCAGTGGCAAGACTTGAGGCTATCAGAATATTCTTGGCATTCGCAGCATTCTCAAACTTTAAGGTTTATCAAATGGATGTCAAGAGTGCTTTTCTGAATGGTAAGCTAGATGAAGAGGTATATGTAGAACAGGCCCCTGGCTTTGAAGATCCAGAATTCATGGATTATGTCTACTTTATCTTCAAGGCAATTTATGGTCTCAAGCAAGCACCAAGAAAATGGTATGACACTCTCTCTGAATTCTTACTTGAAAATGGATTTGTTAGAGGTGTCATAGACAAAACTCTCTTCACAAAGAAACATAAGAATGATACGATACTAGTCCAAATATATGTGGATGATATAATATTCGGGTCTACTAATGATCTTCTTTGCAAGAAATTTGCTAAGTTAATGCAGGGTAAATTTGAAATGAGCATGATGGGTGAGCTGAAGTTCTTTCTTGGATTGCAAGTAAGTCAAAGGACAGATGGGATATTTATCTATCAATCCAAGTATGTCAGAGAGCTCCTCAAGAAATATCAAATGGAGGACTCGTCTTCAGCAAGAACACCATCATCTACAGCTGTTAAATTTGGAGCATGTGAAAATTCTGCTAAGGTAGATATCACAAGCTACAGAGGTATGATAGGCTCATTACTTTACCTTACTGCAAGTAGACCAGATATTATGCATGCTACATGTTTGTGTGCAAGGTTCCAATCGGATCCTAGAGATGTTCATCTCATTGCTGTTAAACGAATCTTGAGATATATTAAGGGTACGCCTAACTTAGGCATCTGGTACCCTAAAGATTCTGGTTTTAATCTTGTTGGATATACAAATTCAGATTATGCAGGAAGTGTTGTAGATAGGAAAAGCACCTCTGGGAGTTGTCAATTCCTAGGTGGCAGGTTGGTTTCCTGGTACAGCAAGAAACAGCAAACAGTTTCCAACTCAATAGCTGAAGCTGAATACATAGCTGCTGGAAGCTGTTGTGCACAGATTTTGTGGATTAGCAATCAGCTAAGGGACTATGGCTTTGTACTTGACAAAATTCCTATCTTGTGTGACAATACAAGTGCCATAGCAATCTCCAACAATCCTGTGCAGCATACGAGGACTAAGCACATCGATATCAGGTATCATTTCATTAGAGAGCATGTCATGAATGGTACAGTGGAGTTACATTTTGTACCCACGGAAGAACAAACAGCAGATATTTTTACTAAGTCTCTTGACGAATCCACATTCACCAGAATTGTTGGTGAATTGGGTATGTTAAATAGTCCTAGTAATTAAACTAGTTAATATCTGAGGTTTGCTCTTTAATAATTTATAAGTGATTACTTTGTAAATATTTGTTATTAAAATCACTTGTATAATTATTTTATCAACTTATTTTCTTGCTTTTTAACTCTTAAATCATTGTCACTATCTTCTTAATATATTCCTACTTACTTCTTTTAATTTTAGAATATTTTAATTTTCTTTAAAAATATTTTTCTCAAATTTTACAAGTTGAAATTAGTGAGAAATCTATTTTTGTTGAAAATTACTTTTGAATATTTGTGTTGATTTAATAAGTCATATTTTCTTTTTAAATGGTTTTCTATAAGAAAGTTATTTTATTAAGAAAATATATAGATTTATTAATTTACTACAAATATTTTTGTAAATAGTTAATAGTTTATTAAATGGTTTGTAGTGTTTGTCTTTTTGTTATTAATGTTTGATTTCGTAAAAAGGATAACCTATGGTGTTTTTAGCTTTTTCTATTTTCTCTTTAGCTATTGTTAAGTAGTTATATTGTTGTAAATATTTTTGTAAATTATTTTCTTTTATTTCTAATATTCTGTAAATATTATTAATACAGTTATTTTTGAATAAAAAAAATAAAAATAAAAAAAAAATAAAAAAAAATCGTATTTTTCTTTTCTTTTTAGTTTGTATTTAATATTATTTTTATGTATATTATTTCTTATTTTTTTATATTATTTTTCATGTGTATATAAATAGTTTGTTTAGTTTTTCAGTTTAGTCACTATACTTTCAAAACTTAAAACAGGTCCCTGTACTTGGTTCTTTTATACTTCTTCTGTTCAACACACACATATCATGCAGTTTTAATTTCTAATCTTTGTTGTGTTGTTGTTTTTAACAGAATTTCTTATATAGGACCATTGTTGGTATCAAAATGGTATATGTCAATTCAATTGTTTAGGAACTAACGTTTGATTTTCAGGTTCTAACAATTGAAAGACAAGACCTAACAAGTGTTAACAAGTGGTAACAGTTGGTATCTAACATACAGGATCTAAAACATGATAACATAGTTTTGTTTGTATTGGTTTAAACATTAACATTCATTAATTTGATTAATAGTTATTGTTAATTAGATTTTTGTTTTTGTTTTTGTTTAGTAAAACCGGCTCAAGATCTATATCTTTCCTAACTCAAAATCTCTTTATATAGTTGTGATTGCTTACATTGTAAATCTTTTGAAATCATAACTGTATATCATTCTATCTCTATTGCTCATATTCTGTGATGCAGGTTCATCTACATGGAATTTTGTTTTCTCACATGTTTAGTCATAAGGTTGTAAACCAAACAACTTTTATCCCAGACTATAGTCAAACTCAAACACATTCTATATTACACCCTAAAAGGAAGTAACCTATCAGACTAGAGGTCACCAGGGAGTAACTGCACATGATGCAGCCAATAAGGATGTGTGGGATATTCAGTTGGAGAGTCACTACCTTATACACTATCCAAAATATTTCATATGCACAAAGTGAGATTGCACACACTAAGGATGAATTGACGGAAACCTGTAATCCAACCATTTGACGGTTAGGATTATAAGTTAAAGGTTCTTTAATGAACCAAGTGTCTTCACAGACATTAGAAGGGAATCTTGATCTCAATGCTAAATTTATAGATCATTGTTTACCTTCTCAGAATTCAAATCTGAAAACCCTATAAAGGAAAAACTAGCAACTTGTAGATTATGACTCAGATTCGTCTGACGAGTCCAACGAGGATTTGGGATTTGCGAACTCCCATTGCACCACCACTGACCTCTCTTGAAGGGGCTATGGTGATTTTTCCTTGCAGGTACACTAATGGATGTTGGAGCTCTGAGTGATATGAGTGATACACCAGTGAGCAAGAGTGTAAACACAGAGAGAAGCGAGACACTCAACACAAATGAGTGGAGAGAAGAGCGAAACACTTGTGAGGTACAATAAACACTATCACACACTCACAGTGAGGAAGAAAATGAAACTTCCTTTCTAACAAAGAGCTCTAAAAGTTGGTATCAACTACTTTGTCAACTAGTTGTTTGGAGGATTCCTCAACTAAGGGGGAGAAGTAAGGGGTACAAGAAAAAGGAGAGTAGGTTAGAAAGGGGGAGCATTTACAGACTGTGCTTAGGAGGAGAAGCAAGTCAAGTTACTAAGGGGGAGCCTTAGATGGAGAAGTAATGGGAGATTAAGTTGAGAAGAAAGGGGAGATATAAGGAGAAGCTTACATCACAATACTATTCTATTAGTCTTTCAATGTACTATGTATAAAGACTAAGTGGAGGAGTAGTAGATTTCTTAGAAGTTATAGAAATGGTATTGATTCACCATTTTCTACATAGTAGGAGCAGTTGTTTTTCTTTAGTGAGAAAAGCTGTGTCAGAGAAGGGAAGTGATTGTAAATCAAGAACTGCTGATAATCACCAATGTAAGATATGAAGGATTATCAGGCAGATATATGAAGAATCAGAAATGAAGATGAGTTATCTATTGAAGATCAGTTCAGTGCTAGAGGAACAATCATCTATCATTTCATCAACTGAGGATTCTGGAATTGTTAAATTCAAACCAAAGAAATTTTTTAATGTACTATTTGCTAAGCTCTTAAATGCTTAATCTTTTTCTTGTTTAAGTGAGTTAGTTGAGTTATCCTCTAGGTATTTGCTTGTTATTGTCTAACAAACAAATAGGGGGAGATTGAAAGGCATATGATGTAGCCTATTTGTATTTCGAGGATACAACTCAACTTAAACAAGATTGTAGTAGTAAATAGTATATAGACTGTCACAAGGAATCTCAGATTGTAATATCTATCAGAAGAAAAAGATCAAGGTCAATCTACAGACTTGAAGAATTACTACATTGAAAGAAGCTCAGACATCTGATCAAGCCTCAGTGGAGTATTCGTTAAGAAGTGGATTCATTTAAAGTGACAGAGATTTCAAGGTGACAGAGACAGTACAGAAAAATTCAAGAGAGAAAGAAGAAAAGAGGAAGACCATATTTAAATGTCAAGAATAAAGGAAATTCATCAAGGTTAGTCGTTCGTGAACCAGACAGTACATCGAACGTCAACAGAATTGATGATGAAGATTTATTATATTAAGTGGTCATCTTAACAGAATTTATTATGAAAGTAAATTAATTAAATGATTTGTTCAAAATCATTTAGTTAATTAATTCATAAAAATCTGTTGGGTTATGACAGTTTAACTGTCATAGAGAGAGAAATAATCAAACTGTCATAATGGCTCAAACTGTCATAATAATGACTGTCATAGTGAAGTTCAGTGAAACTGTCATAATGAAGATTGTCATAGTGAAGTTCAGTGAAACTGTCATAATAAAGAATGTCATAGTGGAGTTCAGTGAAACTGTCATAATGAAGACTGTCATAGTGGAGCTGATTGAAACTGTCATAATGATGACTGTCATAGTGAAAACTGTCATAATGATGACTGTCATAGTGAAAACTGTCATGATGCTGACTGTCATAGTGGAAACTGTCATGATGCTGACTGTCATAGTGAAAACTATCATGATGCTGACTGTCATAATGGAGTTGATTGGAACTGTCATAATGCTCATGGAAAAGTGTAATATCAAACTGTCATAGCAGCCCAGCAAACTGTCATGATGGACTTCACACAGCAACTGTCATAGCAACCTTGCAAGTGTCATAGAAGCTCAAGGAAGTGTCATAATAGTATTAAACATGCATTATGACAGTTGGTAGTTTTGGTGTTAAAAGCAGCAGAAGGCATCAGACTACAACAAATACATACACGGACGAAAAGAAAGAAGCAAAGAACATCAAAACTCTCTCATCTTTCAAGCTCAAACCAAGCAATTAAATTGCCATAAATTCTTGAGTTCCTTATAACAAAAATTGTATCCATTGGAACCTCATTATTTGTGACTTGTGTAATACTAGCGAATTAAGTTTCCTAGTTCTTGAATTGATATCTTGATTTTTATTAACTAAAATAGAAAAGTTCATGTTGAATTTTCTAATTAGTTATTAATTTCTTGATAATCACTTGTACTGATTTTGTAACACCCATCAAGTTAATAAATTGTTATATTCAACTTGAAATTTGTGTTATTTTATTCCGCACAAATTTGTTTGAATTAAATTTTATTTAAAGGACAAATTTGGAGAAAATGATATAGATTGTATTCAACCCCCCCTTCTACAATCTTATCGGACCTAACAGCCCCGACGTGGAATTGCTGCATACCTGATCTTGGCTGCTTCCCCTCGCAAATAATTTCTAAATATCCTACAGTAGAATATCAGAATATGCATTTATAATTGAGCACTTTTGCTCTGTTCAAACAGTTTGATACAATTTGGGAAGTAACATTTTGTAAATGGAGAGTCAAAACATGTGAATTTAACTCAGTATGTGATTTCTCAAATATCATACTCTCTTTTTGAAGAATTATGCATTTTAAAATTGTGTTATTGTAGAATTCGGGGGGTTATCGTTCGCAGGGAAGGACTTAATTAAACACAAGTTCACTTATTATTCTCACTGTTCAGAAATGTCAAGAAGAATTTGATTTGTTTGTTTTTTTAACTAAAATTAACTAAATAGCAAATTAAAATGACGATTTAACAAATATAAATAAAAGCAATCCAAGAATCAGGGTTCTTCAGTGGTATTAACGAATGTGCAATCATTTGTGATATTCAACCTCATATCTTGCTAAAAACATTTCTCTAATGAATATGTTGATCTTTCCCAAGATACAACATATTACCCACAAAAACATATTATTGTCACTCCCATGATCAATTAACACATAATTATAAGTTATTCAAGCCCAAGAAATACATGTCTCATAACTCGCATATTAATCTCCCAATTGAATAATTGAATTACGTTCGTCGTCTCATTTACTAGAATCATAAATCATTTCCCAATTCATTACAATCCCTAAAATTACAACCTAGGGTTCTTGACTCCCTAAATTGGGTTAAGTCCTCAACAACGAATTAACAAGCATGAGATATCACATAATAAATTCGCACAAACATGCACTACACCATAGATGGCCTATTGCAACCTTTTGGCATGGGTGTTACCACTATGGGTGTTACTATAGCTATGAAAATTTTGACCTATCGCAACCTTTTGATTGTGGTGTTACCATAGGCACAAAAGTATGTTACTTTAGTTATAAAAGGTGTTACAGTGGGCTAACACCATGAGGTGTGTTACCATAGAGTATTCATTAACAAAATTTTTATTTAATTTAAAATTAATGATTTAATAATTATTTGACTTTAAAATAATTAATTTTAATAAAATCATTGAAATAAACATTTTAAAACGTAATATTCCATCAAATAATTAAATTATTGATTTTTCATAAATATTAAATTTTGTTTATAAATTTCACGTAAAAAGGTTTTAAAATAAAGTAATATCCAAACATTATTAAATTTTAACTAAATTCATTAAAAAATTTAATAGAAAAAATAATTATTTGCATAAATTGTGAATTATTTTAAAATAATGAAAATAATAAATTTAAAAATATTATTTAATACCAATAAATTAAAATAAATTTAAAATATTTTTTAAAAAATATAAAAAAAATGTACATTATTATTGAAATAGACTGCAAATAAAAATAGAAATGGCATGAGCGGCAAACAAAAAAAAGGAGCGGCAACATGAAAATTTAGAATTAGGTTACTCAAACACAAGTGGGGGGAAAATTGGGGAAAAACACCAGTTCACTCTCACTTCTCTCTCGCCTCTCTCTCGCCTTTCTCTGTTCTCTCTCGCCTTTCTTTGTTTCAAATAGTGTTTGAACTGGGTTAATCGAAGCTTGGGTCAAGGATTCAATTAGGGTTCCAGCTGGATTAATTGAAGTTTGTGTTCGAAGGTGTTTGGTTAATTGAAGGTATAAATCTCTCTTTCCCTCTCTTTCCGTCCCTCTATCTATCTCTATCAATGATGGGCTCGGATGCTTGACGCTAAGGTCTATTTTCCTTTGTTAATTTTGCAGTGTTGAATATTTACTTTCATGATCTTATTGGAGTTGGTTTGCAGGGATGCTTGTTAGATTGTGCTGAAATAATGGGTATTGTTCTGAAATGATGTGTTGGTTTGTGTTGGTTTACTATACTACATGCTTTGGTTCATCATACTGCACTGGACATTAACAAGAATATGAACTATTAATGTGTAACTAGTCAAAGTCTCTAAGAATATGTAGACGACACTTAACTATCTGTTTGGAATTACAGGCGAGTCTAGTTGGTTTGTTACAAAGTTATGTACTCGGCCCTGCTAGCTGCTGCTTGTGAAGTATGGTCCACCTGGTATCGGGAAGACTGCCTTTACACTTGGGATATCTCAGGAGCTAGGGAGCAAGGTACAACTTCATAGAATGTATAAATGATTCGTTTGTAATTGCTAGATACAAGTTTCAATTTTTCTGCTCCAACATCTTCAGCTTTCTTTACCATGTTGCTTAGTTAACACAAGTCAATTTTTCCTCATATAGAAGTAACTGTCTTGTATTTCTTAGGGTACAATGTTTGTAGATAAAATGTACCCTTGAGGGCTCCAAGTCCAAAACAATATCTACAGATAATTCAATGGTTACCTCTTGATTGATATATTGGTTGCTAGTGAGATAATGGCAGTATTAGCTCTCACTACCTCTTTAGCTGATATGAGAGAGAGGCTTGGTAAAATGGTTGTTGGAAATAGCAAGGCTGGTGACCCTGTTACTGCTGATTTTCTATAATATGAAATGTTCAGTGGCTTTTCTCCTTTGTTATGCTTGGCAAAAGTTGATACAATAGTAGGTGCTTGAAAGAGAGCTTTTATTTCATACCCGTGATGACTTTCTCTTTTTCTCTATTATCTGCACTCCTTGTCCATGATAAGTTCTGGAATTCTTCTGTTTATTGCATAATGTTGTCACATTCTGTTTATTAAAGTTTCTTCTTCGTTGGGAACACTCAGTGTTGTGACGCTTCTGTTTGCCATTATAAGTCTAGTGTCTACACTCTACACTATTTTACTCATATTCCCTCATTCTGAATTGTGACCGATTTTGACTTTTCAACAAATCACTTTCACTTTAAAACTAATGTTGGTCACATAATCTTTTGGTCCAGTTTTGTGGATTGTCTACAATCTCTTCCGGGATTCACATTTTCATGTCGATAATGAAATTAGAAATGAGTTTACTAATATTTCAATCGCTAATTGGCAGGGAAGTAATTTTCTATTGCTTTCAGACACTTGGAAGTGAAATCGAGTGACTGTAGATTTGTAGTTCTTGTGTAATTTTACCTTTCCGGCTAGTTGTATTTATATGTGATTGGTAATTAAAATCGATTGAATTATTGCAATCTACAAGTTGTGTGCATGTCCTTGGTCATGTATTTTCTTTGAAAATTAAGTGTCCTACTCTATACAACCCTTCACCCACCCAACAGCTACATAACTTGGTCTGATTTTATGATCTCCAGGTAGACCTAGGTATTGCAGTTCAAAAGGCCTGTGAAAATGCAACACAGCCCTTGAAATTCTTGTATCCTCTGGATGTTAGCATCAAAGAGAAAATCGAAGCAATAGCACGGTCTTATGGTGCTAGTGGTGTTGATTACACAGAACAGGTAAGCGTTCTAGCTGGTTGCACATTTAGTTTCCCATTGATTGACATTTGATCCACAAGCATAAGGTAAATTTGTGTACAACAATTTTAATGATATACACATTCGATCCTTATTGGTGAGACTTGGGTGAGAAATTAATTTGTTGAAGGTCCTCAATGCACTATTTAATCTCTGCAAGATAAATAAGAGGACAAGAACAAGCAGCAGAAAATGGGATTATTCCACACTTGATGCATTTTGTCGTGTCAGGTTTTCCTTTGAAACAATACGCATTGCCTCTGCTTTGTGATATGGCACATGCATCACGTAACTCAAGGGATCAGTTAAGTGCTCATGGAGGATTAGATGTGTACCTGAGACTACTTGATGATAGCATTTGGTCCGTTACGGCATTAGATTCTATTGCTATTTGTCTGGCACATGATAATGACAAGAATAAAGTAGAGCAAGCTCTGTTGAGAAAGGATGCTGTTAAGAAGTTGGTCAACTTCTTTAAGTCATGTCCAGAACAGCATTTTCTACATATTCTGGAGCCTTTCTTGAAAATTATTACGTATGTCCTAATCCACCTCTGTTGCTTTTGCTTAACATTCTGATTGCAGTCAAATTTTTCTATTTGTTGGTCACAAATTGCATTTAACTAGTTTCTATATGCAAGCATTACTTGAAGTATCATAAAAGACCAGAAACTTTGGGAGCATTTATAATCTTAAGTTGGATATTTATACTAACATGTTTGTTCATTAACACACAAAGTTTGGCTCAGGATCACCATAGCTCATTGTTAGGATAGGTGTTTACTCTTTCTGCGCACTTCTTATGTTCAGGCTGAGAGACTCTCCGAATTTTATGAACTATGTAAAAACCATGATGTTTGGCGTGGAGAATAATATGCCACAATTGAGCAGGTTGGTATTTTTTTGGGTTGGCTTGTGAATATCTGATGTCTGGCAGTTTCTTCCTATCAATTTTAACTGTTATCAATTTTTCTATGTATCAACTATGAAGCCCCCTGGATCATTTTTACAATCAATGGAAGAGTATATACAAAATGCTCCTCGTGCTTCAACTCTTCGCAAGGATCTGGTAGACTAACAATTTCTACTTTTGTTGGATTATTACAGAAACATAGCATCTAATAATTAGCACTTGATCATTGTTCTTATTGCCTCTTTTAACAGGCAACTGCTGTGGTTTGTCGGTCATGCTGTTCTTATTGCCTTTTTATGATTTTGTGACGTTTAAATTCATTCCTATCCATTTGCAGGTATTCATGATCACATATTATGTTTGTTAAAAACTAAACCTGTTGTGATATCACGAAGTCCTTGTTCTACTTAGTTTATTTAGTTTCTGTTAGAATTCTTTGTATTTTACTCTGCTCGGTTCCTACTCATATAGACATATTTATCGGTTGAAAAATTATTATTTATAACTGCTTCTATAAACAGATTTCTTAATCTACCCCAGTTTTTTGTATAACGTGATTGAATTCTGGTTAGACTCTTGCTGAAATTGTAATTCTAAATCAGTTTCGATACTTGTTAAGGAAATTATGAATTTTCTGATCCTAACTTATTGTGCCATTGATATTGATGCAGGAGGATATGTGTAACATTTGATTTGTTCGGACTTGTTCATATATTAGGTGTTGGCAGATAGAGTTATGGATTCAGGGTTTGGTAAGCTGTGGAGGAAGTCGCGTATGAACCATGAAGCAGAGACTGATAAAGCTGTTATTGGGATTTTGGTTTTTGAAGTTTCTACAATTATGTCTAAACTAGTTAATTTATGGGCGCGTCTTAGTGATAAAGCAGATTAACAGACTGCTTGCTAGGTTCTACCATGTTATTAGCTCTAGTACTTGTACGTTTTACATTTTGTTCATTAGGTAGTGTTGATAGATATTTTTGGATGATTTGGTTGGTTTTGTACTAGATTATGTTATTGAAATGATGTTGGATGATGTTGTTGAAATGTAATTAATTTGGTTCTTGAATATTTAAATGTCATAATTTTTTTTTGTTATTAAATTTAGTTATAAATGATTTTAATTATGTAACACTCAATGTGTTACAATTGGTAAAAGAGGGTGTTACAATAGATTGTGGACCCCAACTAGATGTGGGCCCCACAGTTGTCCATGTGCAAAATTATATCCTCTATTGTAACACACAAACTATGTTGCTATAGAGTATTTAAGATGTTGCTATAGAGGTCTTTAGTAACCACATTTGCTATGTTACCTTAGGCTGTGTTTTGATGTTACCTTAGATATCTATAGTTACTGCTGAGAACCTAACACAGCTGAAGTGTTACCATAGCCCTATTTTGGCCTATGGTAACTTCAAACAGGGGTCTATGGTAACACAGTTTGGGGGTTACAATAAGCAATCTATGGCGTAGTGATGTTAACCACTGAATACTACCTAATTCCCAGATTTGGGAATTAGTTACCCATAATAATTGAAGAAAACAAAATGATATAAAGATATAAAACCATGTTTACAAAGATAAAGAGTAAGAAATTACAACTTTTAAGATTGCAAATAGGGCTTAGGTAGAATCCCTTCTTCCTTTGCTCCACTCTCTCTTCTCCTCTCTATGAAAAATATATGCCTCCACTAAAAGCACACAAAAACTCCTCTATATCTCTTCAAAACCTAATAATAATAATAATGATGTTTTTACAATGTTTCCTAAAATAAGTTGGGCCTTGTGTAAAATTCGTACTACTGTTCAAGGCTGATTCTGGACTGCTACAGAAGGCTGGTGACTGCTGGGCCGGTCTAGACTTGTAGATTTTCTCGATACCTTCGCGTGGGCTGTAATTTCGCCCCATTCTGATTCCTGGAACTCGAGATATGGCCCAAATAAGAATTGCTGCGCAGGCCCACCGTTAAATCCGAATTTCCACCTGATTTTTATCCAATTAAGCTCATTTTCTCCCAACTTTAGGAATTATTTATTACCTGAGATAAAACAATAAAATATAATCAAACTTACCCAATTATTTGCAAAATCCTATAATTATGAGAATAAAATCCTCTAAAGTGTATATGAATATACACTTTATCAAATATCCCCACACTTAGTCTTTTGCACGTCCTCGGGCAAACTAAATAAAATACACTAAACTAACTAACTAGTACCACTTCCGTAGGTGATCACGGTTGCATTTAACATATGCAACAAGTCCTTTAAACCCCTAGGTAGCCCTAGTGGACGAGTGAGGTCTCGTGAGGGCCTATAGTGAATGTACCCACAAAATTCATCTAGCTCATGCAAAAGATTATATGCTAATACAACACCACACATGTAAGTCCTCTCATGCCATATCCACTTAAGAATCAAAATGAGTATGCAATGTCTTGGTGTCTATAGTGCAAGTATTCACATGGTCTACTAAATGAACATGCATAAGCTCACAAAATTCCATGTCAAGTGCAAAAATAGTTTGTAAGCATGCTAAGGCCACAAGAAACACATCTTTGAGTCTAAACCTGGGATCTCCTATGCCAAAACAAGTAATACCTCACCTTTCACTCACAAATGAACATTCTCTCAAAACAAAGCAAAGTGTATCACTCAACTCCAACAAATCATAAACACGCTTGGCACTCGCAATTAATCTCAATCTAACACAACTTACACCACTGATGATAATCAAAAGGTCTTAATTCGGGTTGTAATGTGGGCTAGGGATAAGGTATGTCAAGTAAAGCCAAAACAGGTTAAGTGTCAAAAGCTAGTACCCAACAATATAATTCATTCAACTCCCTAAGTACCATCCCCACACTTAGATCTTTTTATTCCATTTTATTAAATAACTTGATAAGTCGAAAGAAGAAGGATCATAAACATAAGTATGCTCTCGTATAAATAATATTCTTTTTTTTTTTGAAGAGAGCTAAATATAACAAGTACGATGATCCATGGTATTATTACAAGATTCGACTAACAAGTAAACAACCAAACCCCAAATATTCCCCAAAAGTAATGATCATAAATAAACCCCCCTTTAACACCTTATCACTCCCTCAAGCACTATACTAGCCTTTAATTTGATAATATGGGTTCAAGATTAAAGTAAGGCCAATACAATAAAAGGATATAGGCAAGTGATGTGGTGTGTCACCGAAAGAAAAGGATTAAGCTCAAAAGGGTAACTAATTGATCATGTTTAAATGGTGTGGTAATCTGGGAAACATGAGGTTATCCTAAGTGCCTTTATCATTTTATCATCAAATAGTGTCATGCATTTCAAGAAAGACCTTAAGTAAGTGCTAGCAATGCAAACAACATGTGGACACTCAAGCAAACGAATAATAATGCAAACGATATGCATATAGGCTCAAAACTCGCTTGGTGTGACAAAACATATTCAATCCCAAGTAACAAGACTCTCTAACGCACCTACTTGTGTTCAAAGCATGCAAACCAAGTCATCTTGCACATATTCATGTCATTCTGATTACTTAAGACATTCACTAAATCTACCAGTTTCAACTCGCTCGTGTAAGTGTGTGCACAAGAACAAAGCACGTCACTTCTCAAACAAAAGCATCAACGACACAAGATTCCTAAAGCATGCATGGGTGCACTAAGCAAAATACAACAACTAATCAATTTGCATGGCTAGAATTATTTTTGGTATTTTCAAAATTTTTCCAATTTTTTTTTAATTTGATTTTTTTATATACATACTAATATCAAGAACACATCCCCACACTTAAATAGGTCAATGTCCTCAATGACACACTAACTTAAGAATTCTACTAAAACTAAAAGAAAGAAAAGAAAAACTCCCCTAAGTACGATGTGCCGCGATCCATTATGACTATTTTGAACCAGTAGCCTGAGATTTGTCCACGTTGCTTCATGATTTTCAATCTCAATTACGCAAACTTGTTGATTGGTTTTGTAGAGATAAAGTGCGCGCGCCCGCGCCGAAGGTATGGGGCTCCAGAAACTGACTGCTGAAAAATTGAAAAATGGCATGCTCATGCCATTTGGTTGGCGTGGTCATGCCAAAACCCCAAAAATGACCAGAATTTTTTTTTGAGCAGCGACATGATCATGCTACGAGCTTGCGTGATCATGCCAAATCACCAAAAACGACCAGAATTTTTTTTGAGCAGCGACATGATCATGCTACGAGCTTGCGTGATCATGCCAAATCACCAAAAACGACCAGAATTTTTTTTTAGCAGCGACATGATCATGCTACGAGCTTGCGTGATCATGCCAAATCACCAAAAATGACCAGAATTTTTTAGAGGGCTGCGTGAACATGCCAGAATCTTCATAATCATGCCAAAAACCAAATTATTTAAGTCGCTTTCAAATTGTGCTTCGTGAACTTGCCCGGATCTTCCTTGAAAAATAATCTCCAAGCCTTGCACCCTTACTAACATGCCGAAATCAACAAACACATCATTGCATCAAGTGGGAATAAATACAAATATACACAGATATACAATATGCATGGGTTGCCTCCCAAGAAGCGCTTGTTTAACGTCTTTAGCTCGACGCCGTCAATTTTTTTAATCATTATGGTGGAAATTTCGAAACCACGAGTGGTCCGATTTCATCCACCTCAGCCATACTCTTCTCTCGAAATTCACTTGCTAGAACAAGTTGTCCATCAATTTTCTCTAGCTCCTCGCGAGTATCTTTCTCCACCTTTTTAACAAGTTCTTCAACAATATCCACTCCATAACACGTAGACTAATGGATGGGACTTTCATACCTTGATTAAGAGCAAAGTGAGCTTGTTCTTCTCCCACATTCAATGTAACCGTACCAGCCTTCACATCTATGTTAGCTCCTGCAGTCGCTAAGAACGGTCTTCCCAAAATAATTGGAATGTCAACATCCTCATTCATCTCCAAAACAACAAAATCACATGGGATGACAAATTTATCAACTTCTACAAGTACATCCTCAACGACTCCCAAAGGATACTTAACAGTGCGATCTGCCAACTGAAGTGAGATTCTTTTCTTCTTGAGTTCTCTAAGACCAATTCTCTTATAAATGGAGTATGGCATCAAACTCACACTAGCCCCCAAATCACACAAGGCTTTAATGTTCTCCATTTTTCCAATGGTGCATGGCAAAGAAAAACTCCCAGGATCCTTGAGTTTAGGAGGAATTTCGCGTTGAATAACAGCACTACACTCTTCATTAAGAGTGATTGTCTGTACCTCCTCTAACTTCTTCCGATTGGCCAACACCGCCTTCATGAATTTTGCGTAAAGAGGCATTTGAGCCAAAGCATCAGCAAAAGGAATGCTAATATGAATTTCTCGAAACATCTTCAAAAACTTTTCATACTGTTTCTCCAACTTCACATTCTTCAACCTTTGTGGAAAAGGAATCTGTGGCACGTATGATTTAATAGGAGCTTTAGATGTAGGCTTCTCTTCTTTAGGCTCCTCCATACTTTTCTCAAAAATCTCCACATGGGCTTGATAAGATTTTCTCTTTTTAGGAGGAAGAAGTTCATCTTGAAGTTCCGGAGCTCTAATTTCTGGTAGCTCTTTGCCACTCCTCAAAGTGATAGCCTTGCAATGCTCTCTTGCAGTCGTATCAGGCTGACTGGGCAATGCTCCTTGCTCACGAACACCAACCTTATCAGCAATTTGGCCAATCTGCGTTTCCAACATCTTTTGAGAAGAAGCCATCTGGTCCATCCTAGACTCCATCTTTCCGAATTTTGTTTCAATATTGGCAAACGCCCCTGTAGTCCCTTGTATCATTTTACTGAGTGCCACCTCCCAATCAGCAGGTTCTTTCTTTTCCTTTGGTGGTGGTTGAAATTGCTGTTGTGCTTGATACTGTGGACGCGACTGAAAACCAGGAGCCTGATTCTGCTTAGGAAATGCATAAGAAGGGTTAGCCGCCTGATTACTACTATAAGATAGATTATTATTAGGCCTCTGATTAGGATTGTAGTAAGAGTTATTCTGCACAGGCCACGACTGTCTTCCCTGAATAAAAGCTGCTTCCTCTGGGAATTGTGGTGGATAAGAATTTTGATTAGCACCATAATCATTGTACCCGTCCATTGGAGAAGAGATAGCATTGACATTCGCCCTTTGTCCACGTACCTCTTGAGTAAGAGCATCCAATTTAAGAGTCAGCAAGTTCATCATCTCAGTATCTTGTGCTGATTTAGCTGAGCTCGTCCCACTAGGTGCCCAAGAATAGTTATTTGCGGCCAATTGCTCAAGAAGTGCTTTTGCCTTATGAACTGGTGTTTTCTTAAAATCTCCACCAGCTGCCACATCCAAACTCAAACGAACATCTGCATTCAAAGATCCGTAAAAAGTACTCAAAATCATCCATTCCGTACAACCGTGATGTGGACATTTTCTCAATAATGCCTTGTATCTCTCCCATGCCTGATACAAGCCTTCACCTGGTTGTGTCTTGAAACTGAGAATGATTGTCCTCATTTGTTGAGTCTTGTCAGAAGGATAATATTTGGACAAAAACTCGGTAGAAAGACTTTCCCAAGTAGCAACTGCGGTTTCAGGAAGCTGATGGAACCATTCCATGGCTCTCCCTTTGATAGAGTAAGGAAACATGTGAAGTCGAATCTGATCTGCAGTAACTCCAGTGATCTTGAATGAACCACACATCTGAACGAAGCGCTCAAGATGACGGTGTGGGTCCTCTCGCTCAATGTCCCCTTCGAAAGCTGAATTGCTCACCATCTGAATTAAGCTCGGATTGATGTTGTACTGAGTTGCGCTAATCTCAGGAGTCTTGTACCTGCAGTTCGCAGGATTGGGAGTCTCATGATCCCAGATAGAAGTCTCATCAAGAACTGGTGGGTCAGGAGGATTAACAATTTGACGATCTCTTGGTTCCTCCATATGGTTTCTTTCTTTCCTTTGCTTTGTCTCTCGCCTTAAAGCTCAAAAAGTGCGTTCAATTTCTGGATCAAATTCTAGATTTCCAGCACTTGTAGAACGTCTCATGCAAGAGTAGTAGCACCTGAAAAGACAAAACCAATTAGATAGGTCTTGGAAACAATTTTGTAAAATCTAAACAATAAGAAATAATTAAACTGAACTTCAAATTGCTGCCTTCCCCGGCAGCGGTGCCAATTTGTTATTGTAGAATTCGGGGGGTTATCGTTCGCAGGGAAGGACTTAATTAAACACAAGTTCACTTATTATTCTCACTGTTCAGAAATGTCAAGAAGAATTTGATTTGTTTGTTTTTTTAACTAAAATTAACTAAATAGCAAATTAAAATGATGATTTAACAAATATAAATAAAAGCAATCCAAGAATCAGGGTTCTTCAGTGGTATTAACGAATGTGCAATCATTTGTGATATTCAACCTCATATCTTGCTAAAAACATTTCTCTAATGAATATGTTGATCTTTCCCAAGATACAACATATTACCCACAAAAACATATTATTGTCACTCCCATGATCAATTAACACATAATTATAAGTTATTCAAGCCCAAGAAATACATGTCTCATAACTCGCATATTAATCTCCCAATTGAATAATTGAATTACGTTCGTCGTCTCATTTACTAGAATCATAAATCATTTCCCAATTCATTACAATCCCTAAAATTACAACCTAGGGTTCTTGACTCCCTAAATTGGGTTAAGTCCTCAACAACGAATTAACAAGCATGAGATATCACATAATAAATTCGCACAAACATGTTAACCACTGAATACTACCTAATTCCCAGATTTGGGAATTAGTTACCCATAATAATTGAAGAAAACAAAATGATATAAAGATATGAAACCATGTTTACAAAGATAAAGAGTAAGAAATTACAACTTTTAAGATTGCAAATAGGGCTTAGGTAGAATCCCTTCTTCCTTTGCTCCACTCTCTCTTCTCCTCTCTATGAAAAATATATGCCTCCACTAAAAGCACACAAAAACTCCTCTATATCTCTTCAAAACCTAATAATAATAATAATGATGTTTTTACAATGTTTCCTAAAATAAGTTGGGCCTTGTGTAAAATTTGTACTACTGTTCAAGGCTGATTCTGGACTGCTACAGAAGGCTGGTGATTGCTGGGCCGGTCTAGACTTGTAGATTTTCTCGATACCTTCGCGTGGGCTGTAATTTCGCCCCATTCTGATTCCTGGAACTCGAGATATGGCCCAAATAAGAATTGCTGCGCAGGCCCACCGTTAAATCCGAATTTTCACCTGATTTTTATCCAATTAAGCTCATTTTCTCCCAACTTTAGGAATTATTTATTACCTGAAATAAAACAATAAAATATAATCAAACTTACCCAATTATTTGCAAAATCCTATAATTATGAGAATAAAATCCTCTAAAGTGTATATAAATATACACTTTATCAAATTGTTGGAGTGTTTTGTAGATGTTTGTATTGCAATGATAGGTTACAACGTAGGGATCTTTGAATGACACATAAACCTTCACTGACAAGGATTTTTTGGGACACTGCAGCAGCTCTTCTATAATTTTCCACATCTCTGCATAAGCATTGGCTTTAATGTTGCAGTAAAGTAATATCACCTTGAGCGAAGGGGAAGACGCAAGCAAAACCTTAATGAATTGGAGAACAGTTGTCTGAGACACCACACCATGAATTGTCACAAAATGTAGTTGGTCTAGTAAGACGCCCTTCCAGCATTGCAATTCTGAAAATTGTTCATCTGTTGGATTCAAACTCTTTACACCAGGTTCCTACACACAAAACAGTTAACATCTTAGTACTTTCATACATCCAGAATAAATTTACGCATTAAAATTCAAGCCTACAAGATTATAATTAAGACTTTATTTAGATTAGTTGTATTTCTTACCAGTGCAATCTGAAGAATACGCTGGTTCAGCAAACATCTGATCAAACAGAGAGAAGTTAAAATCAGACACAAATTATAAAAATCAAGGCCAACCAATTTCAGGTGCTCTATTTTAGGTGCTTGTCCCTTTGCCATAGGTTGAAGTGATCCCAAAACCTACACATATAATGTAAGCAATAGAAAAAATTGTGAGTTAAACTCTCCTAGCTAGTTCCAGCAAAAACAATGTAGACTATATATCATCTAATTACATATAAAATCCATTAGTTAGATTGATTGAAATCTATATATACCTCAACGGTGTAACCACTAAGAAAAAGTTCACTAATAGTCGGTGTATTGCCAAGAAGCTTGATCAAATTGAAGGGTTTCCAAGTGTTGCTATTTTCCGTGGTCAATGCTAGAGCTAAGAGTTTCAGTTGTTTGGTAAATTCAAACCATTGCCACTCAAATTGTCCACTTTCCTGCAAGAGCAAATTTGTTAGGTTGTTGGCATTTGTGAATTGGCAGCCCAGATATGGGTTAATTGGCTATTTTATAATTGAACTCGTACTCAACTTGCAGTTGGATAATCGAACTCAAAAAACTTGCAATTAGGTAATTACACTAATATTTGATTGTGATTTAATCATTAAACACAAAAAAACTTGCACAACTGTTAAGTCGCTTTGACTTTTAACGTTGCTCCGTTAAGTGTTGCCAGGTAGGATGTCATGTCAATATTTTAACTTAAAATTAAATCAAAAAACTTTAAATAAACACCCACACATCTCTTCTGTTCATCCATTACTCCACCACACCCGCCTGTAACACCATTGCCGCCCGCCCCCAATAGCCCCGCTTGTAACACCACCAATTCCGCCACTCCACCGTCCTCCCAACCACTCCCACCTTCCGGCACCACCCCATCTCTTCGATCTCAAGAACACCCACCCCTGTTCTTCACAAACCCACAAATCTAACCCGTGTTTCAATCGTTTCTCTTCACTAAAACTATCTTGTGAGTACTAACAACGATCCTCTTCCAAAACTCTACCCTCTTATGTGTTTAAATTTATGTTTTGATGGTATTAAATTCAAAGGTTTATATTCGTATGTGTAATCGTGTTTTGAACGGAAATAGGTGGAGTAGTTCGGCGGCGAGGGAAGGAGGTTGGCGTTATTGGAATAAAACGGGGGAGGGGAAATCAGCTGCTGATGAGTGGTGGTTGCGGGGAGGAGGAGGGAGTGGAATTTAGGGGAGAGGATGGTTGCTATGTTGAGGGAGTGAACGGGAGATGAGAGGAGAAAGGGGGAAATGATGTACGGCGGTGGATTGAAGATAGAGGAGTGTGTGGTTGTAGTTAAAGGTGGGAGGGATGTTGGTTTGAATTGAAGAGAGTGTGAGAGAGAAGAGGAGCACGGAGGTGGAATGGCGGATGAAGGTGTTGTGGTGGTGAGTGGTGAAGAGAGAAGAATTGGGGAGGAAGAATTAGATGGGTGGAGTGCAGTGTTGTTGTTGAATGAAGAGGAGAGGTGGAGTGCGGGAAAGGGAGTGGTCGGAGAAGGAATGAGGGGTTGGAATGCTGTGGTGTGGTGAATGGGAGAGAGACGAAGAATGGTGGTTGAGAACATGAACGAAAGTGTGGCTGCGATGGTGATGTGGGATTGGTAGTGACGGTGGTGCTGAGAGCAGTGGTGAAGCGAAAAGAAGGAAGGCTAAATTGTGGAGGTTGAACGGAGAAATGGGGCGATGGTAGGCTTGGAATTGCAGCGGTGGGTCTGTAGAAGTACGGTGGTGGTGTGAAAAAAATCATTTTCCAAAACTTTAGAATAATTATTTTTCTTATGACAAAAAAAATAATTATTATTTTTCTAACACATCAGCATACCACGTGTATAATTTTTAACACATCAGTACGCCACGTCAATTTTTCGTCACGAACGTTACATAAAGTTAACAGCGGTTACCCAACTGCAAGTTTTAATTACTTTAATGAGTTGACTGCAAGGTTTTTGAGTTCGATTACCCAACTGCAAGTTGGGTATGAGTTCAGTTATGAATTTGCCAATTAACCCGCCCAGATATTGAATTCCAGTACAGCCGTGCAAGTACAATTCCTTCAGTTGAGACACAAAAGAGATGTCAGCAGTAATTGAGATATTACTAAGTTCAACCCTTATCAGATTAGGGAAGCTCCCAGGTTTAGGTGATGTGTTTAATATCCCTGTAGTGAGCTTTAATTCAACCAACCCTTCACAAACGAACAACTGAATTTTATATGCATTCTTTTCAGAACTACTGATCTCTAAAGCCCTAATGCTCTTATTCAGAAAGTGCTCCATCTAGCTAGAGACAAGACACCGATCAAGTTTTGGAGGAATGTAGAGATTAAAGCTCAACAAGGGGCCTTTGTGAACCAACATAATCATTTCAATGGCTCTTGAAAAAGCAGATTTGTATGCGTTTTTGTCTTTGTTAGAAATCAGTTATAAGAAAAACAACTTATCGAGAACTAGGTTGTTTTTCATTCCCCATTTATACCTCCATTCTTTTGACAGAACACTTGTTCTTGCTGCATCGTGAACTGACAAACGCTCTAAGATGCATTGCAGTATATCCTGGGGAAAGTTGCTAATCCGATCTCTATCATCACTTCCCTCCTTACGAATTCCGCCACTAGCAAAAAGTTGCATTTTTTTGCCCCAACTATATCACAAATCCTATAATTAGCATTTGGCATCTTGTCTTTTCTAGCATAACATTGGCCTTTTGGAACATCACCGGCCATCAATAATTATATAAACCTAAAGCTGTTTGATTAAATTGATTAAGCTGTTGATTGAGACACAAAATTAATCAGTAAAGATCTAAAACAACAATACATGCATGTAATCACTCAATATATTGAAATCTAAAGAAGTCTAGAGAAGTACGTCGTTATATTAGAATTCAAAATAGAAATAAATAAGTACATATTATCAAATATAGCAGAAGCAATGAATGAGTAATCAAATACAATTCTTAGAGAATATTACCAGGTGAAGAATAAAAACAAGAAACAAATATCAAAGCTTTATGCTCCTACAGCCAATATATAATCATATACTGTCGACGGTTTACAATATATTTTATATATGTCTGACCTGCTTATGGTACGTAACTCTGCTCTGCTCTGCTCCCCTCTCTCTCTCTCTCCCCCTCTCTCTCTCTCTCTCTCCTATTAAAATTAAAAATTAGTTTATATAATTGACTTTTTATGGGGATACTGATAATTTTTTGAATGAAAAGTAAAATTATTCTCTTATAATTTAATATTCTAAAATATAAATTTTGAACTGAGCTATTTTTTAACGATTTGTGTTTAACTTATTTTTAATTTGTGTAACACCTATAATTTGCATTTAAATTTTAATCAATTTAATGTTAATTAAGAAGGTAAGGATTGTGATACCTCCTTGTCCCAGAAGAACTTTAAATTGTACTTCTTGTAGCGGAGATTGAAATTATATGAACTTTCCGACTTTTAAAAACACTAAAATGTGAAATCCGTTAATTATACACCTAGCTAGAGGGGGTGAATAGGTGTATGTGGCTAACTATGATTAATTTTAAATTTTATCGAATCTGGCTTACCGATTTCAATGTAAAAAGATACAAATGGCACGTTGTTGTTCCTGTCTTTAAATCATAGTACAACGAGAAGGGAAAAAAGTTTTTAGTTTGAAAATGCTTGGTTACAGGAGGAAAGGTGTCGAGATCAGGTGATATGGAAGGGTATGATCAGGCTGCAGAGTCACCTCCGCACCACTGTTGTAGTGACGTTCTTCTGAAATGGGGCAAGCAACTTGGAGCCCAGTTTCAAAAAAATTTATAGAATGTCAGAGCAACCTCAAATGATTAAAGAACAAACTTAATGCTGATTCCCAGGCAAAACACAAGGCAAGTGAAGAAACTAGTCTTATGTATATATATATATATGCTGATATATGTGCAGAAATATGTATAAGACTATATTGAACAAGTGATAAGCAATTAACAGAAGGTTGTATTGCTATATGTGTGTTATGTATAAAACAATACATAAAATGTTTATATAGACTCTCTATCTTGATTAACAGGCTAATAATAGAGTAGCACAACTGTAATTCTTTAGTAACATGCTTGGATGCTTGAATGTCTGGTGGGTGGTGGTAGAGCCATGCTGTCGTGAAGTGTCTTGCAATCATGACCATTAGTGGCTAGGCTATCATGACCATAGTAACACACTTTAACACCCCCCTCAAACTGAAGATGGTTGAAGGAACATCTTGAGTTTGGAAACAAAGGTGCGAAAGCTGCCAGGAGAATGAGCTTTCGTAAAAATATCTGCAGCATTTTCAGTACTAGAGACAGCATGAAGACGGACCGTGCCCTTTACCACTTGTTGACGAGTGAAATGACAATCGATCTCTATGTGTTTGGTGCGTTCATGAAAAACATCATTGTGAGCGATGTCCATTGCACTTTTGCTATCACAATAAATCAAAGTTGCTGGAGAGTGAGTGACACTCATATCTTCAAGTAACCATCGTAACTAAATTAATTCTTGTGTAGTGTCAGCCAGAGCTCGATATTCTGACTCAGCACTTGATTTAGAAGCAAGAGATTGTTTCTTACTACGCCAAGAGATAAGGGAATCACCAAGAAAGAAACAATATCATGTAGTAGAACATCTAGTAGTAGGGTCACCACCCCAATCAGCATCTGAATAGGCATGTAACTCAAGTGAAGAGTTAAACGAATAATGTAAGCCATGATATATGGTGCCTTTGACATAACGAAGTATGTGAAGCACAGCTGTGTAGTGTGGAGTACGTGGAGCTGCCATAAATTGACTGACAATATGAACGGCATGTGCAATGGCTGGACGAGTGACAGTGAGATAAATCAAACTTCCAACCAATTGGCGATACAATGTAGGATTAGTAAGTAGTTCGCCATCTGTAGCATTGAGTTTATCCTCATAATTTAACGGTGTAGATGCAATCTTAGTGTCGCTAATTCCAGACTTTAACAAAAGATCAGATGCATACTTGACTTGAGACAGAGTGAAGCCAGTAGGGACAGAAGACACCTCAAGACCCAAAAAATAGCTCAATGAACCAAGATCTTTCATTTCAAATTGTTGGCTGAGAAAGTGTTTGAGTTCAGAAATACCTGTAGTATCATCTCCGGTAATGATCATGTCATCCACATATAAAAGGAGTAACACAATTCCTTTTTTCAGATCGTCGAATGAAAAGTGCACGATCATATGGACTAGAGGAGAATCCAAGTTGTTGAACAACAGTGCTAAATTTTTCGAACCATGCTCGAGGTGCTTGTTTAAGACCGTAGAGAGCCTTGTTAAGCTTGAGCACTTGATTTGAAGAGTGAGAAAACCCTGGAGGAGGTTTAAGATAAACTTCTTCATGAAGATCTCCATTTAGAAAAGCATTCTTGACATCCATTTGCCACATATCCCAATGTTTTGATGCTCCAACAGCAAGTAAACTCCGAACGGATGTGAGACGAGCAACCGGTGCAAAAGTTTCCTTATAATCAATGCCATACTCTTGGGTAAAACCTTTGGCAACTAAACGAGCTTTATATCGATCAATTGAGCCATCAGACTTTCTCTTAATTTTGTAGATCCATCGACAACTCACTGTTGTTTTACCAGGAGGCAAAGTAACCAAATCCCAAGTATGAGTTCTATCTAATGCATGAAGCTCCTCTGTCATTGCTTTCTGCCAAAGAGGGTTAACACAGGCCTCTCGATACGACTGAGGCTCATGTAATGATTGTACAGCAGAATAAACATGATAATCAGTCAGTCTAACAGAAGGCTTTCTTACCCTAGTAGAGCGATGAGCATGTTCAGATCTGAAGGAGATGGTGGAGTAGGAGAGACAACAGTAGAATCCTCAGACTGAACTTCTGTTAGAGGAACATTCGTAGCTGGGGATGGTTGTATAAGCTCAATTGGAGAATCTGTAGGAACTATGTCAGAAGATGTCGACGAGTCGACATAGTCATCATTGGGATATAGATCCACAAAAGGATCTGTAAAGTGAAAAATGCTAGAAGAAGTGTCAATTTTAAAATCTGACATAGATGAGAACATTTGGTGTTCCCAAAATGTCACATTACGAGAGACTCGAAGTCGGTGAGAGATAGGATCCCAACAATGGTATCCTTTTTGACCACTACCATACCCAATAAAACAACAAAGACGAGCACGAGGTTCTAGTTTTGTTCTTTCATGTGGAGGAAGAAGAACAAAACATGCTGAACCAAAAACCTTAAGAAAATCATATGACGGAGGTTTATCATATACTTTTTCATAAGGAGACACATTATCTATAACAGGGGATGGAATCATATTTATTGTATGGACAGCTGTTAGAGCAGCTTCCCCCCAAAAGAATTCTGGACAAGAAGAAGAAATGAGCAAAGCTCGAATTTTATCTAAAATATGTCTATGTTTACGTTCAGCACGACCATTTTGTCGTGATGTGTAAGGACAAGAACTTTGTGCAAGAGTACCATAAGATGCCAGAAATTTTGTGAGTTCAGATTCTTTGTATTCTTTGGCATTATCAGCACGAAAAAGTTTGATTTTCTGTTTAAATTGGGTGTGGATCATTATGGCAAAATTTTTGTAAGTTTCTCCTAATTCAGATCGATTTTTCAAGATATATATCCATGTAAATCTAGAAATATCATCAACAAATATCACATAATATCTAGATCCCCCCATAGTAGGAGTTGGAGAAGGACCCCAAATATCAGAGTGAACAAGATCAAAAGGAGCAGAAGATTTATCATATTTGATAGGAAAAGGTAGTACATGTTGTTTTGCCAATTTACATGGAGCACATTCAACAGTATTTTCACTTACACTACCTAAATGACCACTTGAAATTAGATTACGCAAGCGGGAATATGATGGATGACCTAACCGGGAATGCCATATTGTAGATGTAGATGAAACAGATGCTACTAGATGAGTGGATGATGTTGGTGTTTGAAGATGAAGCGAAGTAAGCTCAAACAACCTTCCGCATCTACGTCCTGTCCCAAGAGTCTGTCCTGTCTGAGGATCCTGTACAAGACAACCAGCAGAGGTAAAGACAATATTTAGACCGAGATCACATAATTGACCAATAGAAATAAGATTAAGTGAAAGTTTAGGCACAAAGTATGTGTTAGGAAGAGAAAGATCTTCCGTGGATATCGTGCCAATTTGTGTCACTTTCATGATGGAGCCATCAGCGGTTTGAATATTTGGAAAAAATGAGTTCTGTGTTTTCATGGTAAATATGGATGGATCATTTGTCATATGATTGCAACATGCAGAATCAAAATACCAAGAAGTACCTGAAGTGATTGAGAATGCAGTGGACGAAGAACTAGGTTTAGATAAAACCTGTCGGAGTAAGGATTCAAGCTCACTTGTAGATGGGTTTGATGCGGTTTCTGATGTAGATTCGGAGGTTGCAGCAGCAGAAGTATGTGAGAATTTGTTGGAATGGAAAAATGACTTTCGTTTGCAGAATTGTGGAGAGTAATGACCCTTTTGATGACAATGTTGGCATGTATGATTGCGAAGAGCTACACAATCCTTGTTATATGTCCATTTTGATGACAAAACCTACAGAAAGGTTTGTCAGAAGTAGGTGCTGGAGGTACCGCTAGGACATTATCAATCATGGAACTAAGTTTGCCAATGTCGAGTCGAGTTTCTTCAGAAATTAATTCAGCAACAGAACTTTCCAAAGAGGGTAGTGGAACCCGATGAAGAAGAGCAACTCTAACTGGTTCAAAATCCCGAGTGAGAGCCATCAGGAACTGGATGAGTCGTTGTTGGTCACGATAGGTATGATAAAGTGTAGCATCTTCTGTGTGTGGCCACTTTGGTTCAGATAATGTTAGTTGATCCCAAAGTGATTGTATTTGGGAGAGAAAATCTGCAACCGGTTGACCAGACTCTTGCTTTTGTTTACTTAGTGAATTCATGATCTGATATTGGTGAGAAAGATCAGATGTTGTGTACCGAGATGCCAACAGATCCCAAATTTCTTTTGCTGTTTCATAGTTTCCAAACTGTAAATTAATTTTAGAAACTGAAGAGTATCTAAAAAATGTGATAGCTTGGTGATTTTTGACATCCCATTCTTCAATGGGATCCTTCAATTTCGAGTCAGTTTCATCCTTTTCTTTTGTAGGAATTGTAAAATCCCCGTTGACATATCGCTAAAGTCTCTTTTCTTTGAGATAACTGCGCATAGCTTGTGACCAAATTATGTAGTTCGATCCATTCAAAATTGTTTGAATTGGTGAACTATTCTCTTTCTCCATTTCACAAAAAAAAAAAAAACGCAGGAATTAAAAAGTAATTGTTGACAACTTCAGGAATTATAATGCAAGGCTGGTAAATATTGAAGCACTAAGTTGTAATTTGACCAAAATATTGGTCAAAACTTAAGCCTGTATATACGCTGTAAGTCTGTGGCGTGATATAAAAAAAAAAATTGAACAGTCAGCTACTTAAAACACGACCGACAAACTCAGCACATCCTTCGCACAACAACACGCAGAGAAATACCCGAAGAAAAGAAAGGGGTAAGGCGATGAGGTGGGAAAAGGATAAAGAACGAGGGAGTTGTATTTGATGGGAGAGAATAAGGAGAAGTGACTGGGGTCTGTGAATTAAACGAAGAACAGGGGAGAGAGATTGTGGGTCAGCTGGGTTTATTCAAAAACTAAAGAAACAGGGGAAATGGGTTTGTAAGCTGAGAAAACAGGGGAGTAACAAGGCTTCGAATGGGAAATGGGAAATGTGTTTTGTGGCTGGTATGGTGGTAGCCTATAAAGTGTTTGTTTAATTGACACAAAGAGATGACTTTGCTACTAGAAGAGAGGAGACAGTGGAAATTATCAACTATGACTGCTGATAACGGAGGTAAGGAGCTTAGAGCTCTGATACCATGAAGAAACTAGTCTTATGTATATATATGCTGATATATGTGCAGAAATATGTATGACTATATTGAACAAGTGATAAGCAATTAACAGAAGGTTGTATTGCTATATGTGTGTTATGTACAAATAATACATAAAATGTTTATATAGACTCTCTATCTTGATTAACAGGCTAATAATAGAGTAGCACAACTGTAATTCTTTAGTAACATGCTTGGATGCTTGAATGTCTGGTGGGTGGTGGTAGAGCCATGCTGTCGTGAAGTGTCTTGCAATCATGGTGTCTTGCAATCATGACCATTAGTGGCTAGGCTATCATGACCATAGTAACACACTTTAACAGCAAGCTTAATGCTTTGCTGGCACAACAGGAAGAATATTGGCGACAACGCTGGAAACAATTATGGTTAAAATCAGGTGCTTCCAATTCCAACTATGTTCACCAGGCTGCAACTAGCTAGTCGGAAGAAAAGAATCAAGTTAGGCAGTTAAAAGATGAAAATGGTGAGTGGAAGGACTGGAGTTCAGGTCCGGATTCGTTACCAGTACTTCAATAATCGGTTCACATCAAATGGGAGCAATGTAGACAGTACAGTTAATAATTTGGAGCCAAAGATATCTTCGGATCAAATGATAGATTGTTGAGCCCTTTCACAGCACAGATGGAATAAAAAATGTCGTAAATTCAATGAACCCCCTGACAAAAGCCCAGGCCAGGATGGGTTTAATCCCTATTTTTTATCAGAAGTTTTGGGATGTCCTTGGGGATCATGTTACTAGTTCATGTACCCAATGGCTAAATTTTGGAGAGTTTCCGCACGACATCAATGATACTCACAGGTTTTAATTCCGAAGAAAAGTAATGTAGAAAAGGTTTCAGACTTGAGATCCATAGCATTATGCAATCTCATTTATAAGATTGTTTCGAATGCTATCGCTAATAGGTTGAAATGTGTACTGCCTACAATCATCTCTGATTCTCAGTCTGCAATGCAATGTTGGCATTTGAACTTAATCACTACCTTCACAGGAAAACTCAAGGTAAAGTGGGATATGCTTCTGTCAAAATGGTTATTGTCTAAGCATATGATCGGGTTGGATGGGAATTTTTAGAACAAATGAGGCACAAACTTGGATTCTCTGCTAGATGGATTGACATGTATGGTTATGCAGTGTGTTTGTAAAGCTAGATACTGCACATTACTAATGATAGGCATGTTGTGGGGCCTATACAACCTCAAAGGGGACTTCGACAGGGGGATTCTATCTCCCTGTATCTATTTTTAATTTGTGCTGAAGGTCTGTCAATGTCGTAGTCAAAGCTGGAATCTAGGGGGTTGATCTAAGGCTACCGGGTTGCACGATCTGCACCCTCAATGTCCCACTTATTCTTTGCCGATGATAATTGCTTGTTTTTTAAAGCTACCAAAGCCGAATGCGAGTTCAAACAAGGTTCATTCTCTTCAACCGTGTTGAAATTTTGCTGGTGCTAAGAAGTATGTTGCTGAGATTTTGATGCTTCGAGTGATGTTAATCTCTATGTATGGGAACCTTGTATCTTGTGGTCCAAGTCAAGGGGCTTCAACTAATATATAGCAGTGTAGAAATACCACCTAGATATGTTGGTCCGATGAATTTTGTCCAGTCTTCTAGAGTGAAAACCCTGGCTTCTTCTATTCCATACAACTCGATGATGAGAATCACTTGACAAATGTCATTAGGTATGATGCAAGATCAAGGAGTGTTTATAGTCATTTCAGGGATGCAGTTACATTTGATACCGTGTACAGGCCTAATGAGTTTTGTGGTACCCTGCACTCCCTTCACTGGTGTAAATCACCATGGCCAAGCGGTTCTTTTTGGCTGTGCATTAGTCATCTTTTACATGGTTATTTACAACATAGCTCTCTGCAATTTAGCGGAAAAAAAAAACATAGCTCTCTGCAATGAATGACTGTCCTCCGGTTTCCATAACTACTGACCATGACAGAACAATTCAGGCTGCACTTAATCACGTGTTTCCGAGAAGTTGTCATTGTATTTGCAAGTGGCACATTTTGCGGGAAGGCCAGGAGATGTTATCAAATATCTTTCTTGCCCATCCCTCCTTTTACGGAGAACTTTATAGTTGTATCAACTTTTTAGAGACATTTGAGGATTTTCAATCATCATGGTGCTCTCTCATCGATGAATTTGGTCTTCAGAAAATTGAGTGGCTTCAGGCTTTGTATTATGTTCGCAGTCAGTGGGCTTCAATTTATTTTCAGAGTACATTTTTTGCTATGCTTTCATCAGACCAGGGTATACATTCCTCTTTTAGTGGATATGTGAATCAGCACACTACCATATTCCAATTCCTTACACAGTATGAAAGGGCTTTGGAAAATTCCTTTGAAAGAGGGACGCTTGCTGATTATGATACCATTTGCTCCACACCAGACCTGAAAAATCCATCACGAATGGAACAACAGGCAGCAACTCTTACAAAAATGGTTTTCTTGAAGTTCCAGAAGGAACTAGTTAAAAATTTAAAATATACTCCAAATAAGATTGAGGATGACGGAGTCATCAGTAAATTTTGTGGTAAAATATGAACATGACCACCAAGCCTACACGGTCACATAAATGTTTCAGAGATGAATGCAAAATGCAGTTGCCAGATGGCCCAGATGGCCAAATGTTTGAGTACTCTGGTATTCTCTGTAGGCACATATTGACCATCTTAACTGTAAGAATTGTTCTCACACTTCCGTCCCATTATTTACTGAAGAGATGGACAAAAAATGCCAGAGTGGATAATTGGTCAGATACAGATGATACAAGTACGGCAGGTATTGGATCATTGTTTATCCGTTTCAATAGTCTATGCCGAGAGGCCATTAAAAAGTTGCAGAGGAAGGAGCAATTGCTGCAGAAACATGAAGTACTGTTTTGAAAGTACTGAGAGAGTTTTCTAAGGAAGTTGCTGTAATGAAGCAAAGATCTAAAGTTTCACCTTCAAATTCTCGGAGCAACATAGTCAATAACCAGGAAGATAATACTAAGGAATATTATTGGCTTCTGATAATAATAATAATAACCAGGAATGACATATTGTGTCCTTGGCAAAGTGCAACACCAAATTGTCGTAATCTCAATAAGTACAGTGTTCCTGTTGCCGATCTAGGTCATCAAAGTATTGCTCCGATGTGCACCACTTGTGAAAGTGGCGCTCCTAGTTCCCCGGTAATATGCAGGGAAGACCTTTATTTTTACATTATGAAACATGAAATCTTCAGTGGGATTGTTTCTTTATTAAATTTATCTTTTTGTAGGGGGGTCTCACATGCTTTAAATCCGTGAGAAGTAGCTAATAGAGTAGTGCAATTCAAACTTAAGAAGGTTTCGCTCCAGCTAATAGAGTAGCGGTTATAACTTTAAGGTGTTGCCTCTGATCACTTTTTTGTTTTATCTGTTATTATTGTTTTCTTGAAAGACAACATTGTGCTAAACTGTTTGGTTCTTCTGTCAGTGTGCACTAATTTGACAAAATCTCGCTAGCTTCTATATTAGCTACGGCATTTGAAATCCCTATTACAGTAATTCTTACGTTGATAGACCATGTTTCATTTAACGAGCGACTGGATGGATGGATTTCACAGGCATATTACACGATCTTTTTTTATAAAAAGACACCATAGCCATTAAACTATAAAAGTCACATTACACCCTTGCATGTAGTTTAACTTTCAATTAAAATAGTGCCATTAATTTAATTTTTCCGTCCTTCAAAATTTTAGGCATTTTTAATTTTTCACAAAAAATTGTCGTCTGTGGATCTTCTGTGATGTCTTCAACATTTTATCATCACTTTGGCTTTTTTTTTTTTTTTGATGAACACTTTGGCTTTTCTTATACATATCCTGGAAAATCGGATTCATGCAGAAATTGGATACAGATGCTTGATTTAAGTTGAAGTCTGGGTCCTTCACTTCCGCCTTTCTAACTACAACAAAAAATTTTGCTATAGCGGGATTGACCTGTACAGTGTTATGGGGTGCCTTGGTGTTCCCTTCGCTCAGCGACCCATTTAAATCTTCCCTTTCCCTCTCAACGGAATCAAGGGCAAAATTTGATGATGTAGTTATAAAGGCGGAAGTGACATTTTCTGAGGATGACTAGGGCTGTTATGTTGGATCAGAATTTCTCCAGTTTAACACCTGAACTTACTTTGATTTTTGGAGAATTGTTAGCCTTCGATGCTCATATGAATTTTCTTCGTACATATTGGGGGTGTTCGGCAAATCTGTCGAACAACTTATAACTTACTTATTTTGGAAAAAATTTCGTATTTGCATACTTTTTTTTATTGAAAAATGTGTATCAGGAGTTTAATATTCGTTATCTTGCAAAAATAAGTTACTTATTTCAGAAAAAAGTACATATTTTCTAACTTTTTTCCAAAATAATTAACTTATTTCTAAAAAATAAGATTTCACAAACGGCCCCATTATAGTCCTATTCTTTTGCTTTTTTTTCTGGGTTCACTTTTTAGTTTCTTAATATTGATGACATTTCTGTATGATTCTCAAGCGGATCTGAATATGTATATAACTTACAAATGTCAGTGATATAGCTTTTGAAATTTCAAAAATATTTAATGCTCAGTCATCCTTAGTTTAAAATTTCCTCAGGAACTGAAAGAATTAATGGTAGGTCAGAGACCACCGAAAGATGCAGGAATTTCAATGTTATCATTTACTTCGCTTGTCTAGTTCAATATATGGTGAAGATGTCCCGGCCACCTGATCTACAGGGTATTGTAGCGGCTGATTTGATTGAGTTTACTAATAACAAATTTAACTTAAAAAATTAAGTAAAGGTTTTTTTTAAGGTAAACACATATATTTCTATTGAGACTTAAAACCTCAATCTCTTCTTATTAATTTTTCTTACCAAAAGTGAAAGGTATCCACCAGTCTACAATGGTAGGAAAGACAAATAAAGCTTTGCTACTGAGGATTTTCTAGGGCACTGCTGCAACTCTTGCCTAATTTTCCAGATCTCTTCATGAGCATTAGCTTTAATGTTGCAGAAAAGTGACATCACCCTGAGCGAAGGAGAAGATGCAAGCAAAAACTTTATGAAATGTATTACATTTGTATCACCCACCACACCTTGAATAGACACAGTATGTAGTTGATTTAGTAACAAGCCTTTCCAGCTTAACGCTTCCCTAAATTGTTCAACTGGTAGATTCAAACTCTTTAATATTCCAGGTTCCTACACACGAAACAAATTAAAAGTTTTAGTATCTACAAACATATAGAACAATATTTATTATGTATTAAAGCTTATAATCATACAAGATAATAATTACAATTTTTCTTAGATTAGTTTGATTTCTAACCAGTATGATCCAAAGAATCTGCAGGTTCGGCAAACACCTAATCAAGCAAAGAGATTTAAAAACCTGACATCTGTTCTGAAATCCAAGGCCAAGCAATCGCAGGTTTTCTATTTTTGGTGCAACTTCCTTCATAGGATTGAGTGGTTCCGAAACCTAAAATATATATGTAATCAATACATTAAGTCATGAGTCCCACTCCTAGTCCTTGCATAGTAATGCACATTGTTTACTATTTACATAAATACATATTCCATTAGTTAGAAAGGTTGAACTTTGTTTTTACCTCGACGGTGTAACCACTAAGAAAAATTTGACTGATGGTAGGTGTATTGCTAAGAAGCTTGATCAAATTGATGGGCTTCCTCATGTTGGAATATGCTTTGGTCAATGCTAGACCAAATAATTTCAGCTGTTTGGTGTATTCAATCCATCGCCACTCAATTTGATCACTTTCACGCAAAAGCAATTGTGTAAGGTTGTTGGCATTTGTAAATTGGAAGCTCAGATGTTGAATTCCAGTACATGCATATAAGTACAATTGCTTCAGTTGAGACCCGAATGAGACTTCAGCAGTGATTGAGACATTATTTAGATCAACACTTATCAGATTAGGGAAGCTCCCAGGTTTAGGTAATGTATTTAATATCCCTGTAGTGAGCTTTAATTCAACCAAACCTTCACAAACGAACAACGGAAATTCATATGCAGTCTTTTCAGAACTACTGATCTCTAAAGCCCTAATGCTCTTATTCAGAAAGTGCTCCATCCACCGAGAGACAATACACTGATCAAGTTTTGGAGGAATGTAGAGATTAAAGCTCAATAAGGGGCCTTTGTGGACCAACATAATCATTTCAATGGCTCTTAAAAAAGGAGAAGGAGATTGGTATGGGTCTTTGTCTTTATTGGATGTCAGTTTTAAAAAAAACATCTCATCAAGAACTAGGTTGTTTTTCATTCCCCATTTGTACCTCCATTCTTTTGACAGAACACTTGTTCTTGCTGCGTCATGAACTGACAAACGCTCTAAGATGCATTGTACTACGTCTTGGTGCAAGTTACTGATCCGATCTCTATCATCAAGTTGCAAGATTTTAGTACCAGCTCCCTCACAAACTCCGCCACCAACAAAATCATTATCAAGCCGCATTCGTTTTGCGTTTGTTGTCTTGTGTCTTCTAGCATAAAATCGCATATTTGGGACGTCACCGGTCATCACTAAATTATGAACCTAAGTAAATAGTATATAACAACTAATCAGATTTAGCTGTTTGATTAGACACAAATTAAACTAATTAATCAGAAAAGATCTAAAACAGCAAAACATGCTGGTAATTAATAACCCAATATATTGAAATTCAAAAAAGTCCAGAAAGTAATTACTTCGTTATACTGAAATTTATGTTAAGACACAAATTTGTAAAGAGAAGAATACCAGGTGATGAGGAAGAAATCTCCTGACGCTGGTACGTCTCTCCGTCTGGTACGAAATCTTTGGCGTATTTCAAAAAGAAAAAAAAAAGAGTATATAACGTAAAAAAATTGTTAATTTGTTGGAAATTGAAATGTCGATCACTCTCCTAGTACTTGTCGGCAAGTTAGGTATGATCCCCGTCTAATTTGGTTCCCTTTAGAAGTCAAATCGGAACCAACACTCAACACTCAAAAGATTTGAGGAGCCTTGTGCAAAAATTAATTTTAGGTTTAATATAATTATATAAATAAACTTCATTTCAATATAATAAAATATTAAACAAACAAACATTTTTAGTTAATATATTTGAAAAAGAATGAAAATTTAGGAAAATTGCTTGAACTTTAGAGTTGAACAAAAAAATGGAAATTCGTACATGTGAATTAATATTTATAACATAAAAATATTTAAAATCGTGAAAAATCCCCGTCTAATTTGGTTCCCTTTAGAAGTCAAATCGGAACCAACTCTCAACACTAAAAAGATTCGAGGAGCCTTGTGCAAAAATTAATTTTAGGTTTTATATAATTACTAGCCGATAACCCGTGCGAAGCGATAAATTATTTTAAATTCTTGATTTTTAATTTTTTAAATGAATAAAATCTTGAAGCACCAAGTTGTATATAATACTATATTCTCGACTTTTATTTCGATTGTTAGTTATTAAACTCTTAGTATATAACTTCGATAATAAATTAAATTAATATTTAATTTTATTATTTTAATTAATTAAATGTATATAACTTATCTCTGGTAATATAAGAATAGTTATATTATTAATTGTATTTATTATTAATCTATTTTAGATATATTTTAAATATTAATTAATGGAGCCCTAAGTCCTATATTCTCGACTTTTATTTCAATTTTTAGTTAATAGACTCCTAGTATATAGCTTCATTATTAAATTAAATTAATATTTAATATTATGACTTTAATTAATTAATATTTAGTGGCATACCGCGGTATACATTAATTAATTAATTAATTAATTAATTAGCATATCGTATTTTAGTTCAGAGAGGACTTGTTTCATTAGTAGTTCTTATTCTTACTAGCTTATAACCCGTGCGATGCACGGATTTTTTTGATAAGTAACAAATTTTATTTTATGTTATAAATATATTTTTATATAATCATTATTTATAATATTTTATTTTAATATTAATATTAATAATTTCATATAAATTTAATTAATGATATGCTTGGTTTAAAACTTATATTATAAAATTTTAAAATAAATATGTCGCTGATAGGATTCGAACCTTGAATATAATATATTTAATCATTAGATCTAACGATTTTGATTTTTTACTAAAAATCTAATGGTCATTATTCGTAGTATACTGATTTTTATTTTTTTGGTATATATTCATTATTGCTAGATATGATATGATTGGAAGATATGATTGATGTTTTTAGGTGTTTATAAAAGGTAATATCTTCAACTAAAAGTAAATATGAAAAACACAATCGACTAATTACCGTAATTATATTATGTTATTATTTATTTTAGGTGTTTTAATAGTATGGATATTGTATATATTTTTCTTTATAGTAAAGGTTAAATAAGTAAACACGATATACTAAGAAACATATACCAAAAAATAAGTTTCAAAATTTTTAATGTTTCGGCTAATGTTTTCTTATTATAAACAGCGTAGACATATTTTTAATATATTTATTAATAATTGAAAAATATTATATTATATTAATCTATACATATATACAACATCTTTATATGCACCAATCTATGCATATATGTAATCAAAACCATCAAAAATCACTCGAAGTCAGACTTTTAGTATATTAATGATTATAAGATTAGGTTTAAATTAAAAGGGTAACGTGTTTTAATTTGGAAAAAAATATTAATGATTGGAAGATATGATACGATTGATGTTTTTAGGAGTTAATAAAAGGTAATATATTCAATTAAAAGTAAATGCGAAAAAAGGCAATTGACTACTTACCATTAATTTATATTATGTAATTATTTATTTTAGAAGTTTTAATATTATAGATATCATATATATATTTTTTATAATGAAGGGTAAATAAGTAAATTCACTTAGTACCAAAAAATAGGTACCAAAACTTTCAATGTTTCGGAATTTATATAATAGTATAGATTGACTTTCTATACATTTAAAAAACAGTTTTTAAAGTAAGATCAAATAGTAAAATAAGTTATTATTAATTAATTAATTAATTGGCATACCGTGCATACCGCGGTATACATGGCATACCATTTAAAGGGGGTTTCTGCTTTTAATAAAGAGTATAGATATATAAATAAACTTCATTTGAATATAATAAAATATTAAACAAACAAGCATTTTGAGTTAATATATTTGAAAAAGAATGAAAATTTAGGAAAATTGCGTGAACTTTAGAGTTGAACAAAAAAATGGAAATTCGTACATGAGAATTAATATTTATAAAATTTTATAACATAAAAATATTTAAAATCGTGAAAAATAAAGTAGAGACAATGAGTAATATCAAGTTATTAATGCTTATAACTGAATCTATACTATTACATAAAACCGAAACATTAAAATTTGGTTGTTGGGTACGGTATCAATCGATCGGTATGGTACCTGTTGATTTTAGTTATTTACCCTTACTCAATTACATAAATCCATCCTACTAAATAATCAATTTCCTTTTTACATTTGATATAACTAAAATTTCTCCTTTTTTAAAATCACTACGAACAATTTTGTTTATTAAAATAACATAATTATATTATAATTACTATTAAATAATCCCTTATCATTTTCAGCAAAATCACATTATCTTTTCTCAAACTAAAATATCACTTTTCCAATTATAACACGGGCAATTATCTTTTTTAGTCAAAACCATGGTTCTAAAAATCCCTGATTTAGCCTATTAATCCTCTGTAAGGTAACTAATCGATTCGATTTTTGAAATCCGGTTAATCCTGTGAATTTATTTAAAATGAAATGTTTAATTGTAAATTAGACTAATATATTAAATATTATTATAATATCCGATTAAAACTCCAATTAATCTTTCCTATTAATCTCCGTTTACCCGATTAATCTTAAATCGGTTCCTCAACCGATTTATACCAAATACCAATTTTCACAATCAGGGTTAAAACACATTACTTTTTTTCTTTTATCTAACTAAAATATCATTTTTTCCAATTATATCACAGGTGTCCATTTAATAAAAATAAAATAATAATATTATAATATTAATAACTAATCAATTACCTTTTCAGCTTTTTATTAACTCATTCAACACGTTAATAGAATTTACTTCCAAGATAATCGAGTGATTGGGATTTGAGATGATGCGAATGATGCGAGCAATGTTGATCTGCAATGAAAAATTTAAAAACACCAAAAAATAATATAGTTTTTAAATTTTTCATTTTATAATTTGTTTTGTTATGTCTAAGCTCTAGTCCAATTTTGCTTAGTCCAATTTTCCGGTTAGATTTCAACACCCCCACTCGCCCTTAACTAAACCAGATCTCAAAAAAATAGTTTTTGGCCTATAATTTAGGATTTATTTGCTTTTTAAAATTGTATTTAAAATGGAAATGTTACTTAAATTAAACAACTTTATAATAATATGCTATAATTTATAAGGAACAAACTAGTTAATTAAAAAATAATTATTACATTCTAGATTTCATGTCAGTAATATAGCTAGATTTGAAATCTATATATACACACACACTAGGGTTCCCACTTTATACATTTAAAACATTCTTTTCTCTCTCTGTCTTCTCTCTCTCACATATCATTTCTCAAAATATCAATCATAACTTATTGATTTAAAGTTTTAATTGTTGATCAAATACAAATAAAAGCTTGTTTATTTTAAATTTGTAATAATTGCCTAATTATTTTAAGCTAATGTATTCATTATCTTCCATATAAGATCACTAGTTTAAATATTTACAAGCAAATTACAATCTAAAATATTTACATTGTTTCCCTTTAATTAATAAATCTCCCATTAAAAGATGTAGGTCAAGATAAATTGAAAGATTAAATATATATATTACTCAGTGTTGCAGATTTCGAAAATCGAAACTATTTGGTTGAGCTATCGATTTACGATTTTAAAGAATTTTAAGTTTTTCTATATTTTCCTAACAAAAAATCCTTTATTTTGTAGAAATATCACGGATAATATTTATATAATTATTATCAAATCATCTCAATTAAAAATTGAAGGCTCCAAAATTCATGTTTTGAAAATATTAATTCAAATTAATAAAAAAATTATATAATACTGAAAAAATTGTGCATTGCACGGATTTTAATCTAGTATAATTAAACTAAATAAATTAAAGAATTTTGGGCTTTTTTCATAAATAAATAGGAAAAAGTAAATTTTTGCAAATTTACTATCTTTAAGAATAGCTATTTGCAATATTACCAACCTAAGTTTCAAAATTGCAAAAATACTAGGTCCCCCCTCCTCCCTCACTTTCTCTCTCCTCCTGTCCAGGAAATCAGCCGACTTGTGTCCTTTTTTTTTTTTTTTTTTTTTTTTTTTTTTTTTTTTTTTTTTTTTTTTTTTTTTTTTTTTTTTTTTAAGATGGGTGCTATTTTGGGTTGGATGGCCCCGCAGGGGAAATATTCAACTTAATGCAACCACATTCAACTAAATACAACTAAATTTCTGATTTCAAGTTCCATTGTTCAATTGTCATTTTCGACCTCTTTTTTGAACTCTAATATATATATATATATATATAATATATATATATATATATATATATATATATATATATATTAGAGTTCAAAAAAGAGGTCGAAAATGACAATTGAAAAAAGGAACTTGAAATCAGCAACTGAATGCAACCACATTCAACCACATCAACTGCAACAGACTTCAAAACCATTTTTTTTTAATGTGGGATGATTTTGGGTTGCATGGCCCCGCAGGGGCATATTCAACTTAATGCAACCACATTCAACTAAATGCAACTAAATTTCTGATTTCCAGTTCCATTGTTCAATTGTCATTTTCGACCTCTTTTTTGAGCTCTAATATATATATATATATATATATATTAGAGTCCAAAAAAGAGGTCGAAAATGAAAACTGACAAATGGAACTTGAAATCAGTAACTGAATTCAGTTGAATATGCTCCTGCTGGGCCTTGCAACCCAAAACCACCAAAATTAAGGTGGTCTGCTTTTGGCTTCCAAGGCCCCGCAGGGGCATATTCAACTAAATTTTAATGTGGTTGCATTTGGTTGAATATTGCCCCTGGCGGGGCCTTGCAACCCAAATCCACCAAAATCACCCACCTTTAAAAAAGTTGAATGTGGTTGCATTTGGTTGAATATTGCCCCTGGGGGGGCCTTGCAACCCAAATCCACCAAAATCACCCACCTTTAAAAAAGTTGAATGTGGTTGCATTTGGTTGAATATTGCCCCTGGCGGGGCCTTGCAACCCAAATCCACCAAAATCTTAAAAAGTTGAATGTGGTTGCATTTAGTTGAATGTGGTTAATGTGGTTGCATTAAGTTGAATATGCCCCTGCGGGGCCATGCAACCCAAAATCATCCCACATTAAAAAAAAATGGTTTTGAAGTCTGTTGCAGTTGATGTGGTTGAATGTGGTTGAATGTGGTTGCATTCAGTTGCTGATTTCAAGTTCCTTTTTTCAATTGTCATTTTCGACCTCTTTTTTGAACTCTAATATATATATATATATATATATATATATATATATATATATATTAGAGTTCAAAAAAGAGGTCGAAAATGACAATTGAACAATGGAACTTGAAATCAGAAATTTAGTTGCATTTAGTTGAATGTGGTTGAATGTAGTTGCATATTGCCCCTGGCGGGGCCATGAAACCTAAATAGCATCCCGTCTTAAAAAAAAAAAAAAAAAAAAAAAAAAAAAAAAAAAAACAGCCCTGGAGATGAGTGACGTGGAATGAGAGGGAAAGGGGGGGGGAGGGAGGGAGGGAAAGGGGGACCTAGTATTTTTGCAATTTTGAAACTTAGTTTGGTAAAATTGCAATGAATTGAAGAATATGGTATTTTTGCAAATATGAATTTTAAATCTAGTATTTTTGGTGAATTCCCAAGAATTTTTGGCCCCAAGATCATGCTACCTTTAACACAACTCTTGAGCCGGAAACTTTTGTATATTGAAATAAAATAAAATAATTCTTTTCAGTTAAATTTTTTTTTTGGTTATCCCGAAACTCATAATTTATGAGTTTGAGAAATGAGTATTAAAAAAATATAATCAAATCTTAGATATTGATTTCAAATAAACGAAAACTAATTAATCTAATATCTAAATAGCACGAAACAAAATCCTTCAAGGGAATTTGAAATTTAGCCCTAGGTCCTAAGAGTAATTAATGTACCAGCGGTCAAAGAATTCAATTCATGGACCAATTATTCAAATATTATTTTAAAAAATGGAAAGTTATATTTTAAATAGATGTTATATATTTTTAGTAATGTAATTTTTTTTATTTTTTTCAATTATATAACACATAAAAAAACTACAACTCAAAATATACGAAAACAATTAGGGATTTACCAAAAATACTAGGTTTAAAGTTTCTATTTGTAAAAATACCATCTTCTTTAATTAATTTCAATTTTACTAAACTAAGTTTCAAAATTCCAAAAATACTACAAATTAGGTCAACCCTTCCCCCCTCCCCTTTGTGCCCAGCCGACTTCAACACTTTTTTTTAAGGTGGGGTGATATTTTAGTTGCAACTGAATGCAACCACATTCAACTTTTTTTTAAGGTGAGGAGATTTTGGTGAATTTGGGTTGCAAAAGGCCCCACCAGGGGCAATATTCAACTGAATGCAATCACATTCAACTTTTTTTTAAGGTGGAGAGATTTTGGTGGATTTGGGTTGCAAGGCCCCGCCAGGGGCAATATTCAATTAAATGCAACCACATTCAACTTTTTTTTTTAAAATGGTGGGGTGATTTTGGTGAATTTGAGTTGCAAGGCCCCGCAGGGACATATTCAATTGAATGCAACTGAAAACGAAAATTACATTCAGTTGGATGTAGTTGCAAATTTAGATGCATGTGGTTGCATTCAGTTACTGATTTCAAGTTCCATTTTTCAGTTGTCATTTTCGACCTCTTTTTCGAACTATATATATATATATAGGGGCTGCTCAAATGAGACCCCTTCTATAATGAGTCCCCCTCATATTTCTTGTATTTTAGAGGGCCCCGCCAGGGGCATCCAATACGATAAAGTCTTATAATTCTAACCTCTATCCATTTATGAAAAGAAAAAATAAAATAAAATAAATTTTGAAAAAAAAAAAATGATGACGTGGCAGCAGTTTTTTTCAATTTTTTTTAATTTTTTTGATGAATGAATAGAGGGTATATTTATAAGACTTTTTTGTATTGGGTGCCCCTGGCGGGGACCTTTAAAATAGATAAAATATGAGGGGAACTCATTATAAGAGAGGGTCTCATTATAAGAGGGGTCTCATTTGAGCACCTCCTTATATATATATATAGTTCAAAAAATAGGTCGAAAATGACGACTGAAAAATGGAACTTGAAATCAGAAATTTAGTTACATTTGGTTGCATTCAGTTGCAAATTTAGTTGCATGTGGTTGCATTCAGTTGCTGATTTCAAGTTCCATTTTTCAGTTGTCAATCTGGGTAGGCTGGGCAGGAGGGGGGAAGTGTTGAGTATTGAATACGGTAAAAGAATACAGAGGGGGGGGGTGAATGGATTCTTGAACTTTTCTTGGATTGAGTCTATGTAGCAGATAAGTGCCTGTGTGTGTAGAAGTGAAGGTGCGGATAAAGAAACAACACAAGACACAATATCACTTTAATCTAATGTATTATTAGATAAAGGTTGCTACAATCTGTGAATACAAATGGTAGTATTCTCAGCTTCGTTTTTCTCAGAGAGATATAGCTTACAGTGTATGAAAAACTTGACTCACAAAAGTTGCTAAGTTATGAAGTGAGGCTGTGTCCTTATAGAACATGGATACAGCCTACTTACTGCAAATAAGGTAGCTAAACAAATTACTTTCTAGTCTGTCTATCCTTTTTGAGTAAGTGTCCAAACGGTTACAGATTTGACTTTGCAAAGCCTGTTTAGATCCACTTCTTTAGCTCCTTGTCTCTTCTATATCTCTCCAAGCTTCCTTGTAGGCTTTCCAGAGCACGTTACAGATTGTGGTCCATAAAGTGCATTGGCTTGTTGTAGGTTTCTGACTTGTACAATTTCTTCAGTATTTTGTCTCCAAGAATGTATTCGAGAAGTGACTAAGTAAGTGATTCGAGAACTAGAATTGACTTGATCGATAACTCTGAGTTCTCGAATACTGTTATATTGACATATCGAATCACTTCTCAAATAACTCTTTTCCATCAGGATTCCTTGAGTTGTCGAATAGAACATTTGACTTATCGAATCCTCGAGATATCGAATAGCTTTCTGAGTCCTTGAGATATCGAATGGAACTTTGACTTGTTGACTCTTTGAGAACTCGAATACCATCTTGACTTGTTGACTTCTTGAGTTCTCGAATAGAGTAGTAGACATATCGAATCCCTGAGATATCGAATGAGATATCGAACAGTGTATTCAGAGATATCGAATAGTGTCTTGAGATATCGAATCCCTGACTTCTCGAATGCTGGACTTCTCGAATAGACAAATATACTTCTCGAATTGGTACTTAGGCAAATTCTTCATTTCTTCAAATCCCCAACTGTGATTATTTGACAGTCTTTAACTCCTTGCTTGAGGCATGAACCTTGGAACTTCTTTCAAGCATTATTCTAGACTTTATAATTACAATTACACAACTAGGATTTGATGCCTACTACAAGTACAATACAAACAGAAACTCTACAACTAGAGGTTCCCTCAGTTAAGAGGTCATGTAAGTAATGAAAGCATTACAAACAATTAGGCTTGTTATTAGATGTGTACAGGCATGCCTCTGTAACTAACAGGAAGGGTTGCCCTAATTTGTAGTATTTTTGCAATTTTAAAACTTAGTTTAGTAAAATTGCAAAAAGCTTTTCTTAACAAAAGTAAAATTGCAAAAATTTACTTTTTTATATATATTTATCAAAAAACCTCAAAAAATTACTAGTGATCCTAGCTTTAAAAAAAAAGCCCCTAGGATTCTCTCTCTCCCTCTAAACCCTAGCTTCCATTAAAAAATTTTGAGGGGCTTCCATCAGTTTTTACCGGTGGAAAGCCCCAATCCCTTTTTTTTTCTTGTTTCATATCTGTTTTCCTTCAATAAGTTCCTAATTTATCTGGGTTTCAATAAGTTCCCAATTTATTTGGGTTTTGTTAGTCTCTCCTTGTGAGAGTATGGTTTTTTGCTTTGATTGGGTTTTGGTGTTTTCCATGGTCGAGGATATATATCGGCAAGGTTTTTATGGTTTTGATTCAGAGATGAAGGTTATTATGGGATCGCATCTATGGTTATTTGCACAGAACAATCCGATGAAAATAAGTACATACTTTCAATCATCTTCAAATCGCTTGGTTGCCTCTAAGAAGGATTCAACAGCGATCCCCTTAAGCGTCTGTCCTTTCGATTGTATTTGTACATGTTGTATGCTTTTTGATTAATGAATTGATTCAAATTGAGGAGAAAGGAACATTGGGAAGGTGAAAATATGACCCAAACAAGTCAAGCAAATGGTGGTCCAGTGTTGCAAAGGTATAGTAATAAAAGGGTGATGCATTGCAGTTTGTGTAAGGTGAGTGGCCACAACAAGAAAAAATGTCCAACAAAGCCAAATGATGAGGAAGCTGAAATAAGAAGGGTTGAGTAAGGTGATGCTCCAAAAAAAGCAAAGAATGTAGAGGGCAGCTCAAACAAGGCAACTCCAAAGCAGAAAAGTGCTAAGGAATTGAGGAGACAAAAATTACAAGTTAGAAAAAAGGGCAAAGCAACTGAGGAAAATGGAAATGAGAAAGCTCCAGAAAAACAATGAGATGCAACAAAAGATGTTGGTGGATCAAAAAAAGGCAAAGAAATTGGTAAGAGTCCAGGAAAAGATGGAGATGTCTCTGACAATGATTTTTTGCAGAAGATGAACACTATGATTATAGTGACCAGTTTGGAGCATATGATCTATTTGCAGAGAATGATCTATTTGGAGAGGGGGAAATAGGCCTAAAAATGATAAAGATGCAGAGGTGCCAGACAGTGAGCAAAATGCAAAGGTGGTAGAAATTGAGAAAAATGCAGAGGTGGCAGAAAAAGAGGCAAATGCAGTGGTTCTAGAAAAAGAAAAAATTGCAGCAAAGATACAAGGCCCATCTCAAACATCAACAACTGAGAAAGGTAAAACTGTGGATCTTATGGGTTTTTTGAAAAAAATACCAAGGAAGAAAATGCCTCTTGTTCCAGGTTAAACAGAGGACTGGGGAGAAACTGGGAGGAAATATGTCAAGTTCCAGGAAAAGCTTCCACACCACCTTCAACTCAATTATTCCGCTGTGATGAAAATTTGGAACTCAACAAAGAAGCTCTACTAATGCATCTAAGAAAAGAGGAAGTCAGCAGACCAGTTCTACCAGTGCACCAAAAAGAAGAGTAACAAGGCTCAATAAACAAAGCTCATCATTCAAGTTCAGCAATACTGAAGATGATCTAGTTCAGCTTGGGGATTAAGCATTAGTAGTTTATTAATTATTATAACCGTTTATTAAGTTAATGGTTCCCAAACTTGGTATCATTACTATTGTCTTTTGGGTGGTCTTTTGGTACTCCTGCAACTGTTATGCTTTTGGTATGCTTTTGCTTTTGCTGCAATGTATGAACGATGATATTTTGGTATGGTAATGATACATATGGAACAATTTATTTGCTAATTTCATTTGTTTCTAGTCAATTTTTTGTTTGGTATTTTTCACTACATCACAAGCACATAACAAAGATCTCAACTGATTGCATTTCATACATTGTCATAAATACTACAACCATCTCCATCTACTACAACCAACCCATTATCAAACCTACCACTGCACCTACACTAAATACTTCCTACCAGTATTTCAACCACCACAAAATCATGGCCAATAAAGTCACCACAACAAATATTTTCATACAATTTGGTTGCTTCTCTGTCTTTTTCTTCTTCTTCACTGCTATCTTTCACAATTTTTCCTCTGCAATCCTCAGTTTTTCTCTACAATCCTCAATTTCTCTTCTGCAATTTTCAACTTTTCTTCTGCAATTTCGAGTTTTTCTTCCATTATGCTTTTGTTCAGCTTAAATTCGGTCAAATATTTTCATACAATTTGGTTGCTTCTCTGTCTTTTTCTTCTCTTCACTGCTATCTTTCACAATTTTTCCTCTGCAATCCTCAGTTTTTCCCCTACAATCCTCAATTTCTCTTCTGCAATTTTCAACTTTTCTTCTGCAATTTCGAGTTTTTCTTCCATTATGCTTTTGTTCAACTTAAATTCACAAAAGCCATCCCTCCCACGACTAGTGAATCCTTCATCCATCCACATAAAAAAATCACAGCCACCACGATCCTACACAAACAAAAAAAAAATTCATTCACACCTTCCATTCGCACCTCGTTATCAACAATTATAACCTAACTATAAAGAATACATACTGATATATGATCTTTATGATCATATTTTCTTTACATTTTTAGTTTATTTTGCACGAATTTGGATTATAATTTAATTAATTTTGATGTTTTATTGTAGGGAAAAGGGATTTCTTATAATAGAAGGATTGTGGCTGAAATTGCAAAATTTGAAGTAATTCTAGCAAAATTCGGATTTTCGGATCAGCTTGCGCGGTATTCACTATTTTGGCTATTACGCAAGCTCCGGATGTCAGAATGAGGTCCGTAAGCAGTCGTTGGAAAGCTTGCGAGAAGACCTTTAATTCATGTATGGTCTCGGATTTTATTGATGTTCCAAACTATCCAGAAAAAGGCCAGAAGCAGTCAGCTCGAATTTCTATTTTTAAGAGTTCTATTTTATGAGGAAACTTATTTGTAATGTTAAAAAATAATTAAAATACACTTATATTTAGACATAGGTTAGTTATATTATTATATTAGAGGGAGGATAGAAGACACACACGCTAGTCAAAAGGAGGACAGCGGTTACAATACACAAGGAAGAAGACACAAGCATCAAGGAGAAAAGCCATTGATTTGGGAGGAGGAGAAGAATTCTAGAGTTTTGTTTTCTCTTTTTCACTTTTCTTTATTGTAAACTTGATATCATGTCTTCCTTTATGTATGTAGTGTTCTCTTTTGTGATGTTTAACTAAAGTCTTTCTTGGCCTTTAATGGATATTTGTGTTTATATATAAGAATAACCTCCGATTCTCTACTTTGGTGTTCATATCAATTGTTTATATGAATTTGTGTTTAATGCTTTTCAAGGAATGATCAACCTTGAAATTGATTTGGCAAATTAGATTGACTTGGGAAAGAAAATCTAATTTAAGACATAATTTGTATAGCTTGGGATCGGTAATTTGCTAATTTGTGTTTAAGATAGGAATATACTTAAACACCCTAGGTAGTCAATTAAGGTGGAGATTAATGTTGTTCTAAGACTTAAATTCTTCATAGGAATATGGGAATTAGTTGATGAATTAGAATCACTTGAGATTCAAAAGGTCCTTGTGATTAGTTTAAAACCTTAAACTAGCAATTAGAGCACTAAACTAGAGAACAAAAGAGTAACTTATTGAGAACACAAGTTGAAATTAAAGGCCTAGTTTCATAAATCTTGGAATATTAATTGTGTTTGCTTAATATTTAATGATATAGTTGATGCTTTTAAACCTCTTGTTATTGACTTGAATTGAAAGAAAAGCAGTGTATGGTACTTGACAACTTAGAGTTAGTCCTCGCGGGAATGAATTTATATACTATTTGTTACGATATGTACACTTGTATTTAAGGTTGTAAAATAGTTAAAACATACCTTCGATTTAGCACATGTAAGAAATCTTCTTCCAGGATTTTTTGTTGTCCTTGATGTTCGAATGCACACTCTTTTGTTACAATGACATACCACATTATCATATTCACCAACTGACGATTCTTTAGAGATTTCTGACATAGGGCTTCTCAAAGATACGTTTAGCCTAGATCTTATGCAAGTTGAATTGAGATATTATGTAGAGATGATTAAGAACTCTGAGATTTTCTTCAAGAACCCTTATATATATATATATATATATATATATATATATATATATATATATATATATATATATATATATATATATATATATATATATATATATATATATATATATATATCTATGAGATATACATATATCCCTTATGTAAAGAACCGTTGCTTATGTGTATTGAAGTCACTGGTCCATTTGTCCACATCAGATTCAGACGTAAATCCACGTAGAAGTAAACACGGATTCCGTCAGGTCAACAATTTTAAACTAACAGCGTGTCATTACTGTCTACTAGAGTAGTCCTTTTGATACCACCGAAACAAGAATCAAGAAAATGATACATGCCCTGGCTTCAGTGACCACTTTGATATTTAACCTAGCCTTTTCCAAATGCACAACTTCTTTCCACCCATTCAACCTCAATCTTCCATGAATTCTTAATAAATCTCAACAGAACTTTTGAACATCCTCCCAAGCAACGTACAGTTTTTTCAAGTCCATATTCAATCTCTATATTTCATCATTTATCAGATTCACTAGAACAGGGAATGTAATATATTAATGTACAATATATAAATAAATGGGAAAATATTAAAAAAAATTACTATGATTTTGAAAGTTACCATCGATATAGGATTTTGACAATCTCAATCTCATAGTAAGCACGAACATTCCTTACACCATTAAAATTAAATATAGTGACATTGTTGTCAAAGTCCATATTATCACGTTCAGGTAAGAATCTGTGCTTTTTCTATTTTTCCCCTTCACTTTGAAAAAAGATTGAAGGATTAATAACATGGTATTTACTTTCAATTCCAGAATCTTTAAATATGTTAACCACAGATATATCATCGCCATAATAATCAAATTGTACAAGGTTGAACAGATCCACTCCATAGAAAATCATAAATTTCCTTAGACCACATACTTTCATTGTTTTTACGTTGTATTTTGCTTCGCCGAAAAAGTGTTGGCTGAAATTTTCACACAACGATTTATTATTCATGCTCCAAATTGTATTGTCTGATCATGAACTTTACATCAGTTTTAAAAGTGTTATCTAGAATATCAAAATAGGCAACTGCTTTACAATGATTTTGGAAAGTAGTGTTTTCTAACAGTTGTCTTACAATGATCCTAGAAAGCGTTGTAAAACTTACACAAGTATTTTTATCAGATATTGATACAAAAGTAGTCACACAACGGTGATTAAATACTATTGTATGATTTTAATAACATTTTTGGCCATATTATTTCTAAAAAAAGAAAAATTTACTTATAAGATATAGTAGATAAGATGATACATTTTACCTAAAAAACGTAATCAGTTAATAATTAATTATCATGATATTATTTTATTGAATACAATTATTCGTGATACTATTGGAAAAAAAGAGGTTTAATAAGAGAAAATATAAAAAATTAATGTGTTTTTAGCTGAAAATGTAATTTATTTGTTATTAGTAATCATAATAATATTATTTTATTTTATTAAATATAATTACCCATAGTATTTTTAGAATATAAAAGATAACGTCTTTTTCCTAAAGAGAAAAATGGACCTGTGGTTGTCCTCATTATCCTCTCCTAAGGTTATAACATATTTTAAACTATAAATTAAGGGCCCCGCATGGGCATTTTTTCAATTATTATTTTTTTCAGTGATTTACATAAATACCCTCTCATTTGTATTGTAACTGTTTTAACCTCAGGGTCCTCTCCCGAGATCATCCTTAGACACTTGAAACCCTTTTCTTAAAAATGAAATTGATTAGTTATTAAAAATTTACAAAAGGTAACATGTTTTTACCAATAATAAAAATTTAAGTAAGGATAATTAAATAAAGTTTGAAAATGAGATATTTTAGTTGAAAAATATAGAAAAAATATTATGTTTTAACTGAAAAAGGTAATCAATTAGTTATTAGTAATTATAATTTTATTAGTTTTTTCATTAAATTGAATGGCCCTTGATATTACTTTTTAGCTTGAAAAGATAATCAGTTAGTTATTAGTAATTATAATATTATTAGTTTATTTTATTAATTGGAATGACCAAATTTTTGAAAAAAAAAGATTTTTGCTAGAAAAGTTATAAAAGGTAATAGCTGAAAAAGATAATTGGTTAGCTATTATTTAGGAGAAAATGAAATATTTTAACAATTAAATAAGGCAAGTATTGTACCGTACCAAAACTTTAATATTTTGTCTTTTATAATAATAGCTTATAACCCGTGCGATTCACGTTTTTTTTTAATTTTCTTTATTTGATAAATTAATTTTTGTGTGTTTTGTTTTAAAAATTGCTATTTTTATGTATGGCGTCATCGAAATTATTTCATTACACATTGAGAGTAAATTTTTAAATAGTTTAAAACACGATTTTAAATTTTATAATGATCATTGATAATTAAGAATTATCAATTTTATAAGGTCAAGAGTAAATTGATAATTCTTTTCTTAATATTTTTTATTTTAGTTTTTTATACATATTTCCCGGTAGTAGCTATGCGTGGTTAATTAGATTTGAATATCAATATTAAGATCTAATCTACGTACGTACAACGTTGTACTTTAATTTTTTGTGTTCTGTTTTGTTGTCTGAATTGTATCTGTATGCATCAATGCTGATGGTTAAATGACAACTATCTCTTTTTTACTTAGAACCCCCGCAATCTTTTTTTAAATATCTATTAAATATATTAATTTTTTAATAATTATATGTTATTACATAGCAAAATGTTAAAAATTGATTTATATTAAGTTTTACACATCCAATTACGACTTAATAATACCGCAGACTAATTATTTTATGCATTTTAACATTATGGATATTCAAATGGCAAACAACTCAAATAAACTTCTCTGTACGATCAGTCCTTGAGAAGGACAAGTTGACAGGAACTAACTTCCTAGATTAGCAAAGGAATTTGAGGATTGTCCTCAGGCAAGAGCGAAAGCTCTATGTCATATGTATTCCACGCCCTGGACCTTTCTCTAAAGGTGCAACGGAGGCTCAACGAAATGCTTATCAGAAGCATTTGGATGATGACACCGATGTCACCTGTTTGATACTTGCGACTATGAGTCCTGAGCTGCAGAAACAGCATGAGAAATTTGATTCTTATATCATGATCGAGCACCTTAAACGTATGTTTGAAGGAAAAGCTCGTCAAGAGAGATTTTGTACAAGCACGGCCTTGTATGCGTGTAAACAGGGTGAAAGGAAGAGAAATTGTTAAAATTATTTGGAGGATCTAAAGAAACTGAATGTTGTTCAGATTTCTGATTCAGGTATTTATGTTATAGAATTCAATTTGTCTACTTCTACATCATGGGTATTAGATACTAGATGTGGTTCCCACATTTGTATAAATGTGCAAGAACTTCGAAGGAGTAGAACTTTAGCGAAAGGAGAAGTCGACCTACATGTTGGAAATGGAGCAAAGGTTGCTGCCTTAGCTGTAGGGACTTATTATTTATCGTTGCTCATCGAGAATATTTTAGAACTTGAGAACTGTTTTACGTGCCTGCGATTTGTGAAACATTATTTCTATTTCTTGTTTGGACAAGATAGGTTTTTCGTTTTTGATTCAGAACAAGGGTTGTTCATTTTCATTGAATAATGTTACATATGGGGTTGCACGTCTGTTTAATGGTTTATATGTTCTTGATCTTGATACTCCTGTCTATAATATAAGTAATAAACTTCTTAAGACAAATGACTCAAATCAAACATACCTCTAGCATTGTCGTTTAGGCCATATAAATGAGAATCTTCGCATTTCAAAATTAAATAGGGATGGATACTTGGATAAGTTTGATTTTGAATCATACGAAGTATGCGAACCGTGTCTCCTTGGAAAAATGACTAAAGCTCCTTTTACCGGACAAGGTGAGAGGGCCACCAAGCGATTGGAACTGGTACATAGTGATGTATGTGGTCCAATGCGTACGATGGCAAGAGGTGGTTTTTATTATTTCATAACCTTTACTGATGATTTTAGTAGATACGGATATGCCTATCTTTTGAAGAACAAATCTGAATCATTTGAAAATTTAAAATAGTATAAGGTTGAAGTAGAAAAGCAGATAGGCGACAATATAAAACTCCATGATCTGATCATGAGGGTGAATACCTAAGCATGAAATTTAAGAATTTCATAAAAGAGCGTGGTATCGTATCACAACTCACTCCTCCTGGAACACCATAATGGAATGGGGTGTCTGAAAGGAGAAATCGTACATTGTTGGACATGGTACGGTCGATGATGAGTCATGCGGATCTTCCAATCAGTTTCTGGGGTTATGCCCTAGAAAAGGCTACACAAACACTAAATCGAGTTCCTTCAAAAATGGTTCAAAAGACATCATATGTGATATGGACTGATAAACGTAATAGCGTGTTATTTATGAAAATTTGGGGATGTGAAGCGTTTGTGAAACGTTTGGTCTCTGATAAGCTAGGATCGAAATCAGATAAATGTAATTTTGTAGGATACCCATTAGAAACTAAAGGGTATTATTTCTATAAACCTTCTGAGAACAAAGTGTTTGTTGCTCGAACGGCTGTGTTTCTAGAGAAAGAACTGCTTTCTAAGAAAAACAGTGGGAGGACAATAGATCTCGATGAGGATCAAGAACTACAAGATAATGTTGAACCAGAGTTGGAACATGAGCAGAATGAGACTCAAGATGTTGAGAACAATGCTGCTCAAGAAACACAGGTCGTTTATAGATCTGGTAGGATTCGCCATGATCCAGAGAAATATTATGAATTTCTCATGACTCAAAGTGGCGATGTGATGCTTTTAGATGACGATGCGCATCTCACCTAAAAGGATGCTATGAATAGTCCAGATTCTGAGAGATGGCTGGAGGCCATGAAATCTGAGATGGATTCCATGTATGAAAACCAAGTATAGACTTTGGTTGAACCACCTAATGGGGTAAAACCCATAGAGTGCAATTGGGTTTTCAAGAAGAAAACTGACATGGATGAAAATTTACAGACCTACAAAGCAAGACTAGTGACGAAAGGTTTCAAGAAAATTCATGGTATTGAATATGATGAAACTTTCTCACCAGTAGCTATGGTCAAATCCATCAGGATTTTGCTTGCGATAACAGCTTATTATGACTATGAGATCTGGCAAATGGATATCAAGACCGCTTTCTTAAATAGGAGCTTAAAAAAGGATGTGTACATGACACAACCTGAGGGTTTTGTCGATTCAATGTTTGCTAGAATGGTTTGTAAGCTGCGGCGATCCATTTATGGATTAAAGCAGGCCTCTAGGAGATGGAACATCCATTTTGATGAAACAGTCAAAGAATTTGACTTCATACAAAATGATGATGAGCCGTGTGTTTATAAGAAGGTTAGTGGGAGCCATGTGGCATTCCTAGTATTATATGTAGATGACATATTACTAATAGGGAATGACATTCCTTCTTTATAGGATGTGAAGACTTGGTTGGGAAAAAGTTTCTCGGTGATAGACTTAGGCGATGCTACCTATATCGTAGGGGTCAGGATCTAAAAGATTAATCGGCTTAAGTTAGAGTACATACATTGACAAGGTGTTGCATTTTTGGGATGCAAGAGGCAAAGATGGGCTATGTCCCAATATCTAATGGGATAGCGATCTTAAAGGAAAACTGTCCTATATCATCAGATGATAAGGACTATATGAGTAAAGTACCATATGCTTTGGCAATTGGTTCTATAATGTATGCAATGATATGTACTCGTTCTGATGTCTCGTATGCTTTGAGCATGACGAGCAGATACCAGTCTAATCCAGGTGAGGGTCACTGGACAGCTGTCAAGAATATTCTTAAGTACCATAAAGGGACTAAAGATTCGTTCTTGATATACGGAGGAGATAAGAAGCTGGTTGTAAGAGGTTACATAGATGTTAGTTTCCAGACAGATAGGGATGATCATGTGTCCCAGTCTGGATTCGTGTTTTGTCTAAATGGAGGTGCTGTAAGCTAGAAAAGTTCTAAGCAAGAGATGGTAGCTAATTTTACAATGGAAGCTAAGTATTTTGCTGCCAGTGAAGCAGCCAAAGAGGCTGTTTGGATTTGGAAGTTTATTACAGGACTTGGTGTGGTTCCATCGATCGCATATCTAGTTGATCTGTATTACGATGATAATGGAGCCGTTGCGCAGGCTAAGGAACCAAGGTCCCATTCCAAGGCAAAGCATATACTTAGAAGATATCACCTTCTTTGAGAGATAAACGAGAGAGGAGATATACATATATGTAAAGTGCATACTAATGATAATGTGGCGGACCCACTGACTAAGGCTTTGTCGCAGTAGAAGCACGATAATCATACTAGTTCCATGGGTATTAGATACATTAATGATTGGCTCTAGTGCAAGTGGGAGATTGTTAGTGTTAGTGCCCTAGAGACAATGTGATTGTGCTTCTAGGAAATACTTTTGTTAATTAATAATTGTGTTCTATTGATTATTATATGTTAATTTATTATGTCCTAATTTACTGCGATATAAATGTTACAATAATAAATGTCCTTGGAATATATAATACGTATTCTATATCTTTAAGTATGTGACTTAAAAAAAATGAGATTATATGAATATTGTTTATATTCCTAAAATATCCCTAATCGAGCATTGTTATTATGGGACAATAATAATGCATAAAGATTAGTATGTTTGTTGACTGATGATCACATCTCATTGGTCATAGGTATAGTGATACTAAAGTCAAGAACATAGGTGCATGTAAAATACTACATGGCACTGGATAGACCCACAGTGAGATTCTACATGTTTAATAAAGTCATAAGAAAGTCTCATAGTGATAATGGTGTAATGATCCTCTGACTTGAGATCATTATATTTCTATATGAGAATTAATATACTATGACTACATTAAAAGTTACCTTTGACTGGGTGATGATAAAAGTGGACATCGGGTATATTATGAGTTGTATGAGAACTATGAATGATAGATAAAGGATTTAACCCTCCTATAATTAGGAGAGATATTATTGGCCTCTTGATTGAGTGAGACTATGAAATGCATGGCCATGCTCAAATATTGATTTGTTTTTGATAGTCTACACATTGATCAAGGAAACCCGGATTAAATGTTGAAGAGGATGACTAACAACATGCCTCTAGTTTAATCTATAATATTTATTATTATTACTTGGGTAGCAGTGATCGATGTATTACTAGATGCCGCTCATTGTTTATAATTTTATATTGAATAATAAAATTATTGCCAACATAATGATAACCTACAGGGTCACACACTAAGAATGTTTGAAGGAGAATTGATTTAAATTATGAATTTAAATTAAATATTAATTTGAATTTATTTATGATATTAATTAAGTTAGACTTAATTAATTAATTAATTAAATATTCGAATTTACTAATTATTAGAATTCGAATTGTATTAGAATATTAATTAAGTGTGACTTCATTAATTATTTAATTAAGAATTCGAATTTGAGTAAAAGGCCAATATGATTGGGCCATGGAATACTAATTTATCTCTCTATATAAACATCTTAAAGTCTTAAATTAGGGTTAAACTTTTTAGAGAAAACCCTAGCCGTTTGAGAGAGAAGATGGAGATGGAGAGAAATCAGTTTTCGGATGCTAGTACATCGCTCCTTCGAAGATCAAGCATTCGTGTGGATACCGGTAGAGCGTAGATCGTGAGAGCGGGATGCGTGGTGATTCAAGTAGCTAGGATCTCTGATGTTCATCCGTTATTAAAGCTTCTTTAAGGTAAATCATCAATCTCCGAATTAAATATCATGTTTTTGCATGGATTCTGCGGTAGGGTTTCGATAATTATTGGTTTTGTTTTAATTTTTCCATACTTTTCAAAATATAATTTTTTTTAAAAGTCAATTCCAGTACAACCTTTTTTAATGATATCCTTTTTAGATTATAATTTCATTTTTAATATGATATAATCTTGATCGTCTATTTTTAAAAATATTAGATTCGACGGTTGAGATTATTTTGGTAGTAAAGTGACCAAACCAAAATTATGGATAAAATCTCTCTTACGCTTATTATATATAAGGATATAAATATATAATAGTATAGATAGTATAAATTGGTATTCTTGCAAAATATTTTTTTTGAAAAAACCGTATTTTTGCAAAAATCTTTCTAATATTAGATATTTATGAAATAACCCCCTTTATTTTTTACTATTCTAAATACTTTTTACGTTATAAAAAATAATAAATATTAATTCTCACTAGCGTTCTACCCGTGCTACGCACCGACCGATAAATTGTATTAATAAATTAATATAAATATATTATTTTAATTTTTATTTAGAAAAATATATAGGTTATTGGAATATTAATTAACGTAAGTATAAAATACTTATCCGTGAATTCATACCAATTGAATTAATATTAATATTATGAATCAATCATCAAAAAAATACAACACCCGTTGAAAAGTTCAAAATACATCTATATTGTTTTTTTAAAAATTTAGCTTTCATTTTATTTCTCTCTTTGTTAGAGAATATTTCTACGTATCATGTTAACAAATTTTTCACTCATATTCTGAGAATTCGGTATATTTATTAAATATTGAATCCTTAAAATATTTATTATATTAATTTATTGAAAATATTTGTATGCTCGTGTTTTCAAAAAAAAAATATTTGTATGATCGTGGTTACTTTTTCGATTACATATTAAATATGTGTAGAAACGTAATCGTCACGACTCCAATAAATCATTAGAATGTCTATCAAAAAAAGGTTGCATGTTTCAGCGATATGAGAAAGGATATCTACTGTGCAAGATATATGAAACGAACGTAGTTATAACAATAGAAAATTTTATCTAATCTAGTTTGCTATGTGATTGTTCAATATCATTTTTATAAATTATATGTCCTTTTTATTAATGAATTGATTTACAATAAAAAAATATCAACTAACCAAACAAATTCAATGTCGCGCTCTTAGAGTAACATATACGGACTAATTGTTAGATTTTATGGTTTTGACCTTAGCTTATTTATAAAGACAACTTAAAATGTGCATTTTCAGTTTGAAAGTTTGTATTTTGGTTTTTTATTCTTTTCTAGTAAAACATGGAATAACAAATTTTAGTTTTCTTTTATTCTTACAATAAGACATAAGAAAATGAGTATCAGCTATCTTTTTTTAATTTGATAAATTTGTGAAAATAAGCCACTGTCCATAAAATTGAAATCAAGTGTGTAATATATAAACACATAATCACATTGTTATATATGTGTCCTTGTAATTCAGATTTTGGGTTAAATAACATGAAATTCATTTTCATTTAACAGTGAATATATTTTTCCTACATATATAAGAAGAAATTCATGTCATGTATTTTAGGGTCTTGAACGAAAATGACATGATATTAAATTGTGTACCCAAAATTAGAACACAAAATGACACTAAATTACACAAATTTTTTCTTGTACACGAAATGAAATGAAATACGCGAATAGAAAAAATATAACAATTATATGAAATATTACTATGTATCCAAGTTATGTAAATATATAATTATATGTCTTAGAACAACATTGAGATGTTACAAAACAAAACTAAGAGTGGCTTGCATGGGGTAAAGTCTCCCAAACAAAATGAAACCCTTCTTTTTATTTTTTTCTTATTTCTCATTAACAAATATCTCTCTTTGTGTAGAATCTTTGTACCAAGTTATTTAGTTTTCTTAGCCTTTTTTTATGCTTTGTTGATATAAAAAAAAATATAGTCAACCAACCAAGCAAATTCAATATATGCTCTTAGGTTAAGATATGGGAATTGATACTATTACTTTAATTCAAGAATACAAAACTGAAAAAGGCACTCTTTTATTAAAAACAATATATAATTTTAAGTGTATCAACCTTTTTATTTATCATTATTAATAATTTTATAACAAAAACTGTAGTTGTTGCTCTCTCTCTCCCCCTTTCCCAAAAGATGCTAACTAAAGTTTAGAACTTGATATCAGTTTTTTAAGTTTTTTTTAAAAAAAAAATTTATTGATTTTTCTTTATTTATCAATATAAATATCATTGAGAGTCTAGTACCCCGTTGCCCGTTGGTGGATTTTATTTACCAAAATATTAGATTTTATACTAACTCCTTGTAAATGATAAGTTTTATTTTCTTTTCCTTGATTTTACTTTGACTTTTACTAAATATCTCTTTACTGAGAGCTAATATCCTGTTCGTGGATTTTGTCTACCCATATATTAAATTTTGTTATATTAGTTCATTGATTTGGATAGTATAGAATCATAATTCTGGTCGGTCGTTTGAATACGTTATGACAAATCAGATATACACATTTCTCACGTTTATAACAAATTGTTAGATTATCTCGCCGAAAACACTATATAATTTAGTGAAATAAGCTAGAGATGTACCATAATTGAAGATCTGTTCAATGATTGGATAAAGAAAATTAGTGATATAATTTACTATGTGTTTGTTCAATTTTAATTGTTTTTGTAGATGTTGTATGCCCTTTTATTGATGATTTTTACATGTTTGATTATTTTTGTGTATGACATATGTCCTTTTATTGCTGAATTAATTATCAATAAATAAATAGTGATTTATAAGAAAATTTGTGTTAAATTGACCAAATATATTATGGAAATATTCACTAACAATATTTTCATTGACTCTAATGTATTTTTTTTTATTGATAATTTATACAACAAATAATGTAAAGTACTATTTAAGAATATATTTAATATTTTGAATAATTCAAATATATTGTCAGGTTAAATTATTTTCCCGTTAATTATTGCATAGTTAAAAAATTTCGTAATTAAAATGTTTAAAGATGATTGGTTTAAAATTCATTCGAACATTTTAATTGGTCGATTAGCTTTTTTATGACTGAATTATTTAATACTTTACATAACTTAAATTTTGAATGTGTATTTAGAATAGTGTGGTAAATAGTTTTATATTGTTGATAATTTTTAATACATGATTTTAATTGTACCTTATGATTTTGAATTGAAAGTTTATGATATCAAAATATCTATTATAAATATAATAGATTCATGTCTTAATGTATAAATTTTTAAATTAAATAATTATTGTATTTAGAATAAAATTGTTAAGTAATCACTGTAAAAAAACATTTATCTATAGGCACACCTAATAATATAAACAAATTAGTATAATGTGATAAGGATTGATGCCTACAATTTAGTAAGTCGCTGAATTATTGAAGTTTGCTACTGAATATTCTAATAGGAAGTGGGAAGTAACTCTGAGAGAATCCGGACCGAGGATGATTATAACCTAAATCGTTTTCTATTTTTTTCGTCAGAAACGTTTTTCTGTTGAATTTATTGGACAATTAACACACACAACATATAATACATATATACAATTGAAATAAAAAAATAATCTGTCCAAGTATATAATGCCAAATAATAAAAAGATATAAAGTAGTACCTTAACCGAAATTGATATGATTTAGTCATGAGAAAAATTGATGCATACATATAGTTTATCAAAGTTTGCTAAGTCTTATGGGGAACATGGAATAAGCGGCTTAGATTTAATTGATTTAAATTTAATAGATTCTGATTGATGTTAAAATAAATCACGATCTTGTGATTGGTTAACAAATACATGTTAGATTATGGTATCCTTTATTATAATAAAAGATGTTCAAAACAATTCATAACTAAAAGATATATCACCATATGTAATATACTATTATGTGGATTTATAGAAAATAATATTTATGGTTAGTAGAAATTCTTTAAAATTAAAAATCATGTGATATGCGAAGTTATTAAAACAAAATATTTTATATTTAAATTTAATTTAACCGTGATTAGTAAATTAGAATAAGCATGGTAAATAATAAAATTTTGTATATGATTGATTGATTTAAAGTTTAGAAGTAAATTCTGATTGCTTCTAAAATAATTTTAATTTTTTGATTGGTAATTTATCCACCAACCAATAATAATATCCTTATAGCGTATATCTAATAATTGAAATAATTAAAATATATGTAGTGTTCGTTTATATGAATTTATTAATTATTTTATTAACAAATTGTGAATAAAAATATTACAACCAATAATAATATCCTTATAGCGTATATCTAATAATTGAAATAATTAAAATATATGTAGTGTTCGTTTATATGAATTTATTAATTATTTTATTAAAAAATTGTGAATAAAAATATTATTGAACCTTTTAAAAAATCGAGTTTTTGAAGATGTGAATTTTATCCAAGTTATTTAAAATTTGTTCAAATCCAATTTTGTAGTGTTGGCTTATATGCATTTATTAATTAATTTTATTAACAAATTATGAATAAATATATTTTTGAGCTTATGAAAAAATCAAATTTTTGAAGGTATGAATTTTATTCAAGTTATTTAAAATATATAATGATATATCGTGATTGATTTCAAATTAAAATTGTGATTTTCTAATAAATATTTTTTGATTTAAAAAATAGGTATTTATGGATATGTTTAATAAAATCATTATTGTATTTAAATTAGAAGCTTTAACTAACTATGGTTAAAGAGGTAGGGTGAGATTGTAAATAAGGAAAGGTCTAAATTTTAGGGATTGGCTCTGATTGGTCCTAAAATAATTCCTTGATTCTTATTGGTTAACTAACGTGTGGTAGACTCAGGTATGATAATAAAGGATGTATATATGAACTTCCTTTATTTGTGTAACTCTAAAGTTCAAGCAATTTTCCTCAAATTTCATTCTTTCTCAAATAGATTTAATCAACAACATTTTTTAGCCAAAATATAGAAATTTAATTTCTGGAAAAATATTTATGTAATACTTTATCATTTTCAAAATTTTTTTTTATAAAATTCTTTAAAACCTAAAATTAATTTTGCACAAGGTCCTCAAATCTGTTGAGAGTTGAGACGGTGCGACTGGTTCCGATGCGACTCCTAAATTTGACGGGATCATAATTCATACTTGCTGACAAGTACGGAGACTGATCGACATTTCAGGGGTGTATTCTATTGCGATTTTAGTTTAATTATTTTATGGTATTTAATTTAACATTTTATAAATACGCAATAAACAGGATTGAGCAGGGGAGAGAGAGAGACGTACCAGGCTACCAGCGTAGCTTTTACAGGTCCTCAATCAGCCATTATAGGGGAATAAATTTTGGTCTTTAATTGCTTGGTATTTTTATTCATCACCTGGTAATCTCTTAGATTTAATATTTTTTTTTTTGATATACGTAGTGGGTTAAGTGTTCGATTTCTCATTCATTGCTCTTCTATGTTTGATTATATTTACAAATTTGTGTCTAACATGAATTTCAATAGAACAAAGTAATTTTCTGTACTTATTTGGTTTTGAATATATTGAGTGATTGCATGCATGTATTGTTGTTTTAGATCTTTACTGATTAGTTTAATTTGTGTCTTAATCAAACAGCTAAATTTAAGTTCATAATGTGTTGATGGCCGGTGATGTCCCAAATGTGCGATTTTTTTATGCTAGAATAGACAAGACAACAAACGCTAAAAGAAAGCGAAATGATAGTAATTTTGTTGGTGGCGAAGTTTGTAAGGAGGGAACTGGTCCTGAAATCTTGCAACTCTTGATATGATAGATATCTCGGATCAGAAACATGCACCAAGACGTATAGTACAATGCATCTTAGAGCATTTGTCAATTCATGATGTACGTAGCAAGAACTAGTGTTTTATCAAAAGAATGGAGGTATAAATGGGGAATGAAAAACAACCTAGTTCTTGATGACTTATTTTTCTTAAAACTGACTTGCAATAAAGAAAAAGACGCACACCTATCTGCTTTTTTAAGAGCCATTGAAATGATTATATTGGTTCAAAAAGGTCCCCTATTAAGCTTTAACCTCTACATTCCTCCAAAACTTGATCACTGTCTTGTCTCTCGGTGGATGGAGCACTTTCTCAATAAGAGGTTTAGGGTTTTTAGAGATGACAAATTCTGGAAAAACTGCATATGAAGAAATTCCGTTATTCATGTGTGAAGGGTTGGTTGAATTAAAGTTCACTACATGGATATTAAACTCATCATTACCTAAACAAGGAAGCTTCACCAATCTGATAAGGGTAGAACTAACTAATGTCTCAATCACCGCTGAAGTCTCATTTGGATCTCAACTGAAGACATTGTACTTACGTGCCTGTATTGGAATTCAACATCTGAGCTGCCAATTTTGAAATGCCAACAAACTCACACATTTGCTTTTGCATGAAAGTGAACAAATTGAGTGGCGATGGTTTGAATGCACCAAACAACTTGAAGCATTTGGCCTCGTGTTGATCACATAAAATCCTAACATGAGGAAGCCTGTCAATTTTATCAAACTTCTTAGCAGTACACCTACCATGCATCACCAAAATTTTTCTTAGTGGTTACACCGTCCATGTATAAGCAAAATTCAACCAATTTAACAATTTGTAATAAATACTAATTATTACTATGCCAGGACTAGGTGTGTGACTCACGATTTAATGTATTGCTTATATATATTGTAGGTTTTGGGACCCCTCTGTTCTATGTCGAAGGGACTAGCGCCAAAAATTGAGAACCTGAAATTGATTGGTCTTGGATTTCACAATTTGTGTCAGATTTTTCATTCTCTTTACTTGATTACATGTTTGCTGAACCTGCAGATTCTTCAGATCATACTGGTTAGAAATTGAATTATCTAGCTTTTAATTATAATTTGTAACTAAGCTTTGTTGAATAGTACTGGTAACTTAACAAGCTTTAATGTGTAATTTTTTCTTTTATTTATGTATGAAGATATTAAAAGTTTAATTTGTTTCATGTTTAGGAACCTGGAGTAAAAAGTTTGAATCTAACAGTTGAACAATATTTGGAATCCATAGACTGGAATGGCTTGTTACTAAACCAACTACATGCTGTGGCAATTGAAGGTGTGGTGGGTGAGACAACTGTTCTCCATTTTATAAAGGTTTTGCTTCCATCTTCCCCTTCGCTCAGGGTAATGTCACTTGGCTGCAACATTAAAGGTAATGCTCATGAAGAGATTTGGAAAATTAGAAAGGAGTTGCTGCAGTACCCTAAAAAATCCTCGGTAGCAATGCTTCATTTGTCATTCCTGCCATTGTAGGCTGGTGGATACCTCTCACTTTTGTTTAAAAAAATTGGTAAGAAGCTATAGGTTGAGGTTGTAATTGACCTTACAGAAAACAATCAGTTTTTTTTTTCAAATATCAAATTTATCATTACTCAGTCTGATTAGCTGCTACACCAGCCCGCAAGTCAGGCAGGACATCTTCACCACCGACTGTACAACCTGGAATGGAAATAGACGGGCGAGCTATAATAATCTGTCAGCTTTGTTCCCAGATCGCTGAATAAAATGTACAAAAGCATTGCCCGCTACCCACCCTGCTGTACTAGGGAGACATAATAGTGACATCACTATTTATCGCATAAAATACCAACTGTTGATCAAATTCAACAAACTATGTGTCAACTTGTGTTCCTCCGAGCTCTCCTATGTCCTGTTGTTTCTTTATCCAGGTAAGAGCATCACAAGCACTATTTTCCTTCACTAAACCATATAAGGGGTAGTGCGTAGCTTTAATAATCTGCCCTTCATAATTTCTATCTATGAAACCGACTCCAGTCCTGGCGGTAGCTTTGGAATTGACGGCATCACAGTTGATTTTTTACATTAACATCATATTCTGGTTTTGTTCGACGTTCAATATCTTCAGTTTCAGTTAGAACAACTATATTCATAGGTCTGTCAGCCCAATTTCCCTGAACCACTGGGGTTATCTGTGGCTAAAGCTGGTAGCTGTACAGCTGTAGTATAAATGAGCTGCTTTTATTAACTTTGTGCATCCGATTGCTGCTTTCGTTTAAATGATAAATCATAAAAGTAAAACCACTCCAAATATTAAAACTTTAGCATGTTATATACTAACAGGAAGATCGTGATCGAGAATGTCTAGCGTGTAAGAGGATCTGGAAAAGGGCTTCTAACTGTTGTCGTATCAACTTTTGCTGTATACAAGATTGATCTTCCATATATATGATGCAACACCAGATCAGAGAATTCAAGGAACTGGAGGGTATGTTTATTAACCATATCTTTAAATTTTAAAAGCTTCTAATGTTACCTCCAATCTTAATTATGTGGTCCATAACAAGTACTGTTTTGTTATACCGACACCAAAATGATTTTTTTGCGTCAAGATAATTGGCTACGATTTTGTGATGGCTTTCCTCAGAAGGAGAACATTATTAACCTCAAGATATATTTATATCTTTTTGTAAAGATTAAAGGGTGTGATTGAAAAAGTGCTTAAATTCTTTAGATCCAGGTGTCTGCTATATTTTGCCGGATCATAGCAGCTTGCTGATAACAATCGCTACAATGGTTGTAACTCTTTAAGTTGTACTTGAGAGATCAAGCCCAATGTTCCTTATTTATTATATCTTAAACATGCTTTCACTTTCCCAATTTTTCGGAATGCATGACTGAAGCTGACTGAAATCGACTCTCTGGTAATAGGAATGCTTTTTATTAAGATATTAACTCTTGAGTGATTTAAAGTTCCTCATTTTTATAAAGTTAGTGCTTTAATCTCCTAACATGCATTTACTTCGCTTATAAGATAGAGATAAAACATATATTATCGGAAGATATGAAAACTTATCAGCGTTTCCCTTTGCTTTAGGGCAAGTTTCCTTTTCTGCAATTATAAAATCTAAAGTTTTGAACTGAAAGTACAAATTGAATAGGTCTTCTCAGTGCAGAACACAAATTCTTATACATCTACTGTAGTTCTAATGCTCCTCAATTCCTAGAATAAGCGAACCAGATTAAGTAGGCAGCGATTCCTTGACGGGGTGCCCATATCTGGGATCTCTGTATTGTCTGGATAGGGGTAGGAGTGGCATCCACAATGTCACCCATGTTGCCAAACTGCTGTTCAAACCAACGCAATGCTCTTCTAAATTTATAGCACGTGGGAATGTAATTGAACCTGTTGCGTCCCAACACATTCACTTGGAAAAACGTGAAGTCTCCTAACCCCTCAATCCCTGTGATGACCTGGAAGAACAAGTCATCCTCCATCTCTAAGAAATCATCATTGTACAGGTTGACAAATGCAGTAACAATTCTTTCTTTTCCTAGCCTGGCCCCCGCTGCATGAAGTTGATTGGCAGTTAAAGCCTGGATGGATGCAGGATTTACATCGAGGCCCAAGATTCCGCACTGATTTTCCACATTTTGGTAAATTACTTCTCTATGAGTTTTTGTTGCAACACACTCCAACAGGCTTTTTAGCATTCTTTGAAAAGGATTGAGACCAACCGCTTCAAAGTGAGGAATCTCATTTCCTTGGATCAGCAGAGTCAGATGGAGCTCATTCAGTCGATCATCAATGTTGCAAACAGCCTCAATAGCTTGTTCCAAATCTTCATCTAAAAGGTAAAAGGGGGTACTTGTGTGAGTGTTCAAATTTTGGATATATTCAGTGCTTCTATATAGCTAGTCCCGTCTTATAAGCTTATAGTTAAAATATGACATAAAAGTTGGTAAAAGAAATATACATAGTATCTTATGAAAGATTGAAATAGCAGGCATAATGTAATAGCATATGTACCATCTATAGGATCTTGCTCAGGTTGAAGTGGTGGTGGTGCTCCTGCTGCAGCTGTAATAACGCAAAATTAAGTACTTAAAATTTTCAGGAAAAAATAAACAAGAAACTGAAACTTACAAAGACAGACACAGCATGCATATTCAATTACCATTTATAGCTGGCTGGTTATCAGGATTATGTACATTGGCTTGAATGCCCCCAGGATTAGGGTCATTTGGCCAAAAACAAATTGAGTGATGATTTATTAAAATAAAGAATAAGATGAGATAAATTAAAATAAAAAACAATTGGTTTATTACAGTGTATTTGTAGTGGCACAGGATTGAGGAAATTGAGAGGGTTGGGTCCATTCGCCAGATTTAGCACCTCAGCCCAAGACAAGTTTTCAAATTGGCAGCCCTTGCAATAGTCCAGGCACTTGATTACATACAAAACTGGATTAGATTTTGATCTTATAATAAAATAATTTAATTTAGACATGAAGACCAATTAATCTTAACTAAGCATAATATATAATAACTTTTTAAAGAAAATAATTAAATTACTAATTAAATTACCAGGAGGAGGAGGAGGGATGTAAGCTGGTACTTGAAGATTCAGTGGTTGCAGCTCATTTTGCACAGGTTGCGCAGCTAATAAATCAAATAATTTTTTAGAACAAATAAAAACCCTGATTAATTAGCAAATATCACCAACTCAACTCAACTAGTTTGCAGTAAAGAATCACAATCCTAATGAAGAAAGTTTATATATAATTTCAAACTATTACAAAGATTAATCATAAATTATGAAATAAATTTATATTTAAATGTATTAATACTAAGTATAGTACTGCCAGGAGGAACCTATTGCTGTGAAGATAATGTGGATCTGTTAAATTATTTACATTAAATCAAAAAAAACCAATCAAAAGCACCACAAAGACAATTGAAAAAAAAATGAATGGTTCATTTTGATAAAAACCAAAACAGGGACTATTTTTTTTATAAAAATAAAGGGGTTGCTTCCAAATTCAGTTTATTCAGTGGATCCCCGAATGGTTCATTTTGTTCAGCTAATGGAGCAATACATCTTACCAAATTAAAAACTAAAAATTAAAAACTAATTTAGCAAATATTCACACTAAGTCACTAAATGGGAAAAAAATTATTAAAAAACATCACAAACATAAAAGACAATATATCAACAAAAAAAAAAAAAAAAAAAGTGGAATTATTTATGAAAGATCACCAAAATAGAAAGCCAATTATGAGTACATTAAAATGAAATATTTCAGTAAAAGAACTGCATTACCTCGAGGCTGGTAAATTTGAATTGCTCTATTTTGATCCCACCCCAAATCCGGTGGAGCAACAGTAGAAACTAACATATCAACAAAAAGAAATTAACAAAACTGAGATACAGGGCTAAACTATGTAAAAGTTTCTATAAATTAAAATTGAGTGTTTTCTAAATCTAAAATATCTATATTAGAGCAAGGTCAAGACCAATAACGATATTAAAAATGGTGTTGTTTCTATAATATAACATTCAACAAAAATATCGCATTTCAACCATATGTTTAAAAATAAATACAAAATGATTTGGTATAAACATAAAACCAATTATAAATGCATAGTAATTACTATAATTGTCAATAAGTATAAGCATTGGTTATGGATCATGTGTATTTTAATAATTGAAATATAGTTTAATTTGAATATGTTTAGTCACTATGAAATCATATATTGAAACACATATTCTATTTTAACAATTAAATTTACTTTTTAATTTTAAAATAATAACTATACATATTTTAGTACTACTGTATGGCCTTGAATATTACTCACAAAGTCACAAGACAAGACGTTGAAGACTATCATAAACAGAGGACTCTTAAAGACTGAGCATACCAATATATACTACTAACAGCATTTATCATCTACTACCAGAAATCATATTACAGAGAAAACATGACCAACAATCACCATTTTGAGAGGGCTCCTGTGAGGAGCCAGAGGTTGAAGATGATGCAGAGAGGCCTCCAGGATCTGCGATTTCAGGAAAGCCATATATACAATGTCAACTCATGTCGGATGCAAAATCAATCCAATAACAGCATCGGACACACATTACACAGGCGCGACACAGTTGAACCAAAAATAGAGTATAACTACGAGAAACTTAATCAAAGTACCCATATCAAAAAAAATGGGAAACAAGGCCTAAAATAGCTATAATACAAAATATTACAAGACTCTGAAGTTGAAGACCAGAACACATGACTAAGCCTAAACACAGGACTGTGAAAGACACTATGCACACCATTTAACCACTAGAATCACTTATAATTGTAAGAGAAATCATAAGCAGAGACAAAAGGACCAATACTTACCATTTTGAGAGCGTGCCTGAGAGGAGCCAGAGGCTGAAGAAGCAGATAGGCCTCGGTTCTGATTACTGCTAGGAGGTGATTCCGATCCCGGATCTAGGATTTCAGAAAAGCCATATAAACCAATGTATAGGTTAATAAACAATTAAAAAGAACCAGCATTATATAACAGCTTTAGCACAACTCATGTCGGATGCAAAATCAATCCAATAACAGCATCAGACACACACCTTACACAAACATATCCAACAGATAATCACTTCATGGCGCGACACAGTTGAACCAAAAATAGAGTATAACTACAAGAAACCTAATGAAACCAAAAATCAATGAAACTTGCGTCAATTAAGTGTGTGAAGAAGACTTAACAAGATACGAGCTCGTTAGATTTCCCAGAAACAATCCCTTCACAAACCTACTACTCTTTTCATCTTTAATGGAGAACTGTACTTAGTAATTGTGCAAAAAAATAAAAAGATCACTATTCGTCCCCATCAAGAAACAACTAATTAAACATAGACATACACATATCAAGAAAAGCACAACACAATTCCAAGGATATGTCAAATACACGAACATTCGTAAAATCAAGAAACCTCGAAGAATATGTATAAGTATATGGAAGACTGTATTACCAGGAGCTGCCTTGTCAGCTGACACATGATCCGCCATTAAGTTCTCTCAGAGTAGCAAGGATGGTGTGTGTATTATTTCTCTTTACGTGCTAAGTGTATCTATATTGTAAGTATATTATGGTGTGGAGAGTTAGTTATAGGGTGGCAGAGAGAGGGGTGTATATATATAGTCCTGGATATAGCATAATGCAAATGACCCTTTTCTTTTTTTGAACAGTGCAAATGACTCTCTTAATTGAGTCTTGCCAAATAAAACATAATATAGATTTTTATATTATGTAATGAACTTGCTCCACTAAAGGTTATACATATGCGGTTTTTAAATAAAGGCATAATATTTATTTACTAGACACTGATAATTATTTACAAATCTTAAAACATGTGTGTTTTGACAAATAGAATAATCTTTTACTCCCTCCGTCCTTAATTAGTTGTCCAGTTTGACTTTTCAGTGGTCAAATTAACTAACTTTTGATCGAAGATTAAAATTAATCCGTTTATTATTTTATAAAACTGAAAATCACATATTAAAATAGATTAGAAGTAGTTTACAATGGTATAATTTTTTTAAATATTTTTCATTACGTAATATATATAAATTTCAGTCAAATTTGAGTCAATTTGACCAACAAAAATAGAAACTGGACAACTAATTAGGGACGGAGGGAGTATAAATTAATCCCAAAATAGTCTCACACAGTCACACGTATGTACTCCTACCTTATAAGCTAGAATCAAATTAAGGATGGAAAATACTAATTTCAGAACAATTTTTTTAATTTCAAAGTAAATTTTTGTGAAAAGATAACATTATCATTATATTAATCAATCTACCTCTTGCATTCACAAAAATAAGGATAATATTGTCCTTTCACATAATTTTGCTCTGGAATTAAAAAGGTTGCTCTGGAATTAATATTTCCTTTAACGATATGTTAAACTTTTTTTTTGAAAATATGATGTGCTGGTTAACTTTCACGCATTTCAATTAATTCAAAAATATTATTAATACATTCGTATTCCTCAAAATGATAATTCACTTATTTTCGTATTTTTTCATAAATATGAACTTATAATCTTAAAATTAGAGCTGTAACGAGTCAAGCCAAGTTTTGATCGAACCGTGCCGAACTTAAATTTTTTTTTTGACGAACCCCGAGCTTTCTTATCGAACAAAATATGTATTCGAGCTCGAGCTCGTTAATGAACCGAGCCGAGCTCAAGCTTTTATCGAATAAAAACGAGTCGAGCCAAGCTCAAGCTCTTATCGAACGGCTCGTTAACAAATTATTATCATTTTTTAATTGTCAAAAACATAAAAGAAATTAACCAAAAAAGAAGATTTAAATCCACTACTAGCCCAAGTAAATATTATTCTATCATTTTTTAACTCATCTCAAGCTATATAAAATATATATTATATATAAAATAATATATATATATATACATAATATATAAAAATATAAAATATATACAATTTTTTCGAGCTGAACAAAATCGAGCCGAGCTCGAGCTTAAGCTCGAGAGCCGCACATGCTAAAAGCTCAGTTCGAACTCGTTAGTTTAAAGAACATTTTTTTGTGTTTGAGCTCGAACTCCGATTCTTAATAAATTGAACCGAATTAAGTCCTTAACGAGTCAAGCTCGAACTTATTCACGAATAAATAATTTCATTAACAGCCTTAAAATTATAAGTCCGTAAATCCTAGTGTCATTGGGAGACCGGTGATTAGAGCTGGCAATTCGTTTCGTGTCGTGTATTTTCGTGTTTCGTGTACCAAGAGACAAAACGAAATGAAATAAATTCGTGTACTCAAATTCTAAAACGAACACGAAACAAAATATTTCGTGTAAACACGAAACGAAACGAAAAGTACACGAAATATTTTCGTTTACACGAAAATGAAACGAAAAGCGTGTACTTTCCGTGTACTTTTTGTGTATTTTCTATTTATTTTGTAAAAAGGTTAAATATCTAATATATATTTATATAATTTAAAATATTTATTTAAATATTTATTTATTTCGTGTATTTTCGTTTCGTGTCGTGTACCCAAGGGTAAACCCAAAACCAACACTAAATTCATCCGTGTAATTTCGTGTTCTTGTACTTTCGTGTTTGTGTACCGCACCCAAACTCGTAATTTTTATGTCGTTTTCGTATCGTGTACGAAATTGACGGCTCTACCGGTGTTGAGTGCCGGTGGATATGCTAAACTTGGCTCCCGCTAATATAACGAAGCATAGTAACGGAAAAAAAAACGATGAACCCATATGAAATTAATTTGATGTTACTTGGTTGGAGTATAAAATTTAAGCACATTCTTAGTTCAAAATTTGAATGAAAAATATTTCAGAAACGAGACAATTTTAAAAGATGTTATGCTTTTTTTTTTTAACACTATATCTAAAAGATGTTGAAGTTTGTGAAATGATCTGCTAATTACGTAGTTCACTACTTAGCCAGATATAATAATTTGATAGTTGATCGTACTTTTTAGATGAATAATATTCATCAAGAGTTTCTTCATATATTGAAGAACGATTTGAATTAATGAAATCATATTTCTCTTGGCAAAAAAAGATGTTATATATGTTATTCATCTTGTTTTTAAAGATATAATTGGCCGCGAGAAAAATAAAAAGTAAATTGTTTAGTTTAGTTATTAATCTTTTTTACTTCATTTTTAGGTTTCAATCATGTAAAGTTTGCAACTTACACAACATTATCCCAACACATTCTTTAGAATCGATTGTCCAACTTTAAGTATAACACGACTTCTTGTTCAGATACGGATCGTTTGGCTTACCTTAAAATGAGTAGCTTATGCTTTAAAGCATAAGTGTTATATAAGTGATAAGTAGATCAGAAATTATAATTCAGTAAAGTGTTTGGTAAATCAAAACTTATAAATTACTAAAGTGTTTGGTAAATCAGAACTTATAAGTTAATTTTTTTTATTATTTTCAAAATATTTATTTTTTAATATATATCAATGGATGTCAATGGATATTTATTTTTTAAATATTTATTTTTTAAATATTTATTTAAAAATTTTAAATAAAATTCAAAGCAAAAAAAAAAATACCCGATATTCAAGATTTTAAAGGATAATTTCATGAATATATATGTAGATAAATCCAACATTACATAAAATTTGTAAAGTGGAAACCAAGTACACTTTACAATCAACTTTTTTATACAATTTTTTTAAAACTATAAAATTTTGAAAAGAATTTTGGGGAATACATATGGTCATCCTATATATTATATATATATTCGAAGAGTCAAGTTTTATGGAGACCATATATTTTAGCGGAGACCGGAGATCATGTATCAATCAAAACATTGCACAAACCTATTTATTGGTTACATGTTTTGGATTCTTGTTTTTCCGTTTAAAGGTAAGTTTCTAATTGATCTTGCTAGTGTTTTCCAAATTACGTGTGATTTGTATATTTGTTTATTAAAACTTGGGCTAAGTGATTATATTTTAAAGTTATATGTATTACTGTTATGTGCTGTGTGTAAACGATAATTTTGGGACTCTAATTTATGCCATGGTTTGCGAAAATAAGAATAAGAATAAGGACCGAGTCACTGGGTTGTAGTGATAGATTTCTGAAAATTTAGGACCGTAATCACCGGGTTGTAGTGGTCGTGGTATGAATCATGGGTTTCAAGTTATTGTTGTTATGTGCTATCGAATTGTATCGAATAAGAATAAGTGCATAGTAAGTGATTGTTTCGTACATCGTTATTATATCGTATTGAATATTATACTATCTTGTATTATATGTGTTACTTGGCCTTACTAGTTGGATCGATTGGTTACTTGCTGGGCTGTATAGCTCATTACTTATAATTTTTAGTTTCGACGTACGAACGAGTGAGATAGCGTTGGAGTTCAAGGATCTTAGGTTCGGAGTAGGTTGTCATTCTTAGCTGCGCTTTTGTAATAAGTACCTTTGTAATTGACTTTTAGTTTAATAAAATCTGTTTCATTCTAGTTTTCGATTTAGAATTAATAGTCCGAAAATCCGGAATGTTACAGTTGGTATCAGAGCCAGGTTGTCTTTCAGAGTGTATTAGGTATGTGACTAGTACATTCTCTAGGATGCGATCCTTAGGACTATACTTTAGGAATAGACGTATCACGAACTTTTTGGAGTTTAGGATTGTTGTGAATTTGGGGACCAAATTCTTTTTAAGGAGGGTAGTATATAATATCCCGTAATTTTTAGAATAATAATATTAATAAAAGAATAATAGAATAAAAAGGATTAAAATTAGATAATAAATAGGATAAATTGGGCCTAAAATATGGATCGGATTTGAATATAGATAACTTGTAGGTTTGGAAATAGGGTTTCGTAACATTATAAATACATCTTATTCTCCTTCCTCATCTTCGTTTACAAAATTCGTAGGTCTATTCTTCACACAAATTAGCTATCTTGTAAAATTCGTAGAAATTCATCGTAAGTCGGAATTCGTTGATTCTGGACTTTTCGGAAAGCTCTTTTCGTGCTATACGACTTTCATGTTTTGAGTTTTCCAAGAAAACATCGTTTAGAGGGTCAAAAAGGTAAAATACAGATCTGATCAGGAGTGGTTACATGTTTTGGATTCTTGTTTTTCCGTTTAGAGGTAAGTTTCTAATTGATCTTGCTAGTATTTTCCAAATTACGTGTGATTTGTATATTTGTTTATTAAAACTTGGGCTAAGTGATTATATTTTAAAGTTATATGTATTACTGTTATGTGCTGTGTGTAAACGATAATTTTGGGACTCTCATTTATGCCATGGTTTGCGAAAATAAGAATAAGAATAAGGACCGAGTCACCGGGTTGTAGTGACAGTTTTCTGAAAATTTAGGATCGTTATCACCGGGTTGTAGTGGTCGTGGTATGAATCATGGGTTTCAAGTTATTGTTGTTATGTGCTATCGAATTGTATCGAATAAGAATAAGTGCATCGTAAGTGATTGTTTCGTACATCGTAATTATATCGTATTGAATATTATACTATCTTGTATTATATGTGTTACTTGGCCTTACTAGTTGGATCGATTGGTTATTTGCTGGGCTGTATAGCTCATTACTTATAATTTTTAGTTTCGACGTACGAACGAGTGAGATAGCGTTGGAGTTCAAGGATCTTAGGTTCGGAGTAGGTTGTCATTCTTAGCTGCGCTTTGGTAATAAGTACCTTTGTAATTGACTTTTAGTTTAATAAAATCTGTTTTATTCTAGTTTTCGATTTAGAATTAATAGTCCGAAAATCCGGAATGTTACAGTTGGTATCAGAGCCAGGTTGTCTTTCGGAGTGTATTAGGTATGTGACTAGTACATTCTCTAGGATGCGATCCTTAGGACTATACTTTAGGAATAGACGTATCACGAACTTTGGAGTTTAGGATTGTTGTGAATTTGGGGACCAAATTCTTTTTAAGGAGGGTAGTATATAATATCCCGTAATTTTTAGAATAATAATATTAATAAAAGAATAATAGAATAAAAAGGATTAAAATTAGATAATAAATAGGATTTAAAATTGGTTTAGCTTAATTGGGCCTAAAATATGGATCGGATTTGAATATAGATAACTTGTAGGTTTGGAAATAGGGTTTCGTAACATTATAAATACATCTTATTCTCCTTCCTCATCTTCGTTTACAAAATTCGTAGGTCTATTCTTCACACAAATCAGCTATCTTGTAAAATTCGTAGAAAATTCATCGTAAGTCGGAATTCGTTGATTCTGGATTTTTCGGAAAGCTCTTTTCGTGCTCTACGACTTTCATGTTTTGAGTTTTCCAAAAAAAATCGTTTAGAGGGTGAAAAAGGTAAAATACAGATCTGATCAAGAGTGGTTACATGTTTTGGATTCTTGTTTTTCCGTTTAGAGGTAAGTTTCTAATTGATCTTGCTAGTGTTTTCCAAATTACGTGTGATTTGTATATTTGTTTATTAAAACTTGGGCTAAGTGATTATATTTTAAAGTTTTATGTATTACTGTTATGTGCTGTGTGTAAACGATAATTTTGGGACTCTGATTTATGCCATGGTTTGCGAAAATAAGAATAAGAATAAGGACCGAGTCACCGGGTTGTAGTGATAGTTTTCTGAAAATTTAGGACCGTTATCACCGGGTTGTAGTGGTCGTGGTATGAATCATGGGTTTTAAGTTATTGTTGTTATGTGCTATCGAATTGTATCGAATAAGAATAAGTGCATCGTAAGTGATTGTTTCGTACATCGTTATTATATCGTATTGAATATTATACTATCTTGTATTATATGTGTTACTTGGCCTTACTAGTTGGATCGATTGGTTACTTGCTGGGCTGTATAGCTCATTACTTATAATTTTCAGGTTCGACGTACGAATGAGTGAGATAGCGTTGGAGTTCAAGGATCTTAGGTTCGGAGTAGGTTGTCATTCTTAGCTGCGCTTTTGTAATAAGTACCTTTGTAATTGACTTTTAGTTTAATAAAATCTGTTTCATTCTAGTTTTCGATTTAGAATTAATAGTCCGAAAATTCGGAATGTTACAGTTGGTATCAGAGCCAGGTTGTCTTTCAGAGTGTATTAGGTATGTGACTAGTACATTCTCTAGGATGCGATCCTTAGGACTATACTTTAGGAATAGACGTATCACGAACTTTTTGGAGTTTAGGATTGTTGTGAATTTGGGGACCAAATTCTTTTTAAGGAGGGTAGTATATAATATCCCGTAATTTTTAGAATAATAATATTAATAAAAGAATAATAGAATAAAAAGGATTAAAATTAGATAATAAATAGGATAAATTGGTTTAGCTTAATTGGGCCTAAAATATGGATCGGATTTGAATATAGATAACTTGTAGGTTTGGAAATAGGGTTTCGTAACATTATAAATACATCTTATTCTCCTTCCTCATCTTCGTTTACAAAATTCGTAGGTCTATTCTTCACACAACTCAGCTATCTTGTAAAATTCGTAGAAAATTCATCGTAAGTCGGAATTCGTTGATTCTGGATTTTTCGGAAAGCTCTTTTCGTGATCTACGACTTTCATGTTTTGAGTTTTCCAAAAAAAAATCGTTTAGAGGGTGAAAAAGGTAAAATACAGATCTGATCAGGAGTGGTTACATGTTTTGGATTCTTGTTTTTCCGTTTAGAGGTAAGTTTCTAATTGATCTTGCTAGTGTTTTCCAAATTACGTGTGATTTGTATATTTGTTTATTAAAACTTGGGCTAAGTGATTATATTTTAAAGTTTTATGTATTACTGTTATGTGCTGTGTGTAAACGATAATTTTGGGACTCTGATTTATGCCATGGTTTGCGAAAATAAGAATAAGAATAAGGACCGTGAAAGGCAGAGTGTATTAACTTGTAACACTATAACTAATGTAACTCAATTAAAAGAAAAGATACTTAACCAGAAGACAATCAAGAACAAGAAGTCACAAGAAATCAACACTAAATGAAGACAAGGTAATTGATACAATTGAACATGTTAACTATGATCAAGCCAAGAAGAAATCATTGAGAGAAGTTCAAGTCAAAGTTGTTCAGGCCTCAGTGATTTGAGAATTCGAGATTCAAGATCATAACTATCAGTATCAACAAGACCAACTGATTTCAAGTGAACAAGAAGGAAAGCAAATATTGGAAAGCCAAGTTACTAAGTGAATATGGTAATTTATTCAAGAAGCAGAAACACTATCAAGACTAGTCACTTATGAACCAGACCAATGCATCAAGTGTCAGGACATTGATAGCAAGTTTATGTCAGTAATAAAGATCCATGTTCAAGAGCTTGCCGAAGAATAAAGAAGACATGAAGATATCACAAGCTCAAGATGTGCATTGAAGTTTCAAGTTGAAGACCAGAATATTTTCTAAGTACTAAATGTTCTGGATGGCCAAGTAGAATATTTCTAAGTAGAAGTTCGACTTAGAAATTTCGAGATGGCTAAGTAGAAATTCTCAAGTAGAAGTTCTACTTAGAGTGCAGCTTCAACATGACACATGGCATCTTCTGATTGGCAGATTTCCAAGCTTTCAAGATAAGGCAAGATTTATGTGGACATCATTGGGCCACGTACATCTTAGTCTTTGAAGACTACAGGACATAGATTACATGTAGTATAAATAGAAGCACTTGTGTAATGTTTCAGTCAGTGAGCAATATTGAGAAAAACACAAGAAAAAGAGAGAGAGTATATTCACAGAGCTTAGAATCATTCACTTCTCTCTGAACTTCTGTTATACTTTGTAATGAATGTTGTAGCAACCTTTTCAAGTTATATATAAAGAAATATATTCCTTGAATCTGTGTGTTCATTTATTGCATCGTATTTATTGCTTCTCATAATCGAAAAGTTGTATTCACCCCCCCTCTACAACACATTTGGACCTAACAATTGGTATCAGAGCGGATGTTTAACATACAAAACATAGATCCTTGTGTTTGGTAGAAGAATCGTGAGTTTTCATTTTCTAGATCTACTTTTCATTTTTTCGAAAAGTGTGCTTTAATTCGTTTCCAGTGAAAACTCATCCGGGAAAAATTATTTAAATACTCCAGGTGTGATTATTTGGCTTGGGTGTATTTTAATTAATTTTTGTGAATTAATCTGGGTTCATTGATATTTGGTGTTCTTGAGTGTTCATCATCTGTTCTTATCAAAGAAGATAACCCAACAACTTTTTGATCTCCTTTTTCAAACAAATAAGATAGTCAAAAAGGTGTTTTTGTACTTTTGATTTGATTATTATTCCTTGGCCGAAAGCAAAAGAAAGTGTACTCAGTGCTTAGCAAGTGGGTTAGTCATTTTCGGTGTGTAAAGTAATCAAAAGTCAAAAAGGGTGTTAAAGTGATAATATTGTTTATTCAATATTAAAAGTAATCTGCAGAAAATTATTCTAAGGACAAAAAGTTCTACATAGAATTTCTACTTGAGATTTTCTACATAGAATTTCGACTTGGACAATTTCTACTTGGTGAATTTCGACTTGGACAATTTCTACTTAGAGAAATTTCGACTTGAGCAAAATTTCTACTTAGAGAAATTTCGACTTGGCAGAAGTTCTACATAGATATTCTACATAGCCTAGTCTTGGGTACTTAGAAACTTTTAGTGACCAGATTTGAAATGGCTCCTAAAAATTCTTTCAAGATCCCAATGTTCAACCGAGATCACTATGAAGAATGGGTTTTCAGAATGAGACTCTACTTAGAGACTATTAACCCTGAGTATCTGGAAGTCCTTGAAAAGGGTAAATTTGTTCCAATGAAAGCTATTCCTGAGCGTACGGAAGGAGAGGAGGTTATACCTGCTCGGTCTGAGCCTAAAAAGGCAGCGGACTTTACGGATGCTGACAAGGAGCAAATAGCTTATGATACTTCTGTAAGACAAACCTTGATGGAATCTCTCGATCATGAAATGTTCAACATAGTCAAAGGTTTGAATACAGCAAAGAAGATTTGGGACAAGATAGAAGTTGTCATGGAAGGATCTGCAGAGGTTAGAAGCAACAAGACACTTATACTCAAGATGGAGTATGACACCTTTAGAATACGAAAAGGAGAAAGCATAACAGATGTCTATCTACGATTCAGTCAGTTGGTATTGGATTTGAATCTGAGAGGTGTTACTCTCCCCATGGTTGAGACCAATACGAGATATCTGAGGAACCAGCCAAAGAGCATTGAACATAGAGTCTACGCAATCAGAGAAACCAGAGATTTGCATACAACTTCTCTGGAAGAATATTATGGAATTCTAAAGACCTATGAGCTGGAAACACTTCAAGATCAAGCATGGGACAATGATTCAAAAGGAAAAGAAACTGCATCAGGATTAGTTGCTGATGAGGAAGAGTCTAAGAAGGCAATGGTTGCAGCAAAGCCTAAATCATCACCTGCACCGCATCAAGTTGATAATGATGACGAGTGTGCATCTAACAGTGATGATGACTACTTCACCCAAGAAGAGCTGGACAACATGGACGATAGTGTCGTGGCATACATGGCAAGGAAGTTCAGCAATATGAGATTCAGAAAGAGCAACCGACCACAGAGAAATTCTTCATCTTATTATCGGGCTGCTAAGGGTGGTGGTAGTTCGTCAGGCTACAAAAGCAAAGGCAAGAGTACCAGCTACAAATCTCCGTTGGATTTCAAAATGAAGTTCAATTGCTATAATTGTGGTGAACCTGGACATTTTGCCTCGGACTGCAAAAAGCCTAAACAGACTTATCCAAAAGAGACATTTGAAGCCCTCAAAAGCAAGTATGAATCGCTGGTGAAAGAAAAACATGGTAAAAGAGCTTTAGTAGTAACAGAAGGAAGAGCTTGGGATGATTCAGATGAGGAAGATGTTACTCATGTAGCAAACTTTGCGCTCATGGCTGAGACATCAGAGGAACCAGAGGTACCAGTTCTAACCCTTAAAATAGAAATGTCTATTGATGATTATAAGGAACAGAACGGGGCTCTTAGCGAAGAGATCTACATGTTGTGCAAAAGCCTAGACACTTCTCAAAAGGAACAGAAAACACTTGTCGCCAAAAGCAGAATGCTTGAGGCAAAAGTGGAAGAGTTAGAGGCTGCTTGCACTGTAGATACTTCCCTAAGAGATTTTATTAAATCTTTGGAACACAAGCTCGTCCTTAAGGAAGAAATAGAATCATGTTTAAGGAACAAACTAGCTGAGTTAGAAACTAAATGTGAAGCTTACAAACTAGCTGCTAGTAAAGTGTATGTAGATAATGACGTATTTAAGAAGATAACTGGAGTAGGTGTAGGACTTGATTATTCTGATCTTTCTAAGAAAGAAGGCAAGAGAATTATCGACCCTAGTTCCAGTGACCCTAAAAAGGAAATCCCTAGCATTCTTAAATCTTCTGTCAAACCCATCTACAAACACCTTGTTCCTAGAATAGAAGAAGAAGAGACTGAATTGATAGCTAGATATGAGATTGAGATGGAAGATCGTCAGAAAGCACAACCTATAACTCCTATTAAACAAGTTAAAATCAATTTCCCTAGTGATGAATCTAGACTAGGAATAGGAGCTAAGGCTGTTAAACAACAAGGGAAGAAAGGCATAAAAGAGGTTAAGGCTGAACGAATAAAGAAAGCATGTTATCACTGCAAATCTACTGAACATCTTTCTTATGCATGTAAAGCTAACATAAATGTTCCTGCTGCACATGCCATGCCTGTCACACATACAATGAATAATCTGCATCAGAATCATGCACAGTGTGGTCAACCTAATTGTATGCCATGCACTTTTAACGTCATGCAAACTTTTGTGAATTTAATGAATGCATCTAGCCAGTCATGCTCAAATACTGCTGCTAGTTCAAACATCAAGAAAAAGCATGTGAGAGCTAAGACTGTCAGTCCTCCTAAAGTTAGGAGTGACAAACCTTCTCCTAGGACTGATAAATATATCAAGTCTGAGAAAGGAAAGGAGGAAGTCGAAAGCTCTAGTAATGTTAAGAAAAGTGCATCTCCTGTTATTAAATCTGTTGATTATCAATCTTATCGAAAAGCCGGGCCCAATCAAAGTTGGGTTCCGAAGAAAGTCTAATCAATCTGTCATTGCAGGGCATTAAGCAAAAGAGAAATAAAGTTATATGGGTGCTAGACAGTGGAGCATCGAGGCATATGACTGGAAACAAGTCCCTGCTTACAGAGTTGGTTATGAAAGCTGGCCCTTATGTTACCTTTGGAGATGACAGCATAGGTGTGACAAAGGGATATGGCAAACTGAAAACTGGCAATGTCATCATTGAAGATATTTCCTATGTTGAGGGATTAAAGCATAATTTGTTGAGTATCAGTCAATTCTGTGACAAAGGTTACGAAATTGTCTTCAACAAGAAAGGTGTATCAATCACTCACATCAAGGAAGGCTCACTGGCTTTGAGAGGAGTTCGAAAGGCAGATCTTTTTGTTGCAGACATGGATTCAGCAAATCAGAATGAAGTCACCTGTTTCTACAGCAAAGCTTCGGATGATGAAAGCTGGTTATGGCACAAAAAGTTATCTCACTTAAACTTCAAAACGATGAATGCTCTCGCGAGGCGAGAATTGGTGAGAGATCTACCTCAAATGGAGTTCGCTCCGAAAGGACTCTGTGAAGCCTGTGAAATGGGAAAGTCGAAACGAGCATCGCATAAAAGCAAAGAAATTTCTAGTATCACTGAGCCTCTGCAACTTCTTCATATGGATTTGTTTGGCCCAGTGAATGTCCTATCGTTGTCTAGGAAAAGATATGCATTGGTAATCGTGGATGACTTCTCCAAGTATACATGGGTATTGTTCTCAATGACGAAAGACGAAGTACCTTTCCTAATCATTGATCACATCACTCAAATTGAGAATGTTTCAACACTTACTGTGAAGACGATTAGATCAGACAATGGCACTGAATTCAAAAACGCAGTGCTAAATGACTTCTGTGTATCTAAGGGAATACGTCGTCAGTATTCAGCCCCGAGAACTCCACAACAAAATGGAGTAGTTGAAAGGAAGAATAGAACATTGGTTGAAGCAGCAAGAACTTTGTTGTATGATTCGAAACTTCCTCTGTATTTCTGGGCAGAAGCAGTGAGTACCGTGTGTTACACTCAAAATCGATCCTTGATCATAAAAGATAAAGAAAAGACACCATGTGAGCTAATGAACGGAAGAAGACCAACAATCAAATACTTTCATGTCTTCGGAGCAAAATGCTATGTACTAATAGATGATGAAAATCTAGGCAAGTTTGCAGCAAAAGCTCGTGAAGGAATCTTTGTTGGTTACTCCACAGATGTGGTAGCAGCTTATAGGGTGTTCTTAGTAAATGATCGAAAAGTGACTGAAAGCTACAACGTCAGATTCGACGATACCAAACTCTCATCAATTTCAAGAGATTCTAGTGAACCCGAGTCCCTAAAATTTCAGAATCTGGACTTAGAAGATCTTGAAGATGAACCTGAGTTGGTTGTCCCATTAAATGTTCCAAGTGTACGTGAAGAACCTGAGTCTAGTGAACAAGCTAATTCTACAAGATCAGGAGAGACTTCTTCAGCACGAACCGGCAACAACTCAGGGGGAGTAAATAGCAGCTCAAGGACTACTGTTCAAGGCTCGAGTCGAGTTGACTCTAGTTCTGTAGGAGCTGGCACTAACTCAGGGGGAGTTAGTGAAAGTAATCAAAGTAGTCAGCACCACAACTCAGAAAGTCATGCTGAATCATCAAGACAATTTCCAAGAGAACGGGTATGGAATAGAGACCATCCGTTTGAATTAATTATTGGTGATCCAGATGCTGGTGTGTCTACTAGAAGAAATGCAAGAGCTGACCTGGCTAATATTTGCTTATATTCTGGGTTCTTATCCAAGCTTGAACCTAAAGAAATAGAAGAAGCTCTTGGTGATGCTGATTGGGTGATTGCCATGCAAGAGGAACTCAATCAGTTTGAAAGGCAGAAAGTTTGGAAACTGGTACCCCGACCAAAGAACAAATCAGTAATTGGAGCAAGGTGGGTATTCAGAAATAAAATGGATGAAAACGGACTTGTAACACGAAACAAGGCTCGTTTGGTTGCAAAAGGTTATTCTCAGCGAGAAGGAATTGATTATGATGAGACCTATGCACCAGTTGCAAGACTTGAGGCATTCAGGATGTTTTTGGCATTTGCAGCACATAAGAACTTCAAGGTTTTCCAGATGGATGTGAAAAGTGCCTTCCTGAACGGAGAGTTAGAAGAAGAAGTGTATCTGGAACAGCCGCCTGGCTTCATTGATCCAGAACTTGTAGATTTTGTGTATCTTCTCTTCAAATCTGTCTATGGCCTCAGGCAATCCCCAAGATGTTGGTATGAAACCCTATCCGTATTCTTAATTGAAAGTGGTTTTACTAGGGGAGTAATTGACAAAACATTGTTCTATAAGAATGTGAAGAATGATCTAATACTTGTTCAAGTCTATGTGGACGATATTATCTTCGGGTCATCGAATGAGCGCTTGTGCGAGAAATTTGCTAAGCTAATGCAAGACAAATACGAGATGAGCATGATGGGAGAGCTGTCTTTCTTCCTTGGATTACAGATCAGTCAGAGAAAAGATGGTATCTTTATCTGTCAATCCAAGTATGTCAGAGATTTACTCAAGAAGTACAATCTAGAAGATGCATCAGCAGCTAAGACTCCCATGGCAACAGCCACGAAGCTTGATGAAGACAAATCAGGTAAATCAGTTGACATCACAAGCTATCGAGGTATGATTGGCTCACTTCTCTATTTAACTGCAAGTAGACCCGATATAATGTTCGCGACTTGTTTATGTGCAAGATTCCAAGCGGATCCTAGAGAATCACATCTCATAGCCGTCAAAAGAATTTTTAGGTATCTCAAGGGCACACCAAATCTAGGAATTTGGTACCCAAGAGATACAGGTTTTAATCTAATTGGCTATACGGATTCAGATTATGCAGGTTGCAGGATTGATAGGAAAAGCACATCTGGTGCTTGTCAATTTCTTGGCAGAATATTGGTGTCCTGGCAAAGTAAAAAGCAACATACAGTATCTACTTCTACTGCTGAAGCTGAGTACATTGCTGCTGGAAGCTGTGTAGCTCAAATACTGTGGATGAGGAACCAATTGAAGGATTATGGCATGGAGCACAAGAAAATTCCAATTATGTGTGACAACACAAGTGCCATTGCCATAACCAACAATCCTGTAGATCACTCAAGAACCAAGCACATCGACATCAGGTATCACTTCATAAGAGAACATGTCGAGGAAGGGACTGTGGAGCTACATTTTGTGCCCACAATGCAACAAATTGCAGATATATTCACCAAACCTCTTGATGAAGTAACATTCAATAGGTTGGTTGGTGAATTGGGAATGCTTAACACAAGTTAGTAAAGCCTTCTATCTGTAAAATCCATGTTTATGATTGTATATGCAAGCTACTTAATCATTATGTGCTTAGACTTTAAAATGCCTAATTAATGATTATTATAGGTTGCATATAGTGTGATTTTACATGAATTCAGTGTGTTTTAAGTGTCTTTTATAGCACAAATCTTTGAATTTATGTTTGTTAGATTGCATGATCATAGGGGGAGTTAAATTCATAATATTCTAAATTTTGCATGATTTTTAGATGAATTTACCTGTGTTTTTCATGTAATTAGAGGCCTTAGAATTATCAAGGAATGTTTTAATTATGTCATATATTAAAAATCCTTGAATTGATATTTATATTAATTTGGCAAAATTAATTGTTGAGTTTTTCAAAGAAAAATTGTCAAATTATTCTAAGTATCTTCAAAATTTCGAGTTAATCTCTATCTCGAAACTTATCTTGAAATTCTAGTTGAATTTCGATTTGAGCTTCCAGAGTGAAGTTTTGAAAATTCTAAAGTCTGGGAAGAATTTCGAGTTAGCCACTATCTCGAAATTCATCTCGAAATTCGACTTAGGGATCGAATTTGAGTTACCAGTGTGCCTATTTATTTTTCTTCAAAATATTCGAGATAATTTCTATCTCGAACTTTATCTCGAAGGTTGAGATAAGGTTCCATTTTTGGAAATTTTTTTGAAAAGTACTGAGAATACTTCGATTTAGTTTACAACTTCGAGTTAGACTCTATCTCGAAACTCAACTCGAATTTCGACTTGATGTTCGAGATAGAGCTCTCAGTTGGTTTTAAGGGGATTTTTCGAGTTAACTCCTAACTCGAAGTCTATCTCGAATTTCTACTTAAATTTCGAGATAGGTTTCCCTAGTACTGTTGGTGGTTGTTTACATGGTCTTTAATGCTTAAGTTGTATTTGTTCGAATTAGCATGGAATTTTCGAGTTAACATCTATCTCGAACTCTATCTCGAAGTTCGACTTCAAAAAGTTCAAGATAGACTTCGAGATAGACTTCGACTTAGACTTCGACTTGAGTTCTCCCTGTATGTACTTAGAGTTTTCATAATTTTTAACAGGGACACTTTTGTCATTTCACATTCATGTCTATATATACATCTCTAACTCGATGATTTCATTTCACTTTACCTAATTCAGTTTTACAGCCGCACACATATACTTACAGGCGATTTCATACTTTCAGACCACTGATTCGTGATTTTTGTGACTAATCTCATACGGACAACGAATTACTGCCCGATTTTTGACTGCCACTATCTGAGTGACTAGTAATATCTGAGTTTGTGTGTTTGTGTATCTGTTCTTATTTCCCGATATATATACACACGTATATACACACACCACTTCAAAGTCATATACACACGATTTCACTGGTGTGTACACACATAAATTCACTGATTTCACTGGTATCAGATTCTGTTAATTGGTTGTTGATTTTCGCCTCTCACAGTGATAATTATCTATAACCCGTAGTTTAATCTTTCAAGAAGTGACTTTTGGTCTTTTTGTTAAATTAAAAGGGCTATAACTGATAATTCTAAAATTAATTGTTTTTCAAAAATTAAAATTAATTTTCACATCTATTAAAGAAAAACTTTTAATTAAAATGGCTCACCAATTTTCACTTGCCAAAAACAATTTTTATAATATTTCTACGGAAATTGGTGATCAACTCCCACGCTTTAAGTCTTGGATACGATTTCTCAATTTGTATTCCAAAGCTAGCGATGCTTTTACTGCTAAACCTACACTAGTACATGATGCTTTACAGCAATTATGGACTAGTGCAGTTTCTTTTGGGAGCAAATCAACCCCCTTTGGTTTCGGGTTTACCTTAGCGGGTCAGGAATATGAGGTGACTGAACAAATTGTCAACAAGGTTCTGGGATTCCCCATTAAAGATGCTTATGATTCAGAACCTACAGCTGCAGAACGCCTCAGATTCTTTGAAGAAATAGGGTGTTATCCTCCGACTGGCCGGATCACTGGAAACATCCAAAAACAATTTCTTCATGTGGAATGGAATTACTTTTTCGAGGCCATTACAAGATGTTTTCGGGCACGAGAAAGCGATTACCATCAAATTTCCATTCCCATGCAAAACCTTGGAATTGCCCTAGCAAGAGAGCTGGATATAAATTATGGACGAATAGTTCTCTCTGAGATAGTGGCTGTGATGGGATCTCCTGCAAGTAGAGACCTCAACACAACAGATGTTGTCTGCTGGTTTCCTCGGTTCTTACAGATGCTGATTAATCATTTAATACCGAAGGATGCTCTTGCAGTTAGACAGAGTTTTGCCAGAAGTCAAAAATCTGCACCACTAGGGATGGGCACTAAGTCACTTTCAACAGTTGAAAATCAGGATAAACATCATGGAAAACCGATGTCTATTCCTGATACCTTACAACAGTGGCTTACATATGATGAGGGAGTTACCACCTTGATGGAATTCTCGCAAGTTTCATCACATGCTCAGAATCGGTCTGCTCATGCTGAGGCATTTGAAGAGATTCCTGATGAACAAAGCGGAGACGAACAAGGTAATGAATCAGGTAATCTCTCTCGACATTCTACTCATTCCTCTTCCTATGTTTCTGATTCCCAGACCCAAGAGACTGCTAGCCCGCAGGATCTATCCCAGGGTGAGAGCTATATTTCTAATTCTATATCACCCCAGTCACCGGAATCCAAACAGCCAGCACAAGTAAATGTAGGATATGATGAAGAGAGTGAACCCGAAGAGCAGCAACTCATTCGAAAGAAACCCAAAATTTCTCATGCTGCTACTTCTAAATCTCAGTCAAACCCTAGAGTGTCACACGCAACCACTCCACCTCACGAGAGTGGTTCACCCCTTGAACAATCTGCACATAGGGATTTTGATTTTGATGATGATTTTGTACCTCTTAAAGATACTGTTGCTTCAAGAGGACATGAAGCTTTAAAAACTTCAACCGTACCTTCACCGGTACGTACTGATGCTACAAAGAGGATCGGTTCTGATGTTGTACAAGAACACTTTGTAGCCTCTCAGCCTGAGATTCCAACTCAGGAACAAACAGCATTTGATCCCATAACTGCAAATTATATTGCTTATCCAGTTTCTGCAGGTACTGCTTCATATTTTGGATCAATTATTGAAGACATACACGAGCGTGAGACAGGGAGTGTGTGTGAGAGGTTAGGGAGAGAGGGACCTTCATTTTTAAGGCCCGAAACCGAGCGCCAAATACCAACAGAACGAGAATTAGAGCGAGGTCACCTAAACCAAACACCGTCCCTTAATACTGAAAATCTTGATACTCGTATGTCTTCTATGGAAAATCAAATGAAGCAGTTTGGGCAGACGATGGGGCAGTTAGGGATGAACGTTGGAAACAATCAAAGGGCCCTTGACGACTACGCAGCACGAATGGCAAGTCAAGCTACAGCTTTTAATGATTTGACAAACAAGGTAAATGACTTGGGCCATGCTGCTGGTGTCTTGGGAAACACTCTGAATGACAGGATGGGAGCAATGGAGCTTACAATGGATACTCTGGCTGTGGAGATCAGTAGAGTTATGTTCGCAATCAGAAGTTTTGTGCCCCCAGAGTGTTTCGCGCCGCAACAACCTCCCCCCGATGCTGGTACAGGTGGTGCTAGTGGAGCAGGACCCTATGGTTCTGGTTTTGAAGATTTTTATGCAGCTGGTGGATCTGGAGACCAGGGTGGAGTTCAGGATAACTCACCTAAGGGGGAGAGTATAAAGGAGACGAGACAGCAGGGAGTTCAAATCGAAGAAATTCAAGAACAAGCTGATCTTGTCAAAGAAAAAGAAATTGAGCCGTCTACTGATGAAGAGGCTCTGAGAAGGAAAAAGGGTAAGGCCATAGCGATTGAGCAAGATGAGCCATTCGTTGACCTGAGTTATCAAGAAAAAGTACAGGTGGTACTTGACTCAGATTCCGATATGGAAGACGCACCTTTGAAACAAGCTATTAAGAGATCATTGAAAGATCAAGGTGGAGGTGCTGGGATGTCTGTCGGAAGGCCTGAAGAAATTACTGTTGATGAGGAAACCCTGAAGTCTCAAAAGTTAGCCTTAGATCAAGCTGAGTTCTTTAAAATGAAGGCAATGCAAGATCGTGCTGCGTTTCAGGAAAAGAAAGCGGAGCTACAAGGGAAGCAGTACGATTATGAGCTTGCAAGGCTAGCTGATCCTCAGATTGATCTGGACAATAGAAGGTTAGGGCAGAAGTGGGATGACGCGAGAAAGATATTGATGGGACCCTGTACAAAAGGAGATCATAACAAGGAGGCAGATGATCTGTTCTACAACCTAAATTTGCAGAATCCAATGGCTGCTGACTACATAAGTGCTTTAAAGAGATTAATTTCTAAAGTCAGGGTTGGATACAATTCAACGCAAAAGGAGTGGCAGGTTATTTTGTCTTTCACAGAAGGAGTCCCAATGTCTTTCATGTATGTGGATGACCAATTCATGACGAGAAGATCTGCATCAGAGTTGTTCTTGCTAGCAACAAAAATTCAATACTCTCATTCTGAGAATCTAAGCATTCTGTATAGGGATCACTTAATGCAGCTAGCAGAGGACAAGGGTCCAGAATTCTCAGCATATCCAAATGTTGTCCGGATGGTGGTTGACAGTAAAATGAAGAGGGTGAGCTTGGAGGAAAAGGACTTAATGGAACTTTCAGTGGAATCTCTTAAGGCCGTCTGTAGGCAAATGATGAGTAAGGGATTCGCTTCTGAGCTTAAAGATAAATCAGTGAAGATCATTGAAAGCGTCATACTCAAGAAGAGCAATGAGGTGTGGAAGTGTGATGTCATTGCTCCAAACCCTCTTGATAATGTGAAGATTGAACCAGAGCTAATGGAGAAGAAATGGAATATTCTTCAAGCTATGAAGAATGTAGATGAAGTTCTGAATCTTCCTACTGGAGAACTGGAACAAGGAGAGATAAGGGAGGCAGTTGGTGTTCCAGGAAGAGACAGTGTATACTGGATACACTCTTTTGTTGATAATACAGCTGATGCCTTAGTATTCATAGATGCAGACCAGAATCAAACATTTTTGCATATGAGTAAACAATGGCTGCTGCAGACTCAAGATGCTGCATTTCTGGAGAAAGTGTTATATGTGTTCAAATGGGAAGATGTGGAAGTTAAGTATGTGACAGAAAAGCAGAGACTCGTGAGTTACCTGTCTGATGTAGTAGTGGAAAAGAAGCGATTGGAGCGAGATGCGGCTAGTGTCCACAATACTAACCGTGTCATAGGCTATCCCAAAATGATCTATTATCAGTTTAAAGCTGATAAAACTCATAGGAAACCTCGGCTTATAATGAAGAAATTTGAGGAAATTCCAGAGATCAGGACTACTCAGGAGGTGGACAAACTCAGAAGGCTTTTCAAACATCCTTACCCAGAACCCAGGAACCCTCTAGAAATGGAAGCAGTAAGTTTGTTGAATACTAGGTGGACGCAACTTCATGATCCAGTATATAAGAAACAAAAGCAGCAAGAGGAGAAGCGCAGAAGGCAGAAAGAAGAAAAGGACCAAGCTGCTGAAGCTAGGAAGAGGAAACGGAATTAGGGTTAAAGGTCAGAGTGGTGTGAACTTGAAGTTGGAAAAACTTCATGTCTTTCGGTTGCTTTAACTCACTTGAGGAAAATTCATCTTAGAATGAATCCAATAAGGTGATATAAGTTTGACTAAAAGATATGAAATAATCCAGGTGATAGGAATCATTCAAATGATCTTTAATTCGAGGTTCGAATTCTGTTTCTAGTTTAAGTTCTTTGTATTGTTTTCAAGTACTTTTCAATTGTATATTTTTCAAGAATGTAATGTTAATTATCTTTTCTCGTCTCATTGTTTAGTTGAGTTATCCTTCATTAATTTGAATGTCATTGTTAGACAATCAAATTGGGGGAGATTGAAAGGCAGAGTGTATTAACTTGTAACACTATAACTAATGTAACTCAATTAAAAGAAAAGATACTTAACCAGAAGACAATCAAGAACAAGAAGTCACAAGAAATCAACACTAAATGAAGACAAGGTAATTGATACAATTGAACATGTTAACTATGATCAAGCCAAGAAGAAATCATTGAGAGAAGTTCAAGTCAAAGTTGTTCAGGCCTCAGTGATTTGAGAATTCGAGATTCAAGATCATAACTATCAGTATCAACAAGACCAACTGATTTCAAGTGAACAAGAAGGAAAGCAAATATTGGAAAGCCAAGTTACTAAGTGAATATGGTAATTTATTCAAGAAGCAGAAACACTATCAAGACTAGTCACTTATGAACCAGACCAATGCATCAAGTGTCTGGACATTGATAGCAAGTTTATGTCAGTAATAAAGATCCATGTTCAAGAGCTTGCCGAAGAATAAAGAAGACATGAAGATATCACAAGCTCAAGATGTGCATTGAAGTTTCAAGTTGAAGACCAGAATATTTTCTAAGTACTAAATGTTCTGGATGGCCAAGTAGAATATTTCTAAGTAGAAGTTCGACTTAGAAATTTCGAGATGGCTAAGTAGAAATTCTCAAGTAGAAGTTCTACTTAGAGTGCAGCTTCAACATGACACATGGCATCTTCTGATTGGCAGATTTCCAAGCTTTCAAGATAAGGCAAGATTTATGTGGACATCATTGGGCCACGTACATCTTAGTCTTTGAAGACTACAGGACATAGATTACATGTAGTATAAATAGAAGCACTTGTGTAATGTTTCAGTCAGTGAGCAATATTGAGAAAAACACAAGAAAAAGAGAGAGAGTATATTCACAGAGCTTAGAATCATTCACTTCTCTCTGAACTTCTGTTATACTTTGTAATGAATGTTGTAGCAACCTTTTCAAGTTATATATAAAGAAATATATTCCTTGAATCTGTGTGTTCATTTATTGCATCGTATTTATTGCTTCTCATAATCGAAAAGTTGTATTCACCCCCCCCTCTACAACACATTTGGACCTAACAGACCGAGTCACCGGGTTGTAGTGATAGTTTTCTGAAAATTTAGGACCGTTATCACCGGGTTGTAGTGGTCGTGGTATGAATCACGGGTTTTAAGTTATTGTTGTTATGTGCTATCGAATTGTATCGAATAAGAATAAGTGCATCGTAAGTGATTGTTTCGTACATCGTTATTATATCGTATTGAATATTATACTATCTTGTATTATATGTGTTACTTGGCCTTACTAGTTGGATCGATTGGTTACTTGCTGGGCTGTATAGCTCATTACTTATAATTTTCAGGTTCGACGTACGAATGAGTGAGATAGCGTTGGAGTTCAAGGATCTTAGGTTCGGAGTAGGTTGTCATTCTTAGCTGCGCTTTTGTAATAAGTACCTTTGTAATTGACTTTTAGTTTAATAAAATCTGTTTCATTCTAGTTTTCGATTTAGAATTAATAGTCCGAAAATCTGGAATGTTACAGTTGGTATCAGAGCCAGGTTGTCTTTCAGAGTGTATTAGGTATGTGACTAGTACATTCTCTAGGATGCGATCCTTAGGACTATACTTTAGGAATAGACGTATCACGAACTTTTTGGAGTTTAGGATTGTTGTGAATTTGGGGACCAAATTCTTTTTAAGGAGGGTAGTATATAATATCCCGTAATTTTTAGAATAATAATATTAATAAAAGAATAATAGAATAAAAAGGATTAAAATTAGATAATAAACAGGATAATTTGGTTTAGCTTAATTGGGCCTAAAATATGGATCGGATTTGAATATAGATAACTTGTAGGTTTGGAAATATGGTTTCGTAACATTATAAATACATCTTATTCTCCTTCCTCATCTTCGTTTACAAAATTCGTAGGTCTATTCTTCACACAAATCAGCTATCTTGTAAAATTCGTAGAAATTCATCGTAAGTCGGAATTCGTTGATTCTGGACTTTTCGAAAAGCTCTTTTCGTGCTATACGACTTTCATGTTTTGAGTTTTCCAAGAAAACATCGTTTAGAGGGTCAAAAAGGTAAAATACAGATCTGATCAGGAGTGGTTACATGTTTTGGATTCTTGTTTTTCCGTTTAGAGGTAAGTTTCTAATTGATCTTGCTAGTATTTTCCAAATTACGTGTGATTTGTATATTTGTTTATTAAAACTTGGGCTAAGTGATTATATTTTAAAGTTATATGTATTACTGTTATGTGCTGTGTGTAAACGATAATTTTGGGACTCTCATTTATGCCATGGTTTGCGAAAATAAGAATAAGAATAAGGACCGAGTCACCGGGTTGTAGTGACAGTTTTCTGAAAATTTAGGATCGTTATCACCGGGTTGTAGTGGTCGTGGTATGAATCATGGGTTTTAAGTTATTGTTGTTATGTGCTATCGAATTGTATCGAATAAGAATAAGTGCATCGTAAGTGATTGTTTCGTACATCGTTATTATATCGTATTGAATATTATACTATCTTGTATTATATGTGTTACTTGGCCTTACTAGTTGGATCGATTGGTTACTTGCTGGGCTGTATAGCTCATTACTTATAATTTTCAGGTTCGACGTACGAACGAGTGAGATAGCGTTGGAGTTCAAGGATCTTAGGTTCGGAGTAGGTTGTCATTCTTGGCTGCACTTTTGTAATAAGTACCTTTGTAATTGACTTTTAGTTTAATAAAATCTATTTTATTCTAGTTTTCGATTTAGAATTAATAATCCGAAAATCCGGAATGTTACAGTTGGTCTCCTTAGAAACTAACTCTTCGAAAATTGTAATCAACATTTTATGTGTTTCATTTTTTCCATTCGAAAATCCGGTAAAGAAAATCCGGTAATCCACATTTTATCTCAAGCTTTGAATGTGTATCTTTTTTATGTTCGTTGTCTAATATGTATTCGCTTTCCATGAACTGCACTTATATTATTACTCGTTTATATCCTGTATTTAATACTGTTGCTTGTATGCATGTTTTTATTATCAATTTTGTTAAAGATTAAAAGTAAAAAACATCTTATTTCTTGTGTTCCAAGCTAATAGTTACCTTTTATGAGTTTCTTTTTCTACAAATATCCAATCGATTTATAGTGACGCGCGTTAATTTGCCATGCTGTTTAATACAAATTAATTATTTGCTTGCATGAAAAAAAGTGTTGAAAAGGGCGGTTTAATTTATCAGTCAATGGTTTAATTAACAACTAGATTTGTAGGATAACTTAAGTTAATCTCAACCATGCATGCATTCCGTGAAAAATATAATCCAGGTGAGAGCACTATTTTATTTCAAAATATATGTTTCCCAATCAATGAAATGGAAGAAAAGAATAGAAAATGATTTTTTTTTCTAATTCTTCTTAAAATGGGGAAAAAATTAAAGACAAATAAATAAAATAATTCTTTCCAAATCTTTTGAATTTTTTTCTTTTTTTTTCTACAAAAATCTTTAGCAGAAATCAAATTTTCAACTTTTTTTTCTTTTTAAAAAAAATAAGTTTCTCAAACACTTTCTTTTAACATGGACATTGAAGAAGCTTTAGCCACAAATTATAGAACTTTAGTTCCCGAGACATTCACATCTCCGCCTAATTCTACAACCACTCAAGATTTCCGATACTCCTCCCACTCAATCGTCTCATGAGATTTCGAATTCTCCACCCATTCGACAATTTACTTGTATATGTAAAGTTCACTATGTTGCCTGATTTTGCTTATTCATCTTATTCTTTTGTTTGTTTCATTTGTAATTTGTGTTCACTGTTTGTCTGAGCTTGCATCATATAAAGAGGTTGTTCGTGATCCTTTTTGACAGAATACTATGGATGAGGAACTTATTGTGTTACATCAAACTTATCCATGATATCATAGATCGGTTTAGGCAGTGGTAGATTTGTGACAGCCCCGACTCGGATTTACATCCAAGATTCGACCCGGGATTGTCATGCTATCTTTGTACTTGAACCAACATAATCAAACATCAACTGTTTTATGATTACACATAAAATTTCGTCACAAAGATAATAAGTTCATACAAAAGGACTGACAAGAGATACAGTTCTACTCTTGCAGTTGCACACTACACACTAGTATCGAAAGTTCTCTTACACACTTTACATGCACATAATTCTACTAAGCAACTTTTATTTCTAAGTCGCTTTCGCTTTACATGACAATAATTTGAAGGAGAAAACTTGCAAAACTTTAACATGGGGAAAAATCTGTTTGACTGAGCGACCTTATTAGGTATATTAACCTTAACATTTCCAGATGCAATTATTATCATATGTCTTACTAGCACCTTTCGTCAATCTTCGTAACCACGAAATGGATCCATCCGTATTTCAAGGCCCACTTTAGGTCATCTGTCTTAACAATTACCTTTCGGTAATCTTCATTATCAATACCCCACAAAGTGGGTTGTTAAACTCAGTCGAATAGTGGTCGTTCAACTTGAATTATTTCATTCTCGATTGAAACATAACTACTAGGCAGAACAATTGGTTAGCAAACTCAACAACATAGCTGCTAGCCGAAACAATGGCCAGCAATCTCAACAACATCTTGATTCCATAATTCGTTCAGCATACTACGATAATCTCATCATATCATAGCTAATGAACAATATTATCTATTTACGTGTACAACCATTTCGGGACTGAATACCATCGAATTTGAATAATACCCGATAAAATGATATTCTCAATTTCTGATCACCACTTTCGTATATATTAGGGGATAGCAAACCTCGGTTCGGTTCGGTTTTTGGGTAAAACCGGAACCGAACCGGAAGTCCTCGATTTTAAAAATTGAAAACCGAAACCGCAACCGAACCATCGGTTTCAGTTTTAAAACCCCGATTCGGTTTTTATCGGTTCGGTTTCGATTTTAAAACCAAATAAAATAAAAATAAGAAAATATTACAAATTAATTACCTAATAGTAAGAAAAACATTGTTTAAGATGAACGGAACATGAAAAATAATGCATGCAATTAGAACCTCTAAAATTGTTTTGCCATGCTAAAGTCCCCCCTTATCTATCTATTAGCTAGCAACCGTCACCTTACAATTAATAAAAAATTGTCATTAAAATAAGAATATGGCCATGAACTTGCACCTGAGACTGTGAGCATAAGGAAAGGAAACGACAAAGACTCCATTAACATTATGTTAAGAATATAAAAGTCAGACTACGAAACAGAATTTACTAGTACATAAATGACATATGGCGTCGCATCTATAGCGTCGGTTGTTTACATTAATCGACGCTATAGGCGTCCATTGTACCTATTGCGTCTGTTGTTTGCATTAACCGACGTTTATTTACTTCTGCCAGAAGCTATGGCGTCAGTTGTTTGCATTAACCGACGCTATAGGAATAGCCTATAACGTCGCCAATAAAAATACCGATGCTAAAATGGATATTTGCGTCGTTCAGCAAAGAACCGACACTATAGGTATAGATTATAGTGTCGGTCATCTTTGAACCGACGCTATAGATGTAGCCTATAGCATCGCCTCTTAGAATGCCGACGCTATGGGTATAGCTTATAGCATCGCCCCTTAAAATGTCGACGCTATAGGTATAGCTTATAGCGTCGCCCCTTAAAATGCCGACGCTATAGATATTTAACTCAAAAATAACAAATTTCTTTATATTTGTGTTGAGTATTGGACACGGTAAAAGAATACAGAGGGGGGGTGAATGGATTCTTGAACTTTTCTTTTGAGTCATATAGCAGATACATGTTTGTGTGTGCACAAGTGAAGGTGCGGATAAAGAATCAACACAAGACACAATATCACTTTAATCTAATGTATTATTAGATAAAGGTTGCTACAATCTGTGAATACAAATGATAGTATTCTCAGCTTCCTTTTTCTCAGAGAGATATAGCTTACAGTGTATGAAAAACTTGACTCACTTAGTTACTATGTTTTTTGACTAAGGAAGTGAGGCTGTATCCTTATAGAACATGGATACACCCTACTTACTACAAATAAGGTAGCTGAACAAATTACTTTCTAGTCTGTCTATCCTTTTTGAGTAAGTGTCCAGACGGTTACAGATTTGACTTTGCAAAGCCTGTTCAGATCCACTTCTTTAGCTCCTTGTCTCTTCTATATCTCTCCAAGCTTCCTTGTAGGCTTTCCAGAGCACGTTACAGATTGTGGTCCATAAAGTACATTGGCTTGTTGCATGTTTCAGACTTGTACAATTTCTTCAGTATTTTGTCTCCAAGAATGTATTCGAGAAGTGACTAAGTAGGTGATTCGAGAACTAGAATTGACTTGGTCGATAACTCTGAGTTCTCGAACACTGTTATATTGACATATCGAATCACTTCTCGAATAGCTCTTTTCTTCAGGATTCCTTGAGTTGTCGAATAGGATATTTGACTTGTCGAATCCTTGAGATATCGAATAGCTTTTTGAGTCCTTGAGATATCGAATGGAACTTTGACTTGTTGACTCCTTGAGTTCTCGAATAGAGTACATAGACATATCGAATCTCTGAGATATCGAACAGTGTGTTCAGAGATATCGAATAGTGTCTTGAGATATCGAATCCCTGACTTCTCGAATGCTTGACTTCTCGAATAGACAAATATACTTCTCGAATTGGTACTTAGGCAAATTCTTCATTTCTTCAAATCCCAACTGTGATTATTTGATAGTCTTTATCTTCTTGCTTGAGGCATGAACCTTGGAACTTCTTTCAAGCATTATTCTAGACTCTATAAGTACAGTTACACAACTAGGATTTGATGCCTACTACAAGTACAATACAAACAGAAACTCTACAACTAGAGGTTCCCTCAGTTAAGAGGTCATGTAAGTAATGCAAAGCATTACAAACAATTATGCTTGTTATTAGATGAGTACAGGCATGCCTCTGTGACTAACAATCTCCCCCAAATTGTGAGTGAGACCCTTAATCACAATTTCATGTCTGATAATAAGCCTAACATACATGAAGATATAACTTTAAAAGTACAGGTATGTAGATTGATTGAGCACATGAATGAAATTACAAGATAAATAATCTTACAGTATGATGAAATACTAGCCATTCTCATTTGATTCCATCTACATTGCCTTGGCTTGTAGATCATCATATGCTTTCTGTTTTCTTTCCTTCTCCCTCCTTGCATTCTCATCCATAGCTCTTATGATTTCTGCCATAGCATCCAGTTCTTCAAGTAGAATATAGTTTTTGAAATCTTCAAGTACTGGCTTTAGAAGGTTGGCAGGATAGTGACTGAGTAGATTCATTCTGATATTGACATTGTCTCCATTTCTCCTCCTATACTTCACCATATAGGGATCAAACTGAACTCTACACAGCCCCTTGGCCCTTAGCTTATCTGCTTCAATCTCCAGTCTATCAAGTTCTTTCTCTCTTTCTAACCATTTTTCAAGGCACCCCTTCCTTATTGCTTCAACATGATTTCTCTTCATTCTCACAAAGTCAATCAACTCTAGCTTCCATTCTCTCTCCACTTTGTCTTCAGAATCCAACAGTGCAATAATTCTTTCTATCTCATATAGCTTGCCCCAATTCTGACAACCCCCTTGTTTGAACTTTCTCTGTCTCCCATCAGTATACTTGATTTCAAGGAGGTTATTCACAATTGCAGCAGAACAGATTCTTTGAGCTCTTAGAAATAGCAGCTGGTCTTCATCAAAATCTTCATCTAGTGGTTGGAGTTTCAATCCTGGAATGATTGTTAGGGCCCTTAACCTGGATGGCTTTACTCTCCTAGCAGCATGCTTGAATTTAAACTTTTTCACTCGATTGTTTGGCAGAAACTTCTGACCTTTGTTGGCTGACCATAGTAGTGTTCCATTAGCAGTTTGCTTTTTGAAACATACATATGGTTTCTTGACTTGAATCCCCTTCTCTTCTTGAGGTAGTAAAACATTTGCAGAGGCCAGAGATGTAGATTTTGATGAATCATTACTAGTGACATCCACCCTAGACATTGAGCCTTGTGTTGTGGTAGGAGTGTCATTAGTAATGTTCATGGCTTGCTGTTTTCCACTCTTCTTTTCATATACCTTTCCTCCACCCTTGTCATCATCCTTCTTTCTGCTTTTATCATCCCTTTTCTTCTTGTCATCACTGCCCTTATATCTCCCTTGATCTCCACCCCTGCTTCCACTCTTATCATGATCATCCTTGTCTTGATTTGACTTTCCACCTTGAGCAATTGGCTTGATGTCTAATTGAGAGTTGATAAACTTCACCAGAATGTTAAGAGCCTCCTTTTCAGATTCAGATTTTCCACTCCTTGAATGTAGAACTCCAGCCAGAAACTTTATGATGGACATGTTGTTTGCTTTTAGATGGTGGCCAAACCTGAAAGCAACAATGTCTTGATCCTTTTCATATAGAATACAATAAGGCTGAGGAACTACTTGAGGCAGTTGAGATTTCATGCAATTGGTGAGAATCTCTTTGAGCATATCATTGTCTAGTGAGTTATTCCTTTCTATCTTCTTGATGATTGTTCCAAGTTCAGAGCTAGATAGAATTTGAAAGGCTTCAATGTGGATGTGAAAGAGGTTCTTGGCAGTGTGAACTAAGACTTCTCTATCATTTGAAAGAATGATGGCATGGGGATTGGTTTGCACAATTTCTCTTCTCACTACAGTGACTAGAAACACATCTTGCACAAGAAGCTTGATGTAGTCAAAGTAATGGAAATTGGCTCTTTTCCTTAACTCTTGTAGATGTTTCAAAAAGACTATGTCATGGTATAGTCTAGAGTTTGTAGTTTCTTGACATACCCTTTGAGTAAGCACAGTTCTGAATTCTGAAGGTTCAGATTGAAGGGATTGTTTAGCAATGTCAGGGATGTCAAATTCATATTCTGACTTCCCTTCAGTTTCAGATGGCTTGGCAACTTCATCTACAACCGCTTTCTTCAGCTTGTCATCCTTGGATGTAGATTTCTCAGACTGAGATGACTTATCAGTTCTTGGTTGGCCACCCTCATTTGTTGTAATGCCTTTGGTTTGAGATTTCTCCCCCTTAGTCTGAGGCTCCCCCTTAGATTTTGAGTTCCTTGCTATCCTCTTCTCCCCCTTAGGCTTGTTGTCAGGCACAGAGGCTGTAGTAGGAGCCTTTGGAGTTGAAGATTCTGCAAGTAGAGGGATACCCATGTGCTTCATCATGGCAGACAGCATAGATTGTTGATCCAAAAGAACATTAGCAGTGGTAGTGGCTTGAGTGTTCAATTGCTCAGTTAGATTTGTAACCTTGTCTGCCAGATGGGCATTGGATTCTTTGAGAGACACCACCTCCCGTTCAAGAGTATCAACCTTGGTGAACAGTGTAGTGGCCTTGAAACCAGTTAATGATTGATCTTGCAGCCTTTGCACTTTAGACTTGGACATTTCATGCACAGGGACTTCAGTGACCAACTTGTCCCCATACTGATTTTTGAACAATGTTCTGAGCATGGCATTGGCCTCTGTAATTAGATAGATTTTGAAATCTTTTTCCTAGGCCTGTGACTGTATCTGTGAGGAGGGCTAGACCATGGTCCATCTTGGTGCAGGTGGTGTTGCAGTGTTTGAGATCTTTGACCACACTATCTAGTTGAGGAAATTTAGCATCAAAGGCCCTCTTTACTTCTGCTACTGAAGTGGCTGTCTTGTCACACACCCTGTTGACTTCAGTTTTGACTCCCTTGCCAAGATAGTGTGCAGCCTTGAGAAAACCCTTGTAGGAATCATTTACAGCTTCATACACTTCACCAGGAGACATGGATTTTGCATTGGAGCCAAGTGAAGTGATGTATTCCTCTCTAAGATATTGAAGTGCTTCACTGAGAGTTACATCATACTTTCCTTGCAGCCAGGCATCTGCATTGCCATCTCTCTCAGCATCATCAATAATTTTGGCCTTCTGCATCTCCACATCATCCCAATGGCATAGTAGGATGGCCTCATAGTCTGGATTAGAGATGTTGTAGGTGACAAGGTTCTGAGCTATTTTTACAAACTCAGGAATCTTATCCACAATTAAGCTTTGAAGTGCTTCAACCGTCAATTTTTGTGGAACAGACCCTGATCCTGAAGCACTGTCATGTTGCACAGGCTTCAGCCATTGTGACATAAAGTCAGAGCTAGAGCTAGGTAATCTAGACTCCTCAGTTGCAGATGCAACTTCTGTAACCGGAGGAATTGACTCTACTACTGGTGTCTCCACAAAAGTGGGATGAGTTACACCAGCAATTGACACATGCATAGAGTCTCTAGTAAAAACTAGTGAAACCTCTGTGTTTGTGATGGTGTCATTAGGATATGCCCCAGCATGCATTCCCTCACCATCTAAATGTGGGTCCTGGGTGGTGAGCAAAGTGTCATGCACTAAGTCACTTGAATTCATGGGCTCACCAAGAGAAAAGGATTCTTGGTGATCAAGGCCTTGCTCTTCAATTTCTTGAATTACAGGCTCCAAAGAAATTTGAGATGAAGATTCTGGAAGAGAAGTGTATTGGGGGTGTTTGGGGGAACTTTTTTCCAGAATAAGTCAACTTATTTTAAGACAAAGTTAGAGATTCCTAACTTACCAACTTATTTTCTAACTTATTTTTGCAACTTATTGAATCTCAAATATACATTAAATACTTGTATAAAAAAAGATTATCAAAATATAAAATTTTTACCCGAAAATAAGTCCATAAGCCCATAAAAGAAGCTGAGCCAAACGGGCACATTGTAGAGTAGATTTTGGCAACTCCCCCTGAGAGATAGAGGGAGTTTCAAGTGTGATGTTCTCTCCACTCAGTGTAGTGCCAGCCTTATCACTCCCATGTGCTGACTCAATACAAGAAGGTGCATTGGGGAGGATGCTTGATTCTATAGATTCACCATGTTGAGAGGATAAATCTAGTGAGCTGTTTGCCCCTGATTTTACAACTTCAGCCATTTGTGTGACTGAAGAGGTGGTCTTTGTTTTCTTCTTCTTCTTTGGCCTTAGTAAGGGTGACTCTGGTTCCTCACTTTCTAGACCTAGTTCAACAGCTAATGCTGCTGCAGATAAGATATTTAATGGTGCAGACATTACTTCCTTTCTCTTCTTTTTACTAACATCACCCTTTTGAGAGGATGATGCAGTTGGTTCAGTAATTGGTAAGGTGTTTGGGTGAGAGGGTTGGTTAGCTAGCCCTGGGTTAGCATTTTGTTCTACTTGCTTGGGCTTAGATAACTCAGACTTAGAGGCAAATGTTGGCATGTTGTGGGGGTAAGTTCTAAACAAACTCTCCATATAGGGAGTTATGTTAAGTCTTACATCCACATCATTCCTAGTCTCCAAATTACCAAAAATGAGTTTGGTCATGGATTTAGGATAGCCTATTCTATTTTTATTCATCCCATCTAATTCAATCAATTTATCATCTAAGAAATTAAGGACAGATTGAATAAAACGAGGGAAGAAAATTTCATTACCTCTCTTGGCTGAGTTCTTACCAAGTCTTCCATACAACTCCTACAGAATGATGAGACTAACATCTATCTTCTTTCCATAAGCTAAGGCATAGCCTATTTGCAGTGTAGGAGTGCTGATTTGGTCATAGCTAGATTTTCTTGCAGTGAAGACTTGAAGAAGTGTAGCAAACACATAAATCCATTCCTTCCTCAAATGCTTCCTGTTCAAGTGCCCAAGACTGATTCTGTCTGCATAGTTGATGAAGTCAAAGAAGTCTTCCAATTCAGCATTTGTAGCAAGTGGGTCATACACCGCTCCTTTGGTACCCATCCCAAGTGCCTCATTCATATCCTCTGGGGTGATAGTGAGATTTTTGTATTGAATCTTGCAGTAGATGATGTACGAGGATATTGTAGAGTCAAGAGCCACCACCTCCACTGTAGCAGACTGCCAAAACTGTTCTAGAATGTCGAGATACAGAGTTGGGTTAACAGATAGAGCATTCTTGATGTACGATTCAGACATCCACTTCACAAAGCACTTGAAATTGGCGTTGGGTGCTTCAACATCACTAATTAGAGCAATGAAATTGGTGTTGAACTTTACTGTTGCCATTTGTGTGAGAGAGAGAGAGAAGAAATTGAAGGTTGAAGAAGAAATTTAGATATTGCAGTTAGGGTTTCAGAGGTTTTGGGAGTTTGGATGCTTGAGAAATCGAATGAAATGAATCGAATAGATGTGAAGTTGTAAAAGTATGAAGTACTTGAATTGTCGATTAGATGTATGTTCTGTATCGACAAGTCAGGCATTCGAGAAGTAGAAAACAACTATTCGAGAAATCAAGAAAGGCTTATTCGATAACTCAAGCAGGTTGTAGCTCACAGCTGGTAGTTATCTAACTTAGAAATAAATCTAAATTAGGTAAAATATGTTTTTATGAGTAATTCTGAATTTTGAATAAAAAATCCAAAATCGGTTAAAATTCAGCGAGAAATTAGCCTTTTCAAATGATTCGAGAACTCAAATATAGTATTCGAGAACTCAGTCAATCGAGAACTAAAACACTATATTCGAGAAGTCAAGGAAACCTCTATTCGAGAACTCTAAAAGACTCTATTCGAGAACTCGAGAGTGCTCTAATGAGACTTGATAGAGATGTCGAATAGTGAATCACTTGAGAAGTCTGACTTGTCGAATTATACTCATAGAAACTCAATTTTCACTATCTTTTAAAATTTACCAGCCATATTCATTCACGAATATTCTAGCAAATTAAACAGTGATTTTCTCAAAATTTCATAGAAATTTCAAGTTAATAAAAATATGATTTTCCAACATATGCAATAGATTTGAAATATTTATAAATCATATTTCAGCCAACACTTACTCCAAAAATATTGAGAATTTAGATAAATTAAGTGTTTATTGCTGCAACAATCTAGATGCTGTATTCACTTAGCCAGAATCTGAAGAATTCATCATTCCAATCTCACTAACCAACCTTGTGAAGGTGGCTTCATCTAATGGCTTAGTGAATATATCAGCTAGTTGTTTGTCTGTAGAAACATAATGCAACTCAATAGTTCTATTAGTTGCATGTTCCCTTATGAAATGATATCTGATGTCAATATGCTTTGTCCTAGAATGATTGACAGGATTGGCAACTATAGAGATTGCACTTGTGTTGTCACAAATGATTGGAATTCTTTCCAACACAAGTCCATAGTCTCTAAGTTGATTTCTAATCCAAAGCACTTGAGCACAGCAACTTCCAGCAGCTATGTATTCAGCCTCAGCTGTAGAAGTTGACACAAATTGTTGTTTCTTGCTATACCAAGAGACTAACCTTTGTCCAAGAAACTGGCAGCTACCTGATGTGCTTTTCCTATCCACTCTGCATCCAGCATAATCAACATCAGAATAACCAACCAGATTGAACCCTGTGTCCTTAGGATACCATAGTCCCAAGCTTGGAGTGCCCTTCAGATATCTAAAGATCCTTTTTATAGCAATCAAATGTGATTCTTTTGGATTTGATTAAAACCTTGCACACAAGCATGTAGCAAACATGATGTCTGGCCTACTTGCAGTGAGATAGAGTAGAGAACCAACCATGCCTCTGTAGACTGAGATATCTACCTTCTTGCCTTTAGCATCTTCATCCAATTTAGTGGCAGTGGCCATGGGTGGCTTTGCAGGTGAGCAATCTTCCAAGTCAAACTTCTTCAATAAATCCTTGATGTACTTAGTCTGACTGATAAAGGTACCATCCTTCCTTTGACTGACTTGCAACCCAAGAAAGAATGTCAACTCTCCCATCATACTCATCTCATATCTGCTCTGCATGAGTTTAGAAAATTTCTCATACAGCTTCTCATTTGTAGAACCAAAAATGATATCATCCACATAGATCTGAACTAAGATAAGATCATCACCATGTTTCTTGTAAAACAATGTCTTGTCCAGTGTGCCTCTAGTGAATTCATTCTCAAGAAGAAATTGTGATAAAGTATCATACCATGCTCTTGGAGCCTGCTTAAGTCCATACAATGCCTTAAGCAATCTGTAGACAAATTCTGGGAAGTGTGGATCCTCAAAACCAGGTGGTTGTTGCACATAAACTTCTTCTTCCAACTCTCCATTCAGAAATGCACTTTTGACATCCATTTGATACACTTTAAAGTTTGAATGAGCAGCAAATGCCAAGAATATTCTGATGGCTTCCAATCTAGCAACAGGAGCAAATTTCTCATCATAATCAATGCCTTCCTGTTAAGAGTATCCTTTTGCAACCAACCTTGCTTTGTTCCTTATAATTACACCATCTTCATCCATCTTATTCTTTAGAACCCATTTTGTTCCAACAATGGTTCTGTTCTTTGGTGCAGGCACAAGTTCCCATACTTTGTTCCTTTCAAATTGATTCAGCTCCTCTTGCATAGCAATAATCCAATCTGGATCCAACAGTGCATCATCAAGTTTCTTAGGCTCAACTTGTGATAGAAAACAGCCATAGAGGCACTCATTCTGAGTTGCTCTCTTAGTCCTTACTCCTGCATTAGGATCTCCAATGATTTGCTCTGTAGTGTGTGATCTATCCCATTTCCTTGAGTGCTCAGCCTGATTTCTCATTCTTGATGTTGCTTCATCATCCACATCATGGTCATTCTCATTTCCTCCCCTGTGAAGTTGCCACTACTCACAAGTGTGTCTTGGATGCTTGTTCCTTCACTATTGATTGGCACAAATTCTTCTCTTGTATCATCATTCACTTGAGTTTGTTGAACTCGAGTTTCAACTTCAGTTTCAGTCTCTTCATCAGAATCATCTATATTATCAAACTTCAATGGATATTTATCTTCATCATTGGCTTCTTCTAGTCCAGGTAGTTTGCTGTCATCAAATGTCACATTTGTGCTCTCCATAACTTTCTTTTGGCTGATGACATAAACTTTGTATGCAATTCTTTCCATAGAGTAGCCAAGAAAAATTCCTTCAAATGCCTTTGCATCAAACTTACCAACATATTCAGAATTGTCCTTTAATACAAAGCATTTGCTTCCAAAAGTATGAACATACTTTAGAGTAGGCTTCTTTCCAATCATCAAATTGTAAGGTGTCTTTCCAGTGTTTTTGTTGATGAGAGTTCTGTTATGGATATAGCATGTAGTGCTTACAGCCTCAGCCCAAAAACATGTAGGCATTTTTGCATCAAGTAACATTGTCCTAGCAGCCTCAATTAGAGTTCTATTCTTTCTCTCAACAACTCCATTTTGTTGTGGAGTCCTTGGAGCTGAGAATTGCTGAGAAATGCCATTCTCTTTACAGAATACTTCAAGTATGGCATTTCTGAACTCTGTTCCATTGTCACTTCTTAATGCAGTCACACTTGCATTGTTGGCCTTTGCTTCCTTGTCAACTTTCTTTATGTGCTCAATGATTACTTGTGGAGCCTCATCTTTTGATGCCAGAAATTCCACCCATGTATACCTTGTAAAGTCATCAACCATCACCAAGGCATACTTCTTTCTTCCTAGTGACATAATATTGATAGGCCCAAACAAATCCATGTGAATGAGTTGTAGAGGCTTGGTTATTGATGTCACTGTCTTTGACTTGGGGCTTGATCTTTTCATTTTTCCTTTTTGACAAGCCTCACACACTCCTTCTTGACAGAATTCAAGTGTGGGCATGCCTCTCACTAACTCTCTTTTGACTAGAGAATTAATGGCTTTGAAGTTCAGGTGTGATAGTTTCTTGTGCCACAGCCAACAGTCTTCATTTGATGCTTTTGAGTAAAATCAACAAATTTTGTCCTTGTTTGCAGAGTCCATATTGGCTACAAACAGGCTTCCCTTTCTTACTCCAGATAGAGCAAAATCACCAGTCTTCTTGTGGGTGATCAAACATTCATCTTTGTCAAAATCCACCATGAATCCCCTATCAGTAAACTGACCAACACTTAGCAGATTATGCTTGAGCCCCTTGACTAGTGCTACATCTTCAATGATGACATTACCAACTTTCAACTTGCCATATCCAAATGTGTTACCCATGCTGTCATCTCTAAAAGCAACCATTGGGCCAGCCTTTTCCTCATACTGTGATAGCAGGGCCATATCACCAGTCATATGATTTGAGCATCCACTGTCCAAAATCCACATGACCTTCTTTTCACTTTCTTTGCCTTGCAAACACAATGGTATTACTTTGCCTTTGGTACCCAAACAAGTTTAGGTCCATGTGACTTAGAAACAGTTTTATCATAAGCAACATGCTTGTCAACTTTCTTAGTGTTAGTCTTCTTGTCACTGTTAGAAGTCTTAGAACCTGAAGTTTCAGACTTGGGTGACAGAGGTACCTTCCTAGCTTTAGGAGGACTTGAAGACTTTGACCTTGTGTAGTGTGTGTGAGAATTGTGACTGATATAACCATCAATGAATTGCCTTCTCAAATTGAAACAGCTAGTCATCACATTCATGTTGCATGGCATACAATCAAATTTATCACAAAATGGAGCATCTCTATGTCTTAGAGGCACATAACAATCATAGAAAGGTTTGGACACACTACCAACAGGTTTCTTGCATGCATGAGTTAAATGATTGGTACTGAAATAGTTCTGACAAGTTTTTCTAGGGGCATTAGGCATATAAGCATAGTTGTTATCCTTGTTGATCCCTAACTTGCCATTTCTGTTCTGTTTCTTCTTAGTCACTTTCTTTTCTGATTCACTCTTCCCAGCTGAAACAAACTTAACAAACTTCTTAGGTCTTGGCCTCTCAACTACTGACTCCTTGGCTTTTGACCTGACACTCTCACTCTTGGAGGATGCTTGTTGTTCACTGGCTTGTGCCTCATCCTCATCATTCAACATTTGCTTGATGAGTAAGGCATCCTCATCAATTTTAAATGTTGATTCTTTAAAAATTGGATTTTTAGCCTTTTTCAAAATGTGAGGCACTTCTTCATGAACAATTGTGTCATCTTCAATGACAGCATGGCTTTTTCTCTGTTTAAGAGTGTCATAGTCAAGTCCAATAGCAGCCTTGGGTTTAGCTTGAACTTTCTCACAGTAGGTTTGCACTAGACTAGATGATTTCTTAAATGTTTTCAGTTTGAATTCATTTTCAGCTAATTCATCCCTAAGAGCCTTTTCAACTTGACTAGCACATAAAACCTTGTCACTAGTACAAAACTGGCTTTTTACGTCGGTTAAATAGGTCTTATACGTCGGTTAAATGGCGACGTATAGAGGGGCGACGTATAAAGTCACGAGTCTTTTACGTCGGTTAAAAAGGCGACGTATAAAGTTTTAATATACGTCGGTTAAAAAGGCGACGTATAACGTCAAAAAAGCCGACGTATAATGTCGAAGAAGGGCGACGTATAATGTCCAAAAAACCGACGTATAATGTCTATGCTTTATACATCGCCCATGTGGAAACCGACGTATATTGTCCACAAATGTTTTTAATTTTTTTTTTGTTTCTATATGCCAAAACCCAAAAATCTGGTAAGCAATTAAAATAACATGCTTTAACAAAATTTTGTACAATGCAAAACCTGATTAAATAATATAATTATTGTTATACACTTAAAAAAATACATCCAAAATGTTCACAAATTCTCAATCTAACAGGTCTTTATACCCGATACCAGGTGGTGGGTATAAAACAGGGTTGTTAGGGTACTTCACCCAATCTACAAGAAGGGGATCAGACGGATCAGCAGGATAAGCAAGATTTTGCTCCTGCACGGATTCATTGGTTGATCCAGTGTATAGCATGACTTGTCCATCAGGAAGGATTGTGGCAGAGCCCGTCCAGACCCCGTTGACATCGTACAACTGATCGGTGTACATGGCCACTAGAAGGTGGCGCCATTACATGATATCCTTTGAGACAGCATGACCCCATACAATTTTATTACCCCATACTACACCATCTGGATTGTATTGATAGAACAAGTGGTATCATCCCTTGTAAAATAGTGGACCTGCAGTAATTCACTAATATTGTAACTATCTTTAACAAAAACTCAGGATCCTTAAACTAATTCAGCAAATAAAATTATATTTTACAGGCACAGTATATTTTTTAATTATTATTACAGTGACATGGTAATACAGTGAATAATCACCTTTACATGGACCCGAATGAAACTCAAATTGTTGTTTGCATTCTCCTGTATTGGTGTCCCAGACAATTGCAGTTTTGTCAACACTTCCACTGAGAAGATAGTCACCCTTCTTGTTCCACTTTAGAGAGAAGACTTGCCTTTATGTTTATCCAAAGTATTTACAAACTCCCCTGAAAAATATATACGTATTACCAAATTATGAAATGCATATTTCATACTTTTGTTAGAAAAACAAACTTGACTACAAATGCTAAGAAAACAAAACAAACTTGTAAAATAGTGGACCTGCAGTAATTCACTAATATTGTAACTGTCTTTAAAAAAACTCAGGATCCTTAAACTAATTCAGCAAATAAAATTATATTTTATGATCCTTAGCAGTCGGCAAATTAATTCCCACACAAAGAGATGGAAGAGAATGGAGGTAAATATAGAACTGGATCAACAATGTCCAAGACAAAAATATAATACAAACCAAGAACTAATTTTGACATATAATACAAACCAAGAACTAATTCTGACGTCAGGACCACAAGCCTATCTGCAATGTACATAAGGTAGCAACTAACAAGGACAGAGGTCAGAACGCCTATGCATTCAAAAGATTTTTGTAAAGTGGGAGGTATTACCAGATGCACATGAAATAAAACAAACTCAATACATACTCTTGCAAAATTATAAAAATTACCGCAAGGGCAAGATCTTTTACACACATTTATATTTATTTCACTACAATCTCCAAGCAAGAACATGTGATTATATATACAAACCTACTGTCTTGAAAAAAAAAGCAGCTTAATTCGATGGATGAAAAACAGAAGAGGAAAGAGACTCGTGTCGTGTATATACCAAAAGGATATCCACGAGAAAAAAATAAGGTTGTATTTAGATGGCTTTTTTGCTGATCATTACCATATAAAGGGTCAACATTAGATGTAAAGGATTAAATACTACAGAAAAATATATAGAACAAGTTAAAGGGCAAATAAACATGCCTGATATCAATGGTGGTGTCTTCCACACGAGGGGGAGCAGTGTACCCAGACTGATAAGGCTGTTCAGCAAAGAGAAAATTTCCAAAAAAATATAATACACTAAATTTACTACAATGATTACATAACTCATAAGCAACTAGTAGATGGTAATATAACCGAGGTCGATATCCCCACTCTTACAAGCTAAAATATAATACAATTCCTTCAAACTAGTAACCCGGAGTTACCATTTACTACGACATTGGAATAGATAATGACATGTCATTCAGATTTCAGAAAGAACTATAGACAATAAACTGAAATTATCAACTCGAGGGATTTGAGTCATTTGACAAATGGGAAAACTTGCATAATAGGTTGTTATTATCAACTCGAGCTCTCATATGACCTGAACTATGATTTTACAAACTCTCTATAGCTTTCATAAATCATAACTCATAAGTACTAAAAAAATGAACGACGAGATATGGAAATGTGAAACAAGATATGGAACCAATTTAACAGTACTTGGAGATGAAACATAATTTACTAAAAGAAGTGTTCAGGTAATTAAGAGCTGTCTGAGCAAAGATTTAATAGAGAAAGAACCTCGTAATTCAAAGAACCATTCTCCCGCAGAGATAATTCAGCTTCCTCAATATTGCCGGTATCTGGTTCCTATTCAGTATCAACGGCTCGATCCGAATGCACACTAGCTGAATAATCCCTTGTAGCTAATGATTCGGATGAAGAGATCATTTCATTTGATTTTAATTGCTCCCCTGAATGGAGGCACTTCATCAATGCTTTGAGTCTTTTAGTAAATCTTGTTCTCACCCATCCCTTGGTCCAATTCTCATTTTTCATGATTCAGCTTCGCCTTTCTGGACAATCATTAAAAACATGAACATTGAGACAAACTTAAGGGCATAACAAAAAAAAAATTCAAGTCCAAAACCCAAAAGACAGTTTATGATTGAGAACATCAACACAGATTAAAATTGTAATTAAAAACATTAATCAGTTGGTCTAATTAAATATGATAAACAAAAATACTTAGATAACCTAAGGTAATTAACTACTATAAATTCTCAACCATGAACTGGGTTGAAGTTATACTTTTTTTCGTTAAGCTGCATAACTCAAACTCCTCTAAAGTCGACAAAGATTTCCATAAACTCCGAACTCCTCACCAATCGCCAATCCATCTCCTCCAATCGACAAATCTACCTCTGTTTTTCTTCACCACTCCACTTCCTTCAAACCCACAACCGAACAACTCCTCTGTTCTTCACCAATAGCCCCCCTTTTTCTCCTTCTCCTTCCACCACTTTCGAATTCTCGACCACTTTCGAAGAAACTAATTCCTTGGTTTTGCGTGTCTTGGTCTGAGAAGACTCGGGTTGGGATTTTTTCTTCGCAGCGGCCCGAGCTTTTGACATTAAAGCATCGAAAGAAGATGGGCGTGAAGAAGACATGGTGAAATTGAAATTAGGGTTTCACAAAAAAAGGGGATTTGAGAGCAATTGAAGAATTGGGTTTGAGAATTGGTAAAAAAAAAAAGATTTGGGTTTGACAATTAGAGAGAGACGATGGGAGAGAGTGGTGAGATTGGGTTGATAGGTTAAGTTATGAGTAAAAAGAGAGCAGAAATGAAAAAAAAATATGAAGATATATACGTCGGTTATATTAAAGGTTTTATACGTCGGTTATATTAAGAACGGCGTATATTATATACGTCGCTTTTTCCTCAACCGACGTATATAATAGCATTATATACGTCACTTTTTCCTCAACCGACGTATATAGTAGCATTATATACGTCGCCTTTTTCTCAACCGACGTATATTATAGCATAATATACGTCGCCTTTTCCTCAACCGACGTATAATATTATCATATACGTCGACTTTTTCTCGAACCGACGTAAAAGAGGTTTAAAAATGTAAATATACGTCACCTTTTGGCAGAAGCGACGTATATAAGTGTTTTATACGTCGCCTTTTGGCAGAACCGACGTATAATAGGCGATGTAAAAGATCATTTTTGTACTAGTGTGTTCTGCAAATATTCAACTTCTTTCTTAAGGTTTTCTACTTGCATAGCAGTTAGCTCAAGTTCCTCATTCTTTTTGGTTAACATTTCATTTCTAGTAGACAGTTTAGCAATCTCCTCATTAGCAGTAGTCATACTAGTGTGAATATTAAACATCTCAACAGATAATTGTTCAACCATGGATTTATATTCAGAAACAGACATGTTTATGGTAGTGAGAGATGGTACCTGAGAGTTTGATGAAGATGTGTCTTCCTCGGAATTGGCCATCAAGGCATAGTTGCAAAACTCTTGCTCTTCTCCATCACTATCAGAATCATCCCAACACTTCCCTTCAGCTATGTAGGCCCTACCTTGTGTTTGCTTTCTTAGAAGGGCCTCATACTTAGCTTCAAGTTCCAGAAACTCTTTATCCTTCTTTTTAGGCTTCTTGCATTCATTGACAAAATGCCCTAGGTCATTGCATCTATAACACCTTACAGATGACCTATCCACATAGCTGGTTTTGAATTTATTTCTGTTTGGTTTCATAGATGCCTTGTTCTTGTTGACTGAATGGTTTTGAGTTTTGGGTTTGAAGGGTTGATTTCTTTTAAATCTGATGTTTGGAAATTTTCTGGCCATGAAAGCATATGAAGTATTTTCCATCCCATCTAGTTCTTCAAGAGTGTAAAACTCTTCTTCCTCCTTTTCCTCAACAGGTTCACTTACCTCAGCTTCAGTTTCTTCATCATCTGCTACCTCCTCTATCCTTAGCTGGCTTGTAGATGTTTCTAGGTCTTGAATCGATTTGTTGACAATCAGGGCACATGATGTGTTTATGATTCTACCTTGGTTGGCTTGGATAGCCCTTTTCTGAAGCAACTCAAGCTCATGAGTCTTTAAGACTCCATAGAGCACATCATAGGTGACTTTGTTCAAATCTCTTTCCCTTAGAGAAATGACTCTTTGCTCTAGATGATTTGGTGAGGATAACAGAAATTTCATATTTAACTCCTTGGTGCTGTAAACCTTGCCATTCATCTGCAACTTAGTGACTAGCTTGTGAAACCTTTCAAACATCTCAGTAATGCTTTCCTTGGGCTGTGCCATGAAAGCTTCATACTGTGTGACCAGTATTTGTTTCTTGTTTTCCTTAACCTCATCAGTTCCTTCACACAGCACCTCAATGTGATCCCACATTTCTTTGGCAGATGTACATGATGCAATGTTTGCAAACATTGACATGTCCATGGAATCAATGATAAGCAACATGAGATGACTGTCAAGAGCAACCTTCTCCCTTTCTGATTCTGTCCACTTTGATGGATCCTTGGCCTCATAAGATCTTGGGATAGTTGTGGTTCCAACAGTCTTCTCTGGTATCTCTTGTTGTGGAACAAAAGGACCATTCTTGAGAATCTCAGGATACAAAGGATAAGAGGCTTTTATGAACAACATCATATTTATCTTCCAGAGGTTGAAGTTTTCTTTGTCAAACTTAGGGACTTTCGCCATTCTTGTAGTCTTTGGTGTATTCGAACTCATGATCGTTTTTCTGTTTTTGAATAAACAGCCCGCTCTGATACCACTTGTTGAGTATTGGACACGGTAAAAGAATACAGAGGGGGGTGAATGGATTCTTGAACTTTTCTTTTGAATCTATGTAGCAGATACGTGTTTGTGTGTGTAGAAGTGAAGGTGCGGATAAAGAATCAACACAAGACACAATATCACTTTAATCTAATGTATTATTAGATAAAGGTTGCTACAATCTGTGAATACAAATGATAGTATTCTCAGATTCGTTTTTCTCAGAGAGATATAGCTTACAGTGTATGAAAAACTTGACTCACTTAGTTACTAAGTTTTTTGACTAAGGAAGTGAGGCTGTATCCTTATAGAACATGCATACACCCTACTTACTACAAATAAGGTAGCTGAACAAATTACTTTCTAGTCTGTCTATCCTTTTTGAGTAAGTGTCCAAACGGTTACAGATTTGACTTTGCAAAGCCTGTTCAGATCCACTTCTTTAGCTCCTTGTCTCTTCTATATCTCTCCAATCTTCCTTGTAGGCTTTCCAGAGCACGTTACAGATTGTGGTCCATAAAGTACATTGGCTTGTTGCAGGTTTCAGACTTGTACAATTTCTTCAGTATTTTGTCTCCAAGAATGTATTCGAGAAGTGACTAAGTAGGTGATTCGAGAACTAGAATTGACTTGATCGATAACTCTGAGTTCTCGAACACTGTTTTATTGACATATCGAATCACTTCTCGAATAGCTCTTTTCTTCAGGATTCCTTGAGTTGTCGAATAGGATATTTGACTTGTCGAATTCTTGAGATATCGAATAGCTTTCTGAGTCCTTGAGATATCGAATGGAACTTTGACTTGTTGACTCCTTGAGTTCTCGAATAGAGTACATAGACATATCAAATCTCTGAGATATCGAATGAGATATCGAACAGTGTGTTCAGAGATATCGAATAGTGTCTTGAGATATCGAATCCCTGACTTCTCGAATGCTTGACTTCTCGAATAGACAAATATACTTCTCGAATTGGTACTTAGGCAAATTCTTCATTTCTTCAAATCCCAACTGTGATTATTTGACAGTCTCTATCTTCTTGCTTGAGGCATGAACCTTGGAACTTCTTTCAAGCATTATTCTAGACTCTATAAGTACAGTTACACAACTAGGATTTTGATGCCTACTACAAGTACAATACAAACAGAAACTCTACAACTAGAGGTTCCCTCAGTTAAGAGGTCATGTAAGTAATGCAAAACATTACAAACAATTAGGCTTGTTATTAGATGAGTACAGGCATGCCTCTGTGACTAACAATTTGACAAATATTAAAATATTTATATTATATAATTATATAAATAAAATTTCCTTTAAAATATGTTAAACAAATAATATTGGACAAATAAGTTTTGTAAAACTAAAATTTTAATATTTTGATCGAAGATAAAATAAAAAATATTTTTAAATGAAAAATTCTTAAATTAAGGAAATATAAATAGTGCTTTAATTATATATGTATTTTGTGGGAATTTTATAAATAATTTATATATAGAGCTTTTTTGACAAATATATATATATAAGTAAATTTTTGCAATTTTACTTTTTTTAAGAATTCTATTTGCAAATTTACCATTTTAATTGCGATTATACTATATTATTTTTATATTGCAAAAGTACACAAAACCATCCCAGCAAATAATGGGAAAATATACCGACTTTCTTTTATTTGAAATCTCAGTCTGAAACACACCGACTTTCTCCCTTCCTTTCTACAGATCCATCTATATACAGTGCTCTTTTTTTCTCTCTTTTTAAACCTACACACACATTTCTTTAATTTATATCTGCACTCAACACTAATTATGAAAGCAGTTAATATTCCAAACAAAAAAGGGTGACACGTGTCGAACAATCAGCGTCACCATCGTATCCAAATCACCTCCGGCCATCGGAGATTACGACGATGATCTACAGAACACGCCTCCTTCAACTTCGCCGATACGTGGTCGACTTATGGCCTGCGACCCCATGTCGTCGAAGGTGATGGTGGAGGTGATCGTGAATGTATGATCGTGGGGAGTAGATCGGTGGCCGGAAAAGACGACGGGTCGGGGAGGTTGGGGTCCGGCGGAGATCGATGAGGCGGGGTTGGGGTCCGGTGGAGAAAGAGAGTGAAGAGAGAGAGTGAATAGAGAGAGAACGTGATTGAAGAAAGAGAGTCCGTATTATTGCAAATTGTTGAAGTTCTTTTTTTTGGAAACGTAAAATTGTAAGAAATTTGTTAGGATGGTATTTTTGCAAAAACAAACCCCAATTTCGGTATATTTGACAAATTCTCTTATATTTAAGTAGTTTTTGATCCTAAAATAATTTTAAAAATATGGGAAGATAACAAATTTAAATCTCTATATTTTAAAAATTATATCTAGATTTTTTGCTCAACTTTATATATTTATTTTACAATTTACAAAAATTGAATGATTTACTTTTAAATAAAAAATTAAATTATGAAATTCTAAAATACACCAGTTTCCTTTTAACCCTAAGAGCATCTCCAAGAGATTCTCTACTCTAGTTCTTAACTCAAAAAATGAGGAGAGAGAATAAAAATGTTGCTCCAAGAGACTCTTAGTGGCTCTTAAAAACATTAAGAGACTCTTCTCTCTCCTCATTTCTAAGAGCCACTAGTAGCTCTTAACTTATATTTTAATAATAAAATATTTATGTCCACCAATTTTTGCACAACTTTTGATTATAGTTGGGTTGATTTATGAATATTTTACAAATATGGAGCTAATATAAAGAGCATAATTGGAGTTTGACACATAAATTAATGTAATAACTTGCTAATAGTCATTTATCATGATTCCTGAATGCAGGTCAAAATTGCCAAATGCAGTTTGGTGTAATTACAACAATGTCCTTTAACTTCTTTTTCTGTGCAAGGAGCATTTACTGACATCTTGATGTTGATTACACGTATTTCCATGGTTTTTATCCTTTTACAAGTCAATGTTACGTTAGTTGTATAATATTAATGATATTAAAAATTTATTTGTGTTTTAATAATTTATGTATAATTATTTTATGATTACGTATCTCAATTTTAAAAATATTGTATACTATTAATAATTTTTTTTGAAAAATATGGAAAGAATAACTAATTTACGTCAGAGTACATATATGAAAAAATTTAAAAAAACATTATCAAAACTTGTGTGAATAAAAAATAAAATTCATTAAAGAGCTTATCTCTTGTCGTTCCAGGTTCGATTCTTGCTGACTCTCGAGATTTGTTAGAACATTTGTAAGGAATATAAACCTAATTATTAAAAAAAAGATAAAATTTATTCATTTCAAAATTTCAAAACCAAAATTTTAGAATTTCAATTTAATTCTCGTCTAATTTGAAATACACAATTATTCATTTAATAATATAACTACGTATAAAATTAACTAATAATGTTTTTTTTTATGTTTTGAGAGAAGCATCTCAATTTTTTTCATTACTCTTTAAAATTAAGAAACACGTATGTCAATATGACGTGTTAATATAGAATATTTTAATTATTATTACTGTTATGAATATAAGGGATCCAATTTGAGTATACATTATTATATCAAATTTAAATGCGTCGTATGTAATTTGACAACCATTTTAGATACTAATTTTTTACATCTAAGCATTTTCCTTTTAATAGTATTTATTTTGAGATTTATTAATTACATCTATCGTCTATTTAATGTAGAGAATATTTTTATTATTAAAATTACTATAATTAATATTTCAACGTAAATCAATACTCGTTATCACTATAAATTAATATTTTCAATATATATTTTTGAGACGATATAAATTTAAATTCAATTAATTAATAACCTCTATAAATTAATAAAATTCACATGTCCCAATAATATTAATTTATAGAAATTTTACCGTAAAATATCAAAAGTACATACTAATGAAGTAAAAAAAAATTATATTATTGTATTAGTTTATGATATTAAATACTCCCTCCGTCCCAATGGGATGTTAACGTTTGCTTTTTGCACGGAAACCAAGATAGTGGGTGTAATATTGTTAAAATAAATGAAGTAGTGGGTGTAATAGTGATTTTATAGTTAAAATAAGTTAAGTAGTGGATGTAATAGTGTAAAGTATTGTTAAAATAAGTGAAGTAGTGGGTGTAATAGTGTTAAAACTTACTATTTTAGGAAATGTTAACAATCTATTGGGACATCCCAAAATAGAAAGTGTTAAGAATCAAAAGGGACGGAGGGAGTATTTAAAACTAAAAAATTGTTAAGTATATGACATAAAACTATTTTAGATAAACTTAAAACTATTTAAAATCAAATATTTAAATTTTGATTATGTAATTTTTTGGTATTTAAGATAAACGTAAAACTATTTTATTTATCGTGATTTTATCTGTTTTAGAATAGAGTAGTAATATTTAAGAGGTGGTTGTTATTGGTTTTTGTTGCAATTAATACTCCAATATATCAACACCAAAGCTGCAGCTCGGAGTAATACATAGAAGGACTTAGATGTAAATTCAACAAACTGCTGCATTCAGCACCACCCTCATTTATTTATATTATTTTTAGGAGTGAATGAGGAGTCTTGGATATGCTCGGTGGCCAATTTCCCCCAATTCATTTGTTCAGCTCTCAATTTCTATCGAACTCTCATCTCTCTCTCTCTCCAACATTCTCGATTCTATCTCCTCTCTGTCGTCTGCAACATCTCAATGTTTGTCTCAACTACATCTCTTTCACTCACCCCCAAGACCCTTTATTTCTCATCCTCTTCTTCTTCTTCTTTCAATTCTCTCTCTTTCTTTCCCAAGTCTTGCACTTCTTCTTTATCTTCTTCTTCTTCTTCGAAGTTTTACAATTAAAAAACAGCTTTGCCCTTGAAGGTACCTGTCTCCTCTGACTTTGGGTTAGATGAGGAAGAAGATACTAATGTAGATGAGGAGGTTGATGACAGGAGCTTCTCTCCTGACCTCAAGATCTTTGTGGGTAATTTGCCTATTAGTTGTGATAGTGACCTTCTTGCTGGCCTTTTTGGACGTGCTTGTACTGTTGAAATGGTTGAGATACTGTCTTATCACATCTACTATCTTGTGTCTTTTTGGGTTAAAGATTGTATTTTTCTTTTTGGGTTTGTTTTATTTTAGCTGCTACAAGTGTTAATTTGCTTGTTTGTGAAAAAGGTTGCTGTTTTTTTATTGTTTCTTGACCCCGTATTTCGTTTCGTAGTTGTCTGTGTATATGAAGGCTGTTACGACTGTATTTCGCCGGACCTTGGTTCGGTCGGACCTGCAAATGAGAAGAATGCGAGGGTTTGGCCCCCCGATTCACCTCCGGTGTGAGAATAAGTTAGTCGGTTTTTGGTAAGGTAATTTAGAACGTAGAGTGTTTGTGTTGTGTGTAATTGTCTGTGAAATGAAAGGAAGAACCTGACTAATATTCATCTCCTTCCGGGCGGTTATCCGAATAGTGGGCATCGTGTGCCGACGTGTCCCACGTTCTCGGGAGTTGGAACCATACGACCGTTATCGGCAACTGGACCAGACGAATATGGGCCTCTGTTCGGGCTTGAGGCGTTGAAATATCGGTTCGGCCCATAAAGGAGATGGGCCTCTAACATGTCCCTGGGCTTCGTTCGGAGTTATCCTCAGGACGGAGGCCAAAGCCTAGGCCCATCTTCGGAGTTCACTCTTCGGACGTCTCATTCAGATAATAAGGACGATGGACAAGGTCGAAACGTTTCCTTGGAATCTGTGTCCTCTTGTGTTTAACAGCTGTCCAATCTCGAGATTCACGCTTCAATCCCCGCCGTTGAATACGAAACGGCTTTGTCCAAACGTCACACCTCTGTATATAATCCTTCTAAACCCATTCATTTTCACTTTTACGCTTACCAGTTTGAACAAAACCAGAACCAAAATCTTTATTTCTCAGAGCTTTTCGCTAACGACGATTGGAAACGTCAATTCGTCGCCGGTCGTCTTTTCTTCTCCAACTCCGGTTGACGTCTACATTCAAGCAATCTATCCTCAAGAACTCAGTCTTATCAAGAACCTTCAAACCAGTAAGTGACATTTTCCCTCTTGCTTCTTTATAATTGTTCTGCACTTCCATATATTCATGTATGTATCTAGATGTGTGTATGCGTAAAATCGCCTGTGCTTTTTAAATGAAATGCTCGCATGCCCCAGACGTTTAGGTTCTTCTTGATGCACGTTTTTAGTTTTGTATTAGCATTTCCCAAGGTATTGAGATTGGTCCGAAAATGGTTTTGGCAAGAGCTTCCTTCGGGATCTTTGGATCTTGAGAACATTTTCGGACTGTCTTGATCTTTCCGAATCCCCTTCGGAAAGCCCTAGTTTTCATAGTTTTAAGTCTTCGACTCCCTTTGCCCTAGGTTGTAGGCGTCCCGACCGATCCTGGCTCACTGTACTCGGCCTTACTCTCCTTTTGAATCTTTTTTTATCCGAGTACAAGGCTAACGTCTCTTCATTTCCGAATGCAGGGACATGGATCGGTCGACCGAAGGTGCTGGTCCTTCGGAGGTTTCACCCTTCAGCGACGTCAATCAATTCCCGGCCGCAAACCTCCGATCGCAACTGACCGAAGAAAAAATCGAAGAATTCCACTCTAAGTATCTGGTCGAGAAGAATGTCTGGTACTTCTTTGCGCCGAGGAAGAAAGACCGTGTTTGGCATAATCCTGAGGTTCCCCCCCTTTATGGAGGAAGCGTAGCCACCGGCATATCCGAGATGGCGTTCAAATGCGGCTTTCGGCTGCCAATGTTGCCGATCCTGAAGAAGTTGCTGAAGCAACTGGGGATAGCTATAGGGTAGTTAGATCCGAACAGCTTCTTTCATATCAATGCCTTTCATGCCCGATGCCTAGCCAAAAGGATGACGCCAAGGACGACCTTGTTCTGGCATCATTATGAACTCCGAAGGAATTCGAAGAGCCACGGCTATTACACTATATGCCGTCGGACTGGTAGGGCCGATTGGGCCCAAACGAACTCCAACAACAAAGGGGCCCACGAGAAGTGGGCTTTCATTTCTGGCCCGAAAATGGAGAACTACGGGCGATGGCGGGATCTCGATCCGTCGAGATTGCAGTATCCCGAACTCCTGCAGTCGGACAAACATGACTACCGTCTTCTTTGCGAACTTAACATGGATAGGGTTCCGCTATCGGACGGCAGGGATAACGACTGGTTGGTCGCCCTTTGGGGTAGTGGTAACATCTATTTTGCCTTGTTGATTTCCATTTAAGCACTGCCTATAAACATTGCATTTTATTTCCTGTTGTTCATATTTAACCCTGGTATTTTTGTGCAGTGTCTACTCTTCAGGATATCATCGAGCGCAAGCGCAGGAAGGCATCTCAGCTTTCAATAACCGCTACGGCCGAAGCCGATGCTGCTGCCCAATCGGCCGGCAAAGAGTTGGAATCTGTTCCCGATTCAGGGAAAAGGGTCGAAGCTCCATTGGTTTCTTCTCCTCCGCGAGATCAAGGGGATGGTATCGTCCAGACCCCCTCAGCCGACTCCCGAAAAAGGGGCCGGTCGGGAGATGCCGGGCTGAAAGTATACTCTCCTCCCTGGGGAGTTATTGAGACGGATCAAATCATCGTCCCTGCCCCCCAACTGTCTACCGTAGTAGGCCCTGATCTCTGCCGGGGTCTCATTCTGCCCGCCGACAGGCCCACATTTGCGAAGGCAAACGACCTTGAGGCTTGTACTGAAATGCTGGCTCTGCTCTCCATGGTAAGCTTTTTCTCCTTCGGTGTTATTTCCTTCACTTATATTCAGTGTTTAATTCTTTTCCCTTGTTTATTTCCAGGGGGTCTCTTGGTCGGCCGTTGTGACCGAACGGATGGAGGGTATACAGAAAAAGCTGGAGGCGGCCAACCAGACTGAAGTTCGGGCGGTCAAGGCTGAAGAGGACCTCCGGAATGCAACTTCTGACTTGGAGAGGGTCACCGGCCAATCTAACTCCTTGAAGGCTGAGAATGATGCCTTGAAGGCAAAGTTGCAGGAGATGGACGCCTTGAGGGCTAGGGTCGAGTGGAGAAACAAACAGCTCAAACTTACAAGGAAGAACGTTCGGAAGCTGAAGAAGACTCTGGAGCTGACCGAAGAAAGATGCTATCAGATGGGGTATGACGGCGCTGTGTTGAAGGCACATTCTCTAGGCCTTGATCATACCCAGCTGATCGATCTTTCACTCGGGATGACGGATCCAGTCGGTCGGGAGGACACTGATCAACCCTTGGAGGTTTCTTCGGGCGAGGATGAGTCTCTCTCCGACGATCCTTCAGCTGGTGACGCCTTGTAATTTTTGTAGATTTTTAATATTTTCGAATGTGTACTGTTTAACTTTGCCTTCGGGCTCTTTACTCGTGCCTTCGGGCTTGTAATATTTTACTTTGCCTTCGGGCTTGTTTTATTTAAGTTTGCCTTAGCATAATACCCTTTTTTATGCGTCTTCGGCTTCGGCCTCAATTTGGCTCCTGTTTCTGTTCATGCGTCTTTGGCTTTGATTTGCCTTGGCATGATTATTTTATTTTTATTTTTATGCGTCTTCGGCATTATATTGCCTTGGCATAATTACTTGTATTTTTATGCTTCTTCGGCCATTTTTGCCTTAGCATAATTCTTGCCTTTTTGTGCATCTTTGGTCGTAACCTAGCTGCCCCCAAGTATTTAAGGGGTTTTGTAAATGATTAAGGTCTCGTTCGGTCGGCTGAAAAATATTTCCTCCCGGCCTTAATTAATGTCAAAGTAACTTAAATACTAAGACAATTTTGTAAGAGGCCAAATTTCATCCGGTCGGCCCCAAATTTGGATTCGTCAAGTATTTGTAGCTTAGAACACAATGCACTTGAACACTACCAATAAGTTAAAGGGCGCATGTTTTATACGGTCGGCCCCAAACATGGGTCCATTAAGCTTAATATTGCGTACTTAGCTTTTTGGCTATAAATGTACTTAGCTTAACAATAACGGATAAAGAATGGAGCAAAACAATCTTTTCATTAATCATGCAATTCTTACATAGACTTGATTACAGATTGATGCTAGCTTATGGAATTCAGAATAAAGTTGCATAAGACAAAATACTGAAGTAAAAAACAATAAAAATTGAACCAGTGAGCTTACTGGTAGAAACGTCGAAGGCGAGCGGCATGCCAGGTGTTTTTGATTGGGCTACCGTCTGGATGAGCCAATTTGTAGGTGCCCGGTCGGACCACTTCAATTACCACGTATGGACCTTCCCAATTGGGCATAAGCTTGCCTTTTTTGGTTGGCATGGAGGTGGCTAACTCTCGAAGCACTAAGTCCCCGGTTCGGAAGGATCTCTTCTTCACCCCCGAATCATAATACTGGGCTGCCTGCAATTGGTACCTTAAGTTTCTTTGGTGGGCAGCCTCTCTTTCTTCTTCCAGTAAGTCCACATTCGCTCGAAGTCCAAACTCATTCGTCTCCACGTTAAACACTTCTGTTCGGTAAGACTCCAGGCCAACTTCGACGGGTAGAAGGGCATCAGTTCCGAAGGCCATTTTGAAAGGCGTTTCCCCGGTTGAAGATCTCGTAGTTGTTCGGTAAGCCCATAGGACCCATGGTAGTTCTTCAGCCCAAAGTCCTTTAGCTTCTCCTAGCCTTTTCTTGATTCCATCAAAGATGATTTTGTTGGCCGCCTCGATCGCCCCATTTCCCTGGGGATGCCCTACCGAACTGAACTTCTGTTGTATCCCGAACTGAGCCAGGAATTTTCTGAACTTGCTCCCAATAAACTGAGTACCGTTATCGGACACACAAACCATAGGTATGCCAAACCTCAAGATGACCTGTTCCAGCATGAATTTCTTCGCGGCTTCTTCGGTAATGGCCGAAAGGGGTTTTGCTTCTATCCACTTAGTCATATAGTCGATTGCCACAATACAGTATTTCGCTTGTTTAGTGCTGGTGGGTAGGATCCCCACAATATCGACCGCCCACATAGCAAATGGGATCGGGCTAAGGACTGAAGACATCTCTTCGGGAGGCTGCTTCGGGATTGTGCTGAATAGCTGGCATTGCTTGCATTTCTTTGCATACTCTGTTGCGTCTTCTTTCATTTTAGGCCAGAAAAATCCCTGCCTAAGGATCTTGAAGGCTAAGGATCGTCCTGCCAAATGTTCTCCACAGATCCCTTCATGAACAGTCTCCAAAGCAAGCTGTTGTTCATCTTTGTCTAAACACCTAAGTAGCGGCTGGCTTACCGATCGTCTGAACAAACGGCCCCCGACCAGAGTGTAATTTCCCGACCGATACTTCACCTTCTGTGCTTCCCTTCGGTCAAGTGGTAGGATGCCTTTTTCCAAGAAGGCCCTGATGGGAGTCATCCAATTGACCCCTTGATGAATTTCCATGCACTGTTTCTTGTCTATCGAAGGTGTCTTTACTTCGGTCAGATAGATGGACCCACTTAGGTTTTGGGTTTCTGCCGAAGCTAACCTCGAGAGGGCGTCTGCCCGACTGTTGTTTTCTCTAGCTACTTGAGTTAACTCGAAAGTTTCAAACAACAAAGATTGTTCACGTACCTTAAGGGCGTATGCCTTGGTTCGGGGATCTTTTTGCCCATACTCTCCTGAGAACTGTTTTACCACCAACATTGAATCACTGAACGCCCTAATGTGCTTAACTTCCAAATTTCTTGCCAAATCTAGCCCTGCCAAGAGTGCTTCATATTCGGCTTCGTTGTTCGTCAACGGGAAAGTGAACCTGATAGCTTGACAAATCTCGAATCCTTCTGGGCTTGTAAGAATTAGCCCTGCCCCGCACTTTTCCTTGGCGACCGACCCATCGACAAACAACTTCCATTTTCCCGGTGCCTGAATCATTTGTTCTTCAGGAGCTAAGTCATTCGGCCCCGAAAAAGAGCATTCTACCATGAAATCCGCCAATGCTTGGGCTTTGATCGAAGTCCTTGGTGTATACTCCAAATCATGCTCCCCCAGTTCGATCGCCCAAGCAACCACTCTGCCCGATGCCTCTGGTCTTTGCAATATTTTCTTTAACGGCTGATCGGTTACAACTTTGATCGTCCTTCCCTGGAAATAGTGCCTTAGCTTTCTTGCGGCCACTACCAGTCCATAAGTGAACTTCTCTGCATTCGGATATCTTGTTTCTGCATCCTTGAGAATATGAGAAACATAGAACACCGGATGCTGGTTCCCTTCATGTTCTTTGACCAACACGGCTCCAAGTGTTCGGTCGTTCACATCCAAGTACAGCTGCAACGTCTCCTTCGGGTCGGGTCTCATTAAGAGTGGGGCTTTCACTAAGTACTCTTTAACATCTTCGAATGCTTTCTGGCAGTTTGGCCCCCACTCAAAATTCTTGGACCCCCGAAGCACTTCGAAGAATGGTAGGGCCTTTTCGGCCGATCGGGAGATGAACCTCCTCAGGGCTGCTAGCCGTCCGGTCAGCTTTTGAATGTCCCTGATTGTCTTCGGTGCCTCCATATCAATGACTGCTTTAATCTTCTCCGGGTTGGCTTCAATTCCTCTGGCGCTAACCATGTATCCCAGAAATTTCCCACTATTTACTCCAAACGTACACTTGTTCGGATTGATCCTCATGTTGTTTCTTCTGAGCGTTTCAAAACATTCCCTCAGATCCTCGGCATGATCCCTGAAAAGGGACTTAACAATCATATCGTCCACATAGCACTCCATGTTCCGACCGATCTGGGCTTTGAACACTTTGTTGATCATCTTTTGAAATGTTGCCCCGGCGTTCTTCAAGCCAAAAGGCATCTTTATGTAGGCATAAGTGCCATTCGGTGTGATGAATGCTGTCTTTGGAACGTCCTCGGCATTCATGGCAATTTGGTGGTATCCTGAGAATGCATCCAGGAAACTGAGTATTTGATGCCCCGAAGTAGCATCTATCAGTTGATCAATGTTCGGCAGGGGGTAGTGGTCCTTCGGACAATGCTTATTCAGGCCGGTGTAGTCGACACACATTCTCCACTTGCCATTAGATTTCTTCACCACCACTACGTTTGCCAACCAATCGGGATAGTCTATCTCTTCGATGAACTTTGCTTCCAGCAATTTTTCGACTTCAGCTTGAATTACTTTCTGCCTTTCCATGGCGAAATTCCTCTTCTTTTGTCTTACGGGCTTGGCTTCGGGAGCTACATTTAAGCAGTGTTTAGCGACCGCAGGGTCCAAGCCTGGCATATCTTCGGGATTCCACGCGAATACGTCGTGAAATTCCCTAATGACCTTGATGACTTTCTCTTTTAATTTCGGCTCCATGCTCTTTCCAATTTGGATCATCTTTCCCGACTGGCCCACGTACAGTTCCACCTCTTCGGTCTCTGCAGCCGGCTCAGCGATCGGGCTTGACAGGTCGGCCCCAAACTTTTCCAACTCAATGTTCAGCAGTTGGTGGCTGCCCCCAGCTTCGGTCTCGTTTCTTTTCCTCTTTCCGGCTTCGGTCATCTCGATATCTTTGTCTTTTTCCAAGTCCTCTAACATGATTATTCTGGCGGCTTTCTGATCGCCTCTCATTTCTCCAACTCCATGCTCCGTTGGGAACTTCAACTTCAGATGAGGGATAGAGGATACAGCCTGGAACAAAGATAAGGCTGGCCTTCCCAGAATTCCGTTGTACGGACTTTCCACCCGAACGACATAGAACTTTGCTTCCTTTACCACAGTGTATGGCGCTTTTCCCATCATGACAGACAAAGTGATGGTGCCTTCTATCGGCACAGGCTGATTACCGAAACCATATAAAGGTGCCTCGTGGCATGGTTCCAGCTGTTCGCCTCCCAAATTCATCTTGCAATATGTTCGGTGATATAGAATGTTGACTGAGCTCCCTTCGTCCACCAGCACTTTCCATATCTTGTTTTCCCCGATTACTGGGTTTATAACAAGTGGGTCTTCGTGCGACCATATCACATCCTCGTAGTCATCTTCTGTGAAGGAGATAGGCAGTGGTTGCTTGGCTGAACTTGACTGGTACAGGTTATAGATCTGTCTGGCATACTTTTTCCTTGCTGTCTTACTGTCCCGATCAAGCACTGTTCCTCCGGAAATTGTCCTGACCTCCCCTCGGTACTTTTCGGAACTTTCCGCTTCCTTCCTTTTCTCTTTGGATTCTAGTTTGTCCCTCAAGTCGCCCACAAATTGGGTCAGCTCCCCATCTTTGATCATCTTTTCAATTAACTTCTTCAAATGATAGCACTCCTCGGTGTTATGACCTTTGTCCCGATGGTAGTCACAATATTTGCTGTCGCTTCTTCTATTCTCAGGGGTCTTCAACTTGGGTGGTCTGACAAACCCAGGTTTACCCTTTATCTCATGGAGAATCTTCGAGATAGGTGTGTTTAATGGTGTGAACACAGTACTATCTCTATCTCTTCTTCGTTCGGCTCCTTTGTCGGGCCTTGTATCATTCAACCTGCTCTTAATATCTCCTCGACTCCTTCGGTCGTCTCTTCTGTCATCCCTTCGGTCGTCCCTCCTGTCATACCTATCATTTTTCTTATTCTCCTTGTACCCCCCAATTGATTCCAATTTTCTTCTAATGGCCTCTCCTCTCACATATATATCATTTAAAGATTTGGGAGGCATATCATAAAGAGAGGACCGAAGCTTCTTACCTTTAACAGGGTCGAGGCCTGCGGCGAGGAATCCAGCCGCCTTGACTTTGTCCAAGTTGGTGACCATACCGACTTCCTCTTTGAACCTTGCTAAGTAATCACCCAAATCTTCGTTCGGTCCCTGCCTGCAGTGGATCAGGGCTTCTGTATCCTTCTCTCTTCGGCACAAATGTGAGTAGTGCCTCAAGAACTTTTTCTTCACTTGTTCGTACGAGCCTATCGACCTAGGTCTCAATGACCTGTACCACATGGATGCATTCCCCTTTAGGTAGGTCTTGAACATCTTGCAGAGCATCACATCACAGTGCCTCATCCCAGTCATAAGTGATTCATATTTCTCACAGTGGTCTTCGGGGTCACCTTTTCCGTTGAATTCGTTCATCTTCGGGAACTGCCTTCCAGGAGGCGGTCGAAACTGTTCAATGTCCTCGGTCACCACTGGCTCGTGGCTGACCTTTCTCTCTCCGAACATGGCCTTCTCGATCCTTCGGATACGATCGTCCGTGTGGGGGCCCTCTTCCTCCGAGTCGGAGGAATAAACTACCTTTGACCGGGTCCTCCTCGAGTATGATTCAGAGTCCCCCGACTCATCTTCATCATTTCTGGTTCTTGGCCTCTTATCTCTTCGGTCGTCCACCTCCGTGTCTTCGGCTTCTAGAGCCTCGCGGAGGGTCCTTTCCTGTAGCTCGATCTCCTCCCTTTGGAGCTTTAGGGCTTCTAGCCTTAAACGGTCAGCCTCCCTCTTTTTGGCCAGACGTTCGGCCTCTTTGCTGCTCTTCTCCTTTTCTATTTCTTTCAGTTTCCCCTTGGCTTTTTGTTCCTCTCGCCACTTCATCAGAATTTCCCTTTGTTCTTCGGGAGACGGTATGTCTCCCTCTTCGTCGAAAATCAAAAGCCTTGGGGTGATGGGAGGAGTGGTGCGAGTATTTCCGGCTATAGTGCTATCGTCAGCTGTTGGTATCTCGGTTTCATTCGCCATTACTAACTGTATAATTCAACACAAACGCAACTCTACGTTCCCACAGACGGCGCCAAATGTTACGACTGTATTTCGCCGGACCTTGGTTCGGTCGGACCTGCAAATGAGAAGAATGCGAGGGTTTGGCCCCCCGATTCACCTCCGGTGTGAGAATAAGTTAGTCGGTTTTTGGTAAGGTAATTTAGAACGTAGAGTGTTTGTGTTGTGTGTAATTGTCTGTGAAATGAAAGGAAGAACCTGACTAATATTCATCTCCTTCCGGGCGGTTATCCGAATAGTGGGCATCGTGTGCCGACGTGTCCCACGTTCTCGGGAGTTGGAACCATACGACCGTTATCGGCAACTGGACCAGACGAATATGGGCCTCTGTTCGGGCTTGAGGCGTTGAAATATCGGTTCGGCCCATAAAGGAGATGGGCCTCTAACAAAGGCATCTACTGTGAGTAAGATGCCTATATTATTATGGTGGGTGTTTGTATACTAAGAGCAACTGATATTGTTTATCAGTTTGTGGCTCACTGAATTTGAATCTTTTGCAGGTTATATATGACAAAATCACCGGAAGAAGTCGTGGATTTGCATTTGTGACAATGTCAACTGTTGAAGAAGTAGAAGCAGCTGTTCAACAATTCAATGGCTATGTAAGTATGATCTTTCCATATATGTTGTATATTTTTTATAACTGTTTCTTGCAATAGGTCTAACATGTATCATTTACTACCGTGAAAAACCACAAAGTCTTCATTTCTTGTGGTTCTATAAAGTCTTCAGTTAACTAGTCATCTATTGCCTCTTGCCTTCATCTTTAACACAATTAGCTAGTCATATATTTTTCGGTAGCATTATGTGTACTGTTCTGTTTACAACACAAGTCTGGGGAATACATGTGCAAATGATTACATTATAATGTCTTTTTCTTATTACATTATAGTTAACTAGCCATTGCTATATTAATTGCTAGAGTTGTTTTCCGGCAGATCATCTTTTTGTAAAAGTGATTATATCTATACAAAAATATTGTTGCAATTTTTTTTGCTAGCTTCTTTGCAGGCAAAGCTGTTAGGTTAATCTCCTCTGAAACCTCGTGATAGTTGTAATTTATTGGTAATGTATGTACTCTTGTTTGTAGAGCAGCTAAAAGTAATACCGGCTTTTAGATTTATACCATCAGGTCCTCTCAATGTCTTGATGCATGGAAGAGGATATATTTTCAATTTTTTAAGTTTGTTTTTGTAAATCCCTCCTACTTGTATAATCTGAGTTCTACTGGCTGATGTTATACTCCTTTACCTGCTTCTTCCAGTTCTAGTTATTTATACACTCTGCATATGAAGAATTCTGCCAATTCAAATATATTTCCTTTATATAATGGAGACTTATAATATATATACTCTCTGTAGGTTGCATAATTGTAGCACAATTGAAATGTAGCTTTGTAGTACAATTGAAATGGAGCTTTGTAGGATTGTAGCCAGCTTTTGTGATTGTAAGTAGTCAGGTAATACTGTTGTTCTAGGTAAATATCTGAAAGAAGATACTTGTAGATGATATATATACATGCATACATAGATACCTACATATTGTGGTTTTGTAGTGATGTAGTGAGCATTGGTTTACTAGCACATTTTCCATCCTAATTCACGTGGGCATTGGAGCTGTTCTCTTTCTATACGCCCTCTTCTGGATAAAGGTACATCCTTTACTAGCACTTGATATACATATGTTAAGCTCTTGAGCTGAATCAATCATCCAGTTTGAATATTTTCGTACAACTACATAATTTACACAAAATAACCAATTGTTGCAATTTTTATTGGTTAAAAGTATATTTTGATATGGGATGCAATTTTTTTTTGATAAAGTGTGAATTTGTTTGTGTTTTCTGTGTCGACAGGTATCCAACAAGTTCTACTTTACATTCACCGCAAGTGCAGAGTTTCTTGGCCAGCAGATACGCAACGTGGTACCAGCAACTGAGGAGGAGGCACACAACCATAATCCGGAAACAACCATAATCCGGAAACAACCATAATCCCATTTTCATCACCATTTTCCTCCCCACGACTCTCACGCTCTTCATAACTTTCTTCTCCCCACTCCACTCTGTCTATTCATACCACTTTTAAGCCCGATCTACCTCTGATGGGTTCTGTCAACTCGGAAAACTCTGGATCTATGAACTCTGAGGAATTTTCTCACTTTATTGGTCACAACTACGCTGCAACAGCTTGGCCTGTTGCTTTTAGACCTCACTTTGAGGAAGATGTTGACTCTCTAAACACGGCTGATGTAATGGGACCACCACTCTCTCCACAAACTTTGCAGAGGGTTCAGGAACGAACTCAACTGATACTTAATGATGGATCGGAACAGATTGCAACGGGTCCTACAGCTGCAGCATCGTCGATAGCCTCTCAGGGTGGTTCTAATGGCAAGATTATCTCACCGGTAGAAGTAAACTCTGGACTGGCTCAAAACATAATAAACCAAGCTACTACTACGCAGAGTGACATCCCTCAACCAGCGGCTCTACCCCATAATGTAGGTGCAGCTAGCAATAGCAAGGATTCTCAACAAACCAATCAAGCCAAAGAAACTTGGAGCTCTGTTCTAGTTAAAAATGTTGTAAACCCACTTCCTACCCATGAACTTGATGATGAACCCATCATCAACTACCATGAGGATGGTTCGGCCTCAATTAAATTCTCTCGAGAATTCATGGTTCGAGCACAAAAGAAATGGGAGACAAGCATTATTGGCCACTTCATCGGAGGGAATTTTTCATTCAAATTCGTCCGTGAACAAGCCATGAAAATCTGGAAAAATAAAGGTTTGAATGATGTATTCTATAGTTCAAAAGGTTATTATACCCTACGCTTTAACACAATAGAAGAGAGGAATGTGGCTCTAAACCTCAATGCAGTTCAGATTGGTGGAAAAAACTTTTATTTGATGCCTTGGATGGAAGGCTCAAAGTTCAAACGCAATGTGGTGGATAAGGTTCCTTGCTGGATTCGATTAGTTGATGTTCCATATTCACATTGGTCAAAGAATAGCCTGTCCTCAATTGCTCGTGTCGTTGGACGCCCTCTCAAATTCGATGATGCTACGGCCAGGTTTAAACCATTGAAATACGCAAACGTTCAAGTTGAGCTCTCTTACTCATCACCAAGACCTGACTTTGTATGGGTTAGCGTATTGAATGTTGATGGTGTAGAGGAGCAGGAGCGAATTGAAGTCCAGTACTCACAGTTGCCTTACTCTTGCAGCTTATGTGAAGCCTTTGGCCATTCACTGGCCCGGTGCATAAACAATCCAGACAGAGTCAACAAGAAACCACGGAGGGAGAATAAAAATCAAAATGCTGGCACTTCTTCGCCAACTTCGAACCATGTTGCACCGTCCAAAGCAACATTTTTAAACAATATGGAGATGGTGCCTTACACCATAGGACAGTTTTGTGGTTGCGATGTTGTTATGGACGAGGACGATATCCTAAATGAATTGGGAAATACAGACAACCTGGAAGAGTTTGACAAAGTTCCATTGCAACAAATTGCTATGCAGGATGACACATTGATCAACCACGAGGATGTAGATCGTGTAGATGTAGATGATGTAGATCATGAGGCTGATGTGGTACAAGATATGGAACCATTGGCCATCGCTAATGGATTTGAGCCACTGTACGAGTTCAAAGAAGAACAAGCAACTGTCCCAACTACTCGAAGGAATAAAGTGAAGTCACCAGTAAAGGAAGCAACTTTATCCTTGGTTGTTGATCTTAGTACTTCTAGTAGACCGGGCATCTCTAAACCTCCAAAGGGTAAGGCTAATGCAGTTCTTGTCAAAGGTCAAGAGGTTGATAAAGACGGATTCACACAGGTCTCATACAAACGTAGTCCCAGGTTGGCAGGTATGTCAACAACCCTCAAACATATACAATGAATTTCGCCTCCTGGAACGTTAGAGGTTTGAATAAAAGCACACATCAAACTGAGCTCATTAATTTCATTTCTGCAAATTCTCTATCCTTTATTGGCTTAATGGAAACTAAAGTTAAGGAAGGAAATTCTATGTTGGTTTCTAAGAAAATTAATAAATCCTGGAAATGGCTTTATAATTATGATCATCACCACAATGGCCGTGTTTGGGTGGGTTGGGACCCATCAATATGGTGTATTTCTTTGGTATCAAAATCTGCTCAACATGTAACTTGTAAGGTTACTTTTCTCGAGAAAACTATAACCTTTTTGGCAACTTTTGTTTATGCTTACAATGAGGCTCCTGATCGACTCTCTCTTTGGGAAGATCTTATCTCTCTCAGCTCCACCAACTTGCCTTGGTGCTGTTTGGGGGACTTCAACTGTATGCTCAGTATAAATGAAGTTCGTGGAGGTAGGGAGCACTGGACCCCTGGAATGCAAGCCTTTAAAGAATGTCTCTTTAATGCTGGCCTTGGTTCTGTAAGGACAGTGGGAGATCTTTTTACCTGGACTAATAAACGTCCTTTGGATCTTATTCTCAAACGTCTTGATAGGGTGGTTGGCAATGGATCTTGGATCAATACTCACACGGAAGGATATGTTCTTGTCAAGAATAGAGGCATTATGGACCACAATCCCTTGCTCTTGACCGTGCCTATGCATCTTGATCGTTTCGGAAAGCCTTTTCAGTTCTATAACTTTATGGTTGATCTCCCTGATTTCCACTTGACAGTCTCCCAGGCATGGAACTCTACTATCTTCTTTGGAGACCCAATGGCCATTCTATGCAGGAAGTTAAAGGCAGTCAAACTTGCTTTAGTTGATCTAAACAAAAAACATGGGAACTTGCATTCAAATGTTCAACTGGCTCGTGAGGCTTTAGCCAATGTCCAGGAAAACCTTGTTACTTCTCCTACTGATGATCTGCTTGCTAGAGAAACAAACCTCATTGCAAACTTGAATAAGGCCCTCTCGGAGGAGGAATCTCTCCTTCTTCAAAAATCCAGGGTTAAATGGTTATCAAAGGGTGACGGTAACAACAGGTTCTTCCATAATCAATGCAAAGCAAACTGGAACCGTGGCAAAATTCTAGCTTTGTTTAATCAATCGGGAGAATTGCTTCATGGTCAAAGGAACTGTGCAAAAGTTGCTGTCAATTACTACACTGAATTCCTTGGGTCTCCATCACCTCCTTTCGACAATGATAGGTTGTTACTTGATGATGTTGTTTGCCCAACCATATCTGAAGCCCAGGCTGTGAACCTTGAATCTCCTGTTTCCAGAGAACTCATTTATGCAACTGTAAAGAAAATGGGAAAAAACAAAGCCCCCGGTCCTGATGGGTTTAACGTGGAATTCTTCCTGGCAACTTGGAACATTGTTGGTGAATGCTTTTGCGATGCTGTCCTATCCTTATTTAATAACCTCAATATGCACAAGGGTGTAAACTCTACCAACATAGCCTTAATTCCAAAGGTCGCAACTCCTGCTCACATGCATGATTTTCGTCCCATCTCTCTCTGCACCATTGCCTACAAATGTATCTCCAAGATCATTGCTACTCGTCTTAAATCTGTTCTCCCTGGTGTCATTGACATTGCTCAGTCAGCTTTTATTCCGGGGAGACACATCTCGGACAACATTCTGTTAGCCCAAGAGTTATTTCGTGGCTATGACAGAGAATCGGGGCCTTCACGCTGTGCTCTAAAGCTAGATTTACACAAAGCGTTTGACTCTGTTAGGTGGGAGTTCATTTTTGCTATCCTTCAAAAGATGAAATTCCCTCCTCGCTTTATCAACTGGATTCAACTATGCATTTCTGGTGCCATGTACTCAGTCAAGCTTAATGGAACGATCCATGGTTACTTTAAAGGAACCAGGGGCATCCGCCAAGGTGATCCAATGTCCCCTTACATCTTTGTCTTGTGCATGAATATGCTTTCTCAAATGCTGAAGCAGAAACCTAGTGGGTTTAAACATCATTGGCGTTGTAAAGATTTGGATCTCACACATTTGTTCTTCGCTGATGATGTTCTCTTCTTTACTCATGGGGACCAAATCTCTATATCTCATATTATGAACTCTGTTCGGAAATTTTCTCAGTTAAGTGGATTGGTCCCGAGTGCTTTGAAAAGTACAAGTTTCTTTTGCGGTTGCCCTAATACAACTGTCAACTGGTTCGATGAATGCTTTGGTATACCTAGAGGCAGTATTCCTGTGCGCTTCTTAGGAGTACCACTCATTTCTTCTCAACTTTGTGTCAACGACTGTATGCCACTAATAGAGAGATTAACTTCTAGAATTTCGGTATGGACTGTTTTGCTTCTTTCTTTCGCAGGAAGGGTCCAATTAGTAAAGTCTGTTTTGTTTGCAATGCAAGCCTTTTGGTCAAATCATTTCATTCTCCCGAATGCTATTCATGATTCAGTCCAATCCATTCTCACAAGATTTATCTGGAAAGGTAATACAAATGATAAGGGGGGTGCAAAGGTTGGATGGAAAACTATATGTTTACCCAGAAATGAAGGTGGGTTAGGTTTGAAGGACACATCTGAGTGGAACAAGGCTCAGATTATTCGTCATTTGATTAAAGTGATCAATCGTGCTCCTTCTTTATGGGCCAGCTGGATCAATAGAACAGTCCTTAAACGCAAGAACTTTTGGACTATGAGTATCCCCTCAGATTGCTCCTGGATTTGGAAAAAGGTTTTGAGGCTTCGACCTTTGGCTCTTCAATTCATTTCCTACTCGATTGGAGATGGCACTACAATATCGCTTTGGTTTGATCCATGGTGGAATGGTTCATGCCTTGCAGGTAACGCAACAGACCTTATCATTTCTCAGTGCGGCATGAATGCTAAGGCTACGGTAAACGACATCATCAGTTCGGGGGTTTGGTGCTTACCAAGACAAAACCAGAGGCATCACCATGTTGACCCTGCTTTGTCAAACTGGCTGCACACCTTCACATTTCCAGCCTTCAACATCTCTTCTCGTGATGTGATCTTATGGAACGGTTCAGACAGTCGAAAGGTTAAAACATGGCACATTTGGGAGGGGCTCAGACACCGTGGCCAGCAAGTTTTATGGCATCAAGCAGTTTGGCATCAACTTAAAATAGAACGGTATGCTCATCACCAATGGCTGCTAAGTCATGGCAGAATTAATACTCTAAATCGCCTTGCTAGGTTCGGTATTGTGCTTGATCAACATTGCTTCCTGTGTGTTGGAGGTCGAGAGACTGATACTCACCTATTTCTGCACTGCACTTACAGTAGATATGTCCTATCTATGACTCTCTCTTCTTTCAACTTAGGCATTGCTGGACATACATGGCTAGAGTTTCAGCAGAGTCTCCTAGCTATCCAAGATGGGCCTAAAAGAAAGGTGGTTCTTCTAATGGTTCAAATTTATACCTACTATATTTGGCGCGAAAGGAACGCAAGAAAGCATAATAGAGGCGTCTATGGTCCGAAGCTCCTCCTGAAGGGTATACTTGCAGACACTAAAGCAAGGCTTGCTACGTCATTGTGGTTCTCCAAAATTGTTTGTAACAGGCCAGACTTAATAGTTTGATTTTCGCTTTGCTGGCTTTCTTTCTTCAATCTGTTTTCATAGATTGACCTTAGATAGCATATCTATGGCTTCATAGATCATGGGTATTTCCCTTGTATATCCCCCCCTTTTTCTAATATATATTAATTTAGCGAAAAAAAAAAAAAAAAAACTGAGGAGGAGGCACGTAGGGTGATTGAGCGCATAAAATTAGGTAAATATGGTATTGTCTTTTCACTGTTTAGGCAAATACGGTAATCTTAAAATTAGATAATGTATATAAGGGTATTAGTTTGATATGTCCCAAATTAACAAGTCGATTACAAATATATCCTTTTTTATATAACATTTATAAATATGTCCCATGATTAAATTTAACTCATATATATATAAATATAGATATATAATATATATTTTATGACCATAATACCCTTCTCTTTTTCTCTAATCCTCACCCACCCTTATGTATGTATATTTTATGTATCTTAGATTTCCAACACTAGCTTAAAGAGTTAAAGAGATTGAGGGTGTGATGCTGCTGTACATAAGGAACTGAAAGGAGGAATTGTATGCGGTCCTTCAAATAAATCTTGAAAAATAAAGTTGTATGCAGCTTCCGTTAAGTGCAAACCATCCCAATTAACATACAAAGAAGAATCCTTATATATTTTATATCCTTATGTTCTATTACCTATACGTACACACAATTAAATCATATCTCACTCACCCTCTCCGCCACAATTCATCCTCCGAACATCGCCATGCCGTCATCGACTCCGATCTCCGGCCCCGCAGGGGCACCCTTGAATCATTCTGCAACACATCCATTTATATACATATCAATTGATTTCGAGTAAAAACTATTTTGGGTGAGTTTGAATTTTTGTTCAAATTTTCAGCTTGAGATTGTTTTCAATGATGTTAATTTTTTAGAGTTGTAGATCGGGAAAAAAATAGGCCGATTGGTGGTTGGTTTCCGAATTGGGGTCACAAGAATTAACTGAGCGTGCGGGGTTGGTTTTTTTGCCTTTTTTCTAACTTGTTGCTGCTGGGTGAAAATCTGGTGGGCAAAATATATGTGTGTGGTCTGTGGGTGATGTTGTTGGGATTGTTAGGAGGACAAAAAAGTCTTTTAATAATGTATAGTTAGTGAGTTAATCATGGTTATAATTAAAAAAGGGACATATTAGAAAAATGGGATATATTTATAATTATAAATAAATATGGGACCAGGGTTGTCACGTCGACGACTAGTCGGCGACTAGTCGGCAAGTAAGAAAAAGTCGAAGCCCGACTTGTGTATTAGTCGTCCATGGGTTTTTACCCGGATCCGACCCGAAACCCGGCCTATATCCGACCCAAATTGAAGAACTTACGAGTTTTTCAGATCTGAAAGATAGAAAAGGGGGTGGTATAGAGCTGCTAAACAAAGTCAAAATAGAGACTTTATCTTCTCCGATTGGAACTACTCCGGTGAAGTTCACACCGATGAGGGTTGACGATTGATCTGTGTTGTTTAATATGGGTGGTTGATGCTTGATGCTTGATGCTTGATGCTTGGTGCAGTGATGCTGCTTACATTTTTATGTATATATGTATATGTATATTGTTTTGACAGAAAAGTTAAAGAAGAGGAAGATGACTGTTACTATTGAGGAGTTGAAAGAGGTCCCTCGATGACTTGTTCTCTTTTCTGTGGAGTATTGTACATGTGTGAAGTACAGGAGTCACATGGGTTAGGAGTCACATGGGCTGCACTTATTTTTAGTAAAAGTAATAATATAATAATAAAAGAATGGACTAGAGTTGTATGTATGCTTTTGACTATACTTAAAAGCACTATACATGTCCAAGCATTATACTCTACTTAAAATTACATTGAACGTAATGTGAAATTTTAAAAATATCGTATGCAATTATTAATTTGAATAAAAAATATATTATTTCAATTGAAATTTTTATTATATTAGTAATTTTTAGATATATATATATATATATATATATATATATATATATATATAATTTGGCCCACTAGTCTGTTTATTTATATTATGTATTATAATTACTCTAAATAGGGTATTGTCGACTTTTTACGACTTTTTACGACTAGTCGGGCGACTTGTCTACTAGTCAATTCCACGGTACTCGGGCTCGACTTGTCGACTTAACAACCATGTATGGGACACAATTATAATTGACCTTTTAAAATGGGACATATTAGAAAAAAAAACCCATATATATAATTTAGTTAAGCTACTAAACATAAGTAGTTAAGCTTATACAGACAGAATATGTATAATTACATTGTGTTTAATTTTGTTGTACTGACTTGAATATACAGGGGATCTGGGGAAAAAGTACAGTGATGCAGTTGAGAATGTTAGGCAGCTAGAGGATGGGAGGACTTGTATTTCCTGGACTAGATGCTACACAGATGAGGGATCATCACTTTCTCACTACTCAGAGGTTTGATTGTATTGTTTATAATTTCCCGCATTTTGGATTCCGCTTCCCTGAAGGCAATGGCTGCCAGATCAAGTAAGTCTATCCGCATTTCTCAATATGTGATAATGATATGATATGCCATTGTGCTTTTTTGTAGGTGTTGTAATATTGTCGAATTATGTCGTGTAAATTTGCATATGCTAGTTGAGATTCTCAAACCCAAACACGATTAAGAAACTTGTGTATGTTAGTACTCAGCGTGTAAATTTCCATATCTTTCTTCTTTTTTTGCTAAGCAAATTTCCATATCTTTCATGTACTTGCTTAATTATATTAGCGTCAAGTATGTTAATTTATTAATTTAAAGTTTAAATTGTATGTTATTAATAACAATAGATCCAATCTAAATGTACCTGGTGTATTCCACTAGGGGTCTAAGGACAGTAAGTTTAGGAAAATCAGCCACTCCAGTTCGGTGTCTCCATTAACTCCTATCCAAAGTCAAGTCCTTGGCAAGATTCAAGGCTTTCAGACTTTCATGAAAGCACATTTAAGAACTTAATCTAGTATTATTTTTAACAAATTGATATGTTATATAAGTATTATATCTATAAATTTGTTTACTTTTGGATTATACAGGCCACTTACGCATACACAACACGAAAGTCAGGAATTCAAGCACAGTTTTGTCCATATGGTTGTGCAGTTGCTGTTCCACAACGAACTTTGCTTCCACCAGTTGTGTTGCTTTTCTGATCATGCATTTTTTTTGCTAATCTGATTATGCATTTTGCTTATTCCTATTCAAATGCTTGATACAGAACGAACAAAGACTTGGTGAAAGGGTTTATGAGAAATGCTAAGGCTCTGCTTAAAAAGGATACAGGAGAAATACATGTCACGCACAAGGATGGCGATCCTTATGACAAATGGGACTTGGTGAAAAAAGCGCAGAAGAGAGCTCACAGTAGATTATCTAATGACCCCTTCGCTTTAGGTGACTGCACAACTTATAAGTTTAGGCTTCCCTAGACATACTTCCCTAGACATACTGTGTAAATTGACATATTGTAGAGTTGTGTAATATAATATTATATTAATATTAATAAGATCTCGTATTCTCGTTGATGTGTATAAATCATTTATTGTTTCATACAGTATATATATATTGAGGACTGGTGTTATTGTCTTGGGAACTCGTGGAGATTAGGCTGGTGAGATCGCCATGTTTTTATGGGGAATATGGAAGGCTTAGAATAATTTCGTTTGGAACAAGAAAGCAGGGGTGCGGAAACCCCCCCCCCCCAGTGTTACGTTCGGGGTCCGGGGGTGCGCCAGGCACGCAAGGGGAGTGGTGTTCGCTGCAGGAGCTCATGACGTTTTCAAATTAAAGGAGCATTTAGGGAAATTGGCTGACCGGCCTATGAATGTAGTCGTTTCAACTGAAGATATTGAATGATGGACAACACCAGAAAATATAAATATATAATAGTTTTAAAAACAACCATGATCATGCGGCCACTTCTAAAGCTACCACAAAGATTTGAGTTGATTTCATTGCAATGAAATTGTGAAGGGCAGATTATTAAACCATAGTTCCCGTGAAGCTCTTAGCAGCTGGATATATAAAGAAAGTAAGAAACAACAGGACGACATTAGAAGCTAGGAGGAACGTCACAAGTTGATAAACATTTGGTTGAATCTGATTGTCCGGTAGTATCTTAATCGAGAAGTGGTGGTGTCACTATTAGGTATCCCTAGTACAGCAGATGGGTAGCTAGTAATGTTAATACACATTTTATTAAGTGATCTAGGAACAAAGCGGCAAATTACTTACCTCGCTTGTCTAGTTCAATATATGGTGGAGATGTCCCACCTGATCTACAGGGTATTGTAGCGGCTGATTTGATTTAGACTTAAAACCTCAATCTCTTCTTACCAATTTTTGTTACCAAAAGTGAAAGGTATCCACCAGTCTACAGTGGTAGGAAAGACAAATAAAGCTTTGCTACTGAGGATTTTCTAGGGCACTGCTGCAACTCTTGCCTAATTTTCCAGATCTCTTCATGAGCGTTAGCTTTAATGTTGCAGAAAAGTGACATCACCCTGAGCGAAGGGGAATATGCAAGCAAAAACTTTATGAATTGTATTACATTTGTATCACCCACCACACCTCGAATAGCCACAGTATGTAGTTGATTTAGTAACAAGCCTTTCCAGCTTAACGCTTCCCTAAATTGTTTAACTGGTAGATTCAAACTCTTTAATATTCCAGGTTCCTACACACGAAACAAATAAAAAAATTTAGTATCTACAAACATATAGAACTATATTTATTATGCATTAAAGCTTATAATCCTACAAGATAATAATTACAATTTTTCTTAGATTAGTTTGATTTCTAACCAGTATGATCCAAAGAATCTGCAGGTTCGGCAAACATCTAATCAAGCAAATAGATTTAAAAAGCTGACAGAAGTTCTGAAATCCAAGGCCAAGCAATTGCAGGTGCTCTATTTTTGGTGCAACTTCCTTCATAGGATTGGGTAGTTCCGAAACCTAAAATATATATGTAATCAATACATTAAGTCATGAGTCCCACTCCTAGTCCTTGCATAGTAATGCACATTATTTACTATTTACATAAATACATATTCCATTAGTTAGAAAGGTTGAACTTTGTTTTTACCTCGACGGTGTAACCACTAAGAAAAATTTGACTGATGGTAGGTGTATTGCTAAGAAGCTTGATCAAATTGATGGGCTTCCTCGTGTTGGAATATACTTTGGTCAATGCTAGACCAAGGAATTTCAGCTGCTTGGTGTATTCAATCCATCGCCACTCAATTTGATCACTTTCACGCAAAAGCAATTGTGTAAGGTTGTTGGCATTTGTAAATTGGAAGCTCAGATGTTGAATTCCAGTACATGCATATAAGTACAATTGCTTCAGTTGAGACCCGAATGAGACTTCAGCAATGATTGAGACATTATTTAGATCAACACTTATCAGATTAGGGAAGCTCCCAGGTTTAGGTAATGTATTTAGTATCCCTGTAGTGAGCTTTAATTCAACCAAACCTTCACAAACGAACAACGGAAATTCATATGCAGTCTTTTCAGAACTACTGATCTCTAAAGCCCTAATGCTCTTATTCAGAAAGTGCTCCATCCAGCGAGAGACAAGACACGGATCAAGCTTTGGAGGAATGTAGAGATTAAAGCTCAATAAGGGGCCTTTGTGGACCAACATAATCATTTCAATGGCTCTTAAAAAAGGAGAAGGAGATTGGTATGGGTCTTTGTCTTTATTGGATGTCAGTTTTAAAAAAAACATCTCATCAAGAACTAGGTTGTTTTTCATTCCCCATTTGTACCTCCATTCTTTTGACAGAACACTTGTTCTTGCTGCGTCATGAACTGACAAACGCTCTAAGATGCATTGTACTACGTCTTGGTGCAAGTTGCTGATCCGATCTCTATCATCAAATTGCAAGATTTTAGTACCAGCTCCCTCACAAACTCCGCCACCAACAAAATCATTATCAAGCCGCATTCGTTTTGCGTTTGTTGTCTTGTGTCTTCTAGCATAAAATCGCATATTTGGGACGTCACCGGTTATCACTAAATTATGAACCTAAGTTTTCCCTCCGTCCCTTTTTAGTTCGCACTTTTAGTTGTCTAATCTGATTCTAATCACATTAGACACAAATTAAACTAATCAGAAAAGATCTAAAACAACAAAACATGCAGGTAATTAATAACCCAATATATTGAAATCCAAAAAAGTCCAGAAAGTAATTACTTCGTTATACTGAAATTTATGTTAGACACAAATTTGTAAAGAGAATACCAGGTGATAAATAAAAACAAGAAAAGATCGAAATTTATAATGGCTGATACGTCTCTCTCTGTGTCGCCCCTGCTCAATCCTGTTTATTGCGTATTTCAAAAAGAAAAAAATAGAGTATATGACGTAAAAAAATTGTTGATTTGTTGGAAATTGAAATGTCGATCACTCTCCTAGTACTTGTCGGCAAGTTAGGTATGATCCCCGTCTAATTTGGTTCCCTTTAGAAGTCAAATCGGAACCAACACTCAACACTCAAAAGATTTGAGGAGCCTTGTGCAAAAATTAATTTTAGGTTTTATATAATATATAAATAAACTTCATTTGAATATAATAAAATATTAAACAAACAAACATTTTTAGTTAATATATTTGAAAAAGAATGAAAATTTAGGAAAATTGCTTGAACTTTAGAGTTGAACAAAAAAATGGAAATTCGTACATGTGAATTAATATTTATAACATAAAAATATTTAAAATCGTGAAAAATAAAGTAGAGACAATGAGTAATATCAAGTTATTAATGCTTATAACTGAATCTATACTATTACGTAAAACCGAAACATTAAAATTTGGTCGATCGGTACGGTATCAGTCGGTCGGTACGGTACCGGTTGATTTTACTTATTTACCCTTACTCAATTACATAAACCCATCCTACTAAATAATCAATTTCTTTTTTACATTTGATATAACTAAAATTTCTTTTTTACATTTGATATAACTAAAATTTCTCCTTTTTTAAAATCACTACGAGCATTTTTGTTTATTAAAATAACATAATTATATTATAATTACTATTAACTAATCCCTTACCATTTTAGCCAATTCACATTAATTATCTTTTCTTTAACTAAAATATCACTTTTCCAATTATGACACGGGCAATTACTTTTTTCAGTCAAAACTATGGTTCTAAAAATCTCTGATTTAGCCGATTAATCCTCTGTAAGGTAACTAATCGATTCGATTTTTGAAATCCGATTAATCCTGTGAATTTATTTAAAATGATATGTTTAATTGTAAATTAGACTAATATATTAAATATTATTATAATATCCGATTAATACTCCAATTAATTTTCCTTATTAATCTCCGATTACCCGATTAATTTTAAATCTGTACCTCGACCGATTTATACCAATTACCAATTTTTACAACCATGATTAAAACACGTTACCTTTTATCTTTTCTCTAACTAAAATATCTCTTTTTCCAATTGTATCACAGGTGTCCATTTAATAAAAATAAAATAATAATATTACAATACTAATAACTAATCAATTACCTTTTCAGCTTTTTATTAACTCATTTAACAAACTACGTTAATATATAGAATTTACTTCCAAGATAATCGAGTGATTGAGATTTGAGATGATGCGAGCAATGCTGATCTGCAATGAAAAATTTAAAAACACCAAAAAATAATATAGTTTTTTAATTTTTCATTTTATAATTTGTTTTGTTATGTCTAGCTCCAGTCCAATTTTGCTTAGTCCAATTTTCCAGTTAGATTTCAACACCCCACTCGCCTTTAACTAAACCAGATCTCAAAAAAATAATATTTGACATTGGCCTATAATTTAGGATTTATTTGCTTTTTAAAATTGTATTTAAAACGGAAATGTTACTTAAATTAAACAACTTTATAATATGCTATAATTAAGGAACAAACTAGTTAATTAAAAACTAATTATTACATTCTAGAATGTCAGTAATATAGCTAGATTTGAAATCTATATAAACACACACACTAGGGTTCCCATTTTACACATATTAAACATTCTTTTCTCTCTCTGTCTTCTCTCTCTCACATATCATTTCTCAAAATATCAATCATAACTTATTGATTTAAAGTTTTAATTGTTGATCAAATATAAATCAAAGCTTGTTTATTTTAAATTTGTTATAATTGCCTAATTATTTTAAGCTAATGTATTCATTATCTTCCATATAAGATCACTAGTTTAAATATTTACAAGCAAATTACAATATAAAAAATTTACATTGTTTCCCTTTAATAAATCTCCCATTAAAAGATGTAGGTCAAGATAAATTGAAAGATTAAATATATATATTATACAGTGTTGCAGATTTCGGAAATCGAAACTATTCAGTTGAGGTACCAATTTACGATTTATCGGGTGATACGGTTTTAAAGAATTTTAGGTTTTTCTATATTTTCCTAACAAAAAATCCTTTATTTTGTAGAAATATCACGGATAATATTTATATAATTATTATCAAATCATCTCATTTAAAAATTGAAGACTCCAAAATTCATGTTTTGAAAATATTAATTTAAATTAATAAAAAAAATTATATAATACTAAAAAAATTATGCATTACACGAATTTTAAGCTAGTATAATTAAACTAAATAAATTAAAGAATTTTTGGCCCCAAGATCATGCTACCTTTAACACAACTCTTGAGCCGGAAACTTGTGTATATTGAAATAAAATAAAATAATTCTTTTCAGTTAATTTTTTTTTTTTTTTTGGTTATCCCGAAACTCATAATTTATGAGTTTGAGAAATCAGTATTAAAAAAATGTAATCAAATCTTAGATATGATTTCAAATAAACGAAAACTAATTAATCTAACTAGCGTTCTACCGTGCTACGCACCGACCGATAAATTGTATTAATAAATTAATATAAATATATTATTTTAATTTTTATTTAGAAAAATATATAGGTTATTGGAATATTAATTAACGTAAGTATAAAATACTTATCCGTGAATTCATACCAATTGAATTAATATTAATATTATAAATCAATCATCAAAAAAATACAACACCCGTTGAAAAGTTCAAAATCCATCTATATTGTTTTTTTTTTTAAATTTAGCTTTCATTTTATTTCTCTCTTTGTTAGAGAATATTTCTACGTATCATGTTAACAAATTTTTCACTCATATTCTGAGAATTCGGTATATTTATTAAATATTGAATCCTTAAAATATTTATTATATTAATTTATTGAAAATATTTGTATGATCGTGGTTAATTTTTCGATTACATATTAAATATGTGTAGAAACTTAATCGTCACGACTCCAATAAATCATTAGACTGTCTATCAAAAAAAGGTTGCATATTTCAGCGATATGAGAAAGGATATCTACTGTGCAAGATATATGAAACGAACGTAGTTATAACAATTGAAAATTTCATCTAATCTAGTTTGCTATGTGATTGTTCAATATCATTTTTATAAATTATATGTCCTTTTTATTAATGAATTGATTTACAATAAAAAAATATCAACTAACCAAACAAATTATCGCGCTCTTGGAGTAACATATACGGAGTAATTGTTAGATTTTATGGTTATTGACCTTAGCTTATTTATAAAGACAACTTAAAATGTGCATTTTCAGTTTGGAAGTTTGTATTTTGGTTTTTTATTCTTTTCTAGTAAAGCATGGAATAACAAATTTTGGTTTTCTTTTATTCTTAAAATAAGACATAAGAAAATGAGTATCAGCTATCTTTTTTTAATTTGATAAACTTGTGAAAATAAGCCACTGTCCATAAAATTGAAATCAAGTGTGTAATATATAAACACATAATCACATTGTTATATATGTGTCCTTGTAATTCAGATTTTGGGTTAAATAACATGAAATTCATTTTCCTTTAACAGTGAATATATTTTTCCTACATATATAAGAAGAAATTCATGTCATGTATTTTAGGGTCTTGAACGAAAATGACATGATATTAAATCGTGTACCCAAAATTAGAACACAAAATGACACTAAATTACACAAATTTTTTCTTGTACACGAAATGAAATGAAATACGCGAATAGAAAAAATATAACAATTATATGAAATATTACTATGTATCCAAGTTATGTAAATATATAATTATATGTCTTAGAACAACATTGAGATGTTACAAAACCAAACTAAAAGTAACTTGCATGGGGTAAAGTCTCCCAAACAAAATGAAACCCTTCTTTTTATTTTTTTCTTATTTCTCATTAACAAATATCTCTCTTTGTGTAGAATCTTTCTACCAAGTTAATTAGTTTTCTTAGCCTTTTTTATGCTTTGTTGATATAAAAAAAATATAGTCAACCAACCAAGCAAATTCAATATATGCTCTTAGGTTAAGATATGAGAATTGATACTATTACTTTAATTCAAGAATACAAAACTGAAAAAGGCACTCTTTTTATTAAAAACAATATATAATTTTAAGTGTATCAACCTTTTTATTTATCATTATTAATAATTTTATAACAAAAACCGTAGTTGTTGCTCTCTCTCTCTCCCCCTTTCCCAAAAGATGCTAACTAAAGTTTAGAAGTTGATATCAGTTTTTTAATTTTTTTTTAAAAAAATTTATATTGATTTTTCTTTATTTTTCAATATAAATATCATTGAGAGTCTAGTACCCCGTTGCCCGTTGGTGAATTTTATTTACCAAAATATTAGATTTTGTACTAACTCCTTGTAAATGATAAGTTTTATTTTCTTTTTCTTGATTTTACTTTGACTTTCACTAAATATCTCTCTTTACTGAGAGCTAATATCCTGTTCGTGGATTTTGTCTACCCATATATTAAATTTTGTTATATTAGTTCATTGATTTGGATAGTATAGAATCATAGTTCTGGTCGGTCGTTTGAATACGTTATGACAAATCAGATATACATATTTCTCACGTTTATAACAAATTGTTAGATTATCTCGCAGAAAACACTGTATAATTTAGTGAAATAAGCTAGAGATGTACCATAATTGAAGATCTGTTCAATGATTGGATAAAGAAAATTAGTGATAAAATTTACTATGTGTTTGTTCAATTTTAACTGTTTTTGTAGATGTTGTATGCCCTTTTATTGATGATTTTTGCATGTTTGATTATTTTTGTGTATGACATATGTCCTTTTATTGCTGAATTAATTATCAATAAATAAATAGTGATTTATAAGAAAATTTGTGTTAAATTGACCAAATATATTATGGAAATATTCACTAACAATATTTTCATTGACTCTGTAATGTTTTATTTTGATTGATAATTTATACAACAAATAATGTAAAGTACTATTTAGGAATATATTTAATATTTTGAATAATTCAAATATATTTCCAGGTTAAATTATTTTCGAATTAATTATTTCATAGTTAAAAAATTTCGTAATTAAAATGTTTAAAGATGATTGGTTATAAATTCATTTGAACATTTTAATTGGTTGATTAGCTTTTTTTATGACTAAATTTGAAAGGCAGAGTGTATAAACTTGTAACACTATAACTAATGTAACTCAATTAAAAGAAAAGATACTTAACCAGAAGACAATCAAGAACAAGAAGTCACAAGAAATCAACACTAAATGAAGACAAGGTAATTGATACAATTGAACATGTTAACTATGATCAAACCAAGAAGAAATCATTGAGAGAAGTTCAAGTCAAAGTTGTTCAGGCCTCAGTGATTTGAGAAATCGAGAATCAAGATCATAACTATCAGTATCAACAAGACCAATTGATTTCAAGTGAACAAGAAGGAAAGCGAATATTGGAAAGCCAAGTTACTAAGTGAATATGGTAATTTATTCAAGAAGCAGAAACACTATCAAGACTAGTCACTTATGAACCAGACCAGTGCATCAAGTGTCAGGACATTGATAGCAAGTTTATGTCAGTAATAAAGATCCATGTTCAAGAGCTTGCTGAAGAATAAAGAAGACATGAAGATATCACAAGCTCAAGATGTGCATTGAAGTTTCAAGTTGAAGACCAGAATATTTTCTAAGTACTAAATGTTCTAGATGGCCAAGTAGAATATTTCTAAGTAGAAGTTCGACTTAGAAATTTCGAGATGGCTAAGTAGAAATTCTCAAGTAGAAGTTCTACTTAGAGTGCAGCTTCAACATGACACATGGCATCTTCTGATTGGCAGATTTCCAAGCTTTCAAGATAGGCAAGATTTATGTGGACATCATTGGGCCACGTACATCTTAGTCTTTGAAGACTACAGGACATAGATTACATGTAGTATAAATAGAAGCACTTGTGTAATGTTTTAGTTAGTGAGCAATATTGAGAAAAACACAAGAAAAAGAGAGAGAGTATATTCACAGAGCTTAGAATCATTCACTTCTCTCTGAACTTCTGTTATACTTTGTAATGAATGTTGTAGCAACCTTTTCAAGTTATATATAAAGAAATATATTCCTTGAATCTGTGTGTTCATTTATTGCATCGTATTTATTGCTTCTCATATTCGAAAAGTTGTATTCACCCCCCCTCTACAACACATTTGGACCTAACAATTGGTATCAGAGCGGATGTTTAACATACAAAACATAGATCCTTGTGTTTGGTAGAAGAATCGTGAGTTTTCATTTTCTAGATCTACTTTTCTAAAATTCTAGAAAAGTGAGCTTTAATTCGTTTCCAGTGAAAAAACTCATCCGGGAAAAATTATTTAAATACTCCAGGTGTGATTATTTGGCTTGGGTGTACTTTAATTAATTTTAAATTAAATGATTATTGTATTTAAAATAAAATTGTTAAGTAATCACTGTAAAAAAACATTTATCTATAGGCACACCTAATAATATAAACAAATCAGTATAATGTGATAAGGATTTATGCCTACAATTTAGTAAGTCGCTGAATTATTGAAGTTTGCAACTGAATATTCTAATGGGAAGTGGGAAGTAACTCTGAGAGAATCCGGACCGGGATGATGATAACCTAAATCGTTTTCTATTTTTTTTTCGTCAGAAACGTTTTTCTGTTGAATTTATTGGACAATTAAAACACACAACATATAATACATATATACAATTGAAATAAAAAGATAATCTGTCCAAGTATAGAATGCCATATAATAAAAAGATATAAAGTAGTACCTTAACCGAAATTGATATGATTTAGCCATGAGAAAAATTGATGCATACACATAGTTTATCAAAGTTTGCTAAGTCTTATGGGGAACATGGAATAAGCGGCTTAGATTTAATTGATTTAAATTTAATAGATTGTGATTGATGTTAAAATAAATCACGATTTTGTGATTGGTTAACCAATACATGTTAGATTATGGCCTCAGGCAATCCCCAAGATGTTGGTATGAAACCCTATCCGTATTCTTAATTGAAAGTGGTTTTACTAGGGGAGTAATTGACAAAACATTGTTCTATAAGAATGTGAAGAATGATTTAATACTTGTTCAAGTCTATGTGGACGATATTATCTTCGGGTCATCTAATGAGCGCTTGTGCGAGAAATTGCTAAGCTAATGCAAGAGAAATACGAGATGAGCATGATGGGAGAGCTGTCCTTCTTCCTTGGATTACAGATCAGTCAGAGAAAAGATGGTATCTTTATCTGTCAATCCAAGTACGTCAGAGATTTACTCAAGAAGTATAATCTAGAAGATGCATCAGCAGCTAAGACTCCCATGGCAACAGCCACGAAGCTTGATGAAGACAAATCAGGTAAATCAGTTGACATCACAAGCTATCGAGGTATGATTGGCTCACTTCTCTATTTAACTGCAAGTAGATCCGATATAATGTTCGCGACTTGTTTATGTGCAAGATTCCAAGCGGATCCTAGAGAATCACATCTCATAGCCGTCAAAAGAATTTTTAGGTATCTCAAGGGCACACCAAATCTAGGAATTTGGTACCCAAGAGATACAGGTTTTAATCTAATTGGCTATACGGATTCAGACTATGCAGGTTGCAGGATTGATAGGAAAAGCACATCTGGTGCTTGTCAATTTCTTGGCAGAAGATTGGTGTCCTGGCAAAGTAAAAAACAACATACAGTATCTACTTCTACTGCTGAAGCTGAGTACATTGCTGCTGGAAGCTGTGTAGCTCAAATACTGTGGATGAGGAACCAATTGAAGGATTATGGCATGGAGCACAAGAAAATTCCAATTATGTGTGACAACACAAGTGCCATTGCCATAACCAACAATCCTGTAGATCACTCAAGAACCAAGCACATTGACATCAGGTATCACTTCATAAGAGAACATGTCGAGGAGGGGACTGTGGAGCTACATTTCGTGCCCACAATGCAACAAATTGCAGATATATTCACCAAACCTCTTGATGAAGTAACATTCAATAGGTTGGTTGGTGAATTGGGAATGCTTAACACAAGTTAGTAAAGCCTTCTATCTGTAAAATCCATGTTTATGTTTGTATATGCAAGCTATTTAATCATTATGTGTTTAGACTTTAAAATGCCTAATTAATGATTATTATAGGGTGCATATAGTGTCATTTTACATGAATTCATTGTGTTTTAAGTGTCTTTTATAGCACAAATCTTTGAATTTATGATTGTTAGATTGCATGATCATAGGGGGAGTTAAATTCATAATATTCTAAATTTTGCATGATTTTTAGATGAATTTACCTGTGTTTTTCATGTAATTAGAGGCCTTAGAATTATCAAGGAATGTTTTAATTATGTCATATATTAAAATCCTTGAATTGATATTTATATTAATTTGACAAAATTAATTGTTGAGTTTTTCAAAGAAAAAATTGTCAAATTATTCTAAGTATCTTCAAAATTTCGAGTTAATCACTATCTCGAAACTCATCTTGAAATTCTAGTTGAATTTCGATTTGAGCTTCCAGAGTGAAGTTTTGAAAATTCTAAGTCTGGGAAGAATTTCGAGTTAGCCGCTATCTCGAAATTTATCTCGAAATTCGACTTAGGGTTCGAATTTGAGTTACCAGTGTGCCTATTTCCTTGTTCAAAATATTCCATATAATGTCTATCTTACAGGGGATATTTTTTGAAATAATCTGAGAGAATAACTTCGAATTAGTTAATAATTTCGAGTTATCCTCTATCTCGAAACTCAACTCGAATTTCGACTTGATGTTCGAGATAGAGTTCTCAGTTGGTCTTTAGGGGATTTTTCGAGTTAACTCCTAACTCGAAGTCTATCTCGAATTTCTACTTAAATTTCGAGATAGGTTTCCCTAGTACTGTTGGTGGTTTGTGCTGTTTACATGGTCTTTAATAGTTAAATGGTAAGTTTTTCGAGTTAACATTTATCTCGAACTCTATCTCGAAGTTCGACTTAAATGTTCAAGATAGACTTCGAGATAGACTTCGACTTAAACTTCGAGATAGATTTCGACTTGGGTTCTCCCTGTATGTACTTAGAGTTTTCATACTTTTTAACAGGGACACTTTAGTCATTTCACATTAATGTCTATATATACATCTCTAACTCGATCTATTCTTTCACTTTTACCTAATTGAGTTTTACAGCCGCCCCATATACATACAGGCGATTTCGACTTACAACCACTGATTCGTGATTTTTGTGACTAATCTCATACGGACAACGAATTAATGCCCAATTTTAGACTGCTATCATCTGTGTGTCGTCATTAATCTCTGTGATTGTGTTTTGTATAACTGTTCATCTTCATCGATATATACACACACGCATATACACACAAAATTTCACAGATCTGTTCATACACGATTTCACACACACGCATTTCACAGTTAGTGGAGATTTAATTATTGGTTTGAAATTTGCCTTCCATTGACTGTTAATTGGATCCCGTAGTTTAATTTCTCAAAAAGGGACTTTTGTTGTTCTTGATAAATTAAAAGGGATATAACGGTTAATTCTTTAATTAATTGTTTTTCAAAGAATTAATATTAAAATTCACATCTTTTAAAAGAAAAACTTTTAATTAAAATGGCTCACCAATTTTCACTTGCTAAAAACAATTTTTATAATATTTCTACGGAAATTGGTGATCAACTCCCGCGCTTTAAGTCTTGGATACGATTTCTCAATTTGTATTCCAAAGCTAGCGATGCTTTTACTGCTAAACCTACACTAGTACATGATGCTTTACAGCAATTATGGACTAGTGCAGTTTCTTTTGGGAGCAAATCAACCCCCTTTGGTTTCAGGTTTACCTTAGCGGGTCAGGAATATGAGGTGACTGAACAAATTGTCAACAAGGTTCTGGGATTCCCCATTAAAGATGCTTATGATCCAGAACCTACAGCTGCAGAACGCCTCAGTTTCTTTGAAGAAATAGGATGTTATCCTCCGTCTGGCCGGATCACTGGAAACATCCAAAAACAATTTTTTCATGTGGAATGGAATTACTTTTTCGAGGCCATCACAAGATGTTTTCGGGCACGAGAAAGTGATTTCCATCAAATTTCCATTCCCATGCAAAACCTTGGAATTGCCCTAGCAAGAGAACTGGATATAAATTATGGACGCATAGTTCTCTCTGAGATAGTGGCTGTGATGGGATCTTCTGCAAGCAGAGACCTCAACACAACAGATGTTGTCTGCTGGTTTCCTCGGTTCCTACAGATGCTGATTAATGATTTAATACCGAAGGATGCTCTTGCAGTTAGACAGAGTTTTGTCAGAAGTCAAACATCTGCACCACTAGGGATGGGCACTAAGTCACTTTCGACAATTGATAATCAGAATAAACATCATGGAAAACCGATGTCAATTCCTGATACCTTACAACAGTGGCTTACATATGATGAGGGAGTTACCACTTTGATGGAATTCTCGCAAGTTTCATCACATGCTCAGAATCGGTCTGCTCATGCTGAGGCATTTGAAGAGATTCCTGATGAGCAAAGCGGTGACGAACAAGGTAATGAATCAGGTAATCTCTCTCTACATTCTACTCATTCCTCTTCCTATGTTTCTGATTCCCAGACCCAAGAGACTGCTAGCCCGCAGGATCTATCCCAGGGTGAGAGCTATATTTTTAATTCTTTGTCACCCATGTCACCGGAATCTAAACAGCCAGCACATATAGATGTAGGAAATGATGAGGAGAGTGACCCCGAAGAGCAGCCTCTTACTCGAAAGAAAGCCAAAATTTCTCATGCTGCTACTTCTAAACCTCAGTCAAACCCTAGCGTGTCACACGCAACCACTCCACCTCACGAGAGTGGTTCACCCCTTGAACAATCTGCACATAGGGATTTTGATGATGATTATGTACCTCTTGAAGATACTGTTGCTTCAAAAGGACATGAAGCTTTAAAAGCTTCAGCCGTACCTTCACCGGTACGTACTGATGCTACAAAGAGGATCGGTTCTGATGTCGTACAAGAACACTTTGTAGCCTCTCAGCCTGAGATTCCAACTCAGAAACAAACAGCAATTGATCCCATAACTGCAAATTATATTGCTTATCCAGTTTCTACAGGTACTGCTTCATATTTTGGATCATTTATTGAAGACATACACGAGCGTGAGACAGGGAGTGTGTGTGAGAGGTTAGGGAGAGAGGGACCTTCATTTTTAAAGCCCGAAACCGAGCGCCAAATACCAACAGAACGAGTATTAGAGCGAGGTCACCTAAACCAAACACCGTCCCTTAACATTGAAAATATTGATTCACGTATGACTTCTATGGAAAATCAAATGAAGCAGTTTGGGCAGACAATGGGGCAGTTAGGGATGAACATTGGAGACAATCAAAGAGCTCTTGATGACTACGCAGCACGAATGGCAAGTCAAGCTACAGCTTTTAATGATTTGACAAACAAGGTAAATGACTTGGGCCATGCTGGTGGTGTCTTGGGAAACACTCTGAATGAGCGGATGGGAGCAATGGAGATTACAATGGATACTCTGGCTGTGGAGATCAGTAGAGTGATGTTCGCAATCAGAAGCTTTGTGCCCCAGGAGTGTTTCGAGCCGCAACAACCTCCCCCCGATGCTGGTACAGGTGGTGCTAGTGGAGCAGGAGCCTATGGTTGTAGGTTTGAAGATTTTTATGCAGCTGGTGGATCTGGAGACCAGGGTGGAGTTCAGGATAACTCACCTAAGGGGGAGAGTGGAAAGGAGACGAGACAGCATGGAGTTCAAATCGAAGAAATTCAAGAACAAGCTGATCTTGTCAAAGAAAAAGAAATTGAGCCGTCTATTGATGAAGAGGCTCTGAGGAGGAGAAAGGGTAAGGCCATAGCGATTGAGCAAGATGAGCCATTCGTTGACCTGAGTTATCAAGAAAAAGTACAGGTGGTACTTGACTCAGATTCCGATATGGAAGACGCACCTTTGGAACATGCTATAAAGAGATCATTGAAAGATCAAGGTGGAGGTGCTGGGATGTCTGTCGGAAGGCCTGAAGAAATTACTGTTGATGAGGAAATCCTGAAGTCTCAACAGTTAGCCTTAGATCAAGCTGAGTTCTTTAAAATGAAGGCAATGCAAGATCGTGCTGCGTTTCAGGAAAAGAAAGCGGAGCTACAAGGGAAGCAGTACGATTATGAACTTGCAAGGCTAGCTGATCCTCAAATTGATCTGGACAATAGAAGGTTAGGGCAGAAGTGGGATGACGCAAGGAAGATATTGATGGGACCATGTACGAAAGGAGCTCATAACAAGGAGGTAGATGATCTGTTCTACAACCTAAATTTGCAGAATCCAATGGCTGCTGACTACATGAGTGCTTTAAAGAGATTAATTTCTAAAGTCAGGGTTGGATACAATTCAACGCAAAAGGAGTGGCAGGTTATCTTGTCTTTGACAGAAGGAGTCCCAATGTCTTTCATGTATGTGGATGACCAATTCATGACGAGAAGATCTGCATCAGAGTTGTTCTTGCTAGCAACAAAAATTCAATACTCTCATTCTGAGAATCTAAGCATTCTGTATAGGGATCAGTTAATGCAGCTAGCAGAGGACAAGGGTCCAGAATTCTCAGCATATCCAAATGTTGTCCGGATGGTGGTTGACAGTAAATTGAAGAGGGTGAGCTTGGAGGAAAAGGACTTAATGGAACTTTCAGTGGAATCTCTTAAAGCCGTCTGTAGACAAATGATGGGTAAGGGATTCGCTTCTGAGCTTAAAGATAAATCAGTGAAGATCATTGAAAGTGCCATATTCAAGAAGAGCAATGAGGTGTGGAAGTGTGATGTCATTGCTCCAAACCCTCTTGATAATGTGAAGATTGAACCAGAGCTAATAGAGAAGAAATGGAATATTCTTCAAGCTATGAAGAATGTAGATGAAGCTCTGAATCTTCCTACTGGAGAACTGGAACAAGGAGAGATAAGGGAGGCAGTTGGTGTTCCAGGAAGAGACAGTGTATACTGGATACACTCTTTTGTTGATAATACAGCTGATGCCTTAGTATTCATAGATGCAGACCAGAATCAAACATTCTTGCATATGAGTAGACAATGGCTGCTGCAGACTCAAGATGCTGCATTTCTGGAGAAAGTGTTATATGTGTTCAAATGGGAAGATGTGGAAGTTAAGTATGTGACAGAAAAGCAGAGACTCGTGAGTTACCTGTCTGATGTAGTAGTGGAAAAGAAGCGATTGGAGCAAGATGCGGCTAGTGTCCACAATACTAACCGTGTCAAGGGCTATCCCAAAATGATCTATTGTCAGTTTAAAGCTGATAAAACTCATAGGAAACCTCGGCTTATAATGAAGATATTTGAGGACATTCCAAAGATCAGGACTACTCAGGAGGTGGACAAACTCAGAAGGCTTTTTAAACATCCTTACCCAGAACCCAGGAACCCTCTAGAAATGGAAGCAGTAAGTTTGTTGAATGCTAGGTGGACGCAACTTCATGATCTAGTATATAAGAAACAAAAGCAGCAGGAGGAGAAGCGCAGAAGGCAGAAAGAAGAAAAAGACCAAGCTGCTGAAGCTAGGAAAAGGAAACGGAATTAGGGTTAAAGGTCAGAGTGGTGTGAACTTGAAGTTGGAAAAACTTCATGTCTTTCGGTTGCTTTAACTCACTTGAGGAAAATTCACCTTAGAGTGAATCCAATAAGGTGATACAAGTTTGACTAAAAGATATGAAATAATCCAGGTGATAGGAATCATTCAAATGATCTTTAATTCGAGGTTCGAATTCTGTTTCTAGTTTAAGTTCTTTGTATTGTTTTCAAGTACTTTTCAATTGTATATTTTTCAAGAATGTAATGTTAATTATCTTTTCTCGTCTCTTGTTTAGTTGAGTTATCCTTCATTAATTTGAATGTCATTGTTAGACAATCAAATAGGGGGAGATTGAAAGGCAGAGTGTATAAACTTGTAACACTATAACTAATGTAACTCAATTAAAAGAAAAGATACTTAACCAGAAGACAATCAAGAACAAGAAGTCACAAGAAATCAACACTAAATGAAGACAAGGTAATTGATACAATTGAACATGTTAACTATGATCAAACCAAGAAGAAATCATTGAGAGAAGTTCAAGTCAAAGTTGTTCAGGCCTCAGTGATTTGAGAAATCGAGAATCAAGATCATAACTATCAGTATCAACAAGACCAATTGATTTCAAGTGAACAAGAAGGAAAGCGAATATTGGAAAGCCAAGTTACTAAGTGAATATGGTAATTTATTCAAGAAGCAGAAACACTATCAAGACTAGTCACTTATGAACCAGACCAGTGCATCAAGTGTCAGGACATTGATAGCAAGTTTATGTCAGTAATAAAGATCCATGTTCAAGAGCTTGCTGAAGAATAAAGAAGACATGAAGATATCACAAGCTCAAGATGTGCATTGAAGTTTCAAGTTGAAGACCAGAATATTTTCTAAGTACTAAATGTTCTGGATGGCCAAGTAGAATATTTCTAAGTAGAAGTTCGACTTAGAAATTTCGAGATGGCTAAGTAGAAATTCTCAAGTAGAAGTTCTACTTAGAGTGCAGCTTCAACATGACACATGGCATCTTCTGATTGGCAGATTTCCAAGCTTTCAAGATAAGGCAAGATTTATGTGGACATCATTGGGCCACGTACATCTTAGTCTTTGAAGACTACAGGACATAGATTACATGTAGTATAAATAGAAGCACTTGTGTAATGTTTTAGTTAGTGAGCAATATTGAGAAAAACACAAGAAAAAGAGAGAGAGTATATTCACAGAGCTTAGAATCATTCACTTCTCTCTGAACTTCTGTTATACTTTGTAATGAATGTTGTAGCAACCTTTTCAAGTTATATATAAAGAAATATATTCCTTGAATCTGTGTGTTCATTTATTGCATCGTATTTATTGCTTCTCATATTCGAAAAGTTGTATTCACCCCCCCTCTACAACACATTTGGACCTAACAATTGGTATCAGAGCGGATGTTTAACATACAAAACATAGATCCTTGTGTTTGGTAGAAGAATCGTGAGTTTTCATTTTCTAGATCTACTTTTCTAAAATTCTAGAAAAGTGAGCTTTAATTCGTTTCCAGTGAAAAAACTCATCCGGGAAAAATTATTTAAATACTCCAGGTGTGATTATTTGGCTTGGGTGTACTTTAATTAATTTTAAATTAAATGATTATTGTATTTAAAATAAAATTGTTAAGTAATCACTGTAAAAAAACATTTATCTATAGGCACACCTAATAATATAAACAAATCAGTATAATGTGATAAGGATTTATGCCTACAATTTAGTAAGTCGCTGAATTATTGAAGTTTGCTACTGAATATTCTAATGGGAAGTGGGAAGTAACTCTGAGAGAATCCGGACCGGGATGATGATAACCTAAATCGTTTTCTATTTTTTTTTCGTCAGAAACGTTTTTCTGTTGAATTTATTGGACAATTAAAACACACAACATATAATACATATATACAATTGAAATAAAAAGATAATCTGTCCAAGTATAGAATGCCATATAATAAAAAGATATAAAGTAGTACCTTAACCGAAATTGATATGATTTAGCCATGAGAAAAATTGATGCATACACATAGTTTATCAAAGTTTGCTAAGTCTTATGGGGAACATGGAATAAGCGGCTTAGATTTAATTGATTTAAATTTAATAGATTGTGATTGATGTTAAAATAAATCACGATTTTGTGATTGGTTAACCAATACATGTTAGATTATGGTATCCTTTATTATAATAAAAGATGTTCAAAAACAATTCATAACTAAAAGATATATCACCATATGTAATATACTATTATGTGGATTTATAGAAAATAATATTTATGGTTAGTAGAAATTCTTTAAAATTAAAAATCATGTGATATGCGAAGTTATTAAATCAAAATATTTTATATTTAAATTTAATTTAACTGTGATTAGTAAATTAGAATAAGCATGGTAAATAATAAAATTTTGTATATGATTGATTGATGTAAAGTTTAGAAGTAAATTCTGATTGCTTCTAAAATAATTTTAATTTCTTGATTGATAATTTATCCACCAACCAATAATAATATCCTTATAGCGTATATCTAATAATTGAAATAATTAAAATATATGTAGTGTTCGTTTATATGAATTTATTAATTATTTTATTAACAAATTGTGAATAAAAATATTATTGAACCTTTTAAAAAATCGAGTTTTTGAAGATGTGAATTTTATCCAAGTTATTTAAAATTTGTTCAAATCCAATTTTGTAGTGTTGGCTTATATGCATTTATTAATTAATTTTATTAACAAATTATGAATAAATATATTTTTGAGCTTATAAAAAAATCAAAATTTTGAAGGTATGGTAAATTATTTTCCCGTTAATTATTTCATAGTTAAAAAATTTCGTAATTAAAATGTTTAAAGATGATTGGTTTAAAATTCATTCGAACATTTTAATTGGTTGATTAGCTTTTTTTATGACTGAATTATTTAATACTTTACATAACTTAAATTTTGAATGTGTATTTAGAATAGTGTGGTAAATAGTTTTATATTGTTAATAATTTTTAATACATGATATTAATTGTACCTTATGATTTTGAATTGAAAGTTTATGATATCAAAATATTTATTATAAATATAATAGATTCATGTCTTAATGTATAAATTTTTAAAGTAAATGATTATTGTATTTAGAATAAAAATGTTAAGTAATCACTGTAAAAAAACATTTATCTATAGGCACACCTTATAATATAAACAAATCAGTATAATGTGATAAGGATTTATGCCTACAATTTAGTAAGTCGCTGAATTATAGAAGTTTGCTATTGAATATTCTAATGGGAAGTGGGAAGTAACTCTGAGAGAATCGGGACCGGGGATGGTGATAACCTAAATCGTTTTCTATTTTTTTTTCGTCAGAAACGTTTTTCTGTTGAATTTATTGGACAATTAAAACACACAACATATAATACATATATACAATTGAAATAAAAAGATAATCTGTCCAAGTATAGAATGCCATATAATAAAAAGATATAAAGTAGTACCTTAACCGAAATTGATATGATTTAGCAATGAGAAAAATTGATGCATACATATAGTTTATCAAAGTTTGCTAAGTCTTATGGGGAACATGGAATAAGCGGCTTAGATTTAATTGATTTAAATTTAATAGATTGTGATTGATGTTAAATAAATCATGATTTTGTGATTGGTTAACCAATACATGTTAGATTATGGCATCCTTTATTATAATAAAAGATGTTCAAAAACAATTCATAACTAAAAGATATATCACCATATGTAATATACTATTATGTGGATTTATAAAAAATAATATTTATGGTTAGTAGAAATTCTTTAAAATTAAAAATCATGTGATATGCGAAGTTATTAAATCAAAATATTTTATATTTAAATTTAATTTAACCGTGATTAGTAAATTATAATAAGCATGGTAAATAATAAAATTTTGTATATGATTGATTGATTTAAAGTTTAGAAGTAAATTCTGACATGATTTTAATTGTACCTTATGATTTTGAATTGAAAGTTTATGATATCAAAATATCTATTATAAATATAATAGATTCATGTCTTAATGTATAAATTTTTAAAGTAAATGATTATTGTATTTAGAATAAAATTGTTAAGTAATCACTGTAAAAAAACATTTATCTATAGGCACACCTAATAATATAAACAAATCAATATAATGTGATAAGGATTTATGCCTACAATTTAGTAAGTCGTTGAATTATTGAAGTTTGCTATTGAATATTCTAATGGGAAGTAGGAAGTAACTCTGAGAGAATCGGGACCGGGGATGGTGATAACCTAAATCGTTTTCTATTTTTTTTTCGTAAAAAACTTTTTTCTGTTGAATTTATTGGACAATTAAAACACACAACATATAATACATATATACAATTGAAATAAAAAGATAATATGTCCAAGTATAGAATGCCATATAATAAAAAGATATAAAGTAGTACCTTAACCGAAATTGATATGATTTAGCAATGAGAAAAATTGATGCATACACATAGTTTATCAAAGTTTGCTAAGTCTTATGGGGAACATGGAATAAGCGGCTTAGATTTAATTGATTTAAATTTAATAGATTGTGATTGATGTTAAAATAAATCACGATTTTGTGATTGGTTAACCAATACATGTTAGATTATGGTATCCTTTATTATAATAAAAGATGTTCAAAAACAATTCATAACTAAAAGATATATCACCATATGTAATATACTATTATGTGGATTTATAAAAAACAATATTTTATGGTTAGTAGAAATTCTTTAAAATTAAAAATCATGTGATATGCGAAGTTATTAAATCAAAATATTTTATATTTAAATTTAATTTAACCGTGATTAGTAAATTATAATAAGCATGGTAAATAATAAAATTTTGTATATGATTGATTGATTTAAAGTTTAGAAGTAAATTCTGATTGCTTCTAAAATAATTTTAATTTTTTGATTGGTAATTTATCCACCAACCAATAATAATATCCTTATAGCGTATATCTAATAATAGAAATAATTAAAATATATGTAGTGTTCGTTTATATGAATTTATTAATTATTTTATTAACAAATTGTGAATAAAAATATTATTGAACCTTTTAAAAAATCGAGTTTTTGAAGATGTGAATTTTATCCAAGTTATTTAAAATTTTTTCAAATCCAATTTTGTAGTGTTGGCTTATATGCATTTATTAATTAATTTTATTAACAAATTATGAATAAATATATTTTTGATATGCATTTATTAATTAATTTTATTAACAAATTATGAATAAATATATTTTTGGGCTTATAAAAAAATCAAAATTTTGAAGTTATGGATTTTATTCAAGTTATTTAAAATATATAATGATTTCTCGTGATTGATTTCAAATTAAAATTGTGATTTTCTAATAAATATTTTTTGATTTAAAAAATAGGTATTTATGGATATGTTTAATAAAATCATTATTATATTTAAATTAGAAATTTTAACTAACCATGGTTAAAGAGGTAGGGTGAGATTGTAAATAAGGAAAGGTCTAAATTTTAGGAATTGGCTCTGATTGGTCCTAAAATAATTCCTTGATTCTTATTGGTTAACTAACGTGTGGTAGACTCAGGTATGATAATAAAGGATATCTAAATAGCACGAAACAAAATCCTTCAAGGGAATTTGAAATTTAGCCCTAGGTCCTAAGAGTAATTAATGTACCAGCGGTCAAAGAATTCAATTCATGGACCAATTATTCAAATATTATTTTAAAAAATGGAAAGTTATATTTGAAATAGATGTGATATATTTTTAGTAATATATTTTTTTTTATTTTTTTCAATTATATAACACATAAAAAAACTACAACTCAAAATATACGAAAAAAATTAGGGAATTTACCAAAAATACTAGGTTTAAAGTTTCTCTTTGTAAAAATACCATCTTCTTTAATTAGTTACAATTTTACTAAACTAAGTTTCAAAATTGCAAAAATACTACAAATTAGGTCAACCCTTCCCCCCTCCCCTCGTGCCCAGCCGACTTCAACACTTTCTTTTCAAGGTGGGGTGATATTTTGGTTGCAACTGAATGCAACCACATTCAACTTTTTTTTAAGGTGAGGAGATTTTGGTGAATTTGGGTTGCAAGGCCCCGCCAGGGGCAATATTCAAATTAATGCAATCACATTCAACTTTTTTTTAAGGTGGAGAGATTTTGGTGGATTTGGGTTGCAAGGTCCCGCCAGGGGCAATATTCAACTGAATGCAACCACATTCAACTTTTTTTTAAAAAAAAAAATGGTGGGGTGATTTAGGTGGATTTGAGTTGCAAGGCCCCGTAGGGGCATATTCAACTGAATGCAACTGAAAAACGAAAATTACATTCAGTTGGATGTAGTTGCAAATTTAGATGCATGTGGTTGCATTCAGTTACTGATTTCAAGTTTCATTTTTCAGTTGTCATTTTCGACCTCTTTTTCGAACTATATATATATATATATATATATATATATATATATGGGCTGATCAAATGTGACCCTCTATTGTAACGAGTCCCCTCATATTTCTTGTATTTTAGAGGGCCCCGCCAGGGGCATCCAATACGAAAAAGTCTTATAATTCTACCCTCTATCCATTTATGAAAAAAAAAAATTTGAAAAAAAATGATGACGTGGCAGCAGTTTTTTTCAATTTTTTTTTGATGAATGAATAGAGGGTATATTTATAAGACTTTTTTGTATTTGGTGCCCCTGGCGGGGACCTTTAAAATAGATAAAATATGAGGGGGACTCATTATAAGAGAGGGTCTCATTTGAGCACCTCCTTATATATATATATATTAAAAAAAGAGGTCGAAAATGACAACTGAAAAATGGAACTTGAAATCAGAAATTTAGTTACATGTGGTTGCATTCAGTTGCAAATTTAGTTGCATGTGGTTGCATTCAGTTGCTGATTTCAAGTTCCATTTTTCAGTTGTCAGTCTGGGCAGGCTGGGCAGGAGGGGGGAAGGGTTGCCCTAATTTGTAGTATTTTTGCAATTTTGAAAATTAGTTTAGTAAAATTGCAAATAGTTTTTCTTAACAAAAGTAAAATTGAAAAAATTACTTATATATATATATATATATATATCAAAAAACCTCAAAAAATTACTAATGATCCTAGCTTTTAAAAAAAAAAAAGCCCCCAGGATTCTCTCTCTCCCTCTAAACACTAGCTTCCATTAAAAAATTTTGAGGGGCGTCCATCAGTTTTTACCGGTGGAAAGCCCCAATCCCTTTTTGTTTTCTTGTTTCATATCTGTTTTCCTTCAATAAGCTCCCAATTTATTTGGGTTTCAATAATTTCCAATTTATTTGGGTTTTGTTAGTCTCTCCTTGTGAGAGTATTGTTTTTTGCTTTGATTGGCTTTTGGTGTTTTCCATGGTCGAGGGTATATATCGGCAAGATTTTTATGGTTTTGATTCAGAGATGAAGGTTATTATGGGATCACATCTATGGTCATTTGCACAGAACAGTCCGATGAAAACAAGTACATACTTTCAATCCTCTTCAAATCGCTTGGTTGCCTCTAAGAAGGATTCAACAACGATCCCCTTAAGCGTCCGTCCTTTCGATTGTATTTGTAGATGTCGTATGGCTTTTGATTAATGAATTGATTCGTTTTTCTTCAAAAAAAAAAAAATTACTAGTGATCCAAATTCTAACAACTTATCTGTCACAATTTTGAAAAATACTCTATTATAATTCGTAATAATTCCTATTAAATATTTAAATTTTGGTGATTATTACCAATTTGTCTTAACATTGGTATCATATACAGTAAATTAAAAATAAAAATTGAGTACTAATGACCCGTGGAATCTTTACCAATGTTCTCCTCATGCATACATTTAAAATGTTAGCAGCCTTTTCCAAATTGGTTAAATATCAAAGTGGTCATTGAAGGCAGGGGAACGTATCATTTTCTTGATTCTTGTTTTGGTGGTATCAAAAGGACTACTCTAGTAGATAGTAATTACTCGCCGTTAGTTTAAAATTGTTGACCTGACGGAAACCGTGTTGACTTCTACGTGGACTAACGTCTTCATAGATGGAGTCTGACACATATTAATGTGGCAATCTACATGGCTGCTGACTCAATTAAATACGTATACTTAAAAAAAATGTGGGGATAAATTGACTTCATAGGTCATTGTCGAGTCGTGGTGAGAGAAGAGAGTATTTGGGCGAAAAATTAGGGTTTCGTCAAGTGGGTTCAATCGAGTCTTTCTCTTCGTGGATTTGAGAAAATCTGGAGCTTAATTGAACATTAGATGTGTACACGACTTTGAACTCAACACGATTTACACAAAATAAATGGTACGAAAGTTCATCTCTCACTCGATATGTATATACTGTATCATATTGTTCATAATTTGTTTTGTCTTCGAACTTGTATGCATATAATGATGCTTATATATGTTTATTTGTTGCATTTACAGTATGTCTTCTTCTTATGTTACTCTCTATGTTCACCACCATGGTGATTTCACATCTGGTCCAAGCATGAAATACGTTGGTGGTAGAGTAGAAAAGATTCATCCTTTTGATACTGATTTGTTTTCATTTCGTGACTTCGAAGAGTTTGCTAAAAAGTATGGGTATGATTCATCCATGATAGGAGACACAATCCAGTGGATTACCTTTCAGAATACTACAAGAGACCCTTGTATCTAGCAACTTACAACCATTCAGTGGAGGCCATCAAGGGAGAGGAATTTTGGGATGTTTTCTCAACAGATGAGTTGCTCCCACCTGACATCCCTAGAAACTCAGAGGAAGTCCAAAGAAATTGAGGAGAAAGGAACATTGGGAAGGTGGAAATATGACCCAAACAAGTCAAGCAAATGGTGGTCCAGTGTTGCAAAGGTATAGTAATAAAAGGGTGATGCATTGCAGTTTGTGTAAGGTAAGTGGCCACAACAAGAAAAAATGTCCAACAAAGCCAAATGATGAGGAAGCTGAAATAAGAAGGGTTGAGTAAGGTGATGCTCCAAAAAAAAGCAAAGAATGTAGAGGGCAGCTCAAACAAGGCAACTCCAAAGCAGAAAAGTGATAAGGAATTGAGGAGACAAAAACTACAAGTTAGAAAAAAGGGCAAAGCAACTGAGGAAAATGGAAATGAGAAAGCTCCAGAAAAACAATCAGATGCAACAAAAGATGTTGGTGGATCAAAAAAAGGCAAAGAAATTGGTAAGAGTCCAGGAAAAGATGGAGATGTCTCTGACAATGATTTTTTTGCAGAAGATGAACACTATGATTATAGTGACCAGTTTGGAGCATATGATCTATTTGCAGAGAATGACTATTTGGAGAGGGGGAAATAGGCCTAAAAATGATAAAGATGCAGAGGTGCCAGACAGTGAGCAAAATGCAAAGGTGGTAGAAACTGAGAAAAATGCAGAGGTGGCAGAAAAAGAGGCAAATGCAGTGGTTCCAGAAAAAGAAAAAATTGCAGCAAAGACACAAGGCCCATCTCAAACATCAACAACTAAGAAAGGAAAAACTGTGGATCTTGTGGGTTTTTTGAAAAAAGTACCAAGGAAGAAAATGCCTCTTGTTCCAGGTTAAACAGAGGATTGGGGAGAAACTGGGAGGAACTATGTCAAGTTCCAGGAAAAGCTTAGGGGCCCTTTAGGACATCATGCTGTATTCATGCCAACACCTGGGTTACCACCTTATATGGGACCAGGATCCACACCACCTTCAACTCCACCATTCCGCTGTGATGAAAATTTGGAACTCAACAAACACTAGTACAAAAAGGTCTTTTAGCGTCGCACTTTTGGCGTCGGTTATATGAAGAGCCGTGACCTATACATATTTAAGCATCGGTTGCTAGCTTAACCGACGCTTAAAGTCATTGGTTTTGGACATTTTGCATCGGTTTACTAATTTAACCGACGCCTAAAACCATTATATGCGTCGGTCGTGAAACAACCGATGCCTAAACTTGAATCTATAGCGTCGGTTTATATTCAACTGACGCCTAAAACCGACCCTTTAGCATCGGTCATTAACAACCGACGCCTAAAACTGAACCTTTAGCGTCGATCTTTACTTAACCGACGCCTAAAACTTAACCTTTAGTGTCGGTCTTGTAGAACCGACACTTTAGTGTTTGTACTTTAGGTGTCGCCTTACATTTGACCGACGCTAAAAGCATTATAATTTTAAAAAAAGATAAATTATATACAAATAATTTTTTATACAAATAATACGTTATTCTTATATTATACCATTCTTTTAAAAATATTTAGATTATTTTAATGATCAATCTTAAGCTTTAAATTGATCTTATTATTTTTTAAGAATTTAAATTTTTTTTAAGTAATTTAAAAATTATATTTATATTAATAAATTAAATTTAATGAAATTATATATCAAAATAGTTGTCCCACTCTTATTTGAGTACATTTTTGTACCAATTTATCCATATATACCCTCTATTTCTAATTTCAATGTTTGGCTTTAAAATTAATCTCTTTATTTAATATAATAAATAGAGGCAATACATGAATTTTTTTTAAACCATTATTTGAATGCACTATACAATATATGAACAATTATAACATTTTAAAATAAAAATGTTACAATATAATTATTGGTTTTGGTTAAGGGCCTTTCGATTTTTCCGCATCTGAAATTCTGGAACCAAACATATTATTATTATACAAAACAAAATACTATCAACACAATCGGATACCTCTCTCCCTCCTCTCTCGCTCGCCTCTCTTTTGTTCATCCATTTCTCTCTCACACTCATCTATGTCACACTCCTCTCTCCCCCTAAAACTGATTAGAGTTAAACCCCAAAATCCCAAAATTGAATTGACCAAAGATCCAATTAGGGCTTCGATTTGGTCTTCGATTAGAGGTAATTTTTGATTAGGGCTTCGATAGCTCGACACAAACACAAACACATACTCGACCTCCCCCCTCTCGACTAAGAACCTTAGCTCCTTTTCAATCGAAGCAAGCAATCAGTTGTAGCAAGGATGTATCTCGAAAGTTAGCTAATCACTCTCGAAGCAAGGTAGGTCGTATCTCAAAGCTAGGAAAAGCTCGAACTCTAATTATTTAAATTTAGTAATTGGGTAAGCTTTAATTATTTCGATTTACCCTATAATTGTTTCGATTCTGTAATTGGATAAGCTTTAATTGTTTTGAACCCTAATTATTTAAAGGAGCTTTAATCGTTTCTTCTTATTTTGTTGGCAAATCGGGTTGGGAGGAGCTCTGTAAAGAAGCTCGCAAAATCGAAGGCGATATCAACGTCAAGCTCGCTTCTTATGCTAAGCTCGATGCTCGCTACACTGAATCTGACTTCTCTTTCTCATAGGTGAGTATTTCATATGTCCATCTGATGTGTACCATTATGTTTATGCCTCTGGTAAGGGCATAGGGGGTGTTGGAATCAATGTTTTAGTGAAGTTTCTATCTTTTAGTGCTCTTCTCACAATTCAAAAACCCTTTAATGTTGTCTAATTGCCTTTTTGGTTCTTATATCTTTATCGTATGTTCCTTCTGTTTGTGCAACATTGTTTTCAAGCAATACTAACAAACTCTATGTGTGTGTTTATAGTGGAAGAATCTGAAACAGATAGCGAAGAGTCGAATGTTTGCTGCTTAATGTGTTGTACAAGTAGATATAAGGATTGCATTTGCTTAAAGGTCTGAGCTCTACTAATGCATCTAAGAAAAGAGGAAGTCAGCAGACCAGTTCTACCAGTGCACCAAAAAGAAGAGTAACAAGGCTCAATAAACAAAGCTCAGCATTCAAGTTCAGCAATACTGAAGATGATCTAGTTCAGCTTGGGGATTAAGCATTAGTAGTTCATTAATTATTATAACCGTTTATTAAGTTAATGGTTCCCAAACTTGGTATCATTACTATTGTCTTTTGGGTGGTCTTTTGGTACTCCTACAACTGTTATGCTTTTGGTATGCTTTTGCTTTTGCTGCAATGTATGAACGATGATCTTTTGGTATGGTAATGATACATATGGAACAATTTATTTGGTAATTTCGTTTGTTTCTAGTCAATTTTTTGTTTGGTATTTTTCACTACATCACAAGCACATAACAAAGATCTCAACTGATTGCATTTCATACATTGTCATAAATACTACAACCATCTCCATCTACTACAACCAACCCATTCATTATCAAACCTACCACTGCACCTACACTAAATACTTCCTATCAGTATTTCAACCACCACAAAATCATGGCCAATAAAGTCACCACAACAAATATTTTCATACAATTTGGTTGCTTCTCTGTTTTTTTCTTCTTCTTCACTGCTATCTTTCGCAATTTTTCCTCTGCAATCCTCAGTTTTCCCTCTACAATCCTCAATTTCTCTTCTGCAATTTTCAACTTTTCTTCTGCAATTTCGAGTTTTCCTTCCATTATGCTTTTGTTCAGCTTAAATTCACAAAATCCATCCCTCCCACGACTAGTGAATCCTTCATCCATCCACATAAAAAAATCACAGCCACCACGATCCTACACAAACAAAAAAAATTCATTCACACCTTCCATTCGCACCTCGTTATCAACAATTATAACCTAACTATAAAGAATACATACTGATATATGATCTTTATGATCATATTTTCTTTACATTTTTAGTTTATTTTGCACGAATTTGAATTATAATTTAATTAATTTTGATGTTTTATTGTAGGGAAAAGGGATTTCTTATAATAGAAGGATTGTGGCTGAAAGTGCAAAATTTGAAGTAATTCTAGCAAAATTCGGATTTTCGGATCAGCTTGCGCGGTATTCACTGTTTTGGATATTACGGGAGCTCCGGATGTCAGAATGAGGTCCGTAAGCAGTCGTTGGAAAGCTTGCGAGAAGACCTTTAATTCAAGTATGGTCTCAGATTTTATTGATGTTCCAAACTGTCCAGAAAAAGGCCAGAAGCAGTCAGCTCGAATTTCTATTTTTAAGAGTTCTATTTTATGTAGGAAACTTATTTGTAGTGTTAAAAAATAATTAAAATAAACTTATATTTAGACATAGGTTAGTTATATTATTATATTAGAGGGAGGATAGAAGACACACACGTTAGTCAAAAGGAGGACAGCGGTTACAATACACAAGGAAGAAGACACAAGCATCAAGGAGAAAAGCCATTGATTTGGGAGGAGGAGAAGAATTCTAGAGTTCTATTTTCTCTTCTTCACTTTTCTTTATTGTAAACTTGATATCATGTCTTCCTTTATGTATGTAGTGTTCTCTTTTGTGATGTTTAACTAAAGTCTTTCTTGGCCTTCAATGGATATTTGTGTTATATATAAGAATAATCTCCAATTCTCTACTTTGGTGTTCATATCAATTGTTTATATGAATTTGTGTTTAATGATTTTCAAGGAATGATCAACCTTGAAATTGATTTGGCAAATTAGATTGACTTGGGAAAGAAAATCTAATTTAAGACATAATTTGAATAGCTTGGGATTGGTAATTTGCTAATTTGTGTTTAAGATAAGAATATACTTAAACACCCTAGGTATTCAATTAAGGTGGAGATTAATGTTATTCTAAGACTTAAATTCTTCATAGGAATATGGGAATTAGTTGATGAATTAGAATCACTTGAGATTCGGAAGGTCCTTGTGATTAGTTTAAAACCTTAGACTAGCAATTGGAGCACTAAACTAGAGAACAAAAGAGTAACTTATTGAGAACACAAGTTGAAATTAAAGGCCTAGTTTCATAAATCTTGGAATATTAATTGTGTTTGCTTAATATTTAGTGATATAGTTGATGCTTTTAAACCTCTTGTTATTTTGACTTGAATTGAAAGAAAAGCAGTGTATGGTACTTGATAACTTAGAGTTAGTCCTCGCGGGAACGAATTTATATACTATTTGTTACGATATGTGCACTTGCATTTAAGGTTGTAAAATCTTTAACACATACCTTCAATTTGGCACATGTAAGAAATCTTCTTCCAGGATTTTTTGTTGTCCTTGATGTTCAAATGCACACTCTTTTGTTACAATGACATACCACATTATCATATTCACCAACTGACGATTCCTTAGAGATTTCTGACATAGGGCTTCTCAAAGATACGTTTAGCCTAGATCTTATGCAAGTTGAATTGAGATATTATGTAGAGATGATTAAGAACTCTGAGATTTTCTTCAAGAACCCTTATATATATATATATATATATCTCTGAGATATACATATAGCCCTTATGTAAAGAACTATTGCTTTTGTGTATTGAAGTCACTGGTCCTTTTGTCCACATCAGATTCAGACATAAATCCACGTAGAAGTCAACACGGATTCTGTCAGGTCAACAATTTTAAACTAACAGCATGTCATTAATGTCTACTAGAGTAGTCCTTTTGATACCACCGAAACAAGAATCAAGAAAATGATATATGCCCTGGCTTTAGTGACCACTTTGATATTAACCCGGCCTTTTCCAAATGCACAACTTCTTTCCACCCATTCAACCTCAATCTTCCATGAATTCTTAATAAATCTCAACAGAACTTTTGAACATCCTCCCAAGCATCGTACAGTTTTTTCAAGTCCTTATTCAATCTCTATATTTCATCATTTATCAGATTCACTAGAACAAGGAATGTAATATATTAATGTACAATATATAAATAAAAGGGAAAATATTAAAAAAATTACTATGATTTTGAAAGTTACCATCGATATAGGATTTTGACAATCTCAATCTCATAGTAAGCACGAACATTCCTTACACCATTAAAATTAAATATAGTGACATTGTTGTCATAGTCCATATTATCACGTTCAGGTAAGAATCTTTGCATTTTCTATTTTTCCCCTTCATTTTGAAAAAAGATTGAAGGATTAATAACATGGTATTTACTTTCAATTCCAGAATCTTTAAATATGTTAACCACGGATGTATCATCGCCATAATAATCAAATTGTACAAGGTTGAACAGATCCACTCCATAGAAAATCATAAATTTCCTTAGACCACATACTTTCATTGTTTTTACGTTGTATTTTGCTTCGTCGAAAAAGTGTTGGCTGAAATTTTCACACAACGATTTATTATTCATGCTCCAAATTGTATTGTCTGATCATGAACTTTACATCAATTTTAAAAGTGTTATCTAGAAGATCAAAATAGGCATCTGCTTTACAACGATTTTGGAAAGTAGTGTTTTCTAACCGTTGTTATCAGATATTGATACAAAAGTAGTCGCACAATGGTGATTAAATACTATTGTATGATTTTAATAACGTTTTTGGCCATATTATTTCTAAAAAAAGAAAAATTTAGTTATAAGATATAGTAGATACCTGAAAAAGTTAATCAGTTAATTATTAGTTATCATGATATAATTTTATTGAATACATTTATTCGTGATACTATTGGAAAAAAAAGAGGTTTAATAAGAGAAAATATAAAAAATTAATGTGTTTTAGCTGAAAATGTAATTTGTTTGTTATTAGTAATCATAATAATATTATTTTATTTTATTAAATATAAATACCCATAGTATTTTTAGAATATAAACGATAACGTCTTTTTCCTAAAAATGAAATTGATTAGTTATTAAAAATTTAGAAAAGGTAACATGTTTTTACCAATAATAAATATTTAAGTAAGGATAATTAAAGAAAGTTTGAAAATGAGATATTTTAGTTGAAAAATATAGAAAAAATATTATGTTTTAACTGAAAAAGGTAATCAATTAGTTATTAGTGATATGGGCTAAAAATAAGCCCTAAAGACACATTTAATGTGGCATTAATTAGACATAGAATGGTCCAAACGTGGGGCCCACCAGATAGGCCCAAACCCTTTTTATAATATTAATTTCGTAATTAATATTAGGGGTAATAAACAGCTCAGCAAATAAGAGTCAAACAAGGATATAACTCTTGCATGACTTAGCCTCCAAGGCACATACTTCAACATGGAAACTGATTCATACATGGAAGGAGACTAGAACCTTCTTCTAGTCGGTGACCTGCCCACCAAGTCACCTAACCCTACTACGATTTTAGGGCTTCTCAGCCTATATAAAGGGTCTGACCCCTCATTCTCAGAACTACGTCTTGGCTTGATTCTCAATAACGAGATACGTAGGCACTCTGTGAGGACCGATCAGTCTCGAACATGGAAACAGCCATTAAAGTGAGAAGCTCCCGAACCCTAGCATTAATTACAAATTCGTGACATAGATTTTAATCCACAACATTTGGCGCCGTCTGTGGGAAGAAGACATCAACCATGGTTCAAACACGAAGAACAGCACCAAGCACTACAGAGCCACTCACAACCGAGGCTCTACCTCTTAACTCTGCTCCGCCTGTCACTGAACAAGTACCTCCAACATCCGGGACTATCGTTCCGTATCAAGTTTCTCAACCCCTAGGGACGACTTCTGATAAGTGAATTTTATATCCACTTATTATGCGCTAAATAGACCTAAATTGGTGGTTTATCCTTAAGTATTTTGTGTCTTTTAATTAGTTTTATGTTGTTTCAAGTCTTTGTAGTGCAGAACTCACAGCTTCAGGTATCCTGGCGATAAAAGGTTAAAAGACGGTGGATTTCTGGCTCAGATGGACTGGTTACGAGGAAAAGGAATTATCATAAAGATGTTCTGAGTGATATATTCTTAAAGCAGGAATCCCGGTTGGAATTGTTATATTTTTTTCTAAGCAAAAGGAGTCCGGTTTTAGAGCCTCAAGAGACCGTAACTTGCATCTGGACGAGCAATGAAGAAATAAGAATTATCACAAAAATATTTGAAAGTGATATTTTCTTAAAACTGAAACCCCGGTTGGAATTGATATAATTTCTGTTTAGCAAAAGGAGTCCGGTTCCAGACGACCAGAGACCGCAGCTTAGACAATAAAGATTTATTTATATTATTAAATAATTTTATTAATTTAGAAAATTATATTTATAAATATCTAATAATATTAGATATTTATTTTTATAATTTCTGGATTAAAATAATTATTTATTAATTAAAGATTATAAGCTGTGCGGGTTAAAAAGCATTTCTACGGAACTGCGTATTAAAATTCAACTACCGCGTGGAGAAGAATTGCAAGTTGCTGGAAGCGTGTGAAATTTTCTTGGAGAGTTGTTAGAATTAGGCAGAAGACTTTTTATACATCTGACTTTGTTTTGTAGTAGGTGTGTTGCTGAATGTTATAAATAGATTGTAGGGAATCAAATGAAGAGCAGATTACCCAGGGAAGAAACAATCAATCATTCTCTCTCTGAAGCAAACACTCTTGTATCTAAATTCAGCAAATGCTTTTTATAAACAGATCATTTTATACATTTTAATTCTCTAGAATTTTATTATATTTTATATACTTAAAATTTTCTGCAAATCAGTTAATTTATATACTTCGAATTTCTGTAATTTTATTTTATTTTATACATTTTAAATTTTTGTAAAATTAGTATAAATTTATATTTTGGTTAAAGAATTAAGGGAATTATTAGTAGGGTCTTGTTTTATTCGGAAGAAACTGAATTACTACAACTTACAAGACATAGCAACAGACGCCAACTGGGGGAGAGGGAACCACGTCACTAGTACAGAATAGGCTTTTAGCGTCGGTCAAAATAGCCTTTAGGCGTCGGTTATTTGGCGTAGTATATGAAGGCGACGCTATAGGTATAGGCCTATGGCGTCGGTTAATTGGGCGACGCATATAATGTACTAATAGCGTCGGTTATTTAAATAACCGACGCTTAAAGTCTGTTTTAGGCGTCGGTCATTTAAACAACCGACGCTTAAAGTCTGTTATAAGCGTCGGTCATTTAAGCAACCGACGCTTAAAGTCTGGTTATAGGCATCGGTCATTTAAACAACCGACACTTAAAGTCTGTTATAGGCATCGGTCATTTAAATAACCGACACTTAAAGTCTAATTATAGGCGTCGGTCATTTAAACAACCGACACTTAAAGTCAATTTTTTTTTAAAAAAAAATAAAAATTGCAATTCTATAATGAAACAATACATTTTCAGAAACATAATACATGATACAAAATCAAGAATGAGATCTAATTAACAAACACCAAATTATATACAAAATCAATCTATACATGATGCATAATCAAGAATGAAATCTAATTAATAAACAATATATAAGACTACTCTACATTTTACATCTAATTTCTCTAAGTTCTTCAGTAGCCTGAATACACAAAAAAAAACTCAGATAACATTTTTCCTCCCATGACTGCAACAATGGTACACATAGCTTGTCCTCTGAAGCCAGAAACAACACTTACATTTTGGAAAAGAGTGAATTTACAAGATTCCACCAAATACATGTCTCTAGGGAGGATTTGGCAAGCCATAACAAGCCTGGGTCGTTCCGCTTCAGGATTAAGTAAGTCTCTGACTTCCCTATCTCATCCATTACGACATCTTCAATGAATCCAATCAAAAGCAAAATCTCCATGGCAGCTGTATAAGAAACACATTAGTTATTCGTAATTGTATTAATGACATGACTGTCAAAGAAAGTAATCCCTACCAAAACGCAGCTCAATTAGCATTCCATACAGGCACACAGCACACTCATGAAATAATACTAAAATTCTAAATTCTAAACAGTGTTGCTTACGCATCTCTCGCTGATCAATATTATAGAAATTTGTTACTAGCGGGGGATTACCAAAATCGTGAAAGCATTAACAATATTTTTTCGTTACTTCTACTTAAATTTGTCTCATGCTTCATGATAAAAGGTAGCAAGGCTGTATATTTCTCTTTATTATATTCCGGGTAAAATCTGCTCTCCTTCTCTCTCCAAGGTTTCGTCTGCTTATAAGCTCTCGCAAACACAGTCTTTTTCAATCCCCCCCCCCACCCCAAAAAAAAAAACATACACACCAGTGTTCAATCAGAGAGGTGTCCAAGTCCTATATATTTATTTTAGACTCTGTACTACAATGTCTTGTAACAAACTAAACTAAACTTTTGGCGATAGCACCAACCATTTCCTGACTCAAAGAGTTTCAAACTGTCACTTTAACGTTACAAACTATTTAATATTAGAAACCAAAAAAAACAAAAATCATATCAGCATATATTGATTGTATTGACATGGAAAATTTACATGGTGAAAACTGAAACCTATAACTGCCCAAAACCAGAGGTGCAATGGACAACTATGGCCCCGTTTGGCATTGTTGTTGCAGACAGTAACAACATTTTTTCTGAAAAACACGCAAATAACTGTTTGGTAAATTTCAAAAGCATCTTTTATGAAATTATAAGAAACTGGGAGAAAACTCATAAGATGGGCTTTGGCACTACACGTCATCTACCTAGGAGAACACATAGATTATAAATTATAACACATCTTTTGAAGGGCACAATGCATGCTATAGGTATCCCTTTGACTAAATTCATTTAAACAAACAAATAAATACAATAAATTAAGAGGAACTAAAATTATAAGATGCAAACCTTTGTAATTTGCAACATTCCGCTGGATTACTGGGTTAGCCTGCAATATATTTGTCAGTTAAAATCTGGAATAGAGCTAAAGAGAATCTTCAAGTATACAGTAGAATCCAGAACGGCGTTAATTTAGTCAAAAAAAGACTATACCTTGCGAAGCTTTCTAAATTTTATTTCATTTGGGTGTTCAATCACATTCCTGCAGCAAATTTTGGATGAAACATTATCAGGCCTAAAATGTTCAATATCAGGATTAAAAAAATGGCGCAAAAGCCTGGTGCATACCTAATAATCTTAAACAGAGTTTGAAGGACTGTAACAGATTCAGAAGGATTAACTTCAGACTGCAACATCTCAATGGCCCTCTGCAGACGATTACAGACAACAGTTACAGGGTCTTGAATTCTCTGCAATTCCTGGTCATCAGGATCCGGCTCATCAGTCTGTGTTTTAGAAATTTCCTGATAAGGAACCATACTATCATCAGGATCAGGTTCAGCGTGTAAAACTCCTTTTTGGAAGACATCGGGATCAGGTTCTGTGGAGTTCTCAGTTAGCTGATGACTTTTCATGCTCTCCACAAGAGCTGAACCTTCCTCGAGGACATCCGAGTCATCGCACAACATACTTTGGCTTGCTGCTGAATCACCTTGACCAACAAACTCATGAAGCCTCTTCTCATGTTGAATCTGACTTTCCCTTCTATCAATAAAATGATCTGGTTTATTAACAAGTCCGTTATTGAGAGAAGCGCTTAAATTTTCAGGATCAGGTTCTCCATGTAAAAATGTTTCGGTAAACGCTCTTTCGGTCGCCAAAGGAGACAACATCTCTGAATCATCAGGATCTGGTTCAGAAATATTCTTTTCTTCCTTGTACACATGGTAAGTTTCAGATTCCATGACTTCCATGTCTCCACTGTCATCAAGATCAGGTTCCATCTTTCCTTTGCTAATGCAGTCGTGAATATTAGTAGACCCAGTGTTACATTCAGAATGATTATCATTTACTTCTTCCATACTCAATTCTTTTGCTGCGGCATGTATAAAATCAACTCCGTATTGAGTATCAAGCTTGGAATCATCGCGAATATGTTTTTCAGCTGTTTCCACTGTCCCTGAGAGATTACTAAATGCGCTGTCAAAACGCCGATAAGCAGCAGCTACTGATGACAAACGTGCATCAGCCAGTTGATCTATACCCTTTCCCCCAAGCTTTCGCGAATGACTTCCACTCTCGCCACTATAGCTCAGCTCTTCTTCATGTTCTTGGGAAAATCTAGCCCCGCTCAAAGTATGGCTTGTCGATCTTGTCCAATCTAGAGAAGCCGCTTCTTGATTAAGCTGCACAAGGAATATGTCATGATTACACCAAAGACTATCAATGAGGAGGATATAAGACCTGAATTTGGAACTGTATGCACTTGCTCACAACTCATTTAAAAGGTACATATGAGAACACAAGACCCACACTATTCTCCAGGAGAGGAGAGAAAAGATGTAAAAAAAAGGTACAATTCCCCAAGGGAAACGAAAATATGGACAGATGGAATAACAATTTTTTGGAGAATATACGAAGCGTTTATGGAAATATTGAAAATTCATAAACTTGTTTTCAGCTCTTAAATCTGAATTAATTCACTTTGCGGAGGAAGATTTTAGTGGGAAGCAAGTCACTTTTTACTTTTTAAAATCGAGCAGAGAGTAATTAAAGTAGCCGTACACTGTAGACTACAACGAAAATGTGTCTGAATTAGGTAGTAAAATAAAGTTACTGTAATTGTGTTAAAAAGTAAGCATGAAAATAAAAAAGCGTCGGTAGAGTAGGTACTAATTTATGGGGGCACATGACCAATTAAACCATATGAACTAGTAAACATATGAAGTAATAGTAACAAATAAGTGGGTTAAAATGAAATGGCGGGGGCACAGGGTCTGCAATTGTCCCTGCTTTCCACCCCCTCCTTTGTTTGGGAATGATCCATCTGTAAATGAAGGACTTGGGATGATATATTTCCAGTAAAATATGCAAACAAAAGTTGGGAGACAAGACTCAGAAAACCTTATGAATTTGTCAAATTATACTCTCAAAACTAACGGGAGAATCTAGATAGCCATCTTACGTCTAGCAAAAAGAGAAAGCAGACAACAAGTCAATTGTTACCTATGAAAGAGATGCTCAAATATCAGTAGTACCTGTTGCGTTTTTGAGCTGCATTCAACATAATATGCAGCACCAATCTGTTTCCGGAGCTCCTCTCCCTGATTAAATAGTTAAAGCTTAGAAGGTTATGTTTTTAAATGCTAAAACTAATGATATAGAGAAGTCAATGCAAGAAATCAAACCTGGGCAGTGGTTACAGGCACTAAACCTGGATGATCAGCTAAATAGTGCTTATCTTCGCGAAGGTCTAATACATTGACAAAATATAAAATAACAAGTTTAGTTGCAAGTTCTAAACTTGCTGCGGGAATCACAAGAAAACCTAACCAATTATAGAAAAACATTGTGTATAGTAAAGTTCATGCCACATTTTTCATTGTGCTGTGTGGAGTATTGTAAGGGAATAATTCAAACGATATAAACAGATCATGTTGAAGCTTTTAAATTTTTTAACTTACCCAGTTTGGTGCCCGCCAATACAACAACATCATCAAGAGTTTAGGTTACCAAGAGAAGACCACAACATCATCGACTTACGTGTGTGTACCGAGTTCTTAACATCATTTTCCACAATAAAATCATAACTCCGTCAGCACATATTAATAAGGATGTTGCATACTAAACAAGCTTAATAAGGATTTTGAATACTAACCAACCGGCTTTGTTAGATGACAGTCACACATGGTCAGAGCACTGCAACAACTGACTTAACTCAGAGCACCACCAAACTGAGCTAGTATTTTGAAGTTGTTTTCAACCAAAGGAACCGAAAACAACTCCCCACTACCTTGTTACTTGTACTTCGACCTCCGAACCCTACTCAGGCGTCGTCTTCTCCGGCTAACCATGGTAACTCCGGGACCTCAAGCGAAACTCCAACAACTCTCCGACAGCTTCTCTCCCGTGGATTCAGAGAGAGAGAGAGTCGAACCTCTTTGGTACGATGAGAGAGACGACGAAGGTAGATTAATTTGAAGATTAATCGAAGAATTGAGAGCGAATTGAGAGAATTATAAAAAGGAGAAAGCGAAGAGAAATAGATTTGAAGCGGCGGAGAATAAAAGAGATTAGGTTTTGTGTATAAAATTGAACACGGGTAATTCTAAACGGGTCGGATTGAACGTGAAATTACTTAATGACCCCTTTTGTATTTGTTTTTTGACTTGAAGTGTGGGTGTGGAATGAGGGTATACTGGAAATATTAGAATTTGTAGCTGGTGTGTGTGGCTACAATTTTTTTTTCAAAAAGTTAAATTAGTACAATTACAATTAAAATGGTATATTTGGATGGATAAAATTTCAAAAATTGACAAATATCGATCAAAAATTAGATCTACAAGTTTAATATATTTAATTTTTTGATTTATTTGACAAACTAGTTAAAAAAGTGGAAAAATAAAAAAAATGGAAATTTAGTAAAAGTATGTTAAAATTCATCACACAAATAGTGAGTATGACTACTTTGGTGTGTATGAATTTATTTTCAAAAATTGTGATTTTCCCTATTTTTATTTAATTTTTTGATTTATTTGACAAACTAGTTAAAAATGGGGAAAAAATAAAAAAAAAATGGAAAATTAGTGAAAATAAGGTAACATTCATCACACAAATAGTGAGTATGAGTACATTGGTGTGTATGAATTTATTTTCAAAAATTGTCATTTTTCCTATTTTTATTATATTCCCACATTCCCGTATGTCTGTCTGTCTCTTATCACTTCTACTTGGGAAAAAACATCAACTGCTCTGCTCCCGCGTGCTCTTTAAAAATTATACAAAAAAATTTAGTTTAGGCGTCGGTTAAATTAAGACCGACGCTTAAAGTACAGTTTTAGGCATCGGTTGCTAATGACCGACGCTTAAAGTACAATTTTGGGCGTCGGTTGTTTTCGACCGACGCTAAAAGTTCGGTTTTAGGCGTCGGTTAAGTAAAGACCGACGCTAAAGATACAGTTTTAGGCGTCGGTTGTTATGACCGACGCTAAAGATAGTCCTAAGGCGTCGGTTGAGTAAAAACCGACGCTTAATGTTCAACTTTAGGCGTCGGTTATTTTATCACCGACGCAAAAAGTCCAGCATAAATGACTTTAAGCGTCGGTTAATGTAGCAACCGACGCTTAAAGTAAGTATAGGCCACGGTTCTCCATTTAACCGACGCTAAAAGTGCGACGCTTAAAGCCTATTCTGCACGCGCAGAAAATTTGTTGCCATTACTGGCGCGTGGACAACACGCGCGGCAGGGGAGAGTGTGCGCGTGGTCTTCACGCGCGGACCAGGTGAGTGCGTGCAGCCTCCTTCCGACAGTTCAGACAAGTGACAGGTTAGTGCCTTTACTTTATTTGTCCGTGCTTTTTAATATATGTATAATACTTGTCCTTTAAATTGCATTTTGTCCGTAGTTTTGTTTTAATCGGTTTCTCTTGCTTTTTATTAATTGTAAAAACTGAATTTTCGAAAGCTATTTTAATTCTAATTATTTTTATTTTTAATCTTGTAATTTTATATTTAATTTATGAAATTTTCTGCCATGATTTTATTTAATTCCATAAAGGTGCCTAGTTTAATTATGAACTAAACACTTTCATGGGGTTCTAATGTAATGAATTATTAATGCTCATGTTAATTTGATATATAATGTGTGTTTACAATTTCTATATAAGATTGCCTTGCATGGTTGTTTTAATTGAATTTAGGTGAATAGCTAACATCTATTGTACCAAATTTCTAATGATTGCGAAAGTGGATTTAGAGATTTAGGGTTTGCCATGCTAGCATAGGTATGTTGGCTTCTCCGTATTTCGGATTATAGTTTCGAAAGAACGTTATTCCCCTATGTAGTTAATTGCGGAACTTGTGATTAAATCGATTGTATCACCCATTCACATAGACATATAGTGTATTGGATATAATTGATGCCCTTATAACTTCTATCTCTTTTGTGGATGTTTATTTGGAATGGTGTGAGTTAATTGAAAGATGGCTCATATTAGTGTCGTGTTCCCGCTAGCATTCTTAACAATTGTAACACATTAATTCTTGATAGTTAATAGAGCTAAAACATTCATGAAATTAGGACCCCATGCCTCTATCATATTATTTTAAATAAATTAGCCGTTACTTCATTAGTTAATTGTATCTGCAAATAAACCATTTTAGTTCGTTCATGCTTCTATAATTAACCAAACATTGTTGAATAGACATATTTACTAAAATAACCGAGTCTTCGTGGGAACGATCCTTATTTCCATATATTGCTTTTGGACTGCGTACACTTGCGTAGAGAAAATAGCGAACAAGTTTTTGGCGCCGCTGCCGGGGACTCGGTGTTATTTTTGTTTATGTGTTTTACTACAATAGAAGTTAATTTGTTTGACTTGAACATTTTATCTTATATTTTTGTGAAGTGATTATTTGTGACAGATACTTGGATTTTTATGCTAACACGTTCTAAAGCATTAAAAGCCAAACAAGTACTTGAACTAGCAAATACTCACAAGATGGACGGAGAAGGCGAAGTAGTTGCACCTGCAGCAGCAAGGGCTTTAATGGACTACTCGCAACCAAAGATTGATGACATCCAGTCAAGCATCATTCCGCCAGCAATTACGGCTCCTACATTTGAAATTAGATCTAGTACTATTCAGATGGTGCAGAATCAAGTATAGTACGGAGGAACTGCAACGGAAGATCCTAACTTACACATCAGGAACTTCATAGAAATATGCGACACATTCAGATTCAACAATGTGTCAGATGATGCTGTGAAGTTGAGACTCTTCCCGTTTTCATTAAGAGACAAAGCCAAGGGTTTGCTACACTCTCTACCACCAGGATGTATCACCACTTGGGCTGATCTAGCTCAAAAGTTTCTTAGCAAATTCTTCCCCATGGCTAAGACTGCAGCTATAAGGAATGCCATCACTTAATTTTCTCAGCAGTCTGGTGAAACTTTATGTGAAGCTTGGGAGAGATACAAAGAAATGCTTCGGCAATGTCCACATCACGGCATGCCAAATTGGATGGTCATAAATTGTTTCTATAATGGGCTAGGAATGCAATCAAGGCCAATGGTAGATGCAGCTTCAGGTGGAGCACTATGGGCTAAAAGTTACGAGGAGGCCTACGATCTTATCGAGATGATGGCAGCTAATGAATATCAAAACCCAACTCAGAGAATGCCACAACAGAAGGTAGCAGGAATTCTTAATATCGACAAAGCCACTTCCTTAGCAGCTCAGCTAGAGGCCTTGAAATTGAAAGTAGACTCTTTGACAGCACAAGGATTTCATCAAATTGCTAGTGTTTGTGAGTTGTGTGCAGGCGCACATGAATCAAATCAATGTGCCATCTCAAACGAGTCAGTTCAATTCGTAAGCAATTTCCAAAGACAGCAACAACCAGCTCCAAATTCCTACCATCCGAACAACCGAAATCATCCAAATTTCAGTTGGAGCAATAATCAAGGAGGAGCACAACAATCACATCAGCCCTACCAACAATCTAATCATCAGCCATTTGGAGCTAAGCAGTATAATCCATCTGGATTCCAGCAACAACAGGGGCAACATTTTCAACAACCATATGCTCCTAGACAATTTCAGCCCCCAGGATTTCAACAACAACAATCTTATGGAAATTCTGGACAATCTTCGAATGAAAAGACTGAATTAGAGGAGTTGAGGTTGGGCCAAAAAATCCAAGCGGCTTCCATTAAAAATCTGGAAACTCAATTGAGTCAACTCGCTAGTTTCATGATGAGCCGACCACAAGGAACACTCCCCAGTGACACTGAACTTAATCCTGGGAAAAAGGATAATCACGAGCACATCAAAGCAATTACCCTCAGATCAGGGAGAATCACGGAGGATGCTGAGCTAAAAGATACAAAAAAAATTCTGCCAGATAAAGGAACAGAAAAAGCAGATTTGGGAGACACAAAAGACATGGGCAATATATCAGAATCAAAGGAGAAGATTAAAGAAAATATGCCAACTCCTAAACAAGTTGTCCTCGAGCAAAAAGAGCAAGTCTACCCACCTCCACCATTTCCTCGACGAGTGCAAAAACAGAAATTAGACAAGCAGTTTGGCAAATTTCTTGAAGTCTTTAAAAAATTACATATCAACATTCCATTTGCTGAAGCTCTCGAACAAATGCCAAGCTATGCCAAATTCATGAAAGGCATTCTCTCGAGGAAATTAAAACTTGAAGACTTAGAGACCGTTGCTTTGACGGAAGAATGTAGTGCGGTATTGCAGCAAAAGTTGCCGCCTAAGCTGAAAGATCCAGGGAGTTTTACAATACCATGCACCATTGGGAGATTATCTTTCGACAAATGTTTATGTGATCTGGGAGCAAGTATCAATCTTATGCCATACTCGGTTTTCTTGCAGCTTAGTCTTCCTGAACCAAAGCCGACAAGTATGTCCCTTCAGTTGGCTGATCGATCTATCACCTATCCTAGGGGAGTTGTTGAAGATGTGTTGGTGAAAGTAGACAAACTCATCTTTCCTGCTGATTTTGTCATCCTTGATTTCGAAGAGGACAAGAAGATTCCTATCATTCTTGGTAGGCCATTTTTAGCAACAGGACAAACGTTGATTGATGTCCAAAAGGGGGAACTGACGATGAAGGTGCACGATCAAATTGTCACCTTCAATGTTTTCACAGCTATGAAATTCCCAACAGAAGAAGAGCAGTGTCTGAAGATAGACTTGATTGAGTCTACGGTGCAAGAAAAGTTAGGGCACACGCTCATGAATGATACTTTGGAAAAGGCCCTCAGTGGGGAGTATTCATTAGATGAAGATGACATTGATGAACAATTGCAATATCTGGATGCTTTGCCATGGAAAAGAAAATTTGAAAGACCAGTTGAATCGCTGGGACTGCCAGAATTAAAAGGACCACATCAGCAATTAAAGCCGTCTATCGAAGAAGCTCCAACTCTAGAGCTCAAGCCACTACCGGATCACTTACGGTATGCTTCCCTTGGTGAAAAATCCACTTTACCTGTGATTATATCTGCTAACCTTTCAGACTCCGAGGAAGACAAGCTCTTGAGAGTTCTTCGAGAATTCAAATCAGCCATTGGTTGGTCTGTTGCGGATCTAAAAGGAATCAGTCCCGCATATTGCCAACATAAAATTCCATTGGAAGAAGGGAGTAAACCAACAGTAGAACACCAAAGGCGGTTAAATCCTATCATGAAAGAAGTAGTAAAGAAAGAAATTCTCAAGTGGCTAGATGCTGGTATCATCTATCCCATTTCAGACAGTTCATGGGTAAGTCCAGTGCAATGTGTGCCTAAGAAAGGAGGCATGACAGTAGTTGCCAATGAAAAGAACGAGCTCATTCCGACTCGTACAGTTACAGGGTGGAGAATTTGCATGGACTACAGAAAGCTGAACAAAGCTACAAGGAAGGATCACTTTCCCCTTCCATTCATTGATCAAATGCTAGACAGGTTGGCTGGGCATGAATTCTATTGCTTGCTGGATGGTTATTCAGGATATAATCAGATTGGTATTACTCCAGAAGATCAGGAGAAGACCACTTTCACATGTCCTTTTAGCACTTTTGCGTTCCGACGCGTTCCTTTCGGACTCTGTGGTGCACCTGCTACTTTTCAGAGATGTATGATGGCAATTTTTTCGGATATGATTGGTATCAATGTGGAAGTGTTCATGGATGATTTCTCAGTCTTTGGGAAATCATTTGATGAATGCCTCAGAAATCTGGGCATGGTGCTGAAACGATGTGTTGAGACTAATCTAGTACTCAACTGGGAAAAATGTCACTTTATGGTAAAGGAAGGCATCATTCTTGGGCACAAGGTATCTGGTAAGGGGCTGGAAGTGGATAAGGCTAAGTTGGAGACGATTGGAAATCTCCCTCCACCAATTTCAGTTAAAGGAATTCGCAGTTTTCTTGGTCATGCGGGTTTTTATCGGCGATTCATCCAAGACTTTTCGAAAATATCTAAACCTTTGTGCAATCTGTTAGAAAAGGATATTCTTTTAAATTTGGTGAAGATTGTTTGGAGGCATTCAAGCTCTTAAAGAAGAAATTGACAACTGCACCCATTATCACTGCACCTGATTGGAGTGAACCTTTTGAATTAATGTGTGATGCAAGTGACTATGCAGTGGGAGCTGTTCTTGGTCAACGGAAGAATAAGGTGTGTCACGTGATTTACTATGCTAGCAGAACTCTCAATGATGCACAGCTGAATTACACTACTACAGAAAAGGAACTCTTAGCTATTGTATATAGCTTCGAGAAATTCAGATCGTATTTACTCGGAACTAAGGTAGTGGTGTTTACAGATCATGCAGCCATTCGATACCTAATGTCGAAGAAAGATGCTAAGCCACAGTTGATTCGTTGGATTCTGTTGCTTCAAGAATTCGACTTGGAAATCAAGGATAGAAAGGGTACTAAGAACCAGGTGGCTGATCACTTGTCTCGGTTAGAGGAACACGGTAACTCTGCGGATAAAACTCTCATCAACGAATTTTTTCCTGACGAGCAACTTTTTGGGGTGAACAATGAAGAACCATGGTTTGCAGACATTGTGAACTATCTTGTAAGCAATGTCATCCCGTCGGAATTTTCTTATGCCCAAAGAAAGAAGTTTCTTCATGATGTAAAATGGTACCGATGGGATGAACCCTTCTTATTCAGACAGGGAGCTGATCAGGTGATTCGGAGGTGCATTCCATTTAGTGAGGTTGAAGGTATTTTGCATGACTACCATTCTACCACTTACGGAGGTCATTATGCTGGAGAGAAGACAGCCACTCGAGTACTTCAGGCTGGGTTTTATTGGCCAACACTGTTTAAAGATGCGCATCAGTTTGTGTTGAGATGCGATAGATGTCAAAGAATTGGTAATATCTCTAGGAGGAATGAGATGCCTCTGAATATGCTGTTGGAAGGGGAGATTTTCGATGTGTGGGGGATCGATTTCATGGGTCCTTTTGTTTCTTCATGCAATAATCAGTACATCTTGCTAGCGGTGGACTATGTTTCTAAATGGGTCGAGGTGAAGGCTTTACCGACCAATGACGCTAAAGTGGTGCTGAATTTTCTGAATAAGCAAGTTTTCACACGTTTCGGAACTCCAAGGGTAATTATCAGTGACGAAGGATCACACTTCTGCAACCGCAAGTTCACAGCATTGATGACAAGGTACAACATAAATCATCGAATTGCTACGGCCTATCACCCTCAAACGAATGGCCAAGCAGAGGTTTCCAACAGAGAGATAAAACGGATCCTAGAGAAGGTCGTGAATCCTTCAAGGAAGGACTGGTCACTAAAACTTGATGAAGCTGTTTGGGCTTATAGAACAACTTACAAAACACCTTTGGGCACGTCACCTTTTCAGCTAATATATGGCAAGGCTTGTCATCTGCCTGCCGAACTAGAACACAAAGCTTATTGGGCGCTGAAGAAGTTGAACTTTGACTTAGCAGCAGCAGGTGAGAAAAGAATGCTTCAGATTAATGAACTGGATGAGTTTCGGCTACAGGCTTATGAAAATCACAAGTTATACAAGGAAAAGGTCAAGAGATGGCATGACAGACGTTTGGTGCAAAAGTCTTTTGTACCAGGGCAGTTAGTTTTGCTTTTCAACTCTCATCTCAGACTTTTTCCAGGGAAACTTAAGTCAAGGTGGTCAGGACCATTCACGGTTAAAACGGTGTTTCCACATGGTGCAGTGGAAATTTTTGATAAAACACCGGAAGCAGCTTTCAAAGTAAATGGACAGAGGTTGAAGCCATATTTTGGTGAACATGTGAATAGCAAAGCAGAAACCGCAGTTCTTGGTACTACCGATTAAAGTGCGAAGGTGGCCAAGTCTAGCTAAAGACGTTAAAGAAAGGCGCTTCGTGGGAGGCAACCCATGTGTTTCGGTGTTTTCAGGTATGTTCTCTACTATCCCTTGTATTTACTTCCATTCAATGCGGACATTGAATATTATAAGTTTGGGGGTGGTTTAGGGGATAAGTAGTATGTATATGTGTTAGTAGTTTTTGTGAGTCATTGTGTTCATGTAAGATATCATGTTTTGCATATTAGTATAGTTCATGCATGTATGTTCGTGTTATCTACGTTTGTTTCATATAGGACATTCTGTTTTTTTTAACGTTTGTTTCATATAGGACATTCTGTTTTTTTTATTTCCGTATACCATGTGAGTCCATTATAGTTGCATTTCATGGCATGCATTTTTCATGATCCCTTAGGACGAGCTAATTCTGATTGGTAGGTAGATGTCTAATTGAGTGTGGTAACGATGAATAGAGGGTTGATTTAGAGTTCTTATGAAATTGACTTGCATGTTTCAGAAACACAACTTTTACACAGTCTCATTGGATGCTTTTGGGGCTAGGTTAGGATCATGCTTATTTGGTTGTTTTAGATTTAATCACCTGTTTATATTTAGAATTTTCGTTATTCCCTTGATGGCATAGATCGCACCAAAGTCTAAGTTTGGGGGAAAACATGAATTTCATGCTAGTTGTTTAGTGTTAATGGCTAGGTGTCAAAGGGCTAGTAGCCGGCTCATATTTATATGAGTAGTCTAGGGTTGGAAATGAGAATTCTCATTCCAGATTGCATATATTTTATATATAAAAAAAAAGAGTCAAGAATTTAATTGTTTAAATGCAAAATTAACCAGAATGAGCTATTTAATACTCGAGTAATTAAGTCTGAGGGGACTTAGTCCTAGTAACCTAAAGCCCTTGAGGTTTGGGATTGCTGACCTAACACTCGCTACATGGGTATTATTGTATAAGCCTTTTGGGGTCTCATTCATTGCACGGTTAAATAAGCATGTATATTGTATATAGTGTCGTAGTTTAGTAATAAAGCATGAATTCCTGTCTAACTTGAATAAGGATGGAGGTGTTCCTAGGTTATAAAGTGTCTACAGTTTATTCTATTTATAAACCGGTGATTGTCTTGGCAAAGAATAGATATGATTTTTGACCTAGTGTTGGGAGTATTTCTGATGAGCATCGCACACACGCACGTTCTGTCATGTATTGTTAGTATACAGGGACTTAGTCGAGCTCTATTTGGATTTAGTTACATTCTTTGAGGTAATTGCTTGCTAGTTGGTTTTGGTTAGTTTAAAGGGGATCCGTGCATTTTTCATGTAGTTGCATACATATAGTTAGTTGCATGTTAGTTGCATTATAGAATGGATTTTGTGGGTACATTCGCTATAGGCCCTCACGAGACCTCACTCGTCCACTGGGGCTACCTAGGGGTTTAAAGGGCTTATTGCATATGCCAAATGCAATCGTGATCACCTACGGAAGTGGTACTAGTTAGTTGTATATAGTTATATTGTTTATGCTTGAGGACAAGCATCAGTTTAAGTTTGGGGGTGTGATAAGTGAATTTTATATCCACTTATTATGCGCTAAATAGACCTAAATTGGTGGTTTATCCTTAAGTATTTTGTGTCTTTTAATTAGTTTTATGTTGTTTCAAGTCTTTGTAGTGCAGAACTCACAGCTTCAGGTATCCTGGCGATAAAAGGTTAAAAGACGGTGGATTTCTGGCTCAGATGGACTGGTTACGAGGAAAAGGAATTATCATAAAGATGTTCTGAGTGATATATTCTTAAAGCAGGAATCCCGGTTGGAATTGTCATATTTTTTTCTAAGCAAAAGGAGTCCGGTTTTAGAGCCTCAAGAGACCGTAACTTGCATCTGGACGAGCAATGAAGAAATAAGAATTATCACAAAAATATGGAAAGTGATATTTTCTTAAAACTGAAACCCCGGTTGGAATTGATATAATTTCTGTTTAGCAAAAGGAGTCCGGTTCCAGACGACCAGAGACCGCAGCTTAGACAATAAAGATTTATTTATATTATTAAATAATTTTATTAATTTAGAAAATTATATTTATAAATATCTAATAATATTAGATATTTATTTTTATAATTTCTGGATTAAAATAATTATTTATTAATTAAAGATTATAAGCTGTGCGGGTTAAAAAGCATTTCTACGGAACTGCGTATTAAAACTCAACTACCGCGTGGAGAAGAATTGCAAGTTGCTGGAAGCGTGTGAAATTTTCTTGGAGAGTTGTTAGAATTAGGCAGAAGACTTTTTATACATCTGACTTTGTTTTGTAGTAGGTGTGTTGCTGAATGTTATAAATAGATTGTAGGGAATCAAATGAAGAGCAGATTACCCAGGGAAGAAACAATCAATCATTCTCTCTCTGAAGCAAACACTCTTGTATCTAAATTCAGCAAATGCTTTTTATAAACAGATCATTTTATACATTTTAATTCTCTAGAATTTTATTATATTTTATATACTTAAAATTTTCTGCAAATCAGTTAATTTATATACTTCGAATTTCTGTAATTTTATTTTATTTTATACATTTTAAATTTTTGTAAAATTAGTATAAATTTATATTTTGGTTAAAGAATTAAGGGAATTATTAGTAGGGTCTTGTTTTATTCGGAAGAAACTGAATTACTACAACTTACAAGACATAGCAACAGACGCCAACTGGGGGAGAGGGAACCACGCGCAGAAAATTTGTTGCCATTACTGGCGTGTGGACAGCACGCGCGGCAGGGGAGAGTGTGCGCGTGGTCTTCACGCGCGGACCAGGTGAGTGCGTGCAGCCTCCTTCCGACAGTTCAGACAAGTGACAGGTTAGTGCCTTTACTTTATTTGTCCGTGCTTTTTAATATATGTATAATACTTGTCCTTTAAATTGCATTTTGTCCGTAGTTTTGTTTTAATCGGTTTCTCTTGCTTTTTATTAATTGTAAAAACTGAATTTTCGAAAGCTATTTTAATTCTAATTATTTTTATTTTTAATCTTGTAATTTTATATTTAATTTATGAAATTTTCTGCCATGATTTTATTTAATTCCATAAAGGTGCCTAGTTTAATTATGAACTAAACACTTTCATGGGGTTCTAATGTAATGAATTATTAATGCTCATGTTAATTTGATAGATAATGTGTGTTTACAATTTCTATATAAGATTGCCTTGCATGGTTGTTTTAATTGAATTTAGGTGAATAACTAGCATCTATTGTACCAAATTTCTAATGATTGCGAAAGTGGATTTAGAGATTTAGGGTTTGCCATGCTAGCATAGGTATGTCGGCTTCTCCGCATTTCGGATTATAGTTTCGAAAGAACGTTATTCCCCTATGTAGTTAATTGCGGAACTTGTGATTAAATCGATTGTATCACCCATTCACATAGACATATAGTGTATTGGATATAATTGATGCCCTTATAACTTCTATCTCTTTTGTGGATGTTTATTTGGAATGGTGTGAGTTAATTGAAAGATGGCTCATATTAGTGTCGTGTTCCCGCTAGCATTCTTAACAATTGTAACACATTAATTCTTGATAGTTAATAGAGCTAAAACATTCATGAAATTAGGACCCCATGCCTCTATCATATTATTTTAAATAAATTAGCCGTTACTTCATTAGTTAATTGTATCTGCAAATAAACCATTTTAGTTCGTTCATGCTTCTATAATTAACCAAACATTGTTGAATAGACATATTTACTAAAATAACCGAGTCTTCGTGGGAACGATCCTTATTTCCATATATTGCTTTTGGACTGCGTACACTTGCGTAGAGAAAATAGCGAACAAGTTTTTGACTTCCCATGTTGAGAGCACGCTACCTCCGATCGTCCACACAAATCCAGGGACTAACCCCCTCCAGGTGGGGGTTTCTTCCTTGATTGTAGATCCCAATAACCCTCCACAAGGGTTTCAGATCCACACTACGGATCTCCCCATAAGCACCAATCCGATGTATGGGCTGCCTAACTACCCTCCTACCCAAGGAGCTGGATCAAGTGGTCATGCCCTGTATATCCGAGATCGAGATTATCGCGATTTTTCTGGTCCTTATACGGATGAGTCATCTTCTGACGATGATTACGAACGTGATGAAGCTCCAAGGAGGTGACGTGCAAGTAAAGAACCTCGAGGAAGAACTCAAACTACTCACGATGGACTCCCTTCAACAACTACTGAGAGGATTAAGGCTTATGAAGCCGAGATCTTAAGGTTAAAGGAAGATATGGCAAGAGAACAAGCCAGATCAAATCAGACTTTACCCCCTCCAACATCAGGACCGATTCCCTTTATAGACTTGGAGAGGCCTTCAAGAAGGCAAAGAAGGGCTGCCGCCCCAACTGGAAGAACAACGAGGGTGGAAACCCCCAAGAGCAACCCCAAGGATCTGATGCCACTTGGGGATCCTGATGATCCCACACCCCCATTTACTGAGGAGGTGATGAATGCTCGTATCTCAAAGAAGTTTAAGATGCCGACAATTAAATCTTATGATGGAATGGGTGATCCCGCAAACCACGTTAGAACATTCTCAAACGCTCTGCTGTTGCAGCCTGCAAGTGATGCTTTGAAGTGTAGGGCGTTCCCTCAAACTCTATCAGGAATGGCTCAAAGATGGTATAGTCGGCTGCCTGCAAACTCAATTGGTTCCTTTAAGGAGTTGAGTGCTGCTTTCGTTAGTCAGTTTATCAGCGGAAGAGCGCATGAGAAAAGTTCTGAATCTCTTATGTATGTGGTACAAGGGAAGAACGAAAGTCTGAGAGACTATCTTAAGAGGTTCACTAAGGAGACTTTAAACATTACCGATTTGGACAATAAGGTTGCAATGGTAGCCCTGGAGCATGGCACCACCGACCTATACTTTAAGAGATCATTGGCAAAACATCCTCCCGAGAATATGGCTGAGCTCCAGCGAAGGGCTGATAAGTACATCAAGGCCGAGGACAGTACCAAGAAGGATGTCGTGATAAACAATGGAAGAGGTAACAACGACTCCAAGAAGCGAAAGCAAGACCATGAGTATGATGACCACGAGAATGATGCTAGGGACAAGCATCCCCGAACTAGCGAGGACTCCGACTATGCCCCTAAGAAGAACCAAGGACCAAGGTTCACTGAGTATGCAAGGTTGAATACTCATAGGAGTCGAATCTTGTTGGACATTGAGAAGGATAGGGATTTCCGATGGCCGAAGCCACTCAGGGGTGATCCCGAAAAGAGAAACAAGAATCAGTATTGCAGATTCCACAGAGATGTGGGGCATGACACTGATGATTACAAGCAACTCAAAGATGAGATTGAGTTTTTAATCCGAAGAGGGAAATTGAACCACTTCACTAAAGGTGAAGATCGTGTTAATCAAATTAGAGATTATACTAGAATGGGTGACGTTCATGATCACAACCCACAACCCCGATGGCCAGTAATCAACATGATCTCAGGAGGCCCGACTGCGGCCGGCACAACAAGGAATTCTCGGAAGGCTTATGCCAGAGAAGTGATACACATCGTGGGAGAGGCCCCGAAGCAGGCTAGGACTGAAATCGCAATTGGCTTTGATGATTCTGATCTTGAAAGGGTGAAGTTCCCCCATGACGACCCGTTGGTCATAACTCCTGTGATTGGAAACTCAGAGGTGAAGCGAGTCTTGATAGATAATGGAGCTTCCGTTGACGTTCTGTTTCATGATGCATTTGTGAAGATGGGGTACAATGATTCTCAGTTGACCCCCAATAACATGCCTATATATGGATTTAATGGAGTAGGATCCAAAGTTGAAGAGACTATTCAATTGCCTGTGACTATTGGACAGGAGCCCAAGAAGGCCACTCAGATGTTGAACTTCCTGTAATCAAGGCGGTTTCAACGTACAACGCTATCCTCGGAAGGACTGGACTTCATGCTTTCAAGGCTGTAGCCTCAACTTATCATATGAAGATCAAGTTCCCAACCAGGAATGGTGTTGGAGAACATAAAGGCGATCAAAAGATGGCACGAAGCTGTTATGTAGCCGCGTTAAGGCCTGATGGAGTCGGGGGGCAGGTCCTTCCGATTGAAGATATGGATGTCCGTAGTGGTAAGGAACGCCAAGAAAAGCCGTCAGAGGACATCACACAGAAGCCTTGGACAACCATTGAGGCTAAGGCGTTAACTGACTTCGTGGTTGAATGTACCATTGGCAACCAAGAAGTCGGGGGGTAGGAGGTAATACCCCAAGCAGGAAGTGAACTTCAGAATAATAAGGAGGAGACCAAAAGGAGTGGTGGTTGCTCTATTTTGATGGAGCATCTAAAACAAAATCTGGTGCAGGCCTAGTCTTGCAAAGCCCCGATGGGCTCAAGTTATCCTAGTAGGACTTAGCTTCATAGGACTTAGCTTCATATTTATCTAGTAGAAGTAGAAATAAGGTTCATTGAAACCATTGCAGAGCATGTTGCTCCGAGTAGGATAGTAGTACTCTATGTAAGGGTTGAACCCATTTCAAGTTATTAATGCAAGTTTGATTTCCATTCATTGATGGTGTGATTTTATTTATGTGCCAAGCACCTGATGAGTGCAAGTCATGGATGACCGAGTACCGAGGATAAAAAATACACGGATGGAAAACAAACAAATGCATACCCCAAAGGGTCAAGAGTTAGGTTACAGCAAGACCAAGTAAAAGTTTAAGTCCGTGAAGGACCCTGGATAAAAGACAAGCAGATAAAAGCCACACGCAACAACAATCAAAGCCATGGAAGGCCGAGGATGTTAAGGACTGACTACTCTTCAATATTTCTTAAGTACTAGGGTTGAGAGTCCAAGGATGAAGGCCAACGGAGAACATTTCATTATTAAGGGTCCTTGAACAAGGATTAAGAAGTTTAAGCAAGTTCTCGTCTTAGAAGTCTAAAAGGCAAGAATCCCATGAGATTGCATTTATCAAAATCTAAATCGAGGAATCAACCCCGAATTCTAGGTTGAGAAACACAAGTTATTAGCCATGAAGGCCAAGATTAGCCATGAAGGCCAAGATTAGTTATGAAGGCCAAAATTGAGGGGGTCATGAACCTCCAATTAAGATCCAAAGACGTTCAACACTCAAGGCCGAATGCATGCCAGCCGAGAGGCCGCCTGAGAAGTCCAAGACCAAGACAAACATTGAAGCCATGATGGCCAAGCGAGCTGAGAAAGTTGCTTATATAGGAGCTTCTCTGAAGGTTGGATCTCGATCCTGAGCGAAAGACAATACAATAGAAGAAGAGGAATTTTGCTCCTGAAAGGCAAGAGGCCATCAAGCAAGAGGTTGACAAACTCTTATAAGCTTGTTTTATTGAGGAAATTCAGTTCCTCGAATGCTTGGCTAACCCTATGATGGTCAAGAAAGCAAATGGGAAGTGGAGGATGTGTATAGACTTCACTGATTTTGAATGATGCACGCCTGAAGGATTGTTTTCCCCTGCCAAGGATAGATACATTGATAGATGCCACAGCTGGACGTGAGATGATGAGCTTCATGGACGGGTTCAGCGGCTACAATCAGATTAAGATGCACAAGGATGACATTCCAAAGATATTCGCCCATCTGATTGAAAAAACCATGGAGGTCTATGTTGATAACATGTTAGTCAAGAGCATGTTCAGGGCAGGCCACATTAAGCACCTCAGAGAGGCATTAGAAGTGCTGAGGCACCACAAGATGATGTTAAATCCAGCCAAGTGTGCTTTTGGTGTTGGATCAGGAAAATTTTTGGGATTGATGGTTTCGAAGAGAGGCATAGAGGCCAACCCTGACAAGATCAAAGCAATCTTGGACATGGAACCACCCCGCTCTATACGAGATGTACAAAAGCTAACTGGCCGAGTTGCGGCTCTAGGGAGATTCATCTCCAAGTCCGGTGACAAGTATTTGCCTTTCTTTCAGGCATTAAAGAAGGTGAAAAATTTTGAGTGGACTGTAGAGATCCAAGAGGCCTTTGAACAGTTGAAGAAGTACATGGCTGAAGCCCCGTTGTTGGCCAAGCCTAGTCCTGGGGAGACTCTTTATCTGTACCTGGCGGTATCTGAACAAGCATTGAGTGCTGTTCTTGATAGAGAAGCGAAGAAGGTTCAGAAACCCATCTACTATGTGAGCAAGGTGTTGCATGGGGCTGAGTTGGGTTACTCCCCCATTAAGAAGTTTGCTTTGGCATTAATAACTGCCTCAAGGAAGCTGCGACCGTACTTCCAGGCACACAAGATTTAGGTCTTGATGGATCAACAGTTGAGAAGCATATTGCACAACCCGAAAGCTAGTGGAAGATTGATCAAATGGGCAATTGAGCTCGGGGAATTTGACATAACGTATAAGCCTCGGACAGCCATCAAGGCTCAGGCATTGGCTGACTTCGTGGTTGAATGTACCATTAGCAACCAAGAAGTCGGGGGGCAGGAGATAGTACCCAACCAAGAATGTGAAAATAAGGATGAAGCGCTTGTACCTGATCTAAAAGAGTATTGGGTGCTCTATTTTGATGGAGCATCAAAAAATCAAAAACAAAATCTAGTGGTGCAGGTTTAGTCTTGCAAAGCCCCGATGGGTTCACGGTCGAGTATGCTTTGAAGTTGGATTTTCAGACAACCAACAACGAAGCTGAATACGAAGCCTTGATAGCCGGTTTAGGCTTGGCCAGAGTCATGAGGGTTAAGAACCTCAAAGTGTGTGGAGATTCAAGATTGGTAGTCTCGCAAGTGAATGGTGAGTTTGAGGCCAAGGATGAAACTATGGCAAAATACCTAAGAGTCGTAAAAGCTGTTATGACTCAGTTTGAAGAATGCTATGTGGAACACATTCCAAGGGAAGAGAATGTTAAGGCCGATGCCCTATCTAAGTTCGCTTCTTCTGAGATAAAGAATCACGCAGGAAGTGTCTACTTCCAGGTCTTGAAGGCCCCGACCATCAAGTTGGTAGCACCGATTGATGTAGGAGGTTGCTGGATTGATCCTATCAAAGCTCATCTTGAGACTAGTTGGCCCCCTAATAATGCCTTGAAGGCACAGAAACTGTTAGTGAGAGTGTTGAGATAAGAGGTCCATTGTCATTCCATACTTAAAATCTTGAATCCCGACGCAAAATCTTAACCTTGATGGCCAAAAAGGCTTTCTACCTCCAATTAAATTTGTCAATTGAGCATAAGGAGAAGGTTGGAAACCTAGAATCAAGATAAAGGGTTGACAACCAGCCAAGGCACACCAGACTTGAAGTCAACTGCTCAGTGGAAAAGAAACTTCTTGAACGATCAAACGAGAAGCAAGACCTCCACCATATGAAACAAGGGGGGCAAGAACTAAAAAGCTTCATCACAAGCTTCACATCTAGAACAAGAAAGAGAGATTAATTATGCCTTGAAAGGAAGGATACAACATCCAAAAGTCGAGGACGTGATTCAAGAACATGATTCCAAGCATTGCGAAAAGCTCTGAGAGGCACGACAAAGCAGCCAAGGAGCACCTGGCAGGCAACCAGGAGCACTGGCAGCCGACCAGGTGCCACAGAGGGGCTTCAGCCGACCTCCTGACACCTCCCGTCAGTTGGTTGAATCGTTTGATGGTTCTGTTGAAGGTTTCTCACTTTCCGGAAAAAACATCGACCTCCAACTTAGCGCCGTCTAGCGTCGATTAGCTCCGTGTAGTGCCATCTTATGCCATTCAACGTCGTTTAACATAGATTGAAACGTCGTTTAGCATTGCTGAAGTCAACATGGATCTCCCGTCAACCTGTCGGCCAACTAGGAGCACCTGGCATCCAAACAGGAGCACCTGGCAGGCAACCAGGAGCACCTGGCAGCCGACCAGGTGCCATGGAGGAGGTTTGGCCGACCAGGAGCACCTGGCAGCCGACCAGGAGCACCTGGCAGCCGACCGTGAGCACCCAAGAGGCCCTCACACTGTTTGTGTCATATCTTGAGCTCCGGGTATCAGATTTGGACGATCTTACAGTCCACGCGAAGCTCATAGAGTTTTCTACAACCATGGAAGGTCCCCAGCCGACCAGGAGCACTGGCAGCCGACCAGCTGCCCAGGAAGAGGTCTGGCCGACCAGGAGCTCTTGCCAATCCGACCTCACGCTGTTTGGGTCATATCTTGAGCTCCGGGTATCAGATTTGGACGATCTTACAGTCCACGCGAAGCTCATGAAGTTTTCTACAACCGTGGAAGGTCCCCAGCCGACCAGGAGCACTGGCAGCTGACCAGCTGCCCAGGAAGAGGTCTGGCCGACCAGGAGCTCTTGCCAATCCGACCTCACGCTGTTTGGGTCATATCTTGAGCTCCGTGTATCAGATTTGGACGATCTTATAGTCCACGCGAAGGTCATGGAGTTTTCTACAACCTTGGAAGGCTCTAGCCGACTAGGAGCACCCCCTGGCCGACCAGGAGCATCCTCTAGCCGACCAGGTGCCACGGAGGATCTCCAGCCGACCTCCTGGCACCCCCTGGCCGACCAGGAGCATCCTCCAGCCGACCAGGTGCCATGGAGGGGCTCCAGCCGACCTCCTAGCACCTATCTTGGCACCTCCCGTCAGTTGGTTGGATCGTTTGATGGTTCTGATGAAGGTTTCTTACATTCCGGGACAAACATCGACCTTCAACTTAGCGCCGCATAGAGTCTATTAGCACCATGAAGTGCCGTTTTATGCCATTTAACGTCGTTTAAAAAACATTGAAACATTGTTTAAACATCGTGTGGCATCATTAAAAGTCAACATGGGTCTCCCGTTAACTTGCCGGCGATCAAGGAGCACATGGCAGGCAACCAGGAGCACGTGGCAGGCCACCAAGGAGCACTGGCAGCCGACCAGGTGCCATGGGAAGGGTCTGGCCGACCAGGAGCACCTTCAGCCATCGAGGAGCACCTTCAGCCATCGAGGAGCACTTGTCAGCCACCAAGGCGCACTTGTCAGCCACCAAGGCGCACCTGTTAGCCACCAAGGAGCACTAGCAGCCGACCAGGTGCCATGGGAAGGGTCTGGCCGACCAGGATCACCTGCAGCCGACCAGGATCACCTGCAGCCGACCAGGATCACCTGCAGCCGACCAGGAGCACCTGGCAGCTAACCAGGACCCTTGTCGGCAGGCTAGCTGCCTGGAAGAGGCTGCAATTGTCCTGAGTCTTCTCCGATTAGCACTAGATTAGTGCCGATTAGCGCAGATTAGTGTCGGTTAAGCATAAATTATTGCCGATTAGCGCAAATAAGTGTCGATAAGCACCGATTAGTGCCGATAAGCACCAATTAAGTATCGTTTATCACCGATTAGTGCCGATAAGCACGGATTAGTGCTGATAAGCACCGATTAAGTGCCGATTAGCATTGATAAGCACATATTAGTGCCAAAAAGCACAGGTTAGTGCCGTTTTATGTCGTTCAACATCGTTTAAACATTGTTTAAACGTCGTTAAGGCTTATTAGTGCCGATTAGCATCGAATTAACATTGTCGTAAATGCGTCGGTCGCTCCACGCTTTGCATAAAGACAATACTCGTGAAATACTAGTGTATAAAGATGAACCCTGATCAGTTTTCCTAGAAGTTGGGGGGCAAATGATATGGGCTAAAAATAAGCCCTAAAGACACATTTAATGTGGCATTAATTAGACCTAGAATGGTCCAAACGTGGGGCCCACCAGATAGGCCCAAACCCTTTTTATAATATTAATTTCGTAATTAATATTAGGGGTAATAAACAGCTCAGCAAATAAGAGTCAAACAAGGATATAACTCTTGCATGACTTAGCCTCCAAGGCACATACTTCAACATGGAAACTGATTCATACATGGAAGGAGACTAGAACCTTCTTCTAGTCGGTGACCTGCACACCAAGTCACCTAACCCTACTACGATTTTAGGGCTTCTCAGCCTATATAAAGGATCTGACCCCTCATTCTCAGAACTACGTCTTGGCTTGATTCTCAATAACGAGATACGTAGGCACTCTATGAGGACCGATCAGTCTCGAACACGGAAACAGCCATTAAAGCGAAAAGCTCCCGAACCCTAGCATTAATTACAAATTCGTGACCTAGATTTTAATCCACAACAATTAGTAATTATAATTTTATTAGTTTTTTTTCATTAAATTGAATGGCCCGTGATATTACTTTTTAGCTTGAAAAGATAATCAGTTAGTTATTAGTAATTATAATATTATTAGTTTATTTTATTAATTGGAATGACCAAATTTTTGAAAAAAAAAAGATTTTGGCTAGAAAAGTTTTAAAAAGGAGAAAATGAAATATTTTAATAATTAAGGATAATAAAGTAAAACAATTAAATAAGACAAGTATTGTATCGTACCAAAACTTTAATATTTCATCTTTTATAATACTAGCTTATAATCGGTGCGATGCACGTTTTTTCTTTAATTTTCTTTATTTGATATATTAATTTTTATGTGTTTTGTTTTGAAAATTGCTATTTTTATGTATGGCGTCATCGAAATTATTTCATTACACATTGAGAGTAAATTTTTAAATAGTTTAAAACACGATTTTAAATTTTATAATGATCATTGATAATTAAGAATTATCGCTTTTATAAGGTTAAGAGTAAATTGATAATTCTTTTCTTAATATTTTTTATTTTAGTTTTTTATACATATTTCCCGGTAGTAGCTATACGTGGTTAGAGTTGAATGTCAATATAAAGATATTAATAATTCAATATGAATTTAATTTAGATCTAATCTACGTACGTACAACGTTGTACTTTAATTTTTTGTGTTCTGTTTTGTAATGACAACTATCTCTTTTTTACTTAGAACCCCGCGATCTTTTTTTAAATATCTATTAAATATATTAATTTTTTAATAATTATATGTTATTACATAGCAAATTGTTAAAAATTGATTTATATTAAGTTTTACACGTCCAATTACGATTATATACTTTTCAAAATATATATTTTTTTTAAAAGTCAATTCCAATACAACCTTTTTTAATGATATCCTTTTTAGATTATAATTTCATTTTTAATATGATATAATCTTGATCGTCTATTTTTAAAAATATTAGATTCGACGGTTGAGATTATTTTTGGTAATAAAGTGACAAAATCAAAATTATGGATAAAATCTCTCTTACGCTTATTATATATAAGGATATAATAGTATAGATAGTATAGATTGGTATTCTTGCAAAATATTTTTTTGAAAAAACTGTATTTTCGCAAAAATCTTTCTAATATTAGATATTTATGAAATAACCCCCTTTATTTTTTACTATTCTAAATACTTTTAACGTTACAAAAAATTATAAATATTAATTCTCATGTATGAACTTCCTTTATTTGTGTAACTCTAAAGTTCAAGCAATTTTCCTAAAATTTCATTCTTTCTCAAATATATTTAATCAAAAAAAATTTTTTAGCCAAAATATAGAAATTTAATTTCTGGAAAAATATTTATATAATACTTTATCATTTTCAAAAACATTGGAAACTGTTTTAAATAAATTACTCCCTTACAACTATTATCAGATGTAAGGTGGACTGTAAACAAATTTAAGGTTATGCAGTCCCTCCTTACATGCTCCATCACCAAACAAACACTCGCCTTTTACTATCAAGTGCCTTCTTTTAGCACATGCTGTGTCGTGTTCTATAGCCTAAGATTGCCTCTCTGGGACATCACCGGCCATTGCTAAATTATATACCTAAGTGATATCCAAAGCATTAAGAACACATATGTGCATGGGTACTCATAATACTGAACTGAAATCTCATACGGTTTAGATAACTAGCAGTTATATTAATCGAAATTCACATTTGAAGCAGAAGCAGGGTATTACTGTAGTAATCAAACAATAAGCCTGCCACATACAAATCAACAAAGTAAAAGAATTCTCGAGACTAACAGCTAGCTGAATTCAAGAATAAAAACAAGCAGCAAAGATCAAAACATTATAGTTGTGTATATATAATAGGCTTACCAAATATGCAGATATACGTACGTTTATGCGATGATATTGTTTTTGAACATCCTGCGAATTATGTGTAGTAGCATGAAACTGGATATATATAGATCATGATGTGACAGTCCGTGAATAGGTGTCCCAAATATCGTAGTGAAATCTATTAAATACTTTTAACTGAATAACAACAATTGGCAAAAGTTTGCTGAGCTGGCAACCTGAAGAGCTGTACAAAAATTTTAAATTTTAGTAACACGTCAATAAAATGTCGAACTATATATATAATGGATCAGAAATACTCCTCCATACTAAGGGATGGACTATTTTTTATAGCATATCTATTTCGCAAATTTAATTTGGTCACGGTAGCATTAACTTCATGCAAAGTAAAGTATGTAAGCTAAAAAAGTAATGTTAGAGATATAAAATTCGTTATCAAAATTTTTCTCAAATATATTGTCAGATCCTGATTTGTTGTAATAATAAATGGATTTACTGTATTTACATCAACAAAATCAATTAAAAAATTTCATACTACCATATCAATCTACTATCGATCAAGAAAAAAGTCTACCGGAAGCATGCCTTTAGTGGTAATTGGCGAAACATTGCACACCTTGACACCTTAGAGGCAATGCAAGCAAGATGAATACAGGGTATAAATATATTTATCATGACAAGCTTGATACGATAGCATTATCAACTCGAACAACGTCATTATATGTTGCTCGAGTTTAGGAGGTTTTCATCGTCATCGATGCAATGGTGAGGAAACTAATGAAAATGGTGGTTTGTTTTATATGTCCAATCTATGGAAGAGATTCTCACAAGCCTTTACAAGTTCTTCAGCAACATATAATCACGATAATATTATCATATCCAGCTTGGTACAATGAAGCTATTTCTACACCGATATTCATCGTGCAGTGCCTAAAAGTTGTAGCTTACGTTAAGCTATTAACAACATGAAGCCCCCATTGTTCATATCAAAATCTCAAATTTAATCCTTGAACTCTCGACGAACCAAAGTCTCTTTTTCATGATCAGAGTTATTCCTGTGTTCTTTTCAAAAAAAAAAAATTAAAATTATTCTTGTGTTTAGATAATTAGGCACGTGCTATTTATGTTTCGTTTTATGAACTATCGGCCAAATTAGTCGGAATGCTGAAATTTGCTAATTTGAGGTTACCTTCTTTTCATTCTTTTTTTGTTTTGTTTTGTTTTTTTTTTTTTTGTTTTTGTTTTTTTTTTTTGCGATTCTTTTCCCTCTAAAGATGTTTGAAACTAAATATTCAAGTACTGAGCGGAACAGTATTAGGTAACTGTAAATAAATCCGTAATAACATGAAAAATGCTAGGGACTCGTATTAGTTCTTATTAAGAAAATTCAAATATCACGGGTTTCATTATATTTATTACAAAAAAAAAAGCAGTTATTTAATTTATTGCAAAAATGATAATCTAGATGAATTTTACGTTTACATCAACCATATCTGCTAAAATTTTCCGTTTTGATTTGAAATTCGAACATTATTTTATATTGCAACTTAATTTGAAACTAGTTGATAATCATCATGGGTTGGGCACAAACCGAAATTAAAATATTAATGTTAATAAATAAATGAAAATAAATATAATTAATAAAAATTATTTAAATATATATTACTAGAGAATTGAATAATGAAGGTATTTCAAAAATAAATACTATTTAATTATATATTTATATAAAATTATATCGTTGTTGTGAGAGGAATTTGGTACAACACTTCGAGAGAATATCGCTGGAATAAAGGATGAATCGCTTGATTTCCGGCTGCAGAATCGGTGTTCAAGCGTTTACAGCCCGGCGTTCAATTGCCAGAGTGGACGGTTGTTTGTAATGATTTTGGGACTGAGTTTGCAAGGTCACCGGACAGCAAGGACGGAGTAATTCCTACTCAATCGATCCCAGCTGCCAGAGATGTGTATTGCTCAAGTTTTCTACATGATCCATGTAGAGTGAAGTGAGATTCAACCCCTGCAAAGTGCCTACATATCCTATATTTATATGAATCAAGTCCCATGTAGTTCTAGGGTTTTGGAGTCCTTGTTGATAGCCCAACCACGTTTTGATATGATTATACAGTAGTTATTCCACCAACCATGATTTCCCAGTTATATATCCATAAATCCATGATTATCTTCATATTTATATGATTTTCCATCATATATCCTCATATATATACATAATCCATGTATATATAATGATTATCTGTGTTAACTGATGTTGTTGACCTGTTCCTGATGTTTAGGACTTATCCTTAAGTCAGTTAGGGCGCCTCCTATCCGTTCTCCTATAATTTAGGAAGCTGCAGAACTGTTGGTGCGTTTTTCTTGAAACCTTCGGGGTACGTACACGTACCCATGTCTAGGGACCTATCACCCGGGTGAACCCCTATCTTACCTCCATACGGTATTACCCCTACCTGGGGGTTCAGACACCTAAACCCCTGATGGATGAACCCCGAACTTAGATTCCAAAATCTTCATCTTCAAGTACTTCTCCAAGGCATATTGGGCCCATGCATCCATGCCTAACCTATCATGTTCTTCCATATCCACACAGATTGGGCCTATAACCTTAATGGGCCTTAAATCAAGCCCAAGGCGAATTTTGGGCACAACAACTACCCCCGGTTCCTTGTAGCTATTAAATGCAAAAGGAACCAAAATAAGTCGAGGCCCAATCCTTCCTTATCTTCCTCAGAGAAATACATAGCTTACACATCATGCTTCCAAGCTTACATGAGCTAACTCGGCGTAAGAAACAGGAAACATAATGCTTCCACATACGTACCCCTTCTGAATCCTAAAATGGAGTCTTCCAAATTCCTTAGACCACGTATGGAGTGCCTATTTCAATCATGAGCATCCTAACCTTGTAACCTGAACTTCTTAGCTTCCAGCCTTGTTCCTTGAAAAATATAACCCGAATCCTCGAGATGTTCCTTTTCCCTCCGAAGTTGGTCTTCATGTGAGATGCCCCGTGAGTAATGCCATGAAACTCCTGCTATTGAAAATAAGCTTCAATCTTCCAGAACCCTCCTGTCTACCAAGACAGTCAGAAAAGGTGATTAGTAGCATGAGCTAAGCAGCTCACATATAAAATGTACATAGCGCACACACATATATATTCCATAGATGCAAGTATGATTGTGCGAGTCTAAATGATTTTGTGTATAAAAACCCGTTGCTGCTTTTGCACTCAAGTAGGGCCTTGGCGAACGCACTCTTCAAGACACTTCACTACAAGAAAAAGTTCAATAGACATCACGCTTTAGACATTAGTCGTAAATGCCACTGATGTTAAAATATGTAATAACATCACCCCGAATTAAACTGATGTCTGTGCTTTTCGTAGACATCACTGTTTTTAAAACTGATGTCTAAATTCAGCCTTTAAAAAATGAAAACGCGCGCCCTTCATTTTTGTTTCCCCCTTAGCGAAATTTTCACCCACTAAGTCAAAATTTCCCCCCATTAACAAAATATTCTCCCCGCCTACACAATTATTGTACCCCTTCACACAAATTAAACAAATTAAAAACTAAATAAACAAAATCTCTATGTCTCATCTCTCGACTCTCTCTCTCGACTCTCTCTCTCTCTCGACTCTTTCTCTCTCGCGCGACTGAATATCTCTAGCTCCCATCTCAAATCTCATCATCTCTCAAATCTCCCATCTCTCTCTCTCTCCCTCTCTCTCGTTCTCTCTCAAATCTCTCATCTCTCTCGTTCTCTCTCAATCTCAGTTCGATGTATCATTTTATTTTTTGATTTGTAGGTGATAATTTGGGGCTTCCATGGCTTGGTTTAATTAATTGGTAAACTATTTTGATTATGTTCTTTATTACTTATTTGATTTTGCTCTTCTTCATTCTTGTGTTTTTATTTTCAATTAGGGCTTCGATTGGGGCTTTTTCTTCACGGACTTCAATTGGGGCTTTCAGTTCGAGGTAAAATTGGGGCTTTGGACAAGTGTGTAACTTATTCCAGTATGCCTATTTAGTTCTTGATAATTTTAGATTGTTTTCCGAAATATAATTTTAGTTCCGGGACATTGCAATTTTTGTTAGAAATGATCGTCCCAAAGCTGTAGAAGTCCTGGTCAAGGATCTTAAAGTTTTTCTGTCGTTCAATGAAAAGCTTTTCAAGGAGATTACTCAGCTTTTAACCTTGGAAAATTTCAAGTATATATATTTACAATTTTTATTGATTAGCTTTATGAGAGCTACTAATTTTTAAATTCACTGTAAATTTATCGTGTATTATATGAACAGGGAAAATGAGTGTAACACCCCCAGATCCGGGGTCAGGGATCTGGTCGTTACGGTCTCAATATCCAACCACAAAACCAACATAATCTAAATTACAACCTTGTGACCCAAAACAATAACATAAAACACACCCGTTATAGTCCCAGAGATGAAATCAGAGTAATCGTCAATATTATTAATCACAAGTTTGAGTTCTTACAACCCAAAGAATTACAATTTTACAATTACATGCTCTTTGCCATCCATTGATATATGCCATATATATAAATACATTAGAGGATCAAATGCTAACAACTAGCCTACCAGAAGCTGCATCCTCAGCAATGGTAGCTATGACCTCATCGGTTAATCCTCTGACGGCTGACACCTGCTTATGTTGGGCATGCCTTGCGCGGCCATCTGATCTAGCTGTTGTTGTGATATAAATAAATAAAGCAAGGGTGAGCAATAGCCCACCAAAAATATAATTGAACAGTGATAATATATAACAGTCCAAATATCTTTGAAACCATATGCCATGCATTAACGATGTAGTACCAATATAAGGTATGAGATGAAGTTACAAGGTAACTCAAAATATATTTGTTTTGAATAAATATCTGCTATGTCAAAGATGAGCCAGATATTATCAACTTTTTATAATAGAGGAACTTGCAGGAAGAATATTGCAATTCCAATTCAAACACTTTTCAAACCTGCCAATAATGATAAGGTTGCAGGAAGTTTCCAACATTGAGAGATGAACTAATACTGGAGTTTGACGCGCCAGGAGACATAGCATTTACACGATGATCAGTCACATGTTATGCTCCCCACCTCTTGTTTACTACATGTAGAAGGAAGCACCGACGGATTTACTTGTCTACCGCCCTCTGGAACCCCCCGGCCAACGGTTGGGCCATTTGCTGGACCGGCGCCACTGGGTCACTTACGCATCTCCTAGTTCATTTCACATCCATAACTTTGAAACGTGAAGTTCCTCCCCCTTTCCCCAAGTATATTACTTGTTGATAGGACTCCACAAAGTAGTCGTATCTAGTTGGAAAGGAAAAATCACCAATATTTCCCAAGCTGATGCTTGTTAATGGATATAAACTTGTTCCATCAATTCTTACCCCTCGAGCGTTGAGGAGGTAACCAAACAGACTCATATCGATGCTTGAAAGAATCAAGATGTGAGTGACAAGATAGTTTTAGCAAGTATAGGACCGGGCAGCCCAATAAATAACATCTCTCAAGTGAGGTCCCCTTGTATACGTTTGGAAGTTGAGCGAGTATTTAAATCTTCTTTAAGATAGATTTAAATAAAAATAGAGTTTTGGAAACCTCCCCTTGATAAAAATAGTCATAAACTACTCCAAAATATTTTACACCATATCTGACGGTGACATATAATCTTTGAATAATATGAATCATTATAAAAGAACTTAAAAGGATTTAAATAAATATTCCAAGAATATTTATTAACTCAATATTAATTAAGGAATATGAATAAATCATAATATTACTCGTAAGTAATCCTCGAATGAATATTTAGAATTCTTTACTAAATAACTCTCTTCTTTATATGAATATTCCAGATAATATTCATTAATTAAATAAACTCAAATAAATGTTTAAAATAATGTTCACTAAATAAATCCAATCTTAAATGGATATTTGAAAATAATAATGTTTATTGGTGAAATAAACACCCCTTGGATATTTGATATAATATTCATTAAATTAATAATGAATATTCAACTTAAAATGATATTTATTGATGAAATAATTGTCGACTGAATATTTGAGACAATATTCATTAAATAAATAATGAATATTCAATCTTAATAATATTTATCGAAGAAATGATTATCGAATGAATATTCAAAATTATGTTCAATAATTGAATCGACTTTAAATGAATGTCGAAGATAACATTTATCGTCTCAAGGGAATATTCAAAATAATATTTATCGATGAACTGAAGTTCGAATCAATGTTCAACTAATATTTATAAAATAAATAGAGATTGAATGAATATTCGAAATAATATTCATTTAAATAAATAAGGCTCGAATGAACATTAAAATAATATTCATTAAATAAATAACTCGAATGAATATTCAAAATAATATTTATCGAAGAAATAGGAATGAATATTCTCTAAGTAAATAACTTAACTGAGGGTTCGAAATAATATTTGAATATTAAATCGACTTTAGATAAATATTAAAGATAATGTTCATCGAATAATTAATATCTGATGAATAACCCGAATAATATTTATCAAATAATCTCAAAGGAATATCTCAATAATATTCGCCAGATAATAAATGGGAAATTATTACTTAATTATTTTCCTCTGAAAATAATATCAATATATCAAGGAATATCGACTCCCGGTCTATAATCAAAGAATGAGATTCATCTGCCCTTTGCTTAAGGGTCTCAGTGATATCCAGCTTATAACTGATATATTACTATCTAGCTTATAAGCCAACAATAAATTCTAGGAACAAGTATATCAATTTGACTTTGAAAGTAGGCATGCATGCTATGGCATATGTATAACAGAAAGCATATATATATATTCACAACAACAACCTTATAAAAAGGATTTGAAACTTGCCTGGAAATCGGGTGCGGGTAGGGGTAGTGGTAGCGTGTCCCGGGTCAGCCTGATGATCTATAAATAGCCACGGCATTCGGGATTAATCACTTAACACCTTTCAAAAGGTTAAGTATAACTTAACTTAAATCGAAACACGTTTTCAAGTCGTTTCGTTATACCCCTCTAATTCACTCTTATTATTGCTTTTATTACCCGATACTTGTTCGCTACTAAAGCATGACATTACACTTACATATGGTAAGTATTTAAATCGTATAAGTTTTAAAGTCGAAAGATTAGACCTCGATATTTATCGATCGTTTTCTAAGTGGTTTACCGAAGTTATAACCAAGTATACCTTTTAGGGGTACTTTCGTACTTAACCTAGATTCGAACATTTTTATAAAATCGGAAAACGATCCATTTGACATGCGGTCTTCTCCCACACCTTCCTTTTTATCTCTATTATTTAATTATTAAGATTCGCCACTGATTTCGCAATATTAAAGGGATCCAATTTCGGTTACGAACTTTTGATTACGGTTCCGAACCACTTTTACGAATTTAATCATAACTCCTAAACCGTAAGTCCGTTTCATGCGATCTTTATATCAAAATGAAGCTTATAACATAATCTAGCCTTTCATGGCAAAATCCGAGACTGGACAGTGTGTTCATGCTACTTCTAATCACGGTTTCTTAAGGCTAACGACAATCGGGCATTACGACGGCTATGTTTACATGATTTCCAAATTTCAAACCATCCAATAATCATAGTTTCCACTCCAAACAACATATACATGTTATTCAACCATGAACTAAGACCAAGCAATGTCTTTCCGTTCATCTAAACTAATTTCACATTTAATAAATCCCAATCATAATCTTAAGGTCCTAAACATGCATTAAATCCATATAACTCATCTAAAATACCAAAACTTAAACTAAGAGCTTGGTTTTCAAGAGTGGTATACCTTCCTTGGTGTATGTATGAACTTATCAAGCCTTGTTTAGCCCTTATCTAGCCTTAGTATAGCTTGAATAATCAAAAGAAATCAAGAAATAAAAGTTAGTTTATGAAGAACACTATTCATCATCATCTTTGATGATTTATTTGAAAATGATAAAAGATGAATTTGAAGCTGAAATTTCTAGGAGATCATTACCATGATATGTAGTACTTACCATAAAAATTTGAAGAACAAGTGATGGTTGGAAGTTGGACTTCCAATTAGCTAAGAATGGGCAGATTTTTATGAAGAAATGGAGAGAAATGGTGGTGGTTTGTTTTGTTTTGGTGATTTATGGCTAATACATGTATAACCCTTGCATATATAATGGATGCATCTCTTTTAATGTGTTGTTGGCAATCCAATGGTGCCACTTGTTGCTTCCTCATTGGGCCAAGTGTTGGCACTACAACAAACAACTCCATTTTTGCAAGAATGCAATTACACCACTCATCTTGTAGTTGACTTATAAGGATATCCGTTCTACCAATTCTTTGATACTTTCGCATGACACATTATCCGGTATACGCTCGTGTCCGGTCTTATACTATTAACCTTATTGGTACGTGCAGTGACTTCGGTATCACTAACGCGCTACGAAGTCCGGGGATAACCTCACTCGAAATTTTTCAATTCCTAATCGCTTTAATCTTCGCAATCTCGTCGTATATATATTTAGGTGGAAAAATTTATCGAGAGATCACTGTGATCAATGAACATTTGTTATATTGCATAGCTAGTACAGAAGGGGGCCAGCCTTTAGTACTTGACAAGCAATTAAACAATTAATGGCATTCCACTTAGACTTCTATCACACAGACAGAGAGTCACGTAGTAGTACCTCCCCTCCTTAAGGGGTTGTTCTTCTCAATTTAGAAGAAGATAAATAGGAGTGGAGAAAAGAAAAGATTTTCAGAGAATTATAGAAATTTTTCATGATCGTTAAATATCATACTTAAAATTTTCCTCTGAACTATAGAGGTTTATCAGAGAAGAAAAATAATCGTAATCATATCAAATACCACTATATCGTAATCTCACAAGTCAACATATCCTCGTTGCTCGACCCATCATTCTATGGACCTATGTTCTTGTTCAATCTTAGCAACACTCATCATCACAAATCTTTCAACCTCTCAGGTTAAATCTTATATTTCTCGCTTGACATTATTATTACTGACATTTCACGCCATGACACTGGCCATTTCATATTCATAATTCTAACACCATCAGGTTGTCATTCCGAGAGCTCGTTAAGAAAACCCATTCATCACTCCATTCATAACATTCCTTGCTTCACATTCCATAATTATTTCCCAATCTTTTCTTTATCAATCACATCCTTCATATTGTCTAATTCTTATTTACTCTTGTTGTTTAACTCTATCGTCATCTCAGTGTTGAGACACTCGCCACCTTTACTCAATACATGTTACACGTTTGGGGTCGAATTTTCCTTTGTTCAACCGTCTAGATTTCACTTTCTCATTCCATGAGTCTCTTTATTTCTCAATCAACTATTCCATATTTCCTCGGATTTTCCAAACTTAAAAGGAGTCAATTTGTATGTCATTCATGCTCCTAATTCCAACTTTCTGTTTTGGTCAATACCCTTGCACTGTCAATTCCATACTTTTCTCGCTTTATTACTGGAGCTTCTCATGAGTCCTATCTGACTCTCTTATTGATTTTCATCTCTATCAGTCACTTGTCTTCATTTCTACTATAATCATTCTATGAACCATCATATCCGGATTATTTATTACAAATATCCCGTCGTCTCCAAAATTAAACCACCCGAAACTGACCTGGATGATTTCTCTAACTTAGATTCAATTCGACATTTCCACAGTCGTAAACACTTAATTTCTCAGAAGGGTCATCATTGCTTATCATTTACGTCGTGTTTGAATCACTAAACATGCGGGGTTCATAATTGTCAATTCAAGATCCTCTTAAGAAAACAAAATAATCAATATTCCCTATCCATAGGGAATGTTTCCTGAACTTGACGTAGATATTACATGAAGCAGATAAAATTGCAGAAGAGCTTCAAGCATCGTAGCTATGCCAAGTTGACGAAATTATCAATCATATATCTTCAGTAGAAGACTGGAAGCTAACGGTTTACTTAGTCAATTTCGTACGAGGTCCTGGTTTACCTCAATATAGGACCTCCTAACGCAGGTAATATGCTTAAGACGACATCAGGAATCGAATCTTTACTTAAACTACTCTTATGGTTGATTCTTGCCCAATCATTAGAGGGAATGTAAATTCCTCCACCATATTCTGACCTTCAAAGTCCTTCTCAATACCATTTCGTTTCTTTGGTATGAGCATTCATAATTACTCCTCAATACTTAAAGTGTCGGCCACCTCATTGGCCTTTCCTGATAATAATTTCTTGCAATCAATGTTTTCTTGATCTATTCAACTCAACTTTTTCTACCTTATTCCCATCACTGTTGGGTGAAAGTATTTTTCCTGAAATTCTGCTGAAGGAAAAATATCCATCAGTCTTTTTCCAAAAGTCATTGCTTCCACCTTTCTGGTGTGAACTTTACTACAGGTACTCCCCATCATATCTAGGATATTTCCTTACTTAACTCCCTTCTCGTTTTAGGATAATCTCAACCTTATTGGTTCAATCCATACTTCCTCATGGTTTCACACATGCTTCATCTGGCCTTATGATTACTATGTCATACATTCCTTATCAAACTTCCCCTTTGAAGTTCAGAACATTACCTCTTCCCTTATAGGGTTTCTTAGGTCATTGTCATCATCCCTCCTGTATCTTCTGGGTACAGGGTATATCGAACATCAATAATCAATTTTTATAACAATTCTGTCTATGTACTTTTCGAGATTCCTTTCCACAAATCCTTACAGGTTCTTTATACTTTGGTCGATTCATTTATATCATCTGATTTCACAATGTCTTTATTAGGGGTGATGTTATCCTTTGTGCATCCCCCAGGGTTCGTCTTAATATATGGACATTCTATCCTCAATTCTATCTTCAAAGAATACTTATATCCTGTAATTGGAAATCCAATCATATATCCTTAATAAAGGTCACTTTTCAATCATTCTCATCTTAATCATCTATAGGTAGCTTAATGTTAACCTTTCTTTCAAACGAATGTCGGTCTACATGACCTTCCAAAAGACAACATATGTCTATCTATTCTTTCATGCAGAACTTGGTAATGGTAGCAAGGATGTTCTGGAAGATATTGGTCATGTTCAACGTGAATCTCTTAGTGCCTAATGCTCCTCTTGAGGACACTAAGTCTCATATAACATTTATACATCATACTGCACCATCTTTGACGATCTTCGTGACTCTTCATTGGTCACTATCCTCAATCCTAATAAGTCCATGGTATATATAAAATCCATCATCATGTATCTCAATTCATTTATATCAAAATCCCTCGCGGTTGGCACTTGATTAGAAGCACCCCGCTTTGTCCTTACATTGCTGGTTCAGTCACTTGAAAATCCTTAGTGACTTGGCCCCATCTGGCCATGCTAAAATATGTGAGTTTAGGGGTTGGCTACTAGCATTACTTTTCTAGCGATTGCCGGCATAGTGCCTTCTTCTTTGATACATTTTGATCTTCCCAAAGCTTTACTCCATATAAGTCTCACTTGACTTCTCGGTACCGTCTCCGATCACCTTTCCTTCACTTTTATTCTTTCAGTTAATCTTATCAATTCCACGTACCACAAAAGCTTAACACTTCTGGCATAACAACCTTTTCATTTAAGTCAATCCCAGAATTTCTCCGTCCGGCTTGTTTCTTAATTACATTCAACTTCATAATTTTATCCCTACATTCAACTGTAATAATCGGGGTATGTCTACCCACCTGTATAGCGGCTACTTTACCCAATCCGTAGGGTTCACTCCAGTTTCCACTTTCTTTAGTGACGTATTCCGATAATCAGAAAGACAAGGTTTACTAAAATTTTTCAAATTCCTTTCCAGGATTAGGGAAATTTCAATCAATCTATCTACCCACTGGTGATACTAAGAAGATCCATTTCGATACCCGAAGAGTATTTCTAGGAATACCCAAGCGGGTGAAACCAGAAACAGTTATAATAACGAAATGATTGACATATAGTTGGGAGTTTAACCATTGGAAAGAAGCCAAATAAATACCTCCCCTGGAAGGGTAATCAAAAGTTTCAATTTAAAACATGCCACATCTTCCCGTTACATATTCGTCATAATAATTGACACTATCGAATACCGGTCGTTATAACAACTAGTTTCAGAAGGAACACTACCGTCAGAGTTAGTCATTCCACAGCCATCCGAATCTGATGAACCGTGCTGACCCAATGCATCCGCAATCACCCTACCGTGCTGCACCAGCACAGCACCTAAACCTGCACGAGGTGCATCCTAATAAATTTCAAAAATTCTCCTTCTTCCATTAGGTAACGCCAATGCTGGGTCATCACCATTTTTTTTTTTTTTATCTTTAACTCCAGGGAGATTTTCCCCCATTTATCTTGTCCATTCAAACTTTTATCCTTACAATAAGTCGGGTTATGGGACTGCACTCTTTGTAAAGTCCTGAGCAGATCTTTGGTAATACCTCGTGAATTTTATGAAATTCCTCACCCTTGCCGGTGTGGTTGGCCTTTCTCCATTTGAAACTATCTCTAACTTGGTGGGGTCGACCAACACTACCCCTATTGATCATATGTCCTATTAAGTTGACTTCATTTTGCCAAAACTCTTACTTCGAGAACTTGGCCTACACCTGTTCTTTCAGGTTGCATCTAAAAGCATTCTCAATTACATCTCAACCACTGCTTGCCTTGCCTAATCCCTTTATGATTCAGTGTCAGAATAAACTCAAGGTAACTACCATAATCCATTCAAGGAACAGAAGAAATTTAATATTCCTTTGAATCACATGCTTCTAATGTTTCTGGTCCATCCTTCCACTGAATTGAACTAGACTTATACTTGGTTCCTGACAATAGCCTTATTACTAGTTTATCACAGACTCACTGGTCTTCTCCTCTTGTAGGTTCTGAGATCATTGTCTCACTTACTACTTCCTTATATTCTTTATCCATTCAGGCTATCACTTTCCATTATCTTTACTTTCTAGGCTGATCCATTCATAAAATGGACATCTCACTGGATAAACCACCTCATCAATCTCAATCGACTTTATAAATTATAACCTAGGAAATCTCCCTTCTCATGGCGAATTATCATTAATAAGATTCGCACTAATCCATTTATCAAATAATGTGGCACTTGTTGCCTCTATCTCAACTGCTCCTGGAGACTCTGCTCCCTGACATATATTGATGCCTTTGATAATCATGCATCATTCTCACTCTTTTTCCTCTGATCTGGAAGTCTCTAAGGATTCTTATCTAACCCCATATAAGATCTCAGGTAATTCCCCGAATCCGTTTTGTTTGCTGGTACTTTATCCGGCAGTCCAGCTATAGATCCAATATACCTCTTTAATTCTCTTCATAATATATCAGTTCTTTACGCTCACTTCTCTGAGCACTATATCTAGATTCTTACAGTCCCTCTGGCTGCAGCCCTCATCTCCTCAAGGTAAACTTCCCTGTCTCTAACAGGATTCTCCCCCTCTGCTGGAACCTCTTCCGGGTCCTCAGTAGGGTACTCTATCGCATCCACCATCCGATCGTCAGCATATAATCATGCATCATCGTGCTGCTGCTCGTATGCCTCAAGGTCTGTCGCCTTACTAGTCGGTACAAGAACGAGCTAAGTTACTATCATGATACTTAATAGTTCCCATAAGGGTTTTATATGTCAATACTACATTAAGTAGTCCGACTATGAACTTGGCAAGAGTTCTTATTATCTTAATAAATTTATTATTTTAACGTCGCGTCATCTCTGGGATATATAACGCTCTCTCTGATACCATTTCTGTAACACCCCCAGATCCGGGGTCAGGGATCTGGTCGTTACGGTCTCAATATCCAACCACAAAACCAACATAATCTAAATTACAACCTTGTGACCCAAAACAACAACATAAAACACACCCGTTATAGTCCCAGAGATGAAATCAGAGTAATCGTCAATATTATTAATCACAAGTTTGAGTTCTTACAACCCAAAGAATTACAATTTTACAATTACATGCTCTTTGCCATCCATTGATATATGCCATATATATAAATACATTAGAGGATCAAATGCTAACAACTAGCCTACCAGAAGCTGCATCCTCAGCAATGGTAGCTATGACCTCATCGGTTAATCCTCTGACGGCTGACACCTGCTTATGTTGGGCATGCCTTGCGCGGCCATCTGATCTAGCTGTTGTTGTGATATAAATAAATAAAGCAAGGGTGAGCAATAGCCCACCAAAAATATAATTGAACAGTGATAATATATAACAGTCCAAATATCTTTGAAACCATATGCCATGCATTAACGATGTAGTACCAATATAAGGTATGAGATGAAGTTACAAGGTAACTCAAAATATATTTGTTTTGAATAAATATCTGCTATGTCAAAGATGAGCCAGATATTATCAACTTTTTATAATAGAGGAACTTGCAGGAAGAATATTGCAATTCCAATTCAAACACTTTTCAAACCTGCCAATAATGATAAGGTTGCAGGAAGTTTCCAACATTGAGAGATGAACTAATACTGGAGTTTGACGCGCCAGGAGACATAGCATTTACACGATGATCAGTCGCATGTTATGCTCCCCACCTCTTGTTTACTACATGTAGAAGGAAGCACCGACGGATTTACTTGTCTACCGCCCTCTGGAACCCCCCGGCCAACGGTTGGGCCATTTGCTGGACCGGCGCCACTGGGTCACTTACGCATCTCCTAGTTCATTTCACATCCATAACTTTGAAACGTGAAGTTCCTCCCCCTTTCCCCAAGTATATTACTTGTCGATAGGACTCCACAAAGTAGTCGTATCTAGTTGGAAAGGAAAAATCACCAATATTTCCCAAGCTGATGCTTGTTAATGGATATAAACTTGTTCCATCAATTCTTACCCCTCGAGCGTTGAGGAGGTAACCAAACAGACTCATATCGATGCTTGAAAGAATCAAGATGTGAGTGACAAGATAGTTTTAGCAAGTATAGGACCGGGCAGCCCAATAAATAACATCTCTCAAGTGAGGTCCCCTTATATACGTTTGGAAGTTGAGGGAGTATTTAAATCTTCTTTAAGATAGATTTAAATAAAAATAGAGTTTTGGAAACCTCCCCTTAATAAAAATAGTCATAAACTACTCCAAAATATTTTACACCATATCTGACGGTGACATATAATCTTTGAATAATATGAATCATTATAAAAGAACTTAAAAGGATTTAAATAAATATTCCAAGAATATTTATTAACTCAATATTAATTAAGGAATATGAATAAATCATAATATTACTCGTAAGTAATCCTCGAATGAATATTTAGAATTCTTTACTAAATAACTCTCTTCTTTATATGAATATTCCAGATAATATTCATTAATTAAATAAACTCAAATAAATGTTTAAAATAATGTTCACGAAATAAATCCAATCTTAAATGGATATTTGAAAATAATAATGTTTATTGGTGAAATAAACACCCCTTGGATATTTGATATAATATTCATTAAATTAATAATGAATATTCAACTTAAAATGATATTTATTGATGAAATAATTGTCGATTGAATATTTGAGACAATATTCATTAAATAAATAATGAATATTCAATCTTAATAATATTTATCGAAGAAATGATTATCGAATGAATATTCGAAATTATGTTCAATAATTGAATCGACTTTAAATGAATGTCGAAGATAACATTTATCGTCTCAAGGGAATATTCAAAATAATATTTATCGATGAACTGAAGTTCGAATCAATGTTCAACTAATATTTATAAAATAAATAGAGATTGAATGAATATTCGAAATAATATTCATTTAAATAAATAAGGCTCGAATGAACATTAAAATAATATTCATTAAATAAATAACTCGAATGAATATTCAAAATAATATTTATCGAAGAAATAGGAATGAATATTCTCTAAGTAAATAACTTAACTGAGGGTTCGAAATAATATTCGAATATTAAATCGACTTTAGATAAATATTAAAGATAATGTTCATCGAATAATTAAATATCTGATGAATAACCCGAATAATATTTATCAAATAATCTCAAAGGAATATCTCAATAATATTCGCCAGATAATAAATGGGAAATAATTACTTAATTATTTTCCTCTGAAAATAATATCAATATATCAAGGAATATCGACTCCCGGTCTATAATCAAAGAATGAGATTCATCTGCCCTTTGCTTAAGGGTCTCAGTGATATCCGGCTTATAACTGATATATTACTATCTAGCTTATAAGCCAACAATAAATTCTAGGAACAAGTATATCAATTTGACTTTGAAAGTAGGCATGCATGCTATGGCATATGTATAACAGAAAGCATATATATATATTCACAACAACAGCCTTATAAAAAGGATTTGAAACTTGCCTGGAAATCGGGTGCGGGTAGGGGTAGTGGTAGCGTGTCCCGGGTCAGCCTGATGATCTATAAATAGCCACGGCATTCGGGATTAATCACTTAACACCTTTCAAAAGGTTAAGTATAACTTAACTTAAATCGAAACACGTTTTCAAGTCGTTTCGTTATACCCCTCTAATTCACTCTTATTATTGCTTTTATTACCCGATACTTGTTCGCTACTAAAGCATGACATTACACTTACATATGGTAAGTATTTAAATCGTATAAGTTTTAAAGTCGAAAGATTAGACCTCGATATTTATCGATCGTTTTCTAAGTGGTTTACCGAAGTTATAACCAAGTATACCTTTTAGGGGTACTTTCGTACTTAACCTAGATTTGAACATTTTTATAAAATCGGAAAACGATCCATTTGACATGCGGTCTTCTCCCACACCTTCCTTTTTATCTCTATTATTTAATTATTAAGATTCGCCACTGATTTCGCAATATTAAAGGGATCCAATTTCGGTTACGAACTTTTGATTACGGTTCCGAACCACTTTTACGAATTTAATCATAACTCCTAAACCGTAAGTCCGTTTCATGCGATCTTTATATCAAAATGAAGCTTATAACATAATCTAGCCTTTCATGGCAAAATCCGAGACTGGACAGTGTGTTCATGCTACTTCTAATCACGGTTTCTTAAGGCTAACGACAATCGGGCATTACGACGGCTATGTTTACATGATTTCCAAATTTCAAACCATCCAATAATCATAGTTTCCACTCCAAACAACATATACATGTTATTCAACCATGAACTAAGACCAAGCAATGTCTTTCCGTTCATCTAAACTAATTTCACATTTAATAAATCCCAATCATAATCTTAAGGTCCTAAACATGCATTAAATCCATATAACTCATCTAAAATACCAAAACTTAAACTAAGAGCTTGGTTTTCAAGAGTGGTATACCTTCCTTGGTGTATGTATGAACTTATCAAGCCTTGTTTAGCCCTTATCTAGCCTTAGTATAGCTTGAATAATCAAAAGAAATCAAGAAATAAAAGTTAGTTTATGAAGAACACTATTCATCATCATCTTTGATGATTTATTTGAAAATGATAAAAGATGAATTTGAAGCTGAAATTTCTAGGAGATCATTACCATGATATGTAGTACTTACCATAAAAATTTGAAGAACAAGTGATGGTTGGAAGTTGGACTTCCAATTAGCTAAGAATGGGCAGATTTTTATGAAGAAATGGAGAGAAATGGTGGTGGTTTGTTTTGTTTTGGTGATTTATGGCTAATACATGTATAACCCTTGCATATATAATGGATGCATCTCTTTTAATGTGTTGTTGGCAATCCAATGGTGCCACTTGTTGCTTCCTCATTGGGCCAAGTGTTGGCACTACAACAAACAACTCCATTTTTGCAAGAATGCAATTACACCACTCATCTTGTAGTTGACTTATAAGGATGTTACTTGGGTTTCTCCTTTTCCCACCAATTGCACTTGTTTGTCTCTTGATTATTTATTTGTTCCTTTGCCCGGGTATTACTCAATTTCCTTGCTTGTTCGTTGATCGTTCGAGGGAATAACTCATTCGTTTCTAGTTAGGGTTTTACCGAAAACCTTCTTAATATTTCTAATACTATTCTTCATCTTACTTAATACTTCTCGAATTTAAATTCCTTAATTCGCTTTTATAACTCCTTAAGTCTTGCAGTGTCCAGGGAAATCTCGGAGAAAATAAAAGTGCTCTTTTTCTGAATCCGACAGCTTTTACATACACTTATTTTCCTCCTGGATCACTAATACGAACTCAGAAATCCGTTCCGAATACCGGGTATAACATTATTATAATAATATTCCAAATTCCACCAAAATCACTATTCATCACTTATTTTTATTTAATTCCTATAATTAGGAAAATGAACCTGGTTCACCCTCGAGTGTTCCTTAACCTTTTTACGGAACCGCTGGACTTATAATAGATATTGATTTGGATGACACGAGAATAATCTTACTTGAAGTAATATTCTCATATTCTTAGGAGATAGATCATTCTTATCTATGCTGTCAACCAAAAGTATTCTGCATGATATATAAATAATTGAATTCAAATCCATTCCATTCATTTAATAGACATTCGTTACACCGCAGTCATAACCACTATTCATTTCCATACTATTACATAATAAAAAGTTTTAATTCTACCCAAAAATCTGGGTTCTTACAATGAGCAGCTGTCTAAGTATGGAGATACAAAGTCTGCAAGAGCGATTATGTTGGTTGAATTTAAGAAGCTTTTTGAGGCGAATCCTCTGTTCCGCGACAAATTGCAATTTCCAAACCTCAAGAATTCGAGGTTACGTACACTTATTTACCAAAGGTAATTTATGATGAAGACAATTCCTGGACTTGTAGCCAGAGTCTTCAAATTAGTTAACATGATGCGGTCTACATTTAATCTTTTTATTAGTCAAGTTCGGCAGAATTGGTTACCAGGAGATGCACATCAGGAGATGCAATCATGGGCTGAAGCTGCACAGTGTGTTTGAGAATTCTCTCTCGCTCTCCCTCTCCCTCTCCCCCTCCTTATCTCTCTCCCTCTCCCCCTCTCCCTGTCTCTCACTCTCTGTCTCTGTCTCTCACTCCCTGTCTCTGTCTCTATGTTCGATGTGTTGTTCATATTTTTTGTGTTTTGATTTGGATCTTTAATTTTGATGAATTTGTGAGTAATTTGATTGATTTGATTTGTGAGTAATTGAATTGTTGAATTTGTGTTTGTGCCGATATGGCAGAATTCTTCCATGGGATCTTAATTAGCTTGCTCTCTCTTAGTTATCTGTAAGTTGCTTGCATAGAAGTAGTAATTTGATTCGGGAACGTTGTTCAATGTCACTATAATTACTTGCTCCATACATTTCTAAAATAAATTTTGTCTCGGTTTTAGGAATACGAGCAGCAATTCACTTGGTCAGTCTGTTGGAGATATTTTTGAAAATCTTACCGACCTCCTGATCTTGTAAGATTTCTTAGTCAGATTCATATTTAATGTCATTTAACTTTTGTTTAGCTGTTAAAAACATATCACTTGAACTGATGCATCTATAATTTAACTAATTAAGCAGGTAATATTTCACTAGTTTCTAGTTTGTTTCATTTCATATAGATTGCATCTATAATCGAAGTTTATTACATCACATTTTTCAAAAGGAAATGATGAGTAGAGATCTCTCTTGTATTGAAATTTCCTGCTTCAGTAGACACAAGTAGACACAGTTTGCATCCTGTTTCCTATATTTCCTGCTTTAGTACCCAGCCTCGCCGTGTTGCTGCTATGAGTGTTTCTGCTAGGATGTCTCAGGAAATGGGAGTAAAACTTGGACACGAGGTATGAGTTTAGTTACCTTTGGTTTTCCCTTTTCTGCATTTACTAATGTTGTAACTTAGATTTGTATGTCTTCATCATTTATTTATTTAACTAATATAAAAATCCCTTTAATTATTTTCCTAAGACTCCTGGACTATCTTAAATTATTTGAAGGAACATTTTTCGCATTGTATTTATAGTCTTAAGTTCCACAGTTGACAACTTGTAAATATTGCCAATAACTACTGATTATATTGATATACAAATTATTATCTGCAATAAGCAACAGAACAGTCATATTTAAATGGAAGTTCATTGTACGTAGCTTAAAGCATGAGGATAAACTGAATCATGTGACTAGTATCTCAAGAGATACATGTAAATTTAACCACTGATGTTATTTAGGTATAGGACATTTATGTTTTGAGCAACACTATGAACTGTTAGCACTTAGTTTTTTGACACAGTGCCATGATGTGATACGCTAATCTCATTGCTATGCAGATTCTGGAACTTCTTTTGTCATAGGTTGAACTGTATTTATCTTCTTTATCTTATGCCCAAAGCTTGAAATCTTTTTTGGTATCAATGTATAGTTGTTAAGGATTGCCCCAGAGCATCTTATTTGTAGTATGCATATCTCCGTTCATTCCTCTTCTGTTCCTACGTCCCTAAGATATATACATGTAAGTTAAAGACGAATAGGTCCGGTTAAGCCAAACAGAATCAGGATTGCTTCAACCTTTACACAAATCGATCCTCACTAGAATTTGAAAAAAAGGCCTTGCATAAAGAGAAATTTTTTAATTCAGTATTCATATATACAGGCACCTAGCTCAATCTTGCAAGGAAGGGAGGACATCCTCTGAACTCTGAGTTTGTGGAGCACCATAAAGTATGAATTCTCTTGTGATATACCCTTGTTTTTTCTTATCATAATTATCATGTCTAAAGTCTTGATATTTATTCTTCAGTATCTAGACCTTGGCTTTTACGTTCACATCTATTGGCTAAGAGAGTGTGTGGAATGTGGACGGGGAGCTCTTTTCTACCTATCAACTTTCAGCCCAAGTATTTAGAGTCCTGGTCAACATATTCGCTGCTGGCCCTGAGGCTTAGCTTACACCCATCAGAACACTGACATTATAAAATCTTCAATTTCACTCTCTTCAGGTAAATCTGTGTCGTTGCTATGTTCTCTTCATGGTCTTCAATTATGGCTTCGATGTAACGAAGTGTAGTGGTATATATAATATGAGCTTAATGTTTATCTTCAAATTTTCCGAAGGCCAACCCCACCAACGATGTACTATTGCAAAGTAACATTTAAATCCTCTTATATTATTATATCACCTGCAACCTACCACATGAGAATTCTCAAACACACTTTTGCTCCAGCTTGATCATATTTTTTAAGCTAATTGACTTTTACCAACTTATATCTTATTTGTGGTATATATTTAGATTTCACAAGATTTAGCTTTTAGATGCATCTTTTCTTAATTATTAGTTTATGGGACCCAGACTTGTTACTGCCCGTATAACATACAATCGAAGCAATGTGTTCATAAAGAAAAAGTACACGCACTTACTGATTGTATATAGGTGCTACTAAATTGACTGCAGCATTCTTAGGCGGGTTCTTTTTTATATTTACAAGTAACAACTCATTTATTCTTCTTTTTTTACAGTTGAAAATTTGGATAACAATTTAAAAATTTAGATCCTGCAACGCCTTAAAAAATAACTAAATGGATGCATTTACTAATTATATATCTTTCTTATTTTAACAAGTGATAACACTTTTAATCTTCAAGATAGTCGACATGTGCTCTCTGCGATGCAGATTAAATTCTTGGTCGATGATACCTAATCATGGTACTCTCTGTCTCCCTCCCGCATCCCTACTCTGGTACACATTATTTATCTCATCTAGCAAGCTTAAAATTCTATGTATTTCTATGTAGACATCGTGGTACACTTACAATAACCTACTCTTTTTTCTTCCACAGAATGACGACAAATCTGCTTCTGAAAAAATGGGAACTGAATTGCCTATTACGTCTCAGCATCCTTCTCTATGGAGTGGTGTTAATTTGAGTTCCTATACCTCAACCGAGGTACTGATTTCTATGTGTGTGAATAGATGTGTGTAAACTTGTCGAATGCAGGTAAATAGATGTGTGTGATATTTGCTTAAGATCTGAATTGCATATGGTCTAATGCTATGTCTATAATTAATGGTTTGCATATGGAGGCTTACTGAAGGCATATTTAGTAAAAAATATCACCCTTTATCTACATATCACCATTTATCTACATATTGGTTTTTATTTTATGGTAAATGCAGATATGATGCAAATATCTAATTTAACAATGCAGATATTTCTGCTTCTCTCTTACTTCAGTTCAACATGATGCAAATATGTTATTGTTTTAAACAATATGATGCAAATATTTTTGCCTTACAACTATGTCAACAGTAGTTCAACATGATGCAAATATGTTATTGTTTTTGTTGACAGTTGATCACACTGTCTATGTGGGATTTCCAGCAGCACAACATAGCACAACCGGAAGTAATGTAGTAATTTGACGAAAACATTTGGTTAACCGCTTGAATTGCTAGTTGGTAGTTCTGCGGTTTTGGTTTTGGTTAACAACTAATGTAGTAATGTAATTCATGCTGTTATGCATTTGATAGAAACTTTTGGTTGTGCACAAGCGTAATTTATTTAGTGCCTTGAGAGTTTGGTATCTTGTAAGTGATATAATAATTGCCAATGGTAGATAGTTCTGCGCTTTGTACTTATTTAGTGTGTTTTGGCGGATTGAATGTTGATGGATGATGTATGGTCCAGTTTTTAATTTTTTGGTATGCATTGAGACAACGGTTTTTTTAATTGGCAAATGTCTAATGGTAACAAATACATCGAAAGTTTTACCAAATAATGATGTCTAAAACAAAGATGTACATCACATTTTTTCTACAATGTCCGATGTCTAAAAAACAAATAAAAATCACTTTTTATTTATAAAAGATGATGTCTAAGTGATACATATAAATGAGTTTTTTCAGAAAAACCTGATGTCTAAGTGACACATATAAATGAGCTATCAGTGTAGGATGATGTCTAAGATAGCTACACACATCACTTTTTTTAAAGGGAACAAACAAAATATCCAGATAGACATCACCCTATCTGCTAAACTTATGATGTCTAATATCTAGATGTCTAATATCTAGATAGACATCACCTTATCTGCTAAAATATGATGTCTAATATCCAGATATACATCTTTTTCAAAAAACGAAAGTGATGTGTATGGGAAAATTAACTTAATTTATTATATGTTTTCTAGAATATAATGCATGCAAGTTGTTTATAAAATTAATTATATGTAACCTATTTTGCAGAATACCTGATGTGTATGGATCAAATACTGATGTCTAGGTGATGTCTAGGTTAGCACAGACATCAGTTTCTGACTGATGTCTAGTATAAACATCTCCAACCTAGACAACACACTGAAAACAACATACACATCAATCAGAAACTGATGTGTATTGACCTTTTTCTTGTAGTGCTTGCCACAATATTTAGAGATTTCCACAAACCTATCACAATGGACTCCCCAAGTTGTTGCTAGGTATTTTCAGGGCTTCCCCTATGATGCCCAGCATCGTGGGACTTTTTAAACCGTTCCCATAACCCATGGGACTTTGCCAAACCATGCCCATAAACTATGGGGCTTTTCCTAAGTGAACCTATAACCCAAGGTAAGGTTATAGAAACCTCCTCAATTGTAACTATGTCTTTTCAAGTGGTTACATTATGGGGCATATAGCGTGCCTAAGTACCGACTTGATAGCTTCGGCAGTAAGTTTGAAACATTTCTTTAAAACCCATGCATGGTATAAGTAAATGTATGTCATGATAACCCTTTGTGCATAAATCCATACAAGTTTAAAATCATGTGATAAGCGCATTTAGATAAACATATGTTTATGCGTGATAGAAGATAATGATTCGTTTGAAAAGATGAGGTTCCTAATGAAGTTTTTAGCTAGATGCTATGAAGATTCCTTTGTATGCATAGAAAATATGCATGATAGTGAATATGTAAATGAACGAAAGTAGAACTTATCTTTGTTTTCATTGTGTCGATTCAGACCAATGTTTAGCCATTGAACCCGTATGGTTGGGGTCGCCTCCCGTTTGAGCTTAAGATGAGAACTTCTTTTCCATCTTGCAAGTTCTTTCATGGGGAACTAAGTTACCCCCCGAGCCGCCAGATCTCATTCCCACACAACATGTAAGCCTTCCTCAACTTGTATCCTTGACTCCTTGAACCAACTCCCTATCCAAGGATGCCAGATCTTCAAAATCTCTGAATAAAACCAATGCCCCTGCCGCTAGTAGTTGAAGCCAATAAACCTGCAGCTAATGTGTAAAACCAATGAACCCGTACCCAATAGGTGAATTCTAATGAAGCTGCACCCATGGCTGAACACCAATACTGCTGCGACCAGCGGCTGAATTCTAGTGAACCCAGGACTAGTAGCTGAATTCCAAATAAGCTGCCCCTGCAACTAAATCCTCCCAAAGAAGTTGTTGCAGCTACATCCTGCCTGTGAGATTTTAGGCTCGGAATGAATCAGGTCGTGGGTTCGTCCATCTTCTGCTAGTTCACTGTGGGATTTTCCTTAAAAGATTCCACCTTGGGAGACCCACTTCGTCCAAGCTTCATATTGGGAGTTCCGCTCATCTTTCTTTTCATCTTGGAAAATTCCACCCTGTGACTCCTCCGTTTCAACCAGGCTTCATACTTCCACTCTGGGACACCTCCGCTTCGACCAGGCTTCATACTTCCACCCTGGGACACCTCCGCTTCGACCAGGCTTCATACTTTCACCCTGGGACACCTCCGCTTTAACCAGGCTTCGTGCTTCCATCCTGGGACACCTCCGCTTCACCAGGCTTCGTGCTTCCATCCTGGGACACCTCCGCTTCACCAGGCTTTATGCTTCCATCCTGGGACACCTCCGCTTCACCAGGCTTCTAGCTTCCCTCCTGGGACACCTCCGCTTCACCAGGCTTCATGTTTCCATCCTGGGACACCTCCGCTTCACCATGCTTCATATTTCCACCCTGGGACACCTCCTCTTGAATCCTTGAACCTTTGTTCGTGCATGTACTATGTGTAAGGTAGGCTGCCTAGGGGTACGTTCAAGCCCTAGGGGTTCACCCAGTTGTACCCTTGAATGTTTTATAAATATCGAGGCTTCACGCAATAGCCTAAACTTATAAATATTTGTTCACATGCCGTGTATGATAAGGGGACACCACTACCTGTCAAGGGTTCACGTGGGCCTGGCCACACTACCTATGAAGGGTTTACGCGGGCGTAAGATTGATAGGAGCTTTGCTCACCTAGGATACCTAAGGTCAATGCGAATCCAGAAAGAAGGTTCCACTACCAATTGAAGGTTCACGTGGACCTAGCCACACTACCTGCCGAGGGCTTACGCGGGTTTGAAGCTGATGTGAACATTGTTTTGTACTCATGATGTTAATAATAAGAGGACACCACCACCAGTTAAGGGTTCACGTGGGCCTGACCACACTACCTGTTGAGGGTTCACGTGGGCTTTAAGTTGATGGGAGTTTCGCTAGCCTAGTGTCCCTAGGATTGACGCGAACCCATGACATGCATAATTCATACATGTTAAACCTGCTCATGCATAATCCATACATGAGGAATCCAATCCAAATCCAAATCCAATCCAAATCCAAATCCAATCCAATGCAGATCCAAATCCAATCCAATCCAGATCCAATCCAATCCAAATCCAAACCAAATCTAAATCCAAATCCATTTATATACTCATAGAGGAAGCTCGTACCTAAGAGGTTCGTACCTAAAAGGTTTCCACCTAGGAGGTCTATACACCCACAACCCCCTAGAGTCCTTTGGTATAACCTATCTTGTAGTAATGAACTAGGTTCACGTAAATAATAACACATGAACACACAAAGAAGACATGCGAACATAAGACATGAAGCACATAAGTACGCATAGCACACAAAACATATAAGTACACATAGTCATTCACAGTAGTTAAGAAAATAATGGCAAAGATAAAGTGATCATAGTTTTAATCAAGTCATAAAAAATATTTCATAGATAAGCGATCATGCCTCACCCTTCGGGCTTCCACTGATATAAGCTAGATCCTCTTACCGACTGAACCCCTAATCTTAGACAGGTCTACGGGATCAGACCTAGAGTGCATGAAGAATTACCATTAACGAGGTTCCATCATAGGAGTTTCCCTCGACTAGGTTCCATCCTCGAAGATTCCCTCAATGAGGTTCCATGTGATTTTCTCACAATGCTAATTTCCTTACGATGTTAATTCCCTAACGATGTTAATTCCCTCACGATGTTAGTTTCCTTATGATGTTAATTCCCTCACGATGTTAATTTCCAAGAGTTAAATTTCACTCACCCAGTTTCCTTGGGATCGTGGCGAAGCCATCTACCATCCAATGTGATTTCCCCACACCGCTAAAATCCTTAGCGTTCCAGTTTCCAAGAGTTGACCTCACTTACCCAGTTTCCCTGGGGTCGTGGCGAAACCGGTTGCCAAATTGTACGTAGCTTCCACATCTGTACTAAGTCCCATAACGGGGTTGGTTATCCACCAACATGATTACACGGAAGTTTATCGGCGTTACGCCTTTTTAGGGTTCAAACGAGTGAACCTCCATATAGGGGAACTTTATGGTCCTAGCGCCCTAGGTCCAGCCTGCCTTGGGGTTCCCATCCATTCACATGTAATCCACATGTGATGCATGTATAATCCATACATGTTCCTGCCTTGATTCATGTATAATCCATACATGTGCCTGCCTTGATTCATGTATAATCCATACATGTGCCTGCCTTGATTCATGTATAATCCATACATGTGCTTGCCTTGATTCATGTATAATCCATACATGTTCCATATAGTCCGTGTAATCAATTAGCACATAATCCATGTGCTTCCAATCCTACCTTGGGCACGTAATCCACATGCGATTCATTCCTTTAGCACATAATCCATATGCTATAAATCCAGCTCATACATAATCCATGCACGAGAAATCCTCTTTAAACCCATTTGTGAAATCCAATCCGCATGTACTCCTTGATCCAGCTTCCAGGGGTACCTCGGAGTTAAATTCCATTAGGGGTTCGCATACCAGAACCTCAAGAATCTCATGGACCTAACCCATTCATTGTATAAAAGTTCTGTTTGCTAAAAAAATTACCACTTTCAAGATACCATCATGGTAGTATACCATCCACTACCCCTCGGTTCCTTGCAGCCATTAATGCAAGAGGAACCTAATATAATCCTTACTCAGGCTCAATCAACTTTCACCCTTAACCTCTAAGCTTACGTGAGCGTACTCATTGTAAGAAACAAGGGGTTTCAAAGTTGAAGCGACTACTGCTCGTAAATTTCTTCTAAGAAAGACCATGTTATTTTGTTCTTGATGATGACTCCATAAATTCTATTCTTGAACCTCCAGGTTTCGGTTGTCGTACCCCTACGTCGTGATTACCTCCACTAAATTTCTTGCAGCTTACGTTTGATGCACGTGCGCCCACACATACTTGCCATCCTTACACACTTCTACATCCTGATGATTGTATCCATGCCACCCGATATGGTTTTCCAATGATCTCCTCCATGTTCCAAGTTTGAAACCATATTTCACAACCCTCCTTGGTACCAGAAATTCATATAAATCAAGCTTCCCTGAGTTCAATTGACTAAACCTCCCATCATAGGGTTCAGGTACGCCTACCTTTAAGATCTTACTCCAGGTGTATGCCGTGAATATAGTTGTGACCACCTATAAATCCAACCATGTTGATTGCTGAAGATTATGTTTTGTGTCGAGTTTTGTCGCTGCAACCCAGTAAGGGGTTCTGAGGCTGAAGGCCGCCAAGGGTTTGCGAACCTGAACCTCCTTCGTACATCTTCTCATTTAAAAATAGGGTGCATCTTAGAAATCCTCTATGTAGCCTGGTATGCACTACCCCCCGACTCATCGGTGTAGTTTGTCCATGGCCAATATTGAAACATATTCAGATTCTCATCCTCTTTGAGCAGAAATCTAAATGGACATCCGTGAAGCTGGATATACACGTCTTACCGTAGTTTCAACAAGTTTTTTAGTCCACGTGGGAAGCCATGCTCCTCCTTATAAATGGGAGGTATGTAACCATTTTCTTTGTTTAGATGATGAAACCTCCTTTCTTTGGCCTCCACTTAGGCGCTTCAACCAATACCCCCTAGTATGCCTTTTACTGAGTATTTCAGGTTCCCACATAATCCTCCATTAGAGCAGCCATTTACATTAATGCTATAGGTAGTGCTACCCCCCGAAAAACTGGAACCACTTTATGGGGTTCCATCAACAGGGCTATTGGTGACATGATTCCCGATGTATTCTGAATGGAGCTTTCATCGTACCCGTACAGTAAGGTGTCCACTTCTGACCATTTCCTTGATTTAACCATTTGAGTATCCCACACTAGTTGTGTAACGCCCATTTGTGTCATAAGAGACGAAACATAGCCAAAATTGTTTTTTCTTGAGGAAGCCCCTTTAGGCACTAGTTAATCCTTTTGGGGGTCCTCATGTTGAGTGATACAACTGCCACGATTGAACCCCTATATTGAGTTCTAATACTTTCCATTTTGGTTTAACGCCTTTGAATGGGATTTTCCTTGCTTAACTCCTTTTTCAAATTGCTTCTCAGGTTCTTCTTGCTTATTGTGGGGCTTCTCATTATTCAGCATCTTGCTTATGATCAAGGAGCCTTCCATCATCGAACCTATCGTATACGAACCCCATTTCTAGGAAGTTCATTTCTGGGGGAGTCCTTTTTACCAATCTTCTCTATATTTTAATTTGACAAGCTTCATATTAAGCTTCCTGCCCAGTCTATTGAACATACCCGAGCTTCTGTTAAGTGAAGCCTCGGAGTTCTAGGATTTATCTCCTTGAACATGTCATCATCGAACCCCTGTCCTGGTTCCTCCCACTAATAAACCTCTTTTACCTGGAAGCTTAGTCTTCCAGCTCATTCGTGTTCTCATGATCAATGTTGATGGGAAACCTTCGTACTGAATACGTGAATTATCAATAACACACCTCTAAGCTTACATGAGCTAGCTCATTGTAAGAAACAAGAGGTATCTAAGAGAACAATGAAAAATACTTTCGATAACTGAACAATAAGGGAGTTCATATCCTTGTCATTATCCAGGTTTACCTACTGATCATTAATCATAGGGTTCGCATCCTTCTTTGAATTTAGGTTCACCCGTACCCCTTCAGTCAGGAGGGTCGTACCCTTGTCTGCACTAGGGTTCACCTGTTACTCATCTATCAGGGGGTTCGCGCCCTTGTCAGTGCTGGGGTTCGCCTACAACTCATAAATCATGGTGTTCATAACCCCATCATCGTTCAAGTTCACATGTTTACTCCTTTCATGGATGGAAGTATAGTGCAAATTAGAGTTGTGCTACACAATTTTAAACGGAAGCCCCTGGACTTGTTTAACCCCAAAAATGTTGAAGGGGGAGCCTTGATAGACCTTAACCTCCAAGTGGTTGAACCCTTAGATTGATATTCTCCACTTTCCGACTATAAAAGCCTATTTGTCGAATGCCAAAATTATGTATTTGGGGGTTCATCTGCGAGAAACCTTCTGGTTGAGAAATTGGGGGTTCAACCATGAGGAACCTTTTAGCTGAGAAACTGGGGTTCATCTACGAGGAACCTTCTGTCATAGGTGCGACCTCCAGATTGAGGTTTCTCCTGCCTTTATCCCTTGAACCTCTCAACTGGTATCTCTCTATATGGACTTTATCTTTATCAACAGGTGGATATTTAGTTCCTCGTCCGTTAGGTTACACATATTAACGATCTTGATGATGTGAGGAGTTTCTCCATCGCGGAACCCCGCATCACTGAACCTCTAATCTGGACCCTTCCTATCGGAATTTAGCATCCAAAACAGTTATTTTCCAGCCATTCTTTCCAAGACCTCTCCCATCACAGTCAAAATCGAAGCATCTCAGAGCCACATCTCTTTTTTTATGCATTTTACTACCATATAACTAGAATAAAGGCGATTATGGGTAACCTTCCTTCTTCTTCACATCCTTTTTTCGATGAGCCATGATTTTTCCTTCATTTTTCATGTGTTCGTATCTCTTTTCCAGAGACTCAATTTTCCATCCCATTCACCTAATATAATACACCATATCTTGATTGGTGACCTCATTTTCGGGTTCAATTTCGTGGTCAAATCCATTGTTCTTCGGTGTATGTTCATCGCCGGAGCTTTTCATCATTTTTCCTCTCAAAAGATCATCCAATGCCCCTCCTTCTAGCGCCAAAAATGTTGTGAGAGGAATTTGGTACAACACTTCGAGAGAATATCGCCGGAATAACGGATGAATCGCTTGATTTCCGGCTGCAGAATCGGTGTTCAAGCGTTTACAGCCCGGCGTTCAATTGCCAGAGTGGGCGGTTGTTTGTAATGATTTTGAGACTGAGTTTGCAAGGTCACCGGACAGCAAGGATGGAGTAATTCCTACTCAGTCAATCCCAGCTGCCAGAGATGTGTATTGCTAAAGTTTTCTACATGATCCATGTAGAGTGAAGTGAGATTCAACCCCTGCAAAATGACTACATATCATATATTTATAGGAATCAAGTCCCATGTAGTTCTAGGGTTTTGGAGTCCTTGTTGATAGCCCAGCCACGTTTTGATATGATTATCCAGTAGTTATTCCACCAGCCATGATTACCCAGTTGTTATATATCCATAAATCCATGATTATCTTCATATTTATATGATTTTCCATCATATATCCTCATATATATACATAATCCATGTATATATAATGATTATCTGTGTTAACTGATGTTGTTGACCTGTTCCTGATGTTTAGGACTTATCCTTAAGTCAGTTATGGCGCCTCCTATCCGTTCTCCTATAATTTAGGAAGCTGCAGGACTGCTGGTACGTTTTTCTTGAAACCTTCGGGATACGTACACGTACCCCTGTCTGGGGACCTATCACCTGGGTGAACCCCTATCTTGCCTCCATACGGTAGTACCCCTACCTGGGGGTTTAGACACCTAAACCCCTGAATGGATGAACCCCGAACTTAGATTCCAAAATCTTCCTCTTCAAGTACATCTCCAAGGCATATTAGGCCATGCATCCATGCCTAACCTATGATGTTCTTCCATATCCACACAGATTGGGCCTATAACCTTAATGGGCCTTAAATCAAGGCCAAGGCGAATTTTGGACACAACAATAGTTATGATTAAAAAATAAAACAAATAGAACCCAAGTGGAGTGATAAACAAATTCAAATAGCCCAGAATTATGGTTATAATCATCCATAAAATGGGCCAAGGAAGAGGTAGAAAGTGCAGTTTATAAGCAGCAAAACTTCGCATTTTGGAGTAGTCAAAAAAATAAATCCGTGCAGAAATAATAATATACTAATCTGAGCAAGTTCAACATCAACAACAATCAATTTACAAAGAAAGTTTTTGGATATAAGTATATAGAGAAAGGTCCCTGAGATCACTCTCAAGATGTTTTCTGAGGTCGATTTATAATCTTCTATTACTATATATTAAAGGAGAACACAAGGGCAAAGTTTGTCATTTTAATGCATGTGAAATTACAATTTTACCCCTATTTTTTTAAATATTACAAAAATGCCATCCTTCAATAATTATGTAAAAATTAGTGTGAAATTATGCTTGTGTAGGGATTCGAACCCCTAACCTTTAACTCTCAAACTCATGTCTTTTCCAATTGTGCTACAGCTGATTTTGAGTTTTGTTTAAAAATCCTATATGATAAAGCATCTCTCCTCTCTTTTTGTCTCATCCTTTTTCTTTTTTGAGCAAATGAAATATTGGTTCATATTATTTCTAAAATATTGTATAAATAAAATTATAAAAAATATTTTAATTTACTGAGCATATTCTACAACTTTTTTTTTGCCACTTTAAATAATTGATATAGGGAAAAAAATAGACAATAAATAATGTAATTTAGTCAAAAAGGAAACGATTTATTTACATACGTCTCCATGTAGATGTTAAATTATTTAAATTAAAAATAATATTTGGTTTTAAGAAATATGTAAATTTTAGTTATCAAATCATACATGATTAATAATTGCATCATAACTTTTATGTATATAAAATTTTAAATATGTAAGTCATATTAGAGGGTTTTGGTCGACCAACAATTTAGATTTTCAACGAGTTAAATATATGATTGGTCTTAAAACATAAATACTTTGAGATTATGTTAAAAAGATGAAAACTCTAAAAATATGATCTATGTTATATATAAAAAAAATAATATAATTAACATTCAAATTAAATTTAAAAAATAGAAATTTTTGAATCATAACTATTATAAAAGTACAATAATTATTTAAAATGATCAATTAGATTATAAATCGACTATAAAGTATGGTGCATATGCATTTTATATAATGTATTAATTAATATAATATACTCCCTTCGTCCTACCCATTTCTTTACATGTTTTCAGCATTACTTGGCACACATTTTAAGGCGTATATAAAGTATAGTTCCATAACTTATTTTTAAAATTTTCTTTTTTTTGAATAAAATTTAAACATTAAATTTTAATTCAGAAGAAAAAAATTTTAAAAATAAATTATGAAACTATATTTTATCGAAGCATTAAAATGCGTGCCGAGCCCACTATACCAAGTGTAAAGAAATCGTTGGGACAGAGCGAGTATAATATAATATATAATGGTTGAGTTATAACATATATTTAGATTAATATACGATAAAATTAAAAAATTTGATTTAAGATTTCATATACATGTGGGCCATTAAAGTTATCATATTTTACATGCATTATTTTTTATTGAACTTATACATATTGTAATAAATATTTGATTAAAACTAAACATTTTAGTTTAAAAGTGTATAAATATATGTGTTTAGAAAAAAATGATTGAGATAAACATATGATGACTTTTAGTCGATATTCTGAGATTTTTTAATATATCTCAAAATATAGTCTTACATATACGATCATTTTTTTACAACAAAATCATTGAGTTTACATTCGCCTCTATTATAAACGGTCAATTTTATTACAATAACTATTTATATTATACTCAAATGTTCAATTTGATAAAGTTCATTTTACGCAATTGAAAATTAAATTAATAATTTAACTATCATAACTATTTATGTGATTATTATCGTATGAATATTTATCCATAATTTATGAAATATAATCAAATTATAAAATATTTGGTTCAAAAAATTGGTATGCAATATTATAAAATAACTATAAAAATATTCGATCAGATCAAAATCCTATCGTTTATCATATTTTTAATTATAAAATTATTTCCATATTGATATGGGTTAAAAGTAAGCCCTAAAAACACATTTAATGTGGCATTAATTAGACCTAGAATGGTCCAAACGTGGGGCCCACTAGATGGCCCAAAAACCCTAGTTAAATATTAATTTCGTAATTAATATTCATGGCTAATTAACAGCTGGGAAATACAAGTCAGATAAGGATGTTATCTCTTAAAAGAGTAGCCTCCAAGGCACACAGTCATACAAGGAAATAGACTCCTACAAGATAGGAGTCTAGAACCTTCCTCAAGGTTGACTTGTCCACCAAGTCACCTAACCCTATCATAATTCCGAGGCTTCTCAGCCTATATAAAGGGTCAGACCCCTCAACCTAGAACTACGTTTTATTGGCTTGATTCTCTTAATACAGAGATACGTAGGCATTCTGTGAGGACCATTTAAGTCTCGAACGCAGAAGCAGCCATTAAAGCACGAAGCTCACGAACCCTAGCATTAAAAACTCGAACCCTAACCGTAGCAATCATAACCTAGTTTTTATTCCACAACATTTGGCGCCGTCTGTGGGAAGAAAACATCAACCATGGTTAACACACGAAGGACACCAGCAATTACAGAGCCAATCGCAACCGAGGCTCTACCTCTTAGCTCTGCTCCGCCCCTCACTGAACAAGTACCTCCAATATTCGGGACTATCGTTCCGTATCAATTTTCTCAACCCCTAGGGACGACTTCCCATGTTGAGAGTACGCTACCTCCGATCGTCCACACAAATCCAGGGACTAACCCCCTCCAGGTGGGGATTTCTTCCTTGATTGTAGATCTCAACAACCCTCCACGAGGGGTTCAGATCCACACTACGGATCTCCCCATAAGCACCAATCCGATGTACGGGCTGCCTAATTACCCTCCTACCCAAGGAGCTGGATCAAGTGGTCATGCCCTGTATATTCGAGATCGAGATTATCACGATTTTTCTGGTCCTTATACGGATGAGTCATCTTCTGACGATGATTACGAACGTGATGAAGTGATAGAGTATATTTTTATATATATTCTAGATGATTTTATTCTCATATTTATTGTGTTTTGCATTGATTTGGATTTTTATTTAATAGATTTTATTGTTTTATTGTAGGAAATAAAGAATTCATAACTTGGAAGGATTTGGAGCAAAAAGAGCTATTTTGGAGATAAAATAGGAGAAAATTCGTAATATTGGGCTATACGGGCTGCCTGCACTGTTTGGGCCATATCTTGAGTTCCAGAAGTCAGAATTTGACGATCTTACTGTCCACGCGAAGCTTGTGGAATTATCTTTAATTCAGAGGTGGTCCAATAAGCAAAATCCAAGTGGAAGAGCCCAGAAACAGAGGAGAAAAAGAAGTGACGAATTTTACAAGAAAATCCTATTCAATTATGGATATCTTTTTGTAAATTGATTAGGATATTAAAAATACTTTTATTAGGAGATAGATATCAGATTTTATTGAGGAGTTTTATTATAAAAAGAAGGAGAGAACGTGGAAAGAGATAGATAGACATATACAGATGTTTTTACATAAGCTAGGGTTTTGGTTTTTCTCTCTTCATCTCTTCCTTTGTAAGCACTTGGTTTAATTTGGATCTTTATTGTTCTTCGTTATTCAAAGGTTTAAGGTATTTCTTATCTCCTTTTTATTAATTACATGTTTATTATGGCTTCTTTCATTATTCTTATTGCTTTTACTTCTACCATGAGTGAGTAGTTTAATTCTAGGGTATTAAGGGGAGCCATGTTTGCACCATGATTTGGGCTTAATTTGATTAGTAGATTGATGGGTAAAGAGTAATTCTGATTGATATGTTATAATTCTTAATTTGTGTAATTGCGCAATATCACGGATTAATTGATTGCAATAGGAGTAATAGATCGAGAGATTTTACTACTAGAGGCTTACATACAATTAGCAGAATTGAAGGTGAGTGTGAGAACATCATTAGATATTCTGAGAGTGTTAATGCTTGAGAAAGATTAACCATTGCTTTAATCACTTAATCCCATTGAAAAGCTATACTTTTGTGATTTGTTCGGTGTAAACATGGTGAACCTGAATTGCCCTAGATCCCTTAATTAATTAATATAAAACTTTGTCAAATTTGTTTTAGTAGTTAATAAAATTCTCAAACAATCGTTGTGACTAGAAACAATTGATAGCAATTGAATTGAAACTGAAACTGTCTCCTTGAGGATTCGACCCGTATTTGCTAGTATCTACTACAATTGATACCGTGCGCTTGCGGTTAGGTATAATTTAACACATCAAGTTTTTGGCGCCGCTACCGGGGAGACAGCGAGTTTCTATTGATTTTAATTTAGTTGTTTAGATTGTTTCCATTGTCTCATTGGAACTTTTGTTCCAATTGAGGAAGATTTTACGTTTTCTTGGCTTTGTTGAGTGTCTACAGGTTTGCAATGGGTGAAGTTGATACTTTTGCACTACTCTCTTCCATGTTGGAGGCACGCACTCAAGAAATTGCCTCATTCAACCCTACAGAGCCCATTATGCGTCCAATGAGTATTAATGAGATGTCACAAGTGGCCCATAAAACTTACAACTTCTGTCCAATTTGTGGTGTCCAAGGTCATTATGGTTTGGAATGCTTTTACAATGTCTATAATTCTCAGAATGCTCAGTTGGGACAAATGAATTCTTTTGAAGAAGGATATGGGTACAATCAGTATTCAAACACTTTTGATCAAGAATGCGTGAATCAACCAAATTTCTACTACCAGGACAATGGTGCTCAAAATTTTTCATATCATAATCAGCAACAGTTTGAGCAACAATATTATCAGTCATATGAGCAGTCGCCACAACAAGAATATCAATATCCTCCTCTACAAGAAGATCTACATGTTTCTCAATCCAGCGTAGATGTGCAAGCTGATCAGACAAATGAGATGTGGGATATCTTGAATAAACTGCTAAAGAGTTCTGAAGAACAAGCCGAGGCGATCAAAGAATTAGAAACTCAAAGTTTGGCGATTGAATCTCAAATTGCACAGTTGGCTAACTCTTCTACTAAAGGGCAGCTCGACTATTTACCATCATCATCTATCCGATCCGAAGAGGACCTGATTGCTATCAATCTCACAAGCGATCAGGAATATGATAGTTTCTCCATGTATGTTGATGATGAGGCCATTGATAAAGAGAAGGAGCATGCCACCGATGACGAGATCAATGATGTTGCTGCTACTGAGAACAATGTGACTGATGATGAGGCTACAAAGGAAAGCAATACAGAGATGGTTGTTGTTCCTCTTCCACAACCTGTGCCTAAGCTACCATGTATTGATAAATTTGCTCTCGATCTAGCCTCTACTTACAAGGCTTCTTTGCTCAAGACTACTTATTTCAAGGTTGATGTGATAACAAATATTGTCCAAGATGATATTTCTCAAATTCTGGTTGAGGATCCATACAAAGTGGCTCATACGTTTCAAGCTCGAGGAGAGGGAGAAGATGGAAGTGTCTTATTAGCCAATGATGTGATAAGCCAAGATGTCCGAATGACTCCAGTGAAAGTGAGGAGTGAAGAAAAGCCACCACCAGAACCTCCACCTTATGTCAAGGGAGTTCAATATTTTCGTGGTGTCGAATTTTATCGCTGTTTTATCATAAAGTTTTCCAAAACTACACAAGCACTCTCTCTATGGCTTATTAATGACATATTTTATTTTACTGATGCTTGTTTGAAGACTTTTTGCAGGATAAAGACAACCACTAACACTCTTGATACTTTTTGTGGTGGCGAGTTTATGATCGAGAAAGTGGATATTACGCTTTTACCGGAGTATTTTTTTTTGAGGAGGTCAAGCTAATGACTCTAAATAAGCGCTGCTTGGGAGGCAACCCAAGATTTCATTGGAGGATCGGTGCACTTCATGCTTTTGCATAGGGGAGTACTTCTTTCCTTCACTTCAAGCTAATGACTCTAATTGTGTGTTCTCTTTAAAAAAAAAAAAAAATCGAATTTTCATGTGTAACGCAGTCTGCCCCTGCGTTACTGATTCTACCGCAATCTGCCCCCCTGTAACGCAGGCTGCGCCTGCGTTACTGTCTTTACCGCAGTCTGCAGACCTGTCACGCAGGATGCGCCTGCGTGTCTGCATGTTGAGCAGTTTGCTCCTTGCACGCGCAGGTTGCCAAAATCACTGTACACTCGATTTTTTTTTCCAGCTTTTGTCATACAAATAAATTTTCCACCCTCAATTCTTTTTATATCTGTTATTATCTCATCTCAACACCTAATTCTAATCTTATTTCATTTCCAAAACCCCCATCTCTTTTTCAAAATTCTAAACCTATTTCTTTTCTAATTCTTTTTCTTTTAATCATTAAATATATTTTTTTCTATCCTATATTAAATTCCAAATTCCACCCAATTTTTTTTTCCTTTTCACATTAAAATTCTTAAATCCATCTTATCATTCCGTTATCTATTTATACCCATACATACACACCCAATTTATTATTTTCTTCCTCTACATCTCTAAAAAATTCAAGTTTGGGGGAAAATTAGTACAAGTTCACCTCTTTGATTCGTAGTTGGGATTTTTCTTCTCTAATTTTTTATTACGAATTTGTGTTCTTGTAAGTTGGGGGTTTTGTAATATTCTTGTTAATTGGGTATTTTTGGTGTGATATTGCTTGGTGGTTTTTGGTAGGATATTTCTTGGTGGTTGTTGGTGAAGCTATTGTTGAATGCAGTTTTAGTTATTATGGCTTCTAAACATGGGAGAGGTGATTCTAGTGTTGTGAAATTTTGGTCTTCGACGGCGGAGGTTGAATTTATAGGCGGAGGTTACATGGATTCCAGGGGAGTTTTCTTTCTTTTCTTTTTAGTGTAGTTTTATTTTGTTTTTAGTTATAGTTTTGTATTTTGTTCATTACTTCATTGGGGACAATGAACCGCTTAAGTATGGGGAGGTGTTCTCGGTGTTCTCAACGTAGTGTATATATATAAAAAAAAAATCCAAAAAAATTAAAAAATTAAAAATACCAAAAATAATTCTAGCCATGCAATTTGATTAGTTGTTGTATTTTGCTTGATACACCCATGCATGCGTAGAATTCTTGTGTTTATTGACGCTTTTGTATGAGAAGTGGCGTGCTTTGTTCTTGTGCACACACTTTCACTAGCAAGTTGAAGCTGGTAGACTTAATTGGATGTTGTAAGTGATTAGAATGACATGAATATGTGCAAGATGACTTGGTTTTCATGCTTTGAGTACAAGTAGGTGCGTTAGAGAGTCTTGTTACCTGGGATTGATTATGTTTTGTCACACCAAGTGAGTTTTGAGCCTATATGCATATCTTTTGCATGATTTTTCGTTTGCTTGAGTGTCCACATGTTGTTTACATTGCTAGCACTTACTTGAGATCTTTCTTGAAATGCATGACATTACTTGATGATGAGATGATAAAGGCACTTAGGTTTAACCTCGTATTTCCCATATTTCCACACCTTTTAAACATGATCAATTAGTTAACCCTTTGAGCCTAACCTATTCTTTCGGTGACACACTACATTACTTGCCTATATCTTTTTATTCTATTGGCCTTACATTGAATTTGAACCTAAATTGTCAAAGGCTAGTATCGTGCTTAAAGGAGTGATAAGGTGTTCATAAAAGGGGGGGTTATTGATGATCATACTTTTGGGGAATATTGATTTTGGGTTGATGCTTGCTACTCGAAATTCATAATAATATCTATGGATCATTGTACTTATCCCTTAGCTCTCAGAAAAAAAAAGAAAAAAAAAGAAAAAAAAATAGAAAAAAAAATGAATAAATTTGAGAGCATTCTTATGTTTGTATGATCCCTCTTCATTCGACTAGTCAAGATATTATGTAAGAGTTATTGAAAAATCCAAGTGTGGGGAAGTATTTGTTTTAATAGAAAGGGAATTGAATAATGATTATATTGTTGGGTACTAGCTTTTGACATTAACCTGTTTTAGCTTTACTTGACATACCTGGTCCCTAGCCCACGCTACAACCCGAATAAAGACCTTTTGATTGTCGTCAGTGATGTATGTTGTGTTGAGAGTGAGATTGATTGCGAGTGTCAAGTTGTGTTTATGATTTTGTTGGAATTGAGTGATACACTTAACCTTGTTCTTGAGTGAATATTCGTTTTTGAGTGAAAGGTGAGTTATTACTTGTTTGGCATAGGAGATCCCAGGTTTAGACTTAAATATGTATTTCTTGTGGGCTTAGCATGATTACCAACGATTTTTACACTTGACATGAATTTTTATGACCTTCTGCATGTTGGTTGAGTAGACTACGTGAATACTTGCACTTTCGACACCAAGACATCGTATGTTTACTTTGATTCTTAAGTTGATGTGGCATGAGAGGACTTGTGTGTGTGGTGTTGTGTTAGCATTGATCTTTTGCATGGTTAGATGAATTTTGTGGGTACATTCACTATAAACCCTCACGAGACAACACTCGTCCTACTAGGGCTGCCTAGGGGTTTAACGGCTTGTTGCATATGCTCAATGCAATCGTGTCATCTACGAAAGTGATGTTTGTTAGGACTTAGTTTTTATTTCACTTATTTGCCCGAGGACGTGCAAATGCTAAGTGTGGGGATGTTTGATAGAGTATATTTTTATATATATTCTAGATGATTTTATTCTCATATTTATTGTGTTTTGCATTGATTTGGATTTTTATTTAATAGATTTTATTGTTTTATTGTAGGAAATAAAGAATTCATAACTTGGAAGGATTTGGAGCAAAAAGAGCTATTTTGGAGATAAAATAGGAGAAAATTCGTAATATTGGGCTATACGGGCTGCCTGCACTGTTTGGGCCATATCTTGAGTTCCAGAAGTCAGAATTTGACGATCTTACTGTCCACGCGAAGCTTGTGGAATTATCTTTAATTCAGAGGTGGTCCAGTAAGCAAAATCCAAGTGGAAGAGCCCAGAAACAGAGGAGAAAAAGAAGTGACGAATTTTACAAGAAAATCCTATTCAATTATGGATATCTTTTTGTAAATTGATTAGGATATTAAAAATACTTTTATTAGGAGATAGATATCAGATTTTATTGAGGAGTTTTATTATAAAAAGAAGGAGAGAACGTGGAAAGAGATAGATAGACATATACAGATGTTTTTACATAAGCTAGGGTTTTGGTTTTTCTCTCTTCATCTCTTCCTTTGTAAGCACTTGGTTTAATTTGGATCTTTATTGTTCTTCGTTATTCAAAGGTTTAAGGTATTTCTTATCTCCTTTTTATTAATTACATGTTTATTATGGCTTCTTTCATTATTCTTATTGCTTTTACTTCTACCATGAGTGAGTAGTTTAATTCTAGGGTATTAAGGGGAGCCATGTTTGCACCATGATTTGGGCTTAATTTGATTAGTAGATTGATGGGTAAAGAGTAATTCTGATTGATATGTTATAATTCTTAATTTGTGTAATTGCGCAATATCACGGATTAATTGATTGCAATAGGAGTAATAGATCGAGAGATTTTACTACTAGAGGCTTACATACAATTAGCAGAATTGAAGGTGAGTGTGAGAACATCATTAGATATTCTGAGAGTGTTAATGCTTGAGAAAGATTAACCGTTAATGCTTGAGAAAGATTAACCATTGCTTTAATCACTTAATCCCATTGAAAAGCTATACTTTTGTGATTTGTTCGGTGTAAACATGGTGAACCTGAATTGCCCTAGATCCCTTAATTAATTAATATAAAACTTTGTCAAATTTGTTTTAGTAGTTAATAAAATTCTCAAACAATCGTTGTGACTAGAAACAATTGATAGCAATTGAATTGAAACTGAAACTGTCTCCTTGAGGATTCGACCCGTATTTGCTAGTATCTACTACAATTGATACCGTGCGCTTGCGGTTAGGTATAATTTAACACATCATGAAGCTCCAAGGAGGCGACGTTCAAGTAAAGAACCTCGAGGAAGAACTCAAACTACTCACGATGGACTCCCTTCAACAACTACTGAGAGGATTAAGGCTTATGAAGCCGAGATCTTAAGATTAAAGGAAGACATGGCCAGAGAACAAGCCAGATCTAATCAGACTCGACCTCCTCCGACTTCAGGAGGGATTCCCTTCATAGATTTGGAAAGGTCTTCAAGGAGACGCCGAAGGGCTGAAGCCCCAACCAGAGGGACTACAAGGGTGGAACTCCCCAAGAGTAACCCCAAAGACCTGATGCTACAAGGAGATCTTGATGATCCAACCCCTCCATTCACTGAGGAGGTGATGAACGCACATATCTCCCGAAAGTTTAAGATGCCCACAATCAAAGCTTATGATGGAACGGGGGATCCGGCAACTCATGTGAGAACGTTTACGAGCGCATTGTTACTGCAGCCTGCTAACGACGCCCTTAAGTGTAGGGCGTTTCCCCAAACCCTGTCGGGCATGGCGCAACGTTGGTATAGTCGTTTACCTCCAAACTCGATTAGCTCTTTCAAGGAGTTGAGTACCGCTTTTGTCAGTCAATTCATTAGCGGAAGAATTCATGAGAAAAGCTCTGCATCCCTTATGTATGTAGTACAGGGAAAGAACGAGAACCTGAGGGATTATATCAAGAGATTCACTAAGGAGACCCTGAACATCACTGATTTGGAAAATAAGGTGGCTATGGTAGCCTTGCAGCACGGAACCACGGATCTCTTTTTTAAGAGGTCGTTGGCAAAACACCCCCCTGAAAGCATGGATGAGCTCCAATGGAGGGCAGACAAGTATATAAAAGCTGAGGACAGCAAGAAAAAGCACTACGCCATAAGTGAGCATATGCAACCCTTTTTACAAAGCGTTGCACAGAAAACGTTTCGTTAGATAGAAGTTTTGGGTCTTTTGCAACTGAGCTGAATTGGTGTTGCGTTAGATATAGATTAGCGTTGCGTATTACCCACAGTGTTTCACATTACGCAACACTACCTGATGGCGTTGCGTTAGATAATTTTTTATTTTTATAAATGGTGACGTGGCAGGAGTGGGAACCACATGTGCTGACGTGGCATTTGCTGACGTGGCACATGTGGGACCCACATTTGCTGACGTGGCAGAAGAGGGGCCCACCTTTGCTGACGTGGCAAAAAACGTTGCATTAGATACCAGTAGTGTTGCGTTTGTCTCTTTGAAGTGTTGCATTAGATATATTCATATTTTTTATAAAAAATTTGACGTGGCAGATGTGGGCCCCACAACTGCTGACGTGTCAGTGTGGGACCCACAAGGGTGACGTGGAAGGAGGCCCATCATGCTGACGTGGCAATTGTGGGACCCACAATTGCTGACGTGGCAGAAATGGGGCCCACCTTTGCTGACGTGACATTTGCTGAATTGGCAGAAAGCGTTGCATTAGATACCTGTAGTGTTGCATTTGCTATTTGAAGTGTTGCATTAGATAAATTTATATTTTTTTAAAAAAAATATGACGTGGCAGATGTGGGACCCACCACTTCTGACGTGGCAGTGTGGGACCCACAAGGGTGACGTGTAATATCATTATATTAAAAATATATTGACATCCGTACGGTTGGATCGTTCAAAAATATTTTAAAAAATAGAAACAATAATCCGTAACAAAGCACTAGTTACGAGTCATATTGAAAATAGTAGTGATCTACAAAGATCTCCAATCAAATTAATTTTTTATTTTCTGAAACTTGGGGAATATCATTATATTAGATATATATTGACATCCGTACGGTTGGATCGTTCAAAATATTTTCTAAAAAATAGAAATAATAATCCGTAACAAAGCACTAGTTACGAGTCATATTGAAAATAGTAGTGATCTACTAAGATCTCCAATCAAATTAATTTTTTATTTTCTGAAACTTGGGAAATATCATTATATTAGATATATATTGACATCCGTACGGTTGGATCGTTCAAAAATATTTTTTAAAAAATAGAAACAATAATCCGTAACAAAGCACTAGTTACGGGTCATATTGAAAATAGTGGTGATCTACCAAGATCTCCAATCAAATTAATTTTTTATTTTCTAAAACTTGGGGAATATCATTATATTAGATATATATTGACATCCGTACGGTTGGATCGTTCAAAAATATTTTTAAAAAAATAGAAACAATAATCCGTAACAAAGCACTAGTTACGAGTCATATTGAAAATAGTAGTGATCTACTAAGATCTCCAATCAAATTAATTTTTTATTTTCTGAAACTTGGGGAATATCATTATATTAGATATATATTGACATCCGTACGGTTGGATCGTTCAAAAATATTTTAAAAAAATAGAAATAATAATCCGTAACAAAGCACTAGTTACGAGTCATATTGAAAATAGTAGTGATCTACTAAGATCTCCAATAAAATTAATTTTTTATTTTCTGCAACTTGGGGAATATCATTATATTAGATATATATTGACATCCGTACGGTTGGATCGTTCAAAAATATTTTTTTAAAAATAGAAACAATAATCCGTAACAAAGCACTAATTACGAGTCTTATTGAAAATAGTGGTGATCTACTAAGATCTCCAATCAAATTAATTTTTTATTTTCTGAAACTTAGGGAATATCATTATATTAGATATATATTGACATCCGTACGGTTGGATCGTTCAAAAATATTTTTTAAAAAATAGGAACAATAATCCGTAACAAAGCACTTGTTACGAGTCATATTGAAAATAGTAGTGATCTACTAAGATCTCCAATCAAATTAATTTTTTATTTTATGAAACTTGGGGAATATCATTATATTAGATATATATTGACATCCGTACGATTGGATCATCGAGAAATAGTTTTTAAAAATTAGAAACAGTAAATGGGACAATTCACTAGTTACGGGTACTAGACAATATAGTGGTGTTCTACTAAGATCTCCAACCAAATTAATTTTTTTTTGAAAATTTAGGAATGTCATTAAATTAGATATATCATGACATCTGTATGATTGGATTGTCGAGAAATAGTTTTTAAAAAATAGAAACAGTAAATGGAACAAAATATCCTTATTGAACTTCGACAATTTGAAATAAATATTTCTATATGCTAAAAAAACTTGAAACTTGGAAAATATCATTTAAATAATATTTTCTATCCATGATAAAATTTGCGAAATTTTTTGAGAATTTTGTTTCGGAGTCGAATTTAGAGCCGAAAAACTCGTACGTTTAAAAATCAAACGTTTGACCAAACTTCTACGAAATTGACCAGATTTTGAGAGAGAAATTTTCTTAATATTTCCAAGTTGTTGTAAAAAAATTCATAATTTTTAAAGCGTTTTTGATTTTTTGATATTTATTTTAATCTATATTTATTTCACTCTATATTAAGAATGGAAAGTTAAAAATTCTTTTTGATGACATGTGTCAATGTATTACTGGTTGACAACATAGCACAAGGATTGTGCTTCATTAATCATTTTCTGACCCTTGATTAAAACAAAAAAGACACACATCCAATGGTCCTCATTAAACCCCAGTAATACACACTATCCAATACACACAAACACAACACAAACCCATCTTTCTCTATTTTTTCTTCCGCCGCTGCTCATCTCCTTCACCACCAACATCTCCACCTCCCCTTTCGTTTAACCAATTTCGCCGCCCATTCCCCCTTTCTGCCCCTGCCGCTCCATTTCTTTCCCCTCCGTTCACCTCCATAAACCGCCGCCTCCGCTCCTTTTGATGCCCGTCCATACTCTTCACATATACGGTCTTTCTCTGCCTCCGCCCCTCCACACACACCCTGTTCTTCACATATATACACACATCAAGGAGAGGGCAGCAGGGATGAATGAGAAAGGAGAGAGATTAGAGAGGGAGAGATTGGAGAGAGATGAGAGAGCCCAGAGATTTCTTTGAAGGGAGGAGACAAGATTATTCAAGGGAAAAGTCGAGAGAACTTGAGAGATTTTGAGAGAGTATTGATTAACAGTTGTTGGGTTCTCTAATTAGGGGAATTAGGGATTTCAGGCAATTGGGGAAAAAGGGCAGGGTGATGTTAGTTCTAATTTATATGTAACTGTGGTTAATTACTTAATTACTGACTGTCTGTACTTGCTGTGTTTTCAAGAGAGGGATCATGACTACTACAGTGGAATGACGAAGGAGCAATTTAAGAAAATGCAGGAATTTATAGCAGGTCGGACCTCGAAAAAACCTCCATCCAAGATGTAGAGTAAACGCTCCTTGCTCATTTTACTCCATCAATAAGTTTGTTGTTGTATTCATCAAATGAAAAGATAGAGAAAAAAAAAAGATAAATTAGTTTTTTGTATCCTCTGTAAGTTTGTCTGCTGTTATAGGATAATACTGTACGTTTCTCCTACCAAAATGCTTTTTAACAACTGGTAGGATATTATCATGTGCTTTTAAATTAGAAATAGTTAATCCTGATTGTTGTTTCAAACAGATACTAATCCTGACAGTTTTCTAAAACATTAGTTTAAAGTGTGGTTGCATAATGTATCGTTTGTACTAGGAAAGAAATTTCATATTTTGGATTAGTTCATTATAGCTTTTGTGATAGGCACAACTGTTAGGCAAATAAGACATATCCTCTAGTTGATTATTTGGTGTCTGCTACACGATATGCTGTGAGCTTGAATGCTTGATTCTTTATTTGTATGTATGTTGATATGAGATTGTAACTGCATGTATACCAAACTGATACTACTGTATATTGTTGCTATATTAATATATATATATATATATATATATATATATATATATATATATATTAATGTAATCATTCCGACCTCATTTTAATGTTGGTGTAGAATCTAAGGGGCACACTCGGGGGTTGATATCCATACCTTGCTAGAGTCTAAGAGGGAGGCAAGAAGACTTCGGTCATTCATCTTTTTGTGTTTACTTATTTATGTCTAACTGCAGTATCTAGGTTATGTAACTAAGGATTTGTAACTTTATTCATACTTGCAGGGACCAATGTCTTTTTCCCAGCCATTTTGTTTCTCCCTTTAAATCTCTATCATCGGTCAGATACTTTGCTCTGTTATTTTACCCTACTTTGCTATTTACAGATTACTGACTTACTTGTTAATATCACAAACTGAATCCAATGCATCAGGTGCTAACAAATTGAGAAAAAGATAGGAGCTCTTGAAAAAGTATAGCAGGTGAATATTTGTAAATTTATATCAATTAATAACCAAGACAAAATTGGAAATTAACATGTAAAGTACAGTGTGGACATGATGAGTTTTCTGGAACTTGTAGGTTGGTCGATTCTTCCATGTGCTTGGCATTTATAATATTAGCAACCATGACAGTTGAACAGCCATTAAAGGATAGTATAGTACTTGTTGATATAAAAATATAAAATGCAGAGGATGATATGTTTCCTGCAATATCATGTTATTGATTATTATATATTTTAATATCATCTTGTGATACAAATGTTTACTTGTACTATGGTAAATGCAATTTTATCCCAAGTACATCACTCATAATTGTTGTTTTCAGGTAAACTGCAAAGCATTACTAATGTTTCTGGGTCCGCTAAGTGATGAAGTTCATAACAGCATTTTCTGGCCTGATTTTCTGGTCTGTAAGTACATTGATATCATGGTAATGCTATTGGTGCCCTAGGTTATTTGGTATTATAAAATTTTATTAAACGATGTGCCCTTTGTCTTTCAATCACATATTTACAAAATATTTTTTTTCAACCTAATGTCCTAATCCAAATTAGGTGACTTTCAGTGAGCCAAATTAGTTTATTTATGCATATAGATCCATTACTGGGAGTAGAAGGATAGAAATGTAGGAGGGGACTCTATAGTCTCTATCATCTTAAATCTTATAGTTGTAGTACACTATCATACATTCATGAATACAGTGTACAAGTCTGTCGGACATGTTCAGGACATCCAGCGTCCAAGAAGAAACAAAAAAAATTATCTCTACTAATTTTGGTCTACAAAGAAATTTTTGTATTCTTCATTGATGTTAAATATGCATTTATATTTGATGTATGCCTTCTAATATGTACACATCTATATACTGTTGTTAATTAATTATGTCAAATGTCATGCAATTAATTATGTCAAATGTCATTGCATAGGTTGAATTGGCATGTTATATTTTGGTCAGTCAATATAAAGGAAAAAGGAAGGCGAGGAAAATAGGATGACCCAAGAAGAGATGCTTCTGGAAGCTGCTGCTCAGCCAGGTAAAAGCTATAGGACAAGCGGCTCGTACATGGATGCTGAAAAATCTAGGACAAGCGGATCCTAATCTTAAGTTGGATATTGGAGAAATTTGTGCCACATTTTCATGCGATTAAGATGATAATTCTACTCCATTGTAAAGTTAGAATTGTCATAGTTTGGAAGTTAGAATTAGTAGAAATTACTTGGTTTTAGTATATGTTTGTAAGATTTGTAATTTTTGGGATTAATGTATAAACAGCGCACCCATTTCAATTTTTTTGTAAAAAAGTGTTGCATTTGACTATATATGATGTTGCATTATGGTATATTTAGTGTTGGTTAAAAAAACAATTAGTGTTGCATTAGACTCAACTAGTGTTGCATTAGACGGTGGGCCACTGCTGACGTGGCATGTGGGACCATTGCTGACGTGGCAGCTTGGCGGGCCCCAGTGCTGACGTGGCAGTTTGGTGATGGGACCATTGATGACGTGGCAGCTTGGTGGGCCCCACTGCTGATGTGGCAGTTTGGTAGGCCCCATTGCTGACGTGGCATCCCCCCTCATTTGTGATGTGGCACTTGTGGGCCCCACTGATGACGTGGTACTTTGCTTACGTGGCACCTTCATGTCAGCATGCTGACGTGGCACCTTACTTACATGTCAGCATGCTGACATGGCTGAAACATCTTATGCAACCCATTGAAGTGTTGCGTTTGCATGCTTTTGGTGTTGCATAAGGCCTCTTATGCAATGCTTTTCTAAGTGTTGCAATAGCTTGGAAAAGCGTTGCGTTAGGGGTCTTACGCAATGCCAGTATTGGTAACGCCCCAAAAGCGTTGCGTAAGACCTTACGCAACGCTTTTCAGGCCTTACGCAACTGAAAATGGGGGTTGCGTATGTGCGTTTATGGCGTAGTGAAGGAAGCCGCATTGGGCAATGGAGGGAACAACAAGCGGAAGCAAGAACAAGAGTACGACGCTAGGGACAAGTATCCCTGAACTAGCAGAGACTCTGAATCTGCTCCAAAAAAGAGCTCGGGTCCAAGGTTTTCCGAGTATGCCAGGCTTAATGCTCCACGAAGTCAGATACTGTTGGACATTGAAAAGGAAAAGGACTTCCGATGGCCGAAGCCACATAGGGGAGACCCAGCCAAGCGGAACAAGGATCAATACTGCAGGTTCCATAAAGATGTGGGACATGACATCGACGATTGTAGGCAACTCAAGGATGAGATTGAGTTCTTGATACGAAGAGGAAAACTAAGTCAGTTCACCAAGGGTGATGACCGTGGGAACCAGAGAATGGACAATGATAGGAGAGATAATAACAGGAGGGATGACAACCATGACCGCAATCCACAGCCCCGAAGGGCAGTTATCAACATGATCTGGGGAGGCCCGACAGCAGCTGGCACAACTAAGAATTATCGAAAGGCTTATGCTAGAGAAGTAATGCACATTGTGGGAGAGGCCCCGAAGCGTGCTAAAACTGAGATGGTAATTGGTTTCGATGATTCAGACTTGGAAGGGGTGAAGTTCCCCCATGATGACCCGCTGGTCATAACTCCTGTGATTGGAAACTCAGAAGTAAAACGAGTCTTGATAGACAATGGAGCTTCTGTGGATATTTTGTTTCATGATGCATTTGTGAAGATGGGGTACAACGACTCTCAGTTGACCCCTACAAACATGCCCATATACGGGTTTACCGGAGTGGAGTCTAACGTTGAAGGGACTATTCAGTTACCCGTGACTATTGGGTAGGAGCCTAAGGAGGCGACTCAGATGCTGAACTTCTTGGTGATTAAGGCAGCCTCAACATACAACGCAATCCTTGGAAGGACTGGACTTCATGCGTTTAAGGCTGTGGCCTCTTCCTATCATATGAAGATTAAGTTTCTGACACGGAATGGTGTCGGAGAACAGAAGGATGATCAGAAGATGGCAAGAAGTTGCTATGTAGCCGCGCTGAGGGCCGATGGAGTCGGGGGGCAGGTCCTTCCGATTGAAGACATGGATGTTCGCGATGATGAAGAGCATAGAGGGAAGCCAGCAGAGGATTTGATTCCCATACCTCTAGAGCCGAACGATCCTGAAAAAGTTACTTATGTTGGAGCATCTCTGAAAGAACCCCTGAAGGGCAAGTTGATAGAATTCTTACAAAAAATAGCGACGTGTTCGCTTGGACAGCAGCTGATATGCCAGGAATTGACCCCCAACTCATAACTCATAAGTTAAATGTTGATCCCAAGAGGAAGACAATAAAGCAGAAGAAGAGAAACTTTGCTCCGGAAAGGCAAGAAGTGGATAAGCTCTTGGAAGCTGGTTTTATTGAAGAGATTCAGTTTCCCGAATGGTTAGCAAACCCTGTGATGGTCAAGAAAGCGAATGGGAAGTGGAGGATGTGTATAGACTTCACTGACCTGATTGATGCATGTCCAAAAGATTGTTTTCCCCTGCCAAGGATTGATATGTTGATAGATGCCACAGCTGGACATGAGATGTTAAGCTTCATTGATGGATTCAGCGGCTATAATCAGATTAAGATGCACAAGGATGACATCCCTAAGGTATCTTTCATTACTGACTTTGGTGTCTTCTGTTATCTTGTTATGGCGTTTGGTCTAAAGAATGCAGGAGCTACTTACCAACGGCTGGTAAATAAGATATTTGCCCATCTGATTGGAAAAACCATGGAGGTGTATGTTGATGACATGTTAGTCAAGAGCCTACTCAAGGCTGATCATATTAAGCACCTCGGAGAGGCATTTGAAGTGCTGAGGCACCATAAGATGATGTTGAATCCCGCCAAGTGTGCCTTTGGCGTTGGATCTGGAAAGTTTTTAGGGCTGATGGTTTCAAAGAGAGGCATTGAGGCCAATCCTGACAAGATCAAGGCAATTTTAGACATGGAGCCACCACGTTCTATAAGAGATGTGTAGAAGTTGACAGGCCGAGTTGCAGCCTTAGGGAGGTTTATCTCCAAGTCTGGTGACTTCGTGGTTGAATGTACCATTGGCAACCAAGAAGTCGGGGGGCAGGAGATAGTAGCCACCCCTGGGGTTGAGAGTAAGGATGAAGAACTTGTACTTGATCAGAAGGAATATTGGGTGCTCTATTTTGATGGAGCATCAAAAACGAAATCCAGTGGTGCAGGTATGGTCTTGCAAAGCCCCGATGGGTTTACAGTTGAATATGCTTTGAAGTTAGACTTCCCAACGACTAACAACGAAGCTGAATATGAAGCTCTGATAGCTGGCTTGGGCTTAGCTAAAATCATGAGGGTCAAGAACCTCAAAGTTTGTGGAGACTCAAGGCTTGTGGTATCACAAGTAAACGGTGAGTTTGAAGCTAAGGATGAAACTATGGCGAGATACTTGAGAGTCGTGAAAGATGTTATGACGCAGTTTGAAGAGTGTTATGTTGAGCATATCCCAAGAGAAGAGAACGTTAAGGCCGATGCCCTGTCTAAGTTCGCTTCTTCTAAGATTGAAAATTATACAGGGAGTGTTTACTTCCAGGTCTTGAAGGCCCCGACCGTCAACTCAAAGTTAGTGGCACCAATTGATATAGGAGGCTGTTGGATAGATCCTATCAAGGCTCACCTTGAAACCGGATGGCTCCCTGACAATGCCTTGGAAGCACGGAAATTGTCAGTAAGAGCATTGAGATATGCCTTAATTGAAGGCATCCTTTACAAAAGGTCGTTTGTCATCCCATACTTGAAGTGTTTAAGGCCCCAGGAGGCGAAGGAAGCATTGGAGGAAGTTCATGGAGGGATCTGTGGGCAGCACTTGGGGGGCAGAGCCCTAGCTCACAAGATTACCCGTTTGGGATTTTATTGGCCGGCGATGTTGGCTGATGCTCAGGATTATGTTAGAAGGTGTGATAGATGCCAGAAGGATGCTCCAATTGTAAGGCAGCCGCCTGAGAGGTTAACATCAGTTAACTCTCCAATTGCATACTCGGTCCTTTCCCTGTAGCTTCAGCACAAAGGAAATTCTTGATAGTGGCCATCGACTACTTCACTAATTGGATTGAGGCTAAACCTTTAGCCAAGATAACCACCAAACAAGTTGCTCAGTTCTTCTGGGAGAACGTAATCTGCAGGTATGGAATTCCCCGAATCCTTGTGACGGATAATGGGACACAATTCAACAATGAAGAGTTCAGGAAGTACTGTGAGGAAAATGCTATCGAGCTTCGTTTTACTTCGGTAACTCACCCGCAAGCTAATGGACAGGCTGAGGTAGCCAATCGGATTATTCTTGATGGACTTAAGAAGAGGGTCGAACGATCAAGAAATACTTGGGTGGATGAATTACTGCCTATACTTTAGGCGTATCGTACTACCTGCAAAGTAACAACTGGAGAAACCCCTTTCCTACTGGCTTATGGGGCTGAGGCAGTGGTGCCCTTAGAGATTATGCATGCTTCGCCCCGAGTTGAAGCATATGAACCAGAAAGTAATGAAGAAGGCATGAGATTAGCCCTTGATCTGATTGATGAGGTGAGAGATGAAGCAAATGCCCGGAACGCAGAACATCAGAAGAGAGCATCCTTCCACTACAACCAAAGGGTTAAGGAGAGGTTCTTTCGACAAGGCGATTTGGTTCTAAGAAAAATAGAAGCCTCAGGAGTTGGCCAGAAGGGCAAGCTAGCACCAAACTGGGAAGGACCCTATCAAGTTAGGAAGGTGTTAGGACGAGGATCTTACAAGTTGGAAACCTTGGACGGGGTTGAGGTGCCCCGAACTTTGCATGCAGTGAACCTCAAGACTTATTATGTTTAAAGACTTGGTCTTTTATCTAGTAGGGATAGAAATAAGGTTCGGATGAAACCATAACAGAGCATGCTGCTCCTAGTAGGAAATAGAGTATTTATGTAAGGGATGAGCCCATTTTATCAGAATTCTTTGACAGTCTAAATAAGTTTGTTTTGATTTTTCTCTGAGTTACTTCTTTTGTTTTGTTATTTTAAATGATGAACTAATTCATAAGCTTGGTGCAAGCCAAGGGGCCAAATACCTAGAGGACTCTAAAGCTTAAATAGATTACAAGCAAAGGGAAGAAATAAAAAGCTAGAAAGGAAGCTAACCATACGAATAGTTAAGTAAAAGAGTTGCATAAATAAAAGCCTGAAGGCTGTTAAAGTTAAGTTACACAAATTGAGAGTTTAAACAAAAGACATATAAAGTAAGCTAAGTGGCCTTAGGAGCCTCCTTAACAGGAGAACCACTCTCAGAGCTGGTGGCAGTGGTGGAAGCTTCCTCATCCGAGTTAGCATCTCCCTCTCGAACAGGGGGCTGCTCAGGATTCGAAGACCTAGCTGCAGTGTGCTTCCTGACCAAGGCATCATCCTCACCAAATAACTCCTCACTAGAGCCAGCCTCAGCTACAGTAGTCATGGTGCTAGGAGGATGAGGGCTAGGAAAGGCAGAAGACTGGAATAGGCTAGGATGGCTCCTTAGAACAGCCTCAAGTGCCTTGTTCCACCCCTCTGTGAACTGGCTAGGGTAAAGCATCTCATCGTGCTGGTCCATGAGACTCTTATACTCATCTGAGTCAAGATAGTCATCAATCAGCTTCTCTCTATCATCCTTCAAAGCCACCACCTCTACATGGGCACTCACCAGCTCCTCATCTTTCTTCTTCAGCTGTTCCTCAAGTTGGTGGATATGTAAGCTTCTCTTCTGGGACTCAGTTTCAAATCCCTTGGCCTTCTCCTTCCAAGCTTTAGATTGATAAATCAGGCTTTGGAAATGAACATTGGCCTGCATTTAGAAGCAGAGTTTTAGTAATGAAAACAGTGGAGTGTTTGAAATAAGAAACTAGTAGGATTGAAGGCTTACCGCAGCAAGGGCCTGAGAGCCAAGTGCTTCAGACTCACCAATGCCTCCGTTGAGAACTAAGTCCTTGTAATCAGGAGGGGTGATTGAGTTCAACGACCAATCCATGGCCTAAACACAGCAGATTGAACATTGACTTGAGAGCTACCCTCCAAGTCAGCTATGTCACCAAACTTAAGGTTCCCTTTCTGAACCTTGTGTGGGCGTAAGAATGAGGGCTCAACTCCTTTTTCTCGAGGATCTGCATTCCTCTTTGCCCGAGCCATCCTGGAAGTCTCGTCGTCAGGATCAGGAGAAGCCTCCACAAGCATCTTTGCCACTGCATTAACAAGAATAAAGGTACAACTGAATAAGTCAAGTATGAAAATATAAAAAAACAAAGAAAGGAAAGAAAGTTACCCTGTTCAGTAACTGATGAGAGGCCTACTGCCCTCAGAGATTCTTCATTTATGAGGCTCTGGCAGGTTATGACATACCATCACCTTTGGTCAGGGTGTCAAAGGCGGCTTGATCCTCTGTACTAAGGGTGATCCCCTTAGCTTTTCCATCCGAAACTTTGGAAAAAGTCTTTCTAAAAAGGGTGCCCCAGTCACCACCCTCCCACTCAAGATAGGCAAACTCTTTTTTCCAACCAGGGTTGTTATCTGGCACTGATTTACCATTGAAAATAGGGGGGACTTTGGGGCGAAGTTTGATGTATACCCAGCCATTATGCAAAATTGGGCTGTTATAGATTTGAAAAATTTTGTGAAAAAGGGCCACAGATAAAGGCAGATTTTGCCTTAGGCATAAAACCATAAAACAAAGAATTATTCTCCATGCATTTGGAGGTAGTTGGCAAGGGCTGCATTGGATATCAGCTAAAAGACGTGGGATAAACTCATGAAAAGGAAAACGGAGCCCTGCTACTAGGCACTCCCTATAAATACACAAGGCATTGGGCCTCCAATGACAAGGCCTGTCACCTGGCCCAGCTGGAACGAGTTTATAAGGTTTTCTAATCTTAAATAACTTATTATACCTAGCAATTTCCTCAGCATCATGATACGTATTACAGCAGTCATATGCATCTAACTCGGTTAGGCTAGGGTAGTCATCTACTCGCTCATTTAACATATCTAATAACGATGTGTAAGGAGAGCGAATGGTGATAGTACCTTTGGAAGAAGCAGAGTTCATCTTCATGAGTCGAGCTTGAGCTTTGTCCGCCATTGAGGAGAGCTTAAAAACGTTGACTGAAAACGGAGAAGACAATCGGAGAAGAAGGCCTGAGGTTGCCTGAAAACTTCAACGGAAACTCGAGAGAAAATTGCTAGCTAAAGTAAAAGCTTACAAATGAAAGTGAGAAGTGAAAGTGAGAAGTGAGAAATGAACTCTCAACTCTCACTCTTTTATAGAAATAATTAGCCGGTTGACATGCTTGTAAACGGTAAAAAAACTTACAATGATCGGTCAAAATGGTATAATTGACCTGTTGAAGGCCCGTAAAATCGGCCCAATTTATTTAAGCCCAATTCTGGAAGGTTCTACAGAAAATATCTGGGATATTTTACAAAAATATCTGAGATATTTAGTAGAAAAAATTAAAGATATTTTGCAAAGTAAAGATATTCTAAATGGTGGAAAACTCTCTAAGTGGGCTAGGTCAAATTCGTTTAGGCCCATAAAGCCCAATAAAATAAGAGGCCCGTTAAAATAGGCCCATAAGCCAAGAAGTCCCTTAATTCGATCAGAATCCTGGTCGAAATGGCCAAGAATCCTGATGGAAAATGTGTTCGACTAGAAGAATTTTTGATTCTTAATTCGATCAGAATCCTGGTCGAAATGACCAAGAATTCTGATCGAAAGTACCTTCGACGAGGAGAAACTTTGACCCTTAATTCGACCAAAATCCTGGTCGAAATGACCAGGAATCCTGGTCGAAAAAGATTTCGAGCAAAACAAAGTTGAGCAAAGCACTTCGACTAGAATCCTGGTCGAATCGATTAGGAGTTCTGGTCGAAGAGTCTGTCGATCAGAAGAAACTGAAGGCCTTATTTCGACCAGAATTCTGGTCGAATTCCTGGTCGAAATTATGGTCGAAAATTACTAGTTCTGGTCGAAAAGTTCTACAAAAATTGATTTTTTAACGACAAATCTTCATAGACATAGAGTTCTGATGAGAAAAATACCTGTGGGTACTATAAAAATCCTAAAATATAGGGTAAATACCAAGATATAAGGAATTTAAAGAGAACTCCTTGAAAAAATATATACAAAAATTCTGTAACTAAAGTTATGGAATATAATCGCTTAACCTCGAACAAGGCCAATCGTTGTAAATGTGTAGGTCGCTCCACACTTTACAAAAGACGATACATGTGAAACACTAGTGTACAAATTTAAACCCTGACCCAAGTCTCGGAGAAGACCGTTTAAACTTCAAGGAAAACCTGATCAGTTTTCCTAGAAGTTGGGGGGCAAATGATATGGGTTAAAAGTAAGCCCTAAATTGGGGCGAAGTTTGATGTATACCCAGCCATTATGCAAAATTGGGCTGTTATAGATTTGAAAAATTTTGTGAAAAAGGGCCACAGATAAAGGCAGATTTTGCCTTAGGCATAAAACCATAAAACAAAGAATTATTCTCCATGCATTTGGAGGTAGTTGGCAAGGGCTGCATTGGATATCAGCTAAAAGACGTGGGATAAACTCATGAAAAGGAAAACGGAGCCCTGCTACTAGGCACTCCCTATAAATACACAAGGCATTGGGCCTCCAATGACAAGGCATGTCACATGGCCCAGCTGGAACGAGTTTATAAGGTTTTTTAATCTTAAATAACTTATTATACCTAGCAATTTCCTCAGCATCATGATACGTATTACAGCAGTCATATGCATCTAACTCTGTTAGGCTAGGGTAGTCATCTGCTCGCTCATTTAACATATCTAATAACGATGTGTAAGGAGAGCGAATGGTGATAGTACCTTTGGAAGAAGCAGAGTTCATCTTCATGAGTCGAGCTTGAGCTTTGTCCGCCATTGAGGAGAGCTTAAAAACGTTGACTGAAAACGGAGAAGACAATCGGAGAAGAAGGCCTGAGGTTGCCTGAAAACTTCAACGGAAACTCGAGAGAAAATTGCTAGCTAAAGTAAAAGCTTACAAATGAAAGTGAGAAGTGAAAGTGAGAAGTGAGAAATGAACTCTCAACTCTCACTCTTTTATAGAAATAATTAGCCGGTTGACATGCTTGTAAACGGTAAAAAAACTTACAGTGACCGGTCAAAATGGTATAATTGACCTGTTGAAGGCCCGTAAAATCGGCCCAATTTATTTAAGCCCAATTCTGGAAGGTTCTACAGAAAATATCTGGGATATTTTACAAAAATATCTGAGATATTTAGTAGAAAAAATCATAGATATTTTGCAAAGTAAAGATATTCTAAATGGTGGAAAACTCTCTAAGTGGGCTAGGTCAAATTCGTTTAGGCCCATAAAGCCCAATAAAATAAGAGGCCCGTTAAAATATGCCCATAAGCCAAGAAGTCCCTTAATTCGATCAGAATCCTGGTCGAAATGGCCAAGAATCCTGATCGAAAATGTGTTCGACTAGAAGAATTTTTTATGCTTAATTCGATCAGAATCCTGGTCGAAATGACCAAGAATTCTGATCGAAAGTACCTTCGACGAGGAGAAACTTTGACCCTTAATTCGACCAAAATCCTGGTCGAAATGACCAGGAATCCTGGTCGAAAAAGATTTCGAGCAAAACAAAGTTAAGCAAAGCACTTCGACTAGAATCCTGGTCGAATCGATTAGGAGTTCTGGTCGAAGAGTCTGTCGATCAGAAGAAACTGAAGGCCTTATTTCGACCAGAATTCTGGTCGAATTCCTGGTCGAAATTATGGTCGAAAATTACTAGTTTTGGTCGAAAATTTCTACAAAAATTGATTTTTTAACGACAAATCTTCATAGACATAGAGTTCTGATGTGAAAAATACCTGTGGGTACTATAAAAATCCTAAAATATAGGGTAAATACCAAGATATAAGGAATTTAAAGAGAACTCCTTGAAAAAATATATACAAAAATTCTGTAACTAAAGTTATGGAATATAATCGCTTAACCTCGAACAAGGCCAATCGTTGTAAATGTGTAGGTCGCTCCACACTTTACAAAAGACGATACATGTGAAACACTAGTGTACAAATTTAAACCCTGACCCAAGTCTCGGAGAAGACCGTTTAAACTTCAAGGAAAACCTGATCAGTTTTCCTAGAAGTTGGGGGGCAAATGATATGGGTTAAAAGTAAGCCCTAAAAACACATTTAATGTGGCATTAATTAGACCTAGAATGGTCCAAACGTGGGGCCCACTAGATGGCCCAAAAACCCTAGTTAAATATTAATTCGTAATTAATATTCATGGCTAATTAACAACTGGGAAATACAAGTCAGATAAGGATGTTATCTCTTAAAAGAGTAGCCTCCAAGGCACACAGTGATACAAGGAAATAGACTCCTACAAGATAGGAGTCTAGAACCTTCCTCAAGGTTGACTTGTCCACCAAGTCACCTAACCCTATCATAATTCTGAGGCTTCTCAGCCTATATAAAGGGTCAGACCCCTCAACCTAGAACTACGTTTTATTGGCTTGATTCTCTTAATACAGAGATACGTAGGCATTCTGTGAGGACCGTTTAAGTCTCAAACGCAGAAGCAGCCATTAAAGCACGAAGCTCACGAACCCTAGCATTAAAAACTCGAACCCTAACCGTAGCAATCGTAACCTAGTTTTTATTCCACAACACATATATACAGTGTTGGACGAGAAATTAGTTCAGTGCCCGTGCCTTGCACAGGCATTTACGCTTATATATTAAATGATAACACAAGAGTAAAAAGTACCAAAAAAATACCTATGAAATTACCATTTTGCCCCTATTTTTTGAAAAAATAAAAAAATGCCGCTCTGTTATAATTAATGCAAAAATAGATAAATTTATGTTGCTCTTGGGAACTGAACCCATAACTTCTAAGTACGAAGTTCATAACATGATCTTTGATTTTTGTGGTTATTTAAAAAATATTTTCAGATAAGTCACGTGCTCTTTTTTTATCCTATTTTCCTTTTTCTATTTTTACCTTTTGAGTAAGTAAATTGTTATATTTATTATTTTTAGAAAATAAAACTAAGAATTTTACATAAATGTAACTCAGATTAGATAAAAAATTTGAATTTGTTAACATCCGTCTCCTTGTATATATAAGATTACTGAAATAATAAATAGAATTATATTTCACTAAAATAATAAAGTGTGATTACATTTTGGAAAATATTATAATTGCATCATATATAATTTTTAGATTTATAAAAATGTAAATATGTGAGTTAATTAGAGATTTTTGTTCGAACAATGATTTAGACTTTAAGCAATTTAAATATATAACTGAATTTGAGTTAAAAGTGACCTTTTTAAAATTTAGGATTTCATAATGTATATAAACGAATAAGTCATTGATATTCATGTAATCATACGATTAAAACTTTTGGATTTTAAGTTGAACCTAAGTTTCAAAGACTTAGATATTGGGTATGAAATAGTAGGCCAAAAATAAACAGTTGAGTTTAAAAGTGTATATAAATATATGTTTAAATATATATATATATATATATATATATATATATATATATATATATATATATATATGAAAAAAAAGAGACAATCACATGAATTATTTTTACGTAAAAGTAAGAAATTTTGTTAATGACTCTACTCATAGTCATACATACCTGACTATTTTTTTATAAATATATTTTTATGATGTTAACATGACAATGACACGAGTTCACGTACGCCCATGTCACACGCGAACAATAATGCTAAAATGATTATTAATATTATATTCAGTTGTTCAAATTGATAAAGTTCAAATCAGGTCATCGAAATCTATATACTAATTAAAAATAATAATGTTATTATTATCGTATAGATATTTATCCAAATTTAAGGAAACCTAATCAAATTTTAAAATATTTGGTTCATGACAATGCAATATTATAAATTGCATAGATATTATAAAATATTTAGTGATTATACAGGGGGCTTTTACGCTAGTATAATTTATGAATGACATTTTTGTAAATAGATATTTTTTATTTATATTAACATAAACATCTTTATATTTGTATTAGAATAGGTTTGATTTCAGGCACATTAAGCTCTCACATTCGTTCGAGTGGCTTCGCTCTATATATATAACTTAATATAACTCAGTAAGTTGCAAAATTTGCATGATTGAACCCAAGGATGAAGTGAGAAACTTATCAATGCAAATTAGAAGTAAATTTATGTTTTACTCCCGACTATTTATCTCTTTTTGAAGGAAAATAAATATTAGTTAATTATTTGATCTAAAAATGTCTTTTGTTATCCACATATCTAAATTAAACATGGGCTAAAAATATTTCATGTGATTTCTAATTTCCACTAATCAACTTTTTGTTACTCCCTCTGTCTCTAATTACATTGCCCATTTGTTGAATGACACAGGTTTTAAGAAATGGAATCATAAGTCAATCATTAGCAGTGCACTTGAAATTTTTGAAATGCTGCTAAAATTGAAATTAGCGCCTAAGCTAAAATTTGAAATGGGCAATCCACAAGTAATTATATCCACCAATAAGATTACAAGTAGCAAAGTCAAGAACCAATCAAATCATCCCATTACAAGCACATGGATTATGCTAATTATACAACAAAATTACACATATAAGTACAACTACTTTTTACAACTATTCATTCAAAAAAAAGAAAAAACCATCTGCATCATTGCTTTGCCCCCATTTGTTCAGAAATGAATTCTGGTTTCCCTTTTGATTTGAATGAACCAGCAGATGGAGACACAGAACATGAAGAATTTCATGGTCATCATCACAAAAAAAGGGCAAAGCTCAGCTGTGATTCAAGGATGCAAGTGGTCATGTGGCTTTTGAACAAGCAGACAGAGGGGAAACTTGACCATGGTGCAATTAAAGAAGTGGCCACTCTCTTCAATGTCACAAGAAGAACAATCAGCACAATATGGAGCACTGCAAAGAGGCAAAAGGCAGCAGGTCAGACATATAACATGACAACAAAGGGTCATAACTTAGGGAGAAAAAGAATACAACTGCAACCAACTACAATAACTGAGATAAGCATGGGGGACAGAGCATGCATAAGAGACTTGGCAGTACAGCTTAAAGTGTCTTCAAGTACAGCAAACAGAATGATAAAGAGGGGACTAATTAAGCCTCACACAAACCCCTTACATCCTGCTTTGAAAGAGGCAAACCTATTTCAAAGGGTTGAATGGGTTCTACACTTGTTAATGGGAGACACACCAGCATCAAAAAGGCAATATTATCCTATGTACGACTTTGTACACATTGATGAAAAGTGGTTTTATTTAAGCAAAAAATCACAGAGGGTTTACCTGGAAAGAAATGAAAAGGGCAAGTACAGGGCTGCCAAGTCAAGCAAATTCATACCCAAAGTTATGTTCACAGCAGCTGTAGCAAGACCAAGATTTAATGCAGAAAATGAATGTACCTTTGATGGGAAGATAGGCATCTTCCCATTCACTTACCAAGAACCAGCTAAGAGGGCTTCCAAGAACAGAGCAAAGGGGACAATTGTCACCAAGGTTGTTGAATCAGTTGGGAAAAAGGAAACAAGAAACATGTTAATCAATGATATAATACCAGCAATCATGCAGAAATGGCCAACAGCTCAAGGTCCAAAAATTATATACATACAACAAGACAATGCAAGGACACATATAGCTCAAGATGACCCAGAGTGGCAACAAGTTTATCAGCAAGGGGACTTCACTTTCATTCTTGTGCAACAACCACCAAACAGTCCAGATTTAAATATTCTGGACTTGGGGTTTTTCAGAAGCATTCAAAGTTTAATGCACAAAAAAATGCCTAAAGATGTTGATGATATGTTGGAGGCAGTGCATCAGGCATATTTTGAATTAGATGCAAGAACACTAGGAAATGTATGGCTATCCTATCAATATGTCATGAATGAAGTGCTAAAAGTGAAAGGTTCCAACGATTACCTTGTGCCTCATGTTAATAAGAAGAAACTAGCTGCTGAGGGGAAACTACCAGTTCAAGTCACTGCACCAATGTGGGCTGTCCATGAGGCATGGAACTACATATATGGAGCATCATCTTGAAAAGGTTAAGTCCAGGGGACATGTAATCTTAGTTTTGCTTTTAATGTAGTAGTGCTAAAAGTAAGCTTAGTTTTAGGCAGTCCATGTATTAAAAGTAAGCTTAGTTTCAAGCAGTTAATGTATATACAAGTACTTGATCTCAGAGTGTCCCCAAGCATCATTGACAACATCAACCACCACTAAGCACACACAAGCCTCCAATCAGTCAAAACTGGTTGCTTATGGCACAGTAGGGCAGTAATTGTGTCTCAGCAAATTGAACTATCATCATAGATCCACAACTAATTATATCTAGCAATAAGATTACAAGCTGCAAAGTGTGGCAACAAGCGAAAACCATTTGTATTTTCTTCAATGACACAAGTATTAAGATTACATAAGCATACGTAGAAGAACAAGCAATTAAGAACAAACAATTAAGAACAAACAATTTACTTATACTCCATCACAGTTGATTACATCACAGTTGTGGATCACAAAAGTTGTTGACAGAATTTTAAGTAATTTAAAGTTGTTGACTACATAAACAACACTGACAAGTTGATTTAAGTACAAGAATAGGCACTGTAACTACACAAACAAGAGATTGACTACACAAACAGGAGATTAACTACATAAACACGAGATTAATTACATAAACAAGCGATTAAATACACAGACAAGAGATTAAACACATAAACGAGAGATTAACTACATAAACATGCGATTAAATACACAAACAAGAGATTAAATACACAGACAAGAGATTAAACACATAAACGAGAGATTAACTACATAAACATGCGATTAAATACACAAACAAGAGATTAAATACACAGACAAGAGATTAAACACATAAACGAGAGATTAACTACATAAACATGCGATTAAATACACAAACAAGAGATTAATTAGACATAAACACGAGATTCATTACAAAAACAGGCGATTAAGTACAGAAACAAGTGATTAATTACACAAACATGCGATTAAATACACATGAACAAGAGATTAAGTGGAACGTCTTTACTCTGTTTAAGAACGAGAGCATGCATCTTCTGAATCAGCCTCAACATCGTCATCGGAGTCATCGCTCGACGGATCCGGAGCAACAACGACGGCCACATCAACTGGATCTGCAGGAAGAGGGGACAGAGGAGCATCAAATTCATCCGAGGAGACTTCAACAACAGTTTCATGCAATGGCGATCGAGGGTTTTGAACCACCGTAATCTCCGATTTCACCACCGATTCCTCAGAATTTGTTCCACCACGTCTCAATCGAAGAATTTCACGACTATAACTTTGTTCCCCATCACAATATTCACCTTTATCACAATACATGGGATCGGAGCACTCGTAGTTAGCTGTATCACCAACTTCATCATCGGAATCGGAAAATCCGTAATGTAAACTCATGTTTTTTTATAGAGTAATTAGGGTTTGGTGCGGAGAGTAGAGAGATACAGAGGCGCGAGAGAGAAAAGATAGAGAAAAGATTAGGGTTATTGTGGGAGTAGGTGGGGGCGGGTTATTATTCGTTCACAGCTGTCAACAAACACACTCGGTCCGTGTGTTTTTTTATTGTGGGAGTATTTGTTTGTTATGGCCAAAAATAGTAATGGGAAATGTATTTTGATTTACCTAAAAAGGAAAGTGGGAAAAGTATTAAGGGACGGAGGGAGTACTATATTTCTTTTATTCATGGACAAGTGGCTGGTATGCTGGTTGTATATTTAGATAATTATTTAATAAAAATGTCTATTTTATTATTAAAACCCTCACGACATGATATTTAGATAATTATTTAATAAAAATGTCTATTTTATTATTAAAACCCTCACGACATGATTTATATACAATTCAGTACATATAATATATTATATTATATATTAACAAATGTACATAATTTTTTAGTTGTGAAAAATTTTGTTAAGTACTTAAGTAAATCAAAATTATATAAAATTACCCAATAGTAATGAATCTTTGACTTGTTTTTTTTTCCAACAGAATCTAACATTAGTTGTTCCATTAACTACATAACAAGTGCCTATTCATCGTGCCACCTTCATTTCTACAATATCAACATATATACACATATTATTACGTAAAGATATATATACTTACACCACATACATAGACTTTACACTCTTGTTTCTTCACGTGATGGAAAATTCCAAAGATGATGATGTTGTATCGGGCCAGGAAACACCTGGTAATTGATCTTCTTGAACTGTGTTTTTAAGTTATATCTCAGTTTTACGTGATCAGTTCTTGTAGTTGCGTTGGCTTGAGTTGAATTCTTGCTCTCTTGATCACTTTCTTGGAGTTGAGTTGGTTTTAGTTGTGTGTATGTATATGGATAATGGATTATATGTCGTGATAATGCGCAATGTAGTGTGTTTCTTGAAACGAATTTTCTGTCTTCTTGGACAATGTCCTGATTCTTCCTGAAAGATTATTAAGAACTTGTCTTATATAATATGCAGAATTTGTGTGTGTGTGTGTGTGTGTGTGTGTGAATGCCTGGGAATATGTTGGACACTTGGACTTGCAGTTTAATGAATTTTTGAGTTGTGTGTGTGTATGGCTGGGTTGGGGTGGGGGGGGTCGCTGAGGGGTAAGGGTAAGGGGGTAGGGGGTGGGGTAAGGGGGGGTGTGTTATGGTTTGGGCCTTGGGGGGGGTGTTATATACATGTAGTTGTTGTGATGATGTTCCTTGATTATGTGACTTGCATTGATGTGTTGGGTTCATAACTCAAATTTTAGTGATTTCCAGAGATTGATGAAAACAGAGTATCTGAAATTAATGCTCTGTTTCTTGGAAATATGTGTGCTTACATTAGTAAGTATTAGACTTGAGTGAATTAAGTTTTCTTGATGCTCTTGCAGGACTGCGTGTGTGTGTTTGTGTGCTGTTTTATGAATTGTTAAGTTGTATTGTGATCTTAATTGTGTGGCCGTAAAGTGATTGCTTGTTGGACTTTGAGTGATTGATTGTTAAGTTGTATGTGAAGTAAGTTTTCTTGTGTTCTTGATGGACTGCGTGTGTGTGTGTGTTTGCGTACTGTTTTATTGAACAATCTGTATGTTGGGAATCGCAGGTCCGGGTTCAGTTACTAGAAGTGCACAGAATGCTTCTTCAGCCTTGGGATCGCCCTCTCTAAATGGTAGGTATTGATGTAGTTTAGTTAGTTCTGCGATAACTGTTGTTAGTGGTGTAAAATGGCATGCAGTATTTTCCAGTCCTCTGTTTAGGCTTTAAGCAGCTTAAACCATTTGTCTTGTATTTCCCATTCTTGCTAATTCCCATTTTTTTTTATGATAGTATCTTCTGTTTCTTCACCCAAGTTGGACTGGGACCCAAACACAGCAATCCAACCTTTCCAGCCTCCAGGTAATCTTCTGTTTAGACTCCACATACCTCATATTTTATTTGCCTTTTTTATGTGAATATTTGCTAAATAAGTCTTTTCATTATTTGTTTTTTAATTATATTGCTCCATTAGGTGCACAAGCTGTGCAAAATGAGCCACTTGAGGTGGATCCACTGAACATTATAGTACCAGCCTACCCACATCCTCAAATTGGTATGCAATTTTTTATCTGAAAATTTTAACTCTTGTCATGAGCTATTTTATTTTTATTGTATCTGTATTTGTGATGCTTTTTTAATTGGTTTCCGATTTAATTTATGTGAAAAATTTACAGATCCACATTATCTGAATTGGGGGCCAGAACATCAACAGAACATTCAACCTCACCAGGTTCAGGTTCCTCCTGGTATGCAGTACTGTACTCACTACTACTCAGTACTTCTGCAATTAAATGCAAATTTAATTAGTAATTAATGAATAATCTTTTTTATAGTTATAAACTAGTTAAGTTGTCTTGGTGATATTTGCTAATCATGTTTTTCCTTCTTTTTTTTAATCTATTAGCTGCTTAACTGTAAGATCAGCATATGTCTATTCCACTTTTCAATGTGATGTTGTACAGTAATGGCATGTCCTATATTCCATGATCTTTAATCAGATGTCATATTTAAATTTTGAAAATTTTAAGTTATACATGCATGAGGATCTTCCTATCTTTTTATTTTTGATATTTTTGTACATGAATTTTATCTTTCTTTGATGACATGTTACAGAACCTGGACTGCATGGGGTGCAAACTGAGTACCTGTCTTGGGCTGAGAAGTTGTCTTTGCCTGAATTGCTAAATCTGGTGGCTGAACCCGACCCTCAAAACCCCCTCCATCCTTTGCCACTGCAAGTTTACAGTAATAAATATTAGAAACCCTTTTTTTATTATTAATTTAATTTGTCTCATCTTGTTCTATATTTTGATAATCTCTATTCATTAATTAATTTTATTTTTTGATTGTTTATTGCAGATCCATATCTCAATGAGCTAGCTCCTGGTGCTGGTGGAATGGCAAATGAGCCATTACTTGCTCTTGGTGCGCCTGATCCTGTGGGCATTGAAGCAAATATACAGCAGCCTGCTATAAATGGTGAGTAGATATGTTATGTCTATCTTGAATAAGTTTTAATTTCCTGTTACTATTTTTCTGTACATATTAAATAATTAACTTTGCACTATCCAGTTGGTGCTCAGGCTATGAACCCGGTTGCAGCTGCAGCAGCACCACCACCACTTCAAGTTATAGCTCAGCAGGATCCTGTGGAGGGTATATCATATATGCTTACTACACTTCCCCTATATATGCCTGAAATTTTATATTAGTTATATTTCACTATTTATTATGTCATATTTTCACCATAAATTTATTATTTTGGACTATAGTACTGATTATATCCAAAACTGACACTGAAATTCCTTTTTATTTTTCCTGAAGTGCATGCTCCCCTGGTTGAAGATCTGGAACATGCCATTGAGGCTGTCTGCAATGCTGATGACCGTTTGAATCAACTTCGCTTGCATCTGGTGGCTCAACAAAGGGAGGTGCCTCCTTTTCAAGTAATTGGTTTGAATGGTTTTCAGAGAATGTTCAAGTGCCTGCTACAGTGTGTCGCTATAAAGGATCGCAGAGCAACAATTTACCAGAGGGTAGAACATCGGTGCCAAACCTTAAACCTCGATGTTAGTCCTGACTCCATTCGGACTTTGACTGCCGATGACTTTCATGCAGCAGGAGCTAGACTAGGAACGACAACTAGAATTACTCAATTTGTCAACATCTATGATGAAGCATTTCTTCAGATGGATGATGATGAGTTCCTCCAGGCGATAAATATTGCTGGCTTGGGTGAATCTACGTGCTTCAGAATGAATGTCTTGGGGCGCAATAGATTCGATTTCATACCTACTTGCTACAAATTCAGAAGAGCAATGCGTTCATTTGAAGAGCAATTTGGCGTCGTGGTTGGCGTGGGTGGTATCACTCCAACTCCTCAGCAAGCTATACAAAAATCCCAGATATGGGGGCCCCGTAGGGGAATTGCTTCATACCTAGTTTGGTTCGCTTATCCTTAAAGTTAAGGAATATTAGCTCCATAGTATATGTAGAAAACATATTCTGTCCTGCATTCAGAACACCTATTAAAACTGTTTGTACTTTTAGTTCAGAACTTTACATTTAATTGTTGCAGAAAAAGTGATATCACCCTGAGCAAAGGGAGAAATTGATAAGTTTTCATATGTTCCAACATCATGTGTTGCTGTCCATCTTGGCTAAAGATCTGATAAGATGTATATCAGGAAATGAAGCACTAATTTCATGAAATTGAGGGACTTTAAATCACTCAAGAGCTAAACACTTAACTGAAAAAGGATTCCCTATTACCTGAGAGTCGATTATGGTCAGCATCATTCATGCATTCTGAGAAATTGGAACATTAGAGAAGCTTGAACTTCTAAGAACAACTTCAAGAGTTACAACCATTTACAATTAGCAAGCTGCTATGATCCAGCAAAATCTAACAGACACCTGGATCTAAAGAAGACCAACACTTTTTTTCATCTCACCCTTTAATCTTTAACGATAAGATGTTTTCTTCTGAATAAAGCCATCACAAAATGGTAGCCAACTATCCTGATGCAAACTAAATCTTGTGGTGTCAGTATAACAAAACAATACTTATTATGGACCACATGATTATGATTGGAGGTAAAATAAAAGCTTTTGAAATTTAAAGTTATGGTTAATAAACATACCCTCTAGTTTCTTGAATTCTCTTACCTGGTGTTGCATCATAATTAAGGAAGATCTACTTGTATACAGAAAAAGCAGTGAAAACCCCATTTTCAAATGCTCTTGCAAGATGCTAAAGTTTTAATACTGGGAATAGCTCTACTAAATTCAATCGATCCTTTACACTAAAGCAGCAACTGGATGCACAAAGTTAATATAAGCAGCTCATATATTTCTACTATAGCTACCAGCTTTAGGTGCAGATAACCCCAGAGGTTTAAGTGATCCAGTCTAAATATGACATACCATATTTTGAGATGATAAATAACATGTAAAGCTAATTACAGAAAACATCAGTCAATATAGCTAAATATTTGATTAATCAACTATATGCACTAATGAAACAGAGAAAATTTACCTTTCCTGACAGCATATCAATGAAAACCATGTGGGAAACAGTCTCATGAGCTCAAATAACACTGGAGCATATTCGTACTGAGTTGGTTGAATTAAAGATTGCTCCGGGATTCCGGTTCTTCTCAATCATATACATCCTTATATTCTTTCAGCGTACATAGCAGAGATCTCTTGCTGGTTCATGATCAACATTAGATTCCTATTTGTTGAATTCAGAGATTTTAACATCAAAGGAGCTAAGATCTATCAGTCATCAATAATAAATAATGCATAATTTCTAGGAATCTGAGCTATGCATTTACTTCATGTATAAGTTATTAAAATTTATATGAAACACATGCAAGCTGAAGGGAAAGCTGAGCCAATTAACGACTAACTCCACTAAATAAACTCTAGCTAGCTAGCAACCGGATATCTGAGAAGTTAGAAAAGTTCATGTTAATGGCAGAGGGATTCTTGGCATGGTGAAAGCTTGAAATCAAGATGGACATAGCTTGGACATGATTCATCTACACATTAATCTGTTTCCGTAACATTCTATCCCTCTCATCACACATGCTTGCAAGAGTCTCTTTCCTCTTCTCCATAGCTTAGGAGTTCATACCGAAATGCCCACATTGAAAATATGGTTCTAATAGGTAGCCATGTCTAAAAGATGCCTCAAGCAACTTTTTCAAAAAAATTTAGGAGTAACATATTGGTAATTAAAATTATGAATCTTATAAGACTAAACTGATCCCATCACACCAGCCATGTTTTTCTGCCATCCCCACAGAAATTAGTTTCTGTGTTCATAATTATTAGGCTTAATGACCTTTTGGCCCTTCAAGTTTGCGCAGTTATACCTATAAAGCCCTAAGGTTTAAAGTCGTTTTTTTTCGCCCCTCCAACTTCAAAAATGTACCTTTTAGCCACAAACCGTCGTCTTTGGCCTTTAAAAGGCGACGGTTTTATGTCAAAAAGACGACGGTAAAATGGCTAAAAGGTATATTTCTGAAGTTGGAGGGGCAAAAAGGAACGACTTTAAACCTTAAGGCTTTATGGGTATAATTGCGCAAACTTGAAGGGCCAAAAGGTCATTAAGCCTAATTATTAACACATAGAATCTGCAACAGTGCAACTGTTGTGGTTTCATCCAGCTAGGAGTAGCATTTTCATCAGAGAAGACACCATAATCCCCAGGCATACTGATATCCTTTATAACACCGCTTTTAGCAGCTAGCCGGACATATGACTCCTCGAAATGGTTGGTTATGTCAATCTTGGGTTGCTGAAGTGCTTACTACGGAAGTTCGCCAATGGAGATACAGCTATTAATCTATTATTATATGGCTCTTACTCCACAATTATTCTGCAGTCAACAAAATTCAGCATTGAAATTTAAAAGGCTAATTTGTTCTTAAGTGATCAATAAACTAATCATCATCCACAACCACCCTTCCACTTTAAAAGACAATAAATCATGTTCTATTTGGATTTTATATAATCTCAGCAAATCCTCCATAAATATTGAATGTACTGAAGCAAGTTTAACGGAATTCAATTTATTGCAATAAAAGATCAAAATAAAAGGATAACATACGTTACAGAGCCTACTATATATCCCAATGTGTCCGCATAGCATGCAATTCTTCCTTTTCTACTCTCACCCAGAGAAAGTTCTAATCCAGGAATGCAGAGTCAATAATGCAAGAAAAGATTGACATACCTGGAATACATTAATAATTTTGGAGTTATCCCCCCCCCCCCCCACTGTAGAATCTCACCAACTGCTTGCATAGCCAGAGCAATGGGTACTTTTAGGGCAACAGAAGCTCAGTTTCCCTCTCAAGGCATGAATTTTCACCTATCTCAACATGGCTCCCTATCCCCACTTTGACAGTCTTAATTAATAGATGGAGCAAATACGCATAGAATATCGATAAATTTGAAGAACATTATATGTCTATGTACTCGCAATGTAAACTTGATCATGCGTTTGTGAAAAAAAAGTGGGGAAAACTTCATGATGTTTAAAAGCTCTTGTAAACTGCCAATAGAATTTTCTTGTAATTGAGGTGTCCCAAAATTCAAATGATGTTTGTCAAGGGTTTGCTTGACAGTCCTGGAGTGTTGTATCCTCGAGCTATGAACTTCTACTATGATAGTCTGTTGTCTTAAATTATTCTAAAAATCCATTTTTCATAAACGCATGAAACATATGGAGGTAAAAACATCATTGTTTCATAAAAACGATTCTTTTCTGTAGCGTTCTTAATTCAATACCTTTCTCGGGAATGTTGGCCTTTTTTACCGATACACAATATATAAAAGCATATCCACTGTTTCAACGAAATCCGAGCTGGTCTTTGAACAAAAAAAATCAGAGCTGGTCCAGCGTTACAAGTATTCTAAATTGCCACAGGTCATCCCACCTGCACTTTTTTTGTTTAAATCTATTACAAAAAATCCATATAAACGATTTCACAACAAATTGAAATCGGTCTCCGCACTGGCCAAACAACAGTCAAACCACAGAACAATAGTTGTCAGATCATAATCTATCAAAACAGTTCTACCACAGAACACTTCATGCCTTTCATCAAAAGACTTTCAAATACATAAAAATTAAGATGTGGCAAAAGGACGGGTAATAACATCTATTTGACAATGAATCAAATGTTAAACTGAAGTGCATGTTGGGATATAATAGTTACTAGATAGATAACAGTTTCACACCTAATAAACATCAAACTGAATTGTCATTGCTGTAAATGGAAGCAAGACGTTCTTCTTCTTTAATGTGGTGATACTTCTGTCACAAAGCACAATGCCCTCTAGATTGGCATCAGGTTTCATGCACCTCATTCTTGCATCCCTTGGATGAATCTATAATTGTTAGGCTCACGACGTTTGGTAAGATAACACTGGATAAGTTCTCGACCCTCTACATGATCAAACCTTAACAATATATAGACCTTATCAGTGGACTATGTACCTAGGCCATGTTTGTTTTAGGGGATTATAATCCTTGAAAAATTACACTATCTTTCTTAAATTTAAAGGATTATAATTCCATGGAAGTATTTTGCTATCATCTTTTTGATTCATTTCTATGGGATTATAATACTTTTTTCACAAGGTATTATAATCCCATGGGAGTGAACTAAAACAATGATCAAAATGTGAATTTTCACAGGATTATAATCCCTTACGTTTGGGATTTATAAGATAATAATTTGGGGATTATAATCCCTTGAAACAAACATGAGCCTAGAGTTAAAGAAAAATGAGTCTTTTACTGTAGAATTCTAAATAAGTAATGAACTCGTGGCATCTGACACAGCAACTGCGAATTCAATCAGCGAGTTAAAAGCAGATGGGTAGCTAGTAATGTTAATACACATTTTATTAAGTTATCTAGGAACAAAGCGGCAAATTACTTACCTCGCTTGTCTAGTTCAATATATGGTGTAGATGTCCCACCTGATCTACAGGGTATTGTAGTGGCTGATTTGATTGAGTTTACTAATAACAAATTTAACTTAAAAAATTAAATAAAGGTTTTTTTAAGGTAAACACATATATTTCTATTGAGACTTAAAACCTCAATCTCTTCTTACCAATTTTTGTTACCAAAAGTGAAAGGAATCCACCAGTCTACGATGGTAGGAAAGACAAATAAAGCTTTGCTACTGAGGATTTTCTAGGGCACTGCTGCAACTCTTGCCTAACTTTCCAGATCTCTTCATGAGCATTAGCTTTAATGTTGCTAAAAAGTGACATCACCCTGAGCGAAGGGGAATATGCAAGCAAAAACTTTATGAATTGAATTACATTTGTATCACCCACCACACCTCGAATAGCCACAGTATGTAGTTGATTTAGTAACAAGCCTTTCCAGCTTAACGCTTCCCTAAATTGTTCAACTGGTAGATTCAAACTCTTTAATATTCCAGGTTCCTACACACGAAACAAATAAAAAAATTTAGTATCTACAAACATATAGAACAATATTTATTATGCATTAAAGTTTATAATCCTACAAGATAATAATTACAAATTTTCTTAGATTAGTTCGATTTCTAACCAGTATGATCCAAAGAATCTGCAGGTTCGGCAAACATCTAATCAAGCAAATAGATTTAAAAAGCTGACAGAAGTTCTGAAATCCAAGGCCAAGCAATTGCAGGTGTTCTATTTTTGGTGCAACTTCCTTCATAGGATTGGGTAGTTCCGAAACCTAAAATATATATGTAATCAATACATTAAGTCATGAGTCCCACTCCTAGTCCTTGCATAGTAATGCACATTATTTACTATTTACATAAATACATATTCCATTAGTTAGATTAAAGGTTGAACTTTGTTTTTACCTCGACGGTGTAACCACTAAGAAAAATTTGACTGATGGTAGGTGTATTGCTAAGAAGCTTGATCAAATTGATGGGCTTCCTCGTGTTGGAATATGCTTTGGTCAATGCTAGACCAAGGAATTTCAGCTGCTTGGTGTATTCAGTCCATCGCCACTCAATTTGATCACTTTCACGCAAAAGCAATTGTGTAAGGTTGTTGGCATTTGTAAATTGGAAGCTCAGATGTTGAATTCCAGTACATGCATATAAGTACAATTGCTTCAGTTGAGACCCGAATGAGACTTCAGCAGTGATTGAGACATTATTTAGATCAACCCTTATCAGATTAGGGAAGCTCCCAGGTTTAGGTAATGAGTTTAATATCCATGTAGTGAGCTTTAATTCAACCAACCCTTCACAAACGAACAACGGAATTTCATATGCTTTCTTTTCGGAACAACTGATCTCTAAAGCCCTAATGCTCTTATTCAGAAAGTGCTCCATCCACCGAGAGACAATACACTGATCAAGTTTTGGAGGAATGTAGAGATTAAAGCTCAATAAGGGGCCTTTGTGGACCAACATAATCATTTCAATGGCTCTTAAAAAAGGAGATTGGTACGCGTCTTTGTCTTTATTGGATGTCAGTTTTAAGAAAAACAACTCATCAAGAACTAGGTTGTTTTTCATTCCCCATTTATACCTCCATTCTTTTGATAGAACACTTGTTCTTGCTGCATCGTGAACTGACAAACGCTCCAAGATGCATTGTACTACGTCTTGGTGCAAGTTACTGATCCGATCTCTATTATCAAGTTGCAAGATTTTAGTACCAGCTCCCTCACAAACTCCGCCACCAACAAAATCATTATCAAGCCGCATTCGTTTTGCGTTTGTTGTCTTGTGTCTTCTAGCATAAAATCGCATATTTGGGATATCACCGGTCATCACTAAACAATTATATAACAACTAATCAAAGTTAGCTGTTTGATTAATAAGACACAAAACTAATTAGAAAACATCTAAAACAACAATACATGCATGCAATCACTCAATATATTTTAATCCAAAAAAGTCTAGAAATTACTTCGTTAAATTGAAATTCATATTTGACATATTTGTACATATAATAGAATCAAATATAGCAGAGCAATGAATGAGAAATCAAACATTTAGCTCATCACTAATATCAACAACAAATATTAAATCTTAGAGTGAATTGTGATGAATAAAAAGTAAAAACAAGAAGCAAAGATCAAAATTTATTCTCCTATATAGTCCTATACAATATTTGAATTTACTTAATATAATGGCTGATTTTGGAAGAAGACTCCGGACCTGTAAAAGCTATGCTGGTAGCCTGGACCCCTGGCACGTCTCTTTCTCGCCCCTGCTCTGTTTATTGCGTACTCTTTTCTAAGAAAAGAATAAATTAAATAACGTAAAAGAATTATTGCAAATTGCTGTCGATCTCTCTCCGCTAAGTTAGGGATGATACCGGTTTGGTTCCGTTTAGGAGTCAAACTGGAACATAAAATAGTATTTTTCATATCTACGTTATATTATATTATCAATACTATTTTAATAGTTAAATAATCTTCTCTAATGAACGGATTTCTTATTAAATATGATTTTTTCAATTGAGTCGCTCTCTCGTTAAAACTAAAATTCCAATGTTAATATATATTATAAAAACCTATATAATAATTTTTACCCATAAAAATCGAACCATAAAAATAAAAAAATAAAAATAGGACATCGGTATCAAATTCAATTAGCTAATGCAATCTTTTAGAGTGAGTCGTTTTCCCGTTAAACATACTTCGAACCGCTCTTATTTGGAACCGAAATTATAACTTCATTACATGTTATTGTTATTGATGACACTTTCTTATAAAATAACTTTTTTTCTTAAAAATTGAAATCTTAAAAAAAGTAAATTCCAATTTTTATATTTTTAAACTTTCTAATATTTATGGAGTATTAAAGGATACATATATACATCTTATTTTTTCTGTATATTACAGATATTCCTTTATTTATTTACATCTTTCGTGTGAGAATGTCTTTCTGTTATGTTAACATGTCTTTTTTTTTAAAATACGAAAACTTTTCGTTACGAGAATAATATTGAATTTATGGATATATTTTTCTATTGCAAGGATAATTAACTTGTATAAATAAAGATAAAATAAAGTATTTCTAGGAAAAAAGATATATAATTTTAAAAATTATATAAGACATATTCACTGTCCTCGCATTCTATTTAATAGTTAGTAGCTGCGGCATATTAATTTAGACTATCATCCGACTCGAAAATATGATACTGGATTCATATTCGTTTTATAAATGATCTAAAACTAGCGAAAAAATTGATCTCGGATTTGGAGCGGATATGTGTAAGTACTGGTGTGGAAATCGAACCGAAAAAGGGAGAGAGGGATTTACTGGTTTTCATGGGAAAGGCTGTGCTCAAGAAAAGTTGAAGGGAGCCAAGCAGGAGTAAAGGATCAAAACATAACATTACGGTTTGTGAAACGATCTGCAAATAAAGTAACTCACTATTTAGCGAGATACAACTATTTACGAGCTGATCGTATATGGTGGATAGAGAATGTTCATCAAAACTTTTATCATGTATTATGTAATGCTTTGAAGCAATCAAATCGTTATTTCAGTGGGAAAAAAAAATGAATGTTTGATAGTTAGCGAATTGAAATAGTGATTTGAATTCAATAAACTAATTTTCAAAAAGTTATTTGGAGGAGTTTTTCAATTAGAGAATTGTAAAAAATGTGTCAAAAATACAAAACAATTAATTACCAAACATTTTTATGTAAAATAACTAATTAAATTCGATAATCAAAACATCTAACTCAAATCCGTTAATCAAAACATCTAACTCAAATCACATTAACAAAAACTGCTAACTCAATTTGCTCAAATTAAAAATCCAGTGATTAGTTTAAATATATACATCAAGCTCGCTATGTTAGCATTATCATCAACTCATCGCCATATATTATATGTTGCTCGAGGTTAGGAGCTATTTATCGTCTTGCATATAATTAATGGTTGCGAAACTAATGACAATGGTGGTTTTGTTTTATGTCCATTTTATGGAACAAATTAGTCAAAGGCCTCCTAAGTTCTTCAGCAACACTTAGTTACGATATTATCCAACTCATAAATATGCATATCTAATTATATTTTTATATAATTAAAAAATATAAAAATATGTCATTAAAAAGTAAATTTAATTTTTAATTTTTTGAAACTATAAAATATATTTTAAAATTTTTAATCAAAATCAAATAATTGATTAAAAGAAAAATCAGAACAACTAATCTATTAATTTGGCATGGAGTGAGTATTAAGCAATCAAATATCAATCAAAAGACAATCTGATATCTTGATCATAAACTTCGGACACCTGTTCAAGAACTGTCATATCATCGTGAAAGGAAAACTTGGGATTGCCACATCTCTATTTAATTATTTTTTTAAGAAAAATGCTAGAGGTACCAAATTGGGGTACCAAAAATTATTACCAAATGACATGGCATGATTTGATTGGCTATAATTATAATGGGCCCGCCAGGGCCAACCAATTAAAACATTTAAAAATGACAAGTAGTTAGTGTCATGTCACTTTTTTTAATAAAAAATGTTAGGTATTCCAAAATTTTCCAAACTTTTTCCAAAAATACTGGCATGACAGTATGGCACATTGTTTAATAAGTAATAAACTTCCATATTGCAGCATCCAATGCAATATTAATTACTATTTAAGTAATATATTTTTTTTAGAAAAATTTTGAAAAAAATATTTAAGGTAACTTGCACTACTCCATTGATCATACATTGTTCAAAAACAATATCATCACTTGCACGTACATGTATCTGAATTTTTGGTAAGCCTTATTATATATATACCGACTATAATGATTTTTTTATAAGTCCTTACCATTTGAGTTATTTCTTGGTGTATTTTTGAATTGAGCTTGGTAATATCCTTTTACTTTGTTGATCTGTATTTGGTAGGTTAATTGTTTGATTACTCATACCCGGCTTCTGCTTTAATCGTTTGATAAGTTCATGTACATATAATTTGTTTCGAATGTGAATATCGATTAATATAACTGCTAGTTGTCTAAGCCTAATGAGATTTCAGTTCAATATAATGAGTACTCATGCACATATGTTTTTTTATGCTTTGGATCGATCTTTATTTGAGTTGCTATTATGATCACTTAGGTATATAATTTAGCGATGGCCGACGATGTCCCAGAGAGGCAATCTTATGGTATAGAAGACGACACAACAAGTGCTAAAAGAAGGAGACTTGATAGCAAAAGGTTAGTGTTTGTTGGTGATGGAGTACGTAGGGAGGGAACTGATGATTCTAAAATATTGCAACTTGATGAAAGATCAGATAGGATCAGCAACTTGCCACAAGAGCTAATAGGCTGTATCTTGGAGCGTTTGTCAGCTCACGATGCAGCAAGAACAAGTGTTCTGTCAAAACAATGGAGGTTTTTATGGGGAATGAAAAACAACTTAGTTCTCGATAAGTTATTTTTCTCACAACTCACTTGTAATAAAGACAAAGACACACATCATTCTGCTTTTTCGAGGGCCATTGAAACAATTTCATCACTTCACACTGGACCTTTATTAAGCTTTAATCTCTATATTCCTCCAAAACTTGATCAGTGTGCTGTCTCTCGGTGGCTTGAGCGCTTTCTGAATAAAAGAATTAGGGTCTTAGAGATCTTATTTTCGGAAAAAAATGCCTACGAAATTCCGTTGTTCGCTTGTGAAGGGTTGGTTGAATTAAAGCTCACTACATGGATACAAACTCCATTACCCAAACTCGGATGCTTCGCGAATCTAATAAGGGTTAATCTTATCAACATCTCATTTACTGCAGACATCTCATTTGGGTCTCAACTGAAGGATTTGTTTTTACATGGATGTACTGGAATTCAACATATGGGCTGCCAGTTTACAGATGCCAACAGCCTCACAACTTTGGTCTTGAACAGAAGTGGACAAATTGAGTGGCGATGGTTTGAAAGCACCAAACAACTGAAAGTCTTAGGTCTCGACCTGACCACAGTAAATCCCAGCACGAGGATGCCCGTCAATTTGTTCAAGCTTCTTGGCAATACACCTACCATCAGTAAACTTCATCTTAGTGGTTACACTGTGGAGGTAAAAACAGAGTTTAACCAATCTAACTTATGGATTTTACATTTAATTAGATAATATTTAGGAATAAGTATGGATTACATTCTCGGAATCAGGAGTGTCTCACAATTTAATATATTACTTTTTTATGCATGTGTAGGTTTTGGGACCTTTTCATTCGATGTTGAAGGGACATGCATCACAAATAGGGAACCTGAAATTATATCCCCTTGGATTTCTTAACTCGTGTCAAATTTCAAATTCTCTCAGCTTGATTAGATGTTTGCCCAACCTGCAGATTCTTTCGATTGTACTGGTTAGAAATAGAAACAGAAATTTTTAACGCATAAATTTATTCTGGATGTATGAAAGTACTAAGAAGTTTAATATGTTCCGTGTGTAGGAACCTGGAGTAAAGAGCTTGAATCGAACAGTTGGACAAAGTAAGGAAGAATTGCATCGCTGGAAGGACGTGTTACTACACCAACTACACACTGTGGTAATTATAGGTGTGGTGTTTGACCAAAAAGTTCTCGATTTCATAAATCTTTTGCTTACTTCTTCCCCTTCGCTCAAGGTGATGGCAGTTTACTTCGACAATAAAGCTTACGCAGAGAAACAAGCTTACGCAGAGATTTTGCAGCAGTTCCCTAGAAAGTCCTTGTCAGCAAAGCTTTATTTCCCCAACAAAGTCCCAAAAAGTTTTCCGCATGTATATCCATCAAGTTATTACGCATGAATCCTTCTTACGTACATGTGGGCAACATGTGTGCCCACGGATTAGATTTGCCAAATAGTGAGAAATAATTTGAAATTTCTATCTTTGTTCTTAATCATTTGTCGGTCAAAATTTCCGATATTGCAATCTAATGGATCTTCTTACTTTGATTCGTGATTTGAGTTTCAACATAGTATTTTTCCATTTGTTGTGCATCTGCTGTGAATGACCAGCCGTATATAGTATATTTTATGCGTCTGTTCGCATATTGTATTTTTTTTAAAAAAATTCAGCAATATTTTTTTCATGCCACCTGTTTATACATCTTAAACACTAAAGGCTAGAGCTCGTGCATAAAGTAAAAAAGTAAATTGACAATAAAATGCTTCATATAATAATTTTAACATCAAAAAATTCTTAATAATAATTATTATCATTGAAGTTAAAATCAAGTCACATCATGTGTTACATGACAATTTCTTAAGTAGTGAAATAGAACAACACTAGTCTAGCTAGTATCCAAAATCCAACTCGGATCAGCAACAAACCGAAAGACATCAAGATCAATAATGCGGTAGTAAGCCATGCCAATCAGCAAAACAAGGAATGAAGAGCATATCGAGAGTATGCGGACCTGGAAAATGAAATTACAAAGTCATACAATGAGCTAAATATGGTCATCAAGGAGAGAAGCAGACATGGTGCTTTTATTTTCAATTTCAGTTCCGGCATAACTTACATTCAAGGAATGGAATGATATCCAGGAGTGCTATATCTTCTGGTTCACCCTTCCACGGCTTTATAGGTACAAAATTTTCTAGTTGAAGGCTAGTCTCAAGTGCATTACCACTCAGATAGAGGATCGGTGATGGATCCTATCATAAAACAGCAATATTACCAACACTATGTTTATTAACAGCAAGTAATCCATTCAATTGTGTTGATAGAGAGTCTCATCAAGTAGAAGGAAACAGAGTGCACAATCTATATTCTGGTCAATTACATTACCCGATATTTTTCCAAGAATTACAAGACTGCAGCTTATAGATGAGAGCTACGAGGGTCCGCAAATATAATACACGGCCAATGGGGAAATGTTTTACCATTACTATAGTAAATCTCATGCTCAAATTTATCATTTAGAAGACAGAGAATTGACTGTCCACTTAAACTCGCATTTTATGTTCCTGACGTGATACGACTCAATGACCTAGCCATGCAATTATTTCCACATTATAGTTGAAATCTACCAAATATGAAATCAAATATCACTATTACTGTCATTTAGCACTTTAGAGAGATACATACCCCAAACAGACAAGACAATCAAAATAACTGCTAAATTTTGGTTGTATCTTGTTCTAGTGTAGAAGCAAAATAAAAGGCTATGTCACAATCAGCTTGTGAAATTATGTTGACATATCATCTCTTGGGTGAAATTGGCATCAAAGTTTCTATTCATGCTAAGTTGTATTGCGATAACCAAGCTGCTCTCCACATATCTTCCAATCCAGTTTTACATAGGCGGACTAAAGGCATTAAGTTAAATTGTCATTTTATTCGTGAAATAATTGAAGAAGGTTTCATTTCTACGCATGTAAAGACCAGAGAAATGGACTTGTCACAAAGGCTTTGAATAGAATTCAAGTCAATTATCTTTGTAACAAGTTGAGCATGATTAACATCTATGCTCCACCTTGAGGGAGCGTTAACAGTTGTATGCTGTTAATTCAATTAACAATTGTACATCATAATGTTTATATGAATACTGGAGTTAGAATATTAACAGGGGATTAGGTTGATTCTTTTCTTTATTTACTTTCCTACTCTAGTTTCCCAGAAGCTGTATATATTTTGTAACACTTATTCACTATGAAATACAACCTGAGTATTCACAATTCTTAATTAGTAATTACTTTGTATTAGTATGCACATATGACACAGGAATTAATGACAAATGCAGGCTGTACATGAAGGAAGATAACTGGTTCAAACATTGTCAAGCTAATATATATTAAGAAGATAGAGAGTTACTCTTTAAGTCCATGTGCATAATACTTCACTGGAGGTTTGAATGGAGGCCGGTCCTTTGCAGCATATGCTTTGGGAACTTCATTTTCTTGCTTGGTAGAAAATGGTGGGCAGCTTTCAATCATCTAGAGTACAAAATACAAATCTCAACTTACAAAGTCTTATTTGGCTATAGTTAAATATAAAATATGATCCTTAAGGCTTCCTCCTAACATATTCTAAAGTTTTGTGAGATTTGGTTACTTACTTACTTAGCATGGCATCGGAGCTTGGTTAGGGGAGAGATCTTGAAATGAACCTTCCCACCCTATTCAAAAATTTGTCTGCTTAGTGTTTCTCCACTCGTATGAGTGAGAGGGAGTGTTAAATATTTTCAACAATATAATCTAATTAAGGCCTCTTCCTAACATCTTAAGATTTGGGAAAGTTGATTACTTTACAACTATTAAACTTTTCAAATTTTTATTTTTTTTTGCCAGAACTTTTCAAAAAAATTTAGTTAAGAATAATGGACAGAAAACCGAGTTTACATGAATGTTGGATCTTTATTATAATAGTTCTTCTTAATATAAAGTATAATAGAACACCAAGTACGCTCTTCTTTGAAATATTACTAAGTACTAACTACATCATTCCAGCACAAAATTCTTAGAAAGAAAAATTTATGATTAAAGCTGTCAAGAAATTGAACAGTTAATAGTAATAGCTAAACACCACACCCGTTCATAATCTACAATGATAATTTCTTTAGTACGTAGTAGTAAGCCAGCACTAAGTCGGATGGTATCTTGACAAGTGACAACCCACTTATGCTTCATAAAATAGTACTCTCACTAGAGCTTTATTTATGAGACAAGACTATGACACGTACTGATAAAAATCCAATGACTTTGCGTACAAGTCAAATTACCACAATACAACTTCTCAAATGCAAAGAAAAATATGTGCTTTGATAGACAAACCTTTGTATGTATACAATATTATAAAGCCCGATATCGGATGATATAATTAAATTTAGTATAGAATGATACTTACTGTCATACTCATAGTGACTTATTGCTTAACTGTTTATTATGTTACTGCCATCAATATTTAAATTATAAGGCCGTAATACAAAAAAGGTTTAACTCTGAAATGAGACACTATTTTGGTTCAAGTTTGTTTATGGTACTGGGGTAGACTTACAAGGAATAGAACTTCAACATTACATTGATTCAGTAATTCATTGCTGCAGTCAATGCATTAACTAAGTTCTCCTAACAAATCCACTGGTAAGACCAAAAAAAATGTTTTTCTTAATTAAAAATTTTTTGGCAGACAATATAACATCTTAGCAAGCACTTAAAAAACCTCTAAACTTCTAGATTATCAACAATAAAAATGATCTACAAATTCTTTAACATAATGGATTGGCATCAAACACAAAATATTTGGTCAATCAATAACCAACAATATATATTTGTGAACTTTATAGTCTTTACTTTGTGTCTATTGCTTTCACTACATTAAAACAAACACATACATTTGATAAATACATCATATACAATAAAATTTAACAAAGTGAGGAAGAAAAATATTACTCATAAATATATTATTACAAAAAGAGGCAATAAGATGTCATTACAGATAAGAATATGCTACTGAAAAATGGTCACAGGAATCCAAGCAAAAGAAGGAAGAAAAAGGGTGGCTAATGTATTATACTTTCTACCAATAAAAAGTCTTACCTCCTGTAGAATTAACGCAAATGAGAAAACATCCACCGTAGTGTCATACTCCTCATTTCCGAAAACCTCTGGAGCAACGTAGCAGCCTGTTCTTGTCGAAGAAAAATACCTCACTAAGAATCAAATGAAATAAATATACCGGTGGAACCAGAAACCATAAACAGAGGCCAACTGGAAGGAAATTATCCCTATCCCGTTTTATAAAAACAATTTCTTACAAGGTCAACCAATGATAATGAGAAATAAACTATAGTAAATCTCATGCACAAACTTATCAATTAGAAGACAGGGAATTGACTGTCCACTTAAACTCGCATTTTATGTTCCTCACGTGATACAACTCAATGACCTAGCTATGCAATTATTTCCGCATTATAGTTGAAATCTACCAAATATGAAATCAAATATCACTATTACTGTCATTTGTCCAGAAAAAGCTATAAATGGACATCACACTAGACAAAAATTACATGTGTTGGTGAAAATCTGAAATCATGACATAATTAAGGTATTTAATTATTACCTCAAAAATAGACGCCCGGTAATAATCATAACGACATCGAAATTTCCTTCTCTCGGATGGATAAAACACATTTTTGGCTTTGTAATTTAGAAATCCAGGTTCACAGATCTCAGGTGACCTAAGATCCACTCCTGTAGATAAGGCAAAACATTAGAGCAGGCTGTAATTTTATATGAGCCTATATATAGAGTATATAACAAGCTCCACCTGCAAGATCAGGTAATAATAAAGACGCTGAAAAAACAATAAGACTGTTATAACTATCACGATAAAAACACCATTCTTGCTAAGCCAGCAAGAATGGGAATCAAAAGGAAGCACTCTAACAAGCATGTACAGAGACTTTAGTCTCTTTTGACATGAAGGCACCCTGTTCCTCTTTAAAAGGATTGTATCAAATTACAGAAAAAATAGAAAGGAAAGGGAACAGAGAACAGGGAAAGAAAGGGAATGCCGCAGGTTAATTATCAGAACAAGTAGCTAAAAGAAGTCAAAACTTGGCTCTATAGCTTATGCTGATCCTGGATGTTATGATATAGACAAAAAGTAGTAGCAAAAACCAAAAGCCAGCATCTTAGCAATCAAATAAAATCACAAAAATCGAGAACAATTGAGAAGAAATTGCATAAAGATTCAAACTTTAGAGAGATATATACCCCAAACAGACAAGACAATCAAAATAACTCTATATAATTGTGCAAAACTCGACATATTCAATTCATTATAGAAAAACTCAAGCTAAAAAGCATATAAAATTATACACAAATTAACAACTAAAATTCGAATAGCAATCAGCTTAATTCTTCTTGTCCATACGAAATTCAAACAGTTACAAATCTACTAAACTCGAAAACAAAGATATATAAGCTATACATACAAACACGAAGAGTATCCTGACGAGAGGGATGCAGAGAGATTGAGAGAGAGAGAGAGGTAATTAATATAATTAATTAAATAAATGAATTAATCAATTAATTAAATCAATTAAATTATTATTCAAAACTAATTAACTAATTAAATTTAATTTTTTGAAATTAAAATAATAATTCATAAAATCAGAAAAAACGGATTAAACAGCACTATTCATCACCATCTCCACATATTCATCATCAAGAACACCAAGAACACTCAACCACCATTAATGGAAGTTTGCCGGACTCCGGAAAATTTCCGGCAACCCAAAAACGCTCCGATGAGCCTCCTTTCAAACCATAACCAACACAAAAATGAATACCCAACTCGTGGGCTTTCCGTTACAACAAATAATCGACCCAAACGAACCGGGGAAATAGAATTTTGGCGACCTCGAACCCAATTCCGGTCAAAACTCAATGTTGCTGAATTCTAAACCAAATCGAGTGTTCTATATCACAAAATAAAGCTATGAACACGTATAATATAACACCTAACACCTCTAACACGAACAATTAACCGATATTACGAACGAATTGATTAAAGAAACTAAGTAAACTTAAAACTCGAATATCACAATCCGGTAATATAATGATACAATTTACCACATAAATCCACTCTAAATGATCGTATGAAGCTATATCAATCATCAAAACAACCGGAAAATCATTCAATCAAAAAGCCCTAATTTAACTCAAGAACCCTAATTTTCGAATTGATTAAACTAGCAATAGAACGACGAAATTGAACATATAATTGGACTCCTGGGATCAATATTAAGCTATAAAAACAATCAATTCAACCGGAAAATCAAAGAATCAAAAAGCCCCAAAATTCATGAAGAACCCTAATTTTGCAGAATTGAAGAAAATTCGATATAAAATTACCCTCTGTTGAAATGGATTGTAGATTCAGAAACTCGGGATCAAGATCTTTGATTCGAGTATAAGAACAACAAAATCAGATATCAATAACACCTTCAAATTCAGTTTTGATCGTCAAGAATAGGAGAGAAAATTTATATTTTCCTATTTATTTATATATGAAAACTGATTTTTATGAATTATTAATAAATAAAAAAATCTAATTCCTATTTATATAACTCAAAAATTAATACCCAAAAATATTTTTTTTAACCCCTAATTAAAATCATTAAGCCTTAAAAATAATTGTTATGGGATAAAAATGTAAAATTTTTATTTTTAAATAAATATAATATAAATGCCAAAATTTCCCAAAAATTAAAAATATTACATAAATTATAAAATAATACGTTTTTAAATATTCTATTATTGTAAAAAAAAAATTGTATCAAAAACAAGGCCTCAAATCTAGTATTGGGGCTAGGTCCGAAAATTATAATGCGAAATAACCTTATTCTAAAAATATAAAAATTACAAAAAATAGAATAAAATATTATATGCTACACAGAAGTCACATAACACGTATGGGATAATTTTCAAATTTTATAAAAATCATAATGCTATTAAATGCATTAAAAATAAATGGAAACATAGTAAAATAAACTAAAAATATATTTTAATATAATAAATTACACGTAATTTTCCCAGTCGTTACACCCATCATTTTTTTAAAATAATAACAGAACAAAATTCAACTTTTTTTTTTGGTCTTATGTGTTGAAAATCTAGTTGACAATGGACAGTTAGGCCTCGTTTGTTTATGCAATTTTGAAGTTACACAGTAACTTAAAAATCCTTGGAACTAACAAATTGAGTTTTTTTTTTTTGAATAAAAACGTACTTGCATTCATTAAAACATATCCAAATCCAATACATGTTTAAGGAAACTAGGTGGAGTGACATACCACTCCTCCTCATCTGACATAGAATAAACAGCTTGTGCAAGCACGTGTGCTGAAGTATTCGCAGACCGATAAACAAAATTCACTAGCACAGAATGAACGTGCTTTAACAAATGGATACAATCCATCACAATAGTGCCAAATAAGGCCTCTCCATGACTACCATTACATGCATCCGCTAAGGCATACGAGTCCGTTTCAATCACACATTGGTTATATCCTCTCGCAGTGATCCATGATAACGCCTCTTTTAGACCAATTGCTTCTGCTTCTCTCGGCTTCCAAGCACCTGCAATCCTCTTCCCCTTTGCTCCTATGAATCTAGCTTGATGATCTCTAATGACTGCAGGCACACCTATACTCCCATCACGGAACACAGCAGCGTCAATGTTGATCTTCAGCCACCCCGGATTAGGAGGGCACCAGACTGTAGCACCTAATTCACCTCTTATTTTCCGATCCTCATCCTTTGCCTGAGCTTCCTTCCACTCATTAAGCAGCTGCATTGCATTACTCAACACACCAAATGCTGAGGGATTTGCACGGTCCCAGACCCATTTGTTTCTTCTATTCCAGAGACTCCAACAGATCATAACAATTTTTGCACAAATCTCCCTTGTATTCTGTTGAACCACCCTTGCACAGATGTCACCAATTGTATCATATGTCGAACATTGCACCATGTGGGCTATACCTGCATTTATCCAAACCGTTTTTGCAAAGTCACATAAAAACATAACATGCACATCCGATTCTGATTCACCATGGCACCACGGGCAACGAGATTCTATATTGACATGTCTTGACACCAACGCCAAATTTGTTGGGACACATCCCTTGCACAGACGCCATAAGAAGTTAGTAACCTTGTGAGGAAGTTTCATAGCCCATAAACTCTTCCAGTTAATAAAAGGGTCCCTGTTACATTCCCCTTGAAGCCATCTGTAGCAACTTCTAACCGTGAACTCGCCTTTGTCTTCCAGAAGCCAGTACCAGGAGTCGACAGTGTCAGTCATAGGAATTTGAATTCTTTTAATTAATTCCACATCTCTGGCATTCAACACATCGTCCAACACTTCAACATCCCATCTCAATTCACCAACAGACATCAAGCTACTCACCCTAACACTTGTCGGCTGTGAATACTCCTCTGTAGTGACAAAACCATTATCCACATCTGGGAGCCAAGACATATTCCACACGAATGTATCTTGCCCATTTCCAATCTTCCTACGAGCCCCAGCTTTAACCGCTTTCAAAGCTTGGTGGATTCCTCTCCATACGTAACTAGGATTCGCACCTAGTTCAGCATTCAGCACATTTACTCGTGGATAATACCTTGCTTTCATTACTTTACTAACCAAAGAGTTTGCCTCTATTAGGAGCCTTCGCCCTTGCTTGGCTAGCATGGCCGTGTTAAACTTTTTTAATTCCTTCAAACCCAACCCTCCAACCCCCTTAGGTTTACATAATCTCTTCCACGTGATCCACTTAATCCCTTTACCATTCACTCCTCCCCCCCACAAGAACGCGTTCATTTTCCTTTCTATTTCATCACAAATCATATCTGTGTTTGGTTAATCATTATGAAACTTCAAGTTACACACTTATTTTTATTTGAATTATCTATTAACAGATTCAGTTTTTGTATAAATACTAATTATCTTGATAAAAAAATAAATAAATGAGTTAATTATAAACTTATTTAAATTTTTTTATATAAAATAAAACTAGAAATATTATAATATGTTGTAGAAAAAAAACATATATCTATTACAGATTATAGTAAAAATAATTAAAATTATTTTAATTATAATAAAAATAAATAAATTAGATTTTATAATTTATTACATAATTGTTATATAGAAAATATAAATTTATTATACAAATTAAAAAATTTAAATGTTTTTTAACAATTTACCTAAACCAAATCAAGCAACCCAATTTGTAAAATTAAATTTTACAAGAAAATTAAAAAGTTTATATACTTAATCATGAAAAAAATATAGAGCATATTAAAAATATTTTACTAAATAAAAAATAAAAATAGCTACTCAAATTAAGGAAAAATAATTACCAATTAAAAAGTGGATGTGTAATTATGAATACAAAATAATAATAAAAAAAGAAGTTAAACATATTTACTACGTAACTCGCCTCTGTTAGGTAACTAGGTTCCACCATTTTGTAGTAACTCAGAGTACCTTGGAAGTTTATGTTACATAGTTCATTTCAAAAATCACCCAACCAAACGCTGTAACTTGTTAAAGTTCCAAGGTACTTGAAGTTACGTTGTTGAGTTACATCCAAACAAACGAGGCCTTAGTTTTGGATGAGCTCAATGATCCTGAATTTACTTTGGAAGATGTGAATGATTTTGATGTGTTTCTTATCCAAGTCACAGAATCAGAAATAGTGAAGCCATACGGACCTTGGATGAGGGCACCACCCAGGAAACAAATCAAACCCATAGGTGCAAAATGGCTTCGAAGTGGCTTAGAAGGTGGCGACTGGATTTCGCCTATTACAGAGTCTCAAGAACAGCATGCAGGCCATAGTAGCAAACACGACCCATGCTCTTCTCTGCAAAAGTAGACACCAGACAAGACAGAAGAGATTCCAAGAGAAAGCCAACTCAAAAGTAATCAAAAAAGTGAAATGGTGCAAAGTCCAAGTGCAAATAACATGCTTCCCACATTTAAAGAATCTTTGACGGTCATTGAGTCAAAAAAACGTAGAACAAGCACTGATATGGGCCTGGACATTCACATGGGCTCAGAAAATGAAGGCACTCTGGATACTAACATGGAACAGAACATGACCATCGACCAAGTAAGCCCATTAAACAGCATGCTTTCAAAAAACGGACAAGAGGCGAGTGCCCAAGAAGGTGCTCGCCTAGAATTATGAGTATCATCAGTTGGAATTGCCATGGGCTTGGGACCCCATGGGCTTTACAATTCCTAAAGGAAATGGTATTCCAAAAGCTTCCCAACTTCATCTTTTTGTGTGAGACTATCTGCAGACAAGCAACAGTAGAAAGAGTTCGTACAGCTTTGGATTTTGAAGGTATGATAGCAGTCGAAGCCACTGGTCACAGTGGAGGTTTAGCTTTTCTTTGGCGTAATAAAGAGGAGGTCACTTTATGTTCGTACAGTAAGAATCACATAGATGTCCTTGTGACACCTAAGGACAGTACGAAATACAGGTTGACAGGAGTTTACGGAGAGCCGGACAGGTCAAAAAGGGAGGAAACTTGGTCTCTGATAAGAAACCTGGCAACTCAAAACTCGATTCCGTGGTGCTTAATTGGTGACATGAACAACGTTTTATATCAAGCAGACAAAAGAGGAGGTAGACCCTATCCCTCTCGCTTATTGAGAGGTTTTCAAGAAGTTCTTACGGATTGTGATTTAGTAGACATGAACTTGTGTGGCTATCAATACACCTGGGACAGAGGTGCAGGGACAGATAATCACATAGAGGTACGCCTCGATAGAGCTCTAGTTAACCTCGACTTCCTTAGTATCTTTAAGGAAGCAAGACTCACCAATCTAGAGGTGTCAACTTTAGACCACAGTCCGATTTTATTGGAGCCTAAAACAAGCACCAAAGTCATTAGAACGAAAGTTTCAGATTCGAAAATGCTTGGCTCAGAGAACCTATGTGCTACCAGATTGTTGAGGATATCTGGAGTACAAACACGGGTTCAATGTACGACAAATTGTCCATGTGTGCTGACATTTTATCCGTTTGGGGTAAGGAAATCACGGGTAACTTCAAGGAGCGTATTAGCACAAGTAAAAAGATCCTAAAGACCATGAAGGGGAATGGAGAAGTGCAGTCTTTAATAGTATACCAGGAGGAGAAAAAGAAATTGACTGAAACCTACGCTCAACAAGAGGTTTTTTGGCGTCAAAGATCAAAACAACTGTGGCTCCGCGAAGCAGATCAAAACAGTAGATTCTTCCACGCAGCCACAAAGAATAGAAGAAGGATCAACCAAATCATCTCCCTGAACGACAGTCAAGGTAATAAGGTGGAATGGGGTGCTGGCTTGGAAGAAACTGTGGAGGAGTACTTCAAAAACATTTTCACAGCCACGACCACAGACTGGGATAGAGTAATAGACTGCATAACAAGGAAAGTTACAACAAGACATAACGAAGCGATTCTTGCTGAAGTTCAGGAAAAGGAAGTAAAAGCAGCTCTCTTTAATATGCACCCAGATAAGTCACCGGTTCCAGACGGCATGACTCCGGGTTTCTATTAGAAATGTTGGAATATTGTGAAAGTTGAGGTAATCTCAGCAGTTCAGCGATTTTTTCAAACTAGAGAGTTGGACGATCAATTGAAAGGTACGAATATTGCTTTAATTCCTAAAAAACCAAACCCTCTTCACATGTCCGATATAGGCCTATATCCCTCTGCAACGTTCTTTATAAAATCATATCCAAAGTGCTGGTAAATAGGTTAAAAGAAGTCATTGATGACATCGTCTCTGAATCTCAATCTCTTTTATCCCTGGAAGGTTAATCACTGACAATATTATGATAGCATTTGAAGTAATGCATTATATGAAGAGAAAAAGGAGAGGGAAAGATTGTTGGATGGCTCTAAAATTAGACATGTCTAAAGCTTACGATCATGTGGAATGGAATTACTTGAAATCAATATTGTCAAAATTAGGGTTCGACCACAGAGCAATAAATCTGTTCATGAGCTGCATATCAAGTGTTGATTATAAAGTTTCTCACGCTTACAGAATCTTTGGCTCTATACATCCGGAGAGGGGTCTCAGGCAAGGAGATCCATTATCTTCTTATATGTTTCTTCTGTGCATGGAAGGCCTTTCAGCATTGTTGAATAATTTTGAGAATCGAAAGCTCATAACAGGAATCAAAGTAGCAAGATCCGCTCCTCCTATAACGCATATGTTCTTTGCGGACGACTCTTATATCTTTTGCAAGGCAAACATGGAGTGTGCAGATAGTGTGTTGAAACTGTTAGAAATCTTTGAACGAGCTTCAGGTCAAAAGATTAATATGGACAAATCATCGGTTTTTTTCAGTAACAACACCCAGTCTTTCCTCAAGAGAGACCTCTGTCATAAATTAGGATTCCAAGAAGCTTCTGATCAAAGCAATTACTTGGGATTACCAAATATCATTGGCAGAAACAAATCAGTGATATTCAGGTTTATTAAAGATAGAATTCATGATCGCGTTCAGGGGTGGGATAAGAAATCCCTCTCAAAAGGAGGAAAAGAAATCCTGCTGAAATCAGTTGCTCAAACACTCCCGAACTACGCCATGAGTGTATTTCTTATGCCTCTGGAAGTATGCCATCAGCTAGAGTCTCTAATGTGTAAATATTGGTGGAGGACAAACTCGAAAAAGGATAAGAACATTCACTGGCAAAGCTAGAAAAGAATTTGCAAAAGAAAATCTCAAGGAGGCATGGGATTTAGAAGTATAAGGGATTACAACATAGCTCTCCTCGGAAATCAAGCCTGGAGACTGATTAAGTTCCAAGAGAAGCTAGTCAGTAAGATTTTCAAGGCGCGCTACTACCCTCAATGTACTTTTCTTTCTGCAAAAATTGGCAGCAATCCAAGCTACATTTGGAGAAGTATTCTCGAATCTCAGTCTGTCATCAAAAGAGGCATTGGGTGTAGAGTTGGCAATGGTCAATCCATAAATATCGACCTTGATCTCTGGCTTCCTGTGGAGAGCGATCCTTATATTCACACCAATTCGGAAGCTATTAAAGGACAACAAGTCTCCTCGTTATTCAGCATGGATAACAACAGTTGGGATATTGACCTGGTAAATGATATCTTTGACAACAGAGATGCAAACATCATTCTTTCAATTCCAATGGACAAAGAGGTAAATGATTCATGGTATTGGAGACGAGAGAAGCTGGGCAATTACTCAGTCAAATCCGCTTTCTTGCTATTAGAGGAAGATAACAAGGTCCAAATTCTGCAGCTAACTCGGGCTTCTGGAGGAAACTTTTGAACTTAAAAATCCCACCTAAAGTAAAAAACTTCTTATGGAGAGCGTGTTCGAATTGCCTCCCAACAAAAGACATGCTTGTCATAAGACGGGTCCCAGTCAATGTCATTTGCTCGGTCTGCAACAATCAAGATGAAACAGTTCTTCATATATTGGTGCAGTGTGCCCACGTTGTTGCTTCTTGGGACAGGTTTAATAAACTCCACATAGTTGGAGCTTTCAGTTCGTTTTCAGAATGGTTACAACTGGTTTTCCAGCAGCACAACAAAGAAGAGAGTGAAAATGTAGCCATGATTTGCTGGATGCTATGGAAGAGTAGGAACAACCTCATTTGGAATCATCGTAGCCTAACAGTTTCAGAAGTGGTGAACTCTACGTATTCGGTTCTTAACCATTGGAGAAGTGTTCAAGATCGTACTTTCGATCGCTTTATGGGATTCATGACCCCAGAAGATGGTGATGAACGTTGGACTTTGCCCCCGTTTAATAGTGTTAAGATTAACACAGACGCCGCCATCTTCGACGAGCAGAGCTGCTATAGTTATGCTTTTGTTGCCCGAGATCATACAGGCTCCTTAGTTGAAGCTAGATCGAAGTGTATCCAAGGAACTCCTAGTCCAGATTTGGCAGAAGCTCTAGGGATAAGAGAAGTGTTGAGCTGGATACACAACGAAAATCAGAGTAATATCATCATCGAATCGGATTATTTACAGATGGTGCAGGCCATTCGTAGCTCCCTCCCGTGTCTCTCATACCTGGGGAGAGTAGTTCAGGAATAAAGAGCACTGCTTACGATCTTATCTTGCAAAAACGTGAAGTTTAAGTTTGTAAAACGATCCGCGAACAAGGTCGCTCATTTCCTAGCGCGTCACTCTTGTTCCTTAGCCGATCGTGTTTGGAGAGTGGGAGATGTCCACTCCGATCTTCAGTATGTTTTGTTGAATGATTTGAAATTCTAATATATTCGACTTTTCTGGCAAAAAAAAAAAAATGGTATGCACTTTCTAGTTCTTTATCTTGGAATAAAACTAAAAAAGTATCAGTTCATTATATCTTAGTGGTTGGTCTATTTCTTTTCTTTCTTTTTTTTTTAACAGGGAACCATAATGGCTAGGATCCCATACTAGATCAAGACAATCATCAAGTCATCAATAACGGTAAGCAGATTCTAATTTTTTTTAATATGTTCCTATGTACTTATTTAAAATATAATTTGATTTGGGGCTATCTACCACTTTGCATTTAAATTATCTCACTGTTTACCTTTTTTAAAATAACAACCAATATTAATGCATAATTATCTTTTGACTGATATGTAAAATATCTGCCAAATAACAATGAAATGGGCCCAATGAAGCTGGTCCATTATAGCATCTCTAATAAGAAGTTATTTTAAGGGTTGCCAACCTATGCCAAACCAAAATTTATATTATATTTTATTTTCTCTTACATCCATGTCATTGTTAGCAACTCTTATTAAAATTTTACTCCAATAGTTGGCAACTCCAAAAGTTGCTAATGTGGTCCTCATATACACTTTATTTTAAAAATTAAAAATATCAAAAACATAAAAGTGTATAGAGGTAAATATGCTTTTGGATTGTTTAATGAGTTTTATCCAAATTAGGAAGTTGCCAACTTTTTGAAACTTGCTAGGCAACCAAGAAGCAACCTCCCAACTCCAATAGGTTGGCAACCAAGGTTGCCTTGCCATGTAGACTTGGCAACCTTGTTAACAACCCCTATTATTGGAGTTGCTCTTAGTTCGTGGTAATGGAAACTATGAGTTCAATGTGCCTCTTGGAACAGAGTATGAGCCAAATCAAAATGGTAGTGTACATGTTTTATGTTTTTTTTTGTTAATTAATTTTTTATTTTATGTTTGGACTATTTTTCATTAACTAATATATCAATCATCTTGATGTTTTCTTGTAAAAAGTAGTTGAGTTGGTGGGCCCTCATATCACTTGCATAGTTACAATATTTAAGTCATTTTAATTTTTATACTTTTTTTTTCTTAATTTGTAGGTGAGCCAATTGTTAGAAGATGATGAGCTAGACTCATATGTTATTCATTCAGTTGATAGGATCACAAGTAATTGTAGTATCGGATGATGATGAGCCGGACATGGTTGAAGTACCCTTACCTAGTATGTAATTTTTTTCATATAAGTAAATTTTTTCTTGTCACTAAAATTTGGTTAATTTTCATCAGTTTTTTTTATTATAGAAACAAGTTATAAAAAATTAAATGATCATTGGACCTCAACCCTAAGATTTACTAAAATTAGAATTTATCATAATTAGATTTTGTTTGGAAATTTTATAGGTGAGGATATTGAAAAAACTATTACAGAAGTGTGTAGTATCAATGCTAATCTCAACCAGCTGCATGAGGAGCGTGGTGCACTTCTTTTGCAAATCCGAGAAGATTTGACTCCATTTCAAAGAATGTTGAGATGTTTGTTGGAGTGTGTTTTCATTAATAGACCGAGAGCAACAATTTATTAGAGGATCGAGTTATGTGTCAAGCATTGAACACAACTATCAGTCCTCAGTCAGTATATTTGGAAGAGGAACAATGATTTTTCACTTTGCTTGGATGTTTTGGAGAACACACTTTACAAATGAATGATGAGGCTTTCATGGAATGGATGGGCATTATTGGTTACAATGAATACACGGCATTCACCTCTATTTCTAATTAAATTATTTTTTAGATTCCTAGACACCTTTTTAACATTTGAATTACTAAAGGGTGAGGGATCGTTCTCCAAGTATTACATATTGGTGTAATATGTTTACTTTGTTGTTATGACATGTAGAAGAAGTAAGTTGTAATATTCTTTCATTATTCCTATCTTTATTTAACAGTTATTTTAAGTAATATGTTTACTTTGTTACGTTGTTAGACCTGTAGAAGTAGTTGTCATTGTTTTGCCATAGGAACTGACAGTGCATAGCTTATATTATAACATCTTATTCAGCATTCTTCGGACAATATTACCGTTGTACATTTTATATTATAACATCTTATTCAGCATTTTTCGGACAATATTATAGAAATTCTAATCATCGCTAGGGGCAACAAGGTGCACGCATTAGGATTTAAAAAGAAATATATGTACAATATTAAAGTTTTATAATGATTAAGACATACATTTTATATGTATAAAAATTTATATATGGGTGACCACTCTAAACTGAGAAACTAAGAATTTGTTCTTAAATACCATAAAGATATACTTACAAAAATATAATAAAGATACACTTGCCATATTTATAATAAACTAAGAATGCTTGATTAAAATGAATTTTGGAAGCGTGCTTCAATAACCCGTATTTCTCTTTTTTTTCATCTTTTTCACTAGTTATAAAAATTCACAAAAAAAAAAGATTAATTTTTTTTTTAAAAAAAAGCTAGATACTTAACTGATGTTAAGTATTTTTAACTGCACGACTAGTTTCTAAACATATAATTAGTGACACCTAATTCTGAGAAATATTTTAGTTCGGTGGTAATTTTCTAAAATGGTCAATAGTTTAGTAATAAAAAAATCCATTTTCCCTAATATGTATTAAATTTGTAAATTAAAAAAGAAAAAAAAATCAGCAAAATTTGCTCTATGATCAACCTCTATCAATAAAGATTGGATATTATCAATTTCCCAAGTTCAAATTTAAAATATAGGGAAATTCAAATATAGAACTTAAAGTTCAGGTGCGAAACTTATTTAATTCAATAAAAATAAATATATTTTGTGTAAGAACTTACATGTTTAATACATGAACTTTCTAGATTTCCGAATTCAAATGTAAGACATAAACACGTTCAATGTTTAAATGTTGAATTTTCAATATTCATGTGCGGAACTTATATGATTTAGTATAAATAAGTACGTTCTTCGTATGAACTAATGTATTTTCACTACATGTTCTTCACGAACTTTCGGTTTCAATTTCATAACATTTCAAAGTTCAAGTGTTGAACGAGTAGTAGAAGTAAGAAGAAGAAACATATATTTTACAAAAATTCTTACAATTATTTGGTTATTTGATTTGTGAATATTCTACCCTCTGATAAAAAAAATTTTAACCATTAATTGAATACTGATTTAACTTTTATTAATGGATCTTCGATTCTATTTTAGGTGATGGTTCTCATTTGAATAAAACCCTATATATATATATATATATATATATATATATTATTTTTTGAAAGTCTACACATATATATTTAATGCAACTTTTGGTATTTTAGTAAAACAAATTATGTTATTTTGCTGTAACTATTATATTTTTAACTTTTATTATTTTAGTAAAACAAATGCTAATGTAAAACATATATACTAATTATTTTTATGATTAGTTGTCGAGAACATTTCTATGTTTATAAATTATATATCGGATAAATATCCGTCAAACATGACCAAAAATGGCATGTACTATAAAACTATAAGATAAAATTTGTAAACCCACATATTAGAAGAGCTTGACAATTTTTTTATTGTGTTAATTATATATATTAAATCAATAGTTTAGCATGAATAAATTATTGTGGTTGTTATGAATAAATTGTATGGACGAGCACCTACAACGATTTTTTAAGTAAGTTCACATTTTTATTAATAAAACGCTCATTTGCATTTAAAAAAAAAACGCTCATTTGAATTAAATGAGCTCAAACTTATTACTAACTCATTTAACAAACGATGTTAATAGAATTTACTCCCAAGGTAATCGAGTGATTGAGTGATTGAGAATTTGAGATGATGCGAGCAAAGTTGATCTGTGATGAAAAATTTAAAAATACCAAAAAATAAAATAGTTTTTTAATTTTTCATTTTATAATTTGTTTTCTTACATCTAAGCTCTAGTCCAATTTTCCAGTTAAATTCAACACCCCACTCACCTAACTAAACCAGCTCCCAAAAAAAAATAATATTTGAGTCTATAATTTAGGATTGATTTGCTTTTTAAAATTGTATTTAAAAACGTAATGTTACTTAAATTGAACAACTTTATATATGTGTTATAATTAATGAACAAACTAGTTAATTAAAAACTAATTATTACATTTCATTTCAGTATAGCTACATTTGAAATCTATATAAACACACACACTAGTATTCCGTTTCCGTTCCCAGTAAAATAAAATGTTCAAAATATTTTCATAGAAATATATATTATTCAAAAAAATATTTTTTAAAATCAAATTATTATTTTCAAGCAACTAATTAAAAATTTCAATCAAAACTTATTTATTTAAAATTTTAATTGATCAAATATCAATCAGAGTTTATTCATTTTACATTTTTATAATTGCCTAATTATTTAAAGCTAATATATTCATAATCTTCCATATAAAAGATCACTAGTTTTTGATGTTTCCAATCAAATTACAATCTAAAAAAATTACATTGTTTTCCTTTTAAAAAAATTACATTATTTCTTATTATTAAATCTCTCATTAAAAGATGTAGGTCAAGATAAAATGAAAGATTAAATACATATTATTGTAAAAGATATGTTATTAGTATGTCAAAACTGCACCTTAAAAATAAAAGATAAACAAATATAACTATAAATATAAAAGATATTTTGGGTTTGCATTGATGTAAAATATCAAACTCCACAAAATTATATTTTTCAAAAAACACAAGACAAGAGTACACAACAAATAATAATAAAAAAAACCAATCAAAAAAATAAACAATTCCAGTACTGTGTAATGTCCTAAAACAGCCCAAGTCCATGGTTTTCTCAAACATTTAAACTGGGCCACATACAGTAAACTCCTTTTTTTGCAATATAAGTCAGCAATATGGACTTTATCATCAAAAGATGGATCGTTCTTCAAGAATTACATATTGGTGCAATATGTTAACATTATTGTTAGATTACAGAAGTAGGTAATATTTCTTTCATTAATTACTCTCTATTTAAAATTTATCATCTGCTTTATTGTTTCCGGGAGGAGCCATAGGAAATATATAATTAGGGTTTAAAAAGAGACGGAACATTTCTATATTTTAAAACTATTACGGAGTATATCGAATATTACCTTGAGATCGACATGGCCAAAGCTCAATGGTATGTATGTATGAAAAATAAGATAAAATTAGTAAAACCACATACTGGCCAGTCTGGCCACCTCTTAATTGGGTGCATGGTCACCTCTTAAATTTTTTAAAGAATTGTGAAAGCGAGTCAGCAATTTGAGTCGAGTCCTTTAATTCTTAATTTTTTTTTTGGTCCGGAGTCGAGTCCGTTAATTGAATGAGTCTGATTTCGATTATTTCCAAATTTGTAGAGCAGTTCTTTTCAGACTCACAAACAAGCTCTTATCAAAAAAATAAAATATAAATGAGCTGAACGAATTTACTCTTATCTGCAAAACCATTAAATTTTTTTAAAAAGTACAAGGAAAAAACTAATTTTCAATTCTTTAAAGTGTAATAATTTTTTTTTATAATGAATGAATTTAAGTTTGAGCATGAGTCGAATTTCCCATGTTAAAATAATTTAGTATAGATTTTTTTCCTGTGGAAAGAGTCGGGAAATAAAATGTTATTAAATTAGTAACGATTATTCGTAATCTTGTGTGGATGAAGAAAGAACATCCTTATTATTCATTATCACAGTATAATTATTATAATTATTGAACATTCATAAATAAACTAGCCGGTAAACATCTTTATTATTCATTTTCACATTATAATTACTATAATTACTAAAAAATATATAATAAATGTCTTGTGTAAACTAGGGTTAGATTAACAAAAAATTTAATGTAATAATAACATGTAAAACTATTCGGTGGATGCACTAACAACAAAATGTAAATAATAACAGTAATACTACGTGGGTTTGCCCCTCCATTAAGAAATGATGGATTAATATATATAGGCTAGTGGTCAAATAGAAACCAATCTTAGAATAGAAACTAGAAACCAACACTAAATAAATTATATTTCATTTATTCTAATGGCCCCGCCAGGGGCACCTTCACAAAAAGTGTTTAAAATTATTGGTTCCATCCAGCAAAAAAAAAAATAAAAAAAAAAAATTACTATTCACACTGACGTCACTGCCACGTCAGCAGTGAACAGTAATTTTTTATTATTTTTTTTTTTTTTTGCTGGATGGAGCCAAGAATATTATGAACTTTTTGTATTGGGGTACCCCTAATTTGGTCATTAGATTAGCTTAAAATATTTAATTTATGTTTAGTTTCTAGTTTCTATTCTAATTTAGTTTCTATTAGAACAAGACCCAATATATATATACTAGGATTTCGCCTAAAAAAATAATCCCTCATGCGCCTCCTCTCTCTTTCCTTCTAAGATAAACATGGCAAATAATGGTAAATATCTAATGGTAAATAATAGTATACATATATACTGGTAGATGCTCAAATGAGATCCTCTCTTAAAATGAGAATCGAGACTTAACACTATAAGAAAACTCGGATAAAATCGACTGCACAAATTCGATTGGTCTAAATTCGACCGGATCCAGTCGAATTTATGGTCAATTCCAATAATTTATTGGTCAGACTTAAATTCGATTGCTACCAGTCGATTTTAAGAGCAGTCGAATTTAGATGTGCGGTCGAATTTAACCAGTCGAATTTATTTCCCGCCTAAGCTTATTTTAGTAAGTTTATAAACTCGACTGAAGGCAGTCGAATTTATAAAATCGACCGCAAGCAGTCAAATTTATAAATTCGACTGCTATTATAAATTCCACCGACTTCAGTCAAATTTATAAATTTGACTGCTACCAGTCAAATTTATAAATTCGATCGGAAGCAGTCAAATTTATAGATTCGACTGCCTTCTATAAATTCGACCGACTTCAGTCAAATTTATAAATTTGACTACTTCCGATCGAATTAAGTGCCAGGTCAGCAATCCGCGTGAAACTAAGTTTAAGCAGAAAAATTTCAGAAAGTTTCAGAATTTACGGATGTCAATTTATATCTAATATAATGATATTCCCAAAGTTTCAGAAAATAAAAAATTAATTTGATTGGAAATCTTAGTAGATCACTACTATTTTCAATATGACTCGTAACTAGTCCTTTGTCACCGATTATTGTTTCTATTTTTTTTTTAAAAAAAATTTGAACGATCCAACCGTACGGATGTCAATATATATCTAATACAATGATATTCCCAAAGTTTCAGAAAATAAAAAATTAATTTGATTGGAAATCTTAGTAGATCACTATTATTTTCAATATGACTCGTAACTAGTGCTTTGTCACCGATTATTGTTTCTATTTTTCTAAAAAAAATTTAAACGATCCATCCATACGGATGTCAATATATATCTAATATAATGATATTCCCAAAGTTTCAGAAAATAAAAAATTAATTTGATTGGAAATCTTAGTAGATCACTACTATTTTCAATATGACTTGTAACTAGTGCTTTGTCACCGATTATTGTTTCTATTTTTTTAAAAAAAATTTGAACGATCCAACCGTACGGATGTCAATATATATCTAATATAATGATATTCCCAAAGTTTCAGAAAATAAAAAATTAATTTGATTGGAAATCTTAGTAGATCACTACAATAATTTCAATATGACTCGTAAGTAGTGCTTTGTCACCGATTATTATTTCTATTTTTAAAAAAAAAAAAATTGCAGTTGCTGTAGTATTTATGACCCCCCCTGTATTTATGTACCACTATCCCATTCAAAACCAATAAAATTCCAAAAACAAACATGTAAACCACAATTTAACATCCATATATAATTCGTAAAACAAAAACACCGCTAATTAAACCAACGTTACCTCCGATATAATCGGATAAGTCATACAAGCCAAATTCAATCTAATATCTGAATTAAACGGATAAACAACTAATCATCCAACAAAAGTACCATCATTACAACAAAAACATTAAAGTACTTCCGACAAAGTTCATAAAACAAAACCTTCCAACAAATTACTACTAATCCGAAAAAGAAACAGAAGAGCCATCATATTCATCCTCCTCTTGACCATTGTCGTCGTTCCCATATTCGCCATTCCCATCTTCGCCGACCTCAATGTCCGATTCCTCATCCAGGTCAGTATAATCTTTTTCTTCCTCCTCAACTCGATCCTTTTCCTATGCACACATATAAAATAATTAAAAGCAATTAAAAAGCAATAACACATTTAAAAGCAATTAAAAACAATGGATATAAATAAAAAGTGTGGACTAATTATTACCGCTTGAATACGAGCTTCGTTTTTTGGAGGATGTCCTCAATCAAGGTACCGACAATGTGCACAATCTCACCGCCAATAAGATTATTCCATTGTACCCTTTGATTAGGGTCGGCGGATGGATCGGAGGTATCAAGAGCCGTGCGTGCAAAGTTAGCTACCTCTTCTTTGGATAGCGGACGAGCAAATTGATGAGGATTGGCACGGACCTCCGTGAGCACATTTCTCACAATAGAGAGATAGACATTGTCGGGAATGAGCTCACGTTGTCGAGGAACGGATGAAGAGGAGCCGGCTTCACCTCGGGTGGAATCTCGGTAGCGTGTTGTACTCGGTCGGATTTATTAAACAAAGTTTTGCCACGATCGGTTTTATATGGTCGGTTTTAAGCAGGTTTGTTGTAGTGCTTCATTATAAAGAGAAATATATACAATATATATACTATTGAAACAGCTAAAATAAATAATAACATAATATAATTAATGGTAATTAGTCGATTACGTTTTTCACATATTACCTTTTATAATATAAACATCTATTGCATTTTTCACAATTAGTTTCAATTGAAAATATTGCCTTTTATAAACACCTAAAAATATCAATCGTATCATATCTTCCAATCATTAATAGAAATCTGTATACTACGATATAATAGAAATCCGTATACTACGAATAGTGACCATTAGATTTTTTGTAAAAAATTAGAATCATTAGATCTAATGATTAAATATACTATATTTTTAAATTAATTTACTAAAATTTTAAGGTTCGAATTCTATCAACGGCATATTTATTTTAAAACTCTAATGATTAAATATATTATATGATTAAATTAATTTACTAAAATTTCAAGGTTCGAATTCTATCAACGACATATTTATTTTAAAATTTTATGATATAAGTTTTAAACCATGCATATCATTAATTAAATTTATATTAAATTATTAAAATTAAAATAAATATATAAAAATATTATTGTAACATCAAATAAAATTAATTACACAGAAATCCGTGAATCGCACGGGTTATAAACTAGGAGATATTAAATTTTGATATTTATAAAAATTGGGACTGCCACGTCATTCATAATGCCACATCATCTATTCAGTTATTTTTCTTATAAAGCTAAGGATCGTACGTTGCTCAAAAACAATATCATCACATACCGTAAGTATATATCTGCATATTTGGTAAGCCTATAACATATACACGAGTGTAAATAAAGTTTTATTATTCTTGAATTGAGCTGGTAATCTCGAGAATTCTTTTACTTTGTTGATCTGTATGTGGTAGGCTAATTGTTTGATAATTAATAATGTGTACATATTTGTTTCGAATGTGAATTTCCATTACTTTGGATCGATCTTTACTCATTAATTAATTGTGTGTCCCTATCAAACAGCTAGCTAATTGAGTTGTCATTATGATTTCTTAGGTATACAATTCAGCGATGGCCGGTGATGTCCCAAAGAGGCAATCTTATGCTATAGACGACACAACAAGTGCTAAAAGAAGGCGACTTGATAATAAAAGGCGAGTATTTGCTGGTGATGGAGTATGCAAGGAGGGAACTGATCATGATTCTAAAATAGTGCAACTTGATGAAATATCTGACAGGATCAGCAACTTGCCGCAAGAGCTACTACATTGTATCTTGGAGCGTTTGTCAGTTCACGATGCAGCAAGAACAAGTGTCCTGTCAAAACAATGGAGATGTAAATGGGGAATGAAAAACAACCTAGTTCTTGATGATTTATTTTTCTCACAACTCACTTCTAATAAAGACAAAGACACACATCAATCTGCTTTTTTGAGGGCCATTGAATCGATTATATCGGTTCACACTGGACCTTTATTAAGCTTTAATCTCTACATTCCTCCAAAACTTGATCGGTGTACTGTCTCTCGGTGGCTTATTAGGGTCTTGGAGATCTTATTTTCGGAAAAAAATGCCTATGACATTCCGTTGTTCGCTTGCGAAGGTTTGGTTAGATTAAAGCTCACTACATGGATACAAACTCCTCTACCCAAACTTGGAAGCTTCTGTAATCTGATAAAGGTTGAACTTCTCAATATCTCATTTACTGCTGGCATCTCCTTTGGGTCTCAACTGAAGACATTGCTATTGTATGGCTGTACTGGAATTCAACATCTGGGCTGCCAATTTACAAATTCTAACAACCTCACAAGTCTGGTCTTCCAGAAAAGTGAACAAATTGAGTGGCGATGGTTTGAACACACCAAACAACTGCAAGTCCTAGTTCTCATACTGACCGCAATAAATCCCAACACGACGATGCCCGTCAATTTAATCAAGCTTCTTGGCAATACACCGACCATCAGTAAACTTTGTCTTTGTGGTTCTGCTGTCGAGGTAAAACCGAGTTCAACCAATCTAACTAGGAGTGTGTCTCACAATTTAATGTTTTGCATTCTTATGCATGTCCAGGTTTTGGGACCATTTCATTCGAAATTGAAGGGACTTGCACCACAAATAGAGAGCCTGACGCTAATTGACCTTGGATTTCATAATATGTGTCAAATTTCAAATTCAATTAGCTTGATTAGAAGTTTGCCCAACCTGCAGTTTCTCAAGATTTTACTGGTTAGAAATAGAACTAATTTGAACAAAGTTGTAATTATAATCTTGCAGAAACCTTTGTGCACTAATCTAATATTTAGTGCGTCAATTTATTCTGGATGTATAAAATTATTAAGAAGTTTAATATGTTTCGTGTGCAGAAACCTGGAGTAAAGAATTTGAATCTAACAGTTGGACAAAGAAAGGAACCGCAAAACTGGAAGGACGTGTTACTACATCAACTACACACTGTGGTAATTCGAGGTGTGGTGTTTGACAAAACTGTTCTTTGTTTGATAAAGGTTTTGCTTACATTTTCCCCTTCGCTCAAGGAGATGGTACTTTACTGCAATGTTAAACCCAATGCTTATGAAGAGATATTGAAAATCATTGTAGCGATGCAGCGGAACCCGAAAAAGTCCTTGTCAGCAAGGGTTTATTTGAAAATCCCGACATTGCAACCTGATGGATACACCTCAGTTACGGTTTGAGTTTCCCTGATAAAAGACTCGTGCTTGCATGAGAATTTAATTTCTTATAATTATCCTTAGAATATTTAAGTAATACTAGCTTATAACCCGTGCGAAGCACGGGTTTCTTTTGATAGGTTATAAAATTTATTTAACATTATAATTATGAATTTTGAATTTTTAGTAAATTAATTTAATCATGTAATATATCTTATTATTAGATCTAACGATTATTATTTATTACTAAAAATAATGATTTGAATATATGGTGAGATATTTTTGAGTGTATATTATTTAATTTTATTAAATAGAACCGTCCGTGATATAATTGGAAAAAGAGAGATTTTAGTTTGAAAAAATAGAAAAAGATAACGTGAAAATTAAAAGGTGACATACTTTAGGGTGAAAATGGTAATTGATTAGTTTATAGTAATTATAATTTAATTGTTATTTTACTAAATAAAATTGCAGGTAATATTTTTAGAAAATGAGAAATTAATGTTACCATGATATTTCTAAAAAAAAGGAATTTAATTAGAAAAAATAAAAAAGATGATACGTTTTTAGCAAAAAAAGTAATCGGTTAATTAATAGCATTATAATATTATGATTTTATTTTTATTAAATAGAATCGCCCGTGATATAATTTGAAAAAGAGAGGTTTTAGTTAGAGAAAATAAAAAAGGTAACTTGTTTTGGCTGAAAAAGGTAACCCGTTATATAATTGGAAAAAAATATTTTAGTTAGAGAAAAGAAAAAAGAAAAAAATTTATTAGTTAACAGTAATTATAATTTTTTTTAATTAGATAAAATATAAAAGATATTATATTTTACCTGAAAAAGGAAACTGCTTAGTTATTAGAAAAAAAGGTAACACGTTTAACCTTAAAAGTAGGTTGATTTGTAAAGTAAAAATTTTAGTTAAATAAAATATAAAAGAAGATTTTTAAAAGGTAACTCGTGATATAATTGGAAAAAGAGATATTTTAGTTAGAGAAAAAAGAAAAGATAATTTGAACGAAAAAATTAATTAATTAGTTAATAGTAATTATAATATGCTTTTTAGTTAAATAAAATATAAAAAATATTATATTTTAACTGAAAAAGGAAATTGATTAGTAAAGCAAAAATTTTAAAGGTAACATGTTTAACCTGAAAAAGGAAATTGATTAGTAAAACAAAAATTTTAGTTAGATAAAATATAAAAAAAGATTTTATCTGTAATTAAGTAAGGGTAATTAGATAAATTCAATAGGTACCACCTGAAAAAGGAAACTGCTTAGTTATTAAAAAAAATGTAACACGTTTAACCTGAAAAAGTAGGTTGATTTGTAATGTAGAAATTTTAGTTAAATAAAATATAAAAGAAGATTTTTAAAAGGTAACTCGTGATATAATTGGAAAAAGAGATATTTTAGTTAGAGAAAAGAGAAAAGATAATTTGAATGAAAAAATTAATTAATTAGTTAAAAGTAATTATAATATGCTTTTTAGTTAGATAAAATATAAAAGATATTATATTTTAACTGAAAAAGGAAACTGTTTAGTTATTAAAAAGAAAAGAAAAGGTAACATGTTTAACCTGAAAAATGAAATTGATTAGTAAAACAAAAATTTTAAAGGTAACATGTTTAACCTGAAAAAGGAAATTGATTAGTAAAACAAAAATTTTAGTTAGATAAAATATAAAAAAAGATTTTATCTGTAATTAAGTAAGGGTAATTAGATAAATTCAATAGGTACCACCTGAAAAAGGAAACTGCTTAGTTATTAAAAAAAATGTAACACGTTTAACCTGAAAAAGTAGGTTGATTTGTAATGTAGAAATTTTAGTTAAATAAAATATAAAAGAAGATTTTTAAAAGGTAACTCGTGATATAATTGGAAAAAGAGATATTTTAGTTAGAGAAAAGAGAAAAGATAATTTGAATGAAAAAATTAATTAATTAGTTAATAGTAATTATAATATGCTTTTTAGTTAGATAAAATATAAAAGATATTATATTTTAACTGAAAAAGGAAACTGTTTAGTTATTAAAAAGAAAAGAAAAGGTAACATGTTTAACCTGAAAAATGAAATTGATTAGTAAAACAAAAATTTTAAAGGTAACATGTTTAACCTGAAAAAGGAAAAACAAAAATTTTAAAGGTATCATGTTTAACCTGAAAAGGGAAATTGATTAGTAAAACAAAAATTTTAGTTAGATAAAATATAAAAAAAGATTTTATCTTTAATTAAGTAAGGGTAATTAGGTAAATTCAACAGGTACCAACCAACCGACCAACCAAACTTTTAATGTTTCGGAATTTATATAATAGTATAGACTTATAATTTATCGCGCATTGCGCAAGTTGTTACGTATTAAAATTACATGTATCGAACATTTTATAATTAATGTATACGTAATGGTTATCATGTCATTTAATTTTTCAGTATCAATTAATTATATAAATGCCAGCATATTAAAATGTGTGGGTGTTTTTTGATATATACTCGGAAAATTCATGTGTTCTACTGTGCAATTAATAACGGTCATAGATTCTCTAAGTTTGAAGTTTTCTTCTTTTAAAAACAAGTTTGAAGTATTTTTAAAAGTGTTAATAAGTTTATAACTACTTATCCTCTTATAATGTTGCAGACTGTATGTTTACAATTTTTGTATTGTTAAGTTTGTAGCTGATTTCTTTTAGAACTATAAATGAACTTAATTGTTTGAAAATTTAACACCCGCTTTCCAAGAGATGGGATCCTCTATACCATTCTTCCATATCTACTTTGTGTCTCCTCCTTTTTCTAATACAAAAACAGTGTCTCTATGGGGTCCATTTTAATAAATAATTATTATTTATTAAAATGGACCCCGCAGGGACACTCTTTTTGTATTAGAAAAAGGAAGGGACACAAAGGAGACATGAAGAAAGGGGACAGAGGATTCGGACCCTTTCCAAAACGGGACTAGAGGTTAAGCATTAACCTCATATTGTTAACATTGATTTTAGTTATTTAATCGATTTTTGGTTTTTCAATGCTTTTTTACAATATTAATTTAATTTTCCAAGTAATAGTAGTGGATCCCTCTGCATTCACATTAATTTCCACTAATAAAAACATCCCAAATTGCTAAATAATTATATTGAAATTCGTGCAAACTTGATGTATTAAGTGTAAAATTGACATTTTAAATGCATTTATCCACTTACATTAATTATTAAGCATAGCCCTATGTTTAGCATTACCCTTTTTTTAAACCACAAACTTGTGCACTAAAATGTACTACCATAGTCCATAGTACTCCTTCCATCCCAATTTACATGTCCCTTTTGAAAAAAATACGCATATTAAGAAAAAAGTTGGTTGGATAAGGTTTTTAATAAATAACATTAATAAGTGCATTGAAAAATGAGAATAGAGTTAAGTTTTAAAGAAATCAAGCATTGAAAATACAAATATATGGGTAATTTTAAAAAATTAGACTTAAATTTGTATAGAAAGAAGAAACTTAAATTTGTATGGAAAGAAGAAGTGGACATGTAATTTGGGACAATTTTTTTTTACAAAAGGGACATGTATTTTGGGACGGAGGGAGTACCATCTATCTATACTCTTAATGTAAAAAAATCATGTTTTAATGATGCGTAATAGTACAAAAATATTAAATTTGGTTATCATTAAATTCAGGATTCAGTTTCTTACAACTACCTAATAATACAAGATTTACTTATTTTAATTTTATTTAACTTAATTCACCTCGGATTCGATTCCATGCAACTATGTAATTATATAAGATTTATTTGTTTTAATTTCATCTCGGATTAGATTTCCCATAACTACATAATTAAATAATATTTATTTATTTAATCTTTGGCTTCATAGCGGGTTCGATTTCCCATAATTACATAATTAAAAGTGTATATATTTTATTTATTTACTTATTTATTAATATTTTATTCTCAATCCGTATTCAATCTGAAGCACGGATTATTGGCTAGTATAATAAATATGATAAATCGAAACTTCAACGTAAAGAATTTATATGTCTAAATAATGCTAAAATCCCAAGAAATTGAAATCTAAGATAGTTGTTGAAAGGCATATGATGTAGTCTATTTGTATTTCGAGGATACAACTCAACTTAAACAAGATTGTAATAGTGAATAGTATATAGAATGTCACAAGGAATCTAAGATTGTAATATTTGTCAGAAGAAAAAGATCAAGGTCAATCTACAGACTTGAGGATTTACTACATTGAAAGAAGCTCAGTCATCTAATCAAGCCTCAGTGAAGTATTCGTTAAGTAGTGGATTCATTTAAAGTGATAGAGATTTCAACAGTGACAGAGACAGTACAGAAGAATTGGAGAGAGATGAGAAAAGAAAATGAACCAGTTTTTAAAGTCAATATATGAAGAACAGTCATTGCGGTTAGTCACTCATGAACCAGACAGTACATCGAGTGTCAACATTTAACAGTGGTTGTTCATCATTAAATTCAGTGGTTCAAGATATCAAGACTGGTATGAGAGGAAATCATTGTGCAAGCAACAAGAGTGCTAAATTCATTAACCACAAGGATTTTACTATCAAGTGGACTGGCTGTGAGGAAAAAGAATTATCACAAAGAAATGCAAAGTGATATATTCTTAATGCTGAAACCCCGGTTAGAATTGTTGTATTTTTTGCTAAGCAAAAGGAGTTCGGTTTCACATCCTCAAGAGATCGTAGCTTACACCTGGACGGGTAATGAGAAAATAGAATTATCACAATAATATGGAAAGTGATATATTCTTAATGCTGGAATCCCGGTTGAAATTGATATATTTTTTGTTAAGCAAAAGGAGTCCGGTTCCAGACGCTCAGGTAACCACAGCTTAGAGCTTAAGGATTTATTTATATTAATAAATATTTTATTTATTTAGAAAATTATATTTATAAATATCTAATAATATTAGATATTTATTTTTATAATTTCTGGATTAAAATAATTATTTATTAATTAAAGATTATAAGCTGTGCGAGTTAAAAAGCAATTCTACGGAGTCTAAAACAAAACGTGGCCAAGAGACTTGAATTGATTAACTGGTGGGTTGATTGATTTTAAACTATTTATGTAATAGAAATGCAAGTTGTCGACAGAAGCACATGTATTGATTTAGTAAACAAATGAATTCAAAAGGATTATGACTAGGTGTTAGTCATACTGAAGGATTAAAGCTAATATGACTAGTTGTTAGTCATACAGAAGGATTGAAGTCAATATGACCTGCTAGTCATACAAGAGGTTGCTAGTCATACAAAAGGACTGCTAGTCATACGAGAGGCTGCTAGTCATACAAGAGGCTGCTAGTCATACAAGAGGCTGCTAGTCATACAAGAGCACTACTAGTCATATCAAGATGATAAGTGTTAAAAAGAGACAGAAGCTTTTGTTACCTTTTGTCATAAAAGGAAGAGGCGGCCATACACAACAAATACACAGAAACATTATATCTATCAACAAAACCCATCAGACTCCATTTCTCTCTCTCTGAACTAAGAACACGAGATACAAGATTAATTCCTAGAAAATCAAGCTTACTACCTTTGTAATATTTTCACTAGTACAAAAACTACCTTATGCGTCTCCCAATTTGCGTCTGTTGTAGGATGAACAGATGCATAAAGTAGTTTTATGCGTCTGTCAAATACTACACAGACGTATATACTAGAAAGAGACATGTTTATATGTCTGTTGTGCCTGAACAGTCGTATAAGGTAGTTTTATACGTCTGTTGGAAAATTATTTGCGTCTGTTATTATACAACAGACGCATATAGTTCAACTATATATGTCTCACCTTTTAAAACAGACGTATAAAGATGAATAAAAAATTATAAAATAAATGTAATAAAAAACGTATGTGCTACCCAATTAGTATATCTTCTTATATAGTACATCTATTTATTTACACCAGATACATAAATAATATTTAATAAAAAAAGTAATGAAAGAAAAATATAGAATATTATTACTTGGACGATCGACTTAAAACAAACTACCCCAATTTTTCACCTTGCGAGCCCTAGTTCCATCTCCATCTTCATTCTTCTTCAATTTATCCTAATTGAGCCGTAATTAGAAGCTTACTGCAGCATCACTAATCAATATCAATTTGTTAATTACATCTCCAAGCCATGAGCATTAATTTCATCTCCAATTTTCTCCGATTCAATCTCAAGTATGTATGTGTGTGTGTGTGTGTTATTTAGAGTTTAATTTCGTGTATGTATAGTGTACGTGTCAGGAATAGGTGTATGCTTTTAGTGTATTGTCTATGCTTCGCTGAAAAAACAGAGTTTTGGAATCAGTATGGATCACTGCGATCTAGTTCTCATGTCTAGAAGGTTCTTGCTGGTGTTTATTAACAATCAACTCGGTAAATTAACTTTTGAATTAGTTACTTATCGTCAATTTATGCTATTTTGATTGCTTCGAGTTTTATATGTTTGTTATAATTAGTTAAATTGTTCTTTGCTATAGTTTGAATTTATATGTTTGATCTAATTACTTAATCTGCTGCTATGACTACTAGTTATATTGATCGTGTATTTGTAAAAATCAATTTGTTTTCGATTTTGAATTTGTTTAAAATTCATACTAATTTTGATTATTGTTTTTGGATGATTATGGAAGGGGAATGATTTAAGAGAGAACCCCTTTACAGGTTAAGACTTGATGACTATAGTGAAGCTGAATTGTCTATCGGTGCTGTTTCCAGTGGTATGCTCTTCCTATTGTTCAAATACTGTTTAATTTTCCGCTTGCTTGAACAGATGCAACTGGGTTTGTGAAACCTTATGAAGTGATTATATTTAGAGCAATTATATATAGTTTGCTAAATGATTTTGCTGTTACTTCTTACAAACTACTTGGTTTGTTGTTAGTGATTTCAATCTTATCAAGTGTAAACATTAGTTAACGGTGAATATTAGTTGTGAATGTTGGATGTTGACATATCAAGCTTACGTACAAATTAAAGTTTTGTTTGCTTATGAGTATTTTCACAAGGAACTTTGAGAGCAAGAATTAACTATTTACCAAGAGTGAGTTTATTATTATGATGTTTGTATTATTTAATTTGGGTTTCAGTTTAATATGGGTATAATTAGTACATATAGCGAAAACCATATAAAGTGCGGCCAATTGCTAGGGAGGCATTATAAGGTTTTTTTTACATATATGTGCATGCCATATGGTTTTGCCATTTCATTTCACTTACACATATCGATACACACTTTACAGAAACCCTAACTGATTGTACAACTTTAGGACTGTCCAAAGTTCTGTTTCCTTCAGTGTTTGATCTGGTAGTTATTTACAGTTCATTCTTAAGTGTATTATATTGGTGCAGTATTTCCTTACACAAGTTCTTCCTTGAATAAGTAATGTTGAGGTGACTCAGAACTACTTTTTCTAGAACTTTTGGGTGCTTTTGTAGCCTAAGGAGTGTAATATACAATTATGTACGTTGTTTAATACCTCAACTGCAAACATACATGACTTGCGCAAATAAAAAAAGTCTCCCCACTAGTCTTTTCAAAAGTTAACCTGTCATTACATGCAACTTCTATCCTGGTCTCCCTGGTTATATTTTATAGTGTCAGCATGTATGGGAAGTTTTGCCTTTGTGGGTCGCTAACTCACTTTTACTCCTTTCGGCAGGTCCTTGTTGCAGGTTATTAGTGGCATAAATAAAGGCAACAAATGCAGCCACACATGTAAGTTCAATTCTTTTTTTTCGATCAGCCTTAGTGTCTTCAAGATCTTTAAAAATATTACAAGTTGTTACTTTAGATTTAAGTGCCAGTTCTGACAAAAAAAATATCACTCTTATTATTACTCATATTAAGGACAAGAAGATATCACCAATCATCTATTCATATGTACCTACAATTATTACTAGTCATCTAATTTCCAATTATATGTATCAATGTATGTGTTATACGTACTTATAATTATTAAATTTTGTTTTAGCAAACAGGAAGCGTGAGAATACAATCTTTGGAAACTAAATTGACAGGAAAGACCACTTTGCAGCTTTAGTTGCTGCTATTGATTATAATAATTGTCATTGTGATAATTATAAATTTTTCGACTATAATCAAATTCAGCAATAAAACTTTGATATCAAGCAAGAGAGATGGATCCAAATGGTAAAACGAGGAGATGGATGGAAATGAGGGTATTTTAAAAGCAAGAGAGGGAAAACAGAGCATATACAGGTATGAGAGAGATAGAGTGTTAGAAATGATTGATGAGAACAGTGTTTGGAAGCTATAGTGACAAAACAGAGTTTAGCTGGAAGCAGTCAGAGTTTAGTTAAACACTGACTGGAAGAGCAACAGAGGCTGGTAAACTCTGTAGCGGTATTGTCTGAAGAGTCAACAGTGTTTGAAGATTGTTTCAAGATGAATATGGAAGCAATATCTTTGAAGATTGGAAAGCTGTCAAAGAGATTGAGTTGACTTGGAAGACTGGAGCAATCGTGATTGATATCAATTGTATAGCTTGATTTTAGGAGAATCAGTTACTGATTGTACGAAGCTGTATGTTCTATAAATACAGTTAGGTTAACCCTAGAAGGGTATCGAACATTGAGAAATTCATTGATTGTAACCTAAGCAGCTCTCTGTGATATTTACATCACCGAGAGAGGAATTATTAATTCCAAACAGTTTTTAATTGTTAAACAGTGTGTTCTTGTTAAGTTACTCATACAGTATTTGATTGCTTATTGTGTATTCGACCTAATAAGTGGTATCAGAGCCTAATCTGTTATTTTATTACAGTTAAAGATCCAAACACAATAGTAATCAATGGCAGAGATACCTCCACCATCTGAGAAAGCCCCTACTACTGTTAGTAGGTATGAAACAATAAGGGTTCCAATACTTAGGCCATCAGAGTATGCAATCTGGAAAGTAAAAATGACCATGTTTCTGGAAGCCACAGATCCAGAATACCTTGATAGAATTTATGAAGGTCCTCACAAACCAACAAAGTTATCTGCTGCTGCTGCTGGTGAGGAATCAAAGGTCATTCCAAAAGAAAAGAAAGATCTAACTGCTGAGGATCTTTCATCTATTGCAAAGGATGCAAAAGTGAGACATTTACTTCACAGTGCATTAGACAATGTTATGTCTAATAAAGTGATTAACTGCACAACAGCAAAAGAAATATGGGATGCACTTGAAGTTAGGTGTCAAGGAACTCCTGCAATCAAGAAAAACAGAAGAAACATACTCACTCAGGAGTATGAGCACTTTGAGGCAAAGTCTGAAGAAACCATGACAGAAACATTTGACAGATTCTGTAAACTGCTCAATGATTTGTCATTGGTTAACAAAGAGTATGATTTAGAAGACTCAAATCTCAAGTTTCTTCTTTCTCTACCTGAAAAGTGGGATGTGAAAACAACCACAATAAGAGATAATTATGAACTTGGTGAAACAGAGATTGATGAAATTTATGGGCTGCTCAAAACCCATGAATTGGAATTGGAGCAGAGAAACAAAAGATCTAGTAGAAAGTCAAAGTCTGTTGCTCTTAAGGTTGAGGAGAAACCATCAAAGAAGGAGGCATCAAGGAGAAAGGCAAAAGGGAAAGCCTTAGTCATACATTCAGAGAATGAGTCATCAAACACTGATGTTGACTCAAACACTGATGGATCATCTGATTCTGAAGATGATGAAGAGATGATGCAAATGGCTGCATTGATGGTAAAGACCTTCAAGAAGATGGGATACAAGAACTTCAAGAAGGGAAAGAGATTCTCCAAGGACTACTCAAAGTCTGACAAGAAAAATTTCAAGAAATCTGAGGGAAAGGACTTCAAATATGGTAAGAAAGATAAGTCTGAAATTCAATGCTACAAGTGTAAGGAGATGGGTCACTATGCTCCTGAGTGCAAGAAGGGTAAAACTGAAAAAGCACTCTACACCAAAGGCAGAGATTGGGCAGACACTTCAGATTCAGATGAGGAAGTCAACTATGCTCTCATGGCTACTACTCAGACTGAAAATGATGATCTCAAGGTACCCCCAACTACCTATGCTTATAACACTGATAATATAACTGAATTGAGAATTTATCTTAAGGCATTGCATATCAGTTATAGGGATCAGACTTTAGAAAATGAGAGGATAAAGTCTGAGTGCTCTCAACTCAAAGAAAGAAATAAACTTGTTGAGGAACAGCTAGAGAACATGAATAAAATTCAAAAAGAGAGAGATGATGCAGTGTTTATTGAATAGGAGTTGCTAGGTAAGTATAAGCAACTAGAATCTGAATTGGAGGATACTAAACACATCATTAAAACTTGGACACACTCTGGTAAAGACACTCAAGAAGTGTTTCAGTCAGATACAGTAGGTCTAGGTTACTCTGTAGGAGATGAACTTAGATTTGAAAATCAGGTAAAAGTTAGACCACATTGTTCATCTGAAGGTAATGTCATGGGAACAGGTGGACCTAAGACTGAAGCACAGAAAAAGGCTGTTAAAGAGTCATATGCTAAAACTTTTGTTAAAGAGGCTAACATTGGTTTAATGACAGATAAACAACTCAAGCATAAGCTTAAGGAGATAAAATCTGTCAACAAACAGAGATTGCCTAAGAAAAACAAAAATGGAAAGGTAGGCATAACATCAGGAATTAAGCCAATGCTTGCTTCATTAGCTCCTAGAAAAACATGCTTTAATTGTGGTAGCACTAATCATCTTGCTAGTTTCTGCAGTAAGAATAAGAACATTAATTCTTTGCCCTCTAAAACTGCAGTAAAGAGTGATTATGTGAGAACTAGACCACAGACTTTATGCAAACACTGTGGAAGTACTTGGCATTCTATTTACACTTGCAGAGATTATCATGCTATTTACTATAATTACTATGAACCCAAGCCAAATTTGAAATGGGTTAAAGTAAACTCTGCAAATGTAAACTCTGAAAAAGTTAGCTTAAACTCTGTTAATGTGAATTCCGCTGCAAAAGCTAACAGAATTAAGAAAGCCAAAGGATCCAAGCAAGTCTGGATCCTTAAAACTAATAATCAGTGATTGTTTGTGATTGCAGGGCAACAGGGTTAGTACCCTAGTCGTGGACAGTGGATGTTCAGGACACATGACAGGAAATAAAGCCCTGCTATCAGAGTTTGAGGAGAAGGCTGGCCCAGAAGTTTCCTATGGAGATGGCAACATAGGACATACACTGGGATATGGCAATATTAATCTTGGAAATGTCATCATCACAAATGTAGCTCTGGTTCCAGGACTCAAGCATGATCTGCTATCTGTGAGTCAAATCTGTGACAGAGGATATCATGTGGATTTTCAGCCTGAATATTGTCAAGTGATCAGTAAATCTACAGGGAAAGTTGCTCTAGTTAGAAACAGACACAATAACATCTATGAAATTAAATTGTCAACAAACACTGATGGCAAAGCAGTGTGTCTGTCTACAAGAATGTCCAGTGAAGAGAGTTGGAAATGGCACAAGAAACTCTCTCACTTGAACCTGAACAACATCAATGAGCTAATCAAGAATGATCTTGTAAGAGGTCTACCAAAGTCCTTGTTGAACGTAGAAGGACTGTGTGATTCTTGTCAAAAGGCTAAACAGAGAAAAGTCTCCTTTAAAAGCAAATCTGAGTCTTCAATTGTTGATCCTTATCATCTGCTACATGTTGATCTTTTTGGTCCAGTGAATGTGATGTCTCTTGGAAAGAAGAAATATGCTCTAGTCATTGTTGATGAATATACCAGGTACACATGGGTATATTTTCTTGCAAAGAAGGATGAAACTGCATTAACACTGACAGAACATATATTACAACTGGAAAAAGGGTCAGAGCATCAAGTGAAGATAATCAGAAGTGACAATGGAACTGAATTCAGGAATTCATCTATGGAAGAATTTTGCAAGAGTAAAGGGATAAAACAAGAGTTTTCTGCACCTGGCACTCCACAACAAAATGGTGTAGTGGAGAGGAAGAATAGAACCTTGATAGAAGCTGCCAGAACCATGCTAGATGAAGCAAAGTTGCCAACATATTTCTGGGCAGAAGCAGTTCAAACTGCTTGTTTTACTCAAAATGCAACACTGATCAACAAGCATGGTAAAACACCATATGAAATGGTGAAGAAGAAGAAGCCAAATCTAAAATATTTTCATATTTTTGGATGCAAATGCTTTGTGTTGAAGACTCATCCTGAACAGTTGACCAAGTTTGACCTAAAGGCAGATGAAGGAATTTTTGTTGGCTATCCACTGTCAACAAAGGCATTCAGAGTTTATAATCTCAGAACTAGAGTGATCATGGAATCAATTCATGTGTCATTTGATGACAAGAAAATAACTGGACTTGAAGATGTAAATGAACATGATCAACTGCACTTTGAAAATGAAGATTTATTCTCTGAAAAAGTAAACTCTGATCAGACTGATTTGACAAACTCTGTTGATCTAAACTCTGAACCTCTACTGGTAAATACTGAAGAAACTCTTCAATCAGAAACAAGGGAAGAACCAGTTGAGGGGGAGCATGAAGAATCACATCAAAGTGATAATTCAAATACTGAAAGTGACTCAGTTGATGATTCTGAATCAAACTCTGTTGATAATTCTGAGAAGTCACATTCAGGGGGAGCATCAGAAAATGAAGAAAGGCACCAAGAAAATCAGGAGAGCATGGATCAAGGGGGAGGATCACATGATGACAGAAGCAATCTGCCTTCTGCAAGAAAATGGACTAAATCTCACACACCTGATTTGATTATTGGTGATCCAGATGCAAAAGTAAGGACAAGAAGTGCAACAACAAATGAATGTCTGTTTCATGCATTCTTGTCACAAACTGAGCCAAAGAAAGTGAAAGAAGCTCTTAAAGATGCTGACTGGATAACAGCAATGCAAGAAGAGCTAAATGAATTTGAAAGAAATGAAGTGTGGACACTAGTACCAAGGCCCAAGAACAGATCCATTGTTGGTACTAAATGGGTTTTCAGGAATAAAACTGACAGTGAAGGTGTTATCACAAGGAACAAGGCAAGACTGGTTGCAAAAGGCTACTCACAACAGGAAGGAATAGACTATGATGAAACATTTGCTCCAGTGGCAAGATTGGAGGCAATCAGAATCTTTCTTGCATATGCCTCTCATATGAAATTCAAAGTGTTTCAGATGGATGTAAAAAGTGCATTTTTGAATGGAAAACTTGAAGAAGAAGTGTTTGTGGAACAACCACCAGGGTTTGTAGATCCAAAATATCCAGACTATGTCTACAGGTTAGACAAGGCACTCTATGGACTTAAGCAGGCACCAAGGGCATGGTATGAAACCCTTGCCAAATTTTTACTAGAAAGTGGATTTCACAGAGGTACTATTGACAAAACTCTGTTTTACTTCCAAACTGGTAGTGACTTGCTTTTAGTTCAGATATATGTGGATGACATCATTTTTGGGTCTACTAATGATAAACTCTGTAAGAAGTTTGCCAAACTCATGCAGTCAAGATATCAAATGAGTATGATGGGAGAGCTTAGTTATTTTCTAGGCCTACAGGTGAAGCAAACAGATGATGGAATTTTTATAAATCAAGCAAAATATACCAGAAACCTTCTCAAGAAATTTGGTATGCTTGATTGTTCATCTGCAACAACTCCCATGGCAACTGCAACAAAATTGGACAAAGATGCAGGGTCATCAGTAGATATGACAAATTACAGAGGAATGATTGGTTCTCTACTCTATTTGACAGCTAGCAGACCTGATATCATGTATGCAACTTGTTTGTGTGCAAGGTTCCAGGCAGATCCAAGAGAACCACATTTAACAGCAATAAAGAGGATATTCAAGTACCTCAAGGGCACTATGACTTTGGGGCTGTGGTATCCAAGAGAATCAGAGTTTAAACTTCTTGGTTACTCTGATGCAGACTTTGCTGGATGTAAGATAGACAGAAAAAGCACCAGTGGGAGTTGTCAATTTCTGGGTGACAGACTTGTTTCCTGGTACAGCAAGAAACAGAAGTCAATATCTACATCTACAGCTGAAGCAGAGTATATTGCTGCTGGTAGCTGCTGTGCACAGATTTTATGGATGAAGAATCAACTGCTGGATTATGGATTAAGGTATACCAAGATACCTATTTACTGTGATAATCAAAGTGCTATTGCAATGACAGGTAATCCAGTACAACATTCAATGACAAAGCACATCAGCATAAGGTATCACTTCATCAGAGAGCATGTAGAGGAAGGAAACATTGAGCTTCACTTTGTGTCTACAGAACAACAACTTGCAGATATCTTCACCAAGCCATTGAGTGAAGCTACATTTACAAGACTGGTCAATGAACTAGGAATGGTCTCTAGTTTTGACTAGAGATGTTGGTTAGACTCATAAACTTATTTGCTCATGTTTTCTGTAAATTGTTAAGTGCTATGTGAACCTTAGTATTAAACTCTGTTATGCATGCTTATGTTTAAACCTTGTTAAACTCTGTCAGCATGTCTGTCTGTTAAACACTGTTAACATGTTAGATACACTCAGTGAATTCAAAATTGATTATTGTCTGAATGAAAACACCAATGAAGAAAAATGTATGAAGCATGATTCTCAGTAAATAAATCATGATTCTTTCTGAGTCACTGTAATCTAATCAGACTTTGTGCAGTAAATCAACACAGCATGATACTGTTTCATATTTATAGCATCTCTTAGTTTATTCAGTCCTAAACTCTGAGTCTATGAATATTGTGTGCATTGCCTCTCATAAATAATTTTGGTTATTGATGAACTCTAAACTCTGATAAGTGACATTCTGTTTCCAAAGGTATGGTTTCTGATGATTCCTTGTTTGTACTTGTGAAAACCATAAAACTTGAGATGTGTCATTGATTAGTTTGGTGAGTTCAGATTCATGTCTACACCCTGTGAGAGTTTGAGCCAAATCAGTGATTGATACATTTTCTATCAATCAGTATTTATTGTTGTGTGATATTCATCAGGTAGTATGTTTCTCTAGAACTTGTATTAAACCATTTTGAGACTACATGATATGTGTGTGCATGAAAATGATAAAGGCAATAGGATTCACCATTTCTTCAAACACTGTTCAAAATTCTTTTGAACTTTGTTCAAACACTGTATAAACACTGTTGATAAATTTCATCCTTAGTAAACCCCTTTGAGCCTTATTAACTGCTCATTTTTCTTATACTCTGAAGTGTTAAGAGCAGTTATATTTTTTTTCTCAAGCAGATGAGTGTTTCTCAAGAAAAGAAAAGTTTACTCAGTATATATGCTAAATAAAAAAAATAATAAAAAAAAAATTAAAAAAAAAAGGGGGCATATATACTGATCTTGTACAAATATGTACTAACATTGTGACTGAACACTTTGTTCTATTAAAATGTTCAGCTTGAAGTCACTCATGAACAAAACATCTCTTTTCATCTGTTTGATCTTACTCCATTTAAAACCCTGAATAAAGTCCTTTTGATTTGTGAATACATGTACTCAAAGTAGTGTAGATTTGGTGGACATTCAAGCATATGGTAGATTCTACTATTTCTGATTGAATGTGAGTGTAAACACTTCACCTAAACACTTGTGTGTTTGAGAGTTTGTGAGATTATCCTGTTCATGACTGTCATTCACTGAATGAAACTCTGATTTCTATCTCTTGATCTTTTTATCTTCAAAGACTGTGTGCTTACTTGGATAATCATGGACATCAAAGGGAATAGAAGTTTTCAGATTTCTGTATTACAGTAACTACAGAGTTTAGCATTCATCAAACAATCAGTGTTTAATATGAGAGTTTGTGCATTCAGTGTTTATTGATTTTTGTTATGGATTTCATGAAATATTAGATGCTCTGGATTTTGAGACACACACTTCTTACAGTGTTGTTGGTCATGATCGCTTGAGGACAATGTTGGAGCAAATTGGATGTGCAGGAAACTTGAACAAGATAGGGTCTTTGAGACGGCCAAGTTTGAGAAAGGAATGGAGTTTCTTTTTCGATTGTATAACAAGGGCTTTTGGAAAGAAGACAACAAACTGGGAATCACTTCCTCTGGATACTCTCCAAATTGGTCATGCTCTACTATATGGAGGTAACTTCGATTTTGGTAGACTAGTACTAATGAACTTGGGAGAGCGTTTGTCTGAGTCTACTACTGTTTATTTTGCTCGTTTTTGTCAACTGCTATTTACTGCCTGTGTGCCTAACATTCCAATTGATGAAGCTGATGTGATTCAGCCTTTTCAAGTTGCTAAAAGAATGTTTTCTAATTTGACAAACAAAGATATCACTAAACAGCACATACCTGATATGTTTATGCCTTTAGCCTTACAGAACTATGTAAACCAACCACAAGACCCTCAATCACCACAACAAATGTCTGACCCATTAGACACCATAAACTCTGAACCAACACCTACAACACCCACAACCACTGTACCTACTACATCTCATCAACCACAACCAGAAACCTTAAACTCTCCACCAATAAACTCTCCACCATTAAACACTGAACCCTCAAATACTGAAACATTAAACACTGAAACCTTAAACACTGAAACCTTAAACTCTGAGTCAGCACCTACTGAAACAGCCAAAACCAAGCCAAAAAGAAAGAAACACACCGCCCTAAACACTAAACACTCAAAGGCTAAACAGACATTACCTGGAGCTGTTTATACAAGAAGAATGAAACAAAAGGCAAACAGACCTTCTTTCTCACCACCTAAAGAGAGCCCCAGTGAAGATGAAGAGGAGACTGTAGTGCCTCCAATCAAGAAGAGGAGATTAATTCTTTCTGATTCAGATGAAGAGAATGTTGTTGAAGCTCCAGAGGTGGTTTCACAGCAAACACCTACTGTTGAGGTTACAGTGAATGTTGAAATACCTGCAGAGGTTGAAATGCCTGTAGAGGATATTGTGACTGACAAAGTTGAAATACCTGCAGAGGTTGAAATGCCTGCAGAGGATAATGTTAATGTTGAAATACCTACAGAGGATAAAATGCCTGTAGAAGAGGATCACAGAGATGGTTTTTCACCAGTGAATGATGTTCCTGAATCCATTCTTGATCCTATCTCACCTATTGCTAACACTGAAGCTCCTGGTGTAGCTGATGAGCCTGCAGTAAATGTTCTTGAAGCTGCAGCATCACACACAGAGCTGGTATCTACTGCTTCTCCTATTGCAGACAAAGGTGATGAAGTTGATCAGGCTAAGATAATTTCTGAATCTATGCCTGTTGAAGCTACAAAGGCAAACTCTGTTGCAGATCCTGTGCAACATGAGGAGACTGTTGAAAAGATTGCAAAAGTTGTTGCAGAAACTGTGGCTGACACAGCTCAGCACAGTGTTTCTTTAAAGGATGCTCAAGCTAAAGATGCAAGTGCTGAAGATGATTCTGACAGTAGTGCAAACTCTGATTCTTTTGTGAGTGCACCAGCACAGACAGATAATAAGCATACACCTTTTGATCAGCCTTGTCCATCTCATGCAGTTGAAGTAGAGCATCTTGCTAAATCTGCTGAAAATTGGTATAAACAAGACTGTATTTTTCCAAAAGGGAGAGCATCTGAGTTTGTTAAGCAAACTGCAAAGCAAATTTCAAATCCAGAGATCTTATCCTGTTTAAAGGCAACTGTGGTACAAGTCAAGACTCTGGAAGGAAATTTTGCTGAAACAAAACAAGAGATTGCTTCTTTAAAGACTGAGATACAGTCAAGAGAATTGAAGATGGAAAGGGAGTCCAAAATAAAAGCTGTCCAGCTGTCTAAAGTTCAAGATACTCTTTTTGCCAGGCTAGGAAAAGTTGAAGAAAATCAAACTGCTTTGTTTTCTAAGGTGGATTCCATTGCTAACTCTTTGGAGCTCATTACATCAATACTCATTCCTGATGATGTCAAAAAGGGGGAGAGAGTTGCTAAGTCTAAATGCAAAGTTTCTCAAACTCTGACTCAAAAGGATGATGCTGGAGATGGAGGGGCAAGTGATAAGAGTAAGGTCTTAAACTCTGAAAGGCAAACTCTGAGATCTGGCAAATCTTTTAAATCACAATCTGTTGGAATAAACACTGAAGCTCAAGGTACTTCAAAAACCAAGAGTTTGGAATTAACATCAAATCCAAAGACTGATGAGGAGTTAGCTGTTAAGCTTTTTATGGAAGAGAATGCAGAAGGAGTTACTTTAGAAGATGCTAAAGCTGAAGAGAAGAGTTTACAAGAAAAGCATTTGAAAGCTCTAAAGTCTGAAAAAGCAAAGAAGAATGTGAAAGTTGCTAAAGCTGCAAAGCCTGTTCTTAAAGGCATTCAAATCAAAGAACCTGTTGGTACAAATCAAAGAATGCAAGTATTCAGAAAACCAACAGATGCAGAAGCTAAGCAAAAGCTGAAAAGTATAGTTACAACCTCTGTTGATACACATGTTGTACAGAAGAATGAAGACACAACCTCTGTTGCTGCACAAGTTGTGACCACACCATTATTGTCTTCTCAGTTGAAATCAACATTTAAGAGGGGTGCTCCTCATGATTCAAGACTAGAAGCTACAATTCCAATGGATTTTACTGATGGTAGAGCTTTATCTGGTAAAGTTGGATACAACAAAGAAGGCATAGGCTCACACAGAGATAAAAGGCAATATGTTGGTCCCAGAGATCCTTCTTCACTGTCTGTTCCAGGTCGTGGTGTTACTCAAGAGAGTTTAGACAGACTGGAGTCAGTACAGCTTGTATATCAGAAGAGTTTAGAGAAGGATTTCTTGTTATATTTCATGGCTGATGGAACAGTATTTAAAGTCTCTGAAAAGGATATCGAATTAAAATATGGGGAAGAACTTGAATATGTCCTGTATATTTTCAGAGTGAGAAATCAAAGAGCTCAGTCAGTTGCAAATGTGCTTAGACAAAGAATGATTCAGAATCTTGCAAGAAGACAAATGAAAATCAACAGTAAGTATGTTCCTAAATACAGAGATTGGAATGGCAATCTGATAGAAATGGAGAAAGGGACTACAAAACTGAAGACTGATCTTGGAGTTACTGTTCTGGATTTCAATGTAAAGTCTGAAGAAGTGAAGTACATAAGGTTGGGAAATGAGATGAGAAGAAACAAAATCTACGATCTTAGAGCTGCTATCTATCAAACTGATGAGAATGATCCTCAGTTAAGAGAAATCAAGGAAGCTATGCAGATAGAGCTTGAAAATGCTGAAAGAAGATTGCTTATAGACTATCTCAGAACAATGCCTGATCTTCAAGAGATTAGAAATTAAAGTTTGTAAGAATTTTCTTATTTTCTGTGGAATTTGTTAAGTAATAGCTTAAACTCTGTTTGTATGATTAAACACTGTAAACTTTGTATTTGTTTTGACATCATCATTTATTGTAAACTTGTACATTTTTGCTAATGGACAAGTTGGGGGAGATTGTTAGAAATGATTGATGAGAACAGTGTTTGGAAGCTATAGTGACAAAACAGAGTTTAGCTGGAAGCAGTCAGAGTTTAGTTAAACACTGACTGGAAGAGCAACAGAGGCCGGTAAACTCTGTAGCGGTATTGTCTGAAGAGTCAACAGTGTTTGAAGATTGTTTCAAGATGAATATGGAAGCAATATCTTTGAAGATTGGAAAGCTGTCAAAGAGATTGAGTTGACTTGGAAGACTGGAGCAATCGTGATTGATATCAATTGTATAGCTTGATTTTAGGAGAATCAGTTACTGATTGTACGAAGCTGTATGTTCTATAAATACAGTTAGGTTAATCCTAGAAGGGTATCGAACATTGAGAAATTCATTGATTGTAACCTAAGCAGCTCTCTGTGATATTTACATCACCGAGAGAGGAATTATTAATTCCAAACAGTTTTTAATTGTTAAACAGTGTGTTCTTGTTAAGTTACTCATACAGTATTTGATTGCTTATTGTGTATTCGACCTAATATAGAGAGATTGTGTAGAAGTTAACGTCCATTTTTTTAATGGAAGGGGTGCATTTTGTAAGTGCAATTGAAACTTATGGAATGCAAACTATTTGTTTTAGAGTTCTCATTCCATATCTTTGACAACATGTACTTTGTCCATACCAGGTTCTGTGATGGAAAAGAATGCACAACAAGTTGTAAACTATCTTGTTTAAATCGTCTAGCTGATGACGCTGCAGCCGGAGTTTTGCGCGGTTTCCAGTGTTTGAACAGGACTGCTGCTTGTTCATTACCTGGAAGTGTTGAGGTAAACTGGAATGCTAGAGAAAATGAGGTCTCGGATGCTAAAGGTTTGGAAATTCACCGCACTGGTAAGTAGAATTATTACTTTAGTTAGCATTAGCATATTCTACATGAATTATTGAATTGTATTATCTCGTTATGCATTGAACAGTAGTTGTAGCATGACGATTTGCTTGATAATATTTCCCTCTCGCAATTTGCACATAGGACTATTCACTACGCCATAGATGGGCGTCCGCAATGCTTTTCTATTGTAACGCCCACTTTCTGTTACATTAGAGGTACCTTTTTTGACCTACTGTAACACTATTGAGATTGTGTTACATTACTTGTGAAGGTAGTGTTGCAGTAGAACATGTACTGTTGCAGTAGCTTCGTTGTGTTACAGTAGCGATTAAGCGTTGCATTTGCTATTTTTTTAATATTTATAAATATAAAAATTAATAAACATGTGGGTCCCATATAAGTGTTGCATTTTCAAGAAGTAGTGTTACATTTGCTATAATCAGTGTTACATTTGAATGCTACAAGTGCCACTTGTAACAAATTGCCACGTGGGCCCACAGTGCCACTTGTCACTTGTGTGCCCGCACTGCCACGTGTCAATTATGGGTCCCATACTGCCACGTGGTACTGTGGGTCCCACCTTGACACGTGTCACGTGGGCCCTTCTCTGCCATGTGTCAGGTGGGCCTCATACTGCCACGTGTTAGCCTGGGTCCCACACTGCCACGTGTCACATGGGTCCTTCTCTACCACGTGTCAAGTGGGTCCCACACTGCCACGTGTCTGTGTTGGTCCCACACTGCCACGTGTCTGTGTGGGCCCACTCTGCCACGTGTCAGTACGGTCCCACAAGTGACACGTGTCAATATAGCCCCACATCCACTGCCACGTGTCAGGTGCACTGTCTGCCACGTGTCCTACCAAATTGTAGTGTAAAATGCAGGTTACTTAAAAAAATGGTGTAGAAGGGGTTCGAACCCACAACGTCCTCTCTGACAGACCAACAACACAACCACTACACCAACAACAGCAATCGATTTATTACCCCCATCACTAATATATAAACTATGTACTTAAATAGAATTAAATAGAATTCTATTACTATTATATAAATAGAATTAAAATAATTTTCATTTTTTATATATGTAGATTATTTTATATTATTCACTGAGAGGAATAAACCATTCAAGTGTGGTGAAGTGCTCTCAATATTGAAAATATTTGTATAATTTAAAATCGAATTCTTATATTATATTATTCCGGTCAAAATACTAGTTGACCGTTGAATTACCCAATCAAATAATTTTTTTTTTGAAATTTTGGGAATAACATTAAAAAGTATGGATCTTGATTCCCGTACCGTTGGTCATCGAGAAATATTTTTTAAAAAATCGAATCCTTAAACCCTGACGAAACCCTGTTTAGGGGTTCTGGTCAAAGTGATGGTTGACCGTTGAATTACCCGATCGAATAAAAAAAATTCTAAAATTTTGGGAATAACACTATAAAGTATCGATCTTGATTCCCGTACGGTTGGGTCGTCGAGAAATAATTTTTTCAAAATCGAATCCTTAAACCCTGACGAAACCCTCTTCAGGGGTTCCGGTCAAAGTGATAGTTGACCTTTGAATTACCGGATCAAATAATTTTTTTTTTCTAAAATTTTGGGAATAACATTAATTATGATGGATCTTGATTCCCGTATGGTTGGGTGGTCGAGAAATATTTTTTTTAAAATCGAATCCTTAAACATTGACGAAACCCTGTTTAGGGGTTCCGGTCAAAGTGATAATTGATAGTTGAATTACCCGATTGAATAAAAAAAATTCTAAAATTTTGGGAATAACATTAAATACGATGGATCTTGATTCCCGTATGGTTGGGTGGTCGAGAAATATTTTTTTAAAAAATCGAATCCTTAAACCGTGACGAAACCTTGTTTAGGGGTTCCGATTAAGGTGATAGTTGATAGTTGAATTACCCGATCGAATAATTTTTTTTTTCTAAAATTTTAGGAATAACATTAATTATGATGGATCTTGATTCCCGTATGGTTGGGTGGTCGAGAAATAATTTTTTAAAAATCGAATCCTTAAATATTGACGAAATTCTGTTTAGGGGTTCCGGTCAAAGTGATAGTTGATAGTTGAATTATCCGATCGAATAAAAAACAATTTTTCTAAAATTTTGGGAATAATATTAAATATGATGGATCTTGATTCCCGTATGGTTGGGTGGTTGAGAAATATTTTTTAAAAAATCGAATCCTTAAACCGTGACGAAACCCTGTTAGGGGTTCCGATTAAAGTGATGGTTGATCGTTGAATTACCCGATCGGATAATTTTTTTTTTTCTTAAATTTTAGGAATAACAATAAATATGATGGATCTTGATTCCCGTATGGTTGGGTGGTCGAGAAATATTTTTTAAAAAATTGAATCCTTAAACCCTGACGAAACCCTGTTTAGGGGTTCCGGTCAAAGTGATAGTTGACCGTTGAATTACCCAATCAAATGAATGTTTTTTTTCTGAAATTTTGGGAATAACATTAAATATGATGGATATTGATTCCCGTATGGTTGGGTGGTCGAGAAATATTTTTTAAAAAATTGAATCCTTAAACCCTGACGAAACCATGTTTATGAGTTTCGGTCAAAGTACTAGTTGACCGTTGAATTATCCAATCAAATAATTTTTCTTTTGAAATTTTGGGAATAATATTAAAAAGGATGGATCTTGATTCCCGTACGGTTGGGTAGTCGAGAAATATTTTTTAAAAAATCGAATCCTTAAACACTGACGAAACCCTGTTTAGGGGTTCCGGTCAAAGTACTATTTGACCGTTCAATTACCCAATAAAATAAATATAAAATTATAGTAATAACACTAAAAAGAATGGATCTTTGACCTCATATGGTTGGATCGTCGAGATTTTTTTTTTTAAAAACTAAAATAATATATCAAAATTTATGTAATAACATTCGAATTTTGAACAAATTTTCAAAGTTACAATAAAATGCAAAATTTTGAGCAAATTTTGAGAAACAGGCGGCAAATTTCCCCCCTTTCTCGTTGAACCAAAATTATTAAAAGTTTGTTTTCCCTCTTAAACGAAAATTAGTACAAGGCGGCACACTTTACTCTATCTACTTCCCCTCTCAACTCTCTCAGACACTTTCTCTCTCTCTCTCTCTCTCATCTCTCGCTCTCTATCTTATCTTCTCTCTTCTCTTCTTTCTACTCTCTTCTCCTCTCTTTTATTCTCTATTCTCATAATCACTCTTCTATTTAAATTTCCAATTAGGGTTTCGATTGGGGGTTTTTGTTCGGTTTTATTTAGGGCTTGGATTGGGACTTTCAATTCAATGTAAAATTGGGTTTTTGGGTTTGTTTATATGGTATATCATGCTTCAATTTAAGGTACATATCCCTAATTTGGGCATTTTTCTCATGATTTAGGGTTTCATTCAATTTAGGGCTTTGATTTACGATTTGGGTGATAACTATCTTAAATTTGATTTTGTTTATTTTTTTTTTTATTTAATTAGGTGGTTCAATTTGATTGTTGACTGCAAATTGATTAGGTGAAACTTCTAATGAATCTCCTGGCCATTTAAAAGTACAGAGACTTGCAGCAATGTCAGCCTCGTCAAATGATGTCTACCCGGAATTATTTAGATGAGGAGGGAAACATTTTACTAAGATTTGTGTATTAAATACAGATGAATATTACATCAATTAACAATCATTTTTCGATGAATTTTGTACTTTAAGAGGTCTGACTATGCTTTATCTTACAGGTCTGCACTGCTTTGGAGGGTGTTGACATGTGGCTAAGTATCTAGCTATGGAGCCTGTTGAACATGTAAATTTTAAATTTAACTCTGAAATAACTTACTCCATAAGTCTGTATTAAGGAATACAACCTGTTATGTCTCAATCAGTTTTCATGTGCAGTTCCATCTTTCAAGGAAACTTCTACCAGGATGTTAATTTAATAAAAAATACTACATGTCAACATAAATGGAGCCTTTATGCTGTAAAGAGCAAAAGTTATAGCATAGCTTTGTCTTTAATTAAAATCATGCACAACCACCTCTCTTTTGATCATCATTACTCACACTTTCACCTCTCAATGTTTCTATTTTCAAAACACTCTTGGAGCCACTGCATTCAAACCTCCACTGTATGTATGGTCTAAATGAACCCTTGGCCTTGACAAACTGATTGATACTGTTTGTATCAATATCACATGTAAATTTTGACTGAAAAGTGGAATTGCTATATAGTTTTATTATAATATTAATGACTCTGTTATTGATTGCTAGTTGCTATGGAGACACTAGTCTCTTTATTCCTTCATTTTACTGTAGTAGATATAATAATTGAATTTTGACTTTGTATTGTCTTCATTTGTTTTTACTATTCCTAATAGTAGTAACTGATTAATTCATAGGCTTCACTTGGCATTTTCTGTGCAACCTCTCTATTTTCTTAATAATCAAAATTAAATACCCAATATATATATATATATGAAATTTTCTTATCTTCCGTAATAGAATGAATTTAGGTGAAATTATAATGAAACTGTTGCTATTTTGTTTTTGTGCAAGTGGGATAATTAGTTTTCTCAGAATGCACTAAATTATTAGGTATGCAATTTTTTTTGTAGTTGATAAATGTAGCAGGGCAATGTAGCAAGATATTATTCATTTAAATAGCAAGATGTTATTCATTTAAGTAGCAGGATGCTTATATTTGCAGAAGAAGTTGAAGAGAAGCTCATATTGTCACGAGAACTAGCTCTTGAATGTATCTATGAGAAGATGGAATTAAAAGGAGATATTCTGTTCTATTATGGCAAGTCCTTAATTATATTATTATTTCTCCTTTTTTGTGGTTTCATGCTTGATACTTGCAGTCATTAGTTACACATGCTTGAGGCAGTAGACTTTCCTTTCTGTAATGTAAGTTCCTCTTCTCATTTTAAAGCATTTGAGTAGAGTGTAAGCATCTTTTCCCATGACAAAGGCATTTCAGTTCAGTAGTATATTGCAGCCAATATAAATGCAGTTGCACAGAGCACATTGCTAAATTTAGAACTATTTAAATAATTAATTACTGCTTGTTATCCAGTTTTAAGGCCTCCTCATGCAAGAACGTATTTCTGAGTATACATTAGGAATCTCACTTCTTCATTTCGTTGCATATTTTCATCTTTAACTTAGTTTTCGTTGGTTGGCAGATTTTTAACAATGGTAATCTTATCTGTTTCATTCAGTCATCTTACTACATTATATAATCTATTCATTATAATTGAGGACTCCACCGATTATGAAATCAACATTAAGATTATAATTTGAATTTTTATATGAAAGTGTTAATGGAAGTTGAATATATGATTAGGCATGTTTAATGTTTACATTATCAATTGAATATGTTCAGGCACCAAATAATGAAGTTTTGGAAGATCTATCTTACCAGGCCATGCATAATCCTAGACAGGGTGGTTATAAGCCCATCCTTTTTGTCTTTGGTAAGTACCAAAAACCTTATTATTTTAATACACATTTTCTTCATATTTCCCGGATAAAAAAGCATTTTTTAGCTGTTCTGTGAACTAAGAAAGGCCTATTTCATTTTCATGTATACTGCAGTGCTAATGTTGCTGGATAACATAAGCTTTGTTGCAAATATGGTAAGCCTGGTTTTTTATTTTTCAGCTATCATACATTTTAATATGTCCGGCTCTACAAAGGCCACCACCAACATCCTAGGCACTACATTTTTGCTTACACTTTTCGGAGCCTTGTTTATGATATTTACATGAATCACCTTAACATTTGCCTCCTGTTTGGCTGAATTGAGATACTGGTACCTAATGCAGCTTTTACAGACTTGTTTCTTTACTCGAATCTTAATTTTTTTCCCTTTGCAGCGTGTCTTGAAGCACCCTCTGAATGCTAGTGCCATTTTTAGAGCAACAAAGTTATGGCAGCTTAAAGAAGTGATGAAATAGTACAGGTTGAGATCAGTTCAGAATTAGTCGTAGCTGTGGACAAGGTGTATGAAGGTGGTTTGGTACTAGGATTTTATTTTGACGAAATGGTGGATTTTATTTTGGTTGTTGGTATGTAGAGATTGTATTTTGGTGATTTTGTGGATGGAGATTAGTATTGATCAAAGAAATTTTGTATTGATTAGTTTTGTTGTTAATGGGATTATTATTTGTACAAATGGTATATTGCAAAATTTTCATTGTTAGTGTTGCAATTGCTATAGTTACTAATGTTGCAATATTAAATTTTAGTGTAACATTAGAATACAAAAGTGTTAAATTAGCCTTATTGCAGTGTTACAATAGATAATTACAGTGTTACATTAGACAATTATGTAGTGTTACATTAGGTATTATATAGTGTTGCATTAGAAAGTGGGTCCCACAACTGCCACGTGTCAGCGTGGGCCCCACAGTGTGTAACGTGTCAGTGTAATCCCATAATGTGCCACATGTCAGTGTGGGCCCTACAATATGCCACGTGTCAGTGTGGGCCCCACTATATGCCACGTGGCAATGGGTGCCACGTGTCAAGATGCCACGTGTCAATGGGTGCCACGTGTCAAGTGCCACATGGCAGCTGCCAGGTGTCACGTGGGTCCCACATGCCACGTGTCACCTAGGGTTTCTGGCTAAGCTAAGGTAACACCTCCTAGTGTTGCATTTGCTTGATTTTGTGTTACTGTATGGTCCTGATGTAACGCTTTCCCTTGTGTTACCATTGAGAAGTTGAGCGTTGCATTTGAGGTCAAAGGTAACATTAGCGGATGAAATGGTAAAAGTGCGTTACCTTAGGTCTAATGTAACAAAAAACGTGTCTGATGTAACAGTAGGAGTACGTTACATGCGCCCATCTATGGCGTAGTGATTTGTCATTGTTGTTTCTTCAATCTTTGACTATTAAGCATTTTATTCACTGCAATGATTTCCCAACTAGTCGCATCCAACAGTCCTTTCGAGTTCTGTTAAAAAACAATTTGTCTCACTTTAGGTGGTGAAGTGGAATGCAGAGTGGAGATAGTATATATATTAAGAGTGAATTAGTCTCTGCATAGATAATGTGACCAACTTATAATTACTGTAGTAATTTGCTTGCATAGTTATATATTTATAGTTTTAATTAAGACATTCTTTCTAAGAAATTTGAATTGTTCAGATTGCTTCTTTGTTTTGCCAGGTAGTTTCCGTAGTTTTCGTTTCTTTGATGTACCAGTCGTGTATACAAGGTAACTGTTGGTTCCAGAAAAATAATTAGTCTTCTGCAGTATTTTTTTTGCTAGTGCACTGTCTTGGATTGCATAATAGAGCTTAAGATGATATTTCATGCATTAAATCCACTACTGGATTACATACATTACTATTTTTTTTCTCATTCGGTATGTAAATATTATTGTAGGGTATTGGAAGGGTGGCATCCTATACTCGACAAGAAATTGATGAAATTCGAGACATTTGGGCAGATTTTTTTAAGAACGAATATTTATAGGATTGGTAGGTATTATGGAGTTGTTAATGTAGTTTGTGAAAATATTTGAAGTTAAGTTTTTTTAATTGTCCTGAAACATTGTACTTTGGTGGAACAAGTTGAAATTTAAGATTATTGTCGATTTTTGTTGATCGAGTACTGTTCTATTCAGTCAAATTAGTAATTATAATATTTTTGCTAGACCTGAATTTGGTATTTTGTGGTCAAGCAGAAATATGTATGCATGCAAATTATTGACAGGGACAGATATAGCTGAAAATACAAAAAAAATAATTAAAAAAAGACTTTTTGCGTCTGTTTTAGTATAACATACGCAAAAAAAAGACTTTTTGCGTCTGCTATGTAGTATAACAGACGCAAAAAAAAACTTTTTACGTCTGTTCTAGTATAACAGACGTATCATGCCATATTATATACGTCTGTTCAAGCACTTTATACGTTGGTTATAGACAGATGCAAACATTTTATGCGTCGGTTTACAAGAAGCAGATGCAAAAGATTAAACTTTTTGCGTCAGTTTTCCTGTTTTATGCGTCAGTTAATAACAGACACAATAGATTATATGCGTCTGTTTCCTAACAGACGCATATACTTTTAACTGATACTACTCCTCCATACGCATCTGTTGTGAACAGCTGCATATCACCCTTTTTGACAGACGCGTAAAGCAGTTTTTGTACTAGTGTTTATCCGGTAGAACTTGATTATTTGTGATTCTTGTACTACTAGCGAATTAAGTTTCCTAGTTCTTATCTTGTTTTTTATTAACTAAATTAGAAAAGTTCATGTCGAATTTTCTAATTAGTTTTTATCAACTTGATAATTAATCTGTACTAAAATTGTAACACCCATCAAGTTAATATATTGTTATATTCAACTTGAAATGAGTTTCAATTGATTCTGCAAAAATTTGTCTAACTCAAAATTTATTCAAAGGACAAATTTCGATAAAATGGTATAGATTGTATTCAACCCCCCTTCTACAATCTTATCGGACCTAACAGTTGTGCATCACATAGTCATGCCTCGTAAATATTTCTACAAGTACGAATTCGATTCGAAAATTGGACTCATCTTCACCTAATAGCACTGTTCTAAAAATTCCCTATTCAATCGATTAATCCCCGATTAATCTTCTGGAAGGTAGCCAACCGATTCGATTTTTGAAATCCGATTAATCCTGTTAATTTATTTAAAATGATATGTTTAATTGTAAATTAGACTAATAAATTATATATTATTATAATATCCGATTAATGCTCCAATTAATCCGTCCGATTAATCCCCGTCTACCTGATTAGGCGCTAGATGGTACCCAACCGCCCTGGACCGCCTAGCGATTTCTGAAACACTGCCTAATAGTAACGTATCCAACTATCTAAGAAAACTGAATTCACAATCTTTCATTTAAGTTTATTATGAAATAACGTATAGCAAAATAGGTGAGCACAATCTCTTTCACTCGAGTTGTTAATAAGAAAATCGTATCCAGTTAACTTGTTTATCTTTAAAATTCAGCTTGAGAATGAAATAATGTATGGTCAATTAAATATTTTCACTCAACTCAACTTACTTTCATCGATAAAATATGATATTAAATTCATTTATCAGAAAATTTTACTCGTCTTAATTCATGAGGCAACCGCTTATACATATATAGTTATTCGTTGACCAATATATTTACTTATTTACAACATATTTTCGAGTCAAAAATAAATCGATATACTAAATAATTCGAATCAATTTACGATCCTTATCATCATCCATATTTTCCATGGATGGTGATGGTATATGCAGTATGCTAATCTATAGCCCAGGGCCAGATTATCGAGATACTATTTCCTTAACTTAATTGTATTCTCATCATTGTCTGCGTGTGTGATGCAGTCCACAGCCCGTAAACAATTAGTTTCTAGTATGGACGTCTTACGGCCAAGCCCATTTTCAAACTATGACCATATGCGCATGATTGGGCTGGGGGAGGTGTCTCTCTACTATGGAAGAATAGCCCACTAATTTGAGATCACTACTAGTCTTTTACTCTGTTCTAAAAATCGGTCCCCGATTAATCCCTGTTCCATGGGTTACTGAACTGATTAATAATCCGATTATCTGATTAATCATTTCGATTAATTCTCAAATACCCGATTAATCCCTGGACAGTACCTCTACCGATTAAGTCCGATTTCCGCTTTTTACAACATAGGTCTTTTATCATGTAACAAGGATTTATGCCCCTGCTTCGGAAATGTTTATTATTTCTTAGAAAAATATAAATAATTAGATTTTTTGTAGAGAGATTTTTATTGAATAAATATTATCGTAATTATTCAAAAAATGTTATAATAAAATAATAAATATAACAAATTGGTAACCTGCAAAGTTTAGATTAATAATGTTTTTCATAACCAAATTTTTAGAATTAAATTTTAAACCGAAGATGAGCTGATTTAGGCCTTTCTGCTGAGAATTCTTTCATCTGCATAAATTTGCAACAACCATATCATAGTGTAAGTTACCATCCGAAGTCTTCCATTGTAGTCTAAGAATCATGAAACCTAAGGGCCATGTTTGTTTTAGGGGATTATAATCCTTGGAAAATTACACTATCTTTTTTAAATTTAAAGGATTATAATCTCATGGAAGTATATTGCTATCATCTTTTTGATTTATTTCTATGGGATTATAATACCTTCTTTCACAAGGTATTATAATCTCATGGGAGTGAACTAAAACAATGATCAAAATGTGAATTCATGGGATTATAATCCCTTACGTTTAGGATTTATAATGTAATAATTTGGGGATTATAATCCCTTGAAACAAACATGGCCAAGATCTTTACTACAGATATAAATTCAACAGATGAACTTGGTCTAGCAGCCTATCTAATTAAAGCATAGCTATTACTCATACCTTATACGGAGTACCATGCAAGTGGTTGCCGTTTGAGTTCCGCCAAAAGACCCTGTTAACCAATCAACAGATGAAATTTCATTGGGAGAAACTAGATCCATTGCTTCACCCTTGAGACCGGTCTACGCAAAATTAAACACACTATAAGTGAAAAGTTGACCCAAACTCTTAATGCATAACTTAATAGGAACATATTAAAAACCAATATAAGTGAAAAGTTGACTCACTCTTACCTAGTTTTGTACCAGAGATAGTCACTGGTATCTCTTGGGATGTTAAACTAATATATATTAGAGCAATAACTGTGATCATTGAATCTAAAGGTAGTTAGGACAGAGATACGAGAAAGCTACATTGCATTTTATTCATCATTCTATAAGAATCTCTACATTAACCCAATATTGCAATTATTTAGCATACCAGAACAAGCTGGATTAAATATACTACAGCAGAACAAGCTGGAGACACTCTACAACTTTATTAGAGGCACTATAATTCTCTAACAAAACCATCTCGCCATGAAAATCTACTATCTCCTTTCGGATATCTATCATCTCCTCACTCCAATCTTCAGCGCTTGCTACTCTATCGCGCAAATCCTGAAAACACACAAGATAAAGGGAAAGTCAGAGTACTACATAATGATGCAAAACAACAACCTATTAATTATCTAAATCTCAACATTTGCAGAAATATAAAGATCTTGAATACATACTTTTTTTTGTCAAAAGTATGAATCTATATTCAGAGACAAACCAGCTTGGGTGGTACGAAAAATCGAATGGAATCCACGACAACCAACAACTCCATCACCAACATTGGTGAAGTTCTATTATTCCACCAAGCCCTGTTCATAACCCGATTATACTATCATATAAATCCAATATTTGTGCAAAGTAAACATCAGAGTTAAACTTTATATTAAATAATATACAGGGGAGTGGCTCAGTGCATAATTGCATTCACCTATAACCAGAACTGAAGTGACTCGGATGCAGAGTAGAATAAAGATTACTGAATATAGAGAATGTTAATAATCATTTACAGTTCAAAAGTATATAATTAAAAAATTTCAGCCTATACATAAACATGTATTTTTTAACATGCAAGTGCGTAAATGTGTGTGTAAATGTTCATATGTTTTGTGTAACTGTGTATACACTTTTGGTTGACGTAGTTCATATGTTTTATACTTTACTAGCTATGTCGTTACTCTATATATAAGCTACAAGTACATATTGCAAATTTGAACCTTGAATTGAAAATATATAAAGATCTCGGTCCCGTTTGAAAAATCTTATTTTCTAGAAATAAATTATTTATTCTGGAAAAAAAGTACGTAAATATATACATTTTTTTAAAATAATTAACTTATTTTTGCAAGATAATGATAAGTAGATAATATTATTAGTTCATCCCTATATTTTTAATCAATTTTTGCATGAAATTGGATTTGTATTTTATCTATTTTCGTGTTTTATTGTAGAAAATTAGGAATTCTTATATTAGGAGGCTTGGAGCGGAAATAATATATTTTGGAGCAGAAAATCTGATTTTTTGGATTTCTTGCACGACGGTCACTGTTTTGGCTATTGCGGGAGCTGCGGGAGCTCCGGGAGTCCGATTTAGGCGATCTTGGTATCGTTGGAAAGCTTGAGAGAAGGCCTTTAATTACAACTTGGTCTCAGATTTTAATGCAGTTCCTACTGTAACCAGAATTTTTCTGAAGTCAACAGCTTGAATTACTTTGCACAAGCATTATTTAAGAAACTCCATTTCATAATTTAATTTGTTTTGGTGTGGCTTTGTTGGTGAGTTTAGTGGAGTAGTTGGATTCATAATGAAAGAAGGTTATAGATTAAGAGAGTGGGACTGATTATTATTGAAATTATAGTGCTGGAATCATGAAAAGATCCAGCAATAATTCAGAGAAAAATAGAAAGCTCTCCAACAAGCCAGCTCAAAAGCAGAAAAGCAAGGGAGATGGGCTGTTGGTGTGCTACTTTTGTGGGCTGGAAAACTGATTTGTTTTTGCTATAAATACAAGAGAAGTGCAGGGGTGTGGAGAATCTCATTCATACACACTTGATAGCTACGAAATTACGCCATATACTTAGACAGATCAGTGGCTTAGCAGTTGTATTTTTAGAGCAGATTTCCAGCAGTCCAGAAACAGAGCAAAGAGAAGGAAGAGCTTGAAGAAATTCAGGGGATTTCTACTTTCTAATTTCTATTTCCATGTCTTCTTTGAACATGCTTCTTGTTGTTGTTACATTGTTATTCATGAACTAAACTCTTTTTCTAGGGATTTAATGGATTCATCTTAAAGCAATATCATACTTTTGTGATTTATGTGGTAGTTCTTATTCTTGTGTGATTTATTCAAATCCGTTCTTAACGCTTGTAATTGATTGTCGACGATCAATTGCTTGAATTATATGTATGTAATCCGATATCCGAGAGGGGAGGGTTATTATTCTTTGGTTGAATAGACATAATTGCTTTAGTGGATGAAAATACCATTATAGGTTGTGTAGTAATTTTGGGTTTTGGATATCCATGCCTACCAAGTGTTTGGTTTTATCACGAAAGTAGAAAAATCGCATTTTGGTAGAGAATTTATATGTCCTAACCGGAATACAAATTATTATCGAGTCCCGCTATCACACACGATTAAGAGTGACGTGACAAAATAAACCACATTAGGAAATCGATATTGCGACGAGATGATGAAATTATTTCCCTAGGCTTTTATCAATTATTATAAGTATTTTATTTTTGATCATTTCTCTATTTTTCCTTATTTTTATTAGCATTTAATTTGAGAAAATTTAAGTAAATTTTCTACATGTTTAGTCATAATTAAAATCACAAAAATTTCATTGTTCTAAATAATAGAAGTTTGATTTAAAGACCGGTAGTTAGTAAACCTTCCTCGTGGGTTCGACATCCTACTTTTAAACATTATATTACTTGTATACGATTTTGTGCGCTTGCAAAACGTCCAACAAGTTTTTGGCGCCGCTGCCGGGGAAGGCATTATTAATATCAAATTTTATTTCAGATTCTATTAGTTTGGAAAATTTTCAATTGATTGTTTTTATTTCTTTTCTGCCAGGGTGTTTATTACTTGGAATTTATGCGAAGAAAGACAACTACGCCTCTGGAATTTGATCCCGAGATTGAAAAGAGGTGCAGAAGGTTGAACAAATCCAGGAACGAACGACTGCAAAAAGAGAAAGAGGACAGACGTCGAGAAGTGCAAAGCAACGAGCAAGAAGACAATCTTAGTGAAGAAGAATCAGAAATGGGAGATATTCCAGAACGTACTCTACGAGAGCATGCAGCTCGAAACACAATTTTGCTCCCAGGAATTGTAAGACCAACTGTAACTGCCAATAATTTCGAGTTAAAGCCAGGCCTTATTCAGATGGTACAACAGTCAAAATTTGGTGGAGGTGTCACAGAAGATGCCAATGACCATTTGTTCAATTTTGTGGAGATTTGTGACACAATAAAATTGAATGGTGTCGCTGAAGATGCCATCAGGTTGAGACTTTTTCCATTCTCACTAAGGGACAGTGCTAAAACATGGTTGCAATCGCAAAGTCCGGGTTCAATCACAACATGGGAAGAACTACTTAAAATTTTCTTGGCAAAATACTTTCCACCGGGTAAAACAGCTAAATTGAGGAATGACATAACGAGCTTTAGAATGTTTGATGCAGAATCTCTTTATGAAGCGTGGGAACATTTCAAGAATTTACAAAGGAAATGTCCTCATCATGGGATCCCTGATTGGCTAATTGTGCAAACATTTTACAATGGTGTTTCTGAACAATTTAAAAGCACAATTGATGCAGCAGCAGGAGGTGCAATAATGAACAAGCTTCCAACTCAAGCAACTCAATTACTTGAAGAAATGGCAGCCAACAATTATAATTGGTCCAATGAGAGAAATGTCTCTAAAAAGGCTGCTGGAATTTATGGAGTGGATAATTATTCGCTCTTAGCTTCTAAAGTCGATGCTATTGCGAAAAGCTTGGAACACGCTAATTTGAATGTTGCTCAAGTAGCTATGGTTTGTGAATCATGTGGAGGAGGCCATCATTTTTCGAAATGTCATGGGCCTGATCATGTCAACTTTGTAAACAATTCTCCAAGTCAACAAAATAATCCATATTCAAATTCTTATAATCCGGGTTGGCGTAATCATCCGAACTTTTCTTGGAGTAATCAAGGAGGCCAAAAGCAGTCTTTCTAAGGCACTTATCATCCCAGAAATCAACAGCAGAATCAGCCTCCCCAAGAAAGCAAATCTTCTCTTGAATTTTCACTCGAGAAATTTGTTAATGCTACATCCGAGCGATTCGAGAAAATTGAGAAACAATATGACAGGTTGGAGCAGAAAGTTGATAGAATTGAAAATCAAAATAAAAATCTGGAAACTCAGATGGGGCAGATTGCTAGTTCATTCAACTCAAGGCTTACAGGTGCTTTACCTAGTAAAACTGAAATTAATCCGAAAGAGCAATGCAAAGCAGTCACTTTGAGAAGTGGAAAACAGTTGGAGGAAGTAGTATCAAAGCAGAAAATTGTGGATAAAGCAACAACTACAGAAGAAAAAGAAGAGGAATCTCAACCTCCTCTAAACAAATTTCAGTTGCAAGAAATTCCTTTTCCTCAAAGATTGAAGCAACAAAAGTTGGGCAAACAATACGAAAAATTCTTGGAGGTGTTTAAGCAGCTTCGTATTAACATTCCATTTGCGGATGCATTAGCTCAAATGCCCTCATATGTCAAGTTTCTGAAAGAATTATTGTCTAACAAGAAAAAACTGGAAGAAAATGCAGTTGTAGCTCTTACGGAGGAATGCAGTGCTTTGATTCAAAATAAGCTCCCTCAAAAACTTAAGGACCCAGGTAGTTTCTCTATACCATGTTTAATTGGGAATAAAGTTTTTGATAAAGCTCTTTGTGATTTGGGTGCTAGTGTTAGTTTGATACCATTGTCGGTATGCAAAAAGATGGGGTTCACCGAATTAACCAGCACAAGAATGACTTTGCAATTAGCTGATAGGACTCTAAAATATCCAGTTGGAGTTTTAGATAATGTGTTGGTGAAAGTAAAGGACTTCTATATTCCGGTGGATTTTGTGGTGTTAGATATGGATGAAGATGTTGAAATTCCTTTGATTCTGGGAAGACCATTTTTAGCCACTGCTGGAGCTTTGATTGATGTTCGACAAGGGAAGTTAACTTTGAGAGTGGGGGATGATAAAATTGAGTTTGATATAGCGAAGGCTCAAAAATTTCCTGATTTTGCTGACCATTGCTACAGAGTTGATGTTATGGACGAGTTGGTGCAAGAGATTTGGGAAGAAAATCATTGTGAAGATCCTCTTGAGGCTTACTTGAAAAATAATGCTAGAATAATTGATGAAAACAATCAGTTTTCTTATGCACTTGACAACACTCCAAATGGTCAATTCTACAAGAGAAGACATTTCGAGGAACTTCCTAAAGGTACATCACTTCCACTTCCTTCTATAGAACAAGCACCGATTCTTGATTTGAAACCGCTACCTTCTAATCTCAGGTATGTTTTTCTTGGTCCCAATAATACTTTACCTGTTATTGTGAATGCTGAATTAAATGAATTGCAATTAGAAAAGACTTTGAGGGTCTTAAGAAAACATAAAACAGCAATTGGATGGACCATTTCTGATATTAAAGGGATCAGCCCTACTTTTTGTATGCATAGGATTTTAATGGAAGAAAATCATAAACCTGTAATTGAATGTCAAAGAAGATTAAATCCTAACATGAAAGAAGTAGTGAGGGCTGAAATTACTAAATTGTTAGATGCAGGAATAATTTATCCAATTTCTGATAGCCCTTGGGTAAGCCCTATACACGTTGTACCAAAAAAAGGAGGAATTACTGTTGTTCAAAAAGATGGTGAATTAATTCCAACTAGGACAGTTACTGGGTGGCGAGTTTGTATAGACTATAGGAAATTAAATAATGTTACTCGCAAAGATCATTTTCCATTACCATTTATTGATCAAATGTTGGAAAGACTTGCAGGTAATGCTTATTTCTGTTTCCTAGATGGATTTTCAGGTTATTTTCAAATTCCTATTGCACCTGAAGATCAAGAAAAGACCACATTTACTTGTCCGTATGGTACATTTGCATTCAGAAGGGTATCATTTGGTTTGTGCAATGCCCCTCCAACGTTTCAACGTTGTATGATGGCAATTTTTTCAGATTTTGTCGAAAGTACCATGGAAGTATTTATGGATGATTTCACTATTTATGGTTCTTCATTTGATGCATGCCTTGCTAATTTAAGTAATATTTTGCATCGATGTGTAGAAGTCAATTTAGTGTTAAATTGGGAAAAATGTCATTTTATGGTACAAGAGGGCATTGTACTTGGGCATAAAATTTCAGAAAAAGGGATAGAGGTGGATAGAGCAAAAATTCAAGTAATTGAGAAATTACCTCCACCAAGTAATGTAAAAGGGGTTAGAAGTTTTCTCGGTCATGCTGGTTTTTATCGCAGATTTATCAAAGATTTTTCTAAAATAGCTAAGCCTTTATGTAATTTGCTCAATAAAGATGTTATTTTTGATTTTGACAAGGATTGTTTGATTGCTTTTGATAGGTTGAAGCGAGCTTTAACCACCGCCCCTGTTATTTCTTCTCCAGATTGGAATTTACCCTTTGAAATAATGTGTGACGCTAGTGACTTTGCAGTTGGGGCTGTTCCTGGCCAAAGAAAAGACAGGAAGGTGCATGTGATCTGCTACTCAAGTAGAGTACTTGATGAAGCTCAGAAAAATTATACTACTACTGAAAAAGAAATGTTGGCAGTGGTAATAGCACTCAATAAATTCAGATCTTATCTCATGGGATCCAAGGTGATTGTCTTCACTGATCACGCAGCTATCCGATATCTTATGAAGAAGAATGATGCAAAGCCTCGCTTGATTAGATGGGTTCTTCTACTTCAGGAATTTGATCTTGAAATTCGGGACAAAAAGGGAGTAGAAAATGTTGTTTCTGATCACCTGTCCAGATTAGAAGATGCAACGCAGTTGGATGATGAACAGCCTTTTGATGATAGATTTCCTGAAGAAAATCTTTTTGCAATCTCCAATCAAGAGCCTTGGTTTGCTGATTTTGCAAATTATCTTGCAAGTAGGATTATTCCTCCTGGTTTGACATATAATCAAAAGAAGAAATTCTTTGCAGATGTTAAACACTACTTTTGGGATGAACCGCTTTTATTTAAGCATTGCAATGATGGGATGTTCAGACGGTGTATTCCAGAGGAGGAGATATCTAGTGTTTTGGAGCATTGTCATTCGAAAGAAAGTGGTGGACATGCTGGTACAGACAAAACAATTGCTAAAATTTGGCAATGTGGATTTTATTGGCCAACTATGTACAAAGATGCCCGACACTTTGTTACTTCTTGTGATCGTTGTCAACGTACTGGGAATATTTCAAGGAAAAATGAAATGCCGCTCCAAAATATTCTAGAGGTGGAGATGTTTGATATTTGGGGAATTGATTTTATGGGCCCCTTTCCATCTTCTTTTAAGAATGAATTTATCCTAGTGGGTGTTGATTATGTTTCAAAGTGGGTTGAAGCAATAGCAAGTCCTTTGAACGATTCAAAGGTTGTCCTGAAATTTTTGAAGAAAAATATTTTTACAAGGTTTGGGGTACCTCGAGCTATAATTAGTGATGGAGGCTCCCATTTTTACAACAAAGCTTTCGATGCTCTGATGAAGAAATATGGAGTCACTCACAAAATTTCCACTCCGTATCATCCACAAACCAGCGGTCAAGTTGAAATATCAAATAGAGAATTGAAACAAATTCTGGAGAAAACTGTTAATAGTTCTCGAAAGGATTGGTCTCTCAAATTAGATGATGCATTGTGGGCTTATCGAACGGCATTCAAAACTCCTCTTGGCATGTCTCCTTATAGGCTTGTTTTTGGGAAGTCATGTCACTTACCGGTAGAATTGGAACATAAAGCTTTCTGGGCTATCAAGGAGCTCAACATGAATTTAAAAACTGCGGGTCAGAATCGGTTGCTTCAGTTGAGCGAGCTAGAGGAGATTCGGCTTGAATCTTATGAAAATGCGAGGATTAACAAAGAACGAACAAAACGATGGCATGATAAGCACATCCGACGGAGGGAGTTTTACGTAGGACAACAAGTGCTACTATTTAACTCACGTTTGAGGTTGTTTCCTGGTAAACTAAAATCAAGATGGTCAGGTCCTTTTGTAGTGGAGAAGGTATACCCTCATGGCGCTGTTGACTTGAAGGGTTATGATGGTAAAATTTTTAAAGTTAACGGTCAACGCCTCAAGATATATTTTCATGGTGATATGGTTGAACATGAGAAGGCTTCGGTGTTCAAAGAAGCAGACTGATCTTTGGTTCACATTACGTCCGGCTAAATGACGAAAACGACAGCGCTCTTGGGAGGCAGCCTAAGGATTCTAATTTGTTTTCTTGTGTTTTTATTTCAGGTGTGCTTAGTTTGCATAACTTCTATCCAAAAATTGGAGTTTCATCACCTTCATTGCAGTCCCGAAAAATCAGTTTTCGGAGCCTTCAACTGCATTCCAGGGGAGTTTTTCTATTCTGAAATCTTCTTTAGTGTTCATGCCTCGTTTATTTCATGATTATCTCATTGAGGACAATGAATCATTTAAGTGTGGGGAGGATTTTTCAACATTAAAAAAAAAAAAAAAGAGTTTCATGGGCATGGGAAGAGTTTCATGGGCATGAATTTTGTCTGTTGCTCCCACCTTCTTTGATTTCTTTTTCATGGCCATGAAATATGTATCATGACCATGATTTTTGACTGGAGTTTTCAACAAAGAAAAGAGTTTCATGGGCATGAGTCTGCAGTCATGTCCATGATTAAGAAATTTTTTGATTGCCTTGTTCAAAATAGCATGTTATTAAGGATAAGTTCACACCTTGTCATCTTATTTCACGTGTCACTTATGCATGTCTCCCTCACGATATACACATTTCCATGATGATGTCTTGTGCGTGCTTGCGAAAATTCAAAACTTGAATTTATGTCATTGTCAATTTTAATGAGTTTTGCATGCTATCACTTTGTGAGCTCTTGAGCCTTAATTGTGATTGATACATTTTATATCAATCTAATTCAGTTGTTGTGAGTTATTCATCATTGTATATGTTGCTCCAGAACTTGCTTTAAACCGGATCATGCGTTATTGATTTGTGTTACGTGTAAAAGTGATAAAGGCACTAGGATTAACCGCGTTATCCCAAACACGTCCCTTAAATTAATCCCTAGTAAACCCCCTTGAGCCAATATCCTTTTTCTTCATATTATCACCAAAAAAAAAAAAATTGAGCCTAATTTTTATTCTTGTCTTGACTTATGAGAAGAGCATTTTGGTATTTGTGAGAGATTGGTAAAATATTACGTATGGGGATATCTTTGTACACATGTGAAAAATGGGATGGAATTAGGTTGGTTTGGCTTCTTCATCTTGAAGCAAAAAAAAAAAAAAAAGGTGTTTATTCAAAGTTTTTGCATTGTGAATTCTTTAAGTTTTATCGTGATTTTTGGGATGATATCTCAAAGATAGTTTCATTTTGAGTGATTCAAGTGTTTTTGATCATTTTGCTCTTTTAGTCGTCAAGATTAGCCTATTTTAGCCTTTTTTTGTTTTCCTACCCTTCACCTAAGCCTCGTTACATCCCTTGCTAAGACCTTTTGATTTACATATGCATAATGTCTAGAGATTTTGGTGGTTAAGCAAGCTTATGGTAGTGCATATGCAATTGATTGATTTGAGTGATACATTTCCGCCTAATCACTTGTGTGAATTGAGTGAATGTGAGATTAATTTCAACCCAAAGCATGCTTACTTGTTAATTGCGACTTTACTGTTATTCATGATCTATTTTAGTCTTTCGAGACTAAGTGTGCGTACTTGAATAATTGTGTTGGTGTGTAAAGTTAAGGATTCACATTGAGTGACATTTTCGAGCTTTCATTTATTTATGTCCGCAAGTGTGGAGTGCTGTGATTTATTTCATGTTTGAGACTTGGCAATCAAAATAGAAATTTTGGAATTTTGTGGGTAGATTCGCTATAAACCTTCACGAGACCTTACTTGTCCACTAAGGCTACTTAGGGGTTTAAAGGGCTTATTGCATATGCCAAATGCAATCGTGATCACCTTACGAAAGTGGTACTAGTTATTTAGAATTTATTTTTATTTTCGCCCGAGGACGTGCAAAACCTTAAGTGTGGGGATATTTGATAAGTAGATAATATTATTAGTTCATCCCTATATTTTTAATCAATTTTTGCATGAAATTGGATTTGTATTTTATCTATTTTCGTGTTTTATTATAGAAAATTAGGAATTCTTATATTAGGAGGCTTGGAGCGGAAATAATATATTTTGGAGCAGAAAATCTGATTTTTTGGATTTCTTGCACGACGGTCACTGTTTTGGCTATTGCGGGAGCTGTGGGAGCTCCGGGAGTCCGATTTAGGCGATCTTGGTATCGTTGGAAAGCTTGAGAGAAGGCCTTTAATTACAACTTGGTCTCAGATTTTAATGCAGTTCCTACTGTTACCAGAATTTTTCTGAAGTCAACAGCTTGAATTACTTTGCACAAGCATTATTTAAGAAACTCCATTTCATAATTTAATTTGTTTTGGTGTGGCTTTGTTGGTGAGTTTAGTGGAGTAGTTGGATTCATAATGAAAGAAGGTTATAGATTAAGAGAGTGGGACTGATTATTATTGAAATTATAGTGCTGGAATCATGAAAAGATCCAGCAATAATTCAGAGAAAAATAGAAAGCTCTCCAACAAGCCAGCTCAAAAGCAGAAAAGCAAGGGAGATGGGCTGTTGGTGTGCTACTTTTGTGGGCTGGAAAACTGATTTGTTTTTGCTATAAATACAAGAGAAGTGCAGGGGTGTGGAGAATCTCATTCATACACACTTGATAGCTACGAAATTACGCCATATACTTAGACAGATCAGTGGCTTAGCAGTTGTATTTTTAGAGCAGATTTCCAGCAGTCCAGAAACAGAGCAAAGAGAAGGAAGAGCTTGAAGAAATTCAGGGGATTTCTACTTTCTAATTTCTATTTCCATGTCTTCTTTGAACATGCTTCTTGTTGTTGTTACATTGTTATTCATGAACTAAACTCTTTTTCTAGGGATTTAATGGATTCATCTTAAAGCAATATCATACTTTTGTGATTTATGTGGTAGTTCTTATTCTTGTGTGATTTATTCAAATCCGTTCTTAACGCTTGTAATTGATTGTCGACGATCAATTGCTTGAATTATATGTATGTAATCCGATATCCGAGAGGGGAGGGTTATTATTCTTTGGTTGAATAGACATAATTGCTTTAGTGGATGAAAATACCATTATAGGTTGTGTAGTAATTTTGGGTTTTGGATATCCATGCCTACCAAGTGTTTGGTTTTATCACGAAAGTAGAAAAATCGCATTTTGGTAGAGAATTTATATGTCCTAACCGGAATACAAATTATTATCGAGTCCCGCTATCACACACGATTAAGAGTGACGTGACAAAATAAACCACATTAGGAAATCGATATTGCGACGAGATGATGAAATTATTTCCCTAGGCTTTTCTCAATTATTATAAGTATTTTATTTTTGATCATTTCTCTATTTTTCCTTATTTTTATTAGCATTTAATTTGAGAAAATTTAAGTAAATTTTCTACATGTTTAGTCATAATTAAAATCACCAAAATTTCATTGTTCTAAATAATAGAAGTTTGATTTAAAGACCGGTAGTTAGTAAACCTTCCTCGTGGGTTCGACATCCTACTTTTAAACATTATATTACTTGTATACGATTTTGTGCGCTTGCAAAACGTCCAACAGATAATAAATATTAAACTCTCCATAAACATTTTTCAGTATTTACGTTTTTATGTCCGTTTTTATATCGTATCAACATGATATGAATATATGATATAGTCTCATTCGTATCCAATTTATATGCTACATGCATTCATAGACCGTGTTGTCTCTAATACTGTAATTACTGATAAATATGGTACTGAGCACAATTTACAAACAAAGAACTTGTTGATTTTTATTATCTGAAACTTAGGATTACACATCTTAAATAGAAAACTACACACCACAAGAGGTGCTTAAACAAATAACAAAAAACAGAAAAGAAGCATGCTAGACTGTTTCTAGATCGCAATAACATGCTGCTAGATCTCAATAACATGTTTCATGAATCACTCCCCTGGAACAGAATGATGCACCCATGTGCTACAGATTCCTGCCATGTGCTGCAGTTTATTAAACACAAAGCACACCTTTAATGTTTAGATAAAGAGGACCACTCTCTTCTAAACTGACTCCTACATGAATTGCAAACTGGACCTAAATAATATGACTTAATAAATGGAAAGAAACAAAAACTAAAATACCAAGCATGGCTTGGTCAAACTCCCAAACTTAAGGACCTATTTCATACTCTCCCCTAAACTAAACTTACTGTTGTAAGTTAGTTTATCTGCTGCTGATGTGGTATATTTTTTGTGTTCGTTCGCAGGGAGACAGGTTTTATCAATTATAATTTAATTGTCACGAATTTTATAATTTTAACAATTATTAAGAATTTTTATAAAACTAACTAACGCAAATAAATGTGTTTTTAAGTCGATTAATTAAAAATCTAGGGCAACCGGGTTCACCATGTTTACACCAAAACAAATTATACGGATATAGCAATTTAACGGATTTTAAATAATTAAAGCATTTGTTAATCTTTTTCAAGTATTAAAGCTCTCGGAAATCAAATTATGCTCTCGCACTAAAATTCAATTCCGCTATTCGTATGTACGCCTCTAGTGAATAAAATCTCTCGATCTATTATTCCTATTCGCAAATAATTAATTAATGATACCGGCCGATAACACAAATTAAATTTTATAACATATCGATTAGAATTATTTTATATCCGTTAAACAACTAATAAAATTAAAGCATTATTGTGGTGTAAACAAGGCTTCCCCTTATACCCTAGAAATAAACTACTCACACATGCTATTAATAGAAACGACAAAAATATTTAAACAAGACATATAAAACATATATTAATAAACAAGATAAAATTTAGGAGTACCTCAAATTTACAATAGAATGGAGAATCAAGCCAAATTGTGCATAAAAGAGAAGAAAACCAAGCCCTTAATCCTAGCTCTTGCAGTAGCCGAATGAAAACAAAGAAAAAATGAAAAAAGGTGCAGATGGCTTTATCTCTCTTGTCTTCTGCTTTTCTAATCTAAGTTTTGTATCCTGGCCGTGCGTGTCTAAAAAATGAACTAATCATTTCCTTTTATAGCACTTGATTTATAAGCTTTCTGTGACAAAAATTTCTGCCATGCTTCTTCAAACTTTTCTGCTCCGCAATTTTCTAAGATGTCTGCTCTCTTTTTCTTTTTTTTCAAAGTCAGCTTCAAAATTTACTGCCTGCCTTTTCCGTGTTGTATTCTTGCTGATTTCTTCTTCTTCTTCTTTTTTTCAACTTTTTCAAATATTAAAGTCTTAACTTTTTGCTTTTCACTTTTTAACTTTTTCTAAAATTTGAAATTTCATTTATTCCTCAGATTTCGAGCTGCTCCAATCGAATTTTTGCTTAATTAATCCCTCCAAATTGAAGATAATTTCATAAGCTTCGCGTGGACTGTAAGATCGTCCAAATCTGACTCCTACAACTCCGGATATGAATTAAATACTGTAGGAGGTGGGTGTAGCTCAATAAATCCGAATTTCTTCCAATTTTAGCTCCAAAATAGCTCTTTAAGCCCAAATTCCTCCAAATTTAGAAATTCTTGTCTCCTGAAATAAAACATCAAAATTAATTAAATAAATATCCAAATTAATGCAAAATGCAATTAAATGTGGGAATAAAATTATATAAAATATATATATAAATACATCTTATCAAATATCCCCACACTAAGCATTTGCACGTCCTCGGGCAAATAAGCGAAATAAAAAATAAATCCTAACTAATATCACTTTCGTAGATGACACGATTGCATTGAGCACATGCAACAAGCCGTTAAACCCCTAGGTAGCCCTAGTAGGACGAGTGTTGTCTCGTGAGGGTTTATAGTGAATTTACCCACAAAATCCATTTTTTCTGCCAAGTCTCAAGTATGCAACATATCATAGTACTCCACACCAGTAAACCTCAATTGCACAATATTGAAAGTCTGTTCACTTACACATCATATGTACAAGACTATCCAAGTAAGCACACAGTCTAGATAGACAAAAAGATCATGAAATATATATCAATGCCGTATTCAATGAGTAACATGCTATGGATAGAAAATCTCACATAACTCTCAAATCACACAAGTGTATAGGTGAAGTGTATTCGCTCAAGTTCAATCAATTAAGTCATGTGCTACCATATGCTTGGTTGTCCACCAAATCTCCACTACTTTGTATACATGCATGCACAAATCAAAAGGTCTTTGTTAAAGGTTGTAACGTGGCTAAGGTGAAGGGTAGGGAATCAAGAAAAAGGCTAACAAGTGGCTCGCTTGACAAACTAATAGAGCACAATGTTCATTTCTAATTAAAACACTCAACATGAAATTTCGATCATGTAAAAGCTGATCAGACTCTCACAAGCATTAAACTCCAAGCACATATTACCATGTACTTTTTTACTTTCATATTGCACAAACCAATGAACACAACTCTACTTGATCCTTTTTTCTTTCTCTTTCTTTTTCTTTTTTTTTTTCTTTTTTTTTTTAGAAATTCCCACCAAATTTTCACACTTTAACAAAGAAATCCCCACACTATGCATTCACCAACCTCCAAATGAATCAAAATGCTCTACTAGTAAATCAAGAGAAGAATATACAAGTAGGCTCAAGAATTTAGATTGGTGATATACGAAAAGAACGGATAAAAGGCTCAAAGGGGTTCACTAAGGATATATGATTCAAGGGTACTGTTTGGATAAATACGGTTAATCCTAGTGCCTTTATCATTTTCATGCATACAGATATCATGTAATCTCAAAATGGTTTAGAGCAAGTTCTAGAGCAACATGCCAAATGATGAACAACACACAACAATAAGAATTCGATTGATATAAAATGTATCAATCACAATTTAGGCTCAAGATCTCACAAGGTGAAAGCATGCTTCAGTACTCACTAAAATTGACAATGATGTATCTCAAGTTTTGAAATTTTGGCAAGTACAAACAAGGAATCATCAAGTAGCAAATGATTTTCTAGAGATATGACATGTCAAATAATCATGCAAAATAAGCTTACAAGATGTGTACCTATCCTTGTTAATACACTATGAGACGAGGCAATCAATTTTCTAATTTTCTGATTTTTTGGGATTTTTTAATCATCGAGAATTCATCCCCACACTTAAGTGGTTCATTGTCCTCAATGAACAAATATATAAAGGAAAAGTAAGAAATACAAAGGAAAGTAAAAAAATACTCCCCTAATGCATAATCATGAAGTGTCGAGGCACTGAATGTCGAAGCATGGAGTGCCACTCCAAAAAGCTCAAAAACTTGTTGCACGGGACCACCACGAGCATCAACAATTGTTTTAATCCTACACAAAATTTCCAAACAAGCATTAGTAAAATAAAATATGACATCAATAAGCAATAACTGATTAAGTGCTTCTGCAGTTTTGGAAAACTTTGTGATGAAACAACGATAGAATTCGACACCATGAAAGTATCGAACTCCCTTGACATAAGGTGGAGGTTCTGGTGGTGGCTTTTCTTCACTCCTCACTTTCACTGGAGTCATTCGGACATCTTGGCTTATCACATCATTGGCTAAGAAAACACTTCCATCTTCTCTCTCTTCTCGAGCTTGAAGCGTAGGAGCCACTTTGTATGGACCATCAACCAAAATTTGAGAAAGATCATCTTGGACAATTTTTGCTATCACATCAACCTTGAAATAAGTGTTCTTGAGCAAAGAAGCCTTGTAAGTAGAGGCTAGATCAAGAGCAAATTTATTAATACATGGTAGCTTAGGCACAGGTTGCGGAAGAGAAACAACAACCATCTCTGTATTGCTTTCCTTTGTAGCCTCATCATCAGTCATATTGTTCTCGGTAGCAGCAATATCATTGATCTTGTCATCGGTGGCATGCTCCTTCTCTTTATCAATGGCCTCATCATCAACATACATGGAGAAACTATCATATTCCTGATCGCTTGTGAGATTGATAGCGATCAGGTCCTCTTCGGATCGGATAGATGATGATGGTAAATAGTCGAGCTGCCCTGTAGTAGAAGAGTTAGCCAACTGTGCAATTTGAGATTCAATCGCCAAACTTTGAGTTTCTAATTCTTCAAAACGCTTTAGCATTTTATTCAAGATATCCCACATCTCATTTGTCTGATCAGTTTGCATATCTACGCTGGGTTGAGAAACATGTAGATCTTCTTGTAGATGAGGATATTGATATTCTTGTTGTGGCGGCTGCTCATATGACTGATAAAATTGTTGCTCAAATTGTTGCTGATTATGATATGAAAAATTTTGAGCATCATTGTCCTGGTAGTAAAAATCTGGTTGATTCACACATTCTTGATCAAAAGTGTTTGAATACTGATTGTACCCATATCCTTCTTCAAAAGAATTCATTTGTCCCAACTGAGCACTCTGAGAATTATAGACATTGTAAGAGCATTCAAAACCAAAGTGACCATAAATTCCACAAACTTCACAACCAGTGTAAGTTTCAGGGGCCACTTGGGACATCTCATTTGTACTCATCGGACATGTAGTGAGCTCCGCGGTCTTCCACGAGGCAATTTCTCGAGTATATGCCTCTACTAAGAAAGAAAGATGTGCAAAAGTGTCAACTTCACCCATTGCAAACCTGCAAACACACTACAAAACCAAGAAAACGAAGTAAAATCTTTCTCAATTGGAACTAAAGTTCCAATGAGACAAAGGAAACATAACAAACTAAACATTTAACAAAATATAAAATCTGTTTTTTTTTTAATTTTTTTTTTCATTTACAGAAAGTTTTGGAAAAATTGGACATGTAAATTTAAACTAAAAATGAAAAGAGTTAAAAAAACTGTTAGATATAATTGATGTGATTTAATGTCAGTGTTTAAGTATTTCAGGTAAAGAGAGTTTAACTTGTTATTGAAAGCAGTTGTAACAGAGTTTGAGTATACGCTGATTGCTGGAAGCGCAAACGCTGATAGAGGAAAGCGTAAACACTGATAGCTGAATACATGGAAGCGCAAACGCTGTTAGCGTGGAGAGAACAGAGTTTGCTAAAGTCTGTCTACTGGGAGCGTCTACAAGTCAACAGAGTTTGAAGATTAATTTAATATTAATATGGAAGCGATATCTTTGAAGATTGGATAGCTGTCAAAGAGATCGAGTTGACTTAGAAGACGTGTAGCAATCGTAATTGATATCAATTGTATAGCTTAATTTTAGGAGAATCAATTTATGATTGTACGTAGCTGTATATCTTATAAATACAGTTAGGTTAACCCTAGAAGGGTATCGAACGTGGACGAACATCATTCTTGTAACCTAAGCAGCTCTCTGTGATACTTTACATCACCGAGAGAGGAATTATTAATTCCAAAACAGTTTTAAACAGTTAAAACGTGTGTTCTTGTTACTTATTTATACAGTTCTTGATTATTTATTGTGTAATTGACCTAACAAGTGGTATCAGAGCGGTATCTGTTACTTTATTACAGTTAAAGATCCAAACACAATAGTAATCAATGGCAGAGATCCCTCCACCATCTGAAAAAGCCCCTACTACTGTAAGTAGGTATGAAACAATTAGGGTTCCTATCCTGAGGCCATTGGAGTATGCAATTTGGAAGGTGAAAATGACCATGTTTCTGGAGGCTACAGATCCAGAATATCTGGACAGAATTTATGAAGGTCCTCACAAACCTACAAAGTTATCTGCTGCTGCTGCTGGTGAGGAACCAAAAGTCATACCAAAAGAGAAGAAAGATCTATCTGCTGAGGATCTTTCATCTATTGCAAAGGATGCGAAGGTAAGGCATTTACTTCACAGTGCATTAGACAATGTTATGTCTAATAAAGTGATAAACTGCACAACTGCAAAGGAGATATGGGATGCACTTGAGGTTAGATGTCAAGGAACACCTGCAATTAAGAAGAACAGAAGGAACATACTCACACAGGAGTATGAGCATTTTGAGGCAAAACCTGATGAAACCATGACAGAAACATTTGACAGATTCTGTAAGTTGCTCAATGATTTGTCATTGGTGAACAAAGAGTATGATTTGGAAGATTCAAATCTCAAGTTTCTTCTTTCTCTACCTGAAAAGTGGGATGTGAAAACGACCACTATTAGAGATAATTATGAACTTGGTGAAACAGAGATTGATGAAATTTATGGTTTGCTCAAAACCCATGAATTGGAATTGGAGCAGAGAAACAAAAGATCTAGTAGAAAGTCAAAGTCTGTTGCTCTCAAGGTTGAGGAGAAATCATCAAAGAAGGAGGCATCAAGGAGAAAGGCAAAAGGGAAAGCCTTAGTCATCCATTCAGAGAATGAGTCATCAAACACTGATGTTGACTCAAACACAGATGATTCATCTGATTCTGAAGATGATGAAGAAATGATGCAAATGGCTGCATTGATGGTAAAGACCTTCAAGAAGATGGGATACAAGAACTTCAAGAAGGGAAAGAAATTCTCCAAGGACTACTCAAAGTTTGATAAGAAGAATTTCAAGAAATCTGAAGGAAAGGACTTCAAATCTGGAAAGAAAGATAAGTCTGAAATTCAATGCTACAAGTGTAAGGAGATGGGTCACTATGCTCCTGAGTGCAAAAAGGGTAAAACTGAAAAGGCACTCTACACCAAAGGCAGAGATTGGGCAGACACTTCAGATTCAGATGAGGAAGTCAACTATGCTCTCATGGCTACTACTCAGAATGAAAATGATGATCTCAAGGTACCTCCAACTACCTATGCTTATAACACTGATAATATAACTGAATTAAGAATTTATCTTAAAGCATTGCATATCAGTTATAGGGATCAGACATTAGAAAATGAGAGGATAAAGTCTGAGTGTTCTCAACTCAAAGAAAGAAATAAATTTGTTGAGGAACAGCTAGAAAACATGAATAAAATTCAAAAAGAGAGAGATGATGCAGTGTTTATTGAACAGGAGTTGCTAGGTAAGTATAAGCAACTAGAATCAGAATTGGAGGATAGTAAACACATCATTAAAACTTGGACACACTCTGGTAAAGACACTCAAGAAGTGTTTCAGTCAGATACAGTAGGTCTAGGTTACTCTGTAGGAGATGAACTTAGATTTGAAAATAAGGTAAAAGTAAGACCATATTGTTCATCTGAGGGTAATGTCATGGGAACAGGTGGACCTAAGACTGAAGCACAGAAAAAGGCTGTTAAAGAGTCATATGCTAAAACTTTTGTTAAAGAGGCTAACATTGGCTTAATGACAGATAAACAACTCAAGCATAAGCTTAAGGAGATAAAATCTGTAAACAAACAGAGTATGCCTAAGAAAAACAGAAATGGAAAGGTAGGCATAACCTCAGGAATTAAGCCAATGCTTGCTTCATTAGCTCCCAGGAAAACATGCTTTAATTGTGGTAGCACTAATCATCTTGCTAGTTTCTGCAGTAAGAATAAGAACATTAATTCTTTGCCTTCTAAAACTGCAGTAAAGAGTGATTATGTGAGAACTAGACCACAGACTTTATGCAAACACTGTGGAAGTACTTGGCATTCTATTTACACTTGCAGAGATTATCATGCTATTTATTATAATTACTATGAACCCAAACCAAATTTGAAATGGGTTAAAGTAAACTCTGCAAATGTAAACTCTGAAAAAGTTAGCTTAAACTCTGTTAATTTGAATTCCGCTGCAAAAGCTAACAGATTTAAGAAAGCCAAAGGATCTAAGCAAGTCTGGATCCTTAAAACTAATAATCAGTGATTGTTTGTGATTGCAGGGCACCAGGGTCAGTACCTTAGTCGTGGACAGTGGATGTTCAGGACACATGACAGGAAATAAAGCCCTGCTATCAGAGTATGAGGAGAAGGCTGGCCCAGAAGTTTCCTATGGAGATGGCAACATAGGACATACACTGGGATATGGCAACATTAATCTTGGAAATGTCATCATCACAAATGTAGCTCTAGTTCCAGGACTCAAGCATGATTTGCTATCTGTGAGTCAAATCTGTGACAGAGGATATCATGTAGATTTTCAGCCTGAATATTGTCAAGTTATCAGCAAATCTACAGGGAAAGTTGCTCTAGTTGGAAACAGACACAACAACATCTATGAAATCAAATTGTCAACAAACACTGATGGCAAAGCAGTGTGTCTGTCTACAAGGATGTCCAGTGAAGAGAGTTGGAAATGGCACAAGAAACTCTCTCATTTGAATCTGAACAATATCAATGAGCTCATAAAGAATGATCTTGCAAGAGGACTACCAAAGTCATTATTGAATGTAGAAGGCCTGTGTGATTCTTGTCAAAAGGCCAAACAGAGAAAAACCTCTTTCAAGAGCAAATCTGAGTCTTCAATTGTTGATCCTTATCATCTCCTACATGTTGATCTTTTTGGACCAGTAAATGTCATGTCACTTGGAAAGAAGAAATATGCTCTAGTCATTGTTGATGAATACACCAGATATACATGGGTGTATTTTCTAGCAAAGAAAGATGAAACTGCTTTAACACTGACAGAACATATATTACAACTGGACAAAGAGTCAGAGAATCAAGTGAAGATAATCAGAAGTGACAATGGAACTGAGTTCAGGAATTCATCAATGGAAGAATTTTGCAAGAGTAAAGGGATAAAACAAGAGTTTTCTGCACCTGGTACTCCACAACAAAATGGTGTAGTGGAGAGAAAGAACAGAACCTTGATAGAAGCTGCCAGAACCATGCTAGATGAAGCAAAATTGCCAACATATTTTTGGGCAGAGGCGGTTCAAACTGCTTGTTTTACTCAAAATGCAACACTGATCAACAAGCATGGTAAAACACCATATGAAATGGTGAAGAAGAAGAAGCCAAATCTAAAATATTTTCATATTTTTGGATGCAAGTGCTTTGTGTTGAAGACACATCCTGAACAGTTGACCAAGTTTGACCTAAAGGCAGATGAAGGAATTTTTGTTGGCTATCCACTGTCAACAAAGGCATTCAGAGTTTTTAATCTGAGAACCAGAGTGATCATGGAGTCTATTCATGTGTCATTTGATGACAAGAAAATAACTGGACTTGAAGATGTTAATGAGCATGATCAACTGCACTTTGAAAATGAAGATTTATTAAACTCGGATGATACAGATCTGACAAACACTGTTAAGGTCAATTCTGAACCTCTACTGGTAAACACTGAAGAAACTTTTCAATCAGAAACAAGGGAAGAACCAGTTGAGGGGGAGCATGAAGAATCACATCAAAGTGATAAGTCAAACACTGAAAGTGACTCAATTGATGATTCTGAATCAAACTCTGTTGATTCAAACTCTGATCATTCAAATTCTGAGCAGTCACATTCAGAGGGAGCATCTGAAAATGAAGAGAGACATCAAGAAAATCAGGAGAGCATGGATCAAGGGGGAGGATCACATGATGACAGAAGCAATCTGCCTTCTGCAAGAAAATGGACTAAGTCACATACACCTGATTTAATTATTGGTGATCCAGATGCAAGAGTTAGGACAAGAAGTGCAACAACAAATGAATGTCTGTTTCATGCATTCTTGTCACAAACTGAGCCAAAGAAAGTGGAAGAAGCTCTTAAAGATGCTGACTGGATAACAGCAATGCAAGAAGAGCTAAATGAATTTGAAAGAAATGAGGTGTGGACCCTTGTACCAAGGCCAAAGAACAGATCTTGAGGAGGTTAGGTAGACAGAATTTGTAAGTAATTCGAATTTTCTGTAAATTTTGCTAAGTCAAGTTTAAACTCTGATTATATGTTAAACACTGTGTTTTTATTTGTTAGTTTTGACATCATCAATTATTATGAACTTGTACATTTTTCTAATGAACAAGTTGGGGGAGATTGTTAGATATAATTGATGTGATTTAATGTCAGTGTTTAAGTATTTCAGGTAAAGAGAGTTTAACTTGTTATTGAAAGCAGTTGTAACAGAGTTTGAGTATACGCTGATTGCTGGAAGCGCAAACGCTGATAGAGGAAAGCGTAAACACTGATAGCTGAATACATGGAAGCGCAAACGCTGTTAGCGTGGAGAGAACAGAGTTTGCTAAAGTTTGTCTACTGGGAGCGTCTACAAGTCAACAGAGTTTGAAGATTAATTTAATATTAATATGGAAGCGATATCTTTGAAGATTGGATAGCTGTCAAAGAGATCGAGTTGACTTAGAAGACGTGTAGCAATCGTAATTGATATCAATTGTATAGCTTAATTTTAGGAGAATCAATTTATGATTGTACGTAGCTGTATATCTTATAAATACAGTTAGGTTAACCCTAGAAGGGTATCGAACGTGGACGAACATCATTCTTGTAACCTAAGCAGCTCTCTGTGATACTTTACATCACCGAGAGAGGAATTATTAATTCCAAAACAGTTTTAAACAGTTAAAACGTGTGTTCTTGTTACTTATTTATACAGTTCTTGATTATTTATTGTGTAATTGACCTAACAAAAACTAATTTAACAACTAATTTAAAATTATTTAAAATCTAATTAAATCCCAAACCAAATTTTATTATTATTTATTAAATTTTTTTTATTTGAATTACAATTTATTTACCAAATATCATGGTTCTAAAAATCCCCGATTTAACCGATTAATCCCCGATTAATCCTCTGTAAGGTGACCGACCGATTCGATTTTTGAAATCCGATTAATCCTGTGAATTTATATAAAATGGTACTGTTTAATTGTAAATTAGACTAATATATTAAATATTATTATAATATCCGATTAATACCCCGATTAATCTTTCCGATTAATCCCCGATTACCCGATTAATCTTAAATCGGTACCTCAACCGATTTATACCGATTACCGATTTTTACAACCATGCCAAATATTATTATTATTATTATTATTATTATTTTTATAGGAAAAAAAATCGAGAAAAACAGAAAGTTACAAAACAGAAAGATCCCTTCAACTACAATAATCCAGCAATAATTTACACAAACAAGCTTAACACAAGGACTCGGAAACTGGACTCCAAACTCAACTCCGTAAACAGGCAAAACGACCCAGTTCGACTCGCAAGATTACTCGGCTGAACTCGGTGCATTCTAACTCAGTGGTTACAACACCGGTCGACTCGTTACAAAATTCGGACACGAAAACACAACTCAGGGACTAGTTTTCAAATTCCTTATTACCCAGAAACAAACCAGACATCATTTCAAATTAATCTACGGGACACAATAAACAGACCGCAAACCATTCAAACACAACTTAGCAAAAACTTAAAATACGCAGCAACTTGTAATTACAACTCGGAAGCTCAGATTAAAACATCCCACTCAAACTCCGATTCAAATGACACTGCGAATTCGTCCAACACCCAGTCGAACACAACAGAAAACTCGATCACAAATAACTCAGTCTCGACATAATCCAACTCTGCAACTCAGTGAAGAATACGCAGAAACGCAGGCAAAACGAACTCCTACGACCAACAGCGAACGATTCGACAACCACAACTAATCGTCAGCTAATCAGAACTCGACACAAACCCAGCTGACTCGGTGGCTATTCCACTTGCATAAACCAACAATCAAACATACTGAAACTCAGCCAGAGACGCAAGCTCAGACGCAAATTCAAACGAAATAAATCGCAAAAACAGGAGGTAAATCGGACGTTGTGGAGAAGGAGGGGAGGTGCGGCGTGTTTACAGTGAAAGAGAAGAAGAAAGGGGGGAAATGGAAAGGGATTGGCGATTTGAAATGGGGAACGGAGGAGGTGAGGAGGAGACTGGAGGAAGCGCGGTGGAGTGATCGGAGAAAGGGGGGAAAGAAGTCGGAGATAAAGGGAAGGGGAGAGTATGGTGGTTGTGGAAAAACAGGGGAGACAGACTTGGAAACGAAGAGAGGAAGGGGAGATGGACTGGCGCGGTGGATTGATGGTAGTCGAAGGCTCGAGTGTGATGGTTTGCTGGGAAATCGAAGCAAAGTGGTGAAGGGGAGGTGTGGTGTTTATGGGTTTGTGCTAACAGAGTGAAAGAAAAAGAGGAGCAGAGGAAGTTGTAATATGCTTCGAATAAAACGAAAATAAATAAAACAAGTACTGAAATTTTATGAAAAAGAAATATTTTTGTTGATTTTTTTTTTTACATAAACACATAAAACATAAAAATTAAATCTACAATTAAAAATTATAAAACCCGGACAATAAAACTAAAATTTATAAAAACTAACTGCCTCCCCGGCAGCGGCGCCAATTTGATGTGGTATATTTTTTGTGTTCGTTCGCAGGGAGACAGGTTTTATCAATTATAATTTAATTGTCACGAATTTTATAATTTTAACAATTATTAAGAATTTTTATAAAACTAACTAACGCAAATAAATGTGTTTTTAAGTCGATTAATTAAAAATCTAGGGCAACCGGGTTCACCATGTTTACACCAAAACAAATTATACGGATATAGCAATTTAACGGATTTTAAATAATTAGAGCATTTGTTAATCTTTTTCAAGTATTAAAGCTCTCGGAAATCAAATTATGCTCTCGCACTAAAATTCAATTCCGCTATTCGTATGTACGCCTCTAGTGAATAAAATCTCTCGATCTATTATTCCTATTCGCAAATAATTAATTAATGATACCGGCCGATAACACAAATTAAATTTTATAACATATCGATTAGAATTATTTTATATCCGTTAAACAACTAATAAAATTAAAGCATTATTGTGGTGTAAACAAGGCTTCCCCTTATACCCTAGAAATAAACTACTCACACATGCTATTAATAGAAACGACAAAAATATTTAAACAAGACATATAAAACATATATTAATAAACAAGATAAAATTTAGGAGTACCTCAAATTTACAATAGAATGGAGAATCAAGCCAAATTGTACATAAAAGAGAAGAAAACCAAGCCCTTAATCCTAGCTCTTGCAGTAGCCGAATGAAAACAAAGAAAAAATGAAAAAAGGTGCAGATGGCTTTATCTCTCTTGTCTTCTGCTTTTGTAATCTAAGTTTTGTATCCTGGCCGTGCGTGTCTAAAAAATGAACTAATCATTTCCTTTTATAGCACTTGATTTATAAGCTTTCTGTGACAAAAATTTCTGCCATGCTTCTTCAAACTTTTCTGCTCCGCAATTTTCTAAGATGTCTGCTCTCTTTTTCTTTTTTCAAAGTCAGCTTCAAAATTTACTGCCTGCCTTTTCCGTGTTGTATTCTTGCTGATTTCTTCTTCTTCTTCTTTTTTTCAACTTTTTCAAATATTAAAGTCTTAACTTTTTGCTTTTCACTTTTTAACTTTTTCTAAAATTTGAAATTTCATTTATTCCTCAGATTTCGAGTTGCTCCAATTGAATTTTTGCTTAATTAATCCCTCCAAATTGAAGATAATTTCATAAGCTTCGCGTGGATTGTAAGATCGTCCAAATCTGACTCCTATAACTCCGGATATGAATTAAATACTGTAGGAGGTGGGTGTAGCTCAATAAATCCGAATTTCTTCCAATTTTAGCTCCAAAATAGCTCTTTAAGCCCAAATTCCTCCAAATTTAGAAATTCTTGTCTCCTGAAATAAAACATCAAAATTAATTAAATAAATATCCAAATTAATGCAAAATGCAATTAAATGTGGGAATAAAATTATATAAAATATATATAAAAATACATCTTATCAGCTGCAGAACATATACCAAGTGCTGCTCGAAATTTTTGGAATGAGTCCTTCAGAGGTTTCGTGAATATGTCAGCCAACTGATCTTGTGTACTACAATATTCTAGCTTCACAACTCCATCATTTACAAGATTGCGCAGGAAATGATAACGTACGTCCATATGTTTGCTTCTGTTATGGAATATCTGATTTACTGACAGCTTGATTGTAAAAGTGTTGTCACACAAAATAGTAGTTACATTATCCTTCAACGCAAACTCCATCTCCTACAGAATTCTTCTCATCCAAATTACTTGACATGCACATATAGCAGCAGCTATATATTCTGCCTCTGTTGTCGAGAGAGCAACTACTGATTGCTTCTTAGATGACCAAGCTACTGCTCCTCCGCTCATCATAAATGTATAACCTGAAGTGCTCTTCCGTCCTTCAACATCCCCTGCATAATCACTATCTGTAAACACTTTCAGTTCAACCATGCTTCCTTGTTTATACCAAATGCCATAGTCTAGAGTCCCCTTCAAATACCTTAATACTCTTTTGACTGCAAGAAAATGTAACTTTGTAGGCCTAGACATATAACGACTTAACAAACTTACAATAAATTTCAAATCTGGTCTTGTGTTGGTGAGATATGTAAGACTACCAATGATCTGCTTATAAAGGGTTTCATCTCCCTTTTCTCCATTTTCATCCATATCTATCTTGCCGCCTGGAACAATTGGATTACTTACTGCATTGCATTCCTCCATACCAAAACACCTTAATAATTCTACTACATACTTATGTTGTGATATATGAGTTCCTTCCGAAGTTTGCATCACTTCTATTCCTAGAAAATATCTCATCTTTCCAAGATCAGTCATGTCGAACTCTTCTTTCATAGAACTCTTGAATTCTTGCATCATTGAATTGTCAAGTATATATTAAATCATCAACATAAACACTAACAATGAGAATTTTACCTTCTTCATTCTTCTTCAGGAACAAAGTTTCCTCATTTGGACTCTTTTGAAATCCTTCATTAAGAAAGTATTACTCGATACGGCTGAACCATGTCCTCGAAGCTTGTTTCAACCCATACAACGCATTGCGGAGCTTGTAAACTTTGTGTTCACTTCCCTTGACTACATATCCCTCTGGTTGCTGTACATAAACATCCTCTTTCAATGTTCCATGTAGAAAAGCTGATTTAACATCAAGTTGGTGAATTTCCCAACCATTTTGAGCAGCCATAGCAACTATTATCCTTACTGTATCCATTCGCGCAACTGGTGCATATACTTCCGTGTAGTCTACCCCATGTTTCTGAGAGTAACCTTTTGCTACTAAACGTGCCTTGCACTTGTCTACTTCTCCGAGTTCATTAAATTTGGTCTTGTAAACCCACTTCACATCGATGTACTTTGCCCCCTTTGGTAGACTGGTTAACTCCCATGTTTGATTCCTCCTGATTGCATCCATCTCTGCATCCATAGCTAATCTCCATTTTTTTTTCTTTTACTGCTTCCTCGAACGTTGATGGGTCGGATATTTCAATTTCTGCAATTTCTGCCATGTTTACCTCGTCTTCTTCTTCGGAGAGGCCATCACCAGTGACATAATCATTGAGATAAGCTGGAGATTTTCTGATCCTTCCCTCCCTGGAATCTGTACCTCTCATTACATTGTCATCTTCTTGAGTTCTCTCACCTTCAATTATATTCTCATTTGTGTTACCATCAACAGCATCACCAAGCTCATCACAAGGCTTACTCAAGACACTTTCTTCATTCTCATCATCACTCCACACTAAATTACCCCTACTTGTTCTTCGTAACCTTTTCCCCATTCCCATTCTTTATTTTCTTCAAACTCAACATCCTTACTGATAGAAACTCCATGTGTTTTGGGATCAAACAGCCTGTACCCCTTTGACTCATCACTCCACCCCAATAAAACGCAGACATAACTTCTTTTGTCAAGCTTGCCCCTTTTAGCTTCTGGTATGTGTACATGAGCAAGGCATCCCCAAGTGCGGAAATGTGCAACTGAAGGTTTTTCTCCGCTGCATACTTCTTGAGGTGTAACATCCTTTAGTGCCAATGTAGGACTTCTATTAAGGACATAAAATGTCCATTTCACTGCTTCCGCCCAGAAGATCTTTGGAACTTTCTTTGCTATGAGGATAGATCTTACCATATTCATGACTGTCCTATTTTTACGCTCAGCAACGCCATTCTGCTGTGGTGTGTAGGTTGTGGTAAGTTGCCTCTGAATACCATGTTCCTTACAAAAATTGTTGAAGTCATGGAATTGAACTCACCACCTCTATCAGTCCTTAGGCATTTAATCACCTTGCTTGATTGCTTCTCAACCAAAATCTTAAAATCTTGAAGCAACTTAGAGCATCAGCCTTTTCAGCAAGTAAATATGCCCATGCTTTACGACTACAATCATCAATAAAGCACAATATATATCTCTTACCACTGTTAGAAGCTGGGCTGATTTTATTGATAAAAGTGAAATAAGGGAACCCTTAAAGATAAGGGATGACATGATTCTCTTAACTTTTTAAGGAAAAGTTAAGAGGCTGTTGGAGCACTATTTTAGACCTAATCTGTAACGATCCGACATTTTACACTAATAATTGTCAATTAAAAATAAAACCGAGTCTTGAATGTCATAATTTGTTGAACATAATATCCAAATGTAACATTAAAATCGATCTAGAGTGAATAGTCTGATACAAATCCAAATAACAGAAAATAACTCCAAAAGAAAAATATGATCACTAAAGCATTATTCCAAAGTACTTGCTCATATAACATCCATTTTCTGCCCATTTCCAAAAGCTAAGCACCTGAAAATTTGTAAGTAATGAGCTATGCAAGCCCAACAAGAAAACAATTCGGAAACTAGTGGATCAAGTATCAAATTTTTCATAGAGCCAAAACATTATTCAAAAATCCATAGTTCAAACACATACATTAATTCCACAGCTTGCTAAGGTCACGAATACCCGGTGACACGGTATCATAAGTTCATAGTTTGTCAATAATGCGCTCCTTACTAAGGTATCATAAAATGTGCACTCCCGAAGGCATCATAAATGGCACCCCCTAGTAAGGTATCATAGGCTAGTTCCGGACCTATACGCAATTACTAACGGTTCATAAGTCAGAGCTCACTGGGAATTCTTATTTCTAAAACAATATACTTGATCCATAATTTAGAAATAAAAACAATGCAAAAATATTTAAAAGATTTCAAAATAAAATAAAAGTCCGAAAAGTTAACATACCTTAATCTCTCGAATGAATCCAAATTATGTGCCAAACAAATCCTAATTTAAATAGTCAAATGAAGTGGAATCAAATTAATAAATAACTCTATTTATTTTTGTTGTAAAAAAAAAGAATGATATATTTATAAAGCTAAAGGATAAGCAATTTGTCAGATATATATACTCTATTGCAACAATATGCTAAAGTTAGTTAACCATATAAATATTAAACTACTGGACTAAATTAGATAACCTAGGTGATGTCCACTGAAATCATCACACTAAATCCAAGTAATAAACAAAATGTAAAGAAAAACACATACATAAATTTCATGCAATTTATAAATACAAACATAAATTCCAATTTATCAAATTAATCAATAGTTTATTATTTACAAAATCACAATATTCTAAGCATACAATAATAATAATAATAATAATAATAATAATAATAATAATAATAATAATAATAATAATAATAATAATAATAATAATAATAATAAAACAACAACAACAACAACAACAACAAGAACACAAAAATCTTACAAAGACTTTAAGCAAAGTTCATTTAACCAGTTAAGAATGTATATGCATCATCTAAAAGTAGATTACATGATTTTTATTATATAATAAAAACCTTACAATGCACAACAAAATCATATTAACATCTAGTACTAATTTTGTCAAAGGTAAACGTTTAATAAATATGAATAACAATAATTATACTCAATTTAACAAAATGACACAAATTCTCAAAATTAACAAAATAGAACAAAAATCATGTAATTGTATCTATGAACATAAAATTGTTGGCAAAATTGAATTGCACACTACTGTTGGCCTAAAGTGTTATATAAAATAACATTTGACAATATACAATCAAACTAATAAGATTATAAATTTCAAAACATGTTTGTAACTTGAAAGGAAAATGTCTAAATTGAATAAGAAAGCATAAAGTGTTATGATAAACTATGAAAACAAGTAGCATTCAAATACAGGAGTTAGAATAAAATAATGAAAGAAACGTACATGTAGAAAAAAAAGAGTACACTAAACTAACCTGGAAATGAAGAAACTGTGCAGAGAACAAATGGTCATACAAACGTTTATTTATTTACAAATTTGCTATAACTCACTTCTAGGTTCATGGGTGGTTATCTCCCCCACTACTTTTAAACTGATGTACACCTTATCTATCTGTAACAATAATTTTGACCAAGTAAAACGATTAAACATTTAAAATAATGTACACTTGAAAATTAACTATATAAATATATATTTTAAAAGTTCCAATTATAAAAATAATGTATTTTAAACTTAATTTTTTTTTTCACACCAAAAACTAGTGCATTACTTTATTTTAAATATTTCAAATTATAAGTAATAAAATTTTAAAAGAAAATACAGGTTATCACATTCTACCCTCCTTAAAAAAATTTGGTCCCCAAATTTAAACACTGACATAAACAAAAATGCAGAACATAACATTTAGAAATATGGATTGCATACCTTAATCTTCCTTAGGCTGGTGCTGATATACCCGTCCGTAACTTGGTCCGAGAAAAGATGCCAACGTGCCTTTAGTTGCATTGTCTTTGTTACGATTTGGATCGCGTTTTTGAAAATCGGAAACCTTATGTCCCATCTCTCCACAACTGAAACAAGCACCTGTGTTCCAGCGACAGTCCTTATCCAAATGATTTCTTCCACACCTCGAGCATGAGTGCCTATTTCCTGAACCGCCTCGATAAGAATTTCCACCATTTCCCCGATTGTTGAACTTCCTCGACGGTCCATTCTCGTTAAATCCACTTGCAGGCTCACTCCTCTTCTTAGCCTCAGATTCTTTCTTTCATTCCTCTCCGACAAGCCCCCTCTCAACTACCAATGCCTTGTTCAAAACCATCTTGTAGCTATCTAGTTCAAATGCAGCCACATGCCTCTTAATCTCACTCCGTAATCCTTCCTCAAACCTACGTGCCCTACTAATCTCGTCTGCAACAAAGGTTGGCGCATACTTAGCTAATCGGGCAAATTCAGCTTCATATTCAGCAACAGTTTGTTTCTCTCCTTGTTCCAATCTTATGAAATCCCGCTCCAACTTAGCTCTTATAGTCCTAGGAAAGTACTTGTCCTTAAACGATTCCTTAAAAGTGTTCCATGTGTACGGTTGAGCAGGCGCTTCTTCATTGCCTTCCATTCTCCTCTTCTCCATTAGCCACCAATCATACGCGATTCCCTGAAGTTGATAGCTTGCCAAATTAACCTTCTGCTCATCATTGCTTCCTAACAGCTCGAAAACCTTTTCCATCTCCTGCAACCGTTTGTCAACTTCCGAAGGATTTGTAGCTCCTTCAAAAATTGGAGGACTCAACTTTTTGAACTCTACCACGACGCTTCTCTATCCAGTTTGCTGATTTCCCACCAACGTTGCAAGTGTTTGTGCCAACTGATTCACAATGTTCGTACCATCATTGTTGCTAGCTCTTCGAGGCATATTTCATACATAATATATTATATAAATATTTTTTAGGACCCCAAACTCACAGGTCAAGCCTAATAGGCATTCTACAGGAAAATAACCTAGGCTCTGAATACCAACTGTAACGACCCGACATTTTACACTAATAATTGTCAATTAAAAATAAAATCGAGTCTTGAATGTCATAAATTGTTGAACATAATATCCAAATGTAACATTAAAATCGATCTAGAGTGAATAGTCTGATACAAATCCAAATAACAGAAAATAACTCCAAAAGAAAAATATGATCACTAAATCATTATTCCAAAGTACTTGCTCATATAACATCCATTTTCTGCCCGTTTCCAAAAGCTAAGCACCTGAAAATTTGTAAGTAATGAGCTATGCAAGCCCAGCAAGAAAACAATTCGGAAACTAGTGGATCAAGTATCAAATTTTTCATAGAGCCAAAACATTATTCAAAAATCCATAGTTCAAACACATACATTAATTCCACAGCTTGCTAAGGTCACGAATACCCGGTGACACGGTATCATAAGTTCATAGTTTGTCAATAATGCGCCACTTACTAAGGTATCATAAAATGTGCACTCCCGAAGGCATCATAAATGGCACCCCCTAGTAAGGTATCATAGGCTAGTTCCGGAACTATACGCAATTACTAACGGTTTATAAGTCAGAGCTCACTGGGAATTCTTATTTCTAAAACAATATACTTGATCCATAATTTAGAAATAAAAACAATGCAAAAATATTTAAAAGATTTCAAAATAAAATAAAAGTCCAAAAAGTTAACTTACCTTAATCTCTCGAATGAATCCAAATTATGTGCCAAACAAATCCTAATTTAAATAGTCAAATGAAGTGGAATCAAATTAATAAATAACTCTCTTTATTTTTTTTGTAAAAAAAGAATGATATATGTATAAAGCTAAAGGATAAGCAATTTGTCAGATATATATACTCTATTGCAACAATCTGCTAAAGTTAGTTAATCATATAAATATTAAACCACTGGACTAAATTAGATAACCTAGGTGATGTCCACTGAAATCATCACACTAAATCCAAGTAATAAACAAAATGTAAAAAAAGCACATACATAAATTTCATGCAATTTATAAATACAAACATAAATTCCAATTTATCAAATTAATCAATAGTTTATTATTTACAAAATCACAATATTCTAAGCATACAATAATAATAATAATGATAATAATAATAATAATAATAATAATAATAATAATAATAATAATAATAATAATAATAATAATAATAATAATGATAATAATAATAATAAAAACCAGTAATTTTGACAAAATAGAACAAAAATCATGTAATTGTATCTGTGAACATAAAATTGTTGGCAAAATTGAATTGCACACTACTGTTGGCCTAAAGTGTTATATAAAATAACATTTGACAATATACAATCAAACTAATAAGATTATAAATTTAAAAACATGTCTATAACTTGAAAGGAAAATGTCTAAATTGAATAAGAAAGCATAAAGTGTTATGATAAACTATGAAAACAAGTAGCATTCAAATACAGGAGTTAGAATAAAACAATAAAAGAAACGTACATGTAGAAAAAAAAAAAGAGTACACTAAACTAACCTGGAAATGAAGAAACTGTGGAGAGAACAAATGGTCATACAAACGTCTATTTATTTACAAATTTGCTATAACCCACTTCTAGGTTCGTGGGTGGTTATCTCCCCCACTACTTTTAAACTTTTAAACTGATGTACACCTTATCTATCTGTAACAATAATTTTGACCAAGTAAAACGATTAAACATTTAAAATAATGTACACTTGAAAATTAACTATATAAATATATATATATTTTAAAAGTTCCAATTATAAAAATAATGTATTTTAAACTTAATTTTTTTTTTTCACACAAAAACTACTGCATTACTTTATTTTAAATATTTCAAATTACAAGTAATAAAATTTTAAAAAAAAATACAGGTTATCACATAATCCCTTATAATTTAAGTTAGGAGATCAATCTATTGGACTAGCTCTTAGTTATCAATAAGTTATTTTTCTCACAACTCACTTGTAATAAAGACAAAGACACACATCATTCTGCTTTTTCGAGGGCCATTGAAACAATTTCATCAGTTCACGCTGGACCTTTATTAAGCTTTAATCTCTATATTCCTCCAAAACTTGATCAGTGTGCTGTCTCTCGGTGGCTTGAGCGCTTTCTGAATAAAAGAATTAGGGTCTTAGAGATCTTATTTTCGGAAAGAAATGCCTACGAAATTCCGTTGTTCGCTTGTGAAGGGTTGGTTGAATTAAAGCTCACTACATGGATACAAACTCCATTACCCAAACTCGGATGCTTCGCGAATCTAATAAGGGTTAATCTTACCAACATCTCATTTACTGCTGACATCTCATTTGGGTCTCAACTGAAGGATTTGATTTTACATGGATGTACTGGAATTCAACATATGGGCTGCCAGTTTACAGATGCCAACAACCTCACAACTTTGCTCTTGAACAGAAGTGGACAAATTGAGTGGCGATGGTTTGAAATATTACCAACATTATGTTTATTAACAATAAACATTATGTTCTTGAACAGAAGTGGACAAATTGAGGGTCATAAAACAGCAATATTACCAACATTATGTTTATTAACGGCAAGTAATCCTTCAATTGAGTTGATAGAGTCTCATCAAGTAGAAGGAAACAGAGTGCACAATCTATATTCTGGTCAATTACATTACCCGATATTTGACTGTCCACTTAAACTCGCATTTTATGTTCCTGACGTGATACGACTCAATGACCTAGCCATGCAATTACTTCCACATTATAGTTGAAATCTACCAAATATGAAATCAAATATCACTATTACTGTCATTTAGCACTTTAGAGAGATACATACCCCAAACAGACAAGACAATCAAAATAACTGCTAAATTTTGGTTGTATCTTGTTCTAGTGTAGAAGCAAAATAAAAGGCTTTGTCACAATCAGCTTGTGAAATTATGTTGACATATCATCTCTTGGGTGAAATTGGCATCAAAGTTTCTATTCATGCTAAGTTGTACTGCGATAACCAAGCTGCTCTCCACATATCTTCCAATCCAGTTTTACATAGGCGGACTAAAGGCATTAAGTTAAATTGTCATTTTATTCGTGAAATAATTGAAGAAGGTTTCATTTCTACTGCATGTAAAGACCAGAGAAATGGACTTGTCACAAAGGCTTTGAATAGAATTCAAGTCAATTATCTTTGTAACAAGTTGAGCATGATTAACATCTATGCTCCATCTTGAGGGAGCGTTAACAGTTGTATGCTGTTAATTCAATTAACAATTGTACATCATAATGTTTATATGAATACTGGAGTTAGAATATTAATAGGGGATTAGATTGATTCTTTTCTTTATTTACTTCCCTACTCTAGTTTCCCAGAAGCTGTATATATTTTGTAACACTTATTCACTATGAAATACAACTTGAGTATTCACAATTCTTAATTAGTAATTACTTTGTATTAGTATGCACATATGACACAGGAATTAATGACAAATGCAGGCTGTAAATGAAGGAAGATAACTGGTTCAAACATTGTCAAGCTAATATTAAGAAGATAGAGAAGTACTCTTTAAGTCCATGTGCATAATACTTCACTGGAGCTTTGAATGGAGGCCGGTCCTTTGCAGCATATGCTTTGGGAACTTCATTTTCTTGCTTGGTAGAAAATGGTGGGCAGCCTTCAATCATCTAGAGTACAAAATACAAATCTCAACTTACAAAGTCTTATTTGGCTATAGTTGAATATAAAATATGATTCTTAAGGCTTCCTCCTAACATCTTCTAAAGTTTTGTGAGATTTGGTTACTTAGCATGGTATCGGAGCTTGGTTAGGGGAGAGATCTTGAATTGAACCTTCCCACCCTTTTCAAAAATTTGTCTGCTTAGTGTTTCTCCACTCGTACGAGTGAGAGGGAGTGTTAAATATTTTCAACAATATAATCTAATTAAGGCCACTTCCTAACACCGTAAAATTTGGGAACTATTAAACTTTTCAAAAAATAATAAAATTGCCAGAACTTTTCAAAAAAATTTAGTTAAGAATAATGGACAGAAAACTGAGTTTACATGAAATGTTGGATCTTTATTATAATAGTTCTCTTGATATAAAGTATAATGAAACACCAAGTATGCTCTTCTTTGAAACATTACTAAGTACTAACTACATCATTCCAGCACAAAATTCTTAGAAAGAAAAATTTATGATTAAAGCTGTCAAGAAATTGAACAGTTAATAGTAATAGCTAAACACCACACCCATTCATAATCTACAATGATAATTTCTTTAGTACGTAGTAGTAAGCCAGCACTAAGTCGGATGGTATCTTGACAAGTGACAACCCACTTATGCTTCATAAAATAGTACTCTCACTAGAGCTTTATTTATGAGACAAGACTATGACACATACTGATAAAAATCCAATGACTTTGCGTACAAGTCAAATTAGCACAATACAACTTCTCAAATGCAAAGAAAAATATGTGCTTTGATAGACAAACCTTTGTATGTATACAATGTTATAAAGCCCGATATCGGATGATATAATTAAATTTAGTATAGAATGCTACTTACTGTCATACTCATAGTGACTTATTGCTTAACTGTTTATTATGTTACTGACATCAATATTTAAATTATAAGGCCGTAATACAAAAAAGGTTTAACTCTGAAATGAGACACTATTTTCGTTCAAGTTTGTTTATGGTACTGGGGTAGACTTACAAGGAATAGAACTTCAACATTACATTGATTCAGTAATTCATTGCTGCAGTCAATGCATTAACCCATTTTTTTGTGTCTACTGCTTTCACTACATTAAAACCAACACATACATTTGATAAATACATTTGTCATATACAATAAAATTTAACAAAGTGAGAAAGAAAAACATTTCTCATAAATATATTATTACAAAAAGTGGCAATAAAATGTCATTACGGAAATAAGAATATGCTACTGAAAAATGGTCACAGGAATCCAAGCAAAAGAAAGAAGAAAAAGGGTGGCTAATGTATTATACTTTCTACCAATAAAAAGTCTTACCTCCTGTAGAATTAACGCAAATGGAGAAAACATCCACTGTAGTGTCATACTCCTCATTTCCGAAAACCTCTGGAGCAACATAGCAGCCAGTTCTTGTCGAAGAAAAATACCTCACTAAGAATCAGATGAAATAAATATACCGGTGGAACCAGAAACCATAAACAGAGGCCAACTGGAAGGAAATTATCCCTATCCCGTTTTATAAAAACAATTTCTTACAAGGTCAACCAATGATAATGAGAAATAAACTATAGTAAATCTCATGCACAAACTTATCAATTAGAAGACAGGGAATTGACTGTCCACTTAAACTCGAATTTTATGTTCCTGACGTGATACGACTCAATGACCTAGCTATGCAATTATTTCCGCATTATAGTTGAAATCTACCAAATATGAAATCAAATATCACTATTACTGTCATTTGTCCAGAAAAAGATATAAATGGACATCACACTAGACAAAAAATACATGTGTTGGTGAAAATCTGAAATCATGACATAATTAAGGTATTTAATTATTACCTCAAAAATAGACGCCCGGTAATAATCATAACGACATCGAAATTTCCTTCTCTCGGATGGATAAAACACATTTTTGGCTTTGTAATTTAGAAATCCAGGTTCACAGATCTTAGATGACCTAAGATCCACTCCTGTAGATAAGATAAAACATTAGAGCTGTAATTTTATATGAGCTTATATATAGAGTAAATAACAACCTCCACCTGCAAGATCAGGTAATAATTAAGACGCTGAAAAAACAATAAGACTGTTATAACTATCACGATAAAAACATGATTCTTGCTAAGCCAGCAAGAATGGGAATCAAAAGGAAGCACTCTAACAAGCATGTACAGAAAGTCTCTTTTGACATGAAGGCACCCTGTTCCTCTTTAAAAAGATTGTATCAAATTACATATAAAATAGAAAGGAAAGGGAAAAGAGAACAGGGAAAGAAAGGGAATGTCGCAGGTTAATTATCAGAACAAATATAGCTAAAAGAAGTCAAAACTTGGTTCTATGTACATAGCTTATGTTGATCCTGGATGTTATGATATAGACAAAAAGTAGTAGCAAAAACCAAAAGCCAGCATCTTACAAATCAAATAAAATCACAAAAATCGAGAACAATTGAGAAGGAATTGCATAACGATTCAAACTTTAGAGAGATACATACCCCAAACAGACAAGACAATCAAAATAACTCTATATAATTGTGCAAAACTCGACATATTCAATTCATTATAGAAAAACTCAAGCTAAAAAGCATATAAATTAATTATACACAAATTAACAACTAAAATTCGAATAGCAATCAGCTTAATTCTTCTTGTCCATACCAAATTCAAACAGTTACAAATCTACTAAACACGAAAACAAAGATATATAAGCTACCAGAGAGATTGAGAGAGAGAGAGAGAGAGGGGTAATTAATATAATTAATCAAATAAATGAATTAATCAATTAATTAAATCAATTAAATTATTATTCAAAACTAATTAACTAATTTAATTTAATTTTTTGAAATTAAAATAATAATTCATAAAAGAATTGTGAATTTTAGAAAATTTTTATAAAAATTTGACCCAAAAAACAGTTTTCTGAAAAGTTTTACAGGAAAAACGGATCAAACAGTACTATTCATCACCATCTCCACATATTCATCAAGAACACCAAGAACACTCAACCACCATTAATGGAGGTTTGCCGGACTCTGGAAAATTTCCGGCAACCCAAAAACGCTTCAATGAGCCTCCTTTCAAAACATAACCAACACAAAAATGAATACCCAACTCGTGGGCTTTCCGTTACAACAAATAATCGACCAAAACGAACCGGGAAAATAGAAGTCCGGCGACCTCGAACCCAATTCCGGTCAAAACTCATTTTTGCTTAATTCTAAACCAAATCGAGTGTTACATATCACAAAATGAAGCTATGAACACGTATAATATAACCCCTGACACCTCTAACACGAACAATTAACAGATATTACGAACGAATTGATTAAAGAAACTATGTAAACTTAAAACTCGAATATCACAATCCGGCAATATAGTGATACAACTGACCACATAAATCGACTCTAAATGATCCTATGAAGCTATATCAATCATCAAAACAACCGGAAAATCACTCAATCAAAAAGCCCTAATTTAACTCAAGAACCCTAATTTTCGAATTGATTACAATAGCAATAGAACGACGAAATTGAACATATAATTAGACTCCTGGTATCAATATTAAGCTATAAAAACAATCAATTCAACCCGAAAATCAAAGAATCAAAAAGCCCCAAAATTCATGAAGAACCCTAATTTTGCAGAATTGAAGAAAATTCGATATAAAATCAGAAAATTACCCTCTGTTGAAATTGATTGTAGATTCAGAAACTAGGGATCAAGAGCTTTGATTCGAGTATAAGAACAACAAAATCCGATATTAATAACACCTTCAAATTCAGTTTTGATCCTCAAGAATGGTGAGAAAAAATATATTTTCATATTTATTTATATATGAAAACTGATTTTTATGATTTATTAATAAATAAAAAAATCTGATTCCTATTTATATAACTCAAAAATTAATACCCCAAAAATATTTTTTTAACCCCTAATTAAAATCGTTAGGCCTTAAAAATAATTTTTATGGGATAAAAATGTAAAATTTTTATGGGATAAAAATGTAAAAATTTTATTTTTAAATAAATATAATATAAATGCCAAAATTTTCCAAAAATTACAAATATTACATAAATTACAAAATAATACATTTTTAAATTTCCTATTATTATAAAAAAAAAATAATTGTATCAAAAACAAGGCCTCAAATCTAGTATTAAGTCTGGGTCCGAAATTTATAATGCGAAATAACCTTATTCTAAAAATATAAAAATTACAAAAAAAGAGAATAAAATATTTTATGCTACACAGAAGTCACATAACAAGTACGGGATAATTTTCGAATTTAATAAAAATCATGATGCTAATAAATGCTTTAAAAATAAACGAAAACATAGTAAAATGAACTAAAAATATATTTTAATATAATAAATTACACGTAAGAGGAGTATTTCCTTTTTCTAAGCCTATTTAGATTAAAAATCACCACAAAGAAATAATGTTAACCCCGACTAAAATTTAAGAACTAGCTAGTCATATATAATACTTGCAATTTCAATGGTTAGACTGTTAGAGCACTGGCAAAGGGTTGTTGTAACAGTGATGGATCCTAGATTCCTTCCTGGCATCATAGATGTTCATGTAATTGTTCAAATTTGCATGCCTATGTATGGCATATAGGTGTGCACACGGTGTTGTGCCCAAAATCTACATGGGCTAGATTTAGGCCCATTAAGTTATAGGGTTCGATCCATACAAGCCAAAAGATAGATCCCTTACGAGTTATGAAGACCAGATAGAGGAAACGACTAAGGAAGTATGAGTATCAGGAGGTTCCCAATGGTCAGGAAGCTAAGCTGAGCACTAGAAGACCAGGTTCCTCCCAGCAGAAGAGTTCGAGTTAGCATAGCAACAGCCATAGAGATGATGAAAGCATGGGAAGAGTTATCCAGACTAACCAGTTTGTTACTTGTGCAGGTACTGACACCTAAAGGGAGGTCCCAAAGCGATATGTCCCGAAATAAGGAGGTTCCTGAGAAACAGGCTCCTGAGATGTAGGTTCCTGAGCACCAGGTTCCTACGAGTTGCCAACAGAAAGTTCTAGAAGCCATCTAGAACAGATAAACGAATTGATATTGGAGTATAATTCTAGGGCGCAGATGATCCTAGAATTATCTCTGATCAATGAGAGAATCATAGTGGGGTACGAACTCGAGTTCTACTCTACTTAGCCAACTAGTTCGTGCAAGGCTCTAAAGGAACCTGAGTCCTACACGAACTAGGTGACCGAATACAGCTATTCCAGTAAGAGACAGAATCATATTAGAACTACATGAGCTTGATCCCTATATATACAAGGGTACGTAGGCACCTCAGGGTAAGACGCATTAAATTCTCTAATTCTCTCTAAAGGCACCTGAGATTATTGGAGATACCCTCGAGCACAGCTCAACCCCCACAAACACAACCCAAACCTTTTCACAGAATAGTTGATCGCTAGCCTATACAACTACCTGTAGACCTCTCATAAGTTGATTACGAAATCCACTCATCAACATTGGCGCTAGAAGGAGGGGATAGTTAATATCTTAAGAGTGGAAAAGATGTCAGGCAACTCTGATAGCGAAGCAACCCGTTCTGAGCGACAGATTCACGAGGGGAACACATCTCCTCCCAGAGCACCGAAGGTTACTAAAGCAGCTATGATGGAAATCTTAAAGACTGTGGGAGAACGTTTGTCGACTTTGGAGCAGGCTTCAAGCAAAAAGAAGAAAAAGAAGGCAAAGAAAGGTAAGAAGTCGAAGGTTACTCCGAAACAGTTGAATTTTGAGGAAGAAGAATCTGAGAATGGAGAGGAGGTTCCAAAAGATGGTGGAGAACCGAAGCAAAATAATGGCGATGAAGAGCTAGAGAATCCTGAGAAGAGTAAAACTGTTAGCAAAGGTCGTACAGGGTCCAAGGGAAAGAACAAAACCAAGACTGGAGGTTCCTCACAGAAAAAGAAGAAAGATAAAGACCCATCTGTTGAGATAATTGAAGAAGAAAGCACGGATTCAGATGAGGATACTGAAGAATCAAGCACTGCAGAGTCGCAAGAAGAGGAAGGAACGAGTAAAAAGACAAAGGCGGAAGCTACTGGAGAGGTGACAGCAGAAGATGTCAAGAAAATTTTGGCTCAACTCAAGGACGAAAAGAATCTTGCTGTGAATCCTATAACTTCCTCTCCTTTCACCAAGAAGGTTCGAAAGTCGGCTCTGCCTAGGTCTTGTAGGCCTTCGAATGAGTTGAAGTTCGATGGAACTACTGACCCCATTGAATATCTTAGTCGTTTTGACACGGAGATGGATGTCTATCAAGTGAAGGAAGCCACCAGATGCAGGTTACTGGCTGCAACTCTACAGGGTGGAGCCCATCAATGGTTCAAAAGGTTACCTGCTGATTCGATTGGTTCTTGGGCAAGTATGGGGAAGCTCTTTGTCACTCAATTTAGAGCATCTGTTGCGTTCGCACCACCAACCAATACCTTAGCCAATATCAAGCAAAGACCTGGTGAGACGTTGACAGAATATTTCAAGAGGTTTAATGCGGAGGTTCCTAAAGTTAGGAAAGCATCTGAGGAAACCATAAAGAATTTCTTAATTGCTGGAGTCAAAGGAGGCTCGGACTTTTGGAAAGCACTTCAAGGAAAAGAACCAGAGACGTTGGCAGATTTTTACGCCCAGGCAGAACCCTTTCGTCTGGTGGAGGAATCTCTAGCCGAATTAAGGAAGGATCCAGATTTCGTAAGGCAAAGTGGAAGCAAGAGGTCGAGACAAAGAAGCCCCAATAGTCGTGACAATAAAAAGGTGGTTAGTCGCACATCCCAGGTGAAGCCTGAAGCTGTGAATCCTACTAAACCTGTCATGGGTCAGGTACCGCCACCAGCTTCCTATAACAACAATAAACATGAGAGACCTATCTATGAAACTTTCACCCCTTTGGTAGCCCCGATCGATCATATTTACGCGGTGAATGAGAAGTCCTCATGGTTTAAGTAGCCTTTCAGAACTGGTCCCCCAGGGAATAAGAATGAGCGCCAGCTGTTGAGAGAATATGAATATGAATTACAATGCTATTCTGGGAAGACCCATTTTGAAGGAGATGAGGGTAGTAACCTCCATTTACCACCTAACTATGAAGTTCCCAACACCAAATGGAATTGGTGTAGTTCGAGGATGTCAGTATGAGTCTAGAGAGTGTTACACCAAAGCTTTGCAGCATGCTGCTAAGGCTGCTAAATTGCCTGAACCTATGGACGAGGTTCCTGATGATTTTCCAGGAAAGAACCCAGACAAAATAACGCTCGACCTGCGTAGTCCGCCCTTGGAAGGTTTTGTGCCAGCATCCTGTAGAGCTATAAGAATTGAAGAGATCATAGAAGAGGAACCTCATGCTGAGATTCCAGTTTTTCGGGGACCAGATACCCCTTACTTACTGATAGAAAGTGCACCCCCTACGGACAAGGATGGTGACGTGTGTATGGTAGAAGGATTGGATGAAGAAAAATCCCGAAAACTGAAACATAATGGAAGCAATGAAGACAGTCAGCCAACATCAAAGAGAAGGAATGTCATGCACGAAGTTCAGGAACCGTCTACAGTCCAGGAACCTCAAGAGGACTCAACCACAGAGATGGAGGTAGACTTAGACCCTCGAATGCCAGAAACCATGGTCAAGGCTGGACCAGCTGATGAAACTTTGGATGTGAAGATCAATGACAAAGATGGTACAAAAGTGTTGAAGACTGGAGCTCAACTCGACCAAGCCTTAAAGGAATCTCTCATTACCTTTTTGGGCAAGAACCTGGATGTGTTTGCATGGTGTCACGCAGATATGGAAGGGATAGATCCAAGGGTCATGTGTCATAAGTTGAATATTGATCCAGAAAAGAAAGGAGTGAGACAGAAGCGAAGACCAGTTAGTGGAGAAAGAGCTCAGGCATTGAAAGAAGAGGTCGACAGATTATTGGATGCAGGATTAGTTAAAGAATCTTTTTACCCAGTATGGTTGGCAAATCCTGTTTTGGTAAAGAAATCTAATGGAAAATGGAGAACCTGCGTGGACTTCACAGATCTCAACAAAGCATGCCCGAAGGACAGTTTCCCACTACCACGGATTGATCAGTTAGTGGATGCAACAGCTGGACATGCCCTCCTTAGCTTCATGGATGCATATTCAGGTTACAATCAAATCCCTATGTATGAACCTGACCAAGAGCATACTTCTTTTATTACGGATAGAGGTCTTTATTGCTATGTATGCATGCCGTTTGGATTGATTAATGCTGGAGCCACATACCAACGGTTAGTGAATATGATGTTTAAAGACCAAATTGGCCATACTATGGAAGTATATGTGGATGATATGCTAGTTAAGTCTAAGGAAGCTGTTGACCATGTGAAGCACTTAGAAGAAATGTTTGGAATCTTGCGGAAGTACAGAATGAAGCTGAACCCTCAAAAATGTGTGTTTGGGGTAGAATCAGGAAAGTTTCTGGGTTTCATGGTAAACCACAGGGGTATCGAAGCCAACCCAGCCAAGATTAAAGCATTGATTGATATGAGGTCTCCGAGAACTGTGAGAGAGGTTCAGTCTCTTACAGGAAGGGTTGCAGCCTTGAATAGATTCATTTCGAAGTCCACTGATAAGTGTCAGGAGTTCTTTAAAGCTATAAAGAAAGGAAACAAATTCGAGTGGACCGCAGAATGTGAGATAGCGTTTGGAAAGCTAAAGGAGCATTTGGGGAGCCCCCCACTGTTAGCCAAACATGTGGATGGAGAAACATTGATACTTTATTTGGCTGTGTCAGAGTATTCCATTAGTGCAGTTCTGGTTCGAGAAGAGAATGGACAGCAGAGCCCAGTTTACTATGTTAGTAAAAGGTTACTTGATGCAGAAACGAGGTACACAGGAATGGAGAAGCTGGTTTTCGCATTGATTCTGGCTTCCAGGAAGCTGCGACCTTATTTCCAAGCTCACAAGATTGAGGTGAGAACCTCATATCCACTTAAGCAAGTGATGCATAGGCCAGAAACTTCTGGAAGAATGTTAAAGTGGGCTGTGGAGCTAGGACAGTTCGACATAGAATATAAGCCAAAGATAGCAATCAAAGCTCAAGCTTTAGCAGATTTCTTAATCGAGTTTCCACCTCATGTAGAGGTTACTGGCCAAGAGGGGCCAAAAGAGGTGGTGGAAAAACAGGCAGACAATGACAACTGTGCACCTTGGTGGACACTGTATGTAGATGGAGCTGCTAACAGTGGTGGAGCAGGTGCAGGCATAGAACTAGTTAGTCCAGAAGGGCACCAACTCTATAGCTCGATTCATTTTGCTTTTAAAGCCACGAACAATGATGCAGAATATGAGGCATTGATTGCAGGCCTCAAGTTGGCTTTGGAGATGAAAGTAGAGAATATCAGAGTGTTTAGTGATTCGATGTTAGTAGTTTGGCAGATTCGTGGTGGTTTTCAGGCGAGAGGGCCAAGAACAGACTTATATTTGAGATACTCCCAGGAGTTGATCGCAAGGTTCAGAGAGGTGAAGCTAGATCAAGTACCTCGAGGAAAGAATAACAAAGCGGATGCATTGGCCAAGCTAGGGTCACAGAGAGAATCCACGTTATTGGGGGTAATTCCACTTCAAATCCAGGAGCAACCAAGTGTTTTCAAGGAAGAGGTAATGGACATTGAATTTCCAGTTGAAGATTCCTGGATGACCCCAATACATCGTTACCTGGACAAATGGGAGCTACCTCCCAATCAAAGTGATATCAGGAAGCTGAGGTATCATGCAGCCAGGTATGTAATTTATGATGGAGTTCTGTATAAACGAGGATTCAATCAGCCTTTGCTCAAGTGTGTAGCTGGAGAACAATGCAAGTATATCCTCGAGGAAATTCATGAAGGAGTATGTGGAAATCACTCGGGGGGTAATTCTTTAGCCATGAAAGTCCTCCGACAAGGATATTATTGGCCAACCATCAAAGCAGATGCTACAAAGTTTGTGCAGGAATGCAGTAATTGTCAGAAGTTTGCAAATTTTGATAGTCGTCCTGTAGCCCCTATTAAACCGATTGTTAGCCCTTGGCCATTCGCTGTTTGGGGAATAGACCTCATTGGAGAGCTCCCGAAAGGAAAAGGAGGAGTGAAATACGCAGTGGTCGCAGTCGATTACTTTACAAAGTGGGCAGAAGCAGAACCACTTGCTAAGATTACAACGTCAAAATTGACTGAGTTTGTGTTTCGAGCCATCGTATGCAGGTTTGGCATTCCACAGAAGCTGATTTCTGACAATGGGAAGCAGTTCGATAGTAGAGAGCTTAGAGGATTATGTGAGTAGTTTGGAATCCAAAAAGCATTTTCAGCAGTGTATTATCCGCAGAGTAATGGACAGACTGAAGCAGTGAATAAGATTATCAAGCACACTTTGAAGACAAGGCTTGAAGATAAGAAAGGAAGCTGGCCAGAGGAGCTTCCTGGAGTCTTGTGGTCGTATAACACCACGCCTAGAACTACAACTGGTGAGTCTCCTTTTTCCCTAACTTATGGTTGTGAAGCTATGGTACCTGTGGAAGTTGGAACAGGTTCCTTGAGAAGAAAGTATTTTGATCCCGAAAGCAATGAGGTCAATCATAGACTGTATTTGGACATGGTCGAAGAGTTGAGAGCAGATTCACAAGTGAAGTTAGCAGCATATCAACAGAGAGTTCGAAGATATTACAACAAAAAGGTGAAGGCAAGACCTTTTAAGGTTGGAGACCTAGTTTTGAGGAAAGTCATGCCAAATACCAGGGTTCTGGCGCATGGAGCCTTTGGAGCAAATTGGGAGGGACCTTACCAGATAAAGTCAGCAATTTGGGAAGGAACCTACCACTTGATGGATATGGATGGGAACCTCATTCCGAGAGCTTGGAATGCAGAACATCTCAAGAAGTATTATCAGTAATTCTTTTATGAATTTTTTCTTAGGAAAAGTAAGGCTTTTTCAGCCCACGAATAAAGGCAGCTTATTAGTTATAGCTGACCAGTATTTTGATTCCAGTATTTAATTATGCATGTACTCGGGGGGTACTTAATGTGAACCTCTCTACTTGCAAGACGATTTTTTTTAAGTATTGAGCGATGTATAGCTCTACGTTGAATATTTTGAGTGCATTATTTGCAGCTATAGCTCCTTAATAGTTCTTTTACGTAACAATAATTACCCAAAAGAACTGGGGGGTAGTATTCCTACTTAGACAGTATTGTGCATGCCATGATTTCATATTTCATATGCCAATTTGAAATTTTTGAAACAGGTTACCTAGACTAATAGGTTCCTGTAGCATGGTGTTGTATTTTGCAGGTTACCTGAGCTGACAGGTTCCTGTAGCATTGACAGTATGTGTGAAGTATGAATATGAATTGACAGAATGTGCAGACTACGATTGATTGATCAGAATTAGCTTGTAGACAGATTGTTGAGAAAAGTATCAAGTCTCAGGCAGCTTCCTGAGCATGAATTAAGTCCCAGGTAGCTTCCTGGGCATCGAGAAAAGTCCCAGGTAGCTTCCTGGGCATTGAGCAAAGTCCCAGGTAGCTTCCTGGGTATCGAGAAAAGTCCCAGGTAGCTTCCTGGGCATTGAGCAAAGTCCCAGGTAGCTTCCTGGGCATCGAGAAAAAGTCCCAGGTAGCTTCCTGGGCATCGAGAAAAAGTCCCAGGTAGCTTCCTGGGCATCGAGAAAAAGTCCCAGGTAGCTTCCTGGGCATCGAGAAAAAGTCCCAGGTAGCTTCCTGGGCATCGAGAAAAGTCCCAGGTAGCTTCCTGGGCACGAGAAAAGCTTCAGGTAGCTTCCTGAGCAAATGAGATTGAAAAGCCTCAGTTGACTGAGCACGACATTGTTGCCAAAAGCCTCAAGTTTCTTGAGCATGTGAATTAAAGTCCTGACAAAAGGCACCTAAAGTCCTGACAAAAGGCACCTTAAAGAGAAGCCTAATAAGCTCTCCCTCATGTGGAACCGCCTTTGGCACATGGGAAGAAGGGGTAAAATCCTTAGCATTTACCTTCATAAGATGTCTAGCCTGACACATGGAGAAGAGGAATCTGTGTGGACTCCCAGAACGGCACACAGGTTCCTAGACTCGCCTCGAGGCACAAAAAGGAACCAACATGCCTCGAGGCATGTTGGAACCTAGAGAATAGGATTGGGAACCAAGCAGGTTACCTTTCCAAGAGAAAAAAGGAACCAACATGCCTCGAGGCATGTTGGGACCTAGAGATTAGGATTGGGAGCCAAGCAGGCAACCTTTCCAAGAGATGACCCGAATTAAACAAGAGAAAGCTTTTACTAACGTTAACTGTTTTTTGTTTTATGTTTATTTTGCAGGATTAATACTCGAGGAACCTGGTCTTGATGAAGAATAAATTATTAAAGAAGGCTACGGTTTAGATTATCGATACAAAATATAAACATAGAGGTTCCAGGTTTTATAATTCAGCTGTAGTTTGTTGCATTTATTTTGAGAATAGACAAGTGGAAATATGCATGTGTTCTGTTTCTTACAATGGGTTAGCCCACGTAAGCTTGACCATATGAATAAGGAAGCTGAATTATTCTCTAGTGCATAACAGTGAAGTATTTCATAAGGTTGTAAAGAAAAGTATGCAGCAAAAGCAAATATCATAAAGCATAAAGAGAGTTATGGGTACAGAGACCCAGAAAACCAGCATAAAAGTTATTGGCACGAAGGCCATGGAAACCAAATTTAAAGTTACATCTTGCGAGGCGTTACGAGGAGCCCGCGACCTCATCAAAAGTTATCAAAAGTTTTTAAAAAAAAGGATTTTGTTGAAACTATGAAGGAGGAACTTCATCAGAACCCTTGGTAGCAACAGGAGGAGTTGAAAGGATAGGTTGAACAATTTCAGGAGTAGGAACCTCTGCAATCTCAAGGTTGGCACCTGGAGACCTCTCAACCGTTTTCACGGGAGGTACAGAGGTTGCAGCAGCAGCTTCATTCCCAAAATCTTTGATCATCCCCACTACATCCTCACCTAGGAGAGACCAATTCAGCTCAGGCATTTTCTCCCACATGGATCTCATGTAGTCACGAACGCCTTCATCATAACCTTCGTCATACCTAGCTTTTTCCTGGATGAGCAGAGATGATTTGACAGTAACAGCTGCAGCATTTAAAGCATCAACCTGAGCTTTCAGTTCATTGACTTTCTCTAGCATGGATAATTTCTCATCCTGCAAACTCTTCACCTGTTCCTGAAGTTCATCCCTGCTATTCTTTAGCGAGGTTTCAACAGCTTTAGCCCTCCTTACCGCAGCAGTGGCAACATTCACACTCTCCTCTTTAGCAGCCAGCTCCTCTTTGAGTTTCGAGATCTCTCCTTGTAGCCTGAGGTCATATTGGATCTTCAAGGCAAAATCATCACAGAACCTAAGAGTAAAGAAGGCGTTCTGGGCCGCAGAGAACCTCATAGCTTCCAGAGCTTCAGTAGAGTCCATTTTCGACCAGCCGGTAATAGTCTCAGCAGGAACATGAGTGTCAATCAAGTCCTTAAACTGGTTCTGGGCAGCGGTAGGATCAGCCTTCACAGCTTTATTTTTCCTCATGGACCTGGTTTGGGAGCTCCCTGATAAGTCAAGTGTGGTCTGAGCCAATTTACGTTTTGAGGAACCTGATGGTTGAGTCTGGACAGATACAGGGGTTGGAACTTGGTTAATTGGAGTTGCAGCAAGCGAAAGCTCCTTCATATTGTCATCAACCTTGAAAATTTCTTCCACATTTTTAGATCTTTTCACAAATGAAGGAACTTTTGGAGCCATGTCTGCATAAGCCAATAGATTAAGGTTAGAGGTATATATATGAAGTAAGCGAATGAAATTGCACAAATATAGAGAATAAGAAAGGCATCACTATAAAGAAACTCCTACCAGAAGTCGAAGGAATAAAGCCTAAAGTCATCAGGTTATCAGGGGTCATTAAGACCAGACAATCTCTAGTGGAGGCTGACAGTTTCAAAATCTCAGTTGCTCTTTCCAAGCAGACTCCCGTGAGGACGGTTTGCTTAGGGATATTGGGACGACGATTAAACTCATATCTAACGTAGGGGTAGTCATAGCAATAGAGAAACTGTTCTGGCCATTGTTCAAAGTTTTGTTTAACATTTTTTATGCACTGACCCTGGTGACAAGGCCAGGCTGAAAGGTAAAAGCAGCCAGAATTTCTCCCAGTGTCTTTCAGTCTGAAGAAATAGCCCAATTCAGGGGCTGTCAAAGGAACTGTAAATTTGCTAGAATATAGTATAAAGGTGCTGATGGCTAACCGATAAGAATTAGGGGTGAGTTGCATTGGTGCTAATTCGTAAAAGTCAAGAACCTCTCGTAAGAAAGGATGAAGAGGCATGGAAACACCTACCCTCAAGAAAGCGGCAGATATAATAGCATGGGGGATACCTTGTTTTGGGATTTTCAAATCAAACCTGTGAGCTCTTTCACCAGGTTCTGGGATTGTTATCTTACAGACAGGGTGGTGACATTCCTCAAATAGTCTTTCCAGTTTAACTGAGGTCATGATGGAATCAGATTTTTCACAAAAAGGGACAATCTCTTGTTTGAATGGTTCTCTTTCTACAGATATCTCACTTTGAAAGTCAGGTTCTAGGAAGGACTCAGGTTCAAATTCAGGTTTTGATACCTCTTCATTATCAGACCAGTCATCTCCTAAATCAATTAAGCTTAAAGGCCTTAGGGGATCAATAGCATTTGGAGGCTTCATCAGAATGTCTTGAGGATCACTAGTGTCGGGAATCAAGACCCTAGACCTAGTTCTATTACTTACAGATGCGACAAAAACAGGTTTTACGGAAGAGAGGTGGTCAGAATGTATTGAATCAGAAGACATCTGCAAGAAACAGACGAAGAAAGGTCAGACCTTGGAATTCTTAAAGGGAGACCTGTGGTCTAGAGACGATTGAACTACTGTGACTATGTCAAGTAAGTTTTTTAAAGAGTTATATAGAGGTTATACATTCACATAGATAAGTATGGACTATGACATGAATACGAAACAAATTGAGATAGAAGACAAACAGACAGTCAAAAGCTTTCAGTAAAATCATGGTGACGAAATCCCAAATCGGTGATGGAACTACCAGTAGAGAAGGTATTATGGATGTTTGTGTGTGTGAGATATGAAGACTATATACAAACATTTATCAGATAAAAGACAGCATGCAAGATCGAAGTAATCAGATAGTTAAAAATGCAATCGAGATTATTAAAAAACAGAAAGAAAGGATTCAGAATCATACCTTGGATTGAAGAAAACGGCGACAGAGGGTTTGGATTAAGCAGATGACCGTCGGACTCCTTCTCTTTTTCTCTCCAAGGGTTTTTTAAAAAATATTTGGTAAAGGTAAAAATGAAGATGAAGCCATTCATGTGTTTATATAATCGAGGTAAATAGGAGGCAACAGTAAACACGTGGCAGCAATCTATTGGGGCAGTAATTAAAGAGATACACGCACTAGAGGCGTGTGAACCTTGGGAACTCATACATTAACTGCGGCTTTGGTAAGTGATAAGCTTAATTTGAATTTTGAATTATCTCCTGCTTACCAACCGTTATCTCTTCTTAAATTATTACATTTAAGAAATGTGGAATTGAGTGACAAGCGAGCATTAAGATGACTTCGAGAGCTGAAATAAGAAGAAGAAAATAGCGAGATAACAGGTTCTTTAGTTCAAAGAAAGCTTACTCAAGATTATATCAAGCTGAAAATATTCTATGTCCTGTTTCCTATACCGAGTTAGCTCATGTAGGCTTGGATATATAATGTTGAAGTGAGATACAATTACCAGGATAGGTTAACATTAAACCTCTGATCGTAGAATTAGAATAGGTTCCTTTCACATTACATGATTTCAAGGAACCGGGGGGTACTTGTTGTGCCCAAAATCTCCATGGACTAGATTTAGGCCCATTAATCTATAAGGTTCGATCCATACAAGCTAGAAGATTGATCCAGTATGAGTCATGAAGATCAAATAGAAGAAATGACTAAGGAAGTACGAGTATCAGGAGGTTCCCAATGGTCAGGAAGCTGAGCTGAGCACTAGAAGACCAGGTTCCTCCTAGCCGAGGAGTTCGAATTAGCATAACAACAGCCATAGAGATGATAAAAGCATATAAAGAGTTATCCAGTCTAACTAGTTTGTTATTTGTGCAGGTACTAACACCAAAAGGGAGGTCCCTAAGTGATATGTCCCGAAATAAGGAGGTCCCTGAGAAACAGGCTCCTGAAATGTAGGTTCCTGAGCACCAGGTTCCTACGAGTTACCAACAGAAAGTTCTAGAAGTCATCTAGAACAGATAAACGCATTGGTATCTGAGTATAATTCTAGGGCGCAGATGATCCTAGAATAACTCTAACCAATAAGAGAATCATAAGTAGGGTACGAACTCGAGTTCTACTCTACTTAACCAAACTAGTTCGTGAAAGGCTCTAAAGGAACCTGAGTCCAACACGAATTAGATGACCGAATACAGCTATTCCAGTAAGAGACAGAATCATATTAGAACTACGTGAGCTTGATCCCTATATATACAAGGGTACGTAGGCACCTCAGGGTACGAGGCATTAAGTTCTCTAATTTTCTCTAAAGGCACCCGAGATTATTGGAGATACCCTCGAGCTCAGCTCAACCCCCACAAACACAACCCAAACCTTTTCATAGAACAGTTGATCGTTAGCCTAAACAACTACCTATAAACCTCACATAAGTTGATTACGAAATCCACTCATCAACACTGACCAGTATTTTGATTTCAGTATTTAGTTACGCATGTACTCGGGGGGTACTTGATGTGAACCTCCCTACTTGCAAGACGATATTTTTTTTTTAGTATTGAGCGATAGATAGCTCAACGTTGAATATTTTGAGTGCATTCTTTGCAGCTATAGCTCCTTAATAGTTCTTTTACGTAACAATAATTACCCAAAAGAACTGGGGGTAGTATTCCTACTTAGACAGTATTGTGCATTCTATGATTTGATATTTCATATGCCAATTTGAAATTTTTGAAACAGGTTACCTTGACTAACAGGTTCCTGTAGCATTGTGTTGTATTTTGCAGGTTACCTGAGCTGACAGGTTCCTGTAGCATTGATAGTATGTGCGAAGTATGAATACGATTTGACAGAATATGTGGACTACGAATGATTGATATGAAAAGTCCCAGGTAGCTTCTTGGGCACCGAGAAAAGTCCCAGGTAGCTTCCTGGGCATCGAGAAAAGTCCCAGGTAGCTTCCTGGGCATTGAGAAAAATCCCAGGTAGCTTCCTGGGCATCGAGAAAAGTCCCAGGTAGCTTCCTGGGCATTGAGAAAAATCCCAGGTAGCTTCCTGGGCATCGAGAAAAGTCCCAGGTAGCTTCCTGGGCATTGAGAAAAATCCCAGGTAGCTTCCTGGGCATTGAGAAAAATCCCAGGTACCTTCCTGGGCATTGAGCAAAGTCCCAGGTAGCTTCCTGGGCATCGAGAAAAGTCCCAGGTAGCTTCCTGGGCATTGAGAAAAATCCCAGGTAGCTTCCTGGGCATTGAGCAAAGTCCCAGGTAGCTTCCTGGGCATCGAGAAAAAGTCCCAGGTAGCTTCCTGGGCACGAGAAAAGCTTCAGGTAGCTTCCTGAGCAAATGTGATTGAAAAGCCTCAGTTGACTGAGCACGACATTGTTGCCAAAAGCCTCAAGTTTCTTGAGCATATGAATTAAAGTCCTGACAAAAGGCATCTAAAGTCCTGACAAAAGGCATCTAAAGTCCTGACAAAAGGCACCTTAAAGAGAAGCCTAATAAGCTCTCCCTCATGTGGAACCGCCTTTGGCACATGGGAAGAAGGGATGAAATCCTTAGCATTTACCTTCATAAGATGTCTAGCCTGACACATGGAGAAGAGGAATCTGTGTGGACTCCCAGAACGGCACACAGGTTCCTAGAATCACTTCGAGGCACAAAAAGGAACCAACATGCCTCGAGGCATGTTGGGACCTAGAGAATAGGATTGGGAACCAAGCAGGTTACCTTTCCAAGAGAAAAAAGGGACCAACATGCCTCGAGGCATGTTGGAACCTGGAGATAAGGATTGGAAGCCAAGCAGGCAACCTTTCCAAGAGATGACCCGAATTAAACAAGAGAAAGATTTTACTAACGTTAACTGTTTTTCGTTTTATGTTTATTTTGCAGGATTAATACTCGAGGAACCTGGTCTTGATGAAGAAGAAGTTATTAAAGAAGGCTACGGTTTAAATTATCGATTCAAGGTGTAAACATAGAGGGTCTAGGTTTTACAACTCAGCTATAGTTTGTTGCATTTATTTTGAGGATAAACAAGTGAAAATATGCGTGTGTTCTGTTTCTTACAATGGGTTAGCCCACGTAAGCTTGAACATATGAGTAAGGAAGCTGAATTATTCTCTAGTGCATAACAGTGAAGCGTTTCATGAGGTTTTGAAGAAAAGTATGTAGTAAGTTAAGATTCGAACAAAGAAATATGTATGAGCTTACCCTGGACAAGAGATATGTAGCAAAAGTAAATAGCTATTATAAAAAGAAACATAGAGAATTATGGGTACAAAGACCCAGGAAACCAGCATAAAAAGTTATTGGCACGAAGGCCATGGAAACCAAATTCAGAATTACATCTTGCGAGGCGTTACGAGGAGCCCGCGACCTCATCAAAAGTTATCAAAAGTTTTTAAAGAATCTTGTTGAGATTACGAAGGAGGAACTTCATCGGAACCCTTGCTGACAACAGGAGGAGTTGGAAGGATAGGCTGAACAACTTCAGGAGCAGGAACCTCTGCAGTCTCAAGGTTGGAACCTGGAGACCTCTCAACCATTTTCACGGGAGGTACAGAGGTTGTAGCAGCAGCTTCATTCTCAAAGTCCTTGATCATCCCCACTACATCTTCGCCTAGGATGGACCAGTTTAGCTCGGGCATTTTCTCCCACATGGACCTCATGTAGTCACGAACGCCTTCGTCATAACCTTCATCGTACCTAGCTTTTTCCTGGACGAGCAGGGATGATTTGACAGTAGCGGCCGCAGCATTTAAAGCATCAACCTGAGCTTTTAGTTCATTGATTTTCTCTAGCATGGATAATTTCTCATCCTGCAAACTCTTCACCTGTTCCTGGAGTTCATCCCTGCTATTCTTTAGTGAGGTTTCAGCAGCTTTAGCCCTCCTTACCGCAGCAGTGGCAATATTCACGCTCTCCTCTCTAGCAGCCAGCTCCTCTTTGAGTTTTGAGATCTCTCCTTGTAATCGGAGGTCATACTGTGTTTTCAAGGCAAAATCATCACAGTATCGTAGGGCAAAGAATGCATTTTGGGCAGCAGAGAACCTCATGGCATGCATAGCCTCGGTAGAATCCATCTTGGCCCAGCTGGCAATCGCTTCTGGAAGCACATGTGTATCAATCAATTCTTTAAATTGATTCTGTGCCACAGCTGATTCAACTTTTATAGCTTTGCTCTTCCTCATTGACCTGGTTTGTGAACTCCTAGAGAGGTCAAGAGTAGTCTGGGCTAACTTACGCTTGGAGGAGCTAGATGGTTGAGTCTGGACAGAGGCTGGGGTAGGAACTTGGCTGATTGGTGTTGCTGTGAGCGGAATCTCCTGTGTCTCAACATCAGCTTTAAAGATCTCGTCTACATTCTTGGTTCGTTTGACAAAAGAGGGAACTTTGGGAGCCATGTCTGCATAAGACAATAAGTTAAAAATTAGATAAGCATGCATGGAGTAAAAAGATGTATTCACAAATATACAGTTAAGAAGGAAAGACATAACAATAAGGAAGCTCATACCAGTGTTTGAAGGAATAAAACCTAGGGAAGTCAAATTTTCAGGGGTCATCAGAATCAAGCAGTCCCTAATGGAAGCTGATAGTTTCAAGATCTCTTTTGCCCTCTCTAAACACACTCCAGTCAGAACGGTTTGTTTGGGAATATTTGGTCGGCGATTAAAAGCATACTTAACATCAGGGCAGTCAAAACTATAGACAAATTGCTCTTGCCACAAATCAAAGTTCTGTTTAACATTTTTTATACATTGACCCTGATGACAAGGCCATGCTGACAGATAAAAATAACCTGAGCTTCTCCCGGTATCTTTCAACCTAAAGAAATAGCCTAACTCAGGGGCAGACAGGGGAGTTGTGAATTTGCTGGAATACAGAATAAAGGTGCTGATGGCCAAACGATAAGAGTTGGGAGTCAGTTGCATAGGTGCTAAGTTATAAAACTCTAATACTTCCCTTAGAAAAGGATGAAGGGGTATAGAAAAACCTACTCTAAAAAAAGCAGCAGAAATGACAGCATTGGGAATCCCACGATCAGGGGTTCTGATATCAAACCTGTGAGCTCTTTCACCAGGCTTAGGAATCACAATACTACAGATTGGATGGGGACATTCCTCAAGAAGTTTTTCTAATTTAACAGAGGTCATGATGGAATCAGTTTTCTCACAAAAAGGTGTAATCTCTTGTTTGAACAACTCTCTCTCAACAGTCACCTCACTCTGAAAGTCAGGTTCTAAGAGGGATTCGAGTCTAAGTTCAGGTTTCGACACCTCCTCATCATCAGAAGGCCAATCATCTCCTAAGTCGATAAATGTAGGGATAGGAAGTTGAGATAGTGGAGATACTGGGGGTTTAATGAGTATGTCCTCAGGTTCATTCACATTGGGTATTACAACCCTGGATCTAGTTCTCTCACCAATCGGCATAGCAACTAAGGGTTGAATTGAAGATTGGTGGTCAGAATGGGTAGATTCAGAAGACATCTGCAAAAAGACAGACGAAGAAGGGTCAGGTCTTTATGGAACCTAGGAGAAAGATTAGGGTTCTAAAGTGTTTAGACACGGTGCAATTATTGACAGGGCATATTACAGAAGACCTTGAAGAAGGCAGGTACCAACAAAATCAGAAACACATGAATAGATAGACAGCTAAAGATTATGATAAAATCATGACAACGCAACCATGAATCGACGGTTAAAGTACTGATAAACCAGAGGTTGTGAACGTTCGTGTGTGTGAAATATGGAGTGTAAAGAACAGATACAGACACATACATACAAAGAAAACAATGGCATGCAAAGTCCAAAGAAACAGATGATTGAAAAACGAGACAAGGATATGAGAGAATAGAAAGAAATAAGTCGAAACCATACCTTGATTTGAGTTGAACGGCGACGGAGAAGATGAATTAAGCGGATGACTGTTGAACTCCTCTTGTTTTCTCTCCAAAAGTTTTTGCAAGTGATTGGTAAAGGTAAAAACGGACCTGAGGGGTTGAGAGATAATTAAATAGTCGAGGTAAATGGGAAACAATTTGTACACGTGGCAAGGTATTACTGGAACGGTAAAGTGAAGAGGTACACGCGTGGGAAGCGTATGAACCTTGGGAACTTACACATTAACTACAGCTTTGGTAAGAGATAAGTCTAATTCAAATTTTGAATTATCCTTTACAACCAACCATTATCCCCTCTTAAATTATTAAATTTAAAGAGGCGTGAAGTTGAGTGACAAGTTAGATTCCCTGAGAAGTTGAATGCAAACATAAAATAGATTTCGAGAGCTAGAGCAAGAAGAAGAAAATAGCGAGATAACAGGTTCCTTAATACAAAGGAAGCTTACTCAAGATTATATCAAGCTGAAAATATCTTATGTCCTGTTTCCTATACCGAGTTAGCTCATGTAGGCTTGGATATACAATGCTGAAGCGAGATATAGTTACCAGGATGGTTTAACATTAAACCTTTGATCGTAGAATTAGAATAGGTTCCTTTCACATTACATGATTTCAAGGAACCGGGGGGTACTTGTTGTGCCCAAAATCTACATGGGCTAGATTTAGGCCCATTAAGTTATAGGGTTCGATCCATACAAGCCAAAAGATAGATCCCTTACGAGTTATGAAGACCAGATAGAGGAAACGACTAAGGAAGTATGAGTATCAGGAGGTTCCCAATGGTCAGGAAGCTAAGCTGAGCACTAGAAGACCAGGTTCCTCCCAGCAGAAGAGTTCGAGTTAGCATAGCAACAGCCATAGAGATGATGAAAGCATGGGAAGAGTTATCCAGACTAACCAGTTTGTTACTTGTGCAGGTACTGACACCTAAAGGGAGGTCCCAAAGCGATATGTCCCGAAATAAGGAGGTTCCTGAGAAACAGGCTCCTGAGATGTAGGTTCCTGAGCACCAGGTTCCTACGAGTTGCCAACAGAAAGTTCTAGAAGCCATCTAGAACAGATAAACGAATTGATATTGGAGTATAATTCTAGGGCGCAGATGATCCTAGAATTATCTCTGATCAATGAGAGAATCATAGTGGGGTACGAACTCGAGTTCTACTCTACTTAGCCAACTAGTTCGTGCAAGGCTCTAAAGGAACCTGAGTCCTACACGAACTAGGTGACCGAATACAACTATTCCAGTAAGAGACAGAATCATATTAGAACTACGTGAGCTTGATCCCTATATATACAAGGGTACGTAGGCACCTCAGGGTAAGACGCATTAAATTCTCTAATTCTCTCTAAAGGCACCTGAGATTATTGGAGATACCCTCGAGCACAGCTCAACCCCCTCAAACACAACCCAAACCTTTTCACAGAATAGTTGATCGCTAGCCTATACAACTACCTGTAGACCTCTCATAAGTTGATTACGAAATCCACTCATCAACACACGGTATGGACTTTATCATTAAAAGATGGATCGTTCACCAAGTATTACATATTGGTGTAATATGTGTATTTTATTGTTAGACTCGTAGAAGTAGTTGTAAATATTCTTTCACTACTCATTTCCCTTATGTTTTATGTTTCATGTGGTATAAATTATGTGTAGGCATATAATACTTGTACATCATTTTTTTTATATATGTTCATGTGTGAAAGAAATGTAGTTTAATTTATAGCTAGGTAACTAATACCTATCACCTGCAAACATATTATCTCATTACTTTATTTTTTCAAAATGATAACTGATATTCATACATATTTATTTGGATATGATATGTTGAAGATCCATCAGTTAACAATGAATTAGAACTTATGAATGGGTCCAATGAGGCTATAGCTGGACCTGGACCATTTAGTGGTGTTGTTGGGAATGATCAATTCAATGTGTCTCGCTAGAAAATGAGCTTGATCAAGTAGCAGTTCTAGAAGATGAGCCCAATCAAGTAGCAGTTCAAGGAAATCAGCATCCAATCAAGTAGTAGTTCAAGGAAATCCTACTCAAAATGGTACTGTGTAAATTTGTTGTTAGGTTTCACGTGGCAAGTTCTAATGTGTGACCATTAGCTTTCACCAACTTTCTTTTTTTTTTTTGGAATAATAACTAATATTTATGTACAATTTGTGATCCATCAGTTAATGTTGAGTTGCAATTTTGGAATGGGCTCAATGAAGTTATGGTTGGGATTAATGATGACTTCAATCTACCTCCTTTTAATGAAAATGGTACTGTATATATTTTATGTTATGCTCATATGGTATGTATATTTAAAATGATGCATTATATGTTAAGCTCTCCAGCAGCCTCTCATGTATGACCATGAAAATGAAAACTATCTTTCATTTTTTGAAATAATAACTAATAATAGTTTACAACTTTTTTTTGTACCACGTGTAGATTTGGTTAATAATTGGATGCAATTATTGTATGGGCTTGATAATCCCTTTGATGGGCAAGATCTAAATAATATTGGGCTAATGGATTTCAATCTTGATGGGCCTGTTTTCGTAAATGGTATGCACTTGTTTTTAGTGGGACACAATTAAATATATACATGTTGTTTCCTATTTAAAATTTTTGTATTTATATAAAAAGTAGTTCATATTTTACGACTAGCTAAATGCTATAAAAATTTAAAGGAACGCCAATTAAATAAATTTCAGTGGTTTATTTTTCTTTATTTATAGGTGGGGATATTGGGTAAGAGCAAGACCCATTACCGGTTCATGACAATCATCTGATTAATGGTAGGCACATATTATTTGCACATAATTTTTTTATATGTGTTCATATGTAGTTATGTAAAAGAAAGGTAATTTAATTTATAGCTAGGTAACTAATATGTATCACCTGCATGCATATTATCTCATTATTTTATTTTTCCAAAATGATAATTGATATTCATATATATTTATTTGGATATGTTGAAGATCCACAACTTTTGAATGGGCCCAATGAGGATATTGCTGCTGGAAATGATCACTTCAATGTGTTTGGGTTAGAAAATGAACCCAATCAAGTAGCAGCTCAAAGAAATCAACTAGTAGATAAGCCCAATCAAGTAGCAGTTCAAGGAAATCAACTAGAAAATGAGCCCAATCAAGTAGCAGGTCCAAAAACTCTTCTCCTGTTTGACCATTATCTTTCTTCCTTTTTTTGTTTTGAAATAATAACAGTTACCAATACTTTTTTTTGTCTCATGTGTAGAAGATATAGTAAATAATGGATAGCTAAGTTTAGAGGGTCCCCATGATCAGCAAGTTTTAATTGATCTTGAAGAGCTGTTTGCAAATGGTATGCACTTTCTAATTCCTTTTATTGGCATACATTTTATATGTAGAGAGACATAAATATAATAGAGAAGATGAGCCAATTGTTAGAAGATGATGAGCTAGACTCATATGTTATTCATTCAGTTGGTAGGATCACAAGTAATTGTAGTATCGGATGATGATGAGCTGGACATGGTTGAAGTACCCTTACCTGGTATGTAATTTTTTTCATATAAGTAAATTTTTTCTTGTCACTAAAATTTGGTTAATTTTCACCAATTTTTTTTTATTATAAAAACAAGTTATAAAAAATTAAATGATCATTGGACGTCAACCCTAAGATTTAGTAAAATTAGAATTTCTCATAGTTAGATTTTGTTTGGAAATTTTATAGGTGAGGATATTGAACAAACTATTACAGAAGTGTGTAGTATCAATGCTAATCTCAACCAGCTGCATGAGGAGCGTGGTGCACTTCTTTTGCAAATCCGAGAAGATTTGACTCCATTTCAAAGAATGTTGAGATGTTTGTTGGAGTGTGTTTTCATTAATAGACTGAAAGCAACAATTTATTAGAGGATCGAGTTTATGTGTCAAGCATTGAACACAACTGTCAATCCTCAGTCAGTATAGAGGAACAATGATTTTTCACTTTGCTGGGATGTTTTGGAGAACACACTTTACAAATGAATGATGAGGCTTTCATGGAATGGATGGGCAATATTGGTTACAATGAATACACGTCATTCACCTCTGTTTCTGATTAAATTATTTTTTAGATTCCTAAACACCTTTTTAACATTTGAATTACTAAAGGGTGAGGGATCGTTCTCCAAGTATTACATATTGGTGTAATATGTTTACTTTGTTGTTAAGACCTGTAGAAGAAGTAAGTTGTAATATTCTTTCATTATTCTTATCTCTATTTAACAGTTATTTTAAGTAATATGTTTACTTTGTTACGTTGTTAGACCTGTAGAAGTAGTTGTCATTGTTTTGCCATAGGAACGAACAATGCATAACCGTTGTACATTTTATATTATAACATCTTATTGAGCATTCTTCGGACAATATTATAGAAATTCTAATCATCGCTAGGGGCAACAAGGTGCACGCATTAAAAATAAAGATATGTACAATATTAAAGTTTTATAATGATTAAGACATACATTTTATAAGTATAAAAATTTATATATGGGTCACACTAGAACCACTCTAAACTGAGAAACTAAGAATTTGTCCTTAAATACCATAATGATGTACTTACAAAAATATAATAAAGACACACTTGCCATATTTATAATAAACTAAGAATGCTCGATTAAAAGGAATTTTGGAAGCGTACTTCAATTACCCGTATCCCTCTTTTTTCATCTTTTTCACTAGTTATAAAAATTCACAAAAAAATATTAATTTTTTTTTAAAAAAAGCTACATACTTAACTGATGTTAAGTATTTTTAACTGCATGACTAGTTTCTAAACATATAATTAGTTGACACCTACTTCTGAGAAATATTTTAGTTCGGTGGTAATTTTCTAAAATGGTCAATAGTTTAGTAATAAAAAAATCCATTTTCCCAAATATGTATTAAATTTGTAAATTAAAAAAGAAAATAAATCAGCAAAATTTGCTCTATGATCAATCTCTATCAATAAAGATTGGATATCATCAATTTCCCAAGTTTAAATTTAAAATATAGGGAAATTCAAATATAGAACTTAAAGTTCAGGTGCGAAACTTATTTAATTCAATAAAAATAAATATATTTTGTGTAAGAACTTACATGTTTAACACAGGAACTTTCTAGATTTCTGAATTCAAATGTAAGACATAAACACGTTAAATGTTGAACTTTCAATATTCATGTGCGGAACTTATATAATTTAATATAAATAAGTACGTTCTTCGTATGAACTTATGTATTTTCACTACTTGTTCTTCACGAACTTTCAGTTTCAATTTCATAACATTCAAAGTTCAAGTGTTGAACGAGTAGTAGAAGTAAATTACGTGTAAGAATACACGTACAGATACGTAGAAGAAGAAACATATATTTTACAAAAATTCTTACAATTATTTGGTTATCTTGTTAATTGATTTGTGAATATTCTACATTAATTTTCTCTGATAAAAAAATTCTTAACCATTAATTGAATACTAATTTAACTTTTATTAATGGATCTTCGATTCTATTTTAGGTGATGGTTCTCATTTGAATAAAACCTTATATATCTATATGTATATATATATATATATATAACAAATATTAAACTCCCGATACACATTTTTCTCTAACATTTTTAACTTTAAAAAAAACTTTATTTTATGTAGAGTCGATCTCAGGTCCTTCACCAGAGATAATACCAACATAACCACTACACCAAACAAACTTATTTGTAATTTACTTCAAAACAAAACAGTATTAAATATTATTTTACGTTTTTATACTTTTATTTTTATTATTTATTAAATTTAAAAAAAATGGTAAATTAATACATTATAAAATATAAAAATGTTAATAAAATTTGAATTATTACATAAAATTTTAAATAAATTATTATAGTTTTATATTTAATAAAAGTAATAATAAATAATAAATCAATAAAAGCTATTAATTTGAAATATAGAAACAAGTAAAAAATATGAAATTACGTTTTTACCCTCCAAATTGCTGCCGCAATGATACATAGCGGAGGAACGAAAATATGAAATTACTTTTTTACCCTTACTACTGCCGCAATGAAACATAACGGAGGAAAGAAAACATGCAATAACTTTTTTACCCTTAATTCTTCTACCGCAATGATACAATGCGGATAGCAGCAATATACAACCACCCTTTGCGGTTTCCGCGACCCGAACTAAACCCTAATTAACCACAGAGCTCGATTTCCAGGCGACTCTCAGGCGATTTCCAGCCGATTCCGAACGATTTACACACACAGTTGAGAATGTCTGGCGATCTTCCTCCTCAAGGTATCTTCTAATTGACACTTACACACACACACACACGCGTAGTTATACATACACACACACACACACACACTACTATATACATTGCTACTCACGATTATATGTACATGGTTTGATTCATTTTTAACTGTGGGTGGTGTTTATTTGCTTCATTTTAGTTAAAATCATGAATTAAATCAAATTATTAGGGTTCATAGTTCGAATTTTACCCATTTTTTGTTTGAATTAGTTTGAAATTAGGGCTTCTACCCTCAATTGAGTTGAAATTAGGGTTTCTCATCTTTAATTAGGTTGAATTAGCTCGAAATGCCCAATTTAGAATTAGGTTTCGAATTATTATTCGAATTTTTATTAAAAATATGAATTAATTCGAATTATTAGGGTTTATAATTATGAAATTTTAATTATAAATTTTTTTATGAGTTGTGGAAATTTTTTGAATTATTAATTTGAATTTTTCAGTTTAAAATTCGAATTTATGAATTAATATGATTTATTAATTCGAATTTTGATTAATTAATGTTGTTAGTACTTAACATGTTTAATTCTTGCATGTTATACATTAAATTTTCATTTGTTAACAATTTAGGAAGATATTTATCTAGTTATTGCATTTTAGTCCATAAATTCTAATTTCTTGCATTTTAGTCGTTAATTTGTTTAATTCTTGCATGTTATACATTAAATTATCATTTCTTTGCAATTTAGGAAGATAATTATCTAGTTATTGCATTTTAGCTAATAAATTCTAATTTCTTGCATTTTAGTCCTTAATTTGTTTAATTCTTGCATGTTATACATTAAATTTTCATTTCTTTGCAATTTAGGAAGATAATTATCTAGTTATTGCATTTTAGCCCATAAATTCTAATTTCTTGCATTTTAGTCCTTAATTTGTTTAATTCTTGCATGTTATACCTTAAATTTTCCTTTCTTTGCAATTTAGGAAGATAATTATCTATTTATTGCATTTTAGCCCATAAATTCTAATTTCTTGCATTTTAATCCTTTATTTGTTTAATTCTTGAATCCGAACGAATGGTTTTAATTTACTATTTTTTATTAATTTTATAAATAAATATATATATCAAATTAATAATTTTAAATAATAGATAAGATGATACTGTTTAAATTACTAGAGTACAAGTTGGTGGAGTGGGAAAAATTTTGTATAATTTCTAAAAGGTCAAGAGTTCGAATCCAAACTAATGCTATGTTTTTTTAATTAAACAACTAATAAATACTACCGCAATGAAGGGTTGCGGAGGTTTGGTCCGCAACCACCGTTGGTTGAACAGCCAGCAACCCTTCAATGCTGTATATATATATATATATATATAAATATATATATATATATATATATATATATATATATATATATATATATATATTATTTTTTGAAAGTCTACACACATATATTTAATGCAACTTTTGGTATTTCAGTAAAACAAATTATGTTATTTTGTTGTAACTATTATATTTTTAACTTTTATTATTTTAGTTAAACAAATGCTAATGTATTACATATATACTAATTATTTTTATGATTAGTTGTCGAGAACATTTCTATGTTTATAAATTATATATCGGATAAATATCCGTCAAACATGACCAAAAATGGTATGTACTATAAAACAATAAGATAAAATTTGTAAACCCACATATTAGAAGAGCTTGACAATTTTTTTATTGTGCTAATTATATATATTAAATCAATAATTTAGCATGAATAAATTATTGTGGTTGTTATGAATAAATTGTATGGACGAGCACCTAGAACGATTATTTAAGTAAGTTCACATTTTTATTAATAAAATGCTCATTTGCATTTCAAAAAAAAAAACGCTCATTTGAATTAAATGAGCTCAAACTTATTACTAACTCATTTAACAAACGATGTTAATAAAATTTAGCCTAATGCTCTCTCTTCCAATTTTCTCTCGCCTTCTTTCCGGCTACCTTTGACCGTCTTTTTCTCCACCTTCGCTTGCTGCACTTTCTTCTCGCACTTTCTCTTCTTCATTGCTTCACTATCCTCTATCAGATCCTAGTTTTTTAAACCTCGATCTGTTTCTCATGGGCTCTATGAATTCTGAGCACTCTGGCTCCATGAACTCAGATGAGTTTTCTAACTTCATCGGCCACAATTATGCAGTCCCTATGTTACATGCGCTCAATTTTCATCCGCAACTTCACCTTGAGGCTGAAAATGTCATGGGTGAGCCTCTTTCTCCCCTAGCTCAACAACGAATTCGAGAATAGATGCATCTGATTCTCAATGATGGAACTGAGTTACTCAATAGCGATCCTACAGTTGGAGCTTCGTCCAAATCAAGTCACGACCCACCAATCTCTACTCGCTCTCCTGTGGAGGTTAACTCGACTTTTCAAGATATTAAGGAGGGTGAAATTGCTAATGAGACACAGGACAAGGATGACACAAGTAAAATGCAACAACCTCATCTACCACGGTGAAGCAATATTGTTACAAAAAATGTAACTAATAAGGATCCCACTGTGGGGAATGCAGACATTACTTACAATGAAGACGGTACTGCCACGGTGAAGTTTTCTGATGACTTTTTTGTAAAAGCAAAAAAACAATGGGATACAAGCATTATTGGATATTTCATTGGCGGTTCATTTGCTTTCAAATATATCCGGGAGCAAGCTCAGCACTTTTGGAAGAATCGTGGATTAACAGGGGTATATTTCAACACGAAAGGATACTACACTTTCAGGTTTTGGCACACTAGAAGAGAAAGATAAGGCTTTAAGCTTGAACACAATTCAAATAGGTAGAAAAACTATGTTTTTGATGCCTTGGACAGATGGCACTACATTCAAATGAAATGTTGTCGATAGAATCCCATGTTGGATACGTTTGGTTCATGTTCCTGACATCCTTTGGTGCAAGGAAGGATTGAGTTCTATTGCTAGAATAGTGGGTACACCCTTGAAATTTGATGCAGCCACAACACACTTTGAACCCCTCAAGTATGCTGGAATTCAAGTCGAGCTTGCATACTCTGCTCTGCGACCTGACTTTGTAAGAGTTCCTCTTCCAAAATCAACTAAATCAATCAAATCTCCTAAATCAACTGAACCAACTGAATCAATTGAAGAAGCAAAAATTGAAATCCAGTATGGTGAGTTACCTTATTCCTGCAGTTTATGTCAAGCGTTTGGCCACTCATTGGCTAGGTGCAACAACAACCCTGAGAGAGTTAGTAAGAGACATAAAACGCATGGAAATAGAAATCAGACCAATGGGGCCTCTGGTTCGACTAAGTCCCCTATTTCAGCTACCAAGAATGATTATCTTAGTAATTTGGAGATGGTACCATATACCGTTGGGAAATTTTGTGGATGCGATGTAGTTATGGATGAAGATGAAATTCTTAAAGAGCTTGACAATGAGCTCGAGAACAAGGATGATAAGGAACTAATTAAGGGAGATGACAATTTGGAGGAATTTGACAGAATTCCTGATATTTCGTCTCATCTTACTGAGGGTACTGACGGTTTTGTGATTGAAAATGTGGCACCTCTTGCTATTGATAATGGTTTTGCGGCACTCTCTGGCTTGGTAGTAGATCTTACTGAACCGTGTAACAGCTATGTGGGTAACCAGAGAAAACGTGGTCAGTCACCAGTTGCATCCATGGTTGGTAAGACACCTAAAAAAATTAATAGGATCAAAAACACTGATGCAGATGGTTTTACTCAGGTTCCAATCAAGAGAAGCAACAGGTTGGCTAAAACGTCAACAATCCTTCGCCGTTTAGAATGAATTTTGCAATTTGGAATGTTAGAGGCCTCAATAAGAGCACTCATCAGGAAGAGGTACTTCATTTTATTTCAAATAATAAAGTTACTTTTATGGGTTTAGTGGAAACTAAAGTTAGAGTGGACAATTCTGTTGCTATTTCCAATCGTATCAACAAGATATGGAGGTGGATATTTAATTATGATGAACATGATTATGGACGTGTTTGGGTGGGTTGGGACCCGTCTGTGTGGTCGGTTCATGCAATGTCGAAATCTTCCCAACAAGTTACTTGTTCGGTGAACTTTTTGGAGAAACAAATTGCTTTCTGTGTCACGTTTGTGTATGCTCTGAATAAACCTCACGAAAGAAAGTCTCTTTGGTGAGATATTGAGAGACTTCGCCAGTCTATTGATGTGCCTTGGTGTATTAATGGTGAATTTAATTGCATCTTGTCTCTGAATGAAGTGAAAGGGGGTAGAGAGCATTGGATGCCTGCCATGCAATCTTTCAGAGATTGTGTTTCTAATTCTGCTTTGGGTCATATTAAAAACGTGGGTCTTGTTTTCACTTGAACTAATAAAAGATCTGCTCTAATTCAAAAATGTCTGGATCGAATGTTAGGCAACAAGGAATTGTTTGATGCTTTTAGTGAATCTCTGGTCATGGTCAAAAATAGCTAGGGGCATCACGGATCACTATCCGCTTTTTTGCTCAGTTCCGATGCATCTCGAGAAAATCTCAAAACCTTTTCAGTTCTTTAACTTTATGACGGAACTTGATGGGTTCAAAGAAGCTGTCTCTAAAGCTTGGGAGAGTCTATGGTATGGTGATCCAATACCTATTTTGGTTCAAAAGTTTAAAGAAGTTAAAACATCTCTTTTCGTTCTTAATAAAAAACATGGAAACGGTCACAATAATGTTGTTCTGGCCCGCGCTTCTCTTTCTGATGTTCAAGATAAACTGGTTGCAGATTGTGATAACCATAATTTTCTTCTCTTAGAATCTCAGGCATGTCGTCAACTTGAAACAGCTTTGCTTGAGGAGGAACGCTTTTTGCTTCAAAGTTCGAGGGTGAAATGGCTGAATGTTGGAGATGGTAATAATAAATTCTTCTTTAATAAAACCAAGGCTAACTGGAATGTTAATAAGCTTCTTGCTATTGAAAACAAGGAGGGGGTTATGGTCTCAGGCCACAATAATGTTTCTCAAGTCACAGTTGAGTTCTTCTCTAGTACCCTAGGTTCTTCTGTCGACTTGGGGCCATGCGATTTTGATAATCTCAACTGTGCCACGATCTCGAATGCTCAAGCTATCTTACTTGAGGCCCCTGTCTCTAGTGAGCTCATTTTGGCAACCTTGAAAGATATGAAGAAGAATAAAGCTCCAGACCCAGATGGGTTCACAGTTGAATTCTTCTTGGCAGTATGGGATATAGTTGGAGACACCTTTTGTGATGCAGTTAAAAGTTTCTTTGTAACAGATTCTTTGTTTAAGCCGATTAATGCCACTACTATTGCCTTACTTTCAAAGGTATCCAATCCCTTCTCTATGCTAGACTTTCGCCCTATTTCTCTGTGCTCTATTCCTTATAAATGTATTTCAAAAATCATTGCATCTCGTCTTAAAGTGGTCATGCCTAGTATTATTGACATCTCACAGTCTGCTTTCATTTCGGGACGTAATATTTCTGACAATATTCTTATGGCACAAGAGTTATTTCAGGGTTATCACAGAGATAGTGGTGTGCCTAATTGTGCCTTAAAGCTTGATTTACACAAGGCATTTGACTCTTTAAACTGGAACTTCATCTTGGGTGCTTTGCAAAAGCTGAATTTCCCGAATAAATTCATAAAATGGATTCATTCCTGTATCTCAACCACTACTTTTTCTGTCAAGATGAATGGCTCATTGTGTGGGTTTTTCGAAGGAAGGAAAGGTATTCGACAAGGGGATCCAATTTCTCCCTATATTTTCTCGATTGCTATGACTATTTTGTCTTCTATGCTTGCCAGGTCTCCTCCTAATTTTAATTTTCATTGGAAGTGCAAAGATTTGAAGCTTTCGCACCTTCTTTATGCTGATGATGTGCTTCTCTTCTCCAAGGGTGATACGGATTCTGTTACTCACCTTATAAATTGTGTCTCTCGGTTCTCTGCTGCTAGTGGTTTGAATCCTAGTATTGCTAAAAGCTCAGTCTTTTTTGGAAATTGTGATGAGAACTTTGTTAGATGGTTTGATACTTCATTTGGCATAGCTCATTGAACTCTCCCGGTTCCTAGGGGTCCCTTTAATCTCTTCTCGCCTGAGTCACAATGACTGTATTCCCCTACTTGATAGGATCACTAATAGGATCTCTTGCTGGAGTACCTTGCTCTTATCTTTGGCTGGCCGTGTGCAACTTATTAGGTCTGTTTTATCTGCTGTTCAATCGTTTTGGACAAATCACTTCATGCTTTCGAATTCTGTGCATAGCAGGCTTCAAACCATTTTTACGCGTTTTTTATGGAAGGGTGATGCAAATTCTAAAGGTGGAGCTAAAATTAGTTGGGACTCTATCTGCAGGCCTATTGAAGAAGGTGGCCTGGGTCTCAAGCATTCTAAGACCTGGAACCAAGCTCAAATTCTGAATCACTTGTGCAGAATTGTCCGTAAAAGTAAAGACTTATGGCCTTCCTGGGTTAATATTTCTGTGCTGAAAAAACATCACTTCTGCAATTTGCCTATGCCTACAGATTGCTCTTGGATCTTTCGTAACGTTCTTAAGTTACGATCTCTTGCACTTCAATTTATTTCATACAAAATTGGAAATGGCAGGGGCACCTCGTTATGCTTTGATCCTTGGTGGAATGCGACATGTTTAGCGATAAATAATCATGATCCTTTAATTGCTCAAGCTAATGCAACCTGTGATGCTACTGTGCATACTCTGATTAGTTCTGGAGCATGGGTTTTGCCTCAACCTTCGAATAGGATTCATCACCTAAATCCAGTTTTGGTTAATTGGCTTCATCAGTTTGACTTCCCGAATTTCAACCTTGATGCTTCTGACTCCATCCTTTGGAATGGTTTGCATCTTCACAAGATAAAGACCTGGCAGATTTTGGACTCCATTTGAGAGTCTTCTCCTAATGTTGTTTGGAGTGACTACATTTGGCATAGGCTCAGAATCCTTCGGTACGCTCATCATGAGTGGATTTTATGTCATGGGCGGCTACCCATCATGCACAAACTTTCTTCTTTTGGTTTGGATGTTTCAAAACTTTGTCAATTTTGTATTGGAGGCACTGAAACTTATTCCCACTTGTTTGTAGCATGTCATTATAGCAGTTATATTCTTTCTAAACTGGGTGGCCTTCTAAAGATTGATTTTGTTGGCATTACTTGGGTGGAGGTTCTGTCATCTTTGGGGAACATCTCGGATCACATGCTTCGCATCATTGCTCTCCTTGTGGCTCAAATTTTTTCTTATCAGTTATGGAAGGAAAGAAATGCAAGATTACATGACCGAGGTGTCTTTGGTCCTAGAAAATTGATTCAAATTATTATGATAGATCTCAAGGCCGGACTTCTTTCTTCGAAATGGTTCCTTCAACATGCTAATTTAGATTTGTATAGGTGGATTTACATTTGATTTTCTTAGGGTCATTTTGCTTCTCTGGTTCTTTCTATCTGTAATCTAGTTTAGGCTAGATTGGTTGTAAGCGGTTCTCTCTTTGCTTAGGTTTAGGGCAAGGATGAATCCCTGTTCTTCGTTTTTTTATACAATACTAAATTTAGCAAAAAAAACAAACAAACGATGTTAATAGAATTTACTACCAAGATAATCGAGTGATTGAGTTATTGAGAATTTGAGATGATGCGAGCAAAGTTGATCTGTGATAAAAAATTTAAAAATACCAAAAAATAAAATTGTTTTTAAATTTTTCATTTTATAATTTGTTTTCTTACATCTAAGCTCTATTCCAATTTTCCAGTTAAATTCAACACCCCACTCACCTAACTAAACTAGCTCCCAAAAAAAAAAAAATTTGGGCCTATAATTTAGGATTTAATTGCTTTTTAAAATTATATTTAAAAACGTAATATTACTTAAATTGAACAACTTTATATATGTGCTATAATTAATGAACAAACTAGTTAATTAAAAACTAATTATTACATTTCATTTCAGTATAGCTACATTTGAAATCTATATAAACACGAACACTAGGGTTCCGTTCCCACTAAAATAAAATTCTCAAAATATTTTCATAGAACTACATATTATTCAAAAAAAATATTTTTTAAAATCAAATTATTTTCAAGCAAACAAATAAAAATTTCAATCAAAACTTATTTATTTAAAATTTTAATTGATCAAATATCAATTAGAGTTTATTTATTTTACATTTGTTGTAATTGCCTAATTATTTAAAGCTAATATATTCACAATCTTCCATATAAAAGATCACTTGTTTTTTTATGTTTCCAATCAAATTACAATCTAAAAAAAAAAAAAAAATTACATTATTTCTTTTTATTAAATCTCTCATTAAAAGATGTAGGTCAAGATAAAATGAAAGATTAAATACATATTATTGTAAAAGATATGTTATTAGTATGTCAAAACTGCACCTTAAAAATAAAAGATAAACAAATCTATATATTATAAATTAGTGGATAACCCATACCTTAGGTTCGGTATCCATATTCAGGTTCAGATTAAATTTTTTAACTTTATTTAGATATATGGACTATCCATATTTTTGGTTAGGTATCAATTTTTGGTTTGTAGAAGATTCATATGATTATTTGACCCAGTTTCGATTATGGAAAATTTGTATATCAAATTTAAATATCATTAATGCAATATATATTATCTATGGTATGTTTATTAATATAGATTTGAATTCATCTTTAAAATTTGGTAACTTGATTAATGCAAATGATCTCAGAGCATATATAATTTATATAATAAAATATTATTAATTTAAATGATCTCATAACATATATAACAAATATAATTGATATGGAATAAAAAGTAGGGTGTATTTAATGCTAGGGTTTGTAGAAGCTTCGGGCTTTAATGGCTGCACTTGTGTTTCGTGACTCAAATCGTGTCCTCACAAGATGCCTACGTATCTCAGAGATGAGAATCAAGCCAAAAACGTAGTTCTGTTTATGAAGGAGCTGGTCCTTATATAGATGTTGATAACCCTTGAATTAGGGTAGAATTAGGATACTTGGTGGACAAGTTATTACCTTGGCCCAATTCTAGAGCCTTCCAATTGATAAGAAGATAAGTATTAGAAGTATATGCCTTGGAGGCTACTCCTGATATGATTTAGTTTCCTTTTAAGACTCATTCTTGGACTTTAAATCTGGCTGATTTATTTATTACGAATTTATCATAATAAATAAGGGTTTGGGCCTCATAATTAGGCTTTGACCCTGGACCAACTTAGGTTTATTTAATGCATCATCAAATATTTTCTAGGGCTTACTTTCAGCCCATATCATTTGCCCCCCAACTTCTAGGAAAACTGATCAGGTTTTCGTTGAAGTTAAAAGGTTTATGTACACTAGTGTTTCACATGTATCGTCTTGAATGTAAAGTGTGGAGCGACCTACACATTTACGACGATTTGCCTTATTCGAGGTTAAGCAATTTTTCCGACAACTTTTGTTATTGAAATTTGCCCATTTATTTTAAGGAATTATTAATAAAATTCCTCATATTTTTTCATATTTCTCCTAAATTTTTAGGATTTTTCTGGTACCCACGGGTATTTTTCTTTATTTTTGACATATCAATCAAAAATATTAAATTGTGCTTCATGCATAAAATAATTTTTTTAAAAATTATTTTTCTACTTTTCTGGAATTTTTGGAATTTAATTCCATTTTTTTCCATTTTGGAAAATAATTTAATAATTATTTTCCACTTTTCAGAATTTTTGTGTACCAACAGGTATTTTATTTATTTTTGATAAATTATCAAAAATAAAATACTTGGGCTCCTAGCCTTAGAAATAATTTTGTAAATTATTTCTTGATTTTCCAGAATTTTTATAGGATTTGTACCTATTTTCTTGCATTTTTAGAAATTAATCAAGTAATTTCCAAATAAAAGCTTATTGTTTTAATAAGCAAAAGGGTAGCCAGAATGTTGTCCGACCTAGGCGGGGGTGATGACCGCCTAGGAAGCTTCTTGCGAACAACGCCTAGAAATGAACACTGGGTGGCGTGCGTCAAAAAAATTTTCCTTTTTTTTTTTTTTTTTTTTTTTTTAAGCAAAAGAAGGAAAAAAGGACTTCACTTGAATTTCACCCCGGGCGTTGCACATGGCCGTGCAGGAGACATCCTATTTCCCACGCCTAGGAAATAATATGTATGGGCGTGCTTGACCCGTATTTTTTATTTTATTCATTTTTTTTTTTTTTTTTTTTTTTTAACCATCAGGTTTTATAAGTTTTATTATTGATAACTTTTATCAAAAATAAATTGTTGGGCCTCATACCTTAGGCCTTATTTTCAATTTTGGGCCCAAGCCTTTTATAAAGATTTTTGTAGATCCTTCTAGAATTCTTTAGAAACTTATAGAATTCTCCTTGAATTTTCAAATATTATGGGCTCCCGCCTTTTTGATAGCCCAATGACCTGTTGCTAAGCCCAATTACCTGTTATAACAGGTTGGTGTAACTTTTTGACCTGCTAGCTTCTAGTATAAAAAGAGATGGGGTGTGATTTTCATTTTCACACTTCATCAAATCTTCTCAAAACTTCTCTCAAATTTTCTCAAGAAAGCTCTGCTAGGGTTCCACCGTTGGAGTTTTCCGGCCTTCTTTTCTGGCTTAATCTTTGAAGTTCTTGTTTAAGCATCCATCAATGGCGGATTCCAGCTCATCCCACTCTCAGATTTCTCAACCTATTGCTCCTCAATCTAGGGCTAACCGAGGTAAGAAATCTCTTGTTCATGCTAGTGTTTATTCACTTAGAGATTTGCTTACTGAATTTGGGGAAGCCTTTCCAAATATGCTCCATTTAGATGCTTATAACTATCCTTCTAAATATGAACAAAAGGAAGTTGACACTTTAGCCTTGCTTTTTGGCATAAATGGGCCTTATAGGGCCGTGGCTCCGGGGCCTAACGATCGAGCCTGCTACCCAAAGCCCGGGGCCATTAGAATTTATAGAGAATCCTTTTGCTCTGGTTTTAGGCTCCCTCCTCCTGACTTTGTCTATCGCCTTCTTGCTGAAGCTAGGGTTTGTCCAACCCAACTTACACCGAATGCTTGGCGTTGTATATATGGTTATCTTGCTCAATGCAGAAAACACAACCTTCCACCTAACGTCTCCGTTTTTCGTTATTTCTTCAAGTTTGTTAATACTTCTGATAACTCTGGATGGGTGAAAATTCAATTTAGAACTCTAGCCCGTAGCATATTCATTTCTGATACTTCTCCCGACTCCCTCCCCAAGTGGAAGATACAGTGGTTTTATGTCTTTATGGAGGGAGATGATTGGGACAATTATTTCCGCCCAAATTTTTGTAAGGCTGAGGACGGGGCTATGAAGACCCTCAAGATAGGGGTTGAAGAGGATGCTGCTATTCGCATTCTTATGGGAGATTGTTTGCATCACACTGCAAACCTAGTTTCTGAAGCAAATCTTCAGAAATATGGTCTCAGTGACTTGAGCCCTCAGGGTACAGATTTTTCCCTTGATTTATTGCTTTGTTTGCTATGCTAACTCTAATCGTTCTGTTTTCTTTTTGCAGCTCAGAATGTTCTCAGTGATATTTTCAAGAGACGAGAGGCCGCAGCGGCTAAGGGGACTGCAGTCGAGGTCTCCAGAACTAAGAAGAGGAAGAAGGGTGATGTTGAGGTTGTTGAGCGAGTTCCTGCCTTTCTGGCTGAGAAGCCCGTGGCTATTGACGAGGATCCCAACCCATACGTAGTGCAATGGGGGTTACTCAACAAAGACACAATTGTTGGAGATTCTAGAGCTGCAGCTGAGTGGTCGAAGAATGTGGTGACTCCTCGTGATAGGGTTCACGTGGTGGAGTCTTCGGATGATCTCCAGATCGAGCTACTTGGTGCTCAAGCTCTTGCCTCGGTATGTCCTTTAACTTTTCTTCATTTATTTTTTTCTTTTAGTTTTGTTAGAACATATTCCAGTTATTATTTTCTTGGTTTGTAGGCCAACACATATTTCCAGGCTGCCTTGCATAACCTGAAGACAATGAGGGCTGATTTGACGATTGCTGAGCGCGACCGTGACAGATATTTTGAGGCTTCTACAGCCAACTTTGAGCGCTTTAGGACTGTGGAGCTGGAATTGGCCCAGGAGAAGGAGAAGACCCGCAAGATGGAGCTAGAGGCTGCAAGGGCTCGTGCAGATGTCTTAGCTGAATACAAGGCATCTAAGGAGTTCGATGATCTCCTGAATGCTGAGTATGATGCTAACTTACCCGGGACCTTTAAGACCTGCTGGGAGCGAATCATCGAGGAGTTGGGGGCACAGATCGAAGGAGTCACTTTGGAGAAGTTCCCTGTTCCTTCTCTTCCAGGCCTTGTCACAACTACTCAGGAAGGGGCTACAGAGACAGTTGCTGGCGGTGACTCTCAGCCGTCACAGGATGCAATTTCTTCTCCTCTTGAGTTAGATAGCTCCCCCACGGAGAAGGATCCCCCTATTGAAGATGATGTCATTGGGGACTTAGATATTTAGATAGCCCTACACGGCTTACTTTTGTTTTGTTATTATGAACTTTTACCCTTCGGGGCTCGTGATGTAATCCTAACTTAACTATCTATGTAGTTGGTTTCCTTTGCCCTTATATTCTTATCTTTTGCTTATAGTTTGTTATGCTTTTGAGCTCTCTTAGTACTGGGCCTATTGGCTTGCACTTAACTGGTGCTTTGGTACCACATTTGTCTTTCATGCTTAAAATAACAAAACAAAAAGAGTAACTTGATGGAAAGCAAGAAACAAACTTCAAATAAGCTGACAAAGGATGTTGATAAAATGGGTTTAACCCTTACATAGATACTCTACTTCCTACTTGGAGTTTGTAAACTCTGGTATGGTTTCGTCGACCTTATTCCAACCTTCATACTAGATATAAGCTATATCCTACTTAGGATAATTAAACATAGTAGACTTTGAGGTTTGATGCATGCCAGGTGCGGGGCACCTCATTCCCTTCCAAAGTCTCCAGCTTGTACGATCCTCGTCCCAACGTTCCTTTGACCCGGTATGGGCCTTCCCAATTCGGTGCCAGCTTCCCCTTTTGTCCTACTCCGGATGCTTCAATCTTTCTGAGCACTAGGTCTCCTTGTCGGAAAAACCTTTCTTTCACCCTCAAGTTGTAGTAGAAAGAGGCTTTTTTCTGATGTTCAGCATTCCTTGCGTGAGCTTCATCCCTTACCTCATCTATCAGGTCGAGGGATAGCCTCATCCCCTCTTCGTTTGTGTCAGGTTCAAAGGCTTCCACCCGCGGAGATGCATGCATGATTTCCACGGGTACCACAGCTTCAGCCCCGTAGGCTAACATGAATGGGGTTTCCCCAGTCGTCACCTTGCAAGTGGTACGATAGGCCCAAAGTATGGGTAGTAACTCATCCACCCAACTGTTTCTGGAGCGTTCCACCCTTTTCTTAAGTCCATCAAGGATGATTCGATTAGCAACTTCTGCTTGCCCATTAGCTTGAGGGTGGGCAACTGAGGTGAATCGAAGCTCAATTCCATTTTCACCACAATAATCCCTAAACTCTTTGTTGTTGAACTGTAGACCATTGTCTGTAACCAGGATTCGGGGTATTCCATACCTACACATGACGTTCTCCCAGAAGAACTGCATAACTTGCTTGGTTGTGATCTTAGCTAAAGGTTTGGCCTCAATCCACTTCGTGAAGTAATCGATAGCTACAATCAGGAATTTTCTTTGAGCTGTGGCCATTGGAAATGGCCCAAGTATATCCATCCCCCACATAGCAAAAGGAATGGGGGAACTGACGGACGTCAACATCTCTGGTGGTTGCCTAACCACTGGTGCGTGCTTCTGACACCGATCACACTTTTTCACGTATTCCTTGGCATCGGCCATCATCTCAGGCCAATAGAACCCGAGTCTGACTATCTTATGAGCTAGGGCCCTGCCCCCCAGGTGCTGTCCACAAATTCCCTCATGGACCTCTTCTAGTGCTGACTTAGCTTCTTCGGGCCTTAGGCACTTCAGATACGGAATCACAAAGGATTTCTTATAGAGGATCCCTTCAATCAGAGCATACCTCAACGCCCTTACTGACAATCTTCGTGCCTCCAAGGCATTAGTCGGGAGCCAACCGGTCTCAATATGCCTCTTAATCGGGTCTATCCAACACTCTCTAGTTCCGATAGGTGCTACCAGCTTTGAATCAATAGTGGGAGCTCTCAGAACTTGGAAATAGACACTACCAGAATAATTCTCTATCTCGGAAGAGGCAAACTTAGATAAGGCATCGGCCTTGACGTTTTCCTCCCTCGGAATGTGCTCAACGTGGCATTCATCGAACTGAGTCATTACAGCCTTGACAACCCTCAAGTACTTAACCATAGTCTCATCTTTCGCCTCAAACTCTCCATTGACTTGGGCCACAACTAGCCTTGAATCTCCACAAACTTTTAGATTTTTGACCCTTAACGCTCCTGCTAATCCGAGCCCGGCTATCAGAGCTTCATACTCCGCCTCATTATTGGTTGTTGGGAAGTCCAGCTTCAGGGCGTATTCAATGGTGAATCCATCGGGACTTTGTAGGACCAGGCCTGCACCACTTGTTTTTGTTTTTGATGCTCCATCAAAATAGAGCATCCAGAATTCCTTCTCTTCTATCAGAGGTTCCTTGTCTTTCTTATTGCCTTCCTGAAGTATCTCCTGCCCCCCGACTTCTTGGTTGTCAATGGTACATTCAACCACGAAGTCAGCAAGTGCCTGAGCCTTTATGGCCGTTCTTGGCTTATACCCAATGTCGAATTCTCCCAACTCAATTGCCCACTTAATGAGCCTACCACTGGCCTTAGGGCTGTGCAAAATATTCCTCAGTGGCTGTTCTGTAAGAACCTCAATCTTATGTGCCTGAAAATAGGGCCGTAATTTTCTAGAGGCAGTTACCAGTGCCAATGCAAACTTCTCAATGGTGGAATAATTTAACTCAGCTCCATGCAAAACCTTGCTCACATAATATACCGGTTTCTGAACCTTATCTTCTTCCTTCACCAGTACCGCACTCACAGCTTGCTCCGAAATAGCCAAATAAAGATAAAGGATTTCTCCCATACTTGGCTTGGCCAACAACGGGGTTTCAGCCATATACTTCTTCACTTGCTCAAAGGCTTCTTGGCTTTCTTCTGTCCACTCAAAGTTTTTTACCTTCTTCAAGGTTTTAAAAAATGGTAAACACTTTTCACCTGATTTGGAGATGAATCTTCCCAATGCAGCAATTCTTCCGGTAAGTTTCTGTACATCCCTTATGGAACGAGGTGGTTCCATATCCAGAATAGCCTTGATCTTATCGGGGTTAGCCTCAATTCCTCGTTTCGAGACCATAAGACCCAAAAACTTCCCTGAACCGACTCCAAAAGCACACTTTGCCGGGTTCAACATCATCTTATGGTGTCTCAGCACTTCAAATGCTTCACGTAAGTGCTCAATGTGATCTGCCTTGTGTAGGCTTTTCACCAGCATATCATCCACATAAACTTCCATAGTCTTCCCAATGAGATGAGCAAAAATCTTATTCACCAACCTCTGATAGGTGGCCCCTGCGTTTTTCAACCCAAAGGCCATGACCAGGTAACAATACACACCAAAGTCAGTGATGAACGATACCTTAGGAATATCGTCCTTATGCATCTTGATTTGGTTGTAGCCGCTAAAACCATCCATGAAGCTTAGCATCTCGTGCCCAGCCGTGGCATCTATCAACATATCGATCCTTGGCAAGGGAAAACAGTCCTTTGGGCATGCGTCGTTCAGATCAGTGAAGTCTATGCACATCCTCCACTTTCCATTGGATTTTTTGACCATTACGGGATTGGCCAACCATTCCGGGAACTGGATTTCCTCTATGAACCCTGCCTCTAGGAGTTTGTCAACTTCCTGTTTTATGGCTTCCTGTCTCTCAGGTGCAAAATTTCTCTTCTTTTGTTTCACCGTTTTCCTGCCCGGATCCACGTTTAGGCTGTGCGTTATCAATTGGGGATCTATCCCTGGCATATCAGCTGCTGTCCATGCAAAGACATCATTATTGTCTTGTAAGAAGGCGATCAATTCGCTTTTCAAAGGGTCTTTCAGAGACGCTCCTATGTGAGTAACCTTTTCAGGATCGTCTAAATCCAAAGGTATGGGAACCAAGTCTTCTGCTGGTTTTCCTCTTCGTTCTTCACCTTCACGGATGTCCATATCCTCAATCGGGAGGACCTGCCCCCCGGTTCCATCCGGCCTCAGTGCGGCCACATAACAACTCCTTGCCATTTTTTGATCTCCTTTCTCTTCTCCTACACCGTTTCTGGTCGGGAACTTAATCTTTAAATGATAGGTGGAGGCAACCGCCTTAAAAGCATGAAGTCCCGTTCTCCCTAGAATAGCATTGTAGGTAGACGTGGCTTTAATAACCAAGAAATTTAACATCTGAGTGACCTCCCGTGGCTCCTGCCCTATAGTCATGGGTAATTGAATCGTCCCTTCAACTTTGGACTCTACTCCATTGAATCCATATATAGGCATATTTGATGGTGTCAACTGAGATTCGGTGTATCCCATCTTCAAAAAGGCGTCATGGAATAGAATGTCTACTGATGCCCCATTGTCTATCAAGACTCTCTTTACTTGGGAATTGCCTATGACTGGTGAAATTACCAGAGGATCATCATGGGGGAATTTCACCCCTTCAAGGTCCGAGTCATCGAATCCAATCGATACCTCTGTTTTTGCACGCTTTGGTGCTTCTCCCACAATGTGCATCACCTCTCGCGCATATGCTTTCCTTGAATTTCTGCTAGTCCCTGCCGCTGTTGGTCCACCAAAAATCATATTTATCACCGGCCCTCGGGGCTGTGGGTTGCGATTGCGATCATCATCCCTCCTATCATAATCTCGTCTTGGGTTTCCTTGATTCCCATCTTTGCAAAACTTACTCAACTTTCCCTTTCGAATTAGAAATTCGATCTCATCCTTCAACTGCCTACAATCGTCAGTGTCGTGCCCCACATCTTTGTGGAATCGACAGTATTGGTTCTTATTTCTTTTCTCAGGATCAGTCCTAAGTGGCTTAGGCCATCTCACGTCTCTATCTTTCTCTATGTCCATCAGGATTTGGCTCCTTGGGGCACTCAATCTTGAATATTCAGTAAATCTTTGTCCTGGATTCCCCTTCCGAGGAGCCGAGTCTGAATCCTTACCCGTACGCGGGTACTTGTCCCTGGCGTCGTATTCCTGATCCGGCTTCCTTTTCCTAGAATCATTGTTATTCCCTCCATTACCTGTTGTAGCCTCCTTCTTCATACTATCCTCGGCTTTGATATACTTATCAGCCCTTCGTTGTAACTCAGCCATGTTTTCAGGAGGATGTTTTGCCAACGACCTCTTAAAAAAGAGATCCGTGGTTCCATGTTCCAAGGCCACCATGGCTACCTTATTCTCCAAATCAGTTATATTCAGTGTTTCTTTAGTGAATCGTTTGAGGTAGTCCCTCAGATTCTCGTTCTTCCCTTGCACCACATACATTAGAGACGCGGAGCTTTTCTCATGAACTCTTCCACTGATGAATTGGCTAACAAAAGCGGCACTCAATTCCTTAAAAGAACCGATTGAATTTGGGGGTAGACGACTATACCAACGTTGTGCCATACCCGACAGGGTTTGAGGGAACGCCCTACACTTCAGGGCATCACTTGCCGGTTGCAACAGCAGCGCGTTTGAAAACGTTCTTACATGATTCGCGGGATCTCCCGTTCCATCATAAGTCTTTATGGTGGGCATTTTAAACTTTCGAGATATGTGAACATTCATCACCTCTTCAGTAAAGGGAGGAGTTGGATCATCAGGATCTCCAAGCTGCATGAGGTCTTTAGGATCGTTTTTGGAGATTTCCACCCTAGTGTTTCTATCTCTTGGGACTTCGGTCCTCCTTTGACTCCTTGGGGTTCCTTCCAAATCAACAAAAGGAATTTCTCCTCCTGTCGTCGGTGGGGGTCTATTCTGATTTTGTCTCTGTTGTTCTCTTTCTATGTCTTCCCTTAGTTTCTGAATTTTGGCCTCATGAGCTTTTATTTTTTCAGCAGCTGTTAGAGGAGGTCTATCATAGACTCTTTGACGAGTTTGTCCAACGGGATCCTTGCCTAAGCGGCGCCTCCTCGGGGGTAGATCTCGATCTTCATCTTCTGAAGATGAGTCATCAGAATAGGGACCGGAAAAATCTCTATAGTATGATGGGTTGTACGGCTCGTGTATCTGGAGAGCATGACCACTTGGACCAGACTGGTGCGGGGGATAATTGGCCAATCCATACATCGGATTTGTGCTTGCTGGAATCACAATAGTGGAGATGTGAGCAGTAGGAGGTGCGGATTGCCCTCCAAGAGGGGCGTGTACCATCTGTAGGGGATTCGTCCCTTGAATGGAGGAATTCATCTGTAGGGGATTCGTCCCTTGAATGGAGGAATTCGTTACTAAGGGTAACGATCCATGAGTTTGCGTCGTTTCAATCGCTGGTGGCTGAGTAACCAGTGGCTGAGATCCCGTTCCTGGGGGTACTTGTTCTCCGACCGGGGGTGCGGTAGTATTGGTATTAGTTTCGGAAAGGGTTGGTGTTCTTCGAGTGGTTACCATGGTTAATATTCAGTTGTCCCACAGACGGCGCCAAATGATATGGAATAAAAAGTAGGGTGTATTTAATGCTAGGGTTTGTAGAAGCTTCGGGCTTTAATGGCTGCACTTGTGTTTCGTGACTCAAATCGTGTCCTCACAAGATGCCTACGTATCTCAGAGATGAGAATCAAGCCAAAAACGTAGTTCTGTTTATGAAGGAGCTGGTCCTTATATAGATGTTGATAACCCTTGAATTAGGGTAGAATTAGGATACTTGGTGGACAAGTTATTACCTTGGCCCAATTCTAGAGCCTTCCAATTGATAAGAAGATAAGTATTAGAAGTATATGCCTTGGAGGCTACTCCTGATATGATTTAGTTTCCTTTTAAGACTCATTCTTGGACTTTAAATCTGGCTGATTTATTTATTACGAATTTATCATAATAAATAAGGGTTTGGGCCTCATAATTAGGCTTTGACCCTGGACCAACTTAGGTTTATTTAATGCATCATCAAATATTTTCTAGGGCTTACTTTCAGCCCATATCAATAATAAATTATTTAATTAAAGTAATTTCGAAATAAATTTATTACAATATATAAAGAAATGCACTTATTGTATCAATTTTACTTTTTTCAGAATTAAATTATTCAATTTTTAAATATGAAATTATATAATTTATTACAATTGCTAATTAATTTTTAAAATACCCGTGTGCGTAGCACGGGCTATAATCTAGTATAACTATAAATATAAAAGATATTTTGGGTTTGCATTGATGTAAACCAATCAAAAAAATAAACAATTCCAGTACTGTGTAATGTCCTAAAACAGCCCAAGTCCATGGTTTTCTCAAACATTTAAACTGGGCCACATACAGTAAACTCCTTTTTTTTGCAATATAAGTCCGCAATATGGACTTTATCATCAAAAGATGGATCGTTCTTCAAGAATTACATATTGGTGCAATATCTTAACATTATTGTTAGATTACAGAAGTAGGTAATATTTCTTTCATTAATTACTAAACCAAACCAAACCAAACCAAACATACCCAGTAAATCCCGCACAGAGCAGGGTCTGGGGAGGGTGAGATGTACGCAGACCATGCCCCTACCTTTTACGGTAAGGAGGCTGTTTCCGTGAAGACCCCCAGCTTAGTGCACAACAGAAAAATGGTGTGTGATATTTACAATGACTTCATAAATTTTTGGAAAAGGTCGCAGCCATACATGAGCCCATGATTTTGATCACATGGGACTTACCTACGTGGGGGTTATCCACTCCATTCTCGACACACTCTGATCTAGGATGACTCCTCGCACAGATCCCCGGGGATTGACTACTCCACTCTGAAAGACACTTAGATCCACGATGCCACCACGGTAATCTCCCTGCAAATGAACAACCAGAAAACAGAAGCCAATGAAAAATGAAAAAAGAGCACGAAAAAAAAAAAAAAACTAAACTAAACTAAGACTAAGATAACGTTAACCGAGAAAACCCAACTCTTAGGCTCTCAACAACAGAGCCGCTCCCTAAAAGAGAATCCACCACTCTGATCTGGCGCCTCCAAGCACCTCTATCCGCGGTCATGGTCTCATTTAAGTTTAAGGCCTTCAGATCCAACCCAAGCTGCTCTTCCCACGACCTCCTCGGTCTACCTCTCCTCCTCACCCCTGCAACCGAAAGACCATCGACCCTCCTCACTGGGGCTTCAGCCAGTCTCCTACGGATGTGACCGAACCATCTCAACCTCCCTTCTCTAATTTTTGCAGAAAAAGGCGCCACCTCCAACTCGCTCCTAAAAACTACATTCGGAATTCTGTCCAACATCGTGCGCCCACAAGACCACCGCAACATCCTCATCTCAGCTGCTTCCAACTTGCTCTCGAGGGCCTTCTTCGCCGCCCAACACTCAGAACCATACAACATCGCAGGACGAATTGCCGCTCTATAGAATTTCCCATTCAACTTTAAAGGTACTTTCTTGTCGCACATCACCCCTGACGCTGCCCTCCACCTTAACCACCCAGCCTTAATACGATGTGTGACATCGTCTTCAATCTCACCTTCCTTCTGGATGATCGAACCCAAATACTTGAATTTATCCGTACGAGGGACGATCTCATCTTCAATCCTAACCTCCACCTCTTCCTCTTTGTCCTCACCACTGAAGTTACACCAGTGGTATTCGGTTTAAGACCGGCTCAAACGCAGGCCTTGCGACTCCAAAGTAGATCTCCATAACTCCAACTTCTCGTTCACCTCCCCCCTGGACTCCGCCACTAACACGATATCATCAGCGAAGAGCATGCACCAAGGGACGCCATCCTGAATCCCTCGTGACATGACATCAATGACAAGGGCGAAAAGGAGGGGACTAAGGGCCGACCCCTGGTGGAGCCCAATCTCAACAGGGAAAAAACGCGAGTCACCCACAGGGGTTCTGACGCAAGAGCTAGCTTGAGAATACATGTCTTGAATCGCCCTAACGTACGACGAAGACACTCTCCTTTCTGCAAGGCTCTTCCAGATAGCTTCACGGGGGATGCTACCATACGCCTTCTCAAGATCAATGAACACCATATGAAGGTCTTTACGACGATCCCTGAACTTCTCCATAAGGCGTCTAACGAGATGAATAGCCTCGGTCGTCGATCTCCCAGGCATAAAACCAAATTGATTTTTTGATATTTCGGCTTCTCTTCTAATCCGACATTCAACCACTCTCTCCCAAAGTTTCATAGTATGACTGAGTAATTTAATACACTGATAGTTACTGCAACTCTGGGCATCGCCTTTATTCTTGAAAAAAGGAACCACAAAACTACGTCTCCATTCAGCTGGCATCTTAGCACCCAAAAGGAGAGCATTGAACAGATCTGTAAGCCAATGAATGCCAATCTCACCAAGACAAAGCCACACCTCTATTGGGATCTGATCCGGACCAACCGCCTTCCCTCTCGCCATCTTTTGAAGGGCACCCTTGACTTCCTCCTTACTGATACGCTCACAAGCACCGATAGAAAGCACCGGCGAACAGGGGACCTCTTGCTCCACGCCGGCACCACTCCTCCTCGCCTCATTGAAAAGATTATGAAAATATGAACTTCACCTCTCCTTAATGGCATCTTCATTCACTAACACTTGGCCTGCCTCATCCTTAACAAACTTAACAGAACCCAGGTCGCGTCGCCCTTTCTCCCTAGCTTTAGCTAGTTTAAAGATAGCGTTCGCTCCTTCCTTGGTATCTAGGCGCTTGTACAGTCCCTCATAGGCTTCGTCTTTGGCTTTCGCCACAGCCTTCTTTGCCTCTCGTCTCGCCACCTTGTAAGCTTCCATCTTCTGATTCCTCTCCGCCCCTGCACCAATCGACATAAGCTCTTTAAAAAGCACAAGTTTAGCCTTCACTTTCTTTTGAACCTCCTCGTTCCACCACCACGACTCTTTAAGACCACTGAACTTACCTGAGGAAACCCCCACCACCTTCTCGCCTACACACCGGATAGCCTCCGTCATGTTGGTCCACCTAGAATTGGCATCTTCACCACGCGCAAAACAACCTTCATTAATTACTCTCTATTTAAAATTTATCATCTGCTTTATTGTTTCCGGGAGGAGCCATAGGAAATATATAATTAGGGTTTAAAAAGAGACGGAACATTTCTATATTTTAAAACTATTACGGAGTATATCGAATATTACCTTGAGATCGACATGGCCAAAGCTCAATGGTATGTATGTATGAAAAATAAGATAAAATTAGTAAAACCACATACTGGCCAGTCTGGCCACCTCTTAATTGGGTGCATGGTCACCTCTTAAATTTTTTAAAGAATTGTGAAAGCGAGTCAGCAATTTGAGTCGAGTCCTTTAATTCTTAATTTTTTTTTTGGTCCGGAGTCGAGTCCGTTAATTGAATGAGTCTGATTTCGATTATTTCCAAATTTGTAGAGCAGTTCTTTTCAGACTCACAAACAAGCTCTTAAAATTTAGGATTTAAAAAAAAAATTTGGGCCTATAATTTAGGATTTAATTGCTTTTTAAAATTATATTTAAAAACGTAATATTACTTAAATTGAACAACTTTATATATGTGCTATAATTAATGAACAAACTAGTTAATTAAAAACTAATTATTACATTTCATTTCAGTATAGCTACATTTGACATCTATATAAACACGAACACTAGGGTTCCGTTCCCACTAAAATAAAATGCTCAAAATATTTTCATAGAACTATATATTATTCAAAAAAAATATTTTTTAAAATCAAATTATTTTCAAGCAAACAAATAAAAATTTCAATCAAAACTTATTTATTTAAAATTTTAATTGATCAAATATCAATTAGAGTTTATTTATTTTACATTTGTTGTAATTGCCTAATTATTTAAAGCTAATATATTCACAATCTTCCATATAAAAGATCACTTGTTTTTTTATGTTTCCAATCAAATTACAATCTAAAAAATTACATTATTTCTTTTTATTAAATCTCTCATTAAAAGATGTAGGTCAAGATAAAATGAAAGATTAAATACATATTATTGTAAAAGATATGTTCTTAGTATGTCAAAACTGCACCTTAAAAATAAAAGATAAACAAATATAACTATAAATATAAAAGATATTTTGGGTTTGCATTGATGTAAAATATCAAACTCCACAAAATTATATTTTTCAAAAAACACAAGACAAGAGTACACAACAAATAATAATAAAAAAACCAATCAAAAAAATAAACAATTCCAGTACTGTGTAATGTCCTAAAACAGCCCAAGTCCATGGTTTTCTCAAACATTTAAACTGGGCCACATACAGTAAACTCCTTTTTTTTGCAATATAAGTCCGCAATATGGACTTTATCATAAAAAGATGGATCGTTTTTCAAGAATTACATATTGGTGCAATATCTTAACATTATTGTTAGATTACAGAAGTAGGTAATACGTAGTATTTCTTTCATTAATTACTCTCTATTTAAAATTTATCATCTGCTTTATTGTTTCCGGGAGGAGCCATAGGAAATATATAATTAGGGTTTAAAAAGAGACGGAACATTTCTATATTTTAAAACTATTACGGAGTATATCGAATATTACCTTGAGATCGACATGGCCAAAGCTCAATGGTATGTATGTATGAAAAATAAGATAAAATTAGTAAAACCACATACTGGCCAGTCTGGCCACCTCTTAATTGGGTGCGTGGTCACCTCTTAAATTTTTTAAAGAATTGTGAAAGCGAGTCAGCAATTTGAGTCGAGTCCTTTAATTCTTATTTTTTTTGGTCCGGAGTCGAGTCCGTTAATTGAATGAGTCTGATTTCGATTATTTCCAAATTTGTAGAGCAGTTCTTTTCAGACTCACAAACAAGCTCTTATCAAAAAAATAAAATATAAATGAGCTGAACCGAATTTACTCTTATCTGCAAAACCATTAAATTTTTTTAAAAAGTACAAGGAAAAAACTAATTTTCAATTCTTTAAAGTGTAATAATTTTTTTTATAATGAATGAATTTAAGTTTGAGCATGAGTCGAATTTCCCATGTTAAAATAATTTAGTATAGATTTTTTTCCTGTGGAAAGAGTCGGGAAATAAAATGTTATTAAATTAGTAACGATTATTCGTAATCTTGTGTGGATGAAGAAAGAACATCCTTATTATTCATTATCACAGTATAATTATTATAATTATTGAACATTCATAAATAAACTAGCCGGTAAACATCTTTATTATTCATTTTCACATTATAATTACTATAATTACTAAAAAATATATAATAAATGTCTTGTGTAAACTAGGGTTAGATTAACAAAAAATTTAGGGATATTTACATAAATACATAAGATTTTAATAATTATTTCCAATTTTACTACCACCCAACTATCTTTTCACTTCTATAAAATCATTTTTTCAAAAATACTACCTCATTATACTTTTATGTTTTCAAAATTCCAAAAATACTACCTTCCTCAATTGCAACTTTTGCAACCTCATTTGCAACTTCCAGTTTTCAAATTTCTGATTTCATGTTCTGGGGCTCAGATGTCATTTTCGACCTCTTTTTTGGACTCTGATATATATATATATATATATATATATATATATATATATATATATATATATATATATATATCAGAGTCCAAAAAAGAGGTCGAAAATGACATCTGACAAATGGAACTTGAAATCAGAAATTTGAAAACTGGAAGTTGCAAATGAGGTTGCAAGGCCCCGCCAAGGGCACTCATAATTGGTGACTTTGGGTTGCAAGGCCCCGCCAGGGGCACTCATAATTGGTGGATTTCTGATTTGCAACTTTCAGTTTTCAGTTGCAACTTTTGCAACCTCAGTTGCAACTCCTCAGTTGCAACTTTTGCAACCTCGGTTGCAACTTTTGCAACCTCAGTTTTCAGTTGCAACTTTTGCAACCTCAGTTGCAACTTTTGCAACCTCAGTTGCAACTCCTCAGTTGCAACTTTTGCAACCTCAGTTGCAACTTTTGCAACCTCAGTTTTCAGTTGCAACTTTTGCAACCTCAGTTGCAACTTTTGCAACCTCAGTTGCAACTTTTGCAACTGAGGTTGCAACTCCTCAGTTGCAACTTTTGCAACCTCAGTTGCAACTACGGTTTGCAACCTGAATTGCAACTTTTGCAACCTCAGTTGCAACTTTTGCAACTGAAAACTGAAAGTTGCAAATCAGAAATCCACCAATTATGAGTGCCCCTGGCGGGGCCTTGCAACCCAAAGTCACCAATTATGAGTGCCCTTGGCGGGGCCTTGCAACCTCATTTGCAACCTCATTTGCAACTTCCAGTTTTCAAATTTCTGATTTCAAGTTCCATTTGTCAGATGTCATTTTCGACCTCTTTTTTGGACTCTGATATATATATATATGTATATATATATATATCAGAGTCCAAAAAAGAGGTCGAAAATGACATCTGAGCCCCAGAACATGAAATCAGAAATTTGAAAACTGGAAGTTGCAAATGAGGTTGCAAAAGTTGCAATTGAGGAAGGTAGTATTTTTGGAATTTTGAAAACAAGGTCGGTATTTTTAGAATTTCAGAAAGATGGGTAGTATATATTTAAAAATCTGATAGTTCACATGGGTAGTTTTGAAACTATCCCAAAAATTTAATGTAATAATAACATGTAAAACTATTCGGTGGATGCACTAACAACAAAATGTAAGTAATAACAGTAATACTACGTGGGTTTGCCCCTCCATTAAGAAATGATGGATTAATATATACTCCCTCCGTCCCTCTCATTCCTTTACAATTTCTATTTTGGGACGTCTCTCTCATTTCTTTACATACCATAAATAGTAACTTTTAACAATAAAAATACATTATTACATCCACTACTTTTTCAACACTTTACACTATTACATCTACTACTTCACTTATTTTAACAATAAAATCACTATTACACCCACTACTTCACTTATTTTAACAATAAAATCATTATTACACCCACTACTTCATTTATTTTAATCATAATTCTTGGTCTTTGTGAAAAAACTTAATGTAAAGAACCACGAGGGACAGAGGGAGTATATACTAGGATTTCGCCTAAAAAAATAATCCCTCATGCGCCTCCTCTCTCTTTCCTTCTAAGATAAACATGGCAAATAATGGTAAATATCTAATGGTAAATAATAGTATACATATATACTGGTAGATGCTCAAATGAGACCCCCTCTTAAAATGAGAATCGAGACTTAACACTATAAGAAAACTCGGATAAAATCGACTGCACAAATTCGATTGGTCTAAATTCGACCGGATCCAGTCGAATTTAGGGTCAATTCCAATAAATTATTGGTCAGACTTAAATTCGATTGCTACCAGTCGATTTTAAGAGCAGTCGAATTTAGATGTGCGGTCGAATTTAACCAGTCGAATTTATTTCCCGCCTAAGCTTATTTTAGTAAGTTTATAAACTCGACTTAAGGCAGTCGAATTTATAAAATCGACCGCAAGCAGTCAAATTTATAAATTCGACTGCTATTATAAATTCCACCGACTTCAGTAAAATTTATAAATTTGACTGCTACCAGTCAAATTTATAAATTCGATCGGAAGCAGTCAAATTTATAGATTCGACTGCCTTCTATAAATTCGACCGACTTCAGTCAAATTTATAAATTTGACTACTTCCGATCGAATTAAGTGCCAGGTCAGCAATCCGCGTGAAACTAAGTTTAAGCAGAAAAATTTCAGAAAGTTTCAGAATTTATGGATTTCAATATATATCTAATATAATGATATTCCCAAAGTTTCAGAAAATAAAAAATTAATTTGATTGGAAATCTTAGTAGATCACTACTATTTTCAATATGACTCGTAACTAGTCCCTTGTCACCGATTATTGTTTCTATTTTTTTTTAAAAAAAAATTTGAACGATCCAACCGTACGGATGTCAATATATATCTAATACAATGATATTCCCAAAGTTTCAGAAAATAAAAAATTAATTTGATTGGAAATCTTAGTAGATCACTATTATTTTCAATATGACTCGTAACTAGTGCTTTGTCACCGATTATTGTTTCTATTTTTCAAAAAAAAAAAATTAAACGATTGTTTGCACTAAATCACGCAAGCGTACGTGGTCACAAGTAATATATAAGGTTAAGTCCAAATTCGTTCCCACAGGGATCAAGTTATGGTTCTATTCAGTAAATATGCCTATGCAACAATGTATGGTTATTATGCACTGCTAAGACAATAACAATTTTGGGTTTATTAAACTAAATTAACTAAGACACAAATTAACAAAACTAAGAATTAACTAACTAACAAGAATTAAAATCTAATTACGTCTGCAAGAAAAACCATGGAATCCTAACTTCATTAAATACTTTGCTTAGATCTGACGCCTTTAATCACTATATGCAATGGTTATGATATCTGATCGGATAACACGAAACAAGTACACGTTACTTCTCAGTATACGTATACCAAACTAAACATACATCCACAAAAGAGATAGAAGATGAATAGACACCAATTATGCTTAGACCCTATATGTCTATAGAATTTGAAAACATAACGGTTGAAGAGCAAGTTATCCATAATGATCACATAGGGCAATATAAGTATTCTCATTTTATACTACGAATCATGTTGATAAACAATCATGAACCTATGCTAGCATGGCAAGTTCTAAATCTCAAGATCCACTTTCACTTCACAAGAGATTAACAAATTAGATGTTAGCTACGCATCTAACAATTAAGCATAACCATACGAGGATATCAGATATACATCACACACAGATCTGTAAAGCATCAAGATACTAAAGCTCCATAAATAAATCCGTTAGAATCCCATGACAACGATTAGTTCATAATTGAACCTCTCGTCATCATGGGATCTGATGAAACCATGATAAAAAAACAAAGTATGAAAAGATACAAATAAATCTAAGTAATTGATATGTAATGGTTCTACTCCTAATGATGATAAATTACAAGGGTTGGATGTGTTTATATAGGCTCTAGAAGTCTTGCCCATCAAGAAAATACCCAAAATAGAGTTAAAATAGAATTTCTGCAAAATACGTTTCCTAAACTGATTCTGTTTTTTAAGAAAAAATTCGTAGTTGACTTTTTTTCAGTTTTTCAGGACCGTTCCAGTAGTAATTGGACATCTGGACCACTTTAGAATGATAGAGAATTCCGTTATCTTCGCGTGGACTGCTTACGGGCCCCAAACGGAGTTGTAGAACTCAAGATATGACCAATATAGTAAAAACTTTAATTTTTCAGGGGCAACTTGCGCCCAGCAGTCTGTTCTTCGCGCAGATTGCTCCTACCCGGCGCAATTTGCTCGTGGGAATCCTATTCCAAGTTGTAGAAAATCTCCCAGGCTTCGCGTGAGCAGTAAGATCGCTGAAAACTGACTTCTAGAACTCCAGATATGTCCAAAACAGTGTAGACTGCGCAACCGTCTCAGAAATCCGAATTTTAATTAATTTATTCTCCAAAAATGATAGAAGCATCAATCTTAATCAACATTCTTGTAAATCTGCACAACTAAGCAAAACACATCAAAACTACAAGAAACTTAAGTCCAAGACAATCAATTTAAGCCGATTTAGAATGTTCCAAGTGGATATAAACTCCACTTATCAACGATCCATCCATACGGATGTCAATATATATCTAATATAATGATATTCCCAAAGTTTCAGAAAATAAAAAATTAGTTTGATTGAAAATCTTAGTAGATCACTACTATTTTCAATATGACTTGTAACTAGTGTTTTGTCACCGATTATTGTTTCTATTTTTTTAAAAAAAATTGAACGATCCAACCGTACGGATGTCAATATATATCTAATATAATGATATTCCCAAAGTTTCAGAAAATAAAAAATTAATTTGATTGGAAATCTTAGTAGATCACTACAATAATTTCAATATGACTCGTAAGTAGTGCTTTGTCACCGATTATTATTTCTATTTTTTAAAAAAAAAATTGCAGTTGCTGTAGTATTTATGACCCCCCTGTATTTATGTACCACTATACCATTCAAAACCAATAAAATTCCAAAAACAAACATGTAAACCACAATTTAACATCCATATATAATTCGTAAAACAAAAACACCGCTAATTAAACCAACGTTACCTCCGATATAATCGGATAAGTCATACAAGCCAAATTCAATCTAATATCTGAATTAAACGGATAAACAACTAATCATCCAACAAAAGTACCATCATTACAACAAAAATATTAAAGTACTTCCGACAAAGTTCATAAAACAAAACCTTCCAACAAATTACTACTAATCCGAAAAAGAAACAGAAGAGCCATCATATTCATCCTCCTCTTGACCATTGTCGTCGTTCCCATCTTCGCCATTCCCATCTTCGCCGACCTCAATGTCCGATTCCTCATCCAGGTCGGTATAATCTTTTTCTTCCTCCTCAACTCGATCCTTTTCCTATGCACACATATAAAATAATTAAAAGCAATTAAAAAGCAATAACACATTTAAAAGCAATTAAAAACAATGGATATAAATAAAAAGTGTGGACTAATTATTACCGCTTGAATACGAGCTTCATTTTTTGGAGGATGTCCTCAATCAAGGTACCGACAATGTGCACAATCTCACCGCCAATAAGATTATTCCATTGTACCCTTTGATTAGGGTCGGCGGATGGATCGGAGGCATCAAGAGCCGTGCGTGCAAAGTTAGCTACCTCTTCTTTGGATAGCGGACGAGCAAATTGATGAGGATTGGCACGGACCTCCGTGAGCACATTTCTCACAATAGAGAGATAGACATTGTCGGGAATGAGCTCACGTTGTCGAGGAACGGATGAAGAGGAGCCGGCTTCACCTCGGGTGGAATCTCGGTAGCGTGTTGTACTCGATCGGATTTATTAAACAAAGTTTTGCCACGATCGGTTTTATATGGTCGGTTTTAAGCAGGTTTGTTGTAGTGCTTCATTATAAAGAAAAATATATACAATATATATACTATTGAAACAGCTAAAATAAATAATAACATAATATAATTAATGGTAATTAATCGATTACGTTTTTCACATATTACCTTTTATAATATAAACATCTATTGCATTTTTCACAATTAGTTTCAATTGAAAATATTGCCTTTTATAAACACCTAAAAATATCAATCGTATCATATCTTCCAATCATTAATAGAAATCTGTATACTACGATATAATAGAAATCCGTATACTACGAATAGTGACCATTAGATTTTTTGTAAAAAATTAGAATCATTAGATCTAATGATTAAATATACTATATTTTTAAATTAATATACTAAAATTTTAAGGTTCGAATTCTATCAACGGCATATTTATTTTAAAACTCTAATGATTAAATATATTATATGATTAAATTAATTTACTAAAATTTCAAGGTTCGAATTCTATCAACGACATATTTATTTTAAAATTTTATGATATAAGTTTTAAACCATGCATATCATTAATTAAATTTATATTAAATTATTAAAATTAAAATAAATATATAAAAATATTATTGTAACATCAAATAAAATTAATTACACAGAAATCCGTGAATCGCACGGGTTATAAATTAGGAGATATTAAATTTTGATATTTATAAAAATTAGGACTGCCACGTCATTCATAATGCCACATCATCTATTCAGTTATTTTTCTTATAAAGCTAAGGATCGTACGTTGCTCAAAAACAATATCATCACATACCGTAAGTATATATCTGCATATTTGGTAAGCCTATAACATATACACGAGTGTAAATAAAGTTTTATTCTTGAATTGAGCTGGTAATCTCGAGAATTCTTTTACTTTGTTGATCTGTATGTGGTAGGCTAATTGTTTGATTACTCATCCCCTGCTTCTTCTGTAATTGTTTGATACGGAGTAATTAATAATGTGTACATATTTGTTTCGAATGTGAATTTCCATTACTTTGGACCGATCTTCTTTACTCATTAATAATTAATTGTGTGTCAAACAGCTAGCTAATTGAGTTGTCATTAGGGCTGATTATTCGGTTATAACCGAACCGAATTATCGAATACCAAAATAACCGAATAACCGAATAAGCCGAAAATCATAACCGATTCAAGAACCGAAATAATTTCGGTTATTTTACCGAACCGAAATTTTTATTTCGGTTAAAACCGAATACCGAATTAAATAACCGAATTATAAAAAAAATGAATTTTTTAAGAAATTTTTAGAATGTGAAATAAAAATATAAGTTTACAATAATATAAATGAGTAAAGTTCTATGGAGTACTCTTTTAATTGGAGTACTTGGAGTACATATACATTTTGCAGTCAAATTTTTGTAAACTTTATTATTTTACAAAGCTTATTACATGAATATCACTATTTCATTGAAAATCTTAAAAATATTGCATGTTTTGCTAACAAAATATTGCAAAACGAATTGTTCTGCAAAACACATTTGAATTGCAAAACATGTATGTTCTGATTGCAAAACATAAAGGATTTTCAAGATGAACATATTGGAAAACATACATAATTTTCAAGATTATCAATGAAATTATGATATTCGTATAACAAGATTTGTAAAATAATAAATTTTAAAATATTTTGAATGCAGAACGTATGTGTACTCCAAGTACTCCAATTAAATAGTACTCCATAGAACTTTACTCAATATAAATTCATAATAATAAATATAAATCTAGATTCTAGATTGTTTTTGAACAAAATAAAAATAGAAGGGCAACAACAGCAAATAGTTATAAATTGTTCTCTGTGCTGCCATGGATTTTATATGGACACATGTAATTAAGCTCTCTGCACCAGCAATGAATATCATAATAATGAGGTCAAGAAAGACCAAAGTACGGAGCATGAGAAACTTAAATATCAAATATATATATATATATATATAGAGTAGGGATCTAGGGAGAACCACTTTAAAAGGAGAACTTAGAAAACTAAATTAAAATATAGCACATATGGTATGCAAACTGATCGTTGTGAGATGAAGAAAAATACGGTGAAATTAGATTTCTAAAAAATATCACCGATTGACGGGAAAAATCAAATAAAAAACGGAGGTGATTAGGTGAGATTGTGTGTGTGAGGGTGTATTTAATTAGTGCGTGGGTACCCCTGGCGGGGCCATTGATTATAATACATCTAATGGTTAGGATTAGGACCTTAGTTTTCTTCAAAAAATGAGTTCTCTTTTGAGGCACACCCTATATATATATATGGGTTAGGCTCCAGAGAGAACACCCTTAAAAAGAGAACGAGAGAACACATCATCTAACCATTGAATCTATTAGATCTAATGGTCCCGTCAACAACACCCAATACAAAAAAGTCTTATAATTCTACCCTCTATCCATTCATTAAAAAAAATATAAAAAAAAAAATTTTGAAAAAAATAATAATGATGATGATGTCACTGTGACGTCACAACAGGTTTTTTAATTTTTTTAAAAAAAAAATTTTTAATTTTTTTTTTTAATGAATGGATAGAGACTAGAATTATAAGACTTTTTTGTATTGGGTGCCCCTGGCGGGGCCATTAGATTTAATAGATTCAATGGTTAGATGATGTGTTCTCTCGTTCTCTTTTTAAGGGTGTTCTCTCTAGAACCTTGGCCTATATATATATATATATATATATATATATATATATATATATATATATATATATATATATATATATATATATATATAATATTATATATATATATAATATTTTATATATTATATATATATATATAATATTATATATATATATATATATATATAATATTTTATATATTTCGGTAATTCGGTTATTTCGGTTATTTCGGTAAAAAAACCGAAATAACCGAATAACCGAATAACACAAAAATCATATCCGAATTAAAACCGAATTATTTCGGTTCGGTTAACCGAACCGAATTATTTCGGTTCGGTATTCGGTTATTTCGGTTAACCGAACCGAATGCTCACCCCTAGTTGTCATTATGATTTCTTAGGTATACAATTCAGCGATGGCCGGTGATGTCCCAAAGAGGCAATCTTATGCTATAGAAGACGACACAACAAGTGCTAAAAGAAGGCGACTTGATAATAAAAGGCGAGTATTTGTTGGTGAGGGAGTATGCAAGGAGGGAACTGATCATGATTCTAAAATAGTGCAACTTGATGAAATATCTGACAGGATCAGCAACTTGCCGCAAGAGCTACTACATTGTATCTTGGAGCGTTTGTCAGTTCACGATGCAGCAAGAACAAGTGTCCTGTCAAAACAATGGAGGTGTAAATGGGGAATGAAAAACAACCTAGTTCTTGATGAGTTATTTTTCTCACAACTCACTTCTAATAAAGACAAAGACACACATCAATCTGCTTTTTTGAGGGCCATTGAATCGATTATATCGGTTCACACTGGACCTTTATTAAGCTTTAATCTCTACATTCCTCCAAAACTTGATCGGGGTACTGTCTCTCGGTGGCTTGAGCGCTTTCTGAATAAAAGAATTAGGGTCTTAGAGATCTTATTTTCGAATAAAAACTAGTCGATAAAGCCGCGTTTCGCGGCGACGTTATAATTTTTTTTTAAATAAATTTAATATATAAATTTTAATAGTTATATAATTTTTTTTAATGAATCGCTTTCTCATTAAACACGATTCTTTTTATTGAGCCGTTCTCTCGTCAAAACTAAAATCCTAACTTTAATATATATATAATAAAAACTTGTATAATAATTTTTATCAATAAAAGTCGAAATCTAAAATAAAATAAAATTTATAACATCAATATTAAATTCTGTTATTACAATTTTTTCTAGTTAGCCGTCTTCCCGTTAAATACGTTTTGAGCCGCTCTCATTTGGAACCGAAATTCTATCTTATAAAAGATTTTTGAGAAAAAAAAAATTATTTTAAAAGATCGTAAAAGATGTCACCACCATCTTTTTATTCTACTTCAAATAAAAAATTTAATAATATGTCTCATCTATATATTCAAACATCTATCCTACTTCCAATAGAACTTTTAATTATATAATATTTTTTATAAATTCGAACTCTTATTCTCTATAAATTCGAACACTTATTCTACTTCCAATAAAACTTTTAATTATATACAACACTTATTCTATTTCATATAGAAGTACAGAACTATTAATTGTATGTCTTCCCTATAAATTTCAACTCTTCACCTCTATAAATTCGAACACCTATTCTATTTATAAAATGTTAAAAGAATATTTTTATACTTATTAGTATTTAAAATTCTAAAATTCCAAAATATTAGAAAAATAGATTGAGAGCATTTAAGAGGCGCCACCGAAACTCTCGCGTATCCTCTTGAAATTGATATATTGAAAATATTTAATTATGTAGAAATTTATTATATGAAATAATATATTTTTACATATTATGATATTACAATATAGGAAAAAGATTTATATATTTATGATTCGGAATTGACGACAGTTAGTCATGCTTTTGTTTGCGTGTTATATGGTATATATGTGCTTCATCTCTTTGACCAATCAAAAAAAAAGATGCACTTACATGGAATAATAATAAATCTAATTTGAAAATACCTAATAGTAAAAGTGAAAAATCAAAATAAAATAATTAAAACAAATTTCTCTTATAGCCAAGTATGTATGTTATTTAAATATATAGTGTACAGAAACAACGAAATCATAAATATTTATTAAAAGTAAAAAACCATACAATTAAATACATGTATGTTTTCGTGTATATTTAATCTACAAAGGCAGGAAACTTGGAAAAATTCTCATAAAACAAAGGTGTAATAATCCTTAAATCTCTAAAATCTCAAAAGATTAGAATGATACTCGCATGCACTGATGAGGGGAGGGGGCTCCCCGCCTCCGGGCTCGCCGCCTCCCCAAGCGGGTGCACTTGCTTTCTATTTTCGATCATATTTCCAAACTTATCTTGCCATCTTAATTTACAGTATTCTACCAAGCAAGTTTAGTACAATGATACAAGCAGAAACACTCCATCATAATATTAACCAATAAAAAGTTCATAAAATATTAATACATAACCAAGCAGACGTGGTATGAGAAACAATGAAATATCATTACAAATGATAAAAAGAGATTTTTTCACCGACATACCAAACGTAGATGATAGTTGACAAACATTTATACACTAGACTGATACAATTTTATAGGTGCAATCTAATCTCTCTAAAATAAATTGATAGTATATCGATTGAAGTGGTATAAGCTTCATCATAATTACCCGTGTCTTCTTCTTTATATAATTTTTTTTCTATAAATTTATCTTTTCTATGTTGAATAGATTAAACTTCTCCTCTACAAATTCAAACACCTATTCTATTTCTACATGAATTTTAACTCTTCTCCTCTATAAATTCGAACATCTATTCTACTTCTAATATGTAAAAAATATTTTTAAATCTTTTAATGTTTAAAATTTTAAAAAATTAGAAAAAATGGATTGAGATTACCGTAGAGTGCCACCTAAACGCCCGAGTATCCTCCTTTATATATATATATTGATGCCTATGACATTCCGTTGTTCGCTTGCGAAGGCTTGGTTAGATTAAAGCTCACTACATGGATACAAACTCCTCTACCCAAACTTGGAAGCTTTTGTAATCTGATAAAGGTTGAACTTCTCAATATCTCATTTACTGCTGGCATCTCCTTTGGGTCTCAAGTGAAGATATTGCTATTGTATGGCTGTACTGGAATTCAACATCTGGGCTGCCAATTTACAGATGCCAACAACCTCACAACTTTGCACTTGCACAAAAGTGAACAAATTGAGTGGCGATGGTTTGAACACACCAAACAACTGCAAGGTCTAGTTCTCGTACTTACCGCAATAAATCCCAACACGACGATGCCCGTCAATTTACTCAAGCTTCTTGGCAATACACCAACCATCAGTAAACTTTTACTTTGTAGTTCTGCTGTCGAGGTAATTAAAACCGAGTTCAACCAATCTAACTAGCTAGGAGTGTGTCTCACAATTTAATGTTTTGCTTTCTTATGCATGTCCAGGTTTTGGGACCATGTCATTCGAAATTGAAGGGACTTGCACCACAAATAGAGAGCCTGACGCTAATTGGCATTGGATTTCATAATATGTGTCAAATGTTAAATTCTCTTAGCTTGATTAGAAGTTTGCCCAACCTGCAGTTTCTCCAGATTGTACTGGTTAGAAATAGAACTAATTTGAACAAAGTTGTAATTATAATCTTGCAGAAACCTTAGTGCACTAATATAATATTTAGTGCGTGAATTTATTCTGGATGTATAAAATTATTAAGAAGTTTAATATGTTTCTTGTGCAGAAACCTGGAGTAAAGAATTTGAATCTAACAGTTGGACAAAGAATGGAACTGCAAAACTGGAAGGACGTGTTACTACATCAACTACACACTCTGCTAATTCGAGGTGTGGTGTTTGACAAAAATGTTCTTTGTTTCATAAGGGTTTTGCTTTTAATTTCCCCTTCGCTCAAGGTGATGGTACTTTACTGCAATGTTAAACCCAATGCTTATGAAGAGATATCGAAAATCAATGGAGTGATGCGGCGGAGCCCGAAAAAGTCCTTGTCAGCAAGGGTTTATTTGAAAATCCCGACATTGCAACCTGATGGATACACCTTAGTTTCAGTTTGAGTTTCCCTGATTAAAGACTCGTTAGCTTGCATTATGAGAATTTAAATTCTTATAATTATCCTTAGAATATTTAAGTAATACTTATAATTTATCGCACATTACGTAAGTTGTTACGTATTAAAATTACATGTATCGAACATTTTATAATTAATGTATACGTAATGGTTATCATGTCATTTAATTTTTCAGTATCAATTACAGTAATTTTTATTTTACACTATCAGGATATTGCGAAAGTTGTTGCATATTTAATTATATAAATGCCAGCATATTCTGAAGTGGGTACCGGTAATCCAACGAGGATGCTCGAAGTGGGTACTTGTATTTGTATATACTTTATCTTTAAAATATCGTTTAACTGTCTTTCTAGGAGAACAGGCAATTGCAATTTACAGTTTGTTCGCCTCGATCATTGGTGTAGATGTCGTATGGTTTTTTATTAATGAATTAGCACCTTTGTTCTTCAAAAAAAAATTAAATGCCAGCATATTAAAATGTGTGGGCGTTTTTTGATATATACTCGGAAAATTCATGTGTTCTACTGTGCAATTAATAAAGGTCATAGATTCTCTAAGTTTGAAGTTTTCTTCTTTTAAAAACAAGTTTGAAGTATTTTTAAAAGTGTTAATAAGTTTATAACTACTTATCCTCTTATAATGTTGCAGACTGTATGTTTACAATTTTTGTATTGTTAAGTTTGTAGCTGATTTCTTTTAGAGCTATAAATGAACTTAATTGTTTGAAAATTTAACACCCGCTTTCCAAGAGATGGGATCCTCTATACCATTCTTCCATATCTTCTTTGTGTCTCCTCCTTTTTCTAATACAAAAAGAGTGTCTCTATGGGGTCCATTTTAATAAATAATTATTATTTATTAAAATAGACCCCGCAGGGACACTCTTTTTGTATTAGAAAAAGGAAGGGACACAAAGGACAGAGGATCCGGACCCTTTCCAAAACGGGACTAGAGGTTAAGCATTAACCTCATATTGTCAACATTGATTTTAGTTATTTAATCGATTTTTGGTTTTTCAATGCTTTTTTACAATATTAATTTAATTTTCCAAGTAATAGTAGTGGATCCCTCTGCATTCACATTAATTTCCACTAATAAAAACATCCCAAATTGCTAAATAATTATATTGAAATTCGTGCAAACTTGATGTATTAAGTGTAAATTTGACATTTTAAATGCATTTATCCACTTACATTAATTATTAAGCATAGCCCTATGTTTAGCATTACCCTTTTTTTAAACCACAAACTTGTGCACTAAAATGTACTACCATAGTCCATAGTACCCCTTCCGTCCCAATTTACATGTCCCTTTTGAAAAAAATACGCATATTAAGAAAAAAGTTGGTTGGATAATATTTTTAATAAATAACATTAATAAGTGCATTGAAAAATGAGAATAGAGTTAAGTTTTAAAGAAATCAAGCATTGAAAATACAAATATATGGGTAATTTTGAAAAATTAGACTTAAATTTGTAAAGAAAGAAGAGATATTTGTATGGAAAGAAGAAGTGGACATGTAATTTGGGACAAATTTTTTTTACAAAAGGGACATGTATTTTGGGACGGAGGGAGTACCATCTATCTATACTCTTAATGTAAAAAAATCATGTTTTAATGATGCGTAATAGTACAAAAATATTAAATTTGGTTATCATTAAATTGGGTTAAATGGCAGTTAGGTCACTCAACTGACTCAAAACTTTCAGTTGGATCATCCAACTCAAAAAACTTTCAATAAGGTCACTTAACAAATAAAAACTTTCAATCAAGTCATTAAACATGTTAAAAACTTTCAATCAGGTCAGTAAACACGTTAAAATCGGGTCATTAAACACGTTAAAATCAGGTCATTTAATATGTTTTATGACCTGATTGAAAGTTTTTATTTCTTAAGTGACCTGATTGACAGTTTTTTGAGTTGGATGACCCAACTGAAAGATTTCAGTCAGTTGAGTGACCTAACTGCCATTTAACCCTCATTAAATTCAGGATTCAGTTTTTTACAACTACCTAATAATACAAGATTTATTTATTTTAATTTTATTTAACTTAATTCACCTCGGATTCGATTCCATGCAACTATGTAATTATATAAGATTTATTTATTTTAATTTCATCTCGGATTAGATTTCCCATAACTACATAATTAAATAATATTTATTTATTTAATCTTTGGCTTCTTAGCGGGTTCGATTTCCCATAATTACATAATTAAAATAGTAAATATTTTATTTATTTACTTATTTATTAATATTTTATTCTCAATCCATATTCAATCTGAAGCACGGGATTATTGACTAGTATAATAAATATGATAAATCGAAACTTCAACGTAAAGAATTTATATGTCTAAATAATGCTAAAATCCCAAGAAATTGAAATCTAAGATAGTTGTTGAAAGGCATATGATGTAGCCTATTTGTATTTCGAGGATACAACTCAACTTAAACAAGATTGTAATAGTGAATAGTATATAGAATGTCACAAGGAATCTAAGATTGTAATATTTGTCAGAAGAAAAAGATCAAGTTCAGTCTACAGACTTGAGGATTTACTACATTGAAAGAAGCTCGGTCATCTGATCAAGCCTCAGTGGAGTATTCGTTAAGTAGTGCATTCATTTAAAGTGATAGAGATTTCAACAGTGACAGAGACAGTACAGAAGAATTGGAGAGAGATGAGAAAAGAAAAGGAACCGGTTTTTAAAGTCAATATATGAAGAACAGTCATTGTGGTTAGTCACTCATGAACCAGACAGTACATCGAGTGTCAACATTTAACAGTGGTTGTTCATCATTAAATTCAGTGGTTCAAGATATCAAGACTGGTATGAGAGGAAATCATTGTGCAAGCAACAAGAGTGCTAAATTCATTAACCACAAGGATTTTACTATCAAGTGGACTGGCTGTGAGGAAAAAGAATTATCACAAAGAAATGCAAAGTGATATATTCTTAATGCTGAAACCCCGGTTAGAATTGTTGTATTTTTTGCTAAGCAAAAGGAGTTCGGTTTCACATCCTCAAGAGATCGTAGCTTACACCTGGACGGGTAATGAGAAAATATAATTATCACAAGAATATGGAAAGTGATATATTCTTAATGCTGGAATCCCGGTTGAAATTGATATATTTTTTGTTAAGCAAAAGGAGTCCGGTTCCAGACGCTCAGGTAACCACAGCTTAGAGCTTAAGGATTTATTTATATTAATAAATATTTTATTTATTTAGAAAATTATATTTATAAATATCTAATAATATTAGATATTTATTTTTATAATTTCTGGATTAAAATAATTATTTATTAATTAAAGATTATAAGCTGTGCGAGTTAAAAAGCAATTCTACGGAGTCTAAAACAAAACGTGGCCAGGAGACTTGAATTGATTAACTGGTGGGTTGATTGATTTTAAACTATTTATGCAATAGAAATGCAAGTTGTCGACAGAAGCACATGTATTGATTTAGTAAACAAATGAATTCAAAAGGATTAAAGCTAATATGACTAGGTGTTAGTCATACTGAAGGATTAAAGCTAATATGACTAGTTGTTAGTCATACAGAAGGATTGAAGTCAATATGACCTGCTAGTCATACAAGAGGTTGCTAGTCATACAAAAGGACTGCTAGTCATACGAGAGGCTGCTAGTCATACAAGAGCACTGCTAGTCATACAAGAGCATTGCTAGTCATATCAAGATGATAAGTGTTAAAAAGAGACAGAAGCTTTTGTTACCTTTTGTCATAAAAGGAAGAGGCGGCCATACACAACAAATACACAGAAACATTACATCTATCAACAAAACCCGTCAGACTCCATTTCTCTCTCTCTGAACTAAGAACACGAGATACAAGATTAATTCCTAGAAAATCAAGCTTGCTACCTTTGTAATATTTTATCCGGTAGAACTTGATTATTTGTGATTCTTGTACTACTAGCGAATTAAGTTTCCTAGTTCTTATCTTGTTTTTTATTAACTAAATTAGAAAAGTTCATGTCGAATTTTCTAATTAGTTTTTATCAACTTGATAATTAATCTGTACTAAAATTGTAACACCCATCAAGTTAATATATTGTTATATTCAACTTGAAATTTGTTTCAATTTATTCCGCAAAAATTTGTCTAACTCAAAATTTATTCAAAGGACAAATTTCGATAAAATGGTATAGATTGTATTCAACCCCCCTTCTACAATCTTATCGGACCTAACAGTTGTGCATCACATAGTCCTGCCTCGTAAATATTTCTACAAGTACGAATTCGATTCGAAAATTGGACTCATCTTCACCTAATCTTCTGGAAGGTAGCCAACCAATTCGATTTTTGAAATCCGATTAATCCTGTTAATTTATTTAAAATGATATATTTAATTGTAAATTAGACTAATAAATTATATATTATTATAATATACGATTAATGCTCAATTAATCCGTCCAATTAATCCCTGTCTACCCGATTAGGCGCTAGACGGTACCCAACCGTCCTGGACCGCCTAGCGATTTCTGAAACACTGCCTAATAGTAACGTATCCAACTATCTAAGAAAACTGAATTCACAATCTTTCATTTAAGTTTATTATGAAATAACGTATAGCAAAATAGGTGAGCACAATCTCTTTCACTCGAGTTGTTAATAAGAAAATCGTATCCAGTTAACTTGTTTATCTTTAAAATTCAGCTTGAGAATGAAATAATGTATGGTCAATTAAATATTTTCACTCAACTCAACTTACTTTCATCGATAAAATATGATATTAAATTCATTTATCCGAAAATTTTACTCGTCTTAATTCATGAGGCAACCGCTTATACATACTCCCTCTGTTTTTTTCAATTGTTTACATTTGCGGACCAATTTCCGGCACGGATTTTAAGGTGCATTTTAAGGATAGTTCCATAACTTTTTTTTGATATTTTCTTTTTTTGTATAAAAATAGGATTGTTCTATTTTTATACAAAAGAAGAAAATATCAAAAATAAGTTATATAACTATCCTTAAAATGCACCTTAAAATGCGTGTCAGATACGCAATTTTTTATGTAAAGAAATGGATTGGACGGAGGGAGTATATAGTTATTCGTTGACCAATATATTTACTTATTTACAACATATTTTCGAGTCAAAAAAAAATCGATATACTAAATAATTCGAATCAATTTACGATCCTTATCATCATCCATATTTTCCATGGATGGTGATGGTATATGCAGTATGCTAATCTATAGCCCAGGGCCAGATTAGTATTTCCTTAACTTAATTGTATTCTCATCATTGTCTGCGTGTGTGATGCAGTCCACAGCCCGTACACAATTAGTTTCTAGTATGGACGTCTTATGGCCAAGCCCATTTTCAAACTATGACCATATGCGTATGATTGGGCTGGGGGAGGTGTCTCTCTACTATGGAAGAATAGCCCACTAATTTGAGATCACAACTAGTCTTTTACTCTATTCTAAAAATCGGTCACCGATTAATCCCTGTTACATGGGTTACTGAACTGATTAATAATCCGATTATCCGATTAATCATTTCGATTAATTCCCAAATACCCGATTAATCCCTGGACAGTACCTCTACCGATTAAGTCCGATTTCCGCTTTTTACAACATAGGTCTTTTATCATGTAACAAGGATTTATGCCCCTGCTTCGGAAATGTTTATTATTTCTTAGAAAAATATAAATAATTAGATTTTTTGTAGAGAGATTTTTATTGAATAAATATTATCGTAATTATTCAAAAAATGTTATAATAAAATAATAAATATAACAAATTGGTAACCTGCAAAGTTTAGATTAATAATGTTTTTCATAACCAAATTTTTAGAATTAAATTTTAAACCGAAGATGAGCTGATTTAGGCCTTTCTGCTGAGAATTCTTTCATCTGCATAAATTTGCAACAACCATATCATAGTGTTAAACCACATTACTAACTGTAGCTAACTAGCATTATAAAAGGAATGGTGTCCCTATCAGATAGCAAGAATTGCACCCCTTACTTCATATGAATCTCAAAAAAATGAGGTTACATAATATCTCTCTCCAAGAATTTTTTATTACGGTGAGGACTAAAAACAGAAAAACAAATATTCAGAAGTAATTCTTTCTGTAATCTATCAATCACGGTTCAAATTTATAATGCCTGAAACCTTTTAACAAGTAGCAGGAGGAACTTTCAAATGGAAACTAGTTCCATCAGCACTTAGAGAAAGAAGTAAGATGTGCATCTGCATCTAATAACATTTAAAAAGTCTTCCATTGTAGTCTAAGAATCATGAAACCTAAGATCTTTACTACAGATATCAATTCAACAGATGAACTTGGTCTAGCAGCCTATCTAATTAAAGCATAGCTATTACTCATACCTTATACCATGCAAGTGGTTGCCGTTTGAGTTCCGCCAAAAGACCCTGTTAACCAATCAACAGATGAAATTTCATTGGGAGAAACTATATCCATTGCTTCACCCTTGAGACCGGTCTACGCAAAATTAAACACACTGTAAGTGAAAAGTTGACCCAAACTCTTAATGCATAACTTGATTGGAACTTTATTTCGTTACCTGGTAAGACCATTTTTCCCAAGTTACGTATGTTTTACCCTGGTCTAAACCGTTTAAAACAACTGGTCCTGTTCCATGTCTCAAAGTACGGCCCATTGTTCTTAAAGCAAAATTAAAAAAAACACAATTTTAGAAGGATAAATTTGCTTTTACAATCTTTTTAAGCATCAACACATGTAAGTTTAAACCACAACTAATTTAGAAATGTGCTCTTTGTGATAGTTCTTTGACTCTTGAAAACCACAATTTTAGAAATGTTCTCTGTCTCATTCTCAGCCCGCAGTGTTTGCGCTTCCTTCTGTTCCGCGTTTGCGCTTTCCTTCCGTCAGCATTTACTCAAACTCTGCTGCGACTGCTTTCATTTACAAGTTAAACTCTTTTCCCTGTAACACTTAAACACTGACATTAAATCACATCAATTATATCTAACATATTCGTTACTAAGATGCTCATAGCGACTATTAATAAAGGGGTGAAGAACTAACTCGCAGTCCAACTGCTACACTAAGTAAAGATGATATGTTTTTAGCTGAAAAGGTAATCGATTAATTAATAGCTTTATAATATAATGATTTTATTTTTATTAAATAGAATCGCGCGTGATATAATTTGAAAAAGAGAGGTTTTAGTTAGAGAAAATAAAAAAGATAACTTGTTTTGGCTGAAAAAGGTAATCCGTGGGAAAAACAATATTTTAGTTAGAGAAAGGAGAAAAGATAAAAAAAATTATTAGTTAACAGTAATTATAATTTGTTTTTTTAATTAGATAAAATATAAAAGATATTACTCCCTCCGTCCATTTCATTTCTTTACACTTTCTATTTTGGGCCGTCCATTCCATTTCTTTACATTACTAAAAATAGTAACTTTTAACAATAAAATACATTATTACATCCACTACCTCACTCCACCTTTTCAACCCTTTACACTATTACACCCACTACTTCACTTATTTTAACAATAAAATTACTATTACACCCACTACTACATTTATTTTAACAATATTACATCCACTATCTTGGTTTCCGTGCAAAAAGCAAACGTAAAGAAATCAAAAAAATGGAGGGAGTATATTTTACCTGAAAAAGGAAACTGCTTAGTTATTGAAAAAAAAAAGGTCACATGTTTATCCTGAAAAAGGAGATTGATTAGTAAAGTAAAAAAGAAAATTTTTAAAAGGTAACCCGTGATATAATTGAAAAAAGAGATATTTTAGTTAGAGAAAAGAGAAAAGATAATTTGAATGAAAAAATTAATTAATTAGTTAGTAGTAATTATAATATGCTTTTTAATTAGATAAAATATAAAAGATTTTATATTTTACCTGAAAAAGGAAATTGCTTAGTTATTAAAAAGAAAAAAAAAAGGTAACATGTTTAGCCTGAAAAAGGAAATTGATTAGTAAAGCAAAAATTTTAGTTAGATAAAATATAAAAAAGATTTTATTTGTAATTAAGTAAGGATAAATAAGTAAAATCAACGGGTACCGACCAACCAACCAACCAACCAAACTTTTAATGTTTCGGCTTTTATATAATAGCATAGATATAGATAGTACAGATTATTTATGTTAGCGAAGTAAATTAAAATATTATTCATTACATTTTAAAAATTTATAAAAAAAGAAATATATTTTTTATTTAGACATTTATTTTATAATATTCTCTATTTTGTTTTTTAGTGTTCTCTATAATACTCTTTTGTAAGTTGCGTTTATATGATGAAATTGTTTGTGAACAACGTATGATCATTGGCTTCAGACAATAATTACACAAAATAAAACGTCATAAACTGATTCAGCCTCAGGTTGATAGCCAACCTATTTTTTATGTACTATGTAATAGCATGACGTGGCAGGATAGATTATGTGGCAGTCCCAAAAGTACTGAACAGGTGTCCCAATTATCATAAGTAAAATCTATTAAATACTTTTAACTGATTAACAACTTGGCAATAGTTTGCTGAGCTGGCAAGAGCTGACAAAATAGATATTAAATTTTGATTTTTATTACCTACTATTAATGATTGAGATGGGCAACTTGGGATACCTATTTGCCACATCATCATGTAGGGAAAATGTATTTATAAAAGTTGGGATTGCCACGTCATTCATAATGCCACATCATCTATTCAGTTATTTTTCTTATAAAAGCTAAGGATCATACGTTGCTCAAAAACAATATTACCGTAAGTATATCTGCATATTTGGTAAGCCTATTACATATACACGAGTGTAAAGTTTTATTCTTGAATTCAGCTGGTAATCTCGAGAATTCTTTTACTTTGTTGATCTGTACGTGGTAGGCTAATTGTTTGATTACTCATCCCCTGCTTATGCTGTAATTGTTTGATAATTAATAATGTGTACATATTTGTTTCGAATGTGAATTTCCATTACTTTGGATCGATCTTTACTCCTTAATTAATTGTGTGTCCCTATCAAACAGCTAGCTAATTGAGTTGTCATTATGATTTCTTAGGTATACAATTCAGCGATGGCCGGTGATGTCCCAAAGAGGCAATCTTATGCTATAGACGACACAACAAGTGCTAAAAGAAGGCGACTTGATAATAAAAGGCGAGTATTTGCTGGTGATGGAGTATGCAAGGAGGGAACTGATCATGATTCTAAAATAGTGCAACTTGATGAAATATCTGACAGGATCAGCAACTTGCCGCAAGAGCTACTACATTGTATCTTGGAGCGTTTGTCAGTTCACGATGCAGCAAGAACAAGTGTCCTGTCAAAACAATGGAGATGTAAATGGGGAATGAAAAACAACCTAGTTCTTGATGATTTATTTTTCTCACAACTCACTTCTAATAAAGACAAAGACACACATCAATCTGCTTTTTTGAGGGCCATTGAATCGATTATATCGGTTCACACCGGACCTTTATTAAGCTTTCATCTCTACATTCCTCCAAAACTTGATCAAGGTACTGTCTCTCGGTGGCTTGAGCGCTTTCTGAATAAAAGAATTAGGGTCTTAGAGATCTTATTTTCGGATAAAAATGCCTATGACATTCCGTTGTTCGCTTGCGAAGGCTTGGTTAGATTAAAGCTCACTACATGGATACAAACTCCTCTACCCAAACTTGGAAGCTTTTGTAATCTGATAAAGGTTGAACTTCTCAATATCTCATTTAATGCTGGCATCTCCTTTGGGTCTCAAGTGAAGATATTGCTATTGTATGGCTGTACTGGAATTCAACATCTGGGCTGCCAATTTACAAATTCTAACAACCTCACAAGTCTGGTCTTCCAGAAAAGTGAACAAATTGAGTGGCGATGGTTTGAACACACCAAACAACTGCAAGTCCTAGTTCTCATACTGACCGCAATAAATCCCAACACGACGATGCCCGTCAATTTAATCAAGCTTCTTGGCAATACACCGACCATCAGTAAACTTTGTCTTTGTGGTTCTGCTGTCGAGGTAAAACCGAGTTCAACCAATCTAACTAGGAGTGTCTCACAATTTAATGTTTTGCATTCTTATGCATGTCCAGGTTTTGGGACCATTTCATTCGAAATTGAAGGGACTTGCACCACAAATAGAGAGCCTGACGCTAATTGACCTTGGATTTCATAATATGTGTCAAATTTCAAATTCAATTAGCTTGATTAGAAGTTTGCCCAACCTGCAGTTTCTCAAGATTTTACTGGTTAGAAATAGAACTAATTTGAACAAAGTTGTAATTATAATTTTGCAGAAACCTTTGTGCACTAATCTAATATTTAGTGCGTCAATTTATTCTGGATGTATAAAATTATTAAGAAGTTTAATATGTTTCGTGTGCAGAAACCTGGAGTAAAGAATTTGAATCTAACAGTTGGACAAAGAAAGGAACCGCAAAACTGGAAGGACGTGTTACTACATCAACTACACACTGTGGTAATTCGAGGTGTGGTGTTTGACAAAACTGTTCTTTGTTTGATAAAGGTTTTGCTTACATTTTCCCCTTCGCTCAAGGAGATGGTACTTTACTGCAATGTTAAACCCAATGCTTATGAAGAGATATTGAAAATCATTGTAGCGATGCAGCGGAACCCGAAAAAGTCCTTGTCAGCAAGGGTTTATTTGAAAATCCCGACATTGCAACCTGATGGATACACCTCAGTTTCGGTTTGAGTTTCCCTGATAAAAGACTCGTGCTTGCATGAGAATTTAATTTCTTATAATTATCCTTAGCAACTGAATAGTGATAGTGAAGTTGTGGGGTTGCACCCAATATCATTACTTTTATGTATTCTCTAAGTTTGAAGTTTTTTTTTTTTTTTAAACAAGTTTGAAGTATTTTTTTTTTTTTTTGAGCGTGAGAGCTGCCTCAGTGGAAACGAGGTCATGCGTTGATCCAAAGGGTCACGGGTTTGAACCTCACCCGCCCCCTGCGTGTAGCCGTATTGGAGAGACAGTGGAAGGTTTGACGAATGTAACCGTGGATTGCTGAGCGTATCGCTTAAGTGTCCGGCCACTGGGTCTTACCGCACGGTTAGCATGATTTACCTGCCGGTGTTGACCATGGGGTTGGTCGGCCGGTCCTGGGCAACATAATCCCAGGCAGGCTAGCGTGTCCTGAAAATACACGTTTTGACGAAGTTTGAAGTATTTTTAAAAGTGTTACTGTATTAAGTTTATACAGTAACTATTACCCTCTTGTAATCGGGTGTTGGCCCCATCTATTACAATTTGAAAGTAAATGATCCCAAATATCAAAACTCAAAAATTTGGCCCCAAATATCACACCAAAACACAAAAGCGTCTAGTGTTTCTTGTTTACTCAAAAAACCAATTGAAAACGTGATATGGGTTAGCGTTTAAACAATTGTAAAAGTTATATAAACTAGCGTGGCCAAAAAATATAAGATGATTTTATTGGGGCCATGCACCTAGATGCATTCTTGGCCTGCAAAGAAAGAAAAGAGGCATCGTGGTTGCCGACACTGCGGGCCCATTACATTTCCTTTAACAAAATCAGCAAGTAGATTGGAGGGGATAAAAATGAAACACTAATTTAATTAATTTAAAACGCTATATTATTTTTTTTTTTTTGACGAAAGCAGTTGTATTAACTTCAAACAACCAAATTACAGCCAGGACAAGTCCCTGAACTGATACTACAATCTGGAAAGAAACAAATAAACGAGCTAACCAAATAGCCGTTTATGTTTGCAGACTGTTTTACATCATGAATTTTAAAATTCTTCGAAATAAAAAAGATTAGAGTGACTTCTCGATCAATCCAACCTGCACCAGTCTTGAAACCAGTAATATTGCAAATGACCTTCACATACGCACCACCTGTAGCCCAATGTTCAGAAACACCCCAGCTATCTACATGCCGAAAACCAGCTATAGACATGCCGAAAGTACCCCAGCTATAGACATGCCGAAAACCAGCTATAGACATGCCGAAAGTGAAAAATCTCATAAAATGAACAAATTTTAGTTGTGAAAAGTAAGCTCTTGCAATATCCGACACCAGCTCAAATCTAATGCACGCATTATAGATCTCACCCAAAACCACATAAAAACGCTATATTATTTTGAGTTAGAGGTTAAAACGCTAAATTATACTCCGTATGTTGTTTTACACAGGAAACGCTAGACAAATTGCCGTTTATTCTTGTAAACGCTACTTTATATTTTGTTGTCTGGATAAACGCTATTTGAAAATGTGTTTTGTTATTTTTTATTTTTGTTTTTATTTTGTTCTGTTTTGTTTTCTCCTAAATATGTTTTTGTAAAAAAATATAAAAAAATTTATTTACAAATGGTCAATTAAAATATAAACTTATATTTTTTAAAATTCGTATACGATTTATTCGTTATTCCGAATATTTCTAAATCCAAAATGGAACTATTGAATCCCAAAGGTTAACTGTTGAAACCCCAAGGCAATATAAATAAAATTTAAAAATTTTAATTAAAAAATTGAATCTGACGGCCTAATTTTTAAACGCTAACGCGTTTAAAAATAAGGATAAGTTAGGGTTTAGTAATCATTCGGAATATTTTTAAAACCCAAAATGGAAATGTAGAACCCCAAAGGTTAACCATTGAAATCCCAAGGGAATATAAATAAAATTTAAATTTTTTAATTAAAAAATTGAATCCGACGGCCTAACACATTTAAAAATCAGGATAAATTAAGGTGTAGGTAAACCCTAAATCAAATTTAAAGACGCTAGTTCAAAATGTGTTACTGTCAAAACGATATTCGAAGTATTGTTTCCAGCTCAGACGCAACTTTAACTTATCTTTATTGTCTTGGTTGCACTACAGAGTGGTTGTCAACGCTACACGCTTCGGCATGTAAAAACAAAAAAAACAAAACGTTGAATTATATTATGTTTTAGAGTGATATTTGGGGTCAATATTTTGTATTGTGATATTTTGGACCAATTACTTTAAAATTGTGATATTGACGGCCTTTTCTCCTTATAATCTTGCAGACAGTATGTTTATAATTTTTGTATTGTTAAGTTTGTAGCTGATTTCTTTTAGAGCTATAAATGAACTTAATTGTTTGAAAATTTTATCACCCGCTTTCCAAAACGGGACCAGAGGTGTTATTCTTTAACCAATCATTTTGTATAACATTTGTTGACGAAAAGGTGAATATTGGGATTAAACAGTGAAACATGCTAAACGGCGGTATACACTAAGAACCATCTATACACGGACGGTTCAAGATACTTAGAGGCCAAAAACCAATTTAAAAATTGAGGTTTTTTATAATTTTATAATTTAATTATTATTATACAAAATTTATTTTTCTTGCTTCCTTTATGCAAATTCTTTAATTACATTTTCAAAATCTAACTATTGTAATAAATCTTTTTCTATTGATAACGTAGCTAAACCAATCTTTCTTGTAACATTGTTGATCTTAAATATTCCCTCCGTCCCTATTTAGTAGTCCATTTTGAGGAAAAAAATTGTTCCTAAATAGTTGTCTCTTTTCATATTTCAATGCATGTTTTTCAAGCTTTTCAAAACTACCCTTCGCTCAAGGAGATGGTACTTTCGTGCAATGTTAAACCCAATGCTTATGAAGAGATATTGAAAATCATTGTAGCGATGCAGCGGAACCCGAAAAAGTCCTTGTCAGCAAGGGTTTATCTGGTTTATCTGAAAATCCCGACATTGCAACCTGATGGATACACCTTAGTTTCGGTTTGAGTTTCCCTGATTGAAGAATAGTTAGATCCTTATAACGTGGGAAAAAACAAGTATAGTTAGATAACCACGTCCCAAACTTGTATTATTAATTCAATCAATAATCAATAATATATAAAAACAATAACACCTTAACGGTGTCTCAACCCCGATACTTGAGCCAACAATGCTTAAACAGTGAAACGTGCTAAAGGGCAGTAGACACTAAGAACACCGTACACCCTTGTCTTCTTTATTTAAACTTCTTAATGCAAATAATTGCATGGACTTCTAAACACATTTTTATGCTTCTTAGTAAACTTTTAATACCAACAAATTACTTGTAGTTTATAAAGCAAGTACGAGTAAATTAATCTCAGATGCCATGTCGCAAATAACAACTACATTACTCGCAACTTCATTTGCTTACTTTGCCAACACTTGGAAGATGGAACTGTTTACTCAGCCATTCAGTCACTTAGCCCATTTCAAAATGATCCACTTTTTTAGGTTGTTCAGATCCGGACTACTATACGAGCCTCTATCCATAAATGGCCCAGGGCTTGTCCACTGTCCTTAACTTAATTGTATTCATCATCATAGTCTGCGTGTGTGATGCAGTCCACAGCCCGTAAACAATTAGTTCCCACTATGGACGTCTTACAACCAAGCCCAATTTCAAAGTGATTGGGCTGAGAGAGGTGTCTCTCTACTATGGTTGAATATAGTCCACTAATTTGAGATCACTACTGGTACTGGACTTCTTTCATGTAACAAGAATTTATGCCCCTGCTTCGGAAATGTTTATTATTTCTTAGAAAAATATAAATAATTATATTATTTGTAGAGAGACTTTTATTGAATAAATATTATCGTAGCCATCTATGAACTGTAGCCAGTTCATATGAATCTCACAAAATGAGGTTACATAATATCTCTCTCCAAGAATTTTTCCATCATCCTCTCGTAATCTCTCTGTAAATTGCCTGATACCCATTGGTTGCAAATTTCAATTTATTCAACACCGACTTATCTTTCTAAATTTTTTGCTCGGGATTTGTCCTAACTTAAGAGTTAGATATACTAGAGAGTTAGATATACTAGGTACGTTTGACTTGCAATTCCACTAATCTTGGTGTATTTGTTGTTTATGGATATTCCTTTATTAGGGTGAGGACAAAAAATAGAAAAACAAATATCACAAGTATTCTTTTTGTTATAATTAAAAAAAAGCTTACTAATATTGAAAAGTAAAGCAGTTTTCTCTCCCTTTCTCTCCTTTTCTCTATCCCTCCCGTCTCCTGCACCTTAACCGGTGGGGCTTCCACCGGTTTTTCCGGTGGAAAGCCGCAAATTCTTTCTTTTATTTTGTTTGATCTATCTCTTTTCAATAATCTTCCTTTTTGGACAAGAATTTCTTTGCTCTTGATTTGTGTTGAATTGTTTTTCTAGATCTACACTACCGGAGTTTTCGGCCATCTTTCTTCTTCGATTCGAGCGGGGATTTCGAGAGTTAGCCGCATATCAGTGATTTCGGTTGTCAGATCTAAGTTTTTTTTATTTTTCTTTGTAATTTTCAGTTTGTTTTTTTGGTTTTGTCTTGTATTTTTCGGATTTGATCTCTCCTTTGTGAGAGTTTGGATTTCTCTCCTTTGTTTGTGAGAGTATGATTTATGATCTAGTGAAACAAGTTTGTAGGATGTTGCATTTATGGTCGAATATTCAAGCAGCATTAGCCCCAGGTGGAGGTCCAACCGCAACGAGTACATATAAATCTCCATACGAGAGGGGCAATATCATCTTCAACAAATTTACTGAATATGGATTAATCAGTATTTGTTTATGTTTTTCGTTGTTCGACTATTTTTGTAGATGTCGTATGACTTATCATTAATGAATGGAATTTTACTCAAAAAAAAGTCTATCAATTACGATTCAAAATTAAGGATGCATCATAAGCCATACTTCTCAATAATTAACCTCAGAATCCAATTTTCCAGAATCATTTTGGGGTATGTAGCATTTCGAGGTATTTTTTAAAAATGGAACAGATGCCATATAATTAAAAAAATTCATCCTCTACATAAACATGTATTTTTTAACTCCCAAGTGCGTAAATGTGTGTGTAAATGTTCATATGTTTTGTGTAACTGTATTCTTGAGTACACTTTTGGTTGACGTAGTTCATATGTAAAAACAAGCATGTATATTACTTGAATAAGAGAATGAAATGCAGAGAATAATATTGAGAGTCTAAAACCTTATCCACAAGAATGGGAAGGTAACATTAATTGCTTTGAATACAACCTTGAGGTGTTGTCCATAAATAGTATAAGATAACTAACAAGATAGGTGACATCACATTTTATTCTGTCTCACATGATATCACATGACAATAACGAACCTAACGTTCTAATAAGACAGCACACAGCAAGGCATAAGATAAATAACTTAAATAGAAAATACTCTCTCATTTCCTCAACACTCCCCCTCAAGCCACAGAGGAGTTACAGGACGTGGCAGTTCATCGATTTTTATTTTTTATTTTTGCTTTTGCTTTCTTGCTTGCTAATTGTATTCAGTTGCATGTGGTTGCATTCAGTTGCATAAAAAATTTCCATTTTTTTTGGCCAATTTTCAGTTGTATATAAGGGTTGCGCCAGCAGCAGAAAAATTTTAATTTGAATTTTCAATTTTCAGTTGCATTCAGTTGCATGTGGTTGCATTCAGTTGCATAAGAAATTTCCATTTTTCAGTTGTCATTTTCGACTAATTTTTTGAAATATATATATATATATATATATAATAAATTTCTATGGAGTACTCACTTAATTGAAGTACATATACATTTTGCATTCAAAATTTTGAAAAGCTTATTACATGAATATCACTATTTCATTAAAAATATTGAAAATTTTGTATGTTTTGCTAATAAAATATTGCAAAACGAATTGTTCTGCGAAAAACATTTGTATTGCAAAACATATATGTTCTGATTGCAAAACATAAAAAATTTTCAAGATTACCAATGAAATTATGATATTCGTATAACAAGGTTTGCAAAATAATAAATTTTAAAATATTTTGAATGCAGAACGTAAATGTACTCCAAGTACTCCAATTAAATGAGTACTCCATATAACTTATATATATATATATATATATATATATATATATATATATATATATATATATATATATATATATATATATATATATATATATATATATATATATAGGCAAATGATCAAAAGAGAACTCTTTTTTTGAAGAAAACTGGAACTTGCAATCGGAAATTCAGTTGCATGTGGTTACATTCAGTGGTTGCATAAGAAATTTCCATATTTTTTGCCAACTTTCAGTTGTATATAAGGGCTGCGCCAGCAGCAGAAAAATTGTAATTTGAATTTTCCGTTTTCAGTTGCATTCAGTTGTATGTGGTTGCATGTGGTTGCATTTAGTTGCATAAGAAATTTCAATTTTTCAGTTGTCATTTTCGATCAGTTCTTTGAAATATATATATATATATATATATATATATATATATATATATATATACTTGTTAACACAAAATCACGCAAGTGTACGTGGTCACAAGTAATACAGATATAAATCAAGTTCGTTCAACAGAGATCTGGTTTAGGTTTCAATTCAGTAGATGCCTATGCAACAATGTATGTTTTTAACTCACTGCTAAGACAAATAACAATTAGGGGTTTTTGATTATCTAAATTAAACTAGGATGCAAATTATTAAACTAAGAATTAATTAACTAATGAGATTTAAAACTGATTTACTTATATGAGAATAAACATGAGATCCTAACTTCATTATATACTTCGTTTAGATCTGACGCCTTTAATCACTATATGCAATGGTTATGATATCTGATCGGACAACACAAAACAAGTACACGCTACCTGTCAGCATACGTATACCAAACTACTCATACATCCACAAAAGAGATAGAAGATGAATAGACAACAATTATGCTTAGACCCTATATGTCTATAGAATTTGAAAACATAACGATTGAAGAGCAAATTATCCATATTGATCACATAGGGCATATAAGTATTTTCATCTTACGCTACGAATCATGTTGATAAACAATCATGAACCTATGCTAGCATGGCAAGTTCTAAATCTCAAGATCTACTTTCACTTCACAAGAGATTAACATATTAGATGTTAGCTACGCATCTAACAATTAAGCATAACCATACGAGGATATCAGATATACATCACGCACGGATCTTTAAAGCATCAAGATACTAAAGCTCCATAAATAAATCCGTTAGAATCCCATGACAACGATTAGTTCATAGTTGAACCATTCGTCACCATGGGATTTGATGAAAATATGATATGAAACAAAGTATGAATGAAAGTTATAATATTAATAAAACAAAGAGTTAAGAAAACAAATCTAGAATCCAAAGTATCGCCTAAGAAAAGAATACAAAAGATGAAGTAGATCTAGATTCGTTGCTTGTCACGAGCATTGAATCCTTCTCCGCTTTTCTCCCTTCCAATTCTACGTTATTAATCTGAATTACAATGATACAATGTGTTTTTATAGGCCCTAGAAGTCTTGCCCAACAAGAAAAACCCAAAAATACATATTAATTTCGAAACATGAAAGAATTTTAGAGTTTTTAGGAGAAAAATCGGAATTCCAGCAACTTTGCAAGGCCGCGGCGCCTATTCGAGGCCGCGTCGCCCGTTCAATTCTGCCCAGCCAGGTCGCGGTGCCCATTCGAGGCCGTGGCGCCCGTCTGATGCTGACCGGATCGATTCCATCACCATTTCGTCGATCTTTTGCTGATTTCTCTTGTTCTTTCTTCGAGCAATGCCATCCTCGATCCTAGAACTCAAAATTCTCCTAAGAATTGTATGAAATTTGGCCTCTAACTCTCCCAAAATTTGTGAAAAACTTCATTCTTTATTTAATCTAATAATCCACCCAAAATCACGAAAGTCGCCAAACCTAATCGACAATTCATAACCCTGCACAACTCAACAAAACACATCAAAACACAATAAAACTCGAGACCAAGACACCAATTTAAGTCGAAATAGAACGCTCTAAGTAGATATAAAATCCACTTATCACACCCCCAAACTTAAACCAATGCTTGTCCTCAAGCATACACAAATATAAGTATATACAACTAATTAGTACCACTTCTGTAGGTGATCACGGTTGCATTTGGCATATGCAACAAGTCCTTTAAACCCCTAGGTAGCCCTAGTGGACGAGTGAGGTCTCGTGAGGGCCTATAGCGAATGTACCCACAAAATCCATCTAACTAAACAATGCATAAACAATGCAATGCATGAATGCAACTAAAATGGAAATGCAACGATCCCCTCGAACTAACCAAAACCAACTAACAAGCAAATATCTCAAAGAATGTAACTAAATCCAAATAGATCTCGACTAAGTTCTCGTATACTAACAATACATGAACAGAAACGTGCATGTGTGCGATGCTCATCAGAAATACTCCCAAAACTAGATAAAAAATCATACATATTTTTCGCCAAGACAATCACAAGTTTATAAATAGAATAGACTGTAAACACTTCATAACCTAGGAACACCTCCATCCTCATTCAAGTTAGACAAGAATTCATGCTTTATTACTAACTACTATGACACATACTACTATATACAATAACGCATGCTTATTTAACCGTGCAATGGATGAGACCCAAAAAGACTTATACAATAATACTCATGTAGCGAGCGTTAGGTTAGTGGATCCCAGACTATAAAAGCCTTAGGTCACTAGGCACAAAGTCCCCTAGAACTTAATTTCTCGAGTATTAAAGAGCTCACCCTGGTTAATTTTGCATATAAACATTCACATAACTCTTTTTTTTTCTTTTTTTTCCTTTTTTTTTCTTTTTTTTTCCTTTTTATGCAATCTGGAATGAGAATTCTCATTTCCAACCCTAGACTACTCATAAATATGAGCCGACTACTAGCCGTTTGACGCCTAGCCATTAGTGGCAAATATTAACAATTAGCATGAAATCCCTGTTTTCCCCCAAACTTAGACTTTAGTGCTCCTACGCCATTAAGGGAATAACGAAAATTCTAAATATAATCAAGTGATTAAATCTAAAACAACCAAACAAGCATGACCTCAACCTAGCCCAAAAGCAAACGATGAGATTGGGTAAAGATTTTGTTTCTGAAACATGCAAGTCAATTTCATAAGAACTATAAATAAACCCTCTACTCATCATTACCACACTCAATTACACATCTACCTACCAATCAGAATTAGCTCATCCTAAGGGATCATGAAATATGCATGCCATGAAAATGCAACTAAATGGACTCACATGGTTTACGAAAACAAAATAACAGAATGTCCTACATGAATCAAACTTAGTTAACACGAACATACATGAATGAACTACCACTAACATGCAAAATATAATATCCTAGAGGAACACAATGACTCATAATCATAAATAACTACATATACACTACTCATCCCCCAAACCACCCCCAAACTTGAAATATTCAATGTCCGCATTGAATTGAAGGTAATAAAAGGGATAGTAGAAACCATACCTACTCGTCGGCATCATCACCCTCCTCGGGTGAATCAGAATCTGACGGATATGGTGTACGAGCCCCATATACCGGCCATTGAACCACACTACCTGGCGACTGAAAAGCTGCTCTCAACGCCACGACCATGTCCTCAGAATATATACTGGCGGTTACTAACATGCATTGCATCCATACGCCTAGTCAATCGGCGGAAATGGGCATCCAACCCTGACATATCAACCCCTCTACGGTGAGGACCGGCTCGAGCAACTCTAGGACCAACCGCTCCCTCATCACCATCACCATGAACCTGGTACCCTAAACCATGATGATGTGGAATGCCACCCGACCACTCCACCATCCCATCAATAGTAGCATCGACATGAACAGGATTAACCGGCATCTACAACGGCTCATCTGCATCCCAAATAACCCCTGCAGCCCTACACAACCCCGCTATAACAGAAGTATGCGGAATAGCTGACTGTGAACCTTCTCGCAAGAACCGAAGAATGTTCTGATGCACTATGTATGCCAAATCGATATACTTCCCTTTAAAAATGCCCCAGAGAATAATGGCTCTCGGCACAGTCACATCACCCACATGAGACGATGGCATGATTTTAACACAAATAAACAAGTTCCATGCCCGTGCGAACTTGTTCAAAGCAGAGGCCGGAAAATTAACCTGCTCAAAAGTGCCCGACCTTAACTTCCAAACCGTACCCGGCACAAAAATCTCGGCCACAATGGCATCTAAGTCCACATCATCTCTAGTCTTCTTTACCCAATCTTCTACCCTTCTTGGCTTCGGAGGCTGTCCCAAAATCGGACAAATAGCATCTGGCCTATAATCTACTCGCATACCTCGAACCACACAAATACCACTTTTCTCCATTTTGGCGTTAGCATAAAACTCCCTCACCACACCCAAAGGAACCGGTGATGGCGCCTCACAAAAACGTACAAAACTTAGCCCACGAATCATACGAACCAACTCCGAATGATTAACCGGCAAAAACCCTCCCTCCTTAGCCACCGGTCTCTCCATCAACCTATCATACCCACTTTGAGCTTCCACCGACATAAACCTCTCCCAATTATCGCCACTAGAATCCTCATCCGAGATTGGACGGGTACTAGTACTACCTCTTTGACGCTTAGGTGCCATACAAATCAAAATCCAACTCACAAAATCACTAAAATCCACAAAAAATTCTAATTCACAAAAAATTGAAAACTGGAAGTTGCATATGGGGTTGCATCCAGTTGCATATGCAACCACATGTAACTAACCTTATACACAATTGAAATTTGAGTTTTCATATGCGGTTGCGTCGCCCTTATATACAACTGAAAATTGGCAAAAAAATGAAAATCCCACTTTTAATTTTCAGTTGCATTTAGTTGCATATGAGGTTGCATCCAGTTGCATATGCAACCACATGCAACTAGCAGTAATTAAAAAAAAGTGAAAAAAGTTGTGTATGCAATCACATATGTAACCGAATACAACCTGCTTAGCAGCCATTACAACTAAAATAGTATTTTTGCAAATAATATAGTATTTTTGCAAATAGCTATTCTTAACAAAAGTAAATGTGCAAAAATTTATTTTAACAATTTATTTTTCAAAAAAGCCCTTAATTTTATTATGTTAATGTGAAAAAGACAATCAACTAATTATATTATTATTTGTTTTATGTGTTATATATTTCTTGAAAATTATGGTGTGATATTTTCAGGTATATATTAATGATTGTAAGATTTGTTTTAAATTAAAATGCTAACGTGTTTTAATTCTAATTCGAAAGGAAATATTAATGATTGATTAATGTTTTTAGGTATTTATAAAAGATAATATCTTTAAGTACTAAAAGTAAATGTGAAAAGGCAATCGACTAATTATCATTAATTGATTATGTTAATATGAAAAAGGCAATCGACTAATTTCCATTAATTTTATTATGTTAATCAACTAATTGCCATTAATTATATTATGTTATTATTTATTTTAAGTAAATGTGAAAAGGCAATCGACTAATTACCATTAATTATATTAAGTTATTATTTATTTTAGGTGTATTTATTTTTCTTTATAATGAAAGGTAAATAAGTAAATTCACGAAGTACCAAAAAATAGGTACCAAAAAACATGTACTAAAAAACAGGTACCAAAACTTTTAATATTTCGGTTTTTATATAATACTAGCTTAAAACCCGTGCGATGCACGAAATTTTTTTAATATTATATTAAATTTTTTATTAATCTTTTTAAATACGAATTTTTTAGGCTTAAATATTTAAATGAGATGATGATATAAATGTTATCCGTGATATTTCTAGAAAATGAATGATTTTAGTTAAAAAATATAGAAAATGTGATAGGTTTTAGTTGAAAAGCTAATAAGTTATTTATTAGTAATTATAAAATTATTATTTTGTTTTATTAAATAGAATGCCCGTGATATAATTGGAAAAATAGAGGATTTAGTTAGAGAAAATTAAAAAGGTAATATGTTTTAGCTGAAAAGTGTAATTGATTAGTTTATAGTAATTATAATTTAATTATGTTATTTTACAAAATAAAATTGCTCGTAATGTTTTTAAAAAAAGAGAAATTACTGTTGCCCGTAATATTTCTAAAGAGGAATTTTAGTTAGATATTATAGGAAAAAGATGATACATTTTAGCTAAAAAGGATAATCGGTTAATATTAGTATAATAATATTATTATTTAATTTTATAAAAAAGAACCGTTCGTGATATAATTGGAAAAAGAGAGATTTTAGTTTGAAAAAATAGAAAAAGATAACATGAAAATTAAAAGGTGATATACTTTAGGTGAAAAAGTTAATTGATTAGTTTATAGTAATTATAATTTAATTCTTATTTTACTAAATAAAATTGCTGGAAGTATTTTTAGAAAATGAAAAATTAATGTTACCCTTGATATTTTTAAAAAAAGGAATTTAATTAGATAAAATAAAAAAGATGATATGTTTTTAGCTGAAAAGGTAATCGATTAATTAATAGCTTTATAATATAATGATTTTATTTTTATTAAATAGAATCGCGCGTGATATAATTTGAAAAAGAGAGATTTTAGTTAGAGAAAATAAAAACGGTAACTTGTTTTGGCTGAAAAAGGTAATCTGTGGGAAAAACAATATTTTAGTTAAAGAAAAGAGAAAAGATAAAAAAAATTATTAGTTAACAGTAATTATAATTTGTTTTTTATTTAGATAAAATATAAAAGATATTATATTTTACCTGAAAAAGGAAACTGCTTAGTTATTGAAAAAAAAAGGTCACATGTTTATCCTGAAAAAGGAGATTGATTAGTAAAGTAAAAAAGAAGATTTTTAAAAGGTAACCCGTGACATAATTGGAAAAAGATATATTTTAGTTAGAGAAAAGATAATTTGAATGAAAAAATTAATTAATTAGTTAATAGTAATTATAATATGCTTTTTAATTAGATAAAATATAAAAGATTTTATATTTTACCTGAAAAAGGAAATTGCTTAGTTATTAAAAAGAAAAAAAAGGTAACATGTTTAGCCTGAAAAAGGAAATTGATTAGTAAAGCAAAAATTTTAGTTAGATAAAATATAAAAAAAGATTTTATTTGTAATTAAGTAAGGATAAATAAGTAAAATCAACGGGTACCGACCAACCAACCAACCAACCAAATTTTTAATGTTTCGGCTTTTATATAATAACTAGCCTAAAACCCGTGCGATGCACGGTTTTTTTTATATTATATAAAAAATTTCATTAATTAAAATTAATTTTTTTAAAACATGAATTTTGGAGACTTACTTTTTTATATGAGATGATTTGATAATACTTATATAAATGTTATTCGTGATATTTCTAGAAAAGGAGGGATTTAGTTAGAAAATATAGAAAAGATGATAGGTTTTATTTAAAAAGAATAATCAATTAATTATTAGTAATTATAAAATTATTACTTCATTTTATTAAATAGAATGTCCGTGGTATGATTAACAAAATATAGAATTTAGTTAGTGAAAATTAAAAAGATTATATGTTCTAGGTGAAAAAGGTAATTTTGATTAGTTTATAGTAATTATAATTGAATTACGTTATTTTACTAAATACAATTGCTCGTAATATTTTTAGAAAATGAGAAAATAATATTGTCCGTGGTATTTCTATTATAAAAGGGATTTTAGTTAGAAAATATAGAAAAGATGATATGTTTTAGCTGAAAAAGGTAATCGGTTAATTAAAAATATTATAATATTATTAGTTTATTTCATTAAATAGAACCATTCGTGATATAATTAAAAAAATTAGTTAGAAAAAATAGAAAGGTAACGTGCATGATTTATGTGGAAAAAGTAATTGATTAGTTTATAGTAATTATAATACAATTATGTTATTTTACGCAATAAAATTGTTCATGGTTTTTAAAAAATGAGAAATTAAAGCTACCCGTTATATTTCTAGAAAAAAAGGGAATGTAATTAGAAAAAATAGAAAAGATGATATATTTTAGCTAAAAAGGTAATCGGTTAATTGTTAGTATTATAATATTATTATTTTATTTGTATTAAATAGAAACGCCAGTAATATAATTACAAAAATGGAGGTTTTAGTAAGAAGTATGAAAAAAGGTAACGTGTTTTACTGAAAAAAGGTAACCGTCCATGATATAATTGGAAAAAAGAGATTTTAGTTAGAGAAAAGGTAACGTGTTTTGACTGAAAAAGGTAATTGATTAGTTAATAATAATTATATATAATTATGTTATTTTTTAGCTAAAATGGTAATTGGTTAATTATTAGTATTATAATATTATTATTTTTTTTATTAAATAGAAACGCCTGTAATATAATTAGAAAAATGGAGGTTTTAGTAAGAAGAAAGAAAAAAGGTAATTTGTTTTGCTGAAAAAGGTAACCATCCATAATATAATTGAAAAAAGAGAGATTTTAGTTAGAGAAAAGAGAAAAGTTAACGTGTTTTGACTGAAAAAGGTAATTGATTAGTTAATAGCAATTACATATAATTAAGTTATTTTTTTAAACAAAATTGCTCGTAGTGTTTTTAAAAAGTAGAAATTTTAGTTAGATAAAATATAAAAGATATTCTATTTTAAATGAAAAAGGAAATTATTTAGTTATTGAAAAATAGAAAAGGTTATATGTTTAAACTGAAAAAGGAAATTGATTAATAAATGAGAAATTTTAGTTAGATAAAATATAAAAGATATTGTATTTTACTTGGAAAAGGAAATTATTTAGTTCTTGAAAATAGAAAAGATAAAATGCGTAACCTGAAAAAGGAAATTGATTAGTTAATTGATCTGTAATTGAGTAAGGGTAATTAGGTAAATTCAATAGGTACCATTGAACCAAACTTTTAATGTTACGGCTTTTATATAATAGCATAGATATAGATAGTACAGATTATTTATGTTAGCGAAGTAAATTAAAATATTATTCATTACATTTTAAAAATTTATAAAAAATGAAATATATATTTTATTTAGACATTTATTTTATAATATTCTCTATTTTGTTTTTTAGTGTTCTCTATAATACTCTTTTGTAAGGTGCGTTTATATGATGAAATTGTTTGTGAACAACGTATGATCATTGGCTTCAGACAATAATTACACAAAATAAAACGTCATAAACTGATTCAGCCTCAGGTTGATAGCCAACCTATTTTTTATGTACTATGTAATAGCATGACGTGGCAGGATAGATGATGTGGCAGTCCCAAAAGTACTGAACAGGTGTCCCAATTATCATAAGTAAAATCTATTAAATACTTTTAACTGATTAAGAACTTGGCAATAGTTTGCTGAGCTGGCAAGAGCTGACAAAATAGATATTAAAATTTGATTTTTATTACCTACTATTAATGATTGAGATGGGCAACTTGGGATACCTATTTTAGAACTGCCACATCATCATGTAGGGAAAATGTATTTATAAAAGTTGGGATTGCCACGTCATTCATAATGCCACATCATCTATTCAGTTATTTTTCTTATAAAGCTAAGGATCATACGTTGCTCAAAAACAATATCATCACATACCGTACGTAAGTATATCTGCATATTTGGTAAGCCTATTACATATACACGAGTGTAAAGTTTTATTCTTGAATTCAGCTGGTAATCTCGAGAATTCTTTTACTTTGTTGATCTGTATGTGGTAGGCTAATTGTTTGATTACTCATCCCCTGCTTATGCTGTAATTGTTTGATAATTAATAATGTGTACATATTTGTTTCGAATGTGAATTTCCATTACTTTGGATCGATCTTTACTCCTTAATTAATTGTGTGTCCCTATCAAACAGCTAGCTAATTGAGTTGTCATTATGATTTCTTAGGTATACAATTCAGCGATGGCCGGTGTTGTCCCAAAGAGGCAATCTTATGCTATAGACAACGACACAACAAGTGCTAAAAGAAGGCGACTTGATAATAAAAGGCGAGTATTTGTTGGTGATGGAGTATGCAAGGAGGGAACTGATCATGATTCTAAAATAGTGCAACTTGATGAAATATCTGACAGGATCAGCAACTTGCCGCAAGAGCTACTACATTGTATCTTGGAGCGTTTGTCAGTTCACGATGCAGCAAGAACAAGTGTCCTGTCAAAAGAATGGAGATGTAAATGGGGAATGAAAAACAACCTAGTTCTTGATGATTTATTTTTCTCACAACTCACTTCTAATAAAGACAAAGACACACATCAATCTGCTTTTTTGAGGGCCATTGAATCAATTATATCGGTTCACACTGGACCTTTAGTAAGCTTTAATCTCTACATTCCTCCAAAACTTGATCAGTGTACTGTCTCTCGGTGGCTTGAGCGCTTTCTGAATAAAAGAATTAGGGTCTTAGAGATCTTATTTTCGGATAAAAATGCCTATGACATTCCGTTGTTCGCTTGCGAAGGCTTGGTTAGATTAAAGCTCACTACATGGATACAAACTCCTCTACCCAAACTTGGAAGCTTTTGTAATCTGATAAAGGTTGAACTTCTCAATATCTCATTTAATGCTGGCATCTCCTTTGGGTCTCAAGTGAAGATATTGCTATTGTATGGCTGTACTGGAATTCAACATCTGGGCTGCCAATTTACAGATGCCAACAACCTCACAACTTTGCACTTGCACAAAAGTGAACAAATTGAGTGGCGATGGTTTGAACACACCAAACAACTGCAAGGTCTAGTTCTCGTACTTACCGCAATAAATCCCAACACGACGATGCCCGTCAATTTACTCAAGCTTCTTGGCAATACACCAACCATCAGTAAACTTTTACTTTGTAGTTCTGCTGTCGAGGTAATTAAAACCGAGTTCAACCAATCTAACTAGCTAGGAGTGTGTCTCACAATTTAATGTTTTGCTTTCTTATGCATGTCCAGGTTTTGGGACCATGTCATTCGAAATTGAAGGGACTTGCACCACAAATAGAGAGCCTGACGCTAATTGGCATTGGATTTCATAATATGTGTCAAATGTTAAATTCTCTTAGCTTGATTAGAAGTTTGCCCAACCTGCAGTTTCTCCAGATTGTACTGGTTAGAAATAGAACTAATTTGAACAAAGTTGTAATTATAATCTTGCAGAAACCTTAGTGCACTAATATAATATTTAGTGCGTGAATTTATTCTGGATGTATAAAATTATTAAGAAGTTTAATATGTTTCGTGTGCAGAAACCTGGAGTAAAGAATTTGAATCTAACAGTTGGACAAAGAATGGAACTGCAAAACTGGAAGGACGTGTTACTACATCAACTACACACTCTGCTAATTCGAGGTGTGGTGTTTGACAAAAATGTTCTTTGTTTCATAAGGGTTTTGCTTTTAATTTCCCCTTCGCTCAAGGTGATGGTACTTTACTGCAATGTTAAACCCAATGCTTATGAAGAGATATCGAAAATCAATGGAGTGATGCGGCGGAGCCCGAAAAAGTCCTTGTCAGCAAGGGTTTATTTGAAAATCCCGACATTGCAACCTGATGGATACACCTTAGTTTCGGTTTGATCGAGTTTCCCTGATTAAAGACTCGTGCTTGCATGAGAATTTAAATTCTTTTAATTTTCCTTAGCAACTGAATAGTGATTGTGAAGTTGTGGGGTTGCACCCAATAATCAATATCATTACTTTTATGTATTCTCTAAGTTTGAAGTTTTTTTTTTAAAAACAAGTTTGAAGTATTTTTAAAAGTGTTACTGTATTAAGTTTATAACTATTACCCTCTTATAATGTTGCAGACTGTATGTTTACAATTTTTGTCTTGTTAAGTTTGTAGCTGATTTCTTTTAGAGCTATAAATGAACTTAATTGTTTGAAAATTTTATCACCCGCTTTCCAAAACGGGACCAGAGGTGTTATTCGTTAACCAATCATTTAGTATTACATTTGTTGACCAAAAGGTGAATATCGGGATTAAACACTCAAACATGCTAAAGGGCAGTAGACACTAATACATAGTGGCAGCTCAAGATATTTAGAGGCCTAAAGCCAATTTAAAAATTGAGGTTTTTTATAATTTTATAATTTAATTATTATTATATAAAATTTATTTTTCTTGCTTCCTTTATGCAAATTCTTTAATTATATTTTTAAAATCTAACTATTGTAATAAATTTTTTTAATATTGATAACGTAGCTAAACCATTTAATCTTTCTTGTAACATTGTTGATATTAAATAATTTTTTATAAGTTTTAACTTAGAAAAACTTTTTTCTCGAGAAGCAACAGTTACAAGAATAGTTAGCATTATTTTATATGCAATTGTGTTTTTGTCATTGTTTTATATGCAATTGTGTTTTTGTCATTGTTTAACTTAAATGAATTAAAAATAAACTTACATAATGTTTAAACCATATAGCAAAGTCACTCTCTAAGCACCTATCTATCTCGGCACCACTCATGTATGGACTGTGTTCTCGAAGCCCGCTTGTAAAGATCCTGTTACAAATAAATGATAATCATTTTTTATAACACTTTAAAATATATACATTTCTTTGATTCTGATTTGAAAGTAATACTTACTCAATATATGGTGCAACCTCTGGACAATTAAACAAGACATAATTGTTAGCTGCTATGTACTCGCGATCATCAAGATAACGAGTTCTAACACAACCATGTGCACGTCCTGGATGAGAAAATATAGAAAATGTCCCCTCAAAACTCTCTCCACCTGTACTAGAATCATTTCGAGGAACTTTTCTATGTTTTGTTTGAACATGTTGTTCGAAGTAGTGTGAACAAAAAGTCGAAGCTTCTTCAACCAAAAAAGCATTGCATATGGATCCTTCCACCCGAGCTTTATTTTTCACATTATTTTTCAAGTGGCGTAAAAACCGCTCAAAGGGGTACATCCATCGATACTGTACAGGACCTGCGATTCGTGCCTCGTAGGGGAGATGTACCAAAAGATGTTCCATTGAATCAAATAATGCAGGTGGAAATATACGCTCATACTTGCAAAGTATGACTGGAATCTGTTCTTCAAGTCTACGAATTTCACTGACCTTCAAAGTAGCAGAAGTGAGGTCTTTGAAAAAAAGGCTCAATTCGGTTATACATTCCCAAACACTAGTTGGCAGCAATTCTCGAAAAGCAATCGGGATAAGTCTTTGCATGAACACGTGACAATCATGACTTTTCATTCCAAATAACTTGTATTTTTTCATGTCGATGCAACGGGCCATGTTTGACACATATCCATCTGGAAATTTCAGATCCTTCAACCAATGACATACCATTTCTTTGCCTTTCTTGTCTAAACTATAGCATGCATGTCCAGGTTTTGGGACCATTTCATTCGAAATTGAAGGGACTTGCACCACAAATAGAGAGCCTGACGCTAATTGACCTTGGATTTCATAATATGTGTCAAATTTCAAATTCAATTAGCTTGATTAGAAGTTTGCCCAACCTGCAGTTTCTCAAGATTTTACTGGTTAGAAATAGAACTAATTTGAACAAAGTTGTAATTATAATCTTGCAGAAACCTTTGTGCACTAATCTAATATTTAGTGCGTCAATTTATTCTGGATGTATAAAATTATTAAGAAGTTTAATATGTTTCGTGTGCAGAAACCTGGAGTAAAGAATTTGAATCTAACAGTTGGACAAAGAAAGGAACCGCAAAACTGGAAGGACGTGTTACTACATCAACTACACACTGTGGTAATTCGAGGTGTGGTGTTTGACAAAACTGTTCTTTGTTTGATAAAGGTTTTGCTTACATTTTCCCCTTCGCTCAAGGAGATGGTACTTTACTGCAATGTTAAACCCAATGCTTATGAAGAGATATTGAAAATCATTGTAGCGATGCAGCGGAACCCGAAAAAGTCCTTGTCAGCAAGGGTTTATTTGAAAATCCCGACATTGCAACCTGATGGATACACCTCAGTTTCGGTTTGAGTTTCCCTGATAAAAGACTCGTGCTTGCATGAGAATTTAATTTCTTATAATTATCCTTAGCAACTGAATAGTGATAGTGAAGTTGTGGGGTTGCACCCAATATCATTACTTTTATGTATTCTCTAAGTTTGAAGTTTTTTTTTTTTTTTAAACAAGTTTTAAGTATTTTTTTTTTTTTGAGCGTGAGAGCTGCCTCAGTGGAAACGAGGTCATGCGTTGATCCAAAGGGTCACGGGTTCGAACCTCACCCACCCCCTGCGTGTAGCCGTGTTGGAGAGACAGTGGAAGGTTTGACGAAGGTAACCGTGGATTGCTGAGCGTATCGCTTAAGTGCCCGGCTACTGGGTCTTACCGCACGTTTAGCATGATTTACCTGCCGGTGTTGACCATGGGGTTGGTCGGCCGGTCCTGGGCAACATAATCCCAGGCAGGCTAGCGTGTCCTGAAAATACACGTTTTGACGAAGTTTGAAGTATTTTTAAAAGTGTGACTGTATTAAGTTTATACAGTAACTATTACCCTCTTGTAATCGGGTGTTGGCCCCATCTATCACAATTTGAAAGTAAATGGCCTCAAATATCACAACTCAAAAATTTGGCTCCAAATATCACACCAAAACACAAAGGCGTCTAGTGTTTCTTGTTTACTCAAAAAACCAATTGAAAACGTGATATGGGTTAGCGTTTAAACAATTGTAAAAGTTATATAAACTAGCGTGGCCAAAAAATATAAGATGATTTTATTGGGACCATGCACCTAGATGCATTCTTGGCCTGCAAAGAAAGAAAAGAGGCATCGTGGTTGCCGACACTGCGGGGCCATTTACATTTCCTTTAACAAAATCAACAAGTAGATTGGAGGGGATAAAAATGAAACACTAATTTGATTAAGGGAAATGCTAATCATAGCCCTAAGGGCTATGGTTAAGGTGACACGTGTTAGCTTCTAATTGGCTCTCCCAACTTTTTAAGTAGTCATAATAATAATAATGTATATGGCCCCCCTGCATTCATAAAAATAAGTCAATAAAAACTCGCCACGTGGCAAAAAAGTTTCCTTAAACATAGCCCTAAGGGCTATGTTTAGCATTACCATTTAATTAATTTAAAACGCTATATTATTTTGAGTTAGAGGTTAAAACGCTAAATTATACTCCGTATGTTGTTTTACACAGGAAACGCTAGACGAATTGCCGTTTATTCTTGTAAACGCTACTTTATATTTTGTTGTCTGGATAAACGCTATTTGAAAATGTGTTTTGTTATTTTTTACTTTTGTTTTTATTTTGTTCTGCTTTGTTTTCTCCTAAATATGTGTTTGTAAAAAAATATAAAAAAAACTTATTTACAAATGGTCAATTAAAATATAAACTTATATTTTTTAAAATTCGTATACGATTTATTCGTTATTCCGAATATTTCTAAATCCAAAATGGAACTATTGAATCCCAAAGGTTAACTGTTGAAACCCCAAGGCAATATAAATAAAATTTAAAAATTTTAATTACAAAATTGAATCTGACGGCCTAATTTTTAAACGCTAACGCGTTTAAAAATAAGGATAAGTTAGGGTTTAGGATTGTAAACAACCCTAAACTATGAAATCTACCAACTATGAAATCAAATATCACTATTACTGTCATTTGTCCAGCAAAAGCTATAAATGGACATCACACTAGAAAAAAAATTTGGTGAAAATCTGAAATCGTGACATAATTAAGGTATTTAATTATTACCTCAAAAATAGACTCCCGGTAATAATCATAACGATATCGAAATTTCCTTCTCTCGTATGGATAAAACACCTTTCATGGTCTTATTTTATTTTGTTTTTGACGTTACCAAGTCAAACGTTGGTCTACATTGCATATAACGACATTGCATATAACTAAAATTACAAAGGTTCCACTTTACACAGTTCGTTAGTATTGGACCATTCCAATCGGAATCATCCAAACAAATTAATCTAATGATACTTAAATAACATTATATGATGATGTTATTGAATGTGATTATGCAACTCACATATATATAGATTACCAACTAGAACATACAACGGTAAATTCGTAATATATTCATGTGAATAAATAAATAAATATTTAGTATTAACTTCGGGGGATGTAATATTTGAAACAGTATTGCGACTGCAATGTCGATAAGGATGATATCATTTTATAACTATTAAGCGAGTTTGCATAATTTTTGCAAGAAAAAATAGAAGCTTAATATAAAAAATGTTTAAATACAATTTAATTAAATAGTGGTTAAGAATTGATATTTCGTTTTGATAAATTTTCATAACAGTTTACAATTTTTTTGGCTGATATATTGAATATTTAGTTAATGATTAGATGTTTGACGTTTTTATTTTTTTAAATAATTGCATGATTGGTATGCACTTATTTATTGAGACATAGGTATACATAGATACATTTGTGATTTTGTTTGTTATATTCAAAGACAAATAATGAATTTCATATTGATTTCATGGAAGGCAGTAGAGTCCAGTGAGAAGAGTCCACAGGTAGAGGCACGAACAGATAAAATGGCTTTGGCAGTCATTTATCAGGGGATTCCAGAGGACATCTTGTTGTCTGTTGCAGAGAAACAGTCAGCAAAGGAGGTCTGGGAGGCCATTAAAACCATGTGTATTGGAGCCGACAGAGTAAAGAAGGCAAAGGTGCAGACCCTAAGAGCCAAACTGGAGGCTTTGAGCATGGAGGAAACAGAGCAAATTGATGATTTTTGCATGAAACTGTGTGCAATTGTAACGAACATTCGAGTTCTAGGTGACACAATGGAAGAGTCATATGTCGTGAAGAAACTTCTCAGAGCCCTACCATCAAGGTATTTACGGATTGCTTCAACACTTGAGCAAATTGGCAATCTAGAAAAAATGAGTGTTGAAGAGACAGTGGGACGTTTGAAAGCCCATGATGAACGACTTCGTGGGACGACTGAGAAACCAGGAACTCAGTTGTTGCTATCAGAAGAAGAATGGTCGAAAAGAGAAGCACAGGATGGACAGTTATTACTCACAAGAGAGGAATTGTTGAAGAAAAGATCACCAAACCAGAGGGGAAAGCGTGATAATGAGTATCGATATAGAGATGGAAGTCGTGGTAGTCGAGACAAGAGTAAGGTCAGATGTTTCAGTTGCAATTTTATGGGCCATTATGCATCTGAATGTCGTAAGCAGAAAAGTGAGAAGGAGCAAACACAAGAGGCGAATCTGAGTCAAATTGAGGACGAAGAACCTGCCTTGCTATTGACAGAGTGTGGTGAGGAAGGAAATAATTCTTTCTTGTTGGAAGAAAAGGAGATAGTTCCCAAACTGAGACAAAAGGGCGAGACAAAGACAGAATCTAACTTATGGTATCTTGATAACGGAGCTAGCAACCACATGACGGGATTGAGATCAAAATTTGCAGACTTAGATGAAAGTATAACTGGAGAAGTAAAATTTGGCGATGGATCAACTGTCTCCATAAAAGGGAAGGGATCTGTAATCATTAGTTATCAGAATGGTGAAGAACGTACACTCAATGAGGTATACTTTATTCCTAGTCTTTGCAATAATATTATAAGTCTGGGACAGTTGGCAGAAGAAGAGTATAAGGTTGTTATGCATGGAACTTACTTGTGGGTTAATGACAAAAATGGAAAATTGCTGATGAAAGTGAAAAGCTCACAAAACAGACTGTATAAAGTGATTATCGAAGGGAGCAAGTCAGCTTGTTTGATGGCCAAGGCTGAGGAAGAATCTTTCTTGTGGCACTGTAGGCTTGGACATGTAAATTTTCGAGCCATGTCACTTATTTCTGAGAAGGAGATGGCACGTGGTTTGCCTAAGATTGTACAGTCTAAGGATATATGCAGAGGATGTTTAATGTCGAAGCAGAGCAGAAATTCGTTCCCACAACAGACCTCTTTCAACGCTGCAAAGGTTCTTGAGCTAGTGCACGGAGACATCTGTGGTCCTATATCACCACCTACACCTGGAGGTAAGAGATACTTCTTTTTACTTGTGGATGATTTTAGCAGATTAATGTGGATTTATTTCTTGAAAACGAAAGATGAGTCATTTGAAGCCTTTCAGAAATTTAAAAAATTGGTTGAAAATGGGACAGAAAGGAGGATTAAAGTGTTTAGGACAAACAGAGGAGGAGAGTTTTGTTCAACGAATTTTGCATCATACTGTGAGAAGATGGGTATTCAAAGGCACTACACTGCACCTTATTCCCCACAGCAGAACGGCGTGGTGGAACGGAGAAATAGGACTGTCATGGCAATGGCAAGAAGCTTGTTGAAAGAAAAGAATATGCCGTCCAAGTTCTGGGGTGAGGCAGTAAGGCATTCAATCTATGTTCTGAACCGTTTGCCTACACGTGTTGTCGTTGGAAAGACACCTTATGAAGCATGGTCTGGAAAAACACCTGATATTGCACACTTGAGGGTTTTTGGATGCATTGCCCATATGAAAGTACCAAGTGTGCAACTAAACAAACTTGATGATCGAAGCAAAACTGTGGTGTAGTTGGGAAGAGAACCAGGAACAAAAGCATGTAGACTGTATGATCCAAAGACAAATTCTCTACACATCAGTAGGGACATTGTGTTTGAGGAGGGAAAAGGTTGGCCATGGGGACAAGAGGTTGAAGGTGGCAGTGAGCAGGGTTCGTTTGTAGTGATTGGAAGCAACTCAGACGAGGGAAATAGCAATGATCAAGAGCCAATGACACCAGTACAATCTCAGGTGTCTAACTCGAGGGACATAACAAATGAAGAAGATTCAGAAGAATACAGTACACCACCTAAACGTTTCAGAAATCTCAGTGACATCTACAATGATACAGAGGAGATTGAATTGCACGATGAGTTGATGCTGATGGGAATAGATGAACCATTGTGCTATAGCCAAGCAGTGAAAGAAGATATGTGGAAGAGAGCTATGAAAGATGAGATAGATGCTATCGAGAGGAATGGCACATGGAATCTGGTGGAGTTACCAGCTGGACACAAGGCCATCGGATTAAAGTGGGTATACAAATTGAAGAAAGACACAAATGGAAAGATTATAAAATACAAAGTCAGGCTCGTAGCGAAGGGCTACATTCAGAAACAAGGAGTTGACTATGAAGAAGTCTTCGCACCAGTAACAAGGTTGGAAACGGTAAGGCTTTTACTAGCACTTGCAACCAAGAATAGCTGGGAGGTTCACCATCTCGATGTGAAATCAGCATTTCTCAATGGTGAACTTTGTGAGAATGTATATGTGAGCCAGCCAGAACGTTTCACCAAGAAAGGGAAGGAGCACCTAGTCTATAAGTTGGTAAAAGCCTTGTACGGTTTGAGACAGGCACCACGAGCTTGGTACGCAAAGTTAAACAGTTGCTTGGAGAAATTGGGTTTTATTAAGTGCCCATATGAACCAGCAGTGTACACTCAGCGAAAGGGGAATGAAATTTTGATAATTGGAGTTTACGTAGATGATCTCCTTGTTACAGGAACTAGTGTGCATAGCATCGAACTGTTCAAAAGGCAAATGGCAGAGATTTTTGAAATGAGTGATCTCGGCAAACTTTCACATTACTTGGGAATTGAGGTCAAGCAAGAAAGGGACTGTATAGAATTGAAGCAGACGGCATATGCAAGGAAGGTCTTACAGAAGGCAGGTATGCTGGAATGTAATCCAGTGAAGTATCCGATGGAAGAAAAGGTACATTTACACAAAGATGAAACTGGGGAAAGTGTTGATCCTACTCAGTTCAAAAGTGTGGTAGGTGGCTTAAGGTATCTGGTACACACTCGTCCTGATATAGCCTTTGCTGTTGGCATTGTGAGTCGTTTTATGGAGAGGCCAACAGTACTTCATCACAATGCAGTAAAGCGTATTCTGAGGTATTTGAAGGGGACACTGGAGTATGGTTTGGTTTATGCAAGGGCTCAGGAAACTACATGCTGTCAGGTTTTTTAGATAGTGATTTAGCAGGTAACATCGAAGATAGGAAGAGTACAGGAGGCATGACTTTCTATCTCAATGACAGCTTAATAACTTGGGTATCACAAAAACAGAGGTGTGTAGCATTATCATCTTGTGAAGCTGAGTTCATGGCTGCCACGGCTGCAGCATGTCAAGGAGTTTGGCTACGAAAGTTGTTGGGTAAGATTATTGGTGTAAACCCAGGTCCTGTGGTGATTTATATAGACAACAAGTCTGCCATAGACCTGGCCAAAAATCCATTCTTTCATGGTCGCAGCAAACATATAGACATACGTTATCACTTCATTCGTGAGTGTGTCGAGAAAGGTGAAATACAGATCAAGCATGTTAGTACTGGAGAGCAAAGAGCAGATGTTCTAACGAAGGCACTTGCAGCTGTCAAATTCGAAAAGATGCGTGACTTGCTGGGCATGAAGAAACTAGCTGCATAAATTTAGATTAAGGGGGTGTTTGTTGGTTTAATCTAAATTTACTAGTTACTTATTTGTTTGAGTTTAATTCCTGTCTAAATAAGTGGCATGTGTTAGCCATATTGTTTGAGTAGATTAAGTCTTAGCTGGTGAGACTATTTAGGAGAGATTATAGTTCAGTTAGGCTGGTGGAGTGGTGTTAGGAGTTTACTACTATCACTGCTAGTTTATAGGAAGTTATCTTGCTATGTCTTGCTATTTATTCTCGTTTGTACGCAGTTTGATTTTAGCGTGAAGAATAAAAAACATTGTTTTCTTCATCTTGGTTTAGCAAACACAGTGTGTGTGAGTTCATATCAGTGTTTTTATCTAACAAAATGTTTACCATGTAGTTGGAAATTATTAAATGTTGCAATTGCTTACGTACTTATTTTAAAAGAAAGAATTTTCAAAAGCAATGACGATAAACCAACTTTATGCATCCAAACTAGAAAAGGCACATCTTACCATCAAACGACAAATGGGGGTCCCTGCTTAGGAGTGTATATAAGTAACAAACTAAGGCCCCGTTTGGCTCACCTTTTTTCTAGGGCTTATGGACTTATTTTCGGGTAAAAATTTTATATTTTGATAGTTTTTTTTAGAGAAGTATTTAATGTATGTTTAAGATTCAATAAGTTGCAAAAATAAGTTGAAAAATAAGTTGGAAAGTTTAGTAATCTCTAACTTTCTCTTAAAATAAGTTGACTTATTCTGGAAAAAAGTTCCCCGAAACACCCCCTAAGTAGTTGTTCATATCGATCAGCCCTTTCAAAAAAAATATTTGCACATATAAAAATAGATAGAGAGAGGACATGAGAGTTTACTGTCATACTTCTACAGTTTTCCCATCATATGCATCAACCCATTTCCCACCAATGAAGCCTTGAGTCCGTAAGAACCCAGAGCTGTTCAACCTAGCAGCAACATCATTTGCCCCCATTCTTAGCTGACCAATAAAATTCCGGGGTGTAAAAATTATGAGAGTATGTGGTGAAGAAGAAAAACAATGTAAGAGGAAAATTGCAACTCTTGTATTGCTGTGTATTCAACTTATTTATTACAAAGGAGGAAGAACTAATATATAGGAGAACAAAGCATGTAAAAGATTGACTGTCATTTGGTAGCCAACTACTATGGTAGACTTCTGACTTCTGCTGGTGTGCCAACTACTATCTACCCAACAAGATGTGCATATGTGTGTTTACACTTATATTTCAACACCCCCCTCAAACTTAAGATGGTTGAAGAAACCAACTTGAGTTTGTAACAGCCTATGCTACTGCTTGTGATGTATACATAATAACCGAATCTTGTGTTACATGTATTGTAAAGACAGTGTGTGCACTTGTTGAGGCAAGGAGGTGCAGCTCAGTTCTGGAAATACAGAACCATCTTTAGTTTGTAAACAAAATTACCGAAAGTGGTAGGAGGATTTTGAACCGGAGACACGATGTAGATGAATCGTGCCTTTTTGTTGGTCTTTGCACCTCCCCAAACTGATGTAATTCTGATAGCTAGAGAAGCATTGTCAGAATAATAAGCTAATCTGATGGCTGAAGAAGCACTGTCAGAACGAAAACAATTCTGATGGCTGGAGAAGCACTGTCAAAATGATAAGGAAATTCTGATGGCTAGAGAAGCACTGTCAGAATGAGAAGGAAATTCTGATGGCTAGAGAAGCACTGTCAGAATGAGAAGCACTGTCACGTCTATGGCTGATTTTAATCAGCTCAATGATGTTGTTCAGATTCAATTGAGAGAGTTTCTTGTGCCACTTCCAACTCTCTTCACTGGACATTCTTATTGACAGACACACTGCTTTGCCATCAGAGTTTGTTGACAACTTTATTTCATAGATGTTATTGTGCCTGTGTCCAACTAGAACAACTTTTCCTGTAGATTTACTGATGATTTCACAATATTCAGGCTGAAAATCTACATGATATCCTCTGTCACAGATTTGACTCACAGATAGCAGATCATGCTTGAGTCCTGGAACCAGAGCTACATTTGTGATGATGACACTTCCAAGATTGATATTACCATATCCCAGAGTATGTCCTATGTTGCCATCTCCATAGGAAACTTTTGGGCCAGCCTTCTCCACATACTCTGATAGCAGGGCTTTATTTCCAGTCATGTGTCCTGAACATCCACTGTCCACAACTAGGGTACTCTCCCTGATGCCTTGCAATCAAAACCATTTACTGAAGATTAGTTTTAAGGATCCAGACTTGCTTGGATCCTTTGGCTTTCTTAAATTTGTTAGCTTTTGCAGCGGAATTCACATTATTAGAGTTTAAGCTAACACTTTCAGAGTTTACACTTGTAGAATTAACTTTAACCCATTTCAAATTTGGCTTGGGTTCATAGTAATTATGATAAATAGCATGATAATCTCTGCAAGTATAAATAGAATGTCAAGTACTTCCACAATGTTTGCATAATGTCTGTGGTCTAGTTCTAACATTAGCTTTCTTTACTTCAGACTTAGAAGGTAAAGAATTAATGTTTTTGTTCTTTATGCAAAAACTAGCAAGATGGTTAGTGCTACCACAATTATGACATGTCTTTCTTGGAGCAAAAGTAGCAAGCATTGGATAATTACCCTGAGAAATGCCTACTTTACCATTTCTATTCTTTCTAGACACTTTCTGTTTCTTAACAGATTTTAACTCCTTAAGCTTATGCTTGAGTTGTTTATCTGTCATTAAACCAATATTAACCTGTTTAACACTAGTTTTTACTGGTTATTTCTTAACAATTCCTTTTTCATCTTCAGACTTAGATTCATTCATTCCATGAACAAATTTAGTAGTAGGAAGATGAGTTCTCATTTTAACTTGATTCTGAAATCTAAGTTCATCTCCCTCACAGTAACCTAAACCTATTGTGTCTGACTGAAAAACCTCATTAGTGTCTTTTCCATAATGAGTCCATGTTTTGATTATGTGATTAGCCTTTTCCAACTCAGATTCTAGTTGTTTATATCTTCCTAGCAACTCCTGTTCAAGATAAACAACATCATCTCTTTCTTTATGAACTTTTTGCATGTTTTCAAGTTTCTCTTCAACAATTTTATTTCTTTGTTTAAGTTCAGAATTCTTAGACTTAATTCTCTCATTCTCTAAAGTCTGATCCCTATAACTAATATGCAATGTTTTGAGATAAATTCTCAACTCAGATATTTTATCAGTATTATAAGCATAGGTAGTTAAAGGTACCTTGTTCTCAGACTCTTCTGCTTCATTCTCAATAGAAGCCATGAGAGCATAGTTGACTTCCTCATCTGAGTCTGAAGTGTCTGCCCAATCTCTGCCTTTTGTGATGAGTGCCTTTTCAGTTTTACTCTTCTTGCACACAGGAGCATAGTGACCCATCCCCTTACACTTGTAGCATTGAATCTCAGACTTATCTTTCTTCCCAGATTTAGTCTCCTTTCTCTCAGACTTCCTGAAACTCTTTCTGTCAAAAGTTGAATCTCTAGAGAACCTATTTCCCTTCTTAAAGTTCTTGAAACCCATCTTCTTGAAAGTTTTCACCATCAAGACAACCATCTTCCTCATTTCCTCTTCATCCTCAGAATCAGATGATTCATCGGTGTTTGAGTCAACATCAGACTCTGATGATTCATTTTCAAAATATATAGCTAAAGCTTTTCCCTTAGCTTTCTTCCTTGAGGCTTCCTTCTTTAAATGTTTCTCTTCAACTTTAAGAGCAACAGACTTTGCCTTCTTGCTTGATCTTCTGTTTCTCTGTTCCATTTCCAGTTCATGAGTTTTGAGCAACCCATAGATCTCATCAATTTCAGTATCAGCAAGATCATAATTGTCTCTAATAGTGGTTGTTTTCACATCCCACTTTTCAAGTAGAGCAAGAAAAAATTTGAGATTTGAGTCTTCTAAATCATACTCTTTATTTACCAATGACAAATCATTGATCAGTTTACAGAACATGTCAAATGTTTCTGTCATGGTCTCTTCAGACTTTGCCTCAAAATGCTCATATTCTTGTGTGAGTATGTTCCTTCTATTCTTCTTGATAGCAGCAGTTCCTTGACACCTAACCTCAAGAGCATCCCATATCTCTTTGGCAGTAGTGCAGTTAATCACTTTATTAGACATAGCATTGTCTAAAGTACTATGAAGTAGATGCCTTACCTTTGCATCCTTAGCAATAGATGAAAGATCTTCAGGAGTCAGATCTTTCTTTTCCTTTGGAACTGTCTTAGCTTCTTGACCAGCAGTGGCAGCAGATAGCTTGGTAGGCTTAATCCATGTAAAGTAGCATGCATGAATGTATATCCATTTAAAGAGAGGAACGTTGTGAAGAGGAGTCGCAAACAAAATCTGGTAGAAGAGAACTGAGTTTAATGATATGAAACTCGTGTGATTCTGTAGCCACGAGCTTTCTGTCGGCAGCTGCATTTCCATCAGTGAATGAAGAAAACATAATTAAACTTGCTATTGCTAGAGAGAAAAAGTGAACAGATTTAGAGGAGGAAGCTTTGGGATTTTCCATTGTTTAAAGAAGCAATTCTTATTTCAAACTGCTGCTGCTCTGCCATCTATCTTTCCTCACTGCCCTTTATATAAACACTTGAATCTTTAAAATTTTCGATTCAGTAATGATTTTATTAAATTTTTGTATAAATTAGTTTGAACTAGGGCTCTTCCACCAACTAAGTGGCTTCACATTAATTTTACTGACAATTGTTACTCCGTATCAAATATCTTATGTCACATATCTCTCCTCACTGCCCTTTACATATTGAACACCCGAATCTTTAAAATTTCTCGATTCAATAATGATTTTTGACATATCTTGGAATTTTTTGTAACGAAGATTGCAAATCCATCCACAATCCACATAATGCTCCAATACTCTTTCTTCTTCCCACTTCTCGTCTCGGTATTATATCCGAGTGTATTGCCAACTTGTTAATAAATTCTGTATGTTGCGTCATTTTTGCATTTTTTGGGCCCAAAAATTTAGTTCATATTTCTTATCTATAACAAATTAAATGTTAAATATATTATAATTTTACAAATATGTAATGATAGGAACTCGGATCATTAAATAGCGGGAATTGAAATGAAATATCATTAATTTTCAAAGGTTAATTAGGGCTTAAAATAAAATATCTATTCATTATCAACAAAAAATCATAGTTTTATAAAAAAAATAACAGAAATTTAAATTTAACCGGGATTTCCGCCTAAGTTCGCCCCGATTCCGTCCTTGCAAATATGATATCATTTTCTCTTAAAAATATAGTTAAAATATAGAAACGAAATATATTTATGATAAATTATTATATACGTGTTTTTAATAACTTGACGAACAAAACAAATAATACATAATGATAGTAGGGAGCCTGAGATATATCTCAGGTAATTTTCCTGAAATATCTAATTTTTATATATAAAAATGGGGTGGGTATTTTAGTAAATTCAAATATTTTTAATTAGTACAAGCAATGAGTATGAGTACTTGATATTTTTAGTAAACTAGCATTTTGCCCGTACTTCGTACACGGCTTTTAATTTAATTTAAAACGACAATACCAAATTTTTTACAAATTTGATTGTTTTCTTAGAAAGATATTCTATGCATTTATATAAATAATGAATTCTTAAAAAAATATTCTATATAGTTATATAAGTATTTAATACAATAATGATATGCTAAAATTTATATAAAAGAGTAGCATACAAATCTATTTTAACAATGTTGTAAATTTATTTAATCCATCAAAATGTGCAATAAAAGTAATAAATATTTTTACAAATATTGTTCTCCAATTGAAAACAATAACATAGTGTCTTCATTATTCAAATGGTTAAATTATAATCCGTTCACCCGTAATGACTCCAAATCATTAAATCTGAAATTTAATAAGTGAAGATAATATTAGATATATAAATAAATAGATAAATATATTTTTTTCTAAAAAAATGTAAATATATACAGCGAGATTAGGGACATAGAATTACTTCTTATCAGGAACATGAAATTTCTTGGTCAAAGTAGGCATTTAAATTTGGAATCAATCTTATTAACCTCCTTTTCACAATGAGGGCAGCAATGGTAATACCATTTATACTCATTGATCTTGTTAATCTTGACTCGACAAACAACTTCTTTCTGCACGTAAAAGACATTATAAAATATATCCTAGATAAAAAAAGCTAGATATTGGAAATCAGCAATACCGAAATTCAAATTTTTACAACACAAACTCGATAAATTCGATATCTTTCAAATTATGAAGACCATTCAGAGTGTAAAATTAAATTTGAGTTTGGACAACTTGTTCTTGAATGCTTGAGATATATTGAGATGCCATGTATCTAACTTCATCAAATCTATAATAATGATAAAAAAACATTAGTAGTTTGTTGTAAATGGAAATATATGTGAAATATATAAAATACCTGGTTCTTATTATTTCAGTGTCATCATCATCAATATTCATCAATATTCAAATACACTTTAACCGATGACGCAGGATCTCCCCATATAATCACATCATGAGCACTTTTGTTTGAAGAATAGATAAATATGTTGAAATTAGTGAAATACATTATCCTAAAATAATATAAATATTTTCTAAACATTTACTCTAAAATAATTAAAATGATTTCATTCATAATTATAAAAAAAATAAAATCATTATACGCATCCGTAAGAATTTATATATAAAAACCTACATTTACAATTTTAACTGTGCATGATATATTTTTCCATTCAAACTATTTTTATCAAAACTTAACATAGAATTAGAAAACATCTAAACTGTAATATAATGTGTTTGTTATATTACTTTTAACATTAATATCAGTTAAAATAGACAAAGATAGAATATGACATATTTTTCCCCGGTAAAGATTTGTCTAGAATATACTTTCATTTGAACTATAACTTTTAATATTTTTGACATTTTTATTGTAGAGTTAAAAATGTTATTTTAAAATTTTCTATAAGTTAAAAATGTTATTTTAAAATTTTCTATAAGTTTTAAAATTTTAACATATCGTTTTTTCAATGCGATAAAACCATAATTTAAGCTAACACAATGATAGATAAAACATGACACATATCACACTATGATAAAGAGGATCTTGTGATACCATACAAACAAATGTTTCTTATTTGAGTTAGGTGTTCAAATGCACTTAACAAAGAAAAATTGAAGATTTGATGAATAGCAAGAAAAATTTGTATTTCTATTTTTCAAGATTCTAATAACACATATCTATTGAAGAAAAATTGAAGATTTGATTATATTTTTAAATCACGCCGTTAAATATTTTTTGTAAGAATAGAGAAATTTATAACACAGTTGTTTCTTCATTAATATAAATTCCCACAAATTTTCACATTTTGGTCGATCAAAATAACATATAGTATATCGAATTTTGAATTTGAATAAGGTATTATTATATTTTAAAATTTTGTAAAGGAATTCTTTCAAAACTATCTATAACCATAATTTTTTACAAAATATCAATTTTTAGAAAAAAAATTGCAAAAATATAATTTGCAATACATCAACCAAATGTAACTTTAAAAATTTAGTCTGAAATCCGATAAATTTTGTGTAACTTAAATGTGATTAAAATTAACTTCAATTATTTTTTAGGAGAAGATAAAATAAGTTTTTTTTAGTTGCAAACCACATTTTTGCAGATATTTTTAGAAGATATTAAATTGTAAAAAAAATAGAAAAAATAGCATTTTTGGTAATTATTCTTTTATAATGATAAAAAAATATAAGTTTGAACATATATGTATTGAAAATAATAGGTGTTTATGTATGTATTCTATTTGTTTATAAATCAAAATACGTTTACCATTTGTTTTGAAATATATTTTATATTTCAAACTTATGTAATAAAACTATTTTGCACCCGTTTAAATTTATAAGTCCACATTTTGGTCATTTCAAACACCTTTCTTGGAATTTAAATAAAAAATTTAATTATTTTGTTAGTTCCTTTATTTTTCTTTTGATAATCCAAATTCATTAAAATCAAAAGGAATGTTCGATACAAAAGACAACTACAAAAAAACAGCACTGCGGCTTGGAGAACAAAAGTCAAAAGGACCTGCTTAAAAATTTTAAACCCCACTTGCAGACAGAGACCCAAACCCTAAATAACTTGAGAACTAACAAAAGACATCCAGAAACCATTAAAGACAATAACAAAATAGACATCCCTAGCCAAGACAAAGATCAAGCACTGAAGATTAAACTGATGAATGCAATCCCTAGCGAAGACAAAGATCAAGCACTAAAGATTAAACTGATGAATGCAAATTCTTCCCAACATTTCTGATCAAGGTCCGCCATTGCCATAAGAACTTTTCCACGAACAAAAACCAAGAACGGGACCTACACTTATTGATCACTTTATCCAGCCAGCTTCAAACCACCCAGCTTCTCTTGACTCTGCATATCATTAAAACCAAGCCCCTGTAAAATGCCAAGCACAACACCTTCTAGTAGTTCTTAATATTAGTAGTTCTTAACATAACCACAATAATATTAAATTGGCTAAAAAACCAAACTAATTAATGAAATTTCTTGAGTAATTAGTACAAACATGAAAGATTAGAACAGCCTCTATAAACTTGTGCGATTGCACTTAAAACAAAACTAAAGTCTCAAAACAAAAATTTTGAACTGAAATCTTCGGGTGCAAGAATTGAATGCACACTACTCATAGTTTCACACATTAAATCACCTTACATACCAAAATATAGAACTTAAAACATCGTCAAAAAAAAAAGATAGAGAAACCTCCATGCACAAATACTTTTGACAACTTTACCTAGGATTAAAATTAGTGGCCACTTGCTAGGCTTTTTGTTATTACCATTTGAATATCTTCCAGCATTATCCATTAAGCAGCGTATCTTCATCCCATATGAGATTATCCCACTTGGTTATGACCTCCTTCATGCTCCAAGTTCTTTAAGTCATTATCCAACAGAGATTCCAATATTTCCTGGCTTATTTTTATTTGCAGGCCCACCCTTCATAGAGATTTTCCCTTTTTAAAATAAGGGCAATTTATCGGGTTTTGATCCACCCAAGCCTATACTAAGGTCCACTCATGTGTGCTACTTAGATCATTTCGTAGACAATAACTTTCATCTGCTCTTCAATCTGTAACTCAAAATTCAAAAACTTCATGAAATACAATAATTATGTTCATAACAGCCTGATGTTGCCTTGTTATTTTTGTTCCCAGTAGTACTTATTGGTTTATACAGGGGAAATGAATATTTATCAGTCGACTCTGGAGTTTGAGACACATTGTTAATGGTGTGGAGAACTTAGAGATCTTTAACTGAGAAATCATGTACTACACGCGATCCTAAAGAACTTATGTTTCTCTCAAGTAATATAATTCAGGAGTGGAATATTAAAATTGACGGTTCCTAATACTATCAGAAAAATGCAGCATGTCTTTACTAAAATGAAGATTGTGTCTGTCGAGTCTCGACTTTAAGATATCCGGATGCCTATGGTAAAAAAGATAAGGCCAAACTCCTCGCTAAGAGTTTTCATCATTAAGAAAGAAATTAATTTGACTCAATTAGCACAAAATAAGAAATGGTTGCACGATTGGGTTCTACATGAAGCTGACCTAGCACCCATATTATAGGTCACCCATATCCGGCGGCACATAAGTTATGCTAAAAGGATGTTTAGATAATGTACTCCATGGACTCGTGATCTGATCAAAAATATTGGTAATGATATAGATATGTATTTATATGTAATATGTAATGTAACTCCACTTCTAATTAAGAAAAACATGTGTAGATCAAGCATACCATTTAGGTTCTTTGCAGTTGCAAACTTCTTGGCCCGATCTGTTGCAGGTCCAATTCTCTAACCTCGAGTATTGAATTGAAAACATAGAAGCAATTTTTATTGAAAAGATCAAAAGAAAGCTAAAAGTCTAGAGCTTCATTGTATTTATTTATATTTTAATGTCAGGATAGGACTTATGTCATATTTCGAATTGTTGCATGGAAAAATAAACTTCATTTTTGAAACACAAGTAATAGTTCAAGATAAATTTCAATCTTTGATTAAAATACATGGAAACCAATGATCTTTTAGTAATCAATGTATCCTAATTACTAAAATAGATTTTATGCTCATAAGCAACAATCAACTATGGATTGTCCCATAATCGAATTTTAATAAATCTTTAATTCTAACAAATTTTTAACTGGCCGAAGCCTTAGTTCCACAATAACAGTCATACCAAAATCACTTAAAAAGCAAAATTACATTTATAATGCCTAAACTACAGAAACCATCATTTAAAGTTTAAGGTTATATTTAAACTGACATGCCACAAAGGTATTGCAGCATAGCAAATTATCGATATATTAACAGAATAAAGAGAACGCAATGACATACATCTCATAATAGTAAGAGACATGATGCATGTACATACGTAATACCAGAATTTTCATTGGCCAGACTCTTTGAACTTCATTGCTCGTGGAAGGTCCAAGGAATAAAAGTTGTAGGAGGCTCACTGTCCAAAGCTACTACAGGAAGCATATAAGCAGATGTAGGTTCAATCCATTATATCGAAAAGCAATTTAGTTTGGAAAAGTATAAAGATATAGAAATAATATATATCAAGAGTATGATCCTAAATAACGATAAATCTTTAGGAACACCATTATGAATCTAAACATTCTGGAGATATCAGATATAATTACAATTGCCTAAAAATATGATAAAAAGAAAATCACCATGTATGAATGAAACTATTAGCCACATAACACCATTCTAGATACAATTAATAAGATTCAAAAGAACTCTAAAAACTAATCAAATAATTACCTAAACATAAAAAAGAAAATTCCGACTCACCAAGAACGTAAATGTGCCTCATATGTACGATACCAGTTGTTCATCCCATTAACCAAATAATTATGATTTGCTTTTGTGCTACATTTAGTTTTGCAATTGTGTCCATAATAAAAGCTTTTTTTTAACTTGGCTTCTTTTTTCTCCTTCCGAACTTATCACCAAATGAGGTCAATGTCACATTTGTTTTGCATAGCCATTGTCAAGGATCTATTTATGCCATCCCGTAGAGATCACCTCTGATTTATAAGTTACCTCAATATACGTTGCCATATTTAACAAAAGGAAAGGTGAACAAAAAGCAGTCCAGAAAGTTTTTGCACTCTACATAACCATTAAGGGCATTTGCAAGATAGAGTACTTGCAACTTAATTGTAAAATTCGGGAATTACATGTACATATGTCACCCATCCCTCTTAGTAAAGAGAATAATCCAGATGAAACCACAAATACAAACACTGGTATATTGTTAAATTTAAAATTATTGCACTATGAAAGATATAAGTGGCATGAATTTTGGAAGATACATATACCATATATAAAATAGGCATGTACTGTGCTGATCTATCAAGTGAGACCAATATATCAATATTCCAAGTGTATTACTGAACCATGATGGTGAATGATAAGTATTTACTATATGGAAACTGGAAAGTAAGCTGCATTATCAGTAACTGAAGCATTACCTGGCACTTCACTTCATTGTGATGCAGAATAAAACATCATTTTGTGAATTCCGATCGGTCAAAATCATTGCCACAATGCCACCTGAAAAATCAGTTTCACACATAATCATAACATGTTAGTTATAAAATGTGCTAGATACTGAATTTAAGACTAAAGCAATTCAAACAAAAATATAAATTGGGATCCAAGCACCTTATCAGGACTTTGTCAAGTCGCAATCATAAATATAAAATAGTCTATTTCAATCTTCTTAGCAATACACATTGGCTGCTCTATTTCATGAAATGTAATCTCTTCATTGATATGTTATATTTCATGAAAATTCATCAATTTGCTCCCCAAATTTAAAAATGTACATAGAATTGTAGTCCAAATAATTAGCCAGTCAAAAGAATAAGTAGACATATAACAATAATTGACATAAGAATAAGCATGCAGTCATAAAAACAAAACATACAAATAATTTTTTTTAAATTAACATACCTGAAGTAAAGTATTGCTCAAAGGGTAAGATGCTTTAAAAGGATGTAGGCCTGGCGTTGATGGAATATTTTGAACCAATTCCGATTGTGGCAGAACAGGATTAACTAATAAAAAAATGCTGTCAGAATTGTAAGAAAATTTATGCTATCATCTAAATAAATATTGTACTGCAAAAATTTATGCAAATTATTTTATATAAAAAATGACATGTTGTATTCGATTGATTGCTATGTTGATTAGTTCATATTCAGATGAACATTTTTCGAATGCCATTTCATTGCAGGGTATTTGACTGAGAGCAACTTTTAAGACCAACATAATTCACATTGCATTTCAAGACTAAAAAAACATAGAAAATCAATGATAATTAACAAAAGTGAAGCAAACACATTTAATATAATTCTTCTAATGATTTAGCGTATATATATAAGAACACTTATCAGGTTTTAAACTGAGGGTGATGATGGGTTCGAATTAGGTCATGTAAACTTGGCTCATGCTTCTCTGGTCTATACGTAAACTATGCCAATCTCAACTCCACTTTGACTCAAATCCACTTGAACTTGTCAGTTGGTTCATGTAGTAGCCTAGAATTGCCTGCTTATATTTGCAGGAATATGGGGATCCAACTTTTATGGTGCTAGAGTTGACCCAAACTTGTTCGAGTCAAAGAAGCTATGTAAAACTCTTTTGTTATTTAATAAGCAGTAGCTAAAAGACCATTGTGTAAAACTCTTTTGTTATTTAATAAGCAGTAGCTAAAAGACCATTGTTTACACTGTTGTTTGTGTAATAGAAATATTCTTTATTTTGTGCCTCCTACTTTGCGATGTTGAGTGTACGTTTTCTTCGGTGATAATCAATTTCTTGCAGTTCAAATGATGTGCAATCAATCTTTCTCTTTTAATTGAATCACAGATAATAGTTTAACATGTTTGATTCGTTACTTACTAAGTTTTATTTCAATTTATATTTAAGTTTCTTGTAATCATGCCCCTAGCTTTGTCAGAGGCACATACCTCGCCTTACCACCTCCTGATTTGCCTACCAGAGGGTCTATTTGCACAGCCCCTGTGGGGCCAGTAAGGGTGAGAGAGATACGGACTACGCTCTTCCGTATCGAAAGTCCCTAGGCGATAAACATACCTTCTAGCGAATCGAAAAATATAGTACTAATACTAATTAAACAATCCTAGCATTTCGACTAATGTAATAATTGTAAAATCAATGGAATGGGACTGTAATGTTAGGCATTAACAGATATTTAAATAATAACACAATCACAAAGACATCTAAAACAGCAAAAAAAAAATTAAAGGGAAAAAAACCAACTTTGCAAAAGCTATCATTACAATAAATCAATTGGAGCTTTGAATAACATATGAATAGATGAACAAACACAATTAGTAATCAACCCCATAAGAAAGAAATCAAACCCTACAAAACCTATAACTTAATAATCAAGAATCTTGTATTTCATTCAGAAAGGTCTCACCTTTTTGCCCAATTCTTCACTCCCTGCTGGTGCTCTTGGCACTCCTCGGCTCCTTCTTCTTAGCGGCATTGGACCGCATCCTTATCTCTCTTCATGGGGAATTTTGGTGGTCCATCATTGTCCTTATCAAATGGGATTTCAATTGTCCCTCCCATGCCTTTAGAGCACTCACTAATTCTAGTTGTTGGGATTATTAGTGTGTGCGTGTGTGGAGATTTAAGAGAATAGAGAAGTGTGAAAAATGGGGTTTTTGTGACCGTCTGCAATAAACATATGCAGGCCATTATTCTGGGCTGACTCGTGGTTCCATCCGTACAAAAGAAAAAAAAAACCCTTACAAAGTTAAAAGACTAAAAACCCTATGTAAAATAAATTGCAAAATATAGTTTGAAAGGGTAATTGGTGTAATTTAAAAGTAAAAATACTAAAAACCTCATGTAAAATAAGTTGTAAAATATAGTTTGAAAGGGTAACTGGTGTAATTTGATTAAATCATTCACTAGCCATCATTAGGAATATATTGATTGATATTGATATTGATATTGATTCATTCGATGGAGTACTGAGAACTGAGAAATTTTACAAGCAATGAGTACTTGATATTATAAATTAAGTTCGAGTCTTTGAAATTATATTATTATTTAATTCATGATATGCTTAAATCGTACTTGAGAAGAGTGCATTGCATCTTCAAGATTTTTTATTTCGAGTATGATTTTTATTAAGTTATCTTATGTGGAATTTAGGCTCAGGTGGGCATTGCAAGACTCTAACTGTAAATATGTTCGGTAATTGGATAATAATCTATCCATTTTTTTCATATCAATATATAAGAAAAGAAAAAACTCAACTATTTTAGCAAACCAGAATAAACTCGAAAAGAAAAACACATGAATTCTTACTTACTCAACACATTGAGTGTTCTTGGTACTTGGTAGAATATTTTAAACTAAATTATAAAAAACATTGACGAATTTTATCCGTCAGATGATTGGTGGTTCATCTCGTTTAAGTAGTCATCCAAATAAAAGAAATATCTCAGTATTATATGTATAAAAATAATGATTAAATCTTAAACTCCTTACATGTCTTTCGACAACATATTAGAATCACAAAATTTTAAATTAAAAAAATAAGATCAAATTTTTGAAATGCAAAGAAGTCACTTAATTACTCAAACACTAAGTAAAAAAAAAAAAAATTAAGTGGTGTCTGAATCTGAATTTCAAATAATTTCGTAACCTGTGTAGAAAATTTGCATGAACGGTATAATTTGTGCTTCTAGTATTACCGTTGAAAGTAGTGTGAAATAATAACATGTTTGGACATTATATCCATATAATTGGCGTTTTGGGTGGTCTGTCGTCAGGGGTTAACATTTAACTTCATTACAACTTCTCGTGTTAACATGTAACTTCATTAGAAATTATAAGCGGGCTATAAGTTCGGCCAGAGTAAAATAAATAGCACATGATAAAACTATGCTAAAATTATAACAAACAACTAACAACTAACTAATTATATTTTTAATTTAATAGACAAGATCAAAAAAGAAAGCACTAAAATAAATAACACATGATAAAACATAAAAAAAATTAAAGTTAAGAAAATTATTGTTAACCAAAATTAATACAAAGATAATTTAGATTAAAGTTTAAAATATAATCACATATACATATACATATATAAAGAATAATTAAACCAATAAATTCCCACATTTCAAAAGTATATTATATATATTCTAATAAAAATAGAAAAAAACTCCACAAAAAAATATGAAATATTAAAATATATGTTAGGCTAAAACTTAAAATATAATTTACAAAAAAAAAAATAGTTTATCAAATAAAAGTGCTTTAAGAAAAAATTATTTTGATAAAAATCATTAAAGTTTATATTTTTAGGTTTGACAATAAATCTGTTTCTAAAATTTAAATTAAAAAAATGTGAGGACAAATCAACAAATAAACAAATTCTTACTTTGCAAAGAAAAAAAATTAAATTAAAAAAGTGAACACAAATCAATAAATAAACATATTTTAAATTAGAAAACAATCTAAACACCCATAAAATAAATTTATATTAATATCTAAATATAATACAACATAAAAACCCCAGATTAATATGAACAAAAAACATAATAAACACCGCACATGTCAAAAATATAAAATTAATATGAAAAAAATAATCAATATTCAAATAAATAAAACCACACATATTTCCAAAAACGTTAAAAAAAATGCCTTTAAAAACTATAAAAACACTATAACAAAATATTTAAAATCTTCAAGATAACCGTTAAATTACATAATCAAAAAGATAAAATAATAATAATAAATTATTACTTGAATATAGCACCTATTTGTTTAAAGTATATAATATGTAATCCTATAAAATAAATAAAAATTTAAAAATATTTATGAAATACTAAAAAATATGTTAGCCTAAACTTTGAAATATAAATTAATAAAAACCATTTACAAGAAAAAAACAAATGTATACTTAAAAACCATATAACATATGTATTATTATTATTAAAAGTAAAAATAAATACTTCAAAATGCTATAAAACAAATTTTTTAAGAAAAAAATTTTAATCTATAAAATATTAATAAAGTTACCCGTGCATCGCACGGGTATAAAGCTAGTATATAAAATAAGGAGGATTGACAGGAACGGGACCTGTCTCCACCACCATTATAAAGAGAATTTATAAAAAATATTAGGTTATCAAAAATATTAGGTTTTAAGTTTTTTTTTGTAAAATACCATCTTCTTTAATTAATTGCATATTTACTATCTTAATTGCAAAAATACGTACTATCTTTCCTCTTTCAACCCAATTTTAATTTATTTTAAAAAAAACTTTTTTAAAAAAAATAATTCGGATGAACAGTAACCTGCAACGTGGCAGTGCCACTTGGCAGGTTATTGTTCATCGATTTTTATTTTTTATTTTTGCTTTTGCTTGCTTGCTTGCTAATTGTATTCAGTTGCATGTGATTGCATTCAGTTGCATAAAAAATTTTCATTTTTTTTTGCCAATTTTCAGTTGTATATAAGGGTTGCGCCAGCAGCAGAAAAATTTTAATTTGAATTTTCAATTTTCAGTTGCATTCAGTTGCATGTGGTTGCATTCAGTTGCATAAGAAATTTCCATTTTTCAGTTGTCATTTTCGACTAATTTTTTTAAATATATATATATATATATAATAAATTTCTATGGAGTACTCATTTAATTGAAGTACATATACATTTTGCATTCAAAATTTTGAAAAGCTTATTACATGAATATCACTATTTCATTAAAAATATTGAAAATTTTGTATGTTTTGCTAATAAAATATTGCAAAACGAATTGTTCTGCGAAAAACATTTGTATTGCAAAACATATATGTTCTGATTGCAAAACATAAATTTTTTTCAAGATTACCAATGAAATTATGATATTCGTATAACAAGGTTTGCAAAATAATAAATTTTAAAATATTTTGAATGCAGAACGTAAATGTACTCCAAGTACTCCAATTAAATGAGTACTCCATATAACTTATATATATATATATATATATATATATATATATATATATATATATAGGCAAATGATCAAAAGAGAACTCTTTTTTTGAAGAAAACTGAAAACTGGAACTTGCAATCGGAAATTCAGTTGCATGTGGTTACATTCAGTGGTTGCATAAGAAATTTCCATATTTTTTGCCAACTTTCAGTTGTATATAAGGGCTGCGCCAGCAGCAGAAAAATTGTAATTTGAATTTTCCGTTTTCAGTTGCATTCAGTTGTATGTGGTTGCATTTAGTTGCATAAGAAATTTCATTTTTTCAGTCGTCATTTTCGATCAGTTCTTTGAAATATATATATATATATATATATATATATATACTTGTTAACACAAAATCACGCAAGTGTACGTGGTCACAAGTAATACAGATATAAATCAAGTTCGTTCAACAGAGATCTGGTACGTTTAGGTTTCAATTCAGTAGATGCCTATGCAACAATGTATGTTTTTAACTCACTGCTAAGACAAATAACAATTAGGGATTTTTGATTATCTAAATTAAACTAGGATGCAAATTATTAAACTAAGAATTAATTAACTAATTAGATTTAAAACTGATTTACTTATATGAGAATAAACATGAGATCCTAACTTCATTATATACTTCGTTTAGATCTGACGCCTTTAATCACTATATGCAATGGTTATGATATCTGATCGGACAACACAAAACAAGTACACGCTACCTGTCAGCATACGTATACCAAACTACTCATACATCCACAAAAGAGATAGAAGATGAATAGACAACAATTATGCTTAGACCCTATATGTCTATAGAATTTGAAAACATAACGATTGAAGAGCAAGTTATCCATATTGATCACATAGGGCATATAAGTATTTTCATCTTACGCTACGAATCATGTTGATAAACAATCATGAACCTATGCTAGCATGGCAAGTTCTAAATCTCAAGATCTACTTTCACTTCACAAGAGATTAACATATTAGATGTTAGCTACGCATCTAACAATTAAGCATAACCATACGAGGATATCAGATATACATCACGCACGGATCTTTAAAGCATCAAGATACTAAAGCTCCATAAATAAATCCCTTAGAATCCCATGACAACGATTAGTTCATAGTTGAACCATTCGTCACCATGGGATTTGATGAAAATATGATATGAAACAAAGTATGAATGAAAGTAATAATATTAATAAAACAAAGAGTTAAGAAAACAAATCTAGAATCCAAAGTATCGCCTAAGAAAAGAATACAAAAGATGAAGTAGATCTAGATCCGTTGCTGGTCACGAGCATTGAATCCTTCTCCGCTTTTCTCCCTTCCAATTCTACGTTATTAATCTGAATTACAATGATACAATGTGTTTTTATAGGCCCTAGAAGTCTTGCCCAACAAGAAAAACCCAAAAATACATATTAATTTCGAAACATGAAAGAATTTTAGAGTTTTTAGGAGAAAAATCGGAATTCCAGCAACTTTGCAAGGCCGCGGCGCCTATTCGAGGCCGCGTCGCCCGTTCAATTCTGCCCAGCCAGGTCGCGGTGCCCATTCGAGGCCGCGGCGCCCGTCTGATGCTGACCGGATCGATTCCATCACCATTTCGTCGATCTTTTGCTGATTTCTCCTGTTCTTTCTTCGAGCAATGCCATCCTCGATCCTAGAACTCAAAATTCTCCTAAGAATTGTATGAAATTTGGCCTCTAACTCTCCCAAAATTTGTGAAAAACTTCATTCTTTATTTCATCTAATAATCCACCCAAAGTCACGAAAGTCGCCAAACCTAACCGACAATTCATAACCCTGCACAACTCAACTAAACACAATAAAACTCGAGACCAAGACACCAATTTAAGTCGAAATAGAACGCTCTAAGTAGATATAAAATCCACTTATCACACCCCCAAACTTAAACCAATGCTTGTCCTCAAGCATACACAAATATAAGTATATACAACTAATTAGTACCACTTCTGTAGGTGATCACGGTTGCATTTGGCATATGCAACAAGTCCTTTAAACCCCTAGGTAGCCCTAGTGGACGAGTGAGGTCTCGTGAGGGCCTATAGCGAATGTACCCACAAAATCCATCTAACTAAACAATGCAATGCATGAATGCAACTAAAATGGAAATGCAACGATCCCCTCGAACTAACCAAAACCAACTAACAAGCAAATATCTCAAAGAATGTAACTAAATCCAAATAGATCTCGACTAGGTTCTCGTATACTAACAATACATGAACAGAAACGTGCATGTGTGCGATGCTCATCAGAAATACTCCCAAAACTAGATCAAAAATCATACATATTTTTCGCCAAGACAATCACAAGTTTATAAATAGAATAGACTGTAAACACTTCATAACCTAGGAATACCTCCATCCTCATTTAAGTTAGACAAGAATTCATGCTTTATTACTAACTACTACGACACATACTACTATATACAATAACGCATGCTTATTTAACCGTGCAATGGATGAGACCCCAAAAGGCTTATACAATAATACTCATGTAGCGAGCGTTAGGTTAGTGGATCCCAGACTATAAAAGCCTTAGGTCACTAGGCATAAAGTCCCCTAGAACTTAATTGCTCGAGTATTAAAGAGCTCACACTGGTTAATTTTGCATATAAACATTCACATAACTCTTTTTTTTTCTTTTTTTCCCTTTTTTTTCTTTTTTTTCCTTTTTATGCAATCTGGAATGAGAATTCTCATTTCCAACCCTAGACTACTCATAAATATGAGCCGACTACTAGCCGTTTGACGCCTAGCCATTAGTGGCAAATATTAACAATTAGCATGAAATCCCTGTTTTCCCCCAAACTTAGACTTTAGTGCTCCTACGCCATTAAGGGAATAACGAAAATTCTAAATATAATCAAGTGATTAAATCTAAAACAACCAAACAAGCATGACCTCAACCTAGCCCAAAAGCAAACGATGAGACTGGGTAAAGATTTTGTTTCTGAAACATGCAAGTCAATTTCATAAGAACTATAAATAAACCCTCTACTCATCATTACCACACTCAATTACACATCTACCTACCAATCAGAATTAGCTCATCCTAAGGGATCATGAAATATGCATGCCATGAAAATGCAACTAAATGGACTCACATGGTTTACGAAAACAAAATAACAGAATGTCCTACATGAATCAAACTTAGATAACACGAACATACATGAATGAACTACCACTAACATGCAAAATATAATATCCTACAGGAACACAATGACTCACAATCATAAATAACTACATATACACTACTCATCCCCCAAACCACCCCCAAACTTGAAATATTCAATGTTCGCATTGAATTGAAGGTAATAAAAGGGATAGTAGAAACCATACCTACTCGTCGGCATCATCACCCTCCTCGGGTGAATCAGAATCTGACGGATATGGTGTACGAGCCCCATATACCGGCCACTGAACCACACTACCTTGCGACTGAAAAGCTGCTCTCAACGCCACGACCATGTCCTCAGAATATATACTGGCGGTTACTAACATGCATTGCATCCATACGCCTAGTCAATCGGCGGAAATGGGCATCCAACCCTGACATATCAACCCCTCTACGGTGAGGACCGGCTCGAGCAACTCTAGGAGCAACCGCTCCCTCATCACCAGCACCATGAACCTGGTACCCTAAACCATGATGATGTGGAATGCCACCCGACCACTCCACCATCCCATCAATAGTAGCATCGACATGAACAGGATTACCCGGCATCTACAATGGCTCATCTGCATCCCAAATAACCCCTGCAGCCCTACACAACCCCGCTATAACAGAAGTATGCGGAATAGCTGACTGTGAACCTTCTCGCAAGAACCGAAGAATGTTCTGATGCACTATGTATGCCAAATCGATATACTTCCCTTTAAAAATGCCCCAGAGAATAATGGCTCTCGGCACAGTCACATCACCCACATGAGACGATGGCATGATTTTAACACAAATAAACAAGTTCCATTCCCGTGCGAACTTAATTGTTCAAAGCAGAGGCCGGAAAATTAACCTGCTCAAAAGTGCCCGACCTTAACTTCCAAACCGTACCCGGCACAAAAATCTCGGCCACAATGGCATCTAAGTCCACATCATCTCTAGTCTTCTTTACCCAATCTTCTACCCTTCTTGGCTTCGGAGGCTGTCCCAAAATTGGACGAATAGCATCTGGCCTATAATCTACTCGCATACCTCGAACCACACAAATACCACTTTTCTCCACTTTGGCGTTAGCATAAAACTCCCTCACCACACCCAAAGGAACCGGTGATGGCGCCTCACAAAAACGTACAAAACTTAGCCCACGAATCATACGAACCAACTCCGAATGATTAACCGGCAAAAACCCTCCCTCCTTAGCCACCGGTCTCTCCATCAACCTATCATACCCACTTTGAGCTTCCACCGACATAAACCTCTCCCAATTATCGCCACTAGAATCCTCATCCGAGATTGGACGGGTACTAGTACTACCTCTTTGACGCTTAGGTGCCATACAAATCAAAATCCAACTCACAAAATCACTAAAATCCACAAAAAATTCTAATTCACAAAAAATTGAAAACTGGAAGTTGCATATGGGGTTGCATCCAGTTGCATATGCAACCACATGTAACTAACCTTATACGCAATTGAAATTTGAGTTTTCATATGCGGTTGCGTCGCCCTTATATACAACTAAAAATTGGCAAAAAAATGAAAATCCCACTTTTAATTTTCAGTTGCATTTAGTTGCATATGAGGTTGCATCCAGTTGCATATGCAACCACATGCAACTAGCAGCAATTAAAAAAAAGTGAAAAAAGTTGTGTATGCAATCACATATGTAACCGAATACAACCTGCTGCGCAGCCATTACAACTAAAATAGTATTTTTGCAAATAATATAGTATTTTTGCAAATAGCTATTATTAGCAAAAGTAAATGTGCAAAAATTTATTTTAACAATTTATTTTTCAAAAAAGCCCTTAATTTTATTATGTTAATGTGAAAAGACAATCAACTAATTATCATTAATTATATTATTATTTGTTTTATGTGTTATATATTTCTTGAAAATTATGGTGTGATATTTTCAGGTATATATTAATGATTGTAAGATTTGTTTTAAATTAAAATGCTAACGTGTTTTAATTCTAATTCGAAAGAAAATATTAATGATTGATTAATGTTTTTAGGTATTTATAAAAGATAATATCTTTAAGTACTAAAAGTAAATGTGAAAAGGCAATCGACTAATTATCATTAATTGATTATGTTAATATGAAAAAGGCAATTGACTAATTTCCATTAATTTTATTATGTTAATCAACTAATTGCCATTAATTATATTATGTTATTATTTATTTTAAGTAAATGTGAAAAGGCAATCGACTAATTACCATTAATTATATTAGGTTATTATTTATTTTAGGTGTATTTATTTTTCTTTATAATGAAAGGTAAATAAGTAAATTCACGAAGTACCAAAAAATAGGTACCAAAAAACATGTACTAAAAAACAGATACCAAAACTTTTAATATTTCGGTTTTTATATAATACTAGCTTAAAACCCGTGCGATGCACGGAATTTTTTTAATATTATATTAAATTTTTATTAATCTTTTTAAATACGAATTTTTTAGGCTTATATATTTAAATGAGATGATGATATAAATGTTATCCGTGATATTTCTAGAAAATGAATGATTTTAGTTAAAAAATATAGAAAATGTGATAGGTTTAAGTTGAAAAGCTAATAAGTTATTTATTAGTAATTATAAAATTATTATTTTGTTTTATTAAATAGATTGCCCGTGATATAATTGGAAAAATAGAGGATTTAGTTAGAGAAAATTAAAAAGGTAATATGTTTTAGCTGAAAAGGGTAATTGATTAGTTTATAGTATTTATAATTTAATTATGTTATTTTACAAAATAAAATTGCTCGTAATGTTTTTAAAAAAAGAGAAATTATTGTTGCCCGTAATATTTCTAAAGGGGAATTTTAGTTAGATAATATAGGAAAAAGATGATACATTTTAGTTAAAAAGGATAATCGGTTAATATTAGTATAATAATATTATTATTTAATTTTATAAAAAAGAACCGTTCGTGATATAATTGGAAAAAGAGAGATTTTAGTTTGAAAAAATAGAAAAAGATAACATGAAAATTAAAAGGTGATATACTTTAGGTGAAAAAGTTAATTGATTAGTTTATAGTAATTATAATTTAATTCTTATTTTACTAAATAAAATTGCTGGAAGTATTTTTAGAAAATGAAAAATTAATGTTACCCTTGATATTTTTAAAAAAAGGAATTTAATTAGATAAAATAAAAAAGATGATATGTTTTTAGCTGAAAAGGTAATCGATTAATTAATAGCTTTATAATATAATGATTTTATTTTTATTAAATAGAATCGCGCGTGATATAATTTGAAAAAGAGAGATTTTAGTTAGAGAAAATAAAAACGGTAACTTGTTTTGGCTGAAAAAGGTAATCTGTGGGAAAAACAATATTTTAGTTAAAGAAAAGAGAAAAGATAAAAAAAATTATTAGTTAACAGTAATTATAATTTGTTTTTTATTTAGATAAAATATAAAAGATATTATATTTTACCTGAAAAAGGAAACTGCTTAGTTATTGAAAAAAAAAGGTCACATGTTTATCCTGAAAAAGGAGATTGATTAGTAAAGTAAAAAAGAAGATTTTTAAAAGGTAACCCGTGACATAATTGGAAAAAGATATATTTTAGTTAGAGAAAAGATAATTTGAATGAAAAAATTAATTAATTAGTTAATAGTAATTATAATATGCTTTTTAATTAGATAAAATATAAAAGATTTTATATTTTACCTGAAAAAGGAAATTGCTTAGTTATTAAAAAGAAAAAAAAGGTAACATGTTTAGCCTGAAAAAGGAAATTGATTAGTAAAGCAAAAATTTTAGTTAGATAAAATATAAAAAAAGATTTTATTTGTAATTAAGTAAGGATAAATAAGTAAAATCAACGGGTACCGACCAACCAACCAACCAACCAAATTTTTAATGTTTCGGCTTTTATATAATAACTAGCCTAAAACCCGTGCGATGCACGGTTTTTTTTATATTATATAAAAAATTTCATTAATTAAAATTAATTTTTTTAAAACATGAATTTTGGAGACTTACTTTTTTATATGAGATGATTTGATAATACTTATATAAATGTTATTCGTGATATTTCTAGAAAAGGAGGGATTTAGTTAGAAAATATAGAAAAGATGATAGGTTTTATTTAAAAAGAATAATCAATTAATTATTAGTAATTATAAAATTATTACTTCATTTTATTAAATAGAATGTCCGTGGTATGATTAACAAAATATAGAATTTAGTTAGTGAAAATTAAAAAGATTATATGTTCTAGGTGAAAAAGGTAATTTTGATTAGTTTATAGTAATTATAATTGAATTACGTTATTTTACTAAATACAATTGCTCGTAATATTTTTAGAAAATGAGAAAATAATATTGTCCGTGGTATTTCTATTATAAAAGGGATTTTAGTTAGAAAATATAGAAAAGATGATATGTTTTAGCTGAAAAAGGTAATCGGTTAATTAAAAATATTATAATATTATTAGTTTATTTCATTAAATAGAACCATTCGTGATATAATTAAAAAAATTAGTTAGAAAAAATAGAAAGGTAACGTGCATGATTTATGTGGAAAAAGTAATTGATTAGTTTATAGTAATTATAATACAATTATGTTATTTTACGCAATAAAATTGTTCATGGTTTTTAAAAAATGAGAAATTAAAGCTACCCGTTATATTTCTAGAAAAAAAGGGAATGTAATTAGAAAAAATAGAAAAGATGATATATTTTAGCTAAAAAGGTAATCGGTTAATTGTTAGTATTATAATATTATTATTTTATTTGTATTAAATAGAAACGCCAGTAATATAATTACAAAAATGGAGGTTTTAGTAAGAAGTATGAAAAAAGGTAACGTGTTTTACTGAAAAAAGGTAACCGTCCATGATATAATTGGAAAAAAGAGATTTTAGTTAGAGAAAAGGTAACGTGTTTTGACTGAAAAAGGTAATTGATTAGTTAATAATAATTATATATAATTATGTTATTTTTTAGCTAAAATGGTAATTGGTTAATTATTAGTATTATAATATTATTATTTTTTTTATTAAATAGAAACGCCTGTAATATAATTAGAAAAATGGAGGTTTTAGTAAGAAGAAAGAAAAAAGGTAATTTGTTTTGCTGAAAAAGGTAACCATCCATAATATAATTGAAAAAAGAGAGATTTTAGTTAGAGAAAAGAGAAAAGTTAACGTGTTTTGACTGAAAAAGGTAATTGATTAGTTAATAGCAATTACATATAATTAAGTTATTTTTTTAAACAAAATTGCTCGTAGTGTTTTTAAAAAGTAGAAATTTTAGTTAGATAAAATATAAAAGATATTCTATTTTAAATGAAAAAGGAAATTATTTAGTTATTGAAAAATAGAAAAGGTTATATGTTTAAACTGAAAAAGGAAATTGATTAATAAATGAGAAATTTTAGTTAGATAAAATATAAAAGATATTGTATTTTACTTGGAAAAGGAAATTATTTAATTCTTGAAAATAGAAAAGATAAAATGCGTAACCTGAAAAAGGAAATTGATTAGTTAATTGATCTGTAATTGAGTAAGGGTAATTAGGTAAATTCAATAGGTATCATTGAACCAAACTTTTAATGTTACGGCTTTTATATAATAGCATAGATATAGATAGTACAGATTATTTATGTTAGCGAAGTAAATTAAAATATTATTCATTACATTTTAAAAATTTATAAAAAATGAAATATATATTTTATTTAGACATTTATTTTATAATATTCTCTATTTTGTTTTTTAGTGTTCTCTATAATACTCTTTTGTAAGGTGCGTTTATATGATGAAATTGTTTGTGAACAACGTATGATCATTGGCTTCAGACAATAATTACACAAAATAAAACGTCATAAACTGATTCAGCCTCAGGTTGATAGCCAACCTATTTTTTATGTACTATGTAATAGCATGACGTGGCAGGATAGATGATGTGGCAGTCCCAAAAGTACTGAACAGGTGTCCCAATTATCATAAGTAAAATCTATTAAATACTTTTAACTGATTAAGAACTTGGCAATAGTTTGCTGAGCTGGCAAGAGCTGACAAAATAGATATTAAAATTTGATTTTTATTACCTACTATTAATGATTGAGATGGGCAACTTGGGATACCTATTTTAGAACTGCCACATCATCATGTAGGGAAAATGTATTTATAAAAGTTGGGATTGCCACGTCATTCATAATGCCACATCATCTATTCAGTTATTTTTCTTATAAAGCTAAGGATCATACGTTGCTCAAAAACAATATCATCACATACCGTACGTAAGTATATCTGCATATTTGGTAAGCCTATTACATATACACGAGTGTAAAGTTTTATTCTTGAATTCAGCTGGTAATCTCGAGAATTCTTTTACTTTGTTGATCTGTATGTGGTAGGCTAATTGTTTGATTACTCATCCCCTGCTTATGCTGTAATTGTTTGATAATTAATAATGTGTACATATTTGTTTCGAATGTGAATTTCCATTACTTTGGATCGATCTTTACTCCTTAATTAATTGTGTGTCCCTATCAAACAGCTAGCTAATTGAGTTGTCATTATGATTTCTTAGGTATACAATTCAGCGATGGCCGGTGTTGTCCCAAAGAGGCAATCTTATGCTATAGACAACGACACAACAAGTGCTAAAAGAAGGCGACTTGATAATAAAAGGCGAGTATTTGTTGGTGATGGAGTATGCAAGGAGGGAACTGATCATGATTCTAAAATAGTGCAACTTGATGAAATATCTGACAGGATCAGCAACTTGCCGCAAGAGCTACTACATTGTATCTTGGAGCGTTTGTCAGTTCACGATGCAGCAAGAACAAGTGTCCTGTCAAAAGAATGGAGATGTAAATGGGGAATGAAAAACAACCTAGTTCTTGATGATTTATTTTTCTCACAACTCACTTCTAATAAAGACAAAGACACACATCAATCTGCTTTTTTGAGGGCCATTGAATCAATTATATCGGTTCACACTGGACCTTTAGTAAGCTTTAATCTCTACATTCCTCCAAAACTTGATCAGTGTACTGTCTCTCGGTGGCTTGAGCGCTTTCTGAATAAAAGAATTAGGGTCTTAGAGATCTTATTTTCGGATAAAAATGCCTATGACATTCCGTTGTTCGCTTGCGAAGGCTTGGTTAGATTAAAGCTCACTACATGGATACAAACTCCTCTACCCAAACTTGGAAGCTTTTGTAATCTGATAAAGGTTGAACTTCTCAATATCTCATTTAATGCTGGCATCTCCTTTGGGTCTCAAGTGAAGATATTGCTATTGTATGGCTGTACTGGAATTCAACATCTGGGCTGCCAATTTACAGATGCCAACAACCTCACAACTTTGCACTTGCACAAAAGTGAACAAATTGAGTGGCGATGGTTTGAACACACCAAACAACTGCAAGGTCTAGTTCTCGTACTTACCGCAATAAATCCCAACACGACGATGCCCGTCAATTTACTCAAGCTTCTTGGCAATACACCAACCATCAGTAAACTTTTACTTTGTAGTTCTGCTGTCGAGGTAATTAAAACCGAGTTCAACCAATCTAACTAGCTAGGAGTGTGTCTCACAATTTAATGTTTTGCTTTCTTATGCATGTCCAGGTTTTGGGACCATGTCATTCGAAATTGAAGGGACTTGCACCACAAATAGAGAGCCTGACGCTAATTGGCATTGGATTTCATAATATGTGTCAAATGTTAAATTCTCTTAGCTTGATTAGAAGTTTGCCCAACCTGCAGTTTCTCCAGATTGTACTGGTTAGAAATAGAACTAATTTGAACAAAGTTGTAATTATAATCTTGCAGAAACCTTAGTGCACTAATATAATATTTAGTGCGTGAATTTATTCTGGATGTATAAAATTATTAAGAAGTTTAATATGTTTCGTGTGCAGAAACCTGGAGTAAAGAATTTGAATCTAACAGTTGGACAAAGAATGGAACTGCAAAACTGGAAGGACGTGTTACTACATCAACTACACACTCTGCTAATTCGAGGTGTGGTGTTTGACAAAAATGTTCTTTGTTTCATAAGGGTTTTGCTTTTAATTTCCCCTTCGCTCAAGGTGATGGTACTTTACTGCAATGTTAAACCCAATGCTTATGAAGAGATATCGAAAATCAATGGAGTGATGCGGCGGAGCCCGAAAAAGTCCTTGTCAGCAAGGGTTTATTTGAAAATCCCGACATTGCAACCTGATGGATACACCTTAGTTTCGGTTTGATCGAGTTTCCCTGATTAAAGACTCGTGCTTGCATGAGAATTTAAATTCTTTTAATTTTCCTTAGCAACTGAATAGTGATTGTGAAGTTGTGGGGTTGCACCCAATAATCAATATCATTACTTTTATGTATTCTCTAAGTTTGAAGTTTTTTTTTTAAAAACAAGTTTGAAGTATTTTTAAAAGTGTTACTGTATTAAGTTTATAACTATTACCCTCTTATAATGTTGCAGACTGTATGTTTACAATTTTTGTCTTGTTAAGTTTGTAGCTGATTTCTTTTAGAGCTATAAATGAACTTAATTGTTTGAAAATTTTATCACCCGCTTTCCAAAACGGGACCAGAGGTGTTATTCGTTAACCAATCATTTAGTATTACATTTGTTGACCAAAAGGTGAATATCGGGATTAAACACTCAAACATGCTAAAGGGCAGTAGACACTAATACATAGTGGCAGCTCAAGATATTTAGAGGCCTAAAGCCAATTTAAAAATTGAGGTTTTTTATAATTTTATAATTTAATTATTATTATATAAAATTTATTTTTCTTGCTTCCTTTATGCAAATTCTTTAATTATATTTTTAAAATCTAACTATTGTAATAAATTTTTTTAATATTGATAACGTAGCTAAACCATTTAATCTTTCTTGTAACATTGTTGATATTAAATAATTTTTTATAAGTTTTAACTTAGAAAAACTTTTTTCTCGAGAAGCAACAGTTACAAGAATAGTTAGCATTATTTTATATGCAATTGTGTTTTTGTCATTGTTTTATATGCAATTGTGTTTTTGTCATTGTTTAACTTAAATGAATTAAAAATAAACTTACATAATGTTTAAACCATATAGCAAAGTCACTCTCTAAGCACCTATCTATCTCGGCACCACTCATGTATGGACTGTGTTCTCGAAGCCCGCTTGTAAAGATCCTGTTACAAATAAATGATAATCATTTTTTATAACACTTTAAAATATATACATTTCTTTGATTCTGATTTGAAAGTAATACTTACTCAATATATGGTGCAACCTCTGGACAATTAAACAAGACATAATTGTTAGCTGCTATGTACTCGCGATCATCAAGATAACGAGTTCTAACACAACCATGTGCACGTCCTGGATGAGAAAATATAGAAAATGTCCCCTCAAAACTCTCTCCACCTGTACTAGAATCATTTCGAGGAACTTTTCTATGTTTTGTTTGAACATGTTGTTCGAAGTAGTGTGAACAAAAAGTCGAAGCTTCTTCAACCAAAAAAGCATTGCATATGGATCCTTCCACCCGAGCTTTATTTTTCACATTATTTTTCAAGTGGCGTAAAAACCGCTCAAAGGGGTACATCCATCGATACTGTACAGGACCTGCGATTCGTGCCTCGTAGGGGAGATGTACCAAAAGATGTTCCATTGAATCAAATAATGCAGGTGGAAATATACGCTCATACTTGCAAAGTATGACTGGAATCTGTTCTTCAAGTCTACGAATTTCACTGACCTTCAAAGTAGCAGAAGTGAGGTCTTTGAAAAAAAGGCTCAATTCGGTTATACATTCCCAAACACTAGTTGGCAGCAATTCTCGAAAAGCAATCGGGATAAGTCTTTGCATGAACACGTGACAATCATGACTTTTCATTCCAAATAACTTGTATTTTTTCATGTCGATGCAACGGGCCATGTTTGACACATATCCATCTGGAAATTTCAGATCCTTCAACCAATGACATACCATTTCTTTGCCTTTCTTGTCTAAACTATAGCATGCATGTCCAGGTTTTGGGACCATTTCATTCGAAATTGAAGGGACTTGCACCACAAATAGAGAGCCTGACGCTAATTGACCTTGGATTTCATAATATGTGTCAAATTTCAAATTCAATTAGCTTGATTAGAAGTTTGCCCAACCTGCAGTTTCTCAAGATTTTACTGGTTAGAAATAGAACTAATTTGAACAAAGTTGTAATTATAATCTTGCAGAAACCTTTGTGCACTAATCTAATATTTAGTGCGTCAATTTATTCTGGATGTATAAAATTATTAAGAAGTTTAATATGTTTCGTGTGCAGAAACCTGGAGTAAAGAATTTGAATCTAACAGTTGGACAAAGAAAGGAACCGCAAAACTGGAAGGACGTGTTACTACATCAACTACACACTGTGGTAATTCGAGGTGTGGTGTTTGACAAAACTGTTCTTTGTTTGATAAAGGTTTTGCTTACATTTTCCCCTTCGCTCAAGGAGATGGTACTTTACTGCAATGTTAAACCCAATGCTTATGAAGAGATATTGAAAATCATTGTAGCGATGCAGCGGAACCCGAAAAAGTCCTTGTCAGCAAGGGTTTATTTGAAAATCCCGACATTGCAACCTGATGGATACACCTCAGTTTCGGTTTGAGTTTCCCTGATAAAAGACTCGTGCTTGCATGAGAATTTAATTTCTTATAATTATCCTTAGCAACTGAATAGTGATAGTGAAGTTGTGGGGTTGCACCCAATATCATTACTTTTATGTATTCTCTAAGTTTGAAGTTTTTTTTTTTTTTTAAACAAGTTTTAAGTATTTTTTTTTTTTTGAGCGTGAGAGCTGCCTCAGTGGAAACGAGGTCATGCGTTGATCCAAAGGGTCACGGGTTCGAACCTCACCCACCCCCTGCGTGTAGCCGTGTTGGAGAGACAGTGGAAGGTTTGACGAAGGTAACCGTGGATTGCTGAGCGTATCGCTTAAGTGCCCGGCTACTGGGTCTTACCGCACGTTTAGCATGATTTACCTGCCGGTGTTGACCATGGGGTTGGTCGGCCGGTCCTGGGCAACATAATCCCAGGCAGGCTAGCGTGTCCTGAAAATACACGTTTTGACGAAGTTTGAAGTATTTTTAAAAGTGTGACTGTATTAAGTTTATACAGTAACTATTACCCTCTTGTAATCGGGTGTTGGCCCCATCTATCACAATTTGAAAGTAAATGGCCTCAAAAATCACAACTCAAAAATTTGGCTCCAAATATCACACCAAAACACAAAGGCGTCTAGTGTTTCTTGTTTACTCAAAAAACCAATTGAAAACGTGATATGGGTTAGCGTTTAAACAATTGTAAAAGTTATATAAACTAGCGTGGCCAAAAAATATAAGATGATTTTATTGGGGCCATGCACCTAGATGCATTCTTGGCCTGCAAAGAAAGAAAAGAGGCATCGTGGTTGCCGACACTGCGGGGCCCATTACATTTCCTTTAACAAAATCAACAAGTAGATTGGAGGGGATAAAAATGAAACACTAATTTGATTAAGGGAAATGCTAATCATAGCCCTAAGGGCTATGGTTAAGGTGACACGTGTTAGCTTCTAATTGGCTCTCCCAACTTTTTAAGTAGTCATAATAATAATAATGTATGTGGCCCCCCTGCATTCATAAAAATAAGTCAATAAAAACTCGCCACGTGGCAAAAAAGTTTCCTTAAACATAGCCCTAAGGGCTATGTTTAGCATTACCATTTAATTAATTTAAAACGCTATATTATTTTGAGTTAGAGGTTAAAACGCTAAATTATACTCCGTATGTTGTTTTACACAGGAAACGCTAGACGAATTGCCGTTTATTCTTGTAAACGCTACTTTATATTTTGTTGTCTGGATAAACGCTATTTGAAAATGTGTTTTGTTATTTTTTACTTTTGTTTTTATTTTGTTCTGCTTTGTTTTCTCCTAAATATGTGTTTGTAAAAAAATATAAAAAAAACTTATTTACAAATGGTCAATTAAAATATAAACTTATATTTTTTAAAATTCGTATACGATTTATTCGTTATTCCGAATATTTCTAAATCCAAAATGGAACTATTGAATCCCAAAGGTTAACTGTTGAAACCCCAAGGCAATATAAATAAAATTTAAAAATTTTAATTACAAAATTGAATCTGACGGCCTAATTTTTAAACGCTAACGCGTTTAAAAATAAGGATAAGTTAGGGTTTAGGATTGTAAACAACCCTAAACTATGAAATCTACCAACTATGAAATCAAATATCACTATTACTGTCATTTGTCCAGCAAAAGCTATAAATGGACATCACACTAGAAAAAAAATTTGGTGAAAATCTGAAATCGTGACATAATTAAGGTATTTAATTATTACCTCAAAAATAGACTCCCGGTAATAATCATAACGATATCGAAATTTCCTTCTCTCGTATGGATAAAACACCTTTCATGGTCTTATTTTATTTTGTTTTTGACGTTACCAAGTCAAACGTTGGTCTACATTGCATATAACGACATTGCATATAACTAAAATTACAAAGGTTCCACTTTACACAGTTCGTTAGTATTGGACCATTCCAATCGGAATCATCCAAACAAATTAATCTAATGATACTTAAATAACATTATATGATGATGTTATTGAATGTGATTATGAAACTCACATATATATAGATTACCAACTAGAACATACAACGGTAAATTCGTAATATATTCATGTGAATAAATAAATAAATATTTAGTATTAACTTCGGGGGATGTAATATTTGAAACAGTATTGCGACTGCAATGTCGATAAGGATGATATCATTTTATAACTATTAAGCGAGTTTGCATAATTTTTGCAAGAAAAAATAGAAGCTTAATATAAAAAATGTTTAAATACAATTTAATTAAATAGTGGTTAAGAATTGATATTTCGTTTTGATAAATTTTCATAACAGTTTACAATTTTTTTGGCTGATATATTGAATATTTAGTTAATGATTAGATGTTTGACGTTTTTATTTTTTTAAATAATTGCATGATTGGTATGCACTTATTTATTGAGACATAGGTATACATAGATACATTTGTGATTTTGTTTGTTATATTCAAAGACAAATAATGAATTTCATATTGATTTCATGGAAGGCAGTAGAGTCCAGTGAGAAGAGTCCACAGGTAGAGGCACGAACAGATAAAATGGCTTTGGCAGTCATTTATCAGGGGATTCCAGAGGACATCTTGTTGTCTGTTGCAGAGAAACAGTCAGCAAAGGAGGTCTGGGAGGCCATTAAAACCATGTGTATTGGAGCCGACAGAGTAAAGAAGGCAAAGGTGCAGACCCTAAGAGCCAAACTGGAGGCTTTGAGCATGGAGGAAACAGAGCAAATTGATGATTTTTGCATGAAACTGTGTGCAATTGTAACGAACATTCGAGTTCTAGGTGACACAATGGAAGAGTCATATGTCGTGAAGAAACTTCTCAGAGCCCTACCATCAAGGTATTTACGGATTGCTTCAACACTTGAGCAAATTGGCAATCTAGAAAAAATGAGTGTTGAAGAGACAGTGGGACGTTTGAAAGCCCATGATGAACGACTTCGTGGGACGACTGAGAAACCAGGAACTCAGTTGTTGCTATCAGAAGAAGAATGGTCGAAAAGAGAAGCACAGGATGGACAGTTATTACTCACAAGAGAGGAATTGTTGAAGAAAAGATCACCAAACCAGAGGGGAAAGCGTGATAATGAGTATCGATATAGAGATGGAAGTCGTGGTAGTCGAGACAAGAGTAAGGTCAGATGTTTCAGTTGCAATTTTATGGGCCATTATGCATCTGAATGTCGTAAGCAGAAAAGTGAGAAGGAGCAAACACAAGAGGCGAATCTGAGTCAAATTGAGGACGAAGAACCTGCCTTGCTATTGACAGAGTGTGGTGAGGAAGGAAATAATTCTTTCTTGTTGGAAGAAAAGGAGATAGTTCCCAAACTGAGACAAAAGGGCGAGACAAAGACAGAATCTAACTTATGGTATCTTGATAACGGAGCTAGCAACCACATGACGGGATTGAGATCAAAATTTGCAGACTTAGATGAAAGTATAACTGGAGAAGTAAAATTTGGCGATGGATCAACTGTCTCCATAAAAGGGAAGGGATCTGTAATCATTAGTTATCAGAATGGTGAAGAACGTACACTCAATGAGGTATACTTTATTCCTAGTCTTTGCAATAATATTATAAGTCTGGGACAGTTGGCAGAAGAAGAGTATAAGGTTGTTATGCATGGAACTTACTTGTGGGTTAATGACAAAAATGGAAAATTGCTGATGAAAGTGAAAAGCTCACAAAACAGACTGTATAAAGTGATTATCGAAGGGAGCAAGTCAGCTTGTTTGATGGCCAAGGCTGAGGAAGAATCTTTCTTGTGGCACTGTAGGCTTGGACATGTAAATTTTCGAGCCATGTCACTTATTTCTGAGAAGGAGATGGCACGTGGTTTGCCTAAGATTGTACAGTCTAAGGATATATGCAGAGGATGTTTAATGTCGAAGCAGAGCAGAAATTCGTTCCCACAACAGACCTCTTTCAACGCTGCAAAGGTTCTTGAGCTAGTGCACGGAGACATCTGTGGTCCTATATCACCACCTACACCTGGAGGTAAGAGATACTTCTTTTTACTTGTGGATGATTTTAGCAGATTAATGTGGATTTATTTCTTGAAAACGAAAGATGAGTCATTTGAAGCCTTTCAGAAATTTAAAAAATTGGTTGAAAATGGGACAGAAAGGAGGATTAAAGTGTTTAGGACAAACAGAGGAGGAGAGTTTTGTTCAACGAATTTTGCATCATACTGTGAGAAGATGGGTATTCAAAGGCACTACACTGCACCTTATTCCCCACAGCAGAACGGCGTGGTGGAACGGAGAAATAGGACTGTCATGGCAATGGCAAGAAGCTTGTTGAAAGAAAAGAATATGCCGTCCAAGTTCTGGGGTGAGGCAGTAAGGCATTCAATCTATGTTCTGAACCGTTTGCCTACACGTGTTGTCGTTGGAAAGACACCTTATGAAGCATGGTCTGGAAAAACACCTGATATTGCACACTTGAGGGTTTTTGGATGCATTGCCCATATGAAAGTACCAAGTGTGCAACTAAACAAACTTGATGATCGAAGCAAAACTGTGGTGTAGTTGGGAAGAGAACCAGGAACAAAAGCATGTAGACTGTATGATCGAAGCAAAACTGTGGTGTAATTGAGTTGTCATTATGATTTCTTAGGTATACAATTCAGCGATGGCCGGTGATGTCCCAAAGAGGCAATCTTATGCTATAGACGACACAACAAGTGCTAAAAGAAGGCGACTTGATAATAAAAGGCGAGTATTTGCTGGTGATGGAGTATGCAAGGAGGGAACTGATCATGATTCTAAAATAGTGCAACTTGATGAAATATCTGACAGGATCAGCAACTTGCCGCAAGAGCTACTACATTGTATCTTGGAGCGTTTGTCAGTTCACGATGCAGCAAGAACAAGTGTCCTGTCAAAACAATGGAGATGTAAATGGGGAATGAAAAACAACCTAGTTCTTGATGATTTATTTTTCTCACAACTCACTTCTAATAAAGACAAAGACACACATCAATCTGCTTTTTTGAGGGCCATTGAATCGATTATATCGGTTCACACTGGACCTTTATTAAGCTTTAATCTCTACATTCCTCCAAAACTTGATCGGTGTACTGTCTCTCGGTGGCTTGAGCACTTTCTGAATAAAAGAATTAGGGTCTTGGAGATCTTATTTTCGGATAAAAATGCCTATGACATTCCGTTGTTCGCTTGCGAAGGCTTGGTTAGATTAAAGCTCACTACATGGATACAAACTCCTCTACCCAAACTTGGAAGCTTTTGTAATCTGATAAAGGTTGAACTTCTCAATATCTCATTTACTGCTGGCATCTCCTTTGGGTCTCAACTGAAGACATTGCTATTGTATGGCTGTACTGGAATTCAACATCTGGGCTGCCAATTTACAAATTCTAACAACCTCACAAGTCTGGTCTTCCAGAAAAGTGAACAAATTGAGTGGCGATGGTTTGAACACACCAAACAACTGCAAGTCCTAGTTCTCATACTGACCGCAATAAATCCCAACACGACGATGCCCGTCAATTTAATCAAGCTTCTTGGCAATACACCGACCATCAGTAAACTTTGTCTTTGTGGTTCTGCTGTCGAGGTAAAACCGAGTTCAACCAATCTAACTAGGAGTGTGTCTCACAATTTAATGTTTTGCATTCTTATGCATGTCCAGGTTTTGGGACCATTTCATTCGAAATTGAAGGGACTTGCACCACAAATAGAGAGCCTGACGCTAATTGACCTTGGATTTCATAATATGTGTCAAATTTCAAATTCAATTAGCTTGATTAGAAGTTTGCCCAACCTGCAGTTTCTCAAGATTTTACTGGTTAGAAATAGAACTAATTTGAACAAAGTTGTAATTATAATCTTGCAGAAACCTTTGTGCACTAATCTAATATTTAGTGCGTCAATTTATTCTGGATGTATAAAATTATTAAGAAGTTTAATATGTTTCGTGTGCAGAAACCTGGAGTAAAGAATTTGAATCTAACAGTTGGACAAAGAAAGGAACCGCAAAACTGGAAGGACGTGTTACTACATCAACTACACACTGTGGTAATTCGAGGTGTGGTGTTTGACAAAACTGTTCTTTGTTTGATAAAGGTTTTGCTTACATTTTCCCCTTCGCTCAAGGAGATGGTACTTTACTGCAATGTTAAACCCAATGCTTATGAAGAGATATTGAAAATCATTGTAGCGATGCAGCGGAACCCGAAAAAGTCCTTGTCAGCAAGGGTTTATTTGAAAATCCCGACATTGCAACCTGATGGATACACCTCAGTTTCGGTTTGAGTTTCCCTGATAAAAGACTCGTGCTTGCATGAGAATTTAATTTCTTATAATTATCCTTAGCAACTGAATAGTGATAGTGAAGTTGTGGGGTTGCACCCAATATCATTACTTTTATGTATTCTCTAAGTTTGAAGTTTTTTTTTTTTTTTTTAAACAAGTTTGAAGTTTTTTTTTTTTTTTTTTGAGCGTGAGAGCTGCCTCAGTGGAAACGAGGTCATGCGTTGATCCAAAGGGTCACGGGTTCGAACCTCACCCGCCCCCTGCGTGTAGCCGTGTTGGAGAGACAGTGGAAGGTTTGACGAAGGTAACCGTGGATTGCTGAGCGTATCGCTTAAGTGTCCGGCCACTGAGTCTTACCGCACGGTTAGCATGATTTACCTGCCGGTGTTGACCATGGGGTTGGTCGGCCGGTCCTGGGCAACATAATCCCAGGCAGGCTAGCGTGTCCTGAAAATACACGTTTTGACGAAGTTTGAAGTATTTTTAAAAGTGTTACTGTATTAAGTTTATACAGTAACTATTACCCTCTTGTAATCGGGTGTTGGCCCCATCTATCACAATTTGAAAGTAAATGGTCCCAAATATCACAACTCAAAAATTTGATCCCAAATATCACACCAAAACACAAAAGCGTCTAGTGTTTCTTGTTTACTCAAAAAACCAATTGAAAACGTGATATGGGTTAGCGTTTAAACAATTGTAAAAGTTATATAAACTAGCGTGGCCAGAAAATATAAGATGATTTTATTGGGGCCATGCACCTAGAGTCCTAGATGCATTCTTGGCCTGCAAAGAAAGAAAAGAGGCATCGTGGTTGCCGACACTGCGGGGCCCATTACATTTCCTTTAACAAAATCAGCAAGTAGATTGGAGGGGATAAAAATGAAACACTAATTTAATTAATGAAAAATGCTAGAGGTACCAAAATTAGGTACCAAAAGTTGTTACCAAATGATGTGGCTTGTTTTAATTGATTATAGTTATAGTGGGCCCGCCAGGGCTCTCCAATCAAAATATTTTAAATTGACAAGTGTCTATTGCCATGTCATTTGGTACCCAATTTGGTACCTGTAGCACTACTCTTAATTAATTTAAAACGCTATATTATTTTGAGTTAGAGGTTAAAACGCTAAATTATACTCCGTATGTTGTTTTACACAGGAAACGCTAGACAAATTGCCGTTTATTCTTGTAAACGCTACTTTATATTTTGTTGTCTGGATAAACGCTATTTGAAAATGTGTATTGTTATTTTTTATTTTTGTTTTTATTTTGTTCTGTTTTGTTTTCTCCTAAATATGTGTTTGTAAAAAAATATAAAAAAAACTTATTTACAAATGGTCAATTAAAATATAAACTTATATTTTTTAAAATTCGTATACGATTTATTCGTTATTCCGAATATTTTTAAATCCAAAATTGAACTATTGAATCCCAAAGGTTAACTGTTGAAACCCCAAGGCAATATAAATAAAATTTAAAAATTTTAATTAAAAAATTGAATCTGACGGCCTAATTTTTAAAATAAGGATAAGTTAGGGTTTAGGGTTGTAAAACAACCCTAAACTCTAAGTTCGTATACGATTTAGTAATCATTCGGAATATTTTTAAAACCCAAAATGGAAATGTAGAACCCCAAAGGTTAACCATTGAAATCCCAAGGGAATATAAATAAAATTTAAATTTTTTAATTAAAAAATTGAATCCGACGGCCTAACACATTTAAAAATCAGGATAAATTAAGGTGTAGGTAAACCCTAAATCAAATTTAAAGACGCTAGTTCAAAATGTGTTACTGTCAAAACGATATTCGAAGTATTGTTTCCAGCTCAGACGCAACTTTAACTTATCTTTATTGTCTTGGTTGCATTACAGAGTGGTTGTCAACGCTACACGCTTCGGCATGTAAAAACAAAAAAAACAAAACGTTGAATTATATTATGTTTTAGAGTGATATTTGGGGTCAATATTTTGTATTTTGATATTTTGGACCAATTACTTTAAGATTGTGATATTGACGGTCTTTTCTCCTTATAATCTTGCAGACAGTATGTTTATAATTTTTGTATTGTTAAGTTTGTAGCTGATTTCTTTTAGAGCTATAAATGAACTTAATTGTTTGAAAATTTTATCACCCGCTTTCCAAAACGGGACCAGAGGTGTTATTCTTTAACCAATCATTTTGTATTACATTTGTTGACGAAAAGGTGAATATTGGGATTAAACAGTGAAACATGCTAAACGGCGGTATACACTAAGAACCATCTATACACGGACGGTTCAAGATACTTAGAGGTCAAAAACCAATTTAAAAATTGAGGTTTTTTATAATTTTATAATTTAATTATTATTATACAAAATTTATTTTTCTTGCTTCCTTTATGCAAATTCTTTAATTACATTTTCAAAATCTAACTATTGTAATAAATCTTTTTCTATTGATAACATAGCTAAACCAATCTTTCTTGTAGCATTGTTGATCTTAAATATTCCCTCCGTCCCTATTTAGTAGTCCATTTTGAGAAAAAAAAATTGTTCCTAAATAGTTGTCTCTTTTCATATTTCAATGCATGCTTTTCAAGTTTTTCAAAATTACCCTTCGCTCAAGGAGATGGTACTTTCGTGCAATGTTAAACCCAATGCTTATGAAGAGATATTGAAAATCATTGTAGCGATGCAGCGGAACCCGAAAAAGTCCTTGTCAGCAAGGGTTTATCTGAAAATCCTGACATTGCAACCAGATGGATACACCTTAGTTTCGGTTTGAGTTTCCCTGATTGAAGAATAGTTAGATCCTTATAACGTGGAAAAAAACAAGAATAGTTAGATAACCACGTTCCAAACTTGTATTATTAATTCAATCAATAATCAATAATATATCAAAACAATAACATCTTAACGGTGTCTCAACCCCGATACTTGAGCCAACAATGCTTAAACAGTGAAACGTGCTAAAAGGCAGTAGACACTAAGAACACCGTACACCCTTGTCTTCTTTATTTAAACTTCTTAAGAATGCAAATAATTGCATGGACTTCTAAACATATTTTTATGCTTCTTAGTAAACTTTTAATACCAACAAATTACTTGTGGTTTATAAAGCAAGTACGAGTAAATTAATCTCAGATGCCATGTCGCAAATAACAACTACATTACTCGCAACTTCATTTGCTTACTTTGCCAACACTTGGAAGATGGAACTGTTTACTCAGCCATTCAGTCACTTAGCCCATTTCAAAATGATCCACTTTTTTAGGTTGTTCAGATCCGGACTACTATACGAGCCTCTATCCATAAATGGCCCAGGGCTTGTCCACTGTCCTTAACTTAATTGTATTCATCATCATAGTCTGCGTGTGTGATGCAGTCCACAGCCCGTAAACAATTAGTTCCCACTATGGACGTCTTACAGCCAAGCCCAATTTCAAAGTGATTGGGCTGAGAGAGGTGTCTCTCTACTATGGTTGAATATAGTCCACTAATTTGAGATCACTACTGGTACTGGACTTCTATCATGTAACAAGAATTTATGCCCCTGCTTCGGAAATGTTTATTATTTCTTAGAAAAATATAAATAATTATATTATTTGTAGAGAGACTTTTATTGAATAAATATTATCGTAGCCATCTATGAACTGTAGCCAGTTCATATGAATCTCACAAAATGAGGTTACATAATATCTCTCTCCAAGAATTTTTCCATCATCCTCTCGTAATCTCTCTGTAAATTGCCTGATACCCATTGGTTGCAAATTTCAATTTATTCAACACCGACTTATCTTTCTAAATTTTTTGCTCGGGATTTGTCCTAACTTAAGAGTTAGATATACTAGAGAGTTAGATATACTAGGTACGTTTGACTTGCAATTCCACTAATCTTGGTGTATTTGTTGTTTATGGATATTCCTTTATTAGGGTGAGGACAAAAAACAGAAAAACAAATATCACAAGTATTCTTTTTGTTATAATTAAAAAAAGCTCACTAATATTGAAAAGTAAAGCAGTTTTCTCTCCCTTTCTCTCCCTCTCTCTATCCCTCCCGTCTCCTGCACCTTAACCGGTGGGGCTTCCACCGGTTTTTCCGGTGGAAAGCCGCAAATTCTTTCTTTTATTTTGTTTGATCTATCTCTTTTCAATAATCTTCCTTTTTGGACAAGAATTTCTTTGCTCTTGATTTGTGTTGAATTGTTTTTCTAGATCTACACTACCGGAATTTCCGGCCATCTTTCTTCTTCGATTCGAGCGGGGATTTCGAGAGTTAGCCGCATATCAGTGATTTCGGTTGTCAGATCTAAGTTTTTTTATTTTTCTTTGTAATTTTCAGTTTGTTTTTTTGGTTTTGGCTTGTATTTTTCGGATTTGATCTCTCCTTTGTGAGAGTTTGGATTTCTCTCCTTTGTTTGTGAGAGTATGATTTATGATCTAGTGAAACAAGTTTGTAGGATGTTGCATTTATGGTCGAATATTAAAGCAGCATTAGCCCCAGGTGGAGGTCCAACCGCAACGAGTACATATAAATCTCCATACGAGAGGGGCAATATCATCTTCAACAAATTTACTGAATATGGATTAATCAGTATTTGTTTATGTTTTTCGTTGTTCGACTATTTTTGTAGATGTCGTATGACTTATCATTAATGAATGGAATTTTACTCAAAAAAAAGTCTATCAATTACGGTTCAAAATTAAGGATGCATCATAAGCCATACTTCTCAATAATTAACCTCAGAATCCAATTTTCCAGAATCATTTTGGGGTATGTAGCATTTCGAGGTATTTTTTAAAAATGGAACAGATGCCATATAATTAAAAAAATTCAGCCTCTACATAAACATGTATTTTTTAACTCCCAAGTGCGTAAATGTGTGTGTAAATGTTCATATGTTTTGTGTAACTGTATTCTTGAGTACACTTTTGGTTGACGTAGTTCATATGTAAAAACAAGCATGTATATTACTTGAATAAGAGAATGAAATGCAGAGAATAATATTGGGAGTCTAAAACCTTATCCACAAGAATGGGAAGGTAACAATAATTGCTTTGAATACAACCTTGAGGTGTTGTCCATAAATAGTATAAGATAACTAACAAGATAGGTGACATCACATTTTATTCTGTCTCACATGATATCACATGACAATAACGAACCTAACGTTCTAATAAGACAGCACACAGCAAGGCATAAGATAAATAACTTAAATAGAAAATACTCTCTTATTTCCTCAACACTCCCCCTCAAGCCACAGAGGAGTTACTGGACGAGGCTGTGAGCTTGTGAAGGTGATTGTTGTGCAGAGTAACTGGAAATTGTTTTGTGAAGTTATCAGCAACTTGATGTTGGGAGGACACATGAGCAGTTGTGATGTTCCAGCCTTAATCTGATCATGGACATAATGACAATCCAGTTCCACATGTTTGGTCCTCTCGTGCAACACAGGATTGGCTACTATTGCCAAAGCTGCCTTGTTGTCGAAGTTTAAAACAATAGGAGGAATGTCTTTCAAACCAAGATCGCTCAGCAAAGCAGATAACCATGTGACTTCACAGGTCGTAAGAGCCATGGCCCTGTACTCAGCTTCTGCTGAGGAACGTGAGACAACTGGCTGTTTCTTCGATTTCCATGAATAGGAGAATTGCCCAAGAATATACAATAGCCTGTGGTGGACCTACGTGACACTGGACAAGATGCCCAGTCATTGTCACATTACGCAATCAAATGAGCTGCTGAATCAGAAGCCAGCAAAATACCTTGAGAGATGGTTCCAGATAGGTAGCGTAACAATTTGTAGGCAGCTTATCAACTTCTTGTTTTTGATGACAACCCAAGATGACCAATCTAGATTTGTACTTGTCCACTTCACCATTGGGCTTATATTTTGTTCAGTAAACCCACTTCGAGCCTATAGCATATTTTCCTTGAGGAAGGTTCACTATATCCCAAGTCTCATTCATTTTCAATGCTTCGAGTTCTTCATTCATAGCACGTACCCAGTTAGAGTTGGTCACAGCAGAAGCAAAAGAGGTGGGATCTTGAGTGGCAGCAACAGTTGCAAGGAAACAATTAAATGGTTTATCAATATATGTAAAAGCAAGGTTTGAAATAGATGGGACCTGTTTACCAGCCTTATGAGTGACGAAATTTTCTAGCCACTATGGTTTAGTGTGAGGTCTAGTAGAGCGTCTTACAGCAATAGGTGAAGCAGGTGGCAAGTCAAATGGTACATCATTGGAAATAGATTCAGATGCGTCATTAGAAACAGGGCTAGAAGTAGGTGAAACGGTTGAGATTTGTGGCTGTGAAGTAGGTGACTGTAATAAAGTAGAGTTTGCCTCCATGTCATAAATAACATCGAATGATGTTGAACTTTGTAGAGGCATAGAAGGAGGCAGTGGCTGCATAAAGTTCTTTGTACAGTCTGGATGAAAAGGATAGATAGATTCTCGAAATAAGACATCTCTTGAGATAAATTCATGCTTTGTTAAAAGATTGACCAATTTATATCCCTTTTGTCCAGGGGGGTAAGCAACAAATAAACAAGGCACACCTCTATGCTCAAACTTGTCAGTAGGTTGAGAAGGATTGTAAGTAAATGCCAGACATCTAAACATTCTCAAATTGTCGTATTGAGGCATTTATTTAAACAATATCTCATGAGGAGTTTTATTATTCAAAATAGGAGTAGGCATTTTGTTTATCAAGTGCACAGCAGTCATAACACAAGCCCCCCAAAAACTCAGTGGTAACCCAGCATGAAACCGTAGAGCTCTAGCCACCTCTAAAATTTGACGATGTTTACGCTTAACACGAGCATTTTGCTGAGGTCGATACGGACAAGAAGTCTGATGTAAAATACCATTCTCAGAGAAAAATTGCTTGCAAGAGCTAGATGTGAACTCCAGGGCATTGTCAGAACGAATATATTTCACTGTCTTACCAAAATGATTGAACACATATTTGACAAATGACTTCAGGTCGTTCAAAGCATCTGATTTGAGTGGCAACAAATAGATCCAAGTGTGTCGAGAAAAGTCATCAAGAATGGTGAGAAAATATCTGTATTTAGACTTATAAGGGACTTTATATGGTCCCCAGATGTCGATGTGCAAAAGTTCAAAAAGAGTGGAAGCATGTGACAAACTAGGAGAAAAAGGCTGTTTAGTGATTTTAGACATGGGACAAGAAACACATACTGTTGTAGACTCGGATGAACGAAGGTTTAAACAAGAAATTTGCTTAATAATATGCACTAGAGCGTGTCCCAACCTATGATGCCACAGTGCAATGTCACTGTCAGTAGTTGGCATCACATTGCTGTCAACAGTCAAGCACATGGAGTTCACAGGTTTATCAGGATTGACATAATAGAGGCCATTTTTAGCTATACCAACAGCATGAACACACTTGGAAGTCTTATCAGCAATCACACAATGAGAAGTATGAAATTGAACATCACAATTGTTATCCTTAATAAGTCGTTGCACAGAAAGCAAGTTATGCTTAAAAGTGGGCACACACAATACATCTTTAATTGTTAAAGTTAGGGTCAAAAGAACCTGACCTTTTTGAGTAATTATAACTCCATCTCCAGTTGGTAAGTTTATGCTGTTGGAGCCACCCAATGCAATAGTGTTGACAAGAGAAGAAGCACATGGAGTCATGTGATCGGAAGCACCAGAATCAACTATCCATTCATTCGAGGTTCCTGAGATATTGAAGTAAGAAATCATGCCAGAAAAATGAAAGTCAATTTCCTCATCTGTGTCTGCTTTGGAGGAGAATTAACCAACTGAGGCATCAATTTTGCAAGCTGCTTAAGTTGTTGTGGAGTAAAACCGTGAGAAGCATCTGTAGTTTGATCATTTGCAGCAAATCTTTGAGTAGATGGCTTCGAACAAGACCATCTGTTAGCATTGGACCCAAAATTCTTTCGAACTCCACTTCCTCCTTGAGCAACACCAGCTCCCTTAATTGACTTAGGATGCCATCGAGGATATCCAATTACTTTCCAGCATCTGTCCGAATTATGACCTTTGTTCCACATACAATGCACATTTTTTCAGTCATGTTGTTGCTATACTTACCATCATTTCTCCCCCCTTGAGTGGAGTTAAGTAAGGCACGTTGGGCCTCTTCTTGTTCAAGAGCAGAACACGCAGCCTCAATAGTGGGCAAAGGGATTCTCAACAACAATTGACTACGTTGTGAGTTGTATTGCTCATCAAGACCATTCAAAAATTGAAATAAACGAGATTCTTCTCTCTGTAAATCTATAGCTTCCAACAATTTCACCACATCTGCTTCAGAACTAGTAAATTCATCATATCAAGTTCTTCCCAGATCGATTTCATAGACGTATAATACTCTGAGATTGTGGACGAGTTTTGTTTCAATTCATACACATCTCGACACAACTTGTATTTACGACTACCATTTGTTAACGAAAAATGTTTCTCAAGACCAAATATCTTGAGCCTTAGTCATATACATCACCTAGGCAAGCGCACGGTGTCAAATTATATCTACCCGCAAGCGCACGGTGTCTATTGCTAGTATAGAATGGCAAGCGGGTCGTATCCACAAGGAGACAGGTTCTATTGATTCTGATTCAATTATTATCAATTGTTTCAAGAGCAAAACGATTATGTGAAAAATAATAACTAACTAATAAATTAAATTAAATTAACACTAAATAAATAGATGATTAACAAATTATTTAAAAACTAGGGCAATCAGGTCCACCATGCTTACACAATAATCGGCTTCTAAGCTAAAGCAATTAATGTGATCACATAACTAGAGTATGCTAATCTCTCTCAAGCATTAACACTCTCGAAACATTCAACACAATTAACCACTTTTAGTAATTCGATCAGTTAGGTAATTAGAGCAATTGTTAATCTCTCTCAAGCATCAACACCCTCAGAAATATATCCAATGATGCTCTCGCACTCAAATTCAATTCTGCTAATCGTATGTGTGCCTCTAGTAGTAAAATCGCTCGATCTATTACTCCTATTTGCATAGAATTAATTCATGATATCGGCTGATTACATAAACCAAACATCAAAACATAATCAATTAGAATTGACCATAACTATTCAAAATACTGTGAAAATCATGCCAAGATTAGAGTGCAAACATGGCTTCTCCCTCGATGCCCTAGAAAAGACTACTCACTAATAATTAAACAAGTAAAAAACTTCATAGAACAAAGAAGCATAATTAAACTAATAAGAATTGAGAAGAAATTCAGATAAGAAAACCTGTAATCATCAATCCTGTCACAAGAATGAAATCCATGGCTCTCCAAACCCTAGTTCCTAAGAGTAAAAGTACGTATATATCTCCCTCCCTAAAACTAATAAATAAAACTAATATTTCTGATCCTCTAAATAATAATAATAATAATAATATATTTATTGTTCTAAATATTATACAAGTAGATATCCATAATTGAATAGGACTCTCCAAATAAAATTCGTTGCTGACTTTTGTCTCCAGTTTCTGGGATGTTCCTCTTGGACTCTGATTATTGGACCATCTATGACTTGTAGGATATTCAGTAAGCTTCGCGTGGAGTGTAAGAACGTCCAAATCCGACGTATAGAACTCCAAATATGGCCCAAACAGTGAATGTAGTGCTCGTAGCCCAATAAATCCGAATTATCTTCTAATTTGACTCCAAATCAGCTATTTTTCCTTCAAATCCTTCCAAGATTATGAATTCTTTATTTTCTACAATAAAACAATCAATTCTATTAAATAAAAATCCAAATCAATGTAAAACACAATAAATATGAGAATAAAATCATCTAAAATATTTATAAAAATATATTCTATCAATAATACTCTGAGATTGTGGACGAGTTTTGTTTCAATTCATACACATCTCGACACAACTTGTATTTACGACTACCATTTGTTAACGAAAAACGTTTCTCAAGATCTTTCCAAATATCTTGAGCCTTAGTCATATACATCACCGAACGTTTAATAGTTGGTGAGACATTATTTGTTATCCAGGCTATCACCATATTATTACACACTTCCCACATCTCAGCCTTAGCAAGATCATCAGTGGGTAAAGGAACAGTACCTGTAATGAAGCCCAGTTTTCGTTTGGAAGAAAGATTGATCTCCATTGAACGTTTCCAGCTCCTATAATCAGACGACCCTTGCAACTTGTCCACCTGAATCGACGTTGCGTTGTCTGATGGATGAAGGAATAAAGGAGTCATCATCTCCTGGTAAGTCAATCTTCCAGTCATTAACAAATTAACTCTCGAAACGAACACACAACGATGATCGAGATTTAAGTTTTAAAATGTATTCCCTATGCACTCAGCTCTGATACCATGAAAACAAGCATGTATATTACTTTAATAAGAGAATGAAATGCAGAGAATAATATTGAGAGTCTAAAACCTTATCCACAAGAATGGGAAGGTAATAATAATTGCTCTGAATACAACCTTGAGGTGTTGTCTATAAATAGTCTAAGATAACTGACAAGATAGGTGACATCACATTTTATTCTGTCTCACATGATATCACATGACAATAACGAACCTAACGTTCTAATAAGACAGCACACAGCAAGGCATAAGATAAATAACTTAAATAGAAAATACTCTCTTATTTCCTCAACAATATGTTTTACTTTACTAGCTAAGTCGTTACTCTATATATAAGCTAAAAGTACATATTGCAATTTTGAACCTTGAATCGAAAATATATAAAGATCTCGATCCCGTTTAGAAAATCTTATTTTTCAGAAATAAGTTACTTATCCTGGAAAAAAAGTACGTAAATATGTATTTTTTTCTAAAATAAGTAACTTATTTTTGCAAGATAATGAATATTAAACTTCCCATAAACAATTTTCTCTAAAAAAAAATTATGTAAATACGAAAGTTTTTCCAAAATAAGTAAATTACAAATTCTTGCCAAACGGGGCCCTATTCCCTCCGTCCTCTCATTTGTTTACAAATGAATTGGACACGGAAGTTAAAAAAAAGTATAAAATAGGGAATAAAAGTAAGTAGAGTGGTGGATCAATCAATATTTTATGCAATAAAGTGAGTTTAGTGGAGGAAAGAAGTGGTGGTAGTCACTTTTTATATTATAAAACTTTACAATTTTGGGTATGTTTTGGAATGTCAAGAATTGAGAGGGACATTCTAAAAAAGAAGTGTAAAATAATGAGAGAGACAGAGGAGTAACAAGTTATACGACAAAATTTTAAAACTTCAAACAATAACATTACATGCATCCATATAACCAGGGGTGTAATTCAAGTCGAGTCGAGTTCGAACATTTTTTTTTCGAGTTTGAGTTTTTTTTCGAGTCGAGCTTAAAATTTATCAAGCTTGAAATTTGTGTTCGAACTCGACTCGTATAGTAAACGAGTTGTTATCGAGATTTCGATCTTATCGAGTTTTTAACCGAACTTTCGAGCTTATCGAGTTTTTAAACGAGTTTTCGAGCTTATCGAGATTTTATCGAGTTTTTACCAAGTTTTCAAGTTTATCGGGTTCTTATCGAGTTTTCGATTTCATCGAGTTCTTGTTTCGAGTTTTGACTTAAGTTCCATGAAAGCTATTTGTTTATATTGTTTTCTTTTCAAGTTTAACCGAATTTTTTTCTTCCAAATTTCAAATGACAACAAACTTTCAAAATTTTACATTTTATGATTTCGATAATCAACTTTTCCAATCATTTAAGTAAACTTTTAGTTTATTTTGTTCATATATATTTACGGATAAATTTTATCTTCATTACAGATTATGCATTCACTACACCATATATGGCCTTCGGTAACCAAAAAAATATGTTACCTTAGGGTGCTAAAATGTTACTATAGACCCATTTTTGGGCTAAGGTAACATAAATTATAAGTTACAATTTTCGATGTTACCCTAGGGTACCTAAGGTAACATATTTCACCCCTAGGGTAACATGCCCATATCGGTTACCTTAGAGGTCTACTGTAACATAAAAATGACATATTGCAACATAAAATTCGGTTACCTTAGGGTGCTTCAATTTTTTTAAAAAAGTGGGGCCACCAGTGGGCCCCACCTGTGGACCCCACATGTGCCCCGTATTTTTTAACTAGTATATTGTAGCACTTTAACAGGCTAATGTAACACTTTACCAAAAAAAAATTGAACAGCACCTTTTTAAAAGTATACAATCCCAAAATACCATTCAACCACAATGAACCACAAAGAGATCCATCTCAACATCCAAACAAACTAATCAATTCTGATTCAACATCCAAACAAAACAAACTAATTTAACATCCGAACTAAAAGATAGAAGCTAGTTAACATCCATAACATAAGTACTTTTTACATCCCAATTCTAAGTACTTTCTCGTCCAACTCAAAAGCGAGGCTTTCGTTAATCCTTGTGGTGAGCTCTTTCACATATGTTTCTGTTGGCGGATTAGAACTGCTCAATCCTGACTTAAAGCATCTTCCTTTTAGCCAATTAGGACCATGTTTTGCACCAAGCTCATCAGAAGTGGTATCTACGGTGGTGAGTTTTTTTGGTAATATTGTCCTACAAAATAAAACATAAAAGTCAACTGGTTAAACATGCATACTAAAACATTCTTCAATTTACAAGAATAAAGCCAAATCTTAATTGTAAAAATAACGGAATAAATATCAATGGCATCGCTCATTTTAACCAAATATAGTAACTTTGATTGTCTATTTAACTCGAAAACCAATATTCATTCTGACAATTGATCAATAATAACGTCACCTGCTTTAAGGTATTTAGGTCCAACTTAGACAATAATATTCTAAACAGATTATATTGATAATTCCCGCGAAAACAAGCACATACCAATTAGCGACTTATAACGAGGAAGAAGACCAAACATGTTTTCAATAAAAAAAGATGAACTGTAGATAATACAGAACTAAGAAGGAATTCAAACATTTATTAAACTATTCAAAGCATAATTTCATATCCAGGCATTAGAAAATCAGTATATAGCATCACCCATCACCCAGCAGAAGGCACAGGGCATTAATTTGAAAAGTATATTTGCTAAATGTTAGAATACTACTCCCTAGGCAGATTAATTTCACACTAAATCAAGAATGAGTTACATACCTGCATCATTCGGCCCAGGAATGAACAAGAACCTGCTATGCTCTATGTGACAACCCGGGTCAAATCCCGAGCCTTTTTTCGAAAATCGGGTCAAGTCCCGATCACGAATCCGAAATAAGCCAAAGTAAACTGGCCTAAATGCCGCCAACTTGGAAAATCCACAAGCCCACCACAGGCTCCCAAAAGATCATGATTTGTTGGTGCACTTAGTAGTAGTACTTTACCTTATAAACTGAACAGAAGTCCCAAATCTCCTCGATGTGGGACTGGGGTGTTACAAACTCCCCCACTTAAACTCCTGACGTCCTCGTCAGGCCTGAACGGATATCCCATAGGTTCCGGATCGTTCCTCCCTAGCCATTGTGGGATAATACCGGCTGGTTTCGTGTCCCCACCTCCGGACCTCTGTCCATTGTGGGATAATACCACCAACCTTCGTGTCCCCACCTCCGGCAACTTGACGAATCAAGCTTTCGAGAGTCGGCTCTGATACCATATGTGACAACCCGGATCAAATCCCGAGCCTTTTTCGAAAATCGGGTCAAGTCCCGATCACGAATCCGAAATAAGCCAAAGTAAACTGGCCTAAATGCCGCCAACTTGGAAAATCCACAAGCCCACCACAGGCTCCCAAAAGATCATGATTTGTTGGTGCACTTAGTAGTAGTACTTTACCTTATAAACTGAACAGAAGTCCCAAATCTCCTCGATGTGGGACTGGGGTGTTACCTATGTGACAACCCGGGTCAAATCCCGAGCCTTTTTCGAAAACCGGGTCGAGTCCCGATTACGAATCCGAAATAAGCCAAAGCAAACTGGCCCAAATGCCACCAACTTGGGTAATCCACAAGCCCACCACAGGCCCCCAAAAGATCATGATTTGTGGGTGCACTTAGTAGTAGTACTTTACCTTATAAACTGAACAGAAGTCCCAAATCTCCTCGATGTGGGACTGGGGTGTTACAAACTCCCCCACTTAAACTCCTGACGTCCTCGTCAGGCCTGAACGGATATCCCATAGGTTCCGGATCGTTCCTCCCTAGCCATTGTGGGATAATACCGGCTGGTTTCGTGTCCCCACCTCCGGACCTCTGTCCATTGTGGGATAATACCACCAACCTTCGTGTCCCCACCTCCGGCAACTTGACGAATCAAGCTTTCGAGAGTCGGCTCTGATACCATATGTGACAACCCGGGTCAAATCCCGAGCCTTTTTTCGAAAATCGGGTCAAGTCCCGATCACGAATCCGAAATAAGCCAAAGTAAACTGGCCTAAATGCCGCCAACTTGGAAAATCCACAAGCCCACCACAGGCTCCCAAAAAATCATGATTTGTTGGTGCACTTAGTAGTAGTACTTTACCTTATAAACTGAACAGAAGTCCCAAATCTCCTCGATGTGGGACTGGGGTGTTACACTCTAGTAATCTATGATGAGCTCCAATAATTTGCCCCAGTTTCCCGAATTGTGATCTGTGAAGCAAATTTTGCTATATTTTAGTTATGATAAACAAATTTGGACGAACATATTAAGAAAAACATATCAAAGTACTAACCTGACTGTTGAGTAAGAACTAAAAGAAAGGTTACATGGATGGGAGCAGAAATTTCCCATAAAGACAAACAAAGAAGGAACTACTTCTACATTCTCATAACCATCAAGGACAGTCTGCAGGTTTTTCATAGTCTATAAACAAATTGAACATAATGTTAGACCATAGTTTTCCCATTTGGAATAATAGATAAAACGGGCAATAAGTAACAACTAAAGTGAATTAGCAATTGCATGCATACATCCTCATTGTCCAACCAAATATCTGAAAGAATGACAAACATGTCATTTACTGCCCTTGTTTCCAACTCTGCAAGTCTCAGCTATTTGAAAAGTTAAGGACATTTTCCAAACAAAGAAGTCATCAAATTTTTAGCATAAAATCGCAAATTTTTGACCCATGAAACTGATTCAATTGAAGGCATATAAAAAGATACAGTTTCCTCCTTCGCAAGTTTACCACTGCCAAAGAAGTCAATCCCAGAAAATAATCCAGATGACTTGTCCCTGTCTTCTAGTGGAGGAAATCCACATGTTTTGACCTGCAAGATTAATTTTGGGTGATGACATCTCTATGGGTTTTGCAGTGGGACATCGATGCTATACACACAGAGAGATAACAAAGGCTCAATTATACTGAAGAACAGGTAGACGTTAATGAATGTGCTCCGTTTAAGACCTATTCTAAGATTTATTTTGACTAATTTATTTTATATATAGTGGGGCAAATATGATTAAAGATGAGGAAAAATATAAAAACCTGAAACATCCCATCCAGGAGCATCTCTCCTTCTGCTAAAACTATAGCGTTCTCTGAAAAGAATCCAGTGGTTATCTTGTATGGCATGTTAAAGAAACAAAATCCTCAGTTTCCAGATCTAGCAGCACCATTTTATGTGCTAACCAACCAAAATGTTTATTGAAAAATAGCACAGATATATGTGATATAACAGTGATACATAAAGAAAGACCAAAATAAAGACAGTTGTGGCTACAGGACAAAGCCACTAGGTGAATGCACCTTATCTAAATGCACAAGAATTATTTATTCCACTACGAAATTATATAGACTATCAAAGTAAATAACTATGCAGTATGTGCCTATGAGAATTTAAATTAAAATCAATATAAAAGGGAGAGAAAATGTCACATTTTGATACCATTAATAAACCAAATAAATATTGTGATAGCTCGAATTCTTCTTCATTTAAACATTGTGATCTTGTCTGTTTAATATCATTTCAAGACACCAAGTACTTAACAGAACTTTAGTGAAACAAGAAATCCTTGTCATGTCATCGTTACCAATTTCAACAAATTGGTATATCGAATTATATAGTTTAGTGATTAAAGAAAACATAGATAGAGGTAAAGCGAAAGTTGAGAATGATGTTTACCCCTGTACTCTTTGTTGGATATTTTCGCACCAAGTGTTGCAAAACCTGTATAGAAGTATAGGCATAACTTACTAGGAAAACGAGGTGTTAAAAGGAATGACAATTGACAAACGAAAACAAACAGAATTCATAACAAACCTCAACAAAACCCGGTGTTGAAACCACAATCTCCAGCTAAGGTAATCACAAGTGAATTGATTATTATATATACAACCTCGATAAATGAATAATCACGTAATGAAGAACAAAAATAGAGGCTTACATAGAGGCTTACACACATAGGCTTACAAATAGAACAAAAACACCAAATTAAACATAAACATAAAGCACAAACAAAAAATACCTAATTGGAGGAAATCCTAATTGCTGGGTGGAAGAAGAAGGTAGGCTGAGATTTCTCGTCTTGCCCTAATTGGAGGAAGCCTTAATTACTCTCGTCTGCTGAGAAGTGCAGGGAAGGTGGAGAGGGGGAGAAGTGCGGCGGTGAGGCCATATATGGTGTAGTGTTACATGCTACAAGTTTTATGTTAAATTGATTGTTCCCTAAGATGGGAGCAGCAGCAAAGCAGCAAAACATATTACAATCAATGAAATAGGAAAAGTTAGGAGCAAATTCATTGCATGGCATAAGATATTATACTTTGTGTGTGATCATGCAATTCCTATTGAAGACGCCCATGATCTCCTAAATTAATTCAAGGAAGTAACAGAAAACGTATCAACAAATTAATTACATTCAGGTAAGGAACAGGTGCATTAGGTTAGGTACATATGTGGAGAGAGGCCACGGACCTGTTGTGGAAAATCTCCATTTTCCTCTTGAGTATTAATCAATAATTTTGCTGCACGGTGCAATGGTGTAGCGTCTCTCTCAGCCTGTAAAAAGAGATACATAACAGATTTAAATGTAGAAAACAACTTACTTGAAACTTCTGCATACATATACAGTAGGGAAAGCAAGCAAAAAAGAGGGGTGTAAATTAAATGCTTCATGAAAGAATAAAATAGGCAAAAATCAAAACTTATACTCAAATGTGTACAAGTCATAAGCAGCAGCAAAGTTTGATCTAACACAACACAGAATGTCGATAACACTTCAAACAAACGGATTTTTCCCCCCTAATCTGAAACCCTCAGGAGACATATGACCAATAATCATAAGCAACAAAAATAAATGTAATACATAAATGTCAGCTCCCAGTCCTCGTAAGAGTAAAAAAAAGTCGAACTACTTTGTTGCACAAACTTGGAAATATTAACAGGTACAGGCAACCTGATATAATACCTGTCCAGCATCGATGAGAGCCAACATAGCCCATCCAGTGTTCACAACGTGAGACCTATCACCCTCCAGATTTGTATATACCTGCAAGAACGACAGCCAATGAAGTTATTTGCGGGGATAAAATTTGAAACAAAGTCAATTAAAGATTTACTATCTCGAGAATAACAAGCAAACAGCTTGATGAATGTCCTAGAATGAAACCCCTAAAATGATAATAAAAACCCTAAAATGATAATAAAAACCCTAAAATTCAAAATCGGAGAAAATTACCAATTGGAGCTTGTAATCTCTAAATCGGAGCTTGTAATCTCTGAATTGGAGCTTGTAATCGGGTGGGTGAGAGAGAGAGAGAGAGAGAGAGAGAGCGAGGGAGAGGAGCGGGTGAGTGAGAGAGACAGAGGAGCGGGTGAGTGAGAGAGTGAGTGTTTGTCGATGGAGAGTAAATCGGAGTTCAATCGGAGGGGAGGGAGGGAGAGAGAGAGAGAGAGAGCAGACCGGTGAGGGAGTAAGTGAGTTAGTGAGAGAGATAGCAGCGAGGTGAGAGATGAGAGTGTTTTGGGTGATAGTTTTGGGGAGATATTACCAATTCTTCATTTTTGTTTTGCCGCTCTTCATTTTTTTTGCCGCTCAACCTTCTTAACAATTCATTGTACTTTTTAGAAATCCCCCAAAAATATGCAGTGATTTTTTTTGTTTTTTATTAAAATACTTATAATTTAATATAAAATTTTTATCAAACAAACATGAAGTATTTATTAAAAAATAATAATTTTGATTTTTTTTATAAAAATTGTTTTATTCGATTTTTTTAAAAATTGGAGAAAAAATTTAATAATTTAAAAAAAATCTGTACAAAAAAAAAATTTGAGCAGAATTTTAAAAAAAAGTTAAATATTATAATTTCTAAAAAATATTACAATTTATGAAAAAAATTATTTTTCGAAAAAAAATTGATTTTAAGAACTAAAATAATTTTCCAACTCATTTTATAAAAAAGTTAACAAATTTTAAAAACTAAATTTATTTAAAGAATTTAAAAAAAATTAAAAATAAAATTAATTAGATGAAAAGAGTTGACATGACCAACTCTAATGTAACACATACATATTTATGTTACATGCTTCAACACTTTCTAGCTACTGTAACATCATATTTTTGGCTAAGGTAACATAAATAACACAATGTTACCTCAGGATGTAAGTAGTATAGCTAAGGTAACATATTGGGGTAACATTTCTCCAGTAGGGGTTACGGTAGGCCATATATGGTGTAGTGATTTTACTATCTATGTATCTTAAGTAGTAAACGATGATAATAAGAATAATAAAATGTGAAATATTTTTTGATTGTGAGCTCATATGTGTTTTATATTTTCAAATTAGCCAAATAGGCACCCTACACCGAGAGTCATTAGTAGTTTTATCAATTTTATTTATTTTATTTATAATTTAATAGAAATATTGCATACAACAAGTTTATGATGTTACTATCTTGCTGTTATAGTTTATAATTAATTGTACAAAGACAAAATATATATGGAAGTAAAGTTCAGAAATCGAACTTGATCGCTGACAACTAAAGATCGATCAAAGTAATATAGATCGAATAATCATGATTTCAGATGTATTTTGATACTTTAATAACAATAGGGTTAATTATCTTGATGGTCACTGAAGTCAGCCTAATGTATCAAGATGGTCACTGAACTGAAATTCGACTCAAGTAGGTCACTAACTTGTATCAATTGTACATTCCTTTAATTTGTCTCAATTTTTTAGAAAAATTTGATGACCTGGTACACATTCTATCTACGTGGCTAACGTCTGTTTGTGTAATTATCGTTACTTAACTCTAAGTTTAACTAAATCCTCGTTTAAAATCGATAAAACCTGAATAAAAAATTGAGAAAATTTAATGGACTGTACACTTAATACAAGTTAGTGACCTACTTGAGTCGAATTTCAATTCAATGACCATCTTGATACATTAGACTGACTTCAGTGACCATCAACATATTTAACCCAATAACAATATATAATATTAATTGAATTTTAAAAGCTGTGCATGTAAAAAATCTTTGATTTGGGTTATTAATCACTACGTCTGCGTGTAAGAATGTAAATAATTAATTTAATATTATAATGTGATAAGAACGTAAAATACTATATAATATTGCACATAATATATGAAAAAAAATAGCAAGTTAAATTTTTGACTTAATTGCACTTTGCACCCCTGTACTTAGGCCAAAATTCACTTTGTACCCTACTATTCAAACAAGTGCAATTTGCATCCCCACTGTTTCAATCCTGCTACAGTTTGCACCCCTTTAACGATTTTAAGCTAATTTTGACCGTTACCGTTAGTCAAAATGAGGGTATTTCGGTCATTATACTCTATAATAATTTTTAAAATTAAATTATTTCATTTACTTTTATAATTTTTAGATATACCAACATTTTGTCTACAATACACAAATTTTTTTAAAGTATAATTTATAATTCATATTTTTTTATAAAAAATATTTACATTACTAAATTCTCGTAAAATATTATTTAAATATAAGCTATTTTTTTATAATTTTCAAAATATTATCCATAAAATAAATATCATAAATTTAAGATTTTGTGTTTTTTTTTCAATTTTTTTGGGAAAAAAATCAAATTTTAAATTTTGTTTCTTACTTTTTTTAAAAAATAAATTGTTTAATATAATAATTAATGACTGAAATAACGGTGACGGTAAAATTTAACGAAAAATCGTCAAAAGGGTGCAAAAAGTAAGGATTGTAATTTACAGGGATGCAAATTGCAATTATTTGAACTGTAGGATGCAAAGTGAATGTTGGCCAAAGTACAGGGTGCGAAGTGTAATTAAGTCTAAATTTTTAAAGTAGTTTTCATAAATAGTTGAGTGATGCATGACACATAGAATAATAAACACATGATTATTTTAAAAAAATTAAAAAAATAATCGAGTTCGAACCGAATCGAGTTCGAGCTCGAGTTTATCGATCGAGTCGAGTTCAAAACAACTCGACTTGACTTGAGTTTCTTATCGAACCCAAAAATTTATTCAAACTCGAGCTCGATAACAAGTTCGAGCCGAGTCGAACCAACTTTTCGGGTCAAGTTCGAACTGACTCGATTTAAATTACACCGCTACATATAACATCAAAAACAATTCACTTAACACATCAAACCCCAAATGTAAATTGAAATACAAAGGAAGCACGTACGGGCTCATAATAAGTTACGGAAAAAGTACACATGTATTCCTGAAAAACAAATAATTAAAATAGTTAAGAAAATAAATGAAGATACAAAGGGTGATTTGGTTCAAAATTAGGGTGTGCATAAATAAATTTGAGGTGTGATTATCCAAACAAAAATATGACCCGATAGGGCCATCTGATACGCAACATTGTGTTCAGTATTTACGTTTTTATGCCCGTTTTTATATTGTATCAACATGGTATGATACAGTCTCATTCGTACCCAATTTATACGCTACATGCATTCATAATGGAAAGGTGCAAGTATTCATTTCGTTACAGGGGTATGTAAATTTGTATAATGAATATGCCATATACGAAGCAACGAGGACCATGTTGTCTCTAATAATTATTCCGCAATTAAGGTTCTCATTTCATAATTACATGGTTATGTAACCTTGTATAACAGATTTGTGAGATAGGAAGCGACGAGGACCGTGTTGTTCCTAATGATTACGGCACAATCAAGGCTCAATTATTTAGTAGAGATTTTCAAATTCAATTCAGTGTTATATATATGGATTATTTTCATATTTATTGACGTAATTACACGATTATGTAAGCTTGTATAACGAATTTATCACATACGGAGCAACGAATACCGTGTTGTCCCTAATGATTAGGGCACAATCAAGGTTCAATTATTCAGTAGAGATTGTCAAATGCAATTTTAATCAAGGTTCCCTAATGAGAGTGGGCCAAGTTCTATTGCTAAACAAAATCAACATTATACTTTGGCGGGGGAAAATTCTAAATTTTGTTGTTGTATGATTTGGACTATGGAGTTAAAAGGATTCAAAGTGTACAAGTAGAAGGTACTCTACCTTATTATTTTAATTTTTACCCAATAGTTTAATTTTAGGGTTATTTACAACTTAGCCATCTAAGTTTACAGAGAAATACATGGTCACCATTTTTGTTCATTTTTTAACTGTTCGACTTCGACCATTGTAGTAAACACTAGGGTGAGTAAAATAAAACCGAAAAACCGAAATCAAGCCGAAAAACCGAAAAATCGCACCGAAAAAAACCGTAATCGACAAAACCCGAAAAAAACCGTAACCGAACCGAACCGACGGAACGGTTTGGTAACGGTTACGGTTTTATCCCAATAACCGAACCGAAAAACCGAACCGAAAATATATTATTTTAGTAATTTATAATTTTATATTATATGCTTATATAAATATAGGAATTTATATAGGAAGTAAGACATACTATGCCAGAAAATGTGTGTTAATCTTCTACACATGCTAGATAAACAAAGACGGAAAAAGAACAAATAATTCTCACTTGCAACAAAGCCAAATGTATTGTTGGAGAATACTGAAGTCCTATAATTTAAAATAGGAAATAATTAAAATTCTGCACAAGGAGAATGGGGGGAACTTCATTAATGGTGTTAGCTATAATACAAATTGTGTATATTTTTGCTAAGGGGTAACACATATTTGACAAATATAACCAATGAAAAATGATTGTCTATAATTTTTGCTTAAGGTTTTGATGCATTGGAGAGCTTAATATTTTACATATTATCTAAATATTTTGTCACGTAGATTTTATAACTAAGGGCTCTTTACCATTGGAGATGCTCTAAATATCATCAGAAGTTACATATTGTAACAATAGTAATTAATTGATTAATAAAAATCAGAAATTTTAGAAGGGGTAAATAATTTAAAATTGTAACAACTTGCATCTCCAGGGTAGTGATTAGCAGATTCGAGATTGATTTTACGATTTCCCAGGTCATAGATACCATAAGTTGTAATCTGACCTGCGCGGTCCTCATCATAGAAATATATGCGCGCAGTTGGATTTGTATCCATTGTGATCTGCCTTTTCATGCAAGATGACCCATGACGTGGATGAGGCTGGTCGACAAAAGGCGAGGTAATTAATTATTGTGATCATCGTAGTAACCCATATCCCTGGCCTCGTTTATTTGAAAACTTGAGACAAATGATGCATTCATGATCAGTCGGTGAAGCTTCAGATGAGACAAATTTCATATGGTAATGAAGCAAATGAATATATGGTAGAGGTGGAAGTTGGAGAAGAACTAATGTGATAGGATTATAAAGAAATGGTAGGTTATCAAAATTGCCTAGAAGTAACCACCCATCATATGAAGCATAAGTTCTCAAATGAAAAAGATCAAGGGTAGAGGAAAAGCTAGCATCACTTTTATTAATATCAAGGCTAGCTAGGAGGATGTTTATGAAACTTGTATAGATTTGTTTTAAAACTTATCTTCATGGATGCATCTATAGTAGAGACTAACACTACAAGAAATCTGGCTATAGATGACACCCCTCAGACAACACCCATGGAAAAAAGTGTTGCCCGAAATGATCAGACAACTAGTATTTTCGTGCTCGAAAAAGTATTGTCTAATCCTACATTCACACAATGGGTCAAAACCAGGGGTGTTGTGTAAATGCATAAGTATTTTTAGATCAGACAAGTGTTTTTAGGTCTGTTGTCTAAGTAGCATTCATACAATATGTTATCCATAGTGTTGTGTGACAGTTAACCCTCAGACAACACGTTTTGCCTGTTGTCTAAAGCAAAAATCCTTGTAGTGATATAGTTATAGTAACACGATAAAATAAAAAAAATTGTCAAACTCCCCTACCATTATGTGGTCAATTTTATTAATTTTATCTTATTTTTTATACATACCGTTGAGCTTGAGACATGGCCAAAGCTAGTTCTTAAATTTTAGTCCGGGATAACATTATTTGTTTGTGGTGATTTTTAACCTAAATAGGCTTAAAAAAGGAAATGCACTTCTTTTTTCCTTTTGAAGTTTTTGAAGTAGCAGTAAATAATAAATACAGGATAGATAGAATGTTGTACACATGCCAAAATCTTAGAAGTGTCATAAGAATTCCAAGTTGCTACCTTCTTAACAGTCCAAGAATTATGAAATCAATGATAAAAAGTATTGAATTAAACTTTGCCCGTAATGACAAAAAGAAAGATTTAAAGAGAAGGAAACTAAAATCACATAGATACTAAACAACAAATGTTTGTTATTGTTTTATGTTATTGTTCACATACCGCTGAAAGCTTCTGTTGTACGTAGAGAGATTGGGTACGTACCGCAGAAAGTTTCTACGGTACGTGTTTCACCATTTGTCATGTTGGGTTTCGAGGCATAAAACGCAACAGAAAACGTAATAAAAATAATAAAATTCGAAATCCTAACCCAAGGATCCGTGTACAAGAAATGGCTGATTATGGAAATTCAAAATCATACCTTTAAGAGCTTTACGAATTCAAAAAGATGGAGGTCCAAAGATGCAATCACCACGCAGTCCTTGATCCAAGATCTGCGTCTCTAAACAGTACACACTGATACTCCTATGGTTTTGATGATCACATTCAGCAAGCTATATTCTTGTAGTTTGATATAAAACATTGTGTTATGGTTGTACTAACTTGGTTTTGCAGAGTATATTAAGTTTACAGAGAATATATATATACAACAAGCCATTTGGTGTTACAACAGAGACAGTTTGGCAAGCCATTTGCACTGACAGACACAAACAGCAAGCCATTTGCAAACTGCCAGAAATCCTGAAGACTTTTCAAGACAAATTCTCATGGATGTAATTCAGGAAATATATTGTGAGGACTATTTATTATATAATACGTACACAATATATTCTAGAGCTCAAATCTTTTTAAATATCTTTCTTTAAATTATTTTATAAAACTTATAGGAGTTTCCTTATTTAAAAGATTTCTTTCTACAAAATCTTCTATACGCGTTTTATATACATACGAACAGAAGGGATATGTTTTTCATCGATCTCTTTCTCTCAAACCCTCTGTCTAACGTTCACAAGAACGTTTGTAAAATCTCTAACCAATTGAACGTTGGAAATTGATTCTAATAGTTCGAATAAATTGGTGATTGATTTTCTGAACGTTGGTGTGAAGCTTTATAAACTGATTCTTGTGTTCATTCGTAAAAACAATCAAGAGAACATTCAGAGAAAACTTTCAAGCACACAAGATTACAAACAACTCGGTTTTTCATTGCTATATCTTTCGATCTCTCGAGCTCTTAATATATTCTATACGTGCTATATCTTAGAGAGTTCATAGTTTGAGTTGTATCCATTATTGATTGTATTGTTCGATTTGTAAGGTTGAGTTGTTGGACAGATTGGCTAGGGAACTAGGGTTTGGTGAACATTGCTAGAGGAGTATACTTGGGAAGTATAGCTTAGAGAGCAAGTTCAGAAACAGGAGTTCAGCACGCCATTTGTCAACAGCTGGGAATTAAGGGAGATATATTATTGTATCTTGTAATTGGTTTTATTTCAGTGATCAATAATATATTCTCTTACCAAGTTGGTAAGGGACCAGGACGTAGACCATAGGGGTTAGGGGTCGAACCTGGCTAAAAGTCTCTGTGTTCTTTATTTTCTGCTCTTTACTTACTGCTTGCATTTAGCTTACTGTTTCTGCACTTTACTGCACTTATTGTCTTTACATTCAGCATACTGTTTGCAATCAGCTTACCATTTGTCTCTGCATAAAACGAAATCAGTAAGCTGTTTCTGGTAATTTTTAAAATCGGTTTTAGTTAAACATAGTTAGCCATTTACACCTATTCACCCCCCTCTAGGTGTGTATTTTCATTTGGTATCAGAGCTTTGGTATACTAACAATTCTGTAACAGGAAAGTATTCGATCATAATGGCTGAAAACTATCCCGAAGGAAAATCTGATTTTAGGCCTCCACTTCTTCATGGCACACACAACTACCACTGGTGGAAAAGCAGCATGGAAACTCACTTATCCAGAGATCCATTAGTTCTGAGAGTTGTGCAAAAAGGTCCATATGTCTTTCTTGACAAGGATGGCAAGCCAAAGGATGTTGATGATCTCACTCCGGATGAATTAATCAAACTTGGCTACAATGGAAAGGCAAGGAGTTCTCTTATTAATGGTTTGAATCAGGCTGAATATGATAAAGTATCTTCACTCAAATCAGCAAAAGAAATGTGGGATGCTTTGGAGACTTATCATGAAGGTTCGAAATCTCTAAAGAAGGTGAAACTTAGCAAGCTAATGAATGACTTTGGAAACTTCAAGCTTAATGAAGGTGAAACTATCAAGGATAGTCAAGCACGATTTCAAGTTACTATTAACTCACTGAAGAGGCTTGGAAAATCTATACCACAAGATGAAATCAATATGAAGGTCTTAAGTGCAGTACCATTTATCTACGAAGCCAAAGTTACTGCCTTGGAATCCTCACCACTTATTGATACTATGGATCACTTGGCTGTATTTGCTGAGCTAGATCAATTTGAAAGCAAGATAAATGGAAATCAGGTGGGAAGTTCAAGTGTTAAAGCTCCAACAGAAAAGATGAAGAATATGGCTCTCCATTCTAAAAACAGCAAGCCAATTGACTCTAATGATGAATCTGATTCAGATGAGGAACTTGCACTTATTTCAAAGAAGATCAAGAGGCTGATAGAAAAGAAGAATATGATGAAAAGGGAAAGAGGTGGCTACTACAACAACAAGAAAGGCTCAAAAGACTCTAAGGAGGAAACTTGTTTCGAATGTAGCAAGCCAGGTCATTATAAAAGGAACTGCTACAAACTGAAGTCAAAACAGCCTACTGTTTTCAAGGATAAGAAGAAATCAAAGGCTCTACTGACTTGGAGTGATGATGATTCAGATTCCAGTGATGACTCAAGTGAAGAAATGGTGAACTTAGCACTTGTTGGAATTGAAGATGAATCTACTCAAGGAAATTCAGAAGGAGTGTATGCTGAAACTGATTCTGAAGAGGATTCTAGTGAGGTAAACTCTTCTAATGATTATATTTCTTCAGATGATACTTTGTTAGATTCACTAACCATGCAGGAACAAAATAGTGTTACAATTGAAGAACACATGGCACTAAAGGCTGAAATCAGCAAGCTGACTGATAAGAATGCCTATTTATCCAAAATGGTAAAAGATCTGTTGCCAAAAATGGAAGAATGGGATTCAACTTCATTCAGTAAAGCTACAGAGATCAAGGAACTAAATACTAAGAACAGACATTTAGAGGCTAATGTCAAGTTACTTGAAAAGAGAAACAAGACCTTGACTGAAGAAATCAAAGAGCTAAGGTATGATGTCAAAACTAAAGCTAAAGCATTGGAATCATACAAAATGCAGGAATCTAGTCAAGCCGAATCCTCAAAAACTGCTGAAAAGAGAGTTCAGCAAGCTGAACTCATCAAACAGCAAGCTGAAGTGATCACCCTCCTAGAAACAGAAGTTAAAGATCTCAAGAAGGGCATGGAAACTTTTGTTCAAGGTGAAGACACTTTAAAAACAATGATGAAGAAGGCAAATGTACCTTTGGTCAGAGAAGGTGTTGGTCTAAACTTCAACAAGAGAGATAAGGTGCTCAAATATGATGGAAGGAATGGCATACCTTATGACTATGCTATGCCCTGGAAGACATGCAACAAATGTGGTACAAAAGGTCATCTGGAAAAACATTGTGTGGTTCAAGTAAATCATAAAGTAAAAACAGCTTACCAGAATGGACCAGTCAGGAGACAAACAGCATACCAGAATACAAATAGCAGGAGACAAACAGCTTACCAACAGAATGATCAGTCCCCAAAAGTGGTCCAAATGTGGATCAAGAAATCTGATTTAAATGCTTTATATATTCTTGCTACTAACCAACCTGGACCCAAACCTATATGGGTACCAAAACATTGAGGTATTTTTGTTTGTTTTGTAGATGTGCCTTGCTGCTAAGGTCAAGTCAAAGCAATGGATCTTGGACAGTGGATGCACAAGACATATGTGTGGAGACAAATCTCAGTTTATGAATCTCAAAATGAAAAAGGGTGGAAGAGTGACAATTGGGAATAGCAAAACTCTTCAAATCCTTGGTACCGGTTCTATTGGTAATAGTAATATTTCAATTGATAAAGTTCAATATGTCAAAGGTCTTACTTATAATTTGCTTAGTGTCACTCAATTATTTGATGATGGACATCATGTTGAATTGGACATTGATAAAGCTATTATTACTATTGGCACTAACAAAATCCCCCTAGTTGCTAGAAGGGAAGGAAATATATATATATGTATTAGACTTTGATATGCAGGAAACAGCATGTTGTTTGGCTGCAGTGGATAATGACCCATATATTTGGCATAGAAGATTGGGACATGCACACATGGATTTGCTCAGAAAGTTATCAAGCAAGAAACTAGTGAGAGGGCTGCCCAAGCTAAAGTATGTCAAAACAGAAGTATGTTCAGCTTGCCAATTGGGAAAACAGCTTCGAAGTACTCACAAATCAAAGAAACTGGTATCTACTTCTAAACCCTTAGAGCTTCTGCATTTGGACTTATTTGGTCCAGAAGCTTACAAGAGTATTGGAGGTAAACCATATGGTTTTGTGATTGTAGATGATTATTCTAGATTTACATGGGTATTATTTCTTCGTACTAAAGATTGTGCTTTTGATGAGTTTAAGAAGCTAATCAAATTACTTGAGAACAAGTTGAATACAAGACTTGTAGGTATAAGGAGTGATAGAGGAGGTGAATTTCTCAACAAAGACTTCATTGTTTATTGTGAAAAAAGAGGAATTACACATGAATTTTCTGCACCAAGGACTCCACAACAAAATGGAGTGGTAGAAAGGAAGAACAGGTCACTACAAGAAACAGCAAGGACTCTTTTGCAAGAAAGCAAGCTGCCTAGAAGTTTTTGGGCAGAAGCAGTGAATACAGCGTGCTATTTGTTGAACAGAGTCATAATCAGGCCTATTTTGAACAAAACTCCGTATGAATTGTTGAGGAAAAAGAAGCCAAACATTAGTTACTTCAAAATCTTTGGCTCAAAGTGTTTTGTGCTCAAGACAATTGATAATGATGGTAAATTCGATGCTAAATCTTATGAAGCTATTTTTATTGGCTATTCTTTAACTAGTAGAGCATATAGAGTTTATAACTTAAATAAACATATAGTTGAAGAATCTATTGATGTTACTTTTCAAGAACCTAACAATGATCTGCCAAGAGATGAGGAAGAATTTGTAGGTGAAACTGGTAACATACAACCTCAAGTTACTGGAAATCAGCAAGCCAACAATTCTGCTGAAATTGGAAGTCAGCAAGCCAACAACACTACTGAGAATGGAAAACAGCAAGCTGGAACTCCAAAACATCAAGCTGAAGTGGTCAGAATCACTTCACATGAAGAAATTGCTCAACATTCTCTACCAAAAGCTACAAGGACAGTAAAGAATCATCCTCCAGAACTTATCATTGGAAATATTTCAGATGGAATCACAACAAGGAGAGGAAAAGCAAACTTTTGTGCTTATGCTGCCTTTTTAGCTCAAGAAGAACCCAAAAATATCAAGGAAGCATTAGAAGATGAAAATTGGATCATGGCAATGCAAGAGGAACTCAACCAATTCGAGAGATGTGATGTTTGGGAACTTGTAAAACCATCAGAAGATGCTTCTATCATAGGAACCAAATGGGTGTTCAAGAACAAAGTGGATGAATTTGGAACAGTTACTCGAAATAAGGCAAGGCTCGTGGCTCAAGGCTATAATCAACAAGAAGGAATTGATTTTGAAGAAACATATGCTCCTGTTGCTCGTTTAGAATCAATCAGAATGCTTCTTGCTTATGCATGCTACAAGAAATTCAAGTTATATCAAATGGACGTAAAAAGTGCATTCCTAAATGGCGTGCTGGATGAGGAAGTCTATGTCAAACAACCTCCTGGATTCGAACATGAGAAGTTTCATGACTATGTTTACAAGCTCAAGAAGGCATTATATGGTTTAAGGCAGGCCCCTAGAGCATGGTATGAGAGGCTTAGTAAGTTTCTTCTCAAAAATGGATTCATTCGAGGTAATATCGATCCCACATTATTTACAAAGCAAAATGGTAAAGATATTCTTGTTGTACAAATATATGTGGATGATATTGTATTTGGTGCTACTAATGAATCTATGTGTGAGTGGTTTTCTAAGTGCATGTACAATGAATTTGACATGAGCATGATGGGGGAACTCAATTATTTCTTGGGTCTCCAAATCAAGCAAACCAATGATGGTATTTATGTGTATCAATCAAAGTACACAAAGAATCTGCTCAAAAGATTTGGTTATGAAGATGTCAAAGCAAAAACAACTCCTATGACTCAAAACAGCAAGCTGTTTGCAGATGAGAATGGTAAGGAGGTGGATGTCAAAAGGTATAGAGGTATGATTGGAAGTTTATTATATTTAACTGCCTCAAGACCTGATATCATGTATAGTGTTTGTGTTTGTGCAAGGTTTCAATCCAACCCTAAAGAGTCTCACTTAAATGCGGTTAAAAGAATTTTTAAATACTTAAGTGGTACTATCAATCTTGGCTTGTTCTATCCTATCACAAATACTTTTGATCTCGTGGGGTATAATGATGCAGATTATGCAGGGTCTCAAACTGATAGAAAGAGTACAAGTGGTGTTTGTACATTTCTTGGACAAAGCTTGGTTTCATGGCAAAGCAAAAAGCAAGCTTCTGTTGCTCTATCAATGGCCGAAGGAGAATATTTAGCAGCTGGTAGCTGTTGCTCTCAAATTTTATGGATGATTCAAACTCTAAGGGATTTTAATATCAAGTGTGGCAAGATTCCAATATATTGTGACAACACGAGTGATATCAATATCTCCAAGAATCCTGTGAATCACTCAAGAACAAAGCATATTGACGTTCGTCATCATTTCTTGAGAGATAATGCAGCAAAAGGGAAGATTGAGTTGGTATTTGTCTCAACTGAAGTTCAACTGGCAGATATTTTCACAAAGCCATTGGCTGAAGAAAGATTTGCAGCCATACGAATGGAGCTTGGCATGTGTACTGTGTAGTCAGCAAGCTGACAAGCACAGAATGGGTAACGTTGGCTTACCATTTGTATCTGAACAGTTTATATGCCATTACCATGATTTGATTTTTTTTTAATTTTATTTCTCTATGCTTATTCCAGACCTGGACTAATATTCTTTTTGTTGAATTTTTTGATGGATTAAGGGGGAGAAATTTAGGAGAACCGTTTGGTCAAGATATTCGATTTGGATATGATTAATTATGCTTGTTTATCTTGAATCTGTTTTATATCAAAATGTACTAATATGCAGGGATTTAGGGGGAGCTTTCTTATTCTCCTAAATAGTGTGTAATCATCAAAAAGGGGGAGATTGATACTCCTATGGTTTTGATGATCACATTCAGCAAGCTATATTCTTGTAGTTTGATATAAAACATTGTGTTATGGTTGTACTAACTTGGTTTTGCAGAGTATATTAAGTTTACAGAGAATATATATATACAACAAGCCATTTGGTGTTACAACAGAGACAGTTTGGCAAGCCATTTGCACTGACAGACACAAACAGCAAGCCATTTGCAAACTTCCAGAAATCCTGAAGACTTTTCAAGACAAATTCTCATGGATGTAATTCAGGAAATATATTGTGAGGACTATTTATTATATAATACGTACACAATATATTCTAGAGCTCAAATCTTTTTAAATATCTTTCTTTAAATTATTTTATAAAACTTATAGGAGTTTCCTTAATTAAAAGATTTCTTTCTACAAAATCTTCTATACGCGTTTTATATACATACGAACAGAAGGGATATGTTTTTCATCGATCTCTTTCTCTCAAACCCTCTGTCTAACGTTCACAAGAACGTTTGTAAAATCTCTAACCAATTGAACGTTGGAAATTGATTCTAATAGTTCGAATAAATTGGTGATTGATTTTCTGAACGTTGGTGTGAAGCTTTATAAACTGATTCTTGTGTCATTCGTAAAAACAATCAAGAGAACATTCAGAGAAAACTTTCAAGCACACAAGATTACAAACAACTCAGTTTTTCATTGCTATATCTTTCGATCTCTCGAGCTCTTAATATATTCTATACGTGCTATATCTTAGAGAGTTCATAGTTTGAGTTGTATCCATTATTGATTGTATTGTTCGATTTGTAAGGTTGAGTTGTTGGACAGATTGGCTAGGGAACTAGGGTTTGGTGAACGTTGCTAGAGGAGTATACTTGGGAAGTATAGCTTAGAGAGCAAGTTCAGAAACAGGAGTTCAGCACGCCATTTGTCAACAGCTGGGAATTAAGGGAGATATATTATTGTATCTTGTAATTGGTTTTATTTCAGTGATCAATAATATATTCTCTTACCAAGTTGGTAAGGGACCAGGACGTAGACCATAGGGGTTAGGGGTCGAACCTGGCTAAAAGTCTCTCTGTTCTTTATTTTCTGCTCTTTACTTACTGCTTGCATTTAGCTTACTGTTTCTGCACTTTACTGCACTTATTGTCTTTACATTCAGCATACTGTTTGCAATCAGCTTACCATTTGTCTCTGCATAAAACGAAATCAGTAAGCTATTTCTGGTAATTTTTAAAATCGGTTCTAGTTAAACATAGTTAGCCATTTACACCTATTCACCCCCCTCTAGGTGTGTATTTTCACACACGAGCGCTCGATTGTCTCTACAATCACCGGAGTCGGTACTAGTCGAAAACAACCCTCAATCTCTCTCTCTCTCTCTCTCTCTCTAGCCTCTTTGATGTAAAGCTGCTAGGATTTTTGCTAAAACGAATTTTGCAAAAGATAACTGTTGACCAGTAAATAACAATTGTAGAAGGGGGGTTGAATACAATTGTATAAGATTTTCGACTTAAAACAAATAACACAAGTATGAATCAATAACAGCTTTATTAACTCTGATATAAAACTGTTACAAAACTCTCTTAAGAAATTCTTATGTTCTTAAGAGCTGCTAGGTTACAATATAACTCGTGTAAGCGATTACATAATGTAAAACCTAAACTGTGTTTATATAGTGTACACCGTTGCACTATCAAATACAAGATATTCTAAATCAATTACATATAACTCTGAATGCATATCTTGTATGATAGCTGCATTCCTACAAATTAGGAACCGACATATCAATCTTCCTTGATCTCTGGTCTGATGAGAATCTTCATCAAATACTGACCAGCTTCTAATCCTGATAATCCAATACTGACGTTGTATTCCTGATGACGTCAGCATCAGTATCTGATCAGTAATGCCCAGATCCTGATCATCTCTTGAATCAATATCTAACAATCTCCCCCAATTTGTTCTTTATAAAACAAAGCACAAATTTCTTGATTCAAGATGTCAAAAACTCAAAACAAAATACCTTCTAAAAATCATCAGGAACAGTTTCAGAAATTCTTTGATAAAACAGATTCAGTCTCAAGAATTCAGATAACAATTCTTCTTCCTTGCTTTCAAGAATTTGAATCAGTTTCTTCTTCAGATTTTTGAGTTCTTCATTTTCCTCATTAATCTGATAAATAGCTGCCCTGATATTCTGAATTGAGTTTCTCGGAAGATCTAAGTCACCTAGCAACATAAGCAATTTCCTTCCCATCTGGATTTAGAGACAGTTGTTCCATGCCTAGATACACTTCTTTAACAGCTGTACCTTTCTTCATTTCAACCTCTATATCTCTTAAATTTAAGTACATGGGAATATAATTGCCATCATACCTTGTTCCTCCATCCATGAATCTCTGTCTAATCTTCATGTAAATCATGACACACCAATTTTGATAAACTTCTCTTTCACTAACATTTATTCTTTTACTTCTGAGAAGATACAGAACATATTTCAGTTCTTTTGCAGATTTACACAACAATTCATGAATAGGAATCTTCTTCACACTTCCATCTTTCATGAAGTACACCAGCTTCTCTATTTTCTTTGCATCAGCATGACAATCAGCAATGATAGCAACAGCTTCAAGTTTCCAAAGATGATCTACAGTTAACTCATCCCCAATCTTGTCAACTAGAGCATATTGATCAGTTTGTGCAATGAAAATAACCAGTGCATGACTATATCCAATTCCTCCTCTTGTGCCAGGTTCCCATCCTCTCAAACCAGATTGCATACTCACCCATTTTGGTGGATTTTCAGCAATAAATATAGTAGACTCTGTTTTAACAATCAGAAATTCATTTATCAAAGAAGACTCTTTTATCAATCCAGCTGATATGAACACAACTGGTTTTCTATAATCAACCTTATCCTCCTCCCTTTTCTTACTCTTCTTCTTCTCATTTGTTGGATAATCCTGCTGATGTTCAGGAACAGATCTATCTCTATCATACCATAACTTCCTGTCTGATCTATGAACATTTCTTAAGTAATCTCTGGTTGTTATCTTTTCTGCTTTTCTGGCTTTAGCTCTGATTTCACTTTCTCTCTCAAATCTACTGAAGTTTTCTTGTTCATACTCCAATGTATCTTCAAAAACTTCCATATTGTGAAATTCAACCACAACCTTAAGAATCATAATCTTAAGTTCTTTTAAAATTTCAGCCTCTTCAGAATCAGAAACAACATCAGAAATTGAATCAACGACTGACTTCTCATTAGATGCAGTAGATTGAACAGTTACCTTACTCTTCCTTTTCAAAGGCAATATCTCCTCTTCAATTTCTTCAGGAGCATTGAATCTGTTGTCTGGAGTTGATGCAAGAGATAGTGGAGTTTTCTTCTTTTCATTTTCAGAAACATCTTTCAATTTGATTCCACTAGATCTTGTTTGCCTTGTACTTGTTTGAGCAGATAATCTTCCTCTACTTCTGTATCTTCCTCCTCTACCTCTTCCTCTTCTTGCAGCAAGAGCTTTATTCTGTTTTGCAAACTCTTCAAAGATCCTGTTCTGTTCTTCTAAGAACTCATCAGTAGTCATGTTTGGATTTTCTTCAGTAGATAAAACAAGTGCTTTCTCAGCATGATACTGTTGAACTCTTTTGTCTTTATGAAATAATTTAAGAACACGACCATCCCCAGTGTCAAGTTCATGAAACAGATTAGCAGCATCTTCATCCTGTTCCACATACACATCATCCTCAGGAATAGTTGACAGAGTTTGACCAGGTGTCACAAACTGTTCTTCTTTTGGATTCTGAGATTGCATCATTATTGTCACTGTCTTCTTTCCAGATTCAGAAACATGAGTTGACTGTTTAGTTTGAGTCTTCGTTCTCTTTGACACTAAAGCAGCATCAGAGGTTTCAACTTTATGATGTGACTTAGCACCACCATCATTTCCAGAATTATCATCATCCTTTTGTACAACTGGATCAGCATTTTGTTTTGACTATCTTCTCCCCCTTTTTGACACCAGTATCGTCCTGAATGAAGAAAGACAATATAAGCTTGAGGGTTTCATCAATAGTATCAACTTTTGATTCCAAGACAGTCATTCTAGAATCCAATCTCTTGTCAAGAGCTTTAATATCATCTGCAAGAAGGCGTGCTTGCGAAGCAGTAGCAGATATAGAAACAGATGTTTGAATACCCGCTTGAAATTTATCAGTTACAGCCTTCATAGAGTCAATCTCACTCTTCAATCCCTTTGCTAGAAGAGCATTGGTTTTGAGAAGAGCCTTAAGTTCAGGTGTCGGCATCCGCGTAGCAATATGACCAGAATGAAAAAGAGCATTTTGAAAATTCATCTCAGCAGTCGGTTCATTCCATTCTGTATCCCATTCATGTCCCCTTGCAGCTCGAGTATCAGGAGGAAGAAGTGAACTATACTCCCCTCTGAATTCTTCTTGAGTCATTGACTGCATGTATCTACTTGAAGACCCATAAGTAGATTGGAGACTTGCTTTTATAGCTGCCTGCATTTGCTTTGTTTCAAGATCAGCATGATCATCATCATCATCATCATCATCTGAGCCACCACCAGCCTCAGGAAGTTTATCTTCAATATTGTCATCAGGAAGCATAACACCTTTCATTTTCAAAACACCAGTGGATACAGCTGGTGAATCCTGATGACCTGCAGACAAATTAGTAACATTTCCTAAATCTCTCTTTTCTTTTAAAATGATCTCATCACTTCTCACAATGTTACCTAAGTTACTTTCAATAGCAACTTCTACCTCACTAGAAGTTAATAACTTCTCACTCTTTTCTACCTCTCCTTTTGCCAGTTCAGGAGACTGCCTCTCATCACTCTTCTTTTTCTCTAAATGTTCACTCTCAATCTCACAAGAAAGGTTCTGGCTCATTAAATGTGAAGAAATAAGAGGTGGCTGAGAAGAGTGGTCTGAAGTCATACAAATAGAGGTATCCCTTTTATCAGGTCTATCTGTAATCATACTATCAGTAGTAAATGAAGTAGAGAAAGAGATGTTACCTGATGAAGTAGTTAAAGAATCCATTGGCCTTGCTGAAATTGGCTCAATAAGCAATGGAATAAGTAGATCAGTAGTACTTTCATCAGGATTGACCACTGCAACTATAGCATGACTTGCATCAGTATTTGCTACTGATGGTTCTTGTGTAGCCTGAGGTTTTGAAGCTTCTTCAACACATTGAGTCAAAGGTTCTTATGTGCTTCCCTCAAATGCAGTGTCAGCAATCACTCTATCACATTCAGCAATGTGCAAATCATGAACAGCTTTTTCTGCCAGATTTCTAGCAAGTTCAATTTCAATTTCAGAAGCCCCTTGAGTATTGTCAGGAAACTCCCCTGCTGATGTGAGTTTGCCAGCATCTTCACTTTGAGAAGATGGTTCTTGTGGGGCAGGAATATTCTTGTCTTCACCTTCCCTTTGAGAAGATGGTTCTTGTGGGACTATTCCTTCAGAAATGTCTGCACCTACACTATGAGTAGGTGGTTCTTGTGTGACTGGATCTGCAATAGCTTCTGAACTCCTTTAAAGTTCAGGTTCTTGTGGGCTGGATCCTCTCAGAGATGACACAGTAGTCCTCTGTTTCTTCTGTCTGTGAAAAACATTTGCTTCAGCAGTTTTTACTTCAAGTGGTGAAGGTTTAACACCCAGCTGAGCAGCAATAGCATTTACTTGATCGACAGACATCTCAATAATTCTTCTCTTTGGAGATTCAGATGCTGGAGAATCAGAAATCTCAACAGTCTTCATAGGTGAATTATTTGGAGTAGAGATGTCAGGATTAGCAGTAGCGTCAGGAACTGATGATCCATCCTGATTAACAACATCAGGATTGCCTTCCGTAGCATCAGTAAGATTCAGAAATTCTGTGTGATCAACAAATTTGCCTTTGCTGATTAATCTTCTTCTTTTCTTTGGCTTTTCAGAGACAGCCACTTCTCTTGTATCAACAACATCAATCTCCTTCTTTTTCAACAAGACTGATATAGGCAGTGTATCATCATCAGAATCAGAAATAGCTCCTTGATCAACTTTCCTTTTCACTCCTTTTCCTTTATTCAAACCAGATGTTTCAAGAACCCTTTGTTCACCCCCTTGTGACTTCATTTGAGAGTGAGTTGGAGTGGAGAAATCCTTTGACCCTGATTGCCTCTCAGACACATCAGATCTAGCTGATTTCTTTGATTTTTCAACTGATGCCTTTTGTGAGACACCAGAGGTGGTTAACTGTTTAGGTAAGTGTTTAGGTTGTGTGCTTGTGTCAGGAATAGGATGTGTAAGGTCCTGTTCCATAGCACCAGTTGCTGGGCCATATTGAATAGGCATTCTCTCTCTTAAAAGAGACCATACTTCATCAGGAATGTATGGAGTACCCACAAACTTATTTGCCTTATCAGAATTGATTAGACTCTTTATATTGTTTTCTGAGATTTTACATATAGGCAAAATTGTATCATTCTCAAAAACAGCATGAGGACATAAGTGAGAAAATATTAATTGAAAAAATCTAAGAAAGCAAACATAACCACATTTATCTGCTTTTCTTTCACTTAATGCCTTTAGTATAAAGGAACCATAATCAAATGAGAGATCATGAATTAGAGAGTACCCAATTTTGGCTGAACCTGTGGGTAAGGCATCAAAGTTTGACACTTTATTCAAGAAACATCTGCTGATAGTGTCAAAGAAGAAATTCCATTCCTTCTTGAGCTTTGTCCTGTAGAGCTCTCCAAACTTCTTTGGTGTTCCATTGTAACCCAAGCTTACAACATACTCAAGAAGTTTTGCATCAGGAACTTTGAATACAGGCTTACCAATGATTGATGGTAAGTGTAGGGCTTCAGTGACAATCTCAAGAGTCACATAGTATGTAACATTGTCATATTCAAAGCTCATCTGAGGATTTTCTGATGGAAGACCTTTCCCAAAAACACTTGTGTTCCAAACCTGCATAACAGACTTAAAAGATATCTTGGCAGGTTGGGTTAGTGCATAATTGATTGGGCTTGAGGCTAAAAAGTCCTGAATAATGTGGAAATCACTCGGCAAGTCCTGATGATCTAGAACTGCAGTGAAGTTATTGGTATTGAAAGTAACTCCATTGATTACCACCTTGCTGTTCATGAATAAGTTCTCCATTGGAATTTCAAACACAAAAGATGTGTTAATTTTGAAATTAGGGTTTGAGAGTGCAAAGACAAAGAAAGACGATGCTTTACTGATAGTTTGAGAAAAATAAATCAATTAGTAAACTAAATTGATATTAGACAATACTTGTAACTTCTCAAAAACAGGTGTCAGTAAATCATTCGTTTATGCTAAAGTAATGGACCAAATTACGTGAGAGAGTGGTGAGGATTACACGCGTCATGACTTACATCTATAACTGTATGTAAGCAACGAGTGAGCACACGCGCTACGCATTATTCGGAAAATAAAATTATGACCAAAATAAAACATGGTAATTTTGTTTTAAATAAAGAAATTTAAAACATCACAATCGAATAATACCTGGTACTTGCACCAGTAATATGAATCGTTTCATATTCTCGTTCCACCCTTCTCTATTTAATCTTAGAGACTTGTCCACTTACTTCTATAACGCTTCATTCTCTCCTGTAAGAAAAATCAGAAAAACCCTTCTCATCAAAAATTTTAACAATGTCAAACCTTACCATCATTGAGAAAAACCTCCATCTCTTAGAGAAAAGAGATATATTTAGTTATACTCGTGAAGAGTTTGATGCTTTCGACTGGGAAAGACAACTGGAGACTCTCTGGTTGCAGATGGATGTAGGTCTCGAAGAAATCGAGAAGGAAAAACCTGCAAAAGTGATCGACATTGATGCTGCCCTCCAAACAGCATTCGTATGGCTTTCATCTAAGGCATCCTCATCCAACTCCATCAACCATTGTTAATGAATATGTCAGCAAAAATAACCTTATCCCTGTCAACTTCCACCCAAACAAAGTGGCAAAGATGGGATCTGGGATGACTATTAACAATGGAGTGGATTGGTCTCTTATTTCCTGTTGAATAGATTAGTAGATAGAGAACACAAAAGATGTAATCGTTGAATGTAAACTCTTTCTTATTATCAATGAAAAATCTAGTTATTCTATTCTATTCAATGTTTTTCCTGATTTAACATGTTATCTGAAAATAAATATGAGGACTAATTAAAGTGATCACATTATCAGGAATTCAATAACATTAAACATAGCTTGAATCAGGAAAGTGAGATAAAATGAAGATAGTTAGATTCTGACAAAATACTGATTATCGAATCGTTGCATCAGGATTCGACGTTGACCATTGTCAGGATTGACTTTCCATCAGTATTTGCAAGTCGTCAGTATCTGATGACTTCTTTCTCTCAGGAACTGCCATAGTTTACCATTCCAAGTTCATTCACCAACTTTGTAAAAGTAGCCTCAGGTAGTGGCTTGGTGAATATATCAGCTAACTGTTGATCAGTAGGAACAAAATGAAGTTCAATTGTTCCTTCCAGTACTTGTTCTCTTATGAAGTGATACCTGATGCTGATGTGCTTTGTAAGAGAATGTTGAACTGGATTTCCTGTCATAGCAATAGCACTTTGGTTATCACAATAAATAGGTATTTTTGAAAATGACAAACCATAGTCCATTAGCTGATTTCTCATCCACATGATCTGAGCACAACAGCTTCCAGCAGCAATGTACTCAGCTTCTGCAGTTGATGTGGAGATAGACTTTTGCTTTTTACTGAACCAAGAAACTAGTCTTCCTCCAAGAAACTGACAACTGCCTGAAGTACTTTTCCTGTCTATTTTGCATCCAGCAAAATCAGCATCTGAATAGCCACATAAACTAAAGTCTGATTCTCTGGCATACCAAAGGCCAAGAGAAGATGTGCCCTTTAGATATCTGAAAATCCTTTTTACTGCAATGAGATGTGGTTCTTTAGGATTTGTTTGAAATCTTGCACATAGACAGGTTGCATACATGATATCTGGTCTGCTAGCAGTTAGATATAAGAGTGAGCCAATCATTCCTCTATAGTTGGTTACATCTACTTCAGTTCCTTGATCAGGATCAAGCTTTGTAGCTGTAGCTATAGGAGTTGAAGCTGTAGAGCTGTCTTGCATGTTAAACCTTTTTAGTAAATTCTTTGTGTATTTTGACTGATTGATAAAAATCCCTTCATCAGTCTGTTTAACTTGAAGACCTAAGAAATAGCTCATTTCACCCATCATGCTCATTTGATATCTCGACTGCATTAGCTTTGAAAACTTCTCACACAGCTTAGTATTAGTTGACCCAAAAATGATATCATCAACATATATTTGAACTAACAGCAAATCCTTACCATGATTCAAATAAAACAAGGTTTTATCAATTGTACCTCTGTTGAATCCACTTTCCAGTAAGAATTGAGCTAGGGTTTCATACCAGGCTCTTGGAGCTTGCTTTAGTCCATAAAGTGCTTTATCCAGTCTATAGACATGATCTGGATGTTTGGGATCAATAAATCCAGGAGGTTGTTCAACATATACCTCCTCTTCCAGTTCTCCATTGAGAAATGCACTTTTTACATCCATCTGGAATACTTTGAATTTCTTGTGGGCTGCATATGCCAGAAAAATTCTGATGGCCTCCAGTCTTGCAACAGGAGCAAAAGTCTCATCATAATCTATTCCTTCCTGTTGAGAATACTACTTTGCTACTAGTCTTGCTTTATTTCTCACAATCGTGCCATCTGAATCAGTCTTGTTTCTGAATACCCACTTTGTACCTACAATAGACCTTCCTTTGGGTCTTGGTACAAGTTTCCAGACTTCATTTCTTTCAAACTCATTCAGTTCTTCTTGCATAGCTGTCACCCAATCAGCATCCTTAAGTGCATCTTCAACTTTCTTGGGCTCCTCCTTTGACAGAAAGTTATTATATAAACATTCATTTTGAGTTGCACTTCTTGTCTTAACACCTGCTTCAGGATTCCCAATGATTAAATCAGGAGTATGACTTTTTGTCCATTTCCTTGCTGATGGTAAGTCATTTCTTGAACTGGATGCTCCCCCTGGATTGGTGTTTTCTTCAAAAGAACTAGAGTTGCTAGAAGCTCCCCCTGAGATAGTACTATCTCTTTCTGATATACTATCTTGATTGTCACTTGAGTCTGTTTCTGATGAATCTCTACTTGATGTTTGAGTTGTATCAGCACTAGTGATGTCTCGCTCTTGCTCCCCCTCAACATTTGCATTATTTGAGTCATCATCAGTAACAGGTGTTTGATCATGAATTGATCGATCGTCAGGATCTGACAGAATATCAGTATCTGACGTGACTTCATCAGGATTGTTGGTAGCTTCATTTGCAAAAGTCAAACTGTCATGAGAGTCTTCTTTTATTCCTGTTAGCTTTCTATCATCAAAAGATACATTAATAGACTCCATGACTGTCTTTGTTCTTAGATTGTAGACTTTAAAGGCTCTTGTTGTTGGATAGCCAATAAAGATGGCCTCATCAGCTTTTGTCTCAAATTTTCCTAGCTGTTCTGGATGAGGTCTTAGAACAAAGCACTTGCAGCCAAACACATGTAGATGCTTCAAACTTGGCTTCTTTTCCTTAATCATCTGATAAGGAGTTACACCATGTCTGTTGATTAGTGTAATATTTTGAGTGTAACAAGCTGTGTTGACTGCTTCTGCCCAGAAATATGTAGGTAGTTTAACTTCTTCCAACATAGTTCTGCCAGCTTCGATAAGAGTTCTGTTCTTTCTTTCAACTACTCCATTTTGCTGAGGAGTGCCAGGAGCAGAGAATTGTTGAACTATTCCTTTGTATTTGCAGAACTCTTCCATTGCTGAATTCTTGAATTCAGTCCCATTATCACTTCTCAGAATCTTGACTTTGTATTCCGTGCCAGTTTCAATAAGTCTAACATGGTCCAGCAGTATTTCAGCAGTTTCATCTTTTCTGTGAAGAAAATAGACCTAGGTAAATCTAGTATTTTCATCAACAATGACTAGAGTATACCTTTTCTTACTGATGGACATAATATTCACTGGTCCAAACAAGTCGAGGTGTAGCATGTGATATGGTTCATCAATTGAGGATTCAGATTTACTCTTGAATGATGTCCTTCTCTGTTTAGCCTTCTGACAAGCATCACAGAGTCCATCAGGAGTATATAGAGCCTTTGGTAATCCTCTCACCAAGTCTTTCTTAACCAACTCATTTATATTGTTGAAGTTGAGATGAGAAAGCTTCTTATGCCAATTCCAACTTTCATCTACAGATGCTTTACTGATGAGACATGTAGTTGGATTTTCAGTATTAGTGTGAATGTTGGCTTCATAAATGTTACCATGTCTTTGACCTGTTAATGCAATCTTTCCTGAAGATTTGTTAATAACTTTAAAATGAGTATCATTAAAGTTGACACGATAACCTCTGTCTGTGATCTGACTAACACTCAACAGATTGTGCTTTAGTCCTTTCACCAGAGCTACTTTCTCAATGATGACATTTCCAATTACAATGCTGCCATATCCCAAAGTTTGTCCAATGTTGCCATCTCCATAAGACACAGTTGGGCCAGCCTTTTCCTCAAATTCTGATAGCAAGGCTTTGTCTCCAGTCATGTGCACAGAACATCCACTATCCATGACTAACACATTTTTCTTTTTACCCTGCAATCAGAATCACAAAGAACTCAGTTAGAATTTTTAAGAACCCACACTTGTTGGGTTCTCTTTTCATGCAATTTAACATCTTTATCAGTAGAAGATTTTCTTGTAAAGACATTTTCATCAGAATTAACTCCATCAGAATTAGTCTTTATCTTGACAGATGCATGATTAGTATTCAAGTTCTTTGTTTTTCCAAAATTTGCACTTTTATTGAACTTAGGCAAAGGCTCATAATAATTATAGTACAAATTATGGTATTCTTCACATGTATAAATAGAATGCCATTTACTGCCACAATGGAAACAAGGATTCTGTGGTTTATAGAATACTGATTTATTCCTAATGTCAGACTTAGGAACTACAGTTGGCTTCTTTTTACTCCTCCTGCAATCAATAGCAAGATGATTAGAATTACCACAGTTAAAGCATGCTTTTCTTGGTGCATTTGGAATATACTTATAATTATTTTCCTTGTTTATTCCAACTTTACCATTCCTGTTCCTTTTGACAGTTGGAACTCTCTTCCTATCTGTTACCTCACAGATTCTATCCCTTAATTGCTTCTTGGACAAAAGACCTACATTCTTGTTTTTGACAGTTCTAGACTCAGAATGATGTGTAGAAGTAGATCCCTCTTCTGAAGTAGATTTGGGAATTTCTGGATACACATAATTAACTGGTTTTAATTTGGTTTTAGTACTGTCTGTAACATATCTGTAGGTTTTTGGATTTGTTGAGTCATCAACTATAACTCTTCCAGGGTTAGATGAAACAACCTTTCCTTTGTCCTTTTTCTCATTTTCTGGCTTATACCCTAGACACTCTTTCCAGTTTTTATCAGAAATAATTTCATGAGTTTTTGTACCAGAATGTGTCCAGGTTCTGAGTTTTTCATTAGCATCTTTAAGTTGCCTCTCAAGTTCATTACATTTAAACTCCGTTTCAAGTTTTATGTGTTTAGCATTATCACATTCTGCTTGAACTTCATGCAAGAAAATTAACTCAGCTTCTAGATGATCATTTCTCTAAACAACCTCTGCCATTTCAGATTTTATTCTTGTATTTTCAAGAGATTGACTCCTAAAACTAATATGCAGAGATTTTAAGAAAGATCTTAGCTCAGAAACATTATTAGTATCAAAATCAAATAAAACTTCAGATACCTTATTTTCACCAGCAGAAGTCTCATCAGTTTTAGCCATCAAAGCATAATTCACTTTTTCCTCTTCAGAGTCAGATGATGAGTCCATCCAATCCTTTCTTGAAGAAATGAGAGCTTTGGTTTTGGTCTTCTTGCACTCAGTTGCAAAATGACCCATTCCATCACAGTTATAGCATCTGATTTTTGACTTGTCAAACTTGCTGCTTTTGCCTTCTTTCTTCTTGTACCTGTCTTTGTCAGCATTGAAGGTTTTCTTCTGGAATTTCCCTTGCTTCCTAGCCTTTCTGAACTTCATCTTTTTGAAGCCCTTGACTATCATAGCAACCATTTCCATCATATCATAATCAGTAGAGTCATTATCAGTATCAGGATCAGACTCAGTATCAGTATCTGATGATGAGTCATCAGGAATTGACTCTTCCACTCTACTCTTTCGGTTATAAACCTCCTCAGCTTTTCCCTTTGATTTTGATTCAACATTCAAAGCAACAGATTTTGCTTTGACATTTTTCTTGTTCTTCCTCTGTTGAACCTCAAGATCATGAGTTCTTAGCATCCCATAGACTTCATCAAGAGACAGCATCTTCAAATCATATTGATGCCTTATGATTGAAGCTTGATATCCCACTCTTCAGTTAAAGCTCTGAGAAACTTGGTATTCGAATCCTCTGGATCATACTCTTTGCCAACAAGTGATAGATTGTTCAGTAAAGTCAAGAATCTATCATACATATCAGTAAGGCTTTCATCAGATTTAGCATCGAATTGCTCATACTCCTGAATCAACAGAGCCCTTCTGTTTCTTTTGATAGATTCAGTACCTTGACATTGAGTTTCCAAAGTATCCCAAATTTCCTTCGCAGTCTTGCATGCTATTACCCTGTTAGACATGACATTATCAAGACTGTTATGCAAAATATTCTTTACCTTTGCATCTTTGAGTACTTGAACCTTTTCTTCTGTCGTCCATTCACTCTTTGCCTTAATGACATAGTGTTCAGCAACAGTCTCTGTTCTTGCAACTAGTTTTGTTGGAAGAAATGGTCCATCATTGATCCTGTCAAGATAGTCAGGATCAGTTGCTTCCAGATACATCAACATTTTCACTTTCCAGGTTGGATACTCAGTCTTCTTGAGAATTGGAATTTTAATGCTTTCATACTTGCTTGTCGACATCTTAAGATCATTTCTGATTTAAATTAATCAGTTTAGCTCTGATACGAATTGTTGCCCAGTAAATAACAATTGTAGAAGGGGGGTTGAATACAATTGTATAAGATTTTCGACTTAAAACAAATAACACAAGTATGAATCAATAACAGCTTTATTAACTCTGATATAAAACTGTTACAAAACTCTCTTAAGAAATTCTTATGTTCTTAAGAGCTGCTAGGTTACAATATAACTCGTGTAAGCGATTACATAATGTAAAACCTAAACTGTGTTTATATAGTGTACACAGTTGCACTATCAAATACAAGATATTCTAAATCAATTACATATAACTCTGAATGCATATCTTGTATGATAGCTGCATTCCTACAAATTAGGAACCGACATATCAATCTTCCTTGATCTCTGGTCTGATGAGAATCTTCATCAAATACTGACCAGCTTCTAATCCTGATAATCAAATACTGACGTTGTATTCCTGATGACGTCAGCATCAGTATCTAATCAGTAATGCCCAGATCCTGATCATCTCTTGAATCAATATCTAACAATAACCCTTAATCATACATCCTTATGTATTTATATGGAGAGAGTTGGGCCTTTAAAACCATAAATCGAAATTGGACTTCTAAACCAATTTGATTTAGGTTTCATTATCAAATTCGAATTCCTTTTAATTAATTAATTAAGACCAGCTCAATTAATTAAATAACCAATTTCGAATTTAATAATTTAATTTAAATTCGTAATTTAAATTAAAACTCCTTTTAAACGTTCTTATTGTGTAACCCATTAGGTTATTATTACGTTGGCAATAATTTTAATATCCAATAATAAAATTATAAACAATGAGAGGCATCTAGTAATGCATCATTGTTACCCAAGTAATAATAATAATTGGTGATCCAATTAAACCTTTCGTGATTAATGTTTCTGTGTAATATAATCCCTTTAACCAAATATTATAGATTAAACTCGAGACATGTATTCAGAATCCTTTTCAACGTTTAATCCGAGTTTCCTTGATCAATGAGTGGACTATTAAAACAAATCAATATTTGAGCATGGCCATGCATTTTCATAGTCCCACTCAATCAAGAGGCCAATAATATCTCTCCTAATAATAGGAGGGTTAAATCCTTTATCTATCATTCATATTTCTCATACGTCTCATAATATACCCGATGTCCACTTTTATCATCACCCGGTCAAAGGTAACTTTTAATGTTGTCAAAGTATATTAATCCTCGTATAAAAATATAATGATCTTAAGTCTAAGGATCATTACACCATTATCACTGTGAGTCCTTCTAATGACATTATCAACATGTAGAATCTTACGGTGGGTTAATCCAATGCCATGTATAATATTACATGCACCTATGTTCTTGACTTTAGTATCACTATACCTATGACCAATGAGATGTGGTCATCTGTCAACAAACATACTAATCTTTTATGCATTATAATTGTCTCATAATAATAATGCTAGATTAGGGATATTTAGGAATATTAGCACTATTCATAAAATCTCATTTTTAAGTCACATACTTAAAAATATAGAATACGTGTTACATATGCCAAGGACATTTATTATTCTAACATTTATTTTGCAGTAAATAAAGACATAATAAATCATCATTGAATAATCGATCGAACGTAATCATTAAATAACAAAATAGTCTTTCCTAGAAACACGATTACATTGTCTCTAGGGCACTAACACTATCATGCCAAAGACCGGATAATGCACTACTTTCTGCTGTACGTGTTTCACCATTTGCCCTAGCAACCATTTGCCAAAGACCGGATAATGCACTTGCAGAGCGAGATAGAGTAATGATCTTGAAACATTTAGGCAATTAGAAACCAATTACAGACTCATGTCTCAGTGAAATATCATGTTATTATATTTTTGTATTGCTTCATTATTATATGATATTTGTCATATCAATGTACTAATCTTCTCGAAAGAATGTTCAAATGCCCATGTTACCGGTAACACAAAAATTTACAACTATCGTTACAAACCTTTACAATATTATAGTACAATAAACTTAAATGAGACCATGACCGCTGATAGGTGTTCTTGGAGGCGCCAGATCAGAGTGGTAGATTCTCTTTTAGGGAGCGGCTCATTTATTGAGAGCCTCAGAGTTGGGTTGTCTCGGTTAGCTTTATTGTAGAAGCTCGGCTGTTGCGTTCTTATTTCTCGATATTTATTTATTTATTTTTTCTTCATATTGTCTTCTGTTGTCTAGTTGTGCAGTTTCAGGGAGCTTGGCAAGATGCCATCTTAGATCGGAGTGTTTTGCAGAGCGGAGTAGTCAATTCCCTAGTAGGTAAGCCCCATGTGTTCAAAGCCATAGGCTCAGGTATGACGATGAGCCTTTTTCAAATATTAGAAAATCAATCTGATTATCACACACTTTTAGCTTATGTGCACTTAGCCGGGGGTCTTCACGGAAACAGCCTCCCTACCGTTAAAAGTAGGGGCATGGTCTGCGTACATCTCACCCCCCCCAGACCCTGCTCTGAGCGGGATATACTGGGTATGTTTGGTTTGGTTTGGTTTTTTAGTACAATGATGCTAGTGCTGGAACCTACGACAATTGTAATAACTATTTGTCGGCCCCTGGATGGTAAACAACTCTAAAAACATAAACATGCATTAGTTATAAATTCAAGCTTGTACATTAACATTGCCTTCCTTGATTTACAAATTTTGTTACAACAGATTCGAGTATCGGTTACCGTTTTGTCTTCCTTGACTTCAATCATTTCATTTTTTTAAAATTATTTGAACTTTAGGCCTTAAAGTTACTCCCTCCATCCCAGCCAGTTCTTTACATGGCGGCTGGGCACGGAGGTCAAGGATAGTGGGTGTAAAGTGGGTGTAATATTGTTAAAATAAATGAGGTAGTGGGTGTAATAGTGATTTTATTGTTAAAATAAGTGAAGTAGTGGGTGTAATAGTGATTTTATTGTTAAAATAAGTTAAGTAGTGGGTGAAATAGTGTAAAGTGTTGTTAAAATAAGTGAAGTAGTGGGTATAATAGTGTTAAAACTTACTATTTTGGGTAATGTAAAGAAATGGTGGGACGGCCCAAAAAGGAAATTGTAAAGAAATGGATGGGACAGAGGGAGTACTTCACCAACAACAAACCGTGGCAATTCTAGGTGTGGTGTTTAAGTTTAACCAAATGTTCTCGATTTCATAGAGCTTTTGCTTACTTCTTCCCTTCGCTCAAGGTGATGGCAATTTACTTAATTCGACATTAAAGCTTACGCAGAGAAACAAGCTTACGCAGAGATACAGAAAATAAGAGAAGCTTACGCAGAGATATAGATAATAAGAAAAGTCTTGCAACAGTTCCCAGATAGTCCTTGTCAGCTAAGATTTATTTCCCAAAAAAAATCCTATAAAGTTTTTCAAATTTATATCCATCAAGTTATGAATCCTTCTTACGTCCGTGCATGTATGCCCGCGGATTAGTTTTGCCAAATATTGAAAAATAATTTTAAATTTCTACCTTTGTTCTTAATTATTTGTCGGTCCAGAATTCCGATATTGTAATCTAATGGATCTTCTCACTTTGATTCGTGGTTTGAGTTTTCCTGATTAAATAATCAACCGAGTATTCATCTTTTTCAAAATTCTAAGTAAGAAAACGGGTTTTGAATGTATACGCCCGTGTGCAGTGAAAAATTGCAAGCACCCCAGGGAATCCATTTCGTTCGAATATTGATCGTTTTGGTTTACGAATTAGGGAGGGATTTTTAGTTTTTACCTATTTTATATGTTTGTTCGAAAAAAACTTGATTTTGAAAAATATTTTTCTTGGAACAGAGCTTCCCAAATCCACGTTTTGCACCAACTTTTTGACTCAACTCCCAACAATTTAATATCCCGTGAGCCCTAACCTCGTTCCAGACAAAATGAGATGATTTCTTCTTCCCCAACAGCCTCTTTACTAGTATAAAGAATACAAATATACAATGGAATGTTTTGAGAACCTCTTTACTTGGGGTATTTTGCAAAATTAACACTCATACCCAGTAATGATTGACTTTGCAATTAAAATTTGGTGTGCCGTCCCGCAGCAGTGTCTCAACTGGTTAGGCCAGGACTTTAGGAGCTTACCATTCCAAGGTCCCAGGTTCGACTCCCGCTGAGCACAAGCACATAAGCGGGACACCTCGAGGTGCGCGTAAACTGGCCCGGAGGTAAATATATATATATATATATATATATATATATATATATATATATATCAACTAGAAAAAAAAAATTGGTGTGCCAACAGTGTCACAGACTCACAGTAGTAATAACTTCATGCAAAATGAAGTTTGCGCGGCCTTCACAGTTTGAGGCAATGCAAGATGAATACTAGTGTATAAATATATGCATCATGCCAAGCTCGATATGTTGTTGGGTTGTTGGCATTATCATCGGCTCATCATCATTGGCACCGTTTGCGCTCCCTTATAAGTAGTTTATAAGTTACTTATTTAGAAAAAAAATTCATATTTACATATTTTTTTTAGAAAAAAATGTTTATGAGGAGTTTACCCTTCGATATCTTCCAAAAATAAGTTACTTACTTCGGAAAAAAATACATATTTACGTACTTTTTTCAGGAATAAGTAACTTATTTCTGAAAAATAAGATTTCTCAAACAGAGCCGTTGTTGCTCGAGCTTAGGAGCTTTTCATTGTCTTGCATATATTTAATGGTGGCGAAACTAATGACAATGGTGGTTTTATAGAAAATAGAACCTTATGCTATTGCTGTTAGGTGTATGAGTATAACATAGAAGAGTTATCTATACCATAAGAGCAATATGTAGCATAAGGGAAGCTGAAAATCAATGTTTAAAGAGAAGAACAAACTATGACTCTTGTATTGATATGAAGCAATCATCTTGAAGAATTACATAGGCAAGATAAACATATTTATACTGAATTACATGTAAAAAAAGTCTATGATAATCCAACTACTAAATTAAAAGTCTATGGTTGGTAAAAGTCTATGGTTGGTATGCTGTTAATGTAGACTTTCAACACCGCTGTTAATGTAGACTTTCAACACCCCCCCTCAAACTAAAGATGGTTGAAAAACCAGCTTGAGTTTGTAAACCAGCTTGAGTTTGTAAACAAAATTACCGAAAATGGTAGGAGGATTTTGAACCGGAGACATGATGTAGATGAATCGTGCCTTTTTGTTGGTCTTTGCACCTCCCCAAACTGATGTAATTCTGATAGCTAGAGAAGCATTGTCAGAATAATAAGCTAATCTGATGGTTGAAGAAGCACTGTCAGAACGGTAAAACAATTCTGATGGCTGGAGAAGCACTATCGTAATGAAGATCGAAAAATCATTTCTGATGGCTGAATAAGACACTGTCAGAACAAAAACAATTCTGATGGATGGAGAATTAAGCACTGTCAAAATGATAAGGAAATTATGATGGCTAGAGAAGCACTGTCAGAATGAGAAGCACTGTCACGTCTATGGCTGATCCCAAGAGTCTGTCATGGTAGACCCAGAGGTGACAGTTAATGCGGTGGAAGAAGCACTAGTTTTTGACAAAATCTGTCTGAGAAGTTATTCAAGATCACTATTTGATGCAGTTTCCGGTGTAGAATCCGTGGTTGTACCAGTGGAAGGATGAGAGAACTTTTGTGAAGGAAATGATGGCTTTTTATTGCAAAAATATGTAGAATAATGACCCTTTTGATGGCAGTGTTTGCATGTATGATTGCGAAGTGTTGAGCAGTCCTCGACCAGATGTCCATTTTGTCGATAGAACCTGCAAAATGGTTTATCAATGGCTAGTGATGAAGGTATTGCTAGGACCATATCTTCCACAAATTTGCCTTTGCCAATGTCGAGTCGAGTTTCTTCTGAAATAAGTTCAGTTACAGCATTTTCCAAAGAAGGCAACGGAACACGATGAAGAAGAGCTGCTCTAACTGGTTCAAAATCTTGAGTAAGTGCCATCAAAAATTGGATGAGTCGTTGTTGGTCACGATATGCCTGATAGAGTGTTGCATCCTCTGTGTGTGACCACTTTGGTTCAGATGGCGTCAACTGATCCCAAAGTGATTGTATTTGTGAGAGGAAATCTGTTACCGATTGACCAGACTCTTGCTTTTGCTTGCTTAATGAACTCATAATCTGATATTGATGAGAAAGATCAGATGTAGTGTATCGTGAAGCCAACAAATCCCAAATTTCTTTTGCAGTTTCATAGTTCCCAAATTGTAAATTGATTTTAGAAACTGATGAGTTTCTAAAAAATCTGATAGCTTGATGATTTTTGACATCCCATTCTTCAATACGGTGCTTCAGTTTGGAGTCAGTTTCATCTTTCTCTTTTGTAGGAATAGTAAAATCTCCGTTTACATATCGCCAAAGTCTTTTTCCTTTCAGATAACTGCGCATAGCTTGAGACCAAATTATATAGTTCGAGCCATTCAAAATTGTTTGAATCGGTGAACTATTTTCTTTCTCCATTTATAAAAGTACAGGGATCAAAGTGAAACTTTGAAAACTTTGGGGACTGTAATGTAAAAATTAAACAATCCAGGGGCTGAAGTGTACGTAACAAAAGTTGGAGGTTCAGCTTATAAGATCTGGTAAAGTTTGGGTTCCAAGGTGTAAGTGGGCAAGACTAATTAATTGTGTAAAATGGTACTGGCTCTTTGTGTGGCCCGAGTGAGAGAAACTAATGGACTTATGATGTGGATTAAGTGGGCTAGTTTTAAGACAGGCCGAACAAGAGAAATTTGTGGCCCGTTAATAGGTTGGCCCAAATAGTTTAAAGGTTTGGCCCAAAAGAGATAATAAGGTGTTTGGTATCACGACGACTGTAAGCTCGCTCAAATCAAAATCAATGGCTTTTCGACGCACTCTGAGCATACGAGCTAAAATCTTCAATCACAACTGCTACACACCTTCATTTACATACATACATAATCACCACATCGATACCGAAGAATCCAGTAAACCCTCTACTACTCGAAAAGTTACGATTTTGGGAAGAAGAATGTGGGGAATGGAACGGGGAAGATGGATTATATGACTGATGTTGCTGGTGTTTTGAGTGATGGTAGTGTGGAAGTAGTGATATGAAGTAAACTCCGAAGTGGTTGAGTAACTCACTGCGTTGACACACAAAGTGTTTGTGAAAATGTCACAAAGAAAAGGCTGAGAAGAGATGAAGCTACCGGAGACAATGGCTGCCACCGGAATAACAGAGGTAAGTAACCTATAGCTCTGATACCATGTAGAAAATAGAACCTTATGCTATTGCTGTTAGGTGTATGAGTATAACATAGAAGAGTTATCTATACCATAAGAGCAATATGTAGCATAAGGGAAGCTGAAAATCAATGTTTAAAGAGAAAAACAAACTATGACTCTTGTATTGATATGAAGCAATCAATTTGAAGAATTACATAGGCAAGATAAACATATTTATACTGAATTACATGTAAGAAAAGTCTATGATAATCCAACTACTAAATTAAAAGTCTATGGTTAGTAAAAGTCTATGGTTGGTATGCTGTTAATGTAGACTTTCAACACCCCTGTTAATGTAGACTTTCAACAATGTCCATTTTATGGAAGAAATTCAAAGGTATTTACATATTTTTTTCAGAATAAATAACTTATTTTTGAAAAATAAAATTTCCTAAATGGAGCTGTTATATGTTGCTCGAGCTTAGGAGCTTTTCATCGTCTTGCATATATTTAATGGTGGCGAAACTAATGACAATGGTGATTTTATTTTATGTCCATTTTACGTAAGAAATTCAAAGGCCTTCTAAGTTCTTCAGCAACTTAATCATGATATTATATATCTTAATCATGATATTATCTAACTCTGTACATATGCATATCTAATTATGTACTACTAAAGCAGAACTGGAGTTTGCTTTCAAAAAAAAAAAAAAAAAAGCAGAACTGGAGTTTGAGAGAAAGAATAAAAGTTAATTATTTCCTTCATCTATAGATGTCTCTTTTGAAAAAAAAAATTGTTTCAAATTACATGTTTTTCTCTTCTTTCCATATAAATTTAAGGCTAACTTTTCAAAATTATTTCCACATTTATTGCTTCCAATGTTTGCTTTCTTTTTTAATTTAGCTCTATTTTTATTTTTCAATGTATTAATTAAGATATTTGTTGAAAAATTTTATTCAACTACTTTTTTTAATATGTATATTTTTTTAAAAAAACATGTAAAATGGAATGTAGAAAACAAAATAAAAGCTAAAAGTACAAAAAGAGACACTAGAAACCATAGGTACTATTAGGTAGTTAGTAGCTGTGGGCCTGCGCCCTGCGGCATCTACTACTCTGATAGACAAAAATTTAGGTCAACTATTTTTATATTTTGGGGTTTATAAAAATTCGTACTTTCCTTATTTATTTATTGATTGACTGCATGGTTCTAAAAATCCCCGATTTAGCCGATTAATCCCCGATTAATCCTCTGTAAGGTAATCCACCGATTCGATTTTTGAAATCCGATTAATCCTATGAATTTATTTAAAATGATATGTTTAATTGTAAATTAGACTAATATATTAAATATTATTATAATATCCGATTTATACTCCGATTAATCCTTCCGATTAATCCCCGATTACCCGATTAATATTAAATCGGTACCTCAACCGATTTATACCGATTACCGATTTTTACAACCATGATTGACAGAAAATTTATACTATTATTATAATATAATAGTTTAATATTAAAAATTTCACTTAAGTATCCTTACTTTATTAATATTAATTTCACTTATTTACCTTACTTAATTACAGAAAAAATATAAATATATTTTGTAATTAATCAATTTCCTTTTTCAAGTCAAACATATTATCTTTTCTATTTTATAATTACTATTAATTGATTAGCTTTTTCAGCCAAAATAAATTACCTTTTCTCTTTTTTTTAACTAAAATCTCTCTTTTTCCAATTATATCACGGACAATTATATTTTTTTAGCCAAAACACATTACCTTTTCTCTGACTAGAATCTCTTCTTTTCCAATTATATAACGGACGGTTCTATTTAATAAAACTAAAATAATAATGTTATAATTAGTTATAAATTATTTAATAGTTGTTATGAACCCACCTTCTAAACCAATTATGAAAAGTTACTCGTAAAATTTGATACTTGTCAAAAATAGATCCATGACTTATGAATCTCGAATCCAAAATCCAAACAAGTAAATATAAATTCATGCTAAATCTCATCATAATATTATTCACATATATTCAACTCGTTTTCACCCCTCCCCTTTATCGAGCATCACGTTAGAGTAAGATTTTATTCAGAGAACATAATGTTCTTGAACACCACACTATCAATGAATGAGTTGTTTGGTTCAGAAGCTAAACATTCGAGTTTTCCCTGGTACTCTTCATCTCAATCTCGGTTTTTTCAACATGGTCCTTACAATCTCGGTTTCAAAAGCAAACATCCTGGTTTTGACAATGATCAGGTTGGCACTAAGGGGTGTACAAAGAAATTGCTATTTGGACGATTTACTTTTTGGTCGAAAAAGAATCATTATAATCCAACAACACTAACAAAACTTGCTTGGTATAAGAGTTCAATCCTTAAGTTCTTGTATTCGATGAAGCCCGAAAATTGCTCAGCTCCTAATATACTCTGTAACCTTGATCATTCTCTCATTCCACATCCATCAGATGCTGCTTCAGGAATCAGTACTTTACTGAAATTGACTCCGTATTTTCTTTTATCACTTGGTGCTCTAAGGCTTTATCACAACCACGGAAGACTACCCCTGAAGCCTGCGCATATTATGCTTTACAAGAAACAGATAACGCATTGCATCAAACATGTAAATCATCACAGAATTCTTTATATGACTGGCTTAGGTACTGTTACTAGTGTCCTTAGCTGTTGGGAAACTATACCTTACTCGAGACGGAAACACTTCGTAATAATTCCAGCTATCATGGACACAATTTTTGGAGATTATCTCTTTAAAAAACTAGATGATTATAAGATTCTTCCTTGGGATCATCCTCATAATGTCCAAGCAAGGTCAATCTCAAATAAGATATTTCAGGCATTACAAAGAGACTTGAAGATTAAAAATATGAGTGATTTGAAATTTGGTTCAATGAATATTAACCGTAATTTTGATGAGAAGGAAGTAAAACTGCCATGGTGGTCGCGAACTAAATTCTCCACTAGGCATTTGGAGGGAATATACTGGGAGGTTGTTGTGTCAGATGAACATTCTTGTGGTGCCCATTGCCTACCGGGAGGAAGGATTGTGTTGTACAAAGGTTTGTTTACACATTTGAAGTCGGATGCAGAGGTTGCTGCTATCATTGGCCATGAGGTATCTACGTTCATTGTCCGTGCTCCTACTCTTTTAAATACTTCCAAAATACGTCTTTTCACTTTAATAAGATCTAGTGTAACCAACTGGAAACTGCAAGTGCAATCTATGTTTTTAAAAAAAATGTTAACAAGGGTAGCAAAAACATCAAAGAGAATGTAAAGGTGCCCCAAATATTTTATAGGAAAGTAAAAATTGATTGAGGTCTAAAGCGAAACTGACCACTTATCTTTGTTGTTGTTGGATTAGGTTGGGCATGTTGTTGCAAGGCATTGTGCTGAAAAATATACAAAGCTTTTGTGGTTTTTCATTTTCCCAGCTATATTGCAAAATCTGGAAAAATTCTATCGTGGCTGTCAGAGGTACATCAGAATTTACATACACATTCTACGTAAATTAATGACATAATGATTGTTAATTATAGTTATCCTGCTACAGTTTGTACATAAGTTGCTAATTTTTAATTATTTGATCTATTATCAGAAGAGAGAAGGAAGCAGATTATATTGGGTTACTTCTGATGGCATCAGCTGGTTATGATCCTTGTGTGGCACCGAAGGTGTATGAAATGCTTGATCCCGACACTAAATATTGTACTAGATTCTTAACTCATCCATCTGGTAAACAGAGATCCGAGGCGCTGTCAAAGCCAGAAGTGATGGAAGAAGCAATGATTAGATTTTCAAAAGCCACCAAGAGACAACGATGTAGAAATTAATGTATGTAAGGTTTATCTAAGGTAAACTAAGGCCCTTTGATCGAGCTCTCTAACTTTTATATAAGAATCACGATTTCTGAGATAAAATGTTGAATGTACATTTCATGGATCAAAACTTCAACATTGCATATTACATCTTATTTGAATGAGTAATGCATATCACATATTTTGTGTCAGTTTGGCATTGTTAGGATGTGGAAAAAAGTAATGCATGTCCGAAAAGTTAATCACTATATTTTCATTAGTATTAAAAGTTTAAAGTGAAGGTGCAAATTTGGCAAATTATATTAGTAAGGTAGGGCTGATCTACAAAAATAATGATTTGGTTTAACATTGCACCCGAAAATTACCATGACTTGCTTTTTTGCAAGCTTAATATTGCACCCGAAAATTACCAGCCTGCAGCTCAAACTATTTTTTCAGAGGCTAAACATTCATATTTTTCCCTGGTACTCTTTGACTCCATTTAGAAACTCATTGTTCTCATGGCGATCTCTGTCTCGATCCACTGATTCTCGAGTACATAAGTTTAGAAACAAACTCGAACATGGCCCTTAAAATTTCTCATCGCACAGTTACTATAACAAACATGCATGGTTTTAGCCTTGGCAATAAGTGGTGCAGGAAAAAAGTTTTTGGTAGAGATTTTTTTTCCTTGTCGAAAAATCATCACCATAAACTAATACTATCAAAACTTGCTTCTTATACGAATTCAATCGTTAGGCTCTTTATTGGCAGTTGGGAAACTATACCTTACTAGAAAAGAAAACAGTTCGTAATAGTTTCAGCTAGCAAGCAGAGACAAAAGTCTTGGAAATTTTCTTTTTAGAATGAGGGAAGAAATTTTTGTTCTTCCCCAGGATCATCCTGATAGTGCACGAGTACGGTCCATCTCAAACCAGATACTTCAGGCATTACAAAGTGACTTGAAGATTAAACAGATGAGTGGTTTGGCCATGGTGGCATCAAACTAAGTTCTCTATGTAGAAATTTGATAAAGATATATATAATAATAATAAGAACAACAATGCAATGCAGGAAAACTAACACTTGTATTTCAAACCGGAATGCACTTCATGACTACATTGTGTTATCTCTTCTTAATTAAAAAACAAAGTACATCAGGAATATAAATAGATATACCACACAAAGGTGATAACTAAAATTCTGCAACTACTCCCTAAAAACTCTCTACTAGTTCCACTACTTCCACTAAATTAATACCAACTCTCCTAGTAACACGCAACAGCTACACGACTAAGTTTGATGCCCCTGTTACAGCCAATGTTTATTATTTCAAAATACCCTGTTACAGCCAATGTTTATTATTTCAAAATACTTAATAAATAAATAAGTTTAGATTAATTATTCCAACATTCTCCCCCTTAATCTAAACTTATTTGAATAAGTCCTTAGCTCCGGGATCATGCTTTAGATACTCATCTTAAACGTTTGCACATTTGCTATCATCTGCGCCATCACCGCAACACAGCAGCACCTGGCCTGGACGCCTCCTTAATCTTCTTCACGCTTTTTTTCATTTCTCACGGTTGCTGTGCACCAGTTCCTACATACACACATAAGCACTCAGCATCGCCGTCCCTAGCTGCACTCTAACTACCACCATAGAACAACTCATACTAGCTTGAGAAAGGAGCATCCCATACTGATCCCATACTCAAACCAACAATTTTGTCCAGTGCCATATACACACATGAAACTTATGTATGCACGACACACACGCACCACCACAAATCCATTTTTTAATCTACACATCAATACCCACACAATCTGCACACCAAATTACTAAAATATCTAAAATTATGAAGCACTTCTCTTCATCTGTGATGCACTTCTCACCACCATTTCTTAATTTTGTGATGCACTTCTCACCACTATCAAGTTTGATGCACTTCTCATCAAAAACAATTTTGGAGCACTTCTCTCCAGGGTGCACATAATCACCCATAATCTCATCACTTTCATCTTCATCTTGTGATGCACTTCTCATCACCCTCCCATTTACTTTGTTGGTGTACTTCTCATCAACAACCATCTTTGTTCTTTGTCGCAGCCCCTTCTTATGCTTAAGGATCGGAAGGAAGGCTGTTAAGCCTTGATACTCCCCCTTCAAGCTCTGATGCCAAGTGTAGAAATTTGATAAAGATATATAATAATAATAAGAACAACAATGCAATGCAGGAAAACTAACACTTGTATTCAAACCGGAATGCACTTCATGACTACATTGTGTTATCTCTTCTTAATTAAAAAACAAAGTACATCAGGAATATAAATAGATATACCACACAAAGGTGATAACTAAAATTCTGCAACTACTCCCTAAAAACTCTCTACTAGTTCCACTACTTCCACTAAATTAATACCAACTCTCCTAGTAACACGCAACAGCTACACGACTAAGTTTGATGCCCCTGTTACAGCCAATGTTTATTATTTCAAAATACTTAATAAATAAATAAGTTTAGATTAATTATTCCAACATTTAGTGAAGAAACTAAAATTGTTATATCCTAATACTAACAATATAGATACAGCAATTTTTATATGTATAAACGAAGAATATACATAAAAACTACATTGTATTCTTTTCCACATCAACTAAACAAGATACATGTTGTTTAAATAGAAAGCAATGCACTCACATAGTAGTGCCTACAAAATAAGAAACAAACTCCACGTTAAACCACCTGCTACTACTTATTCAAACACCCTAAAACTTCTCTAATACACTTGACCTAGTCAGCTGATCACACATAAACACATAAAACATATACTTAACTAAATAAAACAAATAATTAATAACTAAGTTTAAGATTATTCCAACACTCTACTGGGCATTTGGAGGGATTAAATTGGGAGGTTGTGGTGGTGGATTTGAATATAAAGAATGCCTATGTTCTACCGGGAGGAAAGATTGTGGTGTACAATGGTATACTTAGACATTGCAAGTCGGATGCTCAAGTTGCTACTGTCATTGGCCATGAGGTTTCTCCTGACTACTGTCCTTGTTTTTGTTCCTACTTTTTCAGGTCTTGTCTCTTTAATATGGTCCAGTGCAACATATCTTTAGAAACTTACTAAATTTATGATTCTTAATTGTAGTTCTTTTGTCATGCTACACTTTGTAAAACCGTGGTCATAGAACTGTAGTAAGTATGTGATGTGAAGCAATAATCCAAACATTAGTACACTGCACAATCCTCCTTTATTTGGTACTTAATAGATCGAACGTTCAAGTCTTAATGGATGATAACCATGTTTGTATCAATATATACTCTGCATTGACAATTAAAATACCGGTACATCTGCTATATATTTATAGCTTACGGAAATTAAAGAAATGTGAGTGATCAATTAATCTGTTCTTAGCAACGAGAAGGAAGCAGATTATATTGGGTTACTTCTGATGGCATCAGCTGCCTATGATCCTCGTGAGGCACCCAAGGTGTATGAAATGCTTGATGACGACGACTCTTCAGATTCAAAATTTAAATTTATTCATGACTTATTTTCAACTCATCCTTCCGGGAAAAAGAGAGTCGCGGCACTGTCCAAGCCAAAAGTAATGGAAGAAGCAATGACCACATTTTCCAAAGCCATCGAAGCAACAAGGTAAATTATAGACCTTTCTCGGACGACAAGCTCTCTGGCTTATAAAACAAGATTTTTGACAAAAATATATTTTGGAGTTCATGCAGACAAGTTTCTGGAAGTCAGGGGAAGTGAAGGCCTAAAGCAGACATCGGAACATTATTGCTGTTGTTTTGCCCAATAGTTCATGCAGTTCTTGAAAATCTCCAACCCCCAACCAGAGCTTAAAAAACACAATACTGCTTCCTGATGTATTTGTTACTGCCTGATAGGTGATAGCTGATAATATGGTTCAGTTTCATCTCATTTTTGTGATTTAATGGTCCAAACTCCAGACTACTGAAAAGCTAAAATGTTGTTCAAATGACTCCTTTTTACTTATATTTTCTGAAGATGTGCATCCCATTTGTCATGTTCAATTTTTCTTTCTTCAAAACTGAGACATACATTTTTAAGCTATGGACAGGGTAAGGTAATAACGAGATGGGTTCTCAACAACGCACTATTATTTTGGTTTCACCCCTAAAATTCTATGTTATTTTTTTTTAGAAATAGAATAAAAATAGAAATCTATACTATTATATAAATTCCGAAACATTGAAAGTTTTGGTACCTGTTTTTTGGTACCAGTTTTTTTTTTACTTCGTGAATTTACTTATTTACCCTTTGTTAAAAAGAAAATAAATATATGATATTTATACTTTTAAAACACCTATAATAAATAATAACATAATGCAATTAATGGTAATTAATTAGTCGCTTGCCTTTTTTCACATTTACTTTTAATTGAAGATATTACCTTTTATAAACACCTAAAAACATCAATGTATCTTCCAATCATAAATATTGAATTAAAACACGTTACATTTTTTATTTAAAACTAATCTTCATTAATATTTTCTTTTGAACTAAAACACGTTACCTTTTTAATTTAAAACTAATTTTACAATCATTAATGTATACCCGAAAATATCACACCATATTTTTCAATTGTTAATAAAATATATTAAAAATCTGCATGTGTTGTTTATAATAAGAAAATATTAGTATAATCCGTAAACATGAGTATATTAAAATTATATTAAATTAAAATTAATTAATAATTATATAATTGTCGAAACATTAAAAATTTTAGTACATATTTTTTGATATATGTTTTTTTGGTATTTCGTGAATTTACTTATTTCCCCTTCATTATAAAGAAAAATATATATGATATTTATACTATTAAAACACCAAAAATAAATAAAACATAATACAATTAAAGTTAATTAGTCGATTGTCTTTTTCACATTTACTTCTAGTTGAAGATATTACCTTTTATAAACACCTAAAAATCTCAATCATATCATATTTTCCAATCAATTCATATCTAGCAATAATTAACCAAAAATAAATAATAACATAATACAATTAAAGGTAATTAGTCGATTGCCTTTTTCACATTTACTTTTAGTTGAAGATATTACCTTTTATAAACACCTAAAAACTGATAAGTGGATTTTATATCCACTTGGAACATTCTATATCGGCTTAAATTGATTGTTTTGGACTCAAGTTTGTGTAGTTTTGATGTGTTTTGTGTAGTTGTGCAGGTTTCCAAGAATATCTAAGCTTTTGTCGTTTTTGGAGATTTAATTGATTAAAATTCGGATTTTCCGGGAAGGCTGCGCAGCTTATACTGTTTTGGCCATATCTGGAGTTCTAGAAGTCCGTTTTCAGCGATCTTACTGCCCACGCGAAGCTTGAGAGATTTTCTACAACCTGGGATAGGAAACAAGTGAAAGAAACGTGCTGATTAAAGTCGCGCACGTGTTCTTATTAAAGAAGGCTTGGAATTTACTGTTTTGCCCTTTTTCTAATTCTAATTGTATTCTGGGCAGTTTTGGGTACCTTCTTTAAATCCTAATTGTAATAGAAGGCAATTTCTTTCTAGGCAAGATTTGTAGAGCCTATTTAAACACATCCTACCATTGTAAATCATAACAATTCATAGCTTTTAATCGTATCAAGGTACTTTCGATCTTCAGTTCTTTCTTCAATATTATGTTTTCATTATCATTATTATTTTGTTTTCTTTAATTATGTGTAACTAAATCTTTAATCTAAGGATTGGGTAGTATTCCTTGGTATTCATGCATGCTTGATTACGTGATTTTCTGCTTTGCTGATCTGTTAATGAGATCTTAACACAATTAGGGGAGTCATGAACCTTTGATTGTATTCTAGGGATTGTAATAAGCTTGGGAGAGAATTTGCAATCTTAGTACATGATTTAACAGACATAATTTGAATATTAGATCAGGAGATTAATAGGAGAATTGTGAGACATATAATTCTTGGCACTTAACAGTTTATAGATATACTTTGATTGTATCACGGGAGTGACAATTAGGGTGTAGCTGTAGGCACTATATTGTAACCTGGGAGGGTACAGTATAACTTTAGAAGAATTGTTTTCAGCAAGGTAGGAACACAGATATCACATTAATATTGAGCATGTATTGAGACCAAGTGAAGAACCCCAGTTCTTGGATTGTTTTCCTCATCTATTTTATTCTCGATTGATAATTAGTTTAATTTAGTTTAGTTTAATTTAGTTTATAAACAAACACAACATTCTTCTACACTTCTAAATTGTGAGAGATAAGAAACTTGAACTTGATATTACATTCGGTCCTTCCCTGCGAACGAACACATAAAAATACTACTAACAAATTGGCGCCGCTGCCGGGGAAGGCAGTATAGTTGAGTTTAGGTTAATTGTTTCTTATTGTTTAGATTTTAATTGGTTCCACAAGTTGTTTTGTTGGTGATTTTCAGGTGTATGCTACGTTCATCTTGCGTTAGAAAGTTGGAATTTGACCCTGAAATCGAGCGTACCTTGAGAAAGATAAGAAAAGAGAAAGCTAAGATGACGGACGCTGAGAATGTTAACGCAAATGTTAATGCAAATGTTAATGCAAATGTTAATGTTGATCAGACTTCTATTTGGGACCATGAGACACCTAATCCTGCCAATTGCATGTACAAAACTCCAGAGATTGGTGCAACCCAATTCAACATTAACCCGAGTTTAATTCAGATGATCAGCAATCAAGCTTTTGAAGGAGATATTGAATTAGAGGACCCACACAGACATCTAAAGCGTTTCGTGCAGATGTGTGGCTCATTCAGAATCAATGGTGTTACGAGTGATCAGATTCGTCTCCATATGTTTCCCTACTCTATTAAGGGAAGAGCTTTGGAATGGTTTCAGCAACTTCAAAACACTGCGGTTGCTACATGGGACAGTCTTTCTACTGCATTCTTGTCCAAATATTATCCATCTGACAAGACGCAACAATTGAGGACTATGATTATGAGTTTCAAAGCACAACCGGGTGAAGGTCTATATCAGGCATGGGAGAGATTCAAGGCACTATTGAGGAAGTGTCCACATCACGGCTTGGAAGATTGGCAGATCATTAGTACTTTTTATGGGGCCATGAATGCAGATATTCGTTTGAGTTTGGATGTAGCTGCTGGTGGAAATTTCAAGAAGGCACCAACTACACAGGCTAAAGCACTCCTTGAGGAATTGGCATCTAATAATTATTCATGGGCACCTAGTGGGACGAGCTCAGCTAAAGCAGCACAAGAATCTGAGATGATCAACATGCTGGCTCAAAAATTGGATACTCTAACTCAGGAGGTGCGAGGACAAAGGGTAAATGTGAATGCTATTTCTTCACCTATGGAGGGGTATAATGATTATGGTGCTAGTCAGAACTCTTATGTGCAACAATTTCCAGAAGAAGCATCTTTTATTCAGGGAAGACAGTCGTGGCCTGTTCAGAATAACTCCTATTACAATCCGAATCAAAAGCCAAACAACAATCTTTCTTACAGTAATAATCATGCATCTAATCCTTCTTATTCATTTCTAAGGCAGAATCAACCTCCTGGTTTTCAGTCACGACCACCGTATCAAGCACAGCAGCAGTATCAACCTCCTCCGAAGAAAGAACCAGCTGATTGGGAGGTTGCACTAAATAAGATTATGCAAGGAACTTCTGGGGCATTGGCTAATATGGAATCAAGAATAGAGCAGATGGCATCATCTCAAAAGATGCTAGAAACGCAGATTGGACAGATTGCCTCCAAGATGGGTGTTCGTGAGCAAGGATCACTTCCTAGTCAACCCGACCAGACTGGTAAAGAGCAATGCAAAGCAATTACTTTGAGGAGCGGGAACGAGTTGCCCGAGGTTGAGGTTCTCGAGCCAAAAGAGAAGGATGCTGAAAAAGAAAGTGAGATAGTAGAGATCGATGCAGAAAAGTCAGAGAAAGTAGATGAAGAGAAGAAGGAAGAAGAACAAGAAAAGCCGTATGTTCCTCCACCACCTTATGTTCCTCCTATTCCATTTCCACAGAGACTTCACAATAGGCAGTTAGAGAAGCAGTACGAGAAGTTCTTGACTATGTTCCGGCAATTGCATGTCAATATTCCTTTGGCTGAAGCTTTGAATCAAATGCCACTCTATGCTAAATTTCTTAAGGAGATGTTGACAAAGAAGAGGAAACTTGAGGATGCAGAAACCATTACTCTCAATGCTGAATGCAGTGCAGTCATCCAAAAGGCCATTCCTCAGAAATTGAAAGATCCGGGAAGCTTTTCTTTGCCTTGCACTATTGGGAAGATGGAGAACATCAAAGCCTTGTGTGATTTAGGGGCTAGTGTGAGTTTGATGCCATATTCAATCTGCAAACGACTTGGTCTTGGAGAGCTTAAAAAGACACGGATTTCACTTCAGTTAGCGGATCGTTCTGTGAAATATCCGTTGGGGGTCGTTGAAGATGTGGTTGTCAAAGTGGATAAATTTGTCATACCTTGTGATTTTGTGGTGTTAGAGATGGATGAAGATGTCGAGATACCCATTATCTTGGGAAGGCCATTCTTGGCTACTGCTGGCACTACAATCGATGTTAAAGCTGGAAAATTGACATTGAATGTTGGAGAGGAAAAAGTGGAATTTGATCTGAACAAAGTAATGAAGATGCCTCCTTTTGGAGCAACTTGTTTTACTGTTGACAGAGTTGATGAAATTGTGCAGCGAGAAAATGAACACTTCATGGGAGCAGAAAGGGTGTTAGATGATGTAGTAGAAGAAGAAGCACTTGTTGTTCGAGACACGGAAGTTGAGATGGTTTTTACACTTTCAGAGGCACCACAGGTGGAACTTAAACCTCTACCTGCTAAGTTGAGGTATGTCCTTTTGAATAATGAGCTAGTGATTTTTGAAGAGGGGCATGATAACGTGTTGCGAAGGTGGAAAACCGATGATAAGGAAGAAGAAATTTTTGTTCAGCCGGTTGAGTCGGAGAAGCATCTTAGAGGTGTGAAGAAGAAAAAGAAGAAAATTTGGCCGTTGGGTAGTAGAATCAAGTTGAAATCTGATGGAAGAGATTTGTGGAAATTAAGCAAACCGGATGTCAACGTTCGTATGAATGGTTTGTCTGTGGAAGATGGTTCAGTTATTCTTTTGAAACCACCATGATTTGAGGAAGTAACGTCAAGCTATTGACGTTAAAGAAGCGCTTCGTGGGAGGCAACCCACGCATTAGTGTAGGAAGAAAAAAAAAATTTAGAGTGTTTTTTTCAAAAAAAAAAAAAAAAAAAAACCAAGTTTTGAGCAGGTTGCAGCCCTGTAACGCAGGCTGCACCTGCGTTTCTGCAATTTCCGCAGTTTGCCTCCTTGTAACGCAGGTTGCGCCTGCGTTACTGCCCTTCCAGCAATCTGCGCGCCTGATGCGCAACCTGCCCCGGCGCATCTGTTCTTCATGCAAATTGCCCTGCACTCACGCAGTTTGCGCGTGTCCAGAGAAGAGAAAAAATTTTTGAGCGTGGTCACCTGTTGCCATGATTATTTTTGAATTAACTTTTACACCCCATTCTTTTTATACCCCCATCTCTCTAATTCTTTTCCTATTTCTATTTCAAAAACCCCCATCTTTTCTCCAAAAATTCTAAACCTATTTCTATTCTAATTATTATTATTATTATTATTATTATTATTATTATTATTATTATTATTCTTATTATTATTATTTTATTATTATTATTATTATTATTATTATTATTATTATTTATTATTCTTATTATTATTATATTTATTATTATTATTAATAATATTATTATTTTATATATACCCACCTATACATACAAATCCAATTTCTCTTCTATATATTTAAATCTCTAAAAATTCAATTCTAAAGAGGAATTAATTGCAAGTTCACCTCTTTGATTCGTATTGGGTAAATCTTTTTCTCTAATCTTATTTTTATTACGAATTTGTGTTCTTGTCAATTGGATTTTGTAGTGTTCAGGAAAGGTGGCCAGTCTATGGAGCTCGTACGTAGTATCCACCACCAGATTCTGATTCCTCCGAGGAGGAGGACGAGTATGTATGTTTTCTGCTATCCCTTGTATTTACTTCCATTCAATGCGGACATTGAATATTTTAAGTTTGGGGGTGGTTTGAGGGATTAGTAATTGTTGTTGTATTAATTGTTCATGTAGGATTTCATGCTTTGCATATTAGTAGTAGTAAATTATGCATTTATGTTTGTGTTATCTACGTTTGTTTCATATAGGACATTCTGTTTTTATGTTCGTATATCATGTGAGTTCATAATAGTTTGCATTTGCACCCATGCTTGATAGGAATTTTGTGTTGTTGACGCTTTTGATTGAGAAGTGACATGCTTTGTTCTTGTGCACACACATACACTAGTAAGTTGAAGCTAGTAGACTTATTGAATGTTGTAAGTAATTAGAAGGACATGAATATGTGCAAGATGATTTAGTTTGCATGCTTTGAATACAAGTTGTTGCGTTAGAGAGATTTTTGCTTGGGATTGAGTATGTTTTTCCACCAAGTGAGTTTTTGAGCCTTATTGCATATTTTTTGCAATTTATTCGTTTGCTTGAGTGTCCACGGATTGTTTGCATTGCTAGCAGTTGTTTGAGGTCTTTCTTGAAATGCATGACATTATTTGACGATTAAAATGATAAAGGCAATTAGGAATAAACACATATTTTCCCATATTACCACACCATGTTTACATGATCAATTAGTTAACCCGTTGAGCTTAATCCTATTTTTCGGTGACATACCACATTACTTGCCTAGACCCTTTTCTTGTATTGGCCTTATATTAACTTGAACCCACATTGTCAAAGGCTAGTATAGTGCTTAAGGGAGTAATAAGGTGTGCAAGGAGGGGTTTATTGTTGGTCATACTTTTGGGGAAAATATTGAGATTGGGTTTGGTTGTTTACTTGATAGTCGGCATATGTAATAAATTGGGGGATCATTGTTATTATTTATATTATTGTTTTATTTAGCTCTCGAAAAAAAAAAGAAACAAAAAAGAAACAAAAAAGAGAAAAAAAAAAGAAAAAAAAAGAAACAAAAAAGAAAAGAAAAAAAATTATGAGAGCATGTTTGTGTTTGTTATGATCTTACTTTAGTCGACTAGTCGAGTGTTCTTAGTAAAATTTATGTGGGGGGAAAATAGGGTGTTGTGTATGATTTATTATGGTGCTTACTAGCTTTTGACACTTCACCTGTTTTGGCTTATTTGACATACCTTGTCCCTAGCCCACGTTACAACCCAATTAAAGACCTTTTGATTATCGTCATTGATGTATGTTGTGTTAAAAGTTAGATTGATACCAAATGTCAAGCATGCTTATGATTTTGTTGGAATTGAGTGATACACTTACCCTTGATCTTGAGTGAATATTCTTTTGCGAGTGGATTGTGAGTGTTTGCTTATTTTTGCGTATGAGATCCCGAGTTTTGTCTCAAAGATGTACTCTTGTAGGCTTAGCATGTTTACTAACTTATTCTTACACTTGACATGGGCTTGTGAGAACTTATGCATGTTCATTGAGTAGACTATGTGAATACTTGCACTTTCGACACCAAGACATTGCGTATTTACTTTGATTCTTAAGTTGATATGGCATGAGAGGATTTGAAGGTATGGTAGGCTAGATTAATTGCATTTTTCATATTAGTTACATTCATGCATTGCATTGCATTAGGTTAAATGGATTTTGTGGGTACATTCGCTATAGACCCTCACGAGACCTTACTCGTCCACTAGGGCTGCCTAGGGGTTTAAAGGGCTTGTTGCATATGCCAAATGCAACCGTGATCACCTACGGAAGTGGAACTAATTAGGTAGTTATAATTGTTTATGCTTGAGGACAAGCATCGGTTTAAGTTTGGGGGTGTTTGATAAGTGTATTTTATATCAACTTGGAACATTCTATATCGGCTTAAATTGATTGTTTTGGACTCAAGTTTGTGTAGTTTTGATGTGTTTTGTGTAGTTGTGCAGGTTTCCAAGAATATCTAAGCTTTTGTCGTTTTTGGAGATTTAATTGATTAAAATTCGGATTTTCCGGGAAGGCTGCGCAGCTTATACTGTTTTGGCCATATCTGGAGTTCTAGAAGTCCGTTTTCAGCGATCTTACTGCCCACGCGAAGCTTGAGAGATTTTCTACAACCTGGGATAGGAAACAAGTGAAAGAAACGTGCTGATTAAAGTCGCGCACGTGTTCTTATTAAAGAAGGCTTGGAATTTACTGTTTTGCCCTTTTTCTAATTCTAATTGTATTCTGGGCAGTTTTGGGTACCTTCTTTAAATCCTAATTGTAATAGAAGGCAATTTCTTTCTAGGCAAGATTTGTAGAGCCTATTTAAACACATCCTACCATTGTAAATCATAACAATTCATAGCTTTTAATCGTATCAAGGTACTTTCGATCTTCAGTTCTTTCTTCAATATTATGTTTTCATTATCATTATTATTTTGTTTTCTTTAATAATGTGTAACTAAATCTTTAATCTAAGGATTGGGTAGTATTCCTTGGTATTCATGCATGCTTGATTACGTGATTTTCTGCTTTGCTGATCTGTTAATGAGATCTTAACACAATTAGGGGAGTCATGAACCTTCGATTGTATTCTAGGGATTGTAATAAGCTTGGGAGAGAATTTGCAATCTTAGTACATGATTTAACAGACATAATTTGAATATTAGATCAGGAGATTAATAGGAGAATTGTGAGACATATAATTCTTGGCACTTAACAGTTTATAGATATACTTTGATTGTATCACGGGAGTGACAATTAGGGTGTAGCTGTAGGCACTATATTGTAACCTGGGAGGGTACAGTATAACTTTAGAAGAATTGTTTTCAGCAAGGTAGGAACACAGATATCACATTAATATTGAGCATGTATTGAGACCAAGTGAAGAACCCCAGTTCTTGGATTGTTTTCCTCATCTATTTTATTCTCGATTGATAATTAGTTTAATTTAGTTTAGTTTAATTTAGTTTATAAACAAACACAACATTCTTCTACACTTCTAAATTGTGAGAGATAAGAAACTTGAACTTGATATTACATTCAGTCCTTCCCTGCGAACGAACACATAAAAATACTACTAACAAAAACCTCAATCATATCATATTTTCCAATCAATTCATATCTAGCAATAATTAATATATACTCAAAAATATCACATCATATCATATAATCAGTAACAAAATCTATACTATTATATAAATTCCGAAACATTGAAAGTTTTGGTACCTGTTTTTTGGTACTTTGTGAATTTACTTATTTACCCTTCATTATAAATAAAAATATATATGATATTTATACTATTAAAACACCTAAAATAAATAATAAGATAATATAATTAATGATAATTAGTCGATTGCCTTTTTCACATTTACTTTCAATTGAATATATTACTTTTTATAAAAACCTATTAACTTTTTCACAATTAATTTCAGTTGAAGTTATTACCTTTTAAAAACACCTAAAAACATCAACCATATCACATCTTTCAATCATTAATATTTCTTTCAAATTAAAACAAGTTACCTTTTGATATAAAACTAATCTCAAAATATCACACCATAAAAATTAAAAGTTTTGGTACCAATTTTTTGGTACTTTGTGAATTTACTTATTTAGCCTTCATTATCAAGAAAAATATTTATGATATCTATACTTTTAAAACACCTAAAATAAATAATAACATAATATAATTAACGATAATTAGTCGATTGCCTTTTTCACATTTATTTTCAATTGAAGATATTACCTTTTATAAACACATATTGACTTTTTAACAATTACTTTCAGTTGAAAATATTAACTTTTATAAATACCTAAAAACATCAATCATATAATATCTTTCAATCATTAATATTTCTTTCAAATTAAAACAAGTTACCTTTTGATATAAAATTAATCTCAAAATATCACACCATGCTTTTCAATTATTAATATTATTATATAAAATCTATCACTAACAAAATATAAATCCGTATACTACGATATAATAGAAATTCGTAGTAAATAATGATCATTAGATTTTTAGTAAAAAATTAGAATCATTAGATCTAATGATTAAATATATTATATGATTAAATTAAATTACTAAAATTTCAAGGTTTGAATTCTATCAACGACATATTTATTTTAAAATTTTATAATATAAGTTTTAAACCATCCATATCATTTAAATTTATATTAAATTATTAAAATTAAAATTAAAATAAAACATTGTAAATATAATTATATAAAAATGTAATTATAACATAAAATAAAATTTATTACATAAAAATCCGTGCATCGCACGAGTTATAAGCTAGTACTATTATAATTATAATTCCTTTATTTGTAATTCTTTAATCCTATTTGTAATCCTATTATCAAATTGTAAAATTGAAATGGGACCTGGTAATTTAGACACCTATTTATAGAGCACCTATTGAAATGGTAAAATGTTTAAATTTGAGAGTAAATTTGCTTTTTGTAAAGCACCTATTTATAGGAATGGTGTTGACATAAGATAGTATACGACTAGAAGTAACTGGAACTGTCCATCACTATCAAATATGATGTTTAACAACATCAACTTTTGGATCTTACACATTTATTATAATTCACAAAAAGAAGAAAAAAAAGTTTAATCATAAGAAGTTACAGCAGGCAACTTAATACCAAGGAAAGTTGAACACATTTGATACTTGTAGAGAAATTCTACAGCTTTGACAATACGCGGCTCAAACTTGCTTCAATTGTACCATGTGGTTCATCCGTTGGCAAATATACATCATCTTGGAACTGCAAACGTCACATTAACCAACCATAACGGATCAGAAAATAAAGCACACAAGCAAAAGCGTTGTCTATGATGTTGTTAACGTAAATCTAAGTCACTATATCTGAACTACAATCATTTTCCCATCTTAACAGTACAAATCTAATACCTTGACAATTACTGGATTGTCTTTGCTTGATAAATTGACTGGTAGAAAATGTATATTTGGCATCTTTAGCTGGATGAATGATACATCAGGAAACCTGACATTATTTCAATGAACCAAGTCAATGTTTTGCCAAATCAGATGAATGATAGTTAGAAATTTACGGTAGAGAGAGAACCTGCCAAGAACAGCCTTTCCCATCTGATACAGAGTGGCCTGAACAGATGGGCTGTAAACTCCCTCATTTGGAGGACCAAAGAAAGTTTGAGCTAAAACTTTCTTCACATCCAGATACATCTTAGTGAAGTAGAGTGGTTTGAAAGGAATGCTTGCGAGAGATTCAAATGGGTACCTGCATCACAAATAATTGTGGGAATCGCAATATTACCACAACTTCATAATCTTTTGTGGAAACAAGTAGAAATATAGAAACTGATAATATCACTCTTTTGCAGAGCAGCACAAGACTAATTTTTGGTTAAATATAATATTTGTACTCTATAATTTGCGAAAATACCTCCATGAAGCAGAGACCTCTGTTGCAAGCATTCTCTCACGCGTTTCTGGTAAAATGGTGTTTTCATCCCTAACAAATCCTTCAAACCCCGACTGTCAAAAAACTCATAAAATGAAAATCGAATATCTTAATTACTGACTACGACATAATAGGATCCTTAAACAGTATAGCAGCCCACAAGAGTTAAACAGGAGAAGCACAGAGTATGATATTAATTAATGCTCCAAACAAGGGTCTATTAGTTTTAATAAGGCTGTGGCATATGCTATCCAGATAACACTGGTGCAAGCTTTCTCAATTTAAATGTCTAAAGCAACTAAGACTTTTAAGAGCCTACATTTAGTCTAGTGAAACATACCTGTTTAAAATCTTCGAAGCAGTACTCCATTCATAAATCATAATCCCAACCCACGATACAGATTGATTTGAATTATAATCAACAAAAAACAACAAAAGCTACAGAGGAGCATAGTATGCGGACTAGTGACCTAAAATAAGTCTTACGTGAAATTTTTAAACCGATTTGAATGAAATAATTCGAGATTACAATTCAACTTGTGCAAAAGCGTCAATCCCACTACATTTTATAGTTTTCAGTAGTATAAAAAAGCTGAAAGTATAGAAGTGATGTGCACTTTTTAGTGAATAGATAATCCAAAAAATTGATATGGCTGCAATATGATGAATATCATTCCATGTACTAAACATTGACCGAGCCAAAGCAGTGATCATATCAAACTGTGGTTTGACTGTTTACAATGTAACTGGTTAGCTGCTTAAAATTGCCCATTTATAGGTCCAATATGAACCAGATGACTTCTGTATCACTATTAAGCAAGGTAAATAAGCAGAGGTGGTGCATTCAAACACTTAAGCTAACCTGTGTCGTTTTCAGCAATGACAAGCCTTCAATACCTGAAGTCACCCGCAGAGCATCATTTTTTGTCAAGACAACTTCTGTAGTATGCTTTTCAGATCCAAGTTTAAAGCCTTCAATATAAACAAATGTCACCAGCAGAAAAAATATTTGCAAAATTGGTGGGTACAGGGAAGCATATAAGAAATAACTAGTTTGTATTCATGGCTTTAATGGATTGAAAAAACTAACCATGTTGGTGTGGTTGACCATCCATGTAGAAACGCTCCCATGGCTTTTCCACAATCTTAATTATGGCCGTTGTTACCTGTAAAAAATGAATGACGACAGGCCATAACTTTAGAAGTTGTCCTGTAGTAGGACACCTTGAAAAATTACATAAACAAAAGTTAAGCAAAATCTTCTAGTATTCTGAAATCTAAAGTTTAGGTTATTCAGAATTAAATTACTCATATATACGAACACACATAAACATACACGTCTTGAAAGTGGAATGATTAGTGATACTTGTACTACATCTCAAATTTATGCTGCTCCAGTAAAATCCGTCAAAACTACATATTTACACTATTGAACTGTATACCCATATATGTACGACTGTGCCCAAAAAAAAATTGTAATGTTGGTACCAGCTACATATCAGCAAGTATTTTTCTACAACCCATAAGGAGATTTTACCGAAATCACTATCTTGTAATTTGTAAACAAAAGAATAATAATTAACCTAAACTAGAACAGGAAAGTAGAAAGTTCTTAAGAAAACATTAATCGATAGAGGGGAGAGGGGGATAAGAGGAAGGAGAACCTCTAACAAATGTTTCAGTTTTTTGCTATATCATCAAAGCCTAATGAAATTAAATACATCAGATAACTTTCATACTGCTGGGACACTGCAAAGTTAGGTATTTGAAAATTAGTGTTAAAAAAGAGTTCGTAAACAACCACAATCCGAAACATAGAAAAGATCATTAAAAATGATGTCTTCAAAATTGCCCAAAAGAAATCACCAACATATTTTCTTATAAGAAAAATCAAAATATTAAATATAACGAGAGACAAAATACGAAGAAGCAATTTCACTAAAAGCAATTCAAAGAAAATTTTAAAATATATTTACAGTAAATTTACCTGCGGATAAAATGATGTAAAGTGCTTAGCAAGTACAATTGCAAATTCCTCCATTGAAACTTGTTCTGAGCATTCCTTAGCTTTCACATATACCTGCAAATAACCACAACATGACTTTTTAATAACCAAAATGGCAGCTTCGTGATATGTGTAACCTCGGCTGTCATGCAACTGATCTAGTGTTGATAATAAATTTCAAATGAGATGCAAGTATAGTCTGAACTGAACCAATGACATAAGAAGAAATAGCAGTCTATGGGCTCGGTCTAGTAAAACCATGGCAATGACAGAGCCAAAAGAATGCAAAACATATGTACAATGTAATAGAAGAATTTTGGTGACTTGCTATTAAAAACAAAATAGAAACGTGGGTATAAATGCTTGCACAAATGAATTTGGGTACAATGCTAGGCAAAAATGAATTTCAGTAGTTGCAAAAAATTATAACATACTATAGTTGCAGAAAATTATAACAGACTACTATCCATGATATTATGGATTCTTTTAAGAGGCAGTATTCTCAGATAAGGTTACTATTGGAAGTTGTTAATTAACATTTTATCGTCTAAAGTATATCGAGAGTTACCTACATAAATATGTATGATAATAATCCCCTTGGTCTACTGTAAGTTTTCCTTATCTAGCAACTTGGTAACTTACAAAAATTACCTAACATTTTCGCTCTTTGTTCTGTCTTTCCATTATTCCCCAATTTCAACAGACTTCTTCCAGGTGTCTAATACAAACACCATCCACCCGAATCACTTTCTAATCTCAACTTAGTCCTAATCTTAACCCAACAGAGCAAGTCCATCTCTCCCCTCCATTAGACATAATAAACATACACCGCATATCATGTAACATGTATCTATAACAGATCAAGCTTCAATTAGATCACCTTTTAATCAAATTCACAACAAATTATCATCAGCCTCACATAAATAAAAATAAAGAGATGTAATCAATATCCATTCTTTCCAATCATACAAATTTATATGAACACCATCTGTCTATACATATAGAAAATTCTTTATCTATACAAATAAATAAATTAGCATCATTCCCATTCTAAATAAAAATAAAAATTCCCAGATAGGGATCAAAAAAATCTAATCTTTCAACTCTTACAAGCTTCTTTACAAGATCATATACATACTGTATATGTGTGTGTGTTAGAGAGAGAGAGAGAGGGAGGGAGGGAGGTGGAAGGGGGAGGGAGGGAGGGAGAGAGAGAGAGAGAGAGAGAGAGAGAGAGAGAGAGAGAATTACAGTATTCTTCATGGTATCTGTGGCCACAATATCAGAATTATCAGAATGAACATAAGCAGAGATGCAATGAGAGAGCAAGGATATATCAACATTCCATTCAGCAAAGCTATGAAGCCCATCTTCTTTGTTTCTCCAGACCCTAGCAACTCTAACTCTGCTCTTCCCATGCCTCTGCTCAAACTTGTATCCATCTATCATATCACCCATCTTTATGTGATACGATTTACTCATCAAGATGTATATCAGTTCTACGCTTGCATATACAAACGTATATACACTTTGATATACTATGAAAGATATTATTATTGCAAGTATTTTAACTTTTGAGTTAACTGTGTGCGGCCCAGTTCAACGGTTTGAAAAACTATGGACTTGGGCTCTTTTAGGACAAGAATTGTTTATTTCGTATTTTTTAAGAGTAAAATGCATTTGGTATATTTATGTTTTGATTGTTACTCCCTCCGTCCCTAAATACTTTTTCCATTTCTCTCGGGCACGTTTGCCAACGCACATTTTTAATAGTTAATATCTTTAATTTTATTTTAGTTTTAAATTTAAAAATTTCACTGTATTAAAGTACTCATAAATACGAATCCAACTAGATCACTCATGACTATATTTGGTCTTATAGAATAGACGTAAATTAGTAATTTGTCTCATGTTATGAACAATCCCGACATTTCAAATGGGAAGATCAATAAGGGACAGAGGGAGTAAACCATTTGCAATGTTAATATTCTAAAATTTATGTTTATAATATTGGGATTTTAATATTGAATATTTTATATATTTTTATTAAAATTATTAATACTATTAACAAATAATATTTAATACAAGGGTACAATAGACTTTTTCATACCATATTACCATCTTTTTTTTAAACAACCATATTACCATCTTGTTCCTCATTTGTATACAATTATAAATGTGTATAAATACCAATATTACGAACAGTGAACTGGTTGCGCATTTCGAAGATGCGTATTAGCTGTTACGCATTACCAAGATGCGTATCTTGAATACGCATGTGACCCCCAGCTATAGATTTGTAAAGACCACGCATTTCTTACATGCGTGTACTGTGTACGCATGTGAAGAATGCGTGGTTGGTGGGTAAAAAGGGTGGTCGTTCCCGCGCGTGGGTATTTTGGGCACAAAATTCGTTTTTATACAAAACGGAAACCAAACTCAATGTTCTTTATATCAAAACAAAGCTTAAAACACGTACAAACTACTCTTGGCAACCAATATTACAAACAATTAACGAATAAGACGAAATATTGTTTCAAAAATTCGGTTAAAATTAACAAATTTGAATATTACAATCCGGCATTAGAACAATCAAATTAAACACATAGATATGATCCTTAGGATCTCTAGAAGCTTTACAAACAATAAAATCAATCGGAAAATATACTCAATCAAAAAGCCCTAATTTGACTCAAGAACCCTACAATTCGAATTGACAAAACTAGCAATAGAACGATAAAATTGAACATGGAATTGAACTCCTGGCATCAATATGAAGCTATATAAACAATCATTTCAACCGGAAAATCAAAGAATCAAAAAGCCCTAAATTTCATGAAGAACCCTAATTTTGTAGAATTGAAGAACCCATATTACCCCTCTAAAACTAACTGTTGTTACACATAATTGACGGAATACAATCGGGTGCTTAAAATATTAGAGTTGGGTCATGCGGGTGCTCAGTATTATAGGTTGGCCATTTTTGTGCAAAAAGATTATAGTTCAGGCCACTATCATACAAAAAAGTCTATATTTTATTGTTAAAAGTTACTATTTTTAGTAATGTAAAGAATTGGTGGGACGTCACAAAAAGGAAATTGTAAAGAAATTGATGGGACAAAGGGAGTATATGTTTTACATTAGCATTTGTTTTACTAAATTAATGAAAGTTAAAAATATACTCCCTCCGTCCCTAAATATCATTCCTGTTTTGACTGGACACGTTTGTCAAGATCGTTAATATCTTTAATTTCGTATTTGTTTTAGATATAAAAACTTCACTGTATTAATGTACTCATAAATATGAATCCAACAAGATCACTCATGACTATATTTGATCTTATAGATTAAACGTAAATTAGTAATTTGTCTCATGTTACGAATAATTCCGACATTTCAAATAAGAAAAGTAAAAAAAGACAGAGGGAGTAATAGTTACTGAAAAATAACATAATTTTATTTACTAAAATACCAAAAGTTGCATTAAATATATATGTGTAGACTTTAAAAAATACTAGCTTATAACCCGTGCGATGCACGATTTTTTTTAATTTTCTTTATTTAATAAATAAATTTTTGTATATTTTATTTTGAAAATTGCTATTTTTATATATATATGTGGTGTCATTCTATCCACAAACTCGAAATTTGAGAAAATTAAAAAGGAAATTGTCACGTCCTCGAACTCTTCCATGGCTGCTATACTGCATTACAAGTTTACAACACAAATATGGTTGAATGATGTACTAGTAAATACTAGCATAAAAACCCGTGCGAAGCACGGGTTGTTACGTTAAATTGTGTTTCTAAATTAAATTGTGTATAATCAATGTCATTTGAAGTATAAAATTGATTTTCATATAATTTTGTTTGTTAATGGTATAGGTGGCTATTACGTACTTATTTAAATATGTTCAATTTTGTAATTTGGAAACTAATATAAGAAGTACTAATAGAAATCATGTCAGTTTTTAATTTTATTGTAGGTCATTGAATAGAAGTCGAGTGTTCACGTTGTCTAAATATGATGATTTTTCAAAACATTTACGATACTAAATTTTTTTTCCCAATTCTTCAAAAATGATGCCTTCAAGATGTTGCATTCTAAGAGTGTGGGTGTGGGTTTTAGTCATCATTTTAATAAAAAAAACCTTCTTAAATCTTCTAATACGTTATTCAGACCTTACGCTTTCACTTCTTAAAACTATCTATCTAACTATTTCATTTCTTTTTTTCTAAGCTCTTGATTTTGAGCATTTTTTGCCTTGGTTTCTCTTCCTATTTTTGTCTGACTTTCAAAACATCATATAATTCAGTCCTCAACTGAGTGAATCTACCCTGTGTAACGGGCTTATAACATTTTTGTTCTCCAAACTTGAGATTTATCATTTATGGTTGGATAAATTTTTTTTGTACTTTTATTGTCATAAGTTGAAATTGATCATATGACTTTTATTCATGCTTTGATAATGAATTCATCCTTTCTTTTTTCAAACACAACTTATTCCAGAAAAGTATCTTTACAAATTGTAGCGAACAGATAGACCTATGTGTTCAATGAATTTGTTGTTTCTCCTTGTGAGTTTTGTATATGCATGCTTTGTTGTGAAAATCTTCATTAATTATTAATAGTTCAATTTTAAATCATCAATTAAATTATATATTATAATTTAATAATTTTAGTATGCACTATATATGCTTTTGTTTTGAATATTTCATTTTATTGCCAATGTTAATTTTGTACACATATTTAAAAAAAAATTCACATATAATATAAAAAATTAATGTTTATGCAACTAAAATTATGGAATATAATTAATTATTTTTAAATAATATGGATTTGATTGACCGATGATAATGTTAATTTTCATAAAATATTATTGACCATCAGAAATTAAAGTCTCATATTTTGTTATACGGAACTTTGTACATACTAATTTTATATAATCATCGTCTTCTATGTGTTAACATATATAATAATATTATTATTATTGGATAATTCTAATATTGTAATAGTTTTTTTAAATATCATTTCTTTTACTATTATTTCTTACAATACATTAAAAAAATTTCACGAATTTTATCTTGTGTTGGTGTATTACCTAAGTTTAAAGTTTAATTTAGCTCCATTGTTATTTAAAGTTTAATTTAGCTCCAAAGTTATTTACAAATGTATTACTATTATGACATCCACATATTACGTGTATAATTTATAAACACATGTGACATTGTGGCGTAATGGTAATAACATACATAAGTTACTTGATAAACTCAAGTTTGATTCCCTTGAACAACACTTTTTTTAATAAAAATGTGTTGGTGTTTTACCTAAGTTTAATTTAGCTCAATAATTATTTACAAAAGTATTACTCTTAAACGACATTCACTTATTACGTGTATGGTTTGAAAACACATGTGACATTGTGGTATAGTGGTAAGAGCATGCATAAGTTATTTGATAGACTCAAGTTCGATTCTCGTGAACAACACCTTTTTAAATAAATATTAAACATGGGGGCAAATTGGTCTTTTCATGTACATTAAAAAATCTCACAATTTTTTCTTGTGTTGGCCTATTATATATATAATAGATAATAGATTTTATGTAACAAACAAAAATCTTATACACTACATACGCTTAAAAGTAATCAAAATAAAAGGTAAAAAAAACATGCAATGGAAGGAAAATTGTAAATAAATTTATACTCCGTACAACCTTTTCTAATGATATCCTTTTTAAATTATAATTTCCTCTTTAATATGATATAATCTTGTTTGTCTATTTTTAAAATATTAGATTTGGCGGTTAAGATTAATTGGATAGTACAGTAAAATCCTTTTTAGATTATAATTTCCTTTTTAATATGATGTAATCTTGATCGTCTATTTTTAAAAATATTAGATTCGACGATTAAAATTATTTTGGTAGTACAATGACCAAACAAAAATTATGGATAAAATCCTTCTTACGCTTATTATATATAAGGATATAATATATATATATATATATATATGCTTATATATAAAATGTACTCCCTCCGTCCCTTCGAATTCTTTACGTTTGCGGACCAGTTTACGGTACGGATTTTAAGGTGCATTTTAAGGATAGTTCTATAACTTATTTTTGATATTTTCTTTTTTTGTACTATTTTTATACAAAAAATAATATCAAAAAAGAGTTATAGAACTATCCTAAAAATGTACCTTAAAATGCGTGTCAGACAGAGGGAGTATGTTTTAATCATTATAAAACTTTAATATTTGTCCCGTTTGGGAAATCTTATTTTTCAGAAATAATTTACTTATTCTGGAAAAAAGTTAGGAAATATGTACTTTTTTCTGAAATAAATAACTTATTTTTGCAAGATTACGAATATTAAAGTCCTCATACACATTTTTTTCTAAAAAAAAGTATGCAAATACGAAATTTTTTCCGAAATAATTAACTTATAAGTTAATCAACAGATTTGACAAACGGGCCTATTGTACTCCCTCCGTCCTACCAGATTGTATACATTGGGGACGGGGGCTCGCACGTGCATTTTAAAGATAGTTACATAATTTATTTTTCAAATTTTTTTTTGTATAAAAATAGGTATGTTAATTTTTTTAAAAAATAAAAATAAATTATGCAAATATAGGGGGTGTTTGGGGGAACTTTTTTCCAGAATAAGTCAACTTATTTTAAGACAAAGTTAGAGATTCTTAACTTTCCAACTTATTTTCCAACTTATTTTTACAACTTATTAAATTTCAAACATACATTAAATGCTTGTATAAAAAAAAATTATCAAAATATAAATTTTTTATCCGAAAATAAGTCGATAAGCTCCTAAGATAAGGTGTGCTAAACAGGCACTATACTTTAATGAAAAAAACTATATAGAATTTGGTGAAACTGAAAAAGTACATATCTTTCTTTTTAAACCCTAATGGGTGCACCTTGTTGCCCCTAGCGATATGAGAGTCTCGAGAATGCTCTGATCAATAGGATGCTATAATATAAAATGTACAACGGCTATGCACTGTCTATAGTTCATATGGCAAAACAATGATACAATTATTTCTACAGGGTCTAACAATAAAGTATAATAATTGCTAAATAGAAACATGAATAGTGAAAAAAATACTACAATTACTGTAGAACAATAAAGTAAATATATTACACCAATATATAATACTTGGTGAACGATTTTGATGATATAGTCCATACTGTATGTGTTGGTCCCGGAATGTATTGCAGAAGGGGGGTTGAATGCAATACTAATAAATTTCAAAAACTATTTCAACAACTTAAATAGAGTTTGTAATTTACTAGTAGAAGAAATGCAATCACAAGTAATATTTAACAAGATGTTTCACAAAATAATTGTTTTATTTATTTTGCAAAGTTTTGCTACAACCTTGAGAACAAAATAATTCTCAAGCTACAAATACTCAAGAGATTACAGTTGTTGAGTTTTTTTTGTTGCATAAATAGAGTGCTCTATTTATAGTGTGATAGTCTACTGTACTACCACTATCAGCATGGGTTGTTGAGTTGCTGTTATATTCCTTTTGCAGCTCATTCCATGATTTATTCCCATGTGATCATCACAAAGTAACTTTAAGATACTTTCCACATTTGAGCCACCCAGATCTAGCCGTATTCAATTTTATCTGCTCTAGACTTTACAGGTTGTTCCATGTGATCTCTCGAGCTTCAGTTATAGACTTTCCAAGCTTGCTGTAAAGGTTGAATATTACAACACGCCTGCTTCTTTTGAACATGTACTCTGTCGCTTAATTTGACTTAGAAAATTCCTAAATCAAGCTGATTCTATATGACAGTATGTTTGCCACAAAGTTTGCTGTCAATGAATTATGCTTTGGTTGACAGTATGAATTTCCCGCAGAGATTACTGTCAAGGATTGTACTTTGATTGACAGTATGAATTTCCGCAGAGATTGCTGTCAGGAATTCCAAACTTACTGTCGCAAACTATATATCAAAGTTGTTGTCATCAGAATCTCCGCCAATGTTGCTGTCAAGTTGAAACTTGTTGTCGACTCCATGAAACTTGATGTCGACCTAGGCAACATGTTGTTTCCTTGTAACCTTACTGTCAGGGCTTGACAGTAACTTTTATACCTTCTGTCGAACTTATGTATTTCTTGAGGCTTGAACATAATCGAACTTCTTCCAAGAATTACACTTATTACATGACAGTACTTATTTAACTTACAAGAATACATTTCAGACTATGACAGTATGTTCTACTTAGTAAAACTAAGTATACCAATAAAACTAGTTAAGTTGTCTATTCCATCACCCATAAATCCCAACAATCTCCCCCAATTTGTTTTTATGGACAATAAGGACAAATTTACAAATATCATGCTGACAACTTAACTAACATAGATCAAAAAGAATAAACTCTTCATTTCTGACCAATGATTAAACTGAATTGTTTTCAAACAATGTATCACAAAAGTTCACAATTAAAAAAAAATCTTTACTTATCTTGATTTGGACTTTTCACCTTGCTCCTTTTCCCTTGGAGCTCTTCTGAGATTTTCAATTAACTCCTTTTCTTCAGGGGACTGTGCATCATCTTCATTTTCCACAATGTATTTTCTGATTATTGAGGAAGCAGTGTTTAATACATCTCTGAGTTCCATCCAGTAAACATTTTGCTTTACAATTGATCTGAATTTTAGCACATCTCCCTCCATCTTGAATCTCCTGCCAGGAAGCTGATTTAGAGTTTCCCTTCTTTGTTTGTCCAGGCTGGGATCCTCTCCTCTCCTCTGATCAAAAATCATATCAAGCTCCCAAGAACACAGTGTTTCAAGACTGTTAGTTGATCCTACCACTTGCCAGAACAATTCTTTTAGCACCCTGGTCTTCAACTTAGAAAAACTATCTATGTAGATTTCTTCTATGCCATACTTGATTCTCAGAGGATTATCTAGTACAATTGGCTGATAGTCTAATCCACTGCTGTTGATCTTGTTGAGTTGACTCCAGTTTTCCTTTAGTTGAGTTTCAATCTCATCTTCTATCTGCTGACGAGATTTTTGCCTTGATGCTAATTCTTCTCTGAATCTCTGCTCTGCTTCATACATCTTCATTTCATGTTCTGAATAAGGTTTCTCCATTTCTTTCCAGTTATACTCAGGAATAGGATTGTCTTCTTCATACTCCAAACCAAGGATTTGATAGACATCATCATTATTGTGAAGTGTCCAATCACCAAACTTCTCAATAAATTCAACATGCCTGGCTTCATAGTACTTGAGAACTTGGTCCATGATCTTCTTTGAAACATTATCATAGGTTTGCAGTAGCTCAACCATCCTTTCCAGATTGAAGAAATCAATTCTTCGTTTTACTGTTCCAGAAGTTTGAATGAATTTCTTGGAGATCACCTTTGATTTTGTTATCTGAGTGAAGTCAGATTCCATTGTAATCAACCTTTCATTGTTTTCCCATAGAATGTATCTTGCAACTTCTTCTTTTGACTCATCAAATTCTATGGATACTGAGGTGATTGTATCTTTGGCCTTCAGCTGCATCATTTCAAAGCTATTCATTCTTCTTCTCATGAGAGGTTTCTTGAGTCCTAACCCTGTAGCTTTTCCTTCTCCTTTATAGACAGTCTTTCCCTTTGTTGGTTTTTTTGACTTTCTCTTGATTCTTACTGTCTTGGAGGTTTTGACAGTAGGATCGTTGACAGTATCTTTTATAAGGCTTCTGACAGTGTCTTCTATGACAGCATCTTTAATGACCGTGACTTCATCCTGTCTGACAGCATCTTTGTTGACATCCTTGACAGCATCTTTGTTGACAGTATCTTTTTCAAGTTGTATACTGTCAATTTCCATTTCTTCTTGATTACCTTTTAATGCTTCAAGTACTTCTTCCTCTTTCTTTTCATCAACTTTCTTGCTTTTGCTAGAATTTTCAGAGGTTTCCTTTGATTCTGCTTCTTTGACTTGAGTTTGCTCTTTTGAAGAGTCTCCCAGTTCTGTTTTCTTAGATCCTCCAGCTTCACCTCCATCTTGATTGTCATCACCATCTTTTTCCAAGGTGTCATCAAAAGTGCAGTTTCCACCTTGAGCATTTCTGCTTGAATTTGCTTTGGCAATTAGCTTTTTAATTTTGGCACTGTATTCCATATCTCTCTTTGCCATTATCTTGTGGATATCTTTAACTGCCTGAATCCTTTCCTTGGTGATGGGTGCTTTCAGCAATAACTTAAGTACATCCATGATGACTTTGCTTTGTAGAGATGTTTTGCCTTCAAGAGTTAAGAACCCAAGTCCTTTAGTTCCTTTGGCTGTTGTCTGTTTAAAGCTTACACCATATGGCTGGAGACTTACTTCTGGAAGTTTGCTGTTAACCATTGTGCTCAGTTGCATATAGAGACTTTCATCAAAGATGGTAGAGTTTTTCTTCACTAGAATCCCAAGGATGTATTGCACTCTGGCAGAGAAAGTTTCCAACAGTTGAGTTGTTATGAATATTGAATGTCCACTCTTCAGGTACACTTCAACTGCCCACCTCTTCTCTGAGCTAATCTTCACAGAAAGATTTACAATCTTTTCTTTCAAAGCTTCTGCCAACTTAGCAGGTTTTCCTTTAGATTCTGTGATTGCTTCATTCACCAGATTGTTGAATTCCTCATCCTTATTATTCAAGGTGCTCTCCATATGACTTACTGTTATAGAATCAGCTTCTTCTTGAGAATATGTGCTTCCATCAGTCCAAGTGATAAACTCTGAAGAAGTCATATATTCAGGCAACTTGCCTTTGCCTTTACCCATCCTATTTGATTCCTCCTTTTCTCTCCATAGCCTCTCCAGTGTGGATTCTTTCTTCTCAGGAACTGGTTCACTGATTTTGATAGAGGATGCTTGATTTCCTTGTATCTGTATTAATACCTCCTTAGATACTAACATTGGTTCCCCATCTACTTCAGTTTCAAAAAGCTCCCCAGTTCCAGAGGCTATTGCAGTTTTTACTTCTTGCTCTTGCTCCCCCTTACTCCCTTGCTCCCCCTGTCTTTCAGCTTCCCCTTGTAACTCCATCTTTCTTTCTGGTTGCTCAGCCTCTTTCTGATCTATTACTTTCTCCCCCTTAGTTAAGTTTGCAGCATGAATCAAGGAAGAAAGTGACAGTAGTGTGGCTTGAATTTCAGCAAAACCAGTCTTCACAGTAGATGACAGGGTGTCCAGCTTGCTTTCCATTGTAGCACATCGATCTTCAAGAGCTTGGAGCCTGTCATTTGTGGATGCAGAAAGACCACCAGACCTAAGCCTTTTAGGAGGTAAGGGATAAGTCTGGGGCATGGAGGCTGTTGGGGTTCTCACACTCTCAGTGTTTTTATAGATGATCTCATCATCTCTCACAAAAATTCCCTCAAGGCCTAATGCCTTTTGTTTACTGGCTCCCTCAAGATCACTCTGGACATGCTCAAGTCCCTCACCTTTTGCCAGCACATTTGGCTGCCTCTCATTTTTAGACTCACTTCTCTTTTCTTTTATCTCTCTTTTCTTTTGCTCTCCCTCACTCATCCTAGATGCATGAGTATGAGCAGTACTAGCATGCAATGAAGAAAAAGATGACTTAGATTTTACCTTAAAAGCCCTGGAGAGTGGCATGTCATCATCAAAGATGTCTTCAATTAGTCCTTCCTGGAGTTGTGATTGAGCAGTGATGACAGCATCTTTTGGAAGACTTTTGACAGTATCTTTTGTCAGAATGGTACTATCACTTGATTGTTTGACAGCACCTTCTGTTTTGTCATTGACAGCATCTTTGGCTGTGACAGCAACTTCCCTTGGGTAAGATGCTTTGAGAGATTCAATCAAGATGTTGGCTGTTTCAATTTCTGACTGATTTGCACCTTGATCTAGCCCAGTGTTTGATGGAGTGGTGTCCATTTCACTTTGAGAAATGGGTTCTTGTGGACCACTAGATGGGGGCTCATCCATGATTTGAGATGGATGATCAAAACCTGAGGGGTTGGTGCTGTCCCCCTCTCTAGGTTGTTCAGAAGAAACAACAGATATAGGAATGAAAGAAGAAGATTGAAGTTCAGATTGAATAGTTGGCTGTTCCACAGAAGAAGATTGTGGAACATCAATAGTATGAATGAATTCCTCACTGTGCTCTATTTCTATGTGTGTATCTTCAAATACAGGTTCCTCAAGCGTGAGTTCTTGAGTTTGTGCATACTCTTTACAAGATACCTTGGGAGACAGGCCAATTTCAATAGATGTCCCTTGTTGAGAAGAGACACCTAGAGGTGAGTTTATTTCCCTATCATCCTCTACAGTCTTTTGGGAAACTGTAGGGTGGCTGACAGTAACCTTGGCCCTTCTAGTTCTCTTCTTAGGCTCAGAAGGGGCTACTGTGGGTTCTATTTCACTACCAACCTTATTTGCTGCACTAGGTGCAGTGACTCCCTCTTGACTCTCAACTTGTTCACCAGTTGCACTCTCTAGGGTCCTTTTCTTGGATTCCTGTTTGGCCATTTTAAGGGCTTTTGGTAGTCTAGAGTCCCTAGGTGGAATGTATGGTATAGAATGTGGGTTAACTGAATTTGGGTCCAATTCAGTTTCATTCTCAAGTGTGAAGACAGTATATCCTGTAGGTAATGGAAAACCAAGGTTGGGCACTTGATTAACCATGTGTTGTGTGAAACATAGTGGAATATGTGTATTTAAATTTTGTGTGTTGAGAGAAGTGTGTGTGTTTTTCTTTAAAACAGAACATTCTTCAAAATCAGAATTATCCTCAACATTTCCACAAATATTATTAATACACATAGTTAAAAAGCGAGGATAGATGGATACCTTTTTGCCTATTGCGCTTTTCAACTGTGCCATGATCAGTTTTCCAATGTTCACCTTGTATCCATGGACTAATGAATGAGTGAGCTTCTTGATATATGATGGTATTCCATTCCAGCCTGTAGTCTTGGTAGAGAACACCTTCACCATAACATCAAAAATCATACTCCACTCTTTTCTCAGAAATTTCCTGTCCATTTCTCCTGTTTGATACCACTTATCAGAAGTTTCTTCAAGTTTAGAGCCAGAGTACCCAATCTTCAGAAAGAACCTTTTTAGAGTATCATCAGTGGCTAATTCCTTAAAGTTTTCTCCACTGGCTAGCACAATACCCAATGCCTCATTGATAATCTTTACTGAAAGAGAGTGACTTGCATCATCTATTTTGAACTTAATTTCTTCATCCTTTCCAGTTCCTTGAATACTTGCAGATTTCCAGAATTTTCCAATTCTAACAGTATCAATTTTGGGGGTAGAGGTTACTGCATGACCTAGGTAGGATTTATTTATGAACGAAATAAGTCCTTTGAAGTTTTCACCAGCATCACTAGGAGAAAAGATACCGGCAAAGTTGGTTTGAGCAACACTTTGTTTAGGTGCCATTGTTGAATGCTTAGAAAAATGAAAGAGAAAATGCGGTTTTTGGATGCAGAAGGTTGAAAGGTTTTTGCAAATGAAAGTGATAGTAGATTAAACGGTAGATTCAGTTTATAATATGAATCGATTTAACCTCTCTTAATTGAACGTGTGATAATGATATTTCCCATTAACTTCACTTGCTATATTACGTGGCAGTTGCTATTAAATCGTGGATTGGTGGAAAGAAAAAAATATATGTGTATATATATATCTTTCCACTATCTTTGACAGCAACTACCCGTGACAGCAACTTTCATTGACAGTAACCTGTGCGCTTTTCTTTCTCTACCAATTTTGACAGCAATTTCTTGTGACAACAACTTTCATTGACAGCAACATGTGCGCTAACAACATTTCTGTCAATCAGCTTCATGAGTGACAGTAAGTTTTATTTGACAGTAAACTTATCATAAAATCATGCTGTCCCTGTTCATACATAACTTAAGTTAAGGACACATGATTTTTTAAAATCGTATTAAGACAGACATGTAAAACTATTTTAGCATAGTCATAGCAAGCATGATATCTAAAAATCCTTTTAGCATAGTCATAGCAAACATGTTGTCTGAACAAATAGCACATAGTACCTTAACCTCTCATGACAGTACCTTCTAGTGACAGTACCTTGAAAGTTTCTGTCATAAGCTGCGACTTCTTAGAATTGATAAACCAGTTAGATTATCATACCTGATTTAGCATTCCTAATTCACTCACCAACCTGGTAAATGTTGCTTCATCCAGTGGCTTGGTGAATATATCTGCAAGTTGCTTATCTGTTGGAACATAAACCAATTTTACATCTCCCTTTTCAACATGCTCCCTGATGAAATGATGCCTTATATCAATGTGCTTTGTTCTGGAATGTTGAACTGGATTGTCTGATATGGCTATGGCACTAGTGTTGTCACAGTAGATAGGAATTTTTGACAACTCTAGTCCATAATCCATTAATTGATTCTTCATCCAAAGTATTTGTGCACAGCAACTTCCAGCTGCAATATATTCAGCTTCTGCAGTTGATGTAGAAACTGAGTGTTGCTTCTTACTGAACCATGACACCAATCTCCCCCCAAGAAATTGACAGCTTCCTGTAGTACTTTTTCTGTCAATCTTGCAGCCAGCATAGTCTGAATCAGAATATCCAATTAGATCAAATCCAGTTTCCTTAGGGTACCAAAGACCTAGATTTGGGGTGCCTTTGAGATATCTAAAGATTCTTTTAATTGCAACTAAGTGTGATTCTTTTGGATCAGCCTGAAACCTTGCACAGAGACATGTAGCAAACATTATGTCTGGCCTGCTTGCTGTTAAGTAAAGCAATGATCCAACCATGCCTCTGTAGGTACTAGAATCCACTTTCTTGCCTTTAGGATCTAACTCTAATTTGGTGGCTGTTGAGATAGGTGTCTTGGCAGGTGATGAATCTTCTAAGTTAAACTTCTTGAGAAGTTCTTTGACATACTTAGATTGACAGATGAAGATTCCTTCCTTCTTCTGATAGATTTGAAGACCAAGAAAGAATGCTAATTCTCCCATCATGCTCATTTCATACTTGTTTCTCATTAGAGATGAGAACTTTTCATACAATTTTTCGTTTGTTGAGCCAAAGATTATGTCATCAACATATATCTGCAAAAGAATGATGTCTTTGCCATGGTATTTATAGAATAAAGTTTTATCCACCATACCTCTTATAAATTGATTTTCCAGGAGAAAAGTGGATAGTGTGTCATACCAGGCTCTTGGTGCTTGCTTTAAGCCATATAGAGCCTTGAACAGTTTGTAGACAAAATTATGCAGTTTGTTTTCAAATCCAGGAGGCTGTTCAACATACACTTCTTCTTCTAATTCTCCATTTAGAAAGGCACTTTTGACATCCATTTGAAATACTTCGAATTTGTAGTGTGCAGCAAAGGCTAAGAAAATTCTTATGGCTTCAAGTCTGGCAACAGGTGCAAATGTTTCATCATAATCTATCCCTTCCTGTTGACAGTAACCTTTGGCCACTAGCCTAGCTTTATTTCTTGTCACATTTCCACTTTCATCTATCTTGTTTCTGAAGACCCATTTTGTCTCAATGACTGATTTTCCTCTTGGCCTTGGAACCAGCTTCCAAACATTGTTTCTTTCAAATTGATTGAGCTCTTCCTGCATAACCATCACCCAATCAGAATCCAACAATGCTTCTTCAACTATTTTTGGTTCCATTTGAGATAAGAAACATAAAAACAAGCTTTCAGCAGAGATATTCCTCCTTGTCCTTACACCAGTAGTGGGATCTCCAATAATTAGATTACTGGTATGATCTCTATTCCACTTTGTTGATTGAGGCAAGCTACTTGTTTGATGAGATTGTCTTTCATCAGTATGAGGATTTGATTCTCCATCATTTTCATTGTTTTGCTCATTTAGCTCAAATTCTCCAGTCTCACAGTCTTGTTGATTGATGCCTGAAATTGTCTGTGATTGGGCTGAGGTTTGATTTAGATTATGAGTATTGACAGATTCTTTCTCATATCCCATTGATTGAGTGAGACTTGGTTCTTCATCAACATATTCTTCTTTTTCCAAGTATCCTTGATTCTCAAATCTGAAGGGTTGCATTTGACCATCCTCATGTAACCCTGGAAACTTGGTTTCATCAAACGTGACATTGACACTTTCTTCAATTGTCTTGTGCTCCATGATATAGACTCTGTAGGCAGTCCTTTCTATCCCATATCCCATGAAAATGCCTTCATATGCTTTAGTATCAAACTTGCCTTTTCTTTCATGGTTGTCTTTCATCAAAAAGCACTTGCTTCCAAAAATATGAAAGTACGTGACGGTAGGTTTCTTTCCTGTCAAAAGATAGTAAGGAGTATTACCATGAGCCTTGTTGATTAGTGTCCTGTTCTGTGTGTAACAAGCAGTGTTGATGGCTTCTGCCCAGAAATATGTTGGTAATTTAGCATTGCTCAACATAGTCCTTGCAGCTTCAATAAGTGTCCTATTTTTCCTTTCTACAACTCCATTTTGCTGTGGAGTTCTTGCAGCAGAGAATTGTTGAACAATCCTTTGATCTTTGCAGAAGTTTCCAAGTGTAGCATTTCTGAATTCAGTTCCATTGTCACTTCTTAGAAATTGAACTTTTGCTTCAGGGGTCCTGTCAAGTACCCTTATGTGATCAATGATTTCTTGAGCAGCTTCATCTTTTGATTCTAAAAATTTCACCCAAGTGTACCTAGAATAGTCATCTATCATGACCAGTGCATATCTTTTTCTGGATAGTGATTGAACATTCACTAGTCCAAAAAGATCCATGTGAATCAACTTGAGTGCTTCAGTGTTAGTGTTGACTTGCTTTGATTTATGCATTGCTTTCCTCAGTTTTCCCATTTGACAATCTTCACACAGTCCTTCTTGACAGAATTCCTGTTGAGGTAGTCCTCTCACCAATTCATTCTTCATTAGCATGTTCATTGTTTTGAAGTTGAGATGGGAAAGTTTCTTGTGCCAAAGCATGCTATCTCCAACACTTGCTTTGCTGTAGAAGCAAAATATTCTTTCCTCATTTGTTGAGTTTAAGTCTGCAACAAATAGGCTTCCTTTCCTTACTCCTTTCAGAGATAGGCTTCTATCCTTCTTGTGGTGGATTGTGCATTCCATCATGCCAAATTTTACTTTGAATCCTTTGTCAGTGAATTGACTGACACTGAGCAGATTATGCTTCAAACCTTCCACAAGAGAGATTTCTTTAATGACAACATTTCCAGCTTTTAAACAGCCATATCCCACAGTGTAACCTTTGCTGTTGTCTCCAAAGGTTATTGTTGGGCCAGCCTTCTCAACATATTGTGATAGCAGGGATATATCACCAGTCATGTGTTTGGAACATCCACTGTCGATTATCCACATGACCTGTTTACCTTTCTTTCCCTGCAAGACAGAAAGAGTTTAATTTGCATTTGGTACCCAAGTCTTGTTGGGTCCTGCATACTCAGTATCATCAGAAACCTTATCAATATTTGAAACAATATTACCAGAAGATGGTTCCTTGACTTCTTTTATTACCCACTTAGTTTTTGACTTAGACTTTTTCTTAGTGAGAGCAGACTTCTCACTTTCTTTAGTAGATTCAGAAGTCTTTGCAGTTTGCATATAGGAACATAATTCATTAGATGAAATTTGCAAATTAAAACATGTACTCATGGTAGTAATTTTGCATGGCATACAGTCAATGTTATTACAAACTACCAATTCTCTTTGCATAATGGGGGTTCTGTGTAAGTTCCCTTTCAACTCTGTTGCATTAGATATGCTACTAGTTGATTTCTTACAAACATGAGTTAAATGATGTGAGGAGCCACAATTATTGCAAAGTTTCTTGGGTGCCTGCTTAACATACGCATAATTATTCTTTTTATCAATGCCTAGCTTCCCATTTCTGTTTTTAGACTTGGAGACAACTGTCTTGACAATCTATTCAGAAGATGCTGTCGAGCTATTTTTGACAGCATCTTTTGTACTTGCTGTCTTGACAGTAGGTTTGAAAGTTACTGTCTTGGTTGACTTCTTGACAGTATCTTTTGAACACTTGGTTGGACTGTTTAATACTGTTTCTGTCATAGTCATTTTGACAGAATCTTTTTCTTTCTTAGATACACTGTCAATCCTCTCATCTTCATCACAGAGTTCTTGATTAATAATTAGGGAATTTTCATTAACCTCAAACTCTGTACTTTTGAAGATTGGATTGCTCACATTTTTGTGGATGTGAGGTCTTACAGTATTGTTATCATCATTGTTCTGTATAATAGCCTCTTTACCGGGTCTCCTACTATAATCATAGCCTATGCCTATCTTCTTACTTTCAATATATTTCTCATGATACTCTTGAACTATTTTAGAGGAATTTCTAAATGCCTTTAGCTTAAATTCATTCTCAGAAATTTCTTTTCTTAGATATTCCTCTATCTCTTTAGCACAGATTAAATCATTTTTTAGTCTTTCGTTTTCCTGAGCTAAAGAATCAATAGAACTGGTCTTAAGCAACAACACATCATTGTTGGATCTGAGTACTTCATTTTCTTTAGTTAATCTAGCAATTTCTTCATTTGCAGCAGATAAACTAGTATGAATATTAAATATTTCAGTACTCATTTCCTCAATGGTTTGCTTATAGTCATTTAAAGACATATCTAGTAATACTAGAGATGGTACCTGACTTGTCGAGGTTGATGCTTCTTCATCCTCTCTAGCCATCAAGGCTAAATTCACAAATTCCTCTTCTTCTTCATTATCAGATTCATCCCAGCATTTTCCTTCAGCCACATAGGCTTTTCCTTGTCCTTTCTTAAATTGACTCCCAGTTCCTCTCTCCATTCTTTGTATTTGTTTTGGTCTTTTGCATTCAGTAGCAAAGTGACCAAGTTCATTGCAATTGTAGCATCTAAACTTTGACCTATCTACCATTCCTGTTTTGTATCCTCCCTTGGTGCCAGTAGCAGGTTTTGATGAGCTTCCTTGGTTATATTTTGGAAATTGACCTTGAGGCTTATATGGATTGTTCCTCCTGAACCTTATATTTTTGAATTTTCTTGCCATAAAAGCCATGGTTGGATTATCCATTTTCTTCATTTCTTCTAGAGTGAAGAATTCTTCATCTTCAACATCTTCTAGTTGAAGGACAACCTTTTCTTCATCTTCAACCACCTCTTCAATTTTCACAGATGAAAATTGAGGTTGTTGATCATTTTGAATTTGCTCACTTGCTTGAAAATATGATGGTCCTTGAGCAACTAGAGCACCAGCCATGTTTGCCATCAATCCTTTGGATCCACTTTGTATGGCTTTCTTTTGATAATATTCAAGTTCATAAGATTTTAGAACACCATACAATGTTTCAAGAGAAACAGAGTTTAAATCTCTTCCTTCTCTTATGGCTGTTACTTTATGCTCAAGGTGTTCTGGAAGAGTTAGCAGAAACTTGATATTGACTTCCTTCTTTTCATAAAACTTTCCATGAATCTGGAGCTCAGCTATCAGTTTGCTAAATCTTTCAAACATGTGAGTTAACTCTTCTCCATGCTTGCCCATAAACGCTTCATATTGTGACACCAGTATTTGTTTTTGATTCTCTCTGACCTCTTCACTTCCTTCACATAACAGTTCTATCTTTTTCCACATATCCCTGGCAGAGTTGCATGCTATTATATTTCCACTCATAGCTTTGTCCAGGGTAAGTGCATCTAGTAGAATGAGTTGCAGATGATCATCCAGTGCTACCTTTTCTTTTTCTGAGTCATTATACTCAGAAGGCTTCTTAGCAACCCAATGAGCTGGGATTATTACATCATTAACTGTAGCAGATGGAATTTCCTTTTGAGGAATGAAGGGGCCATTTTCCAGAATACCTAGGAATAGTGGATTCTGAGCTTTGATAAATAACATAATCTTCTTTTTCCATATGTTGTAGTTTTCTTTATCAAAAGCTGGAATCTTGATATTACTTGACCTTTGAATACTTGCCATTTGGATCTCAGATATGTGTATTAATCTGATCGCTCTGATACCAGTTGTTGGTCCCGGAATGTATTGCAGAAGGGGGGTTGAATGCAATACTAATAAATTTCAAAAACTATTTCAACAACTTAAATAGAGTTTGTAATTTACTAGTAGAAGAAATGCAATCACAAGTAATATTTAACAAGATGTTTCACAAAATAATTGTTTTATTTATTTTGCAAAGTTTTGCTACAACCTTGAGAACAAAATAATTCTCAAGCTACAAATACTCAAGAGATTACAGTTGTTGAGTTTTTTTTGTTGTATAAATAGAGTGCTCTATTTATAGTGTGATAGTCTACTGTACTATCACTATCAGCATGGGTTGTTGAGTTGCTGTTATATTCCTTTTGCAGCTCATTCCATGATTTATTCCCATGTGATCATCACAAAGTAACTTTAAGATACTTTCCACATTTGAGCCACCCAGATCTAGCCGTATTCAATTTTATCTGCTCTAGACTTTACAGGTTGTTCCATGTGATCTCTCGAGCTTCAGTTATAGACTTTCCAAGCTTGCTGTAAAGGTTGAATATTACAACACGCCTGCTTCTTTTGAACATGTACTCTGTCGCTTAATTTGACTTAGAAAATTCCTAAATCAAGCTGATTCTATATGACAGTATGTTTGCCACAAAGTTTGTTGTCAATGAATTATGCTTTGGTTGACAGTATGAATTTCCCGCAGAGATTACTGTCAAGGATTGTACTTTGATTGACAGTATGAATTTCCGCAGAGATTGCTGTCAGGAATTCCAAACTTACTGTCGCAAACTATATATCAAAGTTGTTGTCATCAGAATCTCCGCCAATGTTGCTGTCAAGTTGAAACTTGCTGTCGACTCCATGAAACTTGCTGTCGACCTAGGCAACATGTTGTTTCCTTGTAACCTTACTGTCAGGGCTTGACAGTAACTTTTATACCTTCTGTCGAACTTATGTATTTCTTGAGGCTTGAACATAATCGAACTTCTTCCAAGAATTACACTTATTACATGACAGTATTTATTTAACTTACAAGAATACATTTCAGACTATGACAGTATGTTCTACTTAGTAAAACTAAGTATACCAATAAAACTAGTTAAGTTGTCTATTCCATCACCCATAAATCCCAACAGTATGCACACTTATATATGCCATATATAGGCATGCAAATTTCAACAAATTCCATGAACATAGCTAGTCCTTCCTTCCTTTATATATATTATATGTCAACAAGGTCTTTCAAGGTTATTTAGTAAATTACGTGTTTATCCCTTATTTAGTAACTTAGTATTTACCCCTGACAATTTTAATATATTAAAAAATGTTGGCACCAAGGTTTGAACCCATGTTCTTTGGTTTATAAAAGAATTATGTTCCCATCTCCAACCACTACACCAAAGAAGAATTTATGTTACCTTTTTAAAAATCATTTACTACATGCGCAAATAACTCCCATGTTCTATCACTACAAGAAATCTGGCAATAGACGACACGTATCAGACAACACCCATGGAAAAAAGTGTTGCCCGAAATGATCAGACAACTATTATTTTCCTTCTCGAGAAAGTATTGTGTAATCCGACATTCACACAATGGGCCAAAACTGTTGTGTGAAAAATCTTATCAGACAAGCATTTCTTGACCAGGGGTGTTGTGTAAATGCATAAGTATTTTTAAGATTAGACAAGCGTTAGCAAATAAGTGTTGTGTGAATGCCTGCAACACAATATCCCGGAAAAAAGTTGTTGTATTCAGACAAGTGTTTTTAGGTTTGTTGTCTAAGAAGCAGTCATACAATATGTTATCCATAGTGTTGTGTGACAGTGAACCAACACACAACATTTTTTAGAAATATTATGTGAATGAAGCATAGACAATACTTCGTAAAAAGTATTGTTAGAATGAGACAAGTGATTTCCAATGTGGTGTTGTGTAATGTTATTTTTCTATTTTTCCTGATTTACATAATTTTATCCCTGTTTTGTACCAACATATTCACAACAATATACAAACATCTACTTTGTCCCAACACATTCATGAGAATATAAACATTTAAAAATCCAAATAATCGAATAAATAAAGTTCAAATCATTTTAGTTTACATCCAATATCTTGATAACAATCTCCAGTCGGATACAAAACTTTTATGATCGTGTAGAGATCTTTTACTTTCTACATTTCAGATACCCCAAGCAACAACAATAAATTTTACAAAGACACAAAGCTTTTGCAAATCATGCTGGAGTGCTCCACAGAGTTGATTGTGTAATCTTCACCTTCTATCTGCAGGTTCTCTTTAGAGTGAAGACTTACTAGAATTCTTCCCTGACTTCATAACCTGTGTATACAAGCAAATTTCACAAGTCAACAAATAACAATTTACTCTCATGAACTCTTTTGCATATTGATGGCTAAAATTAATATATAAGATATACTCTTAAAAGCCTTTGTACTAAGGTAATGCACAAATGCAGTATATAACCACATGTACCATTGACCAATAATATCAAATAATTGTGTAACTATCTCATTGATGCATCTCCTATTTTGTTTTTAATTTTCTGTCATTATTTAACAGTAGGTTATATCTTGACTGTTCCAAAATTGTTGCAGATATTATCTTAAATTTTAATAAATTTTTCCAGAGAAATCGAGAGGGAAAAAAGTTATGCTATTAAGAAATCGGAGTATTGGCCTACCTAAGTCGGCAAGTTTTATGTCCTCATCTCGATCTGTCCAAACGCACAGAAACTGATATTATGAAAATGGGTCAGTGCCAATGTGCCATATATAGCCATAATCACCAATTAATTACGAACAATACCTGCTTGTTCAAATTAACCAACTGTAAGTAAAGGCTTAATGATAAATAAATAAATAACTAGTAGTTAAATCATATTTTTGGATTTCCATAAATTTCTACAATTCAGAGAAAGACAGCCAATTGGTTTAAACACTAGAACAAGCATAAACTCGATGAATCATAGTACTAACCTCTACTTTAAAAAAGTTTCAAGAGTTCATGCAACTTCAAATATATCAAGTTGAAGTTCTAAATGGAAATGCTATTCGGAACTCCTTGTCCTGTGACTAAAGCAAAAATCCTTGTAGTTAAGGGTGAAGGGGGTACAGAGTATCCATAAGTGGATAACTGTAAACTAGTGCAAGAGGGATGGGTAAGGGGTAAAGAAAGGTAGAAGACTAGGAGTTGTATCAGAAGGTGCAGTGAAGAAAAGATGAAAACATTAGGGTAAAATGATAGGAAATGAATAGGGGATATATATAACAGTGACGTGAAAAGTCTATCATTTGCAGGGCTAGATAGACTTTATATAGCAAGTTGTTGAATCATACTAGAGAAAGGGAAATCTAAGGACAACATGTTCTGCAAATTGTAAGTATGTACCACTACTAGTTAGATTGAAGGCAGGCAACTAGGAAGTGATAATTAAGGTTGCTTCCACTACGCCATAAATGCTCATATGCAACGCTTTTAGAAAGTGTTTCAGTGAAAGTGTTTCGTCAGGTATGAAATTTTGGGTCTGACGAAACAGAACTTGAACTGGTGTTGCATTACATATAATTTAGTGTTGCATTTGATCCACGGTGTTTCACATAATGCAACACTAGCAGCAGCCGTTGCATTAGATATTTTTTAATTTTAAAAAATGCTGATGTGGCAGCACTGGGGTCCACACGTGCTGACGTGGCATTTGATGACGTGGCAAGTGTGGGGCCCACATTTGCTGACGTGGCAAATGTGGGACCCACATTTGCTGACGTGTCATTGGCTGACGTGGCAGAAGCGTTGCATTAGGTGAAAGAGGTGTTGCATTTGCTGTTTAAAAGCGTTGCATTAGGTATTTTTGAATTTTTAATAAATGCTGACGTGGCAGTTATGGGACCCACCAGGGTGACGTGGCAGTGTGGGGTCCACCAGGGTGACGTGGTAGAGGCCCACAGGTGCTGACGTGGCAAGTGTGGGGCCCACTTTTGCTGACGTGGCAAATGTGGGACCCACATTGCTGACATGTCATTGGCTGACGTGGCAGAAGCGTTGCATTAGGTGAAAGAGGTGTTGCATTTGCTGTTTAAAAGCGTTGCATTAGGTTTCTTTGAATTTTTAATAAATGCTGACGTGGCAGTTGTGGGACCCACCAGGGTTACGTGGCAGTGTGGGGTCCACTAGGGTGACGTGGCTGCCGTGTCATTGGCTGACGTGGCAGAAGCGTTGCATTAGATGAAAGAGGTGTTGCATTTGTTGTTTAAAAGCGTTGCATTAGGTATTTTTGAATTTTTAATAAATGCTAACGTGGCAGTTGTAGGACCCACCTGGGTGACGTGTCAATTTTCATTTTCTGAAAATTTGGGAATATCAATAAATTAAATATATATTGACATCTGTAAGGTTGGATCGTTCAAAAATATTTTTTAAAAAATAGAAACAATAATCCGTAACAAAGCACTAGTTACGAGTCATATTGAAAATAGTAGTGATCTACTAAGATCTCCAATCAAATTAATTTTTTATTTTCTAAAACTTTGGGAATATCATTACATTAGATATATATTGACATCCGTACGGTTGGATCCTTCAAAAATATTTTTAAAAAAATAGAAACAATAATCCGTAACAAAGCACTAGTTACGAGTCATATTAAAAATAGTAGTGATCTACTAAGATCTCCAATCAAATTAATTTTTTATTTTCTAAAACTTTGGGAATATCATTACATTGGATATATATTGACATCCGTACGATTGGATCGTTCAAAAATATTTTTTTAAAAATAGAAACAATAATTCGTAACAAAGCACTAGTTACGAGTCATATTGAAAATAGCAGTGATCTACTAAGATCTCCAATCAAATTAATTTTTTATTTTCTGAAACTTTGGGAATATCATTACATTAGATATATATTGACATCCGTACGGTTGGATCATTCAAAAATATTTTTTAAAAAATAGAAACAATAATCCGTAACAAAGCACTATTTACGAGTCATATTGAAAATAGCAGTGATCTACTAAGATCACCAATAATTAATTTTTTATTTTCTGAAACTTTGGGAATATCATTACATTAGATATATATTGACATCCGTACGGTTGGATCGTTCAAAAATATTTTGAAAAAAATAGAAACAATAATCCGTAACAAAGCACTAGTTACGAGTCATATTGAAAATAGTAGTGATCTACTAAGATCTCCGATCAAATTAATTTTTTATTTTCTGAAACTTTGGAAATATCATTACATTAGATATATATTGACATCCGTACGGTTGGATTGTTCAAAAATATTTTTTAAAAAATAGAAACAATAATCCGTAACAAAGCACTAGTTACGAGTCCTATTGAAAATAGTAGTGATCTACTAAGATCTCCAATCAAATTAATTTTTTATTTTCTGAAACTTTGGGAATATCATTACATTAGATATATATTGATATCCGTACGGTTGGATCGTTATATATTTATTGAGGAATATCATTAAATTAAGATAAATAACATAAAATTATATTAATGGAAAACACAACACGCATTACGAGGTGAAAATTTGGAGTCACAAATTTGGGCGCCCTTAACTTTTTCCTAAAAATTTCTAACTTCCCCCCAAAACACTGCTCTCAATCTCAATATACAAGCACTACACCTCCACTCGATAGACTCAATTTATAAATTTTACTATGTACAACAATCACCTCTTTCTCTATCTCTCAGATCTGTCTCTCAATCTCGCTCTTACATCGATTTACAAACTCTTGTAGCTCCGATTGGTAATCGATTCACAAACTCAGAGAGAAAAGGATCGTGAAAGAGCTGATGCTCGTGCTGGTGGTAAACCCAAGGGTAAAGATGATGGTTTGACCCCTGAACAACGCCGTGAAAGGTATTTTTTATTCACACACAAACACACACTTGTGTCATATCTACTGTTCTTGCTTGATTTGTCTTCAACCCACTATAAAGATTTGATCTTTGTTTGTTTTAACTTTGATGGGGCTGTTTTATATTTTGTAGTATATGTATGTTTTGATTTGTCTACCTGTTTAAAAGATTTGATTTGGGGGGTCTTTCGTTTCTCTATATGTAACTTTGATTTTTGTTGCAAGTATTTGATCTTTGTTTTAATTTTAATATTTGGATTTATGCAGGGATGCAAAAGCGCTTAAGGAAAAACTGGCCAAGAAGGCAGTAGGGGCGAGTGGTAATGCTGGAGGTTAAAGCACCAAGAAGTAAAGGAATTGTTCGGTTTTCGTAAATCGTATGAATCTTTTGTTGGATTCTTTATTGCTAGTATATATTTAAGACGAAAGTGTCTTTTGGATTCTCCTTTTTGTTTCTGTTCCTTATGAACAAGATAGGCTTCGATGAGAGAATCAGATTAAAACGTATTTTATGTTGGTTTTTTAAAAGCTTATGATGTTCAGTAAGAGTACTGACTTCAAACTGGTCAGTTACAAGGTAAAAGCCTAATAACTGCCGCTACTAGTTGCACTACTAATATCCTTATGTTGGCTTTTTGTAATGGAATATTGATACAATTATGATAGGTCTAATTTTATTTATTAATTAAAAGCCCTTAGTGGCAACATGATTCAAGCTTTATGACCATGTAATATGAAAGAGCATTAGCTCTTTCACGATCCTTTTCTCTCTGTATATTTCAGCTATGCTTTCATTATTTGTTAAATTGAGTTGGACTGCAAATTGTAAATGTGTGATGTGATGTGATGTGATGTGATGCATGCTGTTTGCATTTGGTTAGGTCTCCTATTGTGGTTAACATGGGCATGAGATCTTGTGAACATCTTCTATTTGATTATCTTAATTTAGCTTTTTAACTTAAGTTCATAACACTCTTTGGCTTTAGGAAAGTGAAAGTGAAGAAGAAGAGATTGATGAAGTTGATGATGACAACGAAGAAGAGCATGACCATGAGGTCGAAGTGCCAGCCAAGAAGGAGCCAATAGTTGAGAAACCTGTGGAAGCACCTAAAGACGCAACTATAAAAGAAATAACTAAAAAAAAAGGAGCTTGCTGAACTTGATGTTGTTCTTGCAGAATTGAGTTTTCCAACATCTGATGCCAGTGGCCAGAAAGACCCTCGTGGTAAGCATATTTTTTCTGACTCAGCTGTAAATTTGTGTTATCGATTACAATAAAAACTACACTAGGGCAGACATGATTCATAAATATGCCTGTGAATGGGATATGAACTATGATGCCTTTACGCTTTCAATTATATTTGTTTCGTTAGCAGGCTGCTTATTGCAGGAGAGAATCTAGGTTGCTAGTTGATGCAAAATACTTGGTGTCCACATCAATAGTTAATGAATTTTATTCTACTTTGAAAGCTTGGATGACCATGTCACATTCTAATAGCAGTTTCAGGTGGTGATTAGTTTATTAGCATGCGTTGTATACTTGTACATGTATGACAATAATAGAGTTCTAACTCTAAGTTACATCAAGTCAAATTTGTAACTATCTGTTAAGAGATGCTCGAGCACACTACAAAATGGATATGTTCTCATTGATATGATAATAATAAACTAATTGTCTTCAGTGCATATCTTGTTTGGGTAAATCTTGTAAGTATTCAAATTAAATCATTAAATTTAACCTGCATAAAGAATAATATAGAATGACTTAATTGTCAACTCGACAGGTAGGAAGTAAATTTTAGGTGTTTTTTTTTCAACGATCCAACCGTACGAATGATGTTATATACTGAGTTTAGTGATGTGTACAAAAAATTAGAAAAAAATGAATCATTCTTGTATGTGTTTATAATATAAATCCGCCAAAGTACTACTCTTTCTAACTAGTGTCGTACCGATTAAACTTGATCTATTTTTTTAATTTTAGTGATGTGTACAAAAAATTTCCGAAATTATTCCTTCCCAAATTATTAATCATGCCAAAATTTTATCTTCTAAAATTGTTTGAACGATCCAACCGTATATATTTTAAATAATTTTATTCCTTCCTAATTTATTAATCAAGCCAAAATTTATTTCAGGTGTTCTTATTTCCCCCTCAACCAATAATTCATTTCCCCCTCGATGAAAATTTCATTTCCCTCTTTCCCCCTTCTACTTCCCCTACTTCCCCCCTAATTATTCAACAACCGCTCATCTCTTGTTCAAACACCTACAACTTACAACTTACTCCTCTCATAGAATACACACAAAACTTATATATCTCCCACAAAAGCCATATGTGTCAGCAATAGTCGCTCTGTCTTACTCTCAATCTTGCGGGCGTCAAAGCTTTTCTCTCATTCACTAGATTTAGGGTTTGATTGGTGGTTTAATATGAGTTGGGGCTTCTTGGATTTGGCTTCAATTATGGATTTTCTTGAATTTGAGTTTCGATTTCAGGTTATATCTCTCACTTCGATTTGTAATTTGTATGATTCTTCTATTTATATTCTCTCACTTCGATTTGTAATTGTTACATGATCTCAACCTCAAATCCAAATATCTCACCCTCAAATCTCAAATCTCACAACTCTCAAAGCTCAAATCGATTTGTTCGAAACCCAAATCGATTTGCTTAAATTGATTTGTTCAAGTCTTGAAACCTCGATTTGGTGAGTCTCTCTCTCTCTCTCTCTCTCTCTCTCTCTCTCTCTCTCTCTCTCTCTCTCTCTCTCTCTCTCTCTCTCTCTCTCTCTCTCTCTCTCTCTCTCTCTCTCTCTGCTGTATTTATACACACGCATACATAAAGTGTTTTATGATGTTGGATTGGTATTGCAGGATTGGAAATACATCTTTGATGAATCAGTATCCTTAAATTTCAGATCTTTTTCACATTTATGTATTTGAATTTTTATAAATTTGAGATCTTTTTTCATTTGGGTATGTATTTGCTTTTGTTTCTTTATATATTACAGATTAAAATTCTGATTTATTCCTTGATATGAATAATTTAGATATGTGAATTGAAAGTTCAGTTGTCAGTACGAAGCCACCATTGGGGCTGATTTCTTGACCAAAGAAGTCCAGTTTGAAGACAGGCTTTTCACTTTGCAGGTCAGGAGATCTTTTCTTATTTATACTTATGCTTTCTGATTTACTAAGTCCTGCTATGCGTAACTGTTTATCTGCTGCTTCTTCCCTCACGTTATTAAGAATTTAGACAAGACCACATCATTGGCTATTGCTACACAATTATATTTTTAGTAAATGTTGTTTATTATTATTTGGAACAAATGCTTCCGAGAGGGAAAAAACGTGATTCATCTCTTAGTCTTATACATTTTCTTAGCAATGCAATTTAAATACAAATTCATAATTTCTTTAACAATGATGTTGAGCTTTGCATTTTTGATTATGTTATGTTCTGGTTTTTTTTAATTTTCCCTCTGCATTGGCTTCAATTGACATGTTTGGCGCATTCGCAAAGTGGGATTCTGAAGTAGGTTGCTCACATTTTAAACTGTCTCTCTCTCACTGCACAATGTCAGGAGATTCCGATCGCTTTCAACGGCCTGGTAATCTCTTTCTCTCACTGCACAATGTATTCTTGTACTGCTTTCTCAATCATGTTTATGACTGAGATCATAAATATACATAGTTATTTTGTGTCACTATGTCATTATTTGAATTCACTCATAATTTTGAATTCTTAGGAATTAAAAAAGATTAATAGAGAAATCCAGTTTGTACATATGCAAAGAAATTATGTGTCTGAAAGTTTGTTTTGCCTAGAGTATGTTAATCTCTAATCACTTATCGGATCCTTGTACATACGGAAAACCCTATGATATGAACTTAGGTTGAGGTTTTATGTATTTATTACATCCATTAAATTGGTTTTGTTACTTGTAGTTCTATCAACTTAGTTCCATGCGTTTAATATTAATGTGTCTGCTGAAGCCTGAAGATAATGCCTCTCGAAATCATTTGAGATTTCATTTGAGTTTGATTTTGAGCAAAGTAAGTGTATGTGGGTGAATATGCTTAAATGGAGACAAGACTTTGGTATTGATTTTATTTTGGAGGTGACTTTGGTACTGATATTGTACCAGCTGTCAATATCATTTGAGATTACACTTGGAGGTGCATGAGGAGCAGTAGTATTGTTGGGAATATTCATCTGGGTCATATGGTTTTACTTGCTACAGCGTAGAAAGCATTTAAACAAGAACTCAGAAACAGGTTCTTCAGATCACACAATATTTGTTTTATCTTGTGACATCTAACTCCTTGTATGTGAGGCTAAAATTCATACTAGTGAAATTAGAGAATTATTTTTTTAATTACTAATTTCTGAAGACTGTATAAACTTTAATTTTAAGGAAGTTGCCTGTTTGAATATCTTTTATCATTCTTGAGGTAATGAGTTTAATACCAATTATATTTTCCTGCAGATAACAAAGTTGTCTATATTCATTAGATTCCAGGAGGCTGAAGATGACTGTACTGAAGCTTTAAATTTAGATGATATCATGATAGATATATTAACGCATACTCACGCAGATCGACTGCCAGAAAAGAACTCGGTAAACTTAAAAGAATCAGTTGAGGGTAGGTTTACATTTGGTTATGTGAATGAAATATTTTGTTAGCTATGCATTTAAGTTGTCTATGCAAATAATGGCTTCAGTATACATGGCAAACGGGAGAAATGGTGACGCAGCTGTGGTTCCTCAAGCTGTCATGGGCCAGATGATGCCCTTGCCCATCGATGGGTCAGTTATAACACCTCCTGATGCCTAGCGTGTTGGTCCAGTGCCAAAGCCGCAACACTCGCTTCAGCTCTAGCTTCTGCTAATCCTGCAAATCAAATAGTGGTGCTATATCTTTGCCATCGTCTTATATTAATCATGCAATTTTTTTTCTTTGTTTATAAGCATTGATCAGATCCTCTACTAAATTCATGTATGTTAATGGTGTTGAAATTTCAGATGTTGGGCGAGCATTTGTATCCTTTCGTGCAGCATTTAGAGCATGAGCATGCAGGAAAAGTTACTGGTATGTTGCTGGAGATGGACCAAACAGAGGTACTTCATCTCATTGAATCCCCGGATGCATTAAAGAAAAAGGTCGCTGAGGCCATGGATATGCTTCGCTTAGAAAACATAGCAGCAGCTGAGAATGCTTCTTGACTAAGTGACTGTAACCTAATGGTTGCTGATCTCTATAAGCAAAACTTACATGGAGCCAGTTCAATGGACAAGTTCAACAATTCAACAATTCAAGAAGTAGAGGCAGCAACATTTCAATGGACAAGTTCTAGTATGATAGGGCTTTGATTTTGTCCTTTTATTTTAGTTTTGTGGACAAGTTTTGTATTTGTAATTTTGGTAATATTTGGATTTTTTTAGTGTTTAGCCAATTAGGTCATTGTTTGGAATACTTGTTATTCTATGTAACAGACAATGTTTTTTAATACCCAAGATTTATAAAAAATCCATCATGTGTCTTATACATTCAGACAACATCTAGTAAGCATCACAAGTGTGGCGTACTTAAAACACATACTACATAATAATAAAATGAAAACGTTGTAGGTTACACATTTACACAATGCTTTTGCAAAAATAAAAACGTTGTGTTTTATACATTTAGACAACATGTAGCAAACAAAGAAAGTGTGGTGTAGTTATAACACATACAACATACTAATGATATTAAAACGTTGTCTAACAATATTTCACACAACACTTATGTTACAAAAAGACCATTGTCTATACTGCTTAAAAACAACAATATATTCGTTGTCTTTACTAGTTAAGGACCACACTTTCTATTGGCTTCCTTTTAAAAACCATTGTCTTTACTGCTTAAGAACAACAATGTATTCGTTAAAAAGTGTTGTGTTATTGGAGCTTTGACAAGAGGTTTCCAAAGAAGTGTTGTTGTTTCTGGGTATCAAACAACACTTTTCAGGTAATTTTTACTTTCACACAACAGTTGCTGTGTGTTGGCTGAGGTGTGTATCAGACGGCTTCTCAATAGTCATCAGACAACACGTTTTGCCTGTTGTCTAAAGCAAAAATCCTTGTAGTGTATTTTATTTAATATAACTACCTTGCTGTGAATTAAAAAATTTAATGAAATGAATTATGTTATCTATCTATTATGTTTAGTATGAGCATCAAATAAATTATGTTGTTTGTGTATTATGTTTAGTATAGGTCAAAATGATTTTTGACGAGTTATAAAAAATTCAATATACCCGTTATAATAATTTAAAACATAATTTTGTGATCAGTTAAATAACTTATATATGAGATACAAACAATGTATTGATTTTTAATTAGATTAAAAAGCGTAGTTGGACTTGGGTAAAAAATTTAATCAAATGAATTATGTTATCTATCTATTATGTTTAGTATGAGCATCAAATGAATTATGTTGTTTGTGTATTATGTTTAGTATAGGTTAAAATGATTTTTGACGAGTTATAAAAAATTCAATATACCCGTTATAATAATTTAAAACATAATTTTGTGATCAGTTAAATAATTTACATATGAGATACAAACACTATATTGATTTTTAATTAAATTAAAAAGCGTAGTTGGACTTGGTTAGGACACGGCATTATAAATTAGATTATAGATGCAATACAATTATTTATGAGATTAAGATGTATAGTTATGTTAATGAAAGATTGACATTAAAAAAAAACTAAATTGTATATATAATACATAAAGTATAATGATCGGTTAGTTGAATTTAAAAATTAAATTCACAAAAAATAACCAATTAATTATATAGTATTTAAAAGAAATTTAAAAGTTTAGATTAAAAAAGGTGAATTTTTAATATAAGACTACGCATATACACATTTATATAATTATTATTGGTTACTTATGGAGTTTCAAGGAATAATTAACTATAAAATTATAAATAATACGTAACTAAAATCATAGAACATATATTTCATATTATCTTTCAATTTTTAAGGATATATATATATATTATATAATTATTATTGGTTACTTATGGAGTTTAAAGGAATAATTAACTATAAAATTATAAATAATGCGTAACTAAATCATAGATCATATATTTCATATTATCGTTCAATTTGTAAGAAAAATATATGTATATAAGTCATGTGTTTTCTATGCATGAATACATGTATCATTATCAATATCAACACTAACAAGTAACAACACATCGCTAACACCATTATCACCATCACCATCACCATCACGGCCATACCACCACCACATCGCCACCACCACACACAATAGCTAGAATCACGAATGAAATCACTAAATTTTTACTGCAATCAAATGAATATCAGGCTCTACACCACTAAAAATCAAAATGATAGTAGAATGACCGAATATTCAACTTAAATCACTAAAATTTGAATCCAAATCACTAAATTTTTTAACGCAATTACTAAAATTACCAAAATCTGAAAATCTAATAGTGTTCGAAGGTGCTGGTATGATGGTGGTAGAGTGGGTGAATGAGCTTTATAAACTCGGATCTTATGTGAGAGGATGAAAAGTGAGATGAATGAGCGATCGGAGGTGTAGGGTGGTTGGATTCGTGACAAACGTGTTTACAAGTTATTTATAGAGTTTTGGTCGATTTGGTGACATTAAAGAATTGTCGAGTGATAATAGTTTATAGATGTATACACACAATGTATCATACTTCAAATATTTTATTAAATGTATCACACTTTTTATCTATTATATTTCAAAAATTACGAATCATCTATCTTAATAATCATAACAATTAAATTAGACGAATTTAAATGGTGTCCGTGGCTTTGCACGGGCTTTCATGCTAGTACACCTTAAAGTTAAGACAAGCTATTTTATTTTGTAAAACCAACATAAAAATTTTAAAAATTTATACTTGTAAGATAGTAAACCTTATTAATCATTAAAAAATTATGACATATTAAATTTGTTATACTACTAAAACTAAAGAATGTTGCATTAGAATGTAACAATTTTTCTAGCAACATAATACAAAACAAAATTCAATTACAAAAATTTTAAAAAATTATAAACAAATATAATTTGTTTTGTAGTAATTTTTGAATGGGCGGTATTAGAAATTTAAAAAGTAACTTGACACATAAACAATTTTAGTAAAATTGTTGCACGTGTGCATATGTAATCTAAAATAATCTTTCGAGAAAAAGTACAAAAAAAATGATAATTTTTTTGGAATGTTTATTAAATTATACTATGTAAATTATACTTTAACCTATTTAAGATTAATACTTTATGAAAACAAACCCAATTAGAGAATCACTTGAATTCTAAATTACTGTATAACTCTAGTTATTAAACCCCGTTACATTAACTTTTGACAGAATTTTATTATCTTTGTCAGATCTTTAGCCACGTTTTGACATAAAAATAAAAAAAAAACGAATGTTATATTTTGCATGCAGATTGTTTAACACAAACGAGAAACCGCAACCTTAGCCCAATGTTCTTCTCAATGACAAAATTGAATTTTGAAATAGCAAGGATGACATATGACATGAGAAGCTAGTTAAATTTGAACTACGGGTAACATTATTTTTTCTAGTGATATTTAAAGATATTTAACTAGGACTGAAAATTGATCCGGATTATCTGGTATCTCGGCTTATATCCGGCTCGAAAATACGATACATGTCTTGGATCCATTTTATAAATGATCCAAATCTGGCGGAAAAATTAAGCCCGATTAATATATGATCCCAAATCTGAACAAAGCTATACCCGCTCATTTTAGGGATCATATTTTTTTAATAATGTGAACCCTACCCGAATTTGGTTCATATCCGGACTCGGTAAAAACCCGATATAGGGATTATATAGTAATAACTCTTTACAATACATTTGTGTTTTCAGCCCATTACATATTATATATTCAGCCCAATATGTTTAGGTTAAAATGTTAGACCCAGTCTAATACAAATACAGATATACATCGATAATATCAATATTAAGTTCCAGACTCTTCGTTCTTCATTCTTATCAGTGCGTCGATGCATGTAGCTAGATGTATTTTAGATCGACTATGCATCTACAACAAATTATCAATGCCTTCGACGCCTCGTTTCCACAAATATATAAATAAAAACGATTAAATGATTATTTATATAATTCAAATAAAATTGATACTAATGTTGCTGGATCATATTTGACTCGTATTCGATGGATCACAAACTACCCGGTTAGAAAAAAGAAAATATGATACCGGCTCATATTCGGTTTGGATCCGGACCTCAATACTCGGGATCGGATCATATCCGAATTAAACGATACCGATCCCAAATCTGAACATGATAAAAATAAAATGATCCGAGACCTGAGCAAGGGTATACCCGGTATCACCCGGATCATTTTTCACCCCTATATTTAACCTTAAATAGGCTTAGAAAAAGAAAATAATCTGCTTATTTTTGAAGTTTTATCGGGATAGGGGCCTAAATAAAAAAAATGACCGCATAAGAAACTTAAAGTCCCAATAGAAACACCACAGTCAATATTTGAGGATTTGGTGTAGAAGATTTGGACTCCCATCCAATGGATAAAAAACAATGCAATAACTGAGAGAGTATTTAACATAGATAAGATAGCAACCGCAACCCACATAAATTTAACATAGAGAAAAAGAGTTCAAGACGAGTGTGTTCCAAAAATAAAAAGTATCACAAAACACCTTCCTCTCTTGGATTTCTCAACACAGGTTGCCTCTACATCTTCTTTAGAGACTAGGATGCACTGAAAGAAGATGATCAACCATAAGAACAAATTAAGGAAACAGTTTCTTGTCAAATTTTTGCTTTCCACTTACCATAAAAATTTCCCTTGCCAAGGTACTCAATGTAACCCACGGCCCCTTTATATGTAATGTTGTGCCTATTGGAATCAAGTCCAAATACTGGGACATTGCTCCACCACTGGGGAAATTAGGATTTGTATCTCTGAAGTATATTTTACCACTAGATCATAATATATAGCCTACTTCATCAACTGAACTTGATGGTGTGAGGCTCTCATGCAAAGCTTACCATCAATTGTGCCACAGAGAAATATTTGCTTTTCAACCGATAATCCAAGGGTTTGATCAGATGAAGGCAATGCAAAGCAGAATAGTCGTACATCATGCGAAATTGAAGTTTTTTGCACGAGCTTGCAAGCAACTTTTTCGTGCCCTACAAGTGCAACATTTTGCTTGGTTATGACCAGTTCTGATACTATTGTGTTCATCTCACCATTAAAGGAATTAAGTGGTGAATCTTCAGTAACCATCAACTCTCCAATACAAAAGGGTTCAAGTAGTTGTTTGGCTTTATCAGAATGAATGGCTTTAAATTCTTCCGTGCAATCTGTCCCAGCATTGATGAGGATGCTTTCAGTGCCACCAGGATGATCTTTGAGGAAAGCGGTGCAGTCATACACGTGACCATGGACAGCAATCCACGATGAATAAGCCCAATTATGCTTGTTTAAATTGGACATTGTAAAAATCTTGTCGCCAGGGGTGATGAAAAGAGTCTTCTTTAGTACTTTATTTGCTTCAGCACGGGCCATAACCCTCCAGACTGGTTTCCAGGCTGTACTGGGTGTTCGAACACAATCCCAATCTCGCCATTTTGTGATTTTCGCGAACTGGTCTTAACTCGAAACCAACAGTTGTTCATCATTCCCTAAAATAAAATGTCACAATATCACTTAAATAACCAACCCATCACTAATGAAAATCTAGTAGAAAAATTACACATTACAATGACTACATTCAAAGGAACACGAGCATATATAAACACACATACCATGAGGTTCAAGTTGAGCTTCTTGGGCTGCATATTATGAGACTCGTCCCAGGCCCGGACAACAATTTCCTTAGAAGCAAGCAGTGCCATCATGTCTGCGTCTAGGGACCAAAAGCACCAGCACCAATATTTACCAGTGTATTACCAGTAAATGATAACATATCCGTGTATATATCAAAATGTGATATAAATCCCCAAATTATGGTATCATGACAATACATACAACACATATGATAATCAAGATTCACAGAAATGGTATTTGGGGAGTGATGAGGCCTGTGTACATTGCATCCTCAGACCCTCCTGGTTTGTAAAACAGTATAAATTCTACATGGTATTTGGAGAGCGATGAAGCCTGTGTACATTGCATCCTCAGACCCTATGTCAAACAGTATAAATTCTACGTACATTTTACAACCTTACAGATCAGATACATCAATGGGCAAAAGGAAGGATATTAACTCTGGTCATGAACACACGGGAAATTAGAGCACATGGTATATATCTGAAAAAAAAAATGAACTAGGAAATTGTAAGCCTCATTTTCAGCTGCTGGTTGTGTGGCATCAAGTTTGCTGAATCTTTCGGTTCTCTTTATCTTAGGAGAAAATAGATCTTTTACAAAAGAGATGAAAAATCACCATCTTAATTCGTTCTTAATCTATAAAGAACCACCAAAAACATCCAGGACTACCAATGTCGAATATGAATTGTCATCATAACGACATATATAGACTAGTGTACATATTCAGATACACAAAAATGCAGACTGCAGGTTCAAATATCATTGATTCTAATATACTTGAGCTTCATGATAATGCACGTTGTCAACATACAACTTTCAATTCCATTCATTCAAAAAAAATTACACAGCCCAATTACTCTATTTAACGAGGTGCCTTCTTCTTCCCAGCAATAGCAACCTTCTTCTTTCGTTTCAATGTTCGGCAATTGTTCTTTGTTCGTTGCCCTCTGCAAGGCAACCCCTGAATATGCCGTATACCACGGTAGCATTGAATCTCCATCAACCTCTCAATATTTAATGCATTGAATCTCCTCTACAAAAAAAAAAAGAAGAAACATTTAAAGTTATAGAAAGTAAAACCAAATCGAAAGCGGATATACTACATATATACTCCCTCCGTCCCAATTTACATGTCCCTTTTCTAAAATACACACATATTAAGAGAAAGTTAGTTAGATAAAATTTTCCAACCAATACCCTTAATTAATACATTGAAAAAAGAGAATAGTGTTAAGTTTGAAAAAAAGTCAAATTTAGATACAATAAATGTAGGGATAGTTTTGGAAAATTACTCTTAAATTTGCATTGAAAGTAGAAAAGGGACATGTAAAATGGGACAAATTCATTTTAGAAAAGGGACATGTATTTTGGGACGGAGGGAGTATCATACAGTTAGGAGCTATGCCTAGTAAATGGCATTAATGTTACTCCAACGAACTGATGGCTTAATTATGTTAGTAATACTTTTGGCTTAACTGAATTTAAAAAGTGCGCATTTAGAGCAGGTTTACGATACTTTTCAATAAATAGAACTGAAATCAGGTAAACCATGGGAATTAAAATCAACCAATAGAGGTTAAATTATGAAAATAGTCTAGGAAACCACACTGGCACGAAAAATCAAAACTCCTTTTCTCCAACCAAGGAAAAAGAAACTCAATTGTAGACAAGGGCCCTTTACTGCTTAAAGACTAAAACCGTAGCAGGAATGTTATTCATAAAGTAGTGGATCAAGGTATGCAACAAGCACAGTCGTGATAATCTGGTTCCGGAAAAAATGCAGCGCGCATGCTATTCCCACAAATTTGGGAAACTACACTTTCGTGCGAGATGCAACTCCTAGAAACTACACTTTCGTGCGAGATGTAACTCCTAGATCTCCATTAGAATGATATAGTTGAAACAAAGTTTGACAAAAGGAAAACTAACCAAAATTAGACCAAGATGTATAGATAGGGGACGTAGAACGGAAATTTGTTAATTTGTATCAAGCTTTCGAGCGGCTCAATCAAGAGTCAAAGACTAACTTGAACAATCGCTCAATAGAAAACAAGAGCTTTGGTTTCGTTTTATCAGATAGGGATAGGGATAGGGATAGGAACAGGAATAGGCAAAAGAGACATTTTCGCCAGTTAATGATCACTCAAATAAACGCATTGATTAATGAAATTGGGGTATCCTATAGTTGTATTATTAGACTGATACATGACCCGTTTGTACCAGAAAAGAAGCCATTCTATTAGTGAAGGCACTAGGAAGACAAGGCTACATAATATAATTGAGTTTGTTCCATATATTATTTATAATACTAACATTTTTACTAGCTCATTTTCTCAAACAAATTCTCAGTTCTACTTGTGATAGCATCAGAAAGTATGGATGTAATTTGTATCATCATGTTCCAAACTTCCAATCAACGTGCCTCTCAATTTATTTTTGAATGATTCCTCTCACTACATTAAATAACAACTATGGAATGAGTGTGTTTGGTTTAAAACGAGACTATATACCACCTATCCAGTATCCACCATACATAATGCAACCGACATGTGAAAGACACGTTATTTGGGATTTTTCACAGATACATCCTCCTCTTGGAGCAGGGGTAATGTCCACGTACATCTAACTCTCTCCTACCCCACTTTCAAGGGAGACAAACGCTCTAAGCTTGGTTTGGTTGATGTGAAAATAATGTAACCTGGACTGATTTATCAACCATGATCAAGAAAACAAATACACACATATACACATGCTATACTATAAAATACAAAGGGAGAGAAAACATTACAAGGTCTCCTTCAATCATGTACTTGGAAACTTCATCACGGAGACTGATGAGCTCTTCCTCAGACAAATCCTTAGTGATTTTATTCTCCATTTTCAAGTCATTAAGAATTTGTAAAGCCCTAGTACGCCCGATTCCATGAATATATTGCAAGGAGTATTGAATCCTTTTGGCATCTGGAATCTCAACTCCTCCCACACGAGCACACCTAATGCTCAAGCCACCAACCTGCTTAAAAAAACAACAATGTACCACAATTACAAAGCACCCCACCAAATTGAAAACAAAAATACAATCTTGGAAATTCTTGAAAATGGTTAAAACAACAATGTAATATAATAAGAAAGCAACCCACTAAATGAAACACCATAAAAGTAAATAATCTTGGGAATTCTTGAAAATGGTGAAAACAACAATGTAGTAGTAGTACAATTACATAACAATTCACCAAAATGTGTGTATATATAATAACAATTCTTAAAATTTGTCACGAACAACAATTTAATAATACATTTACATAGTAACCATTAAAAAAAAGGACATAAGAAGATTTAATTCTTGAAATAGTTGAGAGGATTTACGTACCTTAGGTTGGGATGAAATGGGGAAAGAAAGGGAAGTGGGTTTGTGAGTTTTGATGAGAGAAGTGTTGGAGATGAGAGGGAGTGACGATGTAAGTAGTGTTGACAGGGCTTGAGCCATTGATTCAATGCGAGAGCGAGAGTGAAGCTGGAGAATATTATTGTACTGTCTTGTTCTTGCCTACTGCTCTCTTCAAGTTTCAAACTTTTCTAAGTTGTTTTGGTAATTTCTCATGAAAAACCGTGATCAAGGAGGTCAGATTAATTCAGTTTCATTTTTTTCTTTTTTATTGTATCTTTTTGCTCTACAATAAATTTTTGATTTAGCATTCAAATATATCAATATGTCCCCAAATTTTTTCCCAAATTACACATGTCATTATCTGAATGGTTATAATTATAATGGGTCTGCCAGGGTCATATTCATATCAATCTCACCAATTAAAATCCTCCATACAACCAACTCATCAATGCCACATCATTTGGGAGCATTTTTTGGGTACCAATTTGGGGTACCTAGCATTTTAGTTGTAAATTAAATCATTCAAAACATCACGCAATTTATTTGCGATTTGCGTAATTTGATTAAATATAATTATAAATATTAAAAATAATTCATCCATTGCACGATTTATAAAATAATAGATATAAATTTGTGCAATCGTACCACTCACGAGTACTAAAATAAGAATTGTTGTTAGATAATTGCCGAATTAATTTGAATTTTAAGTCTTTTCCAAATATTCAAATTAATTAATTGGATTGGAATTCAAATTTAATTGTTGTCGTTTAAAATTATCATGATTTCATTGCAATCAATAATAATAAATTGCAAAATTCTTGACAATAGTATTCGAATCATGACTTAACAAACAATATCACATAGGATAACTTATTAATGGTGAACGAAACAAACAGGCCGTTTGGGTAAGCCTCCTTAAAGGAGTTTTGAACTTTAAGCAGTTTTTGGTGTGTTTGTGTACATCGGCTTTAAGCCGATTTTAAATTAAAAAACTGCTTTAAGTTATAAGTTCTATTTAGGTATTTTTGACTTATGACTTATGACTTATGAAGTTTTTTTTTTTTTTTTTCTTTTTTCACAATTCTTGTAAAGTTTAAATATTACGAATTTAAAAAATTTTTAAGTCAAATTTCACTTTTAAGTCAAAATTATTAAACCCCCATTTAACTTTAAGTAAAATTACCCAAACACTTTCATTCAACTTAAAGTAAACAACTTCACTTTCTCCTTTAAGTTAAAAACACCTCAATTAAGTCAAAAATAACTTATTTTAAGCAATCCCAAACACCCTCAAAAACCAAGTAAAAACAACTGCATTATCACACAAAATTTACTACGTTGTCACGCAAAATTACATAAGATATATTTGGTAAAAAAAACTTTTAATATTTGAAATACTATCAGCATGATAACCAAGAAGAACATGCAAGACCATTAGAGGAGGTTCAATCACGGATTTGAGGAGAAAGGCCTCAGAAAATATTTCTTATTCGTAAGAATCTCAATAATCTGGAGCGTGGCGTGGCATTCAGCTTTTTTCCCGAATCAACCAGATCTTTTTTCATTGTATGATGTTCTTCGGTATCATCAAAGGTGCGCAAAGATCTCTTGTTAAAGTAATGGTTTTCCTGTGAAAAAATGTTCGTAAAATTTTCTTCTTCTTCTGGTTTATACTGGAAAGTAATGATCATAGTAAGCATGATGACAATGAAAAACACGATGATTCGAGGAGGCTCAACTACGAATTTGAGGAAAACAACCCTAATTAGTGCTACCAATGCAGCTCCTGTTCTAAACCACTCCGAATCAAACAATTCTCTCCTCATTGTATTATCGTATTTCAAGTTTTTAGATACTTGTTATGATGCAGTAGCAAGCCTGAGATGATATTATTTACCTGATTATTGTGAGAATAGGTAGAATTTTGTAGCTTGTATGAGGGTTGAAGACCGGCTTTTTATAGAATTATTTCTACGACTAATAATTTCATAATGTAAGTTGAATTTTAATTTTAGTGTAAGATTATGATTTACGAAAATTCTGGCCTAATTTTACAATGGGCTCCTTTAGCCTTCTTACTTAATGGACTCCTTTTTAACCCCTTGACTAGTGTGCTTCATGAGTCATGATACGTGGATTTGTTGTGTTTTTTCTATTCTTTTTCTTAGCTATCTTTTTTGCTAATTATTTTCAATGCAGTTAGTAATTGTGATATATTACTACATCTGGCAATTCGGATTATCGAATCAATTTTCTATTATGATATATTTGAACAGAATTCGGATCGGATCTGATTTGGTTTGGATCTTATTCGGATAAAATTCGGATTTAGATCGAATGAAATTCAGTTCGGACCTGAATTGGTTCGGATCCTTTCGGATCATCATTCATTCATTATTTTAATTAATGAAATTTTGAAAAGTACCTTACTATTGAAAATTATATTTCTAGTATAAATTTATGTACTTCTTCGTAAAAAATTTATTAAATAATTATGATATATTTGACATAAAATTATTTTAAATATGCATCTTGCTTATAAATGGATAAAATTTGAATAAAATGTGTGATAATGTATATAACCTATCGGTATTAACTCATTAAAATTATAACAATTATTTAATTTATCATTTTTGGAATTCGGATCTAATCCATTATTTCGAGTCCTATACGGTTCGGATAATTTTTATGTTGGGTTTTGATCAGTATTTCAGATGATTTTCTGTTTGGATATTTTTCGGATAATATCAAATTGGGTTTAGAATAATTATCGAATTTTCCAATCCAAATCGATTTCAATTTAATAAATTTCAATTCGATTCTTCGAATTCAAACTCATTTTATCAGGTCTATATGTGACAGAAGGGATATGTGGCTTGTTAAAACCTTTTATTTACAATTATTTTCCTAGTCTATAAAACATATATATATTTGATTATTGCCCCCTTTTATTAACATTTATTTTTCTAGCTTATAAAATATCTTTTTTTTAATTATTGTCGGTTTAAAACAATTTTATATTATATAAATTTGCATGGTGCTTGATCTTTTTTTAATCATTTGTTTAAGAAAATTACAATATAACAATAAAACAGGAACTACAAAAAATATTTAAGTGTCGCATAAACCCGACCGTCCTAACGGTCGGGTTAGTCTGACGTGGAAAGGCCAGAAAAAACGGTCGGAAGTAATGGTCGATTTTATTCTTTAGTGTTCGTGTGGGATCCACAAATAAAATTGGTCGGTTTTATTGGTCGGATTAAATTGACGTGGCCCGTCAGTCAACAAAAGTGGGCTCCACAAGACCTGTTGGTCAGTTTAAGTGGTCGGTTTTATTCTTTAGTATTCGTGTGGGATCCATGAACTAAGAGAATTGGTCGGTTTCATTGGTCGGATTAGACTGACGTGACCCGTCAGTCAACAAAAGTGGACTCCACAATTCATATTGGTCGGTTTAAGTGGTCGGTTTTAAAATAAATCCGACCGTCGTACTAACGGTCGGGTTTAGCTTCAGTAAAGTGTTGGTCAGATTTATGACGGTCGGAAAAGACTCTGTTTCTTGTATTGTAAACAATCAACATGGAGATCTGATCATAATTCATAAATTAATTACTTAAGTAGTGTGTGTGTGACAATTTTGGATACTTAATTGGGACTTGGAACTTCGAGCAATGCAATCATAATTTTCATCGGAATGGTAACCATGTTCACAAGAACAGTAATAACTTCCTGGGGTATTTTTGCAAATCTGTTTACAACCACCTTTTCTGGAATTTACCTTCATCAATATCTTGCAGAAGATGAGCACACACATCAAACAAATTACTAGTATAAAACAATGACTGCCAACTATCAAATTAAAAAAAAATATTTTGAAATGCCAATGCATCCTGGATGGAGATATGGATTACCCTCATAACCTTCTTTGCAGCTGCAGCGATCGATATCCTCTATATCCACTGGACCAAGTTCCATTGATGCAGTTGCTGTTCTGGTATTTGCAAGCATAGGACTTTAAATCCTGAGCGGCTTCAATGCAATTTTTTCTACCAATTACCCAGTCCAGTACTACAGGAACAGTATCACGCGTCCTCTTAATGAAGGTTGGATCATTAAGATCTGATTTACCTCGACACTTGAATCTGCTTTTCTCACACAAAAATGCATACCCGCACTTGTTAAAAGATGAGACATTTAGATGTCTATTGTAGCCGAAAATTTGGAGAAAGATATACTGCTGAACATTGATGGATACTTGACAGCAGCCACTGCCACTACACTCGTTTTTCTGTTGGGACTTCATCAAGGTTTTGGCAAGTGGAACTGCATCCTTTAGGAAAATTACTTTCTAAGGAATTGTATAGGTTGGCATAGTCATCACATCCAACAACATTTAATACGTTAGCATTGGAGTACACAAACGAGGTTCCTTCCAATCCAGCCTGCAACGGAATTCCTTGAACTCCACCTGATTTACTATAGCACATAGATGCCATAAGGTTAGGAATTCGTAGCTCGGAGTTAGATATATCAAAAAATCGAATAGCACCACCGATCATGAATGGAATAGGAGGGCTAAAAGAATTGTTGCAAGTAATATCGAAACTTCGAAAGAAGGGTCTATGGAACAACTATTATCTTCTGAAACGATGCCAAATGGATATGGTACAGCCAGGTTTCCCCATTTCTTTTGACAACCTGGTTTTTTAATGTTTTTAGCATTCAGAATAGTGTAACTGGTGTTGGTAGTTGACTCTAGCGCTTTTAACCTGCGTGAGAAATTGCAGTAAAGAAACAAGAAGTTAAAGAGGAAAGTGCATTTTGTGTTTGAATATCAGGAGTTTGGGTTGATGTGTATTTTTCCTCTATTTGTTTGCCCCCGCTTAAGCACTTCTATACTGCTAACTGCTTCCAATTGACACATAAAAGAACGTATCGTTATTTGACATTTGACACAGTCCTGATTTGTAAAATATTCTATCACTTGTTACAAGCAAGTAGAGTTACTTTATAGTATCAGTTCTTAAACGAATCCAGAATGAGACGAGAATTGAACCTAGAATGTGGTACAAATAAGAGACAAGTTTTTACAAATCGAGTTATTTTATTATTACACAAATCAGAAACATGGGATATCTTAACGAGGGCTACTTGGCCCATTCAACAAACTAATAGTACTTGAGCTATATTGTTGGGAGTCATTCAAAACACTATGGTGAGAACTTAGTTGAACTTCATAAAGATCTGAACGCTGAATCTCTGGATGACCTATTAAGCTCAAAGTGTCTTCATTGCCATGTTGATTAGCCCATGGATGCTTAGAAAGTTTTCTTAAATTTTCAATTTCCATCATCACTTCCTTCATTGTCGGTCTTTCCTCGCCATTAAGGTTGAGACACCTCTTCACAAGTTGAGCAGCTTTTTCAAGTTGATCTATCATCCCTTCCTTAACTACTCGACGATCAAGAACTTGGAATAATCTATTTTCCTTTAGGGATGCTATGAAATATGTGGCCAGATTTTTTTCTTCCATAGAGTTATCCGTGCAAATTGGTTTCCTTCCAGTCAAGAGCTCTGCAAGGACAACTCCAAAACTATAAACATCACTTTTCTCGGTTAGTTCACCTGTATGGAAGTATTCGGGGTCCAAGTACCCTAAAGTTCCTTGGACTAATGTAACCACTTTAGTTTGATCCATGGGTACCAACCTGGACGCTCCGAAATCTGATATTTTGGCAACAAAATTGTCATCCAGTAATATGTTGGCTAATTTGACATCTCTATGCATAATGGGTATAGAAGCTGCTGAGTGAAGATATGCAAGGGCGCTAGAAGATTCAGCAGCAACTCTCAACCGATTGTCCAAAGATAACCATGACAAGCCTCCCTCAATACTGTGGACATGATGGAATAAAGTACCATTGGATATGAACTCATATACCAACAACGGTACCTCACACTCTAAACAACATCCTAGAAGTTTAACCACATTTCTATGGTTCACTTTTGTAAGAATCACAACCTCATTAATGAATTGATCTATTTGACTCGTATCCAATACTTTAGATCTTTTGACTGCAACTATACTTTGATCAGGTAAAACTCCTTTATAAACTGTACCATAACCACCTTGTCCAACTATTCTGTCAGGAGCATAATCGTTAGTTGCTTTCTTCAGTTCTTCATAGGTGAAATGTTTTGCCGACTCAACAGAGCCACCCTCAGAAATAATTTGTTGTCTTAAGAGTAGACCCCCGTTCTGCTCAAAGAATTTATCTCTTAATTGGGAATGCTTTCTCTGCTTTATGATGCAATACAACCAATTCATTCCGATGACTACCAAAAGGCAACAAAGTCCTATGCCTGCATTATCAACCCGTAGATCCAATCATACATATGTGAATATATGGCAAGAGAGTAGGTTAGGTATTATTTACATTATATATTAAATCTTTATGTATGGACCCTTGACGATGACAAAATTACCTAATGCGAAGTAGATCATTTGGGACTTGGAGCGTTTAGCAATGCAAGTTTTGCCATCACGAACATCAAGAACGTACCCACGTCCGCAAAAGCAATTAAAACTTCCCGGAGTATTATTGCAGTGTTGTTGGCAACCATGTGTTGGTTGTTCACATTCATTGATATCTTACACAAAAATCAAATTATATCTAATCAGCTCGTTAGTTAATCAATAACTTTAAAATTACAAGGAACAATGAACTTATCCAATTACCTTGGCATCCTGGACTCAGATATGGATTACCCTCATACCCTTCACTGCAGTTGCAACGATATCCTTTATATCCATTATGCCGAGTTTCATCAATGCATTTGCTATTTGCGTGGCAAATAGGAGACTTTGAATTCTTAGCTGCTTCAACACAATTTTTTTTCCCAATAACCCAATCTAGTACTATGGGAACAGTTTCCTTAGTCCTATTCCAGAAGGTTATTGGATCAATAATAAGATCTGATTGACCCCCAAAACTGAATCTGCCTTTCTCACCCATAAACGCATATCCGCATCTATTGAAGGATGAGACATTTGTATGGTCATTATAGGTGTGAAGATAGATTCTGAAATAGTTCAGAACATCAACGGGTACTTGACAACAGCCACTGCCAGAGCATGTCCCGTTTTCATTGATTTGGTAACTGTTTTGACATGTGGTACTGCATCCTTTGGGCAAGGTGCCCTGTGGAGCATTGTATATATTGGCATAGTCATCACAACCAACAACAGTGAATACATTTACAGCAGAATACATATATGTAGTACTCCCCAAATTAGTATACGCGACTTGGTAGTCAGTTAGGTTGCCAGACTGACTATAACATCTATATGCCACCGAAGTAGCAATTCTCAACTCGGTGTTGGATATATCATAAACTTGAACACTACCATCCATTAAGAAGGCCTTGGGGGGATTGGTAGAACTGTTGCAGGTGATACCAAACAAGTTGTTTATGGAACATTTGAGACCTTCCGAGTTGATGCCAAATGGATATGGTATTGAAAGGTCTCCGCATTTGTTCTGACATTCTGGCTTAACTGTAATGACTTTAGCCTTCAGAATACTGTGATTAGCGTCGGTGGTATTGAATCTGAGAGTGGTCGACTCTAGTGGTTTTAACCCCCAAGAAAAGTACACTAAAACAAGATGAAGAAAAACAAAGTACATTTTTGTGTTTAGTTCTTGAATATTCCAGTGCATGGCTTTCGTTTTTATAGCATGCTCGACTAGTCTGGCACCACTTACACGTTATATTTACAAGACTTTTCCAGGACAAAAGAAGTTTCGCAGAAGCCTAACCTCATATGGGTACCAATGAACAAATACTTCTTCCATGTAAATATGTTCAGTATACTTTTTATATGTCCTTTTTGTTAGATTATTTTTATAATCTAATAATAATTTACAAATTAAAGATAATTATATTTAATGTTTATTCTATAGTTGGACCGATTAAGTGGTCTTAAATAAAGGATCTAATAACATATTATTCGGTATACACTTTGTAATGTGTAATACCCAATAGTAATCTGATTAGAGTTAATGGAGTCTAATTAGACTACTATATAAAGAACATAATAGGGTCTTGGTCCCCAAGGCTATTCACAACCTCTACTCCTCTATTCCCATCAGTCAGAGAGAGATACGGCTAGAGGCGAATCAAGTCTGTGGAAGATCAAGTCCCGAATCCGTATACATAATCTACTGTCATGGAATCAGGTACGCTTTCGCGCTACAATTTTATCATGTAACCTTGATAATATCGCATAAGATGATTCTGGTTATTTATTTAGATCTAACACTTTTGACATACAGGAATCTTCGAAACGCATAGCAGGCCCTCCTCTTAATTGAAATAGAACATGCACTCAATATGTAACTACTACTACCTCCGTCCCAAAAAGACTGAGCTGGTTTGACTTTCACGGAGATTAAGAAAATGTAGTAGAAAAAGAGTAAAGTTAGTTGAAAAGTAGATAAAGTGGTGGGACCTATTAATATTTAATTGTAGATTTGAGATAGTGGAGGAAAGTAGTGGGTGTAATAGTGTAAAAAAGAGTATAAAATGGAGAAGTAGTGGGTGTAATAGTGAAAAGTAGTGTTCAAAAATAGTAAGTAAAGTAGGTTCATTAGTTTTGGGACGTCCCAAAAAGGAAAGTGTGTCAATCTTTTTGGGACGGAGGGAGTAGCTCTTTTCAAGGCCCTCCTCTTAATTGAATAGAACATGCACTCAATATGTAACTACTAGCTCTTTTCAAGACAAAAGAAGTGATCAAAAAGTAAAAAGCTAAAAAAGCACTGCATCTGCAAAACACTGAAGAGTCTTCGATTCTAAAAAGTACTAAAAATCTATTAAAAAACACAAAAAATTGGACGGATATGAAATTGGATTAAAAAAAATCATGTCCTCCTATGCATCCTTGGAGAATTTTTTTTAAAAAAAAACACTTATCATTTGTAAAACCGTGAATTGTTTGTTGTAATACTACAAGTACGTTGTTCTTGGTGAAAAAACAATTACAACTTACATTTGTAAAAAAAAAATAAAAAATTACAATAACATTTTGACATAATCTTCACATTCGTACGACCATACGTGGGTTATGTGCAGTAGACTTCACTTGGCAATGAAGTCGTTGCGGACAAGTGACAATCATGTTCCTGTTATTTGCAGTGGACTTGGTCATTGCCATAGTCCAAGACTTGTTGTGTGTCGCTACTAGGGAAGAGCACGGATCGGATCGGATTTATGGTAAAACCGAAACCGAAACTCTTCGGGTTTTAAAATCTAAAACTGAAACCGCAACCGAAACCGACGGTTCGGTTTCGGATTCAAAATTGTCGGATCGGATGCAATCGATTCGGTTTCGGTTTTAAACCCGTCTCAAATAAAAATGACAAAATGAATATGATTACAAGAATTTTTTTTCCGAAATAGCATACAAAGTTTTTATAATAAATTGCGAAAGTCTAACATAATTCCTGAATAATGAAAATTCAACATAATCTTCGAATATAATTTGAATGAAACTCACTGCAGGAAAGTTGGTAATGGAAGTTTTGAAGTTTATGAGTATATTTTTTAGTTTTCTTTTGGTCACGGAGGATGGGTTTATCCACCCTAAAATCCCATACCCTAAAATCCCAAAAAATGGGCTGCCTGTAGAGTTGATTACTTGCCAGTTGCCACTCCTATATATTTCCCTGCATTCTCCATGTTTCTTATGCTTCTACCCAAACAGTGAGTACACTGGACTTTAAAGACTTGAGCAAATTATCGTACAAATAGAAGTAGAAGTAACAAGTAAAGACATAGAGCATTGGTTTATACCTTAATAGAATGCAGCATGCATAAGCCGAACTAGAAAAATCACATCATCACTCTATCGTTTTTATAATTAATAAATATGTGTATTTATTAATTATATATATATATTATTTATTTATTTATTTTAATCGGATCGGATTCGGGTTTTTTCGGATCGGATTTGACAAGAAACCGAAACCGCATAATCGGATTCGGTTTCGGTTTTTAATTTTTCGGTTTCGGTTTCGGATCGGTTTTATGCGAATCGGTTTTTAGCGGTTTTTAGCGGATTCGGATTCGAATTTTTTCGGATTTTTGCTCAGCCCTAGTCGCTACTTCCTTCCTGTCTAGTCACTGTTAGATGGTTACCACATGATACATTGCAATATTATCTTGTCAAATTACATATTATTCTTCTAGGTGTGGTCTAAAATTTGTTCCGTGTTGTCCCTGACATCCATTGCTGTTGTAAGATCTCACGGGTTTAAAAATGATTCTGAATGTTTACTATAAATATTACAGTGGCAAAATTAAAGTTTCAAATAATCTGGGCTCAACTACTACTATAATCAACTGAGATTGATATGATAGCCTAGTGGTAAGAATTTATCCCTTGTCGTCCTAAGTTCTAAGTTTAACTCTCGCTCATTAATTTATTAAGAGATAAAAGTTTAATAAATCAATTGAAACTCAGTTAATTTGACCGTATGTTTAAAACGAAATAGTAATCTGCCTGAAACATATTCAGATGCATCTTCCTTCATCTTCGGCCAGAAAAACCCTTGCCTGAGAATCTTGAAGGCTAAAGATCTTCCTGCCAAATGTTCTCCGCAAATTCCCTCGTGAACCGTCTCGAGGGCTAGCTGCCGCTCATCTTTGTCTAAACACCTAAGCAGTGGTTGACTTGCCGATCGTCTGAACAAACGGCCCCCGACCAGAGTATAATTCACCGACCGATGCTTCACCTTATGTGCTTCCCTGTGGTCAAGTTGTAGAGTACCCTTCTCCAAGAATGCCCTGATGGGAGTCATCCAATTGACCCCTTGGTGAATTTCCATACACTGCTTCTTGTCTATCGAAGGCGTCTTTACTTCGGTCAGGTAGATGGACCCATTCAGGTTCTGGGTTTCTTCCGAAGCTAGCCTTGAAAGAGCGTCCGCCCGACTGTTGTTCTCTCTAGCTACTTGAGTTAATTCGAAAGATTCAAACATCAAAGATTGCTCACGTACCTTAAGGGCGTAGGCCTTTGTTCTGGGATCTTTTTGCCCATACTCCCCTGAGAACTGTTTTACTACCAACATCGAATCACTGAACGCCCTGAGATGCTTAACTTCCAAATTCTTCGCTAGGTCCAACCCTGCCAGTAGGGCTTCGTATTCGGCTTCATTGTTTGTTAGAGGAAAAATAAACTTGATAGCCTGACAGATTTCAAAATCCTCTGGACTTGTTAGAATTAGGCCAGCTCCACACTTTTCTTTGGCGACTGAACCGTCGACAAAAAGCTTCCACTTTCCCGGTGACCGAATCAACTGCTCTTCGGGGGCTAAATCCTTCGGTCCCGAGAATGAACATGCAACTATAAAATCTGCAAGTGCCTGGGCTTTGATCGAAGTTGTCGGTGTGTACTCCAGATCGTGTTCCCCCAGTTCGATCACCCAAGCCACCTCTGCCCGATGCCTCTAGCCTTTGCAAGATTTTCTTCAAAGGTTGATCTGTTACTACCTTGATCGTCCTTCCTTGGAAATAGTGCCTCAGCTTTCTGGCGGCCATTACCAACCCATAGGCAAACTTCTCTACGTTCCGATATCTAGTTTATGCATCTTTGAGAATATGAGAAACATAGAACACCGGATGTTGGTTCCCTTCATGTTCTTTGACCAACACAGCTCCAATTGTTCGGTCGTTCACCGCTAAGTACTGCTGCAAAGTTTCTTTCGGATCAAGCCTCATTAAGAGCGGGGTTTTCACTAAGTATTCCTTAACTTCCTCAAATGCTTTCTGGCAATTCGGCCCCCACTCAAAATTCTTGGACCCCCGAAGTACTTCGAAGAATGGTAAGGCCTTTTCAGCCGATCTGGAAATGAACCTCCTCAGGGCTGCTAACCGTCCGGTCGGCTTCTGAATGTCCCTGATCGTCTTCGGTGCTTCCATGTCGATGACTGCTTTGATCTTTTCTGGTTTTGTCTCAATTCCTCGGGCACTAACCATGTATCCCAAAAACTTTCCACTATTTACTCCGAACGTACACTTGTTCGGGTTGATCCTCATATTGTTCCTCCTAAGTGTTTCGAAACACTCCCTCAAATCTTCAGCGTGGTCCCTGAAAAGGGACTTAACGATCATGTCATCTACATAACATTCCATGTTCCGACCGATATGGGCTTTGAACACCTTGTTAATCATCTTCTGAAATCTTGCCCCGGCGTTCTTCAGACCGAAGGGCATCTTAATGTAGGCGTAAGTGCCGTTCGGTGTGATGAATGCTGTCTTTGACACGTCCTCGGCATTCATGGCGATCTGGTGGTATCCCGAGAAAGCATCCAAAAAATTGAGTATTTGATGCCCCGAAGTGGCATCTATTAGTTGGTCAATGTTCGGCAGAGGATAGTGATCCTTTAGACAGTGCTTCTTTAAGTCTGTATAATCTACACACCTCCTCCATTTGCCATTTGACTTTTTAACCACAACCACGTTCGCCAACCAGTCGGGATAGTCGATTTCTTCGATGAACTTTGCCTCCAGCAATTTTTCCACTTCAGCCTAAATTACTTTTTGCCTTTCCATGGCGAAATTTATCTTCTTCTGTCTTACAGGCTTGGCTTCGGGAGCCACATTCAGGCAGTGTATGGCTACCGAAGGATCCAGCCCTGGCATATCTTCGGGATTCCATGCAAACACATCATGGAACTCCCTAATGACCTTGATCACTTTCTCTTTTAGCTCTGGTTCCATGTTCTTTCCAATTTGGATCATCTTTCCAGACTAACCCACGTACAACTCAACTTCTTCAGTTTCAGCAGCTGGCTCGACAATCAGGCTCGACAGGTCGGCCCCAAATTTCTCCAACTCTATGTTCAGCAGTTGATGACTACCCCCAGCGTCATTCTCGTTTCTTTTTCTTTTTCCCGCTTCGGTCATTTCTACATCCTTGTCCTTCTCTAGATCTTCCAACATAATAATTCGGGCAGCCTTCTGGTCACCCCTCATCTCTCCGACCCCATTCTCGGTCGGGAACTTCGACTTTAGGTGGGGGATGGAGAACACAGCTTGGAACAGAGATAGAGCCGGTCTCCCCAAAATCCCATTATATGGGCTTTCTACCCGAACAACATAAAACTTAGCTTCTTTTATCACTGTGTATGGATCCTTCCCCAACAGAATGTTTAGCGTGATTGTGCCTTCGATCGGTACTGGTTGATTGCCGAAGCCATATAGTGGTGCCTCATGGCACGGCTCCAGCTGTTCTCCACCCAAATTCATCTTGCAATATGTTCGGTGATACAGTATGTTGACCGAACTTCCTTCATCGACAAGCACTCTCCAAATCTTGTTTTCCCTAATGACGGGGTTGATGACAAGAGGGTCTTCGTGCGGCCATATCACATCTTCAAAGTCATCTTCCGTGAATGATATCGGAAGTGGTTGCTTGGCTGCACTTGACTTATAGAGACTATAGATTTGCCTGGCATACTTCTTTCGGGCTATTTTGCTATCCCGATCGAGTATGGTTCCTCCGGATATTGTTCTGACTTCACCCCTGTACTTCTTTGAACCTTCGGCATCTCTGGTATCTCTTTTCTTTTCCTTGTCATCTAACTTGTCTCTCAGATCCCCGACAAACTTGGTTAATTCTCCTTCTTTTATCATTTTCTCGATCAACTTTTTCAAGTGGTAACATTCATCCGTGTTGTGACCTTTATCTCGATGATAGTCACAATACTTGTTCTCATTCCTTCTATTTTCAAGGGACTTTAGCCTGGCTGGTCGAACGAACCCAGGCTTACCCTTTATCTTGTGGAGAATCTTCGAGATAGGTGTGTTAAGTGGTGTGAACACAGTACTATCTCTATCTCTCCTTCGTTCAGCCCTCTTATCAGACCTAGTATCATTCAGTCTACTCTTGATATAACCACGACCCCTTCGGTCATCCCTTCTATCATATCTATCATTTTTCTTGCTCTCCTTGTACCCCCCAATCGATTCTAACTTTCTTCTAATAGCCTCTCCCCTCAAATATATATCATTCAAAGATTTAGGAGGCATATCGTAAAGAGAAGATCGAAGCTTCTTACCTTTAATGGGGGTCCAGGCCGGCTGCGAGGAATCCAGCTGCTTTGACTTTATCCAGGTTGGTAACCATTCCAGCTTCCTCTTTAAACCTTGCCAAGTAGTCACCCAATTCCTCGTTCGGTCCCTGCCTGCAGTGGATCAGGGCTTCGGTGTCCTTCTCTCTTTGGCACAAGTGGGAGTAATGCCTCAAGAATTTCTTCTTTATCTGCTCATATGAGCCAATTGACCTAGGTCTTAATGACCTGTACCACATGAACGCATTCCCCTTGAGGTATGTCTTGAACATCTTGCAAAGCATCACATCACAGTGCCCCATACCAGTCATGAACGAGTCATGAGTGATCCAAACGAGTAGAGATCATCAAAATATCATATTTACTCAAATTTATTATTTAATTCTTATATAATTCTTTAATTTTTTAATATTGTAAGAAATCACTGACAATTCGTAATTATTTAGGAAAAAGTTATTCTTGTGCATGTAGAATATTCTAATTGCATTAAAAAATGATACTGAAACATAATTTTAAATTTTCAAGATGCATAAATATAATTGTATTTAATAATGGATGATTATTAAAATGATCAACAAAATTCTAATATTTATTTTTATTAAGTAAGGCTTAATTATAAAAATTTAAGTTTTTTTTATATCTTATTATTCTTATATAAAAGATATCACATAGATTGCAGATAAAAATTTTGTTGAAACTTTACATCTTGTTACTAAGAAGAAAAGATGATAAAATAATTTATTCATTTTAAAATCGTGGACGGAATAAATTAAAATTAGGTACGATTCAAAATCGTGGACATAAAAAACTGTGGACTCATTCAATCATGTCCATATATGCAAAAATAATTGGACGATCGAGATTGAGAGATTCAACCTTTAACCCTCAACACGTTGGCTATATAGAGAACAATTTATTTAGTATGTTATCATACAAACACATAACCATCTAATATATTTTTATTAAATATCGAGATGTGATATGAATTAGAGTTTGTGCACGAATGAATTCAAATGTTTACAAGTATACTGGTATCGTCTTATAGTACTGTAATTTTTTTCTAATCACTTACACTGCATTACATTTGTTTTTGCCATTCTTTTAAAATGTAAGATTGACATCTTGTGATGGTATAAAAAAATTATATATGGTGTACTATTTTATTTGAGGAAACAAAGTAATGAGATTAAGATCTCACTTTCTTTGAATACATAAGATTAAGATCTAGGTGCAGGGCTTAGTACTACTGTAGTAAATTTGTACTAAGCTAGTACTCCCTAGTAGTTTACATTTTGTCGATTACACGCAACGTAAAATTTGTCTATTCTGGTTTTGGCGAGATAATTTGATGGGTTTTTGGGTGTGGCGTTGGACGAGTTTGTGCTTGTGGAGTCGGTGGTTTTAGTGTTAGCAGGTATAATCGGATTGAGTTTTGATACCATTATTGTAGTAGCTGATGATTAATTGCCGTTGCTGTAGTCGAGGGTTGGTTTTGATGGATTTGGGTTGGATGATTATGTGGTGGCTCATGGCTGAGTTCGAAGTTGGCCCGGTAGAAGTGGTTAGTAGTTTTTTTTTTTTGATGGTGTAGATACTACATTACCATAAAAAAGAAGGATGTTCTCTCAAGAATAGTGTTTAATCTAAATGTCTAGTGTAGTAAGATTTGCTTTCGGATTACATAAAGAAAAAGAAATTTGTCAAAAAAGTTGAAACATTTTGGGTGTTTAATTAGTCCGGGTGAATTATAATTTCACTGTGAGATGGAAAACACAATTGGGTATAGAAGATTAATGTATATAAGAATTGATAAAAGTTTGAACAAATTAAGCCTTTAACGATGATATAAGCCATTAATAAGGAGAGTATTATGGAGTTAGAAATTTATTTTGCATGATTGAGGGAAGTCTAGTTTGTATTGAGAGGGGAGGTAGGGATTAATAATTGTGTCCTATTGGCAATTAGGATTGTTGCTGAGATTTTTCTACAAAATATGGTTGATTCCTAAACAGTCTCTCTATATCGATTAAAAAGTGGAGATGCTGAAAGAAGGTTTTTAAAAAAAAACGTAGGTAAGAAGGTATTATTACAAACTAGTATGTTTGCCCGCTTCGCATGGGCACTAAATTTTTTATTTTTGTCAAATTAAAATTGTAATTTAATAATTACATTTATTGAATGTCAACTTATTTGTTTTCTTTCATTGGCAGAGATACTACAACTTCCATATATAACTTTGTGTTTTTGCTTTGTTACGAATTATGTGTGTTTATTGATGTTTATAATTAAGCGCAAGACTTTCTATCATGGCTTGTGTAAATGTAAACATAATCTAAATAAATATTACTTCTTCCGTTCTTAATTAGGTTTTTAAAAAGTTGAATTGATTAAATTTTGATTAAAATTTATTTATCTTATATATCAAAAAAAGTAAAATAAATTAGATTATTGAAAAGTGTATCTTGTCTTTTAAAATGATAAAAAAATTGTTTTTGATTTTTAATCAATAATTGTTTTAATCCAGTTACTAAAAATCAAAACAGGATAATTAATTAGGGATCCAGGAAAGTATACGATAAAGAAGCATTAGTATTTTTTATAATTTTTCAGTAGTGAGATCTTGAGAGCATGTGTATATATGGATGGGGGCTACGGCCTACGCATAGGTAATAAAGAGAAGGAATAGGGAGTGCTGAAGTGCTAGAAGTGTTAATGTTGTTAAATTAATATGCTTGGTTATATATACCAGCTTATAACTATGTCCGTAAACTTTTTAATATTAAAATAATTTTTTAATTTTATAAATTTCATGTATATAAATATTATTGTAATTATTTATTTTGAATTGTTACTTTAAAATACATATGTATATATAAAAATATTGTGTAAAAATAATTTTTTTAAATTTTTATTTAGTAAAAAAAGTGAAATTTATCTAATGATGGATAGGTAGTGTCATCAGGCTTAATATAGTCTAGTGAGCTCGTGCTTGAATACTATACTTATATGTATGCTTCATTATATACATGAAACAACATATAGTATTTACATGTATTGCATATAAGCGTGCATTGCTGGACTACTTTATTTTGAAATTTCGTTTTTAAAAATGAATTAAAGACTATAAATATTAATAAAGTTGAGTAGGCAAAATATTTTGATATTAGTGATTACTGATGACAAAATGTTTTTATGTTACAAATTGGCATAGTAAAGTACATAGGTTAGATGGTCTGTAAATGCTTGCATGTTCTCTGGACATTGTTTTCCCGAAACTTGTTCTCCTAGCTCTGTAAATCCTTTAATTATATTCACTTTATAGAGTCCCAACTCCAACAATCTTCTTCATTCTCCCTGTAAATAATATAATTAAATTATCTCTTAACTATTTAGAGCAACTCTAAAAAATTCTTAAATTTTTTGTTAAAAATAATACAATTTTTTCCATCAAAAATCATTTTCATTTATTTTTAATCTAATTTCTAATATTCTAAATGTACCCCGCCATAATTTCCAAAGTTCAAAGAGTAAATATGCTAGACAAAAATATCAACAATGCATAACAACTCTTAAATTTAACCAAATTTAAGAGGAACAACATAATACATACATTAAACAAAAGAGGTATCTAACAGATACCTACACAATCATCTTCACTTGTTTTCTTTAAAAAGAACACAAGGGTTCAAAATGCAGAACCTGAACATTGTTAAGTATTCAATAAAAAGAAGAGATAAATATAAGTATTCTATCATGGTAATTTAAATTCATATAAAATATCCCAGAAAAACATCATAAACTACTCCCCAAAACATCAGCTGGTAAACAAACTTTTACTTTACTTTCAGTTCTCCAAATTTCTTTCTTTCACTACTGCTGGGTACATTGCACTCTTTGAGCTCCACCAGGCATATCTTCGTCTTCATCATATGCCTCATGTTGTGCCTGACTCTGTAATACAAATGCTGCGATTAACTGTAAGCCCAATGTCACAAATAACCAATGTTGTACATAACACTATTCAAAATTTGATGCCCTAAAAATCTATTTTACCATACACCAAAATCCACCAACATAATCCCTGTGGAACATAATCTATTTACAAATATGCTTCACCTTGATATGAGCTATTGTTAAAATAAACTTATATTTAGACAAACTCTTGGTTCGTAATATATAAATTTTGTAACTAAAATTGACAATATTACCAACTACTCCCAGTCAAAATTTATATTCAGAGACAACATAAAGACAAAGTCTACTATTTAAGTTGGCGATGGTTAAGTAAATGTTTGCATCTAAGTTGTAAGTTCATCCCAGTCAACAATTAGAAATCATAATCCAACTACGCAAACATCCAAACTAAACTAAACATTAGAAGTTAACAACTAAACATCAATTAAAGTCATCGGAATCAATCACATTCTTATTCTTATAATCTGCTTAAGTAACAAAATTAAAACTAAATTATATATTGAACTAAAACAAATTGGAAGTCAAACCTGCATATGCACATATCATGTCTCTTCACCTTCATATGAGCCATTGTTGTCTGCACATAAACAAAAAAAAACCTTATAAGTACCACATCTGTATTACTCCAAAATGCCGAGGTTACCTAATGTAAAAGAAAAAAGGGGAAAAAAATAAAAAGGGAGGGCAAAATGCCGAGGATTCAAGATAATTTATCAAACTTAGATTTAGAAAATAAAAAGCTAGAGGAAAGAGGAGTACTGCACTTTCAGATCTTGTATCTTGAAATGATCTTTGTATTCATGATGCGGTATATTTTTATGTTCGTTCTCAGGGAGGCAGGTTTTATCAATTTTAATTTAAATTGTCACGAATTTTATAATTTTAACAATTATTAAGAATTTTTATAAAACTAACTGACGCAATTAAATGTGTTTTAAAATCGATTAACTAAAAGTCTAGGGCAACCGGGTTCACCATGTTTACACTGAAACAAATTAAACGGATATAATAATTTAACGGATTTTTAAATAATTAGAGCATTTGTTAATCTTTTTCAAGCATTAATGCTCTCGGAAATCAAATTATGCTTTCGCAATAAAATTCAATTCCGCTAATCGTATGCATGCCTCTAGTGAATAAAATCTCTCGATCTATTATTCCTATTCGCAAATAATTAATTAATGATACCGGCCGATAACACAAATTAGATTTTATAACATATCGATTAGAATTATTTCATATCCGTTAAACAACTAATAAAATTAAAGCACTATCATGGTGTAAACATGGATTCCCCTTATACCCTAGAAATAAAGTACTCACACATGCTATTAATAGAAATGACAAAAATATTTAAACAAGGCATATAAAACATATATTAATAAATAAGATAAAATTTAGGAGCACCTCAAATTTACAATAGAATGTAGAATCAAGCCAAATTGTTCATAAAAGAGAAGAAAACCAAGCCCCTAACTCCAAAGTTGCATTCACCCAATGAAACAAAGATGACAAAGATGTAGTATTCAAATTTATCCTAATCTATATGCAGTACGTTTTTTTAAAAGTAAAGGAGGAAAAACAAAACAAAGCCATCATTCCAAAAGAAAAACTCTCTTTTATCCACCCAATGCCAGGTCCTTTTATAGGGCGATTATATCATGCTGGCAGGTCATTTTACTTTTCAAAGTTAGCTGCTTTTTCAAAGAATGTAGGCTGCTGAGAACTTTTTTTTCAAGATTCCCACAGGAGACCTTTGACATATAAAGTCAAAGGTTTTGGGGTGTGTTTGAAATGTTCCAATTTGCTCCAAGCTTTTAATTCCTTTTTTCTTCTTTTATTTTTGCACTTTTTCTTCATTTTGTTATTTCTTTATTTTCCCGAATTTCTTCCGATTTTAGCTCCAAAATAGCTCTTTAAGCTCAAATTCTTCCAAATTTAGAAATTCTTGTCTCCTGAAATAAAACGTCAAAATTAATTAAATGACTATCCAAATTAATGCAAAATGCAATTAAATGTGGGAATAAAATTATATAAAATATATATATAAATACATCTTATCAAATATCCCCACACTAAGCATTTGCACGTCCTCGGGCAAATAAGCGATATAAAAACTAAATCCTAACTAATATCACTTTCGTAGATGACACGATTGCATTGAGCATATGCAACAAGCCGTTAAACCCCTAGGCAGCCCTAGTAGGACGAGTTTTGTCTCGTGAGGGTTTATAGTGAATTTACCCACAAAATCCATTTTTTTCTTCCAAGTCTCAAGTATGCAACCTATCATAGTACTCCACACCAGTAAACCTCAATTGCACAATATTAAAAGTCTGTTCACTTACACATCATATGTACAAGACTATCCAAGTAAGTACACAGTCTAGATAGACAAAAATATCATGAAATATATATCAATGCCGCATTCAATGAGTAACATGCTATGGATATAAATGAAGCTCACAAAATCTCAAATCACACATGTGTATAGGTGAAGTGTATTCGCTCAAGTTCAATTAATTAAGTCATGTGCTACCATATGCTTGGTTGTTCACCAAATTTCCACTACTTTGAATACATGCATGCACAAATCAAAAGGTCTTTGTTAAAGGTTGTAACGTGGCTAAGGTGAAGGGTAGGGAATCAAGGAAAAAGGCTAACAAGTGGCTAACTTGACAAACTAATAGAGCACATTGTTCATTTTTAATTAAAGCACTCAACATGAAATTTCGATCATGTAAAAGGTGATCAGACTCTCACAAGCATTAAACCCCAAGCACATATTACCATGTACTTTTCCATTTTCATATTGCACAAAATCAATGAACACAACTTTACTTGACTCTTTTATTCTTTTTTTTTTCATTTTTTTTTCTTTCTTTCTTTTTTTTTTTACAATATTCCCACCCAATTTTCACACTTTAACAAAGAAATCCCCAAATTATGCACTCACCAACCCTCAAATGAATCAAAATGCTCTACTAGTAAATCAAGTGAAGAATAAACAAGTAGGCTCAAGAATTTAGATTGGTGATACAAAAATAACAGATATAAAGCTCAAAGGGGTTCACTAGGGATAAATGATTCAAGGGTACTGTTTGGATAAATTCGGTTAATCCTAGTGCCTTTATCATTTTTATGCATACAGATATCATGTAATCTCAAAATGGTTTAAAGCAAGTTCTAGAGCGACATACTCAATGATGAACAACACACAACAATAAAATTTGATCGATATAAAATGTACCAATCATGAATTAGGCTCAAGATCTCACAAGGTGAAAGCATGCTTTAGTACTCACTAATTTTGACAAAGACACATCTCAAGTTTTATAATTTTCGCAAGAACGTACAAGGAATCGTCAAGTAACAAATAACTTTAAGAGATATGACTTGTCAAATAATCATGCAAAATAAGCTTACCAGATGTGTACCTATCCCTGTTAACACACTATGAGACGAGGCAATTACTTTTCTAATTTTTCAATTTTTTTGGATTTTTCAATTTTTATGTATTTACACTAAGAACTCTCCCCCATACCTAAATCATGCATTGTCCTCAATGTATGCAAATGCAAGAAAAATGAGGTATGAACAAAAGTGAACGAAAACTCCCCTGAAAATGAGCAAGATAATTGTTCCTCTAGACTGAACATATCTTCAAGTTTTCCTTGATTAATCCTTTCCTCATAGCATGAACACTCCTCTTAGCTTTTCCTGCCCAAAAATAAATTTAAATCCGTGTCATCAACCTTTTCCTTGCCTTTATTACGCCTTCTAGCTTCTTGCTCATCCACCTTCTCCCCCTCAGTTGGGTTATCCTCCAGAATAGTTGGATGTGGAGTTGGGAAATTAGAGGAAGCTGTCTTATCAAGGAATTAATTGTATGACTAAACTGGGCTGCCATGGAACTCAATTGAGCCTGGAATACATCATTCTGACTAAGTTGCAAATTTTTAATTTCCGCAATGGACTCACGGATATGTGGCAACTCGTTCTCCAGTGTTTGGACTCGTGCAAGGAGTCTGTTGTATCCCGCTCTGGTTAGAGGTTCATGTGGTTGAGTTTGTTGCCCACTCTCATGTCCTGATGTTATATCTGCAAATGAAATCATCCTAGGGCCTTTGTCGGATGGTGCAATGAAAGTTCGGGAGCTTCCCACCTCTCGTGAAGCAGTTTGCCGACCACTGGTAAAGAGTGGCAAATCTGGAAAAAGATCCAGGGATTTTCTCTCCGGGAGGTTAAACTTGAATGGATTGAATGGCACAAGACCCAAGTCTCCATTGAATGTCTCAGGTTAGCTAGGTTTACTCTGTTTAGCATGAGGTAGATCGGCTGCTGTAGCAAACTCCATATGTGGTGCTGCTCTTACTGGATTTGGTAATAACGGAAGTGGAACAGTCTTTAAATATTCAGTTAGGACTGTAGGCACATCCGTATAGTTCTTATTACTTATGTAATTAATTACATTTGCCTTCATGTAAGAACATTCCACATCTCTACCATGGTTCAAGCGTAACCTGTCTGCATCACTCAAAAAATCATTTAATATTAGTTGCAGAAATCTTGGGTATAGACATTTTACCCTTTGAGTTTGGACATCCCTGGTTCCTAGTTGCTTCATCTTCAAAATAATTTGACCAAGCACTATCTTACCAAAATTAATCCTCAAATTATTGGCGACCGAATACCCTATTGTTTGAATAAATTCAGATATTCGATCTAGATTTGTTCTTTCTGAGGAAAAAACATTGTTAAGAATGTGGAAGAAGAAATTCCAATACTGGGTTAGATATGATCTAGAGAGATTACCAGTATTAAAATTACCATCTTGGTACCTTATAAGACGAAAGAACCTCTCAATCTGGTCGGATGTAGGATCAGCAACGAGATTTTCCATAGGAAAATGAAGAATCCGATTAACATCTCGTTCAGTGACTTTAATCGACCTACCAAACAGTCGATATGTGATTGCTAACCCGTCATTTCCAGAAGTGTTCACCGCACTGCAATACAATTCACGCAAGGCATCATAGTTGAGCGGCACTGGTGTAATTAAAGGGGTTAAGTATCAAAGTGGTCACTGAAGTGGAAGCCATATATCAATTCATTCACCGATCTTTACGGGGTATCATTTGAATCATTAAAGTCATAATAAATATCAAATGGATATCTTTAAAATGTACTCGAAAAGTAAAAATAATTTTTCATTGAGTTCTACACATTTTTCTTGAATGCTTCCATAACCAAACGAAAGGTTAATAATTCTAGTTTTTCTGATAATATATATAGTTTTTTAAAAATTCATTTACTATTTATTTTTAATTTTATTATCATTTTCCTTCTTTTAATTAAAAATAAATAGTAAATAAATTTTTTAAATTCTAAATATATTATCAAAAATACTGGAATTCATAATCTTTCATTTCATTATGGTAGCATTTAAGAAAAATGTGTAGAACTCGATGAAAAATTACTTTTACTTTCCGAGTACATATATACAGGTATTTGTTTGATATTTATTATGACTTTAATGATTCAAATGATACCCCGTAAAGATCGATGAACAAATTGATATTTGGCTTCCACTTCAGTGACCATTTTGATACTTAACCCGTAATTAAAGCATAGCGAATGATTGAATGCTCATTCACAAATTATGCCCAAGCTCGAAATTGCTCATCCCGGATGGTGCTGATTTCCAGAATGGAAGTAGGATTAACTCTAGTAATCGAGAAGCTTCCCTGCAATGCCATTTTCAAGACAGCTAGATTTTGAGATCTGGGAGGTTGAAGTTTTCAGCAATTGTGTGTATATGCTCTGGTTATCTGAAATGATGATATTTAACACAGACAAAAGCTCATTGTTTATAAGGTTTCAAAGATTAGCGGTTAGGTGATATAGTACAAGCTAGCTTTCCGCTTTTTCTTCTTTTAGCTCCAGCTCTACTCTCTTTTGTCTTCAAAGTCCTCCTCGAGCCACACAATGCTCCATCTTTTTCAACAGCAAAAATATTTGCATGGCCCTACTAAATCAGTTCAGTGGGGATGAGTTCTCGATGAACAATTATGTAAAAGAGAAAAATTAAAAGAAAAACAAAAAATCCTAAAAATTACAGAATAAATAAAAAAGTAAAAATAGAAAAAATTGGAAAAACTCCCCTAATGCATAAGCATGAAATGTCGTGTCGAGGTCCGGGATGTCGAAGTAAGATGTGCCACTCCAAAAAGACCAAAAACCTGTTGCGCGGGACCACCATGAATAAGAGCATCAACAGTTGTTTTAATCCTGCACAAAATCTCCAAACAAGCATTAACAAATTTTGCTACTACATCAATGAATAATAACTGATCAAGAAAATATGTAGTTTTGGAAAATTTTGTGATAAAGCAACGAAAGAATTCATAGCCTGGAAAATGTTGAACTCCCTTAATATAAGGTGGAGGTTCTGGTGGTGGCTTTTCTTCACTCATGACTTCCACGTGAGCCATTCGAATATCTGGGCTTTTCGCATCATTGATTAAGTAGACACTTCCATTTTCTCCCTCTCCCCGAGCTTGACACGTAAGAGCCACTTTGTATGGATCCTTAACCAGAATTTGAGAAATATCATCTTGGACAATATTTGTTATCACATCAACCTTGAAATAAGTGCTCTTGAGCAAAGAAGCCTTGTAAGTGGAGGCTAGATAGAGAGCAAATTTATCAATAAATGGTAGCTTAGGCACAGGTTGCGGAAAAGAAACAGCAACCATCTCTGTATTGCTATCTTTTGTTGCCCCATCATCAGTCACATTGTTCTCGGTAGCAGCAACATCATTGATTAAGTCATCGGTGGCATGCTCATTCTCTTTATCAATGGCCTCATTATCAATATCCATGGAGAAACTATCATATTCCTGATTGCTTGTGAGATTGATAGCAGTCAGGTCCTCTTCGGATCGGATAGATGATGATAGTAAATAGTCTATCTGCCCTGTAGTAGAAGAGTTAGCCAACTGTGCAATTTGAGATTCAATCGCCAAACTTTGAGTTTCTAATTCTTTGATCGTCTCGGCTTGTTCTTCAGAACTCTTTAGCAGTTTATTCAAGATATCCCACATCTCCTTTGTCTGATCAGCTTGCACATCTATGCTGGGTTGAGAAACATTGAGATCTTCTTGTAGAGGGGGACATTGATATTCTTGCTGTGGCGGCTGCTCATATGACTGATAATATTGTTGCTCAAACTGTTGCTGATTATGATATGAAAAATTTTGAGCACCATTGTCCTGGTAGTAGAAATCTGGTTGATTCACGCATTCTTGATCAAAAGTGTTTGAATACTGATTGTACCCATATCCTCTTTCAAAAGAATTCATTTGTCCCAACTGAGCACTCTGAGAATTATAGACATTGTAAGAGCATTCAAAGCCAAAATGACCATAAATTCCACAAACTTCACAACCAGTGTAAGTTTCAGGGGCCACTTGTGACATCTCATTTGTACTCATCGGACATGAAGTGGGCTCTACAGTCTTCCATGAGGCAATTTCTCGAGTATGTGCTTCTACTAAGAAAGAAAGATGTGCAAAAGTATCAACTTCATCCATTGCAGACCTGTAAACACACTACAAAGCCAAGAAACGAAGTAAAACCGATCTCAATTGGAACTAAAGTTCCAATGAGACAAAGAAAACATAACGAACTAAAAATTTAACAAATTAAATATAAAATATGAAATATGTATTTTTATTTTTTTTTATTTTAATTTTTTTTTTATTTTATTAATTATTTTATTTTATTTTTTTTTACAAATTCTATTTACAGAAAATTCAAAATTTACAACTAGACAAAATCAAACCAACAAAGGTATTTGAGAATAATAACTCGAACAAACACACCCAGCAAGAATTCGAAATCAATAACCAAGCAGTATTTATTCGAAATCAAACTAATTTTATTTGAAAGATTTATTTACAGGATTTTTTTTTTAAAGAAAATTGGACATGTAGACTTCGTAAAAGAGACTAGCAATAAAAACAGGGAACAAATAAAAACGAGACACAAATGCAAACTCAGAACAGCCCGCAACTTAGCCTAATAATTAACTCGATCCTCACTCAGTAACAGATCTTAGAAAATTCATCAAAAACGCAGAAACGCGGTAAATCCAGAGGCTCGAACCAGAAACACATAAAACTCGGTAAAGAACTCGCCATAACTTAGTAAAATAACTCAGCGACGACTAAATCAAGACTCGAACTTAACCATCGAACCAAGAAACTCAATGAACTCAGAAAACGCAAAAACGCAACAAAACACAGATCACAAACTCGACTTAGCATTCTTAACAATTAATTCGAACAGCAGTAACTCAAATCATTACAAACCTAGGCGACTCGACGCTGCGAACAGAAATCAATCAAATAGTTCGCAATTTATGAAGTAAATGACTCTACAGACCCGTGATTACAATATCACGATTCAACAATCCGCCCAGAACTCACACTTACTACCCAGGAACTCGCAAAAACAAGACTCAGAAAATTAAACAACCGTACGAAACGCAGCAGAACGACCCATACGCAGCATTATAGCCAAACAACAAACAAGCAAATAATCAACTCGGCATAAACAGAACTAGAACTCGGTAAACATCACAACCACACCCCCATCTCCTTCTATCTCAAATCAAACCCTCTCCTACTTCTTGATCCGATCGAACCCATTCCATAGAAAGGGAGAAAATGAGAAAGGATGTGTCGAGATTTGGAGTGAGGTGCGGTGGTGTTTGATGGGCGCGAGTCGGAGTAGATGGAGGCGTGAGAACGGAGATGTGGGTGGAGAATGGATGGTAATGGTGGTGTGAAGGGGAGGAAGAGAGGTCGAAGGAGGAGGAAAAGAAGGAGAGAGATGATGGGGGCTGTGGAGAAATCGAAGGTGGGTGAAGGAGGAGATAGCTGGGAATTGAAAGAGGGAGGTCGCGGTGGCTTGTGAATGGAGAAGGGGATAGGACTGCTGGAAGAACAGGGAAATGGGTTCAAATAAGAAGGGGGAGGGTAATTGCGGTTGGGTTTAAACGAAAACAGAGGAGGCTAAAACTGTTACGAATTAACAAAAATAAAGACAGGAAAATAAAAACTGCAATTTTACAAAACTAATTTTTGCTAAAAATTTTTTTTTTTTAAACACTAAAACATAAAAATTAAATCTACAATTAAAAATTATAAAACCCGGACAATAAAACTAAAATTTATAAAAGCTAACTGCCTCCCCGGCAGCGGCGCCAAATTTGACGCGGTATATTTTTATGTTCGTTCTCAGGGAGGCATGTTTTATCAATTTTAATTTAATTGTCACGAATTTTATAATTTTAACAATTATTTAGAATTTTTATAAAACTAACTGACGCAATTAAATGTGTTTTAAAATCGATTAACTAAAAGTCTAGGACAACCGGGTTCACCATGTTTACACTGAAACAAATTAAACGGATATAATAATTTAACGGATTTTTAAATAATTAGAGCATTTGTTAATCTTTTTCAAGCATTAATGCTCTCGGAAATCAAATTATGCTTTCGCAATAAAATTCAATTTCGCTAATCGTATGCATGCCTCTAGTGAATAAAATCTCTCGATCTATTATTCCTATTCGCAAATAATTAATTAATGATACCGGCCGATAACACAAATTAGATTTTATAACATATCGATTAGAATTATTTCATATCCGTTAAACAACTAATAAAATTAAAGCACTATCATGGTGTAAACATGGATTCCCCTTATACCCTAGAAATAAACTACTCACACATGCTATTAATAGAAATGACAAAAATATTTAAACAAGGCATATAAAACATATATTAATAAATAAGATAAAATTTAGGAGTACCTCAAATTTACAATAGAATGTAGAATCAAGCCAAATTGTACATAAAAGAGAAGAAAACCAAGCCCCTAACTCCAAAGTTGCATTCACCCAATGAAACAAAGATGACAAAGATGTAGTATTCAAATTTATCCTAATCTATATGCAGTACGTTTTTTTAAAAGTAAAGGAGGAAAAACAAAACAAAGCCATCATTCCAAAAGAAAAACTCTCTTTTATCCACCCAATGCCAGGTCCTTTTATAGGGCGATTATATCATGCTGGCAGGTCATTTTACTTTTCAAAGTTAGCTGCTTTTTCAAAGAATGTAGGCTGCTGAAAACTTTTTTTTCAAGATTCCCACAGGAGACCTTTGACATATAAAGTAAAAGGTTTTGGGGTGTGTTTGAAATGTTCCAATTTGCTCCAAGCTTTTAATTCCTTTTTTCTTCTTTTATTTTTGCACTTTTTCTTCATTTTGTTATTTCTTTATTTTCCCGAATTTCTTCCGATTTTAGCTCCAAAATAGCTCTTTAAGCTCAAATTCTTCCAAATTTAGAAATTCTTGTCTCCTGAAATAAAACGTCAAAATTAATTAAATAACTATCCAAATTAATGCAAAATGCAATTAAATGTGGGAATAAAATTATATAAAATATATATAAAAATACATCTTATCAATTCATACCTCCTACCAGGGCAATGACTGAACAGAGAACAATGCTTGTGTATAAAATCAAATATTTTCAATCACACACTTGACCTACAAAACAGAGAACACACAATTTTCATAAATATGCCGCAAAAACTTATGCCAATATCATATGAGACATTTGTAGTTCTTTCGGGGATTTTATCAAACACGTGGTAAAATACATTGAAGCAAAAAACGGATTGCACAACCTAGTCTCCATCGATAATCATACTTCATAAAACATATCGAAAAATCAAAAAACAAATATGTAAAAACATCCAAATCAAGACTTATATTCGAGCATATCATTTTCAAGATCCAAATCAAATTAGGTATAATATTATTCATACTATTAGATGTAAAAATTATCAACTAAAGATAATTAAAAGTTCTCTCAGAATTTCAATCAAACACATGGAGTACAAAAGCAATTAGGTAGATGCACAATCAACTAACACACAACCAATGTAAAACAAATAGATCAAATTAGAGAACAAATCCAAAAATACAAAGAAGACATAAAAACAAAATTTTGGTAAATCCATGAACTCAGCAAAATTCATAATTTCATTAATTCATGAAAAATTAAAGAGAAAAAAGAATTTAGATACTTGAAACAATTGAATTCGTATCCAATCTACAATCTTTAACCTACAATATAAAGAACAAATTAGAGAGTTAGAATCCAAAGAAAAAGAAACGAAAATCAAAAGAAATTGTATCAAAAGAGAGGAGAAGAAGAAAGTAACATGCGATAAGAAAGGAAGATTTGAACTTGAATAAGCAAATAACAAAGAGTAAGTATGTATTTGGGGAAAAGAAAAAAGCTTCTCATAGAAGCTTCACAACAGCAGTTGAATGTAAGGCTGGGATGAAAAGAACGTATATGATGTATGTATGTAACAATTTGACCCGTATAAAGTGCAGTAGCTATAATGGCAGTATATTGTAAATACGGAGAAAAGCATTGGGTAATTTAGTAATTATAGTGTCAAAACACGATCAGGCTTTATAAATTAGATAGATGGTATATGAGAGATTAGTAGTAATAAACAAGGTAATGAAATTAATGGTATTGAGACTGGTAACTGACTACTAATTTAAAATTAGGGGGTAGAAGAGGTAGATTGATAAATGGTGGGAAGGTGCTTATCAGAGAATAAGTGTACAATTAAGAGAATCCCTGAAATATTAAATTGGGGTTGATTTCTAGGAATTTGGATTGATCTAGGGTGGAACAAAATTCCAGTGTATATTGAGTAATTTTAGTAATTTACAGATCAAACAGTTTTAAGCAAATGTAGTCATAGTACATTAAATGAATTGATATGGTAAAATTAAAGATTGATTCTGTAGGGAGTGATTTTTTAATTTGTCGAATATTTAACCAATATTGTTGCTGATGATCAACTGATTCTAATATCAAACATATTAGCTAAGATATGGTAAGGTAAACAAGTAAATTACTATGTTATAGTTCCAACTGTTAGTGTAGGTGCCCTAGAGGCAATACATTGTTTCTCGAATAAATCTTATGTCATTTGATTATTTAATAAATGTATTTATTATGACTTTAATTACTGCGATATATTTGTTAGCATAATAAATGTCCTTAGAATAATGATACACATTATATAGTTTAAGTATTTAACTTGAACTTGAGATTATATAATATATCATATTCTTAAAGGTCCCTAGTCGAGTATTATTATATAGGACAATAATAATACATAAATAGACTAGTATGTTGTTGACTGATAACCACATCTCATTGGTTATAAGTATGGAGATACTAAAGTCAAAACATAGGTACATGTAAGGGTACATGGCACTGGACAGACCCACCGTGAGATTCTTCATGTTAATTAAGTCATAAGAAAGACTCACAGTGATAATGGTGTAATGATCCTTTGACTTGAGATCATTATATTTCTATACGAGGATAATATACTTTGACTACATTAAAAGTTATCTTTGACCGGGTAATGATAAAAGTGGACATCGGGTATATTGTGAATCGTATGAGAAATATGAATGATAGATAAAGGATTTAACCCTCCTATCAAGTAGGAGAGATATTATTGGCCTCTTGATTAAGTGAGACTATAAAATGCATGGCCGTGCTCAAATAATGATTTGTTATTAATAGTCTACTCATGGATCAAGTAAACCCGGATTAAATTATGAAGAGGATGACAATAAACATGCCTCGAGTTTAATCTATAATATTTGGTTAAAGGGATTATATTACACGGGAACATTAATCACAAAAGGTTTATCGAATCACGATTTAATTATTATTTAATTGGGTAGCAATGATGTATTACTAGATACCGCTCATTGTTTATAATTTTATTGGAGAATAAAATTATTGCCAAAATAAATAATAACCTACAGGGTCACACACATAGAACATTTTAAAGGAAGAATTAATTTAAATTATGAATTTAAATTAATTAATGATAAGTTGGATTTTATTATATTAATTAAGTGGGACTTAATTAAGCTATAATAAAATACAAAGAGATATGAGACATGATTTTAATAATTAAGTTTGACTTAATTATTATTTATTTGAATAATAGAATTAGATTTTATTATTTAAATAAATCATATTTGGGCTAGGTTTTTGATAAGGGATTTTGGCTTTATACTATCCTATATATAAAGATATGGGAAAAGGATTTGGTACGTGAAAAAATCAGTTGAGCCGCATCCCAAAACCAAAACCCTAAAAACTACATCTCATATTATCATTGGAGGCTAGTACCTCTCTTCCATTGAAGAATCGTTTTTCGAGTGTTCGTGTGGATACCGTAGAGGAGGCTTCGAAGAGGAGTGCTCAGTAATCGTGGGAGGCTTGCAACTCCATCGTTTTGCACGTAAAGCTTCGATAAGGTAAACGTTCTATCTACCATGATTATCGGACATTATACATGGATCCTGGCTTGGTTTCGATTTAATTTTTACCGTTCTTTCGCTGCGTTTTGATGATCGGAACCAACACCAACCAACTTACACTGTGTTCCAGAAACTTTTTTTGGAAAGAAAAGAAAAGAAAGGTGGAAAATATATTTCCACAACTTGTTCCTGAATAATTTATTTGGAAAGAAAGGAAAAGAAAGTTAAAGAATAGGAAAGAAACTCTTTATATATTTGTCTCAAAAATCTTCTTCCCACTTTTGGAAAGATTTGAAAAGAAGAGAAAATTTCTCATTTTCTATTCTTTTCTTTCCCATCCTAGATTCGGGAACACAGTGTTAATGCTACACAAAGTTAAAACCTTGTATGCAGAACACATGATTAAGCTCTGGTTTAAATCTTTTATTTCACTGAATCAAGGTTGGCAGCAAGAGCAATTTGGTTTTTTGAATTTACCTTGCAATTTAAATTTTTAGTTGGTAGTAGATTTTCAATATTTGACGAAGAACAATGAATTTAATTACAATGAATGGAGAGATTGCTGAATCATGGAGGATTGGAGGGTCTTGCAGATTTTATTGCCTCATCTTGTGCTTCCCTGAAGTGTAAATGTATTTTTAAATGATACACCAACAAAGTGATGTTGGAAATATTAACTAATACAGCAACATAGAGGCAGTTATATATCGTATTTAACAAGTCCAGGCCAAGCATACAATTAGCGAAACAAAACATGAAGGTAAAACACATGCATGTCAGTAACTGATAGAACAAAGAGAAGGCAGAAAACATACCAGTAGCCATAGCAAAATCAGTATGTTAAACGAGTAGGAAAAAACCAACAACTGAGTCATCAGGATTTGCTAGAAAGCCTGACTGCTCTTGAAGAGATAATTGCCCCCACTTACACTGTGTCAGGACTTGGCAATATTCTTCCAGGATAAAACAGCTCCGAGTTTAGATGGTCACAGTAACCAGAAAACTCAACTTCGACTAACACCTCAGTTGCTAGAAAACCTACGAACTGTATATAGAGGGAGAGCAGAGTGTGTAGAGAGAATAACAGAGAATGTATGGTGTGGTCCATAAAAATCAGTAGCTTAGCTCTCTATATATAGGAGAGGGCAAACGTAACTGATGCCACCCAATTAATATTGTAACTGCCGATTTACATTTAATAAAATGAAACGGCTGATTTAACAAAATCAAAACGGTTGATTTAATAAATCGTAACTGTTATGTTATATTTATCCACACAAATCAGTTTTTATTTTAATTATACGAATATATATATATTATCAAATTCTGACCCAACATCAGGATCTGATCCATCAGGATTTTCGTCCGTCAGGATCTGATGTCCATCAGCATTTGATCATTCATCAGGATCTGATACCGTCAGGACTTGAGGTCCATCAGTATCAGTATTAGATGTCTGACCAGTTACTGATTTATTCCAAGTACTGATCCCAATATATATATATATATATATATATATATATATATATATATATATTTATTCTAATTAAAATATATTTAAACACATAAATAAAATCCCTCGCCCAGGTCGCCTCGCGTACGCGAGACGCCGAGACATTCGCCCAAATCGCCCTTCGATCGAGCCGACACGACCCGAGTCGAGACGTGACGTGGCGTGGCATGGCGAGGCGGGCGGCGGCGGCGCGCGCGTGTTTGTGTGTGTGTGCGCGTGGAGCACACAGTAACACCATGCACCATCATACACCTTAGTAGTTGTACACTACCCATGTGTGTGATTCTATATAAAGCCAACAACCCCCTTTATTCATTTCAATGTGGGACAAATACACATTCTCATTTTCAAGATCTTTCAAGCTACCAATTTCAACTCTATTTCTCTATGGATTCCACTAAGAAAATTACTTAGACCCATATATGAAAATTTAAGTCCTCATAGTAATGAACAATTTCCAATCGTTAAAATCCGGAATTAACATCAAGAACATAAAATACTTATGCTCTAAAAACTCCATTTTCTAACAATCCCCCACAAATCCATATAGAAATGTTTCATGTTTCTCATCATGACTTGTTTTTCAGAGTCGGTACCCTTCCGGGTTTGAACCCTCCTAAATCCCCTACTTCGATGACTACCGGATTCAGATGGAATGTTTCACCTTGAATCTTAATCCGTTTGATGTAATCATGTTCCATAGACGACGACAAGTCAAAGGCTATGGTGCCAATCTATGGCTTTGAGACATTAATGGTCTTGTCTCGATCCTGTTCGTCGAATGCTTCAAGGAATAACCTTTTCCTCTAATTGCGACCACACAATTACATTCGCTTAGCTGGGCATCTCCAGATATGTACTGCAACCATCTCGTCAAATGACTTGACCACATTCAGAGTTATAATAACTCTTGCTTACTAGCAGTGTCAGTACCTTCTAGGTTTACAGGGGATAGACTCAGATACAACAGTATCATCTATGTAGCAAAGGTACTACCAATTCATCCTTACAGCTTGTTATTACCACATTGAATACACTTCAAGGGATCTCCTCTCATGTGTATTGGGTTCCCACTGATGATGAACTATGATGGGTTGACAGCCCTATCCCCAACCTCGACTTAAGGACCACTGCAAGTTCCAGTCCTTTAGTTAAAGGATCAGCTATATTATTCTGAGTTCCTATGAACTCTACAGCAATAATCCTATCAGACACTAAACCCCTAATAGACTTTAGTCTAACTTGGATGTGCCTATTTGTTTTAGCATTATACTTTTTACTGCTAATCTTGTCGATAGTCGTTTTACTATCACAATGAATAGCAAGCGCAGGAAGAGGTCTACTTACTACAGGTATCGCGGACATAAGTCTGTGTAACCATTCAGCCTCCGTCCCCGTGGCATCAAGCGCACACAACTCAGCCTCAAAAGTAGACCGAGTTACTATAGTCTGTTTGGTCGACTTCCAGGATATTGCTCCACCTGCTAAAGTGAACACGTATCCAGTCACTCCATTGGAACCAGACTTCTTAGCTATCCAACTTGCATCACTGTACCCCTCAAGTACACCAGGAAATCTCCTATAGTGTAAACTTAGGTACATTGTGCCTTTTAGATATCTAAGTACTCTATCAAGAGCATCCCAATGAGTTCTGTTTGGACAGCTTGTATATCTAGCCAACTTAGACACAGAGTATGAAATATCTGGTCTAGTACAATTAGCAAGATACTGCAAACTCCCTATAATCTGAGAATACCTTAACTGAGACACAAGTACTCCTGAAGTATTCTTAACAAGGGCAACTTTAGGATCATAGGGTGTACTAGCAATTCTACACTGTGAATAACCATATTTCTCAAGTATAGATTTCTCTATATAATGAGACTGCGATAAAGTTATTCCCTCAGCTGACTGTGTCAGTTTGAGACCAAGAATCACACTAGCCTCACCCATATCCTTCATTTCAAAGTGCCTTTTCAAGAAAGCTTTTGTCTCGTTAATAATCTCAATATTGGTTCCAAACAGTAATATGTCATCTACATATAGGCACAAGATGACACACTCACTACCTTTAACTTTGGTGTACACACACTTGTCACTATCATTAATATCATAACTGAACGGCACTATAGTTTCATCAAACTTTTTATGCCAATCCCTAGGAGCTTGTTTCAAACCATAGATGGATTTGATCAACTTACATACTTTCCTTTCGTTACCAGATGCAACAAATCCCTCAGGCTGATCCATATAAATCTCTTCTTCAAGTTCACCATGAAGAAAAGCTGTCTTTACATCCATTTGATGGATGATAAGACCATGTACGGAAGCCAATGCTACTAGCATTCGGATTGTTGTCATTCTAGCTACTGGAGAGTATGTGTCAAAGTAATCAATGCCCTCCATTTGCTTAAAACCCTTAGCTACTAGTCTAGCTTTGTACTTATCTATTGAGTCGTCAGGGTTCAACTTCCTTTTAAAAATCCATCTACACCCGATAGTAGAACACCCAGGAGGGAGATCAACTAACTCCCATGTTCCGTTAGAAACAATAGAGTCAATTTCACTCTTTACAGCGCCCTTCCAGTGCCTAGACTCTAAAGAATCCATAGCTTGTCGGAAAGTTAAAGGTTCGTCCTCGACATTGTAAGTGATAAAATCACTTCCAAAATCCTTGACTACCTTTGCACGCTTACTCCTTCGTGGTTCCTCTAACTCCTTAGGAGTAGAGCTACTACTAGGTTCCGCCCCCACATTTGTCATCTTTTCCACATGATTAGGAATAGAACTTGATGTGTGAGTAGGATCTTCATTGGAAGCATCTTGAGGCATACCAGTCTTCATAGGATAAACATCCTCAAAGAATGTAGCATCACGAAACTCAACTATCGTGTTTGCCACTATACCATCTATGTCAGATTTTAACACTAAAAATCTCATAGCTGTAGTGGTCTCAAGATAGCCCAGAAAGATACAATCAACAGTCTTCGGACCTAGTTTCTTTCTCTTGTGTTCAGGGACAAGTACCTTAGCTAGGCACCCTCATACACGAAGATACTTAAGACTAGTCTTCTTGCTCTTCCATAACTCATAGGGTGTCTTATCCATGTGTTTCAGAGGGACTCTATTCAGAATATGGCAAGCCGTATTCAAAGCTTCTCCCCACATGTATTTAGGCAACCCAGAATTAATAAGCATACTATTAATCATATCTTTAAATGTTCTGTTCTTTCGCTCAGCAACCCCATTAGACTCAGGTGTGTATGGTGGGGTAACTTCATGAACTATACCATTGCTTGCACAAAATTCATTAAAAGCGTTACTCGTATACTCACCACCTCTATCAGATCTCAACCTTTTAAGTACCTTACTAGTTTGTTTTTCTACTTCAGTTTTATATATAATGAATTTACTAAGTGCTTCATCCTTATGTCTAAGTAAATAAACATAACAGTATCTACTACTATCATCTATAAAGGTAATGAAGTATCTAAACTGGTCCTTAGTCAACACACCACCAAATTCACAAATATCAGTGTGTACTAAATCTAACAAGTCTGAATCCCTAACAATATTATGAAAAGGTTTCCTTATTTGTTTAGCAGACACACATACTTGACATTTAGAATTCTTTTCTATAGTGTGTTTTGGAATCAACTCTAAGTTCATCATATTTTTAAGAGCACCAAAATTTAAGTGACCAAGTCTAGCATGCCATAAAGCTGAAGATTCAACATAGTTAACAGAAGGAGTAATATTATTAAAAGCACCCAAAACGGGCTCAGCATTTATTACAAATAAACCATTTGACAAGTAACCCTTGCCAAAGAAAGTACCAGTATGAATAAGAACTACTTTATTACATTTAAGAGAGACTTCAAAGCCATTAGCAACTAAACAGCTTCCACTTATTATATTTCTACGCATGTTGGGAACATGATGCATTCTCGTCAGGGATATAATACGACCCGAAGGAAACTTCAAGTCCACGTTTCCTATTCCATGTACTTGAGCGGCACTTGCGTTCCCCATCGTCACTGTCAAGCTATGACTCTGTTGATAAGATACAAATAAACTAATGTCAGCACAAATATGCACATTAGCTCCAGTATCAATCAACCATTCATTTGACAGATAAGTGGAAAATAGTACAGGGTTGTAGGTAACATACCGGTCTTCGTTGGTTTCAGAAGCCAAAGCCTCACCAACAACCATGTTCGCTACAGGCCCACTTGAGGTTCCAAGCACAGCATTCGCTTGAGCTACAGCCTCGGCTTTCTTTGCTTTCTTTGTAGGGTAGTCCTTACTCCAGTGCCAAACCTGCCCACAAGACCAACATGGTTTGTTTGCCTTTGGTTTCTTGGCCTTATCCTTGTCATTCTTAGGTTTATTACTATTACCCTTCTTAGAGACAGCCTTCCTTTTCTGTCCTACAGTTGCTACATTTACCTTCGAACTTCCATGCTCAGTTGGCATCACATGTCCCTGTTTGGACTTGTGTTGTTCTTGCACCGAGATGTCCAGCATAAGGTTGGTCTAGGTGATCTCTCCTTTCTGTCTTTTCAGGGAGAGAGAGAACTCTTCCCAAGACTTTGGGAGCTTTTCAATCACACTCATCACCTTAAACTTTTCGGGGAGGTCCATTCCAGACTCCTTCAAAGCATGCACTATCATCTCGAATTCATGCACTTGCTCAGTCATGGACTTATTGTCCACCAGCTTGAAACCAAGGAACCTAGCCACAGAATACTTTTCCAGACCTTGTGAGTCAGTATTATGTGTCTGGTCCAGCTTCTCCCATAAGAGTTTTGCGGTGTAGGCATCAGAGGAATACACATCAAACAATGTGTTGGTTAGAGCAGCCAGAATTGCTGCCCTAGCAACCCCATCCTTCTCAGCCCACTTCGCATAACTCTTAACTGATTCAGCCTTCTCTTGATCCACTACCGGCTTCTCATATTCCACAACAGGCCATAGACCCTTTACAGTCAACCACAACTTCATCCTTTTCTGCCAACGAGAAAAGCCAACGCCCCCATTGAATTTCTCCGGCAAGCCAGTTAATTCAAAGGGTTGTGGAAAACTGTAAGTGGTCCAATCAATGACCCAGCAGATGCAACCGAACTACCACTAGCAGGAATTTCACTCTCGTTAACCATTATGCTAAATACTATATAACTAATTATCTCTTCAAGAATGTTGGAAATATTAACTAATACAGCAACATAGAGGCAGTTATATATCGTATTTAACAAGTCCAGGCCAAGCATACAATTAGCGAAACAAAACATGAAGGTAAAACACATGCATGTCAGTAACTGATAGAACAAAGAGAAGGCAGAAAACATACCAGTAGCCATAGCAAAATCAGTATGTTAAACGAGTAGGAAAAAACCAACAGCTGAGTCGTCAGGATTTGCTAGAAAGCCTGACTGCTCTTGAAGAGATAATTGCCCCTGTTGCCCAGTAAATAACAATTGTAGAAGGGGGTTGAATACAATTGTATAAGATTTTCGACTTAAAACAAATAACACAAGTATGAATCAATAACAGCTTTATTAACTCTGATATAAAACTGTTACAAAACTCTCTTAAGAAATTCTTATGTTCTTAAGAGCTGCTAGGTTACAATATAACTCGTGTAAGTGATTACAAAATGTAAAACCTAAACTGTGTTTATATAATGTACACAGTTGCACTATCAATTACAAGATATTCTAAATCAATTACATATATCTCTGAATGCATATCTTGTATGATAGCTGCCTTCCTACAAATTAGGAACCGACATATCAATCTTCCTTGATCTCTGGTCTGATGAGAATCTTCATCAAATACTGACCAGCTTCTAATCCTGATAGTCCAATACTGACAGTGCATTCCTGATGACGTCAGCATCAGTATCTGATCAGTAATGCCCAGATCCTGATCATCTCTTGAATCAATATCTAACAATCTCCCCCAATTTGTTCTTTATAAAACAAAGCACAAATTCCTTGATTCAAGATGTCAAAAACTCAAAACAAAATACCTTCTAAAAATCATCAGGAACAGTTTCAGAAATTCTTTGATAGAACAGATTCAGTCTCAAGAATTCAGATAACAATTCTTCTTCCTTGCTTTCAAGAATTTGAATCAGTTTCTTCTTCAGATTTTTGAGTTCTTCATCTTCCTCATTAATCTGATAAATAGCTGCCCTGATGTTCTTAATTGAGTTTCTCGGAAGATCTAAGTCACTTAGCAACACATAAGCAATTTCCTTTCCATCTGGATTTAGAGACAGTTGTTCCATGCCTAGATACACTTCTTTAACAGCTGTACCTTTCTTCATTTCAACCTCTCTATCTCTTAAATTTAAGTACATGGGAATATAATTGCCATCATACCTTGTTCCTCCATCCATGAATCTCTGTCTAATCTTCAGGTAAATCATGACACACCAATTTTGATAAACTTCTCTTTCACGAACATTTATTCTTTTACTTCTGAGAAGATACAGAACATATTTCAGTTCTTTTGCAGATTTACACAACAATTCATGAATAGGAATCTTCTTCACACTTCCATCTTTCATGAAGTACACCAGCTTCTCTATTTTCTTTGCATCAGCATGACAATCAGCAATAATAGCAACAGCTTCAAGTTTCCAAAGATGATCTACAGTTAACTCATCCCCAATCTTGTCAACTAGAGCATATTGATCAGTTTGTGCAATGAAAATAACCAGTGCATGACTATATCCAATTCCTCCTCTTGTGCCAGGTTCCCATCCTCTCAAGCCAGATTGCATATTCACCCATTTTGGTGGATTTTCAGCAATAAAAGTAGTAGACTCTGTTTTAACAATCAGAAATTCATTGATCAAAGAAGACTCTTTTATCAATCCAGCTGATATGAATACAACTGGTTTCCTATAATCAGCCTTATCCACCTCCTTCTTCTTACTCTTCTTCTTCTCATTAGTTGGATAATCCTGCTGATGTTCAGGAACAGATCTATCTCTATCATACCATAACTTCCTGTCAGATCTATGAACATTTCTTAAGTAATCCCTGGTTGTTATCTTTTCTGCTTTTGTGGCTTTAGCTCTGACTTCACTTTCTCTTTCAAATCTTCTGAAGTTTTCTTGTTCATACTCCAATGTATCTTCAGAAACTTCCACATTGTGAAATTCAACCACAACTTTAAGAATCATAATCTTAAGTTCTTTTAAGATTTCAGAATCAGAAACAACGACTGACTTCTCATTAAATGCAGTAGATTGAACAGCTGCCTTACTCTTCCTTTTCAAAGGCAATATCTCCTCTACAATTTCTTCAGGAGCATTAAATTTGTTATCTGGAGTTGATGCAAGAGATAGTGGAGTTTTCTTCTTTTCACTTTCAGAAACATCTTTCAATTTGATTCCACTAGATCTTGTTTGCCTTGAACTAGTTTGAGCAGATGATCTTCCTCTATTTCTGTATCTTCCTCCTCTGCCTCTTCCTCTTCTTGCAGCAAGAGCTTTATTCTGTTTTGCAAGCTCTTCAAGGATCCTGTTCTGTTCTTCTAAGAACTCATCAGTAGTCATGTTTGGATTTTCTTCAGTAGATAAGACAAGTGCTTTCTCAGCATGATACTGTTGAACTCTTTTGTCTTTATGAAATAATTTAAGAACACGACCATCCCCAGTGTCAAGTTCATGAAACAGATTAGCAGCATCTTCATCCTGTTCCACATACACATCATCCTCAGGAATGGTTGACAGAGTTTGACCAGATGTCACTGTCTTCTTTCCAGATTCAGAAACATGAGTTGACTGCTTAGTTTGAGTATTCGTTCTCTTTATCAGTAAAGCAGCATCAGAGGTTTCAATTTTCTGATGTGACTCAGCACCACCATCATTTCCAGAATTATCATCCTTTTGTACAACTGGATCAGGTGAACATTTTGTTTTGACTATCTTCTCCCCCTTTTTGACATCAGTATCGTCCTGAATGAAGAACGACAATATAAGCTTGAGGGTTTCATCGATAGTATCAACTTTAGATTCCAAGACAGTCATTCTAGAATCCAATCTCCTGTCAAGAGCTTTAATATCATCTGCGAGAAGGCGTGCTTGAGAAGCAGTAGCAGATATAGAAACAGATGTTTGAATCCCCGCTTGAAATTTATCTGTTGCAGCCTTCATTGAGTCAATCTCACTCCTCAATCCCTTTGCTAGAAGAGCATTGGTTTTGAGAAGAGCCTTAAGTTCAGGTGTCGGCATCCGTGTAGCAATATGACCAGAATGAAACATAGCAGTTTGAAAATTCATCTCAGCAGTAGGTTTATTCCATTCTGTATCCCATTCATGTCCCCTTGCAGCTCGAGTATCAGGTGGAAGAAGTGAAGTATACTCCCCTCTGAATTCTTCTTCAGTTATTGACTGCATGTATCTACTTGAAGACCCATAAGTAGATTGGAGACTTGCTTTTATAGCCGCCTGCATTTGCCTTGTTTCAAGATCAGCATGATCATCATCATCATCATCTGAGCCACCACCAGCCTCAGGAAGTTTATGTTCAACATCATCATCAGGAAGCATAATACCTTTCAGTTTCAAAACACCAGTAGATACAGCTGGTGAATCCTGATGACCTGCAGACAAATTAGTAACATGTCCTAAATCTCTCTTTTCTTTTAAAGTGATCTCATCACTTCTCATAATGTTACCTAAGTTGATTTCAATAGCAACTCCTACCTCACTAGAAGTTAATAACTTCTCACTCTTTTCTACCTCTCCTTTTGCCAGTTCAGGAGACTGCCTCTCATCACTCTTCTTTTTCTCTAAATGTTCACTCTCAATCTCACAAGAAAGGTTCTGGCTCATTAATTGTGAAGAAATAAGAGGTGGCTGAGAAGAGTTGTCTGAAGTCATACAGATAGAGGTATCCCTTTTATCAGGTCTATCTATAATCATACTATCAGTAGTAAATGAAGTAGAGAAAGAGATGTTACCTGATGAAGTAGTTAAAGAATCCATTGGCCTTGCTGAAATAGGCTCAATAAGCAATGGAATAAGTGGATCAGTAGTGCTTTCATCAGGATTTACCACTGCAACTATAGCATGACTTGCATCAGTATTTGCTACTGATGGTTCTTGTGTAGTCTGAGGTTTTGAAGCTTCTTCAACACTTTGAGTCAAAGGTTCTTGTGTACTTCCCTCAAATGCAGTGTCAGCAATCACTCTATCACATTCAGCAATGTGCAAATCATGAGCAGCTTTTTCTGCCAGACTTCTAGCAAGTTCAATTTCAATTTCAGAAGCCCCTTGAGCATTGTCAGGAAACTCCCCTGCTGATTTTAGTTTGCCAGCATCTTCACTTTGAGAAGATGGTTCTTGTGGGGCAGGAATATTCTTGTCTTCACCTTCCCTTTGAGAAGATGGTTCTTGTGGGACTATTCCTTCAGAAATGTCTGCACCTACACTTTGAGTAGGTGGTTCTTGTGTGACTGGATCTGCAATAGCTTCTGAACTCCTTTGAAGTTCAAGTTCTTGTGGGCTGGATCCTTTCAGAGATGACACTGTAGTCCTCTGTTTCTTATGTCTGTGAAAAACATTTGCTTCAGCAGTTTTTTCTTCAAGAGGTGAAGGTTTAACACCCAGCTGAGCAGCAATAGCATTTACTTCATCAACGGACATCTCAATAATTCTTCTCTTTGGAGATGCAGATGCTGGAGAATCAGAAATCTCAACAGTCTTCACAGGTGAATTATTTGGAGTAGAGATGTCAGGATTAGCAGTAGCGTCAGGAACTGATGATCCATCCTGATTAACAACATCAGGATTGCCTTCCATATCATCAGTAAAATTCAGAAATTCTGTATGATCAACAAATTTGCCTTTTCTGATTAATCTTCTTCTTTTCTTTGGCTTTTCAGAGACAGCCACTTCTCTTGTATCAGCAACATCAATCTCCTTCTTTTTCAACAAGACTGATATAGGCATTGTATCATCATCAGAATCAGAAATAGCTCCTTGAACAACTTTCCTTTTCACTCCTGTTCCTTTATCCAAACCAGATGTTTCAACAACTTTTTGTCCACCCCCTTGTGACTTCATTTGAGAATGAGTTGGAGTGGAGAAATCCTTTGACCCTGATTGCCTCTTAGACACATCAGATCTAGCTGATTTCTTTGATTCTACAACTGATGCCTTTTGTGAGACACCAGAGGTGGTTAACTGTTTAGGTAAGTGTTTGGGTTGTGTGCTTGTGTCACGAATAGGATGTGTAAGGTCCTGTTCCATAGCACCAGTTGTTGAGCCATATTGAATAGGCATTCTCTTTCTTAAAAGAGACCATACTTCATCAGGAATGTATGGAGATCCCACAAACTTATTTGCCTTATCAGAATTGATTAGACTCTTTATATTGTTATCTGAGATTTTACATATCGGCAAAATTGTATCATTCTCAAAAATAGCATGAGGACATAAGTGAGAAAATATTAATTGAAAAAATCTAAGAAAGCAAACATAACCACATTTATCTGCTTTTCTTTCACTTAATGCCTTTAGTATAAAGGAACCATAATCAAATGAGAGATCATGAATTAGAGAGTACCCAATTTTAGCTGAACCAGTGGGTAAGGCATCAAAGTTTGACACTTTATTCAAGAAACATCTGCTGATTGTGTCAAAGAAGAAATTCCATTCCTTCTTGAGCTTTGTCCTGTAGAGCTCTCCAAACTTCTTTGGTGTTCCATTGTAACCCAAGCTTACAACATACTCAAGAAGTTTTGCATCAGTAACTTTGAACACAGGGTTAGCAATGATTGATGGTAAGTGTAGGGCTGCATTGACAATCTCAGGTGTCACATAGTATGTAACATTGTCATATTCAAAGCTCATCTGAGGATTTTCTGATGGATGACTTTTCCCAAAAACACTTGTGTTCCAAACCTGCATAACAGACTTAAAAGATATCTTGGCAGGTTGGGTTAGAGCATAATTGATTGGGCTTGAGGCCAAAAAGTCCTGAATAATGTGGAAATCACTCGGCAAGTCCTGATGATCTAGAACTGCAGTGAAGTTATTAGTATTAAACGTAACTCCATTGATTACCACCTTGCTATTCATGTATAAGTTCTCCATTGCAATTTCAAACACAAAAGATGTGTTAATTTTGAAATTAGGGTTTGATAGTGTAAAGACAAAGAGAGACGATGCTTTACTGATAGTTTGAGAAAACTAAATCAATTAGTAAACTTAATTGATTTTGGACAATACTTGTAACTTCTCAAAAACAGGTGTCAGTAAATCATTCGTTTAGGCTAAAGTAATGGACCAAATTACGTGAGAGAGTGGTGAGGATTACACGCGTAGTGACTTACATATATAACTGTGTGTAAGCATCGAGTGTGCACACGCGCTACATATTATTCGGAAAATAAAATTGTGACCAAAATAAAACATGGTAATTTTGTTTTAAATAAAGAAATTTAAAACATCACAATTGAATAATACCTGGTACTTGCACCAGTAATATGAATCGTTTCATATTCTCGTTCCACCCTCCTCTATTTAATCTTAGAGACTTGTCCACTTACTTCTTTAACGCTTCATTCTCTCCTGTTAAGAAAAACCTTTCTCATCAAAAGTTTTAGCAATGTCAAACCTTACCATCATTGAGAAAAACCTCCATCTCTTAGATAAAAGAGATATATTTAGTTATACTCGTGAAGAGTTTGATGCTTTCGACCGGGAAAGACAACTGGAGACTCTCTGGTTGCAGATGGATGCAGGTCTCGAAGAAATCGAGAAGGAAAAACCTGCAAAAGTGATCGACATAGATGCTGCCCTCCAAACAGCATTCGCTTGGCTTTCATCTAAGGCATCCTCATCCAGCTCCATCAACCATTGTTAATGAATATGTCAGCAAAAATAACCTTATCCCTGTCAACTTCCACCCAAACAAAGTGGCAAAGATGGGATCTGGGATGGCTATTAACAATGGAGTGGATTGGTCTCTTATTTCCTATTGAATAGATTAGTAGATAGAGAACACAAAAGATGTAATCTTTGAATGTAAACTCTTTCTTATTATCAATGAAAAATTTTGTTTATTCTATTCTATTCAATGTTTTTCCTGATTGAACATGTTATCTGACATTTAAATATGAGGACTAATTAAAGTAATCACATTATCAGGAATTCAATAACATTAAACATAACTTGAATCAGGAAATTGAGATAAAATGAAGATAGTTAGACTCTGACAAAATACTGATTATCGAATCGTTGCATCAGGATTCGACGTTGACCACTGTCAGGATTGACTTTCCATCAGTATTTGCAGGTCGTCAGTATCTGATGACCTCTTTTTCTCAGGAACTGCCATAGTTTACCATTCCAAGTTCATTCACCAACTTTGTAAAAGTAGCCTCAGGAAGTGGCTTGGTGAATATATCAGCTAACTGTTGATCAGTAGGAACAAAATGAAGTTCAATTGTTCCTTCCAGTACTTGTTCTCTTATGAAGTGATACCTGATGCTGATGTGCTTTGTAAGAGAATGTTGAACTGGATTTCCTGTCATAGCAATAGCACTTTGGTTATCACAATAAATAGGTATTTTTAAAAATGACAAACCATAGTCCATTAGCTGATTTCTCATCCACATGATCTGAGCACAACAGCTTCCAGCAGCAATGTACTCAGCTTCTGCAGTTGATGTGGAGATAGACTTTTGCTTCTTACTGAACCAAGAAACTAGTCTTCCTCCAAGAAACTGACAACTGCCTGAAGTACTTTTCCTGTCTATTTTGCATCCAGCAAAATCAGCATCTGAATAGCCACATAAACTAAAGTCTGATTCTCTGGCATACCAAAGGCCAAGAGAAGATGTGCCCTTTAGATATCTGAAAATCCTTTTTACTGCAATGAGATGCGGTTCTCTAGGATTTGCTTGAAATCTTGCACATAGACAGGTTGCATACATGATATCAGGTCTGCTAGCAGTTAGATATAAGAGTGAGCCAATCATCCCTCTATAGTTGGTTACATCTACTTCAGTTCCTTGATCAGGATCAAGCTTTGTAGCTGTAGCTATAGGAGTGGAAGCTGTAGAGCTGTCTTGCATGTTAAACCTTTTTAGTAAATTCTTTGTGTATTTTGACTGATTGATAAAAATCCCTTCATCAGTCTGTTTAACTTGAAGACCTAAGAAATAGCTCATTTCACCCATCATGCTCATTTGATATCTCGACTGCATTAGCTTTGAAAACTTCTCACACAGCTTAGTATTAGTTGACCCAAAAATGATATCATCAACATATATTTGAACTAACAGCAAATCCTTACCATGATTCAAGTAAAATAAGGTTTTATCAATTGTACCTCTGTTGAATCCACTTTCCAGTAAGAATTGAGCTAAGGTTTCATACCAGGCTCTTGGAGCTTGCTTTAGTCCATAAAGTGCTTTATCCAGTCTATAGACATGATCTGGATGTTTGGGATCAATAAATCCAGGAGGTTGTTCAACATATACCTCCTCTTCCAGTTCTCCATTGAGAAAAGCACTTTTTACGTCCATCTGGAATACTTTGAATTTCTTGTGGGCTGCATATGCCAGAAAAATTCTGATGGCCTCCAGTCTTGCAACAGGAGCAAAAGTCTCATCATAATCTATTCCTTCCTGTTGAGAATACCCCTTTGCTACTAGTCTTGCTTTATTTCTCACAATTGTGCCATCTGAATCAGTCTTATTTCTGAATACCCACTTTGTACCTACAATAGACCTTCCTTTGGGTCTTGGTACAAGTTTCCAGACTTCATTTCTTTCAAACTCATTCAGTTCTTCTTGCATAGCTGTCACCCAATCAGCATCCTTAAGTGCATCTTCAACTTTCTTGGGCTCCTCCTTTGACAGAAAGTTATTATATAAACATTCATTTTTAGTTGCACTTCTTGTCTTAACACCTGCTTCAGGATTCCCAATGATTAAGTCAGGAGTATGACTTTTTGTCCATTTCCTTGCTGATGGTAAGTCATTTCTTGAACTGGATGCTCCCCCTGGATTGGTGTTTTCTTCAAAAGAACTAGAGTTGCTAGAAGCTCCCCCTGAGATAGTGTTGTCTTCTTCTGATGTACTATCTTGATTGTCACTTGAGTCTGTTTCCGATGAATCTCTACTTGATGTTTGAGTTGAATCATCACTAGTGATGTCTCGCTCTTGCTCCCCCTCAACATTTGCATTATTTGAGTCATCATCAGTAACAGGTGTTTGATCAGGAATTGATCGATCGTCAGGATCTGACAGAATATCAGTATCTGCCGTGACTTCATCAGGATTGTTGGTAGCTTCATTTGCAAATGTCAAACTGTCATGAGAGTCTTCTTGTATTCCTGTTAACTTTCTATCATCAAAAGATACATTAATGGACTCCATGACTGTCTTTGTTCTTAGATTATAGACTTTAAAGGCTCTTGTTGTTGGATAGCCAATAAAGATGGCCTCATCAGCTTTTGTCTCAAATTTTCCTAGCTGTTCTGGATGAGGTCTTAGAACAAAGCACTTGCAGCCAAACACATGTAGATGCTTCAAACTTGGCTTCTTTTCCTTAATCATCTGATAAGGAGTTACACCATGTCTGTTGATTAGTGTAATATTTTGAGTGTAACAAGCTGTGTTGACTGCTTCTGCCCAGAAATATGTAGGTAGTTTAGCTTCTTCCAACATAGTTCTACCAGCTTCAATAAGAGTTCTGTTCTTTCTTTCAACTACTCCATTTTGCTGAGGAGTGCCAGGAGCAGAGAATTGTTGAACTATTCCTTTGTATTTGCAGAACTCTTCCATTGCTGAATTCTTGAATTCAGTCCCATTATCACTTCTCAGAATCTTGACTTTGTATTCCGTACCAGTTTCAATAAGTCTAACATGGTCCAGCAGTATTTCAGCAGTTTCATCTTTTCTGTGAAGAAAATAAACCCAGGTAAATCTAGTATATTCATCAACAATGACTAGAGTATACCTTTTCTTACTGATGGACATAATATTCACTGGTCCAAACAAGTCGAGGTGTAGCATGTGATATGGTTCATCAATTGAGGATTCAGATTTGCTCTTGAATGATGTCCTTCTCTGTTTAGCCTTCTGACAAGCATCACAGAGTCCATCAGGAGTATATAGAGCCTTTGGTAATCCTCTTACCAAGTCTTTCTTAACCAACTCATTTATATTGTTGAAGTTGAGATGAGAAAGCTTCTTGTGCCAATTCCAACTTTCATCTACAGATGCTTTACTGATGAGGCATGTAGTTGGATTTTCAGTATTAGTGTGAATGTTGGCTTCATAAATGTTACCATGTCTTTGACCTGTTAATGCAATCTTTCCTGTAGATTTGCTGATTACTTCAAAATGAGTATCATTAAAGTTGACACGATAACCTCTGTCTGTGATCTGACTAACACTTAACAGATTGTGCTTTAGTCCTTTCACCAGAGCTACTTTCTCAATGATGACATTTCCAATTACAATGCTGCCATATCCCAAAGTTTGTCCAATGTTGCCATCCCCATAAGACACAGTTGGGCCAGCCTTTTCCTCAAATTCTGATAGCAAGGTTTTGTCTCCAGTCATGTGCACAGAACATCCACTATCCATGACTAACACATTTTTCTTTTTACCCTGCAATCAGAATCACAAAGAACTCAGTTAGAATTTTTAAGAACCCACACTTGTTGGGTTCTCTTTTCATGCAATTCAACATCTTTATCAGTAGAAGATTTTCTTGTAAAGATATTTTTATCAGAATTAACTCCATCAGAATTAGTCTTTATCTTGACAGATGCATGATTAGAATTCAAGTTCTTTGTTTTTCCAAAATTTGCACTTTTATTGAACTTTGGCAAAGGCTCATAATAATTATAGTACAAATTATGGTATTCTTCACATGTATAGATAGAATGCCATTTACTGCCACAATGGAAACAAGGATTCTGTGGTTTATAGAATACTGATTTATTCCTAATGTCAGACTTAGGAACTACAGTTGGCTTCTTTTTACTCCTCCTGCAATCAATAGCAAGATGATTAGAATTACCACAGTTAAAACATACTTTTCTTGGTGCATTCGGAATATACTTATAATTATTCTCCTTGTTTATTCCAACTTTACCATTCCTGTTCCTTTTGACAGTTGGAACTCTCTTCCTATCTGTTACCTCACAGATTCTGTCCCTTAATTGCTTCTTGGACAGAAGACCTACATTTTTGTTTTTGACAGTTCTAGACTCAGAATGATGTGTAGAAGTAGATCCCTCTTCTGAAGTAGATTTGGGAATTTCTGGATACACATAATTAACTGGTTTTAGTTTGGTTTTGGTACTGTCTGTAACATATCTGTAGGTTTTTGAATTTGTTGAGTTATTAACTATAACTCTTCCAGGGTTAGATGAAACAACCTTTCCTTTGTCCTTTTTCTCATTTTCTGGTTTATACCCTAGACACTCTTTCCAGTTTTTATCAGAAATGATTTCATGAGTTTTTGTACCAGAATGTGTCCAGGTTCTGAGTTTTTCATTAGCATCTTTAAGTTGCCTTTCAAGTTCATTACATTTAAACTCAATTTCAAGTTTCATGTGTTTAGCATTATCACATTCTGCTTGAACTTCATGCAAGAAAATTAACTCAGCTTCTAGATGATCATTTCTCTTAACAACCTCTGCCATTTCAGATTTTATTCTTGTATTCACTACACCAAAACTGGCCATTAGTAACGGATATATCCGTTACTAATGACATTAGTAACGGATATATCCGTTACTAATCGTCCGTCACAATTGCTTTTTTTTTTTTATTTTATAACAGATATATCCGTTACTAATTAGTAACGGATATATCCGTTACAAATAGATTAGTAACGGATATATCTGTTACTAATTAGTAACGGATATCTGGAATTAGTAACGGATATATCCGTTACTAATTAGTAACGGATATATCCGTTACAAATAGATTAGTAACGGATATATCCGTTACTAATCGTCCGTCACAATTGCTTTTTTTTTTATTTTGTAACAAATATATCCGTTACTAATTAGTAACGGATGATGAGCATTAGTAACGGATATATCCGTTACTAATTAGTAACGGATATCCGTTACTAATATTAAAAAAATTAAATAAGCTCTCAGCCAATCACAGGCTGCCACCACAGCCGACCCCACCTCTCTCAGCCAATCAGAGGCTGCCACCTTGCCAAATTTGTTGAAGCAAGGTTTCGAACCCCTGACCTCCAGTGAGGTAGTACACCCCTCAACCAACTGTGACACGCGAGTATTTGTGAAATATATGGAAATACAATCCTTATACTATGAACTTTTACATGTTTTTTTTTTTTGAAATGGAACTTTTACATGTTTTTGTTTTATAAATTCGTTTAAAATTATAATTTTTTAAAAAATTCGTTTTAATTTAATTTTACATATTTTTTAAAATTTATTTTTTTAAAAAATCGAAAATAATTATTTTTTTTTAAAAATCGAAAATAATTATTTTTTTTAAAAAATCGAAAATAATTATTTTTTTAAAAAAATCGAAAATAATTATTTTTTTAAAAAAATTGAAAATAATTATTTTTTTAAAAAAAATCGAAAATTAATATTTTTTTTAAAAAACGAAAATAATTAATTTTTTTTTAAAATCGAAAATAATTATTTTTTTAAAAAAAGCGAAAATAATTATTTTTTTAAAAAAATCGAAAATAATTATTTTTTTAAAAAAAACGAAAATAATTAAATTTTTTTAAAAATCGAAAATAATTATTTTTTTTAAAAAATCGAAAATAATTATTTTTTAAAAAAACTGGAAAATAATAATTTTTTTAAAAAAACGAAAATAATTATTTTTTTAAAAAAATCGAAAATAATTATTTTTTTAAAAAAATCGAAAATAATTATTTTTTTAAAAAAATCGAAAATAATTATTTTTTTAAAAAACGAAAATAATTAATTTTTTTAAAAATCGAAAATAATTATTTTTTAAGAAAATCGAAAATAATTATAATATACACAAAAATTACAAGCTTATTTGATGTGATTTTATAATATAAATCTCCAAAAAACAATACTCGCGATAACTAGTATCGTCCCGATTGCACAAAACAATAATTTAAAATCTTTTTTCGACGATCCAACCGTACGGCTGTTAATATCTAAGGATTTTAGTGATATACACAAAAAATTAAAAAATTACAAGCTTATTTGATGTGATTTTATAATATAAATCTCTAAAAAACAATACTCGCGATAACTAGTATCGTCCCGATTGCACAAAACAATATTTTTAAAATCTTTTTTCGACGATCCAACCGTACGGCTGTTAATATCTAAGGATTTTAGTGATATACACAAAAAATTAAAAAATTACAAGCTTATTTGATGTGATTTTATAATATAAATCTCCAAAAAACAATACTCGCGATAACTAGTATCGTCCCGATTGCACAAAACAATATTTTTAAAATCTTTTTTCGACGATCCAACCGTACGGCTGTTAATATCTAAGGATTTTAGTGATATACACAAAAAATTAAAAAATTACAAGCTTATTTGATGTGATTTTATAATATAAATCTCCAAAAAACAATACTCGCGATAACTAGTATCGTCCCGATTGCACAAAACAATATTTTTAAAATCTTTTTTCGACGATCCAACCGTACGGCTGTTAATATCTAAGGATTTTAGTGATATACACAAAAAATTAAAAAATTACAAGCTTATTTGATGTGATTTTATAATATAAATCTCCAAAAAACAATACTCGCGATAACTAGTATCGTCCCGATTGCACAAAACAATATTTTTAAAATCTTTTTTCGACGATCCAACCGTATGGCTGTTAATATCTAAGGATTTTAGTGATATACACAAAAAATTAAAAAATTACAAGCTTATTTGATGTGATTTTATAATATAAATCTCCAAAAAACAATACTCGCGATAACTAGTATCGTCCCGATTGCACAAAACAATATTTTTAAAAAATATTTCGACGATCCAACCGTACAGCTGTTAATATCTAATGATTTTAGTGATATACAAAAAAATTAAAAAATAACAAGCTTATTTGATGTGATTTTATAATATAAATCTCCAAAAAACAATACTCGCGATAACTAGTATCGTCCCGATTGCACAAAACAATATTTTTAAAATCTTTTTTCGACGATCCAACCGTACGGCTGTTAATAACTAAGGATTTTAGTGATATACAAAAAAATTAAAAAATAACAAGCTTATTTGATGTGATTTTATAACATAAATCTTTTAAAAGTATTAAATTAGTAACATATATATTATTCCTTAGTAACGGATATATCCGTTACTAATATTAGTAACGGATATATCTGTTACTAATTCTATGTATCCGTTACTAATTAGTAACAGATATATCCGTTACTAATATTATATATCCATTACTAATTAGTAACGGATATATAATATTAGTAACGGATATATCTGTTACTAATTAGTAACGGATACATAGAATTAGTAACGGATATATCCGTTACTAATTAGTAACGGATATATGTGCATTAGTAACGGATATATCCGTTACTAATTAGTAACGGATATATCCGTTACTAATTCTATATATCCGTTACTAATTAGTAACGGATATTTAATATTAGTAACGGATATATCCGTTACTAATTAGTAACGGATACATAGAATTAGTAACGGATATATCAGTTACTAATTAGTAACGGATATCTGACCCATTAGTAACGGATATATCCGTTACTAATTAGTAACGGATATATCCGTTACTAATGTCATCAGTAACGGATATATCCGTTACTAATTAGTAACGGATATAACCGTTACTAATGGCTTTTTTTATCTGTTAGTAATTTGCCAGTTTGGTGTAGTGATTTTCAAGAGATTGACTCCTAAAACTAATATGCAGAGATTTTAAGAAAGATCTTAGCTCAGAAACATTATTAGTATCAAAATCAAATAAAACCTCAGATACCTTGGTTTCACCAGCAGAAGTCTCATCAGTTTTAGCCATCAAAGCATAATTCACTTTCTCCTCTTCAGAGTCAGATGATGAGTCCATCCAATCCTTGCTTGAAGAAATGAGAGCTTTGGTTTTGGTCTTCTTGCACTCAGTTGCAAAATGACCCATCCCATCACAGTTATAGCATCTGATTTTTGACTTGTCAAACTTGCTGCTTTTGCCTTCTTTCTTCTTGTACCTGTCTTTGTCAGCATTGAAGGTTTTCTTCTGGAATTTCCCTTGCTTCCTAGCCTTTCTGAACTTCATCTTTTTGAAGCCCTTGACTATCATAGCAACCATTTCCATCATATCAGAATCAGTAGAGTCATCATCAGTATCAGGATCAGACTCAGTATCAGTATCTGATGATGAGTCATCAGGAATTGACTCTTCCACTCTACTCTTTCGGTTATAAACCTCCTCAGCTTTTCCCTTTGATTTTGATTCAACATTCAAAGCAACAGATTTTGCTTTGACATTTTTCTTGTTCTTCCTCTGTTGAACCTCAAGATCATGAGTTCTTAGCATCCCATAGACTTCATCGAGAGACAACATCTTCAAATCATATTGATGCCTTATGATTGAAGCTTGAGTATCCCACTCTTCAGTTAAAGCTCTGAGAAACTTGGTATTCGAATCCTCTGGATCATATTCTTTGCCAACCAGTGATAGATTGTTCAGTAAAGTCAAGAATCTATCGTACATATCAGTAAGGCTTTCATCAGATTTAGCATTGAATTGCTCATACTCCTGAATTAACAGAGCCCTTCTGTTTCTTTTGATAGATTCAGTACCTTGACATTGAGTTTCCAAAGTGTCCCAAATTTCCTTCGCAGTCTTGCATGCTATTACCCTGTTAGACATGACATTATCAAGACTGTTATGCAAAATATTCTTTACCTTTGCATCTTTGAGTACTTGAACCTTTTCTTCTGTCGTCCATTCATTCTTTGCCTTAATGACATAGTGTTCAGCAACAGTCTCTGTTCTTGCAACTAGTTTTGTTGGAAGAAATGGTCCATCATTGATCCTGTCAAGATAGTCAGGATCAGTTGCTTCTAGATACATCAACATTTTCACTTTCCAGGTTGGATACTCGGTCCTCTTGAGAATTGGAATTTTAATGCTTTCATACTTGCTTGTCGACATCTTAAGATCGTTACTGATTAAAATTAATCAGTTTAGCTCTGATACCAATTGTTGCCCAGTAAATAACAATTGTAGAAGGGGGTTGAATACAATTGTATAAGATTTTCGACTTAAAACAAATAACACAAGTATGAATCAATAACAGCTTTATTAACTCTGATATAAAACTGTTACAAAACTCTCTTAAGAAATTCTTATGTTCTTAAGAGCTGCTAGGTTACAATATAACTCGTGTAAGTGATTACAAAATGTAAAACCTAAACTGTGTTTATATAATGTACACAGTTGCGCTATCAATTACAAGATATTCTAAATCAATTACATATATCTCTGAATGCATATCTTGTATGATAGCTGCCTTCCTACAAATTAGGAACCGACATATCAATCTTCCTTGATCTCTGGTCTGATGAGAATCTTCATCAAATACTGACCAGCTTCTAATCCTGATAGTCCAATACTGACAGTGCATTCCTGATGACGTCAGCATCAGTATCTGATCAGTAATGCCCAGATCCTGATCATCTCTTGAATCAATATCCAACAGCCCCCACTTACACTGTGTCAGGACTTGGCAATATTCTTCCAGGATAAAACAGCTCCGAGTTTAGATGGTCACAGTAACCAGAAAACTCAACTTCGACTAACACCTCAGTTGCCAGAAAACCTACGAACTGTATATAGAGGGAGAGCAGAGTGTGTAGAGAGAATAACAGAGAATGTATGGTGTGGTCCATAAAAATCAGTAGCTTAGCTCTCTATATATAGGAGAGGGCAAACGTAACTGATGCCACCCAATTAATATTGTAACTGCCGATTTACATTTAATAAAATGAAACGGCTGATTTAACAGAATCAAAACGGTTGATTTAATAAATCGTAACTGTTACGTTATATTTATCCACACAAATCAGTTTTTATTTTAATTATACGAATATATATTATCAAATTCTGACCCAACATCAGGATCTGATCCATCAGGATTTTCGTCCGTCAGGATCTGATGTCCATCAGCATTTGATCATTCATCAGGATCTGATACCGTCAGGACTTGAGGTCCATCAATATTTGATCCAGCATCAGGATCTGGTAGTACCTTCAGGATTTCATCAGGACTTGGCCCATCAGTATTAGATGTTTGACCAGTTACTGATTTATTCCAAGTACTGATCCCAATATATATATATATTTATTCTAATTAAAATATATTTCGCCCAGGTCGCCTCGCGTACGCGAGACGCCGAGACATTCGCCCTTCGACCGAGCCGACACGACCCGAGTCGAGTCGAGTCGAGACGTGGCGTGGCGAGGCGGGCGGCGGCGGCGCACGCGTGTGTATGTGTGTGCGCGCGTGGAGCACACAGTAACATCATGCACCATCATACACCTTAGTAGTTGTACACTACCCATGTGTGTGATTCTATATAAAGCCAACAACCCCCTTTATTCATTTCAATGTGGGACAAATATACATTCTCATTTTCAAGCTCTTTCAAGCTACCAATTTCAACTCTATTTCTCTATGGATTCCACTAAGAAAATTACTTAGACCCATATATGAAAATTTAAGTCCTCATAGTAAGGAACAATTTCCAATCGTTAAAATCCGGAATTAACATCAAGAACATAAAATACTTATGTTCTAAAAACTCCATTTTCTAACAAGTGAGTCATGAAGATCTGTAAATATTTGAATGGAAAGGGGGTATTTTGTTAAGGTAGGTAGTGACACTAGCTGACATATAAATATCCATTGTTTTTCTTTGTTGTATTTCCATTTAAAAGTTTCTAAAGGTGACAGGCACAAAATAATGAAGAGCTCAGTTTTCTCTTGTAATATTAAAATTTTGAGCATAAATTGTCTAATCGGTGTCTAAATAGTGAGACAGTTCTAATTCTATTTAAATACAAACTGAATTGTTATAAATGCTTAATACTTTATTCTATTTTTGCCTTAATGTTTCCATTCTTTTGTTGAAATATATCTAAAAGAGTAAATTGTTATTTTAAAAATAATTAAGTCTTGTTAAATAAAAACATTTACTGGTTAATAGTTTAAGTGGCTAACCAAAGGATTTTCCTTTGGTTGGTTTCTAATAACATTACGATAGCTAAGATAGATACGGAGTATTAATTTTATAAAGCGGGAACCAATGTATTTATGGGTTTTTAAGGTTTTGAATGGGGAGTTCTGCTTTTATTGTCGAACTATTTTTTTTTTTTGACGAAAAGCAAGTAGTATTATATATTAAAATATCGGAATCCAAACGGGACAAACCCCAGAATTGGCAACTACAATCTGATTGTGAAACAAAAAACGAGCTAAACAAATAGTCGTTTTGTTAACAGATTGCTTAACACATAGAATATTCAAATTCTTAAAACGAAAAAGTATTACAATGACACCTTGAACAATCCAACCAATATCAATTATGAAACCAATAGCATCGCAATTGACCTTCACATAAGCCTCATCTGTAGCCCAATGTTCAAAATAATCAGCACCTATATACATGCCGAAAGAGGGATTCCCAATAAGAACAAATTTTGATTGTGAAAGGTGAGCTTTTGCAATTTCCACCACTGACCCAGCCTCGATGCGAGTTGAACCGATCTTCCAAGATACCAATTGAAACACTTTTGATGGATCAAAACACTCCAAAAGGAGAGACATAAATAAACTCTCAACAAGGAGAGACATAAACCACCCAAAAAGATGGAGATTATTGAATTTATTAACAAGGAAAAAAGAAAAGATTAGGATGAAGAGGGGGACGGATGAAGATGAAGGAGGGTGAGGAAGGAAAGAGGAAAGGTGAGGGGAGAAAGAGTGAAGGCGGAGAAAGGGGAAGAAGAAGGAGGGGACGGCCGCGGCTGACTCTCAAAATAGGGTTTAGTTTCTTTTTAGCCGTTTAGTTCTTTAGAAGCAAGAGGACCTAGCAACTTGACAAGGCTTGAACAGTTGTTGGGATATATTGTCGAACTATTTTATACAACTAACCAAAGTGGAATCATTTGGTTAGATGTATAAAATTATTTCTGCTATTTAGTTTTAGGTGCTTAATAATTTTGTTAATTTTGTTTATGTATAAATTCGTACCCTACGCGCGGCACGAAAATATTTTTAAAAATTATACACATAACATTATTGTTTGTTAAATTTTATTATTTGAAAGTTAATATGATAAATTAAAAATTATGTGAATTGTAATTAAATTTGAATGTTTAAAAATTAAAAAAAGATAAGAATTAGGTGGAAAAAAACATGTTTCAATTAAATTCTTGAATATTAATAATAATAATAATTTTGAAGATATTGACGAACCTATTTTGTCGCATAAAAAATGCTTTTGAAATCCAATATTGACAAACATTTGCAAAGTTTGACATTGAATAAGTAAAAATAACATTTGTGAATCTTTTCTATTGTCGATGACATCATAAAAGACGTGACGAAAATATTTTTAAAAATTATACACATAACATTATTGTTTGTTAAATTTTATTATTTGAATGTTAATATGATAAATTAAAAATTATGTGAAATGTAATTAAATTTGAAAGTTTAAAAATTAAAAAAAGAAAAGAATTAGGTGAAAAAAACATGTTTCAATTAAATTCTTGAATATTAATAATAATAATAATAATAATTTTGAAGATATTGACGAACCTATTTTGTCGTATAAAAAATGCTTTTGAAATCCAATATTTACAAACATTTGCAAAGTTTGACATTGAATAAGTAAAAATAACATTTGTGAATCTTTTCTATTGTCGATGAAATCATAAAAGACGTGATTGCTTAATTTGTTATTAAATTATTTGTTAGTTTAATTGATTGTACGATGAAAAGAATTAGAATGTAAATGTGATGAGAGGTGTGATTGATTTCACTTGTCGATATATTTGGTTTTATGACGAAAAAAACAAAATTCAAATGCTTATTGTAAGTCATGCTTCATGTTTTTTTGGAAAGATCCGACACCCGTATCTCTACATTTAATTAATATTTCAGAGCATTTTATAAGAACTATTTTGTTTGTAACATTAAAATTAAATTCATAGACACATCAAAGTGATACTCACATATTCTAATATTCTTTTATTAAATTTTATAATAAATTTGTACATATAATTGTTTTTAAAGCCGATGCTCGTTTTATAACACCCTTACTTAATGCTCAAAAAGTGAGAATTTGTTTAAAATAGCAAAAAACAACTCCTTAAACACCTTTTACTTTTTTCCATACCAAACTACAATGTCAACATAATTCCTATAATAAAAATTTGTAAATATTAAATATAACTAATTAACGATTTTAAACACCGTCTCCCATCTCATAACATACATGCATAATTAATTGATTAATAATAGTATAAGAATGTGTTTAATTAGAATATTAATTTTTCCAACAAAAAATAATCAAACAACGAATGGGTAATTTTTTATTGATTTAATTGACGAAAAAAAGGGTCCACTTAATTCAATTTAATCGAGTTGTTCACACCCCGTGTATAATTTGTTCAGGTATAAATGTAAATATTACGATATTACTTTTATTTAAATTCTGGATGTTAATCGAAAAATATATATACTTATGTATCTTATCATGATTCTCACTATCATTGATTACGAATTTATCGAAAAGTTAAAATCGTCTATTAATTATTGTCAAAACATTTGCAATGATTTTGAATAAGGATTAGAAATGACAATAAAAATTATTTTATTTTATTGTTTTACCTTAAATAATGGTATTTTTATATAAATCATTAATATTTTATAACAAAATAATAATAAAAATAATATAATAATGTTCTAATAAAATTGTTAAACTTTTATATTAAATATGAAATAAAGTGTATTTAATATATATTTAATAGGTATAATTAATTATTAATTAAATGCAAGAAAATTATTTTAATAAAAAATAAAAATGTGAAAATTCAAGAAAAATATTTTGAAGCTTCTGAGTGTAAGTCTCTCCAGTTTCCTTCTATTATAATAACTAGTTTAATGCCCGTGCTTCGCACACGGGAGTTCATATTTTAAATAAATTTTATTTTAAATTTTAATAAATTATGTGTAGTTTTATAATGTAGAAATGAAAAATGATAGTAGTACTAAAAAGTTGACTACTTTAATAGTTAAAAATGTTAATTTCCTGAAGAACATGAGGTGTTTTGATATTTTAAATTACAATTAGTATAACAAATTATTAATACAATAATCAATTTTAGAAAGATAAAAAAATCGAACATTGTAATATTAATTTAGTAGTGTCAACTATATCATGTTTTATAACTGTAGGAGATAAAAAAATAAATTAAAACAATTAAATCATAATACGGGGGAAAAAAATGAAGTTAGTATGCTCTCACTCAATTTAAAGTTAAATTTTAAGTAAATACATTAAAGTCACAGACACGCAAAACACACAGACACGTGGATAGATTTTAAGACATCACAGAATGGGGAGCAAGGAACTCTTCTTCATCCTTTTTTTTTCCGATTACTCTCTGCCAAATCTTTGAAAGAATATGCCAATTTTGTCATCTATGGAGTAATTAAAAATTAATTAATAATTATCGACGATCCAACAGTACGGATGTCAATATATTTCTAATTTAATGATATTACCAAAATTTTAAAAATTAAAAAAAGAATTTGGATAATGAAATTAGTAGTCAACTATTGAACTACCAAGAAAAATGACACATCATTAAACAAAATAATTTTTCACAAAACTAAACAAAATCATTAAAATAAAATTGTTTATTTATTTTAAATAAATTAAAGTAATTTGTTTAAGTAATTTGTTATCATTAAACAAAATTTAAAATAATTTAAAATTTGTGGAAGGAAATAATTTTTGGCAAGAACGTTTTAATTGGATGGCCCTGGCGGGCCCATTATAATTATAATTGATAATTGTTAGAAAGGAAATAATTTTTGGAAACAAAACAATTCGTGTTTTGTCAAGGAATTTTTTTTTTGGCAAGAATGTTTTAATTGGGATGCCCTGGCGGGCCCATTATAATTATAACCAATTATTTGACATTAATAATAACAACTGCCAAGAAAAATTGACAATTGTTGGAAAGGAAATAATGTTTGGCAAGAAAGTAATTTGTGGTTTGTGAAGGAAATAATTATTTGGCATTTTGGAATATTTTAATTGGATGGCCCTGGCGGGCCCATTATAATTATAACCAATCAAAATCATTTGTTAACAATTTTTGGTATTATCAAGGAAATAATTTTTGGCTGGAATTATCAAGGAAATAATTTTTGGCAAGAAAATAATTTTTGGTTTGTTATGATGTGTATTTTATAGAATATTTATTTTAAAATATAATTTTACAATATAGAAATAAAAATTGGTAGTAGTATTAAAAAGTTGCCTACTTTAATAAATTAAAATTTTAAATTCTTTAAGAACATGAGTTTGTTTTGATAATTTAAATTACAATTAATATAAGAAATTATTAATATATTAATTTATTTTAAAAAGATAAAAAAATTGAACACTATAACATTATTTTAGTGATGTCAACTATATCATGAATGTAATAGTAGTAGATATAAAGAATAAATTAAAATAATTAAATCATAATATCAAAAAAGTTAAAGTTATACCGCACTATAACCTAATCCTAAGCATATAATAGTTCGTACAGCAGTATCCACAACTCCCTTACGGGCTCCGTAGCAAGAAATAATATATTCTGTTAAAGAGAGTCCTTCGCGTAAATTGCTTTGAATGGGTGCATTTTGGAATATTTTAATTGGATGGCCCTGGCGGGCACATTATAATTATAACCAATCAAAATTATTTGTTAAATTTTTTTGGTATTATCAAGGAAATAATTTTTGGCTGGTATTATCAAGGAAATAATTTTTGGCAAGAAAATAATTTGTGATTTGTCATGATGTGTATTTTATATAATATCGGGTCAATATATTTTAAAATATGGATCATATCATATAACTGGATGGGTAATATAAACAATCCCGAACCTTATCAAGGAAATAATTTTTGGCAAGAAAATAATTTGTGATTTGTCATGATGTGTATTTTATATAATATCGGGTCAATATATTTTAAAATATGGATTATAATTATAACCAATTATTTGGCATTAATAATAACAACTACCAAGAAAAATTGACAATTGTTAGAAAGGAAATAATGTTTGGCAAGAAAATAATTTGTGTTTTGTGAAGGAAATAATTATTTGGCATTTTGGAATATTTTAATTGGATGGTCCTTGCGGGCCCATTATAATTATAACCAATCAAAATCATTTGTTAACAATTTTTGGTATTATCAAGGAAATAATTTTTGGCTGGTATTATCAAGGAAATAATTTTTGGCAAGAAAATAATTTGTGGTTTGTTATGATGTGTATTTTATATAATATCGGGTCAATATATTTTAAAATATGGATCATATCATATAACTGGATGGGTAATATAAACAGATCCCGAACCTTATCAAGGAAATAATTTTTGGCAAGAAAATAATTTGTGATTTGTCGTGATGTGTATTTTATATAATATCGGGTCAATATATTTTAAAATATGGATTATAATTATAACCAATTATTTGGCATTGATAGTAACAACTGCCAAGAAAAATTGACAATTGTTAGAAATGAAATAATACATGGCAAGAAAATAATTTGTGTTTTGTGAAGGAAATAATTATTTGGCATTTTGGAATATTTTAATTGGATGGTCCTGGAGGGCCCATTATAATTATAACCAATCAAAATCACTTGTTAACAATTTTTGGTATTATCAAGGAAATAATTTGACAATTGTTGGAAAGGAAATAATGTTTGGCAAGAAAATAATTTGTGTTTTGTGAAGGAAATAATTGTTTGGCATTTTGGAATATTTTAATTGGATGACCGTGGCGGGCACATTATAATTATCAAGGAAATAATTTTTGGCAAGAAAATAATTTGTGGTTTGTCATGATGTGTATTTTATATAATATCGGGTCAATATATTTTAAAATATGGATCATATCATATAACTGGATGGGTAATATAAACAATCCCGAACCTTATCAAGGAAATAATTTTTGGCAAGAAAATAATTTGTGATTTGTCATGATGTGTATTTTATATAATATCGGGTCAATATATTTTAAAATATGGATTATAATTATAACCAATTATTTGGCATTAATAATAACAACTACCAAGAAAAATTGACAATTGTTAGAAAGGAAATAATGTTTGGCAAAAAAATAATTTGTGTTTTGTGAAGGAAATAATTATTTGGCATTTTGGAATATTTTAATTGGATGGTCCTGGCGGGCCCATTATAATTATGACCAATCAAAATCATTTGTTAACAATTTTTGGTATTATCAAGGAAATAATTTTTGGCAAGAAAATAATTTGTGGTTTGTCATGATAACAAAAATTAACAATTGTTAGAAAGTAAATACTTTTTGGCAAGAAAATAATTTGTGGTTTGTCAAGGAAGTTATCAAGGAAATAATTTTTGGCAAGAAAATAATTTGTGGTTTGTCATGATAACAAAAATTAACAATTGTTAGAAAGTAAATAATTTTTGGTAAGAAAATAATTTGTGGTTTGTCGTTATCAAGGAAATAACTTTTGGCAAGAAAATAATTTGTGGTTTGTCATGATATGTACTTTATATAATATCAGTTATCTGAGTAATTAAAGGTACTAAAATGGGTACCAAAATTTGTTACCAATTATTTGGTATTAAGGAAGTTATGAAGGAAATATTTTTTGGCAAGAAAATAATTTGTGATTTGTCATGATGTATTTTATATAATATCAATTATTTGAGTAATTAAAGGTACTAAAATGGGTACCAAAATTTGTTACCAATTATTTGGTATTAATAATAACAATTACCAAGAAAAATTGACAATTGTTAGAAAGGAAATAATTTTTGGCAAGAAAATAATTTGTGGTTTGTCATGATGTGTATTTTATATAATATCAATTATTTGAGTAATTAAAAGTATTAAATTGGGTACCAAAATTTGTTACCAACAACGACACACATCATTAAATAAAATAATTTTTCACAAAATTAAACAAAATCATTAAAATAAATTATTTATTAAAATAAATTGTTTATTTATTTTAAATAAGTTAAAATAATTTATTTAAGTAATTTGTTATCAATAAACAAAATTTAAAATAATTTAAAATTTGTGGAAGGAAATAATTTTGGCCAAGAATGTTTTAATTAGATGGCCCTGGCGGGCCCATTATAATTATAATTGACAATTGTTAGAAAGGAAATAATTTTTGGAAACTAAATAATTTGTGTTTTGTCAAGGAAATTTTTTTTGGCAAGAATGTTTTAATTGGATGGTCCTAGCGGGCCCATTATAATTATAACCAATTATTTGACATTAATAATAACAACTGCCAAGAAAAATTGACAATTTTTAGAAAGGAAATAATGTTTGGCAAGAAAATAATTTGTGTTTTGTGAAGGAAATAATTATTTGGTATTTTGGAATATTTTAATTGGATGGCCCTGGCGGGCCCATTATAATTTAACCAATCAAAATCATTTGTTAACAATTTTTGGTATTATCAAAGAAATAATTTTTGGCAAGAGTGGTTTGTCGGGTCAATATATTTTAAAATATGGATCATATCATATATCTGGATGGGTAATATAAACGGATCCCGAACCTAATCCTAAGCATATAATTTACTACTATAATGGGTCATGGATATCTATCAAACCTGAATTTGGATCCCGAACCTGAGGAAAGGGTTATCCAGCAATTTATAATATATAGATTTTTAAGAGAAAAGTTTTATGGAATACTCTTTAATTGGAGTACTTGGAGTACATATACGTTCTGCATTCAAACTATTTTAAAATTTATTATTTTGCAAACCTTGTTATATGAATATCATAATTTCATTGATAATCTTGAAAATCATGTATGTTTTGCAATATGTTCATCTTGAAAATCCTTTATGTTTTGCAATTAAAATATAAATGTTTTGCAACCCAAATGTGTTTCGCAGAACAATTCATTTTGCAATACTTTGTTAGCAAAACATACAAAATTTTCAAGATTTTCGATGAAATAATGATATTCATGTACTAAGCTTTGAAAAATAATAAAGTTTGTAAAATTTTGAAGGCAAAATGTATATGTACTCCAAGTACTCCAATTAAAGAGTAATCCATAGAACTTTACTCTAATTTTTAATATAAAAGTAATGTAATAGATAAATTAATTTCTATTATTCTTTAAAAATTGATTGGTCTCTTATGAATTTTCTATTAAAAATTAATTTAAAAATAATTAACATGAATTATTAATTGGAAAAATATTTTCATTATATATATCTAAAATTTTGATAATCTTAAAAACATCACAAACATAAAAAAAATAAATATTACAATATGAACGTAATATTTACAATCAAAAGTTAAAAATATTGAATACAACTTAATAACGTTTTTTAAAACCGACACCCCTCTCATAATATACATGTTCAATAATAGTTTAAGAATTTATTTAATTTGAATATTAATTTATTTTGACACAATATAATGAAACAATGGGCATATAATATTTTTATTAATTTAATCTTCCGATAAAATGGTTGAGTTTGTTCAATTTAATTAGTTTGGCCATAACTCATGTGTGTATGCGCATGATTTGTTTACAAATTTCAGATATTAAGTAAAGATCCATGTACTTCCATAATTTACTACGATTCCACAATCATTGATAATAAAGATTATTTGAGAAGTTGGTTAATAATGTTTTTTAAAATCGACAGCCCTCTCATAATATACATATTCAATAATAGTATAAGAATTTGTTTAATTACAATAAAAAATTATTTCAACACAATATAATGAAACAATAGATGTATAGCTTTTTTTTTTATCAATTTTATCTTCCGATAAATGACTGGATTTGTTAAATTTAATCGATTTGATCATAACTCATGTATTATTTATTCATGTGCAAAATTGAAAATCTATCTGTACTGTTTGTATACAATTCCAGAAATTAAATAAATATCTTGTACTTCCATAATTTATTACGATTTTCACAATTATTGATAATAAAAATTGCATGAGAAGTTAAGGTCGTGTACCCTATAATCATCCGAAAAGAAATTATAGTGATCTTGAGTAGGGAATAAAAAATAACGCAATATAAACAATTGTTACTCGTCATTTTAACTAAAAATAAACGTAACTATATATAATTAATATTTAATATTGAAAAAATAACTATAATGTTCAACTAAAGTTTGATAATTTTTAAACAAATTAAATAGAGTAAATTTAATATATGTTTAATAGGTGTAATTAATGACTAATTAAAATGTTATTAATAACTATTTAATGCAAAAAAAGAATTTTAATAATAAAAATCAAAATAATGAAAATTCAAGAAAAATATCTTGAACATATAGATATAGATAACATTCAACAAAGGCTAGTTTAAAATTTAGTTCCATTTTAAAATCGAATATAACATCCAAAGTTTCAAATTATTAAAATTCTATTTCAGTTTTGATTGGTTCCTATTTAACCATTAACTAGCGTAAAAGCCCGTGCAAGGCACGGGCACTGAACTTATTTCTCGTAATTAAAAATATGATAAATTATAAGATTTCAATTTATCTAATATTTTTATAATTATTTTGTAATTTTGCATACTAATTTTTTATATTACATTTTGAATTAGCTTTTAACTCAATTTTAAAAATTTCTAAATAGGGCTTAATAATTTTATAGTTAGCTGTAGATATTACCTAAAGTTAAGATATATTATAATACTATTCGAATGTTATTTTTGAAAAGGCATGGGATGGATTTCATTATTTCAAAAATGGCATCCACTTTTCTCTTCTAAAATTTCAGTTAATGTTATATGATAAAGCGACCTTAATGATCAACGCATGTATAAGAAATTTACAATCAATGTTTTTGATTTTATCTTATATTTATCTAAGTACTCAACTATTATATATTATATTGATCAATTTGTCAAATTATATAAATATTCATATGTACCATACTTCATAGTCGAGTTATAGTCTAATTGATCAATATAAAATTGTTGTAATTTTGTAATAATTATGATTTAAAATTTTATATATTTTTTGAATTTATTGAATATTAATTATGTTACTTTTTATATATAACATAGATCATATTTTTAGAGTTCTCATATTTTTAACATAATTTCATTTTTTTTGTGTATATATATATATATATATATATATATATATATATATATATACCAATCATATATTTTATTCGTTGAAAGTTTAAATAGTTGGTGGATCAAACCCCATAATATAACTCACATATTTAAATTTTTATATACCTAAAACTAATGTGATGCAATTATTAATTATATATGTATGATTTGATAATTAAAATTTTAAATTTACATATTTTTGAAAACCAAATTTTATTTTTTATTTCAAGAATTTAATATCTACACGGATCAGAGAAGCATATAAATAATTTTTTTTGTATTCGGTTAAAGTATGTATAATCTAAAATTACAAAAGAGAATTGTAGAGTATACTCAATCTATTAGAATATTTTTTGTAAGTTTATCTATCCAATAACATTTTATTTACTCAAAAAAAAGGTAAAAGAAGAATGGACAAGAATAGAAGATGTGGCTTATCTTATAGGATTTTTGAACAAAACTCAAAATTAAATGTAGTAAAGTTGGTTAAGGCATAGGTTTAATAGAAGAGGGTTAGTAGTTGGAATCCCAACACAAACACAATTTCACCTTCTTTTTACATACTTATTAAAGGATGGTATTTTTGTAATTTTTAAAAATATAAGGGTAACTTATTGAATCTGAAACATACATTAAATACTTTAAAAAAAAAACTATCAAAATATAAAATTTTTACCCGAAAATAAGTCATAAGACCTAGAAAAAAGGTGAGCCAAACAGGCAGTTAATATTACCTTTGCTTAAAGCTATTCTCTGATGTCCGAAGCTCAAAAAGAGGAGTTAGAAATAAGAAGATATGGAAGCACACTTGAGTTTGAATTAAAAAAATACAGATGCAAGAACAGAGCTCTGTAATTACAGAAACCTTTGTTATTAGGCCACCAAAAGAAAACGCACAGAGTTGATGTATTTTTAGGGTTCAGTAAGGACGAGCATATTGTGGTTTGGACTTTGGTGCAACAAAAACGCACTTTGAATCAATCAGTCGCAGTTTCAGAAATTAGGAACAAAATCTGGATCGCATTCAGTTTGGAGCAGCAAGGTTCTTTGTTTTCAAAATCAATCATGCCAAATTTTTAGTTTCTTAAAAGTTGAAAAATTCTTCATATATCTATTAAACCTTGAAACAAAAGAATCAATTCAAAATTATATTGCAACTAAATCTGAAACATGACATTGTCTTACTATTTCAATTCTCTTACCAATTCTTGTATCAAAGTACACATTTCAAATACTTAGTCATGCAATAACAACTCAAATTTAATGAGAATCTATTGACATATCTATTTATAAGCTTAAGAAAAGTACTGATACCAGATAATCTCAGACTGGGATCAGTAAAACAAGGAATAATGAGCAAAATGATCAAATTGGCAGATTTTGAAAAATCTGGTAGCAAGTGAACCAACCTTACGGAGGAGGTGTACCACAACAATTGCTGTCAACCCTCAAAGGACCTTCTTCCAGACACCTTGAGAATAGAAATAAGCTCTTCCTCGAAAATGGAACTTGCAGCTTTAGATAAACTACACGATCTAAAGAAATATGCAGTGCAGTTCAGAAATGAACTATGGGTCAAAAACAAAATGTAACTGATGATTGTTTTGACCTTGTGTACTACTACAACAAAGTTTACTAAATTGCAAATATAATATCTAAATAACTTTATCTGGTTTCTTTATCTTTACGAACTTAGCTTTCGGTAAATGACAATGTTTCCCAACTTTTTTCCATCATTCAGTCATAACAGATCTGAGATATCATGCAAACCGGAAGAGCTTCATACGTCAAAATCAAAATATAAGCTATACTACTATCACTAGGAGGCAGCAGTAGCAGCAAAAAAAGGAGGCACCAAACACTAATTCTTTGTGTTTGTAAGAAAATGCAAGTTACGAGACTGACTTCTGTGCACACAATAATTGTATGTCGTTGTCAAGACTCAAGGATCATGTTCTTTGCACAATAATTGTTATACACCGCAAAAGAAGTCATTAGTAATTCTGTAATAGTAAGGAATAGACACTTAGAGCATTTGAAATTGTGCATGTGGCCAAGTGTAGAGTGTGTGCATTTGGTAAGGGTTAGAAGGGTGAACCTGTGATTCCTACTTCTGTAATGTTCTAAGTCTTTAACTATCTATTCGAAACAATTATGGACTTCCACTATTGCGTATAATCATTGAAATACAAACATAGTCATGGACGATGAAATATAACTTAATGTGCACTAGACATAGTCCTTGAAAATGACATATGATTACGGTGTGCACAAATGCGGTTAAGTTTACAAACACAAAAAATTAGTGTCTTATGCCTCCATTTCTATGCCAGCTTAGAATTTCCTCCATTTGTCATTGTTATTGGTCATTGACCATTATCTAGTTTCTTATGTCCCTTTTTCTCTACACTAACTAAATATACAACTCCATCTCCATATTATACAGTTTTTTTTCGAATTTATACTTGACTATAATACCGAAGACTAAATGTGTTTGAGGAACAAGGACATTGACTTGTGTGATAGATAATTTCTGACTATGATGAAAAGAGAGAGCATGCATATCTGAAAAATAACATTGAAAATGTATGCAAGACAGAATTTTAACTACTGTACAGATTCTTAAAGTTATTCTCTGATGTCCGAAGCTTAAAGCTAGAAACAAAACCCTACTTGATAGGTGTCAATAGGTACCTTCTTCAGGGTAGTAAACTTACATAATTAAATAATCTAACCTTAGATTATGATCTAATTCATGATTTGCTGCTTGTGGATCACTATTCGTCAGAGCAAAACCATGACCTTTTTATTATCACTAGCATGAACAAAACATTTAGTGAGCTCTGAGATCATGTGGGATTAGTGATGCTTGCATTACCTAACGGTTGAGGGAAATTGCAGCTGAGTATCTGATGCAAATGAACTCAAGAAATGCAAGTAGTTACTTGGTGGTTTCACATATTTATGCAGAAGCATGGAGATGGGAAGAGGTAGCTATTACGTAATGGCTGGAATAGGATTGTTTCAGTAGCTTGGGTACAGCTTTGTTGAGGTAAAGATCTACAAATTTGTTCCAGAAGACATGACTCAACCACAATGCAATGGTGTCTATGATACTCTAGCTGCACCAGATGGAGTGGCAGTTGAGATATGAAGCATATATTCTGACTTCTCAAAATATTTGTTTCAAAATCTGTTAACTCTTCTCTCAAGCAACACCATAATGAAATTTAACTAGCATTACTAAAGTATTTTGTGAGCTCAAAGGATTGTTAATACTTGCATCAACCTTGTAAAATTTGCATCAAATCCACTCGCACCAGGATATCCCCCAAAAAAGGCACCTTTCATAATCCTAGTAACATTGAACAACTGAGTTTGTGGTTCCGGTTTATCTAAAAATTTAAAGGATAGATAGTCAAGAAGTTGCAAAGAGTTTATGATAACTAAAAGCGAAGTGTTAAAGTCAACCAGAAGCCGTAAGGATGGAGTCAAAGGTAATCGACATCGATGATAGTAAAACGGAACCTACCAGGAAGCCGGGGGTCTCTCCCATATGCCTCATGCGACTCAAGCATAGACTCTCTAGTTCTTAGCAGTGCCTTGAGTCCTTGAAAATTTGTACTTAGTTCACCTGCTTGTACCATCTACTGTTCAAGCAACTGCATCAAATTTTACAAACCTTCAAGAAGAAAATGAATGACAAAATACGTTGCTTTAACACAACGCTTTCTTAATGTAACATTAGGTTGGTAAAATTTGATAGAGGGTTACATACATCTGAAGGCTTAGATATTATTACTGAAGCCCAATGAGCTTCAGCTCAGAAAAATCCAGATGATTGGTTCCCTAAAAAACATGCATTTGTGAGGGTTTCTCTTAGTTTGTTATTTGATGTGCTGGTTTCTTGTGAATGTATAAAGGCATACTAATCTGTAAATAATGGAATACAGTTACTTTAAATATCTTTACCAGTGTCATTAGAGGAGGGTAGCACAACCTGCATGAAATATAATACATGTTAAGATTATCTCAATAGTCTAACTACAGTGAGCATATGAAGCATTTTATATACCAAGAAAGGTTAGTCTTTTTAACACGGTCTTCTTATTATCGTCAAGGCTTGCATAAACTGCTGCTAAAGAACATTGCACCTCAGGTTCTACAGAGGACTTCCATGATACTACAATAGTATTGTTCAATGCCTCGGTAGATTCGAGATATTTGTAGATGAAATGAAATATGACATTGCAACAACAATAGTTATAAGTTCATATTAGTCAAGGGACATAATTATGTAAGCAACATTGATGTGCTTCTTAAATGATGGCTGTCATATGCTGATATGCAGATCTAGTACACAGTCTGGGACAAAGGAATATAGATGCCACGTCTCATTGTACAAAGATGACTTAACATCAGCAGCCATAAAACTTTCATTAAATAGGCACACAGAACTAACAATTGCTAAGTGGAATTTTGTTGGTAGTTTCCCGGACATCTGAGGGGATTTTAATTTTGACAACATAAAAAAACTAGGTTGAGGTTAAACTGTATACCCACCTAGTCCAAGTTTTGATCATCATGATCAAGCTAATCATAAAAGGAAGTTTTATTGCTGATTAGAATCGAGCATTAGTACCAAGTACAGTCGGTGGTTTAAGCCACGCAAGATCCAAGTAGCCTCCGGTAATTAAAACCGTCCAGGATTGGAACATAGGATAGTGAATTGAGATATTGAATGATAAATTACAAACTTACAAGGCCAATTCTCCACTTAATTCAAAATCTTGTTACTAAATAGCGAGGATTAAAGACAGATAAGCTACAGTTAAAAATCAACTTTTACTATAGAGTGCTTTCGATCTAGAGTCTAACCGTGTGGTACTAATAGCTTCAGACAGGCTGATGCAAAATGAAAGAAAGATATAGTTCATACTGTGCCAAAACAGAAACGGATATAGTTCATATTTTTCCACCATAGGAAATGCAGACCAAGTATCAGTTTTACAGAATGGGGAGATGTTGGAGCAAGGATATCATACTGTGCCAAAACAGAAACGGATATAGTTCATATTTTTCCTTGTCTTCTTTGATGAAGAAGTAGAATCTCCTTTCATGCATCAATGTGATGTTACACTTGTTAGTATTGGTGCCCTAGAGGCAATGTATACATAATATTTATGTTTGAGTGATTTTATATATTTGATATATATATGTTTATTATTGGCTTTATTTACTGCGAAATAAATAAAGTATAATAAATGTCCTTAGAATCTTGATACAAATTGTATAGTTGCAAGTATGTGACTTGAACATGAGATTATATAATGATTGTATCATATTCTTAAATGTCCCTAGCCGAGTATTATTATTAATTAGGACAATAGTAATACACTAAGGCTAGTATGATAATTGACTGATGACCACATCTCATTGGTCATAAGTATGAAGATGCTAAAAGCAATGCATAGGTAACTGTACGAGTACAGGGTACTGGACAGACCCACAGTGAGATACATCATGGTAAATAATAAATTTGTCATATGTAATCTCACAGTGATAATGGTGTAATGATCCTTAGACCTGAAGTCGTTATAATTCTACATGAGAATTAATATATTTTGAATTCGTCAAAAGTTATCTTTAGCCGGATAATGATAAAGGTGGATATCGGATATATTATGAATCATGTGAGAAATATGAACGATCCAGATGGGATTTAAATCTCCTGATAAAGGAGTGATATTATCGGCCTCTTGTTTGAGTGAGACTATGAAATGCATGGCCGTGCTCAAATGTTGATTTGATTAAATAGTCTACTCATCGATCAAGAAAATGAAGATTAAATTATGAAGAGGATGACACATTACATGCCTCGAGTTTAATCTATAATATCATGATTTAAAGGGATTATATTACATGGAACATTAGTCATAAAAGGTTAATTGAATCGTTGATTTAATTATTGTTTTATTGGGTAGCAATAATGTGTTACTAGACGCCGCTTATTGTTTATAATTTTATTATAGAATAAAATTATTGCCAATGAAATAATAACCTACAGGGTCACACACAAAGAATGTTTAAAAGGGAAATTAATTTATTTCATGAATTTAAATTAATAATAATTTAAATTATGATTTTAAATTAATAATAAATAATAATTCGAATTTTATAAAATTAATTAAGTGAGACTTGATTAGTTAAAGATAAAATTTGAAGATGTATTTTCTTGACTCATTTGATTAATTAAGTATGACTTAATTAATTAATTTAAATAAATAAGATTTGTTTAAATAAAATTGGCCTAATTGTTTAAGGCTCCATCTTGCTTTATTTCTCTTTATAAGCCAAGAGTTGGCAAGTCTTTCAAGACACACCAAACTGAAATATTCAGTTCATACACAAGGGAGAGAAATCAATTCAAGTCAAGAACACATCCGGTTTATTTATTTTGGCTAGTACCAAGTTCCGTGGCGTAATCGTTCGACGATTCAAGCAAGCATTCAAGTGTGGATACCGGTGGAGGAGTTACACTTCTAGCTCTCAAGATCAACAAGTTTTTGCTCTCAATATCAACAAGCTAGGATCTCCATTTGTCATCCATTGGAAAGCTTAACAAGGTACTATCTTGTTCTTGAGTATTTATACCATGATCATCAATTTTATACATGGATCCGGGCTTTGGAATTCGTTTTTAATTGTTATTTACGTATTATCCGCTGCGTTTTCATGCCCGAATTCCAACAATGGTATCAGAGCTACATGTATAAAAGGATGGTTTGGTGTTGTGTTCTTGAAAATGAATCATACATGAATTTATGAATTATGCCATGCTTCATTTTAGCATACAAAAGATTATTTATAAATTGTTATAATTGTTTGTATGATGTTATAAATTGTTGTAACATGTTTTGGATGATGTACTATATGATAGATATCTTAATCACTTCATAAGAATGTTTTTAGAACTGATCAAAAAATATTCAGAACACTATCTGCAATTTTCTGGAGCTTCTGCAGTTTCTGTGAAAAATTTGATGCCTAGGTGTTGCGCATCACAGTGATGCGTATCAGTAGTTTGTTGCAGGCATTGCGCATCACAGTGATGCGTATCAGTAGTTTGTTACAGGCGTTGCGCATGATTGACATGCGTAACAGGCCTGTGGCGGACAGATTCAGTGGACGTGAGCTGTTGTCTGTGTTGATGATTAGTTTTGTTTAATATTCTAAACTTTTTCTTTTAAAATTTTCTTTTTGCTTTTACTTTAGAAAAAGAAAACTTATTGGTTTTAATCATTAGATTCCTAATGTTTTTAATGATTAAAGTTTTAATAATTGCATATTTAAATTATGAATTTATATATTATTATTAATTCAAAATTTTATTAATTAATTTAATTTCGAATTTTGGAATATATTTAAATTATGAATTTGAATATTATATATTAATTCGAATTTTATTTTAATTAATGCTTTTAATAATTGAATATTTAAATTTTGAATTTAATATTATTGTTAAATGCGATTTTGAATAATTTTAATTTTTAAATTCGATTTTAATAATTAAAATTGATTTTAATTTTTTTTTTTAATTCGGATTAATTTTTTAAAAAAAGAGTTTAATTAATTTTAATTCGAATTTAATTAATTAAATTTGATTTTTAATTCCTTTTTAAATAATTAGGTATTTAAATTAAGGAGTTAAATATTAATCGATGTGATCATGATTAATGTGATGTCTATAATTGTTATATGAGCATGGTGCATTGGTTATGGCCTAAAGACCCGTAGAATAAATGTTGTAATTTTATTTATGGTCTGTAATAATTAAATACGGCTTGCATGTCGTTATTCTTGTAATTATTATATCTCGAATGCAACTCGAGTTCTTTTGTAATGTATTTCAAAACGAGTTTGGAGGCAATCAATGGAGGCTTAGGAAGCAATGAAGAATTTTGTAATAATTAGTTATTACAACCATAGATTGACCTTGATCTTTTCATTAGCTCGAAAAGATCGCATAGGATCGGGCCATAACCATCGCACGTTTAATTTTGCGTAACTGCACTTTACATATGATGCATGGATATATTAGATATATGTATGGATGCATGGATGTATGGATAATTTAGAATGTATGTATTAGATACGACACATATGCCATGTTTAAACAAGATAAAATCTGTAACGATTTAAGATTTAAACAAACGATCAAGATCGTTAAATTTTTCTAAAAATCCCTTAAGAAATATTAAGTTAAACAAATGCTTTCCAATAAATAACACTCATTAAATCCTAGATCATTGAGGAGTGGATTTGCCAAAGCAAGGGCTTCTCTTTTATCGTGGTGAGATGTGATCAAGTAAACAAGCTTACTTGAATTGTTATTGTTGGGTCCAACTTAAATAAGTCGTCATAATAGGATTATGAACTTATAAGCATAGAGTTTAGTGAAATTTATTAGATAGATCGGAGCAATATGTTGTTCACTAAGCTATCCAAGAGTTATATACGATATAATTGACATAACGGTCTACCTAAATAATCATATTTAAGAGGAAAGCCAAAGCTGACTTAAAATATGACGAAATATGGATCTTGGCTCACTAAGAAAGGTTTTATGGGAACCATTTTCCGAATTGATAGTAAGGGCTATTAATTTAATAAAAATAGTGGGAGGTATATTACGAATATGCTATAAATCAACTTGAACATAATTGGTTTTACGAAACATGCAAACTAACTCATTTTATGCGCTTTTACAAAATTGTAGATAATAAATGGCAAACAACAAAAATCACTTTTCGATACGATCAGTCCTAGAAAAGGAAAAGATGACAGGGACAAACTTCCTAGATTGGTTTAGGAACTTGAGAATTGTTCTCAGGCAGGAGCGAAAGCTGTATGCCATTGAAGTTCCTCACCTAAATCCTCTTCCTGCTGGAGCCACACGTGCCGAGCATAATGCTTATCAGAAGCATTTGGATGACTCAACTGATGTGTCATGCCTTATGCTTGCATGCATGGCTCCTGAGATTCAAAAGCAACATGAGTTGATGAATGCTTATGAAATAATTGAGCACCTCAAAAGTATGTTTGAGGGACAAGCTCGACAGGAAAGATATTATACGAGCAAGGCTTTGTATGCTTGCAAACAGGGAGAGCGAGACCCGGTTGGACCACACGTTCTTAAGATGATTGGGTACATTGAACAACTAAGTACCTTGGGCTTCCCGATTGGTCCGGAGGCTCAAATAGATTTGATCTTACAATCACTTAACAAGAACTTTTCTCAATTCATTATGAACTACAACATGAATGAGATAGATAAGACACCCACTGAATTGTTGGGCATGTTAAGAACTGCTGAAACCAACATTCAGAAGGAATCCCCTACTCCCATGTTGATGGTGAACAAAGGGGGTGCCAAAGGGAAAAGAAAGTGGAAAGGCAATAAGAAGAGGATTGCATCCAAATCTGCTGCCAATCCTAATTCTGCTCCCAAGAAGGCTACCAAGCCCAAAGGAGGTGTCGAAAAGGGTGATTGTCACCACTGTGGTAAACCGGGACACTGGAGAAGAAACTGTCATGCTTATTTGGAAGAGCTAAAGAAGAAGAAGGCTGTTGGCCAGACTTCTACTTCAGGTATTTATGTTATAGAAGTCAATTTGTCTACTTCTACATCTTGGGTATTGGATACCGGATGTGGTTCTCACATTTGTATAAATGTGCAGGAACTGCAAAGGAGTAGGGCAATGGCTAAGGGAGAGGTAGACCTACGAGTTGGAAATGGAGCAAAGGTTGCTGCTTTGGCTGTAGGGACTTACCATTTATCATTGCCCACTGGGCTTATATTAGAACTTGAAAACTGTTTGTATGTGCCTTCTATTTGTAGAAACATTATTTCTGTTTCTTGTTTAGACAAGAAAGGTTTTTCATTTACCTTTAAAGACAATGGTAGCTCTTTTGGTTTGAATGACATTACCTATGGTGTTGCACAGTTATTTAACGGTTTGTATGTTCTTAATTTAGATACTCCTATCTTGAATATAAATAACAAACGACTTAAAACTAATGACTCAAATCAAACATACCTTTGGCACTGTCGTCTAGGCCATATAAACGAGAAACGCATTTCCAAGTTACATCAAGATGGTTTCTTGGATCAGTTTGATTTTGAATCATATGATGAATGCGAGGCTTGTTTACTAGGCAAGATGACTAAAGCTCCTTTTACCGGACAAGGTAAGAGGGCCACCGTACGACTAGAACTAATACATAGCGATGTATGTGGTCCTATGAGATCGATGGCAAGGGGTGGCTATTTCTACTTCATTACATTTACTGATGATTTCAGTAGATACGGATATGTGTATCTTTTGAAGAACAAATCCGAAGCATTTGAAAAGTTCAAAGAGTATAAGGCAGAAGTAGAAAAGCAAACTGGCGAAAGCATAAAAACTCTAAGATCTGATCGAGGAGGTGAATACTTAAGCCATGAGTTTAAGAACTATTTGAGGGAGTGTGGTATTGTATCACAACTCACTCCTCCTGGAACACCACAATGGAATGGGGTTTCTGAAAGGAGGAATCGTACCTTATTGGACATGGTGCGATCAATGATGAGTCAAGCAGATCTTCCAATTAGTTTCTGGGGTTATGCCCTGGAAACGGCTGCATATGCACTAAACTGTGTTCCTACTAAAACGGTTCAACAAACTCCATATGAGATATGGACAGAAAAACGTCACAGCATGTCCTTTATGAAAGTATGGGATGTGAAGCGTTTGTGAAACGCCTAATATCAGACAAGCTTGGACCAAAATCTGAAAAATGTATTTTTGTGGGATACCCAAATGAAACAAAGGGTTATTCTTTCTATAATCCTTCAGAGAACAAAGTAATTGTTGCTCGAACTGCTGTATTTTTAGAAAGAGAGCTAGTCTCTAGAAAAGACAGTGGGAGGAAAATAGATCTCGATGAAGATCGAGAACCACTTGATAACATTGAACCTGAGATGGAGCATGAGCAAGATATACAAGATAACACTGCTCAAGAAACACAGGTCGTTCGTAGATCTAGTAGGACTCGATATGATTCAAGAAGAAATTATGGATTTCTTCTAATTGAAAATGGCGATGTGATGCTCATAGATCAAGATGAGCCTCTAACCTATCAAGATGCTATGAACTCACCAGACTCTAAGAGATGGCAAGAAGCCATGAATTCTGAAATGGATTCCACGTATGAAAACCAAGTATGGACTTTGGTTGATCCACCTGAAGAGGTAAAACCTATCGAGTGCAAATGGATTTTCAAGAAGAAAATCGACATGGAAGGTAATATACAGACCTATAAAGCTCGACTGGTTGCAAAAGGTTTCAAACAAATTCATGGTATTGACTATGATGAAACCTTCTCACCAGTAGCAATGATAAAATCCATCAGAATTATGCTTGCAATAGCAGCTTACTATGATTACGAGATATGGCAGATGGATGTCAAAACAGCCTTCCTTAATGGAAGCCTTGAAGAGGATGTGTACATGACACAACCTGAAGGTTTTAGAAATCCAAAGGATGCTGGAAAAGTATGTAAGCTGCGTAGATCCATTTATGGATTGAAGCAGTCCTCTCGGAGATGGAACATTCGGTTTGATGAAATAGTCAAAGGTTTTGGCTTTATTCAGAACATGGATGAACCATGTGTTTACAAAAAGTTTAGTGGGAGCCATGTGGCATTCCTAGTATTATATGTCGATTATATATTAATAATAGGGAATGACATTCCTTTTCTACAGGCTGTAAAGACTTGGTTAGGACAAAGTTTCTCTATGAAAGACTTGGGCGAGGCTACCTATATATTAGGGATCAGGATCTATAGAGATAGATCAAGAAGATTAATCGGCTTAAGCCAGAGTACATATATTGACAAAATTTTGCGTCGTTTTGGAATGCAAGATGCAAAAAGGGGATATGTCCCTGTATCTCATGGGATAACGATCTCAAAAGAGAATGGTCCTAAATCATTAGATGATAAAGACCGCATGAGTAAGATACCACATGCTTCAGCAATTGGATCTATCATGTATGCAATGATATGTACTCGTCCGGATGTCTCGTATGCTTTGAGCATGACGAGCAGATACCAGTCTAATCCAGGTGAAGGTCACTGGACGGCGGTCAAGAATATTCTTAAGTACTTGAAAAGGACTAAAGATTCATTCTTGGTGTATGGAGGAGAAGAGAAGCTAACGGTAAAGGGTTACACGGATGCTAGTTTTCAGACTAACAGAGATGACTCTGTGTCTCAGTCTGGATTTGTGTTTTGCCTAAATGGAGGTGCTGTAAGCTGGAAAAGTTCGAAGCAAGAGACAGTAGCTGATTCTACAATGGAATCCGAGTATATTGCTGCATGTGAGGCAGCCAAGGAAGCTGTATGGTTACGGAAGTTCATTACAGAGCTTGGTGTCGTTCCATCGATCGCAGATCCCATAGATCTTTACTACGATAATAATGGAGCTATAGCTCAAGCCAAGGAGCCGAGAGTGTTGAGTATTGAACACGGTAAAAGAATACAGAGGGGGGGGGTGAATGGATTCTTGAACTTTTCTTGGATTGAGTCTGTGTAGCAGATAAGTGCCTGTGTGTGCAGAAATTAAGGTGCGGATAAATAAACAACACAAGACACAATATCACTTTAATCTAATGTATATTAGATAAAGGTTGCTACAATCTGTGAATACAAATGGTAGTATTCTCAGCTTCGTTTTTCTCAGAGAGATATAGCTTACAGTGTATGAAAAACTTGACTCACAAAGTTACTAAGTTATGAAGTGAGGCTGTGTCCTTATAGAACATGGATACAGCCTGCTTACTACAAATAAGGTAGCTAAAACACATTACTTTCTAGTCTGTCTATCCTTTTTAAGTAAGTGTCCAAACGGTTACAGATTTGACTTTGCAAAGCCTGTTTAGATCCACTTCTTTAGCTCCTTGTCTCTTCTATATCTCTCCAAGCTTCCTTGTAGGCTTTCCAGAGCACGTTACAGGTTGTGGTCCATAAAGTGCATTGGCTTGTTGCAGGTTTCTGACTTGTACAATTTCTTCAGTATTTTGTCTCCAAGAATGTATTCGAGAAGTGACTAAGTAAGTGATTCGAGAACTAGAATTGACTTGATCGATAACTCTGAGTTCTCGAATACTGTTATAGTGACATATCGAACCACTTCTCGAATAGCTCTTTTCCATCAGGATTCCTTGAGTTGTCGAATAGAGCATTTGACTTATCGAATCCTCGAGTTGTCGAATAGCTTTCTGAGTCTTTGAGATATCGAATGGAACTTTGACTTGTTGACTCTTTGAGAACTCGAATACCATCTTGACTTGTTGACTTCTTGAGTTCTCGAATAGAGTAGTAGACATATCGAATCCCTGAGATATCGAATGAGATATCGAACAGTGTATTCAGAGATATCGAATAGTGTCTTGAGATATCGAATCTCTGACTTCTCGAATGCTGGACTTCTCGAATAGACAAATATACTTCTCGAATTGGTACTTAGGCAAATTCTTCATTTCTTCAAATCCCAACTGTGATTATTTGGCAGTCTTTAACTCCTTGCTTGAGGCATGAACCATGGAACTTCTTTCAAGCATTATTCTAGACTCTATTTGTACAGTTACACAACTAGGATTTGATGCCTATTACAAGTACAATACAAACAGAAACTCTACAACTAGAGGTTCCCTCAGTTAAGAGGTCATGTAAGTAATGCAAAGCATTACAAACAATTAGGCTTGTTATTAGATGTATACAGGCATGCCTCTGTAACTAACAATCTCCCCCAAATTGTGAGTGAGACCCTTAGTCACAATTTCATGTCTGATAACAAGCCTAACATACATTAAAGATAAAACTTTTAAAAGTACAGGTATGTGACTTGATTGAACACATAAATGAAATTACAAGATAAATACTTCTTACAGTATGATGAGGTACTAGCCGTTTTCTTTTGATTGCATCTCCATTGCCTTGGCTTGTAGATCATCATATGCTTTCTGTTTCCTTTCTTTCTCCTTTCTTGCAATCTCATCTACTGCTCTCATGATTTCTGTCATAGCATCCAATTCTTCAATCATAATAGAGTTTTTGAAATCTTCAAGCACTGGCTTCAGAATGTTGGCAGGATAGTGACTGAGTAGGTTCATTCTTATATTGACATTGTCTCCATTTCTCCTCCTATACTTCACCACATAGGGATCAAACTGAACTCTACACAATCCCTTTGCCCTTAGCTTTTCTGCTTCAATCTCCAGTCTATCAATTTCTTTCTCCCTTTCTAACCATTTCTCATAGCAGCCCTTCCTTATCTTCTCAGCATATTCTTTCTTCATTTTCACAAAGTCAATCAATTCCAGCTTCCATACTTTCTCCACCTTGTCCTTAGAATCCAGCAATGCAATGATTCTTTCTATCTCATACAATTTACCCCAATGTTGACAACCCCCTTGTTTGAATTTCATTTCTTTCCTATCAGTGTACTTGATTACAAGGTGGTCATCCACAATTGCAGCATAGCATATCTTTTGAGCTCTTAGAAATAGCAGTTGCTCTTCATCAAAGTCTTCATCAAGTGGCTGGAGCTTTAATCCTAGAAGGATTGTTAGGGCTCTAGATTTGGATAGCTTCACTCTCCTTGCAGCATGTTTAAATTTTATCCTCTTGACATGGTTGCTTGGCAGAAATCTTTGACCTTGGTTGGTAGACCATAGTAGTATTCCATTAGCAGATTGCTTTCTGAAACATACACATGGTTTCTTGACTTGAATCTTCTTCTTTTCTTGAGATGGTAAGACAGTTGCAGAAGCCATAGATGTAGATTTTGCTAGGTCACTACTAACAGTATTCACCCTAGACTTAGAGTCTTGTGTTGTGGTGAGATTACTGCTAGCATTGCCTAAGGCTTGCTGTCTTCCACTCTTTCTCACATATGTTTTACCCTGGTCATCATCATCCTTTTCATCCTTGTCCCCCTTTTTCTTCTTATCTTCATCACCCTTATCTCTCCTGTGATGTCTTCTCCTCCCATCACCTTTGTCTTCAGAATCATCATTCTTATTTCTCCTAGGTTGAGCCATCTCTGGAATTTCACCAGTTGCAATATAGGTTCTGAGGATATGCAGTGCCTCAATTTCTTCAGCATTTCTGGCTCCAACCTTCTTCTGTAATTGATCAATGATAGCAATGATCAGTCTGTGATTTCTGGAGGTGAGATCATGAGGAATGACCAATTGCTTGATATCTTCAATTCTGGTACCAGACTGATAAATAATTGTCCATGGCTTCTTGATCACTTCTGGTAGCCTTGTAGGTTGACCATTCCTCAAATCATCAAACAGACTCTTGCTGTTCTCATTTTTCTTCTCAATGATCTCAAGTATGGCATCTATCTCTGAGTGCTTTAGGTCTTGTAGAGTCTGGTATGTTAGATGCCATATCCTTAGTTTGGAAACCATCACTATCTCCTTGACCCATATATTGTTGACTTTCTTGGGGATGACAGTGATGTAGTCTATCTGCTTCTTCACCTCCCTCAGATAAAACTGAGTGTCACCAACCTGTTCCCTTATGGCTTTCAGAAACTCCAAGAAGGCTTTATCATGATAGTCATTGGAGTTAGCAACTTCTTGTAGCTTGGCCTCAGTAACAACTTTGACTTCTACAGGCTTGGCACTCTCAGATATAGAGATTGGAGGTTTGTCAGATGGCATACTCCCTGCAACCACTGTGGTAGTTATGGATTGCTTTTGACCTCCAGGAGTAGTGATGTGCACAGTTGGTAAGGTGACAACTGGCAAGATAGATGGAGGCTCATCTACTTTGGCTTTTCCCTTGCCAGGCACATTTGCTAGAGACTTAGAAGCCCTTTGTTGACCACCCTCTTTGATTATTATGCCTTTCTCTCCCTTTGTCTCCCCCTTTGAATTTGAGTTCCTAGCCTTCTTCTCCCCCTTAGGCTTGTTGTCAGGCACAGAGGCTGTAGAAATGTCCTTTGGGAGTGAAGATTCATCAGGTAGAGGGAGACCCATATGCTTCATCATTGCAGCTAACATGGATTGTTGATGCAGAAGGACATCAGCTGTGGTGGATGCTTGAGTGTCCAACTGATCATTTAGCAATGCAACCTTTTCTGTGAGATGAGCATTGGTCTTGGTGAGAGTAGCTACCTCCTGCTCAAGAGTGTTGACCTTAGTGAATAACTCATTGGCCTTGAAGCCAGATAAAGATTGATCCTGCAGCCTCTTCACTTCATATTTAGACAATTCATGCACAGGGACATCAGTCACTAGTCTATCTCCATAAAGATTTTTGAACATTATCCTCAGCATGGCATTGGCATCTGTAGTCTGGTCAGATAGATTCTGAAATTGATGCCCCAGACCTGTGACAGCATCTTTTAGCACAGCCAGCCCATTGTCCACCTGAGTGCAGGTAGAGTTGCAGTGTTTGATGTCCTTGAACACACTGTCCAATTGAGGAAATTTAGCATCAAAGGCCCTCTTGACTTCTGCTACTGAAGTGGCTGTCTTATCACACACCCTGTTGACTTCAGTTTTGACTCCCTTGCCAAGATAGTGTGCAGCCTTGAGGAAACCCTTGTAGGAGTCATTTACAGCTTCATACACTTCACCAGGTGACAGGGATTTTGCATTGGAGCCCAGTGAAGTGATGTATTCCTCCCTGAGATACTGAAGTGCTTCATCGAGAGTAATATCATATTTTCCTTGCAACCAGGCATCTATGTTGCCATCTCTCTCAGCATCATCAATGATCTTTGACTTCTGCACTTCCACATCATCCCTATGGCATAACAGAATAGCCTCATAGTCTGGATTGGGCATGTCTGCAGTGAGAAGGTGCTGAGCAATCTTTGTGAACTCAGGAATCTGATCCACAATTAAGCTTTGAAGTGCTTCAACCGTCAATTGTTGTGGAACAGACCCTGATCCTGAAGCACTGTCATGTTGCACAGGCTTCAGCCATGTTGACATGAAGTCAGAGCTAGAGCTAGGCAAGCTAGTCTCCTCAGTTACAGATGCAACTTCTGTAACCGGATGGATTGACTCTACTACTGGTGTCACCACAGAAGTGGGATGAATTACACCAGCAGTTGACACAGGCACAGAGTCTCTAGTAAAAACTAGGGGAACCTCTGTGTTTGTGATGGTGTCATTAGGATATGCCTCAGCATGCATTCCCTCACCATCTAAATGTGGGTTCTGAGTGGTGAACAAAGTGTCATGCACTAAGTCACTTGAAATTATTGGCTCATCAAGCGAAAAGGATTCTTGATGATCAATACCTTGCATCTCAGTTGTCTGAGTTGCAGGTTCCAAAGAAATTTCAGAGTTAGATTCTGGAAGAGAAGTGTGTTTTAGAGTAGATTTTGGCAACTCCCCCTGAGAGATAGAGGGAGTTTCAAAAGTGATGTGCTCTCCACTCAGTGTTGTGCCAGCCTTATCACTCCCATGTGCTGACTCTATACAAGAGGGTGCATTGGGGAGAATGCTTGATTCTATAGGTGCACCCTGTTGAGAGGATACACCTAGTGAGCTGTGTGCCCCTGATTTTACAACTTCAGCCATTTGTGTGACTGAAGAGGTGGTCTTAGTTTTCTTCTTCTTTGTTCTGTGTAAGGGTAACTCAGGTTCCTCACTTCCTAGACCTAATTCAACAGCTAATGCTGCTTCAGACAAGATATTTAAAGGTGCAGACATTACTTCCTTTCTCTTCTTTTTACTAACATCACCCTTTTGAGAGGATGATGCAGTTGGCTCAGTAAGAGGTAGAGTGTTTGGTTGAGAGGGTTGGTTAGCAGGCCCTGGGTTAGCATTTTGTTCTACTTGCTTGGGCTGTGCTAACTTAGATTTTGCATCAAATGTTGGCATGTTGTGGGGGTAAGTCCTAAACAAACTCTCCATATGGGGAGTTATGTTCAGTCTTACATCCACATCATTCCTAGTTTCCAAGTTACCAAAAATGAGTTTGGTCATGGACTTAGGATAGCCTATTTTATTTTTATCAATCCCAGGCAATTCAATCAATGAAGCATTTTTATAATTAAGTACAGATTGAATAAAGCGAGGGAAGAAAATATCAGTACCTCTCTTGGTTGTGTTCTTACCAAGTCTCCCATATAATTCTTGAAGTATGATTTGGCCAACATCTATCTTCTTTCCATAGGCCAAAGCATATCCAATTTGCTGCACAGGTGCACTGATTTGATCAAAGCTTGATTTCCTGGCAGTGAAGACTTGGAGAAGAGTTGCAAACACATAGCTCCACTCCTTTCTCAGATTCTTTCTGTTTAGCTTTCCAAGGTTAATCCCATCTGAGTAGTTTATGAACTCAAAGAATTCCTCCAACTCTGCGTTAGTGGCCATTCTGTCAAATGACTCTTGTTGTAGTCCTAGTGCTTGGTTCATGTCTGCAGTAGTGATAGTGATTTCCTTATCTTGAACCTTGCAGTAGATGACATAGGAAGTTATTGCGTTTTCCAGGGCTACAACCTCCACAATAGCAGTACTCCAGAATTGTTCCAGAATATCGAGATACAGAGTTGGGTTGGCAGAGAGTGCATCCTTGATATATGACTCAGCCATCCATTTCACAAAGCACTTGAAATTTGCATTGGGTGCTTCAACATCACTAGTGAGAGCGATGAAGTTGGTGTTGAACTTTACTGTTGCCATTTGTGTAGAAGAGAGAAAAGAAATTGAAGGTTGAAGAAGAAATTTGGCTTTTCGTAGCTAGGGTTTCAGGGGTTTAGAGAGTGTAGATGCTTGAGAAATCGAATGAAATGAATCGAATAGATGTGAAATTGTATAAGTATGAAGTACTTGAATTGTCGATTAGCAGACTGTTTTGTATCGACAAGTCAGGCATTCGAGAAGTAGAAAACAACTATTCGAGAAGTCAAGAATGGCTTAATCGATAACTCAATCAGATAGAAACTCACAGCTGGCAGTTATCTAACTTAGAAATAATTCTAAATTAAATAAAATGTGTTTTTATGAGTGAATTAAATTTTTAGATAAAAATCCAAAATCGGTTAAAATTCAGCGAGAATTCAGCCTTTTCAAATGATTCGAGAACTCAAATATAGTGTTCGAGAACTCAATCATTCGAGAACTCAGTTACTATATTCGAGAAGTCTAGAATTCCTCTATTCGATATCTCAGAAAGACTCTATTCGAGAACTCAAGAGTACTCTAATGAGACTTATTAGAGATGTCGAATAGTGAATCATTCGAGAAGTCTGACTTATCGAACTATACCCATCACTCATAAAAAATTTGATTTTCACTATCTTGTAAAAATTTACCAGACATATTCATTGAAAAATATCCTAGCAAATCAAATAGTGATTTTCTCAAAATTTCATAGAAATTTTAAGTTAATAAAAATATGATTTTCAACATATGCAACAGATTTGAAATATTTATAAATCATATTTCAGCCAACACTTACTTCAAAAATATTGAGGATTTAGATAAAGTAAGTGTTTACTGCTGCAACAATCTAGATGATGTATTCACTTAGCCAGAATCTGAAGAATTCAGCATTCCAATCTCACTTACCATCCTTGTGAAGGTGGCTTCATCTAATGGCTTAGTGAATATATCAGCTAGTTGTTTATCTGTAGAGACATAATGCAACTCAATGGTTCCATTAGTTGCATGTTCTCTTATGAAATGATATCTGATGTCAATGTGCTTTGTTCTAGAATGATTGACAGGATTGGCAACTATAGAGATTGCACTTGTGTTGTCACACATGATTGGAATTCTTTCCAACACAAGTCCATAATCTCTAAGTTGATTTCTAATCCAAAGCACTTGAGCACAGCAACTTCTAGCAGCTATGTATTCAGCCTCAGCTGTAGAAGTTGACACAGATTGTTGCTTCTTGCTATACCAAGAAACTAACCTTTGTCCAAGAAACTGGCAGCTTCCTGAGGTGCTTTTCCTATCCACTCTGCATCCAGCATAATCAACATCAGAGTAGCCAACCAGATTGAACCCTGTGTCCTTAGGGTACCATAATCCCAAGTTAGGAGTGCCCTTCAGATATCTAAAGATCCTTTTTATTGCAATCAAATGTGATTCCTTTGGATTTGATTGAAACCTTGCACACAAGCATGTAGCAAACATGATGTCTGGCCTACTTGCAGTGAGGTAGAGTAGAGAACCAACCATGCCTCTGTAGACTGAGATATCTACTCTCTTGCCTTTAGCATCTTCATCCAATTTAGTGGCAGTGGCCATGGGTGTCTTGGCAGGTGAACAATCTTCCAAGTCAAACTTCTTCAATAAATCCTTGATGTACTTGGTTTGACTGATAAAGATACCATCCTTCCTTTGACTGACTTGCAACCCTAGAAAGAATGTCAACTCTCCCATCATACTCATCTCATATCTGCTCTGCATGAGTTTAGAGAATTTCTCACATAGTTTCTCATTTGTAGAACCAAAAATGATATCATCCACATAGATTTGAACTAGGATCATATCATCACCATGCTTCTTGTAAAACAGTGTCTTGTCCAATGTGCCTCGAGTGAATTGATTTTCAAGAAGAAATTGTGATAGAGTATCATACCATGCTCTTGGAGCTTGCTTAAGTCCATACAGTGCCTTAAGCAATCTGTAGACAAATTCTGGGAAATGTGGATCCTCAAAGCCAGGTGGTTGTTGCACATAAACCTCTTCTTCCAACTCTCCATTTAGAAATGCACTCTTGACATCCATTTGATAAACTTTAAAGTTTGAATGAGCAGCAAATGCCAAGAATATTCTAATGGCTTCCAATCTAGCAACAGGGGCAAATGTCTCATCATAATCAATGCCTTCCTGTTGAGAGTATCCTTTTGCAACCAGCCTTGCTTTGTTTCTTATTATTACACCATCTTCATCCATCTTATTCTTCAGAACCCATTTTGTTCCAACAATGGTTCTATTCTTTGGTGCAGGCACAAGTTCCCATACTTTGTTCCTTTCAAATTGATTCAGCTCCTCTTGCATGGCAATAATCCAATCTGGATCCAACAATGCATCATCAAGTTTCTTAGGCTCAACTTGTGATAGAAAACATCCATAGAGGCACTCATTTTGAGTTGCTCTCCTAGTCCTTACTCCTGCATTAGGATCTCCAATGATTTGCTCTGCAGTGTGTGATCTATCCCATTTCCTTGAGTGTTCAGCCTGATTTCTCATCCTTGATGTTGCTTCATCATCCTCATCATGATCATCCTCATTTTCTCCCCTTGTGAAGTTGCCATTACTCACAGGTGTGTCTTGGATGCTTGTTTCTTCACTATTGATTGGCACAAATTCTTCTCTTGTATCATTATTCACTTGAGTTTGTTGAACTTGAGTTTCAACTCCAGTTTCAGTCTCTTCATCAGAATCATCTAGATTATCAAACTTCAATGGATCTTTGTCTTCATCATTGGCTTCTTCTAGTCCAGGTAGTTTGCTGTCATCAAATGTTACATCTGTGCTTTCCATAACTTTCTTTTGACTGATGACATAAACCTTGTATGCAATTCTTTCCATAGAATAGCCAAGAAAAATTCCTTCAAATGCTTTTGCATCAAACTTTCCAACATATTCAGAATTGTCCTTAAGTACAAAGCATTTGCTTCCAAAAGTATGAATATACTTCAGTGTAGGCTTCTTTCCAGTCATCAAGTTGTAAGGAGTCTTTCCAGTGTTTTTGTTGATGAGGGTTCTGTTCTGAATATAGCATGCAGTGCTCACAGCCTCAGCCCAAAAACATGTGGGCATTTTTGCATCAATTAACATTGTTCTAGCAGCCTCAATTAGAGTTCTATTCTTTTTCTCAACAACTCCATTTTGTTGTGGAGTCCTTGGAGCTGAGAATTGCTGAGAAATGCCATTCTCTTTGCAGAATGCTTCAAGTGTGGCATTTCTGAACTCTGTTCCATTATCACTCCTCAATGCAATCACACTTGCATCGTTTGCCTTTGCTTCCTTGTCAACTTTCTTTATATGCTCAATGATTACTTGTGGAGCCTCATCTTTTGATGCCAGAAATTCTACCCATGTATACCTTGAAAAATCATCAACCATTACCAGGGCATACTTCTTTCTTCCAAGTGACATTATGTTAACAGGCCCAAACAAATCCATATGGATAAGTTGTAGTGGCTTGGTTACAGATGTCACTGTCTTTGACTTGTGGCTTGATCTCTTCATTTTTCCTTTTTGACAAGCCTCACACACTCCTTCTTGGCAGAATTCAAGTGTGGGCATGCCTCTCACTAACTCTCTTTTGACTAGAGAATTAATGGCCTTAAAGTTCAGGTGTGATAGTTTCTTGTGCCACAACCAACAATCTTCATTTGATGCTTTTGAATAAAAGCAACAAATTTTGTCCTTGTTTGCAGAGTCCATATTGGCTACAAACAGGCTTCCCTTCCTTACTCCAGATAGAGCAAAATCACCAGTCTTCTTGTGGGTGATCAAACATTCATCTTTGTCAAAATTCACTTTGAATCCTCTATCAGTAAACTGACCAACACTTAACAGATTATGCTTGAGCCCCTTGACTAGTGCTACATCTTCAATGATGACATTTCCAACTTTCAGCTTGCCATATCCCAATGTGTTACCCATACTGTCATCTCCAAAAGCAACCATTGGGCCAGCCTTTTCCTCATACTGTGATAGCAGGGCCATATCACCAGTCATATGATTTGAGCATCCACTGTCCAAAATCCACATGACCTTCTTCTCACTTTCTTTGCCCTGCAAACACAAAGGTATTACTTTTCCTTTGGTACCCAAACAAGTTTGGGTCCATGTGACTTAGAGACAGTTTTATCATAAACAACATGCTTGTTAACTTTCTTAGTGTCAGTCTTCTTGTCACTGTTGGAAGTCTTAGAACCTGAGGTTTCAGACTTAGGTGACAAAGGTACCTTCCTAGCTTTAGGAGGACTTGAAGACTTTGACCTTGTGTAGTGTGTGTGAGAATTGTGACTGATACAACCATCAATGAACTGTCTTCTTAAATTAAAACAACTAGTCATAACATTCATATTGCATGGCATACAGTCAAATTTATCACAGAAGGGTGCATCTCTATGTCTTAGAGGCACAGAACAATCATAGAAAGGTTTAGACACACTACCAACAGGTTTCTTGCATGCATGAGTTAGATGGTTGGTACTGAAACAGTTCTGACAAGTTTTCCTAGGGGCATTAGGCATATAAGCATAGTTGTTATCCTTGTTAATCCCTAACTTGCCATTTCTGTTCTGTTTCTTTTTAGTCACTTCCTTTTCTGATTCACTCTTCCCAGCTGATACAAACTTAACAAACTTCTTAGGTCTTGGCCTATCAACTACTGGCTTCTTGGTCTTTGACTTGGCACTCTCACCCTTAGAGGATGCTTGCTGTTCACTAGATTGTGCCTCATCCTCATCATTCAACATTTGCTTGATGAGTAAGGCATCCTCATCAATTTCAAATGTTGATTCCTTAAAAATTGGATTTTCAGTTTTTCTCAAAATGTGAGGCACTTTCTCATGAACAGCTGTGTCCTCTTCGATGACAGCATAGCCTTTCCTTTGTTTGAGAGAGTCATAGTCAAGTCCAATAGCTGCTTTAGGTTTAGCTTCAATTTTCTCACAGTAGGATTGCACTAAACCAGATGATTTCTTGAAAGTTTTAAGTTTGAATTCATTCTCAGCTAATTCATCCCTAAGAGCCTTCTCTACTTGACTAGCACATAGAACCTTGTTCTCCAAATATTCAACTTCTTTCTTAAGGTTTTCTACTTGCATAGCAGTTAGCTCAAGTTCCTCATTCTTTTTGGTTAATACTTCATTTCTAGTAGACAGTTTAGCAATCTCCTCATTAGCAGCAGTCATACTAGTATGAATATTAAACATTTCAACAGATAATTGTTCAATCATGGATTTGTATTCAGAAACAGACATGTCTATAGTAGTGAGAGATGGTACCTGAGAATCAGATGAAGATGAGTCATCCTTGGAGTTGGCCATCAAGGCATAATTGCAGAATTCTTGTTCCTCTTCATCACTCTCAGAATCATCCCAACACTTCCCTTCAGCTATGTAGGCCTTACCATGTGTCTGCTTTTTCAGAAGGGCCTCATACTTAGCTTCTAGCTCAAGATAATCTCTATCCTTCTTTTTAGGCTTCTTGCATTCACTGGCAAAATGCCCTAGGTCATTGCATCTATAACACCTTACAGATGACCTATCCACATAACCGGTTTTGAACTTATTTCTGTTTGGTTTCACAGGTGCCTTGTTCTTGTTGGCTGAATGGTTTTGAGTTTTGGGTTTGAAGGGTTGATTTCTTTTAAATCTGATGTTTGGAAATTTTCTGGCCATGAAAGCATATGAAGTATTTTCCATCCCATCAAGTTCTTCCAGAGTGTAAAACTCCTCTTCTTCTTCCTCCTTTTCCTCAACAGGTTCACTCACCCCAGCTTCAGTTTCTTCATCATCTGCCACCTCCTCTATCCTTAGTTGGCTTGTAGATGCTTCTAGGTCCAGGATGGATTTGTTGACAATCAAGGCACATGATGTGTTTATCATCCTACCTTGGTTTGCTTGGATAGCCCTCTTCTGAAGCAACTCAAGTTCATGAGTCTTTAGGACTCCATAGAGTACATCATAGGTGACTTTGTTCAAATCTCTCTCTCTTAGGGAAATGACTCTTTGCTCCAGATGATTTGGTGAAGACAACAGAAATTTCATATTTAACTCCTTGGTGCTGTAAACCTTTCCATTCATCTGCAACTCAGTAACTAGCTTGTGAAACCTTTCAAACATCTCAGTGATGCTTTCCTTGGGCTGTGCCATGAAAGCTTCATACTGTGTGACCAGTATCTGTTTCCTGTTTTCTTTAACCTCATTAGTCCCTTCACACAACACCTCAATGTGATCCCACATCTCTTTAGCAGACGCGCATGATGCAATGTTTGCAAACATTGACATATCCATGGAATCAATGATGAGCAACATGAGGTGGCTGTCAAGAGCAACCTTCTCCCTTTCTGACTCTGTCCACTTTGATGGATCCTTGGCCTCATAAGCTCTAGGGATTGTTATGGTTCCAACAGTCTTCTCTGGTATCTCTTGTTGTGGAACAAAAGGACCATTCTTGAGAATCTCAGGATACAAGGGATGAGAGGCTTTGATGAACAACATCATCTTTATCTTCCAGAGGTTGAAGTTTTCTTTATCAAACTTAGGGACCTTCACCGTTCCTGTAGTCTTTGGTGTATTCGAACTCATGATCGTTTCTCTGTTTTTGAATAAACAGCCCGCTCTGATACCACTTGTTGAGTATTGAACACGGTAAAAGAATACAGAGGGGGGGTGAATGGATTCTTGAACTTTTCTTGGATTGAGTCTGTGTAGCAGATAAGTGCCTGTGTGTGCAGAAATTAAGGTGCGGATAAATAAACAACACAAGACACAATATCACTTTAATCTAATGTATATTAGATAAAGGTTGCTACAATCTGTGAATACAAATGGTAGTATTCTCAGCTTCGTTTTTCTCAGAGAGATATAGCTTACAGTGTATGAAAAACTTGACTCACAAAGTTACTAAGTTATGAAGTGAGGCTGTGTCCTTATAGAACATGGATACAGCCTGCTTACTACAAATAAGGTAGCTAAAACACATTACTTTCTAGTCTGTCTATCCTTTTTGAGTAAGTGTCCAAACGGTTACAGATTTGACTTTGCAAAGCCTGTTTAGATCCACTTCTTTAGCTCCTTGTCTCTTCTATATCTCTCCAAGCTTCCTTGTAGGCTTTCCAGAGCACGTTACAGGTTGTGGTCCATAAAGTGCATTGGCTTGTTGCAGGTTTCTGACTTGTACAATTTCTTCAGTATTTTGTCTCCAAGAATGTATTCGAGAAGTGACTAAGTAAGTGATTCGAGAACTAGAATTGACTTGATCGATAACTCTGAGTTCTCGAATACTGTTATAGTGACATATCGAACCACTTCTCGAATAGCTCTTTTCCATCAGGATTCCTTGAGTTGTCGAATAGAGCATTTGACTTATCGAATCCTCGAGTTGTCGAATAGCTTTCTGAGTCTTTGAGATATCGAATGGAACTTTGACTTGTTGACTCTTTGAGAACTCGAATACCATCTTGACTTGTTGACTTCTTGAGTTCTCGAATAGAGTAGTAGACATATCGAATCCCTGAGATATCGAATGAGATATCGAACAGTGTATTCAGAGATATCGAATAGTGTCTTGAGATATCGAATCTCTGACTTCTCGAATGCTGGACTTCTCGAATAGACAAATATACTTCTCGAATTGGTACTTAGGCAAATTCTTCATTTCTTCAAATCCCAACTGTGATTATTTGGCAGTCTTTAACTCCTTGCTTGAGGCATGAACCATGGAACTTCTTTCAAGCATTATTCTAGACTCTATTTGTACAGTTACACAACTAGGATTTGATGCCTATTACAAGTACAATACAAACAGAAACTCTACAACTAGAGGTTCCCTCAGTTAAGAGGTCATGTAAGTAATGCAAAGCATTACAAACAATTAGGCTTGTTATTAGATGTATACAGGCATGCCTCTGTAACTAACAGAGAGCTCATAGCAGAACAAAGCATATACTTCGGAGATATCACCTTATTCGAGAAATAAATGATAGAGGTGATATTCACATATGTAAAGTGCATACTGATGATAATATTGCAGACCCGCTGACTAAGGCTCTGTCGCAGCAGAAGCATGAATGTCACACTAGTAGCATGGGTATTCGATACATGGGTGATTGGCTCTAGTGCAAGTGGGAGATTGTTAGTATTGGTGCCCTAGAGGCAATGTATACATAATATTTATGTTTGAGTGATTTTATATATTTGATATATATATATGTTTATTATTGGCTTTATTTACTGCGAAATAAATAAAGTATAATAAATGTCCTTAGAATCTTGATACAAATTGTATAGTTGCAAGTATGTGACTTGAACATGAGATTATATAATGATTGTATCATATTCTTAAATGTCCCTAGCCGAGTATTATTATTAATTAGGACAATAGTAATACTGTAATATCCTGTAATTTTTAGAATAATATTAATAAAGAATAAGAGAATAAAAAGGATTAAAATTAGATAATAAATAGGATTTAAAATTGGTTTAGCTTAATTGGGCCTAAAATATGGATCGGATTTGAATACAGATAACTTGTAGGTTTGGACATATGGTTTTGTAACGTTATAAATACATCTTATACTTCTTCCTCATCTTTGTTTGTAAAATTCGTAGGTCTATTCTTCACAAAAATCAGTAGTCTTGTAAAATTCGTAGAAAATTCATCGTAAGTCAGAATTCGTTGATTCTGGACTTTTCGGAAAGATATTTTCGTGCTCTACAACTTTCGTTCTTTGAGTTTTTCAAGAAAACATCGTTTAGAGGGTCAAAAAGTCAAAATACAGATCTGATCAGGAGTGGTTACATGTTTTGGATTCTTGTTTTTCCGCGTTGAGGTAAGTTTCTGATCGTTCTTTCTAGTGTTTTCAAAATTATGTGTTATGTGTACGTATTTGTTATAAAAATTTGGGTTAAGTGATTATATTTGAAGTTACATACATGTATATGTGTATCTATGTGGTGTCTATACGATAATTTTGGGACTCTGATTTATGCCATGGTTTGCGAAAATATCGAATAAGAATAAGGACCGAGTCACCGGGTTGTAGTGGCAGTTTTCTAAAAATTTAGGACCGTTATCACCGGGTTGTAGTGGTCGTGGTATGAATTATGATTTTCAAGTTATTGTTGTTATGTGGTATCGTATCGAATAAGAATGTGTGTATCGAAAATTATTATTTTGTGTATCGTATTGATTATCTTGTATTATATATGTGTTACTTGGCCTTACTAGTTGGATCGATTGGTTACTTGCTGGGCTGTATAGTTCATTACTTACAATTTTCAGGTTCGGTGTAAGATCGAGTGGGATAGCATTGGAGTTCAAGGATCTTAGGTTCGGAGTAGATTGTCATTGTTAGCTGCGCTATTGTAATAAGTACCTTTGTAATTGACTTTTGTTTTAATAAATTGTAATTTGTTTTAGTTTTCGATTTAGAATTAATAGTCCGAAAAGTCGGGCTGTTACAGTTGGTATCCGAGCAGGTTGTCTTTCGGAGTGTATTAGGTATGGGACTAGTACATTCTCTAGGATGCGATCCTTAGGACTAGACTTTAGGAAGATGTATCACGAACTTTTTGGAGTTTAGGAGGACTGTTGTGAATTTGGGGACCAAATTCTTTTTAAGGATGGTAGTATGTAATATCCTGTAATTTTTAGAATAATATTAATAAAGAATAAGAGAATAAAAAGGATTAAAATTAGATAATAAATAGGATTTAAAATTGGTTTAGCTTAATTGGGCCTAAAATATGGATCGGATTTGAATACAGATAACTTGTAGGTTTGGACATATGGTTTTGTAACGTTATAAATACATCTTATACTTCTTCCTCATCTTTGTTTGTAAAATTCGTAGGTCTATTCTTCACAAAAATCAGTAGTCTTGTAAAATTCGTAGAAAATTCATCGTAAGTCAGAATTCGTTGATTCTGGACTTTTCGGAAAGATATTTTCGTGCTCTACAACTTTCGTTCTTTGAGTTTTTCAAGAAAACATCGTTTAGAGGGTCAAAAAGTCAAAATACAGATCTGATCAGGAGTGGTTACATGTTTTGGATTCTTGTTTTTCCGCGTTGAGGTAAGTTTCTGATCGTTCTTTCTAGTGTTTTCAAAATTATGTGTTATGTGTACGTATTTGTTATAAAAATTTGGGTTAAGTGATTATATTTGAAGTTACATACATGTATATGTGTATCTATGTGGTGTCTATACGATAATTTTGGGACTCTGATTTATGCCATGGTTTGCGAAAATATCGAATAAGAATAAGGACCGAGTCACCGGGTTGTAGTGGCAGTTTTCTAAAAATTTAGGACCGTTATCACCGGGTTGTAGTGGTCGTGGTATGAATTATGATTTTCAAGTTATTGTTGTTATGTGGTATCGTATCGAATAAGAATGTGTGTATCGAAAATTATTATTTTGTGTATCGTATTGATTATCTTGTATTATATATGTGTTACTTGGCCTTACTAGTTGGATCGATTGGTTACTTGCTGGGCTGTATAGTTCATTACTTACAATTTTCAGGTTCGGTGTAAGATCGAGTGGGATAGCATTGGAGTTCAAGGATCTTAGGTTCGGAGTAGATTGTCATTGTTAGCTGCGCTATTGTAATAAGTACCTTTGTAATTGACTTTTGTTTTAATAAATTATAATTTGTTTTAGTTTTCGATTTAGAATTAATAGTCCGAAAAGTCGGGCTGTTACAAATACACTGAGGCTAGTATGATAATTGACTGATGACCACATCTCATTGGTCATAAGTATGAAGATACTAAAAGCAATGCATAGGTAACTGTACGAGTACAGGGTACTGGACAGACCCACAGTGAGATACATCATGGTAAATAATAAATGTGTCATATGTAATCTCACAGTGATAATGGTGTAATGATCCTTAGACCTGAAGTCGTTATAATTCTACATGAGAATTAATATATTTTGAATTCGTCAAAAGTTATCTTTAGCCGGATAATGATAAAGGTGGATATCGGATATATTATGAATCATGTGAGAAATATGAACGATCCAGATGGGATTTAAATCTCCTGATAAAGGAGTGATATTATCGGCCTCTTGTTTGAGTGAGACTATGAAATGCATGGCCGTGCTCAAATGTTGATTTGATTAAATATTCTACTCATCGATCAAGAAAATGAAGATTAAATTATGAAGAGGATGACACATTACATGCCTCGAGTTTAATCTATAATATCATGATTTAAAGGGATTATATTACATGGAACATTAGTCATAAAAGGTTAATTGAATCGTTGATTTAATTATTGTTTTATTGGGTAGCAATAATGTGTTACTAGACGCCGCTTATTGTTTATAATTTTATTATAGAATAAAATTATTGCCAATGAAATAATAACCTACAGGGTCACACACAAAGAATGTTTAAAAGGGAAATTAATTTATTTCATGAATTTAAATTAATAATAATTTAAATTATGATTTTAAATTAATAATAAATAATAATTCGAATTTTATAAAATTAATTAAGTGAGACTTGATTAGTTAAAGATAAAATTTGAAGATGTATTTTCTTGACTCATTTGATTAATTAAGTATGACTTAATTAATTAATTTAAATAAATAAGATTTGTTTAAATAAAATTGGCCTAATTGTTTAAGGCTCCATCTTGCTTTATTTCTCTTTATAATCCAAGAGTTGGCAAGTCTTTCAAGACACACCAAACTGAAATATTCAGTTCATACACAAGGGAGAGAAATCAATTCAAGTCAAGAACACATCCGGTTTATTTATTTTGGCTAGTACCAAGTTCCGTGGCGTAATCGTTCGACGATTCAAGCAAGCATTCAAGTGTGGATACCGGTGGAGGAGTTACACTTCTAGCTCTCACGATCAACAAGTTTTTGCTCTCAAGATCAACAAGTTAGGATCTCCATTTGTCATCCATTGGAAAGCTTAACAAGGTACTATCTTGTTCTTGAGTATTTATACCATGATCATCAATTTTATACATGGATCCGGGCTTTGGAATTCGTTTTTAATTGTTATTTACGTATTATCCGCTGCGTTTTCATGCCCGAATTCCAACAACACTCACATAATTAACTTTTCATGTGTCAGCATTCAATAAAAAGAGACATAATCTGAACTTACAAAAACAAAACATAAATAAGTTGGAAATGCATAGGTAAAAGTTCTTCCGTGTCACATTAGGAGAGTAAAACACCGAGATGCCTTTATTTAGTATATTACTATATAGATTGATTCTCTGACACAAGTCATTGAATGCACTGCAGAAGTCTGTCTCTTGCCATATTTAACTGCTTAATAGCAACACTGATGTCAATACGATTTTTTGGCGTCTCTTGTGAACATAAAATCCCCACTTCAAATATCGATGCCAGGCATATCTCCATGGTATCCCTGCTGTATGACTGATTTAAAGCCGAGCCACGTTCTTGAACTAGTACAATCTTTGGGTCAGCAATGTCCATCACTCTTTGCGGGAGTGCCTTTCTCACATAGTCATGGAGATTATTAGCACAGTCCATTGATATGCTGCTTTCTGTAGGTCGTTTCCCCGTAAACAATTCCAGAAGAAGAATCCCATAGCTATAGACATCTCCCTCTGTAGATATCTCCGCACACATGCCATACTTTGCATAATAAGAGGGTTAAAAATTGGCAAGAAATAACGTATTATACTAGTAGTTCTCTAAGTCAGTATTATCAATTAAGTAAGATCTTGAAGTAAATTTTAGACACAGTGAAACTATATACAGTAGAGCAGTACTAAACACTGATGGAAAAATCAGTATCAAAAGTCACCTGGAGGGACATATCCAACTGTTCCACGTACACAAGTTGAACTCAATTGTGCTTGATTGATGTCACTTGTAATAGGAGCAAAGCAGAACCTCGCCAAACCAAAATCACCAATACGAGCTACAAAATTCTCATCAAGAAGAATATTGCTTGGCTTTAGGTCGCAATGAATGATACCTGCATGGGTGTGATGATGAAGGTAATCCAATCCCAGTGCAACATCAATGGAAATATTTAGTCTCTGAAGTAAACTTAATTTTCTTTCATTCCCTTGATATTTAGGACTTGGATGCAACCAGTCATCCACACTCCCATTTGTCATAAACTCAAAAACCAATGCCTTGAAGTCATTTCCTTTAAAATCAGTGCTAGAGCATGCTGTGATGATCTTGATAAGATTCCGATGACGAGTATTCCTCAAGGTGTCACACTCTGCCAAAAAACTCTTGCTGGCTCCACGTAATGTAATGTTTAGAACCTTCACAGCAACTACGTGTTCTTCTGATTCAAGAACTCCTCTGTAAACTGAACCATGTCTTCCTTCACCTATCAGATTGATTGGGGAAAACTCATTTGTAGCTAGGAGAAGATCTTGGTATGAAAGTTTAAGATATTGGTTGTCCTTGAATACTGGGGCAGGGTCATTCAACTTCTTGTAGTTTCGACGTTGATAACAAATCAAGGCAACACATGGTAACATGATACCAAGGGGTACGAGAACTAGGATTAGTATAATTCTCAGGGAAAATGCTTTTCTCTTGTTACTCAAGACTTTTACAGGACAAGCAGGCAAATGCAATGCTTGGATACCTCCACAAAGCTCCAAATTTTCAATGACAGAAAAAGCACTGACGTTTAAAAACAGACCTTGTACAGGAACTTCACCTCCAAGTTTGTTGTGTGAAAGATTGAGAAACTCAATTAGATGAAACTCACCAAAAAAACTTGGAATGTTCTTAGAAATATTATTCCTTGAGAGGTCTAAAATTCGAAGACTTTTCAAAGCTTTAAAAGATGATGGAATTGTTCCTTGAAAAAAATTTCCTTCCATGTGTAGTTCCTCCAACATCACACATCCACCCAGAGTATTGGGTATATCTCCCGTCAATTTGTTATAAGAAACATCTAGTAGATTCAACTGTTTCAAGCCTCCGATGTTTGATGGAAGTGACCCATTAAATAGATTCTGTGACAGATCAAGATAAAAACATTGGGTGAAAAACACCATTTCGTCTGGTATTATTCCGCTAAGCCTGTTGTTATCCAGGTACAATTCCTCTAGAGTTGCTATGTCAAACAAGTGAGCAGGTATGCTACCTTGGAGCATATTATTCCCTAAAATAAGATGAACTAATTGAGTAAAGTTGCCAATGGAATTTGGAATTGATCCTGAAATGATGTTTTCGCTCAAATCTAGCATGCCCAACTTTGATAACGTTCCAATTGATTCTGGAATGGTTCCTGTTAACAAGTTGTTATGCAATTTGATATCTCTCATGTTCACAAGTTTTCCAATTTCACCAGGTATGCTTCCATGTATGCGATTTCCGTACATATACAGTTTCTCCATAGTGATGGAGAGATTTACAATTGAATTTGGAAGCTGCCCTCTTAAACCAGACTTCTCTAAGCCCAATTCCTTTAGGTAGGTACAATTAACCAAAGAATCGAGGAAGCTCAGGTCATTGGGCGGCATATACGCTCCAAGTGGATTATGACCCAGATTTAAATTTTGAAGAAGAGGAAGGCTACCCCAATTATTTGGTATAGGCCCAGTAATATTGTTTCCCCTGATTTCAAGCATAATCAAATTAGACGCATTAACTATTGATTGTGGAAGTGGGCCTGAAAATCTGTTTAAATCAACGTACAACCCTTGCAGCTTAGGAAGGGTGAAACCCAAATCTGTTGGAAGCGTTCCTTCTAGCTCATTCTGCGTAAGATCAACAACATAGAGGAATGAATGGTTGTAAAGTTGTAGGGGAACCATACCGGACAACCTGTTTGCTGCTAAATCAAAAAACTCCAATTTTGCAAGATGAGAAACATCAAAAGGTATCCTCCCTGATAAATTATTGTTATCTAGACGAAGAATACGCAGAGATGATACATTCCCTATCGACGGTGGAATTGATCCGGTAAAATTATTTCCATATAGATAAAGATAACGAAGCGATGATATATTCCCTATTGAAGGTGGAATTAGTCCATAAAAATGATTGTGTCCAAGAGAAAACTTATAAAGCTTAGACCATGAAGCGAAGTCAATAGCTAATTCTCCTTCAAGATGGTTTTCATGCAAATTGATGAATCTAATATCGATACAATGATGCAAATTGGCAGGAAATCCACCTTGAAACGAGTTGTTTCCCAGGGAAAGATATTGCAGGCGAAACAGTCGGCCAATTTCATTCGGGATTGATCCATGAAAGTTGTTATCATAGAGGTAAAGTTCCCTTAGAAATGAGAGGTTTCCGATGTGAGGTGACAATGTACCCACCAAGTTTAGTGAGGAGAGGTTGAGTGCAGTTACCCTCTGTCGTCTGAGGCTGCATTTAACGCATGTCCACTGACAGAAGTGGACAGAAGTGTTTCATGAGTCTAGCACACCTGATGGGTCATTTGTTATTGAATTTTTCAGAGAAAGCAAAGCATGTTCATCAGTGATATTGTTTGCAAACGGAAATACGAATGTTGTTGAGGTTCCCAATACTAAAATAAAGAGAAGGTTAAATCGGAGAAAGTTGAAAATCATGGTTGTACAATTAAGAAGAAAAAATGCAGCAGTGGTGAAGTGTTGGTGGTGTTGGTAGTGAATATTCAGCAAAACACAGTTACATTTATTTATAACTACAACCTTGAGAATGTGTCTGCCAATTCCTGACAAGTACTTATCATCAAACAATTAATATGCTTTGTCAAGGCCAAGCAGGTTTATGGGTTTCGGTCTTTTTTGTATTCTAATAATGGAAGATTGGACAATGTATGCAAAGCCGTGTTCCTTGGGGCAAAGGACATGTACAGTTATCGATCCCTTTTCAAGTGCAAGTTGTGTGTATTTGTTTTGACACCATCCTGTGTAACTCTTTTTTGAAAATTACAGTATACCAATATGTGCAATATAATCTCAGCTACTAAGAAATACATGACAAATTTGTTTGTATTGCACCAAGGAAAAATGTAAAATGATTTTTTTATGACCAGAGTAATCTTTGTCAAATGTTTAAATGATATTCTTTTATGGCCAGTAATCATTGTCGTATTATAGACTCCAGAAACGAAGGCTTTATAGGACAAGCAAAGTCAGGTAGCTCTAGCTAGCCGATACTAGTCCACAACATTAATCAGAGAATTAGTACCAGAGGCTATTACTTTTAGTTTTACAAGCAGAATGTGACTGTAAATCTGTTATCATGGAGTATTCTCCAAAGTTGGAAGTCTACAAGCTAGAAATTAGTTACGTGCTGATCTGAGGTCACGAAAAAGCTGAAGTGTGTTGCCACAAATTAAAAAAAATAATGGGAAGTTTTCATAAATTCAACTTAAAAATACTGCAAAATTAGATGCACTAATTTCAATCACTTTTGAGTAAGGATAATTTGTGTACAGTACTCGAATATATACAAGCTTCATGATGACAGTGTCTTTAAAGACTCCAGCGAGTGACTTCTCAGTTAGTTCCAAGACCCTGTTTCTAAACAAGACACTACCCGTTCTTTACTTGAGTTCAATTCCATGACTGCAAGTCCGCAACTACATAATTATACATAATTTATTTATTTAATTTCACTTCTTAAATTCATCCTGGATTCGTTTTCCTCTGACAAATAATATTTGCAATTGACCAAAGAATAAATGCAAAGCCATGTTCCTTGCGACAAAGGACATGTACAAGTACAAGTGGGTTATCAGTGTCATTGAAGGTACCACTTGAGTTCTTGAGCAAGAGCAATCTGCGACTACATAACCACTCTTCCTTGTGGATGTTTTTTTTATTTGGATTTGCGTCAATTTGCAACTACTTAACGAATCTTTCTTGTGGATGTTTTTTAATTTAGACTTGCGTGTATTTTGCAGTGTTGCAGATTTCGGAAATCGGAACTATTCGGTTGAGGTACCGATTTACGATTTATCGGGTGATTTGGTTGAAAAATCGGCGATTTATCGGCGATTTTTGCAAAATCGGCCGAATCGGTTCCAAAATTTCGACCGATTTTTGACCGATTTATTGGCGATTTTTCAAAAATCGGCCGATTTCTATAACAGAGGTATTTTGGTGTTGAAGAGTACTCTTATATAGGGTTGGCAACGGGTTGGATCGGGTTGGATATCTGTGATATCCAAATCCAAACCCAAATCCTTAATCCAAATCCAAACCCGATCCAAATCCAAATGGATTTGGAAATTCAAAATCCAAACCCGATCGGGTTCGGGTTTTATCCAAACCCGAAATTTTTAATTCATTGTTGTAAAAAAGTAGTAATATTTTTTTAAGCTAAATTTCACAAAAATTAAAATTACAATAGCAAATAAATATCTAGATTTTAGAGACATGAAAATAAGTAAGTCCAAGTTACACCACTATTAATATCTAAAGACATAAAAATTAAAATACAATTGCAAATAAATATCCACATAAATATTCAGAGACAGAGTGTAGACTAGAAGACTAGCAGTAGCACAGCATGTATATCAAAATTGCCTCAACTAAGAAATTTCATAGTAGCACAGCATGTGTATCAAAATTGCCTGAACAAAATTACCTAGTGTAACTAAGTAACGAGTATTTATTTTTAAGGAATAAATTATAATATATATATATAATATAATTTATATATGTATATATATCGGGTTTTTTTCGGGTTTCGGATTTGGATCGGGTTTTCGGGTTTCGGGTTTGGATCGGGTTGGATATAGCTAATATCCAAATCCAAATCCAAACTCTTTCGGGTTTAAAAATCAAATCCAAATCCAAATCCAAATCCAAAAAATCGGGTTCGGTAAGATCCAATCGGGTCGAATTGGATCGGGTATCCGTCGGATCGGTTTTTTTTGCCATCCCTACTCTTATATTGCATTATTACTATTACTATCATAATAATCCGGGCAATTCATGTCCCATTTTCTAGAATTTTACTATAAAAGAAAGAAATTCAATACTATAAGCTCTGAAAAATATAAACGATTATATCTCCTCCAACAAAAAACCGTTCTCAGTCCCAAGAAGCCTAAAACTAATCCTACTAATTAGGAAAACACATATAGTTAACATAAGATTCTTGGACCCATTTTCTTCCCTAATTGAATAAAAGGAACAACTCCTTTTAGTGTTCTACAACCATAGACTAGAATATTCCTTCTACTTGCCAAATATATCTAATATGATTACAGTTCAAAGTAATTTACAATCAACTTTATTCTTGAATTGTTACAAAAAAAAATTATTAAAAATTAATCTTTTGATTCCTTGCTCCACTTCAATTAAAAATTAGGTGTTTTTCCATCAGACTGATTGCTTTCGATTTTAGTTATGATGTTTACGTAATTACCACTCGCCAACATTTACGTCTTTAACATGACAACTTCAATATCAAGTACTCCCTCCGTCCCGGCCATTTGTTTACATTTGGTTTGGGCACGGAGACCAAGAATAGTGGGTGTAATATTGTTAAAATAAATGAAGTAGTGGGTGTAATAGTGATTTTATTGTTAAAATAAGTGAAGTAGTGAGTGTAATAGTGATTTTATTGTTAAAATAAGTGAAGTAGTGGGTGTAATAGTGTAAAGTATTGTTAAAATAAGTGAAGTAGTGGGTGTAATAGTGTTAAAACTTACTATTTTAGGAAACGTAAAGAATTGGTTGGGACGTCCCAAAAAGGAAAGTGTAAACAATTGGTTGGGACGGAGGGAGTATCAACACACCTAAATGTAGATCTGCAGTCGTACAGAACATGTTATTGGCTCACTGGATGACACTGGCAGTAAAATTATCAAGATTATACTATAGGTATATTTATTTATTTATTGACAATGCTATAGGTATATATCCTTATATAACAAACAACAAAGAACACCTCATATCTAATAGATCCATTACCCCTGGCGGGGCCACCCAATACAAAAAGTTTTTATTTTTTTTAGGCTCTATCCATCTAGCACAAAAAAAAAAAATTTGAAAATTTACTGTTCATCGATGACGTCATGATGACGTCATCAGTGACGTCATTGATGAACAGTGAATTTTTAAATTTTTTTTTTTTGCTGGATGGATAGAGCCTAAAAAAATAAGAACTTTTTGTATTGGGTGTCCCTGGCGGGGCCAATGGATCTATTGGAATAAATGATTTTATAATGTTCTTTATTGTTTGTTATATAAGAGTGTTCTGTATGGAGCAAAGGCATATATATATAGGGTCTTGTTCTAATAGAAACTAAATTAGAATAGAAACTAGAAACTAAACATAAATTAAATATTTCAAGCTAATCTAATGACCAAATTAGGGGTACTCCAATACAAAAAACGTTTAAAATTATTGGCTCTATTCAACAAAAATATAAAAAATAATAAAAAAATAATAAAAAGTTACTGTTCACGTGATGACGTGGCACGTGAACAGTAACTTTTTTATTTTTTATTTTTTTTATATTTTTGTTGAATAGAGCCAAAAATTTTATAAGTTTTTTGTGAAGGTGCCCCTAGCGGGGCCATTAAAATAAATGAAATATAATTTATTTAGTGTAGGTTTCTATTCTAAGTTTGGTTTCTATTTGAACGCTAGCCTATATACAGTGACGTCATTGATGAACAGTGAATTTTTAAATTTTTTTTTTTTTTTGCTGGATGGATAGAGCCTAAAAAAATAAGAACTTTTTGTATTGGGTGCCCCTGGCGGGGCCAATGGATCTATTGGAATAAATGATTTTATAATGTTCTTTATTGTTTGTTATATAAGAGTGTTCTGTATGGAGCAAAGGCATATATATATAGGGTCTTGTTCTAATAGAAACTAAATTAGAATAGAAACTAGAAACTAAACATAAATTAAATATTTCAAGCTAATCTAATGACCAAATTAGGGGTACTCCAATACAAAAAACGTTTAAAATTATTGGCTCTATTCAACAAAAATATAAAAAATAATAAAAAAATAATAAAAAGTTACTGTTCACGTGATGACGTGGCACGTGAACAGTAACTTTTTTATTTTTTATTTTTTTTTATATTTTTGTTGAATAGAGCCAAAAATTTTATAAGTTTTTTGTGAAGGTGCCCCTAGCGGGGCCATTAAAATAAATGAAATATAATTTATTTAGTGTAGGTTTCTATTCTAAGTTTGGTTTCTATTTGAACGCTAGCCTATATATATATATATATATATATATATATATATATATATATATATATATGGAGATCACCCAGATTTAGTGCAGACACTTCATCGTTTAAACGGAGTCAAACTGTATGACAACAACAAAATGTTCAAAAGTGCCTTACAGTTTTCACAATTTCCACATGGGGTTCAGCCCACTTCTCGAGCTGTCCCTGATAGGCCATAAACAGCCAAGGCCCAACAAGGAGCCCAAAACAATAAATAAATCATCTCAAGAGAATAAGAATGGCCCAGCCCAGAGTAGTGGACCCCGGGCCCGGCGCCACCACCACGTGGCATGGCCCCCACCCCGGACTAGGGGACCCTCGACTCGTGGCACTTTATATACGTGGCACCCCACCTCAGCTGACACTCCTGTTTGTGGCGCTGACCAACACTAAAAGACAAGGGAAGACACGTGCCAGATCATGCCCACCACAACATGGCCACACTCCAGTCAACGGTCACCCCAGACAAAAGCCACGCGTCCTACATCCCGGGAGTTCAGCGGCTTGTCCCCCAGATCCAACGGTCGGGGGTGAGGGTAACCTACCCCTAAACCCTAGGCCTAGGGCTATAAATACCCCTAGTAAATAGGGTTTATGGGTTAGACATTATTACACACCTACACACATTTATCACCATTGTGATACTCTACTTGATTATTATCTTCCAAAGCCAACTCTTATTCTCACGCCGGAGGCACCTCGGGGCCAAACCCCCCCTCCGGTGTTGTTTTGCAGACACCCCACTACAGCTACACCGCTTCCGAGGCAGGAGTTGGCGAGGAAGTACCCGATCAAGATTCAGAGTTATCATTGGCGCTAGAAGGAGGGGATACCTCCGAACTCCAGAACCCCGAACCAACAGCCAAACTGAAACAACCCGAACTGCCCAAAACCGCAAACCATGCCTCGACCAAGCATATCCACCCATCGCCCAGCGAACAGCACCACGAGAGAGGAGCCCCTGGCTCCGATCCCGGAGCAGATCCCGCAAAACCAGGTCCCGGTCCAGGAGAGGCTCGGGATCGGTCCGAATGATGCTCGGGTCACGGTGGAAGTGAACCGGTACAAGTACACCGACGTACCCCTTGACACTGCCCAAATGGAGAATTTAACCCCGGAGGAACTCGCTGAAGCAATCCGGGCTTATCGAAACCGCCCCCATCCGGAACCTGAACCCGAGCAGGCGGAAGACTCCGAAGGTTCAGCCAACTCCCACAACTCACGAGCCTCGGTCTTCGCTCGCCTCGGGAGCCAAGGCAAAAGAAACGAAAGGGATCATCCAACCCGGAGTAAGGTCAGAGATGGTGAGGCTGACGCGCTAAAATGAATAGAAAGACTCCGGGAAAAGATAAGGCAAGAAGAACAAGCTAAGCTGGAGCTCAGAATCCAAAGAAGGCTCCAAGAAGAGGAGGAAAAAATAAGAAAATCCAGATCCAAAAGAACCCGGAGAGAGGTGAGCCCGGAGATTATTTCTGATAATGAAGAACATCCCAATAACCTGGTTCAAATGATCCAGGAGCTACAGAGGAAAGTAAACAATGACTCCGGGTTCGAGATCCAAGACACACTCACCCCTTTCAGCCGCTCTCTTGAAGCCATGCCCCGACAAAAGAACCTCAAGCACTACAACTTTGACTCCTTTAATGGGTTGGAAGACCCGGAAGAACACCTCAACTACTTTGAGCAAATAGCCCTGATATACTTCTATAACGACCTAACCAAGTGCAGGTTCTTTGCCTCCACACTAAAAGGAGCAGCTCAGAGATGGTTCAGCCGGATCCCTTCTCGGAGCATACATAGCTGGAAGGAGTTCAGGGAAGCTTTCCTCCGGAGGTTCCGAGCCAACAAAACCCCGGAATATCACATGTGCCACCTTGAAACAATCAGGCAACATGACAACGAAACACTTTCAGCCTTCATGAAACGGTTCCAAGAAGCCATAAACCAAGTCACGAATCTGGATGAAAGGGAAGCCTTGAGCATCTTCCGGAAGAACCTAGACCCGGAGCGTAGCGAGCGCTATGTAATTGAATTGGTAAACAAAGAGCCCCAGAGCCTGGCTGCAGCCTATTCTATGGCCGCCAAGTTCATCAAAGAAACTGATATCCTACAAGCAATGAGAATGACCCGGCAGGGCACCTCCTCGGGAAGAAGTAAAGATGATCGCTCTAGAAATTACCACAACCCAGACAAGAAGTTTAAACCCAACAAGCAATACAACTATATCCCAAGTCACCAACTGACAGTCCCGGATAAAGACCACTCCTCCAGGGCCAAATCCGAAGCCAAGCCCCCGAGACCGGGGAGAGCCGAGCCGAGGCCGGAACCAGACTGGACACCTTTAAACCGGCCGCGAGCTGACATACTAAAAGAAGTCCGGAACAAACCCTTCTTTTATCCTCCCAAACCTTTGGTATCAGCCCCGGAGAACAGGCCCCGGAACAAACACTGCGACTATCATGCAACTCATGGCCACGAGACAGAAAGTTGTGTCTCCCTTAAGTTCTTTATCGAAGACCAGGTCAAGAAAGGAAATATGGGCCAATACCTAGCTCGGAGAACCACGGAAAGGGGAGAGGGATCCGGGGCCCAGAAGACCAAGCATGTGGTGCACGTTGTATTAGGAGGATCCAATTCCCCTCCGGGAAGTCCAGACCCCGGAGATGAGGTAATGATGATAGACTCGGCCCCAGAACAGATCATATCTTTCAGTAACGCTGATTTTGAAGGAGTAGATCCTAACCACAATGAAGCCCTAGTGGTGACCCTAGACATCGCTGAAAATGAGGTAAAGAGAATCCTTGTTGACAATGGCTCCTCTGTCAACATATTATTCAAACACACCGTGGACAGAATGCAGCTCGGAAATGTCAGAATGAACGAGTGCAGGGAAGGCCCGCTATACGGCTTCGGCCACAACTTGGTCCCCATCCGGGGAACCCTTTACTTGCCTGTCCAATTCGGCACCGCCCCGAAGCAGATAACCCATATGACCAAATTCTACGTGATCAATGTTCCTTCTTCCTACAATGTGATCCTGGGGCGCCCAGCCTTGACCAAACTCCGAGCCATAACCTCAACCCCACACCTTAAATTTAAGTTTCCCACGACCTCCGGGGTTGGAGAGGTAAAGGGCGATACTGAAACGGCTAGCCGATGTTATGGCCAAGCCCTGGTCATGGCAGAGACAGACCCGAAGAATAAGAGGAAAGCCTCCTCTTACCAGAAGAATCTAAGCAGAAAGAAACACAGAGCCTCAACCTACAAGAACCCCGGAAAGGAGGTACAAAACATTGAGACAACAAGGACCCCGAACTAGGAGCCAGGTACATCCGAGGCCCGGGAATACCTAGCCTCAAACTCCCATGCCCGGGTCCAGAAATCATCCCTGGTGAAAGATCAAGCCAAGCTAGAGCCCGCCGTAGAAATTGAGACAATCGAGCTCATTCCGGGAAACTCAGAAAGAAAAATCAAGATCGGAACCGGTCTAGAAACTGCCTTCAGACAAGAATTAATCCAACTACTCCGGGAATATGCTGATGTTTTTGCTTGGAGCCCATCTGATATGCCCGGGCTCCGGGAATCTTTCGCCATGCATAGCCTGGATGTTGATCCCAGGAGAAAACCTGTGAAACAGAAAAGAAGGAACGTCGCCCCGGAGAGGCAAAGAGCTATAGACGAGGAAGTGGAAAAACTACTCAAGGCAGATATTATCTGCGAGGTCAAGTACCCGGAGTGGCTAGCCAACGTGGTTTTAGTCAAAAAACCTAGTGGAAAATGGAGGATGTGTGTTGATTACACGGACTTAAATGAAGCCTGCCCCAAAGACCCATATCCACTACCAAGTATAGACCAGCTCATCGACGCCACTGCCGGACATGTGATGCTTAGCTTTATGGACGCCTTCTCCGGGTACAACCAAATCAAGATGAACCCCGTAGATATAGCCAAAACTGCATTTATCACTCACAGAGCTGTCTACGCTTATAAGTTTATGCCCTTTGGACTCCGGAATGCCGGAGATACATACCAAAGGGCCATGGTGGAGGTCTTCAAGGATCAAATTGGCCGAAATCTGGAGTCCTATGTCGATGACATCATTGCCAAGTCCAAAACAGTCAAGGAACATGTCCCCGATCTACGGGAATGTTTTAAAAACCTTAGAAAAAATGAGATGAAGCTAAATCCGGAGAAATGCACATTTGGAGTAGCAGCAGGAAAATTCCTAGGCTTCATGATTAGCCAAAGAGGGACTGAGGCTAATCCGGAGAAGATAAGGGCCATCCTGGACATGCAACCACCCCGGACTCAGAAAGACATTCAGAAGCTAGCCGGATCATTGGCAGCCCTAAGAAGATTCATATCCAAGTTGGCAGAAAAGTGCTTGCCCTTCTTCAATTTGCTCAAGGGGGCCAGCAACAAGAAAGAAATCACTTGGAGCACTGAATGCCAGCAAGCTCTTGACACTATCAAGCAATATCTATCATCGCCACCCCTCTTAACGAAGCCGGAGCCCGGGGAACCCCTATACCTATACCTCTCCGCCGGGCCCCTGGCTGTGGCTGCGGCCCTAGTCCGGGAAGTCGAAGGAAATCAGTGGTCGGTGTATTACGTCAGCCAAGTCCTAAAGGATGCAGAAACCAGATACCCCAATCTGGAGAAATTTGCCTTTGCCTTTGCCTTAGTCACGGCCTCAAGGAAACTTAGGCACTATTTCCAAGGCAGAGAGATCAAAGTTGTAACAGATCAGCCACTAAGACGGATAATCCATAAGCCGGACGCATCAGGAAGATTGATAAATTGGGCAATTGAGCTAAGCCAATTCCACTTGACATTTGTACCCCGGACAGCCATCAAGGCACAAGCTCTGGCAGATTTCATAGTAGAATGCTCCTTCCCAGAAACGCAGCAAGCTACAACAGTAGCTGAACTTGTGGCAAACCAGAACCAAACCCCGGGATCATGGACTCTCCATGTGGACGGATCCTCAACCGCTGACAGGTCCGGGGCAGGAATAATCATGAAGAGCCCGGAAGACTTCCAAATCAAACAGGCCATAACATTCAAATTCCCAGCAACCAACAACCAAGCCGAATATGAAGCTCTCCTGGCCGGGCTAAGGTTAGCACGAACTCTGAAAATCAACAGCCCGGACATCTACAGTGACTCACAAATCGTGGTACGGCAAACCAAAGGCGAGTACATAGCCAAAGATCAGAAACTAGCTCAATACCAAGCACTCGTCAAAAGCTACTTAGCTACCATTCCGGAATACCAAATCAACCAGATCAATAGAGAAGAAAACTCCGAAGCTGATGAGCTATCCAAACTAGTCCAGAACTCAGCCGAACTAAGCAGCTCGGTCTACTTTGAAGAACTGGGAACCCCGGCCATCGACCAAGAAATTATAATGGAGATAGACGATACCCCGAACTGGATGACCCCTTTCATCCTCTATTTGGAAAAAGGAGAATTGCCCGAAGATAAGAATGAGGCCAGAAGGTTGAAAAACAAGGCTTCAAAATACTTCATAGAAGATAACCAACTCTATCGCCGAACATTCTCATCTCCAATATTGAAGTGCGTAGGCCCGGAAGAAGCCAGTTACTGTTTACAAGAAGTGCATGAAGGGATTTGTGGAGACCACATGTCCGCAAAGGCCCTTGCATACAAAATCATAAGGCAAGGTTACTACTGGCCAGCAATCCACTCAGATGCAGTAGAATTTGTCAAGAAATGCAGAAACTGCCAACTGTTCAGCAATGTACCAAGGCAAAGCCCGGTCCTGCCATCTTCAGTCCTATCACCTATCCCCTTTGCTGTATGGGGCATCGATATAGTAGGGCCTTTCCCCCGGGCTAAGGGCGATCTAAGGTACCTCCTAGTAGCGATTGACTACATGACTAAGTGGGCCGAAGCAAAGGCAATGAGGACCATAAATCAACAAGATTGCATCAAGTTCATGGACAACATATTAATGCGGTTCGGCCTGCCCAGGGTCCTGGTTTCAGATAATGGTCCCCAGTTTGTCGGCTCAGATTTTGAAAATTACTTGAAGGAAAGGGGAATCAAACACAAGAAATCCTCAGTAGCCTATCCCCAGGGAAATGGGCAAGTGGAAGTGACAAACAGAATTTTGCTAAGGGGAATCGAGAAGAGGCTGAAGGAAAGCAAGAACAAATGGCCCGAAGAACTACCAAATGTGCTATGGGCATACAGAACTAGCCCGAGGTCCGGAACAGGAGAAACCCCGTTTAAACTAGCATACGGAACCGAAGCAATGTTGCCAATTGAAGTGGGTTCTCCTTCCCACAGAGCAATTAACTTTGATGAAGATGCGAATGAAGATGGGCTACGAGTTAATCTGGAACTAGTTGATGAGGTCCGGGACAAAGCAGTACAGAGAATGGAGAAGTATAAAGAGAAAACAAGAGAGTACTTTGGGAAGAAGTCAAGGGTCAAAAACTTCCAAATCGGGGACCTAGTACTCCGGGACACCGAAGCTTCAGACCCCACTAACACAGGAAAGCTTATGCCTAAGTGGGAAGGTCCCTACAGGGTTAAGGAAGTACTTCGCCCCGGAACCTACAAGCTCAGTCACATGGACAATAATGAAGTCCCCAACACCTGGCACGGCCTCAGACTAAGAAAGTACTACTAGTAAAAGAAAATAGCTTTAGCCCATATATGGGCATTGTTTGGGAATTGTAGTTGGAAATCATGTAATCGTTTTGTTATCAATGGAAAAGAGTTCTAGTTCTTACCTGGCACTTCAATCTTACAGTTATTACCCAATCCCTACTTGGAAAAGTTTTCATCCTTTCCAAGTAGGTCAAAGCCCGGGACCTTAGCAATGCTTCGGCCCGGGAAGCCATAGGCATCCAACTCCTACTTGGAAAAGTTTTCATCCTTTCCAAGTAGGCCAAAGCCCGGGACCTTAGCAATGCTTCGGCCCGGGAAGCCATCGGCATCCAACTCCTACTTGGAAAAGTTTTCATCCTTTCCAAGTAGGCCAAAGCCCGGGACCTTAGCAATGCCTCGGCCCGGGAAGCCATAGGCATCAAAATCCCTACTTGGAAAAGTTTTCATCCTTTCCAAGTAGGCCAAAGCCCGGGACCTTAGCAATGCTTCGGCCCGGGAAGCCATAGGCATCCAACTCCTACTTGGAAAAGTTTTCATCCTTTCCAAGTAGGCCAAAGCCCGGGACCTTAGCAATGCTTCGGCCCAGGAAGCCATCGGCATCCAACTCCTACTTGGAAAAGTTTTCATCCTTTCCAAGTAGGCCAAAGCCCGGGACCTTAGCAATGCCTCGGCCCGGGAAGCCATAGGCATCAAAATCCCTACTTGGAGAAGTTTTCATCCTTTCCAAGTAGGCCAAAGCCCGGGACCTTAGCAATGCCTCGGCCCGGGAAGCCATAGCATCAAAATCCCTACTTGGAAAAGCTTTCATCCTTTCCAAGTAAGAAAAAGCCCGGGGACAAACCACCACTCCTCAATCCGGGATACCCGAATTATAGAGTGGGGGGTAGCACAAATTATAAACAGACAAACCCAAAAATACATAAACGAAACGGGCCGGGCTGACCAACAGCCCAAAACACCCGGCAGTTATACAACAGAAAAATTCAGAGTTATACAGCAAATTCATCAGAATATTAAAAGATTACAAGGGCATAACCCGAGTTATGGACACAGCCAATAAAATGAATCAAGCTTCAGGAGGAGGAGAGGAATCAGGAGCACCAAAAGGTTTAGGCTCGCCTTCACCCCGGGCCAAGGCATCCTCGGCAGCAAGGTACTCCGTGACAAAGTTGTCCCAGGTAGCGGTCTCAGGAGCAGTCTTTAACATCTTTTCAGAGATGATCCAGCAACGATGGATCTTTTTGGAAGCCACGGCCGCCAGATCATCATCATAAGCAGCTCACTCCCGGAACTCAGCAATTACCTGCTCCTCGGGCTTCTTCGCCTTCAACTCATCCCGGAGCCTCTTCACCTCAGCCTTATAATCGGCCACCTTAGCCTTGGCCGCGTCCCTCTCATCAACGGCCTGCTTGATTCCGCCCTTAAACTTTTCAATCCGGGCCTCCGTCCGCTCCTTCAGCTCCTCAAGCTGCAGCTTCAGCTCAGCAATTTCTTTCTCTTTCTCCGAGGCCGAGCTCAAAGCAACTTGGGCCTCCTTCACTTCCCTGCATGCTTTAGCAGCAGCTCCAGCAACCCGGACCCCAAGCTGCGAAGGTAGGAACGTAAGTTAGAAAAATTCAGAATCCATAACCAGACAGAAAGAGCCCGGAGAAACGCATACCTGGCCGAAGACCCCCATCATCTCCTGCAGCAACTCGGTGGAGGTAGACTTGCTCATCTCCTCCCACTCCGATTTGCTGGGAAGGTCAGCTAGGAAGTCGATAAAATTCCTTTCCTCCGGAGACACGGGAGCCGGCTCATGAGGACGAAAGTTCTTCGGACCTCCAGCAGCCGAACCCTCCTGCACAATCTCGCAGTCGGAGAGCATAGTCCCAAATAGCTCAGTCCGAGCCGAGGTCACCCTCGGCCTCTTCCTTGCCACCAGGCCAGAGTCTTCAACCCCGGCCTCCGGGTCCGCAGGCTCAGGGCGCGGTGCCCTATTCTCAGAATCCCCCTCTTGATTGGCTTGGGAGCCACTAGCATCCCCAGAAGCCTTGGTATTTTCACGAACGTGACCAATACCCCGGAGAGCAGCACCAAGAGCTTTGTTGGCTTTACTCATCTGCACAATTTGCTCAAACTCCGGGCTGTATCCGGGAAGGCCTGAAATCAAGAAAATAAAACATTAGTCCGGGGTAAAGGAAACATTAAGAGCAAAATTAAAAACAAGATACAACCCGGACTTACATCCTATCCCAAACAGATACTGATGACTCATAAGGTCATCCCGAGTCACCTGCCTTCCGAGACCCCGGCAAAAATCATGAACCCGGTCCATTGCCGCATCCTGAAGATCGAAAACCTCAAAGTTCATGGCAAGAGGATTCTCCTTAAAGGTGGGCATGAACCGAATGTCAACGCCCCGGAGGAAGACAAACTCCCCGTTCCAACCCTTTAAAGTGGGGAGCATAACCAGAGGCTTTGACGCCGAGGAGGGATACCCACAGGCTTTACCCCGGAACCTAAACTCGAACATGGGTACGTTGTTGGAGTGTACCAGTTGGAAGACGTGGTGAAAAAGTTTGAAAGTGAGCAGAACCCCGGCTTTCTCACAACAACCAAGGAAGTATGAGATCCACTTCACCGCGTTCGGGGTCAGTTGGGTGATACCCCGTACCCCGACCTCAGATGCTCCAACCATACTCCAACCCAACCGCCCTCCGGCCTGTGATAAATCTTTTCACCGGGCTCTGGCCATCTCCACTCTACATCGTTATCCAAATGGAATGTGGCCCGGAAGATGGGGTCCCAGTCGACCAGCTCCTTTACGTACTTACTTCGGAATGGACCAACGTCCATCCCAGAACCCGGTTTATCCCCGAATTTGGAATCCAGAAAAGCCTCATCGTATCTAGTCATTTCGGCCACATCCGGATTCTGAGAAAACTCCGTGCTGAGATCCCTAAAGAAGAAAGCTTGGGGGATCCCCGGGTCCTTTCTAACGAAATAATATTTACTATGGCCCCAACTACCATCCGGTTCGCTGAGGCTATACCCCGGGCCCATATCCTTTATCGCAATACTAGTAAGTACGGGCAGACTACTCTTCTTCTTCCCCATTTTACACCACTCTAGATCTATCAACTCTACACTACTATCCGAAAAACTAACACTAGTGGAGGAGGTACTGGGCTCGGAAAGAGGGGTTAACACTCGGTTCGCAGTTACACGTCGCCTAACCATACAAGGACACTACCCCGAGCTACCCAGCACAGAATGAAAATAAGAAGCTACAAAAGGCCGATCTATGGGAGTACCAGAACCCCGGAAATGAAATACTGTAAAATTGACAAGAGTCCGGGTCAAGAGGACTTACAAAGAGTAGAAAGGCCGAAATGGAGAAAGCAAGAAAAACCGAAGCGACGATAGCCCGGAGCACTGATCTTCAGAGAAGCAGAATAACGGCAGCAAATCAAAAGCGCGTAAAAGAAAAAATGAGAGGGGACTGCCACTATTTATAGGCAAAGCCTGAATTCTAAACGCCATGCACACGTGGCGGCCCAAAAAATCGGCCCACTATCTCCAAAACCCGGAGATAGTGGATGACAGCTATTATTTTCAAAAAAAAAAGAGAGAAAGAAAAGAAAAGAAGAAATCCAAAAATGCATATATACAACATTATATATATGTACATTTTTGCACATCTACAGAAGACGAAGCCCCGGGATGCACACTTCAGTACCAACCCCGGACCTGGGGGCAGCCAAAGCAACAAAGCCTTCAAACTCCAACCACTAGCCCCGGGCGTACGTACTTCAGCGCGCACCCCGGAACTGGGGGCAACCAAGGCAAAAGTTTCTCCCCCAAAGAAGACACGGACTCACAGAACAACTACAAAAACCCCCAGCCCCGAGGACATATGTCTAGCACTCTAGAGAGTCCAGAAAGCTCACCCTCCAAAGCAAGAACACTCCTTACTACTCCCCCATCCGGAGAATCCGCATGAGGGAGTGGGGGGCAAATGATAGGCCATAAACAGCCAAGGCCCAACAAGGAGCCCAAAACAATAAATAAATCATCTCAAGAGAATAAGAATGGCCCAGCCCAGAGTAGTGGACCCCGGGCCCGGCGCCACCACCACGTGGCATGGCCCCCACCCCGGACTAGGGGACCCTCGACTCGTGGCACTTTATATACGTGGCACCCCACCTCAGCTGACACTCCTGTTTGTGGCGTTGACCAACACTAAAAGACAAGGGAAGACACGTGCCAGATCATGCCCACCACAACATGGCCACACTCCAGTCAACGGTCACCCCAGACAAAAGCCACGCGTCCTACATCCCGGGAGTTCAGCGGCTTGTCCCCCAGATCCAACGGTCGGGGGTGAAGGTAACCTACCCCTAAACCCTAGGCCTAGGGCTATAAATACCCCTAGTAAATAGGGTTTAGGGGTTAGACATTATTACACACCTACACACATTTATCACCATTGTGATACTCTACTTGATTATTATCTTCCAAAGCCAACTCTTATTCTCACGCCGGAGGCACCTCGGGGCCAAACCCCCCCTCCGGTGTTGTTTTGCAGACACCCCACTACAGCTACACCGCTTCCGAGGCAGGAGTTGGCGAGGAAGTACCCGATCAAGATTCAGAGTTATCATTCCCTTCTTTACTTTTGCCTGCACACAGAATTGATATACATATTCAGTAAATACAGAAGTCAGAATAGATTAAAAGATAAAGAAAGCACTCTGAATTAAGATTTGTATCTCTGAAGTATATTTTACCACTAGATCACAATAGCCTACTTCATCAACTGAACTTGATGGTGTGTAGGCTCTCATGCAAAGCTTACCATCAATTGTGGCACAGAGAAATATGTGCTTTCCAACCGATAATCCAAGGGTTTGATCAGATGAAGGCAATGCAAAGCAGAATAGTCGTACATCATGTGAAATTGAAGTTTTTTGCACGAGCTTGCAAGCAACTTTTTCGCGCCCAACAAGTGCAACATTTTGCTGGGTTGTGACCAGTTCTGATACTATTGTGTTTATCTCACCATTAAAGGAACTAAGTGGTGAATCTTCAGTAACCATCAACTCTCCAATACGAAAGGGTTCAAGTAGTTGTCTGGCTTTATCAGAATGAATGGCTTCAATTCTTCCGTGCAATCTGTCCCAGCATTGATGAGGATGCTTTCAGTGCCACCAGGATGATCTTTGAGGAAAGCGGTGCAGTCATACACGTGACAATGGACAGCAATCCACGATGAATAAGCCGAATTATGCTTGTTTAAATCGGACATTGTAAAAATCTTGTCGCCAGGGGTATTAATTATGAACGGTGATGAAAGAGTCTTCTTTAGTACTTTATTTGCTTCAGCACAGGCCATAACCCTCCAGATTAGTTTCCAGGCTGCACTGAGTGTTCGAACACAATCCCAATCTCGCCAATTTGTGGTTTTCGCGAACTGGTCTTAACTCGAAACCGACAGTTGTTCATCATTCCCTAAAATAAATGTCACTTAACATCACTTAAATAACCAACCCATCACTAATGAAAATCTAGTAGACAAATTACACATTGCACTGACTACATATATACCATGAGGCTCCAGTTGAGCTTCTTGGGCTGCGTATTATAAGACTTGTCCCGGGCCCGGACAGCAATTTCCTTGGAAGCAAGCAGTGCCATCATGTCTACGTCAGGGACCAAAAGCACCAGCACCAATATTTACCAGTTTATTACCAGTAAATGATAACATATCCACGTATATATCAAAATATGATAGAAATCCCCAAATTATGTTATCATGACAATACATACAACACATATTATAATCAAGATTCACTGAAATGGTATTTGGGGAGCGATGAGGCCTGTGTACATTGCATACTCAGACTCTCCTGGTTTGTAAAACAGTATAAATTCTACATGGTATTTGGAGAGCAATGAGGCCTGTGTACATTGCATCCTCAGACCCTATGTAAAACAGTATAAATTCTACATACATTTTACAACCTTACAGATCAGATACATCAATGGGCAAAAGGAAGGATATTAACCAGTGTTCTAAAACAAGGCCGCCTAGCCGCTTAAGCGGTCCGCTTAAGCGTCGAAGGTCCCCCAACCGTCCCGATTTTATGTTATCCGCTTATTCCCCGATTTTATATAATTATTAAATATATATATATATACTTATGTATATAAATAATTAAATATATATTATATAATCCGCTTAATTGGTCCGCATTGAAATCCGCTTAAGCCCCCGCCTAGCCGTTTAAGCGCTCGAAGATCGTCTCGCCGCTTAGAACTGCTTAGCGCTTTTTAGAACACTGATATTAACACTGGTCATGAACACACGGGAAATTAGAGCACATGGAATATATCTGAAAAAAAAATAAACTAGGAAATTGTAAGCCTCATTTTCATCTGCTGGTTGTGTGGCATCAAGTTTGCTGAATCTTTCGGTTCTCTTTATCTTAGGAGAAAAGAGATCTTTTACAAAAGAGATGAAAAATCACCATCTTAATTCGTTCTTAATCTATAAATAACCACCAAAAACATCCAGGACTACCAATGTCGAATATGAATTGTCATCATAACGACATATAGACCAGTGTATATATTCAGATATACAAAAATGCAGACTGCAGGTTCAAATATCATTGATTCTAATATACTTGAGCTTCAAGATAATGCACGTTGTCAACATACAACTTACAAATTCCATTCATTCAAAAAAAATTACACAGCCCGATTACTCTATTTAACGAGGCGCCTTCTTCTTCCCAGCAATAGCAACCTTCTTCTTCCCAGCAATACCACCCTTCTTTCGCTTCAATGTTCGGCAATTGTTTTTTGTTCGTTGCCCTCTGCAAGGCAACCCCTGAATATGCCGTATACCACGGTAGCATTGAATCTCCATCAACCTCTTAATATTTAATGCATTGAATCTCCTCTACAAAAAAAATTAAAGTTATAGAAAGTAAAACCAAATCGAAAGTGGATATACTACATATATATCATACAGTTAGGAGCTATGCCTAATAAATGGCATTAATGTTACTCCAACGAACTGATGGCTTAATTATGTTAGTAACACTTTTGGCTTAACTGAATATAAAAAGTGGGCATTTAGAGCAGGTTTAAGATACTTTTCAATAAATAGAACTGAAATGAGATAAACCATGGGAATTAAAATCAACCAATAGAGGTTAAACCGTTAAATTATGAACTTAGTCTAGGAAACCACACTGGCACGGAAAATCAAAACTCCTTCTCTCCAACGGAGGAAAAAGAAACTCATTTGTAGACAAGGGCCCTTTACTGCTTAAAGCCTAAAACCGTAGCAGGAATGTTATTCATACAGTAGTGGATCAAGGTATGCAACAAGTACAGTCGTGATAATCTGGTTCCGGAAAAATGCAGCGTGCAAGCTATTTCCACAAATTTGGGAAACTACACTTTCGTGCGAGATGTAACTCCTATTCAACACATTGGCTGTAGATCTCCATTAGAATGATATAGTTGAAACAAAGTTTGACAAAAGGAAAACTGACCAAAATTAGATGAAGATGTATAGATAGGGGACGTAGAACGGAAATTCGTTAATTTGTATCAAGCTTTCGAGCGGCTCAATCAAGAGACAAAGACTAACTTGAACAATTGCTCAACAGTCAACAGAAAACAAGAGCTTTGGTTTCGTTTTATCGGATATGAACAGGAATAGGCAAAAGAGACATTTTCGCCAGTTAATGATCACTCAAATAAACGCATTGATTAATGAAATTGGGGTATCCTATAGTTGTATTATTAGACTGATACATGACCCGTTTGTACCAGAAAAGAAGCCATTCTATTAGTGAAGGCACTAGGAAGACAAGGCTACATAATATAATTGAGTTTGTTCTATATATTATTTATAATACTAACATTTTTACTAGCTCATTTTCTCAAACAAATTCTCAGTTCTACTTGTGATAGCATCAGAAAGTATGCATGTAATTTGTATCATCATGTTCCAAACTTCCAATCAACGTGCCTCTCAAAATTTATTTTTGAATGATTCCTCTCACTACATTCAATAACAACTATGGAATGAGTGCGTTTGGTTTAAAACGAGACAATATACCACCTATCCACCATACATAATGCAACCGACATGTGAAAGACACGTTAATTGGGATTTTTCACAGATACATCCTCCTCTTGGAGCAGGGGTAATGTCCACGTACATCTAACTCTCTCCTACCCCACTTTCAAGGGAGACAAACGCTCTAAGCTTGGTTTGGTTGATGTGAAAATAATGTAACCTGGACTGATTTATCAACCATGATCAAGAAAACAAATACACACATATACACATGCTATACTATAAAATACAAAGGGAGAGAAAACATTACAAGGTCTCCTTCAATCATGTACTTGGAAACTTCATCACGGAGACTGATGAGCTCTTCCTCAGACAAATCCTTAGTGATTTTATTCTCCATTTTCAAGTCATTAAGAATTTGTAAAGCCCTAGTACGCCCGATTCCATGAATATATTGCAAGGAGTATTGAATCCTTTTGGCATCTGGAATCTCAACTCCTCCCACACGAGCACACCTAATGCTCAACCCACCAATCTGCTTAAAAACCAACAATGACTACAATTACAAAGCACCCCCACCAAATTAAAAACATAAAAATACAATCTTGGAAATTCTTGAAAATGGTTAAAACAACAGTGTAACATAATAAGAAAGCAGCCCACTAAATGAAACACCGTAAAAGTAAGTATAATCTTGGGAATTCTTGAAAATGGTCAAAACAACAATGTAGCACAATTACATAACAATTCAACAAAATGTGTGTATATATGATACATTTACATAGTAACCATTAAAAAAAAGGACATAAGAAGATTTAATACTTGAAATAGTTTGAGAGGACTTACTTACCTTAGGTTGGGTTGAAATGGGGAAGGAAAGAGAAGTGGATCTGTGAGTATTCAAGAGAGGAGTGTTGGAGACGAGAGAGAGTGAGGATGTAAGTAGTGTTGACAGAGCTTGAGCCATTCCCGCTAGTCACGAGTGAGGAAATCAGGAATGTTACTATCTTGCCTTCCCGCTAGCCGACCGATCTATTACCTTCTCTATAGTGAAAAAAAGTTACTTCCCAATTGTTATTCTTTTCTGGACATTGAGCGCATTCTTCTCCATAAGGTTCAGAACTTTACATTCCTTACCTTAACTTAGCGAAAAAAAAAAAACTTTACATTACCTTAAAACCTTTCCTTTTTGATTTTTTAATTAGCATACAAATATATCAATTATGTCCTATTTAGTTGTAAATTAAATCATTCAAAACATCCCACCTTATCGTCCGCGATTTGGGCAATTAATAAATTTTTATTTTTTAAATACTAAAAATAGATATGTTAATTTCTATTATTTAAGAAAATAGATAGGTATTTTAAGAATTTTGTAAAAAATCGATTTATAATAAATTATATAAATCATTAGTTGGAAGAATACTCCCATTATTATCAATCTACAATTTTGATAAAATTAAAATTATCATTATATCCTATTATATTCTATTATATAATTTTATTCTTTATATCCTTATATATAATAAGCGTAAGAGAGATCTTATCCATAATTTTAGTTTGGTCACTTTACCACCAAAATAATCTCAACCATCGAATATAATATTTTTAAAATAGACGATCAAGATTATATCATATTAAAAAGAAAATTATAATCTAAAAATGATATAATTAAAAAAGTTGTATTAGAATTGAATTTTTTAAAAAAGTTATAATCTGAAAAGGATATAAAAGATTGTATTAGAACTGAATTTTTTTTATTTATTTATTTATATTAAAAAAGATTCATATTACTATTTAGGCTCTATCTCGAGATATAGAAATCAGATTTGGATGATTTTACAGTCCACGCGAAACTAATAAAATTATCTTTAATTCAGTGATGATTTAATAATTATTATCCAAATTAAAATACCCAGAATCTCAAGAAAAAATATAATTACGAATTTTTACATTAATCCTATTTAGTGTAGAATACCTACATTATTAATCCTATTAAATATAGAAAAACTAATTATATATGATTTAAATTATAGACAAACACTTTTTTGTATTCCAAAATAAATACACTTTTTAGTTTACATGTTAAAATATTAAATATTTGTATGCTAGATCCAACGTTTTTTATCTATTTATTTTAAGATCTCTAACGGTTCTTATTTATTTTATCGTACTGAGGACCAGACTACCAACTACCAAAGTTTTGGATGAAATCCCTTCTACACTTATTATTAAAACTGTATTTGGTTGTTAGTACAACTATATTCAAATAATAAGAAGGTTATTTTGATATCAAAACAAAATACAAGTAGATTTCCTAAATAAAATAGAATTTTCAATATAAAAAAATCGTCAATTTCATCTCCCTTTTGTTTCTTGGAAATTTTAATTGGAGAAAATTGTTAAATCATCATTAAATTAAAGATTATTTTGTCAATTTCACTTTGGATGTAAAATCATTCAAATCAAGTTTTAAGAATTCAAGATAAAACACATAATAATTGAATGTGTAAAATCTTATATATATATATATATATATATATATATATATATATATATATATATATATATATATATAGGGTCTTGTTCTAATAGAAACTAACTTAGAATAGAAACTAGAAACTAAACCTAAATTAAATATTTCAAGCTAATCTAATGACAAAATTAGGGGTACCCCAATACAAAAAAACGTTTAAAATTATTGCCTCTATTCAACAAAAAATTAAAAAAATTAAAAAAATTTAAAAAAATTGTTGTTCACGTGATGACGTGGCATGTGAACAGTAACCCTTTTTTTTATATTTTTTTATATTTTTGTTGAATAGAGCCAAGAATTTTATAAGTTTTTTGTGAAGGTGCCCCTAGCGGAGCCATTAAAATAAATGAAATATAATTTATTTAGTGTAGGTTTCTGGTTTCTATTCTAAGGTTGTTTCTATTTGAACGCTAGCCTATATATATATATATATATCAATTTCATAACAACAATTTGATATGTAAACTAATAACAAATAAATAATAATAAAAATGATATAATAAATATTAGAAAAAGAGCCGTGCGTTGCACGGGTTATATGCTAGTATATATATAGGATATTACTCAAATAGAAACCAAATTAAAATAGAAACTACAAACTAAACCCTAATCTAATATTTAAAACTGATCTAATGACCAAACTAGGGATATCCCAGTACAAAAAGTTTATAATATTCTAGGCTCCATACCCCAATACAAAAAGTTTATAATCTAATGACGTGGAAGTGACGTCATCGAGTGAACAGTTTTTTTTTTTTTTATGGAGCCAAAAATATTATAATTTTTTTGTGAAGGTGCCCCTAGCGGGCCCCTTACAATAGATGAAATATAATTTATTTAGTGTTGGTTTCTAGTTTCTATTTTAAGGGAGGTTTCTATTTGATTACTAGCCTATATATATATATATATATATATATATATATATATATATATATAGGCAAGTGCTCAAAAGTGAACTTATTTTTTAAAGAAAACTAAGGTACTAATCCTAGCCATTAGATATATTAAGATCAATGGCCCCGCCAGGGGCACCCACACACTAATCAAATACACCCTCACACACAGAATCACACCTAATCCCCTCCATTTTTAATTTGATTTTTCCCGTCAATCGGTGATATTTTTTTTAAATCTAATTTCACCACATTTTTCTTCATCTCCCAACGATTAGTTTGCATACCATATATGCTATATTTCGATTTAGTTTTCTAAGTTTTCCATTAAACGAGGTTTTCCCTAGATCCTTACTAATATATATATATATATATATATATATATATATATATATATATATATATATATATATATTAATACCTTATATATAATAAGCATAAGGGAGATCTAATCCAAACTTTTGGTCGTCGTCATTGTACTACCAAAAACATATGATCCGTTGGATTAAAAGTCATCCGTTGGATTATAAATTATATCCTTATATATTTATTTATAATTTTCACTTTGATAATTTATTATAATACCCTTTCTTCATCGATTTGTTTGTTTTCTTCAACATTAGAACTAAATTTAATTTAAAAATATCTTTATAAGAGGGATTTTATCCAAATTTTGGTCTGGTCGCTGTACTACCAAAATTATATGATCCGTTGGATTGAAACTAGACGATCAAGATTAGATCACATAAAAAAGAAATTATAATCTAAAAAGGATATGATTAGAAAATGTTGCATTAAAAGTGAATTTTAAAAAGAAAATTATAATCTAAAAAGGATATAATTAAAAAAGGTTGTATTATAGTTGAATTTTAAAAAGAAAATTATATTCTAAAAAGGATATAATTAAAAAAAGTTATATTAGAATTGAAGTTTATTTTTTATTTATTAGTATTAAAAAATTTATTATTTACTATTTGGTCTCTATCTTGAGATCTAGAAATCAGATTTGAATGATTTTACAATCCATGTGAACCTCATAAAATTATCTTTAATTTAGTGATGCTTTAATAATTATTATTCACATAGAAACACTCAGAATATCAAGATAAAATATAATTACGAATTTTTACATTTAATCCTAATCTATGTAGAAGTTCTACATTGATAATGCTATCAATTGTAGAAAACCTAATTGTAAATGATTTAAATCATTGACATATACATTTTCGTATTTCAGTATAAATATATTTTTTATTTTATAACATATTAAAATATAAAACATTTTTTATGTTAAATCCAACGATTTTCATCTATTTATTTTAAGATCTTTGTCGTCCAGAGGAATAGACGACCGATTATCAAAATTTCGGACAAAATCTATCTTACACTTATTATTAAAATTGTATTTGATTGTGAGTAGAACTATCTTTAAATAATAATAAGGATATTTTGATAATGAAAACAAATTTTGATAATGAAAACGAATTGTAAGTAGAATTCATAAATCAAATAGAATTTTAAACTTAAAAAATCGTCAATTTTTTCTCTTTTTTGTTTCTGTGTAGATTTAATTATATTAAACCATCATTAATTTAAAGATTATTCTGTTAATTTCATGTGGGCTGTAAACGTCCAAATCAAATTTTAAAATTCAAGATAGAGTACAAATATTAAATCGAACATGTAAAATCTTATATATATATATATATATATATATATATATATATATATCAATTTTTAAACACCAATTTGATATGTAAATTAATAACTTATAAAATTTCATAAAAGTAATATAATTTTAGATATTAGAAAGGAACCGTGCAACTGTACTACCAAAATAATCTCAACCATCGAATCTAATCTTTTTAAGAATAAACGATCAAGATTATATCATATTAAAAAGGAAATTATAATCTAAAAAGGATATCATTAAAAAATGTTGTATTATAATTGAATTTTAAAAAGAAAATTATAATATGGAAAGGATATATCATAATTGAACATGTAAACCTAATATATATCAATTTTTAACAACAATTTGAAATGTAATTATATCCTTATATATAATAAGCATAAGAGAGATCTTATCCATAATTTTGGTCACTATACTACCAAAATAATTTAAACAGTCGAATCTAATATTTTTAAAAATAGACGATCAAGATTATATCATATTAAAAGAGAAAATTTTAATCTAAAAGGATATAATTAGAAATGGTTGCATTAGAAGTGAATTTTAAAAAGAAATTTATACTCTAAAAAGGATATAATTAAAATGGTTGTACTAGAGTTGAATTTTAAAACGAAAATTATATTCTGAAAAAGACATAATTAAAAAGGTTGTAAAAGAAGTAAATTTTAGTTATTTTTTTATTGGTATTAAAAAAATTCATATTTACTATTTGGTCTCTATCTTGAGATCTAGAAATCAGATTTGGATGATTTTACAATTCACGAGAAACTCATAAAATTATCTTTAATGTAGTGATGATTTAATAATTTTTATTTAAGTGGAAACAATCAGAATTTTAAGTAAAAATATTATTATGAATTTTTGCATTAATCATGTTCAATGTAAAAGACCTACATTGATAATGGTATTCAATGTAGAAAACCTGATTATTTATGATTGAAATCATTGACATATACATTTTCGTATTTCAATATAAATGCACTTTTTAGTTTATAACATATTAAAATATAAAATATTTTATTATGCTAGATCGAACGGGTTTCATCTGTTTATTAAGATATAACAGTTCTTATTTATTTTGTCATTTTTGACCAGACTACCGATTATCAAAGTTTTGGACAAAATCCATCCTACAGTTATTACGAAAATTGTATTTGTTTGTTAGTAGAACTTTCTTTAAATAATAACAAGAGTATTTTGATAATCAAAACGAATTATAAGTAGAATTCATAAATCGAAGAGAATTTCAACGTAAAAAATTGTCAATTTCTTCTCTCTCTTTTTCTAAGTATGTTTAATTGAAAAATAATTGTTAAATCATCACTAAATTAAAGATTATTTTGTTAATTTCACTTGGGTCGTAAAATCGTCCAAATCAAATTTTAATGATTCAGGATAGAGTACAAATATAAAATGGGCTTTTTTCATAAATAAATAGGAAAAAGTAAATTTTTGCAAATTTACTATCTTTAAGAATTGCTATTTGCAATATTACCAACCTAAGTTTCAAAATTGCAAAAATACTAGGTCCCTCTCCTCCCTCACTTTCTCTCTCCTCCTATCCAGGTGCTTTCAGCGCCTGTTTTACTTTTTTTTTTTTTTTTTTTTTTTTTTTAAAGATGGGTGCTATTTTGGGTTGGATGGCCCCGCAGGGGAAATATTCAACTTAATGCAACCACATTCAACTAAATGCAACTAAATTTCTGATTTCAAGTTCCATTGTTCAATTGTCATTTTCGACCTCTTTTTTGAACTCTAATATATATATATATATATATATATATATATATATATTAGAGTTCAAAAAATATATATATATATATATATATATATATTAGAGTTCAAAAAAGAGGTCGAAAATGACAACTGAAAAATGGAACTTGAAATCAGCAACTGAATGCAACCACATTCAACCACATTCAACCACATCAACTGCAACAGACTTCAAAACCATTTTTTTTTAATGTGGGATGATTTTGGGTTGCATGGCCCCGCAGGGGCATATTCAACTTAATGCAACCACATTCAACTAAATGCAACTAAATTTCTGATTTCAAGTTTCATTTGTCAGTTGTCATTTTCGACCTCTTTTTTGAACTCTAATATATATATATATATATATATATATATATATATATTAGAGTTCAAAAAAGAGGTCGAAATTGATAATTGACAAATGGAACTTGAAATCAGTAACTGAATTCAGTTGAATATGCTCCTGCTGGGCCTTGCAACCCAAAACCACCAAAATTAAGGTGGACTGCTTTTGGGTTCCAAGGCCCCGCAGGGGCATATTCAACTAAATTTTAATGTGGTTGCATTTGGTTGAATATTGCCCCTGGCGGGGCCTTGCAACCCAAATCCACCAAAATCACCCACCTTTAAAAAAGTTGAATGTGGTTGCATTTGGTTGAATATTGCCCCTGGCGGGGCCTTGCAACCCAAATCCACCAAAATCACCCACCTTTAAAAAAGTTGAATGTGGTTGCATTTGGTTGAATATTGCCCCTGGCGGGGCCTTGCAACCCAAATCCACCAAAATCTTAAAAAGTTGAATGTGGTTGCATTTAGTTGAATGTGGTTAATGTGGTTGCATTAAGTTGAATATGCCCCTGCGGGGCCATGCAACCCAAAATCATCCCACATTAAAAAAAAATGGTTTTGAAGTCTGTTGCAGTTGATGTGGTTGAATGTGGTTGAATGTGGTTGCATTCAGTTGCTGATTTCAAGTTCCATTTTTCAGTTGTCATTTTCGACCTCTTTTTTGAACTCTAATATATATATATATATATATATATATATATATTAGAGTTCAAAAAAGAGGTCGAAAATGACAATTGAACAATGGAACTTGAAATCAGAAATTTAGTTGCATTTAGTTGAATGTGGTTGAATGTAGTTGCATATTGCCCCTGGCGGGGCCATGAAACCCAAATAGCATCCCGTCTTTAAAAAAAAAAAAAAAAAAAAAAAAAAAGTAAAACAGGCGCTGAAAGCAGGCAGGAGGGAGGGAGGGAAGAGAGAGGAAGGAGGGAGGAAGGGTGGAGGGGAATTGGAAAGATGGTATTTTTGCAATAAATCTTTTTTCTTTTTTAAAAGATGGTATAATTGCAATTTATTTAGAAAGATGGTATTTTTGCAAAAATCATTTAAAAAGTTGGTATTTTTGTCAAATTCCCATATAAAATCGAATGTGTAAAATCTTATATATATATATCAATTTTTAACAATAATTTGATATGTAAATTAATAACATATAAAATAAAAAAAATTAATATAATTATAGATATTTAAAAAGGAGTCGTGCGTTGCATAGGTAATAAACTAAAAGATTGTATTAGAATTGAATTTCGAAAAGAAAATTATACTATGAAAAAGATATATTTTAAAAAGGAATTATTTTTATTTTTTTATTAATATTAAAAAAAAAAATTTACTATACGTTCTCTATCTCAAGATTTAGAAATTAGATTTGAATGATTTTACATTAATTTAGGGGTAATTACGAATTTTTACATTAATTATATTCAGTATAAAGACATACATTATTAATCCTTTTTAATGTAGAAAACAATATTATATTTCAATTATTGACATTCACTTTTTCGTCTTTAAGTATAAATACACTTTTTAGTTTACATGTTAAAAGGTAAATTTTTTTTTTGCTAAATCCAACATTTTTCATCTATTTATTTTATGATCTAACGGTTCTTATTTATTTTGTCATACTGAATCCTAGATTACAGACTACAAAAATTTTGGACAAAATCACTCTTACACTCATTATTAAAACTTTATTTTGTTGTTAGTATAACTATCTTCAAATAATAAGAAAGGTATTTCGAGAATCAAAACGAAATATAAGTAGATTTCATAAATCGAATTAAATTTAGTTACAAATATAACACAAATATTAAATTGAACGTGTAAAATCTTATATATATATATATATATATAGGCAAATGATCAAAAGAGAACTCTTTTTTTGAAGAACACTAAGGTACTAATCCTAACCATTGGATGTATTATAATCAATGGCCCCGCCAGGGGCACCCACAGTCCTACACACTAATCAAATACACCCTCACACACACAATCCCACCTAATCGCCTCCGTTTTTAATTTGATTTTTCTCGTCAATCGGTGATATTTTTTTAAAATCTAATTTCACCACATTTTTCTCCATCTCCCAACGATCAGTTTGAATATATATATATATATATATATATATATATATATATATATATATATATATATCAATTTTTTAACAAAAAATTGATATGTAAATTAATAATATATAGATAACAAACATTAATATAATTACAGATATTAAAAAAGGAGTCGTGCATTGCACGGGTTATAAGCTAATCTATATAATAAGCATAAGAGGGATCTTATCCATAATTTTTGTCACTGTACTACCAAAATAATCTCAATCATCGAATCTAATATTTTAAAAATAGACGATCAAGATTATATCATATTAAAAGAGAATATTTTAATCTAAAAAAGATATAATTAGAAAAAGTTGCATTAGAAGTGAATTTTTTTAAAAAAATATAATCTAAAAAATATATAATTAGAAAGGTTGTATTAGAATTAAATTTTAAAACAAATATTATATTCTGAAAATGATATAATTAAAAATGTTGTAATAGAAGTAAATTTTATTTAATTTTTTATTAATATAAAAAAATCATATTTTATTATTTGGCCTTTATCTTGAGATCTATAAATCAGATTTGGATGATTTTACAATCCACGCGAAACTCATAAAATTATCTTTAATTTATTAATGATTTAATAATTATTACTTAAATGGAAACACTCATAATCTCAAGTAAAAATATTATTATGAATTTTTGCATTATTCATATTCAATGTAAAAGACCTACATTGATAATGTTATTCAATGTAAAAAAACCTAATTATATATGATTCAAATCATTGACATACACATTTTCGTATTTCAATATAAATGCACATTTTAGTTTATAAAATATTAAAATATAAAATATTTTATTATGCTAGATCCAATGGTTTTCATCTGTTTATTTTAAGATATAATAGTTCTTGTTGGTCCCGGAATGTATTGCAGAAGGGGGGTTGAATGCAATACTAATAAATTTCAAAAACTATTTCAACAACTTAAATAGAGTTTGTAATTTACTAGTAGAAGAAATGCAATCACAAGTAATATTTAACAAGATGTTTCACAAAATAATTGTTTTATTTATTTTGCAAAGTTTTGCTACAACCTTGAGAACAAAATAATTCTCAAGCTTCAAAATACTCAAAAGATTACAGTTGTTAAGTTCTTCATTGTATAAATAGAGTGCTCTATTTATAGTATGATAGTCTACTGTACTACCACAATCAGCATGGGTTGTTGAGTTGCTGTTATATTCCTTTTGCAGCTCATTTCATGATTTATTCCCATGTGATCATCACAAAGTAACTTTAAGATACTTTCCACATTTGAGCCACCCAGATCTAGCCGTATTCAATTTTATCTGCTCTAGACTTTACAGGTTGCTCCATGTGATCTCTCGAGCTTCAGTTATAGACTTTCCAAGCTTGCTGTAAAGGTTGAATATTACAACACGCCTGCTTCTTTTGAACATGTACTCTGTCGCTTAATTTGACTTAGAAAATTCCTAAATCAAGTTGATTCTATATGACAGTATGTTTGCCACAAAGTTTGCTGTCAATGAATTATGCTTTGGTTGACAGTATGAATTTCCCGCAGATATTACTGTCAAGGATTGTGCTTTGGTTGACAGTATGAATTCCCGTAGAGATTGCTGTCAAGAGTTGTGCTTTGATTGACAGCATGTATTTCCCACAGAGATTGCTGTCAAGAATTCCAAACTTACTGTCGCAAACTATATATCAAAGTTGCTGTCATCAGAATCTCCGCCAATGTTGCTTTCAAGTCGAAACTTACTGTCGACTCCATGAAACTTGCTGTCGACCTAGGCAACATGTTGTTTCCTTGTAACCTTACTGTCAGGGCTTGACAGTAACTTTTATTCATTCTGTCGAACTTATGTATTTCTTGAGGCTTGAACATAATCGAACTTCTTCCAAGAATTACACTTATTACATGACAGTATTTATTTTAAATTACAAGAATACATTTCAGACTATGACAGTATGTTCTACTTAGTAAAACTAAGTATACCAATAAAACTAGTTAAGTTATCTAACCTATCACCCATAAATCCCAACAATCTCCCCCAATTTGTTTTTATGGACAATAAGGACAAATTCACAAATATTACATGCTGACAACTTAACTAACATAGATCAGAATGAATAAACCCTTCATTTCTGAAAAATGTATTTAATCCAGATTGTTTTTCAATACAATGACCATCAAAGTTCATAAATAAAAAATCAAGTACTCATCTAGACTGAGTATATAGAAAATGTTTTACTTATCTTGATTTGAAATTTCATCTGGATTCTTTTCTTTCTTTTTCTTGCAAAGCCTTTCTGAGTTTCTCAATTAGCTCCTTTTCTTCAGGGGACTCTGCATCATCTTCATTTTCTAAGATGTATTTTCTGGTCATTGATGAAGTAGTGTTTAATACATCTCTGAGTTCCATCCAATAAACATTTTGCTTTACGATTGATCTGAATTTCGACACATCTCCCTCCATCTTGAATCTTCTGCCAGGAAGCTGATTTAAAGTTACCCTTCTTTGACTGTCCAAACTGGGATTCTCTCCTTTCCTTTGATCAAAAATCATATCTAGCTCCCAAGAACATAGTGCTTCAAGTTTGTTAGATGATCCTATCACTTGCCAGTACAGTTCTTTTAGCACACTGGTCTTCAACTTAGAGAAACTATCTGCATAAATTTCTTCTTTGCCATACTTGATTCTCAAAGGATTGTCCAGTACACATGGCTGATAGTTGGATTTTTCACTGTTGATCTTATTGAGTTTACTACAGCTTTCCTTCATTTGAGCTTCAATCTCATCTTCTATCTGTTGACGAGATTTTTGTCTTGAGGCTAATTCTTCTCTGAATTTCTGCTCTGCCTCATACCTATCCATTTTTTGCTTTGAATAAGGTTTCTCCATTTCATTCCACTTATACTTAGGGATAGGATTATCTTCTTCATTTTCCAGACCTAGAGCTTCAAAAACATCTTCATCATTTTGAAGTGTCCAGTCACCATGCTTTTCAGTGAATTCAGCATTTCTGATTGCAAAGTACTTTCGAACAGGATCCATGATCTTTTCAGAGATATCACCATAGCTTTCCAAGAGTTCAACCATTCTTTCCAAATTGAAATAATCAATTCTTCTTCTTACATGTGCTTGGGTTTGAACTAGACTGTTGGATATTACTTTTGATTTTGATATCTGAGTGAAATCAGGTTCTACCATAATCAATCTTTCTTTGTTTTCCCATAGAATGTATCTTGTGACTTTTTCGTTTGACTCATCCAATTCTATGGATACAGAAGTGATTGTTTCTTTGGCTTTCTCTTGCAGTTGTTCAAGACTGTTCATCCTTCTGCTCATGATTGGTTTCTTAAACCCTAGACCTGTAGCTTTTCTTTGTCCAGAATAGACAGTCTTTCCCTTTATCTTCTTGTTTGCTTTTCTTTTGATTCTTACTGTCTTGGATGTTTTGACATTAGAATCAATGACAGCATCTTTGATAGGGCTTCTGATTGTGTCTTCTTTGACAGCATCTTTCATGACAGTGTCTTCATCTTCCCTGTTAGCATCTTTGACAGCAACTTCATTTTCCTTGACAGCATCTTTGTTGACAGTATCTTTTTCAGAATACATACTGTCAATTTCCATTTCTGCTTGATTAATTTCTGATGCTTCGAGTATCTCCTCTTCTTTCTCCTTTTCTTCATTTTTCTTGCTTGTTCCAGGAGATTCTGAAGTTTCATTTGGCTCAGCTTCTTTAGCTTGGGATTGCTCTTTTGAAGAGTTTCCCTTTTCTGACTCTTTAGCTCCTCCAGCTTTACCTCCATCTTCATTATCATCACCATCTTTATCCAAGGTGCCATCAAAGGAGCATTTTCCACCTTGAGCATTTCTGCTTTCGTTTGCTTTGGCAATGAGCTTCTTAATTTTGACACTGTATTCCATATCTCTCTTTGCCATTATCTTGTGGATATCTTTAACTGCCTAAATCCTTTCCTTGGTGATGGGTGCTTTCAGCAACAACTTAAGTACATCCATGATGACTTTGCTTTGTAGAGATGTTTTGCCTTCAAGAGTTAAGAACCCAAGTCCTTTAGTTCCTTTGGCTGTTGTCTGTTTAAAGCTTACACCATATGGCTGGAGACATACTTCTGGAAGTTTGCTGTTAACCATTGTACTCAGTTGCATATAGAGACTTTCATCAAAGATGGTAGAGTTTTTCTTAACAAGAATCCCAAGGATGCATTGCACTCTGGCAGAGAAAGTTTCTAACAGTTGAGTTGTTATGAATATTGAATGTCCATTCTTCAGGTATACTTCAACTGCCCACCTCTTCTCTGAGCTAATCTTCACAGAAAGATTTACAATCTTTTCTTTCAAAGCTTCTGCCAATTTAGCAGGTTTTCCTTTAGATTCTGTGATTGCTTCATTCACCAGATTGTTGAATTCCTCATCCTTATTGTTCAAGGTGCTCTCCATATGACTTACTGTTATAGAATCAGCTTCTTCTTGAGAATATGTGCTTCCATTAGTCCAGGTAACTAACTCTGAAGAAGTGATATATTCAGGCAGTTTGCCCTTGCCTTTACCCATCCTGTTAGACTCCTCCTTTTCTCTCCAAAGCCTCTCCAAAGTTGATTCTTTCTTTTCAGGAACTGGTTCACTAATTTTGATGGAAGATGCTTTATTTCTTTGTATCATTTTCAATACTTCCTCAGATACTAGCATTTTCTCCCCATCTACTTCAGTTTCAATCAGTTCATCAGCTCTAGAGGCTTTAACAGTATCTTTTTGCTCCCCCTTACTCCTTTGCTCCCCCTGTCTTTCAGCTTCCCCTTGTAACTCCATTTCCCTTTCTGGTTGCTCAGCCTTTTTCTGATCTATTACTTTCTCCCCCTTAGTTAAGTTGGCAGCTTGAATGAAGGAAGAAAGTGACAGCAGGGTGGCTTGAATTTCAGCAAAACCAGTCTTCACAGAAGATGACAGAGTGTCCAGCTTGCTCTCCATTTTAGCACATCTATCTTCAATAGCTTGGAGCCTGTCATTTGTGGATGCAGAAGGACCACCAGACCTAAGCCTCTTTGGAGGTTGAGGATAAGTCTGGGGCATGGAGGCTGTTTGGGTTCTCACACTCTCATTGTTTTTATAGATGATCTCATCATCTCTCACAGAAATTCCCTCAAGGCCTAATGCCTTTTGTTGACTGGCTCCCTCAAGTTCACTCTGGACATGCTCAAGTCCCTCTCCTTTTGTCAGCACATTTGGCTGCCTCTCATTTTTATCCTCACTTCTCTGTTCTTTTATCTCTCTTTTATTTTTCACTCCCTCACTCATCCTAGATGCATTAGTATGAGCAGTACTAACATGCAAAAGAGTAGATTTTACCTTGAAGGCCTTGGAAAGAGGCAAGTCATCATCAGAGATATCTTCAACTAATCCTTCTTGTAGTTGTGGTTGAACAGTGATGACAGCATCTTTAGAAAGACCTTTGACAGTATCTTTTGTCAGAATGGTACTGTCACTTGATTGATTGACAGCACCTTCTGGTTTGTCATTGACAGCATCTTTGGCTGTGACAACAACTTCCCTAGGGTAAGATGCTTTGAGGGAATCGATCAAGATGCTGGCTGTTTCAATTTCTGGCAAATTTTCATCTTGATCTAATCCAGTGTTTGATGGAGTGGTATCCATTTCACTTTGAGAAATGGGTTCTTGTGGACCACTAGATGGGGGCTCATCCAAGATTTGATATGGATGATCAAAACCTGAGGGGTTGGTACTGTCCCCCTCTCTAGGTTGTTCAGAAGAAACAACAGATGTAGGAATGAAAGAAGAAGATTGAATTTCAGATTGATTAATTGGCTGTTCCACAGAAGAAGATTGTGGAACATCAACAGTATGAATGAATTCCTCACTGTGCTCTATCTCTATGTGTGTATCTTCAAATACAGGTTCCTCAAGAGTGAGTTCTTGAGTTTGTGCAGACTCTTTACAAGGTGCCTTGAGAGACAGGCCAATTTCAATAGATGCCTCTTGTTGAGAAGAAGCACCTAGAGATGAGTTAATTTCTCTATCATCCTCTACAGTCTTTTGGGAAACTGTAGAGTGGCTGACAGTAACCTTGGCCCTTCTAGCTCTCTTCTTCTTAGGCTCAGAAGGGGCTACTGTGGGTTCTATTCCACTACCATCCTTATTTGCTGCACTAGGTGCAGTAACTCCCTCTTGACTCACCACATTGTCACCAGTTTCACTCTCTAGGGATCTTTTCTTGGATTCCTGTTTGGCAATTTTAAGGGCTTTTGGTAGTCTAGAGTCCCTAGGTGGAATGTATGGTGTAGAATGTGGGTTAACTGAATTTGGGTCTAATTCAGCTTCATTCTCAATTGAAAAAATAGTGTAATCTGTTGGAAATGGAAAACCAAGGTTGGGCACTTGATTAACCATGTGTTGTGTGAAACATAGTGGAATATGTGCATTCAAATTTTGTGTGTTAAGAGATGTGTGTGTGTTTTTCTTTAAAACAGGACATTCTTCAAAATTAGAAGTATCTACCACATTTCCACAAATATTATTAATACACATAGTTAAAAAGCGAGGATATATGGATACCTTTTTGCCTATGGCGCTTTTCAACTGTGCCATAATCAGCTTTCCAACGTTCACCTTGTATCTATGGACTACAGAATGAGTGAGTTTCTTGATGTATGATGGTATTCCATTCCAGCCTGTAGACTTGGTAGAGAACACCTTCACCATAACATCAAAGATCATGCTCCACTCTTTTCTTAGATATTTCCTGTCCATTTCTCCCATTTGATACCATTTATCAGAAGTTTCGTCAATTTTAGAGCCTGAATATCCAATCTTCAGAAAGAACTTCTTCAGAGTATCATCAGTTGCTAGTTCCTTAAAGCTTTCTTCACTGGCCAACACAATACCCAAAGCCTCATTGATATTCTTTACTGAAAGAGAATGACTTGCATCATCTATATTGAACTTAATTGTTTCATTCTCTCCAGTTCCTTGAGCACTTGCAGATTTCCAGAATTTTTCAATTCTAACAACATCAATTTTGGGGGAAGAGGTTATTGCATGACCTAGGTAGGATTTATTTAAGAAGGAAATAAGTCCTTTGAAGTTTTCACCAGCATCACTAGGAGAGTAGATACCAGCAAAGTTGGTTTGAGCAATACTTTGTTTAGGTGCCATTGATGAATGCTTTGAAAAATGAGCGAGAAAATGCGGTTTTTGGATGCAGAAGGTTGAAAGGTTTTTGCAAATGAAAGTGATAGTAGATTAAACGGTAGATTCAGTTTATAAGATGAATCGATTTAACCTGTCTTAATTGAACGTGTGATAATGATTTTACCCATTAACTTCACTTGCTATATTACGTGGCAGTTGCTATTAGATCGTGGATTGGTGGATTAAAAATATATATATATATATATATATATATATATATACACATTAATGTATATATATCTCTCCACTATCTTTGACAGCAACTTCCCGTGACAGCAACTTTCATTGACAGTAACCTGTGCGCTTTTCTTTCTTTCTTCTATTTTTGACACCAATTTCTCGTGACAGCAACTTTTATTGACAGTAACCTGTGCGCTAACAACATTTCTGTCAATCAGTTTAATGAGTGACAGTAAGTTTATCTGACAGTAAACTAAGCGTAAAATCATGCTGTCACTGTTCACACATAACTTAAGTTAAGAACACTTGATTTCTTAAAACCGTATTAAGACAGACATGTAAAACTATTGTAGCATAGTCATAGCAAGCATGATATCTAAAAATCCTTTTAGCATAGTCATAGCAAACATGATATCTAAAAATCCTTTTAGCATAGTCATAGCAAACATGATATCTAAAAATCCTTTTAGCATAGTCATAGCAAACATGCTGTCTGAACAAGTAGCACATAGTACCTTAACTTCTCATGACAGTACCTTCTAGTGACAATACTTTTTTTTTTATTACAGTACCTTGAAAGTTTCTGTCATGAGCTGCGTCTGAGAATTGACAAACCAGTTAGATAATCATACCTAATTTAGCATTCCCAATTCACTCACCAACCTGGTAAATGTTGCTTCATCCAGTGGCTTGGTGAATATCTGCAAGTTGCTTATCTGTTGGAACATAAACCAATTTTACATCTCCCTTTTCAACATGCTCCCTGATGAAATGATGCCTTATATCAATATGTTTTGTTCTGGAGTGTTGAACTAGATTGTCTGATATGGCTATGGCACTAGTGTTGTCACAGTAGATAGGAATATTTGACAACTCTAGTCCATAATCCATTAATTGATTCTTCATCCAAAGTATTTGTGCACAGCAACTTCCAGCTGCAATATATTCAGCTTCTGCAGTTGATGTAGAAACTGAGTGTTGCTTCTTACTGAACCATGACACCAATCTCCCCCCAAGAAATTGACAGCTTCCTGTAGTACTTTTTCTATCAATCTTGCAGCCAGCATAGTCTGAATCAGAATATCCAATTAGATCAAATCCAGTTTCCCTAGGGTACCAAAGACCTAGATTTGGGGTGCCTTTGAGATATCTAAAGATTCTTTTAATTGCAACTAAGTGTGATTCTTTTGGATCAACCTGAAACCTTGCACAGAGACATGTAGCAAACATTATGTCTGGCCTGCTTGCTGTTAAGTAAAGCAATGATCCAACCATGCCTCTGTAGGTACTAGAATCCACTTTCTTGCCTTTAGGATCTAACTCTAATTTGGTGGCTGTTGAGATAGGTGTCTTGGCAGGTGATGAATCTTCTAAGTTAAACTTCTTGAGAAGTTCTTTGACATACTTAGATTGACAGATGAAGATTCCATCCTTCTTCTGATAGATTTGAAGACCAAGAAAGAATGCTAATTCTCCCATCATGCTCATTTCATACTTGTTTCTCATTAGAGATGAGAACTTTTCACACAATTTTTCGTTTGTTGAACCAAAAATTATGTCATCGACATATATCTGCATAAGGATGATGTCTTTGCCATGGTATTTATAGAATAAAGTTTTATCCACCATACCTCTTACAAATTGATTTTCCAGGACAAAAGTGGATAGTGTGTCATACCAGGCTCTTGGTTCTTGCTTTAAGCCATATAGAGCCTTGAACAGCTTGTAGACAAAATTATGCAGTTTGTCATTTTCAAATCCAGGAGGCTGTTCAACATACACTTCTTCTTCTAATTCTCCATTTAGAAAGGCACTTTTGACATCCATTTGAAATACTTTGAATTTGCAGTGTGCAGCAAAGGCTAAGAAAATTCTTATGGCTTCAAGTCTGGCAACAGGTGCAAATGTCTCATCATAATCTATCCCTTCCTATTGACAGTAACCTTTGGCCACTAGCCTAGCTTTATTTCTTGTCACATTTCCACTTTCATCTATCTTGTTTCTGAAGACCCATTTTGTCTCAATGACTGATTTTCCTCTTGGCCTTGGAACCAGCTTCCAAACATTGTTTCTTTCAAATTGAATGAGCTCTTCCTGCATGGCCATCACCCAATCAGAATCCAACAATGCTTCTTCAACTATTTTTGGTTCCATTTGAGATAAGAAACATGAAAACAAGCTTTCAGCAGAGATATTCCTCCTTGTCCTTACACCAGTAGTAGGATCTCCAATAATTAGATTACTGGTATGATCTCTATTCCACTTTGTTGATTGAGGCAAGCTACTTGTTTGATGAGATTGTCTTTCATCAATATGAGGATTTGATTCTCCACCATTTTCATTGTTTTGCTCATTTAGCTCAAATTCTCCAGTCTCACAGTCTTGTTGATTGATGCCTGAAATTGTCTGTGATTGGGCTGAGGTTTGATTTAGATTATGAGTATTGACAGATTCTTTCTCATATCCCATTGATTGAGTGAGACTTGGTTCTTCATCAACATATTCTTCTTTTTCCAAGTATCCTTGATTCTCAAATCTGAAGGGTTGCATTTGACCATCCTCATGTAACCCTGGAAACTTGGTTTCATCAAACGTGACATTGACACTTTCTTCAATTGTCTTGTGCTCCATGATATAGACTCTGTAGGCAGTCCTTTCTATCCCATATCCCATGAAGATGCCTTCATATGCTTTAGTGTAAAACTTGCCTTTTCTTTCATGGTTGTCTTTCATCAAAAAGCACTTGCTTCCAAAAATATGAAAGTACTTGACAGTAGGTTTCTTTCCTGTCAAAAGATAGTAAGGAGTATTGCCATGAGCCTTGTTGATTAGTGTCCTATTCTGTGTGTAACAAGCAGTGTTGATGGCTTCTGCCCAGAAATATGTTGGTAATTTAGCATTGCTCAACATAGTCCTTGCAGCTTCAATAAGTGTCCTATTTTTCCTTTCTACAACTCCATTTTGCTGTGGAGTTCTTGCAGCAGAGAATTATTGAACAATCCCTTGATCTTTGCAGAAGTTTCCAAGTGTAGCATTTCTGAATTCAGTTCCATTGTCACTTCTTAGAAATTGAACTTTTGCTTCAGGGGTCCTGTCAAGTACCCTTATGTGATCAATGATTTCTTGAGCAGCTTCATCTTTTGATTCTAAAAATTTCACCCAAGTGTACCTAGAATAGTCATCTATCATGACCAGTGCATATCTTTTTCTGGATAGTGATTGAACATTCACTGGTCCAAAAAGATCCATGTGAATCAACTTGAGTGCTTCAGTGTTAGTGTTGACTTGCTTTGATTTATGCATTGCTTTCCTCAGTTTTCCCATTTGACAATCTTCACACAGTCCTTCTTGACAGAATTCCTGTTGAGGTAGTCCTCTCACCAATTCCTTCTTCATTAGCATGTTCATTGTTTTGAAGTTGAGATGGGAAAGTTTCTTGTGCCAAAGCATGCTATCTCCAACACTTGCTTTGCTGTAGAAGCAAAATATTCTTTCCTCATTTGTTGAGTTTAAGTCTGCAACAAATAGGCTTCCTTTCCTTACTCCTTTCAGAGATAGGCTTCTATCCTTCTTGTGGTGGATTGTGCATTCCATCATGCCAAAGTTAACTTTGAATCCTTTATCAGTGAATTGACTGACACTGAGCAGATTATGCTTCAAACCTTCCACAAGAGAGATTTCTTCAATGACAACATTTCCAGCTTTTAACCAGCCATATCCCACAGTGTAACCTTTGCTGTTGTCTCCAAAGGTTATTGTTGGGCCAGCCTTCTCAACATATTGTGATAGCAGGGATATATCACCAGTCATGTGTTTGGAACATCCACTGTCGATTATCCACATGACCTGTTTACCTTTCTTTCCCTGCAAGACAGAAAGAGTTTAATTTGCATTTGGTACCCAAGTCTTGTTGGGTCCTGCATACTCAGTATCATCAGAAACCTTATCAATATTTGAAACAATATTATAAGAAGATGGTTCCTTGACTTCTTTTATTACCCACTTAGTTTTTGACTTAGACTTTTTCTTAGTGAGAGCAGACTTCTCACTTTCTTTAGTAGATTCAGAAGTCTTTGCAGTTTGCATATAAGAACATAATTCATTAGATGAAATTTGCAAATTAAAACATGTACTCATGGCAGTAATTTTGCATGGCATACAGTCAATGTTATTACAAACTACCAATTCTCTTTGCATAATGGGGGTTCTGTGTAAGTTCCCTTTCAACTCTGTTGCATTAGATATGCTACTAGTTGATTTCTTACAAACATGAGTCAAATGATGTGAGGAGCCACAATTATTGCAAAGTTTCCTGGGTGCCTGCTTAACATACGCATAATTATTCTTTTTATCAATGCCTAGCTTCCCATTTCTGTTTTTGGACTTGGAGACAACTGTCTTGACAATCTGTTCAGAAGATGCTGTCGAGCTATTTTTGACAGCATCTTTTGTACTTGCTGTCGTGACAGTAGGTTTGAAAGTTACTGTCTTGGTTGACTTCTTGACAGTATCTTTTGAACACTTGGTTGGGCTGTTTAATACTGTTTCTGTCATAGTCATTTTAACAGAATCTTTTTCTTTCTTAGATACACTGTCAACCCTCTCATCTTCATCACAGAGTTCTTGATTAATAACTAGGGAATTTTCATTAACCTCAAACTCTGTACTTTTGAAGATTGGATTGCTCACATTTTTTAGGATGTGAGGTCTTACAGTTTTGTCATCATCATTGTTCTGTATAACAGCCTCTTTACCAGGTCTCCTACTATAATCATAGCCTATGCCTATCTTCTTACTTTCAGTATGTTTCTCATGATATTCTTGAACTATTTTAGAGGAATTTCTAAATGCCTTTAGCTTAAATTCATTTTCAGAAATTTCTTTTCTTAGATATTCCTCTATCTCTTTAGCACAGATTAAATCATTTTTTAATATTTCGTTTTCCTGAGCTAAAGAATCAATAGAACTGGTCTTAAGCAACAACACATCATTGTTGGATCTGAGTACTTCATTTTCTTTAGTTAATCTAGCAATTTCTTCATTTGCAGCAGATAAACTAGTATGAATATTAAACATTTCAGTACTCATTTCCTCAATGGTTTGCTTATAGTCATTTAAAGACATATCTAGTAATACTAGAGATGGTACCTGACTTGTCGAGGTTGATGCTTCTTCATCCTCTCTAGCCATCAAGGCTAGATTCACAAATTCCTCTTCTTCTTCATTATCAGATTCATCCCAGCATTTTCCTTCAGCCACATAGGCTTTTCCTTTCTTAAATTGACTTCCAGTTCCTCTTTCCATTCTTTGTATTTGTTTTGGTCTTTTGCATTCAGTAGCAAAGTGACCAAGTTCATTGCAATTGTAGCATCTAAACTTTGACCTATCTACCATTCCTGTTTTGTATCCACCCTTGGTGCCAGTAGCAGGTTTTGATGAGCTTCCTTGGTTGTATTTTGGAAATTGACCTTGAGGCTTATATGGCTTGTTCCTCCTGAACCTTATATTTTTGAATTTTCTTGCCATAAAAGCCATGGTTGGATTATCCATTTTCTCCATTTCTTCTAGAGTGAAGAATTCTTCATCTTCAACATCTTCTAGTTGAAGGACAACCTTTTCTTCATCTTCAACCACCTCTTCAATTTTCACAGATGAAAATTGAGGTTGTTGATCATTTTGAATTTGCTCACTTGCTTGAAAATATGATGGTCCTTGAGCAACTAGAGCACCAGCCATGTTTGCCATCAATCCTTTGGATCCACTTTGTATGGCTTTCTTTTGATAATATTCAAGTTCATAAGATTTTAGAACTCCATACAATGTTTCAAGAGAAACAGAGTTTAAATCTCTTCCTTCTCTTATGGCTGTTACTCTATGCTCAAGATGTTCTGGAAGAGTTAGCAGAAACTTGATATTGACTTCCTTCTTTTTATAAAACTTTCCATGAATCTGGAGCTCAGCTATTAGTTTGCTAAATCTTTCAAACATGTGAGTTAACTCTTCTCCATGCTTGCCCATAAACGCTTCATATTGTGACACCAGTATTTGTTTTTGATTTTCTCTGACCTCTTCACTTCCTTCACATAACAGTTCTATCTTTTTCCACATATCCCTGGCAGAGTTGCATGCTATTATATTTCCGCTCATAGCTTTGTCCAGGGTAAGTGCATCTAGTAGAATGAGTTGCAGATGATCATCCAGTGCTACCTTTTCTTTTTCTGAGTCATTATACTCAGAAGGCTTCTTAGCAACCCAATGAGCTGGAATTACTACATCATTAACTGTAGCAGATGGAATTTCCTTTTGAGGAACGAAGGGGCCATTTTCCAGAATACCTAGGAATGATGGATTCTGAGCTTTGATAAATAGCATAATTTTCTTTTTCCATATGTTGTAGTTCTCTTTATCAAAAGCTGGAATCTTGATATTACTTGACCTTTGAATACTTGCCATTTGGATCTCAGATATGTGTATTAATCTGAAAGCTCTGATACCAGTTGTTGGTCCCGGAATGTATTGCAGAAGGGGGGTTGAATGCAATACTAATAAATTTCAAAAACTATTTCAACAACTTAAATAGAGTTTGTAATTTACTAGTAGAAGAAATGCAATCACAAGTAATATTTAACAAGATATTTCACAAAATAATTGTTTTATTTATTTTGCAAAGTTTTGCTACAACCTTGAGAACAAAATAATTCTCAAGCTTCAAAATACTCAAAAGATTACAGTTTTTAAGTTCTTCATTGTATAAATAGAGTGCTCTATTTATAGTATGATAGTCTACTGTACTACCACAATCAGCATGGGTTGTTGAGTTGCTGTTATATTCCTTTTGCAGCTCATTTCATGATTTATTCCCATGTGATCATCACAAAGTAACTTTAAGATACTTTCCACATTTGAGCCACCCAGATCTAGCCGTATTCAATTTTATCTGCTCTAGACTTTACAGGTTGCTCCATGTGATCTCTCGAGCTTCAGTTATAGACTTTCCAAGCTTGCTGTAAAGGTTGAATATTACAACACGCCTGCTTCTTTTGAACATGTACTCTGTCGCTTAATTTGACTTAGAAAATTCCTAAATCAAGTTGATTCTATATGACAGTATGTTTGCCACAAAGTTTGCTGTCAATGAATTATGCTTTGGTTGACAGTATGAATTTCCCGCAGATATTACTGTCAAGGATTGTGCTTTGGTTGACAGTATGAATTCCCGTAGAGATTGCTGTCAAGAGTTGTGCTTTGATTGACAGCATGTATTTCCCGCAGAGATTGCTGTCAAGAATTCCAAACTTACTGTCGCAAACTATATATCAAAGTTGCTGTCATCAGAATCTCCGCCAATGTTGCTGTCAAGTCGAAACTTACTGTCGACTCCATGAAACTTGCTGTCGACCTAGGCAACATGTTGTTTCCTTGTAACCTTACTGTCAGGGCTTGACAGTAACTTTTATTCCTTCTGTCGAACTTATGTATTTCTTGAGGCTTGAACATAATCGAACTTCTTCCAAGAATTACACTTATTACATGACAGTATTTATTTTAAATTACAAGAATACATTTCAGACTATGACAGTATGTTCTACTTAGTAAAACTAAGTATACCAATAAAACTAGTTAAGTTGTCTAACCTATCACCCATAAATCCCAACAGTTCTTTTTTATTTTGTCGTACAGAGGACCAAAGTTTTGGACCAAATCTATCCCACACTTATTAAGAAAATTGTATTTGTTTGTTAGTAGAACTAACTTTAAATAATAATAAGGGTATTTTGATAATCAAAACGAATTATAAGTAGAATTCATAAATCGAAGAGAATTTCAACGTAAAAAATCGTCAATTTCTTCTCTCTTTCGTTTCTACGTAGGTTTAATTGAAAAATAATTGTTAAACCATCATTAAATTAAAGATTATTTTGTTAATTTCACTTAGGTCGTAAAATCGTCCAAATCAAATTTTAAGGATTCAAGATTGAGTACAAATATTAAATCTAATGTGTAAAATCTTACTCCCTCAGTCCCATGGATTTGTTTTCGTTTCAGAATAATGTTTTTGGCACGCATTTTAAGGCACATTTTAAAGATAGTTTCATAACTTATTTTTAAAATTTTCTTTTTTGTATAAAATTATTACATATATATATTTCTATACAAAAAAAGAAAATTTTAAAAATAAGTTATGGAACTATCCTTAAAATAAGCCTTAAAATGCATGCCAGAAAGTGTAAAAAGAAATGTAAAGAATTGGTTGGGACGGAGGGAGTATATATGTATATCAATTTTTTAACAACAATTTGATATATAAATTAATAACATATAAAATTTAAAAAAATAAATATAATTATAGATATTTAAAAAGGAGTCGTGCATTGCACGAGTTATAAGCTAGTAAGAATAAGATGGATAATAAATGAGTACTACCATAGGTTAAGGGTTTGACAATCACTAACAACACAATTAAATTTTATATTTGTATCTTTAAATATACTAATAAAACATATGATAAAATTCTCTTTTCAAAACTCATTAATCATCAATTAAATTTAATACTAGAAACTCATTAATTATCTATTAAATTTGATATTAGAACACGATAAAAATTTAGTTTACAAGATAACATTGAAAAATTGCGAGTACATAAGCACGAAGCAACCCTCATCTCTTCTATTGAAAACTACTATCTCTGGCTTTCGGGAAACAATCTAAATCAAACCTGACTTTAACTACTAAATAGTTCCGGTTCAAAACAAAATTCATGTTTGACTTATATAATATAAGCATATAATTTACGTTAATTTTGAAAAAAAATCAAGTAATAATAAGATTTAACAAAAAAGACAAAAAACAACTTATTATTAGTTAATATATAATTTTTTTACAAAATAATTTTTAATATAAACATGCATGTTAGCAAATAATTATATCCTTATATATAATAAGCGTAAAAGAAATTTTATCCATAATTTTGGTCACTTTACCGTCAAAATAATCTCAACTATCAAATCTAAAGTTTTTAAAAATAAACGATCAAGATTACATCAAATAAAAATATATATAATATAAAACAGATATAATTAGAAAAGGTTGCGTTATAAGTGAATTTTAAAAAAAATAATTACAATCTAAAAAAGATATAATTAAAAAATGTTGTATTCGGATTAAATTTTAAAAATAAAATTATAATCTGAAAAGGATATAATTAAAAAAAAGTTGAATTATAATTGAATTATATTTATTTTTTATTAGTATAAAAAAATCGTATTTACTATTTGGGCTCTATCTTGAGATCTAAAAATTAGATTGGGATGATTTTACAATCCACACGAAACTCATAAAATAATCTTTAATTTAGTGATGAATTAATAATTATTATTCAAATGAAACACTCGAAATCTTAAGAGAAATTATTAAAGAGTATGTTGATAATCAAAACGAATTATATAAGTAGAATTCATTAATCCAATAGAATTTTCAATGTGAAAATCGTCAATTTCTTCTCTCTATTGTTTCTGTATTGATTTGATTGGAAAACAATCGTTAAACCATCAGTAAATTAAAGTGTATTTTGTTAATTTAATGTGGACTGTAAAATCATCCAAATCAAATTTTAAGAATTTAAGATAGAATACAAATATTAAATCGAACATTTAAAATCTTATATATATCATTTTTTTTAACAACAATTGGATATGTAAATTAATAACATATAAAATCTTAAAAACTTAATATAATTATGAATTATAAATATTAAAAAAAAGTCGTGCATTGCACAGGTTATAATCTAGTAAACATAAAAATAGCAATTACAATACAAACGTAATCCAAAATTGTACATATTAAATATAATTAAATAACGGTTTTTAAAGTTGATATCCCTTTCAAATTATGCATGCATGCTCAATAATTGTGTAAAAATTTATTTAATTAGAAATTAATTTATTTCAGCATAATATATTGAAACAATGAGTAAATTAAACACAATATTACCCATTTAATTGGCCAATAAAGTGGTTGATTTGTTCAATTTAATCGATTTGGTCGCGATTCATATATAATTTATTCATGTGCAAAAGTCTAAATTTGTCGATATTATTTGTAAGAGCTCTAAAAAGTGTTGCCTGAATTAATATAGAGTATAAGAAACAATCTAAACACTGATGTGTGCTTAAAAATCCAACAACACCTTAAGCTTTCCTTCTTGTTGTTTATACACCAGCAATACAATAGTTAGAAGTACAACAGTTAGAGAACAAGTCGAATTAACCTTAATAATGTGGCACACTATAAAAACTAATGTGCGGCCACATATCCAACAACACCTTTTGACCAGGAATGACGTTGTCCGATTCTAATATTTACAACAATTATAGAACTCTAAAGTGTTGTCTACTTGAGTTTAAAGTGCTGCGTGTAATATTGTGTTATATGCAATCTAATAATGATAAAGCAATCGCTATACCGTTGTGGAAAGTGTATTTCAACAACACAAATTAACGACGTAACATTCAACTAAATGTCTCTATCACAATGGTAACTGGCTGGGTATGGTAGTGTTGTTGTTTCTGGTATATACACAACTGTTATTTAGTTGTTAACTGTTGTCTTACTCTTTATAAACCAAGAAAAGCAACCGTTGTCTAATGCCGGTATCAGACGGCATCCTGAGTATTCTGTTATATTCGAATCGATACCGAAAACCGAAATGCTGAATAAGCTCAAAACCATAACCGATTAGTAAACTGAAATAGTTTCGGATATTTTACCGAACCGAAATTTTTATTTCGGTTAAAACCGAATACCGATTTAAATAACCGAATTAGAAAAAAAAATTAGTTTTCTAGAAATCAATATATATATATATATATATATATGAGTAGGGATCTAGAGAAAACCCCTTTAAAAGGAGAACTTAGAAAACTAAATTAAAATATAGCACATATGGTATGCAAACTGATCGTTGAGAGATGAAGAAAAATGTGGTGAAATTAGATTTTAAAAAAATATCACCGATTGACGGGAAAAATCAAATTAAAAACGGAGGGGATTAGGTGAGATTGTGTGTGTGATGGTGTATTTGATTAGTGTGTGGGTGCCCCTGGCGGGGCCATTGATTATAATACATCCAATGGTTAGGATTAGTACCTTAGTTTTCTTCAAAAAATGAGTTCTCTTTTGAGCCACACCCTATATGAGTATATATATATATATATATATATATATATAAAGGAGGATACGCGGGAGCTTATGTGACGTTCTAAAATCGTCTCAATCTAATTTTCTAATTTTTTAGAATCGAATTTATAAATTTATAAGGCATATGATTAAAAGTTTTATTGGGAGTATTATAGGAGATGGAATTTATAGAGAATAAGAGTTCAAATTTATTAAAAAATAACAACAATTTATATCCTTTATATATATATATATTGATTTAGTAAGAGTATAAGTTTTATTGTTGCAAATGTGATTGCTAACTTGCTGATTTAGTATCTGATTTCTCCCATCGTATTTACCATGGTATTATTTTATTAATAATGATCATAATATGATATTGTTGCAGTTAATTTTCAAGAATAGAATGAGAATTTCATAGTAATTTAATTTAGTGGTTTGTCTAATCAACTTTTGCCACTAAATTTGCTATGTTTTGGGATTTCATCGGAATGAAGAAAAGGTCTCTTTGGTGATTTTACGGCAAAAGATGCCGTGACAATTAAGATTCAAAATATATAAAATTTTATATATTTTATAGAGAAGTATAAAATATAAATATATTTTAACATATTACAAGTAGAATATGTGTTCGAATTTATAGATGAGAAGAGTTCGAATTTATAAGGAAGACATATAATTAGAAGTTCTATTGAAAGTAGAATAGATATTTTTAAGACATGTGATTAAAAGTTTTATTGGAAGTAGAATATGAGTTCAAATTTATAGAGAATAAGAGTTCGAATTTATATAAAAAAAACATATGATTAAAAGTTCTATAAAAGTAGAATACAAGGACGGTGGTGACATCTTTTACAATATTCTAAAAAAAAGTCTTCGTATTTGAAAGAAAAGAATTGATGTATTAACATAATAAAAGAACATTCTCATGCGGGAACTCTAAATAAATACATGAGTATTTATAATATAAAGAGAAAATAAGATGTATTTTCATTTTTTGAAACTCCATAAATTTTAGAAAGTTTAGAGAAAGTAAAAATTGAAATTCAATCTATTTTTAGGTTTTGATTTTAAGGATCAAAGTTGTTCAATAAGATAAATATTATCAATAATATATAATGAAGTTGGATTTTCGATCCCAATCGAGAGCGGCGCTCTAGGATCGTCTCAATCTATTTTTCTAACTTTTAGAATTTTAGGATTTTAAACACTAATAAATATAAAAATATCTTTTAACATGTTAGAAGTAGAATATGTGTTCGAATTTATAGATGAGAAGAGTTAGAATTTATAGGGAATACATATAATTAGAAGTTCTATTGAAAATAGAATAAGTATACAATTATAAGGCATATAATTGAAAGTTCTATTGGAAGTAGAATAAGAGTTTGAATAAACACTAATAAATATAAAAATATTTTTTGACATATTAGAAGTATAATAGGAGTTCAAATTTATAGATGAGAAGAGTTCTAATTTATAGGGAAGACATATAATTAGAAGTTCTATTGGAAGTAGAATAGGTATTTATAATACCTGTGATTAAAAGTTGTATTGGAAGTAGAATAGGAGTTCAAATTTATATAGAATTAGAGTTCGAATTTATAGAAAAAAATATATAATTAAAAGTTCTATTGAAAGTAAAAAGGTGTTTGAATATATAGAGGATACATATAATTAAAAAATTTATTTGAAGAAGAATACAAGGATGACGGTGACATCTTTTACGATATTCTAAAAAAAAGTCTTCGTATTTGAAAAGAAAAGAATTGATGTGTTAACATAATAAAAGAACATTCTCATGCGGGACCTCTAAATAAATACAGGATTATTTATAATATAAATAGAAAATAAAATGTATTTTTAATTTTTAAAACTCCATAAAGTTTATAAAGTTTAGAGAAATCAAAAATTGAAATTCAATCTATTTTAGGTTTTGATTTTAAGGAAAAAAATTGTTCTATAAGATAAGTATCATCAATAATATATAATGAAGTTTGAATTTCAATCCCAAACGAGAGTGGCTTGAAACGTGTTTAACGGGAAGACGACTCACTATAAAAGACTGTATTAGCTATCAGAATTTGATGTAGATGTTATAAATTTTATTTTATGTTTAGGATTCGATTTTTATGAATAAACATTGTTATACAAGTAATATATGTAAAAGTTAGGGTTTTGAATTTTTGATCTTAACGAGAGAGCGCCTCAATAGGAATAAGCGTTTTTAATGAGAAATCGGTTCATTAGAAAAGACAGTGTTGAATATGAAAATTTTTTATTGATGATATAATAGAAGATAAAAATATTTTAAATTTTTTAGAATTTTAGCATTCTAAATATTAATAACTAAAAAAATATCCTTTAACATATTAAAAGCATAACAGGTGTTCAAATTTATAGAGAATAAGGGTTCAAATTTATAGAGAAAACATATATTTAAAAGTTCTATTGGAAGTAAAATAGGTGTTTGTAAGACATATAATTAAGAGTTTTACTGTAAGTAAAAAATAAGTTCTAATTTATAGAGATTGAGAGTTTGGATTTATAGAAAATTCATATAAATGAAAAAAATATTGAATGTAGAGAAGATGTTAATTTGAACATATAAAGAATATATATAATAAAATATTTTATTGGAAATAGAATATGAGGACGGTGGAGACGTCTTATACGATTTTTTTAAAACTATATATCTTTTTTCCCAGAAATCACTTATTTTTTCTTTTTTATACAAGTTAATTATACTTGCATTAGAAAAATATATTCATAAATTCAATATTATTCACGTATATCTATAATATACAGAATATGTACAAGAATATCTATAATAAACAGAAAATATAATATGTGTTTTCATCTTTTACAACTCCATGTATATTAGAAAGTTTAAAGAATGTAAAAAATAAAATTTAATCTCTTTTAAGGTTTTAATTTTCAAGGGAAAAAAAATGATATTTTATAAGATAAATGTCATCAGTGATATGTATCAATGATATGTAATGAAGTTAAAATTTCAATTCCAAATAAGAGCGACTCAAAACGTGTTTAACGGGAAAATGACTTAATAGAAAAAATTGTATTAGCCATTAGAATTTGACATTGATGTCATATTTTTTTTTATTTTTAAGGTTCGCTTTTTATGAATAAAAATTATCATGAAATCTTTATAATATATGTTAAAGTTGGGATTTCGGTTTTAAAGAGAGAACGATTCAATCAAAAGAATCGTGTTTAGCAAGAAATCGGTTCATTGGAGAAATTTATGTAACTATTAAAATTTAATATTGATAATATAATATAACGTAAATATATAATGAATTTTTTTAAAAAAATTAACGTACGTCGCGACGAAGCGCGACTTTCATAATAAAATAGGAACTCAGGCAGCAACTAAAATGCCAACAATATGTTGGTGCAGTGAGTTGAACCCTTGTCTCCTTTGTAGGAGGTCAAGGGTTCGACCCCTGTGTGTGAGTTTAGTTTATATTATTTTCCTTTCTTTGTATTTGTATTTGTATTTGGCCAGGGGTCCTTCGGAAACAGCCTCCCTATTGTATAGGGGCATGGTCTGCGTACATCTACCCTCCTCAGACACCACTTTGAGTGGTATTATAACTGAATAAGTTTCGTTTTTTAGGCAACAACTAAAATGTCATCTAAATGACAACACTCAAGGAACTCAGGCAGCAACTAAAATGTCATCTAAATGACAACACTCAACATATACTAAAACAGAATCACCGATAAAATTGAACAAGGAATAGTCCGTGAAAAATTACAAGTAGCCAGAAGAGACGAGTTGCGTTAGTAAATTTGCAAACCATTTTCTGTGTCGCATACAATCACTTCTGATCATGATCCCATTCACTTGGAGCCTATTGCTGTTGTTCATTCCAGAAGGGAGTTTCGGTTCAAATTCGAGAATACTTGGCTTAATGAACCTAATTTCAAGAAGGAGGTGACAGATTATTGGAAAACTATTCCTCCTATACACATGGTTCCTAAGCTGGTTTCCTTGTCTGTTTTTCTGGCCAAATGGGGTCGAAACTTCTTCAACAAATTCAGGGAGAAGGTTAAAAATTTGAGGACATCTCTAAGCCTGCTAGTAAATAGAAGGGATGACCAGGGGGTCAAAGAATATTTTTCTGAAAAAAGCAAGCTGTATGACTTATTATATCATGAGGAATTATACTGGAAACAAAGGGCCAAAACATTCTGGCTTACAGAGGGGGATACCAACTCAAAGTATTTTCACAATGCAGCAACAAGAAGGAAAAAGACGAATCACATATCCCATTTGCGAAATGATGAAGGTGATGAGATAACAAATCATAAGGATATGGCCAGTTTAGTTACAGATTATTTCAGGAAGGTGTTCACAGGTGGAGGATTGGGTCTCGAGATCGACAATCAGAGTGAAACTGGGACTACAATTATCTCTACTGATCAGAATGAAAATCTGGTAGCAGATTTAAATTTCGAAGAGTTTTCGGTTGCTATTAAACAAATGCACCCGGATAAATCTGCAGGCCCAGATGGATTCAATCCAGCTTTCTTCCAACAATTTTGGGACCTGCTAGGGAGAAACATTTTCAAATGTTGCAAAAGCTGGCTCATGGAGTACAAATTCCCTGCAAACCTCAATGACACAACTCTGGTTTTGATTCCAAAAAAAGAGAGTGTAGAGACAATGGGAGAGCTCAGACCAATAGCCCTATGTAACGATCTGTATAAAATAATTGCAAAAGTTCTTGCAAACAGATTAAAGGCCATTCTTCCTCATATTATCTCAGAAAACCAATCGGCATTTGTGCCGGGGAGAAACATTACTAACAATGTCCTGATAGCTTTCGAAATGCTACACTTCATGAAAAAGAAAAATAGAGGTGAGGAGGGGGAGGTTGCTCTGAAACTAGATATATCTAAAGCTTACGATCGAGTAGACTGGTCTTATCTTTGTAAAAGAATGAGAACCATGGGTTTTTCGGAGAAGTGGATCAAATGGATGATGCTTTGTGTCTCTACTGTAAGCTATACAATATCATTTAATGGTAGCAATATTGGCGCAATTAATCCTACCAGAGGTTTAAGGCAAGGAGATCCATTATCTCCCTAGATTTTTCTTTTTTGTGTTGAAGGTCTGTCACACAAACTCTCTCTAGCAGCCAATGAGGGAAGCATCAACGGTTGTCAAATTGCTCCTCAAGCACCCAAGGTAACACACCTCCTTTTCGCAGACGACAGCTTCTTGTTCTTTAAGGCAAATGCTTTAGAAGCAACAAAATTTAAAGCCCTATTGAATGACTATGGAGTTTCGTCTGGCCAATTCATTAACTACCAGAAGTCAGCCATTTTCTTCAGTGCTAATGTGAGGCGGGACAAGCAACAAGAAATAAAAACTCTTCTGAGGTTAGCAACGACATGGGAAACAGTAGATATCTAGGTCTCCCGTCACTCATTGGAAGATCTAGAATCTGTTTTCAACTTTCTGAAAGAACGGGTGTGGAAAAAGGTTCAAAACTGGAACAATAAGACTATTTCTAAGGCAGGAAAGACAGTAATGGTTAAGAATGTGGGTCAATCCATACCTTCCTATAGTATGTCTTGTTTTCTTCTAACCAAATCGCTATGTGGGGAAATTGAGAGGATGTTAAATGGTTATTGGTGGCGCTCGGGGATAAATAATTCGGGTGGCATTCGCTGGATGGGATGGGCTAAAATGTCGATATCCAAACGGGATGGAGGCATGGGCTTCCGTGATCTACATGGATACAACTTAGCCCTCTTAGGAAAACACATATGGAAATTCTGTAGTAAACCCAACACCTTAGTTGCCAGAATCTTTAAAGCTAGATATTTCTGTAATAATCATATCTTAAAAGCAACTATAGGTACAAACCCTAGCTTCATATGGAAGGGCTTATGGGAAGCTAAAGAAAGCCTAAAAACTGGGTTTAGATGGATCCTGGGTGATGGAGAGCAGATTAGAATTTTCAAAGACCCATGGCTAAAAGGAAAGGGGGATTTCTGTGTTGAGAACCCAAACGTGAATGTGGTCAGCAATGAGTTGGCTTGTAGTTACTTCCGTCCGAACATCAAAGAATGGGACGTGATAAGAGTGCAACAAGACTTTCATGAAGACGATGTTCAGCTGATTTTGAGCACAAAAATCCCACAGATGGAGGTTAAAGATAGGATAAGGTGGATGGGTACAGTAAACGGGGGATACTCAGTGAAAACAGGCTATCATCATTGGGGAAATATAAACAACGAGGTAGGTGAAAGATCAACTTCAAAAGGTTGGTTGAGATTATGGAATCTTAGAATACCTCATAAAATGAGAACCTTCCTATGGCGCTTCTGCAATAAAAACATTCCAGTACGGTGGTCTCTCAGAAGAAAAGGAGTGCGAGTGCCAATAACCTGCCCTATGTGCGAGACAGACATTGAACATTTGTCGCATATTTTCTTCGATTGTAACTTTGCAACTGAGTGCTGGCAAGCTGTGGGTCTCAGATTCGATATGCAAAATGTTGAATGGGTGCATGACTGGCTTCTTCAGAAAATTACCAATGAAGAGGAGGGAACGGTTATCAAAATTGCAGAGGTTTTATACGGCATTTGGCTCGCCAGAAACAAAAAAGTCTGGGAAGGTCTACACATCCCTGCTTCTGTAGCTATGGAGATTAGTGGAAGGCAAGTTAGGGACTGGCAAGTAGCGATGGATCGCAAGCTGCAGAATGTTCCTACTCAGCGCATGGAAGTCAAAACCACGAACTGGAGTCCACCTTCTCAAGGCCGCAGCAAGCTAAATGTTGACGCTTCCCTGGGTAATGGAGGATTAGGCATTAAAATTGGCATGATTATCAAGAACATGCAAGGTCAGTTTGTCATAGGAAAGAACATACACTTCCAGGAGAGCATCAATGTTATGGAAGCCGAAGCAAGGGGAATCCAAATGGCAGTTGAATGGATTGAAGAAATGGGGATTCAACATGTTGATATCGAGAACGACTTAGAGTTGGTAGTCAATGCTATCAAAAATGGAAATCATTACTTCTCAGAGATTGGTCATGTTTTAGACTTTTGCAGTTCGAAGTTTAGGTCTAGACGAGACTTATCTATTAACCACGTTAAGAGGCAAGCAAACAAAGTAGCTCACCTTATGGCTAGAGTTCCATGTCTGCCAAATTCCTCTAACGTATTTGTGTCTCCTCCAAGAGTGTTGTTGGAGACGTTACTTTCTGATTGTCTTTAATGAATTTATTTCCCCTTTCAAAAAAAAATGTAGACTTCCTGAGTTTGCCAATCAAGAAATGTAAACAGCAAAGTTGGCAATAAGAGAATATTTGGTCTAACATACATTAAGGTTACAAGGATCATTATATTTTATTTTATATATTTCGATAATTTCGGTTATTTTGATAAAAAAAAACCGAAACAACCGAAATACCGAATAACACAAAAAACTATACCCGGATTTGAACCGAAATATTTCGGTTCGGTTAATCGAACCGAATTATTTCGATTATTTCGGTTCGGTATTCGGTTAACTGAACTGAATGCTCAGCCCTACAATAGATAACGGAAAAAAATGATTCAGACGACGGATCGTCTGATTGAAGAATTCTTGTAGTGATAATTTTGACATTGAAAAATAAAATAAAATTATTAACACTAAAAATTCTATTCCAACTCTGCAAGCACTCGTAATTACTTAATTAGCATCTATAAACAGGTCCTCTCTTTTCACAAGAAATACATGTAGTTAATTAGTTCCTCTGAATTTCTTGTGTCATGAACAGGCAAAACCACCAGTGTGACTCTGAGTCTTCGATCGATGATCTTTTTGATGATCTCATTCGAGAATTTTTAAAAATTTTCAGGCTGCCAGTTAATTCTGTTTTTAGATGTGGAGCTGCTTCGAAAAGATGGAAACCTCTAATATCTAGCCCGACCTCTAATACTCGCGATTTGCTCATGGTCATTAACAAGCAATATTGTTCAAGTTATTGTGTACTTGCTTCTCCTCAAAAGCTGCACAAGAAACGATATAATGAAGTGCGCGGTGAATATTATCTTTTAGATTCAAGCAATGGTTTGTTTCTGTGCATGGCAAAATTTCAAAATTTATGCGAGCTTTTCATTTGCAATCCGATTATCAAACAATGGATAAAGCTTCCGGAGCCAAGTGAACGTATTGTTGGAAAACGTGTATGGGCTTTAATTTATTTTGTTAGCTCAAATGCAGTGTGTATATGTATTGTATATGACAATGGTAATGAAAAATGATACAAATAGAACATAACGTTAACAGACTTTTTATTCAACACAGATAATATATAAGCTCACACGAGCTTCACCTCTTTCTTTTCACTACAACTACTGTTTTTCATTTCCACTCATTACAACATTAATCTGCATGCATGCATATCCGTATTTATAGAGTGAATAATAATTGATGACCCAATCCCTTACATCACAAAATTTATTACATACACATGTACGTATGACCCACTTGTTTATGGAGAGTGCTGCTGCAACCTTAATTTCTTGTTTTGCCCACCTTATTTCCTGGGCAGACTTAGAACACCCGGCTCATGCTTGATGTACGTAACTGCTATAGATGGCTTCTTTGAATAACACGTGCATGTATTTACTTTAAGAAACTTTGACGTATATTAAAGGAGTAAATTGCACTTTGATGGCTTGTATTTTAATTTTTTTGCACTTAAATGGCCAACTTTTAAAAGTGAACACTTTGATGGCTGTAGTTTAACTTTTTTACAGTTAGATGACCAGCTTTTCAAAGTGAACACTTTGATGACTTACTTTTTTTTGTTTAGCACTTTGGTGACCAAAATAGCGTCAAAATAAAAAAAACTTGGCCATCAAAGTGCTAAACAAAAAAAAAGGTAAGTCATCAAAGTGTTCACTTTTAAAAGTTGGCCATTTAAGTGCAAAAAAATTAAACTACAGTCATCAAAGTGTTAACTTTTAAAATTTGGCCATTTAAGTGCAAAAAAATTAAAGTACAAGCCATCAAAGTGCTTAAATCTTCAATGTTATCTTGCTGCAACTCTTATCTGCAATCTGCATGTATGACTTGATTTCTCCCCACGCTTAACTTAGCTGTGTGAACTCTAGCTTGCAACACTTCTTATGAATTACACACGTATTTGACCACCTTGCATGTAGATAATAATAAAAACTTTGCACACCATATTTTCAGGATCCTGTAGCTTTTTTTTCAACCATGCACTTATTCACTTTGTTTTATTGATTAAGTATGCTTCTGGAGAGTCATCACAATTGCTTGAGACTAAGTTTTACAACTCAGATTGATGGAGCTGGCATCATAACAAGTTACAAGCTGGTTATTGATACAAAAATAAAGAGAGAAAGAGAGAAAGAGAGAGAGAGAGAGAGTGAATGGTTGTTACATTAGAAAATGGAATCAATCGTACAAGTTACAAAATAAAGGACTATATATGCTAACTCCTATCTTGGCTAACAAGCTAAGTAACAGAATTGCACAGCTGTCATTCTTCTACAATATGATTGGTTGGCTGAATAATATTAGTAGCTAGAGGAATATGCTTAACATCCCCCCTCAAGTTAGGAGGCAGAAACAGGTTGCAAACTCCTAACTTGGAGAGTAAAAACTGGAGTTGCATAGAACATAAAGCCTTAGTGAAGAGATCAGCGGGCTGCTCAGAGGTTGGCACATGATGAGTGACGATCAGTCCTTGTTGAAGTTTTTGACGAACTAAGTGACAATCGATTTCGATGTGCTTAGTTCGTTCATGGAAAATAGAATTAGATGCAATGTGGAGTGCAGATTTATTGTCACAGTACAAAGTGACAGGAGTGACTGACTTGAGCTGAAGTTCAGAAAGAAGAGACACAATCCAAGTGAGATCACAGCAGGTATCAGCTAGGGCACAATACTCTGCCTCTGCAGAGGAACGTGAAACAATTCGTTGTTTCTTACATTTCCAGTTAATCAAAGAACCACCCAGGAGGACACAATATCCTGTTAAAGAAAGACGAGTATTGGGACAGCTAGCCCAATCTGCATCACAAAAGGATTGAATAGAAAGATCTTTAGTGGCTGTGAAGAGAAGTCCTTGGCCACAAGTGCCTTTAAGATAACGTACTACCTTGAGAGCAGCCTGCCAGTGACCTTCACGAGGAGATGACATAAATTGAGCAAGAACATGTACTGGATACGACAGGTCTGGTCGTGTGATGGTTAGATAAATCAGTCGACCAACTAAACGTCGATACGCTGATGCGTCTGGTAGTAAGGGTGAATCATCAGACAGAAGTTTGTGATGTTGCTCCATGGGAATACAGGTGGAGTTGCACTGTTGAAGACCAGTATCATTCAATATATCAAGCGTATATTTACGCTGATTGACATATATTCCAGTAGTGGATCTGGCAACTTCAAGCCCCAAGAAATACTTCAGTGGCCCTAGGTCTTTTATTTTAAAACGAGAGGCCAGAAAAGTAACCACTGAATCTAGCAGAGTAGTATCATTCCCTGTGAGAACCATGTCATCGACATAAACAAGTACCAATGCAACAGAATGTCCATTCTTAAAGAAGAAAAGACTGTTATCACTATAAGTTTGAGCAAATCTGTTAGGTCCGATAAGATTGTAGAAGGGGGGGTTGAATACAATCTATACCAATTTATCGAAATTTGTCTTTTAAATAAAATTTAGTTTAGACAAATTTATGCGGAATAAATTGAAACAAATTTTCAAGTTGAATATAAAAATATATTAACTTGATGGGTGTTACAATTTCAGTACAGATTAATTATCAAGTTGATAAAAACTAATTAGAAAATTCGACATGAACTTTTCTAATTTAGTTAATAAAAATCAAGATAAGAACTAGGAGTAAAAACTCGCTAGTAGTACAAGAGATACAAATCAACAAGTTCTATCGGATCAGATATTACAAATATGATGAACTTGATTTTCTATGAATTTTTCTAGCTCTTGTGTTCTTGAGAGAAAATGAGAGAGAAAGCTTTTTTCTTTGTTGAAAGATATTATGTTGAAGTGTTGTAATGAGTTGAGCCGCCTTGGTTGATCTTATATGTGAAGTCCCTGCCAATTTCATATTCAATTTGTACATCAAAGACAATCTCCAAGACAATCTGTTCTTCAAAGACAATCCGATTTGTACTGCCAAGACAATCGCCAAGACAATCTGTTCTTCCAAGACAATCAGTTTTGTACTGCCAAGACAATCGCCAAGACAATCCTGAACTACCAAGACAATCAGCTTTGTACTGCCAAGACAATCGCCAAGACAATCCTGAACTACCAAGACAATCAGCTTTGTACTGCCAAGACAATCGCCAAGACAATCCTGAACTACCAAGACAATCAGCTTTGTACTGCCAAGACAATCCATTTAACCTTGCCAAGACAATCTCTAGCCACCATTTGTAAACAATTCGTGAAGTTTGTGTTCACACACAAAAGTGCAACTAAGTCACCCAACTTTGTACTAATTAACCTTTCTATTGGGCTTGAGCCCAAAGCCTTTTTTTCAATCCAGCCCAACAATTTAAACATGTAGTCCAACTGATTTAATACATGCAGCCCATTTCTGATTAAATTTCTAATTTAATTAATTAACTTAATAAACTAATCAACTAAAGATTAATTCATTAATTTATTAATTAAATCATTTTAGATTAATACATTAATTCAAAGTTAATTAACATGATAATTAATTTAATAAATAAATTAATTCAGAAAGAATTAATTTATTAATTAAATCAATTACATAATATATTAATTAAATAAGAATTAATATAAATCACATGACAGCTCAATCTTTTCTCGAACCACTGAAATTAATAAAGAAATACCATTGAATTTTCTGTTGACGTTCGATGTACTGTCTGGTTCATGAACGACTAACTCCAATGATTATTCTTCATTTCTGACTTTAAACATGTGGTCCTTTTTCTTGTCTCATCTCTCTTTAATTTTCTATACTGTCTCTGTCACCTTGAAATCTCTGTCACTTTAAACGAATCAACTTCTTGACGAATACTCCACCGAGGCTTGATCAGATGTCTGAGCTTCTTTCAATGTAGCAATTCCTCAAGTCTGTAGATTGACCTTGATCTTTTTCTTCTGACAGATTATACAATCTGAGATTCCTTGTGACAGTCTATATACTATTTACTATTACAATCTTGTTTAAGTTGAGTTGTATCCTCGAAATACAAATAAGCTACATCATATGCCTTTCAATCTCCCCCTATTTGTTTGTTAGACAATAACAAGCAAATATCTAGAGGATAACTCAACTAACTCACTTAAACAAGAAAAAAATAAAGCATTAAAGAACTTAGTAAATAATACAAAAAAAATTTCTCTGGTTTAAGTATAACAATTCCAGAATCTTCATTTGATGAAATGATAGATGATTGTTCCTCTAGCACTGAACTGATCTTCAATAGATAACTCATCTTCATTTCTGATTCTTCATATATCTGCCTGATAATCCTTCACATCTTACATTTGTGATTATCAGCAGTTCTTGATTTACAATCACTTCCCTTCTCTGACACAGCTTTTCTCACTTAAGAAAAAAAACTGTTCCTACTATGTAGACAATGGTGAATCAATACCATTTCTATAACTTCTGGGAAATCTACTACTCCTCCACTTAGCCTTTATACATAGTACATTGAAAGACTAATAGAATAGTATTGTGATGTAATCTTCTCCTTATATCTCCTCTTTCTTCTCAACTGAATCTCCCCTTACTTTTCCATCTAAGGCTCCCCCTTAGTAACTTGACTTGTTTCTCTTCCAAAGCACAGTCTGTAAATGCTCCCCCTTTCTAACCTACTCTTCTTTTTCTTGTACCCCTTTACTTCTCCCCCTTAGTTGAGGAATCCTCCAATCAACTAGTTGACAAAGTAGTTGTACCAATTATAGAGTTCTGTTAGAAAGAAAATTTCATTTTCTTCATCACTGTGAGTGTGTGATATTGTTTAGTGTACCTCACAAGTGTTTCACTCTTCTCTCCACTCATTTGTGTTGAGTGTCTCACTTCTCTCTGTGTTTACACTCTTGCTCACTAGTGTATCACTCATATCACTCATAGCTCCAACATCCATTACTGTACCTGCAAGGAAAAATCACCCTAGCCCCTTCAAGTGAGGTCAGTGGTGGTGCAATGGGAGTTCGCAAATCCCAAATCCTCGTTGGACTCGTCAGACGAATCTGAGTCATAATCTACAAGTTTCTAATTTCCCTTTTAAAGGTTCCAGATTTGAATTCTGAGAAGGTAAACAATGATCTATAAATTTAGCATTGAGATCAAGATTCCCTTCTAATGTCTGTGAAGACACTTAGTTCATTAAAGAACCTTTAACTTATAATCATAACTGTAAAATGGTTGGATTACAGGTTTCCGTCAATTCATCTTCAGTGTGTGCAATCTCACTTTGTGCATATGAAATATTTTGGATAGTGTATAAGATAGTGACTCTCCAACTGAATATCCCACACATCCTTATTTGCTGCATCATGTGCAGTTACTCCCTGATGACCTTTAGTCTGATAGGTAACTTCCTTTTAGGGGGTAAGTCAGAATGTGTTTGAGTTTGACTGTAGTCTGGGATAAAAGTTGTTGGGTTTACAACCTTATGACTAAACATGTGAGAAAACAAAATTCCATGTAGATGAACCTGCATCACAGAATGTGAGCAATAGAGATAAAATGCATTTTTAACATTGAAAAGTTTTCTGAGAAAATATTGCATTTATCTTAAGAGAAATGATGTACAGTTGTGATTTCAAAAGGTTTACAATGTAAGCAATCACAACTGTAGAAAGAGATTTTGAGTTAGAAGATTAAAGAGATCTTGAGCTGGTTTTACTAAACAAGAACATAAGCAAGAATTCCATTAATAATAAATATTAATCGAATTAATGTATGTTACTGTTTAAACCAATACAAACAAAACTATTTCATCATGTTTTAGGTCCTGTAAGATAGATACCAACTATTAGAAATTGTTAGCAATTGATATATCTTGTCTTCCAATTGTTAGATCCTGAAAATCAAACGTTAGTTCCTAAACAATTGAATTGACATATACCATTTTGATACCAACAATGGTTCTATATAAGAAATTCTGTTAATAACAACAACACAACAAAGATTAAAAGTTAAAACAGCATGATATGTGTGTGTTAAACAGAAGAAGTACAAAAGAACCAAGTACAGGAACCTGTTTGTAAGTTTTGAAAGTATAGTGACTAAACTGAAAAACTATACAAACTATTTATATACACATGAAAAATAATATACAAAAATAAGAAATAATATATATATAAATAATTTTAAATTAAAACTAAAAACAAAAGAAAAATACTATTATTTTTTATTTTTTTTATTTTTATAATTCAAAAATAACTGTATTAATAATATTTACAGAATATTAGAAATAAAGTACATAATTTACATAAATATTTACAACAACATAACTACTTAAAAATAGCTAAATAGAAAATAAGAAAATACTAAAAAATGTCATAGGTTATCCTTTTTACGAAATCAAACATTAATAACAAAAGGACAAACACTACAAACCAATTAATAAACTATTAACTATTTATATAAATATTTGTAGTAAATTAATAAATCTATATATATTCTTAATAAAATAACTTTCTTATAGAAAATCATTTAAAGAGAAAATATGACTTATTAAATCAACACAAATATTCAAAAGTAATTTTCAACAAAAATAGATTTCTCACTAATTTCAACTTGTAAAATTTGAGAAAAATATTTTTAGAGAAAATTAAGATATTCTAAAATTAAAAGAAGTAAGTAGGAATATATTAAGAAGATAATGATAATGATTTAATAATTAACAAGCAAGAAAATAAGTTGATAAAATAATTATACAAGTGATTTTAATAACAAACATTTACAAAGTAATCACTTATAAATTATTAAAGAGCAAACCTCAGATATTAACTAGTTTAATTACTAGGACTATTTAACATACCCAATTCACCAACAATTCTGGTGAATGTGGATTCGTCAAGAGACTTAGTAAAAATATCTGCTGTTTGTTCTTCCGTGGGTACAAAATGTAACTTCACGGTACCATTCATGACATGCTCTCGAATAAAATGATACCTGATGTCAATGTGCTTGGTCCTCGTATGCTGCACATGATTGTTGGAGATTGCTATGGCACTTGTATTATCACACAAGATAGGAATCCTGTCAAGTATAAAGCCATAGTCCCGTAGCTGATTCCTAATCCACAAGATCTGAGCACAACAGCTTCCAGCAGCTATGTATTCAGCTTCAGCTGTTGAGTTGGAAACTGTTTGTTGTTTCTTGCTGTACCAGGAAACCAACCTGCCACCTAGGAATTGACAACTCCCAGATGTGCTTTTTCTATCTACAACACTTCCTGCATAATCTGAATCTGTATATCCAACAAGATTAAAACCAGAATCTTTAGGGTACCAGATGCGTAAGTTAGGCGTACCCTTAAGATATCTCAAGATTCGTTTAACAGCAATGAGATGAACATCTCTAGGATCCGATTGGAACCTTGCACACAAGCACGTAGCATACATAATATCTGGTCTACTTGCAGTAAGGTAAAGTAATGAGCCTATCATACCTCTGTAGCTTGTGATATCTACCTTAGCAGAATTTTCACATGCTCCAAATTTGACAGCTGTAGATGATGGTGTTCTTGCTGAAGATGAGTCCTCCATTTGATATTTCTTGAGGAGCTCTCTGACATATTTGGATTGACAGATAAATATTCCATCTGTCCTTTGACTGACTTGCAATCCAAGAAAGAACTTCAGCTCACCTATCATGCTCATTTCAAACTTACCCTGCATTAACTTAGCAAATTTCTTGCAAAGAAGATCATTAGTAGACCCGAATATTATATCATCCACATAGATTTGAACTAATATTGTATCATTTTTATGTTTCTTTGTGAAGAGAGTTTTGTCTATGACACCTCTAACAAAACCATTTTCAAGTAAAAATTCAGAGAGAGTGTCATACTATTTCCTTGGTGCTTGCTTAAGACCATAAATAGCCTTGAAGAGAAAGTAGACATAGTCCATGAATTCTGGATCTTCAAAGCCAGGGGGCTGTTCTACATATACCTATTCATCTAGCTTACCATTCAAAAAAGCACTCTTGACATCCATTTGATAAACCTTAAAGTTTGAGAATGCTGCGAATGCCAAGAATATTCTGATAGCCTCAAGTCTTGCCACTGGAGCGTAGGTTTCATCATAATCAATGCCTTCAGCTTGTGAATAACCCTTTGCTACCAGTCTTGCTTTATTTCTCGTCACTATGCCATCTTCATCTAGCTTGTTTCTGAATACCCACCTTGTGTCAACCACTTTCCTGTCTTTGGGTCTGGGTACCAGCTTCCATACTTCTTGTTGTTTGAATTGATTGAGTTCATCATGCATAGCAATCACCCAGTCAGGATCAGAAAGAGCTTCCTCAGTTTTCTTAGGTTCCATTTCAGATAGAAACCCTGAATAGTTACATTGATTTTGAGTAGCACTTCTAGTTTTGACACCAACATCTGGATCACCAATAATCAGCTCAAAAGGATGAGCTCTATTCCAAACAGTCTATCTGGGAAGATTAGATCTTGATGATTCGCCTTGTTCTTCATTGTGATGTTGTGTGTGACTAGTTGATCCTTCATTATCTCCCCCTGAGTTGTTGCCAGGTTGACTAGATGATTGTTCAGGAGTGTCAGGGATATCTTCATTATTCTCATTGTTTTCATCACCATTACCCTGATCATCATCATCACCATTTTCATTATTGTCATTAGCATCAGCAAAAACCTCAGGTGAATTGTCATCATCTGAATCTGTATCTGTCATGTCATCGAAAGATAGCTTTTCAGATGGATCCTTAGTTTGGATACTAGGGAGTTTAGTGTCATCAAATGTTACATTGACACTTTCCATCATCTTCTGTTCATCAATCACATACACCCTGTATGCCCTCATTGAATAACCAATAAAAATTGCTTCAAATGCTTTGGTATCGAATTTACCACCTTGATCATCACCTTCTTTAAGCACAAAGCATTTTGCCCCAAATACATGAAAGTATTTGAGTGATGGTTTCTTATCAGCCATAATTTCATAGGGTGTCTTCATATGGTCTTTATTGATTAGAGTTCGATTCTGGGTATAGCAAGCAGTGTTGACAGCTTCAACCCAAAAGTACAATGGAAGCCTTGATTCACTTAGCATAGTACGTGCAGCTTCAATCAAGGTTCTATTCTTTCTTTCCACTACTCCATTTTGCTGAGGAGTTCTTGGTGCTGAATATTGTCTGGTTATACCCTTCTCAGTGCAGAAGTCATTTAGAACTGCATTCTTGAATTCAGTTCCATTGTCTGATCTTATAGCTCTCACTGGATACGTAGAATCTCGCTCAATTAATTTGATGTGATCAATCACCAGTTGTGGAGTTTCATCTTTAGAATTCAAAAATAGGACCCATGTGTATTTTGAAAAATCATCAACGATCACTAGAGCATATCTCTTCCTTGACATAGACATCACATTAACTGGACCAAACAAATCCATATGAAGTAATTGTAATGGTTCAGTTATTGAAGATGTATCAGTGCTCCTGTGACTTGCCCTTTTTAGCTTGCCTTTTTGACATGCATCACACAATCCTTCTTGAGTGAATTCCATTGAAGGCAAACCTCTCACCAATTCTCTTTTAACTAGAGAATTCATTGTTTTGAAATTGAGATGAGAAAGTTTCTTGTGCCATAGCCAACTCTCGTCATTAGATGCTTTAGTGTAGAAGCAAGTGATTTCTTCAGTGCTTCCTGGGTTCATATTGGCTACGTACAGATTGCCTTTTCTAACTCCTGTCAGTTGTGGCTTTTCATGTCTCTTGTGTGAAATTAGACAATTCTTCTTGTTGAAATAAACTTCATATCCTTTGTCGCAGAATTGACTAACACTGAGCAAATTGTGCTCAAGTCCTTTCACAAAAGAGACTTCATCAATGATAACATTTCCAGCTTCAAGTCTGCCATATCCATCAGTTCTACCTTTGTTGTTATCTCCAAAGGTAACTACTGGGCCGGCCTTCTCCACCACATTTGTCAGCAGGGTTCTGTCACTAGTCATATGCCTTGAACATCCACTGTCCAAGATCCAGGTCACTCGTTCAACCTGTTCAACACCCTGCAATGACAAATGGATTAAACCTTCTTCGGAACCCAAATTTGATTGGGTCCAGAATATTTAAAGAATTGGCCTTTGTCAGGCAAAACAGCATTTTTCACCTTAACACCAATTTTACCATTAGTCAACAAGCATTTTACCCTATAAACAGATTTTACAATCTTTTGTTTCATTTTGGGTATCCATGTTTGTTTACCAGCAATAACACTTGTTTCATTGACTGGACATTTGACCTTGTAAACAGCCTTAGTAAAACTTTGTTTAGGCTTAGGTACAAATGTCTATCTCCTAACATGAGGAGGACTAGCAGTCTTTGATCTAACATTTTTATTTCTGTTCATGTGTTGTCGAGGAGCAGTCTTATTAGCACATGCATGATTACCATTAAAGTAAGCAGACATCACATTAAAAGCACAAGACATACAATTGACAACACCACATGCTTTATGATTAGAATCAATGATAGGCATGGTATTCATGTTAGATATGTTATTATTCTGCTCCAACTTGTTATCACCTAACTCAATTTTAGATGAACTGGGAACAAACTTCACTGGTTTCTGTTGATGAGTGGATTTCGTAATCAACTTATATGAGGTTTACAAGTAGTTGTATAGGCTAGCGATCAACTGTTCTACGAAAAGGTTTGGGTTGTGTTTGTAGGGGTTGAGCTGTGCTCGAGGGTATCTCCAATAATCTCAGATGCCTTTAGAGAAGATTAGAGAACTTAATGCGTCCTCCCCTGAGGTGCCTACGTACCCTTGTATTTATAGGGATCAAGCTCACGTAGTTCTGATATGATTCTGTCTCTTACTGGAATAGTTGTATTCGGTCACCTAGTTCGTGTTGGACTCAGGTTCCTTTAGAGCCTTTCACGAACTAGTTTGGCTAAGTGGAGTAGAACTCGAGTTCGTACTCCACTTATGATTCTCTCATTGGTTAGAGTTATTCTAGGATCATCTGCGCCCTAGAATTATACTCAGATACCAATTTGTTTATCTGTTCTAGATGACTCCTAGAACTTTCTGTTGGCAACTCGTAGGAACCTGGTGCTCAGGAACCTACATTTCAGGAGCCTGTTTCTCAGGGACCTCCTTATTTCGGGACATATCACTTAGGGACCTCCCTTTTGGTGTTAGTACCTGCACAAATAACAAACTAGTTAGATTGGATAACTCTTTATATGCTTTTATCACCTCTATGGCTGTTGCTATGCTAACTCGAACTCTTCTGCTGGGAGGAACCTGGTCTTCGAGTGCTCAACTCAGCTTCCTGACCATTGGGAACCTCCTAATACTCGTACTTCCTTATTCATTTCTTCTATTTGATCTTCATAACTCGTACTGGATCATTCTTCTAGCTTGTATGGATCGGACCCTATCGATTAATGGGCCTAAATCTAGCCCATGGAGATTTTGGGCACAACAAGTACCCTCGGTTCCTTGAAATCATGTAAATGTGAAAGGAACCTATTCTAATTCTACGATCAAAAGTTCAATGCTAAACCATTCTAGTAACAATACTTCGCTTCAACATTTTATATCCAAGCCTACATGAGTTAACTCGGCGTAGGAAACAGGACATAAAATATTTTCAGCTTAATATAATCTTGAGTAAGCTTCCTTTGTATTAAGGAACCTGTTATCTTGCTATTTTCTTCTTCAGATAGCTGCTCTCGAAGTCAACTCGATGCTTGCATTTAGCTCCTCTGGAAATCTAATTCGTCACTCAACTCCACGTCTCTTTAAATTTAATAGTTTAAGAATTTATAGGAAGAGATAATGGTTGGCAGCTGGAGATAACTCAAAGTTCGAATTAAACTTATCACTTACCAAAGCTGCAGTTAATGTATGAATTCCCAAGGTTCACACGCCTCTGGTGCGTGTATCCCTTTAATTACTGTCCCAGTAGATTATTGCCACGTGTTCACTGCTGCCTCCTATTTACCTCGATTATATAAACACATGAATGACTTCATCTTCATTTTTACCTTTACCAAAATTTTGTTTAAAACCCTCGGAGAGAAAAAAAAAAGAAGGAGTCCGACGGTCATCTGCTTAATCAAAACTCTCTGTCGCCGTTTTATTCAATCCAAGGTATGATTCTGAATCCTTTCTTTCTGTTTTTTCATAATCTCGATTGCATTTTTAACTATCTGATTGCTTCGATCTTGCATGCTGTCTTTTATCTGATAAATGTTTGTATATAGTCTTCGTATCTCACACACACAAACATCCATAATACCTTCTCTATTGGTAGTTCCGTCACCGATTTGTGGCTTCATCACCATGATTTTACTGAAATGCTTTTGACTGTCTGTTTGTCTTCTATCTCAATTTGTTTCGTATTCATGTCATAGTCAATACTTATCTCTGTGAATGTATAACCTCTATATAACTCTTTAAAAAACTTACTTGACATAGTCACAGTAGTTCAATCGTCTCTAGACCACAGGTCTCCCTTTAAGAATTCCAAGGTCTGACCTTTCTTCGTCTGTTTCTTGCAGATGTCTTCTGATTCAACACATTCTGACCACCTCTCTTCCGTAAAACCTGTTTTTGTCGCATCTGTAAGTAATAGAACTAGGTCTAGGGTCTTGATTCCCGACACTAGTGATCCTCAAGACATTCTGATGAAACCTCCAAATGCTATTGATCCCCTAAGGCCTTTAAGCTTAATTGATTTAGGAGATGACTGGTCTGATAATGAAGAGGTATCAAAACCTGAATTTGAACCTGAGTCCTTCCTAGAACCTGACTTTCAAAGTGAGATATCTGTAGAAAGAGAACCATTCAAACAAGAGATTGTCCCTTTTTGTGAAAAATCTGATTCTATCATGACCTCAGTTAAACTGGAAAAACTATTTGAGGAATGTCACCGCCCTGTCTGTAAGATAACAATCCCAGAACCTGGTGAAAGAGCTCACAGGTTTGATTTGAAAATCCCAAAACAAGGTATCCCCCATGCTGTTATATCTGCCGCTTTCTTGAGGGTAGGTGTTTCCATGCCTCTTCATCCTTTCTTACGAGAGGTTCTTGACTTTTACGAATTAGCACCAATGCAACTCACCCCTAATTCTTATCGGTTAGCCATCAGCACCTTTATACTATATTCTAGCAAATTTACAGTTCCTTTGACAGCCCCTGAATTGGGCTATTTCTTCAGACTGAAAGACACTGGGAGAAATTCTGGCTGCTTTTACCTTTCAGCCTGGCCTTGTCACCAGGGTCAGTGCATAAAAAATGTCAAACAAAACTTTGAACAATGGCCAGAACAGTTTCTCTATTGCTATGACTGCCCCTACGTTAGATATGAGTTTAATCGTCGTCCCAATATCCCTAAGCAAACCGTCCTCACGGGAGTCTGCTTGGAAAGAGCAACTGAGATTTTAAAACTGTCAGCCTCCACTAGAGATTGTCTGGTCTTAATGACCCCTGATAACCTGATGACTTTAGGCTTTATTCCTTCGACTTCTGGTAGGAGTTTCTTTATAGTGATGCCTTTCTTATTCTCTGTATTTGTGCAATTTCATTCGCTTACTTCATATATATACCTCTAACCTTAATCTATTGGCTTATGCAGACATGGCTCCAAAAGTTCCTTCATTTGTGAAAAGATCTAAAAATGTGGAAGAAATTTTCAAGGTTGATGATAATATGAAGGAGCTTTCGCTTGCTGCAACTCCAATTAATCAAGTTCCGACCCCTGTATCTGTCCAGACTCAACCATCAGGTTCCTCAAAACGTAAATTGGCTCAGACCACACTTGACTTATCAGGGAGCTCCCAAACCAGGTCCATGAGGAAAAATAAAGCTGTGAAGGCTGATCCTACCGCTGCCCAGAACCAGTTTAAGGACTTGATTGACACTCATGTTCCTGCTGAGACTATTACCGGCTGGTCAAAAATGGACTCTACTGAAGCTTTGGAAGCTATGAGGTTCTCTGCGGCCCAGAACGCCTTCTTTACTCTCAGGTTCTGTGATGATTTTGCCTTGAAGATCCAATATGACCTCAGGTTACAAGGAGAAATCTCGAAACTCAAAGAGGAGCTGGCTGCTAAAGAGGAGAGTGTGAATGTTGCCACTGCTGCGGTAAGGAGGGCTAAAGCTGTTGAAACCTCACTAAAGAGTAGCAGGGATGAGCTTCAGGAACAGGTGAAGAGTTTGCAGGATGAGAAACTATCCATGCTAGAGAAAGTCAATGAACTAAAAGCTCAGGTTGATGCTTTAAATGCTGCAGCTGTTACTGTCAAATCATCTCTGCTTGTCCAGGAAAAAGCTAGGTATGATGAAGGTTATGACGAGGGCGTTCGTGACTACATGAGATCCATGTGGGAGAAAATGCCCGAGCTGAACTGGTCTCTCCTAGGCGAGGATGTAATGGGGATGATCAAGGATTTTGGGAATGAAGCTGCTGCTGCGACCTCTGTACCTCCCGTGAAAACGGTTGAGAGGTCTCCAGGTGTCAACCTTGAGACTGCAGAGGTTCCCCCTCCAGAAGTTATTCAACCTATCCTTTCAACTCCTCCTGTTGCTTCCAAGGGTTCTGGTGAGGTTCCTCCTTCATAATTTCAACAAAATTCTTTAAGAACTTTTGATAACTTTCGATGAGGTCGCGGGCTCCTCGTAACGCCTCGCAATATGTAACTTTAAATTTGGTTTCCATGGCCTTCGTGCCATTAACTTTTATGTTGGTTTTCTGGGTCTCTGTACCCATAACTCTCTTTATGATTTATAATATTTGCTTTTGCTGCATACTTTTCTTCAAAACCTTATGAAATACTTCACTGTTATGCACTAGAGAATAATTCAGCTTCCTTATTCATATGATCAAGCTTACGTGGGCTAACCCATTGTAAGAAACAGAACACATGCATATTTCCACTTGTCTATTCTCAAAAATAAATGCAACAAACTACAGCTGAATTGTAAAACTGGAACCTCTGTGTTTATATTTTGTATCGATAATCTAAACCGTAGTCTCCTTTAATAATTTCTTCTTCATCATGACCAGGTTCCTTGAGTATTAATCCTGCAAAATAAACATAAAACAAAAAAAAAAAAAAAAAAAAGTTAACGTTAGTAAAAGCTTTCTTTTGTTTAATTCGGGTCACTTCTTGGAAAGGTTGCCTGCTTGGCTCCCAATCCTAATCTCTAGGTTCCAACATGCCTCGAGGCCTGTTGGTTCCTTTTTCCTCCTGGAAAGGTAACCTGCTTGGTTCCCAATCCTATTCTCTAGGTCCCAACATGCCTCGAGGCATGTTGGTTCCTTTTTATGCCTCGGGGCGACTCTAGGAACCTGTGTGCCATTCTGGGAGTCCACACAGATTCCTCTTCTCCATGTGTCAGGCTAGACATCTTATGAAGGTAAATGCTAAGGATTTTACCCCTTCTTCCCATGTGCCAAAGGCGGTTCCACATGAGGGAGAGCTTGTTAGGCTTCTCTTTAAGGTGCCTTTTGTCAGGACTTTAGATGCCTTTTGTCAGGACTTTAGATGCCTTTTGTCAGGACTTTAATTCTCGTGCTCAAGGAACTTGAGGCTTTTGGCAACAATGTCGTGCTCAGTCAACTGAGGCTTTTCAATCTCATTTGCTCAGGAAGCTACCTGAAGCTTTTCTCGTGCCCAGGAAGCTACCTGGGACTTTTTCTCGATGCCCAGGAAGCTACCTGGGACTTTGCTCAATGCCCAGGAAGCTACCTGGGACTTTGCTCGATGCCCAGGAAGCTACCTGGGACTTTGCTCGATGCCCAGGAGGCTACCTGGGACTTTGCTCGATGCCCAGGAAGCTACCTGGGACTTTGCTCGATGCCCAGGAGGCTACCTGGGACTTTGCTCGATGCCCAGGAAGCTACCTGGGACTTTGCTCGATGCCCAGGAAGCTACCTGGGACTTTATACTTTTCTCAACAATCTGTCCACAAGCTAATTCTGATCAATCAATCGTAGTCTGCACATTCTGTCAATTCATATTCATACTTCACATATACTGTCAATGCTACAGGAACCTGTCAGCTTAGGTAACCTGCAAAATGCAACACAATGCTACAGGAACCTGTTAATCTAGGTAACCTGTTTCAAAAATTTCAAATTGGCATATGAAATATCAAATAGCATGTGCAATACTGTCTAAGTAGGAATACTACCCCCCAGTTCTTTTGGGTAATGATTATTACGTAAAAGAACTATTAAGGAGCTATAGCTGCAAATAATGCACTCAAAATATTCAACGTAGAGCTATACATCGCTCAATACTAAAAAAATCGTCTTGCAAGTAGAGAGGTTCACATTAAGTACCCCCCGAGTACATGCATAATTGAATACTGGAATCAAAATACTGGTCAGCTATAACTAATAAGCTGCCTTTATTCTTGGGCTGAAAGAGCCTTACTTTTCCTAAGAAAAACACATAAAAGAGTTACTGATAATACTTCTTGAGATGCTCTGCATTCCAAGCTCTCGGAATGAGGTTCCCATCCATATCCATCAAGTGGAAGGTTCCTTCCCAAATGGCTGACTTTATCTGGTAAGGCCCTTCCCAATTTGCTCCAAAAGCTCCATGTGCCAGAACCCTGGTATTTGGCATGACTTTCCTCAAAACTAGGTCTCCAACCTTGAAAGGTCTTGCCTTCACCTTTTTGTCGTAATACCTTCGAACTCTCTGTTGATATGCTGCTAACTTCACTTGTGAATCTGCTCTCAACTCTTCGACCATGTCCAAATACAGTCAGTTGTAGTTCTAGGCGTGGTATTATACGACCACAAGACTCCAGGAAGCTCCTCTGGTCAGCTTCCCTTCTTATCTTCAAGCCTTGTCTTCAAAATGTGCTTGATAATCTTATTCACTGCTTCAGTCTGTCCATTACTCTGCGGATAATACACTGCTGAAAATGCTTTTTGGATTCCAAACTGCTCACACAATCCTCTAAGCTCTCTACTATCGAACTGTTTCCCATTGTCAGAAATCAGCTTCTGTGGAATGCCAAACCTGCATACAATAGCTCGAAACACAAATTCAGTCAATTTTGACGCTGTAATCTTAGCAAGTGGTTCTGCTTCTGCCCACTTTGTAAAGTAATCGACTGCGACCACTGCGTATTTCACTCCTCCTTTTCCTTTCGGGAGCTCACCAATGAGGTCTATTCCCCAAACAGCGAATGGCCAAGGGCTAACAATCGGTTTGATAGGTGCTACCGGACGACTATCAAAATTGGCAAACCTCTGACAATTACTGCATGCCTGCACGAACTTTGTAGCATCTGCTTTGATGGTTGGCCAATAATATCCTTGTCGAAAGACTTTCATGGCTAAAGAATTACCCCCCGAGTGATTTCCACATACTCCTTCATGAATTTCCTCGAGGATATACTTGCATTGTTCTCCAGCTACACACTTGAGCAAAGGCTGATTGAATCCTCGTTTATACAGAACTCCATCATAAATTATATACCTGGCTGCCCGATACCTCAGCTTCCTGATATCACTTTGATTGGGAGGTAGCTCCCCTTTGTCCAGGTAACGATATATTGGGGTCATCCAGGAATCTTCAACTGGAAATTCAATGTCCATTACCTCTTCCTTGAAAACACTTGGTTGCTCCTGGATTTGAAGTGGAATTACTCCCAATAACGTGGATTCTCTCTGTGACCCTAGCTTGGCCAATGCATCCGCCTTGGTATTCTTTCCTCGAGGTACCTGATCCAACTTCACCTCTTTGAACCTTGCGATCAACTCCTGGGAGTACCTCAAATATAAGTCTGTTCTTGGCCCTCTCGCCTGAAAACCACCACGAATCTGCCAAACTACTAACATCGAATCACTAAACACCCTGATATTCTCTACTTTCATCTCCAAAGCCAACTTGAGGCCTGCAATCAATGCCTCATATTCTGCATCATTGTTCGTGGCTTTAAAAGCAAAATGAATCGAGCTATAGAGTTGGTGCCCTTCTGGACTAACTAGTTCTATGCCTGCACCTGCTCCACCACTGTTAGCAGCTCCATCTACATACAGTGTCCACCAAGGTGCACAGTTGTCATTGTCTGCCTGTTTTTCCACCACCTCTTTTGGCCCCTCTTGGCCAGTAACCTCTACATGAGGTGGAAACTCGATTAAGAAATCTGCTAAAGCTTGAGCTTTGATTGCTGTCTTTGGCTTATATTCTATGTCGAACTGACCTAGCTCCACAGCCCACTTTAACATTCTTCCAGAAGTTTCTGGCCTATGCATCACTTGCTTAAGTGGATATGAGGTTCTTACTTCAATCTTGTGAGCTTGGAAATAAGGTCGTAGCTTCCTGGAAGCCAGAATCAACGCGAAAACCAACTTCTCCATTCCTGTGTACCTCGTTTCTGCATCAAGTAACCTTTTACTAACATAGTAAACTGGGCTCTGCTGTCCATTCTCTTCTCGAACCAGAACTGCACTAATAGAATACTCTGACACAGCCAAATAAAGTATCAATGTTTCTCCATCCACAGGTTTGGCTAACAATGGGGGGCTTCCCAAATGCTTCTTTAGCTTTCCAAACGCTATCTCACATTCTGCGGTCCACTCGAATTTGTTTCCTTTCTTTATTGCTTTAAAGAACTCCTGACACTTATCAGTGGACCTCGAAATGAATCTATTCAAGGCTGCAACTCTACCTGTAAGAGACTGAACCTCTCTCACAGTTCTCGGTGACCTCATATCAATCAACGCTTTAATCTTGGCTGGGTTGGCTTCGATACCCCTGTGGTTTACCATGAAACCTAGAAACTTTCCTGATTCTACCCCGAATACACATTTTTGTGGGTTCAGCTTCATTCTGTACTTCCGCAAGATTCCAAACATTTCTTCTTAGTGCTTCACATGGTCAACAGCTTCCTTAGACTTAACTAGCATATCATCCACATATACTTCCATAGTATGGCCAATTTGGTCTTTAAACATCATATTCACTAACCGTTGGTATGTGGCTCCAGCATTAATCAATCCAAATGGCATGCATACATAGCAATAAAGACCTCTATCCGTAATAAAAGAAGTATGCTCTTGGTCAGGTTCATACATAGGGATTTGATTGTAACCTGAATATGCATCCATGAAGCTAAGGAGGGCATGTCCAGCTGTTGCATCCACTAACTGATCAATCCGTGGTAGTGGGAAACTGTCCTTCGGGCATGCTTTGTTGAGATCTGTGAAGTCCACGCAGGTTCTCCATTTTCCATTTGGTTTCTTTACCAAAACAGGATTCGCCAACCATACTGGGTAAAAAGATTCTTTAACTAATCCTGCATCCAATAACCTGTCGACCTCTTCTTTCAATGCCTGAGCTCTTTCTCCACTAACTGGTCTTCGCTTCTGTCTCACTCCTTTCTTTTCTGGATCAATATTCAACTTATGACACATGACCCTTGGATCTATCCCTTCCATATCTGCATGACACCATGCGAACACATCCAGGTTCTTGCCCAAAAAGGTAATGAGAGATTCCTTTAAGGCTGGATCAAGTTGAGCTCCAATCTTCAATACCTTTGTACCATCTTTATCATTGATCTTCACATCCAGAGTTTCACCAGCTGGTCCAGCCTTAACCATAGTTTCTGGCATTCGAGGATCTAAGTCTACCTCCATCTCTGTGGTTGAGTCCTCTTGAGGTTCCTGGACGGTAGACGGTTCCTGCACTTCGTGCATGACATTCCTTCTCTTTGATGCTGGCTGACTGTCTTCATTGCATCCATTATGTTTCAGTTTTCGGGATTTTTCTTCATCCAACCCTTCTACCATACACACATCACCATCCTTGTCCGTAGGGGGTGCACTTTCTATCAGTAAGTAGGGGGTATCTGGTCCCCGAAAAACGGGAATCTCATCATGAGGTTCCTCTTCTATGATCTCTTCAATTCTTATAGCTCTACAGGATGCTGACACAAAACCTTCCAAAGGTGAATTGCGCAGGTCGACCGTTATCTTGTCTGGGTTCTTTCCTGAAAAACTATCAGGAACCTCGTCCATAGGTTCTGGCAATTTAGCAGCTCTAGCAGCATGTTGCAAAGCTTTGGTGTAACACTCTCTAGACTCATACTGACATCCTCGAACTATACCAACTCCATTTGGTGTCGGGAACTTCATAGTGAGGTGGTAAATGGAGGTTATTACCCTCATCTCCTTCAAAATGGGTCTTCCCAAAATAGCATTGTAATTCATATTCTCTTCTATAACGATGAATTCTGCCAACTGTGTAATGCAACATGGTTTATCACCTAAAGTTACTGGCAAACGAATCTTACCTTTAATAGGAACCTGATTATTAGTGAATCCGTACAAGGTATCATTTGTTGGAGTTAAGTCTTTATCCAGAAAATGCATCTTCTTGAAAGCTGAATAAGATAGCAAGTTTACAGAGCTTCCATTATCAACTAACACTCGATGAACCTCATACGACCCAATTCCTGCCTCAACAACCAAAGCATCAGTATGGGGATGATGTACCCAGGAAGCATCTTCTTCAGTGAAAGTAATATCTGCATCCTCTCCTTCGAACAACTTTGGGGACCTCTGGGACAGATTGTAAATACTGGTCAAAGGACGTTCTTTAGCCTCACGGGTATACCTCTCCATGGCATTCCTGCTGCTTCCTCCAATGTGGGGACCTCCTATAATTGTGCGTATGCACCCAGCCTTAGGTGGTCCCTCCATCACGACAGGTTCCTGTGTCTGTGTCTTCTGAGTCTTCTCATCTCTATACTTCTTTCCTTCCTGAGCCACCCATTCACTCAATTGCCCTTGTCTGATTAGGGTTTCAATTAGATCTCTGAGGTGACGACAATCTGCAGTATTATGCCCATTATTATCATGGAAGTCACAGTAGGGGCGTTCATTCTTATTCCCTGGGGGACCGGTTCTGAAAGGCTTCTTAAACCATGAGGACTTCTCATTCACTGCGTAAATATGATCAATCGGAGCTACCAAAGGGGTGAAAGTCTCATAGACAGGTCTCTCATGTTTATTGTTGTTATAGGAAGCTGGTGGCGGTACCTGACTCATGACAGGTTTAGTAGGATTCACAGCTTCAGGCTTCACCTGGGATGTGCGACTAACCACCTTTTTATTGTCACGACCATTGGGGCTTCTTTGCCTCGGCCTCTTGCTTCCACTCTGCCTTACAAAATCTGGATCCTTCCTTAATTCAGCTAGAGACTCCTCCACCAGACGAAAGGGTTCTGCCTGGGCATAAAAATCTGCCAACGTCTCTGGTTCTTTTCCTTGCAGTGCTTTCCAAAAATCTGAGCCTCCTTTGACTCCGGCAATTAAGAAATTCTTTATTGTTTCCTCAGATGCTTTCCTAACTTTAGGAACCTCCGCATTAAACCTCTTGAAATATTCTGTTAATGTCTCACTAGGTCTTTGCTTGATATTGGCTAAGGTATTGGTTGGTGGTGCGAATGCAACAGATGCTCTAAATTGAGTGACAAAGAGCTTCCCCATACTTGCCCAGGAACCAATCGAATCTGCAGGTAACCTTTTGAACCATTGATGGGCTCCGCCCTGTAGAGTTGCAGCCAGTAACCTGCACCTGGTGGCTTCCTTCACTTGATAAACATCCATCTCTGTGTCAAAACGACTAAGATATTCAATGGGATCAGTAGTCCCATCGAATTTCAATTCATTCGAAGGCCTGTAAGACCTAGGCAGAGCCGACTTTCGAACCTTCTTGGTGAAAGGAGAAGCTGTTATAGGGTTTACAGCAAGATTCTTCTCGTCCTTGAGTTGAGCCAAAATTTTCTTGACATCCTCCGCTGTCACCTCCCCAGTAGCTTCCGCCTTTGTCTTCTTACTCGTTCCTTCTTCCTCTTGCGACTCTGCAGCGCTTGATTCTTCAGTATCCTCATCTGAATCCGTGCTTTCTTGTTCGATTACCTCGACAGACGGGTCTTTATCTTTCTTCTTTTTCTTTGAGGAACCTCCAGTCTTGGTTTTCTTCTTTTCCTTGGACCCTGTATGGCCCTTGCTACCAGTTTTACTCTTCTCAGGGTTCTCCATATCTTCTTCACCATTATCTTGCTTCGGTTCTCCACCATCGTCTGGAACCTCCTCTCCATTCTCAGATTCTTTAAAATTCAACTGCTTCGGAGTAACCTTCGACTTCTTGCTTTTCTTTGCCTTCTTTTTCTTCTTTTTGCTTGAAGCCTGCTCCAAAGTCGACAAACGTTCTCCCACAGTCTTTAAGATTTCCATCATGGCTGCTTTAGTAACCTTCGGTGCTCTGGGAGGAGATGTGTTCCCCTCATGAATCTGTCGTTCAGAACCGGTTGCTTCGCTATCCGTGTTGCCTGACATCTTTTCCACTCTTAAGATATTAACTATCCCCTCCTTCTAGCGCCAATGTTGATGAGTGGATTTCGTAATCAACTTATATGAGGTTTACAAGTAGTTGTATAGGCTAGCGATCAACTGTTCTACGAAAAGGTTTGGGTTGTGTTTGTAGGGGTTGAGCTGTGCTCGAGGGTATCTCCAATAATCTCAGATGCCTTTAGAGAAAATTAGAGAACTTAATGCGTCCTCCCCTGAGGTGCCTACGTACCCTTGTATTTATAGGGATCAAGCTCACGTAGTTCTGATATGATTCTGTCTCTTACTGGAATAGCTGTATTCGGTCACCTAGTTCGTGTTGGACTCAGGTTCCTTTAGAGCCTTTCACGAACTAGTTTGGCTAAGTGGAGTAGAACTCGAGTTCGTACTCCACTTATGATTCTCTCATTGGTTAGAGTTATTCTAGGATCATCTGCGCCCTAGAATTATACTCAGATACCAATTTGTTTATCTGTTCTAGATGACTCCTAGAACTTTCTGTTGGCAACTCGTAGGAACCTGGTGCTCAGGAACCTACATTTCAGGAGCCTGTTTCTCAGGGACCTCCTTATTTCGGGACATATCACTTAGGGACCTCCCTTTTGGTGTTAGTACCTGCACAAATAACAAACTAGTTAGATTGGATAACTCTTTATATGCTTTTATCACCTCTATGGCTGTTGCTATGCTAACTCGAACTCTTCTGCTGGGAGGAACCTTGTCTTCGAGTGCTCAACTCAGCTTCCTGACCATTGGGAACCTCCTAATACTCGTACTTCCTTATTCATTTCTTCTATTTGATCTTCATAACTCGTACTGGATCATTCTTCTAGCTTGTATGGATCGGACCCTATCGATTAATGGGCCTAAATCTAGCCCATGGAGATTTTGGGCACAACAGTTTCATAGAAACAACCTTATTAGATTTAACATTTTTGGTTGTAGGTGCCTTAACAGATTTATCATTATCAAGGACTATGCCATTAGCACTGTCCTCATTTTTCATTTCTTCTTGAATCACAATAGAATACATGTTTGGTGGTTCAGAAACAGATTCTTTAAACATGGGTTTTTCAACATTCTTGAGAACGTGTGGTATACCTCTTTCTTTAGCAGGAATAGAATTAGGAGAATGATTGCTCAAAGAACCAACAGCTTCTGTGTAATCAAACCCTATTCCTACAGTTCGTTCTCTAGCTTGTTTGTTGAAGTGCTCTTTAGAAACTTTAACAGAATTATAACAAGCTCTAATCTATGTTTCAAGTTCTCTAATCCTGATGTCTTGTTCAGCAATCCTATCAACTTGTTTTACCATGTATTCTCCTAATGACTTATCTCTGCGGTTAAGTCGATCTATTTCTTCTATATTCTTATCTTGATTAGTATGCACCTTTTTTAATTCTAACACTTCATTTTCAAGTTTAGTGTTTACAAGACTTATTCTCTCGTATCCCTTTTGTGCATTACTCAAGGAATTACGTAAGCTACGAATTAAATCTTCATCAGTAAGAATTACCGGTGTGGTGTAATAAGTTGATGACTCAGCATTTGCCACCAGCGCAAAGTTTCCATATTCTTCATCTTCGCAGTCTGTGTCATCCCAGCTTTTACCGGCAGCTACATAAGCTCTTCCAGTTTTCTTCTTTTCAGAAGCATAGTCCTTTTTCTGTGCTTGCTTGGGTTTCTGACATTCAGTAGCAAAGTGTCCCAACTCATTACAGTTGAAGCAACGAATCTTGCTTCTATCAACTGTTCCAGTTTTGTAACCTCCCCTGTTACTAGAGGATGAAGAACCTCCTATCTGAAATCTGCTATTAGACTTAAACCTGAACTTTGGATTTCGCCTGAATCTGAAATTACTGAATTGCCTCACCATCATTGCCATGGATTCATCTTCCAATTGATCTAGCTCTTCCAGTGAATAGAATTCTCCACCATCCTGAGTGACTGGTGTCTGTCCATGTTCCACTTCAATTTGTTCCTTGTTGGAGCTGTTAGGTTGAACAACTTTAGCTTCCACTTCCTTAGGAACCTCAACTACTAGAGCTGTAGAAGAACTTGCCACTCTGCCTTTGCCAGAAATCTCTTTCTGCTGTTCTTGTTCCAACTCATAGGTCTTCAGAACACCAAACAGCCTGTCAAGAGCAATCTTATTTAAATCTCTGGATTCTCTGATGGCAGTTATTCTATGCTCCAGGTGAGTAGGCATAGTCAGTAAAAACTTCATGTTGATCTCCTTCTGGGTATATTGCTTGCCATGAACTTGCAAGTTGTTGATTATTTTGTTATACCTTTCGAACACTTCCTGAATGCCTTCGTTAGGGCCAGCTCTAAAGTGTTCATATTCAGAGGTCAAAATTTGAAGTCTATTTTCCTTAACTTCATCAGTCCCTTCATTAATAGTCTCAATAGTTTCTCAAATGTGCTTAGCAGTTTTACAATTCATTACATGACTATACATTACAGCATCTAGGGAATCTAATAGAATGAGTCTCAAATTTTTATCCAGTCCAGCTTCCTCTTTATCTTCAGCAGTAAAGTTCTTAGGATCCTTTGGATAGAATTTTGCAGGTGTTGTTACTACTCCATTTGTAAGGATTTCATCATCATGTTGCATAGGAGTTTTTGGTCCATTTTTCAAAACCCACAAATAATTTGGATTTGTAACATCAAGAAACAATTCCATTTTATTTTTCCACATGTCATAGTTATCTTTATTAAAGATAGGAATTTTAACAATGCCTTTGGAAGACATGATGAATTTTTAAGTGAGTTAAAAATTCGAGATAAATTTTTGATTGAATAAAAATAGGATCTTGATTTGTGTATCAATCAATAGGCTCTGATGCCAATTGTTAGGTCCGATAAGATTGTAGAAGGGGGGTTGAATACAATCTATACCAATTTATCGAAATTTGTCTTTTAAATAAAATTTAGTTTAGACAAATTTATGCGGAATAAATTGAAACAAATTTTCAAGTTGAATATAACAATATATTAACTTGATGGGTGTTACAATTTCAGTACAGATTAATTATCAAGTTGATAAAAACTAATTATAAAATTCGACATGAACTTTTCTAATTTAGTTAATAAAAATCAAGATAAGAACTAGGAGTAAAAACTCGCTAGTAGTACAAGAGATACAAATCAACAAGTTCTATCGGATCAGATATTACAAATATGATGAACTTGATTTTCTATGAATTTTTCTAGCTCTTGTGTTCTTGAGAGAAAATGAGAGAGAAAGATTTTTTCTTTGTTGAAAGATATTATGTTGAAGTGTTGTAATGAGTTGAGCCGCCTTGGTTGATCTTATATGTGAAGTCCCTGCCAATTTCATATTCAATTTGTACATCAAAGACAATCTGTTCTTCCAAGACAATCCGATTTGTACTGCCAAGACAATCGCCAAGACAATCTGTTCTTCCAAGACAATCAGCTTTGTACTGCCAAGACAATCGCCAAGACAATCCTGAACTACCAAGACAATCAGTTTTGTACTACCAAGACAATCGCCAAGACAATCCTGAACTACCAAGACAATCAGCTTTGTACTGCCAAGACAATCCATTTAACCTTGCCAAGACAATCTCTAGCCACCATTTGTAAACAATTCGTGAAGTTTGTGTTCACACACAAAAGTGCAACTAAGTCACCCAGCTTTGTACTAATTAACCTTTCTATTGGGCTTGAGCCCAAAGCTTTTTTTTCAATCCAGCCCAACAATTTAAACATGTAGCCCAACTGATTTAATACATGCAGCCCATTTCTGATTAAATTTCTAATTTAATTAATTAACTTAATAAACTAATCAACTAAAGATTAATTCATTAATTAATTAATTAAATCATTTTAGATTAATACATTAATTCAAAGTTAATTAACACGATAATTAATTTAATAAATAAATTAATTCAGAAAGAATTAATTTATTAATTAAATCAATTACATAATATATTAATTAAATAAGAATTAATATAAATCACATGACAGCTCAATCTTTTCTCGAACCACTGAAATTAATAAAGAAATACCATTGAATTTTCTGTTGACGTTCGATGTACTGTCTGGTTCATGAACGACTAACTCCAATGATTATTCTTCATTTCTGACTTTAAACACGTGGTCCTTTTTCTTGTCTCATCTCTCTTTAATTTTCTGTACTGTCTCTGTCACCTTGAAATCTCTGTCACTTTAAACGAATCAACTTCTTGACGAATACTCCACCGAGGCTTGATCAGATGTCTGAGCTTCTTTCAATGTAGCAATTCCTCAAGTCTGTAGATTGACCTTGATCTTTTTCTTCTGACAGATAATACAATCTGAGATTCCTTGTGACAGTCTATATACTATTTACTATTACAATCTTGTTTAAGTTGAGTTGTATCCTCAAAATACAAATAAGCTACATCATATGCCTTTCAAAATCCAAATTGAATTAGTGCAGACGAGAGTTCCACGAACCAAACCCTGGGTGCCTGACACAGTCCATAGATGGATTTTAACAGGCGACATACAAGACGTTGATTTGGAAACTGAGCCTGAAGTTGAGTATCTGGAAAATAGCTAGGTGGTAAAGCCATGTATATTTCTTCATCCAACGTACCATGAAGGAATGCATTCGTTACATCGAGCTGTTTCAATGTCCAATTAAACTTTGCAGCAAGTGTAAGAACAATTCGTAGAGTAGACATTTTGGCTACCGGAGCGAAGGTTTCAAAGAAATCCACACCTTTAGTTTGTGTGAACCCTTTTGCTACCAAACGCGCTTTGTATCGATCAACATCTCCATTGACCTTATATTTTACTTTATATACCCATTTACAGTCCACTACTGTTTTCTGAGCAGGGAAAGGAACAATCTCCCAAGTTTTATTAGCTTCAAGAGCTGCAAGCTCAACATTCATTGCCTCACACCAACAATCTTGTTGAACAGCTTGTTTGTAGAATTGTGGTTCAGGGATTGTAGTTATGTTTGCCAGAAAATGAACATAATCAGGATCAAAGGGTAAATAAGAGAGATAGTCATCCAGAGGTGAAGAGTGTGAATGATGATTGTTGAGTACTCGAATAGAAGATGCAAGATGGGTAGGAATACCAGTATAGTCCGAAAATTTACTTGGCAATTGTCTGTTTCGTTGTGGTCTAAGACTGACAGGTGGGTTTGGTGGTGGATCTGAAGGAGGTGAGTTTGTTGTTGTTGAAGAATTATTAGGTGAAGGAGGAGGTGGGGTTGAAACATGAGGTTCAGGTTCAGTGTCAACTAAAGGATCACAGTCAACAAAGGTTGTAGTTTGTGGGAAATGTTGAGACAGAGTAGGTGTAAATATAGTTTTGAAAGGAAATATATCTTCAAAGAAACGGACATCACGAGATACAAATACTTGTTTGGTATCCAAATTAAGTATCTTGTAACCTTTAGTAGCAAAAGGGTAGCCAAGAAAGGCCCCTTTAACAGCACGAGGAGAAAATTTATCTGTTGGATGAGGGAGAACTGTTGCATAGCACAAACAGCCAAAGACCTTAAGTCTAGAAAAATCTGGTTGCTGCTCAAAAAGAATCTCATATGGAGACTTATTGTTAAGTAAAGGGGAAGGTGTACGATTTATTAGGTGCACTGCAGCCAGAAGACAATCTCCCCAAAAATTTAAAGGCATAGATGAATGAAATCGAAGGGAACGAGCTACATTCAACAAAGTACGGTGTTTTCGTTCAACTAAACCGTTTTGTTGAGGTGTATAAACACAACTCTTTTGATGGACAATACCATGTTTAGCAAATAAAGAGTATAGATCAAGGTTTATAAATTCAGTACCATTGTCAGTACGACAGTTTTTAATTGTAGCAGAAAATTGGTTTTTCACATAAGGAATAAACTCTTGAAAAATTGTAAAGACTTGAGTTTTGTTGGATAGCAAATAAACCCACGTAGCTTTTGATTTATCCTCAACAATTGTAAGAAAGAGAGTACAGTTGTTGTGAGTTTTATGTCTATAAGGACCCCAAAGGTCAACATGAATAAGTTCAAACAAATCATTACTAACAGTAACACTATGAGAAAATGGTTGTCTTGTTTGTTTGCCTAACATACAACTGTCACAAACTGCTAAAGTATTCGTAATACCATCTATAGGCAACAACTTTAAAATAGAAAGAGGGACATGTCCCATTCTAGAGTGCCAGAGTTGGGTATTGACAGACATAGAGCATGAAAAAGAACTGGAAACAGCAGGAGGAGTGGTTGAGGAAACTGTCTTGGAGTGAAGATATAGTCCATTGCTAGCTTTACCAATCTCGAGGTCCCTCGTCCAAGTAGGAGCCTGGAGATAACAAGATGAAGAGGTAAACTTAGCAACAATGGAACTATCTTTAAGTAATTTTGAAACGGACATGAGGTTATAGCTAAATGAAGGAACACATAGCACATTGGACAGAGTTAAAGTATCAGTCAGGGTAATAGAACCGATATGAGTAACAGGTGCAGTGGCACAATTTGGCAAATGCAGAAAAGAGGTAACTGGAGAGATATTGTGTAAGACATCAAGAAAAGGTGTCACATGGTCAGTGGCACCAGTATCTATAATCCAGTGTGTGGAATCATAATGTGCAGGTTGAACAAAGTTTACAGAGTGCAAGATAGTACCTGAAAACTGAGAACCAGTAAACTGAGTGCTATTAGCAGTTGAATACCAGGGATAAGCAGAGTTCGATGCAGGTGACTGCTGCACACCTAGTTGGGATGATGAAGTACTTGTTGGACCATTGTTACCACCACCAGTTGGTGCATTATTACCACTGCTAACCATTGACTTTTGCAGCATATCAATGAGCATTTTGCACTGATTCTCAGAGAAATTCATTGAAGCATTAGAAACAAGTTTATCACCACCATCAAACTGAGAAGACACCTGAGCAATAGAGCCACCAGGTCGAAAATTAGGAGCAGGGTTTTGAAGTCTAGGTTTGGGTTTTCCAAATAGTTTATGCCAACTAGGAAATCCATGAATGCAAAAACAGGTGTCCTTTGTGTGCCCTGTCATATGGCAATAATCACATTTCAATGACATACTTGAATCTCCTGGTGCCTTTCTAGCCTTATATCCTTGAAACTTGGATGATTGCTTGACTGACATGGCCATACTATCAGATGGAACCACAGAACCAGTCATAGATCGCTGATTTTCCTCTTGCAGTAACAGAGAATAGCATTGACTTATTGATGGTAAAGGCTTCATGAGTAAAATCTGACCACGAATCGCTGTGTATTGCTCATTCAAGCCCATAAGAAACTGAGACAATTGAACATCTTGGTCCTGGACTTCTAGTTTAGCATTGACATTACAGGTACAAGCATTACATGTACAACGAGGTTGAGACACAATACATTCCAATTCATCATGAACAGCTCGAAATTTAGTAAAATAGGCAGAAATAGATAGATGTCCTTGAGTCAAATGAGAAATCTCAGTGCGAAGATTAAACAGTTTTGGAACATTTGTTTGAGAGTAACGAGTTTCTAGATCTAGCCAAATAGTATGAGCAGATTTCATATACACCACACTGTTACGAATATCAGCTGAGACAGAGTTTAAGAGCCAGGACGTTACCATATTGTTGCATCGAGTCCAATGAACATAAAGAGGAGATCCAGTAGCAGGTTGAGCATAGGAGCCATCCACAAAACCCAGCTTTAATTTTGATGATAAAGCAATCTCCATGGGCCTATTTAACTGATTGTAATTACTCCCATCTAAAACCACCGTTATGAGTTGCATCCCTGGGTTATCAGAGGGATGAAGATAGTAGGGATGATTGGAATCAAAGGTTGTAGAGGTTGTTGTAGTAGATCCCATAGTAGCAGAGGAGTATGAAGCTCCAGTGGTCATGATGAATGGATTATAACAAGGCAACTATATCGGGGTAACTAAATGGACGAAACCGCCATTGATACAAATTAGACCGAGCTTTTAAGCTCTGATACCATGATACAAAAATAAAGAGAGAGAGAGAGAGAGAGAGAGAGAGAGAGAGAGAGGGGGGTGAATGGTTGTTACATTAGAAAATGGAATCAATCGTACAAGTTACAAAAAAAGGACTATATATGCTAACTCCTATCTTGGCTAACAAGCTAAGTAACAGAATTGCACAGCTGTCATTCTTCTACAATATGATTGGTTGGTTGAATAATATTAGTAGCTAGAGGAATATGCTTAACAGTTACCTTTCACCTAAACCCTCACCAATTTGAAATGTTCTCATCGGAGACAGCCACATGGAAAACTTATAACATATAAATCCTCTTCGTGGGCGAGAGAATGGCCAACTGTAGCCAATGGATTAAATTATTTTAGTCAATTTATTGATGTTTACAATCGTTGTCCTCTGAGTCGCCATAAATTTTGTTGCAGTTGCGAATGGATCAGGAATCTTGCACTGGGTAATTGGAAATCTTCTTCGTGTAGTAGCATATGTTCCTTCAGTTACAGATTGGTATAGGATGATTAGCTTTCCGCATAACGGTCAGATGGAAGGGAATGATGACATAAGTCAATACAAAGGTATTAATGTGTTTAATTACAAGTTGAGATATTTGAAGATTTTTCGAACACCTGGCCAAGCTAATCATCTTTATATATGGACACTTGAAGGATACGATGATGGTGGGCAATGGCATTTAGATAATAAAATTTTGCTGTCGTTAAGTAACCAACTCATCTAAAACATTAAGATATTTATCTTAACATCCCCTCACTCGAAGGCCCATTATTTGGGTCAAATAGTGGATCACGGGCGCTCATCTTTGGAGCATAACTTGCCTTCGTGTCTATATTAAATATTGAGAATATTGGGGGTGGCAAGGAGTCGAACTTGAGACCCCCGCCAAACCAGTATCATAACTTTGCCTTCGTGTCCATATTAAATATTTAGAATATTGGGGGTGGCAAGGAGTCGAACTTGAGACCCCCGCCAAACCAGAGCTATGATACCATGTTAAGTAACCAACTCATCTAAAACCTTAACGGTTAGGAATTGGGCTTACCAGGATTATATATTTATCTTAACAGCTGTCCAATCTTACAAGATTGGACGATTCGATTTGGACAGATTGTACATCTGGATTGGGTCTACTGGTGAGCTTTTAGCCTATGAATTTTGGACACAGAAAATAAAGGTCAGCAACAAACCTATGGATGGTTGGAAGCCGTATGCTACCAATATGGCCAGCAAACGATGAAAGTTAGAGAGAACATTAGACTAATCCATGTGTTCAAACCTTTCAGAGTATACATATCGTGAGTAGCATTCAAGGGAGAATGTTTTATATAGAGAAAATGGGAGAATGATTCTGATCCATTCATTTCTCTTTGTCCCATAGTGGGCTTCGTCTCGTAGTGGACTGGATAATTAAGCATAATTATCTATTGGGCTTTTTTGTTTTTACAAAAACAGAAAGCATGACATGAATTACTAGCATCAGGTTCTATGCCAATAAAACTACAGATACGGTTTTTTAACCCGTCAATTTCTTGACTGTTTCTGATGTAGAATCTACCGTGCTGTTCATCCATCATTTCTAAACTGACATAGAATTCTCTAAGTCGATCTAGTCTGTTGTTATTGATATCTAGACATGCTAGATCTCTTATTCTAGTGAAGAAATCTTCATCATTAAGCCTAAGGGTTTCACCATTAATGATTAAACTCCAAGGGAACATTACTGATCTACGATTATTGCTAATCATAATCAAGATTGCTAAATATATAGAAGAGTATATAAATTTGTTTAAGAACAGGGTCAAGAGTTTTACCAGGCTTTCCAGTAATCTTTATCCTTACAGTGATTATCGGATCATTAAACCTTCATTTCTTCCTCAAATCTTCTGGTCTTTTATTCTCTGTCTTCAATCCAACGAGCGGCGTTTCCCTAACGGCCTCCTGCCTAGCAGTACTCCCCGTGCTCTTTAAAAGGACTCCAGAATAACAAGAATATAAGAAAGATTTTTAAAGAAAAGACTTTTTATTGATCATATAATATGTTACAGATAAAGACTCATTATGAGCCTGTTATACTCATAACCCCGTAGGGTGTTTACTCACTCATGCTTAGATTATTCAAAGCTTTGTACAGTGTCTAAGCTCTGCTAAATTTTCGATGCCAATACTGAAAACTTAACTCGCCTTTTATACTTCAAGGTCGAGGATCCATACAAATATACTTACGTAATTGCATGCGTCAGTTGTATATTATTGCTGCCTTTTGAAGAGATAAGATTCTTATCATGCCTTCTCCTGTGCTTTCTTTTGAAAAGATAAGATGCTACTTATCCTGTCTTTTTCTTTGGGTGAAAGTAGATTCCTCTACTTTAATTTTCCATCTTAGCTTTTCCAGCAGCTTTAGACATCTTGTTTTCTTCTTCTTTTGAAGTAGTGGCGGGGTCTTCTTTTGTCGAATTACACTCCTCGCACTCAAGAGAGATTCCTTTCTGAATCATGGCTCTTTGCACTTTGTTGCAAGTGGAGGGATAGTGATATCCAAACACATGTTTTTGGATCAGCTGTCTCCTGAATATTTGGACTTTTGTCCAATCTTCTTCACTCATTCCTTGATGAGAGTAGGAAGTGGCCAAACAGTTAGTGGATGCATGATTAACTTTAATCTTGTCATCTTTCTCTATGCTGAACAGCCTGTCTATGAGGACAATAAGTTTCTGTTCTGCAAGTTGATGAAGGTCATGTTTCTCCAGCTTTGATTCTTTTGGCTGTGATGGAGAATAAATCCTTTCCTTGACTGTCCCGATCTGCACATAACAATATGGTAGAACTGGTTCATCGTCTTCATCCCAAAACATGACTGTTCCTTGAAATTTGAGATAAATTTCTTTATCTGTGTCTTTGAGACAGTTCTTCTTGTAGCTTTTAACTGCTTTTCTGAACTGAATCGGAAACTTGGAAATTTCTAATAAATTATTAGATGGATATACCAATGCTAATAATCCATAAAGATAAGCTTCCCAAATAAAATCTGGACGGCTGTTCGGATAAAAGTTGAAGTAACTAATGTTCTTCTTATCCGTGGTAAAGTAGTGCTCTTCTGCAAAGTTTTCTTCTGTAGAGCATCTTCCTTTAGTAAACAGATAACTGAAGCCAGCAAAAGAAATCTTACTGGTATCTTCTTATAGTTGACAACCATTCTTTTCTTGCCTCTTCGTCGTTCAGCTTCATTTTCAACTAAAAATGCTGGTGACATATGGGCTGATTTACTAGGGATGATTACTTTCATCTCAAGTAATTCTTTAATCTGCACTGCAAATTCTTCAACATCCTGGGGACTATATTTCATAGGTTTTACCCTGCAAATATCCTTTGGATTATTGAGTTTGATTGATGCTTTCATCCAATGCTTTGTTTTCTTTGGATCCAGTGGATTGTCTGAGCATACTTTGTCTAAGAGTTGTTCAATCTTAGATTTCCTGTCAATATCTTGAGATAAATTTGTTAAAGCAAAATTCATTTCTTGATATTTTAATAACATATCTCTCCCCCTCTCTAAAAAGTGAATTTTGTTTTGGGAGATGTTAATAGGTGTGACAGGTTTCTTTTTAGAATTTATTTTCTTAGATTCTAAAAACTCAGGAAATCCTACTTGATTTGCTTGAGTAACTTTCTTAACCCATACTGGTTCACCTTCTAGTGTGAAGATAACTGTTTTACCATCTACTTGTATAAATGATCTATAGGCTAGACAAAAATTGTTTCCTAAAAGAAAGTCTATACCTGACTCTTGTTGATAAACAGTAGGAATATGAAATATTTCTCCTGCTATCATAATATCAAGGTCTTTACATACCTTATTAATCACAATGGTTTTACCATTAGCGATTTTTACCTCAATAGGTCGTTCGGCATTCACCCAATGTTCTGGTGGAATGACGTATTTGCTTGCTATGCATAGGCTCGCACCTGTATCAACATAACAATGTAATTCTATGTTTTTATATCCAGCAAACTTAAGTGTACCTTTAACATAGATTGATGATGGATTAGTAATGTTTGTCATTACTAATTCTTCTTGTGAATCCTCAGTCACTTTCGTCTGTTGATTCATCTTCTGACTCGTTGGATGATGATCCAGGGTCAATTTCTTGTATGATGAAGATTTCTCTTCTCTCATCATATTCGTCTTCTACTGGTTCATAACCTATGTAGTAAATTTCTTCTAATACCTTGAGTTTGTCAGGGTATTTCTTCCTGTTAGGGCATTCGTTTGCATAATGTCCTTCTTCGTTGTAGACCCAACACCTGCAATTTTTCTTTCCTTTTGGACAAAGCTTTTGTTTGTTAGTAGGAAAAGTTTTCTTCTTAACATACTTTCCTGGTTTAAAAGTTTTCTTTTTCTTTTTAAACCTGTATTTAGAAGCTATTTTCTTTTTAGAATATTTCTTCTTATATTTCTTGGTGTAATTGGGGTTACAACCAAAATTATAAGATTCCTCTGAAATCTTTTCGCAACATCTCTTGCTAAAAGCTTTTAGTCTCTTTTGAGTCTTGCTGAAATCACAATAACTGATGATTTCATTTTTTACTATTCTTTGAGCAAAAGCTAAACTGTATTGCGTCAAGACTGTTCTTTCCTGCAAAAACTTAATCATAGCTTTTTCTCCTACTAATGGTATCTTGCGTATGTATTCTTCAACATAAGCAGGATAACCTGTTTGATCTCCTGTATTGATCATATGCTTTTCATATTCACAAAAGAATTTATCTATTAAGCATATATCACATAATTGCATTTTACTAAGAGCCATCTTAGCATTTTGTTTGATTTTATCTTTCTCTAGATCTTTAGCATTGATGTAATCAATTCCTAAAAAGATAGTATAGATTCCATCTATGATTATATTAAAGGCTTCTATGGGTTCGAGATTTTCGAAATTCCATGTGGCATCCTTAATAAATCGATTTACAACTCCAGCTGTTTTGTGATCAACTAATAACAAAACTGTCTCAGTGTCGTTGTAAGCAATAGGGTTAGTTTGTATTATCAAACTAATTTCCTTTTCCCAAATATCGATTAATGTTTTTCTTCCTGATTCACAATCAATATTTAGAACATTCGAACCAAATAAACTTTGATTCGTTTTGAACTCAGTAGTAGGTGGATAGAAGTTACCTTTCTTCCTGTCTACTGGCTTCTTTGTTCCTGAAGTAGAGGCGAACGGATTTTCATCTGTATGCACACCTTCTTCTTGTTTATTCATCCTGAAAGTATGTTGAACAAACTCTTCGTCTGATGAATCTTCGTCTTGAGAATTTGATTCTGGTGAACTAAATTCTTCGATGACATTCAAATAATTAGTAGAACTAAATCCAAATAAAGACTGTAATTCTAAATTATTTGCTACTTGCTGATTAGCTAGATCATTATCTTCTAATCCAAGTAATTCCATTGCTTTAGAAAATTGTTCTTCTTGGTGATCATCTTGAATTTCTGTTTCAAGAACATTCCAAAAGAACTTCTCTATGTCTTGCATATAGTTCATATTTTCTTATTAGAAACAGAACCAAATGGCCAAGTCATACTGTTCGGGTTTTTACCTGTCCCGAATTCTTCGTTTCCTACTTCATGGTTAGGATAACTATATCGATAACGGCTTTTACCTTTATCCTTGTTACCTTGTTCTGGAGTGAGAACAAGCCGATTTTCTTCTGAAGCTTCTGGTTTTTTGCCAATCGCTTTCTCGTTTTGATAATCCTGAATTGTTGTCTTCAGTTCTGTGATTATCTTTGCTGCTGCGGCTTCAATATTACCTTTTAGATTATTATCTACATTTTTCTTAAGCAAAGCTAAAATTTCTGTTAGCTGAGGCTTAACATTGTTGTTGAAGTCCTCGATTAATTCTTTAAGACTCATTTTAAATGATACTAGCAAATTTGTCTGATAGATCATCTATTCTTTGGGACATGCTTTTAAGGAGCATATCATTTCCTTCTGCTAAGGGTTCTTTAATAGCTAAATTCCCTCTAGCTCTAAAGCTTCTTCTAGGTCTATCCTGTAAAGAAGGTTTATTTCTAGCAATATCAATTGCCCAAGTATGGTCTGTAGGAGTCAATTCTGTAAATTGTTTATCTTCTACTGAACCTACTTCAGAGAATACATCGTCTAATTCGATATATTCCTTTTTCTTATAGTCAATACTGTGATGACTATTGGTTAAAGCATAAGCAACTAAATAAGTAATGCTAAATACTTTATCACCTTTTTGCATCAAATCTTTTCTTTCAAAATCATGAATAAAAGATAAAATTTGATCAAATCTTTCAGTATCCAAACTAACTGCGTATTTGGGATATACTGTAAACATGAATTTTTGGTATGCTAAATTACCTCTAGCAGCGCCTAAAATACTATCATTTCTTGGTATAATTCGATTATCCAGCAAAGCCATTTTTATTGGAGAATCTATACCTTCAGGAAATTCAGATTTTATCAAAATCTTAACAGCTCCTAAATGAACCATAGAGATTGTTGATCTAGTCTTTGAATCTATTTTATGTAATTGTCTATTAATCTCTTCTCTAGTGATTAAAGGCAAATACACTTTTCCTGTGGTGTCTTTTATATCTACATGCATTTCTTTAGTTGAAACGTAATAAAAGATATTGTTTTTTCTTTTTAATCGATCCAACCATGGAACGTTAAAAATAGTTTCTTTCTTTAAATCAAGCTTAGTATTCCTAATTTTAGAAATTAAATCGTGTTTTACTAGAAAACTGGCTTGAAAGCCTTTTTCTGATTCTGAAAACTCAATTTCTAAATTATCAGAAGTTTCCTCCTCAGGAATCTGATTTTTCTCTTTTAAAAGATTCATTTTAAGAGATTATTAACTAGGCTCTGATACCAAGTTCGGGGGATTTCCAAAAAGTTTTCTGTATAATTAAATACTAGAATATTTTTCAGAATTTGCGAAAAAAGAATTAGATTTAAATCTAATTTTTCATGATTTTTACATGTCATATAAGATGCTAAAAACTTAAGGCAATTTGTACTTAAAATGTGTGGTGGAGAGTAATTCTCTCTAATTCTCCATCTAAGATTGTACTCTTTAGAACAATGGCCTACATATCGTTACTACTTACTGATGACCCTTTACTCAGGTACTCAAGTTCATTCAGACATAATCATTTTGTAATTTCATTTAGACTATATAAATAATTTAGACTTGACCATTTTTGTAATTTTTTGTAATTTCATTTAGACAAAAATGGTATATGCCACTAATGCAATTTTATGGAGAACGCTCGACCATTACAAACCTATGGATGGTTGGAAGCCGTATGAGAAATTACAAAATGGTACTCCCTCCGTCCCTTTTGATTGTTAACATTTCACTTTTCAAAATTTTTTGGCACGCATTTTAAGGTGCATTTTAAGGATAGTTAAATAACTTTTTTTTAAAATTTTCTTTTTCTGTATAAAAATTTAATGTTTAAATTTTTATACAGAAAAAGAAAATTTTAAAAAAAAGTTATTTAACTATCCTTAAAATGCACCTTAAAATGCGTGCCAGAAAGTTTTGAAAAAGTGAAATGTTAACAATCAAAAAGGACGGAGGGAGTATATATATATAGGGGGCTACTCCAATACAAACCTCCTTAAAATACAAACCTACAAACCAAGCATAATCTAATATTTCAAGCTAATCTAATGATCAAACTAGGGGTACCCCAATACAAAAAATGCTTAAAATAATTGGCTCTATCCAACAAAAAAAAATTAAAAAAAAATTCACTGTTCACGTGATGACGTGGCAGTGGATTTCACTGGTTAACGGTGCTTCGCACCTTCTTGTACGGCGCTTCGCGCCTTTATCATTCTAAAGTTGTAAGGAATGGCAATCAATGGTAAAGGCAATAGACGATTGACGGGTGTGTCGAGAGCCTTCGGCCCTCATGACTACCTAACTCATCCGTTTACTGTCTTAAATGCTTCGCATTTCCACGGTAAGATTTTTTTTTTTTTTTTGAAATTTTTTTATTTTTTTTGTTGGATAGAGCCAATTATTTTAAGCATTTTTTGTGAAGGTACCCTTGGCGGAAACCTTAGAATAGATGAATATAATTAATTTAGTGTTGATTTGTAGGTTTGTATTTTAAGAATGGTTTGTATTTGAGCACTTGCCTGTATATATATGCCACTTATGCTACCAATATGGCCAGCAAACGATGAAAGTTCAGAGAGAACATTAGACTAATCCATATGTTCAAACCTTTCAGAGTATATAAATATTACTAGCTACTAATTACTACCTAGTGATGACCCTTTAGTCCTTTACTCAGGTACTCAAGTTCATTCAGACTTGACCATTTTTGTAATTTCATTTAGACTATATATATTTAGACTTTGACCATTTTTGTAATTTTTTGTAATTTCATTTAGACAAAAATGGTATATATGCCACTAATGCAATTTTATGGAACGCTCGACCATTGATAGTTATTGATCAATAAAATTTATATTTCATTTAGACTTAAAGCTGAGATATTTTTTTCCATACATTTTGTAAATACTTCATGTGTTGCTTATTAGCATGGTTTCAGAACTTTGTGTTTTCTATTGTTAAATGCAGGTTCTAAATATTAAATAGAAATTATTTAATGTACATACGAATAATATTTTCTTTCACTGTAAAAAGTGCATGTTAAATGGCAACAATATTCTGTGCTGGGGTTGATAATTTGATATTCCTACAGAGAAAACACTAGTAGGCCAAATTGTGACCTCCATAATGTGTAAACACTTCTCACAATTGTTTAAATTATAAATTAGATTAATATATTAAATATTATTAAAAATATTAAAATTTATCCGATTTTGTTCCTATTTATCGTTCCGATCAATGTCGATTTACCAATAAATCGATATTAGATATCTAAACCGATTTGTTCCGATTTCCGAAATCTACCACCATGATATTAATATATTACTCCCTCCTTCCCTTTTTAGTTGGCACATTTACAAAAAACACACATGAAAGCTTTAATAATGTAATTTGTTTCCATATTTGCCCTTAATCTTAAATTAAATGATAAGTTATGAGTGTGTACATTAAATATTAAGTCAAACATTGGTATTAGAAATAAAGGGGTATATATGGAAAAATTGGTAAAAAAATATATTGGAACAGAATGTGACAACTATTTAGCGACAATTTTTTTTTTTGCAAATATGCCAACTAAAAAGGGACGGAGTGAGTAGTATATATTACAATAGTACATACTAATAATACTAGCCTAAAACCCGTGCGATGCACGGATTTTTTTTTATATTATATAAAAAATTTCATTATTTAAAATTAATTTTTTTTAAACATGAATTTTGGAGGCTTACTTTTTTATATGATATGATTTGATAATATTATATAAATGTTATTCGTGATATTTCTAGAAAAGGAGGGATTTAGTTAGAAAATATAGAAAAGATGATAGGTTTTAGTTAAAAAGAATAATCAATTAATTATTAGTAATTATAAAATTATTACTTCATTTTATTAAATAGAATGTCCGTGGTATGATTAGAAAAATAGAGAATTTAGTTAGTGAAAATTAAAAAGATTATATGTTCTAGCTGAAAAAGATAATTGATTAGTTTATAGTAATTATAATTGAATTACGTTATTTTAATAAATACAATTGCTCGTAATATTTTTAGAAAATGAGAAAATAATATTGTCCGTGGTATTTCCATTATAAAAGGGATTTTAGTTAGAAAATATAGAAAAGATTATATGTTTTAGCTGAAAAAGGTAATCAGTTAATTAAAAATATTAATATTATTAGTTTATTTTATTAAATAGAACCGTCCGTGATATAATTAAAAAAAAAATTTAGTTAGAGAAAATAGAAAGGTAACGTGCATGATTTATGTGGAAAAAGTAATTGATTAGTTTATAGTAATTATAATTAAATTATGTTATTTTACGAAATAAAATTGTTCATAGTTTTTAGAAAATGAGAAATTAACGCTACCCGTTATATTTCTAGAAAAAAAAGGGAATGTAATTAGAAAAAATAGAAAAGATGATATATTTTAGCTGAAAAGGAAATCGGTTAATTATTAGTATTATAATATTATTATTTTATTTGTATTAAATAGAAACGCCTGTAATATAATTAGAAAAATGGAGGTTTTAGTAAGAATAAAGAAAAAAGGTAACGTGTTTTGCTGAAAAAAGGTAACCGTCCATGATATAATTGGAAAAAGAGAGATTTTAGTTAGAGAAAAGAGAAAAGGTAACGTGTTTTGACTGAAAAAGGTAATTGATTAGTTAATAATAATTATATATAATTATGTTATTTTTTAGCTGAAATGGTAATTGGTTAATTATTAGTATTATAATATTATTATTTTTTTTATTAAATAGAAACGTCTGTAATATAATTAGAAAAATGGAGGTTTTAGTAAGAAGAAAGAAAAAAGGTAATGTGTTTTGCTGAAAAAGGTAACCATCCATAATATAATTGGAAAAAGAGAGATTTTAGTTAGAGAAAAGAGAAAAGGTAACGTGTTTTGACTGAAAAATGTAATTGATTAGTTAATAGCAATTATATATAATTAAGTTATTTTTTTTAAACAAAACTGCTCGTAGTGTTTTTAAAAAGGAGAAATTTTAGTTAAATAAAATATAAAAGATATTCTATTTTAAATGAAAAATGAAATTATTTAGTTATTGAAAAATGGAAAAGGTTATATGTTTAAACTGAAAAAGGAAATTGATTAATAATGAGAAATTTTAGTTAGATAAATTATAAAAGATATTGTATTTTACTTGGAAAAAGAAATTATTTAGTTCTTGAAAATAGAAAAGATGATATGCGTAACCTGAAAAAGGAAATTGATTAGTTAATAGATCTGTAATTGAGTAAGGGTAATTAGGTAAATTCAATAGGTACCGTTGAACCAAACTTTTAATGTTTCGGCTTTTATATAATAGTATAGATATATATATATATATTTACAATAATATATATATTAATACATACTTATAATATACTTTTATGTTATATATGTTTATCTTTTATTTTTATGTTATCTTTTTGACAAACTAATAATAAATATTTTACAATAATATATATATTCAATCTTTCATTTTATCTTGACCTACATCTTTTAATGAGAGATTTATTAAAGAGAAACAATGTAGATTTTTTAGATTGTAATTTGATTTGAATGATCTTTTATATGGAAGATAATAAATATATTAGCTTAAAATAATTAGGCAATTAAAATAAAATTAAAATAAATAGGCTCGATATTTTATCAATTAAAATTTTAAATAAATAAGTTTTGATTGATATTTTTATTAGTTTGTTCGGAAAAATTATAGCATATTATAGAGTTGTTCAATTTAAGTAACATATAAATTTTAAAAACAACTTTAAAAAGCAAAAAAATCCTAAATTATAGGTCAAGGTAAATATTATTTTTTTGAGAGCTGGTTTAGTTAAAGCCTAAAGACGAGTGGGGTGTTGAATTTAACTAGAAAATTGGACTAGAGCTTAGATGTAAGAAAACAAATTATAAAATTAGAAATTATTATTTTTTTATTTTTTGGTGTTTTAAAATTTTTCATTGCAATCAACTTTACTTGCATCATCTCAATCACTCCATTGTTAGAACCGAAAGTAAAAGAAGAGTTTTCTCTCAAACTTTTCTCCCCCTTCGTCGTCGTCTTCAACCTCTGCTCCTCCGGCGGTGGTTTATCCACCGACCGGAGGCCCTTTTCTTGTCCAGTTTTTTGTTTTCTTTCAATAATCATACTCCTTTTGTGAAGATTGTGAGTATTTGGTTTGTTTACCCATTAATTGGGTTTATTGGTCTCTCCTTGTGAGAGTTTGTTTGTCTCTCCTTATGAGAGTTTGCTTGGTTTGTTGGTTTTAATGAAGATCTACAATAGATCAGTCCTGCTGAGAATGATTTTGTCGCTAGTTTGGGGGATCTGGAAAGTCCGCATCGAAGCTGAGATGCTAACGTTTATTGCAAGAGCTCATCACTTACAACCAAAGATTGTTCAATATTATTTGTTGGGGGTTTTCACTTTCGGCATGTCTATAGCTGGTATCCGGCATGTAGATAGCTGGGGTATTACTCATCCTTTGGGGAATTCCATTTCCGGCATGTCTATAGCTGGTATCCGGCATGTAGATAGCTGGAGGATAGTTCCTCTGACCTTAGTTTATACAACTGAGGATTCTGAACACTGGGGTATCAACGGATCTTACGTGAAGTGGTCAATTGTAATAACGCGGCTTTCAGGGATGTTAGCGCAATTTGGATCTTTTCGAATATCTTCGAATTCGTTTTTTAGCTTCAAGAACTTTTTAGTTCAGTTTGTTGCACGATCTGGAAACAATTTATTGTTTTTTCAACCTGGTCGTATCTACAGTCGGGGGTTTGTCCCGCTGTTTTATTGGTTTGTTTCAGAAATATAATCCTTTGCATTTTGTCAAAAAAAAAAAAAAAAAAAAAAAATTCTATTAATGTCGTATGTTACATGAGTTAGTAAAAAGTTTGAACTCATTTAATTTAGAGAGTAGGGAGCCTGTAAGTTTCCTGAGATACATAATTTTTATATATAAAAATGGGGTGGGTATTTTAGTAAATTCAAAGATTTTTAATTAGCCATGTGGGCCCAACAAAATTTAAAGGATATTTAGCATGTATCTTAGGAAAAGTTCCCTGAGATATATCTCAGGTCCTTTTTCTCTTTAATTTAACCATGCGGGTTCAATCAAATCTAAAGTTTATTTTTTAAAATATATGAGAAAAAGTTCCTTAGATCAATATCATGTCCTTTTTCTCTTAATTTATACAACACAATAAAAAAAATTGTCAAGCTCTTCTAATATGTGGGTTTACAAATTTATCTTATTATTTTATAGAGAAAAATATAGAGAAAAATGTTTCTGAGATTGACCTCAGGAAACTTTTCCTGAGATACCTACAAAATATACTTTAAATTTGTTTGGGCCCGTAGGGCTAATTAAAAATTTCTGATTTTACAAAAATGCCCACCCCATATTTTATAAGAATTTAAGCCAATGATCTCAGGTAAGTCCCTGAGGTAATCTCAGGAACATTATACTCTATTTTATAATACATACTCCCTCAGTCCCGGTCATTTCTTAACATTTCAAAATAGGGTGTCCGGCACGCATTTTAAGGTAAATTTTAAGTATAGTTTCATAACTTATTTTTGAAATTTTCTTTTTTTGTATAAAAATAGAACAATCCTATTTTTATACAAAAAAAGAAAATTTCAAAAATAAGTTATGGAACTATCCTTAAAATTCACCTTAAAATGCGTGTCAGAAAGTAACAAAAAAAGTGTTAAGAATTGGGTGGGACGGAGGGAGTACCATTTTTGGTCATGTGTAAACCATTTTTGGTCATGTGTAAGGGATAACATCCTACATATAATTTGTACATAGAAATGTTCTCGACAACTAAACATCAAAATAATATGTATGTTTTACATTAGCATTTGTTTTACTAAACTAATGAAAGTTGAAAAATATAATAGTTATAGAAAAATAATAATATTTTATTTACTAAAATACCAAAAGTTACTTTAAATATATGCGTAAAATTTTAAATATATATATAGGCTTTTGCTCAAATACAAACCAATCCTTAAATACAAACTAAAAACTAACATAAAATATTTTATATTTCATTTATTCTAAGGGCCCGCCAGGGGCACCTTCACAAAAAAATGTATAAAATTCTTGGCTCCATTCAAAAAAAAAAAAAATACTGTTGACGTCACTGCCACGTCACTTTGACTGGAACTCAAATTTAATTGTTGTCGTTTAAAATCATCATGATTTCATTAGAATAGATAATAATAAATTGCAATATTCCTGACAATAGTATTCGAATCATGACTTAACAAATAATCACACAGTGACTGGATAACTTATTAATGGTGAACTAAAACACGTACAAAGACCAAGTAAAAATAACTGCATTGTCACGCAAAATTACATAAGCCATGTTCAGTAAAAAAAAAACTTTTAATATTTGAAATACGTACGTACTATCAGCATGATAATCAAGAAGAAGAGGTTAAACCACGGATTTGAGGAAAAAGACCTCAGAAAATATTTCTATTCGTAAGAATCTCGATAATCTGGAACGCGGCATGACATTCGGCTTTTTCCCTGAATCAACCAGGTCTTTTTTCATTGTATGATGTTCTTCGATATCATCAAAGTAATTGTTTTCTGGTGAGAAAATGTTCGTGAAATTTTCTACTTCTTCTTCTGGTTTGTACAGGAAAGTAATGATCATAGTAAGCATGATGGCAATGAATAACACGATGAATCGAGGAGGCTCGACTACAAATTTGAGCAAAACAACCATAACTAGTGCTACCAGTGCAGCTCCTGTTCTAAACCACTCCGAATCAAGCAATTCTCTCCTCATTGTATTATGAGTAAATAACATAGTGGTGACTATATTTTACACCAATTTTCAAAATAGTGGTCAAATTTTTAGATTCTCAAAAGAGTGACCAACTTTTCTTTCCGCCTTTCAAAAAAGTGGCTGCCGTCAACTTCCGTTAAATTTTCGCCGTTAACTAATATATTTAAAGAATAAATTACATAATGGTGGCCATACTTTACAATGATTTTCAAAATAGTGGCTATTTAATGATTTTCACCGTTAACTATTTTGAAAATTATTGTAAAGTTTGGCCACCATTCTGAAATTTACTATTTAAATATATTAGTTAACGGTGAAAATTTAACGGAAGTTGACGGCAGCCACTCTTTTGAAAGGCGAAAAGAAAACTTGGCCACTCTTTTGCGAATCTGAAAATTTGGCCACTATTTTGAAAATTGGTATAAAATACAGCCAGCACTATGTAATTTACTCTTGTATTATTGTATTTCGAGTTTTCGATACTTGTTATGATGCAGCAACAAGCCTGAGATAATATTATTTACCTGTTTATTGTGAGCATAGGTAGAAATTTTGTAGCTTGTATGAGGGTTGAAGACCGGCTTTTTATAAAATTATTTCTACGATTAATTTCATGATGTAAGTTGAATTTTAATTTTAATTTTAGTGTACTATCATACAAGGAAGGTAAGATTATGATTTACGAAAATTCTCACCTAATTTGACAATGGGCTCCTTCAGCCTTCTTAGTTCTTACTTAATGGACTCCTTTTAACCTATACTAGTGTGCTTCATGACCTGGATCGTGGGCTCCTTCAGCCTTCTTAGTTCTTACTTAATGGACTCCTTTTAACCCATACTAGTGTGCTTCATGTAGGGATGGGAACGGGTCGGGTTCGGCTCGGGTTTTGCAAAATCCAAATCCAAATCCAAATATTTTCGGGTTTCGGGTTTCGGATCGTATCGGGTTTCGGATCCAAAACTCAATATCCAAATCCAAATCCGTCGGGTTTCGGATCGGATCGGGTTTTTTTCGGGTATTCAAAATTAAAAATAGTGTAAATAAGTTGCTTAACAAAAAAAAAAAAAAATTGTGTAAGTAAGTTAAAAAATACCGCTACATCCATGACAATTTATTTTCTCGATCTTTCCATATCTTATGTCTCAAAGATATGTGTATGTATAATATGTATTTATAATATACATTTATATAATATATATATATATATATATATATATATATAAAATAGTGTATGTATAATATGTATTTATAATATACATTTATATATAATATATAATATATAAAATATAAAATATAATAAATAAAAGTCGGGTATTTTTCGGGTTTCGGGTTCGGCTCGGGTTTTGATCGGGTTTCGGGTTTCGGATCGGGTTTTGGATCGGGTTTCATGAAATCCATATCCATATCCAAAATCTTTCGGGTTTAAAATTTAAATCCATATCCATATCCATATCCAAAAAATCGGGTTCGGATCGGATAAAAAATCGGATTTCGAATCGGGTATCCGTCGGATCGAATTTTTTTCCCATCCCTAGCTTCATGACCTGGATCGTCGCGGTACGTGGAATTGTTTAGTTCTTTTTTTCCCTTTTTCTTTTTGTTGTGTTTTCTCCTCTTTTTCTTAGCTATATTTTTTTCTAATTATTTTCAATGCAGTTTGTAATTGTGATATATTACTAGATCTGTCAATTCGGATTATTGGATCGGTTTTGAATTTGATCAATTTTCGATTACGATATATTTTAACGGAATTTTCGGATCGGATCTGATCTGATTTGGTTCGGATCTTATTCGAATTAAAATCGGATGAAATTCGAATTTAGATTGGATAAAATTCGATTCGAATAAGAATTGTTTCGGATCATCACTCATTCGTTATTTTAATTTATGAAATTTTGAAAAGTACGTTATTATTGAAAATTATATTTCTAGTATAAATTTATGTACTTCTTCAAAAATAATTATTAAATAATTATGATATATTTGACATTAAATCATTTTAAATATGCATAAATGGATAAAAATTGAATAAAATGTGCGATAATGTATACAACCTATCCGTATTAACTTTTTAAAATTATAACAATTACTTAATTCATCATTTTTGGAATTCGGATCTATTTCAGTATCAATTCCTATTTGGTTCGGATAATTTTTATGTTAGTGTTAATCGGTTCATGATCGTAATGGGATCTAGTATTTCGGATGATTTTCGATTTAAATATATTTCGGATCAGATCAAATTTATTTTCGAATAATTATCGAATTTTCCAATCCAAAAACAAAATCGAATTTAATTTCACAAATTTTGATTCGATTATTCGAATCCAAACTCATTTTGTCATGTCTATATTTTACAGAGGAGATATGTGGCTTGTAAAACCTTTTATTTACATTTATTTTCCTAGTCTGTAAAACATATATAGTTTTGATTATTGCCCCTTTTATTAACACTAGCTTAAAACTCGTGCGATGCACGGAATTTTTTTTAATATTATATTAATATTTTTTATTAATATTTTTTAAATATGATTTTTGGAGACTTAAATATTTAAATGAGATGATGATCACAATTATATAAATGTTATCAATGATATTTCTAGAAAATGAATGATTTTAGTAAAAAAAATATAGAAATTGTGATAGGTTTTAGTTGAAAAGATAATAAGTTATTTATTAGTAATTATAAAATTATTAGTTTGTTTTATTAAATAGAATGCCCGTGATGTAATTGGAAAAAGAGAGGATTTAGTTAGAGAAAATTAAAAGGGTAATATATTTTAGGTCAAAATGGTAATTGATTAATTTATAGTAATTATAATTTAATTATGTTATTTTACAAAATAAAATTGCTCGTAATGTTTTTAGAAAAGGAGAAATTAATGTTGCCCATAATATTTCGAAAGAGAAATTTTAGTTAGATAATATAGGAAAAAGATGATACATTTTAGATAAAAAGGATAATCGTTAATATTAGTATTATAATATTAATATTTAGTAATTTTATTAAATAGAACTGTCCGTGATATAATTGGAAAAAGAGAGATTTTAGTTTGAAAAAATAAAAAAAGATAACGTGAAAATTAAAATGTGACATACTTTAGGTGAAAAAGGTAATTGATTAGTTTATAGTAATTATAATTTAATTTTTATTTAGTAAATTAAATTGCTAGTAATATTTTTAGAAAATGAGAAATTAATGTTACCCATGATATTTCTAAAAAAAAGAAATTTAATTAGAAAAAGTAAAAAAGATGATACGTTTTTTAGCTGAAAAGGTAATCGGTTAATTAATAGTATTATTATATTATGATTTTATTTTTATTAAATAGAATCGCTCGTGATATAATTTGAAAAAGAGAGGTTTTATTTAGAGAAAGTTAAAAAGGTAACTTGTTTTGACTGAAAAAGGTAACCCGTGATATAATTGGGGAAAAAATATTTTAGTTAGATAAAAGAGAAAAGATAATTTGAATGAAAAAATTAATTAATTAGTTAATAGTAATTGTAATATGCTTTTTAGTTAGATAAAATACAAAAGATATTATATTTCATCTGAAAAAGGAAACTGCTTAGTTATTAAAAAAAAAAGGTAACATGTTTAACCTGAAAAAAGGAAATTGATTAATAAAGCAAAAATTTTAAAGGTAACATGTTTAAGCTGTAAAAGGAAATTGATTAGTAAAACAAATATTTTAGTTAGATAAAATATAAAAAAAGATTTTATCTGTAATTAAGTAAGAGTAAATAAGTAAAATCAATAGGTAAATAAAAAAAGGTAACATGTTTAACCTGAAAAAGGAAATTGATTAGTAAAGCAAAAATTTTAAAGGTAACATGTTTAACCAGAAAAAGGAAATTGATTAGTAAAGTAAAAATTTTAGTTAGATAAAATATAAAAAAAAGATTTTATCTATAATTAAGTAAGGGTAAATAAGTAAATTCAATAGGTACCAACCAACCGACCAACCAAACTTTTAATGTTTCGGAATTTATATAATAGTATAGATTTATTTTTCTAGCTTATAAAAAAAATTAATTATTGCCGGTTTAAAACAATTTTATATTATATAAATTTGCGTGGTGCTTGATTTTTTTTTAACCATTTGTTTAAGAAAAATACAATAAAATAGCCATGATCATAACTTCGGCAAAAATAATCAATTGACAGTATTTCTGACCCAAGTATCACTCGAACGCATATGGTGTGCAAAAATTAAAAGAACATATTGTTCGATGATAGCATTTCATCACATGTATCGGCCTAAAAATTATTTTGTTTTATATTTTCAAAGTAGACTTTCTTCAAACAAAAAAACAAAATTAAATTGGGATATGTGAATGCACAAAATGTGTGTATCCCTTCCATGAAATTGTTCGAAAAAAAAATTGAAAGATATTTCCATCAACTTTTTCTCGTCTTAGAAGTAATACAATACTTACATATTAAGATAGAGGTTGTTTAGAGCTTGATGCTAAAAAATTTGAAGTTATTAGAGAAAAATCATGATTTAATATTATACTCCGTAACAAGTAACACTCAACAAAGGTCAGCTAAAATTTAGTTCCATTTTAAAATCGAATATAATATCCAGAGTTTCAAATTATTACAATTCTATTTCAGTTTTGGTTGGTTCCTGTTTAACCATTGATTTATATGGAATTTGAACAATCGGAATTTGATAAAGGAAATCTTTAGAGCATTCTCAATCGGCCTGTTTCCATTCTCAAAAACTTATTAAAAATAGTAAATTTTAAAATAAAAATAATAAATCCTTAAAATTAATAAAAAAAAAAATTCAACATCCCATTTCCCATCCTCATATCCCTATGTTCCTTTTATATTATTTTTTTCTCTCTCTTTCACTTACAATTTTAACTACAATTATAATTTAATATATTAAAAATAAGAGAAAACGTATTTGGAGATGGGAATCCGAGGTGTACAATATTCAGTAAAAATGGGACTGAAATCTAGTCCCTAAAATCAAACCGTAAAATACAGATTCGGATGGAGTAATCATTTAAACTAAAACCGATTAATTACCCTATAAATATAGAGATGGGTTCCGGACTCCTGTGTGAGTGCTCTTAGAGAACATCTCTGAGCAAACCTTTAGGTATGTCACACATGTTTTAAAAATTAAAGAAAACTAGGTAACAAAGTCGTGCTATGCACGACACAAAAATATTTTTAAAAATCGTATACAGAACATCATTATTTTTTAAATTTTATTATTTGTAAGTGGATATGATAAATTAAAAATTGTGTGAATTATAATTAAATTTGAATGTTTAAGAATTAAAGAGATTAATATTAGTAGAAAAAAAAATATCTTTCAGTTAAATTCTTGAATATTAATAATATTAATTTCGAAGATATTATTGACAACTATTCTGTCGCATAAAAATTTGCTTTTGAAATTAATATTGACAGACATTTGCAAAGTTTGACATTCAATAATATTAATTTCGAAGATATTGATGACACCTATTCCGTCACATAAAAATTTGATTTTGAAATTCAATATTGACATACATTTGCAAAGTTTGACATTGGATAAGTAAAGTTAACATTTGTGAATCTTTTTTATTATCGATGGCATTATAAAAGACTTGATTGCATGACATTATAAAAGACGTGATTGCTTAATTTGTTAGTAAATTTGACTGTGTGATGAAAAGAATTAGAATGTAAACAAAATGAAGATCCTCTTACATATTATCAACTTTTAAACTCCTTAAATTCATCTTACTTTTTTCATACCAAAGTACAATGTCAACATATTTCTTATAATAAATATTTATAAATTTAAATATAACTAATTAACGTTCTTATACCCTGTCTCCCGTCTCATAACATACATGCATGATTAATTGATTAGTAATAATATAAGAATGTGTTTAATCGTTAGAATTTTAATTTATTCTAATAAGAAATAATGAAACAACAAATGTTTAATTTTTTTATTGAATTAATCGACCAAATTGGTTTGAATCAATTTAATCGAGTTGGTCACACCCCGTGTATAATTTGTTCATGTATAAAAGTAAATTCTACGATATCTTCTATTTAAATTGTGGACATTAATCGAAAAATATATACTTTAATATCATTCATGATTCTCATGATCACTCATTACGAATTTATCAAAAAGGTAAAAGCATCTATTTATTGTTACCGAAAAAATTGCAATGATTTTGAATACGAATTAGAAATAACATGAAATAAAAAATTTTGTTTTATCATTTTATCTTAGAATAATGCTACTTTTATATAAATAGTGATATTTTATATTAAATAATAATTATAATGTCCTAATATAGATTGCTAAGCTTTTATATTAAATATGAAATAAAGTGCATTTAACATATATTTAATAGATACAATTAATGATTAATTAAACGCAAGAAATATATTTAAATAAAAATATCAAAAATGTGAAAATTCAAGAAAACTATTTTTGAAGCTTCTGAGTGAAAGTCTCTCGGATCTTCTGCTATTATAATATATATAAATGTGTAAAAAAAATACTCTGTAATAAATATAGACAATTTTATTAGATTACAACATACCGGGGTATTAAATTACTCAGTCATACTATGAAACTTTGGGAGAGAGTGGTTGAATGTCGGATTAGAAGAGAAGTTGAAATCTCAGAGAATCAATTTGGTTTTATGTCGGGGAGATCGACGACCGAGGCCATCCATCTCGTCAGACGCCTTATGGAGAAGTTCAGGGAGCGTCGCAGAGACCTTCATATGGTGTTCATTGATCTTGAGAAGGCCTATGATAGCATCCCCCGTGAAGCTATTTGGAAGAGCCTTGAAGAGGGGAGAGTGACGTCGTCGTACGTTAGGGCGATTCAAGACATGTACTCCCAAGCTAGTTCTTGCGTCCGGACCCCAGTGGGTGACTCCCGTTTTTTCCCTGTTGAGATAGGGCTACATCAGGGGTCGGCCCTAAGTCCTCTTCTTTTCGCCCTTATCCTTGATGGCATGTCGCGAGGGATCCAAGATACCGTCCCTTGGTGCATGCTCTTCGCTGATGATATCGTGTTAGTGGCGGAGTCGAGGGGGAGGTAAACGAGAAGCTGGAACTATGGAGATCTACTTTGGAGTCCCAAGGCCTACGTATGAGTCGATCAAAAACCGAGTATCTATGGTGTAACTTCAGTGGTGAGGAGATTGAGGGAGGAGTGGAGGTTAAGATTTAAGATCAGATCGTACCTAGTACGGATAAGTTCAAGTATCTAGGTTCGATCATCCAGAAGGAAGGTGAGGTTGTAGACGATGTAAAACATCGTATCAAGGCTGGGTGGTTGAGGTGGAGGGCAGCGTCAGGGGTGATGTGCGACAAGAAGGTCCCTTTAAAGTTGAAAGGGAAATTCTATAGAGCGGCAATCCGGCCTGCGATGCTTTACGGTTCTGAGTGTTGGGTGGCGAAGAAGACCCTCGAAAGAAAGCTGGAAGCTGCTGAAATGAGGATGTTGTGGTGGTCGTGTGGGCACACGATGTTAGATAGAATCCCGAATGGGGTGTTTAGGAGCGAGCTTGAAGTGGCGCCTCTTTCTGCGAAAGTCAGGGAAGGGAGGTTGAGATGGTTCGGCCACGTCCGTAGGAGGTTGGCTCAAGCCCCAGTGAGGAGGGTCGAGAGTCTTTCGGTGGTTGGGGTGAGGAGGAGAGGCAGGCCGAGAAGGTCGTGGGAAGAGCAGCTTAGGATGGATCTGAAGGCCTTGAACTTGGATGAGACAATGACAGCTGACAGGTGCTCTTGGAGGCGTCATATCAGAGTGGTGGATTCTCTTTTAGGGAGCGGCTCGGTTGTCGAGAGCCTCAGAGTTGGGTTGTCTCGGTTAGCTTTATCTTAGTAGTTCAGCTTTGTTTTGGCATTTTACGTTTTTATTGTCTTCTGTTTGCCGGTTTTGCAGTTGTAGGGAGATTGGACCGGTCTTTTCTCTGTGTGAGGTTTACTGGGTGTGTGTGACTCGGTTCGTTTGGTCTGTTGTCGTTTGCTTGTGGTTTATTATGCAGGGGCCCGTCCGGAGCTTTTCTCACAAGCTGGTAGAGCGGAGCGCAGCAGGACCTTAGTATCATTTTTCCAAGCAGGCGGGTAGGTCCCATGTGGAGAACGCCATGGGCTCAGGTATTGCTTTGAACATTTTCGTACCATTTAGATTCCTATGTATATAGCACCCACAATATCTGTCGCGCACGTAGCCGAGGGTCTTCACGGAAACAGCCTCCCCGCCGTAAAAAGCGGGGGCATGGTCTGCGTACAACTTACCCTCCCCAGACCCTGCTCTGAGCGGGATATACTGGGTATGTTTGGTTTGGTTTGGTTTATTCACTAAATTTTATAAATATTTTAAATTATTTTAACCATTATCACCTAGCTTTTGAATAAAAATTTTGGAATAGTAAAATAATAGGATCAGATATTCAAATTTATGAATAAACATTTTGTTGAATTATATTTTGATGTTTACGAATAAAAAAATGATTTCACTTTTGTTAAACAACAAAATCTTAGATCTTAACATCGATAGTTTTTTCTAATTTTATTTTTATGTCGAGAAACCATAAAATGACATTCGTTTCTTTTAATTGTTCTTGTAGTAATTTATTAAAAGTAGAAAACAATCTCTAACAAGAATACAATTTCATTTATTATATTTGTAATTTTTTTTCACCTAACAATCTGGTCTTTCAGTAAACAACTTAATAAAAATTAAATTATAGGTCATATTTTTCACTACTTAACTTTGATATTTTTATTAGTTATCACTTGTATAATTTATAAATCAGATCGAATGTGAATGTTCGGTTTTTCGAAAAGTCATGATTCGAATCTGAACAAAAAAATAATTACAAATCAGATTTCTAAGAATATAAAATTGTAATATTAAACACCGGAGCCAAGATTTTTTTTTTTTTTTTACGCCAAGGGTGTTCATATTTTCATCTATTTGTGCTCAGATCGTGGGACAACATTGTAAACGAGAAAGCAAAATTATTACTCAAAAACAACTGCATTATTTCCAACAAAATTCTAACATATTACATAAACTTGTCCAAAGAAAACAATAGAAGTAAATAAAGATGATTAAACAATGCTTCTTGTTGATCCACAGAAGTACCAATAATGACATGCACGAAGCATGAGAATGACGATGATCAGAGGAAGCTCAACTGCAACAGTGTGCTGCTCATTCAGCTTTTACTTCAAAATCTCTCGTCGTTAAATACTGTGCTTCAGCTTCAGGATAATGTTGCACCAATCTCTCGTAATAGTAAGAGTCTGCCTGTAACGATAATCTGGTAAAAATTTCTTCTTCTTCTGCTGGTTTATACGTAAAAATAACGATCAGAGCAACCGCGATGAGGATCAATAACACGACGATTAGAGGAGGTTCAAGTACCAATTTGAGGAAAAAGACCATAACTAGTGTTGCCCCTATATATGCAGCTCTTAAACACTCTGAATCACCCGGTTCTCTCTGCATCGTGTTATGATATTGTGTGTGCTGTGGTGCCCTGAGATGAGTAGTTAGAAATTTTGTAGCTTGTATGAAGGCTAAATACCTCTATTTATAGAATAATAGGCAGGATTTTATAATGTAATTAGAATTTAAATTTTAATATATTGTAATGTAAGTAGAATTCGAATTTTAACATAAGGTTATGAGTTATGGGATAATTTGATTATGGACTCCTTTGACCTCCTTACTTATTGGGCTCCCTGACCTGACCCGATCCACTATATTTATCTCTTAACTCTTTAAGTCTCAACTTCTAGGAAACTTGATTTTAGTTAAATTAGCATTGAATTTATGATTAATTTTTAGATGGTAGTCTTGAAGTGATAAAACCTAAGTATCCATGAACAATGTGTTGTGATTTGCTTAGACTAAAGCATGATAACTTTTTTTTTTTTTTCACAAACACATAATGGCTGCCATATGCATACCATTCCATCTTCCATGTTGTCTAACCTGAATATGTTTTCTCCGATTGATTCAACATAGTAGCAGAGAAGCATGTTCACCGAAAGACCCTAAAGGTGCAAAAAAAAAAAAAAACAGATCGTAAACAGTAGTATATTAAGTAAGAAGCAATAAACGTATTCCAAAATATGTTTCTCCTCGCAAATAAATTGTTGAAACTAGGAATCGTTCCTATTTTTTCTTTCTGTGAATGCAAAAACCTTACAAGCAAACTGAAAAATTACATCTACTGTAAATAACCTACATACATTTTATCACTGCCTAAAACTGTCGTCGGGAGGGGCAGTCGGATGACAGAGATGACTCGTTTTAAGTGCAGAAGCAAATATTACAAAGAGCTTCAGATATCAGAAGCAGTGTCCGCCTGTGTTAACAAATAGATAGAGAAAATGAGTGCAAAGACCCTGTTGAGACCAGTGTTGACCATATTTACAATAAAGTATGAAAAGCAACTTGCTTCAGATTAGACACAAAAACAAAAGCAGGCTGAAATTCAGAATGGTCAAATGATCTATCAGAATACACCATTTGACGAAAGAGGAGAGGTAATTTAACACTTGAAACATACCTCAAATATGCATGATAACAGCATCCAACTCTATGAGTCTACTTCTCTGCATGTCCACGTTTCGCCTTTCGACGAGAATGGTTTGTATTAGCGGTTCGATTGGGTTTTTGTTGTTTTTTACTGCAATTTGGTATACAACATTATTATAACTTTAGTTTCTTGATCACAGAAAGACAGTAGTATTAAAGTTAGCTGCAACTAAATGGTACTCAAGAAGCGGTGGGTGGGTCTGCAAATGCACGTGTCTGTGTGTGCATAGAAAACTTGTTATGTGTAGTGCAGTTACATTCTCTAACTTTCAGGTGAAGCCAAGAACAATCATAAACGAAGAAGCATTAAAAATTTTATCACCTTTTTTTATTGTGATGTTTAGAATCATTTACTTAACAATGTCGTCATGGTATACTGGTATCTCATATATTAGTATAAAAAAACACCAGTTAAACAAATTACAAGTAACATACGTGAATTTGGATATGCCTCCAGGTTTCTTATACAATTAAGAGCTCATCTGGGCTTAATTTAACAAAACATAAGAAGGTAACAAATAGTGTTGCTGAGCAAGAAACAGATCTCCATCTGTCCCAGCCTGTGTGCGTAAGCATGAGTGTATAAAAGTATACCCCTTTATGTAAACCTCAGTAACTTAAGAGTCAGATAGCTAAACTGACCTGAACATCGTTGAACAAATTCTAAACAAAATGATGATGGGAAGAGCCAATAATGTCGAGGCCTAAAATATAACAACAGCAACAGAAGAGTTAAAGAATAATAACACATGACCGAAAGTTTTTTTTTTTGCTAAATAACACATGACCGAAAGTTATTGACAAAGCAAATAGATTACAGATTCGTACCGCAAACCACACCAACTCTTTAGTTGCTATTGCCCTGGTCAGCTCATACTTTTTAAAATATTCTTCCAAAGTACCTTGAGCCTTAAAAAATAAAAAAAAATTATTAGAGACATTCTCTGAGATAATGAATAGTTTCATCAACTAGCAAAACCAGGCACCAACGAAATTCAGTTGGGGCTCTGACTTTAGTCATCCCTCTCCCCTCTAAAAGTTAACACTTATCTCTAGATATTCTTTTAGATGAAGTTCTAACAACAATCATGATCATTTTAAAATGTCATAATAAACTAGTATCAATGTTCATGTAATCAATTTTGTATTAATTTATTATTTAATTTAATACTTATGGTCACAATAATTGTATTCTAACAAGGATTTGACCATAACTTATACTGAAGTATTTCATTTTGTAAATAAGTGCATTAATAATTCATAAAAATAACAGTATTAATAATGATAATAATTATATAAAACAATTCTAATAATTGCACAAAATGCTGCATTCCTAAAAATAATAATTCTTTAAAATATTGTTCACTATGCATGTAAAGAAATTTATATCTGAGAATAATGGAGTGCCCAAGCAGAGGCAAAGGTGCTCCTAGACCTAGATTTTGATTTTCATATCCCCCCCTCCCACCTGTACTAAATATTTATGAAATCTCTATGTGTTCAATTATTTACCATGAGGGATATATGATGTCGTAATTTTCTGCTGCTCAGATAAGAAGTTCAGTACTAGCAAACACAGTCTTTCCTCAAAAATTATTCTATACAGAGCCACGTAATAAACAAGTCACTATTCTAAATTAGAAGAGGCTAATTACGAGTATTCTGCAAATTTGTGTACTGCTGTGAGAATTAGGACTCCAGACTTCTACAAGGGCTCAAAAGAATTTTAGTGCCTTTCTATAGTCATTAACTTAATTACTCCTATCTCTCACAATAAAGCATTAGTAAGAGAACCTAATCTTAATAAGTGAAGATGAATCACACATACAAACTGAGAGAAGTCCAATTAAATATTGTTAGAATCTGAGAAAGAGAGAAGGAAGCAAGCTTATAGCTTGTGTATTGATGTGTAAAATACAAGAGGAATGCTAGGCTATATATAGAGATATTGAAGCCTTAATTTTCAATACTAACTCTTGCCTAACCATGACTTTGTTCATGCCTAACTAAACCAACCCCTGACTTATGTGCTAGTCTTGACTTCTAGTATTTGACACGCCCCCTCACTCGAAATCCCATCTTGGGATGACCTATCATGGGATTGAAGAGTGGAACACTTAGTAGCATATCTGCATAACTCAAGCTTCCAACAAATCCCATCTGTAGGAATGGAGCCTTTTGGGAATACCGGGAATCGATTTCGCGATCACGCAGTATTTTTCAAGCTATATCAAAAACTCAGTCAGGACTGGCGTAAGACTGGAGGTCGTCAGTCCTGCAATCACTTTAAGGAAAATAAACAAATTAGTACTTGGTGGATGTCCACCTTATTTTGATGGATGGATGGCCACCCAATCACTTTACCACTGCCAGGCATTTTGTTGGACGCCAGATTCTTTATGAGCAGAATTGGCGGAAGAAGGTCCTGGTGGTTTAGTCTCCATTTGAGATAATAACTGCCGGAGAGCAGTGAGTTCAGTTGAACTTATTGCTTCCGTTGCTGAAGTAGTAGAGTCACCATGGTCTCCAGACGTAGTGTGATGAGCATTATATTGGGTGCCTCTTCCTGAGCTTCTACCGGATGAGCTACCTCGGCCTCGTCCTCCTCGTCCTTGAGTTCTGAGATGAGGATGCAAAGTGAAACATGTATCACGAGTGTGGCCTAACTTATAACAGTAGTCACACCGAATAACATCTTTTTCACTCGCAATTATCTGTTCTGGGTTGCCTTGATGATGAGCACTTCTCGTAAAAAGCGCTGATCGATCGGGCACAGTATCAACCGGAGTCATGCTTTCTTTACGACTCTCTTCTAGTTGTACTCGTCCATGTGCTTCCTCAACTGTAGGAAAGGGAATCTGACCAATGAGTTGATTTTTGATTGAATCATACTCTATTGTCAGTCCAGCAAGAAATTTCATCACTCTTTCTTCTTGTACCAATCTTTGGTACTTCTCTTGGTCTTCAGCCTGTTTACACTCGAACACAGTGTAGTGGTCTGACTCCTGCCATAGTGATGTAAGTTCCGAATAATATTCGGTCAATGCTTTCCCCCCTTGAGTTAGAGCCCATATTTTCTGCTTTACTTCGAAATGCTTAGCCATATTGCCCGAATATGAGTAAGTTCTGGAGATAGAATTCCAAACGGCTTCCGCAGTATCAAGAAAGAGATAGCTTTTACGAATACGTAAATCCATGGAGTTAAACAACCATGACTTGACCATGGCATTTTCGCTATCCCAATCATCAAAGCTCATATCACTTTCCAAGGGCTTTTTAGCCTTCCCGTTGACATATTTCATCAACCGGTGAGATTTAAGTGCTAGTGTGCAAGACTCGGACCATTCCAAGAAATTCTTCCCATCAAATTTTGGATTCACATACGGGTTACTATGAAATCCGGATTTACTGTTACTTGTAGCAACATCCTTTGGTGCGTCGGCGTAGGTAGGCATGATGAACTATAACGGCTTTAAACAAATAGCCAACTTAAAATAAACTATAACGGCTTTAAACAAATAGCCAACTTAAAATAAATAGAGGCTGCAAAAACACAGATAGAGCTGCCCCTTGTTTTAATAGCCCTCTATTTTAAACACATATAGCAAAAAAACAAACAGACACTCTGACAAAAAAAAAAACAACAGAAAAATGGACAGAAAAATCAAACTGCCCAGATTAAAGAAATTTTACCACACATAGATTCGGAATTAGGAGGAGATTAAGAGTCCCTGAAAAAAAAATTTCAAATTCTGGACGGAAGGTGCCCCACGCGCCGGCGCGTGCCGCGCGTGGCGACGGCCTGCCGCGCGTGGGGTGGCGCGTGGAGGCGCGTGCAAGGCTGTTTCTGAGATCTGAAAATTTCTGGGAGCTCCTCTGTGTGTGTACTATACTGTGGTATGTTTACATTTCTGTTTGGTTGTGTTTTGAAAAACGATATTTTTGACAGATGAGGCAGCCTGGTTTTTTCTGTTTCTGGGTGTGTTTCTGGGTATCTTCTTTCTGTTTTGTTTCCCTAGGAGCACACATGCTCTGATACCATGTTAGAATCTGAGAAAGAGAGAAGGAAGCAAGCTTATAGCTTGTGTATTGATGTGTAAAATACAAGAGGAATGCTAGGCTATATATAGAGATATTGAAGCCTTAATTTTCAATACTAACTCTTGCCTAACCATGACTTTGTTCATGCCTAACTAAACCAACCCCTGACTTATGTGCTAGTCTTGACTTCTAGTATTTGACAAATATGTAGTACACTCATACCTCCTGATGGTACGCAGTCGCATATTCAAGAAACTTTCCATAAGCATAAACCACCTCTTTCAAGTATGGCTCCAACGCACCGTGTACTTTATCGAAATGAGGTTTTGCTATGCTGGCAACCTGATCAATGTGTGGCTTGCTAACTTTCTTGGCTTCCTGTGATTTAAGCAAACTTTAGGTGTCAATAGGAAGAACGTCAAAGGCAACTGAATAACATAACTTGACATAACATTATATACTGTATTTTTTATACCTGGTAATATGAATCAACAACTTGATGTGCTTTGATGATGTGCGGAGTTGCAGCAGTCTTGGATGTTTCGTAAACCTCAATAAACTTGGTGGTCAATGATTGCACATGCGGTTCGGCACTAGATTTAATGACAAACCATTGATCCTTAATAGATGGGATCCATTTCTGTGATCAAACACAAAATGAAAGACAATAAATACTCCAGTCAGACTAATTCAGCTCTATATACTACCTCTACATTAATTCACTACTAACGTTGTTTACCACTTCACAGATAACATTGCTCCTGCAACACAACATGACCCTCATTGTACTGAAATTGCCAGTTTTCGATATAGGACTTAACAAAAAATAAAGGAACCATGGAATAAAAACAGTAAAAGTATAAAACTAGGGTGAAGTAGAAGTCAGAACTACTATTCCCGAAGGGAGGAACATTAATGGATAGCAACCCTATAAAAAGAAAGAAATTCAATACTGTAAGCTCTGAAAAATATAAAAGATTACATCTCCTCCAACAAAAAACCGTTCTCAGTTCCAAGAAGCCTAAAACTAATCCTACTAATTAGGAAACTACATACAGTTAACATAAGATTCTTGGTACCGATTTACTTCCCTAATTGGATAAAAGGAACAACTCCTTTTAGTGTTCTACAACCATAGACTAAAATATTCCTTCTACTTACCTAAAATGATTACAGTTCAAAGTAATTTACAATCAACTTTATTCTTGAACTGTTACATAAAAATTAATCTTTTGATTCCTTGCTCCACTTCAATTAAAAATTAAGTGTTTTTCCATCACACTGATTGCTTTCGATTTTAGTTATGATGCGTAATTACCACTTGCCAACATTTATGTCTTTAACATGTCAACTTCAATATCAAGTATCAACACAACTAAATGTAGATCTGCAGTCGTACAGAACATGTTATTGGCTCACTGGATGACACTAGCAGTAAAATTATTAAGATTATACTATAGGTATATATAAATATGGAGATCACCCAGATTTAGAGCAGATACTTCATCGTTTAAAAGGAGTCAAACTGTTTGACAACAAAAAAATGTTCAAAAGTGCCTTACAGTTTTCACAATTTCCACATGGGGTTCAGCCCACTTCTCGAGCTGTCCCTTCTTCACTTTTGCCTGCACACAGAATTGATATACAAATTCAGTAAATACAGAAGTCAGAATGGATTAAAAGATAAAGAAAGCACTCTGAAGCAAAAATATGATTTTATTGGCTTATCAGTCAAAGAAACACATCCTCGCTGGTAGCATGAAAGGGGCCCTTTATGAAATCAACAACAAAGATACTCTGATGGCAACTAAAACAAGTGGGGACACAGTCGTACCTTCCTACTTAGCATATGGCAAAAATAACTGTAGTACCTTTTCGATCCCTAGTTGCATGGCAGGCTTTCCATGCATCTTCCATTGTGTCTCCACGTATGACTGCATGTTAGGAGTAAGGTTAAAAATGAAAAGAGCAAAAGAATTTGATGTGTCTGTAATAGCTTACCCGACAACTATAGATATGAACTGCAAGCCAAGGTGGTAGCCATGCACCATGAACCTGGTTATGAATCATATAGATGAAGTGGAGTTAGTACAGGAAAGATTTTGTTTCCCTAAAAGTAAATTCTACCCCTTCATAATTCCAAACCCACTAATATATGTATCTTGTTACCTCGTTTAGACTTGTCTTTGTATATATATGTTTACATGTATGTTGGATATTCCATTATGTATGGCTTACAGAATTGGTTGTATGTATCTGTCATTTTAGTCTCAAGTATATATGTGATATTGTACATTACAAGAATAATTAAAGTATATGACATAAAGAGATGACAACTGTGGAACCAAGGACTCTAATGAATTAATCTATTAACATACTATATTTGAGGTAGTGCAAGGTAGCATTAGGTTCATATGGGAAACTACAAGTGCAGCTTTTCACCTCAAAGTTTTTGTTTTATATATTTACCAGTACAACCAACGAAACTTGAACCAAAGAGACTATATTTAAAAGGTCATTAGACCACAACCCGGCCCAACTATATCTAGTACATAAAGCGAAAAAAAGAGAGACAAAAACGCATGTGGTGTACCTCTGTTAACTCCTTAATTTTTGCAGTGGCCTCAGATTTTGCCTTCATCAGTTCCTCCTGCGTAATAATCTCAAGTTAAGAGGTAGTTGTAAACTTTTAACACTAAACCTGATGACAATAACATATTTGATAAATTTATATGAATTTCAAGGCCTGTGTACCAACATACTTCAGCAACTTGAAGGGCACGTTCAGTTTTTTTAATCTTGACCTTTTCTTCATCGATATTCTTTTTGAGCTGCAAATGAATTAAAATAAGATTCCGGCAGAAAGTACTACATGGATCCCAAAAAAATTAAATTTCATCTAATTGCAACAATTTTCAAGTGTTGCATAAACAAAAGATGGATGCCAAATCTTCCATCTCCAAAAGAACATGTGAATAATCGAAGTTAAAACATTAACATAGTAACTTCATTACACAGTCCAGTGAAAAGGAACATACACTTTTGAGCTTCGAACTCATTTCAAGGACTTTCTTCTCAGCTTCAGATACCCGAGCTTCTAACACACCCTTTTCGCTGGCCCTCAGCTCTGTCTCCTTTTTAAGGTTCTCCACCTTTAAAGGAAAACTTATATGTTATTTATCACATTTACCTGCATGTACTTATAAAAGCTTTGCACGACTTAGAACTAACCTGCTTCTCTAGATCAGCAGCCCGTGCATGAGCCTTTGCTAGCTGCTCTTCAGTCACGGAGGTTCCTTTTTTCTGAGAAACATTAGAAACTTAGTTGACAAAGAGCAGCAACTGCTTCTTGAATTACTACAAGGTTGAAAAGACAAAAATCATTCAGATTTTAAACTTTCTTACTTGGACAGAGGCTATCTCAGTGCGCAACGAAGCTATAGTATCTGATTTCTCTTTAATGATCTTCTCCTTTTCCAATATTTTGTCATCCTTACTTTTTACTTCTTGAGTCTTCAAATCAACATGCGACTCTTGATACATAAACCATGTCAGATACTCAGATGAAGTCACAGCATCAGTGGCAAAATAAAGAATGAACTAACAAGTATTGAACAAACATAATAACCATTCTCTGAAATCTAAACAGTTTCCTTTCAATGCTTCAACATGCTTCTGTCAATATACAAGTCCATTTCCATGATATCTTAAATGTATCTCATACCCCTCAAATGCTGTCACTGGTCCGATAATTCCATGTAACTAAGGACAAATGATTTCTTGCCCAGGATTTGGAATTCTGATTCTACCCACTTATCCGAACATGATGACCATCAGAAACACTTCAATTTACAAAATTATAAAACCAATGATGACTGGTTATCAATGTATAAACTAAACTAACAACTGTTTAAATGCTGCCATTGTCATAGAGTCTATTTACCTAAGAACTAGAACATTAACTGCAATATCAATATGCCTATTATGTAAATTATCAAGCCTTTAACATAATAAACCCTACAACATACAAACAACATCAACAAATCGAATCAAATCAAGTGTTCAATCATTATCAATTCCAGCTCTTCCTAACATTCCTATGTCAGCCTCAGCATTACCTCCGCCAATGGATAGAGATAATTATCGTATCACTAGTTTGAACAAAGTCAACAAACATATGCAGGGTCCGATTCAAATGAGAACCAAATGTTCCGCACTTTTTCCTAGTTTGCTAACATTGTTATATATCCTGTGCGCTTTGTGTTCAAGTATTTTTCTCGTGCAGATGATTCCGTTGTCACGATTCTCCGGTTCTCATTTTAAACCCGAACCTCTATACAATCACTATCTCATGAGTAACAAAACCTAAATCTCACTTGTCACAACAAATAATCTATAATCATGTACAGAACACGTGAATTATTACATCAACTTACTTATTAAGCTTTAATTACATAAATAACACCATTAACATTTATAAACTAAATTATGAAAATGATATCAAGTCAAATCATACTAGATACTACTAAAACAATAAATTCAAAACTACATATTCAAAAATTAAATTAAATGGAAGATGAACTAACCGAGTGATTGTATCTTAGACTTGAGTTGCTCCACTCCAACCATGAGATTAAACGAAGAATCATGACTGTCGGATCCAAAAACTTGATCAACGGTTGAGGAAGCATCATCATCACCACTTACATTACTTACAACTAAAGCAAACAATAGACACAACAACATAAATATTTTTAAGGCCGCCATAGTTGAGGCCTTTCAAAGAGAACTAAGATAGTCTATATCGATGCTATTTATGTGTGTGTGTGTGTGTGTGTATGTATATGCTTTGTCTGAATTAAACAAGTACAGTAGGAGATTAAAGTAGTTGTAGTTTATATCGATGTTTTCAATATGTGTGTGTGTTGTCTGAATGAATCTGCAAAGGTAAAGAAGTTGCAGTTTCCTTTTTGTTTTTTATTTTTATTTTTGAATAATCGGTGGTAATTGAAATTAAAATTTTTCTGGTTGAATTTTACAAAATAAATGATGCGCCAAAATCAGGTTTTCAGCGTATTTATAATTTACGCCCCTCGATTAGGGATGGCAAAAAAAACCGATCCGATGGATATCCGATCCAATTCGACCCGATTGGATCTTACCGAACCCGATTTTTTGGATTTGAATTTGGATTTGGATTTGATTTTTAAACCCGAAAGAGTTTGGATTTGGATTTGGATATTAGCTATATCCAACCCGATCCAAACCCGAAACCCGAAAACCCGATCCAAACCCGATCCAAACCCGAAACCCGAAAAAAACCCGATATATATACATATATAAATTATAATATATATATATATATATATATATATATATATATATATTATAATTTATTCCTTAAAAATAAATAACCGTTACTTAGTTACACTAGGTAATTTTGTTCAGGCAATTTTGATACACATGTTGTGCTACAATGAAATTTCTTAGTTCAGGCAATTTTGATACACATGTTGTGCTACTGCTAGTCTTCTAGTCTACACTCTGCCTATGTGGATATTTATTTGCAATTGTATTTTAATTTTTATGTCTTTAGATATTAGTAGTGGTGTAACTTGGACTTATTTATTTTCATGTCTATGAAATCTAGATATTTATTTGCTATTGTAATTTTAATTTTTATGAAATTTAGATTAAAAAAATATTACTACTTTTTACAAAGAATTATAATTTTTGGGTTTGGATAAAACCCGAACCCGATCCAAACCCGGTGGATCGGATTTGGATTTTGAATTTCCAAATCCATTTGGATTTGGATTGGATTTGGATTTGGATTAAGGATTCGGGTTTGGATTTGGATATTACAAATATCCAACCCGATCCAACCCGTTGTCATCCCTACCCTCGTCTTTGAATTGCGTGCCCGGTTTTCATACATAAATCTCGATAAATAAATATTTGATAAACGAATAATTTTATTAAATGAATCATTTTTTTCGGTTTCGATATAAGAAAAACAACGTACTTTTTATCTCGGTAAATATATTTATCTGAATATCGAATTATCATTAAAAATAATGGTAAAACGTTGTTTGCGTATGTGTAACAAAATGCCGGAGAAAGAGAGATGCTGATTGCTGAGTAAGAAATAATGTGCCGGAGATTGGCGGGCGGAATAAATAATATGTGGTCAAAAAGGACACGCTAGGCGCCCACGTTTTTACACATCAAACAATATTGTATAGGAGAAATACTATAGTCCTAAAATATGTCTCAAAATTGTTCCTAAATCCTTGCATAATTGATAGTGGAGTAACTTTTTTAAAATAATATGAGATCCCGTCTACATAAATATGTGCCCACGAATTAAATTAGTCACTTATCAAAGACATGTTATTTGGGAAAAATTTTGAAAATATTTTTGGGTACATGGCATTGCTCATTATATAAAGTTCATTGCTATTTCACATATTCTATTCTACGTGTGATGCCAACAACATGTTGGTGCAGTGGGTTGAACCCTTGTCTCCTTTGTAGGAGGTCAAGGGTTCGACCCCTGGGTGTGTGTGAGTTTAGATTGTATTAGTTTCCTTTCTTTGTATTTGTACTTGTATTTGTATTTGGCCGGGGGTCCTTCGGAAACAGCCTCCCTATTGTATAGGGGCATGGTCTGCGTACATTTACCCTCCTCAGACACCATTTTGAGTGGTATTATAACTGAGTAAGCTAAGTTTTTTTTTATTCTACGTGTGATGATGATGCGATTGTTAAAGTCGTCCAAGAAAAATAGGTACTCCTAGTAAACTGAGTTGGTGTCGACACATGGAAAAAGTCAGACAATATAAAAGTTGTTTAACTACTACTCCTCCCTCCCATTCATTTCTATACACTTACTATTTTAAGGTGTCCCATCATTTCTATACATTCCAAAAATAGTAAAGTTTTAATAATAAAAAACACTGTATTACACCCACTTACTTTCCTCCATTATCTCAAATCTATAATATAAAACACTACTATTACACCCACTACTTTCCTCCACTATCTCAAATTTATTATTAACTATTGATAGGTCCCACCACTTTACCCACTTTTCATCCAAATTTACTCATTATTTATACATTTTCTTGGTCTCCGTGTCCAAACCCAATATATATTATTCACTGGGACCGAGGGAGTACTTCTAAAAGAGTAAAAGTACATATCAAATGTCGACAACTACCTTAAGCTTTGTTATTATTACGAGATCGGTGTGGATTCAAATAATGGAATTGAAATCCAGGAAATCGAATTTAGTTTTATAGTTGAAGTTGAATATTTTAATAATTATTTGAAAATTAATTTGATTTGATTTAAAAATATTCAAATTAAAAATTTAATCGGAAATAATTTGTAATCAAGATCTGATTATAACCTGGAACCGATCAAAATTAAATAAAAAATTATCTGAACCGAATATGACTCGAAATATTGATTCCAATTTAGATTTGATTTATAAAAATGATGGATTAAGTAAATATAATTTTAAAAGATTATAACGAATAGCCTATATACATTACCACGCATTTCATTCAATATTTACCAATTCATAAGCAAAATGCATATTCAACACAATTTTATTTCAAATATTCATAATTATTTAATCAATTTTTTTTTTAAAAAAAGTACATAATTTTATACTAAAAAAATATATTCAATAATAATGTACTTTTTAAAATCTCATATATTAAAATAACAACTAAGCAGTGCTCTAAAAGGATCCGAACAGTTCTGATCTGAAACGAATTATATCCGAACTCTATTCAAATATATCATAACCGAAATTTGATTCAATCCGAAACCGATTTGTTTATCCGAATTTTCTGGTCTAATTATCACCAGATGATAACCCATGGAAAGAAATTGTTTAAATTAATCGCTAATTTAGTATCAAAAAATTATCATAAATATTACTTTTATTTATTATTTTTGATGATTTTACTATTTTCAAAAATATGGTTTGTGACAAAAAATAACTAGCACAACTTTCTTTTACATTTTTCTGGAAAATAATTTAATATTTGATAAAAAAATCTTTTAAGAAAATTAAGAAAACACAACATACATGATTCCAGTAAATACGTTATTTGTGCAATTAAGTATGTTTATAATAAAAAAAATAACAGTATAATAGAATTTCAATACTTTATTAAGTGAAAAAGAATTGTTGAAGAAATAGTAATTAAGGGGTGGATACAAATTCGGTATCGAATTACAGTTATGAAAAATATCTTTACCGGTAAAGGTTTTGTGCAAATTAATGGAAGACACGAATATGCTTTAAAATCATTATATACATGAAAACAAATTTAGTACTAAAGTACCATTAAAACATGATTTCATTTATTAAAAAAGATTATTTTTTTCTAATATTTAATCAAGAATATTTTAAGAAAAAAAAAACACAACATATGTGTTCAGTAGAATTATAATTACAGAATTACATTTGTAATTGAATATCAATAATTTTTATATTTTATAAAAAATAATACAAAAATTTAGGAAAAATAAGGATTTAGGGAACCAACATTGGTACCGAGTACAATTCAAAAGAGATTTTACTTGTTAATAAAGATTAAAATTTTTAATAAATAAATTTATATATTGGGTTTCATGTGACTGAGGTTGACCTCGGGGTTCTACCTGAGTTCAAACAATTCTCATACAAATTTAAGGTTATTTATGTAAGTTACTAAAAAATTGATATTTACAAAAATGCTCCTGCGGGACCCCTTACTTTATAACACAAATCTTTTATAAACTTGGGAGAGATCCTTAGGACAATCTCAAGCCCATTTTTCTATTTATATATTTTATAGATGAATATCTATTATAAAAAAATTTCGTTGAACAAAAATGGAAACAGAAAATTGGAAGAATAAAAATAAATTCTTTTTTACTTTAAATATCTGATCATGCTCAAGAGTCAAGACTTGTCATTTGTTAATATGAAGTGAATCGTAACACTCAAAGTTGTAAAAAAAGAAGGGAAAAAAGAAATGTAACACTCAATCGTAGTTTGTAGTCAGTGAAATCAAATTCATGTTAGTTTTATGAAATCGCAAGGTACATTGCTTTTCTTTAGAAAATTTTCATTTTATTTATCAAGTTTTTTTTTTGGATAAGCGAATTATATTATAACCAACCTCAAAGAGGGGGTACAAAGAGATCTCAAACAAGGCTCCTGCTAGCACTACTACAAACTGTTACTAGAATACTAATATTGCTACTGGAATTGCCGAGAACTGCTCGAGAGCTACATGCAAAACAAAACTAGAAGCATTCTAAACTTTGCATATCATACAAGCTGACATTAAAGAGATTAGGTTGATCCTTCACAGACATTCTCTCAATAAAAGATCAATGATATGTTAGCACCATCCTGAGATCATTTTCCTCCTAGAAACTCCCTCTTTAGCCAATCTATCCGCTTCTGAATTTAGTGATCGATCAATATGGATTAGATTAATGTTGTGTGGCACTGATTTATTTGAAGATGTTAACTCTGAGGAGCTCATTCCTTTTCTAAATAAAATCACATTATTTATCAGCTTTTTTGAGTCCGAGAAAATTGTGATGAGTGAGTCCTTATATTGGCTATTTGCAATTTCCTTCAAAAGGAAACACAATGCCTCCAACTCTGTATTATATGCTGAATCCTGGTGGGTTGGTCCTGAGAACGTGAATACCAGAGTTGTTTGGCCCTTAAGTAAAAAACCCCCAATGCTTGCTTGAACCATATCTGATGAATTCTTTTCCAAGCTCCATCTACAAATTCAACTACTTGTGAAATTTGTAACCAGTACGAGACTAGATTAAGCTTAGATCTTTTAGCATTGTTAATTAAAACATGGCATGGACTTGTGAACCAAGTTAAGTACTGGTCTGATAAAATGAGCTTACTAGTCAACACCATTCATAAAAACGTTGCTTAATAACTAGTTCTAGATCAGCCGAGGACATTCTTTGATTTCTAAATATTAGGTTATTCCTAGCCAACCAGATTGACCATAGCATGGCTGAGAGACAGACTCCCCCTCCCATTATTATTATTTTTTGTGCCAATAATTTGAAAGAATCTTCTAAATTTGGTCTTTGTTGAGACACTCCTATATCTAACCATTGAGAAAGGATGTGCCAAGCCATTTTTGCTAGGGGGCACTGCCAGAAAATATGTTCTATGTCCTCTATAGTGAGGGCACACCATTTGCATTTTGAGTCTGAGATCATACCTCTGTTTGCAAGGAGACTTAAAGTAGGCAAGCCTCCATGTGCCAATTGCCACAAAAATATTTTTATTTTTCCTGGGATTCTTTGCTTCCAAATATGCTTCCAAGGGCCAGAAAAACCTACATCACTTATGAGATTCCTATAGCATGCAGCTGTGTTGAACTTACCTGTCAGATGTCCCTAAGAGATTAGATCCTTTCCTGCTTCTAGATGAATTGAATCCACTATTGCTACTAGACTCATAGCATCTTGTTTTTCTTGAACAGTAAGGGGTCTGTTCCAGAGAATGTCTTCATTGTTCTGAGCTGCACTCCATTTGAAATTCACTTGTCGAACTGTTGGGAACTTTTCTCTCGCCAATAGATATAAATTTCTATATTGATTAGAGAGTATATCTGACATATGCCACAAATCATGCCAAAAGTAAACCGAGTTCCCATCTTTTATTTTCCATCTCATGTCTCTAGAGTAAAGTCTCGCAAAATTTGAGTCCCTTGATATTTCCAAAATGCTTTGAATGGTTGGGGAGTGATTATGAATGCGATTCGACTCTGTTTGCTTGTCAAAAAACATTCCTAGTCCATATTTGCCAACCATCACCTTAAACCACCAACTATGCTTATCTTGATTAAGATTCCACCACCATTTGGAAAGCAAAGCCACGTTTTTTAGGTTGCTGTCAGCTAAACCAAGACCACCCAAGTCCTTTGGTAGAATTAATTTATTCCAGCCAATGCAATGAAGCTTCCTGTTAGAACGATCTACTTCTGAGATTTCATTCCAAAAAAAGTCTCTTTTAATTCTCTCTATTTGAATTAGCACTATTTTTGGTGCTCTAAAAGCTGGAACCAATGAGATGGAATGCTATTCAGTGTTGAGTTTATGAGCACTGCACGTCCAGCTTTATTCAGCGCACTACATTTCCATTTCGCTAACTTCATTCGAACTCTCTTTACCATTGGCTTCCAGAATTTCTGTCTCTTATGCGAGCAGCCTAAATTAGCTCCAAGATATGACAGTGGCCAAGAACCTATGTCGCACCCTATAACTGAGGCCCACGAACTAGCCATTTCTTTATTAGAATTTGCTGTGTAAAGTTTGTTTTTTTTTAAATTGATTTTCAGACCCGACATCAGTTCAAACAATGTGAGTACTATTTTCACCCCTCTACAAGAGTGTGCAGAGTTTTCTATGAATAATATTATGTCATCCGCAAACTGTTGATGTGAAAAAAATGGGCCATTACTTAGTATGATACCTTGTATGATGCCCAGATTTTTTGCTTTTACTAATAGTAAATGAAGAACTTCAGCTACTATATTGAAAAGCATAGGAGAGAGAGGGTCTCCTTGTCCTAGCCCTCTTCTCGCTTGAAATTCCTTTGAAGGGCTCCCGTTTACCAACACAGAAATTCTTGCTGTTGAAAGAATTGTATCAATCCATCCGATCCAGGTAGAAGAGAATCCGAAATGTTCCAATACCTGAAATAAAAAACTACATTTCACTATGTCGAAAGCTTTTGCGAAATCCAGTTTCAAAATCATGCCTTGAGTTTTGCTAGATTGGATACTATGAACTGCTTCACTTGCAATTATGAAGCTGTGAGATATGCTTCTCCCCTTGACAAAGCCAGCTTGAACTTCCGAGATAATTTTTTGCAACACCCCACTTAGTCTGATTGCCATGACCTTTAACAGAATTTTTAATGAACAATTTATCAGACTTATTGGGTGATAATCAAGGACTGTTTGAGGTTTTTCAATCTTTGGGATAAGCACTATGAAAGAAGAGTTGACCCCTGCAAGAAAAATGTTAGTCGTAAAGAAATTGTTGATCAGCTTAAGTAAATCTTTATTGACCACATTCCAAAGAGTCTTATAGTATGCTATATTAATCCCATCTGGTCCTGGGGATTTGTTAGAATTCATGCCCATAAGTGCTGAGAAGATTTCTTGCGTATTGGCTATCCTGTCTATGGCCTCTGAGTCTCTTGCATTCAATTTTTTGGGAACCAACGATCCTAATGTGGAAATTTCAGGCTGGCCATTTTCACTAAAGAAATGCAAGAAGTGATTTCTAATTGCTTGCTTTATCTGGTCTGGCTTCGTGAGCCATATTCCATTGCTTTCGATACCATGAATATGATTCTTCTTCACTTTGTGCTTGATCATTATGTGGAAGAATTTTGAATTCGAGTCTCCTTCTGCATCCCATTGAATCCTCGATTTTTGCTTTAGGAATTCCTCTCTGTCTGTATAAGCCTCTTGTAGACTTATCTCTAAGGTTCTTCTTTGCGATGATGGGCGAAGCCCTTTATCACATTCTTCTAGCAGCTTCTCAAAGTTCTTTACCTTGTCAAAGCAGTTTCCATTTTCTTTGAGGTTCCACTCTCTAATGCAGCTCCTTATTGCTCTTATATTTTCGTGTATTGACATATTTGTAGAGGATAAGGAGACCCAATTGCTCATCAACTTTGAGACAAATTCCTCATTTTTTAGCCAATAATTGAAGACCTTAAAAGGTCTTGGCCCCCAATTTGTTTGCTGGGCCCTTAATAGCAAAGCTAAATGATCTGAAGATTTACGTCCAAGGCCAGAAATTTGCCAACCTCTATCTGCCTCAAGCCAACTTAAGTTTATTAGTGCTCTATCTAGTCTGCTACTCTTGCCTTGAGGACCAAACCAAGTGAAGCTGTAATTATGCATTGGGACATCCCAGAGATCATTCTCTGTCACAAAAGAATTGAAATTGTTCATGTCCTTCCTTATATAACTACAATTTTCCCTATCTTTCTCACATAGGATACTGTTAAAGTCTCCCATGATGCAAAATGGCTCTCCCTCATGCTGGTGGAGAAGTTGATCCAGTGCCTTCCATAAATCTTTCTTCGCTCTTAAGTCAGTCGGACTGTAAATATTGACACAATTTATGAATTCTGAACTATTGCTAATCTTTCCTCTAACCCAAATCCATGATCTTTCTATCTTTGAGGTGTTTATTGAAAAGACATTGTTATTCCAAGATAACACTAATCCTCCTAACTGCCCTGTTGCTGGAGATATTAGCCAAGAGTGATCTTGTAGGTTCCAAATCATGAATTTTTTTGCAGAATCCTCTAGAGAATCACATTTCGTTTCTTGTAAAAACAAAAATGTTGGGCTAATCTCTCTCGTAAAACACTGAAGATTTCGTTTTGCTGTTATGTTATTAAAGCCTCTAATATTCCAACTAAGAATTGATAAGTCTTCCATAAATGAATTTGTAAGTTCTGAAACCGGAAAACCGGAGAAGATTTATTAGCAATCCTTTGCTATCCTGGCTTTTATTTCCTCCAAAGCTTCCGCTCGATCTTTATGAATAATCAGTCCCATCAACAGTCCCGTCTCCAAAACTTCTGAGGCCAAGTCTTTTCTGCTATTAAATGATTGTTCCTGTGGCTTATTCTTGGAATTGCCTTTCTTAATTTTTTTTTGATCTCTAAGAAAGAGTACTTTTTTTGTACTTTCCTAGGCCTTCCCAACTTTTTACCTATGCACAGTTTGGTAACTTTGGGATTAAGAGAGTGAACAACTGGATCCATGGTGACTTCGTGGTTGTCTGACTCCGAGACTGCTCTTGTGTATGCTTTGTTTAATGATGGATCATTTAGTCCAGAAGATGAGTAGCTGTCTGAGGAATCTTTTTTGTCTCTCATCATCCAAATTTTCGACGTAATCCCTCCTTGGTCCAACGTTTGCTCATTTTTGGATATTGACACTTATGTGTGTGTTTTCAGTATCATTTTCTAGTGTGTCTTGACTTCCTTGCCTTGAAGTTGTATTTGAATTTGAATCATTGTCCAAAGGCATCTCATGTTCTGCTTTCTTTGTGGAGTACTCTTGTTCCGTGGAATAATCTTCTGAAAAGAGATTATCTTGATTTATTTCCACCTCTTTGCTTTTGCTTTCTATGGGCAAATCTATTGCTAGCTCTTTGATTTTCACCCAACAGCCTTGTCCATCAGCCATGATCTTCAAAATTTCCTCTATTTTCTCTACCTTTGACGTTGCGATACATAATTTTAGACCTTGAAACATTGCGTTTTTCAGAGGCTTGAGATGTTCCGTTAAAAGATATCCCCAGTCTCCGATGATGTCTTTCCACGTCTCTTTGGCCTATGCTGTGATTGGTAGACCATCGCACCAAATCCAAGTAATTCGCGGGACCACTAGATCTAAGAATGATACTTCTTTAATTGTTTTGAACGTTGCTCCCAGTATTTCCATGTTGCAGGTGAATTTATCCTTAACTTCTTGGAAGGTCAGTAGAAATTTTTTATGCGATATTCCTCTTACTTGGACATTTGTTACTTCTTGGCCCCAAAGTCTCTCCTACAACATGTCAGCCCACTCTGTTTCCTCTGTGATTCCAATCAAACTTCTGCTTACCTCTTCTTTAAACCCTTCATTTATTGTTGCTTTCAACGTGCGAAAAGAGGGTTATTCGACCACTGTTTCTTGATTTGTTGTGGTATCAGCTGTTGTTGGATGCTGGTTGTTGGTAAAGTGTCTCTCCTTTTCTTGATTTGATGTACCATTAAAGATGGGATCGGTTGCTTCCTTATTCCGTTTGTTAGTAAAGTACCTGTCCCTTTCTTTATAGGAACCTCCTCTATTGATTCCTACCTTTCTAAATGGTAACTTAACCAACAGTTTTTCCCCCGAGAAGGAACAACCATTATATTTCTTTATCATATCTAAAGCAAGTTGAAAGTTGCTAACCATCAGAAATCCGATACGAAAGTTGTTGATATCTCTCCTCTTTGGTAGGATTATGTCCTTTAGCCTTGTGTTTTTACCAAAGAAAGACCAGATTTCCTTTGCACTCGCTTGGCCTGGTAAGTTGTGTAGCATTACTGATGTTGTCTTATGGTTCTTCAACTTGGCTTTTTGCTGTGTCCTTAGCTCTGTAATGTTATTCCTAACCGCATCTGCATATGAGACTTCCTCCCTCAAGTTGACGTTGCTTCCAACTGGAATTGCTTTTAGTTTCCTTGATGGAATGGTTCTTTGCATTTGATACCATTGACCATCATTGGTAAACTCCGATGTATCTTCCCTTATGATGTAATCCTTGCTCCGATTAGAATTCAAATTTTGAATTTTGAAATTTGAATTTTGAAAGTAATTTCTCTCTCCTCGCTCTCCCTCATTGTAGAGTACTATTTTGCTTGTTATTTATCAAGTTTATATTGCCTTTCGGCTATTTCTAATAAAATTCTTGCTTATAAAAAAAAAAGTTTATAATCGAATCAAATTGCACCAAAACTTTTGTCTATTATTAACTACTACCTAGATTTTAAAAAAAACCAAAAAGAAAAATAAATTAAGTCCTTATACTCCTCTATCAATATTATAAAAATTGCTTGATTTTTCAAAAATCATCGATAAATTACCAATAAATCGTACTTGATCGATTTAATTCTTAAAATCTGATTTATCACTATAGAATGTTTTTAAATGGTATATTATATTATGAATTAGATTAATTTATTAAGAGGTGTCTCCCGACTCCCGAGGTTATATCAATTTGTAATATAAATTCGAGATGACAATTTTATAAATATTAATGTTTTTTATTTATATTTACATAAACACCCTTATATTTTTATTAGAATAGATTTTAATTTTAAGTGATGTTTGAGATCATCCTCACGTACATTAAGCTCATTTATTAAATATTATTAAAATATTAAAAAATATCCAATTTTTGTTCCGATTTATCATTCCAATAAATTCCAATTTACCAATAAATCGTTATTAGGTATCTAAATCGATTTATTTTGATTTCCAAAATTTACAACCATTATTCTATATAATAAAATTAAAATCTATACTATTATATAAAAGCCGAAACAAATTTTCTTTTTCAGGTTAAACAAATTACCTTCTTTTACATTTTATCTAACAAAAATTTTTATTTTTTAAAAACACTACGAGCAATTTTGTTTAATAAAATAACTTGATTATATTATAATTACTATTAAATAATCAATTATCTTTTTCAGTCGAAACACATATCTTTTTCTCTTTTCTCTAACTAAAATCTCTCTTTTTTCAATTATATCATGGACGGTTACCTTTTTTAGCCTAAACACGTTACTTTTTTTCTTTTCTCTTATTAAAATCTCCTTTTTTCCAATTATATCACAAGCATTTCTATTTAATAAAAATAAAATAATGTTATTATAATACTAATAATTAACCGATTACCTTTTCAGCTAAAAAATATCATCTTTTTCTATGTTTTATAATTAAATTCCCTTTTTTTCTATAAATATAACGGGCAACATTAATTTCTTATTTTTTAAAAACTATGAACAATTTTATTTAGTAAAATAACATAATTAAATTATAATTACTATAAACTAATCAATTAGCTTTTTCACATAAATCATGTCATCTTCACGTTACAATTCTATAATCTCTAACTAAAATCTCTCTTTTTCTAATTATATCACGGGCGGTTCTATTTAATAAAATAAAATAAGCTAATAATATTATAATATTATTAATTAACCGATTGCCTTTTTCAGCTAAAACGTATCATCTTTTCTATATTTTTTTGACTAAAATCCTCTTTTAATAAAAATATCACGAACAATATTAATTTCTACATTTCTAAAAATATTACGAGCAATTGTATTTAGTAAAATAACGTAGTTAAATTATAATTACTATAAACTAATCAATTATCTTTTTCACCTAGAACATATTACCTTTTTAATTTTCTCTAATTAAATTCTCTATTTTTCTAATCATATCACGGGCATTATATTTAATAAAATGAAGTAATAATTTTATAATACTAATATATAATCGATTACTCTTTTTAACTAAAATATTTCATCTTTTCTTTATTTTCTAACTAAAATCCCTCCTTTTCTAGGAATACCATGAATAAATTTATATAATTATTATCAAATCATCTCATATAAAAATATAAGTCTTAAAAATTCATGTTTAAAAAATTAATTTAAATTAATAATTTTTTTATATAATATTAAAAAAATTCGTGGATGGCACAGTTTTAGGCTTGGAAAAGAAAATTAAGTTGTGTCAAAATAATTTAACAAGGAAATCCATTGACCCTCCCGCGCATTTGGTAACCGCCCAATTGTATGGCAGTCTCGGCTAGTCTTCCGATGAATATTTCTCCTTCAGGCAAGTTCATATGAAACTGAATTAACAATTATTTTCACACTTTAATTATCGAAATTAATTTGAATTTAATTACTTTCTGCAGGGAGAGGATGTAAATACACTGGCCAGTCACTGGTAATCTTATCTATTTACACATGTACAGTAGAATCTCGATAAATGAATATCCGAAAAATGAATATATATATATATGTTATCCATTTCGAAATCATAGCGAAAGTGCATTTTAAAACTCGATAAATGAATAAAATTATCCGGTTGGAAGGAGTTCATTTTGTAGAGGTTTAATTTAATTGAATTTTATTGTAAATAGCTCAGTTTAAATTTGTGATTTTCTTATTCATTTTGTGTGTGTTATTTATGGTGCAGAGAGTGCTGCCAATTAGGGTTTTAACAGTGGGAAAGAATAGGTCAGCTGGTGTACAATTGATAGTTGATGAGTATATTGACAAGCTCAAGAATTATTGCAAAATTGAAGATGTGCAGATTAGGTCGAATCCTAAGAATGCTCGGTATGTTTCGTGTTTTACTTACGAAGCTTTTAATTGTATGTAAATGATGTTTTTTCAGTGCCTTTAGTCTTATAAATGATATTGTTTTAGTTGTAGTGACTTGTTGAAGTTAAGGCTTAATTGCTTAGTGATGCTGTTGAGTGTTGAGCTTTTTGATATCTTGAAATGAATGTATTTATAATTTTATATCGAAAGGGTAGATGTGATTTCAGTAAATATTAATGATAATATTTTGAATTTATTCGATGGAGGAAGATATGTATGAATGACGGAAGCCAGTATATTTAAAATAAAAAGAGTAAAATTTCCTATGAGCTTTGTGTTAGGCGATAATTTTTGAGTGTACTGCATTTCTCGTTCTTTTGTCATCAGACTGTAATTTCCGTCTCTTTTAATTGTCATATTTGTAGTGTAATATTAAAACAAGATAACCATAGATGGTAGTCCTTCGCCCCTAAAAATGAGAACATGTTGAATAATGATCACAACTTGCCCCTAAAAAACACAAGAGTTTGCAGGTAAAAAAGTATTGTAATCATATCTGCAGTGATGAGATTGCGCATATTGAACAGGAAGACAAGTTTTAATATGTTGTAATGTATTATAATCATTTGCAGTGATGTCATGGCACAAATTGAACAGGAAGACATGGCTTTAATGAAGATTATTAAGCCTGGTGATTGGGTAAAGCTTCGTAAACCTTTGACATGGATGATGCTGTGATTTCAGTCTTTTGGTATGCCTGTATTCACACAAGATACCTGTCGTAACGTGTTCTTAATTTTCAAGATATATAGAAAAATAGGTCTGCATTCATATTCTCATGTTTAATGGACTCAATGTAGTACGTTCTTTGGTTGCTCTATTATATGAGATTAGTATGATAATATCTTTAGAACATTTGACACTTCTAGGGGAGGAAAACAAGCGGAATTTATTAATAAATTAAATATATATAAAGTAACAATTTAAAGGGGCACACGATGATTTTAATGTGCTGTGATGAATGATAGAGAGTCTTTTAGTTCGAGTCTATATTATCTACATGTGCTGGATTGGGTTGGTTTACAATCATGGCATCTGCTGATATGTTGAGACTGCTGGCTTGTGCCACTGTGATGTCTGGCAACTTACTTTCCTTGATAAGACCTGATAAGTTGTACCTCGAACCCTACCTTTCCTCAAAAGAATGCCAACACAACTATCGCTAGTAGTTGACAGTAAAAAGTACGTTCTCTTGTCACCTAGTCATTTATGATATTGTGTGCAGGTTGTGATGCTGGATGAACATGGGCTTGATGTGGGGTCTGAGCAAGTTGCAGAGTTGATCGGGGATGCTGGAAACACCGTATGAATTTTACTTAAGCTGATAACAGATTTCTGAATATAAATATATGTTATCTCTCTTGGACTTTAATTTCGTAATATTAGTTTCCTGTTACTGTTATGGATAATCAGTTGCAGGGACTACATTTGTTTTTTTATTTCTTTTTGGACAGGAAAAGGGACTCTTTAGTTGCAGTTGTGTATTGCTTAGGTGATAAGGTGTTACAGATTAGAATGCCTAGTATGCTGATATGTGATGGTTGCGACACTCTAAAAGTTTGATTAGATTACAAGCTTGAATCATAGGAAAGGAGGGCTTTTAGGTTAGAATAGGTGAGAAGAGAAATGGGAGAAAAATAGACAAATTAGGGGAGAAGAAGAATATGACTCTGCTAAGTTCTCTCATCTACTCCAGTTTCTAATCACAATTACATTTGCTTAGCTTGTATGCATATATAGTTATATACATATGTACATTCATGCGTGTGTATCTCAGTTCTATAATGATCGCTTAAATCTACTCTAAGACAACACACCTGTTATTTCTATGTGAACTTAACATTCGTGTTAGGGTGCTTCGAACTTGTTGTTTTGCATTGGTGGACCATATGGTCATGGAAAGCAATTGCGAGAAAGGGCTGATGTATCAATTAAGTTGTCATCGTTGGTCTTAAATCATCAGATTGCATTGATTGTACTCATGGAGCAACTTTACAGGTAACAACTATCAAGATGTTGACAACTTATTGATTATGCTACCCTCATGTTCTTGAAACTGATATTATTTATTGATTCTACTATCTAACTTACAGGGCATGGACTATTCTTAAGGGACAAAAGTACCACCATTAAATACTTTCACAGTTTTTCTTACTACGATCATGATCAATAATCAGGTATTACCGTATTTATATTTTAAAATACTTTTCAATGTAACAAAGTTTATCATTATATCGTGTTGGTTTTTGCTAGTACATCATTTTGTTTCAGCTGTTCTGTGCGTGGAGTACTTTGACACTTGATTTGCTTACAATAGCAATCCAATTTTGACGTCTCTGCTGATGTTTTTATTTTTTTTTTTTATATTTTTTCTGCAAGGTTTAACATAGTTGGTCCCTGGAATCAGTTGCTGGAACTTAGCAGTGAAGTCGATCAACCATTTTCTTGCTTATCGACTCCTCTAACAGCCACAGTTCCATGATTAGAAGACTTATTAGTATTGATTTTGGATCCTCGAGAGAATGTCGTTTTACCCATTCTGCTTTCCATATTGTAACCGCCAACGATACATAATTTGCAAAGTTATGTTGCATCGATTGGTTGGGATGTATTGGGTTCAAATAGGGATGTAAGATATCATGCTTAATACTTATTTCGTCAAGCTTAATTTATTTACTTTCGAAGAGAATTGAAATAAAAACCTGCACAAGTTTTCATTACAAAGTACAGGATACAGATCGGTACATTTTATGATATGTAAATCTGTTTTTCCCGAAAAAAGAATAATCTACGATTTTATGAAGTTGACTTCAGAATATGAACACGACATTAGGGAACAGATGAAAGTACGCATATCTACAGGTAGACTGAGGATACTATTAAGCCAACTTCATAAATGGGAGAGAAGATTAACAAATACAAACGAGAACAAAGAAAAAATTACCTTATTATTATGTCTATTAAATACCGTAATGTGCTACAGGGAGTAACCTACAATCTACATTGTTGTAGTTTCCCTATGTACCCGTGTATAACTGTATATTGTATTAAGCTTAGAGCTCTTTGGGTAATCGGGGTAATTTCTGTATACATATTGTCACAGTAGCCTAGAAGGCCAAAAGGGAATCCTTAATTAATAATAGGCTTCTCCAAACTTGTTGAAATATCAGGTCCTCCTGATCCAGAATATTCTACAGGCACCGGAAGATTTAATTCTGAACAAATAAACTTAATGATATTGGCAGTGACACTCCCAAATGACATTTTGTTTACTGTAACCGAAACGGCAAATCTATTCTTCATGTCACAAAAGCCAGTTGATCCTCCCATGCCCGAGTGCCCAAAGCCGATAAGGGAGCCATCCTTTGACTTGATTCTCCTAAAACCAAGTCCGAAACTTCCGTTTGGGAATATTAGGTTTTCGTATTGTCCAGCACCTAAGAATGCATCATGAATTGATTCATCATTAAATATCTTGGAACCATATTCACGAACATCAACTTCGGTGCTACCAGTGGTAGTAAGATTGTGGTTGTTACTGCTGCGACTACTGTCACCATTAGGCACAGAATTAATGGATCTGCGGCTTTCAACTCTACCGTTAACATTGATGTGTTCATAACTTTTGACCTGTTTAGACTTATCAGATGTGCTCAAGGCTTCATATGCTCCCTTCTTCTTGCGACCTTCAGACTTCTTATTTGTTTCCTTGACACTGAATTTTGGGATATGGGGGTGGCTGCCAAGTAGTGGCATGGAAGAAGTGGAATGTGGTGGAGGGATGACACCACCATCAGCAAGAGCTGCATAGTAACGAGCAAGTGCACGGGCAGAGCAATGTCCATTAGCGGCAGGTAAGATGGCACGGCGAACATTCAGTGTATTGAATGTGGCTGGAAGGGTATTAAGCATCTGAAGAATATCGCCTGGCTGAAAGGATGAAGGAAGGTCATTACGGCTAGTCATTCCTCTCAGCTTGCCGAGATCATCATTATCTACCGTAAGTGTGGCAAGTCGAGATTCCAGACCTGCAAAGGATCAGTATGTGTAATGAGTCTAAGGACCGAAGATAATACACAACCTATAATTTATAGCTTCGACAGTTCTTCATTTGACAGGAAACATAACCAGCGAAGTATACTTTGGCTTCTCCTAGAATATAAGACAGACAACAAAGAAAATAAAAGAAGATATTGCGGGGGACTTTAACAGGGTGAATTCATGCCTGGAGGAATTCCAACATATAGCTCGCCTTCAATGCCAAGAGGTCGAACAAAAGCTTCTTCCAGGATCTCCTGAAACTTTCTTCCAGATGCATGCTGCACAATAAAATCACAGCAACAAATAACTAGGAAATAAATTTCAGGATCACACATATTTTAAATAAAAATAACATATGTTGATGTCCTTTGAAGAAATAGTGAAGGTACTATGACCTACATATATTTTTAGTGGGGAACAAAATTAATAAAGAAATGATTGCAAAACAGACCAACTGCCCAGCCAGAGGTAACTGGTAAGGAAAGCAGAATTTGAAAAAGGTGACTGTTAGGAGACGGGGTTTGTGCTAGTCACGGAATCATCCCAAAATATTATGTGAACAAGTGTTGGGAAAGAAAAGTAATGCAATGCTCAGTCCAACTAGAAAGTAGCCTCACTAATTAATACTGAAGACCAGGTATCTTTTATGCAATGTTAATTACGGAGTAAAACTAGAAAGAGTTACAAATTTAACCATCCAGTCTATGCGAGAATCATCAATGTAGAAATACCTCAACAATTCCGCCACATAACCAACCAAAAGAGAGATAATGATATAGCTGCTGTTGTCCAGGTGAACCCTCAGGGACAGTCTTTGCAATGGAATTCAGACACTCATCCCAGTTGCACAGTAATAATGGATCTTCCCGAGTAAGATCAGCAAGAGCATTATGCAAACCAGATGTATGGTTGAGGACATGGTGTACCTACAAAAATGGGAAAAATAAGGCAATAAAGACACTTTTTAGTTCATATTAGGGAAACTATTAATCCTACCCGCTCCCTATAAGTTCCATGCAACTGAACCAAAAAGTGAATGACATCTACTGACGGTATATCAAAAGAAATGAATAGATTACAAATTTAGAGCAAATATGCCAACAGTTGGAAATTAACTAATCCCACCAAAAAAGAAATGGAAGGCATATGGATCTTCCAAATATCAAGGGTATATGCATCCATTGTTGCAAGGAACAAAATTTAAATTACATTTAAGTTCTCTTATGTTAAGAACTCGTCACTTGGATCCGCACCGGCGTATGACACCCAGACCCTAGTCTGGGAAACATAGTACACAAAGTCCATTTTAGTAACTAGGGCTATTATTTTAAAAGGACTGTAATCCCAGGGCATTTTTCATTTTGTCCTCATTTTACCATACTTAATTCTTATAAGTGTCATGAACCGAATTTTATCACATCTTAGTTCACTTCAAGGGGGACTACATGATACCAAAGTGTTATAAAAAGTCCCCCAAATGAACTGAAAAGTGATGGAAATTAATCCATAAGACTAAGTCCTGGAATAAAAGTTCTGGTAAACAAAGGTAATGAAGGAGGAATAAATACTCCCAATAATGCACTACTCCGTACAAAATTTCCTGAGATGGGGAAATCATATCGTCAATGGTGAAAGTTATACTCGTGTAAGAAGATGACAAACCTTTATTCCATCTTTTCCATTTGATCGGAATTCTGGCCATACATCTGCAACATTTTCGTCGAGCTTCAATTTTCTGCAATAGAAATTTTTGAGGAAGTTAGCCAAGCTGTTATAGTTTCTTTTATTTGACTAGTCCAAGTGAATATAAAAAATGCTCAAGGAAAATGATATGAAAAGATAGCAAATTAAAAAAGAAAATGCCACCAGAGGGTTTTATGGTACTACTAAAGGACCATATAAGAAACCACTTTACAAGACTCGATCTCCATGCAATTGATTTTGTTCTTAGAATATCTCACAAATTTATGAGTAGAAGAAGGCCCACTTCTCCATTCCATGTGAAAAAGGGCTTCCACTCTCCATTGGACGACAAAATAGTCCTCTAAGACACTGCCACCAACTTCCTCAGAAAGATGCCTAACTGTACTACTATTTTACAATATAATAACTATGAAAGCATTTACTCTATCCTTTTGCCACATCACTCTCGTTCAAGATAACAACAGAGTCATGACCCATATGTAAAATAGTTCTATGTGACTAGCCCAGTACATAATATAGAAGCATGGGCAAACAACCAACTTCCATGAAAACATCTAGCATATGCAATTATTACAAAATGCAGCACTGTAAATGACTAAATGGACCAGTGAACATATATAAAAATACATAAAGCAAAAAGACAAAATCATAACAGATTAGCAGATACTACAACAAAGATATGAAGATCTGTTACAATAAAGCAGATTTAGTATTGATTACATACCTATTGTCAACCAGCCAATGTACCATTCCGGCTGTAATACCCTTTGTTGCAGAGAAAACATTAAATAGGGTATCAGGTTGAACAGGGCGAGGATCATATCTTCCAAGCACACCAGCAGCAGTGTCAATTATCACTTGCCCATCTTTGTAGGCACATACCTAAGGTCAATATTATATTGAATGAAAATGTATTACACTAATACTACTTAAACATAATGAACTTCAGCAAGTTATGATAACTCAACATGTCTCCCCGACTACAACAATAGACACACAATAGAACTACATTACTGCTTTGCCACCAAATATAGGAGCCTACACAAGACTGTTTTAATTAACATTATCTGAAAATCGTAGTCATTATTGATCTTGTGTGTCCTTAGAAGATTCATGTGAATAATTGTGTTGTGACTAAAGTCAACTACTTTATAATGCATGCAATAGCATGTCCATGTTTCACAGTTTTTAAAGAATCACAGATCTTACAAAGTCTTTCATGATCCATTATAATCGAGTGCAGAAGAGAAGTTTTCAGAGAAAATAACTGAAAAATAAAATGTAAGTTACCACCCCGATTGCAATATTCCCATGTATATATACACATGTATGTACCTGTATTCCAAGAATTTTATCAGCATTGCCCAGCTCAACTAATAAATGCCTCAATTTCGTCTCCACGTCAGAATGAACAGGGGTGTTGTATATCCATTGCGCATTTGATCTCGGGCCATTATCAATATTGCTGAAAGCAGCTTAATTTTCAGTTACATAAGCTAAACGAGAGGCAAGGATCACAAAAATGAAAACCTCTAATACATCACAGACCTACCATTGTAAAACAGATTCAGCGAACGGCCTCATGATATCCACATAGTTTATGCTAACCTTCATTATAGATGAAAGCCCTAAACAGATGTCGATTATTAGTTAGAACAGTAAAATTAGTTAACATTACAGGAAAGCACAAAAGGATTTCTTGAATACCTCTAAGTAAATTGAGAACCCGACTGAAGATCACAATATCACCTGGAAAAGCATCAACCTGCACATAAACTTTATGAGGATCTTGGCAAAAATGACAAGTACAACGAGACTGATACGAAAATAAATTATTACTATTATTATGCAGCTGATCTTTTTCTAATCTCCAAACTAATACACAATTTCGGTATTAATTCTTAAAACCATTCACAGCATCTGGTACAAACTTTTACAACATGCCATCTGATTTTTTTTTTTTTTTAGAAAAATTAAACTGATATTGCTAATTTCAATATCTATGCACCAAATACATGGACATTGTAGTTTGTGCAATAAGTCTGAGAAAGACCTTTGGTCTGGAAACTAAAGGTGATGTCCCTTTTACTTACAGGATTAAAGCGACGAGATTCCTTCTGGCGAAGCTTCAAGCTTTCCTTCTTAAGTTTTGCTTTTTCCTTGTAAGATTTCAAGTGTTCCTTGATAAGAAAAAAACAAACTATATTATGATCCCCTGCATATATAGCGAACACAGAGGCTAATTTCTAAACTGTCACTCACATCTTCTTCCCTGGAAGGCGCTGAATTACGGAATATCAGAGCTGTTAGCTCCATTGCCTCATCTGGCAAGTCCATGCGAAATCTAAATCCCATTTCCGCAAGGGCAGACAGAAGTGCCACATGATCACCCTACAATTGACATCTTAGCTATTGAAGAGGTAATTCTAAAACACTGAAAGCAGGTTTGCGTGGATAAGTTCTAATTTTGAAGCAAAACTGGGGATATAGAGACGGATTCTAAAACAGGTTTAAAAGGTTAACCACGTGGCTTGGCCTATAGTTAACTGCCAAACTAAATCTGCACATTTTACCCCATTAGATAGTTCATCACATGAAAAACTAGCAAAGATTTTACACTGCATAAAGTGAGCGACGATCAGACAGTAATATATTACAAATCAAACAGCAGATATCTGGGTTTAAGGAATTGTTAATGCTCAAATAAACAACAAGTTGCTTTAAAAAACGATTAAATAAAGCCGAACTTAAGTCCCGAATTATGGCCTAATGTTGATCTACAATCGGTTTTCAATTTTTGCTCAACTTTATGAACCAAATCATGTGTTACATATTTTCCAGGGGTTCTGTAATCTTCTAGTACATCTGCAGACACAATTTTCTCATTATTTCTTATCTTGGAACAAAGATTACCAACCTCAACAGAAGACAGGAACATTTTTGCTAAACCTTGTTTCATAGAACTCGTCAATACTTTAGTAAGACCAAAATCAAGCAAAATTGGACGATGTGGAGGCTCTTTGCTGACAAGAAAATTCCCTAAATTTATAGCCAAATAAAATTAAATGCAATGATCAAAATTGTGAATAATCGGATGCACATTTGAAACAAAATGTGACAAAAACAATGTTATTGAAGAAAAATCCACTGAGAAATTGAGCTGAAGTTATAGGAAGGGGAAGCAGAAACTGTACCTGGATGAGGATCACCGTTGAATATACCACCCACGTAAATTTGGTGTGCATAAGCACGTGTAATTTCTTCAACAAGCTTTTTCTTATCAACGCCCAAATTTTCAAGTGATACCAAGTCATTTAAACGAACCCCGTCCATATACTCCAAGACGAGGACCTTTTCAGTTGACTGCCATATTAACAAACATGTAAAATGATAAAACATTAAAAATGATGATTAGACATAGCACATGTATAGTTGGGAAGACCACTATCCTCATCTAAATTGGAAAAAAATGTAATGAACTAGAGGCACATTACATTTGAAAACACATACATATGCTACTAACATATAAAAAACTAATTTATATTACTTAAAGTAAACAGAGGTTCTACAGTACGTTAAATAATATTTTATTAAAGTCGTCAAATAGATATGTACTGTAGGTCAATAGGATTTCTTAGTTGGACTATTGTAAAATTGCAATTTCACTCCGGATCATTTATTAATAAAAGTATATTGCAACAAATGTATTGACACATTTTTCGTGTGTTTAGCCTGATTGCTTACCTGAATAACTTCAGGAATCAAGACATCTACAGAATTGGCAGGCACTTTCTCATCAGGTTGATTATTGCAACCAAGGTTTCTTGATATTAAACTCGTATTTTCTAACAAGCAGCAAAAAAGATACTGCTTTGATCAGATTCGACAGATTTACATTTTAAAAAAAGTTAGCAGACAAACTGCACACACACCAGCTTCACGATTAAAATCCAGTTCCTTAGGTGCTTCTTTGCACCATTCATCGATTACAGGGTTAAAGTCATACTGTGGCTCTGCCCATGCTATCCAGTCAACAATTGACTTCGCATTCTTCAGGTCCTGAACCAAAAATATACCAATTTAATCAGTTCGTAAGATGAAATCTGAACATAATGCCCAACAATAGATAAAACCAAAAAAAGAAAATCAAGTATAAGTAACCTCCAAGATGATTGACTTGATGCCTTCGTGCTGAACTTTAACAACCACTTCTCGTCCATCAGTTAGAGTGGCGCGATGAACTTGGGCTATCTGCAAACAGAAAATACAACAGCGAAGAGAAGACGTGCTAAATCAATTTCAACATTGTCACAGCACAAGCAATTAATCATGTGAGAACTTGAAAAAACCACCTTCACAAGGATCAAAATTGACTATTACTGCTAAAAATCATACTAGGTTCAAGGATCTTACTGATGCGGTTGCCAGAGGAACTTGAACAAAATTAAGGAACATATCCCTCATCGATTTTCCCAATTCTTTCTCTATGGTCTCACAAACCTGTGCCCAAAAAAAGAGAGTAACTAGTTATCTGACAATGTTTGTCAAGCTATGATATTCAGCCCAATAGCCCGTAGATTGAAGATTCAATAATTTGCAGAAAAATTCAACATGATTGGGTAAAGTACTGGTCCCAAAATAAAATCAGTAGTTATCGACAAGTAGACATACTGATAAATAACTCGGCCACTATTTTTTTTGCCTTTCAAGTACAAGTACCCAAGTAAGTAAAATTATGAAAGGCAACATTTTTATCCACCTACAAAAAAATTCTAGTAAAGCAATACCACTTTCAAAGGGCGAGGAGGAAGAGAGTCTTGCAACTGCGTCAGCACGCGTATATATGCATTCGGGAGCACATCAGCACGTGTGGACATGTACTGTCCAAGTTTCACCCACATTCCTTCTAATTCAATTATTACCTTCAGGACTCGTTTTGCATTGCGCTCATGAAGCTTCTCCCACATGGCATCTCGTTTAGATTTACTTACCCATTTTTCTCTCTTTTGCAAAGCCTAAATCAATACAACCACAAGACAAGAAACTGACAACAAATAAGATAATTGCCCAAAAAGTTTTTACTTAGCACTCAATATATCATTAGCAAATAGCCAAATACAAATGAATGAAGAAATATTTTTACCTTATAGTCCAAATACATTACGATAGCCAATGTGAAAACTTTCACGCGCCTGGTATAGATGTTTCCCCAGGCCATCAGATGTCACTTGCCTACAAGTTTTGCAAATTAATGGATGTCAGACGGCTGATAATTATATATTTCTCTCTCACTGTTGCTGATGATTCTCCATCTCTCTCTCTCTCTCTCATACATAAACAGACACAGAGAAAGAGAGAGCTAGTAATTTCATTCAACGCAACGAGGTCAATCCACGAAACTGATAAATCAACCAAAAAAATAACACAAACAAACAGTTCAACAAAATTCAGAGTGTATACACACACTCACACACAACCGAATTATCAACACAAATCGGTGAAATGTTCGTACACTACAATTCTACTAATCAGCAGTAAATAAAAACTACAAACAAAAAAAATAATTAGAAATGAATCAAAGCAGCTACACAACGATTCATCAACCAAACATACATACATATATGTAACTAAATTATCAAGTAAAGAACGGTGAAATGTTGATTAGACTAGAGAATTTTAGCTGATACGGTAATAAAAAAATAAATAAAGAAGTGATCGGAAACGGCGATTAAAACGTACCGGAATGAGCGAGTGCCGGAGATATAGATACAGAGAGGTGGAGTAAACCAAAGAGTCTTGTTTTGTAATTTTGTATCTTCTGTGTTTGTTTGGTGTTTGTATGTATTACGGGGCCGTTTAAATATGAAAATATGATAAAAAAATATCACTTTGTTATTATACTCCTCCGTCCCAATAGATTGTTAACACTTTCTATTTTGGGATATCCCAATAGATTATTAACATTTCCTAAAATAGTAAGTTTTAACATTATTACACTCACTACTTCACTTATTTTAAAAATACTTTACACTATTACACCCATTATTTAACTTATTTTAACTATAAAATCACTATTACACTCACTACTTAACTTATTTTAACAATAAAATCACTATTACATTCACTACTTCATTTATTTTAGTAATATTACACCCACTATCTTAGTTTCCGTGAAAAAGCAAATGTTAACATCCCATTGGGACGGAGGGAGTAATTAGGTAACAATAATATTTAATTTTCAATTTTTTTATTGATCATATATTCATTCTTGGATTAGCAATCTTAAAAAGTTTTACCTTTTTTATTTGAAATTTTTAAAATTTTTGATTTATTTACCCAATCAGATACATGATCAGATAATCAATTTTTGTAAAGTATATATTAGGATATCCAGGAGAAACTTATTTCAAATATAAGAATATATCAAATATTCAATTTTCGAAAATATATATTATTGAGATATCTTGTTCTCGAAAGTGTACCTTCATATACCAGTTGATTAAAACGTATTTTACCGATAATTTTGACTACATTTCCAAAAGTCATATTCTGTTCACCAAATTTTAAATTTGTGATAATTTTGATAATTATTTTTTAAATCATGATATCCTATTTTAATTCAAATGTAAAAAAAAAAAAAAAAAAAAAAAGCTCCTGAGGTTACCTCAATGAGGTTATAGTTTAAATAGATTGTGGCATTTTTGTAAATATCGAAAACTTTCTAAAAAATTCATGTAATTACTATTATACCCTCGTGCATTAATATTGAGAATCTTACTTATCTCAGATAATTTTTCCGAGGTAACCTAACATCAAACCCAAAAAAAATATACTTTTACGAAAAAATTCAAGTTCAAATTTAAATATCCATTGAAATTTAGTTTTAGTTGTAAGTCAAAAAAATGTTTATATTTTAAGCATTTTACGGTCTTATAAGTTCTTATTATAAGGACCAAAGACCGCCTTTATATGTGTTCACATGATGTTTTGTAAGTTGGAAAAATCAAAACAGTCGGCTGTATTTGCTAAATGCTTGCTTATGTAATTTCGTGTTTCATACCAGCACCACACATAAAATAGAAAGGAATTCGATACTACTTTTCCACACGACGACTTGGAGTATTCTTTGCCTAGAAGATGGATTAGGTGTGCTCCACTTTTTCAAGCCTGCGAAATATATAAAATTAAAATCCAATAGATCGGGTTTTTTTCAAAAACTACACAAGTTAGCAACAGATTTTTTCAAAAATATGATTTTTAATCTTTGCAACATTTTTTTTCGGGCAATCTTTTTTTGTTTGTGTTTTAAGCATTTGCAACCTGTTCCATTTGCGGTACCAGTTTTGCAATTTTTCAACCAAAAAACCGTATTTTCGTAAATATTTTCAAAAAATTAAATAATTTTGTAAATATCTCCTGATCAAATTATTTAAGAGTGAGCTAATATTAGAATTGAAAAATTCAAATGTCAAGATATTCATTTGATTTTGTTTTGGTTTTGATCGCCGAATCAAAACCGAATTATTTATTCAATTATGATAAATTTATAAATATATATACGTGCTTGTTTGGTTTACCCTCAAATATCTCGAATTTAGGACACAACAAGAATCTATATCTATTATAATGCCTGGAGATCGGAAATGCACCAGAACAGTTCAAGGTATTTTTCTTGAATTTTCATTTTTTTGATTTTTTTTATTAAAATTCCTTTTTTGCATTAAATAGCTATTAATGACATTTTAATTAGTCATTAATTACACCTATTAAACATATATTAAATTTACTCTATTTAATTTATTTAAAAATTAGCAAACTTTAGTTGAACATTATAGTTATTTTTTCAATATTAAATATTAATTACATATCGTTATGTTTATTTTTAGTTAAAATGACGAATAACAATTGTTTATGTTGCGTTATTTTTTATTCCCTATTCAAGATCACTATAATTTCTTTTCGGATGATTATAGGGTATAAGACCTTAACTTCTCAAGCAATTTTTATTATCAATAATTGTGAAAATCGTAATAAATTATGGAAGTACAAGATATTTATATAATATCTGGAATTGTATACAAACAGTACAGATAGATTTTCAATTTTCCACATGAATAAATAATACATGAGTTATGATCAAATCGATTAAATTTAACAAATCCAGTCATTTATCAGAAGATAAAATTGATAAAAAAGCTATACACCCATTGTTTCGTTATATTGTGTTGAAATAATTTTTTATTGTAATTAAACAAATTCTTATACTATTATTGAATATGTATATTATGAGAGGGCTGTCGGTTTTAAAAAACATTATTAACCAACTTCTCAAATAATCTTTATTATCAATGATTGTGGAATCGTAGTAAATTATGGAAATACATGGATCTTTACTTAATATCTGAAATTTGTAAACAAATCATGCGCATACACACATGAGTTATGACCAAACTAATTAAATTGAACAAACTCAACCATTTTATCGGAAGATTAAATTGATAAAAAAATTATATGCCCATTGTTTTATTATATTGTGTCAAAATAAATGAATATTCAAATTAAATAAATTCTTAAACTATTATTGAACATGTATATTATGAGAGGGGTGTCGATTTTAAAAAACGTTATTAAGTTGTATTCAATATTTGTAACTTTTGATTGTAAATATTACGTTCATATTGTAATTTTTATTTTTATATGTTTGTGATGTTTTTAAGATTATCAAAATTTTAGATATATTTAATGAAAATATTTTTCCAATTAATAATTCATTTAATTATTTTTAAATTAATTTTTAATAGAATATTCATGAGAGACTAATCAATTTTTAAGAATAATAGAAATTAATTTATCTATTACAGTACTTTTATATAAAAATTTATTATAGTAGCAGGAAAATGGAGAGACTTGCACTCAGAAGCTTCAAAATATTTTTCTTGAATTTTCACATTTTTATTTTTTATTAAAATAATTTTCTTGCATTTAATTAATAATTAATTATACCTATTAAATATATATTAACTACACTTTAATTCATATTTAATATAAAAGTTTAACAATTTTATTAGAACATTATTATTATTATTATTATTTTGTTATAAAATATTAATGATTTATATAAAAATACCAATATTTTAAGGTAAAACAATAAAATAAAATAATTTTTATCGTCATTTCTAATCCTTATTCAAAATCATTGCAAATTTTTTGGCAATAATTAATAGACGATTTTAACTTTTCGATAAATTCGCAATCAATGATCGTGAGAATCATGATAAGATACATAAGTATATATATTTTTCGATTAACATCCACAATTTAAATAACAGTAATATCGTAGAATTTACATTTATACCTGAATAAATTATACACGGGGTGTGACCAACTCGATTAAATTGAATCAAGTGGACCCTTTTTTCGTCAATTAAATCAATAAAAAAATTACCCATTCGTTGTTTGATTATTTTGTGTTGGAAAAATTAATATTCTAATTAAACACATTCTTATACTATTACTAATCAATTAATCATGCATGTATGTTATGAGATGGGAGACGGTGTTAAAAATCGTTAATTAGTTATATTTAATATTTACAAATTTTTATTATGTAATTATGTTGACATTGTAGTTTGGTATGGAAAAAAGTAAAAGGTGTGTAAGGAGTTGTTTTTTGCTATTTTAAACAAATTCTCACTTTTTTAGCATTAAGTAAGGGTGTTATAAAACGAGCATCGGCTTTAAAAACAATTATATTTACAAATTTATTATAAAATTTAATAAAAGAATATTAGAATATGTGAGTATCACTTTGATGTGTCCATAAATTTAATTTTAATGTTACAAACAAAATAGTTATTATAAAATGCTCTCAAAAATTAATTAAATGTAGAGATACGGGTGTCGGATCACTCCAAAAAAACATGAAGCATGACTTACAATATGCATTTGAATTTTACTTTTTTCGTCATAAAACCAAATTATCGACAAGTGAAATCAATCACACCTCTCATCACATTTACATTCTAATTCTTTTCATCGTACAATCAATTTTACTAACACATAATTTAATAACAAATTAAGCAATCACGTCTTTTATGATGCCATCGACAATAGAAAAGATTCACAAATGTTATTTTTACTTATTCAATGTCAAACTTTGCAAATGTTTGTCAATATTGGATTTCAAAAGCATTTTTTATGCGACAAAATAGGTTCGTCAATATCTTCAAAATTATTATTATTATTAATATTCAAGAATTTAACTGAAACATGTTTTTTTCCACCTAATTCTTTTCTCTTTTTAATTTTTAAACATTCAAATTTAATTGCATTTTACATAATTTTTAAATGATCATATTAACTTTCAAATAATAAAATTTAACAAACATTAATGTTATGTGTATAATTTTTAAAAATATTTTCGTGCCGCGCGGCTTTGTTACCTAGTCATAGCTAAAGCTAAAGGACTACAAAAAAAACTTAAGTTTTATGCAACATTAACATCAATCTATAAAATCCAAACGAACAGTCTTAGTACACATAAAAAACCGAAAAGAAGAATACTTAGATAAGTCTAACAACAGAAGACGATGACAAATTAAAGTTCACTTCTACTTTGACATTGTTGGAACATGAGATCCCCAGGGCCAAATCTCCGACGCACAGCTAACAGCCTCGTTCATGATGCTATTGTCCACGACAGTGCCATTGAAGTGTTCGACATTATCATGCTCCAGAGTTGAGGTCTGAGCTGATCCTGTTAATCCATGATATGATGGATTGTCTCCTCGAACTGTGATGGTTGGCGAGACATTGCCCACTCTGTCCATGTTATGCGTTCCAAAGGCTTGTGGTGTAGTGTTTAAATGGTTCTGAAGTAAGTTGCTTATGCTGGAGGTTAGTGAGCCTCGCGCTACCATATCTTCAGCCAGTTTCACCTATGCATGTATAACATAGAAATTAAAGTTTACAAACTTAGATTCAGAGAAGTTTCACGAGATAAGTTTCAGGGAAGCAAAGCCATAACTTGCACAGAATTTCGCCAGGATATATAGCTTTCACGTAATAAGATACAAGATAGAGTGATTGGTGTAGCATCATTAAGTTACCTATGCTTTATTTCGATTCTATTGGCCTAATTATATACAGATAGGCCAATTAAACATCATACATACTTTCAAGTTTATTCACCTCAAGTTTTGGTTCTAGATAAACATTTTGCTCCTGAAAGTTCAAAGATGTTTGGTACCTTGGCTCTTAAAGCTTCCACATCCGATTTTAGAACTCGATTATTCATATTTGCATCTTTGAACTGTTGATTAGCATTTGTCAGATTCTTGAACAAAGTTGAGTATTCTTCCCGAAGCTGGTCAACCTGTGGAAAACCATACATCAGGTATCAACTAAAATCTAATTCCAAAGAAATCTCTTGCATCAATATACAAAAATTAAAACAACACATTTCAGTCTCCTGCAGAAGATCACAAGCATCATAACTATGGCAGAACACACAAACAATTTGACCATGCCATATGTTATTTATTTGCAGCTTATTAACATCTACAATAACAATCTACCTGTTGCTCAAGATCTGCTAAATGTGCTTGCTTTCTTCTTCTGGAACGCCTAGCAGAATCTCTGTTGGAGACCATCCTAAATAAAGCATAAACCATGTCCAGGGGATCTTAGCAAGCTCACATATTATCAAGCAATCTCATTTTTTTTAAGTTACACACACATTATACCTTTTAATACGTTTTATGTCAACCTGGTCACTCTGCTCACATGGACCAGCTTCTGTATCTAAATCATCATCTTCAGATAGCTCATGCAACGAACCACTAGTAACCCCCACCGCTTGGTTCTCACAACTTTTGGGCTGATAGTTAGCAGCTGAAGTTGGACTCCCAGCTGCAATAAAGATAGCATCTGTCAAATTGTGCTACTGCTAGCATTTTTGGAGTTTCATATACAGGGAATGATCAACAAAATTGTTTAGTAAATGTAACACTCTATCTCATTCACACAGCAACATACCACATATTGATGATTGTGAATCCATTGCGGCTGTGACACAAGAGTGTTTGGGAGTACTGTAAGTCTGAGACCACATTGACGCTCCTGTTACTTCAGCACAACTCGAAAAGCCATTCATAATATCCTGCCATATCAAATTAAACAAAAAAAATGAAGATTTATAGATTCCATAGTCCATAACGCTTTAATGGTAAATATTGATCCCGTTTAGAAACTTATAAGCATACGAGGAGATAATCGAAAAATAGAAGTGACTGCCTACATAAAGACAAGTGATTAATATTGAAACAGGGGGTTCAATCCTGGATTTCAGTATAATCACCTATCAATCTAGAGTACCCTACAAACCTCTTGGATTAAAAAAATAAACATAATTTACTGCACGTACAAATAAAATTACAGCGTAATCTTGTGACAACCCGGGTCAAATCCCGAGCTTTTTTGGGGTGTTACAAATCTGAATCTTGACATGTAGTTAACAATCTACCATAATAATCATTAACCATTTTCAAAAAAAAAGAGTGCGTACTCATTGGCTGTATTGTATAAATCACAAGATTGTTATCCGAATTCAACCCAAACAAACACACAATCAACACAGTAAGCTGTCACTACTAATTACATATGCACATACCTGATTAGGGAAAGGAAAGGAGGGGAGTTCAGCGAGTTCATCAACACGAAAAAGACCACCAGCATCAGAACTATCAGCAAAAACATCACGACTCATCCGACGATGAAACTTAACATCCTTATGATCAATAACCTCATCACAGATACTTTGCTCGAAAATATCGTCTAAATCAATCTCAGACGAAATCTTATTCATCTCATTAATCTTATTATTGCCTAGTACACTTGATTTTTTATCCATACTTGAAACTAATGAACTATGATCAAGTATATAAGAAAGAATGCAAGTAAGTTTCTTAACAAGTAAGCTAAGGCTAATGTAAGAAAGTGAATGACATTGACAATGTATTGAAATCAGTATAGTGGTGTAATGAATCAGCACCAGCACAAGGTAAGTTAAAGTGCTTTTCTTTTTACTACCGAGTACTTTGTTAGTGAGTGTCTTGAACTGCTTTTTTGTTTTCTTTTTCTTTAATTATTTTTTACAATTGTCTGACATTGTTATGTTAATGGAGGGCGTTTGTCTTTTCTTCCCGGATTGAGATTATAATACCGTCTCTTTTTGTTTCTCCTATTTGAAATATCGGAATTGTTTATAACATGAAACAAATTACTAATTTACGTTTAATCTAAAAGACCAAATATAGTCATGAGTGATCTTGTTGGATTCGTATTTATGAGTATTTTAATACAGTGAAATTTTTATATTTAAAACTAATATGAAATTGAAGATATTAACTATCAAAAATGTATATTGGCAAACGTGTCCAGTCAAAACATGAATGATATTTAGGGACGGATGGAGTAACTGAAATGACGGTGTACAAAAATTTGATATATTGTGATGTAATGATCAGATGATCACATGTTAACTGAAGTGGTTCTGGCTGCTGGGATTTTTTTTTCATTCTTTTTTTATTACGTGGGGTGTCAGACTGTCCGTGCTACTTTGGGAGGTAGGTCTTTCTCCTGACTCTCCTGAGTATATATTATACTCCCTCCATTCAACGATTTGTTATCGTTTGCTTTTAACAAGAAGACCAAGAATTAAGATTAAAATAAATGAAGTAATGAGTGTAATAGTGATTTTATTGTTAAAATAAATGATGTAGTGGATGTAATAGTAATTTTATTGTTAAAATAAGTGAAGTAGTGGATGTAATAGTGTAAAGTATTGTTAAAATAAGTGAAGTAATGGATGTAATCCCCTATATAATAAATCCTGTTGCCAAAAGTGATGGCTTTTTACATCCCCTACCCCAAGACTTCTATCTTAATTACATAAACTGCCATTCAATATTTCAAAATCTATTTACTCTCTTACATGACAGCACATGCATATTTGTTTTTTAATGCACGTATTTCATGTAAAGACATAACAGAGAGCTGAGCAGACAGTGTACAGCAACAGCAACTTACCCACATTACATTCATACACACAAGAGTGTTTCATTCAAATTTCAAATTCACTCTTTTTACTCCTCTCTTATCTTTTTCTCAATTCAAAATCACTGCTAAAAGGTTTCTCTCAACTCTTATCTCTACTCTTCTCTTGCTTATATATCAAATCAATATTTTCGAATTGTATTTGTATTCTTAAATTTTGTAATTTTGTTGCAGGTTTCTTAACGAAAGGAAAGTAATTTTGTTAATGGTTGAGGTGCAGATCATGTGTTTGATCAAAGTCGTAAGAGAATGTTTAATTGTTTTTATGTTTAAACCTTTCATAAAGATTATGTTTTACATTAATTTTGTACAAATACGTTGTGCGACATATTCTTTGGCATTTGAAATGTGTTTGGGTTGCTGGATTAGTAAATTTTCAGTTGTGATTTTGTGTTGGAATTTGTGAATATTTAATTGCAATTTGTGAATTTTGTGTTCAACATTATGTTATAGTTATGATTGTGTTCATCATTATGTTATAGTTATGACTGTTATTGTTATGTCCTGTGTTGTGTTCGACGAAAGGCCACAGTATCCAGAAAATGCAATTTTATTTTGAAGTTGTTTGCGGGTGGTGTTATGCACATCTTTGACGGTGTATGTGTGCTTGGTGTTTTCCAGTTTGGCAACGCTGATGGAAAGCTCACCACTCCTGGTGTCCTGGTCTTCTGGAAATTTTAGTCAAGAAAGGTATTACCTACGATGGTACAGATGGCTTTGTCTCGATCTTTAATCGGAATGCATCTCCTCGGTATGATATATGGAATGGAGAGTTTCAATATAATCTGGTTTTGCTAGGTGATGTAGATGTGTTTGACGGATTGCCTGAAAGAGATATTAAGGCTCGCCAACTGTTTGATGGTATGACTGTTAGAGCTGGAAAATCTGAAGAACAGGTGATTCAGGGAAACCAGATATTGCAAATGTTGGGTAAACCTTCTTATGAATCTTACATCTCGATGAATGAAAGTGACGTGAATGAGGTTATTGCAAATGTTTGAATTTTATGTATTAAGATTGTCTTAGTGAGATTCAAAAAAAGATTGTGTTAGCTGATGTAATTCATACACACAAAGAGTGTTTAATTCAAATTTCAAATTCACTCTTTTTACTTCTTTCTTATCTTTTTCTCAATTCAAAATCACTTTTAAAAGGTTTCTCTCAACTCTTATCTCTACTCTTCTCTTGCTTATATATCAAATCAATATTTTCGAATTGTATTTGTGTTCTTCAATTTTGTAATTTTGTCAATCGATTTGCTTATTCATTGTTTTCCTTCTTCCAGATATTTCATCCCGGTGGATACGATCTTATTTCAGGTATCTTTTACAAATTATAATTTTTTCCTCTATTATGCAGCATGTTTTCACATCTTTGTTCTAAAAGCTGGATGATGTTAGTATTTTCTTGTGTCTGCTTTTAGAGGTCTTGTGTTTGAGGGTCTCTGTACCCTTGAGGATATGTCGACCGCAGTCTCAAACACTTTGCATTTGCCTTTAGAACAATAATATACCCTACAATGTTCTTATTTCGGACTCTTGAAGGCGTATATTTGTTGTACCACAGGTATATATTGTCACCACATCTGAACTTATACTATGCTCAATCATTAATTTATTTATTTTTTTGTGATTTTTATTCTGTATTTTCAATCCTGCTAAACTAAAAAGTATAATAAGCAGTGCTATACTGAATTCCAGTTAGTTGAAGTATTCAAGTTTGTACTTCATGTATAAGTAATTAAGTATCATTTAGCTAAATATCCGTGCTTTCCTACCTATTTCAGGAATTCTTTGGTTGGTTAGATCTGTATTGGACTTGGATGTATCAGTATTTCATAATGCACAATTTGTTGTAGGGGCTGTATGTAGAATGAAGTCCAAAGTTTTGGCTATGGTAAGTTAAAGTGATTAACATAGTACTGCAGAGATGTATCATTCACAACTTAAGCATCTTTGAGAATCCACTACAACGTTATACTACGCAAATATATTTGTGAATTAACGCCATAGATTGAATAAGCTACAACTCCTTTTCTGCAACTGTTGAATCTTTGTGAAATAGAGAGCATATCTACCTAGACGAGGTTGCTAGGACTCCTGAAAACTTGAGTTTAGCCAAGTCTGTTGTATTAGAGGTTTGTATGTCAAAGTCATGGAATATCTTTGTGTTAATGATTTCTGCACTGCAACTATAGCATGACATGTTTCAGGAGCACTATTTTCTCTGTCTTGAATTGTAATATAAATTTGTTATTTTATGATCAGGTTGTTTTTACTAAAGTCCTGCACTCATGCAGTATACATGCTTAAAGTTATAGTGTATGAAACAATTTTGACTACTTCTCTTCACACGTAGTCTATTTTGCTTCTCTCATATACTTGGAGCTTTCTGTAGCTGCCTAACTGATTGGTCTCATATGGTTATCATGGATCAGGTTCTTGAATTACTGAAGAAGCTGTTTAGTGGATACAGTAAAGAGCTTAGTTCTTGCATGGGCAAAGATACTCCAAAGGAACTGCAAGCTATGCATACTTCAAATGAACTCGATGGAAGACTGCTAATATATTAGCTGATCAAGATGTCTAGCCAAAATTGTTAATGATTGCCTTGAATAAAGGGTTATACAACTGATTTATATTTATCAACTGAATAAATTTTTTTAATTTAATATTATATATGTCTTATGAAATTTTAAAAAATATGCGATCTGTTTAGCCAAAGTTCAACATAAACATTTTCTATTATATTTAAATTAAAATAAATTTCCAACATGTTTAAAAAATAAGGAAAATGTTAACCATAACCCTTAGGGCTATGGTTAAGGTGTTATGCTAGGAAAATGTTTAAAATAATATTAAAATCTTTGTAACTATCATAATTTATCTTATTCATTTTTTAAATATCATTGTTTTACATTAGTTATCAAATTAACAAGGTCACTCTAAGTTTTTTAAAGGCACAATAAAAAATTTTAAGTGTAAAGTCAACGACGTATAGTATTTAATTGATTGTCAATTTTATATTGAATATAGCACAATAATTCAAAAATAATAAAATATTAAAAATAATAAAGCCGAAGCATAGCGGGCCACATACTAGTAGTGTTAAAACTTACTATTTTAGGAAACGTAAAGAATTGGTTGGGACGTCCTAAAAAAAAAGTATAAACAATTGGTTGGGATAGAGGGAGAGGAAGTAGCCTACAAGATAATCGACAAAAAATTTCAAAAATTCTTCTTAAATGATATGACATCGTTGAATTGGCATTTATATGTATACATATATTTCTCGATTCTTCTTAAATGTCACCTTTCAATTTTTTGATGCATGTATACATGCATGATTTCGTTTTAGGAAAGTAATTATCTAGCTAAGTATTTGGGAAAAATTTTAAGAGAACTTTTGAATTCTTTAACATTTTTTTAAAAAAATGAATTATAAATTTATATATTCCTTGAAATCAAATTAAAATTCTAATACTTTAAATCCCATTTTTTGTCCTTTTCTGCTGTCTTCTATTTTGATTCCCCCTACTTTCTTTTGTATTCATTTCTCTGCATCTCTCTCTACAAGTACAAACAGGTTAGTTTCTTCAACTCCTACACTGTGTTTTGCTAGATCTTTTTCACTTCAGCTATACACATATGATATTTGTGAACTATAATAATCCTGGTCTTAATTATGTACTTAGTCCTGAATTCTGATCATTATTAGTGAATTGAGCTTATATGAACTCATTTAAGTTACTGTTTATTCTGCTAGTGCTTATCAGTCTGCAGTGAATTATTAATACTTGTTTATGTGAAGGCCTGATCTAATTATTTTTACCTCATACGGTCATACCCTAGTTCCGAATCTATAGTACTGAGCATGTTTGGTTTGGTTTGGCTAGCTTAAAAGTTGTTAACCAGTTCTCCCTAAATCCTAATGTATTAGAGGAAAATCCAACTGAATCTTATTTTATATTCTAACAGAAGTTTATTACTCCGTAGTAATTAAGTCTCCATAATTGTATATGTTTTTTGACTTATACTAATGATTTTAACATATGCTTAAGTATTTTCAGATAAATCACTTATGAGTTAGAATAACTCGTGTACAAATTACCTTATTTGATCAGTTTGTTATGATGTATATAATGCTAATTTGTTATTGTAACAACTTGAAGTCATTTTTATTGATGAAGCACTTGCATTAACTGTGCAGAGACTACCGGAGCTAATAAGAGAATGAAAGTTGATTCGGTTAGTGAAAGTTCTTTACTAGATGAACCTACTGAGTCTGGTGTTGTACACACTTTGATGGCTTGTGCAAAAGCGATTCAGGAAGAGAATCTAGAATTAGCTGAGGCTTTGGTAAACCGAATCAATTCGCTTTCCGTGTCATATGTTGGAGCAATGAAGAAAGTGGCTAACTATTTCACTCAGGCTCTGGGGAGAAGGATTAACAAGATTTTCCCTCAGGGCTCTCTGGAGACATCTTACTTGGACATGCATCTGCCACATTTTTACGAGTCCTATCCTCATATGAAATTCGCGTATTTCACCGCAAATCAGGCTATTTTGGATGCCGTTTCTGCTGTGAACCAAGTTCATATAATTGATTTTAGTCTTAAACAAGGGAACCAGTGGCCAAGCCTTCTGCAAGCGTTGGCATTGCGGCTAGGTGGACCACCGTCTGTCAGGTTGACGGCAATTGTACAGTCTGATAACACTGGTTCTTTGCAAGAGGTGGGCTATAAGTTAGGACATTTGGCAGAGTCCGTGGGGATAAAATTTGAGTTTCGCGGATTCGAGGTTGACTCCCTCTCAAATATCGATGCATCTGTGCTTTATATCCGACCAGGGGATGAAGAGGTTTTGGCTGTGAACTCTGTTTTTGAGATGCACAGATTATTAGCTGAACCCCGTGAGATTGAGAAAGTACTGAATTTGATTGCGCTCATGAATCCCAAGATTGTTACTATTGTTGAGCAAGAATCGAACCACAACAGTCCAGTGTTCTATGACAGGTTTACCCAAGCTCTGCATTATTACTTTGCAATGTTTGGCTCACTTGAGTGTACCACGTCCACTCAGACTCATGATACCCAAGATTTGCTTATGTCGGATGTGTACCTGGGGCGACAGATCTGTAATGTGCTATCATGTGAAGGACCTGATCGAGTCGAGCGACACGAGACACTCACTCAGTGGAGGGCAAGGATGTGTGCTGCCGGGTTTGAACCAGTTCATCTTGGGCCCAATGCTCTTAAGCAGGCAAGCATGCTGTTGGCTCTGTTTGAGGGTGGGAATGAGTACCAGGTCAAAGAAAATGACGGATGTCTCATGATGGGTTGGGATTCTCGCTCACTTGTAGCTACCTCAGCTTGGCAACTCGCTGCAGCAGCTCTATGAAAGCTAATTGGTCACCTTGTCGTTCTGTTGTGTGCGTAAACTCCAGATAAACCTATGGCTGCCTCTTTAATAAAAAAAAGTAGTTTGCTTTCTCTTTGGAAGTTCATGAACTTTTCTAGATAATATGTTTTTATGATCTAAAGGTTGGTTTCATGACATTTGCCAGATATTTTTTATATTTTGTTTGAAATAAATTGTTGAAAGTGATTTTGATATGTAGAAATTTTTTCTTGCTAACAGATACATTGATATGATTATCTCTGATAAACTTTTAGTAAAGACTTATTTGAATATGACTTTGGCAAACCTCAACTTTGTCCTTCTGTATAATTTGTTTATTTCACGAGTGCATATATTAGACATGTTTGTAAAAATGATGTACATATATATTCTACTTGTGATTTCTGGGGTAAATACATTAAACAGCGTGCACCTGGACTACGCATAGAGGATTTTTGAAAAGTGGAACTCTGTTGAGTACCAAGTGATATTAAAATGCTTATTAGAGACTGCTTTTGTTATTGTATCCTGCAGTTACTTAAAAATAAGATCAAGGTTTAGCAAGTGGATATGTTATGACGTTTGGTGAAAATTCATGTAAAGCTCCCTGTTTCTATAATTTCTGGAATTCATAGTCTTTTCTGTAATCGATGTGTATATTTTCTGGACTTTGGAGCTTTTCTGTAATCGATGTGTAAACAGTACTCTCTGGAGTTGATGCAATCTCTTGCGGTTGCTAGTTGTAAAATTTACAATCAACTGATGTTTGACAGGTTGATACGGGCGTCTGATGCACATAGGTTTGTCAAGAATTTGCGACTGCTACTAAAAATCGATACCACAAAGTAGCAATAGCCGATTCATTTCACACCCCAGTGGCCAATTGCTTCTTCTGCAAATGCCTAAAGATTTCTTAAAAATTTCAAGGGAGAGTGTGGTCATGTCATGGACAATGGAAATGGAAGAAATTTGGTTGCTGCAGGAGTTGTTGAGAGTTTTTTTTTTTTGAATCAAGAGTTGTTGAGAGTTTAAAAATCGAAACTTGTTATAAAGTGTTGCGATCGCAAATGCTTGCAGCCTTGCACTGCATGCCAAATTTTGAACTCAAGCTAAGAACTAAGCCTCTATCTCTTGATAAAGATAGCTGGTTATTAGAAAGAAACAAGTTTTTTTATAGGCTTCAATTGTTCTTAATTTTGATTTGAGTACTTAACTAGCAGTTGGCTTAATATAGGATTATACAGTTTAAAGTCCATGTTCAACCTGGCTTTTTGAAACTCCGGTTCGGTTTGAAACGGCTCGGTTTCGGTTTTAAAACCGGATGAAAATAAAAACGAGAACAATGTATTACAAATTGAATAAAAAGCTTAAATAAATATTTAGTTTACACAAAGATAAGACAGGAAACATAAACAAGTCTATCAAAATAATTGTCTATTACAAAGTTCACTGCCTTGATGTGGCCAGATGATGTTACTTAAGCTTTGGGGCTTGTAATAATAACTGCACTTCCCTGCTGATGCCAGATGTGAGCCCATGCGCCTGCAACTCTGATTACAGAAAATAGTTGTCAGGAAATTGAAAATGCAGAGACACCAGTAATGAATATAAATGCAGAAAATAGTTGCCTGCAAGCTGCAACTCTAATTCTTTCTATAACTGCACTTCTATGCTAAATTTGAAAATGCAAGGATATAATATAGAGTTATAGACTACAGCAAACTTATGTACAGCACTTGCTAAAAATGCAGAGACATCAATCATTATCATGGTTCAAACTTATGTACATCACTTGCTTACAACAAAGTTTACAGACTACACAATGCAACTTGTTGCAGCAGCATTATGACAGAGTTGCAAGTTGCCGAAACATTACTCATGCAATTTGAACTTGTGGCAGCAGCGTTATGTACAAAATTTGAACAATCTACAATTTTACCTTTTACCCAGAAGATAACATTTCTGGTAAAAAAACAGTTTTGAAAATTTGCTGCTGTTTAACAAGAGCACATCAATGTCTCCCAATTCACATTCTATAGCTTTAGGGAATCAGTATATATAATTTTCATGAAATTATAAATGAGCAGAGCGCACACTATAGAAACCGTGATCTGGAATTATCTAATTGTTATAAAGAAACATAAATATTAAAAGGTAGTCAGGAGAGTGTGCATAGAGCAAAAATGTAAGAAGCATACCTTTGAAAGCTGTTACAGATATCTTGAGTCAATGATAAAAAAATCTTGGACCACATACATAACCACCTTAGATGAGAAAAACAAATTTCCAAAAATTAGGTTTAGACACACATGCATATGAACTTAAACCAAAAAATACTGCAGAAGTAACCAACAATCTTGAAAAGAACAATACTTTGACCTCAATCACGTTGAGTCATAAACAACAATTTAATGGTTGAACCACACAATTCACAGAAACAACATTATTTTAGAATACAATAATCAAAATCAACATCGCTTATACATCATCTATAGCATCAAAATCACAGACTTGACATCATAGACATTGTCAAAATATATCCACAATTGGTACAATTATCCATCAAAATTTTTCAATAATCAGTGACATTAAATCAAGAAAGTCCCAAGAGACTAGCTGAATTTGAATATTTGGAGAAGTCACAATTTCCCATTGCAGTCAGAGTAGATAAAGGAAAACTGGGGGGCCCTACAAAGTTACAAGAAACAACACTTACCAAAACAATTCAGAACAGCAATATCATATTAAAAACCTTGGCAATACAAAAAAGATCATCCAAAAATTGAAATTGAATAACAACCTAGTCTGAAGGGAAACAAAAATATACAAAGAACAGTAGTAAATAATTACACCTCGAGACAAGTTCAATCCCTCTATGACTCTATCAACCCAGTAGTAATTATAAAGTTAATGCAAAATGCACTCTTAATATTGTCATGCCATGACAAGTCATTTTTGTAGTTTTCAAGTATTTTGTGTATTTTCTAGGTTTAGAATGAAGAATAACAGTAGAACAAGTAATAGAACCGGAGATTAGAGAGAATCAGATGAGATTCAGTGAAGAAATCAGATAGAAACAGAGAGATTTCAGAGATATTCTAGAAAGAGAGAAACCCTAGGAGAGAGAAAGTCTAACAGAATAACAGAATCTGTAGAGAGAGAAAGAAACTGGTGGAAAGTGATTTCCTTTTCTCAAATATTTCATACATACCTTCAAATACATCACATCTGGTCTATTTATAGACCTTTACTACTAAACATGAAAAGACTGATTTACCCTTACTAATAGTAACTAACAGACTACACCCTTATTACTAGTACTGATTATTAATACTGATAAGCATAGGCACACTATTCCTATACTGTAGTCAGGCTTGAGTTCCTGACAAACCTCCCCCCTTCAAATTCCACCATGTCCTCATGGTGGATCTTGCACTTCCAAACTTTGTTCCATCTGGATCAAGTACATGTCAGCCTCTTCTTGTCTGCTTTTGCTTTTGTACAGCTCTTTCCTATGTAGAACATTTTGCAGACCTGGTTGAAAATCCAGAAATCCAGTAGAACCATCAACAAGATGTGCTTCAAAGAAACAACTTAATAATCCTCCGGGATCAAAAACATATGTTGCTTTATAGTGCACTAGAATTCCAACAAAAAAGTATTTCTGGGTGCTTTCAACTGCCTTGCCAGATACTTCCATTGAAACTACATCTTGACTAACTAAATTTAAGTAAGTATCACAATACAACCTTCCCTGCAACTGTATAGTCCAGTTCTCTGGAACATGTAGCTCTGGTTTGAGTTCTTTTGGCTTGTCCAAGCCTTCCTTGAGAGCAGCTACTGCCTGAATTGAGGTTATTCTTAACTCAGATTCCTCTATTATCTCAACAGGCATCTTCTTTGGCACAAATGCAAGCATTGCAGTAGGAACAGATGCAAAAAAGATTCTTCACATCAGTTGGACAGTCCAATCCTTTAGCACCAGTAGAAGTGTCTTCTTTAAAGTTCAACTTGTACCTAGAAGAATCCTCAAGTCCCATTAACCTATACATTTCAAGTATACCTTGTCTCATAACCATGCACTTGTATTTCACCTTCATTCCAACCCTTATAGAATCAACATAATGTTGATTGATCTCATAAACAACTTCATTACTCTCTTCACCAACTCCTTGAATCCCATTATCAGCTGTTATATGGTGCACATACCCACCAGGATCAAATATAATCATTTTATTCTTGTGAAGATGGCTGGTCTTCTCTTCCAAATCAGAAAACTTTGCAGCTGTGGGACTTTTTCTGCCCCTCTGGTGGTTATCCAAGTATTGTGCATCATCTTCTGTTGACATTAGGGATAGGCAAACTTCCTCACACACATCTGGCAGACTGGAAAAGTCTTATAGGTTTGAAAATTCTTCGAACTCCTCTGATTTTTCATTTGTGCAGATCTCATATTGTAAAGTATGAGGTGAGTCTGAGTTGCCACCTCCTAGTGCTGTGATATGTTAAATTATACCTAACCGCAAGCGCACGGTGTCTATTGCTAGTACAGATGGCAAGCGGGTCGAATCCACAAGGAGACAGGTTCTACTAATTTCTTTTCAGTTATCGCTAATTGTTTCAAGGGCAAACGATTATGTGAAATTATTAATTAACTAATTAAACTAAATTAACACTAATTAAACAGATGATAAACAAATTATTTAAAACCTAGGGCAATCAGGTCCACCATGCTTACACAATTGGCTTTTAAGCTAAAGCAATCAATGTGATCCTATAACTAGAGTATGTTAATCTCTTTCAAGCATTAACACTCTCGAAACATTCAACACAATTAACCACTTTTAGTAATTCAATCAATCAGGTAATTAGAGTCAAGTTAATCTCTTTCAAGAATTAACGCTCTCAGAAATCCAATGATGCTTTCGCACTCAAATTCAATTCTGCTAATCGTATGTGTGCCTCTAGTAAGTAAATCTCTCGATCCATACCCCTATTTGCATATAATTAATCCATGATATTGGCCGATTACACAAATTAATGATTAAAACATATCAATCAGAATTAACCATAACCAATCAAACCACTATGAAAATCATGCCAATATTAGTGCAAACATGGCTTCCCTTTAAGCCCTAGAAATAACTACTCGCTAATAATTAAACAAGTAAAACAACTAGTAAAACAAGAAAACATAATTAAACTAATAAGAATTGAGAAGAAATTCAGATAAGAAAACCTGCAATCATCAATCCTGTCACAAGAATGAAATTCATGGTCTCCTCTCCAAAACCCTAGCTCCTAAGAGTAGGAGCACGTATGTATCTCCTTATAAAATAATACCCTAGATGTGTTTATATAGGCTCTAAAAGTCTTGCCCAATAAAAGTATTTTAATACTCTAAATCAATTACAAGTAGGATTCCATAACTGAATAGGATTCCTTAATTAAAATTCGTCACTTTATTTACTCCTCTGTTTCTGGGCTGTTCCAGTTAGATTTTGATTACTGGACCACCTCTGAATTAAAGATAATTCCACAAGCTTCGCGTGGACAGTAAGATCGTCAAATTCTGACTTCTGGAACTCAAGATATGGCCAAAACAGTGCAGGCAGCCCGTATAGCCCAATATTACGAATTTTCTCCTATTTTATCTCCAAAATAGCTCTTTTTGCTCCAAATCCTTCCAAGTTATGAATTCTTTATTTCTTACAATAAAACAATAAAATCTATTAAATAAAAATCCAAATCAATGCAAAACACAGTAAATATGAGAATAAAATCATCTAAAATATATATAAAAATATACTCTATCAAACATCCCCACACTTAGCATTTGCACGTCCTCGGGCAAATAAGTGAAATAAAAACTAAGTCCTAACAAACATCACTTTCGTAGATGACACGATTGCATTGAGCATATGCAACAAGCCGTTAAACCCCTAGGCAGCCCTAGTAGGACGAGTGTTGTCTCGTGAGGGTTTATAGTGAATATACCCACAAAATTCATCTAACCATGCAAAAGATCAATGCTAACACAACACTACACACACAAGTCCTCTCATGCCACATCAACTTAAGAATCAAAGTAAACATACGATGTCTTGGTGTCGAAAGTGCAAGTATTCACGTAGTCTACTCAACCAACATGCAGAAGGTCATAAAAATTCATGTCAAGTGTAAAAATTGTTGGTAATCATGCTAAGCCCACAAGAAATACATATTTAAGTCTAAACCTGGGATCTCCTATGCCAAAACAAGTAATAACTCACCTTTCACTCAAAAACGAATATTCACTCAAGAACAAGGTTAAGTGTATCACTCAATTCCAACAAAATCATAAACACAACTTGACACTCGCAATCAATCTCACTCTCAACACAACATACATCACTGACGACAATCAAAAGGTCTTTATTCGGGTTGTAGCGTGGGCTAGGGACAAGGTATGTCAAGTAAAGCTAAAACAGGTTAATGTCAAAAGCTAGTACCCAACAATAATCGTTATCCAATTCCCTTTCTATGAAAACAAATACTTCCCCACACTTAGATTTTTCAATAACCCTTACATAATAACTTGACTAGTCGAATGAAGAAGGATCATAAAAGATAAGTATGCTCTCATATTTATTCATTTTTTTTTCTTTTTTCTTTTTTTTTCTGTTTTTTTTTTCTTTCTTTTTTTTTTCTATTTTTTTTTCTATTTTTTTTCTTTTTTTTTTCTTGAGAGCTAAAGAATAAACACAATGATCCATAGATATTTTTATGAATTTCGACTAGCAAGCATCAACCCAAAATTAATATTCCCCAAAAGTATGATCATCAATAACCCCCCTTTTATGAACACCTTATTACTCCCTTAAGCACGATACTAGCCTTTGACAATTTAGGTTCAAATTCAATGTAAGGCCAATAGAATAAAAAGGATAATGGCAAGTAATGTGGCGTGTCACCGAAAGAATAGGATTAGGCTCAAAGGGTTAACTAATTGATCATGTATAAAAGGTGTGGAAATATGGGAAATATGAGGTTAAACCTAAGTGCCTTTATCATCTCATCATCAAGTAATGTCATGCATTTCAAGAAAGATCTCAAGTAAGTGCTAGCAATGTAAACAACATGTGGACACTCAAGCAAACGAAAAATCATGCAAAAGATATGCATATAGGCTCAAAACTCACTTGGTGTGACAAAACATAATCAATCCCAGGTAACAAGACTCTCTAACGCATCTACTTGTACTCAAAGCATGAAAACCAAGTCATCTTGCACATATTCATGTCATTCTAATCACTTACAACATCCAATTAAGTCTACTAGCTTCAACTTGCTAGTGTAAGTGTGTGCACAAGAACAAAGCACGTCACTTCTCATACAAAAGCGTCAATAACACAAGAATTCTACGCATGCATGGGTGTATCAAGCAAAATACAACAACTAATCAAATTGCACGGCTAGAATTATTTTTGGTATTTTTAATTTTTTTAATTTTTTTGGATTTTTTTTTTTTTAATATATATACCCTACGTTGAGAACACCTCCCCACACTTAAGCGCTTCATTGTCCTCAATGAACAAATATAGAAAAGAAAAGAAAAAAAATAAATATAATAAATATACAAAGAAAGGTGTAGAATACTCCCCTAGTGCATAAGCATGAAGTGGCCTTTGAAAATATTGAAGAAGTATGTGCTTGCTCAAATTTAATTTCTACAAGGCGCGCCTTCCATATCCTTCCCCATCGCAACTCAACATGCTTGTTAGGCAAAAATCCCCTGTTTGTAGCAATTTCCCAACACTAGCACCATCTCTCCCAACTCACAAGAAGCTCAACCAATAATTTCCAAGCAATATCACACCAAAAATAACCAAAATTCCAAGAATAATACAAAATCCCAATTTACAAGAACACAAATTCGTAATAAAAATAAGATTAGAGAAAAGAATTACCCAATACGAATCGGAGAGGTGAACTTGCAATTAATTCCTCTTTATAATTGAATTTTTAGAGATTTAAAGAAATAGAAGAGGAATTGGATTTGTATGGATAGGTGGGTATAAATATAAGATGTTGGATAGGTTGAATAAAAAAAAATTTAGAGTGTAGGAGAGATTTGGGATGGTATGGAATTGATGTAGGATAGATATAGGATTTAAGAATTGATAGAATAAAAATTATAATAGGTTTGGGTGTGTTTTTGTGTTGCAAAACATCAATTTTCGGGGAAAACAAAAAAAAAAAATTCTGGGCAGAAGGGGTCTGTAACGCAGGCTCAACCTGCGTTACAGGGTTGCAGACTGCGGTTAATGCAGTAACGCAGGCGCAGCCTGCGTTACATGGGGGCAAATGGCGCTGAAGGCAGTAACGCAGGCGCAACCTGCGTTACAGGGGTGCTGCCTGCGCGAAAATCACTGTTCATTTTTTTTTTTTTTTTTTGTAAAAACAACAAAATTTTTTTTTTTTTTTTTAAAATTTATTTTAAGAGAACACATACAACACAATTTTTTTTTTTTTAATAAGAAGGTGAAATAAAAAACCTACTAACCTTATAAAAATCATGGGTTGCCTCCCAAGCAGCGCTTCTTTAACGTCAATAGCTTGACGTCCTCAGAAATAATCCGATGGAGACGGAATATCCAATTTCTCGATCATAAACTCGCCACCACAAAAAGTATCAAGAGTGTCTGTGGTTGTCTTTATCCTGCAAAAAGTCTCCAAACAAGCATCAGTAAAATAAAATATGTCATTAATAAGCAATAGAGAGAGTGCTTGTGCAGTTTTGGAAAACTTTGTGATAAAACAGCGATAAAATTCAACACCACGAAAATATTGAACTCCCTTGACATAAGGTGGAGGTTCTGGTGGCGGTTTTTCTTCACTCCTCACTTTCACTGGAGTCATTCGGACATCTTGGCTTATCACATCAAAGATTAAGCCGAAACTTCCATCTTCTCCCTCTTCTCGAGCTACAAACGTATGAGCCACTTTGTATGGATCCTCAACCAGAATTTGAGAAATATCATCTTGGACAATATTTGTTATCACATCAACCTTGAAATAAGTAGTCTTGAGCAAAGAAGCCTTGTAAGTAGAGGCTAGATCGAGAGCAAATTTATCAATACATGGTAGCTTAGGCACAGGTTGTGGAAGAGAAACAACAACCATCTCTGTATTGCTTTCCTTTGTAGCCTCATCATCAGTCACATTGTTTTCAGTAGCAGCAACATCATTGATCTCGTCATCGGTGGCATACTCCTTCTCTTTATCAATGGCCTCATCATCAACATACATGGAGAAACTATCATATTCCTGATCACTTGTGAGATTGATAGCAGTCAGGTCCTCTTCGGATCGGATAGATGATGATGGTAAATAGTCGAGCTGCCCTGTAGTAGAAGATTTAGCCAACTGTGCAATTTGAGATTCAATCGCCAAACTTTGAGTTTCTAATTTTTCAAAACTCTTTAGCATTTTATTCAAGATATCCCACATCTCATTTGTCTGATCAGCTTGCACATCTACACTGGGTTGAGAAACATGTAGATCTTCTTGTAGAGGAGGATATTGATATTCTTGCTGTGGCGGTTGCTCATATGACTGATAATATTGTTGCTCAAATTGTTGCTGATTATGATATGAAAAATTTTGAGCACCATTGTCCTGGTAGTAGAAATCTGGTTGATTCACACATTCTTGATCAAAAGTGTTTGAATACTGATTGTACCCATATCCTTCTTCAAAAGAATTCATTTGTCCCAACTGAGCACTCTGAGAATTATAGACATTGTAATAGCATTCCAAACCATAATGACCCTGGACACCACAAATTGGACAGAAGTTGTAAGTTTTAGGGGCCACTTGTGACATCTCATTGATACTCATTGGACGCATAGTGGGCTCTGTAGGGTTGAATGAGGCAATTTCTTGAGTGCGTGCCTCCAACATGGAAGAGAGTAGTGCAAAAGTATCAATTTCACCCATTGCAAACCTGTAGACACTCAACAAAGCCAAGAAAACGTAGTAAAATCTGCCTCAATTGGAACAAAGGTTCCAACGAGACAATGGAAACAATCTAAACAACTAAATTAAAATCAATAGAAACTCGCTGTCTCCCCGGCAGCGGCGCCAAAAACTTGATATGTTAAATTATACCTAACCGCAAGCGCACGGTGTCTATTGCTAGTACAGATGGCAAGCGGGTCGAATCCACAAGGAGACAGGTTCTACTAATTTCTTTTCAGTTATCGCTAATTGTTTCAAGGGCAAACGATTATGTGAAATTATTAATTAACTAATTAAACTAAATTAACACTAATTAAACAGATGATAAACAAATTATTTAAAACCTAGGGCAATCAGGTCCACCATGCTTACACAATTGGCTTTTAAGCTAAAGCAATCAATGTGATCCTATAACTAGAGTATGTTAATCTCTTTCAAGCATTAACACTCTCGAAACATTCAACACAATTAACCACTTTTAGTAATTCAATCAATCAGGTAATTAGAGTCAAGTTAATCTCTTTCAAGAATTAACGCTCTCAGAAATCCAATGATGCTTTCGCACTCAAATTCAATTCTGCTAATCGTATGTGTGCCTCTAGTAAGTAAATCTCTCGATCCATACCCCTATTTGCATATAATTAATCCATGATATTGGCCGATTACACAAATTAATGATTAAAACATATCAATCAGAATTAACCATAACCAATCAAACCACTATGAAAATCATGCCAATATTAGTGCAAACATGGCTTCCCTTTAAGCCCTAGAAATAACTACTCGCTAATAATTAAACAAGTAAAACAACTAGTAAAACAAGAAAACATAATTAAACTAATAAGAATTGAGAAGAAATTCAGATAAGAAAACCTGCAATCATCAATCCTGTCACAAGAATGAAATTCATGGTCTCCTCTCCAAAACCCTAGCTCCTAAGAGTAGGAGCACGTATGTATCTCCTTATAAAATAATACCCTAGATGTGTTTATATAGGCTCTAAAAGTCTTGCCCAATAAAAGTATTTTAATACTCTAAATCAATTACAAGTAGGATTCCATAACTGAATAGGATTCCTTAATTAAAATTCGTCACTTTATTTACTCCTCTGTTTCTGGGCTCTTCCAGTTAGATTTTGATTACTGGACCACCTCTGAATTAAAGATAATTCCACAAGCTTCGCGTGGACAGTAAGATCGTCAAATTCTGACTTCTGGAACTCAAGATATGGCCAAAACAGTGCAGGCAGCCCGTATAGCCCAATATTACGAATTTTCTCCTATTTTATCTCCAAAATAGCTCTTTTTGCTCCAAATCCTTCCAAGTTATGAATTCTTTATTTCTTACAATAAAACAATAAAATCTATTAAATAAAAATCCAAATCAATGCAAAACACAGTAAATATGAGAATAAAATCATCTAAAATATATATAAAAATATTCTCTATCATGCTGCTAAAATGAAATCCTGTTCTGGCCAGTACTCTTGATCCTCCCCTGGATTTTCATCATAGATAGGTTCCACTGTATAAGTTTCCGGAGCCACATCAACATCTGGAAGTTTCTCTGTGAGGTTTGACCACTCCTGTGCCTTATTTCCAATGCCAAAATCAGCCCACTGCTGCTCACAATCAAAGACTTCCGAGTCTTCTTCATCAAACCTAGGAAAGTTCAATTTGATATGCTTCAAAGAGTCTTGAGTTATTCTATCTCCAGTATCCACATTACCAAAATGATTAACAAACTCTTCATGAATCCTCTTAGGTTTTGCTTGCATCTTCTTCACTGCCAAGTCTACCATCTCCTCTATCCTCTTAAGCTTGGCACTAGTATTTTCCTTATATCTTAGAAACTGCTGTTGCACCTCCTGCAACATCACATCATACTGACTATTATCTACTTCTTTGAACTTGTGATCCAACTATTTCCTTACTGAAAAATTCATTCTCCTTAGCAATTCATCAAACACCTGGTGGACACTAGCTTATGTCTTCACAGTTTCAGCAGCACTTAATGACTACTACAATACACCAGTATACAAACACAATCACCACTCCAATTCACAGCTCCACCAGAATTCCACAATCAACAATGAAATCAACCAGCAAATCCACAAGTAATTCAACTTTTCCACTCAATACCAGCAGTAAATGTAATGAAACAGAGTTCTATACTTCTAACACCACCAAAACAGTAATATACTTGCTATTTTTGTACTTTTCTCCTATTTTCTCAAATGAATTCAACTAATAGCAAGTAAACGAACTCAAAACTGCTATAACAACTTCAAAACTACCTAATTATCACAGTGAATCTACAGATCTGATAGTAAAATAACAGAACAGAGCACCTGAACTGTTTTGAACAAATCTCTGAACTTTGATCTGCGATTACTACACTTCCTAGTTCGTCTGGCTCGCTCAGAGATGCACAACATGATGAGAGCAGTGGATTGATCGAATTTGAGAGCTCTGATACCAATTTGTCATGCCATGACAAGTCATTTTTGTAGTTTTCAAGTATTTTGTGTATTTTCTAGGTTTAAAATGAAGAATAACAGTAGAACAAGTAATAGAACCGGAGATTAGAGAGAATCAGATGAGATTCAGTGAAGAAATCAGATAGAAACAGAGAGATTTCAGAGATATTCTAGAAAGAGAGAAACCCTAGGAGAGAGAAAGTCTAACAGAATAACAGAATCTGTAGAGAGAGAAAGAAATTGGTGGAAAGTGATTTCCTTTTCTCAAATATTTCATACATACCTTCAAATACATCACATCTGGTCTATTTATAGACGTTTACTACTAAACATGAAAAGACTGATTTACCCTTACTAATAGTAACTAACAGACTACACCCTTACTACTAGTATTGATTATTAATACTGATAAGCATAGGCACACTATTCCTATACTGTAGTCAGGCTTGAGTTCCTGACAAATATACAATTAAAGATTTAGCATAGCACTATTTCCAGGCAACAGAAACACTATGGTATTTTCAGACCACAACCAGATATATATTCTCTCTTACAGAGCCACATACAATAGACTTAAACATGTCACTTAATGTTACTATAGCTAAATTTGAAAATGCAGAGACATTACCTTCAAACTTCAGTCATCAATATCCAACCTTTCAAATAAGCTTCCAACTTTGAGCTCATCTATAAAATTATTAAACACCGACGTTATAATAAGAATAAGACAACCAATATTGACAAGTATTAACAGAACATGCTAAGATAATCAATTAGAATCAGTAATTTACCATTATCATTAAAAATCATATCCTGAGATTCGGAAGTATCATATACTGTATCATAATATAAATCATCATATCAAGTCAGTAAGGGGGAAACATATAAACAAATATTTAAAGAGAGAAACATGAAAATATATTAACATATATAGAAATAATAAACAGCATCGATTCATATATTCATAGGTACTGTAACTGATTCATACCACTTCAGCGGCTTGTTGTTGACCTCCTTGTTGTTGTTAACCTCCTTGTTGTTGACCTCCTCCTTCTTGTTGAGGAATTTCATTCCCGGACATGATTATAACTTCGTTGACACTTGACAGTGGCTTTGAGTGAGAGTGAGAGACTGAGAGTGAACAATGAACTAGATCTGTAAGGCTGTAAGCTCGACTCAATTATTTGTGTTGAGATAGAAATACCTAAATTAGTCTATTATTATGTATATCACTGTATTAGTCTATTAGGTTTGCGTTTGTCTACTAAGGACTCAGGCCCAAATCCAATCCAAGGCCCAAATTACCTTTCAAAATAAAGAGAACAGAGTTTGAGAGTAGTACAGAGTACAGACTGATTCTTGCAATATGCGGAGTATATAATAATATAATAATTGATTTTAAAAAATTCAAATAAATTTTATGAATTTTATGTATAATATATAATATTTATTTATTAATATTAATAATCGGTTCGGTTTCGGTTTTTATCGGTTCGGTTGGAATGTATAACCGAAACCGAACCATATCAATCGGTTCGGTTTTTTATTTTTCGGTTTCGATTTCGGATCGGTTTTATTCGGTTCGGTTTTGTCCGATTTTCCCCGGTTTCAGTTTCGGATCGGTTTTATTTCGGTTTTTTGCTCAGCCCTAGACTTCACTACAGTCTATATAGTTAAAAAAACCACTTACTGTAAATAAATTTGCAGGAAAATATTATTCTGTAATTTGAACTTGTTTCTTATATAATAGAATTAATTTTCTAAATTCTTTCTTTAATAGACATGTGTAATTAATTTCTTAATTTAAGCTTGTCCCTAATAAATGATTTTTGACAAACAATCTATGCATTAATTTCTTTGCAAAAAAGGTGTAATTCTGAAAAATATTTAAGCTCGAAAATATAAAGTTACTACCTTAGCCTCTACAAATTTCAAGGTCTTTGATCTCAGCTGTTACTCAAAGTTGAAGACCAAATTCAGTGGAACTTTGCTCAATGATAGTTATTTTGAATACAAGGTTTTAGTAGTACTATTTCAATGAAAATTGTATCAGTGGGAATTTGAAATTTGTATCCGTGACCTTTGGCTTATTCTAATAAATTCTTTATCTATAAAAAAAAGAGTTATTTGCAATTTGCACCCTCAAACTATTGTTCAAAATCAATTCTGTACCAGGATTTTGAGTTAAACAATCTACGCCCCTTAACTTTTAATCTTGATTGCAATGTGCACCCCTTTAATAATTTTTTATTATTATTAACCTTTATTGTTAAATTAATGAGGGGTAAAATCGGAACTTTCGTATCAACTTTCAATGACATTTATATTTAGAATTTCAAATAAGTTTAAAAAATTATACTAATAAATTCTTTTATAATAAATATTTGTATTAAATTATAATTTTCCTGCTACATTGATAACAACTTCAAATAAAAATTTGTAAAGCAAATTTTGTATTTAAATTTAATCTATAATTCAAGTTAATGTTAAATTTATTTAAAATTTAATATTAGTAAAACATAAATTTTGGAATTAATATTTTGTCATAAGAAATGTAATTCTAATTATTAGTATGATTTGGATATTAAAAATTATTATTTTATAATTTAAAAAAAGATTTCGATTTTAAAAATAATTTTGAAAATTTGAAATTTATATTACTTAAATTTTATACTGAAATATCTATTTTACCCTTCATAAAATCAAAGAAAATGGTCAAGGGGTGCACATTGCAATCAAGATTGAAAGTTAAGGGGTGCAGATTGTTTATCTCAAAATCCTGGTACAGAATTGATTTTGAACAATAGTTTGGGGTACAAATTGCAAATAACTAAAAAAAAAATTAAGATACTTCTGAGTTCAAATATAGGAGTAATAAAAGCAGTTGTATCAAGTATATAGGCGTTTTTCCATATGGAAGCAATTTCTATCCACTCACTTGGCAAAAGAAAATTGTACTCCGTATCTAGTTTTCTAGGTGCATATGATAATTGTAATTTTTCAATTTTTTCAATTTCAACATCATTTTTTCTAGTTTTTTAATTTTTTGGTTTTTAACGATAATAAACACTTCTAACCATTGTTCTATCAAAAAAAATTGTTGATAGCGTAATTTTTTCAATTTTTGATTAATTTTACTATAATTAAATTTGTAATTTTTTAAATATTAAAAATTATTAAGTAAAATCGGTCCCGCCCCTGCTAACATGGCAGCTATTGTTGTAACCGTAACTTCCCACCCTCTGACGTGGCAGTTAACTAGTCAGACGATGTGTCAAATGATGTGGCAGTGGGCCTCGCAGGGGTAATTATTTTTTATTTTTATTTATTAATAAATTGTTATTTTTGCAAAAAAAAAGTATTTTTACAATTAAGATGGTAAATTTGCAAATAAATATTCTTAATAAAAGTAAAATTATAAAAAATTACTTTTAACAATTTATTTATCGAAAAACCTCTACTATTTAAATACACTAACATTTAAGCACATATTTAATTTCGTCACTTATGTATACACCTATCTATACTATTATATAAATTCCGAAACATTAAAAGTTTTGGTACCTGTATTTTGGTACTGAGTGAATTTACTTATTTACCCTTCATTATAAAAAAACATAAATACACCTAAAATAAATAATAACATAATATAATTAATGATAATTAGTCGAGATAATACCTTTTATAAACACCTAAAAACATCAATCGTATCATATCTTTCCGTCATTAATATTTTCTTTCCAATTAAAACATGTTATAATTAATGATAATTAGTCGATTAAGATAATAAAATTAATTGTAATTAGTCGATTGCCTTTTTCACATTAATATAATAAAATTAATGATAATTAGTCGATCGCCTCTAAAAACATCAATCGTATCATATCTTTCCGTCATTAATATTTTCTTTCCAATTAAAACACGTTATAATTAATGATAATTAGTCGATTAAGATACTCCCTTCGTCCCCCTCATTTGTTTACGTTGGAGGGGGACACGGAGACCAAGATGATATATAAAAAGGAAAATGTTAACCACAGCCCTTAGGGCTATGGTTAAGGTGTTATGTGGCAGTTTTTAATTGGCTCAAGGTTGTGCCCCACTTGCAAAAAAGTATGTGCCCCCATGCATTCACATAAATCATCCAATAAAAATCCACCACATGACAAAAATTAATCCTTAAACATAGCCCTAAGGGCTGTTGTTAACAGGACCCATATAAAAAATGAGTAAAGTTAGATGAAAAGTTGGTAAAGTGGTGGGATCTATCAATTTTTAATAATAGATGTGAGATAGTGGAGGAAAGTAGTGGGTGTAATAGTGTTTTTTATTGTTAAATATGAGATAGTGGGGGAAGGTAGTGGGTGTAATAGTGGGGGAAACTTACATATCATATTAGTCGATTAATATTAGTCTAAAAACATCAATTATATCATATTCTCCGTCATTAATATTAGTCTAAAAACATCAATCATATCATATTTTCCGTCATTAATATTTTCTTTCCAATTAAAACACGTTATAATTAATGATAATTAGTCGATTAAGATAATAAAATTAATGGTAATTAGTCGATTGCCTTTTTTCACATTAATATAATAAAATTAATGGTAATTAGTCGATTGCCTCTAAAAACATCAATCGTATCATATCTTTCCGTCATTAATATTTTCTTTCCAATTAAAACACGTTATAATTAATGATAATTAGTCGATTAAGATAATAAAATTAATGGTAATTAGTCGATTGCCTTTTTCACATTTACTTTTAGTTGAACATATTACCTTTTATAAACACCTAAAAACATCAATCGTATCATATCTTTTGATCATTAATATTTTCTTTCAAATTCAAACACATTACCTTTTTAATTTAAAACAAATCTAAATTAATGATAATTAATCATTAATATTTTCTTTTTAATTAAAACACATTACCTTTTTAATTTACAACAAATCTTACAATCATTAATATATATCCGAAAATATCACATCATATTTCTCAATTATTAATAAAATATATTAAAAATCGTATACATTGTTTATAATAAGGAAATATTAATATAATTTTTAAACATGAGTATATTAAATTATATTAGATAAAATTTAAAAAATTATTAAAAATAATGATTATAAAAAACGTAATTATAATATTAAATAAAATTTATAATATAATATAATAAACCCGTGCATTGCACGGGTTATAAGCTAGTAACTTTAAAGTACCAAATAATGCAATTAACAAGTGGCACATTGAAAATTGAAATTGTGTAATCTACCGTTGTTTCTTTAAAATAATACGTTTGGGATCGGGAAAAAATATTATTTTATCTAGTTTATTACTTTATAGATGGTAAAAATAGACCGTCTCCCATCCATTATATTGGGACTGAAAAAATATTACTATAACGAGTTTATTACTTTATCAATTATATACTATTAGAATTAGAGGCGGCAATTTCGTACGCGACACGAAAACACGACACGAAAACGACACGAAAATTACGGATTTGGGTTGACCTTTGCGGTACACGAACACGAAAGTACACGAACACGAAATTACACGGATCAATTTAGTGTCGGTTTTGGGTTTATCCTTGGGTACACGACACGAAACGAAAATACACGAAATAAATAAATATTTAAATAAATAATTTAAATTATATAAATTTATTTTATAAATAAATATTAGATATTTAACCTTTTTACAAAATGAATAGAAAATACACGAAAGTACAGGAAAAGTACACGAAAAGTACACGAAAGTACAAGTTTTTCGTTTCATTTTCGTGTAAACGACATTATTTTGTGTACTTTTCATTTCGTTTCGTATTTATATGAAATATTTCATTTCAAGTTCATTTTAGAGTTTGAGTACACGAATTTATTTCATTTTGTTTTCATTTTAATCTCATGATACACGAAACACAGAAATACGCGACATGGAGTACACAACACAAAACGAATTGCAAGATCTAGTTTAGAAATACATATATGCAGCATATTTAAAATGCAAAAAAGTGTACAGTATAGCAAAAGGGTCTGTCTTTCTTTCTTGTGTGTAAACAATTAGGGTTTGTGAGAATGGAAGGCAGCGGGTCAATCATGGCGGCGATCCGACGGATCAAGGTACCGAATGCAGCTGCTGCTTTCTTGTCTGTGGGAGGAGGACTTACGGCATATACAGTTTGGAATTCTCGGTCGGACGGCGCAGCTAAAACGGCAACACCTGCCGATCCCGGACCTTATCCCGGACCTTTCGATTCTCAGAAGGAGCAAGACTGGTACAACGCGTGTTGTGAAAGAATGGCGGCGGCGGCGGCGGAAGCAAGAGCCGCCGCCGATGAAGCACAGGCGGCGGCGGCGGAAGCAAGAGCCGCCGCCAATGAAGCAAGGGCCTTGGCCGAAGAAATTAAAGCTTTGTTAGGCAATGAAAGCTCGTATTGATGGAGGTACGTACAATTGGTTTATGTTTACTTTTTTTCCACTAATTTGTGTTTATTGGTATGTTACGTTCTTGTAATTGTTAAATTAGATGAAAGTATTTTTTTGCTTAAAGAGGTTGGATGTTGTGTCTATATGATACAAAAAGGCAGAGCAAAATTTTGCTATACAAGGTTCCTCATACTGGTTTGTTACTAGTGTTGTATGTTGGTGTTTGTTTTTAGTCAGAAGAGCTTGTATTATAGTAGATTTGATGTTAGAAGTGTACACCTCTTTTGTCATTGCGAACAGGTGAACCAAGAACATTTTACTTTTTCGATAATTTACCCAAGCGCAAGTGTAAGAATGTGATGTTAGGTTTTTCTGATATGGGTCTTATATAAATAATGCTGATAATGTGTTTCTGGGTAGCACCGATTTCGAATGAATGTTAGCACTTAGATTATGTGTGCTTTCTTTCACTACTTTTAAGTTTCAAAGCACCGGAATCCGTGACCTAAATTGAGGCTTATTACATAGTTGTTTAATTTTTTTGTTTTCTGTTTGAGGTGGCCAGTCAGGCCCGTCTCCAGCATTTTGGAGGCCCTAGTTTTCTAGAATTTTGGAGACCCAAATTTTTTTTTCCCGAACAAAATAAAATTTCATAAATCAAAATTATTAAAAAAACTATAATAATACAAAGTAGCAAATTGAAACTAAGAAGTTATTACTCTTCTTGCTTTAGCTAGTGCAAAATCTCTAATCAACTCACTGTAATCTAACTTAGCTAACATTTTCATCAACATTAACATCATCCAAATTTTCATCAACATGAATTTGAGGCAAATTTTCAATAATTGTAGCATTCTCTCTTGAATTATCCAATATATTAACGGGTTTTACATACCTATTCATGGATCCCGTTAAAGATTGTGTGAGTTTATCTTGCCTCTCTTTCTTCTTCCTTTTCGAACATCCTGATTCATGTTTCCTTTTACCTGTCATCTGTAACCAAAACCAAATACATCAATTTATGAATTATATTAAACAAAACTTTAAAAAGAAAGAAAAAGAGATAAAAAATTATTGATTTTATTAACCTTACCTTCTGTACCCGCCGCCCGCCTGTGTGCCTGTGTGTTACAACTTACACAAGAAGTCTGTAAAAGATTAGGTTTTCTTTTATTTGTATATTTAATAATTGGGCTTTTTTTTAAATAATGTATGGGCTGGGCCTTTAAATTCAGACTAACTAAACTAGCTACTACGTTTTTTTTTACGTGTTTCAGTTTTGACTTTTGAGTTTAAACAAAAAATTTAATAACAATATATAATGAGAAAAAGGACCCTGAGATATCTCAGGGAACTTTTCCTAAGATATATGTAAAATATCCTTTAAATTATGCTGGGCCCGCAGGGCTAATTAAAAATCTCTGAATTTACTAAAATATCCACCCCATTTTTATATATAAAACTTAAGCATCTCAGGGAACTTACCTGAGATATATCTCAGGCTCCCTACTCTCATATATAATATATATACATATATATAATATATATGATATTTTAAAAATATGTGGCCCCTAATTTGTTGGAGGCCCTAGGATGGAACCTAGGGTGACCACCCTTGAAGCCGGCTCTGTGGCCAGTCAATGATTATAACAATAACTATTTTAGTAAAAGGTATTGAAGGTTTAATTACAATGCTCTGTTCTTGTTTACTAAATTCTAGGTTAGTTAACATTATCTGCTAAATTTTGTTATGCTAATTTAAATACCTGTGTTAAATGTTAATATAATCTTCACCGCATCTTGTTTTGCTCTTCGTGCATTTCATTTACAACCAGAGAAGTATGAAATGGGCAAGTTACTTTGCATTTATCCAATTCTAAGGCGATTTGGTTGTATAACATGAAGAACATGAAAGGTGAGAGCCTCTAAAATCATGCGATTAAAAATTTAAAAAAGGGTGCGGTTAATGACGACTTGTGTTTTCATTATGTCCACTAGGCTCAAATCTACTATGAATGTAGGTCTTATGGTCAATAGAAGTGAAGTTCTCTAGCAATTAAGCTTGATGTTTAAAAGATCTGATATTTATTTTTGTCAGCCTCCTACCCTTCCTAACAACAATCACATGTACTGAAATGCTATGCGTGGTGATGTTTACATACACACCTACAGAGGTCATGGTACATAAGCACTAAACTTTTGTATATGATATATGACAGCCATTAAATTGCTGTCTAGTCTTATATAAAATTAGCTCTTTTGCCCAACTTAATCGAGATATCAAGTTACTGTTAGAACGGTGGCATCAATAGAATTTTGTGATACCATTGATTAAACTTAATGTATCTTAAAGCATTCACTGACAAAAAGTAATTATCTTCAGATCTTTTCGTAAGTAATTGTGAGATACTAATCACTGCTCTACATGTATAGAGTTCTACTCCGGTAGTTGTTGCATTTCTAATGCAAAAGTTATGCTTAGTTTTAATACTACCAGCATAACTACCAGTATAAGTTACTACCAGCATACTTATACCAGCATTACTATTTACTTGCATTCGTTTGCTTGATACATTGTACAGAGAGATCTAATTTAAGTTTACATCAGTTTGAGCATCTATGTTATGTCTTTGACGCTGGCTAGTTGGCTATACATGTAATATTAGTAATTTAATTGTTGTTTTCAATTATCAAGTTGTTATGGTCTCTTTTCTACAGTAGCTATACAATTATGAATTTTTGTAGGTAGCATATTTAATGTCTTACTGTTGTTTTTTACTCCCAGATATGAATTCGTATTTTGAAGCCTACTTTTGGATGGATGCAGCGGAAATGAAGGCGTTAGATGTTATGCAGGCACATGAAATGTTGAATCCGTGTTGTTTAAAAACTTGATGTAGGAGATAATGAACCTAGTTAATTGCTCAATTTGGATAGTGTTAACAATTTTATGCCGCTGTGAATGAAAGTATGAAACTTTGAACTATATTATGTACTTCTGTTGTTGGGCAAAAGTGATCGTGCCAATGTTGCTAGTTTTTTAATGTGGCTTAATCCTACTGGCTACTTCTAGTTTTAATTGGGTTAATACCATTCTAAATCTTAAAGTTTTCTGCATATGTTGAATATATAGCTTTAGGTACACATATTTTCCCATTAAGTTGAACAACTACGTTAGTCTCCTTACGCAGGGAACTTTCAGTGTAAAACTAATTTAAAGTAAAGATTTTGTTGCTTCTAAAAAATTGTCTCAACGACTCTATGAAGAGCTTTATCTTATGCCTTTAACTTTAAGTTCCCATTCTGAAGCCTGGCAAGTACTTATGTTGTAAAGACCTCAAATTTTGTAGCCGCTGCAAGAACCCCATTCTTTTAGCGATCAATATATGTCTAATTAATTACTTTTTTGAGCTTTTCAGCTCTTTCTGTCAATGTCTTTTGGTTCGATTATTAATGCGTCATTGCTCTGTTTGTGTATATTTTGAACCACTGTCTTTATTGATTCTTCTTGGTTAAAAATTTATGCCAATGTCACAAAATGTCAATCGTTTCTTTGCTTTTGGTTTACTTTTTTTTTTTTGAGAATAAAATAATTCATTGAGCATAAGTCATACGACATCTACAAAAGTAATTGAAATTTGACAAACACTTAACAAAGATTAAATCTGAGTTTTCTGCTACATTTGAGCGACATTCCTTTTTGAAGAGATAATCTAACGAAATGTGGCGATGTGCACGACGTATTCGAAAAATCAACCATAGCTGCAGGCTCATATGAAACTTTTTCAACAAACGAAAAACCTTCAGATCTATGATCCGAGCGTTAAGGCACACCAAAAAAAACCAAACAAAACCCACAAATTGGGTAGTGAAGACCCAAAAAATGGGTAGATAAACCCTTTCTTTCAAGGGAGCAAAATTCTCACAAGGAGGAATAGTTATTAAAGATAAATAAGCAAAATAAGAAAAAAAGAAGAAAGAAGCCTCCGGCCGGTGGAGAAGCCACCGCCGGAGGGAGGAGGAGGGGTGTTTTAGATCTGATGAGAGAAAAGAGAGAAAAGGAGACTGAAAGAAGATAAAGGAGGAGACTTTTGGTTTACCTATATCATAATTAAATAACACAATACATTTTTTAATCGCATTCATATAAACTTTCAGCATAAAAAATATCCATTAAATTTTTTTACGAATAAATGCTTGCAACAAGCAATTGTTTATTTGTTTGTTAGAGATCTAGATTCAATTCTGATTATAGGAGAACCTCGATAAATAAATATTTAATAAATGAATAATATCGATTAATGAATAAAATTTTACAATCACGAGCGTATTCATTAATCATAACTGTACTTATAAATTCTTTTACAATTCTAAGTATTAGAATATTACTCCATTAAGTTTATTTTTTTTCAGTATTACTCAAGAATTAAAATAACAACTACAGTTTTGACAAAAAAAAAATGAAAAAGAACTACAGTGTTATTGTAATTTGTAAGTAATTCAGTCAAAGTTTGAACTTTATTTTCAAATAAAAAAAAATTAGAAAAAGAAAGAAAACAATTATTTTTTAAATTTACACGTGTACAGAGTAATTGTACGGTTCGGGTCGGATCAGATGAAGCGGGTCACAAGTAAAATGAAACAAAGCTGTTCTTTTTTAGTTACGCTCATCAGTCTTCACCAAAGCAGCTAAACATTTTTTCCCATTTTATTTTAATTTCTCACACACCCTTTTGCCACAAAATTAGCTTCAAGACAACCCATTTACCGTTCAAACTTAAAGGTAAGATCTTTTCAACTTTTTTCATTTTTAAATTCTGTCAATTTGAGTTGTGGTTCATTCTTTAAATTCAGGCTGCAAGAATGTAAATTTTTGCAAGAATTGTTGTTATTGTAGTTTCAACTTAGTTATCTTGGTTAAAAGGTCGGTCTTTACGGAAACAGTCTCCCTAGTTTTCGAGTAGGCTAAGGTCTGCATACATCTTTACCCTCGTAATGTACCACATTTGTAGCTGTAATTTGATGTAATTCAATTGTACTGATTATTTTGTTGGACTAAGTAAAGAAGATTATAGTAAATGGATGTTGGAGTGATTAGTGAGGGAAATAGGAGGGGAAGTTCAGATGTTGAGCTTCGTGGTGGTAGCGGAAGACACGAGAATTTTGGGTGTTTGAGTGAAAGAGAGACTGTTGGTGATGATTGTGATAATGTGAAGCCGTATGTTGGTAAGGAATTTCAATCGGAAGAAGTTGCAAAGACGTTTTATGATGCGTATGCTAAGCGTGAGGGTTTTAGCATCCATGTTGGTCGGTATAGCCGTAGTAAGCCTGATGGGGATATTATAAGTTGGGAGTTTTCATGTTCGCGAGAGGTTTTTAGGAGGAAGAATGTGGAGAGTTGTAATGCTGTGATGAGAGTAGAGAGGAGAGATTCGGGTTGTTGGGTAGTGACGAAATTCGTGGAAAAGCATAGTCATTCTAATGTGAGTTCAAGTACGATTCATTCTCTTCAAACGCGTCGACATTTTGCTGGTACTAAAAGACATGTTGCTGAAACTTTTGATTCTTCGAGTGATATGTTAATCTCTATGGATGGAAACCTTGTATCTTGTGGTCCCAATCACGGGGCTTCAACTAATAGCAGTGTAGAAATACCACCTAGATATGTTGGTCCAATGAATTTTGTCCAACCTTATAGCGGGAGGAGAAATTTAGGAAGAGAAGCTCAGAATCTTCTCAATTATTTTAGAAAGAAGCAGGCTGAAAACCCTGGATTCTTCTATGCCATACAACTCGATGATGAGAATCACTTGACAAATGTCTTTTGGGCTGATGCTAGATCAAGGAATGCATATAGTCACTTTGGGGATGCAGTTATATTTGATACCATGTATAGGCCTAATCAATTACTGGTACCGTGCACTCCCTTCACTGGTGTAAATCACCATGGCCAAGGGGTTCTTTTTGGCTGTGCATTGCTCATGGATGAATCAGAGTCATCTTTTACATGGTTATTTGAAACATGGCTCTCTGCAATGAATAACTGTCCTCCAGTTACCATAACTACTGACCAAGATAGAGCAATTCAAGCTGCAGTTAATCACGTGTTTCCAAGAAGTCGTCATTGTATTTGCAAGTGGCACATTTTGCGAGAAGGCCAGGAGAGGTTATCAAATATCTTTGTTGCCTATCCCTCCTTATACGGAGAGCTTTGTAGTTGTATCAACTTTTCAGAGACAATTGAGGATTTTGAATCATCATGGTGCTCGCTCATTGATAAATTTGGTCTTCAAAAGCTTGACTGGCTTCAAGCTGTGTATAATGCTCGCAGTCAGTGGGCACCAGTTTATTTTCGAGGTACATTTTTTGCTATGCTTTCATCAGACCAGGGTTTACATTCCTTCTTTAGTGGATACGTGAATCAGCATACCACCATATCCTCATTCTTTACGCAGTATGAAAGGGCTTTGGAAAATTCACTTGAAAGAGAGACGCTTGCGGATTATGATACCATTTGCTCCACACCAGACCTGAAAACTCCCTCACCAATGGAACGGCAGGCAGCAAATCTTTACAGCAAAATGGTTTTCTCGAAATTCCAGGAGGAACTAGTTGAAACTTTTGTATATACTGCAAATAAGATTGAGGATGATGGAGTCATCAGTAAATTTAGAGTTGCAAAATATGAACATGACCACAAAGCGTACACAGTCACATTGAATGTTTCAAAGATGAATGCAAAATGCAGTTGCCAGATGTTTGAGTACTCCGGTATTCTCTGTAGGCACATATTGACCGTCTTTACTGTGACAAATGTTCTCACACTTCCATCCCATTATATACTCAAGAGATGGACCAAAAATGCCCGAGTTGATAATTGGTCAGATAAAGACAATATAGATACAGTAGGTATGGAATCGTTGACCATGCGTTTCAACAGTCTATGCCAAGAGGCCATTCAAGTTGCAGAGAAAGGAGCAGTTGCTGAGGAAACCTATAATACTGTTTTGAAAGTACTGAAACAGGTTTCGAAGGAAGTTGCTGTTATGAATAAAAGCATAGCTAAAGTTCCACCTTTAAACTCTCGGAGATTAGTAAATAACCAGGAAGATAATTGTAAGACTCCTGTATTGGCTTCTGACTTGACTCCAAATGTTATGTTGTGGCCTTGGCAAAATCCAGCACCAACTTGTTCTAATCTAATTAATTCTAGTGTTCCTGTTTCCAATCAAAGTCATCAGGGTATTGATCCGATGTGTATCAATTGTGAAAGCGGCTCTCCTGATGCCCCGGTAATATGCCAGGAAGAGTTTATTCTTCATATTATAAAACATGAAATCTTCAATGGGATTGTTTCTTTATCATATTTATTTATTTGTAGGGAGTTCTCACTTGCTTTAAATCTATGACTTGGGTCTTAGAAGCAAAGGACCCCACAGCACTGGATAAAATAGCTGTGATTAACCTTAAGGTATGTGGTTTTCTTCTTCAACTTGCATGATTTTTGTTGTTGGTATGATCATATATTTAAGTAGTTCCAACTCATACATGTGTTTCCCTGTAGTTGCTACCTCATGTAATCTGTACATATTGTAAGGGTACTATTGATCTTATTTTTCTATTGGATACCAGATTCTGGTTTATGAGATAGTCACCGGAATTTCTGACATTATTATTTCGGTAATGATGTGTCATTTTTACTTATATTTATTTATTTTGTCCACCCAATTGTAGCTACAAGACTATGGCAACCCTTCTACAGAATCAGAAGTGCAATTTAGGCTTACAAGGGTCTCACTAGAGCCTATGTTGAAATCTATGACCTACATCAGTCAACAGCTTTTAACTCCAGCTAACATAGTAGCGGTTATAAGTTTAAAGGTGTTCACCTCTAACTTATTTTTGTTTTATTCTCTATTATTATTTTCATAAACGACATCATGCTTAATTGTTTCGTTCCTTTGTCAGTGTGCATTAATTTGTGTAAGCTTGCTTCTGTTTTAGCTACTGCAATTTACATTCCATGACAGTAATCTCACGTTGACAGACCATGTTTAATATAATGATTGACTGGATGGATGGATTTCAAAGGCTTATTACGGGATGATTTTTTAGAAAAAAACAACATAGACCATGTTTAATATAATGATTGACTGGATGGATGGATTTCAAAGGCTTATTACGGGATGAATTTTCAGAAAAAAACAACATAGCCCTAAAAGTCACAGAACTAGACCCTTGTATGTAGTTTAATTTTTAAGTTTCAATTAAGATACTGCCATAAATTTAGTTTTTCCGTCCTTCAAAATGCTAGTGCCTCCTTAACAACACCCAGGTTTTACAAAGATTGTGGATCTCCTACGATGCCTTGAACATCTTAACATCATTTGATGTTTTTTTCCTATGTCTTGGAAAGTTGGTTTCATGTGATAATTGGATATTTGCGTCCTTTTCTTAAAAAATCTCTATCACACACTCAAATGACTTTTCGCAAGAGCCAATTACATTTAGAGGCTTGATTTAAGTTGAAGTCCGGGTCCTTCAATCCCTTGAACGGGGACAGCCGCCTTAATAACTAGAATAAAAATAACTTTGCCACAGCGGGATTGACTTGTACAGTGTTATGGGGTGCCCTGGTTTTCACTTGGAAAATTTCCGCAATCCACTACCACTTCGCGTCCCATTGAATCCCTTTCCTGCACTTATGCAATAGGAGTTTGAGATTTGTTCAAAAGAGTGCATTCTCATTTAAGTCGGGTGAAATATTTGATGCTGCTCCCTTTGAGATACTTTTAGTGATGACTGAGGTTGTTATGTTGGATCAGATTCACTCAATTTTCCCCTGTTTACCTCCTGAACTTATTTTGATGTTTGAAGAATTTGTCATCCCCAGATTTTCTGGCTACATAATATAATCCTATTCTTTTTGCTTTGTTTCCGGGTTGAATTGGTCAGAGTATTATAAAAGCATGTCAGTGGATAGGACTGATCTCTTAGCAAAACGTTTTAAGATGTCTATTTTGTTTCCCTTTCTTTCCGATTTAAAAGATATAGGTCCTTCATTAATAAATTATCTGCAATATCTGTGATGTTGATCTTGCAATGAGGATTCTGCTTCCTCTGTGATTTCAGTGTTGATGAAATAACTTAGCAGATAATGTTTTATATTGATTGTTTGTTGAAGTGGCTTGCCGTGTCACTGGAGTGCCTCAGGTGCCTTATGAATTGCATGCAATTGTATTACTCATGTATACGAGTTTTATAACAAATGATAATGTTAAATAACATGGAACCATAGTGCCAGTTTCTGGAGTTGCTTAGGACTAGAACATTTTTATAAAGTTCTAAAATAATATGTGGATGTGACAGAGAATAAAGTATAAAATTTTGGGATGACACCATGTGGTAATATTTGACTACCTCCGTTGTTGCTAGCATCGGAGATTCTCTTAGAGCTGTAGTGGAAACTGTTATTACCTACCAACGGAAATGTTTTTTAATTTAATAGTTTCTTAATGACAATTCCTTATGATTCTTAAACAGATCTGAAATTATATATATAGCTTCCAGACATTAGCGACATAGCTTTCGGAATTTCAGAATTTTTATACTCAGTCATCCTTAGTTAAAAATTCCTTAAGGAACTAAAAGAAGTGGTAGGTCAGAGCCACCGAAAGATGCAGAAAACACTTCAGTTGTGTGCCTTAATGTCCTAAATACACTGATAAATTAGCGGATATTGTTGCGTGGTATTTGTCATTGCAAATTTTGATTCACACATACACACGGTGATGCTTAGCAAATGCAATGTACTACAAAATTTGGATGTTGAAACATCTTCAGCTTTGCTGGTATATGTTACTTTAACATTTTTTCCAAGTACTAATTACTTTTCTATAGCTTTATTCCTGATTGCAGTTTCAAACGTAAAGATCATAATACTTAATTTTATGTTTTAGTTTTTCCTCTCATTTTGAGTTTTTTTATGTGTCTTAGCTTCAAGATACCAAGACTACCAAAGGAGAAACAGAGGTGAAATTTCAAGTTTCGAAAGATACACTTAGTTCCATGTTGAGATCAATGGTGTATATTCGTGAGCAACTATGAATATATGTCATCTCCTTTGGGACTTCTTTCTATCCAAGTAAAGCATTTCATGAATGTATTGCGAGATATTTCCTACCGTCTGGGAAAGATTGTATAGTTGTCACCTGTCAGCTGTTATGGCCAGCATAAGTAAACCTTCTTCTGAGCTGAGACACAGATAATCCAACGAACTCGAACCAAAACAATCCTAATCAGGACTCGAAAGATCAACTTCAAATTGGGACAGAGAGGGAAGGATGCAAAGGGGATACTTTTGCCTTTGGAAGAATGAGCAACAGACTTGCCTTGTTCTAATGATAACATCCCTATTTGTATGTACCAACTTCCATAGATCATCCTTGTTAGTGATAGCATCCTTGTTTTTATGATAATTTTGCTCTCCTAAGATGCTGACTCGGCTGCTTGAGTTAAATGCGCACCCCAATGGAAAAACTTTTGCGGATTATGGGATTATGCAGTTGTGCTGTGTGGATTTCCGATGAGATTTACCACATCCCCTGTGCACATTTTGTTTGTTGATAAATCACCAAGTACAGAAATGTTAAGGCTTATGGAGAAAAGGTTTTCCTGCTTGAGAAAATCATTCCAACTACTGAATCTGCTTAATTACCACTTACCAGCCACATAACATACTCTGTTAACTACCAGTCTTATAAAACACACTAGCAAAAATGTAAAATCATAATCAATTTCCCATCCCCTAATTTCTCCAAAAATTTTATAAAATCATTTTGTTCTTGGTTTTATATTAAGAAAAAGAAAAATGCTAGGTACTCGAATTGGTTCCAATTTTTGTTTTTCAAATGTCAAATGTATCAATTTAATTGGTTATAATGATGTGACTCTCTTCATTAACACCAACCACTACAATAAAAAATTTCCATTATGCTTTATAATCTTTAACACAACATTTGGGAACGATTTTTGGGAACCAATTTGGATTCCTGAAAGAAAATGTTACATAATCCAAAATTTATCCCAAAAAAGTTTCACAAATACATACGTGTCATATACTAATAGGTTGCATTCCCTATAAAAAATATCAAGTTTCTATCCTTATTTTTTGAGGAAATTTTTATCCTAATTAAATTTAATATATAGAACATAATTTATTTTAAAAAAATATCTAAAATACAGTAGAAATTAATTACTCCCTCTGTCCCATCCATTTCTTTACACTTTCCTTTTTGGGATGTCCCAACCAATTCTTTACGTTTCCTAAAATAGTAACTTTTAACAATAAAATACTTTATTACATCCACTACTTCACTCCACTTTTTCAACACTTTACACTATTACACCCACTAACTCATTTATTTTAACAATAAAATCACTATTACATCCACTAACTCACTTATTTTAACAATATTACACCCACTATCTTGGTTTCCGTGCAAAAAGCAAACGTAAACAACTCGTTGGGACGGAGGGAGTAATAAATAGGATCAAATTTGATTTAAAACACTGTTTGAGAAGGAGCTGCCCCTAGTAAAAACCCAAACCAACGTACCAAACCCAATGAAAGCTTGAATTTTTATCAAGCCATGGCATCATCACTCCTCAAAACCCTCTTTTTTCACTCTCCTCTCTCCCCACCACCACCACTACTCTCTTTCTCTCCCACCCATCGTCGCCTTTTCATCTCTCTCTCCACTTTCTCTACCACCACCACAAAAAACACCTCAAAACCCACCAAAAAACCCAAGAAAAAAACCAAAGAAAAACAAAAACCCACCTCTAAAAACACAAATAATGTCACCCCTGATGATTTAAAGAGCAAAAGATTGGCTGATTTGGCTGCTCTTAAAAGAAGGACTAGGTCTGATAAAGAGTTTGATGAAGAGACTGTGTTGAAATTTGGGGATAGTGGGTCCCACATACCAGTGATGCTTGGTGAGGTTTTAGAGGTTTTTGGGTGTGTTGAGATGAAGAGTTTTGTGGATTGTACTCTTGGTGCTGCTGGCCATTCTTCTGCGGTATGTTTATGATGGAAAGTTTCGATTTTTGTGGTGTTTGGGAATGTGGGTGTGAGTTTGTTTGTGTAGGGATTGTGTGTAATGATGTGCATTTGGTGTTTATGGTGAAAAGTTTTGATTTTTATGGTGTTTTGAAATGTGGGTGTGATTTTGTTTGTGTAGGGATTGTGTGTAATGATGTGCATTTGGTGTTTATGGTGAAAAGTTTTGATTTTTTTGGTGTTTTGAAATGTGTTTGTGATTTTGTTTGTGTAGGGATGGTGTGTAATGATGTGCATTTGGTGTGTATGGTGGATAGTTTTGTTTTTTATGGTGTTTTGAAATGTGGGTGTGAGTTTGTTTGTGCTGGTATTGTGTGTAATGATGTGCATTTGTTGTGTAAGGTGAAAAGTTCTGATTTTTAGGGTGTTTTGTAATGTGGGTGTGAGTTTATATTTGCAATGTTAGTTTGTATTGAGATACATTGGGTGTTTTTGATGAAAAGTTTTGATTTTTGTGGTGTTTTGCAACTTGAGTTTGAGTTTGTTTGTGTAGGTATTGTGTGTAATGATGTACATTTGATGTGTAAGGTGAAAAGTTTCGATTTTGTTTGTGTAGGTTTATATAGTGATAGTTTTTGTTGGGTATGAACTAATTGTTGTCATATTGGGGGGTTATAGTGGAAATGGTTATAATTAGTAACTGTGAATTTGTTTATGCTTGGTTTTGATGAACGGAATGGAATGAGATAGGAGAGGAATGGAACGTAGTGAACGAAGTGAATAGGGAAAGCAAAGGATGTAAAAAGGAAGAGTGAAAAACGAGAGAGTATTATGAGATGAGGTTTGTGAAGGAGAAAGACATGGTAGAAAGTAGGATTGAGCATTTGTCTCTGAAGTAGTGGGATTGAGCTAGAATTTAATTTTGTATGTACGGTATGTACGGAGTGGAGGAAGGAATGATAATTTGTTGATGTTTACAACAAAATAGTACAAACCTTTGTCACATTTTCATCTAACTCCATACCTTACAACTTAACGGTGTGGTAAGTGTATTACAAACCCAGTTAAAAGTTGGGTGTGGAGTATAGACGCTTTTAGGGTCAAGTAAACTGTCCGTGTTCTTGCAAATTCTTCGATTTTCTTGAATATAAAAATTCCAATGTAGTCGTTCTTAACTGTAGGGGAGTAAGCTGAGAAATGATCTGCCGTGTTCATCAAAATCACAATACTTTTCTCTTTGACCGGCTTAAATTTCTTTTTCCAGCCCATACAACTGTTGTGTTGCCAACTGAATTTTAAGTAGGAAGTGTGCAAGATGGATACTTTTATTATGTAGTTCTGTTTCTTAATCTTGTATCTAATGTGCTAATATCATTTTGCTTGTTTTGAATCACAGATAATTCAGGCTCATTCTGAAATGCAATTATATGTTGGAATGGATGTTGATCCTGTGGCTCATGAAAAGGCTCGAGCTCGGATCAACGAGATCTTGCATACTAAATCTTCTAGTTCAGCTCCAATCCCGAAAACACACATCGCAGTTGAAAATTTTATAAATGTCAGGTCTGTGCTTTCTGAGGTTGATAAGAACATTAAAGTTTCTGGGATTGATGGAATTTTAATGGACTTGGGAATGTCATCCATGCAGGTCTTTTTATCTCAATCCCGTCCATCCTTAAAATACTACTCGTTCATTACCTATGGCAATGTATCTAACTTTTCTTTCAGCCTCCAAATTCTGTTTTTAAACTACCTGAAAGAGAGATGTCCATTAGTGTTCATTGATGGTTGTTTTAATAATTCAATATTAATATCTTTTATGAAAGCACAGAAAATGGACAAAAATTAGAAGGTCTAAATTTTCAGTACAGTTTGCAACTTGTTTAGATGGCTCTGTAATAATACGTATATGAATGTTTAAAGATCTTTAAAATATGAGTAATTATTTTACACTGTTATATTGAAAATAATCAAAACCTCAGACTTTGCAAGATATTCCTGTACACTACATGCTGATTGCTGAGTTTGTCCCTTCAGTTAGAATCTATTAGATGTTTAAGTGCATGTTTGTGTTGGAACATTCGTTCTTGATTCCACTGGCGTATTTTTGTATTGTCATGCAAAACTTCTCATTAAACTTTGTTACCAAACTCTTCAACGTGCAGGTAAACAATGCCAAAAGAGGTTTTAGCGTGCTTAATAATGGACCTCTTGATATGCGAATGAATCCTAAGGTAGGGGCAACCAGACTGCTATGTCCACTATCTCTAGTCTATAAGTTAATGTATGTGAATAATTATCTTTTGGTTTTTGTTGCGTCTTGCGGACCCTAATTGCTGCAACATGTTTCATGGAGTTTGGTTTTTGGAATTATTAAGTGGTATATGAGATGTTATCGGGGAGGATATGTTTTTTCTAAAATATTGCCCTTATATGTCAGGAAGCACAAATTGTTGTGAGAAACTTATATACTCTTAGAAATCTTCTTATTCAGAATGTCATTTCACTCATCTAAGATAATCTCCATCGGGCTGAAGAATATATGTTGCATCATTCATGCTTAAACAAGTACAGTAGATATCATGATTCATCTGCTGGCCTAAGCAGAGGGTTCATACTTCTTTCCGACTGACTGATTGTAACAGGGCTGTGGCAGGCTAGTTTGAAAGCAGAAGACATATTAAATTCGTGGCCAGATACTGAATTGGGGAGAATCCTGCGGGATTACGGTGAGGAGAGCAATTGGCGCTCTCTCCAAAACAAAATTGTTAAGGCTCGTTTGAGTGGTGGGTTGCATTCAACTGGTCAGCTCGTAGATCTTATTCGAAGTTCAACTTTTAATGCTAAAGGTAGGTCCCCTTCCCTTTGGTAATTTCTTATTATCTCAGAAGAGAGTTTCTAACTTTTAAGCATCATAGGCTTATTGCTCACTAAGATTGTGATTCTATGCTGGTGCTGTTGTTGATTGTCCTTGATTCAGAAGAAGGCAGTTGCTAAGGCCACAACTTCATGAACTGCTAGGAATAGCTGCAGTTTGTGACTTTATGTCATTATTTTATTTGTAAATAATGTAAATCATTTCATGTAAATTTTTTTCTCAAGGAGGGAGGCAAGGTTGGATAAAGACAGCAACGCGAGTATTTCAAGCCCTAAGAATAGCTGTAAATGATGAACTCAGGACACTAGAGGAATCTCTCCATACTTGTTTCAATTGCCTTGCACCAGGAGGAAGGCTTGCGGTCATTTCCTTCCACAGTTTGGAGGACAGAATAGTGAAGCAAACATTTCTCAATATTATTAGCACTAATGCAAGTGATGGAAATAAAGCCGTAACAGAGGGAGACGGCACTAATGCAAGTGATGGAAATAAAGCCATAACAGAAGGAGATTCGTGCTCAAAAGACGTGATAAAGCTCAATCCTAACAGTTACGAACAAGAAGCATGGATTCGACAGATGATAAAAGGCCAGAATGCCGTAATTCTTACCAAGAGACCTGTAACACCATCCGAGGAGGAAGAGAAGTTGAATGTGAGGAGCAGGAGCGCTAAGCTCCGAGTTATTCAAAAGGTTTGAAGGAAGATACTTCTTTTTTTTACTCTGTTCACCATCTTAGTTGCAGTGCTAAAAAATGGGAAAGAAATTTACCCTTGAGTTGAGTAGAGATTAAGATAGAAATAGAGGGAGATAGTGTAATTGTTAAGTCACATATGTGGATAATGGCATGAAGCCGGTTTACTTAAAGATGTAATTTTGTTCCTGTAAATCTCCTAATGCAAGCATAGGTATTTATTTTGATTTTTGTGAGTTGTTTGTCCCAAGGAAAGTAGAAGCCACTCAAGTTAGGGCTGTAATTTTCGAGCCAAACCGAGTAGGGTATCAATTAAATGAGTTTGAATTCAGTATTTTATAAATGAATCGAGCCACTCGTTTATGTTAAACGAGTTCAGACCTCACTTGACTCGTTTAATAAACGAGCCGAATTGGGTTTAGCGAGCTAATCGAGCTGGGTTTAAGACACAATTGAAAATTTAAAATTTAAATGATAAATGAACTTGAGTTGGAGCTTGAGTCTAGCTGAATTTTCAAGTTCGAGTCGAGTTTTCGAGTTCAAGCCGTGCTCTAATCAAGTTCGAGTTCGGAAGATACTTGGCTCGGCTTGTTTAATTAACTAAATGAGCTCAAATTTGAGTTTGAGCTCGGCTCATATATGCGCCCTAGCCGAGCCCTGTTAAACGAGATTGAGTTGGAACTCGCGAGCTGCTTGACTCAAATACAACCCTACTCAAGTAGAATAACGAAAGTAGAGTTCTAAATGAAATTTACTTGAACAAGAAACCTAGAGTCGTTCTCCATCAAAACCCCTAAACTAGGAACGAGAGCTGACTTCCGTCTTCTCTATACATATCTCCAGAATGAATGTGTGGATGAAATCCGGATGGCTACTGATAGGTACCCGCTGTAAGCCTACAGCGGGCACCCGCTATGAACAACCCGCCGTCCGCTATTGCACTTCCACCTGTAACAAATACTCATTAATTACACATGTGTCATTTCATATTATCTTTACTAAAAACAATCCACTTGACAAACAAATATCTTCACATGAATACATTTGCAAAATATCTTGTTATCTTGCTCACTAAGGCAGGGGACCATAAAGGCAACTAAGGGGACACAAAAGCATTCAACTATAGCAAAAGCGGCTGTGCTAGAATCGAGGTATGTGGGAAAGGGACACTAATCACTGTTCCAATAGTGGCTCACTGTAGCTTTAACAGCATAACAAGTGGGTCACCAAGTGGGTGAACAGTTATTAGAAGACCTAGCCTATAAATACCCCCATTCTACACACAAGGTGATATATACAATTTCAATAGCACAAAATTTACTACTCATTCTCTCCCTTCACACAGATACATTTTCACCCGTTTCGATTATTATTATTTCGATTACTGATTCTCACACCGGAGGTGCTTGACGGCCACCACCCCCGGGCGAGCATTATTTTGCAGATACCCAAACTCAGGTGAAGTACCCCCGGAACAGTGATCGGAACAGTGATCGGAACAGTGATCGGAAGCCATTAATCGGCCGTGAGGATTATCATTTGGCGCTAGAAGGAGGGGGAATTTTTCTTGAAGAAAAACCCACCACCTGCTCTACCTACACAGTAGCTACTTACACGCTCAAAACACAAATTAAAAACACCTCTAAAACATTAAATGGAAACCGCAATACCACACCCAGATGAACAAGAGCACGAGGGAAATACAACTGGCATCCCCCCAGTCAACCCGCCAGTGAACCCGCCCAAAGATGACGGGCGAGAGCAAATCCTTAGCCTTAATCTCACAGGCTGTAACCAACAACAAATTGACTTAATCATGCAGATAGCCTCAACCCTTCCTCAGGCCGGACCAAAATCCTTGATAAAACAAGCAAGCCTACCCGTCAACCCGCTTGACAATCATGATGAGGCAAACAGCCAACCCCGCGAGGCGAACTCTGCTTTCTCTCGCCTAGGCTCGTCTCAAAATACTAAGCACGACAGGCACAATAAGAATCACCATCCCCCTGAAGTATGGGAACAGAACAGAAGGCATAGAGACCTGAGAAAAATAATCATTGACAAAAAAGCCGCCTACGACAAGGTAGTGGCTGAATATGAAGCACAAAAGAACCAACAACAACCTCCTGTCCGCTCAAAGCAACCCGAAATAACACAACCATCAAACGCAGAAATGTTACAGACCATATTGGAACTCAAGAACAAAATAGAAGGAAATAGCGAGCAAGATATGGGTGGAACACCATTCACAACAAGGCTAGAAGCCGAGCCACGACAAAAAGACATCAAACATCACAGCTTCAACTCTTTTGACGGGCTGGGAGACCCGGAGGAGCACCTTAGCTATTTCGACCAACTGGCTCTCCACTACGAGTATAATGATTTGACACGATGCCGATTCTTCGCTGCAACTCTCCACGGCAACGCCCAAAGATGGTTTTGCAGAATATCCACCAGATCCATAGATACTTGGTTGGAATTTAAGAAATTATTTCTCAACAAATTCAAAGCAAACCAACAGCACGAAGTTCATACCGTGTTTCTTGAAACCGTTGCCCAACGTAATGGTGAAACCTTACAAAACTACATTGACCGTTTCAAGGAAGCCGTCAACAAAGTTGTCTGTTTCAATGAAACAGAGGCTTTGGTTCATTTAAGGAGAGGTCTCAACCCTTACGAATGCGAAAAATACGTATGCCGTCTCATGGAAATTAAGCCCACTACTCTGGCAAAGGCATATGATTTGGCATCTCAAGCCATCAACGAAATCGAGTCTCTCAACGTACTCAAACAATCTAGGGCTCCACCCGCTCCCACACCATATTTTCAAAGAGAAAGGTACACGCCCTACCAAAGGCAAGCACCCGCTTCGCATCAAGTACAAACCACTCACGGGCCGCTGCCCACCCAAAGGTCTCAACCACCAGCACCAATCAGGGACCGCCAAGGGCCCTTAAACCCGCAAAGACCAGATAGACGTCCTGAGCCAAAATGGACCGAATTTACTCTCCCAAGAGCAACCATCTTAAGAGAAATTAAAGGGAAACCTTTCTACTTTCCACCAGCCCCAATGCACTCTTCACCCGATGACAGGCCCAAGGACAAGCACTGCGATTATCACGAAACACATGGGCATTTTACAGATAACTGCCTTTCTCTTAAGTACTTTCTGGAAAAACAAGTCAAGGCTGGCAACTTATCTCAATACTTGCCCAGGCAAATACTTGGCCCGTCCTCCTCTCAAGGACACAACAAAAACATAGTACATACCGTGTTTGGCGGACAGGTCTCACCACCTAGAGAGGAGCAGGCTGTCTATGCCATATCTGAGGGTCCGCCAAATGTCATTACTTTTACAGATGCAGACTATGAAGGCATCAATCCCAATCACACCGAGGCATTAGTCATATCCCTGGGCATTGCCCAGAATGAAGTCAAGAGGGTTCTGGTCGACAACGGGTCCTCTGTTGACATTTGTTTCCAACACACCTGGGACAGGCTGAAACTAAGCAACGAGAAGTTAGAAACATGTCCTGATGAAACTCCGCTTTACGGGTTCGGCCACAACGCCGTCCCAATAGCGGGCATTGCACGGCTTCCTGTCTACTTTGGGGAATCTCCCAGACAAGTTTGCAGGATCATCAAATTCTATGTCATTAACACAGCCTCCTCCTACAACATGATTTTGGGGAGACCCACATTGAACTTGTTAAAGGCAGTTACTTCTACCCCTCATCTCAAAATCAAATTCCCTACTTCAAATGGGATAGGAGAAATCAAAGGGGATTTTGAAACCTCCAAAAGGTGCTACGGCATCGCTCTTACCTTGGGAAAGTCCGAGCCCAGCAATATCAACAGAGAAAGAGCTCAAAGCAGGAGACAAGCAAAAAGACAGAGGCACGATGCCAACCAACGTGCCAACAACAAAAAGAGAAAAGAGGTACAATTTATTGACGGGCATGATCCATTGACAGAAGACCCGCCAAGAATTGATGCCAATCTTATGAAATGTCTCAAAAGAGAAGAAAACCCGCCAATAACCCCCGCGGTACAAACAGAGAAAATAGAAATCATACCCGGAGACACAAACAAGACTGTCAGTATCGGTGCGGGTTTGGACTCTATCTTTAAAAAGGGTCTCACTGACCTCTTGAGAAAATACGCGGACGTTTTCGCATGGAGTCCAAAGGATATGCCAGGATTAGATGAGTCCGTGGCAATCCATAAGCTAAATGTGGATCCAGACAAAACACCAAAAATACAGAAACGAAGAAACTTTGCACCAGAACGACAGCGGGCCATTGATATTGAAATTGACAAACTATTGGACGCAGACTTGATTTGCGAAGTCACCTACCCTAAGTGGGTTGTAAATGTGGTATTAGTAAAGAAAGCTAATGGAAAGTGGCGGATATGCGTCGATTACACAGGCTTGAACGCAGCATGCCCAAAGGACCCATATCCTCTCCCTTCGATAGACCAACTCATTGATGCCACAACGGGTCATCTAATGCTCAGTTTCATGGACGCCTACTCAGGCTACAACCAAATCAAAATGACTCCAGAAGACAGAGAGAAAACGGCTTTCATTACGCATAGGGGAGTATATTGTTACAAAGTGATGCCATTTGGATTGATCAATGCCGGTGCCACCTTCCAAAAAACCATGAATAGAATCTTTAGCGGACAGTTGGGCCGAAATATGGAAGTGTATGTGGATGATCTTATAGTGAAATCTCTCCTAACGGCTTCCCACCTCCAGGACTTGGAAGAATGTTTCTCCACCCTCAGGAAACACAATATGAAACTCAACCCGGATAAGTGTGCATTCGCACTTGATGCTGGCAAATTCCTTGGCTTTTTGGTATCTCACAGAGGCATTGAGGCCAACCCTGAGAAAATAAAGGCCATAATCGACATGCAACCACCCAAAACCTTAAAAGAAATACAAAAACTAACGGGGAGGTTGGCCGCCCTCAGAAGATTCATAGCGAAATTGGCAGACAGATGCCTTCCATTCTTTGACACCTTGAAAGGGGCCACAAAAACCAACAAAATTTCTTGGACAGCGGAATGTCAAAAAGCCTTTGAGGATCTCAAAACTTATCTCTCCTCTGCTCCGCTACTTGCAGTCGCAGCCCCCTCAGAGCCGCTATCACTCTACTTATCCGCAACAGACAAAGCCGTGGGGGCGGTACTTATCAAAGAAGAAAATGGTGAGCAAAAACCAGTCTACTATGTCAGCCAAGTGCTCAAAGACGCGGAAACCCGCTATCCCAACGTCCAAAAATTTGCTCTAGCCTTGGTCATGGCAAGCAGAAAATTGCGGCACTACTTCCAAGGAAGACAAATCAGAATCATCACGGATCAACCGCTAAGAAAAATACTTCACAAACCGGATTTATCAGGTAGATTGATCAACTGGGCGGTGGAACTTGGTCAATTTGATCTCAAATACATACCAAGAACCGCCATCAAGGCACAAGCGTTGGCTGATTTTATGGTTGAATGCTCATTTGTTACAAATGAAAAAGAGACACCCGCAAATACAACCACAGCCGCGGACAGCAATTGGCAGTTGTATGTAGATGGTTCCTCTACAAACACCCGTTGTGGGGCAGGGCTCATCCTGACTAGCCCTGACGGTTTCCAAGTCAAACAAGCCATACAGCTAAACTTCAAAGCCACAAACAATCAAGCGGAATATGAGGCACTTTTGGCCGGTTTAGCATTGGCAAAAAATTTACAGGTAAAAAAGATAACCATCTATAGCGACTCGCAGCTGGTTGTTCGACAAACAACAGGAGATTATTCAACAAAAGATAGCAATCTCAGCAAATATCAGGAATTAGTTCAGACAATGCTAACTCAGTTTGAAGAATACTCTCTTGAACAAATAGACAGAATGGATAACACAGTTGCGGACATGTTATCTAAATTAACTCAAGGCGAGAGAGCGGAGGCGGACACGGTTTACTTTGAAGAGTTAACTGTCCCAAGTACAAACAAACTGGATATCATGGAAATCAGCCCGCCAAGGGATAGTTGGATGACCCCTTACATTTGTTATCTGGAAAATGGCATACTATCAGATGACAGACTCAAAGCAAAAGTAGTCAAATCACAAGCAACGAAATACTTTCTCCAGGAGGGCATCTTATACAAGAGAAGTTTTGACTCCCCTATACTTAAATGTGTAGACGAAGAAGAAGCCCTATATTGCATAAGAGAAGTCCACGAAGGCATTTGTGGTGATCACATGGCGGGCAAAGCATTGGCACACAAAATACTCAGACAAGGCTATTATTGGCCAAAAATGCACAAGGAATGCAAAAACTTCACTAAAAGATGCCGCCAATGTCAATTATTTAGCAATATGTCCAGAAAGTCACCGGCACTCCCAGCAGCCATATTATCCCCCATACCTTTTGCAATCTGGGGCATTGACATCATGGGACCATTCCCTAAAGCCAAAGGTGACTTACAGTATGTTATGGTCGCCATTGACTATATGACGAAGTGGGCGGAAGCAAAAGCTCTTAAACACATTACACAAGATGACGCCATTCGTTTTGTTGAAGAGCAAGTCATCACAAGGTTTGGAATCCCAGTAATACTAATATCTGACAACGGTACGCAGTTTGTAGGGTCAAAATTTACTAAATTCCTGTCCGACCACGAAATCAAACATAAGAAAGCATCCGTTTGCCATCCTCAAAGCAACGGGCAGGTTGAGGTCACTAACCGCATCATCGTTCGAGGTCTAGAGAAAAGGCTGACTACTTCAAAGAGAAAATGGCCTTATGAATTACCCAACGTTCTTTGGGCTTATCGCACATCACCCAGGACAAGTACTGGGGAATCTCCTTTCAAACTAGCTTTCGGCACAGAAGCACTGGCACTAGTCGAAATTGGCTCACCATCTTACCGTGCCCTCAATTTTGAAGAAGAGGCAAATACTCAGGGACTTAAAACAAATCTTGACCTTCTGGATGAAGTCAGAGACACCGCTGTTGCGAAAATGACCGCCTACAAAGAAAAAACTAAAGAATTCTTTGGCAAAAAGGCAAGAATCAAAGCCTATATAGAAGGCGATTTGGTTAACAGAGCAACTGAAGCATCCGACCCCAGACACACTGGCAAACTTATGCCAAAATGGGAAGGACCTTACAAAATCATCAAAGTACTCAGGCCGGGTTCTTACAAACTAGCCTATCTAAATGGCACCGAAGTCAACAACACTTGGCACGGCGACAAACTGCGGAAATATTATCAATAGATGGTTAGACGGTCTTTTCTCTCTGTTTTCTTTGTAATTAAGGGAACTATATTTTCAATGAAATACTTTTACAAACAAAGTGGTCTACCTTACACAAGTTACACATTGCAACCATTACAAAGTCCCTTTGCGGACACTTACACAAGTTACACATTGCAACCATTACAAAGTCCCTCTGCGGACATTTACACAAGTTACACATTGCAACCATTACAAAGTCCCTCTGCGGACATTTACACAAGTTACACATTGCAACCATTACAAAGTCCCTTTGCGGACACTTACACAAGTTACACATTGCAAATATTACAAAGTCCCTCTGCGGACATTTACACAAGTTACACATTGCAAATATTACAAAGTCCATCTGCGGACATTTACACAAGTTACACATTGCAAATATTACAAAGTCCCTCTGCGGACACTTACACAAGTTACACATTGCAAATATTACAAAGTCCCTCTGCGGACATTTACACAAGTTACACATTGCAACCATTACAAAATCCCTCTGCGGACATTTACACAAGTTACACATTGCAACCATTACAAAGTCCCTTTGCGAACACTTACACAAGTTACACATTGCAACCATTACAAAGTCCCTTTGCGGACACTTACACAAGTTACACATTGCAAATATTACAAAGTCCCTCTGCGGACACTTACACAAGTTACACATTGCAAATATTACAAAGTCCCTCTGCGGACATTTACACAAGTTACACATTGCAAATATTACAAAGTCCCTCTGCGGACATTTACACAAGTTACACATTGCAAATATTACAAAGTCCCTCTGCGGACCATTACACAATTACAAATCCCAAATCTACACAATTCATCTACGGACAATTCCCGCAAACAATGTTTACAGACGTTACTAAGGGCGTCAACAGACAACTACCGACTTACAGTGAGAGATTTTGTAAAGATATCAACATCTTACAAGTCTTGCAAACAAAAGACGGAATCTTACAACAGAAGTTACAAAAATTGTTTGTTGCGGCCAATTGACAAGAAAATATCAGGGCATAAGTACTCAATACTTCAAGAAAGAGTTAAGTCCCCTAAACGGGCATAAAGACAACTGAGAATTTCAGTCTACAACTCTCGACAAGAAACAATAAAGCACCCTTGACGGGCACTTATTACGGCAAAAAACCCGCCAAGAGACGGAGACTACAAACAATCTACAACGGAATGTTTACATAAATATGAAGGCAATACGACTCAAAGCAGAACAAAAACGGATAACAGATTGGATGCAAAGGATAAATAAATATTTTATTTATAAAATTGTTATTACAAGCATGTTATTACAAGGATTATAGACTCCTACATCTAAGAATCCTTCATGCTTGGGGAGCTTTGTCTTTAGCATCTGCGCCCTTCTTGGAGCTTTCACCCTGAGGAGGAGCGCGGAAACGGAAGTCAATTATATCCGTCTCCGGCTTATCTTTTGCTTCTTTAGCAGCACGGGCAGCAGCAACTCCCCGAGCAGCCTCACGACATTGCTCGGCATTGTAGGCATCACCCTCCTCTTCCCAAATCTTTGCCCAAGCTTTCCAACTGGCTTCTGTCGCCTCAGAAGTAGCCAGTTCACTCCCCCAAGAGAATGGGGAGAAGTGGTCATTCATATCAGAAAGAACAAGTTTCTTCGACATAGGGAACACAGGTTTTCAAAGAATAAGTTGGAGAAGGAATGATCTAAATTTACAAGCAACTATCCTATTTATAGGGAGGTAAAAAGAAGAGAGGGGGGGGGGGTGAAGTCATCTCCAGTCAAAAAATTACAGTTCCCATGCAGAGAGAAGTAAAAGCTCAGTCAAAATTCTTTTGACTCCAATGCAGTATTAAATGCTGAAAACAAACTCCCACAGTCAAATTTTCAAAGTCAAGGTAACCATTTTCCCACACATATTTACTACACACTTTGACACAAAATGCAAACACAAATTCAGTTATATTTCGAAACAAAATTACCCAATTCACAATCACAAAAATTATCAAAACAAAATGTTTCACAATCGCACAGCAGACATACCCGCTGAGAGATTCCAAAACAAGTCCGCCAACAATACTTGGCTAGAGTTACAAAAATAAACTACGCCCAACGGGACGCACTCAAGGGACCCTCCATGTCCCTTAGCGGTTCTGTATCTTCATCTTCACTATCATACGCACTGGCTATGGCATTAAGGGGCTCGATTGCAACATCAGATTCATTAGCAGTGCCGGTTAAAGTTGCAATACCCACTTGCTCCTTTTCAGTCTCAACAGCCTGAATAACGCTGTCCGTTTCAGAATTAATCTCAGTATGCACGGCTGCTACTATCGACATTGGATTTGCACCTTCTATCGCTAAAGGGCTCTCAACGGGCTTATCGCTATCCATGACAACCATCTCCATATCAGCGATCTCTGCACCCGGGCCAATAACGGCCACATCAGCCTGGCACCCAACATTCCTTCTTTCAGTTTTTCCTAGACGGGCTTTCAGTGCTCTGGCTTTACGCTTCGATTTCTTCACTTTGGCCTTCAATCTTGCAACCTCGGTTTGTAACTGGCCAGTCTCAGACAGATTCTTAGCGGGCTCCTGCCGTTTTATAACAGCCTTGGCAGCCTCAGCCTTCACAATTTCCGCAAACTCAGCACTACTTCGGAACTTCAATATAGCATTGGCCTCAGTTGGGCGAGAATCAAGATGAGCCTCAGCCTCCTCAGCACGTTCTTTCTCAAATTTGAGTAAAGTGCTCAAATTCTTCACCTGCTCGAACAATGTGCATTGGCAGCCTTAAGTTCTATCTTGTCTTCCGCCAAAAACCGCCGCAGATCAGCACTATACTCATAACTGGATTTAAGGTCATTTCTCTCAATCTCGATTTCATGTAAAGCCCTGGCAGCATTATTCTTCAAGTATTTCTCAGCGGACAGCTCCTCCTCCAACCTTTTGATCCTCTGTTTCAAAGCAAGGTTGCTACCACGGTACATGTTCCCACGAGCCATCAAACCAGTATACATACATTGATTCTACAAAAACCCAAACACACACAAAAACACCCAACTTACAAATGGATAGATTCATATCAATTCTACAAAAATGTCAAAAAACAAACACAAAGGACTTACCCGTGCAACATATTTTTGGGATAGACGGCACATTCGCTCCCAACTCAATTCATTCATCCTCACAAGATCATCATCGGTCATAGAATCAACAGAGAAGGTATTGTGCCCAGATTTAAAAAGAAATCCATACCCTGGACGGGACCCAACTTCTAGGTCGTTTACCTCATCATCACTACTTGTGTAGAAAACGATCTCCTCTTCACCGTTATCACCTTCATCCTCAGAACCATCCTCGGACTCATTCTCAGAAGCATCTTCAGTATCACCTCCACAATAATCTTCATCATCATCCTCGCTATCACCATCGACGGGCTCATTCTCAACAGGTTCCTCAATCACAACTTTCTCCGCAACAGCAGGCTCGACCACCTTAGTAGGCTCAATACGCCTTCGTTTAGAAGTACTGGCCTCAGCCACAGTTTTCCTCTTCGAGCGATGCAGGGGCATCTCAGGACTCTCAGTTATGGTCACTTCGGTTGCTTTCAATACTGGCTCCTCATCTCTAACAGCGGGCATTTTCTCGTCGCGCTCAATATTCACACTTACTTGGCCTGAGCCAGAAACAACCGTGACAGGTTTCACAACTAAAGCAGGAATCTTTCTTTGTTTAGCGGGCTCTTCAACTGGCAACCGAACACCAGAATCCTCACCAATAGCCCCACTTGTATGCGACACACTTGCCCGCCTAGCAACAGCACCATCACTCTCACTCTCAGAATCAATAGCATAATCTCTATCAACAAATTGCTCATCTTCACGCCTCTCAGCGGACCTCTCCATTTCATCTTCAACATCATACCCATCACCTTGGGCATCTTGCAGGTTTGATTCCAAAGGCATATCCCGTCTCCGTGCAGACATATCACCCAGCAATTCGGACAAAGAATCATCCTCATAATTTATACCTTCTCCGGTTTCTTCTTGCTCAGACTCAGCATTACTAACAGCCACTTCTTCCTCGGCAACAACGGGCTCTTCATGCTCAACTTGCTCCATCCTCCCCGCACCTGCACCTTGCCCTGAAAGATCAAAGACATCTATGATATTTTCGGCCGCAAACATCCCGCGCACCCGCTTAGGTCTGGGCGGTTGTAGAAGCATAAAATCAGCATACATCTTAGCCTCATGCTCTATTGACAAAGTGGGATGAGGCTCCAACTCCACTTTACGGGGATCCAACACTACAAACAAAAAAAAACACAACAAAACATCAAATACAGAACATTACACAAAACCAAGAGACAAAGACAAAACAAGGACTTACAACAATGTCTTCTCAAGTCAGCCGGATCAATCAAATTCGTTTCCGTCCATACCTCACCCAACGCCTTCACCAGTTTAACCAAAAAATCTATCTCAACCTGGCTGAGACGATTACGGTCCGTCCGGTACGCACACTCCACTTTTTTCACAAAATTCCTGTGCCAAGCAAGCTCCCCGCCGCCAACTACCAGAAATTCTTCCTGCCAACCCGCCATTCCCTTGGGAAACACAAATGGGCGAAACCCATCCAGAGCTATTCCAATACGAGTTTTCGACTTTACGAACTGCAGCTCATAAAAGGGTTTTGCACGGCTGGCTTTAACATCAAATAAACAGAAAAAAGCCCTAAATGTTGGCTGCTTGTTCAACGCCTCGCAACTAGCTATAAACCAGTTGATAGACCTTATTGAATTGGGAGACATCTGAGCTAACGGACAGCGGAAATACAATCGAAAGAAATCCATCAAGAACTTATGAGGTGGGAACCTTAAACCCGCCCTGAAATGACTTAAGGGAATGCAGACAGAATCATCATCAAAACGATGGTACAATTTCTCACCGGGTACCGGCCGTCTCCAGAAATACCCATCTTCAATTCGCAACATCCTTTCAACATAATCACCCCAGTCATCGGCTCTAAACGTGCTGTCCTGTTGCAAATGAGCAAATTCGGCAAATTCAGCATCCATATCCGCCTTCGAATAAGGGGTTGGCACCACTTTGCTCGCCCGCCATAGACTCTCGCAACTTTCAAAGTACTGATAGCGGTTTCTTGGCGACACAGCTGTATAACCCAACTGACCAATGTCCGCCCAACACCCATACATGTTTACTAATGGCCTTTTCTCACCGGTAGCGGGATCGACAAATTCATCACCCATCTGCAGACATAAGCACAATTTTCCGGCTAATACCGCTAATAACAAAGATGGCCGTCACAGATGTCTGGTACACATTTCTATTTTTAAACAATTTTCCATTTCACAAATCGAAACAAACAGCTCATATTCCATTCCCTCCACAAACAACAAAACCCTAGAATCAAAAACCCATATACACAACACTTATGAATATATACACATTTATATACAAATTACAAACACCTCATGAACAATACGAAATCATACACCTATTTTCACACGATTCAGGAAACGGATTCAAACCACCGAAACACCAATAACAAATACATAACCAACACTCACAGATTACTAACCTTTACAGATTACACAATCGATTCTCACTTACAAATACTCGAAACATGCAAACAAAGGACATAAACACAAAACCAATCATATATGAAGAGACAAATTGCATGAGAAAAAGAAACAGAAATCACAAAAGAAAATTACAAAGAAAGCTTACCTCAAATCAGGAGGTTATATATGGCTTCAATGGCAGAAATACTCCACAAATCCAGAACAAGGGGAGCAACGTACTCGAAGAAGACAAAGAAAATGGAGAGAAAAAAGCAAAGCAATACAGTAAAAACCTTAACAATTGATACACAAACCCATCTTTTATACGCGTGCGGCGCGTGTAATAAGGGTGAAAAGGTTGCAAAAATTTCGTGGATGGATAGGATTGGTCCACGTCACTCTTACAGCCGGTAGTAACTGCCTCGTTTCCAGCAAAACTGTCCACTATGCATTAACTTCCCACTCACTCATGACACATTACATCACAAAGGTACATTCTCTTTCCTCCCAAAGGTCATTTCTCATTAATACGCACTACAACTTATCATTTCACTTATTATTAACATTTAATATTATTCCCTCATTTATTTCAAAATTCTCATTTATTACCAATTATTACATTTATTCACAAGCATTACAAAAACGTTTCAAATAACACACCCGTCAAGCACATTAACCCGTTGTCAAAAAATCGCATATTTTCACAAATTTTTTCTCACTCCTAAGTGTTGTCCGCCAACACTTGGGGGGCAGATTTTCACAATTTTTTTCTCACTCCTAAGTGTTGTCCGCCAACACTTGGGGGGCATATTTTCACAAATTTTTTCTCACTCCTAAGTGTTGTCCGCCAACACTTGGGGGGCATATTTTCACAAAATTTTTCTCACTCCTAAGTGTTGTCCGCCAACACTTGGGGGGCATATTTTCACAAACTTCTTCTAAAACTCTTAAGTGTTGACCGCCAACACTTGGGGGGCACACAAGGTATCATTTTCAAAAATTTTCTCAAAACAAAATGGCATCTTTAGTTTCTCCTCCTCCTGTCCGCTAAACCGCACAGCAGGAGTGGGGGGCAATGATAGGTACCCGCTGTAAGCCTACAACGGGCACCCGCTATGAACAACCCGCCGTCCGCTATTGCACATCCACCTGTAACAAATACTCATTAATTACACATGTGTCATTTCATATTATCTTTACTAAAAACAATCCACTTGACAAACAAATATCTTCACATGAATACATTTGCAAAATATCTTGTTATCTTGCTCACTAAGGCAGGGGACCATAAAGGCAACTAAGGGGACACAAAAGCATTCAACTATAGCAAAAGCGGCTGTGCTAGAATCGAGGTATGTGGGAAAGGGACACTAATCACTGTTCCAATAGTGGCTCACTGTAGCTTTAACAGCATAACAAGTGGGTCACCAAGTGGGTGAACAGTTATTAGAAGACCTAGCCTATAAATACCCCCATTCTACACACAAGGTGATATATACAATTTCAATTGCACAAAATTTACTACTCATTCTCTCCCTTCACACAGATACATTTTCACCCGTTTCGATTATTATTATTTCGATTACTGATTCTCACACCGGAGGTGCTTGACGGCCACCACCCCCGGGCGAGCATTATTTTGCAGATACCCAAACTCAGGTAAAATACCTCCGGAACAGTGATCGGAAGCCATTAATCGACCGTGAGGATTATCAGCTACAAATTAAGTGGTGGAGTAGGTGTTAGAGAAGCGGACGAATAGTGGATGTTTTTCAGCGAAAGGGACGTTGTCAAAAACAGAAGTTGCTTATTCTCCAACTCCTTTTGTTTAAACAGCTTGTATATCAACATATGGTCACAGCGCTTCACTTTGTATTGTTTTCCATTTCTCGAGCTGCAGAAATTTCCCCTCCCATGAATGTTGAGTATATGGAAATTGAACATCCTTGACATAATATTGTTAATGTTAGTTTAATTTGAAGACGATCTTAAAATGGAAAAGAAGAAAGTATATGTGCTCGAATGGTCGCTAAGAAAAACTTGCATGTCTTTCTACTTTCTTCATATCTCAAATAAATAATTTGGTAACCCGGCCCTTATAGAATTATAAGTTTCAAGTGTTTCGTTTTTCATTCAGAAAAAAATACATTTTGATTTTTGCTCTACTTTAAAAAATATATGTCCTGTTAGAATATTTGTGTAATTATATTACTCAACTAAAACATAATTACTACTCTCTCCCTCCCATTTTATATGACCTTATCGCACGGATTTTTAGGAGTATAAATGAGGTACTTTCATATAATATTTTTTATGATTTTTATTTTGTATAAAAATTTGAACTTTAAACTTTTTTACAAAACAAAAATTATGAAAAACTATTAATACCTTTTTTAAATACATTAAAGTACACGTAAAAAGTCAAATATTATGGGACGAAGGTCATGTACTCTACAACATACATTAGCCGCTACCTATATTTAAGTGGAATATCAATTTTGTTAATGCTTTCAAAGTGGCGTTAGAATGGATTCTTCCTTTTTCATACTCCTTTCTTCCCTAAATGTATGTTTATTTTGTTTTTCTATAATATATTGATCAAATTTTTGATTAAATATAATATTACAAATTATTTACTTTCTATTTTAAAAAACAAAAAATTACATTTTATAGATTAAATGTACTTTGTAATGATATTTTTTTTATTTTTGACAATTATATAATACATTATAAAAATGCGAATGGGTACGGAGGGACTAAAAATCATTTTTTTTTCATGTATGAGGTTAAAATTGGCCACCACCTTTAACCATCTTTCCCTTTTTTTAGTGAAGTACAATAAAATCGCCATTTTTCAAATTTCATCTAAATAAATGGAACAAACATGTATGATTATTCAAATACCTTATATATATACATGGATTAAATAATTACAATATGAAGTATTAATTATACATAAATTATTTTTAAATATTGTATACATTCCAAATTATTTCCGACTGTAATTTCAAATTTTCGCGCAGTACAGGCAGGTCTAACTTCTGGTGATATTGATTTGGGCCCAGGACATGATGAGTTTAAACATGAATTTAGGTCGTACAGTTTCACAATTAGGTCACGTCAAAGCTTACAGTTTTAACCCTATATAACCCTAGTATAGACCCAAAATCCGAACCTAAAATCGTGCATGGGACGGACCGGGGTCCCTGACCCCTCCTAGGTTGGGGAGAATTTAATTTAATTTTTTTTTTGGAAAAATCTAGGTATGTCCTGTAATTTACTAATCCATGGTTTATTTATCTTTTTTATATCCGTTTTTATATGATTTAGTGGAAAATATCATTTTTTGTATGATTTAGTGAAAAATTTCATTTTTTTTTGCATGATTTAATGGGAAAAAAATCCGTGCTTTGTGCCAGTTCAAATTTTTTAAATTTTTTTGGACCCCCTCCCATTTTGCTTCTGTCACTGCCTGTAACCCTAGAGCTGTTATTCTTACAATCAAATCAATTATATATACGAGGTTCACTTTAAATCAGACTTATAGGGCACTCATATATATGATCCGGGCATATTTTAATCATCATCAAGATCACAAAATATTAGGTTTTATCTTATCCCGACATATTTTTTAATATGAAAGCGGTGTATATTCTTCTTTTACACATGGATTTACAATGTTTATGTGATGCTATTTATACTTATTTACATATATATAGTATTTCTGTTGCATGTGATGTTATTTTTGTATCTTTAATTAAACTATATTTATGCTATATTCATTTATGCACCAAAATTTTAACAAAAATGCCATTAATCCCAAACATCTCACCAATTTAATCAAAACATGTACCATTACAAAAAAAAAAAATCAAATATATACATCTATGTGAAAGAATAAAGTAACTACACCCTTAGTAGTTAGTACATCCCAAAAAAAAATATTGGCTACATTAGACAAAATCGACATACATTAAGAATATAAGCTCTAAAATGTCCACGAGTTGCAAGAGCTCTATCGACTTAAATCTAAGGGCACCTGCCACACCCAAGACAAGATCCTCACGCCATTACTATAGAAATATTTAAGAGACATGACATAAGCCTATGAAAAAGAAAAAAAAGGTTAATTATGGATAATTATTTCATCATTCATGCCATTGCTCTTCTTCTCTGCATCGCCATTCAAAACTAATTATAGAAAGCATAGCGAGTCCATGACATAAGCCATGACCTATGAGACATGACATAAGCCTATGAAAAAGAAACTGAATAGGCAATAAACCTGAGATGCCGAACTTGGTTAAAAATGAAAAAACCAAGAGGGTCAGGCATTTCACTACAACAAAAAAAGGCTTTTACGACGGACAACTTACGACGGAACCATTTTTCCGCCATACTTACGACGGAAATGCAAATCCGTCGTAAGTAGCGCCATACTTACGACAGAAAAGAATATCCGTCGTAAGTTAAGTTAACATACGACATCGTAACATTTTTTGGGTGTACTAAATTTAATTGGAAAATGAATTAATTTTTTTGTAAAAGAAATTTTGTCGTCTAGTAGTGAACTTACGACGAAGTTCGTCGTAAGCAATGAACTTACGACGGAACATATTCCGTCGTAAGTTCTTAATTGTATTTGAATTTAATTGGAAAATGAATTAATATTTTTTGTAAAAGAAACTTTGTCGTCTAGCAGAGAACTTACGACGAATTCCGTCGTAAGTAGTAACTTACGACGAATTCCGTCGTAAGTAGTAACTTACGACGGATATGCAAATCTGTCGTAAGTTTGTCTGGGTAAATTTCCACTTTCCCTTTCTAGCTACTGCTCGTTTTTCTAACTCAATTATTGAGTGGAAGAGCAAGGGATGATGAACAGGAACCCCTTCAAGAAGAAGTATCAAATACCATTGCACTAGACTTTCCATCAAGATCGTTATTTGTTGACTTTTCTCAATATGAAATGGAAGAAGATCAAGAAGAAGAACAAGAGCAACAAATTCAAGTCGAAAGTGAAGAAAATGAAGGAAATGCAACAAATAGTGGAGAAGAAGAAGAAGAAAATGATGGTTATGATAGTGTTAATGTGGAAAGTGAAGAAGATTAAGAAATATAAAATTAATATTTTAGTTCAAATGTGTAATATAATTGGAAAAAATGCAATTTCCGAGAAATTTATCTACTTTAAAGAAAAGTTTTTTAAAATTTCAGTTATTGAACTAATTTGAAGGCTTGAACATTATTAGAATGTATAATATGATGTGTTAGTGCAAGAAAATTGTAATGGTTTAGCATTTTGAAGCATTAACCTATTTAAATAATTTTTGTTTTATTTATCAATTTTTTGATTTTTGTTTATTGATGTTTTTGATCATTTACATTTCATGTTTTTTCTGTTGTTTAGGTATTTTGAATCTTTTTATACGTATGAAATGGTGAGGTGCAGTTATTACACATGGTCTTATTGAAAACTTAGTACAAATTGTAGTCTGCAATTTTTTTTCTAAGTTCTGGGTAGCTAACGACAGCTTATGATTTTCGTCGTAAGTTCTGGGTAACTTATGACAGTTTATGATTTTCGTCGTAAGTTCTGGGTAACTTACGACAGATTATGATATTTTCGTCGTAAGTTCTGGGTAACTTACGATAGATTATGATGTTTGTCGTAAATACGACAGATTAATCGAAATTGTTTTGGAGATGTTATTGACCTCCAAATCATGAGTTTGAGTAACCAAACTAAATCTCACATGCTATGCTACCCAAAACCAACCTGAGATTCGTATTGTTGGATAACTTTTACAATTTTTGATTAATATTTGATTAATTGACTAATACAAGTTAGTGATCTACTTGATACATTTGGCTACAATCAGTGACTAGTTTGATAATTAACCTTATAACATAATAATGAACATTTCATAATAATCGTATCTACTTTTGCGTATTTGTAGATGTGTTGGTATACAATTCATCATACTAGAGATGTACTTAAATTCATCATATTAGAGATGTCTATGACTGTAAACCAAACGAAATCAAACCAAACATACCCAGTATATCCCGCTCAGAGTAGGGTCTTGGGGGGTGAGATGTACGCAGACCATGCCCCTGTTTTTAACGGTAGGGAGGCTTATGTAAGGATTTTATAGAATTTTATGTCACTTTTACCTGGATTAGAAAAGGTAACTAGGCTGAAGGCCCTGAACCTTCTTTAAAGGCTATCAGATGCATTGGCATCTACCTGCGTCACGCGTGTGCATTGGGATTTGATTTTCTATCTCGACTTACTTATTTCTTGATCAATTTGTTTGGCTGGCATATACAAGGCACAAAACTTTTTTTTCTACATATCAGAGTATCAAAGTGATTGTTCTGTTATACAGAACGCAGATCGTGCACGGCTTATTGCAAAGAGTTTTGTTTACTGTTATATGGGTTCATCAATTTGTACTACCTTGGTTGAGGTTTGCTGCTTTCTAATTAATTTCTTAAGTTTGGTTGTGCTAGATGTCTGTTGCTTAATATGTTAAAAGTTGCAAAAGTTATTAAATAAATTGTGTAGCTAATTAGAAAGTCTTGAACCGAAAATTTGGTTTCACATTGGGGAGCTTGGATGTGGGTGTTTGCAATGTTTTCAGGTTTTATTTCTTTGTAACTGCTCTGCATTTATGTTGTTACACTTTTTATTTATCCAAGCTAGCCTCCTGTAGTTTCTTACATTTGCATACTCTGCTTTCAGGTCGTAAATGCAGAAAAAAAATTGTGGACTTTGATACATTCCAAAGGTTGGGAAATTGGCTACACAACTCTGGAGGCAAAGACGTTTATATTTGCAAGGAGGCCTGGAGGTGTGGGATAAAGTCAGAACTTTGTTAGAATTAGAACTTAATACCAAAAATATATGCTTATGTTGAATGCTTGAGAAGCTATGTCTTTTCCCTTTTGTAAGTGGCATTTATTTTGGATTTATTGGCTGTCTGTAGTCTATACTGAATTTATGAGAACCTTTTATAGCTGGATATCTCTAGAAGCGATTATTTGACAATTGCAACAACGCGGCCAAAGACTTTATTTGGTGATACTGCCCTGGCAGTGCATCCCGAGGTAAATTTGATTGTATTTAGACTTGCATCTTAGGGATGGACCACCCAATTTTTCATTATATAAAAATTATTATTCAATTTAAATCTTGATTTATTCTGAAAGATAGCTCTAATAAAATCGAATTTTCTAGAATTTATGTCACTGGAACAAATAATGCCCTCTTAATCCAAGGGTTGATAACTGAAAAAGTTTTTCTCTCATGTATTTCCTGTAACGTCAAGAGGAAGAAAATAGAATATTCTTGCTTACTATACCTGATCTTTATAGTAAAAAGGCTTCAGGGTATTATAACCAATTTTTCTCGTTTCGAAACTTGTTTGTTTTCCGCAACAACGTACATAAGGATAATCAAGATAAGGTGTCCATTTGACGTAGTGTGTTCATGATGTACAGTTTTGAAATTTCAACTAATAAAGATACTTTATTCACAATAATATATTATATTCCGACCATGTACTTCTGGAATAATTAAAACATCAGGCTACATATGAATTATATAGAGAAAACACTCTTTCAAATAATTTCAAGGAGGCCTGCTTTGTGTTATCTTCTCTACTAGGACGTTTATATTCTCTGGACGTTTATATTCTTCATATGAAGCACGTATTGATTTTATATAATATTTATCGGCTCTTATGTGTCTTGTATCCTGTAGAAAGAATGGACAAGGATATGAGTGGGATTCTTACAACTATCTGCAATCATTCTTTCCATTACTCCTGCATATCTAAATAGACAGATTCTTCTTGTCCGGTAAGAAGATTTTCTTGGTCTTAAGCAATCAGTAGGGCTCATAAAGTTTAAATACAAGTTTCAATATTTAAGTTCTTACGCAGTTATCCAACTTGTAGTTTGTGACCACCAGAGCTGTTTTAGGTTATTAGGTGAATTCAAAATTAGCAAGTAATAAATTTAAGTACTTGTATGAAATTAAAGTAGGATGTTAAATTTAGGTTTTTTTCATCAAGTACTAAAGGAAGGCTGTGTTGAGGTAATGTTAACAGTTGTAAATAAAAGTTTAGCTAACGATATATTGTTATCTTATGCAGTGAGTATAAACAAGTGGATTACGCATGAGAGCACGGTAAAGAAATTATCAAGTTTAGCCAACTATATATTGTTGTGAACTCTTTCTATGGTTTGGATGTAAAACAATCGAATTTTATGTATTATGGTTTAAGCTTTTGTAAGCTTTTGTATTATGGTGTAAGCTTGTGTAAACATTCTGAATTTGAATGCTTATTGTGGTGTGTATGAACAGCTCTGAATTTGAATGCTTAATGGTTTTATATATTGTGGTGTGTATGAACATTCTGAATTGTGGTGTGTATGAATAGCTTTGATTAAATTGATTTAAAGCCAATAAATGTGGCTGGGAAGCAGGAAAAGCTGGCCCTCATTTGCAAACCTTGCGACAGAAAATTCTTAAATTCTGTCGTAAGTATTGAATTCAAAGAACTTATGACAGAAAAATCTGTCGTAAGTACTGGATTCAAAAAAACTTATGACGAATGTTCTTAATTCAAATCCTGTCATAAGTTGTAATTTTATATAATATTTGATTTTTATTTCCAAATTAAATAAATTCGAAATTTGTGACGAAAAGTACAAGTTGTGACAAAATTTAGAACTTGTGACAAAATTTGGAACTTGTGACAAAATTACGAATTTGTGACAAAACTTGAAACTTGTGACAAAATTAGGAACTTGTGACAAAACGCGAAACTTGTGACAAAACACGGAACTTGTGACCAAATTAGGAACTTGTGACCGTATTTTCGAACTTTCAACTGGAGCAAAAACGACAGAACTTTTCCGTCGTAAATGAGGCATTTACGACGGATCTAGTGTAAATTTTCCGTCGTAAATGATCTTTTTTGGTGTAGTGTTTGGAAACAATTAAGAGAGCCGTGACCTTGTGTTACATTGTCGTACACAGTATTATAACTTGTATCCAAAAACATTATACAAGTTGTTTATTTTTGCTGACCCCTGACAACTTTCATTTACACAATTGTACATGAGACTAATGCATCAAGTATCCAAATTTTTTCATCACAACCCGTAATTAAATTTGAACATTTTTCACCAATAAACACACACACACACAGACAACAGTTGTTTATGAGCATAAAAAATGTACATAATAAATACAATTATTCAACTACATATTCATCATTCTTTTAAATGCCAATACATTACCTATCAATACTAAAATTAATCTACCAAAAACAAATATACTAAAATAAATCTACACATTAACAACTACAAAAAAAGACCATATATATACGTACCTACACTTCTTAGTTCTTACCAAGACTCTGAGTTTGACATGAACATGCAAATTCTTGTAATAACACTTGTCAATATAGCCCGAGAGTAACAAATACTACAAGTCTCCGCTCAACTCACAAAAAATATCTGTACCAGGAAACAGGTAGAACACTTGCAAATAAACTAAATCAAACAAATTTATACACACACATCTATACTATCTATATTATATTATAATAAATAAATAAATAAATATTATAATAGCTAAAACATGTTTGGTTGGGTATTTGTGTTTTTACTTAAATACCCTTACTTAATTATTTAAGGATATTTGCCAAAAATACCTTATTCAAAGATTGTTTTTTCAAAAATACCATCTCTCAACATTTATTGCATAACTACCGTTACAAAGTAATTAATTTGCAGTTTTACCGTAAAAGAATTGAGCTGTTAGAAAACAGATCTACCCACTTAGTTATTTCACTCACTCACTCTCTCTCTCTCTCCCTCCCTCCATCTCTCTCTCTTTCTCCCTCTCTCCCTCCTTTGTCTCTACATCGCCTCTCCGTACTTTATAGCACACGCATTCCGCCATCTCTATCGCCCTCATTCTCATTGAACTATTAATATACGATTTATTCAGGTGATTTCTGATTTTAATCTTAGTTGATTTGAATTTGTTGATTATGATGTATATATACATAGATTTTGTTGTATTTACACATATTAACCCTAATTCGTCGAATTTGTTTTCGATTGTCAATTATATGTGCATGTTCAGAGTTTATATGGTTGATAGGAGTTTGTTGCATGCTTGTTCATATATATCTATGGCCATATTTACATACAGTACCCTTAAATTTGTTATATGCTTGTTCTGTTTCATTAATTTCTACAATATTTTATTGTTTTGTGATTTCGAATTTGTTTTCAGTTACGAATCATATGTGCATGTTTAGAGTTTATATGGTTGATAGGAGTTTATTGTATGATTGTTTATGTATATCTATGGTTATGTATCCATACACAAAGCTTAAATTTGTTATATGCTTGTTCTGTTTCATTCAATTTTTATAATATTCTGTTGTTTTGTATTTTATTTGTCATTTACGTTTCATTAGTTGTGATATTTTTGTTTGTAATGTTGGTTAGATGCGACATGGTTCATACAAGGTTCTCCTCTGCTTCTTTGTCTATTGTGGAAACCTCTGTCTCTCACGTTAAACGTAAATTGAAACTATCCCCAAAGAGGTTGAAGGGCAGCAAATCAAATCCACCGATTAAATGTAAGAAGTTGAAGTGCCAGAGAGATCTTTTCCCACCTCCTCAGGTACTTATGTAGGAGAACATGGTTTTCATTTGGTTTACAACATAGGTGCATATTATGATTTGTGTGTATGCCTTCTGTAGTAATATGTTGATTTGATATGTTTTTACATTTTATAAGTCTTACGATGTTCATTACATTTGTTTCCTATATGGTTTTAGATCTCAAATGTTCACTTTATTTGTTTTTAGATGTTTCTAGTTGCTAATGTGATTATGAAGTGTTTCTACACCTTGGTGATGGTAACATTGTATTTAAGACCAATAAGTTTATTTTAGATTTAAAAAGTTGCTTTCATTTGCAAGTTGTTCTGGATCACTTATTACATACATCCTTCATATTCCTGTATTGATGTGCTTAGCAATATAATCAATGTCGTTTTTTGCTTTATACAGGGAATGAAGTATGACATTCCACCTGTTAAGCATAAGCCTGCTAAAATTAGTACGCTTAACAAGTACGAACCAGTCACAGATTTAAGGGCATTGCTGTCTGCAACCCAACTTTCTGCTTTTAATGATTCTTGCTTTGGGAAGTTTATGAATATGCCTCATTTCAAGATCCAATATCAACTTATTCACAATCTTCTCCTGAGACAGTTGAAGCAGCCTAATCGGGACGAAATCTGGATTGGTATAGGTGGAATGAAACTGAAATTTGGGTTAGAGGAATTTGCTACTGTCACTGGGCTTTTGTGTGTTGGTAATGTTGATAAGATGCGGTATTCAAAATCTAACAACTCATTTGTTAGTACCTATTACGAAGGTTCTCACTCTGTCTTGAGAAGTTCAATTAAGAAAAGTGTGTTTGCTAAAGAGTGGAAGAACGATAGTGATGCTGTCAAGTTTGCTAAACTATATTTTCTGCATCACTTTCTTCTTACGACAAGCAGTGATACTCAGATTCCAAAAGGTGATCTTGATCTCATAGACAGTGAAGCATTTGATCAATATCCATGGGGGAAAGAAGTATTCAATTTGACTATGGATTCATTGAGACATAGTGTTAAGACTACTTCGAAGGATAATTACTATAGGCTAACTGGGTTTCCTTATGCGTTTCAAGTTTGGTTCTATGAATGGTGTCCTTATATGAATGGGAAGTACTGTGATCAGAATAGTGGTTCTATTCCACGTGTTTTGAATTGGACAAGCGACTACCATGTGAGATACGAAGAGATTTATGCAACTCTATCATTGGACGCAAAAGATGTATGATTCTGTGTTTTTTTAGCAATTTTTTTTAAATTGTTTAATTTGCAAGTGTGATAATTTCCTTCCTGTTTCATTTTACAGTTACAACTTAAGAAGTTTATTCCAAGTGCAGAAGAAGTTGAAGTCCTTCAGCTCAAGGATTTGGTTGGTAAATATTCTACCATGCATATGAGCTTAGATGAAAATTCTGATGATGATTTTGTCAGTCCTGCTATTCCTTCTGTCATGGGTGCTACTCCGGCATCCGATCTGTCTAAAGATGAGATTTCCCTTAATAAACTACAAGTTCAAATGCGAAAACTGGTTGCAAGTCAGAAAAGTTTAGTTGCTGATGTCAAGGATCTGAAGTCTATCATCAATGAGCAACGTTCACATTTTGATTTGGAATTGTCAAAGCTGCGTGACATGTTATTCAAACAGGTATATATATATATATATATATATATTGAGCTTTTGGTCTAATTTTGTATTTGGTCTTGTATAGTAATGACGTTTCTTTGTTTCTAAATTTAATTATTGTTGCTTTTATGTTTACATTCATTTGTTGATATGTGTAGGCTAGAGTGGATAACGAGGACCGTGCAAATTCAAATATTGATGCGAATCATGATGGCTTTCTGTTTGAGGAAATTACTCGAGAGGAGGTTTTATACTTATATTTTAGTGCCTTATATTTGTTGCTAATTTAGATGAAATTTAAATGTATTGTTGTACCTTAAGAATGAACTTTATTTTTCCCAAATTGCACAACAGGTTACCACAAGAATACCGGAAGCTATACCAGATTCTCCAAAAATGGTTGATGATGTTGAAACTGTTGTTTCTCCTGTTGTTGATGTTGAAGAAGGCTGTGATCCTGGACAATGTTTGGCAGATGATTTCTCGCCAGAAACAATGGATAAAATTGAAAGTGTTATGCAGAATTTAGATGCACGTCACTTAAAACTGAAAGAAAAAGAAATGGTAATTTTTTTTATAAATATTTGGATACTTCTTTTTCAGCATTATCAATTTCTTACTTAGATTTCCACATGTACTTTTGTGTTACAGGTTGCGGAGGGTGAATTTTTTGTTGATGGAGTTGCAGAAAATGTTGAAAATCCAACAGAGGTTGAAGAAATTTTTAATAGCACAGATTTGTTTGGACCAGAAGTTGATAAACCAAAATTTAAGATTAGTGAAGTGATTGAACCAGATTTTAGTTTAGGAGTTGCAGGAAATGCTGAAGATTTTGTGTTACAGGTAGCACGCGACATTTACGAGACTAATGTTGCTGATGAGCCAATGAATGAATCGGAAACTGCTTTTGAAAAATCAATAGATGTTGAGATGAAAGATGCGGGAGTGGTAACTTTTTATTTTATTCCACACTTTTCCTTCACATTGCCATCTTTCTGTTTAAATTTGTTTTAAGTGACCTTTTTTAAATTTTGTAGCATGCCTTTACTTTTATGTGCTAACTTTGCAGGTTAATTCGGAAGTTCTTGTGTTGCGCAATGGTGGTGGAAGTGGTCCGAGTGGCTTAGGGAAAGCCACTCCTGTTGTGCCAAAAAGAAAGATCAGGCTCCCTGCAAATTTGCGTTCACCATTCCTGCAGAAATTTGGATCTAGCGCTAAGGAAAGTTTGGAGCCTACGGAAGTCAAATCATTAAAAGGGATTTGCCCATTTGATGACAATCTCGGGAATCTACCGGATATGGATGCAAGCGTAGAATTCTACAATTGGCTTGACACAGGACTGCAAATTAAAAATAACAAGTAAATAATATATATTTATTTAATTTTGTATCTTATTTACATATGTATGACTTACTTTTATTATGTTTGTTGTTAGGAAAAAGTTCTATTCGAAAGAAGACAACACTATCAGTCCTCCATTGAATTTAGGTTGCGAATTAATTTCTGAGAAAACATGGTTTCACACCATTGAGTATGGTAGCAGTAATCTCTCAAAATCTGTAAGTTTCACTTTTGTTAATATCCTTTTCGGTTTGAATATTTAACTGTTTTCCTGTCATACGTACTTCATTAGGTTGTAACTTTTGTCATACGTATTTCCTTTAATTTGTTTATGTGATTGATTATTTTTCATTTTGTTTTTGTAGCATGCTAATGTGTTTTTCTACTATCTGAGGAAGTTGTCGAAGTATAGCTCAACTTGTCAGATGAGATTTACTTCAACTGACTGCAACTTTCAGAAAAAAATTGCTTCTACATGTGGGTTGATTGCAGAGTATGAAGATATTGAATCTAAATTTTCTGCAAATCAAAACGTTCTAGATGTCATAAATGGATATGGCCTTGCTTTCAATACACCTTGGCACTTGGTTGATTTTGTTTTATTTCCAATTTGGCTTCCTGAACAAAAGCACTGGATTCTTGCTATATTGAATTTGCAGAAAAGGGTAGTACGTGTACGTAATACATTGACCTGTGAAGGCAGTACCCTGATTGTTAAAAAAGCACTACTGCCTTTATGTATGTTGATACCTCATTACTTACTCCTTACTGAGTTTTATTCGAGGACTGATATCGACTTCTCTACTGCGTGCTATATGGAAAAGTCAAAGACTGATGTTCTCCGCTTGGTTATGAAGAATGAACATTATACTGCAACATCAATGTGAGTGTTTATATGTGTGTAAATTTTTGTTCATTATTTTTGTTAAGTTTTCAGTTTATGATTTGTTTTTGGTTTGTTTTTAACCAGTGATAGTGGGGTGATAATGATCTCAGTTGCGGAGTATTTTGTTTTGGATAAGGAGTTTCCTAAAGACTTTGACATTGCTTCCCACAGATCTAGGCTTGCATTTTTATTTTATTCGTATGGAATTGCAAAACAGATAAATCAATGTGAAAGTGAGCCAGAGTATCTTGAGCATGCTGGTGAATATGGTCGAGGAAAAAGGACAAGGGCTGGAATGGTTCAAACAAAAAAACGAAAGATGGGAAAGGCTTCTCCAAAAAACAAGAAAGACACCAAGGGCTAGGATTGTTGTTTTATGAAATTAGAAAAGTATAACTATTGTGCTTTTGACAATCAGACCTTTGTATTTGGTTTAACTTTGAGTAATATTCAGAATTCTTAAATCTTTATGAAGGTTGAAGTAATGTTTTTAAAAATTTATTATTGTAGTTGGTGTTGCTATTATTAGTTGTACTGCATATACTTTTAGTTTAATATGTTTGCATTTGTACTGCATTTGTCACTCTGTTTTGAACAGAGCAGCAGTTGTAGTTAATTGCATATTTGGATGATTTCAGGTTTTTTATTGCTTTTCATGATCTTGCATAATTACCTAGGGCCCCGCTAGGGGCAATTTTTTTATACTAATCGTGTTTTAGTAGTATATAAGGATGTATGCCAAGTTTTACTCTTTTGTAATTATTATTGCTAAACTAGCTTATTTTTTAAGTTTTAGCTTTTTATAAGTATTGAAACTAGTTGCATGCATGGTTTAACATATTTGAATTAAGTTGCAAACATATTTGAATTAAGTTGCAAACATATTTGAATTAGTTCCGTTAATCTTTACATTTAGTTGCAATTTCACTTTTAGATTTTCTAATTTATCTTTAGGGGATATGCTTTTGGATATAGAGTTTATGAGTTAGTTTCAGGGTTTAGAATATTTAAGATTAAAGTTAAGTTTTCGGGTATTACATTTTGGTTTTATATTTAAGGTTGAAACTAGTTTCATGTTTAGTTGAATTTAGTTGCATACATGGTTGAATTCAGTTGCATCATTGCTTTTAATTTTTTAAACTTTAACTTTAGTATTAACATTTAGGATTTAGATTTTAAGGTTTAGCTTTATGATTTTGGGGTTGGGTTTAAGGATTGGGGTTAAGGTTAAGTTTTCAAGTTTTGCCTTTTGGGGTTTGTATTTAAGGTTGAAACTAGTTGCAAATTAGGTTGAATCTAGTTGCATACATGTTTGAATTCAGTTGCATCTTGGCTTTTAGCTTTTCTGTTTTAGCTTTATGATTAGGCTTTAGGCTTTAGTTTCATGTTTGAGTTATTGCATACATGTTTCAATTTAGTTACATGTATTTTTTAAATGTAGTTGTATGCTTACCTTTAAAGTTGAAACTACTTTAATATTAGGTTGCATATAGTGTTGAATCTAGTTGCATGGTCACTTTTAGAGTTTACGCTTTAGCTTTATGGTTTAAAATTTAAATTTAGGGACTATGTGTAGGGTTTGGGGGTTAGGCTGTGGGTTTATTTTTAACTGTTTAGGTTTGGATCTAAGGTTTACTTTTGAGGTTTGACATTTTGGATTCAGGTTCCAGGTTGCAACTAGTTGCATATTCAGTTGAATTTAGTGTCATGTCCAAATTCAATTACATGCTTGTTTACTTGAAGTATAATTTTTTATGTACACTTGCATTCCAAAGTATAATGACTTGAGTTAAACTAAAGTACACCTTAAAATGAAATAAAGCTATATAAGAATTATAATCCAAATCCAATTCATATACATCAAAGTATGTCAAATATACTTATCATAAAAAACTAATCATTGTTCATTGGATTTCTGCAAGTCCTCCTATTATGTCCACTTTGCTTGCATTTTCCACATATTATTGGTTTTAATGTCTTTGCATTTGTCTCCCATGAAGCTTTACATCTCCTCTTTTTTGGTCTGCCAACTCGAATTCTTCCTTCTGGAGGATGTACTATTACTGATTTGACTGTTTCAGGTACTTCCCAAGAATCTTTGTTTCCAACAGGGTAAATAGTTTCTTTATAAGCTGCAAGCATTGTTTCTTTTTGGTAATAAGTCGAACAGTACTCATAAGGATCGATATTACATTTCTGGAAAACAGCAATAGCATGGGCACACGGTATTTCATCCATTTGGAATCTGCAAAATAAAAAAAGTCAGATACAATACACCACACACAATTTTATTTATTTAACTTATATTATTCTAGAATATAAAGTAGTTGCACAAACCTTTTACATGTGCAACTTTTTGCACTGATATCAACTACATTCTTTCTATCTGCATTAATAACTTCAAATAAAATGTGATTTGTCGGGTTCACCTATAAAATTATTGCAAATTAAGTAAAGCAAATGTAAAAAATAATCGAATATAGTTGCAGATAAAAGTTTTAAGAATTTACAGTAAAATGCGTAGAGATCAGGTAGTTTTTCTTGATAACTTCTTCATACTTCCTAGTTAACCTTGTGGACGTTCCATTTGCTTCATTTCTATTTCTCCAACTCCATTTTTGTATCAATGCTCGAAGACTTTCTAACATCGTACAAATGGGTAGCTCTCTGATTGACATGGTTACGGAATTTAATGACTCTGCAACATTCGATGTCATATTTGAGTATCTATTGTTTCCTGAGTAGACCTTGGCCCATTTTTCATACCCAATCTCTTCTAAAAAAACATGTACTCTCTTGTCAACTTTTTCTAGTTCTTTCATGTGATACTGAAATTTTTTCACGCTGTAAGCATTTGCAGCGGAGAAGAATGCTTCTTTTATCTTCTTCAAATTCTTTTTGAACTTAGATTTAATATTGCCAAGGAGATGGAAGATGCAGAATACATTTGGAACTTCTGGGTAAATTTTATTGGCACCTTTGATAATACTTTCATGCCGATCTGATACTATAATCATGCCCTCCCTTCTGCCATATGCTTTCCTGAACTTTTCAAAAAACCAGTGCCATGACATATCATTTTCTGAGTCAACCACAGCAAATGCTAGCGGGAATATTTTGCCCCCTGCATCTTGCGTTGATGCAACCAACAACGTACCTCCGTATGATGATTTCAAAAATGTTCCATCAACAACTACAATAGGCAGGCAAAAATTCCACCCTTTGATTGACGCATTCAATGCAACAAAAACATAGAGGAAACAATTATTCCTAGTTAGTTGCAGTTCTACTATAGATCCAGCATTTGTAGTATACACCATATACAGATAAGTATATAGCTCAGCGAATGATTCAGTTGCATTTCCTCTCATAAATTCCATAGCTTTTTCTTTAGATCTCCAAGCTTTGATGTAGTTGACTTCGACATTATGTTCGTGCTTCATATCTCTAATTATATCCGCAACACTGTATTTTGTTTTGATATTAGAGAACTTGTGCTTGATAACGTCTGCTATAACCTTTGTGGTTGCTTGGCGTTTATCTTTAAACCTTATCTCAAGAGAACAAGTATGACTGTCAAACATTCTTCGAATAATAAACTGATTTGTGTTCCCATTCCTGGATGCACGCAACAACCACTTGCAATTCGGATCAAGGCATTGAACAAAGTACACATCTCTACAAGACTTTTTAACTTTATACTGAAAGTTATTCTTTATTGCATATAGACTAAGAACCATCTTCAATGTTTCTTTATCTCTATATATTTGAAGCACTGATAACTCTTGATTCTGCTTGTTATTAATGACATCATCTGGGCTGATTTCTATTATTTCATCCTCTGTAGTTGCTTCAGGTGACATGTCCACTATATGTCGAGAAATTTGTTCAGCATAATCAATGTAGTCCTCAACTGTTTCTTTACTCACTTCATCACTGTTGTCATAAGAAATATTGGATGACATCCCTTCTGTACTTGCAACTTCAAGACCAACATCATAAGCTGTTAATCTACTCCCATTTGAAAATACAGATACATCGACATTTCTGTTTTCAGTTGTGACACACAGAGGATATGTAGTGAAGCATGCCTCCTTTTTCTTCAGCTCAATATAGAAGTTTATATGCCGATCCTCAACTATTTTAAAAGCTGGATAACCATCTTTGACTTGATATTCTATTTTCACAAAGGTTGATTCTGGTTGCAGCTTCAATTCATTGCATATAATTGACACCAAGTTTGTATAGCTGCAATTCTTTGGGAGAATAAAACCAAAAACTTCAAAATCCAGATACCGTAAACTGTCATCCCAATGCCCATTGTGTTGTACTATAACTGGAATATCATCCAAACAATTATCCATTCCTGCAAAAGAAAGTTAAAAATGAATAATAGTTAATAAAGCTAACACAAAATTTTGACAAAAAATCAAAAATTAAACTCTATTACACATTACACTTTATATACAATAGGCCCCGCAGGGGCAGTCATTTTAATATTAAAATTTAACTATCTTTAACAGTTGCAATATTTAAATCCACGGTTGTAAATGTTTCAAACAAGGTTGCATCTATTACAATTCAAAGAAATAAAGTAAATTCACAAATGATGAATTTAAATTCAATAAAGCAAAAATTGAATTGATTCTTTTTGATCAATTTGTACAATATGTGTCTCATATCTAGAATAAAAATATTCAACTGCACTAATTACATTATTAATTGAAATTACTCCCAATCGATCTAGATAATCCATTACATGAAACCTAAATCTAGACCTAAATCCCTCAGCAGATGGTGTCAAAGTCGTCCAAAATGTAAAATTTAGCCAGCATTTGTGGATTCTGAGTGGTCTTCGAAGGTTCTTGTTAAAACGAATCTGGATTTCGATAATATCTAGATTTATGTTAAATGGTCTTTGTAGATGCCTTACTACCGTGAAATATAAAGGGTTTGAAATTTCCCAAATGAATATTCCACTAATGCACTGAGAGAAAGTCAATTCTTCCCCGGTTCTTTCATCCATTGTTTTAAAGAACCTGGACTATTTAAAAAGAAATAGAGGTCACTCCACAACTGAATTTGTTATTGATGAAAACATAATACAGATGACCACAACCTCTGCTAAACAATTGCAATCATACCAAGCCAACCGATTCACAAAAAAATTCTAAAAACTACTGCACATTAGCTACACAAAGACACAGGACACTTGGCAATTCGATTTGTAGCTCCAATCAACAGAATACAGATGACCACAACCTCTGCTAAACAATTGCAATCATACCAAGCCAACCGATTCACAAAAAAATTCTAAAAACTACTGCACATTAGCTACACAAAGACACAGGACACTTGGCAATTCGATTTGTAGCTCCAATCAACAGAATACAGCTAACCGCAACCTCTGCTAAACAATTGCAATCATACCAAGCCAACCGATTCACAAAAAAATTCTAAAAACTACTGCACATTAGCTACACAAAAACACAGGACACTCGGCAATTCGATTTGTAGCTCCAATCAACTGAATACAGCTAACCGCAACCTCTCTCAAACAATTTCAATCATACCAAGCCAACCAATACACAAAAAATCTAAAAACTACTGCACATTAGCTACACAAAGACACAGGACACTTGGCAATTCGATTTGTAGCTCCAATCAACAGAATACAGATGACCACAACCTCTGCTAAACAATTGCAATCATACCAAGCCAACCGATTCACAAAAAAATTCTAAAAACTACTGCACATTAGCTACACAAAGACACAGGACACTTGGCAATTCGATTTGTAGCTCCAATCAACAGAATACAGCTAACCGCAACCTCTGCTAAACAATTGCAATCATACCAAGCCAACCGATTCACAAAAAAATTCTAAAAACTACTGCACATTAGCTACACAAAAACACAGGACACTCGGCAATTCGATTTGTAGCTCCAATCAACTGAATACAGCTAACCGCAACCTCTCTCAAACAATTTCAATCATACCAAGCCAACCAATACACAAAAAATCTAAAAATTACTGCACATTAGCTACACAAAGACACAGGACACTTGGCAATTCGATTTGTAGCTCCAATCAACTGAATACAGCTAACCGCAACCTCTCCTAAACAATTTCAATCATACCAAGCCAACCGATTCATAAAAAATCTAAAAATTACTGCACATTAGCTACACAAAGGCACAGGACACTTGGCAATTCGATTTGTAGCTCCAATCAACTAAATACAGTTAACCACAGCCTCTCCTAAACAATTTCAATCTTACCAAGCCAACCGATTCATAAAAAACCTAAAAAATATTGCACATTAGCTACACAAAGACACATGACACTCTGCAATTCGATTTGTAACTCCAATCAACTGAATACAGCTAACCGAAACATCTCCCAAACAATTTCAATCTTACCAAGCCAACCGATTCACAAAAAATCTAAAAAATACTGCACATTAGCTACACAAAGACACAGGATGATGCGCTACTTGATTTCGTGCTCAAATCAACTCAACACAGCTCACAAATCGATATTAAACTCAAACTAAAAGTAAACAGATCTAATCGAATTGAAGAAAAACAAATTTAGATATATTAATTTTGCAAATAAAAGTAACTGATTATAACATACCTTCTTCCAAATTTTGAACAAATCGAAATAAGAGTGGTGTTTGATGATGAGTAGTTCCAGGAATTGAAGAAGAAAGAAGTGTTTTAGTTGATAGAGAAGTAACGAACAACTGAAATAACGAGCCGAGCAAGTAATAACAGTATTAAGGTATTTTTGCAATTTTTTTAAAAAAGTTAGTATTATTGTAATTAAGATGGTATTTCTGAAAAAAGTTTTTTATAGAAAAGGTAAAATTGAAAAAAATTACTTTTGACAATATATTTATGAAAAAAGCTCATTATTTAATTATTATTGACTTTATTTCTTTTATTTGGAACAAATTTATGTTTTTACTTAAATACCCTTAATTAGTTATTGTTGACTTTATTTCTTTTATTTGAAACAAATTTATTTTGTAATTACGGGTAATTATATTTTATAAAAAAATAACAATATTATAATTCTTAATTCTTAGCTAACACACATTACCTTTTCTAACCTTTCTAACTACCTATTGTTATTCTATTTTATGAAATAAACTAATAACAGTATACAACTAATTAATTACCTTTTTCAACTTAAAAGTAATATATTTTCTATATTTTTAACTAAAAAATCCACTTTTTCTAAAAATGTCATGGGCATATAAATATTTGTCATAAAAAATTTAATTCAAATTAAAGAGAAGTATCATATCATTTTAACTAAATCTATACTTATATTTGGCATTTGCACTTTAGTCCCATCCTTATTTGTTTTAACTTCTTATTTGATCCATAATTCTACTTAAATGAATTAAATAATATTATAAGTACCATTAACTAATCAATTTTCTTTTTAAAATGAAACATGTTATTTTTCTTTTTTTCAGTAATCAATCAATTCCCATTTTCAGATAAATCATATTATCTTTTGCATTCTATCTAAATAAAATATCTCTTTCTCAAAATATTACAGTACACTACAACAAAAAAAGGCTTTTACGACGGACAACTTACGACGGAACCATTTTTCCGCCATACTTACGACGGAAATGCAAATCCGTCGTAAGTAGCGCCATACTTACGATAGAAAAGAATATCCGTCGTAAGTTAAGTTAACATACGACATCGTAACATTTTTTGGGTGTACTAAATTTAATTGGAAAATGAATTAATTTTTTTGTAAAAGAAATTTTGTCGTCTAGTAGTGAACTTACGACGAAGTTCGTCGTAAGCAATGAACTTACGACGGAACATATTCCGTCGTAAGTTCTTAATTGTATTTGAATTTAATTGGAAAATGAATTAATATTTTTTGTAAAAGAAACTTTGTCGTCTAGCAGAGAACTTACGACGAATTCCGTCGTAAGTAGTAACTTACGACGAATTCCGTCGTAAGTAGTAACTTACGACGGATATGCAAATCTGTCGTAAGTTTGTCTGGGTAAATTTCCACTTTCCCTTTCTAGCTACTGCTCGTTTTTCTAACTCAATTATTGAGTGGAAGAGCAAGGGATGATGAACAGGAACCCCTTCAATAAGAAGTATCAAATACCATTGCACTAGACTTTCCATCAAGATCGTTATTTGTTGACTTTTCTCAATATGAAATGGAAGAAGATCAAGAAGAAGAACAAGAGCAACAAATTCAAGTCGAAAGTGAAGAAAATGAAGGAAATGCAACAAATAGTGGAGAAGAAGAAGAAGAAAATGATGGTTATGATAGTGTTAATGTGGAAAGTGAAGAAGATTAAGAAATATAAAATTAATATTTTAGTTCAAATGTGTAATATAATTGGAAAAAATGCAATTTCCGAGAAATTTATCTACTTTAAAGAAAAGTTTTTTAAAATTTCAGTTATTGAACTAATTTGAAGGCTTGAACATTATTAGAATGTATAATATGATGTGTTAGTGCAAGAAAATTGTAATGGTTTAGCATTTTGAAGCATTAACCTATTTAAATAATTTTTGTTTTATTTATCAATTTTTTGATTTTTGTTTATTGATGTTTTTGATCATTTACATTTCATGTTTTTTCTGTTGTTTAGGTATTTTGAATCTTTTTATACGTATGAAATGGTGAGGTGCAGTTATTACACATGGTCTTATTGAAAACTTAGTACAAATTGTAGTCTGCAATTTTTTTTCTAAGTTCTGGGTAGCTAACGACAGCTTATGATTTTCGTCGTAAGTTCTGGGTAACTTATGACAGTTTATGATTTTCGTCGTAAGTTCTGGGTAACTTACGACAGATTATGATATTTTCGTCGTAAGTTCTGGGTAACTTACGATAGATTATGATGTTTGTCGTAAATACGACAGATTAATCGAAATTGTTTTGGAGATGTTATTGACCTCCAAATCATGAGTTTGAGTAACCAAACTAAATCTCACATGCTATGCTACCCAAAACCAACCTGAGATTCGTATTGTTGGATAACTTTTACAATTTTTGATTAATATTTGATTAATTGACTAATACAAGTTAGTGATCTACTTGATACATTTGGCTACAATCAGTGACTAGTTTGATAATTAACCTTATAACATAATAATGAACATTTCATAATAATCGTATCTACTTTTGCGTATTTGTAGATGTGTTGGTATACAATTCATCATACTAGAGATGTACTTAAATTCATCATATTAGAGATGTCTATGACTGTAAACCAAACGAAATCAAACCAAACATACCCAGTATATCCCGCTCAGAGTAGGGTCTTGGGGGGTGAGATGTACGCAGACCATGCCCCTGTTTTTAACGGTAGGGAGGCTTATGTAAGGATTTTATAGAATTTTATGTCACTTTTACCTGGATTAGAAAAGGTAACTAGGCTGAAGGCCCTGAACCTTCTTTAAAGGCTATCAGATGCATTGGCATCTACCTGCGTCACGCGTGTGCATTGGGATTTGATTTTCTATCTCGACTTACTTATTTCTTGATCAATTTGTTTGGCTGGCATATACAAGGCACAAAACTTTTTTTTTACATATCAGAGTATCAAAGTGATTGTTCTGTTATACAGAACGCAGATCGTGCACGGCTTATTGCAAAGAGTTTTGTTTACTGTTATATGGGTTCATCAATTTGTACTACCTTGGTTGAGGTTTGCTGCTTTCTAATTAATTTCTTAAGTTTGGTTGTGCTAGATGTCTGTTGCTTAATATGTTAAAAGTTGCAAAAGTTATTAAATAAATTGTGTAGCTAATTAGAAAGTCTTGAACCGAAAATTTGGTTTCACATTGGGGAGCTTGGATGTGGGTGTTTGCAATGTTTTCAGGTTTTATTTCTTTGTAACTGCTCTGCATTTATGTTGTTACACTTTTTATTTATCCAAGCTAGCCTCCTGTAGTTTCTTACATTTGCATACTCTGCTTTCAGGTCGTAAATGCAGAAAAAAAATTGTGGACTTTGATACATTCCAAAGGTTGGGAAATTGGCTACACAACTCTGGAGGCAAAGACGTTTATATTTGCAAGGAGGCCTGGAGGTGTGGGATAAAGTCAGAACTTTGTTAGAATTAGAACTTAATACCAAAAATATATGCTTATGTTGAATGCTTGAGAAGCTATGTCTTTTCCCTTTTGTAAGTGGCATTTATTTTGGATTTATTGGCTGTCTGTAGTCTATACTGAATTTATGAGAACCTTTTATAGCTGGATATCTCTAGAAGCGATTATTTGACAATTGCAACAACGCGGCCAAAGACTTTATTTGGTGATACTGCCCTGGCAGTGCATCCCGAGGTAAATTTGATTGTATTTAGACTTGCATCTTAGGGATGGACCACCCAATTTTTCATTATATAAAAATTATTATTCAATTTAAATCTTGATTTATTCTGAAAGATAGCTCTAATAAAATCGAATTTTCTAGAATTTATGTCACTGGAACAAATAATGCCCTCTTAATCCAAGGGTTGATAACTGAAAAAGTTTTTCTCTCATGTATTTCCTGTAACGTCAAGAGGAAGAAAATAGAATATTCTTGCTTACTATACCTGATCTTTATAGTAAAAAGGCTTCAGGGTATTATAACCAATTTTTCTCGTTTCGAAACTTGTTTGTTTTCCGCAACAACGTACATAAGGATAATCAAGATAAGGTGTCCATTTGACGTAGTGTGTTCATGATGTACAGTTTTGAAATTTCAACTAATAAAGATACTTTATTCACAATAATATATTATATTCCGACCATGTACTTCTGGAATAATTAAAACATCAGGCTACATATGAATTATATAGAGAAAACACTCTTTCAAATAATTTCAAGGAGGCCTGCTTTGTGTTATCTTCTCTACTAGGACGTTTATATTCTCTGGACGTTTATATTCTTCATATGAAGCACGTATTGATTTTATATAATATTTATCGGCTCTTATGTGTCTTGTATCCTGTAGAAAGAATGGACAAGGATATGAGTGGGATTCTTACAACTATCTGCAATCATTCTTTCCATTACTCCTGCATATCTAAATAGACAGATTCTTCTTGTCCGGTAAGAAGATTTTCTTGGTCTTAAGCAATCAGTAGGGCTCATAAAGTTTAAATACAAGTTTCAATATTTAAGTTCTTACGCAGTTATCCAACTTGTAGTTTGTGACCACCAGAGCTGTTTTAGGTTATTAGGTGAATTCAAAATTAGCAAGTACTAAATTTAAGTACTTGTATGAAATTAAAGTAGGATGTTAAATTTAGGTTTTTTTCATCAAGTACTAAAGGAAGGCTGTGTTGAGGTAATGTTAACAGTTGTAAATAAAAGTTTAGCTAACGATATATTGTTATCTTATGCAGTGAGTATAAACAAGTGGATTACGCATGAGAGCACGGTAAAGAAATTATCAAGTTTAGCCAACTATATATTGTTGTGAACTCTTTCTATGGTTTGGATGTAAAACAATCGAATTTTATGTATTATGGTTTAAGCTTTTGTAAGCTTTTGTATTATGGTGTAAGCTTGTGTAAACATTCTGAATTTGAATGCTTATTGTGGTGTGTATGAACAGCTCTGAATTTGAATGCTTAATGGTTTTATATATTGTGGTGTGTATGAACATTCTGAATTGTGGTGTGTATGAATAGCTTTGATTAAATTGATTTAAAGCCAATAAATGTGGCTGGGAAGCAGGAAAAACTGGCCCTCATTTGCAAACCTTGCGACAGAAAATTCTTAAATTCTGTCGTAAGTATTGAATTCAAAGAACTTATGACAGAAAAATCTGTCGTAAGTACTGGATTCAAAAAAACTTATGACGAATGTTCTTAATTCAAATCCTGTCATAAGTTGTAATTTTATATAATATTTGATTTTTATTTCCAAATTAAATAAATTCGAAATTTGTGACGAAAAGTACAAGTTGTGACAAAATTTAGAACTTGTGACAAAATTTGGAACTTGTGACAAAATTACGAATTTGTGACAAAACTTGAAACTTGTGACAAAATTAGGAACTTGTGACAAAACGCGAAACTTGTGACAAAACGCGGAACTTGTGACCAAATTAGGAACTTGTGACCGTATTTTCGAACTTTCAACTGGAGCAAAAACGACAGAACTTTTCCGTCGTAAATGAGGCATTTACGACGGATCTAGTGTAAATTTTCCGTCGTAAATGGTCTTTTTTGGTGTAGTGGTAAGTTCAATTTATTTAAATAAAATGATAATATTATCATTAGTAAAAATTAACCAACTACCTTTTTTTTATCTAAACCACGTTACCTATTTTATTTTTGAATCGAAACCTATTATTTTTAAATAATATCACACACAACTTTATTTAAATAAAATAAAACAAAAAATAATTAATAACTAATCGTTTACCTTTTCAACTAAAACATGTCATCTTTTAATAATTTTTAAAATCGTTTCATTTTCTAAAAGTATCACAAAAACCATATACATAATCAAATCACATTATTTAAAATTTTAAACCTATAAATTTATGTCTTTCAAATTTCAATTAGAATTAACAAAATTTATATAATATTGAAAAAAGTCCGAGCAGGGTGAGCACAAAAATCTGAAAATCGGATTATTCGATTTTCCGATCCGGTATCCGTTTTGTAAAATTCGGAAATTAGGATATCTGATCCGAAAAAAATCGGACCGGATATCCGATCCGGATTTTTTTTATGAATTCAGATACAGATCCAGATCACAACTTTTTTACAAATTCGGATATCCGGATCCGATCTGGTTTTTAATATTTATTAAAAAATAATTTTTGTATTTAATAAATAATCAACATTGTACGTATTAAATTAAGTGATGAATTATCAGTAATAAATTAATGAATTTGTTGTGTATATATCACCTAAGTTTAAAAGTATTTTAGGTGTAGAAACGTAAATAAGGCAGATGTAATTAAATGTGAATTTATAAATACAACTCTATATATTTTTATGTAAAAATTTTGCAAACTCATGTAAGTTTTCTTAAATCAACCTTGATACCAGTAAATATTTTCTCTTATTTAATCATTTCATTCAAAATGATTGATTAAGAACTTATAATATAAAAAAATTAAAAACAAAGCAAATGGAAGAATTTTTCTTTTAATAATATTTTTCACTTAAAATTAGGAATTCGAGAGCTAGTGTGTTACTCCCTCTATTCTGTTTATATTGGCCATCAATCAAAAAACACGTATTGAGCAATCAAGTGAAAACTGTTAAACTTACATAAATCATAAAATCAAACATAATTCAAACCAAGAAATCCAACATACAAAATCATATAATCGAACATACATAAATAGAAAATCAATTTACTAGCCCCAAATTAAAAAAATTCATAAAGTTAAAAGCCCTAATCGAATATATAGATATAGTGTGTACGTATATGTTTGTAATAGAGAGAGAGAGATAGAGAAGTTACCAGGGAGGAGGGAGTCGCAGAGAGGATAAAGTTGGAGAGAGGTGTAGAGATATAACGGTATAAAAATAAAACGGGGAATTATAAAAAATATAATGTAAATTTATGTATCGGACAAACCCGACCGTCCAAACGATCGAGTTAGTTTGACGTGGAAAGGCAGGAAAATACGATCAGAAGTAATGATCGGCAGATTGGTCGGTTTAATTCTTTAGGAGCAGTGCGGGTTCCACGAATAAGATTGGTCGGTTAAATTCTTTAGGATCAATGTGGGTTCCACTAAAAAGATTGGTCGATTTTAATGGTCGATTTAGTCTGATGTGGCCCGTTAGTCAATTATTTAGAACCACCGTGGGTTCCACAAGACACATTGGTCGGATTTATTGGTCGTGTTTAAAATAATTCCGACCATTAGTCCCGACGGTCAATTTTACCTCCAAATTTTACCTCCAGTAAAATGTTGGTCGAATTTATGACGGTCAGAAAAAGCTTTTGTAGTGCATTCATTAATTTTGTTTCTCCCATCGAACTTAACATTACTTTTAGTGCTTTTTTTTCAAGTCATTCCTCTTAACTTTAGCTCGTAATAATCTCAGACCATACATACGGCATCACCAATATCCATTATTACGAACTCTTTAAGTTCTATTGACCAGATCTTTCCTAGCTAGCAGAATAAAGTACAGAGAAAAATGAGAAAAGTAGGATTTTATTATAATGAAACTTGTTGTCGATTACATAAAAAAAGTTTTATATAGTCAATAACCAAATACTAATAATAAGGAAAGTCTTCATACCAAGAAAACTAATATAATTAATATAATGTAACTATCCAATAATAAAAATGTTATATACGTTAACATTTTCCCTCAAAATCATGATCGTGAATCTGAAGTTTGCAAACAAAAAACAGAGTCACGTATCCAAATGAATCCAAAGTTGTAACACCAAAAACAAGAGCATCGAAACGAATCCAAAAAACAGAATCACAAATCCAAACGAGCCAAACACTTCCAAACGAATCCAAAGTTGCACACGCAAAACTCAAGAAAAAAGGAAAAAGAACATGCATGTCATCCAATAGCAAACAGAAACAAAAATAGCAATCCAAGTGCATTCAAATCAAAATCGAGAAAATTTCAATCCATCATGCACCAAGAAAATAGAATCATCCATGTCGTTCAAAATCAACCAAAATAATTGCAAAATCCAAGTGTTTTCAAACCAAAAAGAGAGCTAACAAGAAATCCAATCAGTAAGAGATGAAATATCCATGTCATATAGTAACCAATCGAAACAAATTCAAAAATCAAACAAATCTGCAACCAACGAACAAGAAAGAAAAATCCAAACAAACTGCAATTATCAAAATAATACATGAATACCAATATCGAAACCAAAACCGAATCTAAATCCATAAATTCTATCCAAATCTAAAATCAATCCCAATAACTAAGAGCAAACCAATTCAGACATATAAAAGAATCGAATCCAAACTACATCCGAATCTAACCAATATTGATTCAAATTTAATCAAACCAAACTCAATCGATTCATATTCAAATTACAACCAAGAAACCAATTTATAATTCTAAACTAATAAAGAGAAGAAGGTATACAAATATGCAAAGGGCTATTCCCATCATAGAACACAAAAAAAAAAGAATACAAATGTGTTTAGGATAACTCCCATATCATAGAACACGAGAAAGAAACAGAAAAAAAAAATTGTTGCACTTTTTTTGGTTATTAGTGAATGATTTGTCTCGTAGACAAGTAATTGTAGCTAATAAAAGATTGTGTGATTCATTTTCTACTAATCGTAATTGTGTTTGATTAGACATATAATTAAAGTACAATTAGTCAAGATACATATTTAATACAGAGTATTAGAAAAAACTTGAGGAATTAATAAATACTAGCATTTTGCCCGTACTTCGTACACGGCATTTATTTAATTTAAAATGTCATTTTAAATAATTTTAGCAGTTTGATTGATCACCTACAAACATGTTCCATTCAATTATACAATTATATAATTATTTAATGAAATAGTGTTATGAAAAAATTTATCTGATGAGTAGCATACAATTCTATTTTCACAGAACTAAAAATTTATTCTATCAATCAAAATTTGCAAATTAAGTAATAAATATTTTTGAAATTTTGTTCTCTAACTGAAAACAAATGAAATATAAATAAAGAAATATATATTTTAGTGTGGACTAAATTCTCATTTTAAGAAACTTCTCATTTGAGCACCTATATATATATATATATGTTAAATTTAAGTAATTAATAATATTAAGTTATTTTCCATTATTATATCGATTACTTTTTTATTAGTAACCAGACGGTACTTTCGTCGACTAAATCCGAAATATTTAAAACAATGATCATAGATGATGCCGTGTATATTGAAAATTATAAATAAAGATATTTTTTAGTTATTTTGTTCATGTTTTGGCTCCATAATTAAAAAATTGTTTTTAATTTTTTAAAAATAGGAAAAACTTTATAGATAATAAATATGGTATTTGGCCAATTAATTACATTGCATCATAATATTTCTGGCATTATATTTATATCAAATGAAACTGTATTTTTCGTTTTCAAAATTTTTTTTGAGGCAAAACAGAAGTGAACTGCAATTGTTGCAACGGAAAGGGCGAAAGTCGTGTGTTACGTAATTTATACACCACACTCGTAAATGAATGTATCCATGTAGGGTTTTAAAAATTTAAATAAATCACAAATTACTTAATTGCAGAAGTATGATTTTTTTTATGGTTGCATTACGTTTAAATTAGTCTAAAAACTGTTGTTTATTTTTAATTTTGGGTATATATGTAGATATGAAAAGATAGAAGAGAGGGAAAGAGACTTACGAATACAAATTTGTATACTGAGGTTTATCTCGATTTGCTGTGTAATGACAGAGATTTGCTGTGTGATGACAAATATAGATTCGGGTAATGAGGAACATCATTTGTGCTTTTTCCAAGGCAAATTCCAAAAAAGTAAAATAAAACTGGTGTTCTTTTCTTTTTTATTGTTTTCAATAATTACGCTCTCAAAAACAAAAATATAAAAATTAAAAAACAATAATAATTTTTTTAAATGATGATGTGGTAGCAGTTTTTTTAATTTTTTTTATTAATGGATAGAGGATATAAGTGAAGATGCCCCTGGCGGGACCCTTAAGATAAATGAAATATATATATATATATATATATATATATATATATATATATATATATATATATATTAGTGTGAACTAAATTTTCATTTTAAGAAAGTTCTCATTTGAGCACCTCCGTATATATATATATATATATATATATATATATATATATATATATATATAAATATGTGTTAAATTTAAATAATTAATAATATTAAGTTATCTTCCATTATTATATCGATTAATTTTTTATTAGTAACCAGACGGTGCTTTCGTCGACTAAATCCGAAATTTTCAAAACAATGATTATAGATGATGCCGTGTATATTGAAAATTATAAATATAGATATGTTTTAGTTATTTTGTTCATGTTTTGGCTCCATAATTAAAAAACTCTTTTTTATTTTTTAAAAATAGGAAAAACTTTATGGTATTTGGCCAATTAATTACATTGCATCATAATATTTTTGGCATTATATTTATATAAAATGAAACTGCATTTTTTGTTTCCTCAAAATTTATTTTGAGACAAAACAGAAGTGAACTGCAATTGTTGCATTGAAAGTCGTGTGTTACGTAATTTATACACCACACTGGTAAATGAATGTATCCATGTAGGTTTTTTAAAAATTTAAATAAATTACAAGTTACTTTTTTTTTTTGAAAATAATTTCATTAATCAAAAGGAATAATCAGACATAATGTACTCGAACACGCAGGAAAGAGGAGAAACCAAATCGTTCATCGTTCCCGACACACAAGGAAGCCTAGCAATACTGTGAGCTACCATGTTAGCTTGTCTACGAACATGTTGAACTTTCAAATCACTACGACCACGAAGGATGGACCTACAATCCTCAAATATAGATCCAACTTCGGAAGCATTCGTCATGTCCTTTAGCAAAGCGTTCACTACTACCAGCGAGTCACGTACTTTCCACCACCACTTGTCGTAACCTCAATTCCATTAACCACCTGAGAGCTTCACACACTCCTACCGCCTCTGCCTCCAGAACAGATACCTCATCATCAAAACACCTATGCATTCCTTTAACAAACTCACCCTTCTCATTTCTGAGTACCATTCCAATTCTGAACTCTGGATCTCCAGCATTGATGGATGCATCTACATTTATCTTTTACCAGCCTGCAGTCGGAGGTTGCCATCTAACAGTACCTCTGGAAGCAGAACAACTTCTCGACCCACCAACCTGAGTTTTCTTCTGAGCTGCCTGCCACTCCACTACCATCTTCGAACTTGTCTCCATAGCTATCTGTGGTGGAACCAACTTGTTCTCCCACACTTGCCTATTTCTAGCCCACCAAATGCCCCACAAAACCTTGGCCATCTTTACTAACTTCTCCACATTTTCAGAACCCAGCCTCTGCAAAACCCACGATGGTAATATCTCCACATCTGAAGTATCAAAATCCCGACCAACACAATCCCAACAACTGCTAGCATATTGGCACTCCAAAAAAACTTGTCTCACGTGTTCAACATCAACATTACACAGAGGACATAAAATTGTTGTTTGCACACCTCTACCTCGAATCAGATTTCTTACAGGTATATTATTCTTGCAGACACGCCATAAGAAGTATTTAAGTTTGTGAGGTATTGGTAGCCTCCATAGCCTCTTCCAGCCTCCGTGATCATCATCTGAACCCTGACTAAATTGTCTCCCATACCAATAGTAATACCCTGACTTTGCTGTATATAACCCATCCACCGTATGCATCCACGCTACTCTATCCTTCATTTATTTCTGTGTTGCCCAGTAAATAACAATTGTAGAAGGGGGTTGAATACAATTGTATAAGATTTTCGACTTAAAACAAATAACACAAGTATGAATCAATAACAGCTTTATTAACTCTGATATAAAACTGTTACAAAACTCTCTTAAGAAATTCTTATGTTCTTAAGAGCTGCTAGGTTACAATATAACTCGTGTAAGCGATTACAAAATGTAAAACCTAAACTGTGTTTATATAATGTACACAGTTGCACTATCAATTACAAGATATTCTAAATCAATTACATATATCTCTGAATGCATATCTTGTATGATAGCTGCCTTCCTACAAATTAGGAACCGACATATCAATCTTCCTTGATCTCTGGTCTGATGAGAATCTTCATCAAATACTGACCAGCTTCTAATCCTGATAGTCCAATACTGACGGTGCATTCCTGATGACGTCAGCATCAGTATCTGATCAGTAATGCCCAGATCCTGATCATCTCTTGAATCAATATCTAACAATCTCCCCCAATTTGTTCTTTATAAAACAAAGCACAAATTCCTTGATTCAAGATGTCAAAAACTCAAAACAAAATACCTTCTAAAAATCATCAGGAACAGTTTTAGAAATTCTTTGATAGAACAGATTCAGTCTCAAGAATTCAGATAACAATTCTTCTTCCTTGCTTTCAAGAATTTGAATCAGTTTCTTCTTCAGATAACAATTTGACACGATGCCGATTCTTCGCTGCAACTCTCCGCGGCAACGCCCAAAGATGGTTTTGCAGAATATCCACCAGATCCATAGATACTTGGTTGGAATTTAAGAAATTATTTCTCAACAAATTCAAAGCAAACCAACAGCACGAAGTTCATACCGTGTTTCTTCAAACCGTTGCCCAACGTAATGGTGAAACCTTACAAAACTACATTGACCGTTTCAAGGAAGCCGTCAACAAAGTTGTCTGTTTCAATGAAACAGAGGCTTTGGTTCATTTAAGGAGAGGTCTCAACCCTTACGAATGCGAAAAATACGTATGCCGTCTCATGGAAATTAAGCCCACTACTCTGGCAAAGGCATATGATTTGGCATCTCAAGCCATCAACGAAATCGAGTCTCTCAACGTACTCAAACAATCTAGGGCTCCACCCGCTCCCACACCATATTTTCAAAGAGAAAGGTACACGCCCTACCAAAGGCAAGCACCCGCTTCGCATCAAGTACAAACCACTCACGGGCCGCTGCCCACCCAAAGGTCTCAACCACCAGCACCAATCAGGGACCGCCAAGGGCCCTTAAACCCGCAAAGACCAGATAGACGTCCTGAGCCAAAATGGACCGAATTTACTCTCCCAAGAGCAACCATCTTAAGAGAAATTAAAGGGAAACCTTTCTACTTTCCACCAGCCCCAATGCACTCTTCACCCGATGACAGGCCCAAGGACAAGCACTGCGATTATCACGAAACACATGGGCATTTTACAGATAACTGCCGTTCTCTTAAGTACTTTCTGGAAAAACAAGTCAAGGCTGGCAACTTATCTCAATACTTGCCCAGGCAAATACTTGGCCCGTCCTCCTCTCAAGGACACAACAAAAACATAGTACATACCGTGTTTGGCGGACAGGTCTCACCACCTAGAGAGGAGCAGGCTGTCTATGCCATATCTGAGGGTCCGCCAAATGTCATTACTTTTACAGATGCAGACTATGAAGGCATCAATCCCAATCACACCGAGGCATTAGTCATATCCCTGGGCATTGCCCAGAATGAAGTCAAGAGGGTTCTGGTCGACAACGGGTCCTCTGTTGACATTTGTTTCCAACACACCTGGGACAGGCTGATACTAAGCAACGAGAAGTTAGAAACATGTCCTGATGAAACTCCGCTTTACGGGTTCGGCCACAACGCCGTCCCAATAGCGGGCATTGCACGGCTTCCTGTCTACTTTGGGGAATCTCCCAGACAAGTTTGCAGGATCATCAAATTCTATGTCATTAACACAGCCTCCTCCTACAACATGATTTTGGGGAGACCCACATTGAACTTGTTAAAGGCAGTTACTTCTACCCCTCATCTCAAAATCAAATTCCCTACTTCAAATGGGATAGGAGAAATCAAAGGGGATTTTGAAACCTCCAAAAGGTGCTACGGCATCGCTCTTACCTTGGGAAAGTCCGAGCCCAGCAATATCAACAGAGAAAGAGCTCAAAGCAGGAGACAAGCAAAAAGACAAAGGCACGATGCCAACCAACGTGCCAACAACAAAAAGAGAAAAGAGGTACAATTTATTGACGGGCATGATCCATTGACAGAAGACCCGCCAAGAATTGATGCCAATCTTATGAAATGTCTCAAAAGAGAAGAAAACCCGCCAATAACCCCCGCGGTACAAACAGAGAAAATAGAAATCATACCCGGAGACACAAACAAGACTGTCAGTATCGGTGCGGGTTTGGACTCTATCTTTAAAAAGGGTCTCACTGACCTCTTGAGAAAATACGCGGACGTTTTCGCATGGAGTCCAAAGGATATGCCAGGATTAGATGAGTCCGTGGCAATCCATAAGCTAAATGTGGATCCAGACAAAACACCAAAAATACAGAAACGAAGAAACTTTGCACCAGAACGACAGCGGGCCATTGATATTGAAATTGACAAACTATTGGACGCAGACTTGATTTGCGAAGTCACCTACCCTAAGTGGGTTGTAAATGTGGTATTAGTAAAGAAAGCTAATGGAAAGTGGCGGATATGCGTCGATTACACAGGCTTGAACGCAGCATGCCCAAAGGACCCATATCCTCTCCCTTCGATAGACCAACTCATTGATGCCACAACGGGTCATCTAATGCTCAGTTTCATGGACGCCTACTCAGGCTACAACCAAATCAAAATGACTCCAGAAGACAGAGAGAAAACGGCTTTCATTACACATAGGGGAGTATATTGTTACAAAGTGATGCCATTTGGATTGATCAATGCCGGTGCCACCTTCCAAAAAACCATGAATAGAATCTTTAGCGGACAGTTGGGCCGAAATATGGAAGTGTATGTGGATGATCTTATAGTGAAATCTCTCCTAACGGCTTCCCACCTCCAGGACTTGGAAGAATGTTTCTCCACCCTCAGGAAACACAATATGAAACTCAACCCGGATAAGTGTGCATTCGCACTTGATGCTGGCAAATTCCTTGGCTTTTTGGTATCTCACAGAGGCATTGAGGCCAACCCTGAGAAAATAAAGGCCATAATCGACATGCAACCACCCAAAACCTTAAAAGAAATACAAAAACTAACGGGGAGGTTGGCCGCCCTCAGAAGATTCATAGCGAAATTGGCAGACAGATGCCTTCCATTCTTTGACACCTTGAAAGGGGCCACAAAAACCAACAAAATTTCTTGGACAGCGGAATGTCAAAAAGCCTTTGAGGATCTCAAAACTTATCTCTCCTCTGCTCCGCTACTTGCAGTCGCAGCCCCCTCAGAGCCGCTATCACTCTACTTATCCGCAACAGACAAAGCCGTGGGGGCGGTACTTATCAAAGAAGAAAATGGTGAGCAAAAACCAGTCTACTATGTCAGCCAAGTGCTCAAAGACGCGGAAACCCGCTATCCCAACGTCCAAAAATTTGCTCTAGCCTTGGTCATGGCAAGCAGAAAATTGCGGCACTACTTCCAAGGAAGACAAATCAGAATCATCACGGATCAACCGCTAAGAAAAATACTTCACAAACCGGATTTATCAGGTAGATTGATCAACTGGGCGGTGGAACTTGGTCAATTTGATCTCAAATACATACCAAGAACCGCCATCAAGGCACAAGCGTTGGCTGATTTTATGGTTGAATGCTCATTTGTTACAAATGAAAAAGAGACACCCGCAAATACAACCACAGCCGCGGACAGCAATTGGCAGTTGTATGTAGATGGTTCCTCTACAAACACCCGTTATGGGGCAGGGCTCATCCTGACTAGCCCTGACGGTTTCCAAGTCAAACAAGCCATACAGCTAAACTTCAAAACCACAAACAATCAAGCGGAATATGAGGCACTTTTGGCCGGTTTAGCATTGGCAAAAAATTTACAGGTAAAAAAGATAACCATCTATAGCGACTCGCAGCTGGTTGTTCGACAAACAACAGGAGATTATTCAACAAAAGATAGCAATCTCAGCAAATATCAGGAATTAGTTCAGACAATGCTAACTCAGTTTGAAGAATACTCTCTTGAACAAATAGACAGAATGGATAACACAGTTGCGGACATGTTATCTAAATTAACTCAAGGCGAGAGAGCGGAGGCGGACACGGTTTACTTTGAAGAGTTAACTGTCCCAAGTACAAACAAACTGGATATCATGGAAATCAGCCCGCCAAGGGATAGTTGGATGACCCCTTACATTTGTTATCTGGAAAATGGCATACTATCAGATGACAGACTCAAAGCAAAAGTAGTCAAATCACAAGCAACGAAATACTTTCTCCAGGAGGGCATCTTATACAAGAGAAGTTTTGACTCCCCTATACTTAAAAGTGTAGACGAAGAAGAAGCCCTATATTGCATAAGAGAAGTCCACGAAGGCATTTGTGGTGATCACATGGCGGGCAAAGCATTGGCACACAAAATACTCAGACAAGGCTATTATTGGCCAAAAATGCACAAGGAATGCAAAAACTTCACTAAAAGATGCCGCCAATGTCAATTATTTAGCAATATGTCCAGAAAGTCACCGGCACTCCCAGCAGCCATATTATCCCCCATACCTTTTGCAATCTGGGGCATTGACATCATGGGACCATTCCCTAAAGCCAAAGGTGACTTACAGTATGTTATGGTCGCCATTGACTATATGACGAAGTGGGCGGAAGCAAAAGCTCTTAAACACATTACACAAGATGACGCCATTCGTTTTGTTGAAGAGCAAGTCATCACAAGGTTTGGAATCCCAGTAATACTAATATCTGACAACGGTACGCAGTTTGTAGGGTCAAAATTTACTAAATTCCTGTCCGACCACGGAATCAAACATAAGAAAGCATCCGTTTGCCATCCTCAAAGCAACGGGCATGTTGAGGTCACTAACCGCATCATCGTTCGAGGTCTAAAGAAAAGGCTGACTACTTCAAAGAGAAAATGGCCTTATGAATTACCCAACGTTCTTTGGGCTTATCGCACATCACCCAGGACAAGTACTGGGGAATCTCCTTTCAAACTAGCTTTCGGCACAGAAGCACTGGCACCAGTCGAAATTGGCTCACCATCTTACCGTGCCCTCAATTTTGAAGAAGAGGCAAATACTCAGGGACTTAAAACAAATCTTGACCTTCTGGATGAAGTCAGAGACACCGCTGTTGCGAAAATGACCGCCTACAAAGAAAAAACTAAAGAATTCTTTGGCAAAAAGGCAAGAATCAAAGCCTATATAGAAGGCGATTTGGTTAACAGAGCAACTGAAGCATCCGACCCCAGACACACTGGCAAACTTATGCCAAAATGGGAAGGACCTTACAAAATCATCAAAGTACTCAGGCCGGGTTCTTACAAACTAGCCTATCTAAATGGCACCGAAGTCAACAACACTTGGCACGGCGACAAACTGCGGAAATATTATCAATAGATGGTTAGACGGTCTTTTCTCTCTGTTTTCTTTGTAATTAAGGGAACTATATTTTCAATGAAATACTTTTACAAACAAAGTGGTCTACCTTACACAAGTTACACATTGCAACCATTACAAAGTTCCTTTGCGGACACTTACACAAGTTACACATTGCAACCATTACAAAGTCCCTCTGCGGACATTTACACAAGTTACACATTGCAACCATTACAAAGTCCCTCTGCGGACATTTACACAAGTTACACATTGCAACCATTACAAAGTCCCTTTGCGGACACTTACACAAGTTACACATTGCAAATATTACAAAGTCCCTCTGCGGACATTTACACAAGTTACACATTGCAAATATTACAAAGTCCATCTGCGGACATTTACACAAGTTACACATTGCAAATATTACAAAGTCCCTCTGCGGACACTTACACAAGTTACACATTGCAAATATTACAAAGTCCCTCTGCGGACATTTACACAAGTTACACATTGCAACCATTACAAAATCCCTCTGCGGACATTTACACAAGTTACACATTGCAACCATTACAAAGTCCCTTTGCGAACACTTACACAAGTTACACATTGCAACCATTACAAAGTCCCTTTGCGGACACTTACACAAGTTACACATTGCAAATATTACAAAGTCCCTCTGCGGACACTTACACAAGTTACACATTGCAAATATTACAAAGTCCCTCTGCGGACATTTACACAAGTTACACATTGCAAATATTACAAAGTCCCTCTGCGGACATTTACACAAGTTACACATTGCAAATATTACAAAGTCCCTCTGCGGACCATTACACAATTACAAATCCCAAATCTACACAATTCATCTACGGACAATTCCCGCAAACAATGTTTACAGACGTTACTAAGGGCGTCAACAGACAACTACCGACTTACAGTGAGAGATTTTGTAAAGATATCAACATCTTACAAGTCTTGCAAACAAAAGACGGAATCTTACAACAGAAGTTACAAAAATTGTTTGTTGCGGCCAATTGACAAGAAAATATCAGGGCATAAGTACTCAATACTTCAAGAAAGAGTTAAGTCCCCTAAACGGGCATAAAGACAACTGAGAATTTTAGTCTACAACTCTCGACAAGAAACAATAAAGCACCCTTGACGGGCACTTATTACGGCAAAAAACCCGCCAAGAGACGGAGACTACAAACAATCTACAACGGAATGTTTACATAAATATGAAGGCAATACGACTCAAAGCAGAACAAAAACGGATAACAGATTGGATGCAAAGGATAAATAAATATTTTATTTATAAAATTGTTATTACAAGCATGTTATTACAAGGATTATAGACTCCTACATTTAAGAATCCTTCATGCTTGGGGAGCTTTGTCTTTAGCATCTGCGCCCTTCTTGGAGCTTTCACCCTGAGGAGGAGCGCGGAAACGGAAGTCAATTATATCCGTCTCCGGCTTATCTTTTGCTTCTTTAGCAGCACGGGCAGCAGCAACTCCCCGAGCAGCCTCACGACATTGCTCGGCATTGTAGGCATCACCCTCCTCTTCCCAAATGTTTGCCCAAGCTTTCCAACTGGCTTCTGTCGCCTCAGAAGTAGCCAGTTCACTCCCCCAAGAGAATGGGGAGAAGTGGTCATTCATATCAGAAAGAACAAGTTTCTTCGACATAGGGAACACAGGTTTTCAAAGAATAAGTTGGAGAAGGAATGATCTAAATTTACAAGCAACTATCCTATTTATAGGGAGGTAAAAAGAAGAGAGGGGGGGGGTGAAGTCATCTCCAGTCAAAAAATTACAGTACCCATGCAGAGAGAAGTAAAAGCTCAGTCAAAATTCTTTTGACTCCAATGCAGTATTAAATGCTGAAAACAAACTCCCACAGTCAAATTTTCAAAGTCAAGGTAACCATTTTCCCACACATATTTACTACACACTTTGACACAAAATACAAACACAAATTCAGTTATATTTCGAAACAAAATTACCCAATTCACAATCACAAAAATTATCAAAACAAAATGTTTCACAATCGCACAGCAGACATACCCGCTGAGAGATTCCAAAACAAGTCCGCCAACAATACTTGGCTAGAGTTACAAAAATAAACTACGCCCAACGGGACGCACTCAAGGGACCCTCCATGTCCCTTAGCGGTTCTGTATCTTCATCTTCACTATCATACGCACTGGCTATGGCACTAAGGGGCTCGATTGCAACATCAGATTCATTAGCAGTGCCGGTTAAAGTTGCAATACCCACTTGCTCCTTTTCAGTCTCAACAGCCTGAATAACGCTGTCCGTTTCAGAATTAATCTCAGTATGCACGGCTGCTACTATCGACATTGGATTTACACCTTCTATCGCTAAAGGGCTCTCAATGGGCTTATCGCTATCCATGACAACCATCTCCATATCAGCGATCTCTGCACCCGGGCCAATAACGGCCACATCAGCCTGGCACCCAACATTCCTTCTTTCAGTTTTTCCTAGACGGGCTTTCAGTGCTCTGGCTTTACGCTTCGATTTCTTCACTTTGGCCTTCAATCTTGCAACCTCGGTTTGTAACTGGCCAGTCTCAGACAGATTCTTAGAGGGCTCCTGCCGTTCTATAACAGCCTTGGCAGCCTCAGCCTTCACAATTTCCGCAAACTCAGCACTACTTCGGAACTTCAATATAGCATTGGCCTCAGTTGGGCGAGAATCAAGATGAGCCTCAGCCTCCTCAGCACATTCTTTCTCAAATTTGAGTAAAGTGCTCAAATTCTTCACCTGCTCGGACAATGTGCATTGGCAGCCTTAAGTTCTATCTTGTCTTCTGCCAAAAACCGCCGCAGATCAGCACTATACTCATAACTGGATTTAAGGTCATTTCTCTCAATCTCGATTTCATGTAAAGCCCTGGCAGCATTATTCTTCAAGTATTTCTCAGCGGACAGCTCCTCCTCCAACCTTTTGATCCTCTGTTTCAAAGCAAGGTTGCTACCACGGAACATGTTCCCACGAGCCATCAAACCAGTATACATACATTGATTCTACAAAAACCCAAACACACACAAAAACACCCAACTTACAAACGGATAGATTCATATCAATTCTACAAAAATTTCAAAAAACAAACACAAAGGACTTACCCGTGCAACATATTTTTGGGACAGACGGCACATTCGCTCCCAACTCAATTCATTCATCCTCACAAGATCATCATCGGTCATAGAATCAACAGAGAAGGTATTGTGCCCAGATTTAAAAAGAAATCCATACCCTGGACGGGACCCAACTTCTAGGTCGTTTACCTCATCATCACTACTTGTGTAGAAAACGATCTCCTCTTCACCGTTATCACCTTCATCCTCAGAACCATCCTCGGACTCATTCTCAGAAGCATCTTCAGTATCACCTCCACAATAATCTTCATCATCATCCTCGCTATCACCATCGACGGGCTCATTCTCAACAGGTTCCTCAATCACAACTTTCTCCGCAACAGCAGGCTCGACCACCTTAGTAGGCTCAATACGCCTTCGTTTAGAAGTACTGGCCTCAGCCACAGTTTTCCTCTTCGAGCGATGCAGGGGCATCTCAGGACTCTCAGTTATGGTCACTTCGGTTGCTTTCAATACTGGCTCCTCATCTCTAACAGCGGGCGTTTTCTCGTCGCGCTCAATATTCACACTTACTTGGCCTGAGCCAGAAACAACCGTGACAGGTTTCACAACTAAAGCAGGAATCTTTCTTTGTTTAGCGGGCTCTTCAACTGGCAACCGAACACCAGAATCCTCACCAATAGCCCCACTTGTATGCGACACACTTGCCCGCCTAGCAACAGCACCATCACTCTCACTCTCAGAATCAATAGCATAATCTCTATCAACAAATTGCTCATCTTCACGCCTCTCAGCGGACCTCTCCATTTCATCTTCAACATCATACCCATCACCTTGGGCATCTTGCAGGTTTGATTCCAAAGGCATATCCCGTCTCCGTGCAGACATATCGCCCATCAATTCGGACAAAGAATCATCCTCATAATTTATACCTTCTCCGGTTTCTTCTTGCTCAGACTCAGCATTACTAACAACCACTTCTTCCTCGGCAACAACGGGCTCTTCATGCTCAACTTGCTCCATCCTCCCCGCACCTGCACCTTGCCCTGAAAGATCAAAGGCATCTATGATATTTTCGGCCGCAAACATCCCGCGCACCCGCTTAGGTCTGGGCGGTTGTAGAAGCATAAAATCAGCATACATCTTAGCCTCATGCTCTATTGACAAAGTGGGATGAGGCTCCAACTCCACTTTACGGGGATCCAACACTACAAACAAAAAAAAACACAACAAAACATCAAATACAGAACATTACACAAAACCAAGAGACAAAGACAAAACAAGGACTTACAACAATGTCTTCTCAAGTCAGCCGGATCAATCAAATTCGTTTCCGTCCATACCTCACCCAACGCCTTCACCAGTTTAACCAAAAAATCTATCTCAACCTGGCTGAGACGATTACGGTCCGTCCGGTACGCACACTCCACTTTTTTCACAAAATTCCTGTGCCAAGCAAGCTCCCCGCCGCCAACTACCAGAAATTCTTCCTGCCAACCCGCCATTCCCTTGGGAAACACAAATGGGCGAAACCCATCCAGAGCTATTCCAATACGAGTTTTCGACTTTACGAACTGCAGCTCATAAAAGGGTTTTGCACGGCTGGCTTTAACATCAAATAAACAGAAAAAAGCCCTAAATGTTGGCTGCTTGTTCAACGCCTCGCAACTAGCTATAAACCAGTTGATAGACCTTATTGAATTGGGAGACATCTGAGCTAACGGACAGCGGAAATACAATCGAAAGAAATCCATCAAGAACTTATGAGGTGGGAACCTTAAACCCGCCCTGAAATGACTTAAGGGAATGCAGACAGAATCATCATCAAAACGATGGTACAATTTCTCACCGGGTACCGGCCGTCTCCAGAAATACCCATCTTCAATTCGCAACATCCTTTCAACATAATCACCCCAGTCATCGGCTCTAAACGTGCTGTCCTGTTGCAAATGAGCAAATTCGGCAAATTCAGCATCCATATCCGCCTTCGAATAAGGGGTTGGCACCACTTTGCTCGCCCGCCATAGACTCTCGCAACTTTCAAAGTACTGATAGCGGTTTCTTGGCGACACAGCTGTATAACCCAACTGACCAATGTCCGCCCAACACCCATACATGTTTACTAATGGCCTTTTCTCACCGGTAGCGGGATCGACAAATTCATCACCCATCTGCAGACATAAGCACAATTTTCTGGCTAATACCGCTAATAACAAAGATGGCCGTCACAGATGTCTGGTACACATTTCTATTTTTAAACAATTTTCCATTTCACAAATCGAAACAAACAGCTCATATTCCATTCCCTCCACAAACAACAAAACCCTAGAATCAAAAACCCATATACACAACACTTATGAATATATACACATTTATATACAAATTACAAACACCTCATGAACAATACGAAATCATACACCTATTTTCACACGATTCAGGAAACGGATTCAAACCACCGAAACACCAATAACAAATACACAACCAACACTCACAGATTACTAACCTTTACAGATTACACAATCGATTCTCACTTACAAATACTCGAAACATGCAAACAAAGGACATAAACACAAAACCAATCATATATGAAGAGACAAATTGCATGAGAAAAAGAAACAGAAATCACAAAAGAAAATTACAAAGAAAGCTTACCTCAAATCAGGAGGTTATATATGGCTTCAATGGCAGAAATACTCCACAAATCCAGAACAAGGGGAGCAACGTACTCGAAGAAGACAAAGAAAATGGAGAGAAAAAAGCAAAGCAATACAGTAAAAACCTTAACAATTGATACACAAACCCATCTTTTATACGCGTGCGGCGCGTGTAATAAGGGTGAAAAGGTTGCAAAAATTTCGTGGATGGATAGGATTGGTCCACGTCACTCTTACAGCCGGTAGTAACTGCCTCGTTTCCAGCAAAACTGTCCACTATGCATTAACTTCCCACTCACTCATGACACATTACATCACAAAGGTACATTCTCTTTCCTCCCAAAGGTCATTTCTCATTAATACGCACTACAACTTATCATTTCACTTATTATTAACATTTAATATTATTCCCTCATTTATTTCAAAATTCTCATTTATTACCAATTATTACATTTATTCACAAGCATTACAAAAACGTTTCAAATAACACACCCGTCAAGCACATTAACCCGTTGTCAAAAAATCGCATATTTTCACAAATTTTTTCTCACTCCTAAGTGTTGTCCGCCAACACTTGGGGGGCAGATTTTCACAATTTTTTTCTCACTCCTAAGTGTTGTCCGCCAACACTTGGGGGGCATATTTTCACAAATTTTTTCTCACTCCTAAGTGTTGTCCGCCAACACTTGGGGGGCATATTTTCACAAAAATTTTCTCACTCCTAAGTGTTGTCCGCCAACACTTGGGGGGCATATTTTCACAAACTTCTTCTAAAACTCTTAAGTGTTGACCGCCAACACTTGGGGGGCACACAAGGTATCATTTTCAAAAATTTTCTCAAAACAAAATGGCATCTTTAGTTTCTCCTCCTCCTGTCCGCTAAACCGCACAGCAGGAGTGGGGGGCAATGATAGGTACCCGCTGTAAGCCTACAGCGGGCACCCGCTATGAACAACCCGCCGTCCGCTATTGCACATCCACCTGTAACAAATACTCATTAATTACACATGTGTCATTTCATATTATCTTTACTAAAAACAATCCACTTGACAAACAAATATCTTCACATGAATACATTTGCAAAATATCTTGTTATCTTGCTCACTAAGGCAGGGGACCATAAAGGCAACTAAGGGGACACAAAAGCATTCAACTATAGCAAAAGCGGCTGTGCTAGAATCGAGGTATGTGGGAAAGGGACACTAATCACTGTTCCAATAGTGGCTCACTGTAGCTTTAACAGCATAACAAGTGGGTCACCAAGTGGGTGAACAGTTATTAGAAGACCTAGCCTATAAATACCCCCATTCTACACACAAGGTGATATATACAATTTCAATTGCACAAAATTTACTACTCATTCTCTCCCTTCACACAGATACATTTTCACCCGTTTCGATTATTATTATTTCGATTACTGATTCTCACACCGGAGGTGCTTGACGGCCACCACCCCCGGGCGAGCATTATTTTGCAGATACCCAAACTCAGGTGAAATACCCCCGGAACAGTGATCGGAACAGTGATCGGAAGCCATTAATCGACCGTGAGGATTATCAGCTACAAATTAAGTGGTGGAGTAGGTGTTAGAGAAGCGGACGAATAGTGGATGTTTTTCAGCGAAAGGGACGTTGTCAAAAACAGAAGTTGCTTATTCTCCAACTCCTTTTGTTTAAACAGCTTGTATATCAACATATGGTCACAGCGCTTCACTTTGTATTGTTTTCCATTTCTCGAGCTGCAGAAATTTCCCCTCCCATGAATGTTGAGTATATGGAAATTGAACATCCTTGACATAATATTGTTAATGTTAGTTTAATTTGAAGACGATCTTAAAATGGAAAAGAAGAAAGTATATGTGCTCGAATGGTCGCTAAGAAAAACTTGCATGTCTTTCTACTTTCTTCATATCTCAAATAAATAATTTGGTAACCCGGCCCTTATAGAATTATAAGTTTCAAGTGTTTCGTTTTTCATTCAGAAAAAAATACATTTTGATTTTTGCTCTACTTTAAAAAATATATGTCCTGTTAGAATATTTGTGTAATTATATTACTCAACTAAAACATAATTACTACTCTCTCCCTCCCATTTTATATGACCTTATAGCACGGATTTTTAGGAGTATAAATGAGGTACTTTCATATAATATTTTTTATGATTTTTATTTTGTATAAAAATTTGAACTTTAAACTTTTTTACAAAACAAAAATTATGAAAAACTATTAATACCTTTTTTAAATACATTAAAGTACACGTAAAAAGTCAAATATTATGGGACGGAGGTCATGTACTCTACAACATACATTAGCCGCTACCTATATTTAAGTGGAATATCAATTTTGTTAATGCTTTCAAAGTGGCGTTAGAATGGATTCTTCCTTTTTCATACTCCTTTCTTCCCTAAATGTATGTTTATTTTGTTTTTCTATAATATATTGATCAAATTTTTGATTAAATATAATATTACAAATTATTTACTTTCTATTTTAAAAAACAAAAAATTACATTTTATAGATTAAATGTACTTTGTAATGATATTTTTTTTATTTTTGACAATTATATAATACATTATAAAAATGCGAATGGGTACGGAGGGACTAAAAATCATTTTTTTTTTTCATGTATGAGGTTAAAATTGGCCACCACCTTTAACCATCTTTCCCTTTTTTTAGTGAAGTACAATAAAATCGTCATTTTTCAAATTTCATCTAAATAAATGGAACAAACATGTATGATTATTCAAATACCTTATATATATACATGGATTAAATAATTACAATATGAAGTATTAATTATACATAAATTATTTTTAAATATTGTATACATTCCAAATTATTTCCGACTGTAATTTCAAATTTTCGCGCAGTACAGGCAGGTCTAACTTCTGGTGATATTGATTTGGGCCCAGGACATGATGAGTTTAAACATGAATTTAGGTCGTACAGTTTCACAATTAGGTCACGTCAAAGCTTACAGTTTTAACCCTATATAACCCTAGTATAGACCCAAAATCCGAACCTAAAATCGTGCATGGGACGGACCGGGGTCCCTGACCCCTCCTAGGTTGGGGAGAATTTAATTTAATTTTTTTTTTGGAAAAATCTAGGTATGTCCTGTAATTTACTAATCCATGGTTTATTTATCTTTTTTATATCCGTTTTTATATGATTTAGTGGAAAATATCATTTTTTGTATGATTTAGTGAAAAATTTCATTTTTTTTTGCATGATTTAATGGGAAAAAAATCCGTGCTTTGTGCCAGTTCAAATTTTTTAAATTTTTTTGGACCCCCTCCCATTTTGCTTCTGTCACTGCCTGTAACCCTAGAGCTGTTATTCTTACAATCAAATCAATTATATATACGAGGTTCACTTTAAATCAGACTTATAGGGCACTCATATATATGATCCGGGCATATTTTAATCATCATCAAGATCACAAAATATTAGGTTTTATCTTATCCCGACATATTTTTTAATATGAAAGCGGTGTATATTCTTCTTTTACACATGGATTTACAATGTTTATGTGATGCTATTTATACTTATTTACATATATATAGTATTTCTGTTGCATGTGATGTTATTTTTGTATCTTTAATTAAACTATATTTATGCTATATTCATTTATGCACCAAAATTTTAACAAAAATGCCATTAATCCCAAACATCTCACCAATTTAATCAAAACATGTACCATTACAAAAAAAAAAAATCAAATATATACATCTATGTGAAAGAATAAAGTAACTACACCCTTAGTAGTTAGTACATCCCAAAAAAAAATATTGGCTACATTAGACAAAATCGACCAAACTCACTACACTAAGCATACATTAAGAATATAAGCTCTAAAATGTCCACGAGTTGCAAGAGCTCTATCGACTTAAATCTAAGGGCACCCGCCACACCCAAGACAAGATCCTCACGCCATTACTATAGAAATATTTAAGAGACATGACATAAGCCTATGAAAAAGAAAAAAAAGGTTAATTATGGATAATTATTTCATCATTCATGCCATTGCTCTTCTTCTCTGCATCGCCATTCAAAACTAATTATAGAAAGCATAGCGAGTCCATGACATAAGCCATGACCTATGAGACATGACATAAGCCTATGAAAAAGAAACTGAATAGGCAATAAACCTGAGATGCCGAACTTGGTTAAAAATGAAAAAACCAAGAGGGTCAGGCATTTCATTACAACAAAAAAAGGCTTTTACGACGGACAACTTACGACGGAACCATTTTTCCGCCATACTTACGACGGAAATGCAAATCCGTCGTAAGTAGCGCCATACTTACGACAGAAAAGAATATCCGTCGTAAGTTAAGTTAACATACGACATCGTAACATTTTTTGGGTGTACTAAATTTAATTGGAAAATGAATTAATTTTTTTGTAAAAGAAATTTTGTCGTCTAGTAGTGAACTTACGACGAAGTTCGTCGTAAGCAATGAACTTACGACGGAACATATTCCGTCGTAAGTTCTTAATTGTATTTGAATTTAATTGGAAAATGAATTAATATTTTTTGTAAAAGAAACTTTGTCGTCTAGCAGAGAACTTACGACGAATTCCGTCGTAAGTAGTAACTTACGACGAATTCCGTCGTAAGTAATAACTTACGACGGATATGCAAATCTGTCGTAAGTTTGTCTGGGTAAATTTCCACTTTCCCTTTCTAGCTACTGCTCGTTTTTCTAACTCAATTATTGAGTGGAAGAGCAAGGGATGATGAACAGGAACCCCTTCAAGAAGAAGTATCAAATACCATTGCACTAGACTTTCCATCAAGATCGTTATTTGTTGACTTTTCTCAATATGAAATGGAAGAAGATCAAGAAGAAGAACAAGAGCAACAAATTCAAGTCGAAAGTGAAGAAAATGAAGGAAATGCAACAAATAGTGGAGAAGAAGAAGAAGAAAACGATGGTTATGATAGTGTTAATGTGGAAAGTGAAGAAGATTAAGAAATATAAAATTAATATTTTAGTTCAAATGTGTAATATAATTGGAAAAAATGCAATTTCCGAGAAATTTATCTACTTTAAAGAAAAGTTTTTTAAAATTTCAGTTATTGAACTAATTTGAAGGCTTGAACATTATTAGAATGTATAATATGATGTGTTAGTGCAAGAAAATTGTAATGGTTTAGCATTTTGAAGCATTAACCTATTTAAATAATTTTTGTTTTATTTATCAATTTTTTGATTTTTGTTTATTGATGTTTTTGATCATTTACATTTCATGTTTTTTCTGTTGTTTAGGTATTTTGAATCTTTTTATACGTATGAAATGGTGAGGTGCAGTTATTACACATGGTCTTATTGAAATCTTAGTACAAATTGTAGTCTGTAATTTTTTTTCTAAGTTCTGGGTAGCTAACGACAGCTTATGATTTTCGTCGTAAGTTCTGGGTAACTTATGACAGTTTATGATTTTCGTCGTAAGTTCTGGGTAACTTACGACAGATTATGATGTTTTCGTCGTAAGTTCTGGGTAACTTACGACAGATTATGATGTTTGTCGTAAATACGACAGATTAATCGAAATTGTTTTGGAGATGTTATTGACCTCCAAATCATGAGTTTGAGTAACCAAACTAAATCTCACATGCTATGCTACCCAAAACCAACCTGAGATTCGTATTGTTGGATAACTTTTACAATTTTTGATTAATATTTGATTAATTGACTAATACAAGTTAGTGATCTACTTGATACATTTGGCTACAATCAGTGACTAGTTTGATAATTAACATTATAACATAATAATGAACATTTCATAATAATCGTATCTACTTTTGCGTATTTGTAGATGTGTTGGTATACAATTCATCATACTAGAGATGTACTTAAATTCATCATATTAGAGATGTCTATGACTGTAAACCAAACCAAATCAAACCAAACATACCCAGTATATCCCGCTCAGAGTAGGGTCTTGGGGGGGTGAGATGTACGCAGACCATGCCCCTGTTTTTAACGGTAGGGAGGCTTATGTAAGGATTTTATAGAATTTTATGTCACTTTTACCTGGATTAGAAAAGGTAACTAGGCTGAAGGCCCTGAACCTTCTTTAAAGGCTATCAGATGCATTGGCATCTACCTGCGTCACGCGTGTGCATTGGGATTTGATTTTCTATCTCGACTTACTTGTTTCTTGATCAATTTGTTTGGCTGGCATATACAAGGCACAAAACTTTTTTTTCTACATATCAGAGTATCAAAGTGATTGTTCTGTTATACAGAACGCAGATCGTGCACGGCTTATTGCAAAGAGTTTTGTTTACTGTTATATGGGTTCATCAATTTGTACTACCTTGGTTGAGGTTTGCTGCTTTCTAATTAATTTCTTAAGTTTGGTTGTGCTAGATGTCTGTTGCTTAATATGTTAAAAGTTGCAAAAGTTATTAAATAAATTGTGTAGCTAATTAGAAAGTCTTGAACCGAAAATTTGGTTTCACATTGGGGAGCTTGGATGTGGGTGTTTGCAATGTTTTCAGGTTTTATTTCTTTGTAACTGCTCTGCATTTATGTTGTTACACTTTTTATTTATCCAAGCTAGCCTCCTGTAGTTTCTTACATTTGCATACTCTGCTTTCAGGTCGTAAATGCAGAAAAGAAATTGTGGACTTTGATACATTCCAAAGGTTGGGAAATTGGCTACACAACTCTGGAGGCAAAGACGTTTATATTTGCAAGGAGGCCTGGAGGTGTGGGATAAAGTCAGAACTTTGTTAGAATTAGAACTTAATACCAAAAATATATGCTTATGTTGAATGCTTGAGAAGCTATGTCTTTTCCCTTTTGTAAGTGGCATTTATTTTGGATTTATTGGCTGTCTGTAGTCTATACTGAATTTATGAGAACCTTTTATAGCTGGATATCTCTAGAAGCGATTATTTGACAATTGCAACAACGCGGCCAAAGACTTTATTTGGTGATACTGCCCTGGCAGTGCATCCCGAGGTAAATTTGATTGTATTTAGAATTGCATCTTAGGGATGGACCACCCAATTTTTCATTATATAAAAATTATTATTCAATTTAAATCTTGATTTATTCTGAAAGATAGCTCTAATAAAATCGAATTTTCTAGGATTTATGTCACTGGAACAAATAATGCCCTCTTAATCCAAGGGTTGATAACTGAAAAAGTTTTTCTCTCATGTATTTCCTGTAACGTCAAGAGGAAGAAAATAGAATATTCTTGCTTACTATACCTGATCTTTATAGTAAAAAGGCTTCAGGGTATTATAACCAATTTTTCTCGTTTCGAAACTTGTTTGTTTTCCGCAACAACGTACATAAGGATAATCAAGATAAGGTGTCCATTTGACGTAGTGTGTTCATGATGTACAGTTTTGAAATTTCAACTAATAAAGATACTTTATTCACAATAATATATTATATTCCGACCATGTACTTCTGGAATAATTAAAACATCAGGCTACATATGAATTATATAGAGAAAACACTCTTTCAAATAATTTCAAGGAGGCCTGCTTTGTGTTATCTTCTCTACTAGGACGTTTATATTCTCTGGACGTTTATATTCTTCATATGAAGCACGTATTGATTTTATATAATATTTATCGGCTCTTATGTGTCTTGTATCCTGTAGAAAGAATGGACAAGGATATGAGTGGGATTCTTACAACTATCTGCAATCATTCTTTCCATTACTCCTGCATATCTAAATAGACAGATTCTTCTTGTCCGGTAAGAAGATTTTCTTGGTCTTAAGCAATCAGTAGGGCTCATAAAGTTTAAATACAAGTTTCAATATTTAAGTTCTTACGCAGTTATCCAACTTGTAGTTTGTGACCACCAGAGCTGTTTTAGGTTATTAGGTGAATTCAAAATTAGCAAGTACTAAATTTAAGTACTTGTATGAAATTAAAGTAGGATGTTAAATTTAGGTTTTTTTCATCAAGTACTAAAGGAAGGCTGTGTTGAGGTAATGTTAACAGTTGTAAATAAAAGTTTAGCTAACGATATATGCAGTGAGTATAAACAAGTGGATTACGCATGGGAGCACGGTAAAGAAATTATCAAGTTTAGCCAACTATATATTGTTGTGAACTCTTTCTATGGTTTGGATGTAAAACAATCGAATTTTATGTATTATGGTTTAAGCTTTTGTAAGCTTTTGTATTATGGTGTAAGCTTGTGTAAACATTCTGAATTTGAATGCTTATTGTGGTGTGTATGAACAGCTCTGAATTTGAATGCTTAATGGTTTTATATATTGTGGTGTGTATGAACATTCTGAATTGTGGTGTGTATGAATAGCTTTGATTAAATTGATTTAAAGCCAATAAATGTGGCTGGGAAGCAGGAAAAGCTGGCCCTCATTTGCAAACCTTGCGACAGAAAATTCTTAAATTCTGTCGTAAGTATTGAATTCAAAGAACTTATGACAGAAAAATCTGTCGTAAGTACTGGATTCAAAAAACTTATGACGAATGTTCTTAATTCAAATCCTGTCATAAGTTGTAATTTTATATAATATTTGATTTTTATTTCCAAATTAAATAAATTCGAAATTTGTGACGAAAAGTACAAGTTGTGACAAAATTTAGAACTTGTGACAAAATTTGGAACTTGTGACAAAATTACGAATTTGTGACAAAACTTGAAACTTGTGACAAAATTAGGAACTTGTGACAAAACGCGAAACTTGTGACAAAACGCGGAACTTGTGACCAAATTAGGAACTTGTGACCGTATTTTCGAACTTTCAACTGGAGCAAAAACGACAGAACTTTTCCATCGTAAATGAGGCATTTACGACGGATCTAGTGTAAATTTTCCGTCGTAAATGGTCTTTTTTGGTGTAGTGGTAAGTTCAATTTATTTAAATAAAATGATAATATTATCATTAGTAAAAATTAACCAACTACCTTTTTTTTTATCTAAACCACGTTACCTATGTTATTTTTGAATCGAAACCTATTATTTATAAATAATATCACACACAACTTTATTTAAATAAAATAAAACAAAAAATAATTAATAACTAATCGTTTACCTTTTCAACTAAAACATGTCATCTTTTAATAATTTTTAAAATCGTTTCATTTTCTAAAAGTATCACAAAAACCATATACATAATCAAATCACATTATTTAAAATTTTAAACCTATAAATTTATGTCTTTAAAATTTCAATTAGAATTAACAAAATTTATATAATATTGAAAAAAGTCCGAGCAGGGTGAGCACAAAAATCTGAAAATCGGATTATTCGATTTTCCGATCCGGTATCCGTTTGGTAAAATTCGGAAATTAGGATATCTGATCCGAAAAAAATCGGACCGGATATCCGATCCGGATTTTTTTTATGAATTCAGATACAGATCACAACTTTTTTACAAATTCGGATATCCGGATCCGATCTGGTTTTTAATATTTATTAAAAAATAATTTTTGTATTTAATAAATAATCAACATTGTACGTATTAAATTAAGTGATGAATTATCAGTAATAAATTAATGAATTTGTTGTGTATATATCACCTAAGTTTAAAAGTATTTTAGGTGTAGAAACGTAAATAAGGCAGATGTAATTAAATGTGAATTTATAAATACAACTCTATATATTTATATGTAAAAATTTTGCAAACTCATGTAAGTTTTCTTAAATCAACCTTGATACCAGTAAATATTTTCTCTTATTTAATCATTTCATTCAAAATGATTGACTAAGAACTTATAATATAAAAAAATTAAAAACAAAGCAAATGGAAGAATTTTTCTTTTAATAATATTTTTCACTTAAAATTAGGAATTCGAGAGCTAGTGTGTTACTCCCTCTATTCTGTTTATATTGGCCATCAATCAAAAAACACGTATTGAGCAATCAAGTGAAAACTGTTAAACTTACATAAATCATAAAATCAAACATAATTCAAACCAAGAAATCCAACATACAAAATCATATAATCGAACATACATAAATAGAAAATCAATTTACTAGCCCCAAATTAAAAAAATTCATAAAGTTAAAAGCCCTAATCGAATATATAGATATAGTGTGTACGTATATGTTTGTAATAGAGAGAGAGATAGAGAAGTTACCAGAGAGGAGGGAGTCGCAGAGAGGATAAAGTTGGAGAGAGGTGTAGAGATATAACGGTATAAAAATAAAACGGGGAATTATAAAAAATATAATGTAAATTTATGTATCGGACAAACCCGACCGTCCAAACGATCGAGTTAGTTTGACGTGGAAAGGCAGGAAAATACGATCAGAAGTAATGATCGGCAGATTGGTCGGTTTAATTCTTTAGGAGCAGTGCGGGTTCCACGAATAAGATTGGTCGGTTAAATTCTTTAGGATCAATGTGGGTTCCACTAAAAAGATTGGTCGATTTTAATGGTCGATTTAGTCTGACGTGGCCCGTTAGTCAATTATTTAGAACTACCGTGGGTTCCACAAGACACATTGGTCGGATTTATTGGTCGTGTTTAAAATAATTCCGACCATTAGTCCCGACGGTCAATTTTACCTCCAAATTTTACCTCCAGTAAAATGTTGGTCGAATTTATGACGGTCAGAAAAAGCTTTTGTAGTGCATTCATTAATTTTGTTTCTCCCATCGAACTTAACATTACTTTTAGTGCTTTTTTTTCAAGTCATTCCTCTTAACTTTAGCTCGTAATAATCTCAGACCATACATACGGCATCACCAATATCCATTATTACGAACTCTTTAAGTTCTATTGACCAGATCTTTCCTAGCTAGCAGAATAAAGTACAGAGAAAAATGAGAAAAGTAGGATTTTATTATAATGAAACTTGTTGTCGATTACATAAAAAAAGTTTTATATAGTCAATAACCAAATACTAATAATAAGGAAAGTCTTCATACCAAGAAAACTAATATAATTAATATAATGTAACTATCCAATAATAAAAATGTTATATACGTTAACATTTTCCCTCAAAATCATGATCGTGAATCTGAAGTTTGCAAACAAAAAACAGAGTCACGTATCCAAATGAATCCAAAGTTGTAACACCAAAAACAAGAGCATCGAAACGAATCCAAAAAACAGAATCACAAATCCAAACGAGCCAAACACTTCCAAACGAATCCAAAGTTGCACACGCAAAACTCAAGAAAAAAGGAAAAAGAACATGCATGTCATCCAATAGCAAACAGAAACAAAAATAGCAATCCAAGTGCATTCAAATCAAAATCGAGAAAATTTCAATCCATCATGCACCAAGAAAATAGAATCATCCATGTCGTTCAAAATCAACCAAAATAATTGCAAAATCCAAGTGTTTTCAAACAAAAAAGAGAGCTAACAAGAAATCCAATCAGTAAGAGATGAAATATCCATGTCATATAGTAACCAATCGAAACAAATTAAAAAATCAAACAAATCTGCAACCAACGAACAAGAAAGAAAAATCCAAACAAACTGCAATTATCAAAATAATACATGAATACCAATATCGAAACCAAAACCGAATCTAAATCCATAAATTCTATCCAAATCTAAAATCAATCCCAATAACTAAGAGCAAACCAATTCAGACATATAAAAGAATCGAATCCAAACTACATCCGAATCTAACCAATATTGATTCAAATTTAATCAAACCAAACTCAATCGATTCATATTCAAATTACAACCAAGAAACCAATTTATAATTCTAAACTAATAAAGAGAAAAAGAAGGTATACAAATATGCAAAGGGCTATTCCCATCATAGAACACAAAAAAAAGAATACAAATGTGTTTAGGATAACTCCCATATCATAGAACACGAGAAAGAAACAGAAAAAAAAAATTGTTGCACTTTTTTTGGTTATTAGTGAACGATTTGTCTCGTAGACAAGTAATTGTAGCTAATAAAAGATTGTGTGATTCATTTTCTACTAATCGTAATTGTGTTTGATTAGACATATAATTAAAGTACAATTAGTCAAGATACATATTTAATACAGAGTATTAGAAAAAACTTGAGGAATTAATAAATAATAGCATTTTGCCCGTACTTCGTACACGGCATTTATTTAATTTAAAATGTCATTTTAAATAATTTTAGCAGTTTGATTGATCACCTACAAACATGTTCCATTCAATTATACAATTATATAATTATTTAATGAAATAGTGTTATGAAAAAATTTATCTGATGAGTAGCATACAATTCTATTTTCACAGAACTAAAAATTTATTCTATCAATCAAAATTTGCAAATTAAGTAATAAATATTTTTGAAATTTTGTTCTCTAACTGAAAACAAATGAAATATAAATAAAGAAATATATATTTTAGTGTGGACTAAATTCTCATTTTAAGAAACTTCTCATTTGAGCACCTCCATATATATATATATATATATATATATATATATATATATATGTTAAATTTAAGTAATTAATAATATTAAGTTATTTTCCATTATTATATCGATTACTTTTTTATTAGTAACCAGGCGGTACTTTCGTCGACTAAATTCGAAATATTTAAAACAATGATCATAGATGATGCCGTGTATATTGAAAATTATAAATAAAGATATTTTTTAGTTATTTTGTTCATGTTTGGGCTCCATAATTAAAAAATTGTTTTTAATTTTTTAAAAATAGGAAAAACTTTATAGATAATAAATATGGTATTTGGCCAATTAATTACATTGCATCATAATATTTTTGGCATTATATTTATATCAAATGAAACTGTATTTTTCGTTTTCAAAATTTTTTTTGAGGCAAAACAGAAGTGAACTGCAATTGTTGCAACGGAAAGGGCGAAAGTCGTGTGTTACGTAATTTATACACCACACTCGTAAATGAATGTATCCATGTAGGGTTTTAAAAATTTAAATAAATCACAAATTACTTAATTGCAGAAGTATGATTTTTTTTATGGTTGCATTACGTTTAAATTAGTCTAAAAACTGCTGTTTATTTTTAATTTTGGGTATATATGTAGATATGAAAAGATAGAAGAGAGGGAAAGAGACTTACGAATACAAATTTGTATACTGAGGTTTATCTCGATTTGCTGTGTAATGACAGAGATTTGCTGTGTGATGACAAATATAGATTCGGGTAATGACAAAAAGGAACATCATTTGTGCTTTTTCCAAGGCAAATTCCAAAAAAGTAAAATAAAACTGGTGTTCTTTTCTTTTTTATTGTTTTCAATAATTACACTCTCAAAAACAAAAATATAAAAATTAAAAAACAATAATAATTTTTTTAAATGATGATGTGGTAGCAGTTTTTTTAATTTTTTTTATTAATGGATAGAGGATATAAGTGAAGATGCCCCTGGCGGGACCTTTAAGATAAATGATATATATATATATATATATATATATATATATATATATATTAGTGTGAACTAAATTTTCATTTTAAGAAAGTTCTCATTTGAGCACCTCCGTATATATATATATATATATATATATATATATATATATATATATATATATATATATATATATATATATATATAAATAAATAAACATGTGTTAAATTTAAATAATTAATAATATTAAGTTATCTTCCATTATTATATCGATTAAGTTTTTATTAGTAACTAGACGGTGCTTTCGTCGACTAAATCCGAAATTTTCAAAACAATGATTATAGATGATGCCGTGTATATTGAAAATTATAAATATAGATATGTTTTAGTTATTTTGTTCATGTTTTGGCTCCATAATTAAAAAACTCTTTTTTATTTTTTTAAAATAGGAAAAACTTTATGGTATTTGGCCAATTAATTACATTGCATCATAATATTTTTGGCATTATATTTATATAAAATGAAACTGTATTTTTCGTTTTCTCAAAATTTATTTTGAGACAAAACAGAAGTTAACTGCAATTGTTGCATTGAAAGTCGTGTGTTACGTAATTTATACACCACACTGGTAAATGAATGTATCCATGTAGGTTTTTTAAAAATTTAAATAAATTACAAGTTACTTTTTTTTTTTTGAAAATAATTTCATTAATCAAAAGGAATAATCAGACATAATGTACTCGAACACGCAGGAAAGAGGAGAAACCAAATCGTTCATCGTTCCCGACACACAAGGAAGCCTAGCAATACTGTGAGCTACCATGTTAGCTTGTCTACGAACATGTTGAACTTTCAAATCACTACGACCACGAAGGATGGACCTACAATCCTCAAATATAGATCCAACTTCGGAAGTATACGTCATGTCCTTTAGCAAAGCGTTCACTACTACCAGCGAGTCACGTACTTTCCACCACCACTTGTCGTAACCTCAATTCCATTAACCACCTGAGAGCTTCACACACTCCTACCGCCTCTGCCTCCAGAACAGATACCTCATCATCAAAACACCTATGCATTCCTTTAACAAACTCACCCTTCTCATTTCTGAGTACCATTCCAATTCTGAACTCTGGATCTCCAGCATTGATGGATGCATCTACATTTATCTTTTACCAGCCTGCAGTCGGAGGTTGCCATCTAACAGTACCTCTGGAAGCAGAACTGTTACTTCTCGACCCACCAACCTGAGTTTTCTTCTGAGCTGCCTGCCACTCCACTACCATCTTCGAACTTGTCTCCATAGCTATCTGTGGTGGAACCAACTTGTTCTCCCACACTTGCCTATTTCTAGCCCACCAAATGCCCCACAAAACCTTGGCCATCTTTACTAACTTCTCCACATTTTCAGAACCCAGCCTCTGCAAAACCCACGATGGTAATATCTCCACATCTGAAGTATCGAAATCCCGACCAACACAATCCCAACAACTGCTAGCATATTGGCACTCCAAAAAAACTTGTCTCACGTGTTCAACATCAACATTACACAGAGGACATAAAATTGTTGTTTGCACACCTCTACCTCGAATCAGATTTCTTACTGGTATATTATTCTTGCAGACACGCCATAAGAAGTATTTAAGTTTGTGAGGTATTGGTAGCCTCCATAGCCTCTTCCAGCCTCTGTGATCATCATCTGAACCCTGACTAAATTGTCTCCCATACCAATAGTAATACCCTGACTTTGCTGTATATAACCCATCCACCGTATGCATCCACGCTACTCTATCCTTCATTTATTTCTGAGGTACCCTGATCTTGAGGATACACCTAGCATCAATTTCATGAAAGGTATGTTGTACCTTAGTCTTGTCCCATTGTCGAATGTCTGGACGGAGATACTCCTTTACCTTATCACTTCTATTATTGCTAACATGTTGATCCACCACACGATAATCCTCCTTCCCTTTTATCCATTGATCAGAGAAAACGTTAATACTTTCACCATCCCCCAGAATCCATCTAAACCCTCTAAACAACTCGTCTCTTGCCTCACAAATGCCAATCCATATAAAACTCGCATTTTGGCCACGCTGAGCTTGTAAAACATGATCATTTGGAAAATAACGAGCTTTAAAAACTCTTGAAACCAACAATCCCGAATTTGTTAGAAACTTCCAAATATGCTTACCCATCAGAGCAATATTGAAGCAAGTCTCCTGCTTTAGAACCCGCAAATCATTTGTTATAGGAATCTGGTTAGGGAAACACACCCAACATCAATCTCATCAAAGATTCATATGCCTCTTGAATCATCATTCCTATTTCCATCAGGTACCAATACCTTTATGTTGTCCAAATCCTTACATTGTAATCGCCTACCAATAAAACAAAATTTGTTAATACTTGTTGTTCTATCTATATCAAAGTCATACTTAAATCTTTAACAAATTTATTCATTGCCGTATATAATCACCTACTAATGAAAAAAGTTTGTCAGTATTTTAACACATATTTCTTATAATTTAGGTAACACATATATTAAACTTGCCGGTGAGAGGGAAATAGCCTAGACAGATGGCTTCTACCAGCACCTCATTATTTGATTGTTGTAATCCAAAATTTCTTAAATACGATCATCAATATCTATAGATAGTTCTGATGGAGATTACTCAAAATCCAAGTTTCTAGGAAACTTCCACAATCTTCCTATGTCCTACACTAAAATTTTATCGTATTAAAATGTGTGTGTACTGGTGACCTTGATGTTTTTACCAAATAGTTAATTATTGAGTCACAATGTAATTTAAAGGAACGCTAAGTGCCAAGCTAACCACGAACATATTTAGTCAGAAGTAGATTCACTATCTGGTTCCATTTCACTTCTTGAATCATGCAATAATCTATATTTTATACATACAAAAAGGCAGAGCTCGACAAATATATAATTAACGTTAACATCTGTATTAGACCCCATTTCTCTCTACATATGCTACTATACACTTCGACCACTTCTTAAATTTAGTGTCGTCAACAAAATGACCTCTATTAGCAAGATTATGAGATATATGGTGAAATTGAGCTAAAAAGGTGATATCTGGTACCATCATGTTTGCAAGATAAATAATCTAATATGATTCTTATAGTGTCACCTGGTTTCACATATCCATATTTCATTCCATACATGTCGTAATTCCCTCTGTCCATCCACTTTTGGTGTACATCTCTGAAAAATGTGTAAATATCTGTTTTAGTGAGAAGACATCAGAATAAAATGTCACTCCCCAAACAGAGTCAAGAATGCTTTCAAAGTTTCAAAGACTATAAAAAGTATAGAAGAAAGATGAAAACACGGAATCAAGAAGTGATTTAGAAATGTAGTTATAAACTTGAAGAACTTCTTATCCATTCAAAAATTGTAAAACATATGTACCAAGTGTATGGTTTATACCAGCACATGAGAAAAATCAAGTTATTTAATACCCTTTCAGGAACTGAATTCTCAACCTGACAGAATCCTCTTCCAGTGATCCTGATAGTCTTTATAGCAACTTCTTATTCTAAGCTCACTGCAACATTCTGACACATTATGCTAACAGAATACCATCTATGTCAAAAGTCAAAATCATCACCAGATATTTTTGTTCTGTCAGTTGTCAGCATCTAAGCCTCAACTTTGCGAGTAACAAAGCATCTTACTGTATTACTAATACAAAAAAGAATTAGCAGAGTAAACACATTGTTAAACCGCCATTAATCCCGATCCAACCACCAAAACTTATACACACATACCTACATTTTGTGAAATTTCCCCATCAAAACAAAAACACCATAGAAATTCATAAATATAACCCCAAGCCAACTGAATCAGCAATAGATCTAGCAATTAAGTTGATCACTTTGATTCGATATTCCATAATTCAGTCAAACCAAATCTTAACTAAAACATTAAGTAACATCAACAGAGAAATGCAGATTAATTTCACAAATCGATAATTCAACCAGAGCTATATCTACCCCATTTCAGGCACAGAACTTAAATAGTCATTGTAAAGTGAGCACTTTCCATAAGCATAATTCATTTAGATCTATTATCAGATATTAGCGTACAGCCGTACACAGAAAAAGATGGTGGCCATTGCCCGCATGCAAAGCATAAGTTCTAACCTTGAAGCTTTAGTTAATATTTCGCCAGTATTGTAGTCACGAAGAAGCCAATCACGCCGCATGCCATTCTTCCCAGAAGGAGCCACCCAAGTATCTACTTGAAGAACATCTCCCCTGCAATATAAACAGAGATAAACCTTTAACTAACCATGTTTCAATTAGAAACCAAAAATTTAAAATCATATAAGCCCCCTCGTGATTACTATCTGTAAAAAGACAACAAAAGTAACGGAGAAGTAACAACAGATTCTTCTTTTTTATATTTCGAGTATCCATACTCCATAGACAATAGATAACTAATCTTAAAGAGTTCTCTGTCAACCAAAAGCCTAGAAGTGGTTTTTTTTAAAAAAATTTATTCTCTTATAAAAAATTTATATACAACAACATAGTCAAATCGCTATTGGTAAATCTTTTGGAGGCGTACAACTGTCTTTTCATACTAAGAATCAGTCAATGAATCACACTTACATTCGAAAGGATCCGAGTAAAATTGGAAGAATACTTTAAAAAAAAATTAATATGCCCAGGCAGTAACCATTAGCTGAAGTGAGAAGACATAATCATTTTGGTTTATCATAGTTACGATAAGCAACTTAGCATCGTACTTATCATGTAATATGATATCTAACTAAAACATTAAAGTTGCTGTTTTGGAGATAACTCCAAACAGATGCAGTAGGAGAGTTTAGCAGCAAAACTATTAACCAGCACTTAAAAGAGCACAGAACTCTGTCACCAAATCCTAGAGGCACATTGCGATCATGAAAGCCACACACTTAAAATGTAGCATGCTAGTACAAAGGGTAAAGACATGGAGATGTAGCTTACCAAGTAGGATAGCGATCTACCATGACCTGCATTTTGGTGACCACCCATATGAGGTTTTTTTACACATCTCTGGTGTAGAACCAAATCCATCACCCAGGAGCCCCACATTCTTTACATGGTTAAGTGCTGTTTCCTGTAGAAAGAATCTAAATGAGTAAAAGCCTCATGCCTACAAATTACGAATGCTAAATTTTATGATACAAGCCACAAATTTTGATTTCCCACTACTTGGTTACTATCTATCTGCCACTTAACTTAGTCTGAAATACAATACATAACAAAAAAAGCAACTAAAAGATGATGAGAAAAGCATGCCTGCAAATGATTCATCAAAGATTCCATAGACGAATCCGATCAGCCCCTATTTCATAAGATCTAATAGAGAAGTTCTGACGAAAAACCAGACCATATATTCTGAATGATAAAGAGTTCATGGTCAAGTATTTCTACTATATGAGTCTGAATCTGACTGTATATTTAGTTTTGTCAAATTTGACACCAAGTAAATCCCGAATGATGTCGTGTGTCATGCTTTCTGCCGTAGCAAGTCTGGTATTCAACATATTCCGAAAATATTACATTTCCTCAATAGAAGAGAACCACAAAATACATGCACTAAAATACATACAAAACCACAGCTTATTTACAATCTCAAGTATATATTAGAAGAGGAAAATAAAAACCATGAAAGTGAGCAATCAGCTTACATGTTGCATGACTAAAATGATGAGAGAGAGAGAGACACACACACACACACACACACACACACACACATATATATATATATAGAGAGAGACAGAGAGAGAGAGAGAAAACTGAAGCATGCAAACATGTAAATTTGCTCAAACCCTTAAATCAAATAATACATTTGGACAAATAATACACAAATACATAAATAATACAATTTAAATTGAACATGTAAAGTTAAATCGAAACCCTAAAGTGAAGTAAGAGAGGGTTATACCTAAAAATCGAAACTGAGATTTAAGATTAAACCGACTTCATTGAATCCAATTGAAGATTAAACCGAAATCGCTTGAACCCTATATAGATGATGGTATACATTAACAGTTGAACAATTAAGAGGCATAGAGTTAGATATATGGAGTTTGATATATTGTCAATGCATTATACAGAGAGAAAAGAATGAGGAATTGATTAGATATAATGTATGTATGTATATATATATAATTTGCAGAGATAAAGAGTACTTCTGGATACTGTTTATGACATCTACAAATTAGAATTCACAGGAATTTGGGAAACTTACGTGGTGAACTGATTGAATAGTGAAGGAAACTGAAGAAATTGCTCTCCATTTGAATTCCAAAAAAAATGAGATGCTGAATACTGCAATTAGTCAAATAATCATTTAATCCGATGAACGCAATTAGTATGTCAACATGAGATGAGCGTCCATCCCGCTCAAATCAAACTGAAGTCAATTGAGTAAAATTCAAAATTACATCTGAATATGTGAAGATATCTTTGAACCATTAAACCCATATACGAATCGATGTCTGCAACCTCAATCTTCTTCTTGGGATTGAAATTTAATAAAAAAAACAAAACCCACTTTTCAAATTACATCAACAACACACAATATATACATACATACATGTTCATAATCTATAAAGATTGGGTTTTTATCAAGAAAACAAACCTGGGGGTGCTAAGAGCTGATGACCTAAATTCAATAAAATACCTAAATTCAATAAAATAAAGAAACGACTATGTATATTGATTATAATATGGATATTCATTAACCCATTAACCCGATCAAAAAGTAAAATGATTAAAAAGCCTATGTAAAAAATTGGATAATATTGATTTCAAAGGGTAATGGGTGTAATTTGATTAAATCCTTCACTAAGCATCATTAAGAATATATTGATATTGATATTGATATATTGATAATATAACATAAATTAATGAAAATAATATCATACAAACTAATTCTTAGAAGTAAATAAATCAAATTTCTATGGACATCAAAATAGAAAAATTAATTATTGTATTTTTGTATACATAATAAAAAAGATTGACCAATAACTTTTCCCCCCACCTTTCCCTTGTCAGCAAAGATTTGTTTGGAGTGTGGATGTGTGATTAATAATAGGTTCAGTGATCATAAACTATCATTTTTATTTATTAAATCATTTTAATTAATTACAATCAGAAAAAAAGATTAAGCATCATTACATTTTATACGACACTGCTTTTTATATTTAAATATGAAAGTCTGGTCCATTCATATAATGATGTTTTTTATATTTACTCCAACCTTGAACGCCGCTCTATTAGTCTGTTGGCAGCGATTGATTGTGTATTTGTTCTGGCATTTCTCAACAGGATCTTGCCATTTTTAACTAATAAAATATGAATTTAGGTTTAATTTCCTTCCATATCTAATTTCTTCTAAAACAAATATAATAAAAACAGTATGAATTAAATGATTCATTTCTGGGAACAAATTAAACATTTATACATCATAATAATGCGTCTGAGATGAACTGATGATGTGTGAAGTACATGATAACCGTTGTACTTGTACAGTCAACATTACTTTAAAGGATTCACACATTCTTTGCAGTTGTTTATTTATAAAATCGATGGAATTATTTTTTATTTGTTAAGTATATATATTTTTTGGTCCCATTTGTTTGTGATTAAAATTTTATAAGTAAGATTTAAGAACACCAAGTTATATGTGGTACATGAAAAAAATAACTCGAAAGAAAACAAAAAAACACGAATAAACCAAACCCAATCTTTCTCGTTCGTTAAGAAAGATTTAAGTTTATAAGTTAAGATTCAAGTTTATAAAATGTTAGAGCATCTCCAAGCCTCATGACTCCTTAGCTAAAAAAGACAGTTGGCAGCCAAACAGTAACAAATAAGGCTGTAATTCGAGTTGGATGGCTCGCGAGCCTACCCGGCTCGAACTCGTTTAACCCAACCCGGCTCGACTCGAGCTCGTAAATGAGTCGAGCTCGGCAGTGATTTTAGGCTCGTTTATATAAACGAGCCGGTCCGGGTATGTGCCGAGCTCGAATGAAACTCGGCTCGAAAACTTGAACTCGACCCGACTCGACCCGGCTCGAGCTCGTTTACAAATTTTTTTGTTATTTTTTAAAATATTGTTTCTATATTTTTTAAAAAATATTTCTCGACGATCCAACCATACGGATGTCAAGATATATCTAGTTAAATGATATTCCCAAATTTTCAAAAAATAAAAAATTAATTTGGTTGGAGATCTTAATAGAACACTACTGTATTGTCTAGTACTCGTAACTAGTGCTTCGTCCCAAAATATTGTTTCTATTTTTTTAAAAATATTTCTCGACGATCCAACCGTACAGATGTCAAGATATATCTAATTAAATGATATTCCTAAATTTTCCAAAAATAAAAAAATTAATTTAGTTGAAGAACTTAATATAACACTACTATATTGTCTAGTACTTGTAGCTAGTGCTTCGTCCCAAATTATTGTTTCTATTTTTTTAAACATATTTCTCGACAATCCAACCGTACGGATGTTAAGATATATCTAAATTAATGATATTCCCAAATTTTTAAAAAATAAAAATTTAATTTGGTTGGAGATCTTAATAGAACGATACTGTATTGTCTAGTACTCGTAACTAGTGCTTCGTCCCAAATTATTGTTTCAATTTTTTAAAAATATTTCTCGACGATCCAACCATACGAATGTCAAGATATATCTAATTAAATTATATTCTCAATTTTCCAAAAATAAAAAATTAATTTGGTTGGAGATCTTAATAAAACACTACTATTCTTGTTATATTTGGTTAAATAAATGAAAATTAGATAATTTTTTATTATATTTAATTTTTTTGATAATTTGTAAATTAAAAAATTTGTAACATCTTGTTTGTTTACTTTTTTTATTATGTGTAAAGATGTTTATATAATTAATAATTAATTTTTATATTTTTTTTAAAAAAAAGTAATTTTCAGAATTAAAAAAAAAATCAATGACTAAAGGAACCCCCGGCTCGGCTCGTTTAACTGTTCCCCGACTCGGCTTGTTAGGCTCACGAGTAAACTCGACCCGACTCGTATAGTAAACGAGCCGGGTTCGGCGGGGATTTTCGGCTTGTTTAACAAACGAGCTCGGCTCGACTCGTTTAAAAAAACCCGGCTCGATTAAAAGCTCGGCTCGAACTTGCCCGGCTCGAATTACAGCCCTAGTAACAAATATACATAATCTCTTAAAATTCAAGCCTCCAACCGGGGAAACCCCTTCTCTAAACTTATAGCCATCGAAGATTCATTGGCTATATATACTGAAGCAGTACAGGTATCCTATATACACGTCATCTCCCGCTGGATTGTTCTTTCCTCCCGCTCGTTTCTCTTCTCTTCCGCCACTTGCAAGCGTAGGTATGTTTCATCTTTTTCTTCGTTCAATTAGTAGCAATATAATTGAAAATTAATTTAAATTAAAAATTAAAAAAATTTAGTAGCAATATAATTTTTTAAAAACTAAAAATTTCTAAAATATATGATCATAATTTAAGTTCATATATTAAAAATTAATATATGACCATTTTTTTCTTCGTTCATATATTAAAAATTAAAAAAAATTAATTTAAATTTCTAAAATATATGACCATAATTTAAGTTCAATTAGTAGCAATTTAATTTTTAAAAATTTATTTTTTTTATTGAAAACGAAATGTTTGAAATTATAATATATTATTTCAAAATATAGTTAAACATTATAGCCAACCCCCATTGGAACACAACACCTTACAGATTCAGCAAATTTTAATCAACCATTATTTTAAATTATTTTAGCCAACCATTTTAGCAAAACTCATTGAATATGCTCTTAGTGCAACATTAATTTTATGTCTTACTTTATATTTAATTATCAAGATTATCATTTATATTAGAAGTGGTTCGAGTATCAACACACTTTCTTACCTTTACCACTTTCATCTTACATGAGAATTTCCAGGAGCTTTCATTTACCTTACCTTCCATTATTTTTAGAGAAAATGACCAAAATACTTCAAAATGAGGTACCCATGGCTCAAAATACAGATTTTCGGAACAGTTGGCCCGCACTACCCACAGGACATGCTACTGCGTGTAGCGTGTTCGAAGCACTGTAGCTCGCACTGTAGCAACTGTCTCTCCCCCCGTCTCTCTCGTTTCTCAGAATCTCTCCCGTCTCTCTCGCCTCTCGCCGCCTCGTTCGTATGTCTCCGGCTACCTCCACTATAACTGAGCACAGAAAAATAATCACCACACTGTGCTATTCGTTTCTCCCCATTTGATTTTATGGATTATAGCCCCGTAGGGGCATTGCGAGCTCGTCGGAAAAACGGAGGAAAGAGATGGGGTTCGAACTGGTGGTGTAAAATCCGGCAAAGCAAATGATTTTTGATGATTATAGGGTTGTAGATCTTCCAAAGGCGATTCCAACGATATATAGAACATATACGGACGTTACCGGAATCGAACGAACGAGCTCCACCATTTTTCCATCGGAAAGTCGCCTGTAAATCGCCAGATCTGTGTTTTGGAGAAGACGGCGGATACGCCACTCCAAAATGCGTATCAGCAGATACGCATTTGAGAGTTGCGTATCTGCAGCTACATTGAATGCTTTCCAACCACGTGACTGTCTGTTGCTCCATTGTCAACAGCGTGTCTACCAAATACTCCGGTACCAGTTGCGTATCTAAATGTCACTCCTTCACCAATAGCGTATCCCGTGGGTATTTAGGGTCACCAGAACTGACGGTGGGTATTTTGGTTATAGATGTTTAATTTGTGAGTATTCTGGGCCATCACCCTGATTTTTAATGGCTTTAGATCAAGGAACATATGTACTAGTAGCTTATTACATTTTAACAGATTTTGGTTCGATTAAAATCAAAAAATACGAGCACAAAAATTGCAGCACTACTATGAAATTTATGGAATTATTGTACGGAAAGTATCGTATGAAAAAATTAAAGCAAATGAGAATTTTAATCTATTTTAAAACAAAATTTAGTGGAAACTTAAAAAGTGAAAACCAAAATTGAGATATTTCAGGAATACAAAAATATAAACTTATAAGTTGTTGAATTTTAAGAAGACACTTATTGGTTGATATCATGCATTTAATCATCACAATAAATACAATATTAATCGTTCAAAAGAAGGAACGAATTTTCTGTCACAATGAAGAAAAAGGGGAACTAAATTAAACGAACTTTGTTGGCAGAAGAGAAGTGCAATGCACGAAATTTACATAGCTTATAATTACTTAATTAGTGCGATGTACTAAATTTTATAATAAATTTTAATTTTTTTAAATATTTGTCTAGACATTTAATTCTATTTAAATGAAAAAATAATGAATAGAATTATATGTATTTTTTTTAAAATATTCGATCATTTAAAATTTTAAAAAATGACAAAATAACATTGCTGAATAGATTATACTTTTGAAGATTATTGTACTTGACGTGTTGTCAGTTTATTAACAACATGAATGGATAAAACCAAACCAAACCAAACATACCAAGTATATCCCGCTCAGAGCAGGGTCTGGGGAGGGTAAGATGTACGCAGACCATGCCCCCGTTTTTAAGCGGAGAGGCTGTTTCCGTGAAGACCCCCGGCTATGTGCACTACAGATATTGTGGGTGTTATAGACACAGGAACCTTAATGGTAATAGAATGTTGAAAGCAATACCTGAGCCCATGGCGTTCTCCACATGGGACCTACCCGCCTGCTTGGAATTCTGATAAACTGTTACTGAGGTCCTGTTGCTCTCCGCTCTACCAACTTGAGACAATGTCTCCGGTCGGGTCCCCTGCAAAATACACCACAAGCAAACGACAACAAGCCAAACCAACCGAGTCATAGAAGACTAAACCGGCCCATGGCAATCATAAGACAATTAAAAACGTACAAAGCCAAAACAAAAATCTGGACTACTGAGATATGGCTAACCGTGACAAACCAACTCTGATGCTCTCCACAACAGAGCCGCTCCCTAAAAGGGAATCCACCACTCTGATCTGACGCCTCCACGAGCACCTGTCAGCTGACATGTTCTCATTCAAGTTCAAGGCCTTCATATCCATCTTAAGTTGTTCTTCCCACGACCTCCTCGGTCTGCCTCTCCTCCTCACCCCATCCACCGAAAGACTCTCGACCCTCCTCACTGGGGCTCCAGCCAACCTCCTACGGATAAGATAATATAGTTTATCGCACTAGAAATTATGAATCGCAAATAATCAAAATTTTAACAATCAACTAACCATTTGGTAGTTACAAAATCACCATTATTTATTTTCTGATGCTCCTGTTGAGTAGATTTTTTGTTGGCTTCGTCGTTTATATCGTTTTTTGTTTCGCTAACTTATTTAATTGATTATGAGTTATTTCATTCTACATTTCACGACAATGTTTATTACTTTAACTTTTACGTTACGTATTTATAGATTTCACACTTATTTGCTACAATGTTATATGACTCTTCTTAGCCGATAACACGTCTAGTCTCAATATTAAGTTCAATAACAATATGTAACCATATATATCTACATATCTATACTATAATATATTAGGCAAAAGTGGGTATATTCTGTTTTTTGGTTTTGGTTATCTCTTTCATACACAACCATTAGATTGGTATCTCAAACAGATGTTGGCCGTTGAATACATTACTAATTTTTTTTTTTATAAAAGTTGTTATATATATATATAGAGGTCTAAGATTCGAAGCACGTCAAGAAAATTTTATTTAAAATTAACACTAAAAGATGTTATATATATAGATTGAAAGTTCGATGGCCGCCAACAACTTATTAATTTAGATTTAATACTAAAATTATATATATATATATATATATATATATATATATATATATATATATATATATATATATATATATATATATATATATATATATAGGGGCTACTCCAATACAAACCTTCTTAAAATACAAACCTACAAACCAAGCAAAATTTAATATTTCAAGCTAATCTAATGACCAAACTAGGGGTACCCCAATACAAAAAACGTTTAAAATAATTGGCTCTATCCAACAAAAAAAATTTAAAAAAAAATCACTATTCACGTGATGACGTGACAGTGGATTTCACTGGTTAACGGTGCTTCACACCTTCTTGTACGGCGCTTCGCGTCTTTATCATTCTAAAGTTGTAAGGAATGACAATCAATGGTAAAGGCAATAGACGATTGACGGGTGTGTCGAGGGCCTTCGGCCCTCATGACTACCTAACTCATCCGTTTACTGTCTTAAATGCGTCGCATTTCCACGGCAAGTTTTTTTTTTTTTGGGTAGAGCCAATTATTTTAAGCAACTTTTGTGAAGGTATCCTTGGCGGGAACCTTAGAATAAATGAAATATAATTAATTTAGTGTTGGTTTGTAGGTTCTCATTTTAAGAATGGTTTGTATTTGAGCACTTGACTATATATATATATATATATATATATATATATATATATATATATATATATATATATATATGTGTGTGTGTGTGTGTGTGTGTGTGTGTGTGTGTATGTGTGTGTGTGAAATATTTATAATATTATGTAACTACATTATAAGTAAAATAAAAAAAGTTAAAAGTTACATGTGCTTTATAGGTCAAAAAATAAGAAAATGTCAGTGTTTATTGGATTATATTAATTGACATTAGACTTCTATGCAGTTTTTTGATCACGCGGTAGTTTGTTTCTTTGACTTCGTTATTCTTTTGTTGTATTCCCTCAATTTTTATTGAGAATATTTGGATGCTTTTAGGTCAATTCTTTGTTTATAAGATTTAAATGCCTCCATTAAATTCATAAAACATTCTTTAAAAATAAATAATAGAAAAATTAAGATAATTAAACTTTGACTAAATAAGATTAACATGATGCATGTATAGGTTCCGTTTGTCTTATTTTTTTCAGAAATAAGTAACTTATTCTCAAAAAAATTTAGTAAATATGTATTTTTTTGTAAATAAGTAAATTATTTCTGTAAGAAAATGAATGTTAAACTTCACATACATATTTTTTTTTCAAAAAAAAAGTATTTAATACGAACTTTTTTCGAAATAAGTAATTTAGAAGTTGTAAATAAGGGGCATACCTAACTACATGGATAAATAGTAACTTATTGCATAAATAAGTAATTTATGAATAAAGTTTGTTCATTTATACCTAACTACATGGATTTGCATACCACTAAAACATGTTTAACTACGCACTACAATAAATCTAGCCATTCACGACGGCCAACTTACAACGGAAATGAAAATCCGTCGTAATTACTTACGATGGAATTGAAATTCGTCGTTTAGCAGTGAATTTACGACGGAATGTTCGTCGTAAATTCGTTTAGCAGTTAACTTACGCGTCATAAATTCGTTCATTGTAATTAAATTTAAATGCAAAATGACTTACTTTTTCTAGTAGTGAACTTACAACGGAATGTTCGTCGTAAATTCGTTTATTGTATTTAAATTTAGTTGCAAAATGAATTACTTGTTCTAGTACGACGGAAAATCCGTCGTAAATTATTGATTTATTGTTGAAAAAATAATTTTATTTTCTTTTATTTTTAAATGAAAATGGGCCATGACTGAACTTACGACGAAATATTCCATCGTAAGTTCCTTTAATAATTTATTGCAAATTGTGGGATCTTTTCTCAAACGTACGACGAAAAATTGAATTGCGACGAAAAACTAAATTTGTCCGTACTTCCGGTGCCTCATCAAGTTATGAGCTCTAGGAATATGACCTCCTGTGAGGAGGGTATTCCTGGATGCATTTATAGAAATTCTGGTGTATATGACCTTTTTGAGTAGGATATTTTCCGGAATACGTTATGAAAACTCTAGATTACGTCATTCTTTGAGGAGGGTATTTCTCGGAGTTCTTAATGGAGGATATTTATTTGAATATTTGCTTTTCAGGGTATTGCTCGGAAAGTTTTGCACGATTCTCTGAATAATGCTTGGATGGCTCCAAGATACATTCTCTCACAGCTACAAAATTTATTATTTACATCTACATGCATATTACGGGCACGTAGGTGCTCCATATTATTTACTAATCTTCATTTCCTAGCTGTTTCAGTGACTCAAGAAATTTGGAAAATCGAAGCATTCTTAGTTCTCCATTGCAGCAAGCTACACTGAAGAATTGAGGGCCAAATTTCCAAATATGAATCTAATAATAATTAACTTAACCCCCAAGTTAATTATTTCCTCTCTCTGAAACGAGGAATAATCTCCAATTAATAATAGAAAATATCTCCAAACGATATCCTTCAAATCAGGAAGGTATCCCAACACGAATATAATTTAAAGAGATAAAATCTACTAATTCCCGAAATACATCCCTTAACAATCACAGGGATTAAAAACCAATTCTTAACAAAACTGCGTTGGCTTGATCGTTATAAATATAAGGTACGCAGGCATCTTGGAAAAGGATCCGACACATCTAACAAGTCGAGAAATCTCTCAAGTCCAGCCCCAAACATCCAAAATCCCAAATCCCCCTGATAACTGGATTTTATATCTACTTAGAGCATTCTATATCGGCTTAAATTGATTGTCTTGGACTCAAGTTTGTTGTAGTTTTGATGTGTTTTGTGTAATTGTGCAGGTTTGCAAGAATGTCGATTATGGTTGATGCTTCTGTCATTTTTGGAGGTTAAATTGATTAAAATTCGGATTTTCCGGGAAGGTTGCGCAGTCTACATTGTTTTGGCCATATCTGGAGTTCTAGAAGTCCGTTTTCAGCGATCTTACTGTCCACGCGAAGCTTGGGAGATTTTCTACAACATTGAGCAGGTCTTACACGTGCATGATGCGCGTGGTGGGCGCAGGCAGCGTGGCAAGCAGACTGATGGGAGCAGGTAAATTACTGTTTTGCCCTTTTCAAGTTCTAATTTTATTTTGGGCAGTTTTTGGTACCTTAATTGAATTCTAATTGTAATAGAAGGTAATTTCTTGCTGGGCAAGAAATCTAGAGCCTATATAAATACATCCTACCATTGTAATTTGGATGACCATTACATATCAATTACTTAGGTTTATTTGTATTTTTTCATACTTTGTTTTTATCATGGTTTCATCAGATCCCATGATGACGAGCGGTTCGATTATGAACTAATCGTTGTCATGGGATTCTAACGGATTTATTTATGGAGCTTTAGTATCTTGATGCTTTAAAGATCTGTGTGTGATGTATATTTGATATCCTCGTATGGTTGTGCTTTATGAATTTAGATGCGTAGCTAACATCTAATATGCTAATCTCTTGCGAAACGAGAGTGGATCTTGAGATTTAGAACTTGCCATGCTAGCATAGGATAAGTTGGTGTTTTAATATCATGATTTGTGGCGTAAATAGAGATATTATGCTGCCCTAAGTGATCTTTGTGGATAACTTGTTCTTCAACCGTTATGTTTTCAAATCTTATAGAGATATAGGGTCTAAGCATAATTGGTGTCTATTCATCTTCTATCTCTTTTGAGGATGTATGTTTAGTTTGGTATTCGTATACTGAGAAGTAGCGTGTACTTGTTTCGTGTTGTCTGATCAGATATCATAACCATTTTATATAGTGATTAAATGCGTCAGATCTAAGCAAAATATTTAATGAAGTTAGGATCCCATGTTTCCTCTTGCAGAAGTAATTCGATTCCAATTCTCGTTAGTTAGTTAATTCTTAGCTTGTTAATTTAATTCTTAGTTAATTTAGTTTATTAAACCCAAAATTGTTATTTGTCTTAGCAGTGAATAATAATCATACATTGTTGCATAGTTGCTAAACTGAATTAAAAACAAGATCTCTGTGGGAACGAACTTGACTTATTCATATATTATTTGTGACCACGTACGTCTGCGTGATTTAGTGCAAACAAGTTTTTGGCGCCGCTGCCGGGGATCATCGATGTTTTATTTTTGGTTTATGTGCTTGTCATCAGTGGTCGTTAGATTTCACTGACTCAGATTTGTTTTTCTCATCTATCTAGCTTGTTTAGTTCGGTGTGTTTCAGGTACTTGAGTGTTTGAAGATGGCATGCGAGGAATTGCCATGGTGGGCATATTCGAGGACATCCATGCCTCAGCAATGTGAGCAGTGTTTGGGCATTCATGAGAACTCACAATATTGTTACTACGAAGGAGTTGATTCATATGTCACTTATAAGGAACAACCATATTTTCAATACCATCCTCAACAGTACCAACAAGTTGTTCCAAATATGTCATATTTTTTTGGTAGTGAAGAGTTTCAACATCAGCAACCTACTCCTACTTTTCAGTCAGATGAGGTTGATATTATGGAGAAGATTAGGATGTTTGCAAAGAGTAATGAGGAGTCTATCAAATCTTTGGAGACACTAGTTGCTTAAGTTTTTAGTGCCTTGGAACAAGAGAAACATCAATTCATATTAGAGGCAATTCCAGAAAATAACGGTGACTTGGAGCAAGGTACTGCATGCATAATTAAGGAAGAAAAATTCCAAGGTGAGGTGAGCGTTCGCAAGCCATGTGAGGAATTTGATCATGCTAGGATGGTGGATGATTTGGAAAGGGCACTATTTGGGACAGACACTGATGAGCTACACAAATTTCAAGAATTGGTATGTGCGTACCAAGAGGCTGATGAACATGGGAAATATGCAGGTCTTCTACTTGTCTCAGAGTATAAAGATGGAGGTAGCGCATTAGAGCCAATGGAGGAAGTTCTCTTTGAGGAACCAAAGGCTTCAACAACTTACATTTACCCTCCTCCATTATATTCAAGCAAAGCCCGCGAATGTGTGTTGTTCTACAAATTGATAGATTTTGGGTCAACAGATGAAGGCATTGGAATAAGACATAGTTGTTATACGAATAGGCCAAGCGAGGAGAAAGGGCAGAAAGTGTGCCGCCGTGATGACGATGAAGTCTCACGAAGAGATGACCAGGTCAACTATTATCATCCTTAATGGAGGCTTGGACGTAGTCAAGCTATTGACGTTAAAGAAGCGCTTCGTGGGAGTCAACCCATACATTAGTGTACAAAAAAAATTGAGTGTTGTGTAAAAAAAATAAAATTTGAGTGTTGTATTAAAAAAAAATAAAAATAAAATTTGAACAGTCGCGCAGACCTATTGCGTCACCTAAATAGGCCTATAGCGTCGCCTTTTTGGCATAGTATATGCAGGGGACGCTATAGGTTATGCCTATAGCGTCGGTTAAATTGGCGACGCTAAACGTCTGCTATGGCGTCGGTTATTTAAATGACCGACGCTAAACTTATAGCGTCGCCCCTTAAAATGCCGACCCTATAGGTATAGCCTATAGCGTCGCCCTTTAAAATGACGACACTCTAGGTATAACCTATAGCATCGCCCTTTCAAATGACCGACGCTATAGGTTAATTTTTTTTATAAAAAAAGCCTATAGCATCGCCCTTTCAAATGACCGACGCTATAGGTCAATTTTTTTTTAAAAAAAATAATTTCAAAATTGGAATTTCACCATTACAAAACATAATCCAATAACACCAAACAAGTCTAAACACAATTTTTCCATACATATATATTACAAACTTCAACTACAAAAAAAAAATGTCTATAAGAACTAAAAAAAATGTCTATATATTACAATTTTTCTATACATATATATAGTTACAACCTAAAACAATCAACTTTGGTGTAAACTAAAATGTCTTTCTCACTCCTTAGAAGAAGATGACTACCTCCTAATGACGAGAAAAATAAGAAGGTATCCTGAACTTGAACTTATACCTGCATACAAAACGAAAGCACCAGCTAAGCATATGTTACCACTATAAGAACCAAATGAATTCAGATGAATAATGGTCAACATTTAAAATCTACTATTGGCATACAACAAAAATAATACTAACAATTAACAAACTGAGTAAAACACTTGATTAAAGATCAACATTTGTTGCCACACTTACCACTAATATTAAGGAATTCTCATACTAAACACATCAGTTCAAGTATCTGTGGGCTATCTGCAACTCAGAAACAGAATCCACAACTACAAAATAAACGAGATGCTCACATTGACATAAGCTTCGGCCCATTATCTGGCATGCCCATGCCACCAGCTAGGTCAGCATCAAGCTGAGTATGTGGTGCAGGTCCAGCCATTATCTTCAAGCTGCATATACAGAATAGTTGAGCATTATTATTTATGCCAAGATGATGACTTAAACCTAGTAAAATTTTAATAGACAAACAAAGAGCAAATGGAATGTTGATAACTTACATTCTGTGTACCAATAAAGTTTGATCCATATATGGTTTCTGAGTTTGCACGAGATATTGGATTTGCAAGTAGTAATTTTTCCCTGTGTGTGGTTTCTGAGTTTGCATGAGCAACTGGAGCTACAGGGTACTAAGTTTCCTCCACATAAGGATTCTGAGTTTGCACGAAGAACTGAAGTTGCAGGTAGTAAGTCTCCTCCACTTATGGTTTCTGTCTTTCTGAGTTTGCACGAGCAATTGGAGGTATAGGTAGAGACGATGTCCTATTCATCCTTGGAGTAAATATCTTTGAAAGTGACCAAGATCTTAAAATAGAAGGTTTATCAGATGGTTCACCCGGAGCTAGATTGGAAGGCTTCTCTATATCTGAACTAGAAACTTTGTACTTGACGCTTCTCTTTGGAAGAATATGCTTGGTGGATTTGGGCAAGGATGGAACAGGAGATGTATTCATTTTTGCAGTAGAAGGACTAGGCTTTGGGAGATTATTAACTTTCTTAAAGGTGGGAGTAGGAGAGGGTGGCATTTTTATCTGAACAAAATCCTGAGAGGAGATTTCCTGATTTCTTGCTCCCATCTCAGATGAAAGATTTGACTTCCTTAATTGCTTATTATTTGGTACTTCTTGACTCGATCCAGATGATGAGTTAAGCTATATTAGAATACAATAGATAAACATTATTATTGATGCTAAAAGCAAATGGAACAGACAGATAATTAACAATCAATAGCAGAAAGTTTTGTTGTAACTTAACATGGCATCTAATTAAGTGTTAAGGATAGTTCTAACATAAATTAAAATGTCAGGTCATACTGCGTTTAGCACCAAGTCTTAAACAATAATATGAAGGACCATGTTATCAGATTTTCATAAAACTGTTCTTCCTTGTCTTCCATCAAATGTCAGGCATCAGCTTTATACAAGCATATGTTATGCTTCACCTAGGAATGAAGTGTGCATATAGAACACTAAACTGTAGCAAAATCCATATACACAGAGGAGAAATATGCAGGAACTCTGTTTATAGACATGCCATTTTATATTTATAATCGTATTAGCTATTTAATTTCTCTACATGACTACATTATTCCCTACACAATTATTATTCATCTACTTCCCAATTAATTAAAAGTTCAAATATTAATTGCAAGATATTTTGGTGTATTACCGTCCACGATTTTTATCAGTTGACAAACATACAAATTTGCACAAAATCCTTTGTCCGTTCAACAGGTGTCGTGAGGTCTCCTCACGCCTTTTGGCAATTCTTAGGGAAAAGAAAGATGAATTATTAACTTAATCAAGTTAAAGCAACAAGTTATGAAGTAAAGATTTGTTTCTTTTCTGGGTTCATTTCTTTTTCTTTTCTCTTGTCTTCAAACAACTGTTTATAAGTTCATTTCCAAGAAAGTGCTCAGTTAATTTTCACCATTGTCCAACTCAATAGTGTCTACGACCAAATACAAATTAATTTACTATATGCAACTGTGTCTTCTACCACTACGCAAGGGTTCTAATATCACGTAAAACATTAATCACCAAAATCGTTGAAAGATTTCTTTAGTACTTACAATACCACTCTACAGAAAAAACCGCACATAATCTGTTGTTTAATGACAAGCTAATCTAATAGCTAATTCTCTATCTTTAAGTTCAAAGTAGAAGTCCTACAAACAACTCTGAACCAGTGATCCCTCCAGAGCAGAAAGAAATATCAACTCTTTTTTGTATAATACTCATATTGAAATAATTAGAGATGAGCAACAAGCTACACCACAAAATCTATATGGATGACAAAACCAATCCTCTGATAGACCACATCTATGGACCTGAGAGCCATATTTTTTCAACACTAACTAAGCACTTCTGCCCAGATCTTACACACATGCCTTGAACATGCATAATTAAAAAAACCGAAAAAGGATATATACCAACAAAAAGAAAGATAAAAAAACACACGACACGAATAAAAGGGAAATATTCAAGAAAATTTGGTACCGCATGAAGTGGAATGAAAATCTCCCTTTGGCCTGCATTCTCATCATCAAGTCGATCACCTAAAGTCTTTTAGATCAACAAATAAACAGTTGAAAAGTGCAGGTCAAGTAGTGATTTTAACAAGTTGCCTGAATGAAACATTATATCTACATAATGAGAATACAAAAATGAACAACATTCAATAAGAGGTCAAAGATTGTTAGTAAAACCCTGTTCTTACACAGTGGCTGCTGTCACAAAACTAAAATGTTTCAGTCAAACATTCACATCGACATACTCATAAGTTCAAATATCCCAGCTTAGTATACACAAAATAGCAAATACTCACAAATAACGAACAAACTAAGTTGTAACTGAACATGCAAATAAAAGAGATATAGAATTACCTTAAAATGGGAGCCTCAAATCGAACACGACTGAAACCCTAATTTTGAAATCCCAAATTGAATCCGATTGAAGCCCCAAAACTGACCCGATCCGTTTGAAGCCCTAACTCGAAATTAACTCTGAGATAAAAAAATGCCCCAAATTATTGAAAAAAAAATACTAAACTAAAGGCCCAAATTGCACAAATTGAACCCGAATTGAATTGATGAATGTGGGAGATGTGCATATAGAGAATGTGAGAGAGAAAGATAGGAGAGAGTATAGAGAGAGAGGAGAGTATAGATTGTGCGAGTATAAAGTGGATGTGAGTGGGCAAGCATCGGAGAGAGATGAGCGAAGAGAGATGAGCGGAGAGAGGAGTGTTTTACCAAGGCAAAGGAGCAGTATAATGAATTTGGTTGGGCGGTCTGTTTTGCCGCTCATCAATTTTCCCCAAATTTTCAATTTTTTGTCTATTAAAATAAAAAAACAATTTATTTTTTGTTTCTTTTCTTTATTTGAAAAAATAATTTATTTTTTCGTTAAATATTCAATTCTTTTTACATAACCTGTAATAATATATTCAAATATTTAATCATATAAGAAAATATTTTTATTTATACTATATTTTAAAATATTTTAAAATTTTATTTAATAATATTTAGTGAACATAAAATAAAATTATTCACCTTAAAAAGTTTAACATTTTTTATGAAATAATCTTTCTACTAGCATATTCTTGATTTTAATAAAAAATTCTTATTTGTTTTTATCCAAATAAATTAATTATCATGTGAAAAAAGGTTAAAATTTTTATTTTTAGTAGAAAATGTAAAATTAGTGAAATTAAGGTAATATTCATCACACAATTAGTGAGTATGACTACTTTGGTATGTATGAATTTATTTTCAAAAATTGACATTTTTCCTATTTTTATTTAATTTTTTAATTTATTTTACAAATTAGTTAAAAATGGGAAAAAATAAAAAAAATGGAAAATTAGTGAAATTAAGTTAACATTCATCACACAAATAGTGAGTATGCCTACTTTGGTATTTATGAATTTATTTTCAAAAATTGTCATTTTTCCTATTTTTATTTAATTTTTTGATTTTATTTTATAAACTAGTTAAAAATGAGAAAAATAAAAAAATGGATTTTTTTTTGAAAATAAGGTAACATTCATCACACAAATAGTGAGTATGACTAATTTGGTGTGTATGAATTTAGTTTCAAAAATTGGCATTTTTCCTATTTTTATTTAATTTTTTGATTTTATTTTACAAACTAGTACTTAAAAATGGGAAAAAATAAAAAAATGGAAATTTTTGGAATATAAGGTAACATTCATCACACAAATAGTGATTATGACTACTTTGGTGTGTATGAATTTAGTTTCAAAAATTGGAATTTTTTCCTATTTTTGTTTAATTTTTTTATTTATGTTACAAACTAGTTAAAAATGGGGAAAAATTAAAAAAATGGACAATTAGTGAAAATAAGGTAACATTCATCACACAAATAGTGAGTATTACTATGGTGTGTATAAATTTATTTTCAAAAATTGTCATTTTTCCTGTTTTCATTTAATTTTTTTTTATTTATTTTACAAACTAGTTAAAAATGGTATAGGTATACCTATAGTGTCGCCCTTTTAAGGGGCGACGCTATAGGCTACACCAATAGTGTCGCCTTTAAAAGGGTGACGCTATAAGCTACACTTATAGCGTCGCCCGCTAAAATGTCGACGATATAGTTATGTTCTAAAGCGTCGCCCCTCAAATGGGCGACGCTATAGGTATACCTATAGCGTCGCCTTTTATTGGGCGACGCTATAGGCTTTACCTATAGCGTCGCCTTTTAATTGGCGACGCTATAGGCTATACCTATAGCGTCGGTTGATGCAAACAACCGACGCCATAGCTTCTGGCAGAAGTCAATAAGCGCGGTTAATGCAAACAATCGACGCAATAAGTAAAGTGGCGACGCTATAGGTCAATAACCGACGCTATAGGTGGCGACGCAATAGGTCCAGTTTGTACTAGGAAGGAAATGTAAGGCGCCTTGTAGGTTTGTTTTCTGATATATCTCGTATTTACTTACATTCAATGCGGACATTGAATATTTTAAGTTTTGGGGTGGTTTGGGGGATAAGTAGTGTATATGTATTCATGTAGGATTTCATGCTTAGCATATTAGTAGTAGTAAATTATGCATTTATGTTTGTATTATTTACGTTTGTTTCATATAGGACATTCTGTTTTTATGTTCGTATATCATGTGAGTTCATAAGTTTGCATTTGCACCCATGCTTGATAGGAATTTTGTGTTGTTGACGCTTTTGATTGAGAAGTGATATGCTTTGTTCTTGTGCACACACATACACTACTAAATTGAAGCTAGTAGACTTATTGAATGTTGTAAGTGATTAGAAGGATATGAATATGTGCAAGATGATTTAGTTTGCATGCTTTGAATACAAGTCGGTGCATTAGAGAGATTTTTCCTTGGGATTGAGTATGTTTTTCCACTAAATGAGTTTTTGAGCCTTATTGCATATTTGTTGCAATTTATTCGTTTGGTTGAGTGTTCACGGATTATTTGCATGCATTGCTAACAGTTGTTTGAGGTCTTTCTTGAAACGGATGACATTATTTGACGATTAAAATGATAAAGACATTTAAAACATATATTAAAGGAAGAAATTTTTTGCTACTGGAATCTCATTGATAGTATAGTTACATTATGTCTTGAGCATTCTTTTCTAATTCGAGATGACGGAAGAATTACTATTCCAGCACAGAAATTGCATAGCGTAAGGATGGTAACATGCTTAACAAATATAGAGACATTTGCGGTCAAATTTATTTGTGTTTCTAATTTGAAATTCTCATGTTCAAGGTGTCATAAGGAATATTCGTATAGGTAGGGTCTTGTGTGTTGTAAAATTGTAAATCCTTAATTTTTAAGTTGCATGGAGAAGTTAAGAGCGACGACCAAAGTCACAAAAACCATTAGTAAAAGATTGTGTCTGCTAATCTAAGAAAAAACTTGAGGAGTTAATAAATATAGTATCACATAAATTAATGGAAATGATTTTGTCAAAATTAATTTCTAAAAGTAAACAAATCAAATTTTTATGGACATCATGTTAGAAAATAGAAAGTTTGAGACATATTTATAATATGTTCTTGATGTAATTTCCGGAAACTAACAAGTGGAGTTTGTTCCTTGTAATGAGGACTTAAACTTTCATGTTTGGATCTAAAACATTTTCTTAGTGGAATCCATAAATAAATTGAGTTGAAAGAAAAATTGATTATTGGTTTATTTTAACAGGTTTCAGATTTATTTGTTGCAACAGTACTGGAAATTTGGATCAGTATTTGAATTAAATCCTGATGGAAATTTGGATCAGTACTTGGAGAAAATTTTGATGGACTTGGTCAGATATCAAATACTGATGGGTAAATTCTGATGGATATCTGTTCCTGATGAGTACTAAATCCTGATCCTGATGGACACTAAGTTCTGATATTACTGATGACTAAATCCTGATGCTACTGTAACTGAAAAAATAAATCCTGATGCAGTTAATGCAATTAAATCAGAATATTTACTTTCCTTTTCTGGAGTATCAGTTACGTTTATTTTTGATATTATATATACAATACAGAAGAAAAAAAACGTTAAGGGAAGAGATACGTCCTAAGGATAGAAACACAATTCGTTTTCTTCTTTCTCTGTTCTCTCACGATACATATATGAGAAATACATAGTTCTTAGGCGAACTGAGTTGCTGATCGCCGTTGATCACTAGTGTATTTGTGAACCCTTTGATCGGTGCTGTTTTATCCTGCAAGTGATATTGCTGCAACCCAATCACAACGTAAGTGGGGCAATATTCTCTTCAAGAACAGCCAAGTCTTCTTGAAGGGCTTGGTGACTCAGCTGTGTTCTTTCTCTCTTGTTGTCTTGGCTTAAGCTACTGTGAGAGATAAATGTTCTTATTTTTCTTGTTAATTACAGTTACTGATTATACTCTTGTTTATGCCTTCGTGATTTGTTTTGTTAAATTGGTTATTGCCTGTTCTTGTTTTAATATATATATCACTGCCTCATTGTTGCGTTGTTTAGTGTAATATACCCAATACATCAAAATAGAAAAATAGATTTTGTAATGTTTTTGCATATGTGAATAGATATCCATCAAAATAAAAAAATGTTGACCAATAAAATTTTTTCCCCAACTTCCCATTGTCAACAACGATTTGTTTGGAGTGTGAATGTGTGATTAATAAATAATAATATAGTGTCATTTTAATGACCAGAAACTATTATTTTTATTTATATGTTATTGTATGCTACATACAAATCAATTCTATTTAAATATAACTTTTTATGTATTTAAATGTATAAATTAATTCATTTCAAAATTATAACTAGAAAAATGACTAATCATCACTGAATATTATATTTAAATATGAAAATTACGTACATTCCATATTATTAATACTCTGAAATTGCCTAATGTTTATTTTTTCTTGTATTTCTCAACAGGGTCTAGCCATTTTTAACTAATAAAATACGAACTTAAGTTTAATTTCCTTCCATATCCAACTTTTTTTAGATAAGTAATAAACACATTAGCAGTTAATGATTCATTTCTAGGAACAACAAATTTAAACATTTATACATCACGATAATGCGTCTCAGATGAACCGATAATGTGTGAAGTACATGATAACTGCTGTACATGTAGCGAAGATCACTTCAATCGATCATACACACATTATTTGCGGTCGTTTATATTATAAATTGATGGCATAATTATTCATTTACTGAGCATATTTTTCAATCCCATTTGATTGCTACTAAAATTTAAGAACATGACCAACATAAACGTGGTACATAAAATATAACTTAAAAGAAAACAAACATGCATAAGAACTTAGAAGCATTGCTACATGGCCAAAGTATTGCTACGTACATTGTGGATTTAAATCATCGGCACAGGACTTTCAGTTTCTCCAGAAAACGAGGTTTAATTGTTTTTTTGCTAATTTTTAATTGTAAAGCACAAGGAAAAATTGAAACTTATGCGTAAAAAAGAATTTGAAGTTCATGATATTACAGACTAGAGAGCCCAAGCGGATATTTAGGGGGTGTTTGGTTAAGTTTAATTTTCAGAAATGTTGATTTATTTTAAGGAATAAGCTAGGATTCCTAGCTTTTCTAGCTTATTTCTGATTTTTTTTTTTAGTTTATGAAATCTAAAACATATATTAAATGAATTGTATAAAAAAATTTATCAAAATATGATTATTTTTTTTAAGATAGGCCAAACAACACCTTAAATGTCGTGCACTTGGTCATTACACCATAAACCGATCTTTCTCGTTCGTGAAGAAGGAACGAATTCCTTAGTCAGAGAAAAAAATTGAACTAATTAAATTAGACGAACTTTGTGGGCAGAAGAGAAATGCTTGGCACCAGCAACCATACGGAGCTGCTACTTTTTTAGAATTGTTCGCATTATCGCATTTCTGGCCAAAGAAGCATGACACAAATGGTGAATACCAACTCCACGTCTTGTCCTTGCTGCTATGTGTCTTCGTGATATCACGTGAATGTAGGGTGTCCATTAAATTATAACTAATTTAATTGAAATACTTATCATTTTATAAAATTTTTTGTAAAATTTTATGTAACTCTAACATTTTCCCTCACCAATATCTTAGCTTTTAAGCTACTGTTTATTAAAGGTAGAGGAAGCTGATAGGCTTAGTGAAAGTTTGAAATGTTAAAACAGGAGGTACGTGTTATATCCAAAATTTGGTTCGGGTATTTTCAAGATGGATTCGGGTCAGTGACAGGTTCAATTTGGGATTCTAAAGAACAAATTAGGGTTTCTGGGATATTAGGGCGCGCCCTGGGGGGTTAGGCCGCGCCCTGGGTATTATGTTGGAATTCCAAGATGGTAACAGTGTCAATTTTGTATTTGATTATTGAAGAATTCCCTCCTGTCGTATCTCAGGAGGGGGATGTCCGTCGCAGAAGGCCTCCAGGGGTTTACCTGGATATAAGGACCCTTCTTAGACACTAAGGGCGCGCCCTAAGGTAGAAAGATGGGGATTTTTTGGTGTGTGCTTTGGGAGCTCTGTTCCTGTAGCCAATGGGCGCGCCCTCATTGGGAAACTTTGGAGTAATCCTGCACTTTGCACCCAAAAGCTCTGGATCACCTGTCCTGCTATCTGGTGGGTGCTTCTCATTCGGGGGACAGGGATGCGTTCTACACTTGGGGTAAACCATGGCTATACCTGCATCCTTGAAATCAAGAAATAGCTCGTAGCAGATAGGATTAGTCCTCGACGGGGGAAGTTTCCTTATCCGTGAAGTCTTGAGATCCTGGATGAGCCTTGGGCCTTTGTGGTTAGGCCTCATAGTAGAACATTCCGGAAGCTGGTCCGTTATCCAAGCCCATTTGGGTTTCTTGTTCTCCAAGAACTACGTCTGGCTTGATCCTCTATAAATACAGGGGTACGTAGGCAAATTGAGGGGTTGGAAGTCGAGAGTTCTGAATAGCCGCCACTAACCCTATCAATATCAGCCACCAATCACAAACAACCACCACACGCCACCACTCTTTTCGGCAAAGAACCACCGCTGTAGATCTTGTTTCCGGCGAAGTACCTCGAATTTTGTTGTTACCAAATTCCTCCGTCAACAAATTGGTGCTAGAGGGAGGGGAGCCAATCAAGATCTGAATCTCAGGAGGAAAAGATGTCGCACAATCAGCGCAGAGGTTCTCATGGAGAAGAGAATTACGATTCTGAAGATAGCATGGGGGGAAATCCAACCCACCATGAGGCTTATGTTCCGGAAGAAATCTCCGCTCCTCCGCACCATCATGGGACTCCAGTCACCGCCGGCGGACAGCCACCTGTTCTTATCAGTAATGCGGCATTAATGGAATAGTTGTATCGTATGGGAGATGTCCTAAATAATTTCGGAGCAAGATTGAGTTCAGTTGAGGAAAATCAGGGGTCAAGGAGAAAATCTCGGAGTATCCCACAGAATCATCGCCGGTCAGGGAAATCCCCACAGATTGAGGAAGATTCTCGAAGGAGCGAGGGAAATCAGGAAAGGAGATTTCAACTGGTCACTCCTCGAAGGTTAGATTATTCTGATCCTATTGTTGAACATCCTAGTGAAGATAATTCTGAGCGCAGGTTGTCGAATCCTCAAGAGAGGGCGCGCCCTCATCCTCACCGTTCAGGGCGCACTCCTAGTGAGATTCAAAGGGATGAAGAGGAGATGGCTAGAGAAAGGAGAGATTTCGCCAGCTTGAAAGAACGCCTTGGAATAAGGCTTAATGATGACGATTTGAGGATGGTACTCCTTGAGCAACAGAAGAAAAACAAGTGTCTGGAATCGCGGCCTCATGATTCACAGCGCGCGCCCCCTGATAACAGGTCGAGGCCCCTTGGACATGAGCGAGCCCTTCCACAGAGCCACGATCCACAGCGTGAGCCCCATGGCAACAGGTCGAGGCCCCTTGGACATGAACGATCTCTTGCCCGTAATGATAATCCACAGCGCGCGCCCCCTGTTCATAACAGGTCGCGGCCCCTTGGATCAAAACAAGCTTTTCATCATGACATCGTGATAACGGTGATAGAAGAATGGATTTGCATCAAAGAAATATGCGACCCCATAATCAGGGCGCGCCCTCAGGGGGAAGATCCCCCCGTATCCATCAAGTTCCCTCAAGCGTCTCAGGAGAGTTTAGATCGAGGACGCGCCCCCATTTAGGAGAACAACATCAGAGAAGTTCTCAAGGGGATCCACAACTTCATGGAAACCTTGAGGGATAGCAAACTCAAACCCAAGAGGATGTTGTGATTCCACCACAAGCAGGAACCCAAGGAGGTGTTCTGACAGCGGCTCCACCTCCACCTCCACCCCCGGGGGGTACACAAACTGCGACACAACCAAATATTCAGAATATTCCCGGGGTCGGAACTTTTAATGTGGATGACTTGAAGAATCTCCTTGCTCACTAGGATGGAGGGAGAATATCTGCTACTGCGCAAACATCCTCTCCATTCTCAACTGAAGTTAGAGAGGCGCAGCTTCCTACTGGGTATAGATCTATGACAAATGATTTGCGCTTTCATGGAAACGCAGACCCTGTGGAATTCCTCGGATGCTTTGATATCGAGATGGATGTTTATCAAGTGACGGAGCTAGCTAGGTGTCGATTGTTGGCAGCAAGTTTCAGGGAGAGTGGTCAGCAATGGTTTCAGAAACTTGGCCCGGGAGTGATTACATCTTGGCACGTGAGAGGAATTTGTTTTTGACTAAATTCCAAGCGGCAGTGAAGTATGCCCCTCCAGTCACAACTTTGGCTAATATCAAGCAAAGGGAAGGAGAAAGTTTGCAATCTTATTTCAAAATATTCAACTCGGAATCTACTTTGGTGAGAGGGGCGACTGATGAAACACTTAAGAGTTTCTTAATAGCTGGATTGTCAGTAGGAACTGATTTCTGGAAGCATCTTCAAGGGCGAGATCCACCTACTCTGGCCGATGTGTTTGCACAGGCCGAGTCTTTCAAGATTGTAGAGCAATCCTTAGCAGACAATCGAAAGTCAGATTCTCAAAGTGGTGTTGAGGGAAAGACTAACAAGAGGAAGGACAGGTCACCTAGCCCAACACGTCGTCTAGCGACTGGTGCCAATCGATTGAATTTAGCTGATTCTGGAGGAAATTGGGGTCCCCCAGATACTTACACCTACAATCAAAGGCCGGGTAATTATACTCCCCTGGCAGCCTCCATTGAAAATATATTCGAAGTAAACAAAAATAAAGGATTCTTCAGGAAGCCAGAGTCTCTCTCTTCATGGCAAAGTAAAGACAAGAGAAAGTACTGTGAATTCTATGAGTCTTCAGGGCACAATACTCATGAGTGCCGTCAATTGAAGGATGAAATTGAAGATTTGATCAAGGAAGGATATTTGACAGAATGGATTGTCAGAGAGGTGAAAAAACATAAGGAGAATCCTGATAAGAGAGATGGAGGGCGCGCCCTCCATGGTGATGGCAAGCCTGAAGAGAAGAAGTTCGTCAAGGAAGGAAGTATTCACACCATTTTTGGTGGACATCACCTGGGAGGTGATAGCAATCATGCTATGGAGAGGTATGCTAGGGAAGCAAAATATCAACCTCTTACAAATGTGAATAGTTTGGAATTGAAGCCGCCTAAATTGTTCAAAGGAGAATGTGCCGATATCACTTTCACTGAAGAAGAAGCAAGGTGGGTACACCATCCTCACAATGATGCTTTGGTGGTGGCAATTCAGATTGGCACAAAGAATGTGCATCGAGTTTTTGTTGATAATGGAAGTTCGGTGAATATTCTATATTACAGCACTTACCAAAAGCTGGGACTCCTAGATAAGGATATGATTCAAGACAACGGATGGATCTATGGTTTTTCGGGCGAGTCTGTAAAGGTCATGGGAGCCATCAAGTTACCAGTAACTCTCGGGGAAGGAACTCTTTCTGTGACTCAAATGATGGATTTCATGATTTTGAATGTGGAATCGTCACACAATGCTTTGGTAGGACGTCCCTTGTTGAAAGGAATGAAGGTTGTGACCTCCATCTATCATCTTGCAATGAAGTTTCCTACGCCAAACGGTGTGGGAATAATCCGAGGATCCCAGCATGACTCGAGAGATTGTTATCACAAGGCAATCAGGGGATTCAGGAGACAGCAGGATGGAGGGCGCGCCATCAGTGAAAGTAGTTCAGGAGTTATGAGTATTGCTCCTGGAGAAGTACTGAAAGTCCATTATTTTATTCAAGAGCCAGAGGAGGAAACTCCTTGTTACAGGGCGTGCCCTGAGGGGAGAATTCCAATACTTGATGATCTTCAAGATGGAATTCTAGAGGAAATTGAAGAAGATACAGAGGAGGTGATTTCAGTTAATATCAGGGGTGAGCAGGTCGAAGGGAGGCGAATGTTACTTGAAGGTTTGGTGCATACCCTTGTTGAGGAAGACTTCCCTCTTAAAGAGGACGCGCCCTCCAAGGGTGCAACATCGATCGAGGATCCATGAAGTTTTGATTTTGATCTTGATCCAAGAACACCACAACCTCTGGAAAAGACTGGTCCTGCAGAGGACACTATTCCAATTATGGTGGATGAGAAGGATTCGAGTAAGGTTTTGAAAATCGGATCTCAATTGAATTCCAGGTTGAGAGGAATGCTCACTAACTTTTTCCTGAATAATCTGGATGTCTTTGCGTGGAGTCATGCTAATATGGTGGGAATCGATCCAAAGATTATGTGTCATCATTTGAACATAGATCCCACCAAGAAAAGAATTCGCCAGAAACGTCGACCTGTGAGTGGAGAAAGAGCTATAGCACTGAAAGAAGAAGTCGATAGACTTCTAGATGTTGGTTTGATCAAGGAGTCATATTTTCCAGATTGGTTGGCAAATCCAGTTTTAGTCAAGAAGCCAAATGGAAAATGGAGGACTTGTGTGGATTTCACAGATTTGAACAAGGCTTGCCCTAAAGATAGTTTTCCTCTCCCTCGAATTGATCAGTTGGTGGATGCTACGGCTGGTCATGCACTTTTGAGTTTTATGGATGCTTACTCAGGCTATAATCAATTCTTAATGTATGAGCCTGATCAAGAAACTTCTTTCATCACAGATAGAGGGCTATATTGTTATATTGGAATGCCGTTTGGTTTGATTAACGCTGGAGCAACTTATCAGAGATTGGTGAATATGATGTTCAAAGATTTGATTGGAAAAACTATGGAGGTATATGTTGACGATATGCTTGTTAAATCTTTGAAGGCAGAAGATCATGTAAAACACTTGGGGCAAATGTTCGGAATATTAAAGAAGTTCAGGATGAAGTTGAATCCTCAAAAGTGCGTATTTGGTGTGGAATCCGGAAAGTTTTTGGGTTTCATGGTAAACAATAGAGGAATTGAGGCGAATCCAGCAAAAATTAAGGCTTTGCTTGATATGAAATCCCCGTCTAGTGTGAAGCAGGTGCAGAGTTTGGCCGGAAGAATAGCAGCGTTGAATCGCTTTGTGTCAAAGTCTTCAGATAAATGCAGAGAGTTCTTTAAGGCGATCAAAGGGGCATCTAAGGATTTTGTATGGACCCCAGAGTGTGAAGAAGCTTTTCAGAAAATCAAGGAGCAATTGGGAAATCCACCGCTTTTGGCTAAACCGGTGGAAGGAGAAACTTTTATTTTATACTTAGCAGTGTCAGAATATTCCATCAGTGCGGTATTGGTAAGGGAAGAAGTTGACCGTCAGTCTCCAATATACTATGTGAGTAAGCGCTTGCTTGATGCGGAAACCCGATACACAAGTATGGAGAAGTTGGTTTTCTCTTTAATTCTAGCTTCGAGAAAACTTCGCCCTTATTTTCAAGCTCATAAAATTGAGGTTCGTACGGCGTATCCATTGAGGGGAATTCTTCATAAGCCAGAGGTTTCACTAGTACAAAACTGGCCTATTACGTCCACTACAAGAAATTTGCTTTTTACCTACCAATAATTTACCTACGATTAAACATTGGTAGGTAAAAACTACTTCTATCTATGAATGTACAATTGTTAAAGGAATTAGTAGCTAAATATCAAAAGTAGCGAGAGGTTAACAAAATGGGACCCATATGTGTGGCTGACATGTATAAAAGTAACTAATGTATAAAAGTTTCGCGGGCTGAACGAATTGGAGGGCTCGCTCGGGTTGCGGGTTTGGCGGGTTCTGTATTTTTTTTCTTTTTTGCTGAGAGTTAGGCGGGTTCTGTATACATTTGCATGTTTATTATTATTATTTTCATAATTACAAATTAGAATACTAGTACTAGTACTCCATTACTCCTTGTCTCCTATTTACTAGAGTAATGTCTACTGCTTTCTTTCTTTATTTTTTTGTTTTTTCCAGGCAGGCCGGTCGAACTTTGCCGTGCCGGGCGAGTCCCTCATTTTTCTTTTTTTACAAATGCATACATGTATTTGAGATTTATATACATATATATATTAGAAGTCATTTCTCCTAAATTGTTTTGTTTTCATATTTTCGTTTTTATTTTTTTTATTACTTCTACATCCTATTTCGTTTTTGTTACAATAAAATGTAATTTTTTTAAATTTTATTTATTTTTATATTAAAAAATAAGATGAGTATATATATTATTAGATAAATCAATTTATTGAATTAATTAATTTAGTAGAAGATAAATCCATTAATTTTAATTTTAAAATAACACGGGTTGAACGTACCGGGCCGGGCGAGTTGTCGAACCTTACTTATAAATATGTTCATATGGGAAGTAATTTTAAAAATAAATTGTAAAATAAATTTTCTAAATTAAATTATGGATTTATTAATAAGAAACTAAAAACCCATATATGGTAATTTTTTTAAACTAGCAGAAATAGTTATACGCAAAATTTAGAAATTTCTTTGAAATATATATCCGATTATTCACCAAAAATTGTTACTCCCTCTGTCTCATATTACTCTTCTCCTTTCCAATGTCGGTCCTGTTCATAACATGAGACAAATTACTAATTTACGCATAATCTATAAGACCAAATATAGTCATGAGTGATCTTGTTGGATTCGTATTTATGAGTACTTTAATACAGTGAAGTTTTTATATTTAATACTAATACGAAATTAAAGATATTAACAATCAAAAGTGTGCGTTGGCAAACATGTTTTTTGAAATGGGAAGAGTTTTTTGAGACGGAGGGAGTATAAAATAAATTGACATTTTTGACGTGGTAATATAAATTATTTTTATTAATTGGTAGTTGTGTAAATGCATCTGGATTCATTATATTTAATAAAGTTATAACCCATCTCATGATACATGATATTTTATAATTTTTCTAACTAAATTGATACTGTTTAGCATTTTTTATTAATTTATTTACCCAAGAGAGAGAGAAGAGAAAAGGTTATTTAAGTATAAATTGCAAGCTACACTAGTCCACTACCACCGATAAAAGTAAGGGACTTTCGGTGGAAAGAAGGTGATTGTCTCCCACCTTCGTCACTCTTTAATTTTTTATTTGTTAATATGAAAGTAAAGTTAAGAAAATTTTCAAAAGTATCCAAAAAATTGGGGGGAAAATCCTGCGCGCTTAACATTTTGACAGGATAACCACTACACTAGTATGTTAGTTTAAGGAAAGCGGATACAAAGTATGTTAGGAGTACTCCATTCTTTTTGTTAAGGAAAGAGGACTTGTTTCCTCGATTGAGGTTGGAAATAGTTGCTCAGGGGATGAAGTCTGTGATCCTCTAAGCCTAAAGCTAGTTGCTTATCCAATTAAAAACCCCATTATATGAAAGTGAGATTTCTTATTCTCTGTTTTCTTTCATCTAATAGTTCTTGTATTTGAATTTTTTAGGTGAAATTTATTATTTGGAAAATTTTGATCTCAATTTCGACAATTATAGCCGTGACACAGTAATTGAAAGGTACGTTTTCTTTCACTTCTATTATATGATAAATGATTAGCAGGATCTAAACTTTTTTTTGGATGATTATGCTTGTGTTTTAAAAGTTTATCTATTCATCCAAGTTGGTTTTAATTTTTTTTGTAGTTAAGCTGTTAAGGCTTCATTTCCATCGCAATCAATTTTTGCTGGCCGGAGTGAAAGATTAGATGTATGTAGAAAAGTTTGGATCAAGAAAAGTATGGATCATTGAAGGAACGAGACAAGGACTAAAGAATTACATCTCTCATTATCAACATCATGTGTAGGCGTGTAGCACAAACTGATTGTGCTTGTTTTTTTTTTAATTTTGTGGTTTAATGTCATGTATATCAAGGGCCATTGCCTAATGCTCTTTTGTGTAACTTATATGAAAATCATTTTATTTTTATCATTTTTTAAAGTTTTTTTTATTATTTCTCATTCTGAGCAAATCACCGAGTGCATCATTATAAATATTGGGCAGATCATTCGAATGTAATTAAATGGACTAATAACGGGATAACAAGTGAAAAATTTTTAAAGTGCCATGTGGATTGCTATGAAAGTGCCATGTGTATCACTACCAATGTGCAAAATGGGCCACTTGTGTAATGCCACGTGGATTGCTGAGTGGGTACGTGGACCATCATAACCACGTAGGCCAATGACACATCAGTTGTTGACTAAGCAATACAGTGGGCTCCACATAAAATTTACCTACCAATACAAATATGTGTAGGTAAAAACTCTTTCTCCACCAACTTTTACCTACCAATTACTACCAATATCATTTTGGTAAGTAAAGAGTTTTTGTCTACCAAAAATGTACTTTTACCTACATTTAAAATTGGTAGATAAATGTCAATTTTTTTGTAGTGGTCGCCTTTTTTGGTCTTTTACGTCACAGTTTTGGCGACGTATACAGGGGCGTCGTATAAAGTCACCATCTTTTACGTCGGTTAAAAAGGCGACGTATAAAGCTTCATATACGTCGGTTAAAAAGGCGACGTATAAGACCAAAAAAGGCGACGTATAATGTCATAAAAAGGGCGACATATAAGATCAAAAAGCGCGAAGTATAATGTCATAAAAAGGACGACGTATAAGATCAAAAAACGCGACGTATAATGTCAAAAAAGGGCGACGTATAATACCAAAAATGGCGACATATAAGATCAAAAAGGGCGACGTATATGTCTATTTAAAAATGACAATTTTTTCCCTATTAATATTTATATATACATCAAAATTCTGTTATTACAAACCAAAAATAATAATAAAACTTGCAACCCAAATTTCTCAACAAAGTGACTAATTAAATTAAAATAGTAATTACAAACTTGAAAATACATCTCCATGTTTAATTATACAAATTTCTCCAATTTAGAATTAGCACCGGACTCTATTGGTCCTTGTAGTTCATTCATTATAGCTTTAGCAAGCTCGTCATCTCTTTGACGAACGCGCTCAACATCTCTTCCCTACTCAGCATTAATTGATTTCAGCTGATCTTCTGTGGCTTTGTTAGCTTGAACAAATCTGTTGAAGGTAGAGTTGCCAATTTAACATTAAAGAAACTAGTAGTTGGTGGTGTAGCAGCCTGAATTGAAGAAGAAAAGCCCCCAAAAGCTCGTCTAGATGGCCTGCATATACCAAAATCTTTCCATTACAAGAGGTAAACCAGAAACATGAAGCAAACTCAAAAAAATGGCATAATTAAAACATGAAAAGCAGTAATATTTCCAAGTAGAATATAGAAAATAAATACAAATATATATATATATATATATATATATATATATATATATATAAATTGAAAGTTCTAGTTCTTAAAGTAATTCAAGCTGATGAAAAGGCTTACTAATCCGGAGTTCAGTTTGTAGTACTATAATTCATCCTTTATCCTTCAGATCAACAACACATGCAAATGCTCAAGTACAAACAATAAAACGTCAGCTTCTCTGGCAGCACACAGAGAGAAAAAAAGGAACGATATTCTACTAAAAGACCTAGGGGACGAAAATATATTGTCAAGCAACTTACCGAACATTCAACTTCTGCAGAGAGAGTTTTAAAATGCAGTTATTTTCTGTACCATTTTCAAGGTCCACAAGTAAGCTGGCTGATCCCAAATTAGCAACAACCGAGAAACTATTGATATTAGAGGTCCTTGCCCCATTGAACTATTTTTTAGACAAGGTGTCAGTTTTTAGAATTTCCGTGTCTGCTGCTGGTTTCAGTGTAACTTCTCATATAAAATTACGAAAAACAAGAAGTCTAAACTATACGTAAAGCATACGGTATCTGTCAATGTAATGCCCCAGATTAAAACTGAGCAAAACTTTCGAAGACAACAATATAGAAACATCGAACAATAATTATCTATATCTATACCTACAAGAAGGCATGGGACCATTTATATTAATGCATAAAACATTTTTAAACTCTAACATTGTGTTTGGTTCGGGATAACGAAATGGAAAGAAATGGAACCTATGAAATGAAAGGGAAACAATGGAGGTAGGGAGGAACATTTGAAAAACAAATGAGAAAAAAAAATGATGGGAAACCAAAATCGGGGTTTAAGCTCTACTTTAGGTTCTTAGGCATGGAACAACTTTGAATGACCCATAATATAATTTAAGTTCATATTATATAACATTGTGAAGTAGATAGTAGTCTCTATTAACAGATCTAGAGGGAATAAAAGACCTCGGCAAGCAATTTGTTCTCAATCACAGAGAGTTCTCTAATATATTTGTGTCACTGGAAAGAGCAAAAGGTAGGTACATCTGTAAAATTATCTTACGTAACTATAAAAACTGGGAGCATGAACCAGCCGAATATGTCTCCAGCTAGTGCCTAGCAACTACAAATCAGTCATAATTTTTATGACACTACTTTAGTATACAATCTTAAAAAGGATATATGTTTGAAAATGGAATGGGTAAATCAATAATAATTATAACTTGTTCTCACCTATATTAGTGTTACTTTTCACCGCCAGCATCATGTTAACAATCATCTATTTCTTCAGCCTGCGCATAATAGCAGAACTATCGGAAACTATTAAAACTTATTATCACATCGTCAAGTAATAGATATATAAGACTAGAACAGAGTACTTTCTCGCTTTTTGCTCTATAAGGAAGCTAATACTTTTAAATATCGAAATACATATAATAATTGTTTTATTAATATATCCTAGAAAACATCATGAAGGCTGTTGTCAATACATACTGAAGTCTATTGGTGATACGAGATATGATATAAGCAACACAAGAGATAACAATTGTAAGATTGAAGGCTCTAAAGCTTCATACACTTTTGTTGTACAGCATAACATTCATTATAATCAATAACCGTAAGATAATCTACTCTAATTTATCATAAACAAAATTGGGAAAGCTACGAATAGTTACTACCTTCGTAGGTAGACTGTGATGGACCAAGAATCATGACATTAAAGTATCGCATATTTTTTCTGATGGCGATGCAGTTATTCCAGGAGCTGCACAAATAGATCAAATACCTTAAAATTTAACTCGGATTAAGATACAACATAGGAGTATACAATATTAACACCAATTAACAAACATGAATGAATACATATACAGAGAAATAGTGTGTGTGTGTGTGTGTACCTGGTTCGCTGAGAAGACGTTGAGTTTCCTGATAAATTAACACAAAAAACAAACAAATAAAGAGATAAAAAAAGGAGGTTTAATAAAATCATAATTGAGAGATGAAATGAAAGAGTGAAATAAAAGAGAGAAGGTAGTTGTTGCCTTGATGATTCGTCGAGGTAAATAACTGTTGGCCATCGAAAAACAGAAGGATTAGATTATAAAGTACGCCATATAAGAAAAGGGGTTTGGAGGAGGAGGAGGAGAAAGAGAGAGAGAAAGAGAGAGAAAGGAGAGAGATGTGGGTTTGGGGAGACTTTGTTCGTCAGAAAACGAAGAAAGAGAGATGAGGGGGAGAGAGATTAACTCGAGAGATTTTTTGTTGAGAGAGATCGATGATTTGGGGGAGAATGATTTAGGGATTCAGAGATATAAAGGATAAGGGCTGCAGCATTTTATACGTCGGCATAAAAAAAGCCAACATAAAAAGTTCAATCTTATACGTTGTATTAAATAAAGCCGACGTAAAAAGTACATTTTATACGTTGCCTTAAAAAAAACCGACGTAAAAAGTATATTTTATATGTCGTCTTTAAAAAAGCCGACGTAAAAAATACATCTTATACGTCGCTTTAAAAAGGGCGACGTAAAAAGTAAAAAAAGGCGACGTAAAAAATAAATCTTTTACGTCGCCCTTTTAAAATGCGACGTATAAAGTATTATATATGTCGCCTACTTTTATGTGCGACGTAAAAAGTCGTATTAAAAGGGTTATATACGTCGCCCTTTTAAAAATGCGACGTATAAAGTAGTATATACGTCGCTTTTCTTTATGTGCGACGTAAAAGAGGCGACGTAATAGGTTAGTTTTGTACTAGTGTTTCTGGAAGGATGCTAAAATGGGCGGTTGAATTAGGGCAATTTGATTTGGAATACACCCCAAGAACTACTATTAAGGGTCAAGCTTTAGCTGATTTTATTCTTGAATTCGAGTCAGAGAATGAGGAGAAATCGCTTATGTTGGTAGAGTCTGAAATTCCAACCCAGAGGGCGTTTCCTCTTGAGGAAGTTCCTCAACCATGGTGGAAGTTGCATGTAGATGGAGCTGTAAATAGTGGAGGAGCTGGTGCAGGTATAATCTTGGTTACTCCTGAAGGAAATCAGCTTATGAGTGCTATTCATTTCAAATTTCAGGCAACTAATAATGACGCAGAGTATGAAGCTTTGATTAATGGTTTGAAGATAGCTGTGTAGATGAAGGTAGTAAATCTAATCATATTGAGTGATTCAGAATTAGTAGTTGGACAAGTTAAAGGGGGATTTCAATGTAAGGGTCCAAGGATAGAGCTTTACATGAAGTGTGCTTAGCGGCTTATTCAGAAGTTCTGGGAAGTGAGATTAGAGTGTATTCCTCGAAATGAGAATTGCAATGCTGACATTTTGGCTAAGTTGGGATCCCAGAAGGACGTGATGCTGTTGGGAACAGTTCCATTGCAAATTCAAGAAGTTCCAAGTATCCCGGAAGTGGAAGTTATGAAGATGGAGGATATTCCGCATATTACTTGGATGACTCCAATTCAAGGATATATTCGTGGAGGGATTCTTCCGGAAGACAAAGTTGAGGCAAGAAGAATTCGGTATCAAGCAGCAAGATTTGTAGAATATGATGGAATCCTATACAAGAGAGGTTTCAATCAACCACTTCTGAAGTGCATAGATGGGGATGAATGCAATTACATTCTTCGGGAAATTCATGAAGCAATTTGTGGCAATCACTCGAGGGGTGGTTCTTTGGCAATGAAGGTGTTAAGGCAGGGTTACTATTGGCCTACTATGAAGAAGGATGCCTATGAGTTTGTCAAGGCATGTGATAAATGTCAGAGGTTTGCCAACTATTCAACGATTCCAGTAACTACTTTGACTTCCATGATGAGTCCGTGGCCGTTCGCTATGTGGGGGATTGATCTCATTGGAGAACTCCCAAAAGCCAAGGGGGTGTCAAGTATGCTGTGGTTGCTGTTGATTATTTCACCAAGTGGGTGGAAGCAATGCCCTTGGCCACAATCACTGCAAAGAAAATCAAGGATTTTGTGTTCAACTCTATTGTATGCAGGTTTGGGATTCCTTACAAACTTATTTTAGATAATGGAAAGCAGTTTGACAGCAAGGAATTGCGGAAGTTATGCGAGGATTTGGGAATCAAGAAAGAGTTTGCAGCTGTGTATCATCCTCAAAGTAATGGATAGACGGAGGCAATTAACAAAATCATTAAGCATACTTTGAAGACGAAGTTAGAAGAAAGCAAGGGGAATTGGCCTGAGGAGCTACCCATGGTTTTGTGGTCATACAATACTACTCCAAGGACTACAACTGGGAATCTCCCTTTGTGTTATCTTATGGGTGTGAAGCGATGATTCCTGTGGAGATTGGAGCAGGTTCTTTCAGGAGAGATTTTTATGATGAAGAAACTAATATGATAAATCAAAGGTTGAATCTAGATTTTCTGGAAGAGACAAGGACTAACTCACAATTGAGGTTGGCAACTTATCAGCAAAGGATTGCAAGGTATTACAATAGGAAAGTGAAGACTCGTCCTTTTAATGTGGGTGATTTGGTTCTTCGAAAGGTTATGCCAAATACAAGAGTTGCAGCTTATGGAGTTTTTGGTCCAAACTGGGAAGGACCGTACAAGATCAAGTCGATCTATCATTTGGGAAGGAACTTATCATCTAGAAGACTTGGATGGCAATACAATCCCAAGAGCATGGAATGCGGAGCATTTGAAGAAATATTATCAGTAGGGTGCGGCTTTGGCCCCCTATTGTATGAAGGCTTATATTTAAGTTATAGACTAGCATAAATAAATCTTCTCTTAGTCTAGGGGGTAGTACACATACGCCTTCTTTAGTTCTAGTTGAGACTTGCTGTTTTTATTCCTTGTTTTTTCGAAGAATTTTCTCCTTAGTTCGGGGGATAGTACATGTATACCTTCCCTTGTTCTGTCAAGACTTGAATTTAATAAAGAATTTATTAAAAGATTAATAAAGTATATCAAGACATTTGTTCAAGTTTTTAAAGATTTTTTGATTGAAGTACAAGAGGTTGTGCCTCATGTCTTAGGGCGCGCCCTGCGAAGTTCTGTATAATTATAAGTAAATTTTGACAAGTTAAAGGAATTCTGGAAAGGGTAAAGCCTTAGGGCGTGCCCTCAACATATATGTGAAGATTTTTTGTGTTTTTCTGTTAAGGTTTAAAGACATTTTCTTGAGCAAAATTATGAAGAAAAGGTTGCGCCCCTGTTAAGGGCGCGCCCTTATTGGAAGAATTTAACAAGAAAAGTACAAGCATGGAAAAGTGATAAACGTAGTAAAGTTGAAAGGACATTAAAAGTTAGGAATTACAACTTGCAGGGTTTTACAAAGGACCCGCACCTTAAATAGTTAAAATATATACGGACAAATTTGAAGATAAAATCCCTAGGGCGCGACCTTGGGAGATGAAGAAGGCGCGTCCTGAGCATCATCAGGGCGAACAGTGGTGAGAGGAGATACATCCACAGGAGGTGAGCTTTGAGTAGGGTTGGCTGCAGGAAGAGAGGTTTGGACATTTTCAGTAGAGGGCGCGCCTTCAGAAGGGTCCTCTAATCCCAGTTCAACTCTTTTTGCCTTGATGGCTGCAGCCTCGTCAACCTTAAACTTTGCCACATCTTCAGCAGCAGCAGGACCAAACTTCTCCCAGTTGTAGTCAGGATCGTTGGCCAGAAAGCCAGTGAGTTAGAAATTGAATCCTTTCTCAAAATGCTCATCCTCAATGGCTTCCCTCTGCTCTTTCAGCTTAGTTTTTTCAATTTCTAGAGCACTCTGTTGAGCTCTGAATTCCTCCCTTTCTTTCTTCACTCTCTCAACTTGGTCACAAAGATATTGGTCGTAATCGACGGATTTTTGAAGATCCGACTGTAGGGTAGCAATGGTAGCTAGCATCCTTGGCGTCACATTCTTTCTTCCACTTGTTATCAGTTTCGATAACCATTTTGGAAAACTTCTTGTTCTCTACCTCAAGTTTGTTCAGATGAAGCTTCTCTTTGTGCACTCTTTGGGCGCGCCCTAAAGATTGAACCAGGAGTTGGGCTGAGGCTTTAATCATGGAGTTCGTTTCATCATCAGTGTTCATATTCTGCCAGAGATCAATTTCTTTCTCAGTGACAAATGAAGCAGCGGCCGGCCCGATAAGGTTTCCACATATGAGGGCGCGCCCTCGGTTCTTTATCTTTTGCCTTTGTTCATAGGAGGATTTTGTATTTCAGCATTTCTTTTTGAAGACTCAGAATGTGGGATTGTTGGGGAAGGTGGTTGTTTCTATATGGGATTTCCCCTAGAATCCGAAGTATCGGTCTTGTCATCAGGTTGTGATTTGTTGTTTTTCTTGGCAGCACCGAAGCCGCGAGGGATTTTAGGAGCCATTACTATGCAAAACAAGGGAAAAAGAAAATGGTTAGTCCGCGCTTTAGGTGAAGAAGGTTTTTAAGCAAATAATAAAGAGAAACATCAAGCAAAATAATGATACAGTATAATGTTCGGGCGCACCCTACATTATAATTTTTACCTTCATCAGTATCAGATTTTTCACATTCACTGTCATTAGATGACGATGATGGAACGGCAATGCCATTTCTGAATCTTTAAAATTTACAAATATGACCAACTCTATATGATAGGATTCCAACTCTTTTTAAGTTTTCTTCAGTAAATAGAGTTTGAAGATTGAATCTTTCCGATGCAACCTTGAGGACGGCTTTGGCCCGATGTAGGGCCGCGCCCTGAAGTTCTTTTTGAACACTTTTATCTATTTTAGTTTAAAGGAATTAATAATAGTTAAAGGAAAGTTAAAATGGAAGAAAAGAAGAGTGTAGGGCGCACCCTCACTTACAGGGGTCTGTATTGAATTGAAGACGAATTCGAGGAATGTCCCAGATGAAGAAGTAAGGTTCCTTCCAGAGTTTAGTATGGCTAATCCTTCCTTCAGAAAAGCCTTTGTTGTTGTGAGGTTTGTTGATCACCAGGTAGTAGTATCCAATGTTTGACTGACGGATACTAAAGAAATAGCTGACTTCTGGCATGGAAGGTGCTTTGAAACCCAAATCATGGTAGAGAATAAATAAGCCTAAAACGAGTTTATAGATGTTGGGAGAAAGTTGGATTGGAGCTAGATCATACCATTCAAGGATCTCTTTTAGGTAGGGGTGCAAAGGTGCGCCCACACCAAGGGCTACGAGTTTTGGAGTTAGAACCAATATTCTTGGAATTCTAAACTCTTTACCGTAGTTGAAAATATGGGGGCGATGGTGAGAGTGGGGAATGGCCCAAAGTCCTTCTTGACCATAGTATTTCATTTCCCATTCCACCTCATCATTTGTGGCAGTAGAAGACATGCTAACACAGGCTAGTTTGCCTTGATTCTTTCTAAGCTGGTTCTTTTCCTTTTTGGATATTTCATTGTATCTGCCCCAATCAATGTCAATCTCCTTATCAAGAACTTCCCAATGTTCAAACGGGGTAGGTGATAAAGGTGGGGATGTTGGTTCGGAATTGATTAGAGGTGAAATGGATGAGGCGGAAGGCGCGCCCTCTGTGTAGTAGGTATCTGAAGAGTGCGTGTCACTTGGAGAATTGGAGTCCGGAGTATAATCATTATCAGACGGATCTGTGTATAGGGGATTTGGAGTTTTTTCGGGTATTGGTGTTGGAGTTTTTGTTTTATTCTTTATTTGAGTGCTAAGGGGGATATTATCAAGGGAATCTTCATTGGAAAAACTCATCATGTCCTCGTTAAAATCTTCGATAAGGCGCGTCTTGTCTTCTGGAGAAATGAACAAGAAAGGAATCCTATAATGTTCAGGAGATAAGGGGGGTGGTAATGGAGAATATATTCCAAGACGAACGTTGAATTCTTTAAAAGGATGGAATGGAGAGGACGCACCCTTGTCCTCCAGCTGCAAAATTGAATGAAAAGGGACTTAGGGCACGCCCAAGAAATAAAGAAATTAATATCCAAGGACGATTGCAAAAGTTATTTTAGAGATCTAAAGTGTTTTACAGATTCTATTAACGGCGAATTTCGAAAAAGATATATCATAAGAAGCTGGGACGCGCCCTGTGTCGAAGGCGCGCCCTGATAATTATAAGTTATAAGGAGTAATTAACTATGTCCGTTTGTCAGAAACATTATGTAAGAAAAAGAATTGCAGCCAAATAAGATCAAACAGCAATATATACATGCATATATACACGGTACAATGAAGAACACGAAAATATATGAACAGTCACTTTGTCAAATCAGGCAATTTACATGGTTAAATCTCGAAATAGAAGTATAAAAATGTACCTTGGAAGTTATAGAGTACGATTTGTCGAAGAAATTTGCAAAAACGCGATGAGATTGGCCGGATTTTCGTCTGAAAACTCGAAGTCGCCGGGGAAGGGTTTTGTTGAGGAGAGAGAGAGAGTAAAAAGAGTAAAGTGAATGCAGTGGGGGTATTCATAGGAGAAATAATGTGAGTGGGAAATAGCTGGCATGCAGGCAAAATCGATTGAAATTCTGAAGACGCGCCCTACCTTAAGGCGCACCCTGAGAGAAATGATATGAGAATTTTGGGTTTTCTGGGAAGAATTCCATACATCATCTCTGATTTCCTATGGAATTGGGGGGTAGTTGTTATATCCAAAATTCGGTTCGAGTATTTTCAAGATGGATTCGGGTCAGTGACAGGTTCAATTTGGGATTCTAAAGAACAAATTAGGGTTTCTAGGATTTTAGGCCGCGCCCTGGGAGGTTAGGCCGCGCCCTGGGTATTATGTTGGAATTCCAAGATGGTAACAGTGTCAATTTTGTATTTGATTATTGAATAATTCCCTCCTGTCGTATCTCAGGAGGGGGATGTCCATCGCAGAAGGCCTCCAGGGGTTTGCCTGGATATAAGGACCCTTCTTAGACACTAAGGGCGCGCCCTAAGGTGGAAAGATGGGGACTTTTTGGTGTGTGCTTTGGGAGCTCTGTTCCTGTAGCCAATGGGCGCGCCCTCATTGGGGAACTTTGGAGTAATCCTGCACTTTGCACCCAAAAGCTCTGGATCACCTGTCCTGCTATCTGGTGAGTGATTCTCATTCGGGGGACAGGGATGCGTTCTGCACTTGGGGTAAACCATGGCTATACCTGCATCCTTGAAATCAATAAATAGCTCGTAGTAGATAGGACAAGTCCTCGACGGGGGAAATTTCCTTATCCGTGAAGTCTTGAGATCCTGGATGAGCCTTGGGCCTTTGTGGTTAGGCCTCATAGTAGAACATTCCGGAAGATGGTCCGTTATCCAAGCCCATTTGGGTTTCTTGTTCTCCAAGAACTACGTCTGGCTTGATCCTCTATAAATACTGGGGTACGTAGGCAAATTGAGGGGTTGGAAGTCGAGAGCTCTGAATAGCCGTCACTAACCCTATCAATCTCAACCACCAATCACAAACAACCACCACACGCCACCACTCTTTTCGGCAAAGAACCACCGCTGTAGAGATCTTGTTTCCGGCGAAGTACCTCGAATTTTGTTGTTACCAAATTCCTCCGTCAACAGTATGTTATATGTACTACTCCCTCCGTCTCTAAATACTTTTCCTGTTTTGACTGGACACGTTTGCTAATGCACACTTTTGATCGTTAATATCTTTAATTTCGTATTAGTATTAAATATAAAAACTTCACTGTATTAAAGTACTCATAAATACGAATCCAATAACATCACTCATGATTATATTCGGTCTTATAGATTAGATGTAAATTAGTAATTTGTCTCATGTTATGAACAGTCCCGACATATGAAATGAGAATGATAATACGAGACGGAGGGAGTAGTATTTAAGCCCGCGATGCTAGGCGTTTGAAAATATATAAAATTAAATAATATTCAAATATGAAGTAATATTTTTTCAAGGATCACTATAAAATGAACTAAATTTCCCATCCCTCGATGCAACTCATTTTTGGTTCGAAAGGGATTGAAAGTTAGGTTCTGATACTCCGATTGGTATTATAGTTATTTCTAGAAAATAGGTAAAAAGTTGTTTGGTAAATTTCAAAAACAAATTTTAGAAATAATATTATTAATTGAAAACTTGCTTTTTAAACCAAGCATGCCTCCTATATTTTTGAAAAAATTACTTATGTGCTTTTTCGAGAAGTATTTACTTAATTCAATATCAAATCTCACTAAAAACATATTCCAACTTTTTATAAATTATATCCAAAACATGCATATTATATTCTATATATAATTAGTGTAATGGAGATCTTATGGTATGGTTTGGTCGTTAAGGGTAGATTTGTAATTTCAAAAATATTATATTTTATATTTTTAAATATGTTTAAATAGAAATAAAAAATATAATTAAATTGTACACTTTATTTCAAAAATTGTGAATAGAGTTTTTAAACATTATCTAATTGGTGCAAGGGAGTATATGGTTTGATAGGACAGATTTGTCATTTAAAAAGTAATAATAAAATTATATTTTTAAATAATATTAAGTAAAATTTAAAAATATTGTTAAATTAAAAACCTCATTTAAAAAATTATGGATAGGATTTATCGGTATTAATTGAAATTTTTTCCGAGGAAAATCAAAATTAATTATATAGAGTACAATAAATTTATTAAGTGAAGAAAGTATAAAAAAATAGTAACATTTAATAATTTTTAAATTAGAAAAACATGAAATTTCAGGTAAAAAATACAATAATAATTAAAATAATTAAAATAAATGTTAATAAATAAGTATCATCAATTTAATGGAATTTGTAAATATTATTTTACGACTCTTCCGAGATAAATTGTAAAAATAAAAATTTTATATAAACAATTTATAAATCATATTTATAAACTATCCCGTGCATTGCACGGGTATAAATCTAGTTTCAAAAATATTACCAAACAGTTAATTTTAAAACCAACTTTTTAAAAAGTATTTTTAAATTAAAAAATTACTTTTAAAAATTTAATTTAAAGTATGTATATCGATAGTTATCTAGATTTTCACAGTACTAACTTTTTCCAACGTCCTAACTTTTTCCAACGCAGGAGTAATGATCTCTATAAATTTGTTTCAATGATACCTATAAATGAACTCATTTTCAAATGCAAATTATTTTTTTATTTTTATCCATTGATGGTTGTATAAAATTTGTTAGTATATTTTTATAATTAAAATTTATTTTTCATAAGATATCTTCTCGGCCTCGCCTCGGGCGAGCCCTCGAACTCTATACATTAATTAAATATAAAAACAATATATGAATTTTTGTTCTTAAAAGATATATTGATCCATAACTCGGTATACCATTTTGTATGCATTTAAATAATCAAACAGCTTTAAAATATTTTATTATTAATATTTGTTAATGTATTCTTTGTTATTAAAATTTATTACTTTTAAGAAATCTTCTCGATCGCGAGACCGCTAAATGTAAGTTTTCTTCTTCCGTGTGTAAAAAAAGAAATAAATAAATTAATCAAATTCCGGGAGGCTTGTATTTGATAAAGTATAAAAAATTAGATTTTGTGTTCTTAAAAATATATTGATCCTATACATAATTATAAATAATATATTATATATTTAATAAATAATTGTCACTTGTATGTTCTATAATTAAAATTTTACTAATTTATTTTTTACAATTAAAAATTAATATTTATAACAAATCTTCTCACCCCGCCTTCAACGCGGCCTTAAACTTTATACATTGATAAAAAAAAATTATTCTTTTTTTTTTCTTCTTAAAAAATATATTAATTTTATTACATAACTCTAATAGGTACTTTTTGACATTTAAATAAGTAAGTAAATATTTTCAATATATTTCTTATTAATTAGAATAATAGTCGTCTATTTATGACCATGTTAAAGGTAAATATTCATTATAATTCCTGATTCAAATTAAAAATATTGCCAGAGCTCTTCAAAGTACTTTAATGGTGATCAGAATTTGTTTCAGAGAGGAAAATAAGCTTATACAAAATTTAAAAAAATTGTTTTACTATTACACTCAAAACCAAACAATATTTAGAAAAGAAAACCTTAAACTCTCAATCTCCCAAAACATCTATAAATATTGTTAGGCAGTGCTACTCCTAATTGGATCCAAAGTCCTTGAAACCGGTCATTCAAGAGATCACTAACCACTAAACCAACTATTCTAATACTGCTGCAAGAACTGATCACTAACCTCCACCTTCAACATATCTCATCAACAGTGTACAGATCAAAGTAGTCAAACTGCAATGTGAGAGAAAATAAACAATGTTAACAAAACTCACCATGTAGTTTCGGCATCCCTGATATCTATATGATCAAAAAGTGAAATTTATCTGGTTTAGGTGCATTCATACTGTATTAAAAAAGTATCAAAATCCTAAAACTTATATGTCACCCACAATATATGTGCTGGAAATTTACAAATCATTTTGTGGTAAGTAGTAACATGACAAATCTGTTGAGACAAATATAAATATGGTAAGATTAGAAGTCCAAAGGAATACAAATTTACACATTACGTGTTCTGGATATACAATATAAGGACACAAATGTTAAACAGACAAACGCCACGCAAATACTTCCCTATCTCCAGTATTTATTCCCATAAAATGAAACATATGATACCTGAACAACTGTTTATTGATTAGATTTCTGATTGAACATGTACCTTCTCCTCTTCAATTATCATTTTTCACCTTGACTGTCACCTGGAAATAAGGTTAAATGAGGAACCATACTATATGTCGTAAAGGTTACAGAAATATAGGATCGTGTAGTTAATATAATATGTGATGTGTATAATTATAACATAATTACAAAATCAAATCAATCTACAAAGATTTCAATTTTGAGAGAAATGTGCCATGAGATTCATTAGGCATCCAAACAGTATCATTTCAAGGAATTTCCATTTAAAGTTGAGATACTATCATATCTAATCTCATAAATACCATTATTTTTTAGAACTTTGAATGGTAGGATCGGAGGAAGCTCGGGATCGAAACATTGTGAATAAGAAAGCAGGTCCCCATTTCTTGTTACTCTAAAGCCTAAAGATAGTGCCTGCCAAATATAGGACGAATTTCAATCACTCAAGTGGGTTGGACAATAGCACTGTTAACATATCTCTAAATCGCGTCCATCTAAATATCCAGAAAACCTAACAAAAAATGAAACTGTGATAATACTCACAAAAAATTGAATTGCTACCATTGCTTCCTGCAACCCCAAGTAAAAATGTTTTATTCACAAAAATGTTGCATTGCTAAATCGATTTTAATAAATCTAAGAAATGTTGTGTTCATAAAGAACTAAAGTATTTTAATTATATTAGGTAAAAGAATTATATGTTCAATAATGAGTAAATTCGTTTCCATATTTTCCACCTGGTTATAAACTCCCCGTAACCAAGATTCTGCCCCTCGTATATATCTATATAAGTACATAAATTTTGTTTTCTTAATTGAGTAAAACATAAACATACATAAAAGCACTTAGCCCCAATTTTTTGGGGAAGAACCATCGGACACCTCATCTTATAAATGTTCATAGCTAAAAAAAACAATTATTGGCTTTCAGGGCAACGGTGATCACCTTAATTGTTTTGCCACTACTTAGAAGCATGTTACTGATCTTTCTTTAAACCAAATGCCACTATTTTCATGATTGTTGTATTTCATTTCAGGCATCACAAAGTTCCCAAAAAAGGTTTATAACCAATTAACCATCTACAAAGATTGTTGGGATAGATTTATAAATGAGAAGTCTCATTGTTCCTACGAAGCAGAAGCCAAGTGCTTTAACAATATAACATATACAAAAATATAATTAACAACTAAATGAAGTTTACAAATCACCATCATCAATTTTTTTCCCTCCGCGAGAATCCACCAGTATGTTTGGGAGTTCCATCAGGAATGGTTTGCATTCTATCTGGCAATGCTAGAACCAAATCATTTCTGGTAGCAAATTCTTTGGGTGAAAGACTTTTAACCTGATTGTAGAACAGCAAGTCAACATAGAAGCTAAGTTTATAAAGAGTTCTAATTTCAAGATAAGAAAACAACCAAAATAAGAAACAGTTAAAAGAGAAGGGAGTGGGATAGACAACCATAACTTGGACGAATCACCTCGCATAATGTAGCTATCATAATGTATAAACAAAGATTAAATTAGTCACCTGCAAATTGAACATACAAAAGTAATACGAAGATCCACAAACAAAAACACATCAAACACTTATATGGCTCACAATCTTAAAAGAAAAAAATTACAAAGAAAAAAACCTAAAAAATTACAAATTTATCAACTTTATCTCTGGGACAAATTATCAAACACGGCCTCAGCGCAAAGTTTAAACCATTACATGGCTCACAATCTTAAAAGAAACTTACATCTGTGGGACAACTCATCAAACACTTCCTCCCAAAATTCAATCTACAAATAAAAAACACATATATCTCAAAATATAAGAAATATATACAATCAAAACAAAAGCAACATGATGCAAATACTTACGGATTTTGAACTTTAGTCCTACTCATTATATCAAATAGATCGTGTGCAAATCTCAATCTGAAATAAAGAACAACAAAGATATGAGAAATATTGCATAATATTTTAAAATAATGGAACACAAATCAAACAATTGTAGTCAGTAAGATTAGTAAAATTGAGAGAATTCTAAGAGAGGGAACTTGTTTTCAGTTGATGAAGATTGACGAAAAAGAGAGTAATTGATTCAAATTTGGAATGGATCTCAATTTGAATCCTCAATTGATTTTGAATTCTCGGTATTTGTGCATCCTCGGTATCTGTATCTATGAAAAATGAAAGCAATATCACAAGGGTAAAATTAGATAACAGCAAGGGTAAAATTTTATTTTTAAATTAGACTGTAGCAAACACGCTACAGGCACTATTATATAGATAGATATTAGTAAATTGCACTTTGTACCCCTCATCTTTGGGCGCTTTTTCAATTTGGTTTTATAATATCTTTCCTGGCACTTTGCACCTAAAATATTAAATGATTGATATGCACCACTTTGACCAAGTTTCGTCATACTTGATCGTTAACGTTAAAAGGTTTGGGATAAATGGGTAATTTAACAGTTTTAATGTTATTTATAATATTTGTAACTTAAATGAATTAATTAAATAATCATTTAAATGAATTAATTAAATAATTATATAAATGAATTTTCCAAATTTATAAAAGATTTTTAGAAAATCAAATTGAAATTGTAGAAAAATATTTCCAAAATAAATTTTTCTGAACTGGTATCGTCGGAGAAACCACGAACAGATCACTGGATTTTGGGTTTTCCAAAATCCGGTCACCGGATTCCGACGGCACCGAGTAAACTCAGTAATACATGATAAATAAACAATAAATTTCATAAATTCCACCTAATAGAATCTTATTTAATAAATAAAAATATTTAACACATCAAGAGGCAGTAGCCTGGGTTCATAACAAGGTAATTTCGGCCAATTTCTTTACAGAATCCCGTGAAGCATTATCGAATTCCGATCAACTCAAAACAGTACTGAAAATTACAAGAAAACATGCATACTCCTTTAAAATTATTATACTACAATAACAAAGACATAAAATCTTCAAACAAGTAATCAATATCAATTTTCGATCAACCCACAATTCCGAAAACAAATATATATAAATTGAATTTTTTTATAATAAAGGAGGAAACACATGCAATCACTCAATCATATTAATTCAAACATAACAAACAGTAACTCTCAATTTCAAGCTAAAACCATGACCACCGGTTCACCAGAGATCACCGCCGGTGGTCGGTCGCTCACATGCAAGTCCAATCGTTGGATTCTTACTACAAAACGACCCATAATCGCCATTAAACATTAGTTCACACCCAATTCACCTTCGAATCGATCAACTACACAACAAAAATCGAAACCCCCAATTTTGAGAATTTTACCAAATCAAAAATTAAGAATATGGTTTTACCAAATATTGTAAATAACATTAAGATTGCTAAATTATTCATTTACCCCCAACTTTTTAACGCTAACGGTCAAATTTGAGGAATGCAAAATGCGAGTTACTATGTGTAATATTGATTGTTAAATTAGAGTATCCCATTAATTACAGCTTATATGAGCTTGTCATTTCTTGCGAATCAAGCTCAAACGCCGTGTTTTTTGAATACTCAATGCCAAGACCTTTCCTGTCGAGTAGATCGAAGAATTGTAGCCTGTGTTTTTTCTTTTCTTTTCTATTAAGTTTGAAATTGACCATTAAATTCTTTTTACTTGATCAGCTAGTGAAAACATATATGGTTTATTTTTTTAATATAGATTGTCAAGATAGTCCCTATTGAGTAAACATTCTCTTCTTATAAATACAGTAGACTAAATTTTAGGTAAAGATGACTTGAACTGTGTGTCCTTTTCTTTTTCTTTTCTTTCTAATAATTAGTTCTGAATTTTGAACATGAAATAATTTTCAAGATTTTACTTGCTTAGCTCAACTTATATGGACTATACAGTAGTCCTGATCTCTTGGATTATTCATAAAATAAGTATATGTGAGCTTCTCATAATATCTTATATCATTTCAAAAAGAAAAGAATTATGAAAACAATTAGATCGAAGAGATGGATCATTCTTCAAGTAAAAATTATTATAGGACTTAATTAATTTCCTTCAATAAATAAAAGAATATGACCTAAGATTTTAATTTCCTTCAATATCTTGGCTCTTCAAAACAAAAAAAGTTCTAATACATAAAATTACAGTCGATTCTCATTAGAGAACAAATTATTTATTGAGTATAAACAAGAGATATGTGTAGGGTGTAAATGGTATGACAATAACTAGAATTTAATCCGTATTCAACTAACATGAATATCAATAATCACTACAAGAATTTTGCCTTCAGACGACACACATCAGACAACGCTTCGACGAAAAAGTGTTGGCCGAAATTTTTACACAACGGTTTTTTATTCAAGCTTTTCTGTCTATTGTCTGATAGTGAACTTAACGACAGTTTTAAAAAGTGTTGTCTGAAAGATCAAAATCGACAACAATTTTACAACGGTTTTGAAAAGTAGTGTTGTCTAACATGTTGTCTTACAATGGTCCGAAAAAGTGTTGTAAAACTTAGACAAGTGTTTTTAGTGGATATTGCTTCAGAAGTAGTCACACAACGGTGACTAAATACTATTGTCTGATTTTAACAACGTTTTTGGAAAGCATTGTCTGAAGAAACTTCAGACAATGCTTTCCAAAAACGTTGTTAAAATCAGACAAGTGTTTTGATACGACGTTGCATAAAATGTAATCAGATAATGGTTTGTGAATACTGTTGTCTGAATTGCATGCAACACACAATGGTTTTGTACATTAAATCGCTGTCTTCAACAATTTCAGACAACCATTTAAAAATTTAAATTGTTGTCATAAACTTATTTATACAAGCATTTTATAAAAAAATCGTTGTCTCATGTGACAGCACGTGATTGGTGGAAAATTTTTCACCTCGATTGCGGAGGTGGCAAAATAAGAGCCCTTGATTGAAATGAGATTAGATATTAGCTGTTAGATTAAGAATAAAAATATTTATGTTTATCGAATATATCACTAAAAAATTTCAAATTTATTATGTTTATTTATAATTATGTTCAAAAAAACATAACTACTGTTATTGTAACGACCGGGAAAATTACGTGTAATTTATTATATTAAAAATATTTTTGGGGTATTAATATTTTTGATTAAATTAAATAGCAGCAATATTATTTTTATTTATTAAAAAAAAATCAAAAAATCAAATTTTCTGATTAATTTTCTGGAAAATTCTTTGGAGTGTTCTTGAGCATTCTTGAAGATCAAAGCAACTTTTGAAGGTGATTCCAGGATTCAAATCCTTCATATGAGTAATCAAATTGAATCTCATGATTTGTACTACATGTTTATGTGTGTGTGTATATTTGAATAGGCTTTTTTGGTAATTTAATATTTTTCGGATATTAATTCGAAGTTTTATGTTCTTGATGGTTGATTGGTTGTGTTTTTGCTATTCATGAATGTTTAGATCGTGTTCCCAGCAATCTATAGCTAATTTTGCATTGAGTTTTGGCTACATTTGAAGCTCGCCAGAGTTTGGCCGAACTCCGGTCGAGTTTTGGTAAAAATTGGTTGAAAATCGATTTGTTTGGTTCGGTTGTAAGCTAATTGTGTTTCTGGGAGCATTTGGGTCATGGGGGACTCAAAACCCCGTGATTTGGTGTTGAATTGAGGTTGTCCAGGTGTGGTTCTGGTTGCCGGAAACTGGGTTGAGCCGCCGGAGCTATGAAGCTCACCGGATTCCTGCGAGTTCATAAACTCTGGCCGGCAGGTCTGTTTTTATAAAAAAACATAACTAGTGTCAGACAACGGTATCTTTATAACATATCGTTGTCTGAAGCTTCACATTACAACTGTATTTGTTAAAATACCGTTGTCTGTTATTAGACAACAGTTTATTTGTCTAAAATCGTTGTCTGGTATCACTCGAGACAACGGTATTTGACAAATAAACACTTCGTTTAGCAAGACCACTTCGTTTATTAAATATTAAATTTTACAAACCAAATTAATTTTTTATTTTTTGAAAATTTGTGAAAATCATTATATTAGATATATCTTGACATCCTTAAGGTTGGATTGTCGAGAAATATTTTTAAAAAAATATAAACAACAATCCGTGACAAAGCACTAGTTACGGGTACTAGTCAATATACTAGTGATCTACTAAGAACTCCAACCAAATCAATTTTTTATTTTTTGGAAATTTGGGAATATCAATATATTAGATATATATTGGCATTCGTACGTTTAGATCGTCGAGAAATGTGACTGAATATATCATTAAAAATTTTCAAATTAATTATGTTAATTTATATTTATGTTTAAAAAAAACATAACTTGTGTTAGACAACGGTATATTTATAACATATCGTTGTCTGAAGCTTCACATTACAACTGTATTTGTTAAAATATCGTTGTCTGTTATGAGACAACGGTTTATTTGTCCAAAATCGTTGTCTGGTATCGCTCGAGACCACAGTATTTGACAAATAACCATTTCGTTTAGCAAGACCACTTCGTTCATTAAATATTAAATTTTACAAACCAAATTAATTTTTTATTTTTTGAAAATTTGTGAATATCATTATATTAGATATATCTTGACATCCTTAAGGTTGGATTGTCGAGAATTATTTTTAAAAAAATAGAAACAACAATCCGTGACAAAGCACTAGTTACGGGTACTAGTCAATATACTAGTGATCTACTAAGAACTTCAACCAAATCAATTTTTTATTTTTTGGAAATTTGGGAATATCAATATATTAGATATATATTGGCATCCGTACGTTTAGATCGTCGAGAAATGTGACTGAATATATCATTAAAAATTTTCAAATTAAGTATGTTAATTTATATTTATGTTTAAAAAAAAACATAATTAATGTTAGACAACGGTATATTTGTAACATATCGTTGTCTGAAGCTTCACATTACAACTGTATTTGTTAAAATATCGTTGTCTGTTATCAGACAACGGTTTATTTGTCCAAAATCGTTGTCTAGTATCGCTCGAGACAACGGTATTTGACAAATAACCATTTCGTTTAGCAAGAACACTTCGTTTATTAAATATTAAATTTTACAAACCAAATTAATTTTTTATTTTTTGAAAATTTGTGAATATCATTATATTAGATATATCTTGACATCGTTAAGGTTGGATTGTCGAGAAATATTTTTAAAAAAATAGAAACAACAATCCGTGACAAAGAACTAGTTACGAGTACTAGTCAATATTGTGATTTACTAAGATCTCCAATAAAATTAATTTTTTATTTTTTGAAAATTTGAGAATATCATTCAATTAGAAATATTTTAATAGAAAGCTAATTAATTTAATATTTCACAAATAAAAATTATTTTATAAAGTTAATAAAAAAAGTTATTTTACAAAAGATTTTATTTTCATTTCCCTCTTCTATTTTCCCTCCTCAACAAACTCAATTTTTCTTGAAATTTCCCCCTTTATCCCAAATGTATTCCCCGCCTTCGCCTTGTATCAAATTTTCCCCCCCTTAGTCAATTTTTCACTTCCCCTTAATCAAAACAAAACACCACCGAAACAAAATAAAAAATAAAATTAAAAGCCTCTCTCTCACAGTCTCACTCACCCAAAATCTCACCCTCGAAAATCGCAACCTCAAATCCACAGCTTTAACCCTCAAATCCACATCTCTCACCCTCAAATCTCAAATCTCACAACTCTCAAACTCAAATCGATTTGTTCGAAACACCCAAATCGATTTGCTTAAATTGATTTGTTCAAGTCTTGAAACCTCGATTTGTCGGGTTTTATCGGTGAGATTTGTGTGTATTATGTAAGTAAGTATGTGTAGATGTTTATGAATGTTGTTTTGGGTTTTGACAAAAATGGCTTCTACGGTCACTTGTTATTTCCAAACCAGGTATCTCACTAACTCTCCTCCTTAATCTTCTTTATAAAATGCTTACACACACACACTGTATCTATCTATTTCTAACCATGTTTAGTTGGTCTTGGTTATTTGTATGGGGACTCCTTGGTTATTTGAACCTAATTAAGGCTTTAATGTTGGTTGTATGCGAACTATTATCTGGCATTGTTAACCAAAAGTTGATGCTTGTGCAGGTGAGGAATGGAAATGCTTCACAGAAGCAAAAATACTTGCCTAAGGTTTTATTCTATCAGCATCTATACAGCTTTCTCCTGATATCTTTTACTTTAATCTATAGCAGTTAGCAGATAGTTAATCTATAAGTTATTTTTATCTAGCAACTAATATATCTATTTTAAATTATTCAGTAAGCTTCTGCTGGAAGATTAGGGTGTCTATTATTAGAACAGAAACTTCTTCGTTGTCAACTAAATTGTCATTTTCACTGCTATAAAATAGAATGGATGTGAGATGCTCAGATAGTAGACTTAAGTATTGTTTATTTTAATACGTCATTTTCAGCTTGAGAAGATATTCTCTGTGATTATGGATGTGTCGTTGGTGCACTATAGGAAATATTCTTACAAGTTTAAAGACAAGATGTTACAAAGAATATAGGTTTTAAAACAAGTTGTTTCGAAGAATATAGGTTCAGTTACCAATCTTTTTCCCAATGTCTTTGTACTATATGTATATATATTCTTTGGAAACCTAATTCATTAACTCTGTTTGGTAAAGCTTATCAGCGGAGAGCATGTGGGAGCACTTGCAATGAGTGAACCTAATGGTAATCCATGTTGCTATGTGGTTAATTAACACTCTGTTTTGATCAAGATTGCTCAAGTACTGTGGACCTTAATATTTAAATTTGTTAATCCAGCTGGTTCAGATGTTGTTAGCATGAAATGCAAAGCCGATAAGGTAGACGTGGGTTATATTTTGATTGGAAACAAAATGTGGTGCACCAATGGTCCAACTGCTCAGACCCTGGTATAATATCATGTCGAATATATTATAATTACTATGTTAAACTAAACACTGTTAGTTGATTTAATGTCTATTATTTGAACTACATGCATATTGCCGAGATGTTATAATTCAGGTATCACTATGTCTCTTCCGGACATTATAATTAGTCAGAATTTGTCTTTTTTATGTTTTTAGGTTGTGTACGCAAAATCAGATATTGTTGCTCGGTCGAAAGGAATTACAGCATTTATTATCGAGAAGGGAATGCCTGGTATTGCACCTTCTGACCTAGCTAGCATAAAAACTAATTGCCTACTTTCTCATATACTAATTATTATTTTTTTTTGCACTTCAAGCATTTTTTAATATATAGTTCACTCTTATCATTTTTTAACTGATTTGATTTTCGAAAATCATTTTTCTAATGTCTTACAACTTCTTGACGTTGTGAAAGATTGCAAGCAGGTTTACCATTTGCTATATACCCAGTATTCCCAGCAGTTGACCTTTTTGGAATTTACCAAGGGCTGAAGCATGTCCATCTACAAACTTTGACTAAGGTTGGTCTCATGCTTATACACTGTATAACCATGTCTCTGCTTTTCTGGTCTCATATGCCCGGTTCAATTGTTAGTATTTATGACACTAATAATCCCTCTACTTAAGAAGGTAAATCTGCAAGGTTTGCCATTTCCATCAAATAAAAGTGTACATGGGTAAGAATTTTTCCGGAGAAAACTACTTGAAGCACCTAATCATTCTCTTAAAAACAAGTCATTGCTAACAAAAGTAGATTTTCAGGTGCAGTTTCACTTGCTATTTTTGGACCTTCTTTATCATTGTCCATTATATTAATGTACTAGTATATTTTGCAGGAAAAGCAATGGCTTCTCTAGGGGAGCTTCTATGTACAGAGGAGTGACAAGGTCTTAATGTTCTAATTATTCCTAATTTAAACTTGTGAATGTTAAAATAAATGTTGTTTTGAAATCTTGGTTTTCTATTTTTTACTTTAGCAGACACCATCAACATGGTCATTAGTCACTTGCTTAATTTGGGTATTAATCTTTTTGCCACTTCATGTACAGACTCTTATATTATGAGTTTACGAAACTTTTTGTCTTGGTTTTGTTGAATCAAACTAATGCAGGCACCCAAGAGGAAACAGCAGAGGCATATGATGTAGTAGCAATCAAGTTTCGTGGTACAAATGTTGTTACAAACTTTGACATCTCAAGGTACGACGTGGAACGCATCATGCCAAGAAATACTCTACTTGCTGGAGAACTTGCAAGGCGAAATAAGGAGGTTGCCTTAGCTATTGAGGGCCCTAATCAGAACTCTTTTGGTCATAATCATAATAGTACTGAATCATGCATCTCCTCAAAGCAGAAAAATGTAAGCTCTATTTCTGACTGGAAAATGGCAATGAATCATGCCTTTCAGCCTAATAAAAGTTCTGAATCATTATGTAGAATATGTAATGGTCGTCCACTGGGCTTATCAACTAATGTCCTTTTGTTTTAGTTTTGTGGACAAGCTTTGTATTTGTAATTTTGTTAATATTTGGATTTTTTGTAAATGCTCTGATTTTGTATTTTTGTTTTGGTATAGCATTGTTTATGAATACAAATGGAAAATAGTCTAAATTAAACCATTGTGTGAATCAAATAAAAATGATGATTTGGATGATTAATACCATTGTGTGCTAAGATCTCTAACAATGGCTATCTTTCAAGAAATCGTTGTGAACATAACGAAGGGACAATGCTTTATTTTTCAGGAACCATTGTCTGTATATGGTAGACATAACAGTTCAAATTAAACAAACCATTGTCTGTAGATGGCAAAAATAACATACAATAGACCAAATTTAAAAAAGCATTGTATGATCCAGGTAGTACACAATAGACATGTCTGAAAAAACCGTTGTTCAAAACATAATCAGACAATAGATCAAATTTTAAAAACCATTGTATGATCCAGGTATTACACAACAGACATTTCTGAAACAACCCTTGCTAAAAACATAATCAGACAATAGACCAAATTTAAAACACCATTGTATGATCCAGGTATTAGACAATAAACATGTCTGAGGAAACCATTTTTAAAAACATAATCAGACAATAGACCAAATTTTAAAAACCATTGTATGATCCAGGTATTAGACAATAGTCATGTCTGAGGGAACCCTTGTTAAAAACATAATCAGACAATAGATCAAATTTAAATACCATTGTGTGATCCAAGTATGACACAACGTTTTTAAGAAACGCTGTCGTTATCTGTCTGCAACACAGACAACGGTTAAGCTGCTGTTGTCTGATACGCATAACAGACGGCATCTCAATAGACCACGGAAAATCAGGGCTTCACACGACGGTGTAAAACCTTTGTTGAATCAAAAAATCTTGTAGTGAATATCAATAACTAGAATTTATAAGGTGCAAACATACACTTGATGCTTGTAAGTTTGCAAATATCAATAATGTGATTAGTTTATCAAATCAATGAATGATACAATCTTTTCATTATATGTTCAACCATTTGTTTTTTGAGAATTTATCAAAAATACTGGGTTGTCTACTTTATTTTACATAAATACTATATTCATTAATTTATTGCAAAAATACGGGACTTTGTTTTTTCTTGCAAAACTACATTCCTACTCCAGGCACTACAACATAAGGACTCTTTATTCCCTCTCTCTCTCTTCTCTCCACCGCCAACCTTCACCTCCGCCCACCCCGTCCCCTGTCCACGTCCCCTTCCTTCTTCCCACACCCACCACGATCAGCTCCTCGAATTTCGATCTAATAACGGCCCCGCAGGAGAGTATCGAGATTCGTCGGAGCGACTCCACCTCCTTTTTCTCCGACGAGCTCCAATTTATTCTCCATCGTAACCTTCATCTCCAATTTAATCATTCACCTTCGACGACCTTGCCATAGCATCATCTTCTCCTACTCCGATGGCATGGTTTTGGTTTGTTTGTATTTATCTTTCCATATAAATGAAATCCAGTTATTTTTGTATGTATTCATCGTTGAAAATGAGAAAGAGGAGAATATTCCCTTATTTTTTCCAATCACAGAAAGAGGCAAGGGAATTGAACTGGAAATTGAGAGATTTGAGGGATTTTGTTTTAGATTTGGTTAATTTTGGATTAAGTTGTGTTTGGTTGATTTTAGTTGATTTCGGTTGCAATTAATTGAATTGGATTGCTTTCAGAATTACTAAATTATAAAAAAAGTTGCATCTGGTTCAATTTAGTTGATCCGTATTTTTGCAATTTTTTCAATTATTTCGTATTTTTGCAAAAAAAACTTTAAAGTAATAGTATTTTTACAAAAAGTTTAAAATGCTTAGTTATTTTTCAAAAAAGCCCTTGTTTTTTTCTAAAAAAGTTGTATGTACTACAATAATAAGTTGAAATAAATTTTTTGTTTCCGCATCTTTTTCAAAATATGCACTTTATTGTCAAAAGAAAATATACACTAACTTTTTTTTTTAGGAAAAAGAAACATTTCTAAATTTGAAAAGGATAGTTGCTTGTTTCTTTAACATTTAATAATTTTTGTGTGTGTTTTTGATAATTGTAAGTTTATTTATCCTCTTGTTTTTTAATAATATTTTTAATTTTCCAACATTAGATAATATTCTTAAAATAGTTAAATGTGTTTTGAATTTAATTAACCTTTTTAAAATAATTAAATCCACTAAAAATAATTTTAAAAAATAAATAGGACATTAGATTAAATAGATACATATATAAGCTCGTAAAAAATAGTATAAATAGATAAAATATGTTAAGTACATAAGATCCATGTTAGCTAACAAGATTATCTTAAGTTCTGATCTCTTAATTAATATAATAATATGAATATAGCTTTTAAAATAAAAATTAAAGTATAATAAGCAAAAGTCGTATATTTTGTAGTTTGATTCCCCATTTTTTGTTATAAATAGTTATCCATTTCATGCACAAGGTTGGATCTTCGGTTTAAATAGAAAATAGCTTTAGATACAATATTAAAAGTTGTTTAAATACTCCAACAATATATTAAAATTAAATATATATATATATATATATAATATTATTATATTATAAATAAATTAAAAAAATTAAAGGTACGCTTTGCACGAATTATAAGGTAGTATAGGTAAATAGATAAATCCTAGATAATAATTTTGATGTTTTGAAAATTTGAACCACATAAAGTAACATCCCGCACCTTTTCGGAATTTCGGAATTAAACAATTCAAATTTATAAATGAAATTCCTATTACAAAACTATTACAATTTTATTACAACAAACAACATGTAAGTGCAACTAATCATATTATTGTGACACAATAAAAGAATTAACTATGAACTCCTGGCAATTTCAACGACCCGAACATAACTGAAAAAATAAAGGAGTGAGCTAAAAAGTCGAGCAAGCAAACTAACCAAACAAACCAGTGGATCAAAAATAACAAATAAAATACAGTATAATTACAATAATTTTCAGAAAATTCATAAACGGTTGACACCTAAAAGTTTAGAAGTCACTCTGTCTAGAATTTAGTATTGCGTCCCTCATTAACGTGTCAGATCATAATTAGTTTACTCCATAACCATGCACAGATACTAAGAGGAGGTTCTGATCATAGATTCGACTAGGATGTCAAAGCTCATATTTTTACAAAATCCAAAATTATACTATTCAAAATGATTGCACTTGATCCAAATTTTATTTCAATAAAATAGAGCATAGAACTTAAAACATATAAATATAATTTTCAAAGTACTAGAAAGTTGGATAGAATACTTACCAATATATTATAAGCATTAACAAATGATCAGGTAAGCAAGTAAAAATAGAAAGCATCTAGACTAGCATTTATGAAGAACCATCAAACTGCCCTTAGCCTTATCAGATTCATATTATTAAGCAACAAAGTCACAGCAATTTGAAATCACCTCCGAGCCTATATTCCTTGTATATGATCTATATAAAACCTCTTTCGAAACCTTTATTATCTTTGATTATAACAAGACAGTGAGCCAAACAAATCCAACACCCAACCGAATGCGTGCAATCATAGAAAACATGAGAAAAATAAGTTGTGTTTAATTATTATATACCAAGGTGAGTATAGAAAGAAAGAGATGCCAAATGGTGTTAATTTAGTGAGAAAAACTGTAGGTTTTTAATGATGGGCCTGTGCTTTTCTTAACATACACACATACATGTTTGTTTGTAAACACAAGATAGAGTTGTATTTCTTTAATATTTCTTCATAGTGAAACTGAATACAATGCAAATAATTTAAAGAGATCATGTAGCTAAAAATTAGGAATGGGCTATTGGGCTTAACTACTTTTACATCTCCACTATTCTAACGTACTGCATGACCACCTATTAACACGCTACCTGACTACGACCTAGTCTTTCTGATATTTAATTAAACTAAATTAATTACATCAAACTTATTTAAATAAACACAATAATTAATAACTAAATTTAAGATTATTCCAACAATCACCCCCTTAATCTTAAATTTATGAAGCACTTCTCTTCATTTTGTGATGCACTTCTCACCACCTCCATGTTGATGCACTTCTCACCAACTTATTTAATTTAAACTTTATGAAGCACTTCTCTTCATCTGTGATGCACTTCTCATCACCTTACACATTATTTTATTTGTTGATGCACTTCTCATCAAAAAACACAATTTTTTTTGGAGCCCTTTTCTCCATGGTGTGTAGGTTTTTAATGATGGGCCTGTGCTTTTCTTAACATACACACATACATGTTTGTTTGTAAACATAAGAGAGAGTTGTATTTCTTTAATATTTCTTCATCATGAAACTGAATACAATGAAAATAATTTAAAGAGATCATCTAGCTAAAAACTAGGAATGGGCTAGTGGACGTAACTACTTTTACATCTCCACTATTCTAACGTACTGCATGACCACCTATTAACACGCTATCTGACTACGATCTAGTCTTTCTGATATTTAATTAAACTAAATTAATTACATCAAACTTATTTAAATAAACAAAATAATTAATAACTAAATTTAAGATTATTCCAACAATCACCCCCTTAATCTTAAATTTATGAAGCACTTCTCTTCATTTTGTGATGCACTTCTCACCACCTCCATGTTGATGCACTTCTCACCAACTTACTTAATTTAAACTTTATGAAGCACTTCTCTTCATCTGTGATGCACTTCTCATCACCTTACACATTATTTTATTTGTTGATGCACTTCTCATCAAAAAACACAATTTTTTTTTGGAGCCCTTCTCTCCATGGTGCACTTCTCACCCACAATTCTAAAAACAAATTTTCTTTAATAGCCACCTCGGACTTGATTTCTTGCTCATCATCACAGTATACCTCAGCTTGATGCCTATAACTTTCGTATCCATTTGAATGTATCTGAATTCTGTCTATGCCTCCTGATAACCATCGTGGGAACCTCCAGTAGTACCACCACCATTGGAACCAGCTTCATTCTTCGCATTTTCACCCATGGCAAACCATTAATAACGCCCAATTTTCTCAATCGAGCCTAGCTTTGATGCCATTGAATATGACATATAAATACTTAATACTTAATACATATATATATATATATATATATATATATATATATATAGGTGTATGTATAAAATATCAACTTACAAGCCCTAGATCATGTGAGCTCTGATACCAAGTGTAGGTTTTTAATGATGGGCCTGTGCTTTTCTTAACATACACACATACATGTTTGTTTGTAAACATAAGAGAGAGTTGTATTTCTTTAATATTTCTTCATCATGAAACTGAATACAATGAAAATAATTTAAAGAGATCATCTAGCTAAAAACTAGGAATGGGCTAGTGGGCTTAACTACTTTTACATCTCCACTATTCTAACGTACTACATGACCACCTATTAACACGCTATCTGACTACGACCTAGTCTTTCTGATATTTAATTAAACTAAATTAATTACATCAAACTTATTTAAATAAACAAAATAATTAATAACTAAATTTAAGATTATTCCAACAAATGTTGGAAATATAATCTAAACTTATATTTTATGTTTTAAATAATTGTTAACGTTAGTATACCCACGTTAACACAGGAGAAGTAGTCAGTGTTTGTTTGAGAGATTTTAGGAGTTAGTAGAGAATAAATAACTGTAGTGGAGTTGATGTAGGAGTCTTAGTTGTTAGTGCCTATTTCCTAGCCACATAATTGTTTTAGTATGGCTATATATATTGTACTGATAAGCATAATAAGAGAAGTGTTTACGTGCATATTGTTTTCTTTCAGTTTCATAGTAAACAAATATAAGATATATTGTGTATAGTTTCTACACTTGGTATCAGAGCTCACATGATCTAGGGCTTGTAAGTTGATATTTTATATATACACCTATATATATATATATATATATATATATATATATATATATATGTATTAAGTATTTATATGTCATATTCAATGGCATCAAAGCTAAGCTCGATTGAGAAAATTGGGCGTTATTAATGGTTTGCCATGGGTGAAAATGCGAAGAATGAAGCTGGTTCCAATGGTGGTGGTACTACTGGAGGTTCCCACGATGGTTATCAGGAGGCATAGACAGAATTCAGATACATTCAAATGGATACGAAAGTTATAGGCATCAAGCTGAGGTATACTGTGATGATGAGCAAGAAATCAAGTCCGAGGTGGCTATTAAAGAAAATTTGTTTTTAGAATTGTGGGTGAGAAGTGCACCATGGAGAGAAGGGCTCCAAAAATGTTTTTGATGAGAAAGTGCATCAAAATTGATGGTGGTGAGAAGTGCATCACAGACGAAGAGAAAGTGCTTTGTAAATATGTTATGGAAGATTGCACGAGACAAGTTTAGATTAGAAAGTGTATCAAAATTGATGGTGGTGAGAAGTGCATCACAGGCGAAGAGAAAGTGCTTCGTCAATATGTTCGTAAATATGTTACGGAAGATTGCACGAGACAAATTTTCTTTAATAGCCACCTCGGACTTGATTTCTTGCTCATCATCACAGTATACCTCAGCTTGATGCCTATAACTTTCGTATCCATTTGAATGTATCTGAATTCTGTCTATGCCTCCTGATAACCATCGTGGGAACCTCCAGTAGTACCACCACCATTGGAACCAGCTTCATTCTTCGCATTTTCACCCATGGCAAACCATTAAAACGCCCAATTTTCTCAATCGAGCCTAGCTTTGATGCCATTGAATATGACATATAAATACTTAATACATATATATATATATATATATATATATATATAGGTGTATATATAAAATATCAACTTACAAGCCCTAGATCATGTGAGCTCTGATACCAAGTGTAGGTTTTTAATGATGGGCCTGTGCTTTTCTTAACATACACACATACATGTTTGTTTGTAAACACAAGATAGAGTTGTATTTCTTTAATATTTCTTCATAGTGAAACTGAATACAATGCAAATAATTTAAAGAGATCATGTAGCTAAAAATTAGGAATGGGCTAGTGGGCTTAACTACTTTTACATCTCCATTATTCTAACGTACTGCATGACCACCTATTAACACGCTACCTGACTACGACTTAGTCTTTATAATATTTAATTAAACTAAATTAATTACATCAATCTTATTTAAATAAACAAAATAATTAATAACTAAATTTAAGATTATTCCAACAAAAATATATGCACACACATTGGGAGGATGAGCAGAATGAGAGCTAATAGATTTCTAAGAACAAAATAAGATGAGCACTAGTTGCAAGTAGGCATGAAAACTATACGCCAAAATAAGATCAAATTAGTGTAGTGAAAGAACACTGGAAGAAGAACTCAGTTGCATGAAATCGGGGTGACTAAAAAACATATATGAAATGCTATGGCAATAAAAAAAAGGATATTTACATAAATACATAAGATTTTAACAATTACTTCCAATTTTACTATTATCTAACTATATTTTCACTTCAATAAAATCATTTTTTCAAAAATACTACCTCATTGTAATTTTATGTTTTCAATATTCCAAAAATACTACCTTCTGCAATTGCAACTTTTGCAACTTCCAGTTTTCAAATTTCTGATTTCAAGTTCTGGGGTTCAGATATCATTTTCGACCACTTTTTTGGAATATATATATATATATATATATAAATATATATCTAGATTCCAGAAAAGTGATCGAAAATGACATCTGAACCCAAGAACTTGAAATCAGAAATTCGTAGCATCTCAGTTGCAAATGAGGTTGCAAGGCCCCGCCAGGGGCACTCATAATTGGTGAATTTGGGTTGCAAGGCCCCGCCAGGGGCACTCATAATTGGTGGATTTCTGATTTGCAACTTTTAGTTTTCAGTTGCAAAAGTTGCAACTTGAAAACTAAAAGTTGCAACTGAGGTTGCAAAAATTGCAACTGTTGCAACTGAGGTTGCAAAATTTGCAACTGAGGTTGCAAAAATTGCAACTGAGGTTGAAAAAGTTGCAACTGAGGTTGCAAAAGTTACAACTGTTGCAACTGAGGTTGCAAAAGTTTCAAAAGTTTCAAAAGTTGCAACTGAGGTTGCAACTGAGGTTGGAAAAGTTGCAACTGAGGTTGCAAACCTCAGTTGCAAAAGTTGCAACTGAGGTTGCAAAAGTTGCAACTGAGGTTGCAAAAGTTGCAACTGAGGTTGAAAAATTTGCAACTGAATACTGAAAGTTGCAAATCAGAAATCCACCAATTATGAGTGCCCCTGGCAGGGCCTTGCAACCCAAATTCACCAATTATGAGTGCCCCTGGCGGGGCCTTGCAACATCATTTGCAACTGAGATGCTACGAATTTCTGATTTCAAGTTCTAGGGTTCAGATGTCATTTTCGACCACTTTTTTGGAATCTATATATATATATAGGGTAAGGTTATAGGGAGAACCTCCTTATCAAGAGAACCAGAGAACTCAATCATGGCCATTCATTAATCAATTTTCATTTTAAATCAAAATACAATAGAAAATGGTTGTATTGTATTTGAGGTCATTTACAAATAAGTATGTAGTATTATACACGTACAATATTTAACTTACATATGGAAAGAATCATCAATTCAAAATCTTACATACCGTATCTTTTTCATATCTTTATAAACTTGTTAACTTACATATGGAAAGAATTATCAATTCAAAATCTTACATATATACCATATCCTTTTCATATCTTTATAAACTTGTTTCCCATCCAACATGGTAATTATAGATTGCATATCTTGAATATTGAGATCAAAATCTTTGAATATATGGAAACCAAATAACCTTAGCTCATAAGACATGCTTATGTAATATGATTATGTTGGGTATATTACAACTACAGCAACAATGAGGCAGTGATATATATTAAAACAAGAACAGGCAATTAACCAAATAACGAAACAAGTCACGAAGGCATAAACAAGATATAATCAGAGACTGTAATTATCGAGAGAAACAAGAAAGACTTATCTCTTACAGAAGCTTTTAGCAAAACTGATAAGAGAATAAACAGCTGAGTCGCCAAACCCTTCGAGAGGACTTGACTGTTCTTGAAGAGATTATTGCCCCACTTACGCTGTGTTGGGTTGTAGCAATATCACTTCCAGAATAAAACAGCACAGATCAAACCGGTCACAGAAGCGAAGAGATCAACAGCGACTAGCACCTCAGTTCGCCTGAGAATTATGTATCTTTTCTGTATGTGTTGAGAGAGCAGAGAGAAAGAAGTCTACAAGGGTTTTCTCTCCTTAGGATGTATCGTATATATCTTACAACGTTCTATTCTATTCTGTATATATATAATACCAAGAATAAAACGTAACTGATACTCCATAAAAGGAAAGTAAATATTCTGATTTAATTGCATTAACTGCATCAATATTTATTTTCAGTTACATAAGCATCAGGATTTGGTCATCAGTAACATCAGGATTTGGTGTCCATCAGAATCAGGATTCAGTGCTTTGTCAGGAACTGATATCCATCAGGATTTAGTCCATCAGTATCTGATGTCTAACCAAGTACATCAGGATTTTACTCCAAGTACTGATCCAAATTTCCATCAGGATTTGATCCAAATACTGACCCAAATTTCTAGTACTATTGTAACAAATAAATCTGAAACCTGTTAAAATAAATCAATATCTAATTTAAAATCAGTTGCAGATCATGGGCATGAAAACTTCCTCATGGGCATGAAACGTTTCTGACCAACCAAGTATACATTCATGGACATGAAAACTTTCTCATGGGCATGAAACATTTCTGAATATCCCATCTCTTTTGATGCCTCTTCATGATCATGAAATATATATCATGGCCATGATTTCCATCTGCAACCTGATTTCAAATCTCCTTCTTTCAACTCAATTTATCTATGGATTCCACTAAGAAAATGTCTTAGATCCAAACATGAAAGTTTAAGTCCTCATTACAAGGAACAACCTGATCCACTTGTTAGTTTCTGGAAATTACATCAAGAACATATTATAAATATGCCTCAAACTTTCCATTTTCTAACAATCCCCCACGAATCCATACAGAAATTCAAATACATATCTATCCTCATCATGACTTGTTTTTCAGAGTAGGTACCCTTCCGGGTTTGAACCCTCCTAAGTCCTCTACTTCGATGGCTACCGGATTCGGATGGAATATTTCACCTTGAATCTTTATCCGTTTGGTGTAACCACACTCCATAGATGACGACAAGTCAAAGGCTATGGTGCTAATCTACGGCTTTGAGACGTTAATGGTCCGGTCTCGATCCTGTTCGTCGAATGCTTCAAGGAATAACCCTTTCCTCTAATTGCGACCACACAATTACATTCGCTTAGCTGGGTATCTCCAGAGATGTACTGCTAGCATCTCATCATATGACTTGACCCCATTCAGAGTTCAAATAACTCTTACTATTCTGGTAGTGACAGTACCTTATAGGTTTACAGGGGATAGACTCCAGATACGTAAGTATCAATCCATGTAGTTAAAGGTACAACCAATTCACCCTTCCAACTTGTTATTACCACATTGAATACACTTTCGAGGGATCTCCTCTCATGTGTATTGGGTTCCCACTGTAGATGAATTACTATGGGCTATCAGTCCCATCCCCAACCTAGACTTAAGGACTACAGCATGCTCAAGCCCCTTAGTCAAAGGATCAGCTAGGTTTTCTTGAGTTCCAATAAACTCAACAGCTATGATCCTGTCAGACATTAGACCCCTTATAGACTTTAGTCTAACTTGGATATATCTCTTTGTTTTCACATTATACTTCTTGCTGTTTATCTTGTCGATAGTTGTACGGCTATCACAATGAACAGCAAAAGCAGGAAGTGGACAACTTACTACAGGTAACATTGACATGAGTCCATGTAACCATTCAGCCTCAGTCCCCGTGGCATCTAATGCACACAACTCAGCCTCAAAGGTAGACCAAGTTATAATAGTCTGTCTAGAAGACTTCCAAGATACTGCTCCACCCGCTAGGGTAAACAGGTATCAAGTCACTCCATTGGAACCAGACTTCTTAGCTATCCAACTTGCATCACTATATCCCTCTAGCACTCCAAGAAACCTCCTGTAATGCAGACCAAGATATATGGTGCCTTTTAGAATCACACTAGCCTCTCCCATATCCTTCATTTCAAAATGCCTTTTCAAGAACCTTTTTGTCTCGTTAATAATCTCAATATTGGTTCCAAACAATAAAATGTCATCCACATATAGGCACACAATAATACATTCATTTCCTTTAACCATGTAATAGACACACTTGTCGATCACTTTCATTAACTACAAATTCTGATTCTAAAACAGTTTCATCAAACTTTTTATGCCAGTCTCTTGGAGCTTGTTTTAAGCCATATATAGACTTGATTAACTTACACACTTTCCTTTCATTACCAGACGCAACAAATCCCTCTGGCTGATCCATATAAATCTCTTCTTCAAGTTCACCATGAAGAAAAGCTGTCTTTACATCCATTTGATGGATGATAAGACCATGTACAGAAGCCAATGCTATAAGCATTCAGATTGTTGTCATTCTAGCAACTGGAGAGTATGTATCAAAGTAATCAATGCCTTCCTTTTGCTTAAAGCCCTTAGCTACCAGCCTAGCCTTATACTTATCTATTGAGCCATCAGGATTCATCTTCCTTTTGAACACCCATTTACATCCTATAGTAGAACACCCAGGAGGTAGATCAACCAACTCCCATGTTCCATTAGAAACAATAGAGTCAATTTCACTTTTTACAGCACCTTTCCAGTACCTAGATTCTGAAGAATCCATGGCCTGTCGAAAAGTTAAAGGTTCATCCTCGATATTGTAAGTGATAAAATCACTTCCAAAATCCTTGACTACCTTAGCACGCTTACTCCTTCTAGGTTCCTCTACTTCATCAGGAATAGAGCTACTATCAGGATCTGCCCCCACATTTGTCATCCTTTCCACGTGATCAGGAATGGACCTCAATGTGTGAGTGGGATCATCATCAGGAATCCCCTGAGGTATACCAGTCTTCATAGGGAACACATTCTCAAAGAATGTTGCATCACGAAATTCAACTATGGAATTAGCCACTATTCCATCTATGTCAGATTTTAATACTAAAAATCTCATAGCTGTAGTGGTTTCCCTATAGCCCAGAAAGATGCAATCAACAGTTTTCGGCCCCAGTTTTTTCTCTTGTGTTCAGGGACAAGTACCTTTGCAAGGCACCCCCACACACGAAGATATTTTAAACTAGTCCTTTTCTCTGTCCATAATTCATAAGGTGTCATGTCCATATGTTTCAGAGGAACTCTATTCAGAATATGGCAAGCCGTATTCAGAGCTTCCCCCCACATCTACTTAGGTAACCCTGAATTAATCAACATACTATTGATCATATCCTTAAAGGTTCTTTTCTTTCGTTCTGCCACCCCATTAGACTCAAGTGTGTATGGTGGAGTTACCTCATGAACTATTGCTTTTGCAAAATTCATTAAACGAGTTACTCGTATACTCACCACCTCTATCTGATCTCAAACGTTTAAGTACTTTACCAGTTTGTGTTTCAGCTTCAGTTTTGAACATAATGAATTTATCTAGTGCTTCATCTTTATGTTTAAGCAAATAAACATAACAATATCTACTACAATCATCTATAAAGGTAATGAAATATCTATTATGTTCCTTGGTCAAAACACCACCAAATTCACATATGTCAGTGTGCACTAAATCTAACACATTCGAATCCCTAACCACATTATGAAAGGGTTTCCTAGTTTGTTTAGCTGTCACACATACTTGACATTTAGATTTCTTATCAATGGCATGTTTTGGAATCAACTCTAAGTTCATCATATTCTTTAGAGCACCAAAATTCAAGTGATCAAGACGTGCGTGCCACAAATCAGATGATTCAACACAATTAACAGAAGGAGCAACATTATTATTAATAAAACTGCCCAAAATAGGCTCAACATTTATTAAAAATAATCCATCTGACAAGTAACCTTTGCCAAAGAATACACCAGTATTTGTAATAACTACTTTATTACATTTCATAGAAACTTCAAAACCATTCTTAACTAAACAACTTCCACTTATTATATTTCTACGAATGTCAGGAACATGATGCACTCTAGTGAGGGATAAAACACACCCAGAAGCGAACTTCAGGTCCACGTTTCCTATTCCAAGTACTTGAGCTACACTCGCATTCCCCATCGCCACAGTCATTCCATGAGTGTGTTGATAAGATACAAACAGAGTAATATCAGTACAAATATGTACATTAGCTCCAGTATCAATCAACCATCCATGAGACGAATAAGTGGAAAGAAGTACAGGGTTGTAGGTCATATACCCGTTGTCAGTTTCAGAAGCAATAGCCTCACCAACAACCATGTTAACCATTTGTCCACCAGTGGTTCCAAGCACAGTGTTAGCTTGTGCTCCCACAACAGGTTTCTTAGCTTTCTTTTCAGGACAGTCCTTGCTCCAATGACCAACCTGTCCACAAGAGCAACATGGTTTGTTTGCCTTTGGTTTCTTAGCCTTGTTCTTGTCCTTGGACTTAGTGTTTTCCTTCTTAGTGACAGACTTTCTTTTCTGTCCTACAGTCACTAAATTCACCTTCGAACTCCCAGCATGTTCAGTAGGCATCACATGTCCTTGCTTGGACTTGTGTTGCTCCTGCACAGAGATGTCCAACATCAGGTTTGTCCAAGTGATCTCTCCTTTCTATCTTTTCAGGGAGAGTGCAAACTCTTCCCAAGACTTAGGGAGCTTTTCAATCACAGACATAACCTGAAACTTTTCAGGAAGGTCCATACCAGACTCCTTCAAAGCATGAACCAACATCTCAAACTCATGCACCTGCTCAGTCATGGACTTAGTATCCACCAGTTTAAAGGCAAGGAACCTAGCCACAGAATACTTTTCCAATCCTTGCGAATCAGTATTATGTGTCTGGTCAAGCTTCTCCCATAAGAGCTTAGCAGTGTAAGAGTCAGATGAATAAACATCGAACAGAGTGTTCGCCAAAGCTGCCAGAATTGCAGCCCTAGCCACCCCATCCTTTTCCTCCCACATGGTATAAGCCTTAACAGTTTCAGCTTTCTCCTTAACCAGAATTGGTTTCTTATACTGCACCACTGGCCATAGACCATTTACCGTTAACCACAGTTTCATCTTTTTCTGCCAACGAGAAAAACCAACACCCCCACCGAATTTATCAGGCATACCTGACATATCGATAGGTTGTGGGAAACGGTACGTAGTCCAATCAATGGTAGGTATAGTAACAGTAGACCCAGAGACAGTCTCAACAACAGGAGTTTCCGTTTCGTTAACCATCTTGTTAATTAACAATATATAACACAAATAATCTCTTCAAGATTGTTGGGTATATTACAACTACAGCAACAATGAGGCAGTGATATATATTAAAACAAGAACAGGCAATTAACCAAATAACGAAACAAGTCACGAAGGCATAAACAAGATATAATCAGAGACTATAATTATCGAGAGAAACAAGAAAGACTTATCTCTTACAGAAGCTTTTAGCAAAACTGATAAGAGAATAAACAGCTGAGTCGCCAAACCCTTCGAGAGGACTTGACTGTTCTTTAAGAGATTATTGCCCCACTTACGCTGCGTTGGGTTGCAGCAATATCACTTACAGGATAAAACAGCACAGATCAAACCGGTCACAGAAGCGGAGAGATCAACATCGACTAGCACCTCAGTTCGCCTGAGAATTATGTATCTCTTCTGTATGTGTTGAGAGAGCAGAGAGAAAGAAGTCTACAAGGGTTTTCTCTCCTTAGGATGTATCGTATATATCTTACAACGTTCTATTCTATTCTGTATATATATATAATACCAAGAATAAAAGGTAACTGATACTCCATAAAAGGAAAGTAAATATTCTGATTTAATTGCATTAACTGCATCAATATTTATTTTCAGTTACATAAGCATCAGGATTTGGTCATCAGTAACATCAGGATTTGGTGTCCATCAGAATCAGTATTCAGTGCTTTGTCAGGAACTGATATCCATCAGGATTTAGTCCATCAGTATCTGATGTCTGACCAAGTCCATCAGGATTTTACTTAATTTCAAGAGAAACGAATATTTTTTTTAAACGTATAAAAATATTATGTAACCCACCAAGCTTTTTTAGGTGTTTTGTTAGTTATATGTATATTTGTTTATATGAAAATATTATCATATTTGAGAATAAATGAATAATTCTTTTTTTAATAAAAAAACAAGAAATTTATTTAAATACACCAAGATTCTCTTACGTAAGAGAATCTTGGTATATTATATGATATTTTTATATATAAGTTAATTTCAAAAGAAATTTATAGTTTCTTTATTTTAAAAAACGTATAAAAATATCATGTAATCCGCCAAGATTTTCTTATTATTTAAAATTAATTTAAAAAATAAATTTATTAGATATCTATATTATATTTTTTGAATTTTAAAAATTAATATATTTAAATACACCAAAGATTCTCTTAGGTGTATTTGAAACACGTAAGAGAATCTTGGTGTTTTATATGATTTTTTAATATAAAAGTTTTTTTTGCCACAATATATAAGTTAATTTCAAAAGAAATGTATAGTTTTTTTCTAAACATATAAAAATATTATGTAACCCAGATTCTCTCATGTGTTTTTCATATATTTTTCTTAATATTATTGAAATCTTTTAAATCATTATATTATTTATATTTAAAATAATATTTTAAATTTTTGAGATTTTTTCGAAATAGAATTTAAATTCGTTTGAAACACGTAAAAGAACCTTTGTGTGTAACATATATGTATTAAGGGCTTGTTTTTCTAGACGTTACCTTAGGTAAGAATCCCGAGGCTATAACAAAAATTAACACGTAAGAGAAAGAAGTGTATTACACAATATTTGTATGTATTTATTTATATTTTTCAAAATAAAATTTATACATTTCTTTAAAAATTAAGTTACATGTAGAAATATTATAAAATAAACCAAGATTCTCTTACGTGTTTCAAATCAATTATCAATTTATTTACTATCTTTTTAAGATGCCTTCGAGAATTGTTTTAAAAGACGTGTTATAAAAATTGAATTTTTTACGCATTTCAAATCAATATATCAGTTTATTTACTTTTATTATCTTTTTGAGATTAATTCGAGAATTATTTTAAAAGACATGCTATAAAAAATGAATTTTAATTTAAAAAATATTATTTATGTTGGATAAATTATTATCATAATGCTCTACTTGTACATAACTATACCGAATATTCAAAAATACCTTACAAAATCTTAAATCAGGTTAAAAAATCTCAAAAATGTTATATAATAAATTGATACTTAATCTTTTTAAAAACTAGTTAAATAATTTTTAAAAAGGTATGATAATCTCTTAAAGAATATCCTTTACGAGATTCCTTATATCTTTTTTTCGATGTGTATTAAAAATATTTTAATGAATTTCACTATAAGTCTAAAAACTACAAAAAAATAAATCTATTTTCCAAAACAATTTAAAAAGATATGAATACTTTTTTTAAAAATATTGGTCAAGTGTTTCAATAAATGCTTTTTAATTGTAACAGATCTATTAAATAATTATTTTGAAGGTTCCGTTAAGTGTTTTGAAAAAATATTTAACTTTTTTTTTAAATTTGGTCAATAAAATATTTATCAAAACAATTTTAGGAATCTTAGTCTGTTATTCTAAATATAATAGAATACTTATTGAAACACTATAAAGAATCTTTTTATTCCGTAAAAGTATATGTTTTACTTTTAAGATAATTATTTCGATTACAATGTCCATATTTTATATTTTGAATATTTTGTAATATCAAAAATTATTTACCATAACTAACTTAATTGTGTACATTATTTTTGGATATAAAGAACATTGGTGTACATGAATTGTGTTGAAAGGAACGGATGGGCAAAAACTAGATGAAATTTGTTTAAAATTTGATTGTATAATGTTGTTGATTCAAATTTAATTTAGAGAGAACAAAATCTTAGGAAATTAATACAAATATGGCAAGTGATTGATAGACTTTCATTTAATTTGAAAAATGAAAAAATTAGGTAAGCAATTACGTTTAAAAAAAATGATTGACAGACTTACATATGGCAAGTGAAATATTCACGGACAACAAAATCTTAGGAATCAATACAAACATGACAATGATTATTCTGCATACGTAATATTTAACCTGTATTTATATTTACATATACTATCCCTAATGTCAACTAAGTATAAATACTAATAGATTTGTACACAATCTGGTCCACACGATTAAAATTGAATTAATGGTAGATATATTGGTTCTCTGGTTCTCTTGCTACCTCCTATATATATATATATATATATATATATATATATATATATATATATATATATATATATTCCAAAAAATTGGTCGAAAATGACATCTGAACCATAGAACAGAACTTGAAATCAGAAAAAACTGGAAGTTGCAAATGAGGTTGCAACTGAGAAAAGGTAGTATTTTTGGAATTTTGAAAACAAGATCGGTATTTTTAGAATTTTAGAAAGATTGGTAGTATATATTTAAAAATCTAATAATTGACCCCTAAAAAAAATTATTGTGACTAGAACTTCATAATAAAAATGATGGGAAGTTGTGGAGTCACATATTAGCCAATATCAAATAAATTGTAACTGACCTATTAATAACTAAAATTACTACCATAATTATTAGCTAACCAATGAAAGTTCCAAATTCATTTTAATACAATAAAACGTACCATTTTTTTTCCTCAAGCTTTCTAAACTTCAATGACATTTTGTAATTTTAAAACTCCAAACATTAATATTAAAATAATACTTATATAAAAGAAAAGCCCGTTGCTACCATGGTTCTAAAAATCCCCGATTTAGCCGATTAATCCCCGATTAATCCTTTGTAAGGTAACCCACCGATTCGATTTTTGAAATCCGATTAATCCTATGAATTTATTTAAAATGATATGTTTAATTGTAAATTAGACTAATATATTAAATATTATTATAATATCCGATTTATACTCTGATTAATCCTTACGATTAATCCCCGATTATCCGATTAATCTTAAATTGATACCTCACTCGATTTATACCGATTACCGATTTTTACAACCTTGGTTGCTACACATAAAGCCCAATGTACCAACTAATAGTATGGGCTATAATATACCCTGTTTAAAGACTATTTTTACAAAATCTTTTTTAACTTTGAGTTTGTCCTCAATTAACAACGTGGAAATAAATATAAACTGTTTTTTTTACTGAAATTCCCACATTTTCTATATAATTTTTTCTTCTCCCACCAATTTAGTTTTATCTTTTTCACATCAACAATGGACATTTCAGTGTTCTAAAAACCTATCTAGGCTGCCGATTAATCGCGCCTAGGTGCTAGGCAGCCAAAAAATGTTTAAATTTTGCAAAAATCGGTCATTCGACCTTTTTTTGATTAGACGACGCCTAGGCGGACCTAGGCGAGATTAGGCGGTTTAATTTTATAGGGGAATAATCGATTAGGCGACGATTAATCGGCCCTAGGCGGTATTAGACGGCGATTAATCGGTCAAATTTTAAAAAAACAGTCAAATTAAGAATAAAACTTTAAAAATATTAAAATTTTTAAATAAAAAATATACTTTACACCTGAAAGGGTAAATTCACTCATTATATTTAATAATAAAATGAAGATGTTTATTTTTTTACTTATATAAAATATATTTTTAAATATTAAAATTTGATTATATAAAAAAATAATATTTTAATACATCCGATTAATGTTCCGATTAATCATTAATTGCTGCCTAGCTGATTAATAGTTAGAAGGTAGGACCCACCTATCGATTTTTAGAACATTGGGACACATTAGTCTACTAACAGGATGTACAAAAGTCTTCTTAGAAAATGTCTAACGATATTGTGATTCTGCATAAAAATTTTAGCAACCACCTTTTGAAGGAAATTAAGATTGGTGTAAATGTAAAAACACCCAGCCGCCTAGCCGCCTCTCAGTACCCTACTTCCCTTTTTCCTCAGATCTACTTTCCCAACCCTCCCCTCCTCATTCCTCCTCCTTTAAACTTGCTTCTTGTGGGATGGCTATCTTGCAGAAATCGTTGGTTCTTCAGAGTTCACTTTTGGATTTCTCCAACTGAGTTGAAATTTTTTCTTCTTCTCCTGACCGTACTCTTACGATTCCTTCACATGAATCTCTCTCGGATAGTGGATTAAATGAACCCTCTCCCTCTCGGGAATCCGTTCAAATTCGATAATGCAGAACAGAAGTTTTACTTCTGGGTTTATAATAATTCTTTCTCTTGAGTATATAGTATAATCTAATGTTTTGGTCTTTTCAATAATTTTTTTAATAAATTATAATGAGAAATTTGTTATATTTGTCCATTCCTGTTTCATCTGACCTTGCTGTTTCATCTGACCTTGTATATAAATGGAGAAAACATGCATGTATCCTTAGTCAAAGACGTGGTATACGTACATTGATCAAATTATTGCTTTAATGAATCTATAAAAAAAAAAAAAAATGTAAACACCACATTTCTACTTACATTTATTTAAAAAATTGTACATTCCAATTTCAATGCCTATCCCGAATTATAGGTGTCAAAGCTGACAGTTCAACCCTAGCATAACCCTAATAGACCCGGATAAGCCATTTACTCCCTCGGTCCGGTGGAATTCTTATCATTTACTTTTTGCACGGAGACCAAGATAGTGGATGTAATATTGTTAAAATAAATGAAGTAGTGGGTGTAATAGTGATTTTATTGTTAAAATAAGTGAAGTAGTGTGTGTAATAGTGTAAAGTGTTGAAAAAGTAGAATGAAGTAGTGGATGTAATGATGTATTTTATTGTTAAAAGTTACTTTTTTTAGTAATGTAAAGAAATGGAAGGGACGGCCCAAAATAGAAAGTGTAAAGAAATGAAAAGGACAGAGGGAGTATATCATTTCCCTGTCCCAATTAATGTAGTTTTTCTTAAAAAAAACATCCTAGATCACACATCATGGATTAGAAGAAATTCGGATAAAAATGCATGATGGGAAAAAATCGGTCAAATTTAATTAAATTCGACCATAATTTAACACATACTTATAACCCTAGAGCTGTAAATTTTCTTACAATCAAATCAATTATATATATATATATATATATATAGGCAGATGCTCAAATGAGACCCCCTCTTAGTGAGAACTGAGAATTAATATCAGCCTTCCCTTTTTCTTTATCAGCTTCTAATCTAGTCTGTTGATAATTATTAACATCAACTACAGACAAAGATACACAAAATATTAATATATGTATATTCTCTCATCTCTCACCTATCTCTTCTCTCTCATCTCTCTCACTTCCCTGTTCTCGCTCTCTTCTCTCTCATCTCTCGTCTCTTTCATCTTTAATCTCTCTATTCTTTCTCATCTTTCTCATTCGATTGTTACCGTTCTCTCTATTCCGATCTAAATTGAGTGGTTGATGTTGTGCGATGATGCTGTTAATAATTTTCACTTTTTTCATCTAGATCTGAAATCTCTATGTAACACCGAAGATAATGAAGTCTCCGGTGGATATGCTTCAGTGAAATTATTTAAATTACAATGCAATGTTTATTGAGATGGATGATTACAAGGGAGGTGGTGGTCGTCGTTGTAAATGTCGTAGAGGTGTAATTGATGATAATGAATAAACAAAGTGATGGTGTGGGAATTCGTCGTGTTGAATAAAGATAGATCAATGGAGAAATTCTCTTTTTTGGTTTTTGTGATTGTCATTTGAAATTTTTAGTGAGTTATTTTTCAATTTTGGTGATTTGAGATAAATTTTAATGATTATATCGCGACGTGGAGGTGGAAATATGGAGGTGGTGGTGTGTTGCAATACGGTGGTTTAAACTTTGGTGATTTTGAGTTTCAATTTAGTGAGCAAGCCTCCCTTTACATTGGTGTAGCTGGACTTAAGACACGAGAACCCTATCGGTCATTTTAGGTGTCTCTTATTTTCCCCAAAGTCTTGACCCTACTAGACACTATAGTACTAATAGAGAGAGGGGGGGAGAGAGAACGGAAAATAAGAATGGGGGTGTTCTGGGAGACATTGAGAAGATGGAGAGAACTAAGGGCAGTGCAGCATGGTGCTGGGTACTACAAATACTAGTTTCAGTGTTGACTTCCTAGCTGCCTGTGGCCTTATTTATGGAAAGATCGAGGTCGGGCGCCAGGATTTGAAAAAGGATATCAGGCATTATCTCCACCCTGAGGAGAAGTAGCTCCATCTCTACTATACCACTATTAAAAACTATAACTCCAAGCTAAAATATCATATATTTGCTGATTATTACTGTTTAAGTAGCCGATTTTGGGTGTAAACGAGAGCTGATACATATATATAATGGTGTACTTGGATATTATATTTACTTAATCTACTGATGATGATGATGATGGTGATAGTTACTGTAACTAGAGAATACATTAACTTAAATAGTGATTTTGGTGTCTGATGAAACATGATATTAGGGAAATGGAAAAGTATTTTGATATGGTGATAAACACCCATGTTTAGCAGTTTATTCATTTGCATTATGGTCTCTTCTTTTGGTTTATGTGTTCTGCGAATTGTCACACCCTTTTCTTCGGTTGTAATTTCTAAAAAATCTCCGATTTAGCTTATTAATCCCCGGATTCATTCTTATAAGATGCTCTACCTATTCGATTCTTAAAATACGAATACTTGCTGCATATTTTTTTAAACTAATGTAATAAGTTTAAAATATGATTCATCATTATATATAATTTAAATACATTAGATTATCGATTAATTGCTACAAAAATCGACTCATCAATCAATGCCGATTACTGATTTTTACAATATTGGTCATAACTGAAAAGATGTACTCATATACGGAAAATATTTCTTTTTTTCTTTTGTTAAACATCACAAATATGTTTGTTTTGTTTTATTGATCGTATTTAAGCAATAACTTGTAATGTTACATTGTCAGATCATATCAAAATAAACGAGACTTGAAACAATGTCAATATCAACCAACAAATTTTTGCATGAAACTTTCCAGAAACTCCATTTTTTTGGGTTCTCGTGGATATGCTAAAATACAGAGACATTAACATCCACAACTCTTTAGAGTTCAAGCTGCCTTTGGACTAGGAAGTTTTTATCTTTGCTTATGTTCCTAACTACATCACTGACTCGAGCCAGCGACATTTCATTTAACAAGTTCATCATCAATTATTCTAAGTTATTATATCTATTGTCAAGTCATAAAACAATCTGGCCCCGTGGTTTTTTAAATTACGTTTATAGGTTGTCATGTATGCTTTACATACAGTACATTTCGTGCATCACAAATTCGGACAATTTCTTTGGAATGAATGGTCATGTCTTCGGCCTGTCCACTATACCCACCCAATGGCTGACGAACCATGCCTTTGGCATTAGAAAGAGACCGCCTCTCACCTTTCGCAACAGCAGCTAAGAGAAGCGAACCCATTGATGCGGCTTGGCCAATGCATATTGTATTGATCTGAGATAAAATGTTCTGCATTGTAAAATTATTACAAGCCTAAAAATTAAAGTTGAATTTGTTATAAATTATTGATTTTTTTCCCGGATGCCATCCTCTTTATACGATTTGACATGCTTGTTTGTATAGCACATGCATTTATCAAATTATAAAACAAAAGATCCTGCTTTTGAGAAGAATCTATTTTTTATACCTGATGTTGATCAAGCTCTGATAAGTGGATTTTATATCCACTTGGAACATTCTATATCGGCTTAAATTGATTATTTTGGACTCAAGTTTGTGTAGTTTTGATGTGTTTTGTGTAGTTGTGCAGGTTTGCAAGAATATCTAAGCTTTTGTCGTTTTTGGAGATTTAATTGATTAAAATTCGGATTTTCCGGGAAGGCTGCGCAGCTTATACTGTTTTGGCCATATCTGGAGTTCTAGAAGTCCGTTTTCAGCGATCTTACTGCCCACGCGAAGCTTGAGAGATTTTTTACAACCTGGGATAGGAAACAAGTGCAAGAAATATGCTGAATTAAGTCGCGCACGTGATCTTGTTAAAGAAGGCTGGGAATTTACTGTTTTGCCCTTTTTCTAATTCTAATTGTATTCTGGGCAGTTTTGGGTACCTTCTTTAAATCCTAATTGTAATAGAAGGCAATTTCTTGCTAGGCAAGATTTGTAGAGCCTATATAAACACATCCTACCATTGTAAATCATAACAATTCATAGCTTTTAATCGTATCAAGGTACTTTCGATCTTCAATTCTTTCTTCAATATTATGTTTTCATTCATTATCATTATTATTATGTTTTCTTTATTAAATATGCGTAACTAATTCTCTAATCTGAGGATTGGGTAGTATTCCTTGGTATTCATGTGTGTTTAATTATCTGTGATTTTCTTGCTTTGCTGATCTGTTATTGAGGGCTTAACACAATTAGGGGAGTCATGAACCTTTGATTGGATTTTAGGGATTGTAATAACTTGGAAGAGGAGTTGCAATTTTAGTACATGATTTAACAGACATAACTCGAATATCTGATTGGAAGATTAATAGGAGAGTTGTGAGACTTATAATTCTTGGAGCTTAATAGTTTATGATTGTCTTTGATTGTATCACGGAAGTGACAATTAGGGTATAGTTGTAGACATTATATTGTATCTTGGAAGAGAACATTATAACCTCAGAAGAATTGTTTTCAGCAGAGTAAGAACATAGATGTCACATAGATATTGAATGTGCATTGAAACCAAGTGAAGAACCCCGGTTCTTGGATTGTTTTCCTCATATATTTTATTCTCGATTGATAATTAGTTTAATTTAGTTTAGTTTAATTTAGTTTATAAACAAACACAACATTCTTCTACACATAATTCAGCATATTTCTTGCACTTGTTTCCTATCCCAGGTTGTAGAAAATCTCTCAAGCTTCGCGTGGGCAGTAAGATCGCTGAAAACGGACTTCTAGAACTCCAGATATAGCCAAAACAGTATAAGCTGCGCAGCCTTCCCAGAAAATCCGAATTTTAATCAATTAAATCTCCAAAAATGACAAAAGCTTAGATATTCTTGCAAACCTGCACAACTACACAAAACACATCAAAACTACACAAACTTGAGTCCAAAACAATCAATTTAAGCCGATATAGAATGTTCCAAGTGGATATAAAATCCACTTATCAAACACCCCCAAACTTAAACTGATGCTTGTCCTCAAGCATAAACAATTACAACTAACTAACTAACTAGTACCACTTCCGTAGGTGATCACGGTTGCATTTGGCATATGCAACAAGCCCTTTAAACCCCTAGACAGCCCTAGTGGACGAGTAAGGTCTCGTGAGGGCCTATAGCGAGTGTACCCACAAAATCCAATGCAATGCAATGCATGAATGCAACTAAAATGCAAATGCAATTAATCTAGCCTACCATACCTTCAAATCCTCTCATGCCATATCAACTTAAGAATCAAAGTAAATACGCAATGTCTTGGTGTCGAAAGTGCAAGTATTCACATAGTCTACTCAATGAACATGCATAAGTTCTCACAAGCCCATGTCAAGTGTAAGAATAAGTTAGTAAACATGCTAAACCTACAAGAGTACATCTTTGAGACAAAACTCGGGATCTCATACGCAAAAACAAGCAAACACTCACAATCCACTCACAAAAGAATATTCACTCAAGATCAAGGGTAAGTGTATCACTCAATTCCAACAAAATCATAAACATGCTTGACATTTGGTATCAATCTAACTCTTAACACAACATACATCAATGACAATAATCAAAAGGTCTTCATTCGGTTGTAACGTGGGCTAGGGACAAGGTATGTCAAATAAGCCAAAACAGGTGAAGTGTCAAAAGCTAGTAAGTACCATAATGAACCATTCACAACACCCTATTTCCCCCCACATAATTTCTACTCTTCTTCTTCCAACAAAATGCTCGACTAGTCGACTGAAATAGGATCACAACAAACACAAACAAGCTCTCATAATATATAATTTTTTTTTCTTTTTTTTTCTGTTTTTTTTTAATATTTTTTTTTTCTGAGAGCTAGATAAAACAATAATATAAACAATAACAATGATCCCATGAATTTATTACATATGCCGACTATCAAGTAAACAACCAAACCCAATCTCAATATTTTCCCCAAAATTATGACCAACAATAAACCCCTCCTTGCACACCTTATTACTCCCTTAAGCACTTTACTAGCCTTTGACAATGTGGGTTCAAATTAATGTAAGGCCAATACAAGAAAAAGGTCTAGGCAAGTAATGTGGTATGTCACCGAAAAATAGGATTAAGCTCAACGGGTTATCTAATTGATCATGCAAACATGGTGTGGTAATATGGGAAAATATGCGGTTATTCCTAAATGCCTTTATCATTTTAATCGTCAAATAATGTCATGCGTTTCAAGAAAGACCTCAAACAACTGCTAGCAATGCAAACAATCCGTGGACACTCAAGCAAACGAATAAATTCCAAAAAAATATGCAATATGGCTCAAAAACTCACTTGGTGGAAAAACATACTCAATCCCAAGCAAACATCTCTCTAACGCACCGACTTGTATTCAAAGCATGCAAACTAAATCATCTTGCACATATTCATGTCCTTCTAATTACTCACAACATTCAATAAGTCTACTAGTGTATGTGTGTGCACAAGAACAAAGCATATCACTTCTCAATCAAAAGCGTCAACAACACAAAATTCCTATCAAGCATGGGTGCAAATGCAAACTATTATGAACTCACATGATATACGAACATAAAAATAGAATGTCCTATATGAAACAAACGTAGATAACACAAACAAAAATGCATAATTTACTACTACTAATATGCAAAGCATGAAATCCTACATGAACAAATAATACAACAACAACTTACTAATCCCTCAAACCACCCCCAAACTTAAAATATTCAATGTCCGCATTGAATGGAAGTAAATACAAGGGATAGCAGAAAACATACCTAATCGTCCTCATCCTCGGAGGAATCAGAATCTGGCGGTGGATACTGCGTACGAGCTCCATAGACTGGCCACCTTGCCTGAATACTACAAAACCCAATTGACAAGAACACAAATTCGTAATAAAAATAAGATTAGAGAAAAAGATTTACCCAATACGAATCAAAGAGGTGAACTTGCAATTAATTCCTCTTTAAAATTGAATTTTTAGATATTAAATAAATAGAAGAGGAATTGGATTTGTATGTATAGGTAGGTATATAGAGGGTAATATGTAAGGATTTATGGGAGAGATTTAGAATAGGAGATGAATTTTGGAGAGGTTTAGAATTGATATTGGATTAGAATTAAGAATTAGGGATTGGGGTTATAAAATAGGAGAGAGGTGTGAGAAATTTGTGTTATAAAAACACAAATATTTCGTGTAAAATATTACTCAAACAGACAGCAACTCGCGCCGCAGCTTGATTATCCGCGCCGCAGCCTCAAACCTTTCCTGCTCGCCACATTTTTTTTTATTTATGGCCACAAAACTTACCCTCCTGTGAGTACTACACGCACTAACCTGGAGAGTAGTACACGCGCGTCACACTTTGCACTACAGCAACTCATGTCCATAACCTGTCGGCAGGTTTTGTTTTTGACTTCGTGTATTTTTTTTTCTCTGAAACAACACTCGCCAATTGTATAAGAACAGAATGCAACTGGCGCTGCGGCTTGGAAAAATGGCGTTGCGGCCTGGAAAAATCTGTCAAATATTATTTTTATTTTTTTTTCTACACTAATGCGTGGGTTGCCTCCCACGAAGCGCTTCTTTAACGTCAATAGCTTGACGCCGATTATACCTGGAAACTTCAATGAGGAGAAAAAGCAAACAGATGCGCATATCTACGAATTTCTAATATAAGCATATTGTGCAAATAAACCTTAGATTCATTAAAAGGTACAAAAACTTTCAAGAACCTATCATGCTCAAGAGACTTGGAAACATTAAAATAGCTAGAAAAGTCGTCAGAATAATCATTATAAGTACGACTCATATACTCCTCCCAAATTGGATCCTTATACTCTAAAGCAAGATTTTCAACTTCCTCAATCTTAACTTCCTTCTCTTTTATAATTGGACACTCATCAATTTTAATCTCGTCTACCAATAAGCTCAAAATTTTCTAGATTTGGTAGAATTTCAATTGGATCCAAATTATCATTAATGCGCATGGGACAATTATCAACTACACAAGTAGACTCATCAGACACAACATTATCATCAATTGCTAAACAAGAATCATGGCATAGAGGAAAATTGACACAAGGAGGAGTTCGATAACAACCTTCATGCCACACTGCTCGAACTTCCCAAATAAAATTATTTAGTTTAGCATTCTCCTCGTACCAAGCTATTGAATCACATGGAATATCATTGTCACTAGCAATCTCTAAAGTTGGTTCATCAAAAAATCCCAAAGAAAGTAAGGGAGGATTAGACTGAGTTCCTTGAATCATTTTATTGAGCGCAATCTCCCAATCAGCAGGTAAAGAAGGATTAGACTGAGTTAAACTCGTATCAACATCATTACACATATATGGATAAACATCATCATGATATTGATTTTCAAACGAATATGAATAATCATTGCTAGGGGCATATGGAGCATAAAATGAGTTCTCAGAATAGAACGAATTCACCTGATATGCATTACAATCCTCATAAGAATTGAATTGTGGGTAAGGATTGAAGTCTTGATGTTGTTCCTGACTGTTGTAGAAATTCTGAGCATTGTTCCAACCAAAGTTGTACTCCATCTAGTCTCTCTCCTCAAAACCTGTTTAAGTTGTCTACCTCAAAGAACCTCTAGACACACTAAAGAAAGAAATACAAAAAGAAAGAAAAGAAAAATATATACAAAGATAAAATCTAAACAATAAGAAACAATTAACCTAAACTCAAGTATACTGCCTTCCCCGGCAGTGGCGCCAATTTGTTAGTAGTATTTTTGTGTGTTCGTTCGCAGGGAAGGACTGAATGTAATATCAAGTTCAAGTTTCTTATCTCTCACAATTTAGAAGTGTAGAAGAATGTTGTGTTTGTTTATAAACTAAATTAAACTAAACTAAATTAAACTAATTATCAATCGAGAATAAAATATATGAGGAAAACAATCCAAGAACTGGGGTTCTTCACTTGGTTTCAATGCACATTCAATATCTATGTGACATCTATGTTCTTACTCTGCTGAAAACAATTCTTCTAAGGTTATAATGTTCTCTTCCAAGATACAATATAATGTCTACAACTATACCCTAATTGTCACTTCCGTGATACAATCAAAGACAATCATAAACTATTAAGCTCCAAGAATTATAAGTCTCACAACTCTCCTAATAATCTTCCAATCAGATATTCGAGTTATGTCTGTTAAATCATGTACTAAAATTGCAACTCGTCTTCCAAGTTATTACAATCCCTAAAATCCAATCAAAGGTTCATGACTCCCCTAATTGTTTTAAGCCCTCAATAACAGATCAGCAAAGCAAGAAAATCACAGATAATTAAACACACATGAATACCAAGGAATACTACCCAATCCTCAGATTAGAGAATTAGTTACGCATATTTAATAAAGAAAACATAATAATAATGATAATGAATGAAAACATAATATTGAAGATCGAAAGTACCTTGATACGATTAAAAGCTATGAATTGTTATGATTTACAATGGTAGGATGTGTTTATATAGGCTCTACAAATCTTGCCTAGCAAGAAATTTTCTTCTATTACAATTAGGATTTAAAGAAGGTACCCAAAACTGCCCAGAATACAATTAGAATTAGAAAAAGGGCAAAACAGTAAATTCCCAGCCTTCTTTAACAAGATCACGTGCGCGACTTAATTAATCATATTTCTTGCACTTGTTTCCTATCCCAGGTTGTAGAAAATCTCTCAAGCTTCGCGTGGGCAGTAAGATCGCTGAAAACGGACTTCTAGAACTCCAGATATGGCCAAAACAGTATAAGCTGCGCAGCCTTCCCGGAAAATCCGAATTTTAATCAATTAAATCTCCAAAAACGACAAAAGCTTTGATATTCTTGCAAACCTGCACAACTACACAAAACACATCAAAACTACACAAACTTGAGTCCAAAACAATCAATTTAAGCCGATATAGAATGTTCCAAGAGGATATAAAATCCACTTATCAAGCTCTTCAAGGTTGTCGCTTGTTAGTTTTGGTTTGATTCTCATGATCAAAATGTCGAATTACTGTCTTACACTTCAGGATGAACTGAGAATCACCATCAACTTGTATGGCATGACTATCTTGACGTTTTCCATCTTTCCATTATAATGTTTAGCTTCTCATCTCTTGTCAAACCGAGCTCAAGCCAGGAAATTTTAAGGCATTCCTCATATCCATCATTATATTTGTGTGGTTATGACACATAATGAAATCACCATCAAGCAAAATTCACAATGAAATTAAGAGGGAGACTGATATTCACGCACGCATGGATACAAATATGGACAGAAGAACAGATTACAATATAAGCATAAATTACAAGTCACTGCATATCACAAATCAATATTTTATATTATTTTAAAAAGAACTAGCACCTTTGAACAAATAACTACACTATATACAAAAAAGCACAATATAATCACAACTCACAAGTCACCATTTATTATAAGAAATCACTGTTTTTATATCACTTATAAAAAGAACTAGCGCCTCTAAACAAATCAGTACACTATATACAAAAAAGCACAATATAATCACAACTCACAAGTCACCTTTTATTATAAGAAATCACCATTTTTATATCACTACATATTAAAAATACTATTTAATCAAAAATTACAAATCACAAATTACAAGTCACTTATTATAATCACAAATCACTGTTCTATAATCACAATATAATCACAAGTCACAAGTCACCTTTTATTATAAGGAATCACTGTTTTTATATCATTTTTAAAAAGAACTAGCGCATCTAAACAAATCATTACAATATATACAAAAAAGCACAATATAATCACAACTCACAAGTCATCTTTTATTATAAGGAAACACTATTTTTATGTCACTACACATCAAAAATTACTATTTAATCACAAATTACAAGTCACTTATTATAATCACAATTCACTGTTCTATATCACTTTTAAATTACCATAAAGGAATCATCTTTTCCATTATGAAATCACCAAAAAAAAGTATCATAAGGGCAAGTTACCAAATTATCTAAAATTATATATCATTATGAAGCTAAATCACCATTTTTTTCATCAATGAATCAACAAAAAATAATATGTATTATAAGCCTACAGTTATATCTTTCATTGAACAAGTGAATCCCATTATTATAACAAATCACCCAATTTACAACCAAATCACCAAAAAAAGGATTATAAGATGAGAGTGACATATATATCATCGAAAGATACATTCTTTAAAGGTAAATTACCATTTTATATGACTGAATCACCAGAAAATATATATCACAACCTACAATTACATCTTCCCTGAACAAATAAAATTGTTTATCAAAACCATTTCATTATAATCCAACTAAATCACCTAAAAGAGAACATTATCGATGACATATTTCTTTCGACAAAAAGTGAGATATATTATGTTCTCCATTTGAATCATATATTTAGAATGTTGCGATTATTAAGTCCTGAAATTCTAAAATCTATGCAAAAATCATAAAGTAATACAAAAAAACCAGAGAATCAGTATAGAAAACATGTATACATGAATCCTCTATCACATATTATAAATTTTGGGTTAACATAATCAATTTCATTAACGACGATTTAGGGATATTATTGTATCAATTCATCTAATTTCCGATGGAAAATATGAAAGTACCTGATTTTTGGTGATTGATATCTTCAAAACTCGACGATCCGAATTGGGGAAAATGATAGGGACACAATATATAGCTTTAAATTAGTAGTTTCTTACCGTCAATGTAGTTTCTAAGAGGTTTGAAACAGTGATTAGGGGTATTGGATGCAAGAACAAGGAAGAAGAGTGTTCAAAAGCGTTATTTTCTTATATGTATTCTAATTTGTAACTATCCTTATATTTCAGTTTATTTACAAAATTGCCATCGGGATCTCAGTAGGGTCTCATTAGAATAGCTCCATATATATATATATATATATATATATATATATATATATATATATATATATATATATATAGGGTTTTGCTCGGGTGAGAACCCATATTATTAGAGAGAATTGAGATCTAATCTCAGCCCTACAATTTTTTATCAGCTTTAAATCACATCCACACAAATTAAATACACACACCCACCCACACAACACACGCAGACACACACAAAACACACGCCCTACACACAACACCCACATGCCCCCTAATCATTTCTCTCTCCCCCAAATTTAACTTCTCTCTTGTTTATACACGGTCTTATCTCTCGTTCTCTTTTATTCATGAATTCCGGTCATGCCTCCACCAATCTCCGATCACATAACTTTTCTCCGATCGATGTTTTTCTTTTTTTGTTTACTATAATCGCTTCAACACGGTGACACTTCCGATCACAAAGCTTCCACTGGCAGTTTAACTATTTTGTTTTCGATAACTTTTTTTAATTTTAATGGCGATAATGTGATTAAACGGTGATGTAGTGGTGGTGATGCTAGCGGACTGTTGTTAATGGTGGTGGTTGGTGGTGATGTGGTGATTTTTATGGTGGGTTATGGTGATTTTTGTGATTTTATACTGATTGGTAATGAATTTTTGGTGATTTTTTTGGTTGGAGGTGATGATTTTGGTGGTCAGGCTGTGGTGGTTGTAGTGGCCGGAGGTGAATTGTATTTTACAGTAGTGATTTTTTGCGATTCTTGTTTTTTTTTTGGTCAATTTTTTGTGATTTTCGGGGCTGTTGTTGGTGATTTGTTGGTGGCAGAGGCGACGAGGTGATTTCTGATTTGACGGTGGTGATTTTATGTTTGTCGGTGGTGATTTTCTGGTGATCGTCGGAGGTGGTGGTGGTCGCCGGTGGTGGTCGCCGGTGGTGGTGGGTGGTTGAATTAGAAAGAAGATGATGAAATCTCAAACATAAAATATTTAAATATTAAAATCTAAAATGAATGGTAAGAGATAAATATATGTATTTAAATGGGTGGATATAATTAGATATCATATCTCATCATAAGTGGGGTGGGTTCTCAACAGAGCAACCCTATATATATATACAGAGATATTTGTACAAGCTTATATTATGCTTACATGAGTACAAGCTTATATCCCGAATTATAGGTACAATGTGGGTTCGAATTGTAGTACAAGCTTATATCCCGATGCACATATTTGTTTTGATGTAATAAATTTTATTTTATATTATAATTATATTTTAATATAATTATTAATTATAATATTTTGTTTTAATTTTAATTTAAACAATTTAATAAAAATTTAATAATAATATGCATGTTTTAAAACTTATATTATAAAGTATTAAAATAAATATGTCATTCATGGAATGCGAACCTTAAAATTTTAGTAAATTAATTTAATCATATAATATATCTAATCATATATTAGATATTACGGTTGTGATTTTTTTTACTAAAAATCTAATGGTTATTATTTGTAGTATACGGATTTCTAATATATTTTGTTAGTGATTTGTTAGTGATTAAAAGATATGCTGTGATATTTTTGGGTACATATTAATTATTGTAAGATTATGCTTTAAATTAAAAGTTAACATGTTTTAATTAGAAAAGAAATGTTATTGATTGGAAGATATGATATTTTAAGTATTTTTAAAAATTAATATCATCAGTTAAAAGTAAACAATTTTTAATTAAAAAAGGCCGGCTAATTATCATTAATTATATTAATTTATTTTTTATTTTAATAATTACAATGATTGTGCCAAAATATAGTATGATATTTTCGGGTATATATAATGATTGCAAGATTAGTTTTAAATTAAAAAGGTAACGGGTTTTAATTCTAAAAGAAATATTAATGATTGGAATATATAATATGATCGATGTTTTTAGGTGTTTATAAAAGCTAATATCCTCAACTAAAAGTAAATGTGAAAAAGACAATTGACTAATTACCATTAATTATAGTATGTTATTATTTATTTTAGGTATTTTAATATTATAGATATCGGATATATTTTTCTTCATAATGAAGGGTAAATAAGTAAATTCACGAATTACCAAAAAACAGGTACCAAAACTTTAATGTTTCGACTATTATATAATAGTATAGATATGATATTTTAGGTATTTATAAAATGTAATTTCATCAATTAAAAGTAAACATTTTTTAATTAAGAAAGGTAATCGTCTAGTTATCATTAATTACATTATTTTATTATTTATTTTATAAATTAGGATGATCGTGCCGAAATATGGTATGATATTTTCGGGATTAACGATTGGAAGATATGATACGATTGATGTTTTTAGCTGTTTATAAAAGGTAAAATCTTCAACTAAAAGTAAATGTGAAAAAGGCAATTGACTAATTACCATTAATTATATTATGTTATTATTTATTTTAGGTGTTTTAATAATATAGATATCATATATATTTTTCTTTATAATGAAGGTTAAATAAGTAAATTAATGAAGTACCAAAAAATTGCAAAACACGGGTTACTTTTAAATATTTTTAAAATTATATGACTAAACAAAATAGAGTTTTATAATTTATTATGGAATTAATTTAACTTTTCAAAATTATTTAATAAATCATATGTATTGTTTAGAACTAATAATATAAAATTTTAATGTAAATTTGTTGTTGACGGGGGCATTTAAATATAGAATATTCTTTACTATTAGATCTAACGGTTATCATCTATCTACTAAATATCTAGCGATCACTATTGTTTTAAATTGTTGAACCAAATTATATCCCTGTTTGCTTATTATATATTAGTATAGATATAGATATATAATTAATTTCTTGTATTTGAGGATTGCATAAATATTTAATTGTATCATTATACACAAATTTTGCGTAATCATCATAAATATTAATGTTGTCTGATTGCATAAATATTCAATCATATTATCATACAAAAGTTTTATTAAATTATTATGGATATTAGCAATGACTACAAGAAAATATGGATTAGACATCGGGCCTTTAACAACGCTTTGAAAAACCACCGATGTTAAAAGCGTTTTCAACATCAGTTATTTAAAAAGCGATGTTAAACAGATTTCTGGACATCGGTTGCTTAAATAACCGATGTCTAAATGTTTTTTCTCAAAATAAAAAAACATGTGCTGGTCATTTTCCCCCCATTTTTCTTAAAACATTTCCCCCTTGGAAAATTTTTAGTATCCCGCCTTAGTAACACTTCCCCTGATTTACTTTGCCCGCGCTGCACTTTACCCTAATTTCTTCTATCTCACTTCTCACGGCCGACTCTCATCTCTCTCTCTCTCTCATTCATCTCTCTCTCACTCATCTCTCTCTCTCACTCTCATCACTACTAGACCCCCTCTCTCTGTCTCTCTCACTCGCATCCCTCATTTTTCTGTAATTAACTCAGCATATTACGATTTCTCTAAATCGAAATAGAGAAGAGGAAGCTCGAATTTAAGAGAAGAGGAAGCTCGAATCGTAAGTCATTTTCCAATTAATAGTTCGAATTAAGCTCAATTTACTTTTAATTGAACATTTTTTTTGCAGATTCGTTGCTCTTTTTGCTTGGTTCATCTTCAATTAGTAAGTTTTTGTGTTAATTACTTGTTGTTCTTGTAGAATTTTTGTTTGTATTTTTCAGCTTTTGTGTTTTTGTTTGTATTACTTGTGTGTAATTCTTGTTTTTTGTTTTGTTTGTATATTCGCAAGGTTTCTCACCTATATATACACACATCTATACATACAATAGAAATATGTACTTATGTTGCAAGGTTTAAATTTAGTAGTAACTGTTGTCTGTGCTTGAACATTGTTTGCAAGTTCGATTTGGGTCAGTGGCGGCTGTTATTAAGGATATTGTTAGTACTTAATTCATACATTAATTGGAAGGATATTGTTAGTACTTGTATTTTATTATTTCAGAGACATTTGTATGGAAGCGTGCTGAAATATCAGGCACCCCACCAGCTAAGCGTAATAGCCATACGTGCTCTTCATGGAAGAATAAAATCATTGTGATTGGTGGAGAAGATTTAGATAATTATTATCTATCTGATGTTCATTTTCTTGATACAGGTTGCTAATGTGTTGTTACCGGCAAACACATTCAGAATTCAATTGTCATTTACCTTGTGTAAACATAAAGTCTTGTAGTATGATAATATATTGTGTTATTCGCTTAATATAGATACTCTTATCTGGGGGAAGGTAAACACTTTAGGTCAGCTGATGCCGCCTCGAGCTGGACATACAACTGTTGCATTGGGAAAGAACTTGTTTATTTTTGGAGGAGGTTTCTCTGATGAACAAAACTTATTTGATGACATATATAACCTTGATTTTGGTATGTAACAAAATTCATATATTCTTTTGAATCTTTGTCTATGTATATAGCCATTAGTTCCCTCCTTTTGTCTTGAATATTGGCTCTGAATTTTTAATTTAGCGAATTTTTAATATTGGCTCTGAATTTTTAATTTAGCGAATTCAATCAGTACGCATGACATTGATGTTTATAATTGTGACAAACTTGTTTTCTTAACTTTTCACCTAGATTTCAGAATGAAATGATTTTTCACTGCATATGTAGCCTTGTTATATTTTGTGATGAAGTTAACATAATGGAAAAGAATACATAGAATGAATCGAAGTCTATACAACATATCGGTATGTTGAGAATCAAAATAGTTGCAGCCTTTGTGACTTCAATACTCTTAGTGTTGAATCCCTTGATGCTGAACTTTTTTTAATTTTCTTTGTAACATGTCAGAGTTTAAATTCAATAACATCTTTCTACGGTACTTGCATACCTACTTGTCACTCATTTTGCAGAAACAGGATGTTGGACCAAAGTGATGACTACAGGTGAAGGGCCTTCAGCTAGGTTTTCTATGGTTGGTGATAGTTTGGATCCACGGAACGGAGGTGTCCTTGTCTTTATAGGTGGTTGCAATAAGAATCTTGAAGCACTAGATGACATGTACTATCTAAGGACATGTTTTTATGCTAACCTTTTTGTGTTTGCAAAACTTGAAGTTTTTGTTCACTGCTAATGATCATCTAAAGGTTCTATAAGTTTGTTATTCCTAGAATCTGACGGTACAAATTGATCAAAACTAGGAATTTCGACGGAGCAATGCTGGCATTTTGGTTTAAATACGAGTACTTTGTTTGCAATGCTGGCATTTTGGTTTAAATGCATGCTTCTTGTACTTATCATGGCTGATTTAAAATTAGGTACCAAATTATCTTCTAGTTGTGTTAGATTCCAAGTCATATACCTTTCTGTTAGTTACAGCTCATTATTGGCTATGATATAAATGCAATTAACCAAGTTCTCTTTTTTCCCGTTTCAGCTTGACAACATTGGATTGGAATGTAAGTTTTTTTTGCATAAATATAGTAGCCTATTTTGTAAAATCCTGGTCGACTTATATATTAAGTATCATAGGAAGGAAGTATACTTTTGACATTCCTGTATATTTTTTGACGCATCCATAATTAACTAGTCAATGAAGGTTTTTTGGCTTTTTAGATATTCTTAACTTAACTAAAGTTTTATATGTAATCTGGAGATGTTGGTGAACTCTTAGATCTTGTCATACTGGCCTTTGAAATGAACATTACAGTAAGATACCTTGCCTTTGAGTTTATGATATTTATGCTACTCAATCCGCCAAATGGATGTCCTATCTGTCAGAAGTGGGTTTGTGGTTGTGGCCTGGTGTTGAGCGTTTCATGTTCCAAGGATCTCTAATCTATCATATGAACAAAGGTTTTAATTTCTAGTTTTTTTTTTTGCCAAGTAGGTTTTAATTTCTAGTTAATCACATTATTGATATACTTTTTTATTTAAATGAAGGCGAAAGATGTCTTTTTAGAAGCAATTATGTAATGATTTTGCCTCCTTTTTAGCTCTTTGATTCCTTCTCCTGAGCAATTGCTTTTGGGACTTGGAATCATAACAGACCGCATGACCCACTATTCTACTGAGGGTCTCTATCGTTTAAACTCTTAATGATAGGCGACAAGCAACAGATGCACAGGAACATGTTTAAGGGACTGCAGATTGCAGAAGCTGCAACTTGTGCTTATGATGCGGCTGCATGTTTTCTTTGTGGTTCATATACGTGCTAATTCTTCTATAGCTTTGAGGATGAATAATCTGCTTAAGAGGAAGGCACCCTAGAAGACAGATTCATATTTGCATGGTGATATGGTGTTGTGGCAACCTCCGGAGAGATTTCGCTCAACGAGAAAGGTAATCTATGTCATGTGAAGTTAACTTTCTTTTTGTATCTTATATCTTTACGTGCCAGAATTTTTCTCTTGATTTTTTAAAGTCGTTGATTTTCATTCTATATACTCTCAGGTTATTTCTCTAACTTTCCAGGAGAAGGTGTGTTTGACAATGAATTATAGGGAGTTGACTGAAGGCATTGAGAATCATAGTAAGTTGTTTATAGCAGATCAGATAGTTTACAAAATCCTTTTGCGGCACAAAACTTGTTTGGAAGACTTTCAACGGCTTGCTTGTCCGGACCTCCCTACGAACCTCTCTGAACGATTAAAAAAGAAAAAAATGAAGACCCTTATACCTCAAATATGTATGAAATTGCTTGTCTAAGTACATGCTGTTGGTTTGTAAGCTAGTTAATTATGATAGCTGAACATATTATTTTGTTTATGTTGATGTAAGGATTGGATGTTTTGTGTTTGGTAAATGACAAGTGCTTATAACTGTTTTCGTATTTTAGTATTTTGGTTTGATTTGAGATTTTTTGGTGCATATAAAAAGAATGTTGTATACTAAAATCTGAACAAGAGACATCAGTTTTTAACAAATAAACCAATGTCCAAGAAAATCTAATACATCAAATATTTTATAAAAACCGATGTCTACTGGAACATATAACATCGATTTTGTTAATGAACACGATATCTAATAACACTATATAACATCGGTTTCACATACCAACTGATGTCTTAGATAACATAAAACATCGGTTTTTACCAAGAAATCGATGTATATGTCATTATTTACCTTGTTCGTGCTATGTTTATGTTGATCTAATGAACATAATATATCATAATTTAAAAAGAACTACTGCACATAATGTATCTTAGACATCAGAAATATTTAAGAAACCAATGTTTAAGTCGATAATAGACAACGGCTAAAAACCGATGTCTAAAGGTTTTGACCTTTCTCTACACACGCATAGACATTATGTCTATTGCATAATTAGTTGCTGAATGTTTGGTCAAAAACTTACCTTTACGTATAATAAAAATGAATAATTAAGACCCAAAACAAAAAGAAGAAAATGGGTTGTTGTTCAAGTGCATACTACTAATCATTTTTTATATGTATCAATACTATATATTTTTGTATATGTATCAATATTATTTGTAGTTTTCTCATAAACTTTTGTTCACTTATAATTTACACTACTCATTCTTTCAATAATTACTTTAATTGTACCACTCATTCGTTTACTAATCACTTTTTGACATTTTTTACACTAAATTTTTTCACTATCATCTGTTGCATTATCCATGCATGTGATTTACAGCTACCTAACTTCTTTATAATTATTTTTTTAATTGTTATCTTCTTATTTACTTATACTTTATGATTATTTTTCTAATTTTTATCTTCTTATTTACTTATACTTTACATCACTCATCAGTTTACTAATCGCCTTTAGACTTTGACGTTGTCTGCATACCTTTACACCACTCATCTGTTACACTATCTATATCACCTTCAAATTTTGATTTTTCTGCATGCGTTTTTGTTCACTGCATGCGTTTTTGTTCAATTGTAATTTACACCACTCATCTGTTACACTATCATTATCACCTTTAAATTTTGATGTTTTCTACATGTTTTTTCCTTCGGTCAATATCACCTTCAAATTTTAATGTTTTCATGCGTTTTTGTTTAGTTGTAATTTATATCATTCCATATATTACCTTCAGATTTTGATGTTTTCTGCATGCATTTTTGTTCAGTTGTAATTTACACCACTTATGTGTTACACTATTCATCTGTTACAACTATGTAACGTATCATGAATTTTTTTTGCATTTGTTAAAAAATAAGATATATTATATTTTATTTTATTGTTATCTTATCTTTACCTTTTCAAAAATTTTATCAACTTTGGATACTATTAATTTAATGAATAATATCTGAAAGTAATAAGCTTATTGAGCAGCAATCACACAAGAGTTTTACTAGACATTACTACACAAGCGATTTCAAGATTTAGTTTTTTCTCCTCAACCTCAGCCCTGTACATTTCCTTTGAACCAGCGTTCCAAGAACAAGAAAATGTTTTCTTCCAGAAGATCGTCTAGGCAAGGACCATTAGGGCAAGGAGCACTGAGGACCGTCTGGTGTGCTGCCCAATCACATAAAAAACTCAACAAGTCACAATATATCTCCACTGATATATGCACAGCTATTGGTTTGTATTATATTTTCACCTTCTTTGAATTTAATAGATTTTATTTTTTGTGATTGAAAAGATTGTGTATTGATGTTTCTTAAGTTCAAATAGTTGTGGGGAAATTTAGAAATGCTTTATTCATAGGTCTTTAAAATACTAGTTTCAAGAAGGGGCTTCCCGACAGCAATAAAAGGGACCAGCTAGAAATAGAGGCTAAGCTAATAGCTACAGCCAGTACAGGCGGTCGGTGTAGGCCTTGTTAAATTTGCGTAAGATTTATGCAGAAAATTCTATGTATGTCTGCCTATATATCACTTAGCTGATATTGTGCAGATTTTTTGATTTTCTTATATAAGTTCAGCGTGTTAACTGTTTCAGCCTCTATATATATATGTACTTTTATTTAAATTGGTTTTTACAAAGATACAATGTTTTGAGATTTGTGAGTGGGATTTAGTTCGATTACTATTAATATTTGTGGCTGTTTTCATTGAATTAATAAAGTTTTTGGCCAAAATATTGCAAAAATGATTAATTATTTGTCTTGCAGAGCGCATCATGTACCCAGAAGCGCCTATAGCAATGAGGATATCTGGTGATCTTCTGCTTGGCGTTGTTCGGATATACTTGAAGAAAGTGGAGTATCTTCTTCGAGACTCCAATATTATGCTGACACGTACACAAAAGGCTTTTGCTTTAACAGACGCGAATCCAAAAATTTCTATGTTTAATCTTGATGCCTTGGACATGGAGACTGTCTGTAATGAGAGGTAATTTGTTGGCTACCTCCCATATCTAAAATTTGTTTTATATCTTTATTTGACTCATTGCATGATCACTTCGCTTAGTATTCTAATTTTGTTGTTTTAATCAGTTTACAGGATAATCATCGAAAGCACCCAATAGAAATTACTGTTGATGATTCATATACGGTTGTTTCCTTTAATGAGGTACCAATGTTTTTATTTCCTTATATTTCAAGTTTCGATTGATTTATTTAAGGTTTGCAATTGGGAATTCTGTGTCATTATATATAGGATGTGAGGAATTCTTTAAGCTCGGGAGATTATTCTCTCACTCATGTGGGTGCAAGTATGGGTGCTGAACACCCTGATCCTTCTAATCACGTGTGGGTGCCAAGTGAAAATAACGGTCCTCTAAGTTATCCGCGAATGGAAATCAGGTGTGATCCTTCCCTTCAGTATTTTTCTGAAAATGATATATTCCGGACAGACCAAAGTGAAGACAGATTGGAACCAGATTGGGCTCTAATGGAAATGATGAAACAAACAGAAACCTATGCTCTAGCCGATGAGTTGGTTCCTGCAGTTTCTCCTCCTTCACCTGAGCAGCACCAACAACCGACTTCTGTCATGTCAGAGCAGTCTCTCGAATTTTGGAATTCTGACAGTGCATATGGTGGGTTTCAATTTCAAATTTATCCGGCCACTTCAGTCATCCAAATTGTTTTATACAGAAGTCATTCTGTTTCCTTGACTGCAGGACAAGGATCACCTACATTAGAGATTCATTCAACTCAACCACTTCAGCAGACACTGCCCGAACAAAGGATCCGAAGCCATCGCTACGATCACGTAACAATATTAAGTAACAGGTATTGTCCATGTTTACTTTCAATCAAGTCAAAAAGAGAGTTCTTTTCATTCTTTTCTGGTTTCTTTTTTGTGCTAGTGGCTGAGTATATGGGATGTGTTTTCAGGATTATGACGAAGAGGATCAATGATAGTAGTCGAATCCTGTGTAAAAGAATGAAATGCCCACAAGATGCTTTGGGCATCTGGAAGTATAATAAAAGAATTAAAAGAGATGCAATATTTTTTGAACCTTTGTTGACTGGTGCCCTCCATTTTTTTTTGTTTCTTTATTCAGATTTTCTGGCGATCTTTTAAGTTAGATATCTGAATGAACGTCATTTTTATCTTCAGGGATGGGAACTGATCTTTCTGAGGCTTTTCTGAAAGACTTTTCTCGCTCTCCAAATATGGCGTTGTCTTCTCCCAGCCGATTCATGCCTTCTCCAACAGGAGGAGTACAAGACTTTACACCTGCCTCTGGCAGTGATGTGGAGGAAACCTGCGGCTGTACATGGGACCTGGAAGCATCCACTGTTACACCCAGGTCTGACAAACTAACACCGGTGATATTTTTTAAGGGCCGACCAGGTGTTGAGGACGCTTTTGGTCCTGATGCTCCAGAGCTGAGGAATTCTGATGATGGAGTATGTTTATTATTGTTGTTGATTTTTCCTACTGCAGCTTTTGTGTTTTTGATCTTAAATTCGGAGTTGAACTCTGTAAATTTCAAAATTCGTAATATAGGTTAAAGAACTAAAATAAATGTAAATTGGCTAATTTGTGTTTTGCCACATGCATTTTCAGAAGACCTTTTTTTTTGTAGGATTTATCTTTTCTGGCAGAAGACAAATATTACGCTTCATCGGGTAGGCTGATTATTCTTTTGGTTTATGCTCTAGTATGGGTATAAAACAAATCTAGTTGATACTTAAACTGTGTCACTACTACAAAATTGAACTTAGGACATGTCATTTAGATAGCGTTTTTTAAGAAGCGCTATCTAAGTTCATTACTTAAATAGCGTTTTTTACAAAAGCAGGATGTAAGTTAATAAATAAAAAATCAAAACTAAACAAAAAATTTAAAATATATACTAGGATAGCGCTTCACCAATAAACGCTATGGTAGAGTCCACTTTTATAGCATTTTTTAGAAACGCTGTGTAAGTTAATGTATTTTAAGAAATATATATTTATTTTTTATCATAACACTACAACACGCTAAAACCTCATTCCTGTCAATAATTTTAGGTTAACCTCTCTCAGCCCTCGCCGCTCACAATCGCCGCCTCTCTATCTCTCCCCCTCCTCCTCCTCCTCTCTCTCTTTCTCTTTCTCTCTCTCTCATATTTTAATCACAAATAAAAATCAAACCGATCCCCAATTCAAACTATCGATCCCCAATCCCTAATTCCCAATCGATCTCCATCTTCCCAATATCTTATTTAAAGTACCTCAACTCGCTATGGTGGTTCCGTCTCTCACCGACACTTCGTACTCTCTTCGCTCCCGATGACGCTTCGATTGCACCGCCTGTTCTTGTTTCGTCATTCGTCTCTTTCGTGAACACATCGTTCCAGGTCTCTCTCTCGTATTCAGTTAAGAACTGATCTCGAGTTGATATTGATATCGAGATTACTTTTTATAAATTTTAATAATAGGATGTTTATGTTATTAGAGCTTAATTGAATTATATATATTTTATAAGTATGCTTTTTCTTTCTAATTTAAGGATTTTAAGATGTTTTATGTTGTGAAGTTTGGGAGGAAGAAAGAGATTAGTGATAAAGATGCTGATGCTGATGCTGGTGTAGCTGTTACGAATGGAAACGAGGCGTGCTGATTTTGGGATATGGGCCATCATTTAGTCGTCGTACATATTAAGGTATGCTTGTACACGTAATGTTTATGTTCTAGTTTTAATTTAGCTCAAAACATGCTCAAGAAAGCATTATGTGAGCAAGGAAATTGATATTAAGATCCCGGTATGAAATGGAGTTAAATTTGATTGCTTTGTGGGTTATGTTAATTGTTACAGATTCATTCGAGTGGGCTCTGTTATTCTAGCTCTTCATGATGCTAGTGATGTATTTCTTGAAGTTGTAAAGATGTCTAAATATGGAGGAGCAGAGAGACTTTCCAGCTTTTCATTTATCATGTTCGTCTTATCATGGATTTTGCTACGCCTTATTGACTATCCCTTTTGGATCCTCAGGAGTACTTGGTGAGATTTCCTTCTTATTGCTTTGCTTATTGTCTAATTTATTGCTTTGCTCTGCTAACATCAGAATCTTAGAGGTTATAATTCTTCTTTTATATTGGACGTTATCACATGACGGATTCATGTTTCTTCGTTGTTAATTTGTTATATTATAAAGAAATTGAAGATCCATCTTTTATTTATATTTTTAATCTTCAATTGCTGTTTATTATGTAATGTATGTAGCCTGGACAATACTTGGTGGAGAAGAATGAACTTATGGGGGTATATACACCTAGCTATAGTCCAATAAAATACGTTAAGAAATCTCACGTTTACGAGGTTATCAAATTTATTAATGTCAAACAAAACAAATGGAAACAAGTTTGGACCAAAAATATATGATTAATCTAGTGGTCATTAGCTAGAACAAACAACCTACACTGCCTAGTTTAGGAATACATTAGCATAGTGTTAGCTGGATATTTAGTGATAGATTATGCGTATGAACTGAACTCACTTCTATAGTATTAATCAGTTTGCATCATAAGATTCGTGTCATTTATTTTCTTTTGAATACATATATATATTTTAGCAAAAGTTAAATTCTAAATATCCATAAATCTAAAGGCCAGAAGAATGTCCTAACACCTAAATATACAATAAGGATGATGTTTTAATCAAAATCTTGATATAAGAAGTACAGTGAATGAAGCAATTTAAATGATAATACCATGTTTTTCATTTTTTGTCAAGTGCTCAATATATTTTCTAAGTATGAGGACGCTACTTATATGCTTTGATGTTATTAATCTTTAAAAGGAATGTTGAAGTCAGAAGATGTTGAAATCTGATATACCAAGAACTAAATTTTTTATAAAAATTTCTATGATAATTTTCCAGCTTAGATAACTTAGTTTTCTTGCATCAACCAAATACCTATGAAGTTATCTTGAGAGTATATGTTTCTTTGTTTTGTAACTGCAAGAGATTGTTTCAATCTACCCTGTCCTATCACCGCCAAACCTGACTCTTGTACAATCAAACAGAGTTTGCAATCCACTTGCCCTTCTCCAAGTATTCTCCTTTTCTTCTGTTACATATTTATTGCAATATATTCTTACATGTCACTGTTTTTACGTACTCTTATAATTAGGGAGTCATTGCTGATTCCATTGCTGGCTTGATGACCATCTCTAGTCAAGTTTTTTCCATTTTCTAGTTTTGAGTATTTTTTTGTTCTGTGTGAAAAGATCGAGTATCCTGTCAAATGTTGAAAGTATTAGTCAGATAGCTTTGACCTGTTGTGATTAAAACATCAAGTAATTATCCTTTCCTCTTATAGTTACTGCTTTTGTCGGGATTACTTGTTCAAGTTTGACTCTTTGTTTACTTCGACAGAGGAAGTATATTTGAAGATAGTTGGGACCGAAAAACGCGAGAGAATGAAGCAATGAAGCTCTTGGAAGACGACCAGAAAACAGAGGACAGTCAGGGAAGTTGCTTGAACAATATATGCAGTTTAAGTAGGAAACTGAAAATGAAAAGAAGAAAAAGACAAAGTAAATAACTACTTATCTTCTATGTCTTAAGTAATTATGTTTCTGTGTTGGTCATTATATAATTTTGTTTGCCTTTGGATTAATTCAAACAGGAAGGAAAAAGATCCATTTAAACCAAAGCACCCTGTTCTGGGATCAGATACTTGGGATCAGATACGCAGTATGCTTAACTAGTGCCTAATAATGTTAGTGTAAAATGTTTAAGCCTTTTTGTAATCTGAAGGCTTTTATTATTATACAATTGAGCCCTATAATTTGGTTTTTTGGATGTAAGCATTAAATTGGAATTTTTAATAGCAGAATTTATTTATGCATTTTGTGGTCAAAATTTTACGACTTTCTTTTGCCAAATATATTGTGGAGTATATTATTGTTTTTGAATGTTTATTATTTTTGAAAATGATAAGAATAGTACAGGTAAAAAGTAAGGTAGAAAAATAAATATATAATTTTTTTTTAAAAAAAATTGTCACTTACATAGCGCTTTAAAAAGAGCTATAGAAGAACTTGTGCTTAGGAAATATTTATTTAGATAGCGCTTCCGAAAATGCTATTTAAGAACTACACTTACAGAATGGCAAAAAAAATGCTATGTAAGTGATCCTCACTTCAATAGCGGCTCCTTAAAAAGCGTTTAAAAACGCTATGTAAGAGCTAAAATAAACGCTATCTAAGTACAAATCTGTAGTAGTGTGTGCACGTGCATAATTTAGCAGGGCCGCAGGAAACTACTCCGGATTGTTTCTTGCGTGAAAAATCGGAATCTGAACCCTTATCTGCAAGGACAAGGTAACATATTAAAATAGAAAAAACCCTTTTGCCATTGACAAAATTTCAATTTTTTTTTTATTTAGACTTTCCTGTGTTTCAACTTAATTTTCTGTTGTTTTCATGTAATGTATGCAGGGCTGTGGCTAAATTTCTTAGAAGTAGATCGTCAATTACCACTCCCATCCTACAAAGCAAATCCATAATTGTTAGCTTGAATTCGATTTTGGAAGGCAAAAGAAGAAAAGTTTGTGCTCGAATGGTCTTTGAGACGCTTGTAAGTCTTTGTACTTTCAATTAACTACTCAGTTTATTTTGATTTGGGAACCCGTGGGAATTGTAAGTTTCATGTAATTTTTACATCTCCAAAAGGTTATACGTCTGATATATTGTTTACCTCAGGTTTTAAAGAATAGTGGGCTTGTAGATGTGCAACAAGAAGAATCATTTGGTGACGTCACTGTGACAGTGACCCCAAAACTTTCAGAAGAACTATTTTCGACATAACTGTGTGTTGCATGTTCTCGCATCCAAATTCTTTAAAAACATGGCTGGAGATTTTATTGCTTATATCTTATGAAAGATTTGTAATGCTTTGAATGCTTCTAGTGAAATATGGCTTGCTAGATTGGGTCATGTCAATATCAGTGTACTTGCACAACAGCTAATTAAATGTAAATTTTTATAATGCGTTTGATCTTATATAGCGTTTGATCTTATATAGCGTTTGATCTTATATAGTAGCTTTTCATGTTGATAACCGTAGCATCATAGTCAGGCAGTCAATTAACGTGTGGGATAAAATTTTGCGTCGATCTACTCTGTAGCACGAACTAAAGGAAAGATGGTAATTAAGAAATTGATTGAGCCCTAGCTAGCAGGCTAGGTTTTCCTCTTCGAAATGGTTTCTTAAACATGTTTCAAGCCATTTTAATTTTAATCATCCTCTCCTTCTTCTCTGACTTTCACCATATCTTGTATGGGTTTTTGCAAGTTTAAAAGAAGTGTAAAAATTGACCATAAAAATGTGGCTATAAAGCACATAAATGATATGAGGTACTCACATTTTTGCCAAAATTTTGGTGTTGTTTTTTCGCTTATTGCCATAGGATTTTGCAACACTTTTTTCCTTTTCTACTGCAATATTGGATTTAATTTTGCAATAGAAATTATAGTAATATTTTTTTTTGAATAATTAGGATTATGCCTTACAAATGAGTTTGTTTTTATAAATCTCGGGAGCACAATAACAATTAAATAAGATTATGATAAACACAACAAGAACGGTGATTATAAACCCTTGGGATCGAGATTGAACCGCAGAACAATCTCTATCCCAATCCCAAGCCATTCCCAAATTGATACATCATCAATATTCAGAAAAAAGTTTTATATATAATCAAAGTCTAACTCCAAAACAAGCTAATACAGGGATATAAATAGGTTGTTTATAGACCCAAACATCAATAGTTCATCTCCTAACTAAATAATAAAGATACCTAGCTGTAGCTACTAAAAACTAGATAGTACAAAGTCAAGTACACAACTGAAATTACACTACTAATAATAAATATCTCAACTGTATAAGTCAAGATAAAACCCAACAGGATACACACGGCTAATGATCCCTATCAACTCTCCTCGACTAGGAAAAATTTGCCTCTGTTCAACTGAACCGTGTGTAATGCTCAAAGAGGTCAGGAGCAAGACGCTGAAACTCTATAACACTAATCCACGTATGCTCATCGTCTGACCTGTTACGCCAATGAACCAAGTACTATCGAAAACCACTGTACCGAGTTGGCATAAATCTCTCATCTAGATCAACATCAACAGGAACATCTGTTGTCGGTTGTGCAGAAACATAAGGAGGTGTAGGGAGTTCAAGTAGTGGAGGATTAGACATAGGGTGACTGGGGCTAGAAGGGATAGGAACACTATCTTGGTTTGCTCTTCTTATTACTGATGGTGTAGTAAAAGGAACTCCAGGACCACAGGTTGTGGTGGTATCATACGTGATAGTCAAAGTAAAATGCATTATGCATTTTCTGAAAATTTTGGAGTTTGCTTAGCTTTTCGTGCAAATATAAAGGTAAAAAAGACTAGCCTCGATCTAGTTAAAAGAATGGGAATCATAAATTTGATGATATAAATGGACAGCCTATCATGTACTTATACACTTCAAAGTTTTGAGGTTTATGGAGGAGAATGCGTTCATATTATCTGTTGGATTTATTTTAATCCAAACTTGCTTTTTATGTTTTTGTTTAAAAATAAATGTGTTGTTATTTTTACAAAATAGCAGCATTGTTTTAGTCAGCAAAGTAGTTGCTAAATACGTTGCTAAATTGTAGGAGAGTAGTGGAGTTTATTTCAGTTGTTGATCGAGTCTAGGATGTACCTGTTTTATCTCCTGGTTTTTAGTCACTAGTTAGAGTTATGCGTATGTAGTTTCTTTATATCTTGGATGTACTTGTTTTTTTTCAATCAATGAGGAGAGCAGTTTTCCTCTCAGACAAACACTCAGTACATAATTTAAGCTTTACTCGTACGTATTATTTGGTATGAGAGCCCTCTGCTTTAGGCTCATATATGCCAAAATATCAACCCAAACACAAGAAAGAAGCTATGGAGACGTCCAAGGCGAAAGAAGGAGGTACTGTAGGTTTAAACTACTCGATGCTAACAAAAGTAATTACAAAGCACAGTCCCTAAAAATGAAAGTGTTCATGAAGGCGCAAGGAGTTTGGGGAGCTATTGAGCATAAGGATCCCAACGTAACCGTAGATGATAAAGCGGTCAAATAGCCCTTGCAGCAAGGAGTTCCTGAAGATGTGTTGTTGGCCATTGCTGAGAAAAAAACTACTAAGGAGGCATGGGAATCGATTAAAACAATGTGTATCGGTGTAGAGTGAGTGAAAGAAGTGAAGGTGCAAACGTTAAAGGGAGACTTTGAATCCCTGATCATGAAAGAAATGGATAACATTGATGAATTTTGTATGAAGTTGAGCGGGATTGTGACTAATATTCTAGTTCTTGGAGAAACAATGGAGGAGTCGAGTGTTGTGAGGAAAATTTTGCGTGTAGTCCCGGATAAGTTTGTTCAAATAGCTTCGAACATAGAGCAATTTGGAGACATTAAGACAATGACGGTTGAAGAAGTAGTTGGCCGTTTAAAAGCTCATGAGGAGAGAATCAAAGGGAACTCAGAAAGCACAGGTGGCCAACTCTTACTTACACAAAAGGAGTAGTCGAAGAGATCAAACAAAAATGGAAGTTCAAATTCATCTGGTCAAAGAGGTAGAGGAAATGGTTCGTTTCGTGGTAGAGGCCGAGGCTACAATAGAGGAGGTGGTGCTGGAAGAGGCTACTAGAACCGGAATGAGAATTCAAATAAAGGAAATACTACAAGTAGAGACATGAGCCAAATGAAATGCTTTAATTGCAACGTGTATGTGCACTATGTAAGTGAATGTTGTAAGCCACAGAGAGAGAAAGATCATGCAAATGACAAATCTCAAGAGGTGAATATATCCTAGACTCTAGATGAAGAACCCATGTTGCTGTTCACAGAATGTGGGGGAAAGACCCAAAGGAAATGCTTCTCAGCGAAGAAGGGGTATGTCCCAAACTGAGTTCGAATGAAGGCACTGGTGTGAATTCGAATCTCTGGTACCTTGATAATGGGGCCAGTAATCATATGACGGGTAGAAAGTCATAATTTAGAGACTTGGATGGAATGTCACAGGGCAAGTCAAATTTGGAGATGGTTCCATAGTAAATATTGAGGGAAAAGGCATAGTGGCTTACAGATCCAAGGATGGCAAGGAGCGTTTATTGTCTGAGGTATACTATATTCCATTTTTACTCAATAACATTTTCAGTCTTGGACAGCTCTCAAAGAAAGGGAACAGAGTTGTCATACTTGGAAAAAACTTACGGTGAGGATGGAAAATTATTAATGAATGTCAAAAGGTCCTCAAACAGGTTGTATAGAATTGTCATTAAGGAAGAAGATGCCACCTGTCTATTGTCAAAGGCTGAAGCAACAACTTAGTTGTGGCATGTCTATTTTCGACATAACTGTGTGTTGCATGTTCTCACATCCAAATTCTTTAAAAACATGGCTGGAGATTTTATTGCTTATATCAATGTACGTACTTAAATAGCAGCTAATTAAATATAAATTTTTATAATGCGTTTGATCTTATATAGTAGCTTTTCATGTTGATAACCGTAGCATCATAGTCAGGCAGTCAATTAACGTGTGGGATAAAATTTTGCGTCGATCTACTCTGTAGCACGAACTAAAGGAAAGATGGTAATTAAGAAATTGATTGAGCCCTAGCTAGCAGGCTAGGTTTTCCTCTTCCAAATGGTTTCTTAAACATGTTTCAAGCCATTTTAATTTTAATCATCTTCTGCTTCTTCTCTGACTTTCACCATATCTTGTATGATTTTTTGCAAGTTTAAAAGAAGTGTAAAAATTGACCATAAAGATTTGGCTATAAAGCACATAAATGATCTGAGGCACTCACATTTTTGCCAAAATTGAGGTGTTGCTTTTTCGCTTATTGCCATAGGATTTTGCAACACTTTTTTCCTTTTCTACTGTAATATTGGATTTAATTTTGCAATAGCAATTATAGTAATATTTTTTTTTTCAATTATTAGGATTATATGCCTTACAAATGAGTTTGTTTTTATAAATCTCGGGAGCACAATAACAATTAAATAATATTATGATAAATACAACAAGAATGGTGATTATAAACCCTTGGGATCGAGATTGAATCGCAGAACAATCTCTATCCCAATCCCAAGCCATTCCCAAATTGATGCATCATCAATATTCAGAGAAAAGTTTTATATATAATCAAACTCTAACTCCATAACAAGCTAATACAGGGATATAAATAGGCTGTTTATAGACCCAAACAGCTGGGTAAAATAATAGTTCATCTCCGAACTAAATAATAAAGATACCTAGCTGCAGCTACTAAAAATTAGATAGTACAAAGTCAAGTACACAATTGAAATTACACTAATAATAATAAATATCTCAACTGTATAAGTCAAGATAAAACCCAACAGGATACACACTGCTAATGATCCCTATCAACTCTCCTTGGCTAGGAAAAATTTGGCTCTATTCAACTGAACCGTGTGTAATGCTCAAAGAGGTCAGGAGCAAGACGCTGAAACTCTATAACACTAATCCATGTATGCTCATCGTCTGACCTGTTATGCCAATGAACCAAGTATTATCGAAAACCACCGCACCAAGTTGGCATAAATCTCTCATCTAGAACATCAACAGGCACATCTGTTGTCGGCTGTGGAGAAACATAAGGAAATGTAGGGAGTTCAAGTAGTGGAGGGTTAGATATAGGGTGACTGGGGCTAGAAGGGATAGGTACACTATTAGGTGAAGAAGGTGAAGAAATATCATAGGTTTCATGAAAAGGAGTGAGATCTTCCACATCAAATAGAGGGCCAATAGTCATATCACTAGTTAGAGATTTTGGGTCCAATAGAAATTTTGGGCAAAACAATATGTAAACTTCAAATACTTTGATAATATTTTATTACATGTTATGCAACACTTGTAACATACTACTGATGTTCTCATATCATTTTCTTAAATTTTTTCATGTTTTTTAATTGAAAAATGCATATATATATATATATATATATATATATATATATATATGTTGGACCAAAAATTGGGATGAGATAGTCACCTCATAACTGAAAATTTGATCGGATATGAACCTAAAAAGGGACCACCACCTAGTGAAATTGTATACACTAAGACACAAAAAAAAAAAAAAAAAAAAAAAGAGAATATCAATTAAGATATAATATGATCTTTGTAATCTAAAGTGTCACAAGCCTTATTGTACAAAACAGTGACGAAAGCCCAAATTTGACGTAGTGTTATACCTCCTACTCTCATCTTGTTTTTGGGTGGACCTAAAATTGAAACAAGATTCTCACCTATAATACTTGAAAAATGTATACTAGTTGGCCCAAAAATGGAACAGATGCTCAGTAGTATTTAAAAGTTTTATTCAAGGTTAGACCAAAAAGGAACGAAACACTTAATGATTGTATACCAAATATTGCTCCCAAATGATGTGGCAATGCTTACATGGAATAATGGAAATTTTTGATTGGATGGTTGGTGTGAATGCAGCGGTCCATTATTATTACAACCATTGAATTGCTACACTTTTGGGAAATTTTTTGGGTACCAATTTGGGGTACCTAGCATTTTCCTTTTGAAAATAATCCTTTCTTTTAAGTTTAATTTGATTAGATATCATTTGAGTCTTTAATGTCAAAAAAAAAGATATCATTTGAGTGATCATAGCAAGTTAAAATTATATATATATCAATATTATTTTAGATTGTTTACGTTACATAAAAAGTATAGTATATCCTTACCAAAAAGAAACTAAAGATACCATATATTACATTAAATTTTAGATATGCATTGATATTTTAATAAAATCTTTATAAATCTTTAATATATATTAAAGATTTACTCCGTATAAAGATTTTATTAAAATATTTAAAAGATCCAGCAGATATCATTTCTAAATACTACCAACCCTGTATATATTGTAGTCAGCTCTTTCGTCTAATATCACCTGGTTTATATTCACCTGAGCTGCCATTGTATTCTGAGTTATAGTTCAGTAGACATATCATCTATAACACTATTGCATTCCTCTTTGGTGAGCTCAGAGAGATTAGTAGAAAATACCTGATTGCTAGCTGAACTTGCTTCCTGCTCAGAATCAGCCATCAATGCAAGGTTGACAAACTCAGCATCATCATCAGAATGATTTCCATCAGCAGCCCAGTCATACTCTTGGGTCATGAATGCCTTTCCTTTCTGTTTGAGAAGATCAAAATATTTCTTATTGTAGTCAACAGTTTCAGTTGGCTTTCCCTTGTTCTCAGATCTAGGCTTCCTGCATTCACTTATCATGTGACCAGCAATTCCACAATTGTAGCATTTAATTTTGGATTTATCCACATAGTTGCTTGTGGAAAAATCCTTATTAAATGGCTTAGCCACCCCAGAGTTTCTTCTGAATTTTAGCTTAGAGAATCTCCTAGATAGAAAGGCTAAATGCTCATCTATCTCATCCTGCTGAAGGACACTCATTTCTTCAGACACCTTTTCCTTACTTTTGCTTGATTCTGCTCTATCTTCACAAACCTCCCTGTTTGGTGTAGATTTAGCAGCTTCAGACCTCTTCTCCTCCTTCTGCTCCAAGTTGGCAACAAGTGCAACTAACCCACTTTTCTTTTAGGCCTTCTCAATTTCTTCATCCTGCTCCATTTCTAGTTCATATGTCTTTAAAGTTCCATAGAGCCTTTCAAGAGTAAATGACTTGTACTCTTGAGTGTTTCTTAGAGAAATAGTCATTGGCTTCCACTCTTTGGGCAGTGATCTCAGAAATTTGAGATTAGAATCTTTCACTTGGTAAATTCTTCCATACAGTTTTAAGCCATTCAGTAGCTTTTGAAATCTACTAAATGTGTCATTCAATGTCTCTCCATTCTTGAAATGGAAGTGCTCATACTGTTGGATCAGTAGTTGCATCTTGTTTTCCCTTACATGTTATGTTCCTTCACAAAGGGTGATAGAGTGTATATTTATATATATTTTATATGATTATATTCCTCATATTTATTATATTTTGCATTTAATTGGATTTTTATTTAATAGATTTTAATGTTTTATTATAGGAAGCAAGGAAATTCTAAACTTGGAAGGATTTGAGAATAAAGAGCTTAATTGGAGATTTATTAGAAGGAAATTCGGATTTGTTGGGCTGCACGCGCGCAATTCACTATTTTGGCCATATCTCGAGTTCTACAAGTCAGAATTGGGTGATTCAACTGCCCACGCGAAGATAATTAAATTTTCTATCATTCTAAGATGGTCCAGATGTCATATTACAATTGGAGCGGCCCAGAATTACTTGGGAAGAGTCAACTACGAATTTTCATGGGAAATCTATTCAGTTTAGGAAACGTACTTGTAAAATATTTTTATTAGAGACATATAAAAACATTAGAGATTATGATAGTAGATATACAGACGTACGTATAGATACACAGAGAGAGAGAGACAGGAGAACTTTTGTAACTCTTTCTTCTGGAGACTTTTGGGGAGATTAATTATTTTCTTCAAGATCGAAGATTAAAGGTTTTTCTTCTATTCTTACAATTATGTGTTCAATTAATTATTCTTGTTTTGTTAATTCAATTATGAGTGAGTAGATTATTAATCTAGGGTTAAGTTGAACCCTAGTTATGATTGGTGCATGATTTTCCCAATTCCCCCAATTTGGTTATGATAATTGCTCTTGCTTATTGAGTTGTTTTAATTAGCAATTACATGTCAGACGTGATTATGTGTATTGTTTGAGCCAATATCTAATTATCAGCGAGAGTTGGATTTAGATGGTTGTGATTTATCCAATAAGAACATGAAATTCTCCATGAGAATAGGTAGAACGAATTGTTAGGAAGTTAGGATGCCGTGTTTAATGTCTCTAAATTGCATGATACCATGAGAATAGGTTTGATTGTAAGTTAGAGAAGCCATTAATACTCGAGAGAGGTTATTGGTATTTATAGGGCGCATTTTTCCTCTTGAGTAGTACATGATTAATTGGGACGGGAAATCGTAATTGCATTGATTCATGCTAGTGGGGATACTTAATTCTGGATGTTTTTAATATTTGATTAATACAAACACAATTCTCTTTAGTATAAAATTAGCTTAATAATCTCTCAATATTTATTGTGTTACTTGCTTAGCCGAATTAAATCAGAAACAACTAGTGATTGATACGTTTGTCTCTGTGGGATCGACTCTGACTTACCCTACTACATAGTTAGAAGGATTTGTTAGATTTATTATTTGATAGGCACGCGACGGCCTTGTCAAATTTTTGGCGCCGCTGCCGGGGACAAAGCAGTGTTAGATTAGTTAATTTTGAATTGATTTAGCTAAGTATTTTAGTTGAGTTGCTTCGGCTATTATTCCCTTGTTAATTGATCATCGTTTCTAGTTCTCTTGTTGCATGCACACTCGAAGTTCAGGTACTGAAAACTTAATTGAAATTGATCCTGAAATTGAAGCTACAGCAAGAAGGCAAGCAGGCAAGCGAAGGAAAAACAAGGATAAGGAAATTATGACTGATACAACAGCTAAAGCTCTCAGGGAGCATGGTATGCCAGATGCTACAGGTGTACTCTCCAGTATTGTCAGACCAGCAGTCACAGCTACACACTTTGAGCTCAAGCCTCAGTTCATCCAATTCATCTCCAATGATTCTTTCGCGGGATTGTCCACTGAAAATCCTGTGGATCATCTTGAGAGTTTTCTTGAAAAGTGTGATACAATAAAGCTGACCAATGTTAGTGATGATGCTATAAAGCTGCGCTTATTTCCATTCTCTCTTCGTGATACAGCAAAAGATTGGTTGAAAGATGAAGGACCAAATACATTCACTACTTGGGATAGTCTTGCGAAGGCTTTTCTACTAAAATTCTTCAGTCAGAAGAAGACCTCTAAGCTCCGGAATGAGATCTCTAATTTCCGTCAAGATGATGACGAGTCACTTCATGATGCTTGGAGAAAATTTAAGCGACTTCAAAGACAATGCCCTCACCATGGAATTCCTGACTGGTTGTTGATCCAAACATTCTATAATGGGTTGACACAAGAGTTTCGAAACTTTGTTGATGCTTCTTCTGGTGGTTCTATTATGAAGAAGAGTACTGAGGATGCGAAAGTTTTGTTAGACGAGATAGCGTCTAATGATAATTATCCATACAGTGATCGAAATCATCCTAAGAAAGGTGGTAAGTATGATGTTGATGCTCTAACCATGTTGAATACTACTATGCAGGCTATGGTCAAAAAGATTGAGCAATTGGATTCCAGAAGTTCTTCATCTACTGTTGCTTCATGTGAGATATGTGGTGTTGTTGGACACACCAAACTTGTTTGTCAATACAATCCTTCTGGAATGGCAGTTGAGCAAGCTAATGCTCTTTACAATCAGAATCAAAGGCCGCAGTATAATCCTTACTCCAACACGTACAATTCAGGTTGGAGAGATCATCCAAATTTCTCCTACAGGAACAATCAGGGTCAAGGACAATCTTCACAAAATAATTTTACTCAGCCTCCTGGTTTTCAGCAAGCTCAGCCACAAAAATCCAACTTGGAAAGTCTTATGGAAGGATTTATCTCTACTCAATCAAAGAAGAATGAGCACTTCGATTCAAGCATTAATGAGATTAAGGCTCACAACAAAATGATGGAGAACATGATCACTCAAATTTCTCAACAGTTGAGCCAACTAAATAAGTCTTCAGGCCAACTTCCTGGTCAGACTGAGCAACCGTCAAGGGGCCATATCAATGCTATAACTTTGAGAAGTGGTAAAGAATTGAAGGAGCCGGAATTGAAAGTGAGCAAAAATGTTGTGAATGCTAAGGAAGGTGAAGAGGAGATTACAACTGAGAAACCGATAGAACCAGAGATCGGGGAGAAAGAAACTAAAGAATCAGAAGCTGTTCCTCTCAAACCATATGTGCCGCCTGTTCCTTTTCCACAAAGGTTGGCACAAGCGAAGCTAGAGAAGAAGTATGGTAAGTTCCTTGAAATTTTGCAGAAGCTACATATCAATATCCCATTCATGGATGCTATCACTGAGATGCCATCTTATGCAAAATTCCTGAAAGATATTTTGTCAAGGAAGAGAAAAATTGAAGAAAGCTCTACCATCTCATTAACGGCAGAGTGCAGTGCCATCTTGCAAAATGATCTTCCAAAGAAGTTAGCAGATCCAGGTAGCTACTCTATTCCTCTTCAGCTTGGGGATGTCGAAATTAAAAGAGCTTTGTGTGATCTTGGAGCAAGTGTCAGTTTGATGCCTTTGTCGATTTGTGAAAAACTTCAGATGGGTGAACTAAAACCCACACGTATCTCTCTACAACTGGCAGATAGAAGTGTGAAGTTTCCATTGGGAATTCTTGAAGATGTGCCCCTTAAGGTAGGAAAGTTTTATAATCCATGTGATTTTGTTGTCATGGAAATGGAAGAAGATGCAAATATTCCTATCATTCTTGGGAGGCCTTTCTTAGCAACAGCTGGAGCTATCATTGACATGAAAAATGGAAGAATTTCTTTCGAAGTAGGCGAAGAGAAGATGGAATTCAAACTGCAAAGTACAATGGGACATCCTTCTACGGATGAGTTTGTAAATAGGGTGGATGCACTAGAGGAAGTGATCGACATGAAAGCCAAAATTCTATTATCTGAGGATCCACTTCAAGCTGTTCTTGAGGGTAATGTTGATGAAGAAAATGGAGAGTGTCAGGGTTACGAGAAGCTTTTGGATGCAGCACCTACATATAAGCATGAACATTCTAATGTGCTACATCATGGGGAAGTTAAGGAGAGTTCCACGCCTCCTAAGGTAGAACTGAAACCATTACCTGCATCTTTGAAATATGTGTTTATGGGCCCTAATGAATCATATCCTATTATTGTTAATTCTGAGCTTGATGACATTCAAATTGAGCAATTGCTCACTGTCCTAAGGAAATACAAAAATGTTATTGGGTATTCCATTGATGATATCAAGGGCATTAATCCATCATTCTGCATGCATAAGATTATTCTGGAAGATGAGCAAGCTTCTTCTATTGAGCCTCAACGGAGACTCAATCCTAATATGATGGAGGTGGTCAAAAAGGAGGTTTTAAAACTTCTTGATGCAGGTATAATCTATCCTATCTCTGACAGCAAGTGGGTTAGTCCTGTGCATGTTGTTCCAAAGAAAGGAGGAATGACCGTGGTGAAGAATGATAAGGGTGAGATGATTTCTACTAGAACTGTTACAGGGTGGCGCATGTGCATTGATTATCGAAAATTGAATAAGGCCACAAGGAAAGATCATTTTCCTCTCCCTTTTATTGATCAAATGCTTGAAAGGTTGGCGAAACATTCTTACTTCTGCTTCTTAGATGGATATTCAGGCTTTTTCCAGATTCCTATCCATCCGAATGATCAAGAAAAAACGACTTTCACATGTCCCTATGGTACATTTGCGTACCGCAGAATGCCGTTTGGTCTATGTTGTGCTCCTCCCACTTTTCAGAGATGTATGATGGCAATTTTCTCAGATTTCATTGAAGACATTATGGAGGTTTTTATGGATGACTTCTCAGTTGGTGGAACTTCTTTTGATGCATGTTTACATAACTTGGAGAAGGTGCTTCGACTAGTACAAAATTGATCTTTTACGTCGCCTCTTATACGTCGGTTGTTGCCAAAGGCGACGTATAAAGCAGTTATATACGTCGGTTGTTGCCAAAGGCGACGTATAAGGTCATATTATACGTCGGTTCAAGTAAAAGCCGACGTATAAAGTCATATTATACGTCGGTTAAGGAAAAGGCGACGTATATAATACTACTTTATACGTCGGTTGAGTAAAAGGCGACGTATATAATACTACTTTATACGTCGGTTAAGAAAAGACAACGTATATAATGCTATTATATACGTCGGTTAAGAAAAAAGACGACGTATATATGATGACATTAAAACCGACGTATAAAACAATCTTTATATAACCGACGTATAAAATTATTCTTCTTAATAAAACTAATTTTCCCCAATTCACTAATCAAACACCACCGGCTCTATTCTTCCCCAATTCTCTCTCTCCCCCTCGCTCCCTCTCCCTCTCTCAGTCTCCATCTCTCCGTCTCCCCCTCCCCCTCTCTATGTGTTCTCTATGTGTTTGCAGAGATACACTTAATCATAGTTTATGTACACACCCACACATATACGCTTTTAAAAATATGACATGTATGTATATTGCAGATAGCGCCCAACTCCAACCCCTTCTTCTCCACCCCACCCCACCGCCACATCGCCGACCACCCCACCCCGACCATCTCCGACCACCTCCTTCTCCATCTCCGACCAAAATCTCAATTAAAATCCTGATTTACAACCCTCCACCTCCTCTTCTCTTTCGATTTGGACCAACCTTCTGTTGGTATTGGCGGCGTCGACCACGTCTTATTGGTGTTGAAATCAACAAACAGGTCCATTTTTTACTCTCATCTGCTTATTTTTATCTTTGATGTTATGTTTTTGTATGTATTCTTATTGGTGTTTCAATGTTTTAGCTGATTATCAAAATCCAATTTTGTAGATGTGATGGAGTATTGCAACTATAGTTGGAATTGTGTCTTTGTGTTCTACTTTGTTTGATGTTCAAATGTCATAAAACAGGGAACATTCCTCGCGTGGACGGCCAACTGGCAATGACAAGAGCATTTGGAGACAAGAAAGGTAAGAAACACATTATAGCCAAGCCAGATGTAGTAATCAAGAAAATAGACAAGGACGTAGAATTCCTGATATGGCAAGTGATGGTCTCTGGAAGGTAAATATTTGATGTTCTGCTTCACGTTAGTACTAGAGTTGCAAGGATTATCAACGTTAGTAAATGCTACTATGGGGATTTTGATAGTTATATGGTTTTTGTTGATATATTGTACAAACCCAATACCATAATTGGTGATTTAGGAGATTGCTTAACGTATACCTGGATTGTAATTAAAATTGGCCACTTTTGTGATTGCTATATAATCAGGTGTGTGCGAGTTTGACAATGTGTTAGTTGTTAGCAAATCTAGTGACTTTGTAGTTGGTAGCAACGGAGGTCTGTGGAGCCACTATTACAGTTCACTCAAATAGTTAAATCTAAGTATGTTCAGGTGTAGTTTTTGTTTATTATATAAACTTATAGCCTACCTTGAGTTTCCATCCTGATCAGTGAGGCTTAACCAAGTTAATACCCCTCTCCTCTTGGTAATAAGAGGTCTAGGATTCAAGTCTCAATCGAGGGAAGTGTGCGTGCGTACTTTACTTCAAGTCTGTAATTGACCATAACTAAAAAAATGTCTCCGCCCTGGCTCTCCCACTGGTTGGTAGCATTTCTACTGAATATGTTTCCAGGGATACAGTTTTACAACATAAGATATACGATCCAATCAATCCCTCCTGACACAGTAAGGTGTTGGGAGAGCTAGTAACTTAACATGGGTTTGGGAGAGTTGAGAACCAAACATGGGGCTCAATTTAAATAGAGGTCTTGAGTTCCAACCTACCTACCCTCAATTTCTGTACAACATTATCTTCATTGGTTTTCTTTTTCACCTTATCCATGTAATACCATTTTTGGGTCTTTATTTGTGAAAATCTCATTCTATGCTCTTTTGTAATCTGCTACCTACGTCATACAATATGATTTTTCATGTGCAGTGGGCTATTGCTCCTATTATGGGAAAAGATTCGACCCTGAGCCGGGTAGATGCCGCAGGACTGATGGAAAAAAGTGGAGGTGTTCCAAAGATGCCTATGTGGACTCCAAATACTGTGAGCGACACATGCACCGTGGCCGCAACCGTTCAAGAAAGCCTGTGGAATCTCAATCTACTTTGCAATCAATGTCGACTGCGATGCAGCACATAACTACTGGTAGTGGTAGTGATAACATCTTTCAAGGTAGTGGAAATCGAAGTTTTCAAAACTTTCCTTTGTATCCAACCATTAAATCAGAGACTTTATGTTATGAAAGCAATTTATCAAAGTTGCAGATGGAACAACCACCTCATTATGGTATAGCAAACAAAGAGTACAGGTTTGTTACTTATCCATGTGTGACATCTATTTATTTGAAAAAGGTCCCCATCATTAGTTTCTCCATCTGTAGCTAATCTTATTGTATGTTTTCTGTTTATTGAAGATAGACACTTGATTATAATTAAAGTTACCTGTTAAACTGCCACCATATAATATCAGGATACAGTATGTATATATCTCCTGCAAGTTATAGCCGTGCTTAGATCAGATTTGACCAACTTCAAATATTTAATTACTTTTTGTAATATGTATTTCATTAGTTAGTGCAGTAGATATAAACTTTTAGAAAGTAGCTGTGATGACAACCTTTATATACGAATGTCTTTTTGATAGTTATATGGTTTTTGTTGATATATTGTTTTCTTTTGTAGTATATGATTCTGATTGCTATAATACTAGTCACTACCTTGAAGCTTCCAAATTTGGTAGAAATGTTTAATTTAATACTAGAGGTAACATTCCTCAAAACAGTTAATCGTATTCCACCAGATTGAATGCTTTTTTTCTCATTTTGATCAAAATGTTCCTTCATTATCTCCTTTTACAGGAAAGACTATATAAAGAAAGTATGGAGACTTTAGTACTCCCCCATGCAGCCTTGAAGTGTGATACTTCATTTAAAGCAGTTGTGTCTAGCAAAACATCTATTCTACCTGAAAGAAGTAGTGGAACCTGCAATTACAACATCATCAGAAAAGTGCCCAACAAGCTCCTTTGCAAAAAACAACACTACAAGAGCCTGTTAAAGCTGGCAAGGCAAAAGCTGATGAGAAGCAAACTACAAAAATAGAAAGTAAATGCTCATTAAATAATTTGGCAGAGTCAAAAAGTTCTGGGGACATCAAGAATGGTGCACAGACTAGTAAGGCAGAAGAGGGTCATCGTCCTTGTATAAAAAAGATGATTTAAACGTGTTTGTTATTCTTGTTGAAGTTGATTCTTGAGTATTATTTCTTGTAAATATGGTTTTTGGTTGTATAAAACATTGTTATAGTAGGTTTATACATTGTTCAGCAGGCTTACGAGAATGGGTATAGAAAAATAGAAAAATTATTTTTTTTTAAAATTTTTTGACAATATACGTCGGTTCTTATATATAACCGACGTAAGGTCATTTTTGTACTAGTAACATTATACGTCGGTTTTTTAACATTATACATCGGGTTTTTTCTACTTCAGTCAAGGGGATAAGAAGTTTTCTTGGTCATGCGGGATTCTATCGCCGTTTCATCAAAGATTTTTCGAAGATTGCTCGACCTCTTACTGAGCTCTTGGGTAAGGAGGTACCTTTTGTGTTCACTGATGCTTGTGCTGAGGCTTTTGAAACATTGAAGAAAGCTCTTGTCTCTGCTCCAATTATACAACCACCGGATTGGAGTCTACCGTTTGAGATCATGTGTGATGCTAGTGATCAAGCTATTGGTGCAGTCCTAGGCCAAAGGAAAGATGGAAAGCTACATGCTATATACTACACAAGCAAGACCTTGGATGGGGCTCAGATTAATTATGCAACAACGGAGAAAGAATTGCTAGCAGTGGTGTATTCTATGGAAAAATTTCGATCCTATCTCGTTGGTTCGAAAGTTATTGTTCACACTGATCATGCAGCTTTGAGATACTTGATGAGTAAGAAGGATGCTAAACCTCGTCTGATTCGTTGGATTTTGCTTCTCCAAGAATTTGACTTAGAGATTAAAGATAAGAAAGGGGCTGAGAACGTGGTTGCTGATCATCTTTCACGCCTTACTCTTGATACGGATGATGGTAAATCTACTCCAATTGATGATTCTTTTCCTGACGATCATCTACTTTCTCTTGCAAGTCTAGAGGTTCCTTGGTATGCTGACATAGCTAATTTCTTAGCTAGTGGAACTGTTCCTCATGGTTACTCATCGCAGCAGAAGAAGAAATTTTTCTATGATGTGAGGAAGCACTTTTGGGATGATCCGTTTCTCTATAAATCTTGTGCAGATGGAGTCATTAGAAGATGTGTTCCGTATAATGAGATTGCCTCTATAATCTCACATTGTCACGATTTGCCAAGTGGTGGTCATGCAAGTACTACAAAAACTGCTGCAAAGATTCTTCAGTGCGGTTTTTATTGGCCAACTCTTTTTAAAGATGTCCACCAATATGTTCATTCTTGTGATCGTTGTCAAAGAACTGGAAATATTTCAAGACGCAATGAGATGCCCCTCAATAGCATTCTTGAAGTGGAGCTTTTTGATGTTTGGGGAGTAGATTTCATGGGACCATTCCCTCCATCTTTTAAGAACAGGTATATCTTGGTAGCTGTGGATTACGTCTCAAAATGGGTTGAAGCCATTGCATCACCCACTAATGATGCTCGTGTTGTGAGCAAATTCTTTAAGAAGACGATTTTTCCTAGATTTGGAGTGCCAAGGATTTTAATTAGCGATGGAGGAAAGCATTTTCTCGAAAATCGTTTTGAAGCTATGTTGAAGAAATATGGAGTTTATCATAAGGTGGGACTTTCTTATCATCCCCAAACCAGTGGTCAGGTGGAGATCTCTAACCGTGAAATAAAGAATATCTTGGAAAAGACAGTCGCAAAATCAAGGAAGGATTGGTCTATGAAGCTTGATGATGCACTTTGGGCTTATAGAACTGCGTTTAAGACACCTATTGGGACAACTCCGTATAGATTGGTTTATGGAAAAGCATGTCATCTTCCCGTTGAGTTAGAGCACCGTGCATTTTGGGCTATCAAAGGTCTGAATTTTGATATGTTAGCAGCGGGTGAGAAGAGACTTCTACAACTTAATGAGCTAGATGAGCTTCGTTTTGAGGCTTATGAAAGTTCTAAGCTTTACAAGGAGAAAACAAAGAAGTGGCATGACAAAGGGTTATTACGAAGAGAATTCAAGGAAGGGGAGCTAGTTCTTCTGTTTAATTCAAGGTTGAGACTTTTTCCCGGAAAACTTCGTTCTAGGTGGTCGGGTCCGTTCAAGGTACGCAAGGTTTTTCCATATGGTGCAGTTGAATTGATGAATAGCCATGGAGAGTCATTCAAGGTGAATGGGCAAAGAGTGAAACATTATAGAGCTGGTGAACCAATTAACGAGGAGGTGAATATTCAGCTATCTTCCCCTTCTACAGAATGATTGATGAGACGGTGTCGGGCTAACGACATTAAACAAATGCGCTTCGTGGGAGGCAACCCATGCATTGTTGTAAAAAAAAAAAAAAAAAAAAAAAAAAAAAAACCAATTTTTGAGCAATTTGCAGATCTGTAACGCAGGCTGCGCCTGCGTTTCTGCATTCGGGGCAGTTTGCAGGCGTGTAACGCAGGCTGCGCCTGCGTTACTGGAAGAGGGGCAGTCTGCACGGTAGTAACGCAGCTTGCGCCTGCGCAACTGCTCTTGGGGCAGGTTGCTGAACGCGCGCGCAAGCTGCGCGTGAAGCAGAGGAAAATTTTTTTTTCTGATTGTTGTCAGCCTGTGTTGTACGTGTGTATATTTATAAAAAAATTATTTTCACCCTCATTCTATTTATACCCCCATCTCTCCAATTCTAAACCTATTTTAATTCCAAAACCTCCAACCTTTTCTTCAAAATTCTAAACCTATTTCTATTCTACTTCTTATTTATTATTATTATTATTATTATTATTATTATTTATTATTATTATTATTATTATTATTATTATTATTATTATTATACACCCCTAGACATACAAATCCACTTCCTCTTCTATTTCTTTTAAATCTCTAAAAATTCAATTCTAAAGAGGAATTAATTGCAAGTTCACCTCTTTGATTCGTATTTGGTACATATTTTTTTCTCTAATCTAATTTTTATTACGAATTTGTGTTCTTGTAAATTGGGGTTTTGTAGTATTCAGGCAAGGTGGCCAGTCTATGGAGCTCGTACGCAATACTCTCCACCAGATTCAACCGAGGAGGATGAGGACTCAGACAGTTCGGTTACTTCAATATTTTCAAAAGCCACTTCATGCTTATGCACTAGGGGAGTATTTTTCACCTTTCTTTGTATCTTTATTGTTTTTTTTTTCCCATTATTATTTTTGTATTTTTATTTAGGAATATTATTTTTGTATATCTTTTTCTTTCTTTTCTTTTATATATTTGCTCATTGAGGACAATGAACCACTTAAGTGTGGGGATGAGTTCTCAATGATTAAAAAAAAAAAAATTATATATTATAAAATTCAAAAAATTAAAAAATTGAAAAATACCAAAAATAATTCTAGCCATGCAATTTGATTAGTTGTTGTATTTTGCTTGATACACCCATGCATGCGTAGAATTCTGGTGTTTATGGATGCTTTTGATTGAGAAGTGACGTGCTTTGTTCTTGTGCACACACTTACACTAGCAAGTTGAAACTGGTAGACTTAATTGAATGTGGTAAGTGATTAGAATGACATGAATATGTGCAAGATGACTTGGTTTCCATGCTTTGAGTACAAGTAGGTGCGTTAGAGAGTCTTGTTACCTGGGATTGATTATGTTTTGTCACACCAAGTGAGTTTTGAGCCTATATGCATATCTTTTGCATGATTTTTCGTTTGCTTGAGTGTCCACATGTTGTTTACATTGCTAGCACTTACTTGAGATCTTTCTTGAAATGCATGACATTACTTGATGATGAGATGATAAAGGCACTTAGGTATAACCTCGTATTTCCCATATTTCCACACCTTTTATACATGATCAATTAGTTAACCCTTTGAGCTTAATCCTATTCTTTCGGTGACACACTACATTACTTGCCATTATCCTTTTTATTCTATTGGCCTTACATTGAATTTGAACCTAAATTGTCAAAGGCTAGTATCGTGCTTAAGGGAGTAATAAGGTGTTCATAAAAAGGGGGGGTTATTGATGATCATACTTTTGGGGAATATTAATTTTGGGTTGATGCTTGCTAGTCGAAATTCATAAAATATCTATGGATCATTGTGTTTATTCTTTAGCTCTCAAGAAAAAAAAAACAAACAAAAAAAAAAACAGAAAAAAAAAAAATAAATAAAAAATAAATAAATTTGAGAGCATTCTTATGTTTGTATGATCCTTTTTCATTCGACTAGTCAAGTTATTATAAGGGATATTGAAAAATCCAAGTGTGGGGAAGTATCTATATATATTCTAATAGCGGGAGACTGTATAGGTGATGTGGCAGTCTAATATCTCTTTCAACAATTTTTTCTATTTTGTGGTAAGCCATTTCCGATAAAGGTGCCGCACTAGACTTTATGTTTCTGCCATGAACATCAAGTCATCAATTCCGAGCTCCAACATTCTTTTTCATTGTTTTTTCCGTGTCATACAAATTAAAGAAAATTAACATGCATGTCCGGGAGATCCATTTCCTAATTTGGAGAAGTGATTAATCTAAATTAAATATTCAAATAAAAAAGTAACCAAGCAAAGCACATATGATCTAATTGGTGTTATTTATTGTTGCTATACTCGATTTAAAAGGTGTCAATGACAGTAAAAATAGGCAAACAATGTTTTAATAGAGAACGCAATATTTTCGCATCTCTACACCTATATGTCAAAAACAATTTTCTTACTTTTGACAATCTACAATATAATCTAATATCAATATAAAATACTCTTTTTATCCCAATTTTTTACATGTCCTTTTTGACATTTTAATGATCGATTTGACCAATTTTTGACCTAATATTAGAAATTATTCAATTATTATTTTTAAAAACTGAAAATCGCATTTTAAAATAGATTACGTGTATTTTTTAATGATATAACATTTTTAATTTTACTTAATTATATAATACATATAAATTTCAGTCAAACTTTGTTCAATTTAACTAATCAAAAATCAAAAGGAACATAATGGGAGTATTTTACAATGATGTTAGATTATATAACAGTCTTGACAAGTGGTAGTCCATATGATAAATTAACTTTTATCGGATAATTTATTTCTTAAGAAAAATATGGTTCAATTATTCAAAAAAAGAAAAACGTGGTTCAAATATTTTCGACATATAATGCATTATCCATTTAATTAAATAAATATAATTTTTCTGATAAAGATGAAATTAGAAAAAATAAAACTAATATTGGCAAACTGCTAAGAATTTTACATAAGTTTTATGCATTTTTTTTTTAAAAAAGCAAGAAATTTTATTAATAGAGAAATGGGACACTTAAAAGTTTCACAATAATATGAGCAAAGCTGCACCCACTACCCTTACATCTGAGCGATTAAAACAAACTTACGACCACCAATACTAAATTGATTACCCAACCAGGACTCTAAACAAAGACACTCCATTTCATAGAACAAAAAATCATTTTGGAACTGAGTCAGACATTCCCTTCTTGAACCTGACGATCGTCTTCTTAAATGTTGTCAATAGCTGCAATCAAGTCTTCCCCAAAAACTGCTCACCTACTGGTTCAAGGCCCATATCAAGGCTCCAGAGTTCACGAATCCTACAGAAGGGTTCTTCTGTGATCACTATTTGCTTCCCGTTCTCCGCTTCGTGGATTTTATGTATAAATTACCTATTTGAATATTATGACTGTATGAGCAAGTATATATCACTTTTCTTGCAATGCACCTGCACATGATTTATTTTATTTTATGATAATAAAGGGTTATCGGCTTAAACAGCTGATGTAGAAACATTAAAATTTTAAAAATATTATTATGAATAATTAATATTTTATATTGAAATAATAATTATAATGCCCATCTTATATTTTTTTTAGTATCTATACATATATACTATAATAACAAAAGATTGATTTGGCACTCAATGCTTTCAAGATATTTTTTTTCAGAATTTTCCTTTTTTGAAATTTTTATTAAATCTTTTTACTTACACTTAACAGCATCTTGGTTGGTCATTAATTACAACTATAAAATACATATTATGTTTACTTTATTTTTTTATAAAAAAATGTAGCAAATTTATTTGAACAATAGAATTGTTATTTCAACATAGAATATTAATTATCTATATAAAAATAAGATTATTTTTAGGTAAAAACAAGTTAAAATTGTTTATATTAAGACATCTCTTATTCTCTATTTAAGATCATTACAGATTTTTTCAGATAATTGTAAAACGATCTTAACTTTTTGAAAATTTCTTTATCAGTTGTTGTGAGTGAACCGTGATAGGTTAAGAAAATATATCAATTTTTTGGTTAACGTCTAGAATTTGTGTATAAGTACTACTCCCTCTGTCTCTTTTTGTTATTCTTGTTTGAAATGTCGGAATTGTTCATAACATGAGACAGATTACTAATTTACGTCTAATCTATAAGACCAAATATAGTCATGAGTGATCTTGTTGGATTCGTATTTATGAGTACTTTAATACAGTGAAGTTTTTATATTTAATACTAATACGAAATTCAAGATATTAACGATCAAAAGTGTGCGTTGGCAAACGTGTCCAGTCAAATTAAAACAGGAAAAACATTAAGAGACGGAGGGAGTATTATTTTAGCTAATTTTGAACATGAATAAATAAGTAAATAAGACATCGGGTGACCAACCCGATAAAATTGAACTAATCATCGATATAAAAATATACACACATTGTTCCATTATCATGCAAGAATAATTTAAACAAATTATTACACTATTAACGAGCATGTATGTTATGAGAGGGATGTCGGCTTTTAAGAACATTATTTATTAGTTATATTTAATATCTAAATTTTTTATTGTAAAATATTACATTCATATTGTAATTGATATTTTTCATGTTCATGATTTTTCAAAAAAAAAATAATTTAACGTTGGATATATAATGGAAGTATTTTTTTCAACTAATAATTCATGTAAATTATTTTAAATCAAATTTTTTAGAAGACTCATAAAATAGGCATGACTTTCTTTTAAAATAGCAGAAATTAATTTTTAATATATTTGATACTTAAGAATAAAAATGTATAAGCCACGAAGAGCACGGAACTCCGTAAATGCGATAGATATGGAGAGATAAGAAGTGTTTTAAAGTACAAATATGAGATGGTGTATTGGTGTCCATTAATTTTAAATTTAAGATTACAAACAAAGTGGTTCCTATCAAAACACAAAAAAAGGATTGTTGTGTATTCAAATAAAGTATGAATACACATTTTGAGTCTATTTCTTTTCATCATATAATATTTTCACAAGTTAAGTCAATCACTCGATTAAATATTTTATCACATTTTCAATTTACTTTTTTTCGCTATATAATCAAATTTACTAACAAATTAAGTTATGTCTCTCACCACTATCGACTATTAAAAAACATTCACAAGTGTTACTTTTACTGATCAAAAGGACAAATTCTACAAGTGCTTATCAACATTTGCTTTCAAAAAAATTCTGAACACTACAAAACACGATGTCATCGATATCTTCAAAAAAAATTATTTTTAATGCTCAAGGAATTAATTGAAACATGATTTTGTGCTACTAATGCTTTTATCGTTAATATTTTCAATTCATCATATCAGTTACCAAAAATATAAATCTCAACAATCAATTTGTCATATATTCAATTTTTAAAAGTATTTTTGTGCCGCGCGTAGCGCGGCTTTGTTACCTAGTTTGTTTTAATAGAAAGGGAATTGAATAATGATTATTGTTGGGTACTAGCTTTTGACATTAACCTGTTTTAGCTTTACTTGACATACCTGGTCCCTAGCCCACGCTACAACCCGAATAAAGACCTTTTGATTGTCATCAGTGATGTATGTTGTGTTGAGAGTGAGATTGATTGCGAGTGTTAAGTTGTGTTTATGATTTTGTTGGAATTGAGTGATACACTTAACCTTGTTCTTGAGTGAATATTTGTTTTTAAGTGAAAGGTGAGTTATTACTTGTTTTGGCATAGGAGATCCCAGGTTTAGACTTAAAGATGTGTTTCTTGTGGGCTTAGCATGATTACCAACGATTTTTACACTTGACATGAATTTTTATGACCTTCTGCATGTTGGTTGAGTAGACTACGTGAATACTTGCACTTTCGACACCAAGACATCGTATGTTTGCTTTGATTCTTAAGTTGATGTGGCATGAGAGGACTTGTGTGTGTGGTGTTGTGTTAGCATTGATCTTTTGCATGGTTAGATGAATTTTGTGGGTACATTCACTATAAACCCTCACGAGACAAAACTCGTCCTACTAGGGCTGCCTAGGGGTTTAACGGCTTGTTGCATACGCTCAATGCAATCGTGTCATCTACGAAAGTGATGTTTGTTAGTTAGTTAGGATAGTTTTTATTTCTTTATTTGCCCGAGGACGTGCAAATGCTAAGTGTGGGGATGTTTGATAGAGTGTATATTTATATATATTTTATATGATTATATTCCTCATATTTATTATATTTTGCATTTAATTGGATTTTTATTTAATAGATTTTAATGTTTTATTATAGGAAGCAAGGAAATTCTAAACTTGGAAGGATTTGAGAATAAAGAGCTTAATTGGAGATTTATTAGAAGGAAATTCGGATTTGTTGGGCTGCACGCGCGCAATTCACTATTTTGGCCATATCTCGAGTTCTACAAGTCAGAATTGGGTGATTCAACTGCCCACGCGAAGATAATTAAATTTTCTATCATTCTAAGATGGTCCAGATGTCATATTACAATTGGAGCGGCCCAGAATTACTTGGGAAGAGTCAACTACGAATTTTCATGGGAAATCTATTCAGTTTAGGAAACGTACTTGTAAAATATTTTTATTAGAGACATATAAAAACATTAGAGATTATGATAGTAGATATACAGACGTACGTATAGATACACAGAGAGAGAGAGACAGGAGAACTTTTGTAACTCTTTCTTCTGGAGACTTTTGGGGAGATTAATTATTTTCTTCAAGATCGAAGATTAAAGGTTTTTCTTCTATTCTTACAATTATGTGTTCAATTAATTATTCTTGTTTTGTTAATTCAATTATGAGTGAGTAGATTATTAATCTAGGGTTAAGTTGAACCCTAGTTATGATTGGTGCATGATTTTCCCAATTCCCCCAATTTGGTTATGATAATTGCTCTTGCTTATTGAGTTGTTTTAATTAGCAATTACATGTCAGACGTGATTATGTGTATTGTTTGAGCCAATATCTAATTATCAGCGAGAGTTGGATTTAGATGGTTGTGATTTATCCAATAAGAACATGAAATTCTCCATGAGAATAGGTAGAACGAATTGTTAGGAAGTTAGGATGCCGTGTTTAATGTCTCTAAATTGCATGATACCATGAGAATAGGTTTGATTGTAAGTTAGAGAAGCCATTAATACTCGAGAGAGGTTATTGGTATTTATAGGGCGCATCTTTCCTCTTGAGTAGTACATGATTAATTGGGACGGGAAATCGTAATTGCATTGATTCATGCTAGTGGGGATACTTAATTCTGGATGTTTTTAATATTTGATTAATACAAACACAATTCTCTTTAGTATAAAATTAGCTTAATAATCTCTCAATATTTATTGTGTTACTTGCTTAGCCGAATTAAATCAGAAACAACTAGTGATTGATACGTTTGTCTCTGTGGGATCGACTCTGACTTACCCTACTACATAGTTAGAAGGATTTGTTAGATTTATTATTTGATAGGCACGCGACGGCCTTGTCAAAGGGTTTGAACAATGTCCCATACTTCCTTGGAGGTAGTACAATTGATAACATTGTCAACCATGTCTGTTTCTAAGCCATTAAACAGAATATTCATGGTCTTTTTATCTTTGTGGACTTCTGCAACATCCTCAGTACTCCACTCAGAAATAGGTTTGGGAATGTAAGTGTCTAGTGCATCTGCAGCAAGACCAACTCTTGAAGCAGCCTTCATTGGAACATGAGGACCCTTTTCAATGCAATCTACAAAACCTTAATCAATAGACATGAGATGTAGACGCATTTTTACTTTCCAGTGAAAGTAATTTTCTCTATCAAGAACCGGTATCTTCACTCCATAATCCTTCTTAGACATGTTGGAAGTGTGTTAATTTTTAAACTTCAAATATATTAGAAGCTTGCTCTGATACCAAATGTTATTCCCAGATTACACACTTGTATAATTGTAGAAGGGGGGGTTGAATACAATTCTTGATATTTATAAATTTCTGATAAAAACCACAGAAATCTATAAGGAGATAATTGCTGAATGAGAAATGATTCACAAACACATAAAAATCAGGTGGTTAAGTGTACCACCTGAGACTTTTATTCAAAGAAAACTCTGTGATTCAAATGTACACAGCTTCTGTTTTTACAACTCTTTGCTTCTAAGGATATTCAAGAAACCCCTAAGCAAATATGTTTGTTTTCTTAATATCTAAAGAGTTGCTACACCTGGTTATATATCGCAAGTTTACAAGTACTACAGGAATAAGATAATATTAATCTAATTCAATTTGACTTGCTACTCCACTCCAAATCCACATGTAGCCGAAAGGTTGTCCTTGTGAACAGATATGTCCCCTGCACCTTTCTTGTATGTACTGTGTAGATGGAATGCTTCTTTCTTCTGTGTTTCCAAAGTATGGCTGCCATACTGTTTTTTATACCTACTATCAACCCATGTGATCTGTCAGTCAAACATGTCCTTATCAACTGCTAATCCTCAGCTAGCATAGGATAAAGTGTTAATGATTATCCGTTGATGTTGTGCACAGTTATCCGTTGATGGTAGTTTGAGCTGTACCCGTTAATAGAGTAGATTTGAGTTGTATCCGTTGATAGAGTCCTGTTCTCATCTGTTGATACACTTTCACTTAGACAGAATTACATAGCATAGCTTATTTATAATTGGCTACCCTATTCTGCCTATCCATTGATGGTCAACATGACTCTTAATAAAAACACTATCAACTTATAAATAAATATATTGCAGTATGCTACAAAACCTCATCCGTTGATGAGCTACCTGTCAACGAATAGAGTTATAATGTCTTATCCGTTGACAGTTACAAAACTTGACTTATACAATTTTGCTTGAATGTTAAGTTATCATCAACTACAACATATTCCTAACACTAATCAAACGAACTAGCGGGTCAAAAATAATAAATAAAATACAGTATAATTACAATAATTTTCAGAAATTCATAAATCACAAAACGATAACTTTTTAATCACCAGTATAAACTAAGGTCACTACAAACCGTTGATACGGTCCAGAAGTTCAAAAATCACTATAAACCGGTAACGCGGTCCAAAATTTAGTATTGCGTCCCTCACTAAAGTGTTAATCAGAACTTAGTTCCAGAATTATGCGCAGATAATAAGAGGAGGTTCAGATCATAGATTCAACTAGGGTGTCAAAACTCATATTTTTACAAAATCCAAAACCGTACTCTTCAAAATAATTGCACTTGACCCAAATTTTATATCAATAAAATAAAGCAGAGAACTTAAAACATATAAATATAATTTTCAAAGTACTAGAAAGTTCGGATAGAATACTTACCAGCCAATATATTATAAGCATTAACAAATGATCACGAAAGCAAGTAATAATAGAAGGCATCTAGACCAGAGCATTTATGAAGAACCATCAAACTGCCCTTAGCCTCACAGCAATTTGAAATCACCTAAGAGCCTATATTCCTTGTATATGATCTATATAAAACTTCTTTCGAAACCTTTATTATCTTTGATTATAACAAGACAGTGAGCCAAACAAATCCAACACCCAACCGAGTGCGTGCAATCATAGAAATAGAAAACATGATAAAAATAAGTTGTGTTTAATCATTATATACTAAGGTGAGTATAGAAAGAAAGAGATGCCAAATGGTGTTAATTTAGTGAGAGAAAAACATATGCACACACATTGGGAGGATGAGCAGAATGAGAGCTAATAGATTTCCAAGAACAAAACAAGATGAGCACTAGTTGCAAGTAGGCATGAAAACTATACGCCAAAATAAGATCAAAATAGTGTGAAAGAACACTGGAAGAACTCAGGTGCATGAAAACGGGGTGCCTAAAAAACATATGAAATGCTATGGCAATTAAAAAAATTGTTGTGACTAGAACTTCAAATAAAAATGATGGGAAGTTGCCATTGAGAATCACATATTAGCCAATACCAAATAAATTGTATACTATTAATAACTAAAATTACTACCACAATTATTAGCAAACCAATGAAAGTTCCAAATTCATTTTAACAATAAAACGTACCAAATTCTTTTTTTTTTGTTTTCTCAAGCTTTCTAAACTTCAATGACATTTTCTAATTTTAATGCTAAACTCCAAACATTAATATTAATATAATACTTATATAAAAGAAAAGCCAGGTGTTACACATAAAGCCCAATGTACCAACTAATAGTACAGCTATAATATACCCTGATTTTAAAGACTATTTTTACAAAATCTTTTTTAACTTTGAGTTTGTCCTCAATTAACAACGTGGAAATAAATATAAACCGTTTTTTTTACTAAAATTCCCACATTCTCTATATAATTTTTTCTTCTCCCACCAATTTAGTTTTATCTTTTTCACATCAACAATGGACACATTAGTCTACTAACAGGATGTACTACAAAAGTCTTCTTAGAAAATGTCTAATGATATTGTGATTCTGCATAAAATTTTTAACAATTAACCATGGTTTCACCCCTTTTGAAGGAAATTAAGATTGGTGTAAATGTAAAAACCCAGCCGCCTAGCCGCCTCTCAGTACCCTACTTCCCTTTTTCCTCAGATCTACTTCCCCAACCCTCCCCTCCTCATTCCTCCTCCTTTAAACTTGCTTCTTGTGGGATGGCTATCTTGCAGAAATCGTTGGTTCTTTAGAGTTCACTTTTGGATTTCTCCAACTGAGTTGAAATTTTTTCTTCTTCTCCTGACCGTACTCTTACGATTCCTTCACATGAATCTCTCTCCCTCTCGGGAATCCGTTCAAATTCGATAATGCAGAACAGAAGTTTTACTTCTGGGTTTATTATAATAATTCTTTCTCTTGAGTATATAGTATAATCTAATGTTTTGGTCTTTTCAATAATTTTTTTTAATAAATTATAATGAGAAATTTGTTATATTTGTCCATTCCTGTTTCATCTGACCTTAATATATAAATGGAGAAAACATGCATGTATCATTAGTCAAAGACGTTGTATACATTGATCAAATTATTGCTTTAATGAATCTATAAAATGTAAATAACACATTTCTACTTACATTAATTTAAAAAATTGTACATTCCAATTTCAATGCCTATCCCGAATTATAGGTACAATGTCAGGTCAAAGCTGACAGTTCAACCCTAGCATAACCCTAACAGACCCGGATAAGCCATTTATATCATTTCCCTGTCCCAATTAATGTAGTTTTTCTTTAAAAAAACATCCTAGATCACACATCATGCATTAGAAGAAATTCGGATAAAAATGATGGGAAAATATCGGTCAAATTTAATTAAATTCGACCATAATTTAACTGTACTTATAACCCTAGAGCTGTAAATTTTCTTACAATCAAATCAATTACATATATATATATAGGGTCCTACTCCACTACAAACTAAAATTAACTAAAAACTAAAAACTAAACACTAATCTAATATTTCAAGCTAATCTAATGACCAAACTAGGGGTACCCAATACAAAAAATGCTTAAAATAATTGGCTCTATCCAACAAAAAAAAAATTAATAAAAAAAAAATCACTGTTCACGTGATGACGTGGCAGTGGCAGTGGATTTCACTGGTTAACGGTGCTTCGCACCTTCTTGTACGGCGCTTGGCGCCTTTATCATTCTAAAGTTGTAAGGAATGGCAATCAATGGTAAAGGCAATAGACGATTGACGGGTGTGTCGAGGGCCTTCGGCCCTCATGACTACCTAACTCATCCGTTTACTATCTTAAATGCTTCGCATTTCCACGGCAGAGATTTTTTTTGTTGGATAGAGCCAATTATTTTAAGCATCTTTTGTGAAGGTACCTGGCGGGAAACTTAGAATAGATGAAATATAATTAATTTAGTGTTAGTTTGTAGTTTGTATTTAAGGATTGGTTTGTATTTAAGCAAAAACTTTTATATATATACACACACATATTTGTACAAGCTTATATCCCTAATTATAGGTACAATGTGGGTTCGAATCGTAGGACTAGACAACCGAGTGTTTATTCTCTATTAGTACAAGCTATGCACATATTTGTTCTGATGTGTAATAAATTTTATTTTATATTACAATTATATTTTTATATAATTATTAATTATAATATTTTGTTTTAATTTTAATTTAAAACAATTTAATATAAATTTAATTAATGATATGCATGTTTTAAAACTTATATTATAAAGTATTAAAATAAATATGTCATTCATGAAATGCGAATCTTAAAATTTTAGTAAATTAATTTAATCATGTAATATATCTAATCATTAGATATTACGGTTGTGATTTTTTTTACTAAAAATCTAATGGTTATTATTTGTATTATACGGATTTCTAATATATTTTTTACTGATTTGTTAGTGATTAAAAGATATGGTGTGATATTTTTGGGTATATATTAATTATTGTAAGATTATGTTTTAAATTAAAAGTTAACATGTTTTAATTAGAAAAAAAAATGTTATTGATTGGAAGATATGATATTTTAAGTATTTATAAAAATTAATATCATCAGTTAAAAGTAAACATTTTTTAATTAAAAAAGGCCGGCTAATTATCATTAATTATATTAATTTATTTTTATTTTAATAATTACGATGATTGTGCCAAAATATAGTATGATATTTTCGGGTATATATAATGATTGCAAGATTAATTTTAAATTAAAAAGGTAACGTGTTTTAATTCTAAAGGAAATATTAATGATTTGAATATATAATATGATTGATGTTTTTAGGTGTTTATAAAAGCTAATATCCTCAACTAAAAGTAAATGTGAAAAAGGCAATTGACTAATTACCATTAATTATATTATGTTATTATTTATTTTAGGTGTTTTAATAGTATAGATATCGTATATATTTTTCTTCATAATGAAGGGTAAATAAGTAAATTCACCAAGTACCAAAAAACAGGTACCAAAACTTTTAATGTTTCGACTATTATATAATAGTATAGATATGATATTTTAGGTATTTATAAAATGTAATTTCATCAATTAAAAGTAAACATTTTTTAATTAAAAAAGGTAATCGGCTAGTTATCATTAATTATATTATTTTATTATTTATTTTATAAATTAGGATGATCAATCCATTAACAAAAGTTATCATTAATCATCAAAGATATTAATGTTTTCTTTGCATAAGTATTCAATCATATTATCATACAAAAGTTTTATTAAATCATTATGGATATTAGCAATGTAATATGTCTGCTTAGTTGCTGAATGTTTGGTCAAAAACTTACCTTTACCTACAATAAAAATGAATAATTAAGACCCAAAACAAAAGTAAGAAAATGGGTGCATACTACTAATCATTTTTTATATGTATCAATACTATATATTTTTGCATATGTATCAATATTATTTATAGTTTTCTCATAAACTTTTGTTCACTTATAATTTACACTACTCATTCTTTCAATAATTACTTTAATTATACCACTCATTCGTTTACTAATCACTTTTTGACATTTTTTACACTAAATTTTTTCACTCTCATCTGTTGCATTATCCATGCATGTGATTTACAGCTACCTAACTTCTTTATAATTATTTTTCTAATTGTTATCTTCTTATTTACTTATACTTTATGATTATTTTTCTAATTCTTATCTTCTTATTTACTTATACTTTACACCACTCATCACTTTACTAATCGCCTTTAGACTTTGACGTTGTTTGCATACCTTACACTATCTATATCACCTTCAAATTTTGATATTTTCTGCATGCGTTTTTGTTCAATTGTCATACCTTACACTATCTATATCACCTTCAAATTTTGATGTTTTCTGCATGCGTTTTTGTTCAATTATAATTTACACCACTCATCTGTTACACTATCATTATCATCTTTAAATTTTGATGTTTTCTACATGATTTTTCCTTCCGTCAATATCACCTTCAAATTTTAATGTTTTCATGCGTTTTTGTTTAGTTATAATTTATATCATTCCATATTACCTTCAGATTTTGATGTTTTCTGCATGCATTTTTGTTCGGTTGTAATTTACACCACTTATCTGTTACAATATTCATCTGTTACAACTATGTAACGTATTCATGAATTTTTTTTGCATTTGTTAAAAAAGAATATATATTTTTATTTTATTTTATTGTTATCTTATCTTTACCTTTTCAAAAATTTTATCAACTTTGGATACTGTTAATTTAATGAATAATATCTGAAAGTAATAAGCTTATTGAGCAGCAATCACACAAGAGTTTTACTAGACATTACTACACAAGCGATTTCAAGATTTAGTTTTTTCTCCTCAACCTCAGCCCTGTACATTTCCTTTGAACCAGCGTTCCAAGAACAAGAAAATGTTTTCTTCCAGAAGATCGTCTAGGCAAGGACCATTAGGGCAAGGAGCACTGAGGACCGTCTGGTGTGCTGCCCAATCACATAAAAAACTCAACAAGTCACAATATATCTCCACTGATATATGCACAGCTATTGGTTTGTATTATATTTTCACCTTCTTTGAATTTAATAGATTTTATTTTTTGTGATTGAAAAGATTGTGTATTGATGTTTCTTAAGTTCAAATAGTTGTGGGGAAATTTAGAAATGCTTTATTCATAGGTCTTTAAAATACTAGTTTCAAGAAGGGGCTTCCCGACAGCAATAAAAGGGACCAGCTAGAAATAGAGGCTAAGCTAATAGCTACAGCCAGTACAGGCGGTCGGTGTAGGCCTTGTTAAATTTGCGTAAGATTTATGCAGAAAATTCTATGTATGTCTGCCTATATATCACTTAGCTGATATTGTGCAGATTTTTTGATTTTCTTATATAAGTTCAGCGTGTTAACTGTTTCAGCCTCTATATATATATGTACTTTTATTTAAATTGGTTTTTACAAAGATACAATGTTTTGAGATTTGTGAGTGGGATTTAGTTCGATTACTATTAATATTTGTGGCTGTTTTCATTGAATTAATAAAGTTTTTGGCCAAAATATTGCAAAAATGATTAATTATTTGTCTTGCAGAGCGCATCATGTACCCAGAAGCGCCTATAGCAATGAGGATATCTGGTGATCTTCTGCTTGGCGTTGTTCGGATATACTTGAAGAAAGTGGAGTATCTTCTTCGAGACTCCAATATTATGCTGACACGTACACAAAAGGCTTTTGCTTTAACAGACGCGAATCCAAAAATTTCTATGTTTAATCTTGATGCCTTGGACATGGAGACTGTCTGTAATGAGAGGTAATTTGTTGGCTACCTCCCATATCTAAAATTTGTTTTATATCTTTATTTGACTCATTGCATGATCACTTCGCTTAGTATTCTAATTTTGTTGTTTTAATCAGTTTACAGGATAATCATCGAAAGCACCCAATAGAAATTGCTGTTGATGATTCATATACGGTTGTTTCCTTTAATGAGGTACCAATGTTTTTATTTCCTTATATTTCAAGTTTCGATTGATTTATTTAAGGTTTGCAATTGGGAATTCTGTGTCATTATATATAGGATGTGAGGAATTCTTTAAGCTCGGGAGATTATTCTCTCACTCATGTGGGTGCAAGTATGGGTGCTGAACACCCTGATCCTTCTAATCACGTGTGGGTGCCAAGTGAAAATAACGGTCCTCTAAGTTATCCGCGAATGGAAATCAGGTGTGATCCTTCCCTTCAGTATTTTTCTGAAAATGATATATTCCGGACAGACCAAAGTGAAGACAGATTGGAACCAGATTGGGCTCTAATGGAAATGATGAAACAAACAGAAACCTATGCTCTAGCCGATGAGTTGGTTCCTGCAGTTTCTCCTCCTTCACCTGAGCAGCACCAACAACCGACTTCTGTCATGTCAGAGCAGTCTCTCGAATTTTGGAATTCTGACAGTGCATATGGTGGGTTTCAATTTCAAATTTATCCGGCCACTTCAGTCATCCAAATTGTTTTATACAGAAGTCATTCTGTTTCCTTGACTGCAGGACAAGGATCACCTACATTAGAGATTCATTCAACTCAACCACTTCAGCAGACACTGCCCGAACAAAGGATCCGAAGCCATCGCTATGATCACGTAACAATATTAAGTAACAGGTATTGTCCATGTTTACTTTCAATCAAGTCAAAAAGAGAGTTCTTTTCATTCTTTTCTGGTTTCTTTTTTGTGCTAGTGGCTGAGTATATGGGATGTGTTTTCAGGATTATGACGAAGAGGATCAATGATAGTAGTCGAATCCTGCGTAAAAGAATGAAATGCCCACAAGATGCTCTGGGCATCTGGAAGTATAATAAAAGAATTAAAAGAGATGCAATATTTTTTGAACCTTTGTTGCACTACAAGAAAAACACGATCCTGCAACATATTTTCACCGTTGTCTGAGCTGCGTTTTTTTCGTTGTCTATCCGGCAGTTGTCTGTTTGAAAGCAGACAACGGTTATTTACCCGATGCGTAGAAGACGGTAACACAACAGTTCTAAAGCCGTTGTCCAACATACTGCAAGATAACGTCCCATTTTTTCACTACTACAAATCTGAACTTAGGACATAGTACTTAGATAGCGTTTTTCCAAAAGCGCTATCGTAGTCTGTACTTAAATAGCGTTTTTTCGAGAACCATAGTGTAAGTTAATAAATGAAAAAACGAAATTAAACAAAAAATAAAAAATATATACTACGATAGCGTTTATTTAAAAACCGCTATTTTAGCGTGCACTTATATAGCGGTTTTAGAACCGCTTTAGTAGTTACTGTATTTTAAGAAATATATCTTTATTTTTTATTTATATTTTTTACACTAAAACACCAATTGAACTACAATCGCGTCATAGTTTTAGGTCATAATTCCCCCCTCTCACAGCCTCCGCCTCCCGCTCATCGTCGCCGCTCACCCTCTACCTCTCAACACCATCTCGCCTCTAATACAACCTCGATCTGTTCTCAACCTCTGTTCAATTTGGGATTAAAGATTAGTTTTATTGAGGTTTCATCTCTTAACTCTCTCTCTCTCTCTCTCTCTCTCTCTGTCTCTCTCTCTCTCGATACAAAATATAACAGAACACGGGCTTAGTTGTGAAGCTTTCGGGTTCACTTTTTAAGGGTTTAATTTTATGGTTCAATTTTAGGTGTTTAATTTTAGGGTTCAATTGTTATACTAATGGGATGGGATGTTCAATTTTAGGGGTTTAATTTTAGGGGTTTAATTGTTTAATTTTAGGGGTTTAATTGTTGATTATAGGTGTGTCTCAACTCTCAGGTCCCTAGTTCCATCAGTCAATGTCTACAACTTAGTTAATATATCTGAATTCTCTCAACTCATCTATATGTGTTTATGCAGCTAATTCAAATACTCTGAAGTTGAGTTGTGAGCTTCGGCCCTTGGTCACAGGTTCAATTCTTTCTCTAGAGAAATAATTCCTCTTCAGTTCATAGTACTTATAATGAGACTTATAATGACACTTATAATGCAGAAGCTGTTCAACGTGTTGGTACTATTGCTAAAGCTGTTCAACGTGTTGCTGCTATCTTGAAAGGATTCTTCCACAGCTACTACTAGATTTTAAGGTACCCAAGTAGATGCAAAATATAAATTTAGCTACTAGTAGATTTTATAATATGTGTTATTTTGCCGAGTCTGTGTGTTGATGTTGATTACTAATTAGTGTTTGTCGAATTAGTGTTTTGTCGAGTCTGATAGATGTGTTTGTAGCTAAGTCGCTTCTGTTTTTGGCTAATTTGATTTGAAGAGTCTTTGCTGAGTTTTGAGTTTTGTATTGTTGAGTCTGTGTGCCTTGTATTTCGTTTTCGTTAGATGTCGATATAATATTAAGTTATCAACTTATTTAAAATTTAAATATATTGGCGAAAGACCACACAACATTATATATATATTTCAACAACATTTTCCAAATTTCCGTTGCGCAACTTTCTGGGATTCCTGTCAACATTAAGGCAACTCAAACTACCAGTTCAAGCGAACTAGTACATGGCATCTTACAAGTGTTAAACTAAACATAGTAGGTACATACATGAACTAGTACATGGCATCTTACAAGTGTTAAACTAAACATAGTAGGTACATACATATGTGGAGGGTAAGATGTATGAGGCTGTTTCTTTCATGAACCAATAGTCCTCATACAGTACTTGACAAAATAAAAGCCACTTGTATGATTAAACGTATTACTACAATATAAAGTGATGAGTTATGAGGTTGTGTATGACGAATATTACCGATGGGTAAGGCCATTTGTAGTTTCTGCTCCACCATTCCATTAACTGCTGCCTTGCTTCTTTAGGCAATTTTCCTTTCTTTCTTTTCTTCATGAATTCCTGCTTCAGATTTCCTAGATATCCGCTGTACTTGCGCAGAAGCTGACCCTTAAACTTTCTGTCTTCTGCTTGAGGATCTACCATACCGTTATTTACATGAACATCTTCTTCAGATGATGCATTTCCATCCATAGCATCAGGATAAGCTAATAAGCAATTAAACCCATAAGAAACACAACACAAACATTGGTTTTACAGTAGAAGTCTCTGGTAATTAATATGTAAATTATAAGTATTTACAGGCAAAGGAGCTACTAATCAATGAGATAGATTTAATGGCAAGCAGCTCCTCTGCCGGTAAAATATGATACGACTTATCCCAAGCTTAAAGACGCTTCTAGTCAAACCCAGCCAAGAAACACAAGCTACATACAGACTTGGTTTAGAACTAAGCAACATTTACTGAAACATAGGAATAAAACTAGTATGTGTTATCCATGAAATGGTTCAGAAATGCTAATTTATTAATCCAGCATGGAATATTGCGGTAAGAATGTGCACAAAGTTAGGTGCAACCCAAGACCACTTGACATGCAAACCCAAGCCTCTGTTTTGATCAGTTAATAAAGACTACAAGTAAAAAAATCAAATTCATATAAAAAACTACAGATCAGAACTAAAGAGGGGCTCACATTCAAGGGTACCAATTAAAAGCAATTAGCAATAGTAAAACAAATGTTTTAGTATGTATGAAGTACATCATGAAGGCCCTTTTGTGTAACTTGTATGTGACCCAACTGGACTTGGTCAGCCGGAACCTTTCTGCAGTTCTAGAGGACCCTGAACAAGAAGACGCAGAGGAGCCAGATCTAGACACTGCTGAACCGGAAGTAATTTCTCAGGATAATCTAACAAATAGCATCCAACATTTCATTTACACACAAGTAATATATTAAATATTAATAGAGTACATCACTAATCATCTCTAACAATCCAAGTATTTTATGTTACTAATTTATGATTATTGAACAGATATGTACTTCTGAAAGTCTATTTGTAATGTAATTAACTAATATTTTCTTATCATCATAGGAGTAATATTTTGTGGGCATTTCCTGCACTACAGGAAATACATCTTTTGCCCAGTTACGGGAACTAGTGCATACACCAGAATTTGTTTGGTCAGCCACCAAAATCTGTTTACCCCTACTCACACCATATATATTTCGACCTGACCCTTAACCTGTTTGACATGGACTAAAATAATTTAACCTAATTTAGTTTGTAACATAGCAACGAGTCAACGACTCCATTAATGACTCCACTTCACCAAACAGCCTCCTTTTGTGTGACTGTTATTTTCTCTTCTCCATCCTTTTCTTCTTTGTCCTCTATCTGTTCTTTTTGTTCTGTATTTGAAATTTTATGGGGACTTGTGCTGCAGTTTGTAGTTCGGACCTTAAGTTTAATTATATGATAAAATTTATTTTCTTCAGCAAACATTAGTTTATTTTTCCATCATCGATTTATTAATGCATGGTTTAACTTTAATAATTAAATATTAGGTAATGGATCGTAATTGGGTAAAAGCACCTCGGTTGTCACAAGAATACAAAGTTGGCGTGAGACAGTTTTGTGAGCATGCGGTTAAACATTCCAAGAACATTAGTTTCATCTTATGTCCATGTCAGAAATGTTTGAATGTTCTGGAAGTTAATGGTCCAGCTGAGTTGTATGAACACTTGATGTGTCACGGTATTGATAAAACTTATACATGCTGGACACATCATGGTGAAAATAGAGGACAATGCAGCTCTAGTAATATTAACTCTAATTATCAATTTAATCATAGAGTTGAAACCGAGAGTGGTAGTCCTAATGTTGTAAAGGATATCCCCAACGTGGTTAATGAAGAATTACGTGATCATCCTGATATGCATGAGAAATTAAAGGACGATGCTGCAATACCATTGTGGCCTGGGTGCACCAAGGCTTCCAAATTATCGGCTGTGTTGACTCTCTATAACTTGAAAGCTGGACATCAAATTTCTGATGCATTCTTCACGGAGATGCTCGCAGCTGTTAGTGAACTCTTACCAGATGGAAATGTCTTGCCTCGTAGAGCGTATGATGCAAAACAAATGCTCAAATCCATTGGATTAGTACATAAACGGATTCATGCCTGCCCAAATGATTGTATCCTTTATCGAAAAGAGTATGCAGATTTGGATGAATGTCCTAAGTGTAGTTTAAAACGTTTCAAGAATGGCAATTCTCCGGTCAAGGTCATGTGGTACTTCCCAATAATACCTAGACTTAGGCGGTTGTATGCTAGTGTAGAAGATTCTAAACGTTTAACATGGCATCATGATGGGAGAATTAAAGATGGAATGTTACGACACCCTGCTGATTCTCCTCAATGGAAGACATTTGATGATGTACATCGGGATTTTGGAAAGGAACCAAGGAATCTTCGCCTAGCACTTGCAACAGATGGAATAAACCCTTATAATCTTCAAAGTACTTCTCATAGTACATGGCCTGTCATTGTGATGATATATAACTTGGCGCCGTGGCTCTGTATGAAGCGCAAATATATGATGATGTCAACGTTGATATCTGGTCCTATACAACCTGGTAATAACATTGATGTATATTTGGCACCTTTGATAGAGGACTTGAAGTTACTCTGGGAAGAGGGTATTGAAGTACACGATCGATATAGAAATGATCATTTTAGGTTGAAGGCCATGTTGTTCGGAACCATAAACGATTTTCCAGCGTATGGTAATCTTTCTGGATATAGTGTGAAAGGATATGATGCATGTCCTTGGTGTGGTGAGGAGACTGATAATATCCGATTAAAGCATTGTAAGAAGTGTGTTTACATGGGGCATAGGCGATGGTTGGAGCCAAACCATCGGTATCGAAAAATGGCAATGGCATTCAATGGTGAAGTTGAAGAACGAGGTCCTCCTCGTATGCGATCGGGCGCTGACGTGTTCAAAGAGGTTGAAAATATTAACATAAAGCTTGGAAATTTTTTTTCAAAGGATGTTCCTTCTAAGGGTTGGAAGAAACGTTCAATCTTCTTTGAATTACCTTATTGGAAGGACCTTTATGTCAGACATTTTATTGATCTCATGCATGTGCAGAAAAATGTGTTTGACAGTCTAGTTGGTACTTTGTTAGGTGTCCCGGGTAAATCTAAAGATGGTTTGGAAGCAAGAATGGACATGATGGATATGGGAATAAGAAGCGAACTAGCACCTGTGGAAAAACCAGGAAAAAAACCTTTTTTACCGTCGGCCGCCCATACTCTATCTAGGGATGAGAAGAAAGTGTTACTACAAACACTCCATTCTATCAAGGTCCCTGAAGGATACTCATCTAACATAAAAAATCTTGTGGATTTGACGGACCTGAAATTAAAGGGTTTAAAATCTCATTGTTGTCATGTCATAATGGAGAATTTGCTTCCTATTGCTATTCGTTCCATATTGCCTGAAAAGGTACGTGCAACAATCACAAAGTTGTGCTGGTTTTTCAAGTCCATGAGTAGTAAGGTCATTGATCCAAGAAGGTTGTCGTATCTACAACGACAAATTGTGGAGACACTTTGTGAGGTTGAGATGTATTTCTCACCTTCTTTCTTCGACATCATGGTTCACTTGACTGTTCACCTGATTTATTAGACCAGGATGTGTGGTCCTGCACGTATGAGATGGATGTACCCAGTTGAACGATATTTGAAAATTTTGAAAGATTATGTGATGAACATGTCTCGACCCGAGGGTTGCATAGCAGAACGCTATCTAATAGAAGAAGCAATAGAGTTTTGGTCAGAATTTATCCCAAATGTGAATGCAATTGGCCTGCCAATTGATCGTCACCATGGTAGGATTGATGGTGAAGGTGTAACTGGAGGTCAACAAGTAGAGATCAATAATTCACAATGGCATCGGGTGCACCTTTGTGTTCTACACAACACTGTTGATGTTGTTCCCTTTGTAGAACTGCACAAACAAACAATCACCTTAGAATATCCAGGCAGAGGTGCTAATTGGATAGAAGTAGAGCACAATCGCACATTTATTGAATGGTTCAAGAATCATGTCATAAATGAGTTGCGAGAAAATAATGGATCAATATCATATAGGATTAAATGGTTGTCTAGAGGTCCTGATTCGTTTGTGTATTCTTACAAATCTTACCTCATAAATGGATACACTTTTTACACTAAAGAACATGACGCAACAAGCACAATGCAGAATAGTGGAGTTGCAATTACCGCAACAGCACTACACCAATCAACTAATGACAAAGATCCAATTTTGGCAGATACAACTTACTTTGGAAGAATTGCGAATATTTGGGAGCTCGATTATGTTGGATTCAAGGTGCCAGTGTTCGATTGCAATTGGGTTAATAATGTCGGTGGTGTACACATTGAAGATTCGGGGTTCATACGGGTTGATCTTGCAAAGATTGGTTACAAAGATGATTCATTCATAATGGCAACACAAGCCCAACAGGTTTTCTATGTTAGTGATCCGATTGATAAGAAGTGGTCGATTGTTGTGTTGTCGAACAAGCACAACAACAGCTATCAAGTTACTGATGGTGTGAACGAAGAACTCGATTCTATAGAAGATCCTTTTGTTAGAGCCAACATCTCCACAAACATAAACGATGATGATGAATATGAATGTTATTATTCTAGAAATGATCATGATGAGGGAGAATACGTGAATCCTGAATTTTTAAATGTGCATGGGCACGAAAGATCAAAGCCTATTAAAAAACGCAAAAGGAAAAATAAATCTAAGAAATGTATGTATACATGCTCTAATTTTCTGTCAAATAAATCTTGTATGTGTTATTGTACTATTAAATTTTTCTGTGAAATAAATCTTGTATGTGTATGTGAAATAAATTCAGGAATTCGTACATATTGAGTATAGATGATATCTTAATACTTTATTGACTATTTTGTTTATTTTTGTTTAGGATTATGGCCTCTAGATCCCACCGTACAACTGGCACTGATGGCACTGATGGCACGAATGACACTACTGTCACACATAAAAGTGCCAGGCGAGGTATAGTAAACATGCTCAAGGTCAAAAGAGCCAGGTCTAAAGGGATAGTACAAAAGGTACCAAAAATGCAAAAAAATTTGCATACTATTTCATTACTGTTTCAAATTACTTCCATAAAGTAGACAAAATTTTTTATACCAACTATCATTCTTTTTAGGTGGATTGGAATGACCTTGGACAACCAATTGGTAAAGGGTCTATTATACCCTATCACATTATCTTGGCGCTGCTGCAAGACGACATGTCCCAATCACATGTGACCACTGGCGCAAAAAAGATTGGCATAATATGAAAGAAGCTTTGTGGGATGAAATCAAGGTACAAATTATTTTTATTGAATAAATTAAGCTTGTTGTAACTTTTGGTTTTTCTTTTTATTTATATATGCAATATAAGTTTAGAACAATACCGGTAACATGTTTAAGTTCATAATTTTAACCTACTGGTTAATAGAAAATTGTGACTTGTTGCCTATTGGCCTTGTTACTGTTTTAATAAAATTTAAACAGTAGTTTAAATTTTTGATATTAATACATGAAAACAAATCCTCGCCTCCCTATGACTCCCCTTTAAGTAAGAGCTAACTTTGTCAATTAAATGACAAATTTTGAGTTGACAACCTTGTGCTATAATTTGTAGCATGGAATTAGCAAAGATATTCTTTTTGTACTGTTTGTTCGTGCACTGGATGATCCTGTTTCATTACAAGTTCTTGAGGATGTGGTAATAATTTTATTTATTCATTAAATTTATCAGTGACTTGCACTATACCAATACAAATTGACATTATGTATTGTATGATTTATTATTAGGTTGAAATATCAAAACAATTAACAGAAAATGAGCTTACAAATATTGGAACGGATGACTTGCTTGCTCGGCTAATACCACTCGAGTATCCAGGAAGAGTGAGGGCACTAGGATGGGGGGTAACAAAGACCTCATTGCAGGCAGCAACATCTGTGAGCGAGCTGTCTAAGCTAAAAAATGATGTTTCGTTTTTGAAAAATGAAATCATGGAGCTAAAACGCAAGGGCTGTATTCCGGGGGTACAATCAGGAGGTTCTAGTCATATGGATAATTTTGGCATGGATGATGACCTTGATGGTGATCATGATGATATTTTAAGTGAAGACCTTCCGGAGGTATAAATTCATGTCTATGTCATGTCTTTAATTCTGCCTGCTTGTTTTGAATATCTCCTGATAATATTTCAAAATATAGGGGGAAAATGCTTGTTATTTGTACGTAGAGCCTGGTCGTAGATATGTTGGAAGAGGGACTTTGTGGAATGATATCAATGATAGAATACTTCATGGTGTTCCACTAGAAGAAGGATATGTGAGGGTGCAGTTTGAGGTGGCTGAACCTACTGAGTTCAATAGTCGACTACCTAGACCTTGTGATGAGGTTACACTTGTCGGAGAAGCTCCTGGATATTTTCTTGCATGGCCACGCAAACTGGTCTCAATGAAACTAGAGGTTGAAACCGTATTTTTTTATGTGTATGCCATGGATCGAATCCTTGAATTTATTGCAAATCCATTGAATATTGCCTGATTAAATTTTTTTTTTTTGCTACATTCTAGGCACCATCTAAAAACAAGAACAATGAAAATGGTAAGAATGCTAAGGCCCAAGAAATGTTGAATAATAAAGAGAAGGATAAAACTATTGAGTCCATAGCTGTTGTGTCTTCGAGACAACTACTAGGTTATCCTCTGGACCAGGATGTGTCTCATGATGGAGTTCTGGAGATGGTTCGTCTTACTGTTATCGTAGACCGTGTAACTGATGTAGAAATAGAAATGGGACCTTTCTGGGATGGAGACACTTGGACTGATCATCTAAATAAGGAGAATGTTTTGGAGGTATTGGATGAACAATGGTTAAGTGCGTCTAGCCTCGCCTTCTATATTAGGTAATATTATATATTAGGCAATATGAGTTAACGAATTTCAGGTATGGAGTTTTGTACATATTTTTTCTAATTATGTTTTTTTCTTAGGTATTTGTGTGAGGTCTATTTATCCAAAAATCCCAACTTGGCAGCTAAGTTTTCTTTTGTATCACCACATATCGTGTCTCACTTGGTTGATATTTCCGAGGCTTCAAGCAAGTTGGCAAATTTTATGCTGGGATATGTTGACAAAGAGCACCTGCTTTTGGTTCCTTATAATGTTTCGTAAGTTAATTTTTTGTCTCTATATAAATATATTTTATTTATGTAATTGCTTACTAAAAAACAAAATGCAGAGAACACTGGATTTTGCTTGGCATTAATACAAAAACGGAGAGCGTCTACTTCATGGATCCAGCTCCGAGGGGTACAATTGTAAAGTACAAGCATTTGAAACGACTTGTAGAAACGTAAGTAAAAATTTAAGGTAGACATTTAAAAAAATGTAGACTGCACTTGCACAAACATATGTAAATAATTTAATAGCACTCGTGACTTTAATTTTAATTTTCTGTTTACAGTGCTCTAATGTCCTTTCGGACTGGCTGTGGGAAGACTTATACCAAGACAGCGTTTAGCACTTTTAAATGGACGAATATACTGGTATACATTTTTAATTTCTGTATTGACACTATATATGTTAATTTTGGTTTCTATCACATGAAAGTCCATGATGTCAATTATTATGCCTTTTTTGGGGTCATTGTCCTACATGGCTTGATTCGAGTATTATTACATGTTTCCTTGTAATTTTGAGCGACTGTTTATTTTGATCTGTACATTAAAACGGGGTAACAGGAGGGTGTAAATTACAATGAAGTCAGGGGGGTGTCTGTGAGTATTTATAATGGGGTAGTCCTCGAGTCTGGTTAATGTAAATGGATTACATGTGTAGTTAAAAACAGAATCCTAAAATTATTGTGCTTTATTAACTAATTCCTAGATTTATTATTTGCTAGTATTATATTTTCTTCCTTTTTTTTTTATGAACTTGTTGTCTTTGCTACTGGTTTTTCTAATGCTTAAAGACTTCGTTAGATTTAGATCCTTGCTAGTATTATATTGGCTAGTTTGAGATTAGCTTGGACATACTTCTATCTTCTCCTGTCTGAATTTTCAAATTTCTCAAAAGCCTAACTTGCACAGCCTCTCACATTTCATTACTGGTCCTAAATAGATTGCATTTTTTCTACTGTTTCTCCAAACATAATAACTTGTCCAAGAGTGAAATATGATTTTAATTCTTATGTACCTAAAGGCAGTTTGTCTTAAATCTGTACTTAGAGGTATCCTCCTGACATGAGGAGAAATCCAATGGACCAGTTGGAATTGTGACCAGTTGGATTTTACATTACTGATTCTCTTTTATAATAGTATCTGTTCAATAAAAAATGCTCTTAATACTAGTTTTAAGATTAAACTGTCATTTGCAGTGCCCTAAGCAACCAGCGAATGATGGCATTTTTTGTGGTCATTATGTTGGATGCTTCGTTGAAGATGTTTTGCGTTCTGGTGAAACAAGTATTAGTGTTAATGTAAGTTAGTAATAATTTTTTTGTCGAAAACAGTGCGGTATTCCCTGAGATGTAAGTTTAATAATTTTTTTGGTGTATTTTTTTGGTGTACAGTTCACCCGTTCCATCAGACTGATGTGTTATGGTCGAGATAAAATGCTCCGCTTTCGAGATAATTGGGCAGGATTCTTCTATAACCGATATCTCAAGGGCAAACTTTTGAATATGTAGCTTGTTATGGTTTATCCTTTTTACTTTACCAACTATTGTATGAATCTGGTAGATTTACCAACTAATGTATGAATTTGATACTATCTTCTGATATTAATATGTTTTATGTAAGCACCATTTATGTTTAGGGATTTTTATTATAAGTTCATGAAGTCATACTTCATTTGAGTTACCATTTTGTGTAAGCTGTCCAGTTTTTTTGAATGGATTGATTTAATTGTACAGCAGGTGAACAAAATGGCATATATATTAAATTTAAAAAAAAAAAATAATAACTTCCATAGCGCTTCTAAAAATGCTAACTAACTAAGCGTTATGGATTTGATAGCACTTCTGAAACCGCTATTTAAGAACATTAACTAAACCGCAATTTGATTTCTATAGCACTTGTGGAAGCGCTATCTAAGAATATGCGCTTAGATAACATTTACTTAGAAAGCCCTTTGGAAAGCATTCTGGTACATCTGTACTTAGAGAATGGCAAAATAACCGCTATGTAAGTGACTTTCACTTCAATAGCGGCTACTTAGATAGCGTTTAAAAACGCTATCTAAGAGTAAAAAAAACGCTCTCTAAGTTCAAATCTGTAGTAGTGTTTGGACGCCGTTGTATAACACCTAGAAACAACAACACCATGTTTTTGCAAACCGTTGTCTAAAATGAAGTCAGTCAAGTGTTTTAAAAATAACATCTGTTGTTGTTCAAGGGTTAAAACAATGGTTTCTTAATAGAAAGAGTTGTAAGAACTCTAACACTACAACATATATGCTATCAGATTTGCTGATACCCTTGTTTCCCGTTGTGAAGAGTCTCTACATACAACGGTTTTATATAAGAAAGAGTTGTGTGAAAGGAGTTCTACAATGGTTTCTTCTGAAGCATGGCTATTGTCTCATATGATTTTTAACAACTGTTATTAAATATGCCTTCATTGGCTAAATATAGACTAGACAATGGTTTATTTATGAAAAAAAAACTATGCTAGACAATACGATCAACACTCCAAAATTACTGTAAATTATACATTACTTAAAAAATGTCAACATTGTAGATTTACTACAATCATTACATAACCATCAGAAATGGTCTAATATCTACTAGACTAATTTATATACCAATCACAATCTTCATGTAATGTTAGCAACACATAACTAAAATTGCATTTTGTTTGGAACTCCTCTTCTTCAGTCAAGGGGATAAGAAGTTTTCTTGGTCATGCGGGATTCTATCGCCGTTTCATCAAAGATTTTTCGAAGATTGCTCGACCTCTTACTGAGCTCTTGGGTAAGGAGGTACCTTTTGTGTTCACTGATGCTTGTGCTGAGGCTTTTGAAACATTGAAGAAAGCTCTTGTCTCTGCTCCAATTATACAACCACCGGATTGGAGTCTACCGTTTGAGATCATGTGTGATGCTAGTGATCAAGCTATTGGTGCAGTCCTAGGCCAAAGGAAAGATGGAAAGCTACATGCTATATACTACACAAGCAAGACCTTGGATGGGGCTCAGATTAATTATGCAACAACGGAGAAAGAATTGCTAGCAGTGGTGTATTCTATGGAAAAATTTCGATCCTATCTCGTTGGTTCGAAAGTTATTGTTCACACTGATCATGCAGCTTTGAGATACTTGATGAGTAAGAAGGATGCTAAACCTCGTCTGATTCGTTGGATTTTGCTTCTCCAAGAATTTGACTTAGAGATTAAAGATAAGAAAGGGGCTGAGAACGTGGTTGCTGATCATCTTTCACGCCTTACTCTTGATACGGATGATGGTAAATCTACTCCAATTGATGATTCTTTTCCTGACGATCATCTACTTTCTCTTGCAAGTCTAGAGGTTCCTTGGTATGCTGACATAGCTAATTTCTTAGCTAGTGGAACTGTTCCTCATGGTTACTCATCGCAGCAGAAGAAGAAATTTTTCTATGATGTGAGGAAGCACTTTTGGGATGATCCGTTTCTCTATAAATCTTGTGCAGATGGAGTCATTAGAAGATGTGTTCCGTATAATGAGATTGCCTCTATAATCTCACATTGTCACGATTTGCCAAGTGGTGGTCATGCAAGTACTACAAAAACTGCTGCAAAGATTCTTCAGTGCGGTTTTTATTGGCCAACTCTTTTTAAAGATGTCCACCAATATGTTCATTCTTGTGATCGTTGTCAAAGAACTGGAAATATTTCAAGACGCAATGAGATGCCCCTCAATAGCATTCTTGAAGTGGAGCTTTTTGATGTTTGGGGAGTAGATTTCATGGGACCATTCCCTCCATCTTTTAAGAACAGGTATATCTTGGTAGCTGTGGATTACGTCTCAAAATGGGTTGAAGCCATTGCATCACCCACTAATGATGCTCGTGTTGTGAGCAAATTCTTTAAGAAGACGATTTTTCCTAGATTTGGAGTGCCAAGGATTTTAATTAGCGATGGAGGAAAGCATTTTCTCGAAAATCGTTTTGAAGCTATGTTGAAGAAATATGGAGTTTATCATAAGGTGGGACTTTCTTATCATCCCCAAACCAGTGGTCAGGTGGAGATCTCTAACCGTGAAATAAAGAATATCTTGGAAAAGACAGTCGCAAAATCAAGGAAGGATTGGTCTATGAAGCTTGATGATGCACTTTGGGCTTATAGAACTGCGTTTAAGACACCTATTGGGACAACTCCGTATAGATTGGTTTATGGAAAAGCATGTCATCTTCCCGTTGAGTTAGAGCACCGTGCATTTTGGGCTATCAAAGGTCTGAATTTTGATATGTTAGCAGCGGGTGAGAAGAGACTTCTACAACTTAATGAGCTAGATGAGCTTCGTTTTGAGGCTTATGAAAGTTCTAAGCTTTACAAGGAGAAAACAAAGAAGTGGCATGACAAAGGGTTATTACGAAGAGAATTCAAGGAAGGGGAGCTAGTTCTTCTGTTTAATTCAAGGTTGAGACTTTTTCCCGGAAAACTTCGTTCTAGGTGGTCGGGTCCGTTCAAGGTACGCAAGGTTTTTCCATATGGTGCAGTTGAATTGATGAATAGCCATGGAGAGTCATTCAAGGTGAATGGGCAAAGAGTGAAACATTATAGAGCTGGTGAACCAATTAACGAGGAGGTGAATATTCAGCTATCTTCCCCTTCTACAGAATGATTGATGAGACGGTGTCGGGCTAACGACATTAAACAAATGCGCTTCGTGGGAGGCAACCCATGCATTGTTGTAAAAAAAAAAAAAAAAAAAAAAAAAAAAAAAAAAAAAAAAACCAATTTTTGAGCAATTTGCAGATCTGTAACGCAGGCTGCGCCTGCGTTTCTGCATTCGGGGCAGTTTGCAGGCGTGTAACGCAGGCTGCGCCTGCGTTACTGGAAGAGGGGCAGTCTGCACGGTAGTAACGCAGCTTGCGCCTGCGCAACTGCTCTTGGGGCAGGTTGCTGAACGCGCGCGCAAGCTGCGCGTGAAGCAGAGGAAAATTTTTTTTTCTGATTGTTGTCAGCCTGTGTTGTACGTGTGTATATTTATAAAAAAATTATTTTCACCCTCATTCTATTTATACCCCCATCTCTCCAATTCTAAACCTATTTTAATTCCAAAACCTCCCACCTTTTCTTCAAAATTCTAAACCTATTTCTATTCTACTTCTTATTTATTATTATTATTATTATTATTATTATTATTTATTATTATTATTATTATTATTATTATTATTATTATTATTATTATACACCCCTAGACATACAAATCCACTTCCTCTTCTATTTCTTTTAAATCTCTAAAAATTCAATTCTAAAGAGGAATTAATTGCAAGTTCACCTCTTTGATTCGTATTTGGTACATATTTTTTTCTCTAATCTAATTTTTATTACGAATTTGTGTTCTTGTAAATTGGGGTTTTGTAGTATTCAGGCAAGGTGGCCAGTCTATGGAGCTCGTACGCAATACTCTCCACCAGATTCAACCGAGGAGGATGAGGACTCAGACAGTTCGGTTACTTCAATATTTTCAAAAGCCACTTCATGCTTATGCACTAGGGGAGTATTTTTCACCTTTCTTTGTATCTTTATTGTTTTTTTTTTTCCCATTATTATTTTTGTATTTTTATTTAGGAATATTATTTTTGTATATCTTTTTCTTTCTTTTCTTTTATATATTTGCTCATTGAGGACAATGAACCACTTAAGTGTGGGGATGAGTTCTCAATGATTAAAAAAAAAAATTATATATTATAAAATTCAAAAAATTAAAAAATTGAAAAATACCAAAAATAATTCTAGCCATGCAATTTGATTAGTTGTTGTATTTTGCTTGATACACCCATGCATGCGTAGAATTCTGGTGTTTATGGATGCTTTTGATTGAGAAGTGACGTGCTTTGTTCTTGTGCACACACTTACACTAGCAAGTTGAAACTGGTAGACTTAATTGAATGTGGTAAGTGATTAGAATGACATGAATATGTGCAAGATGACTTGGTTTCCATGCTTTGAGTACAAGTAGGTGCGTTAGAGAGTCTTGTTACCTGGGATTGATTATGTTTTGTCACACCAAGTGAGTTTTGAGCCTATATGCATATCTTTTGCATGATTTTTCGTTTGCTTGAGTGTCCACATGTTGTTTACATTGCTAGCACTTACTTGAGATCTTTCTTGAAATGCATGACATTACTTGATGATGAGATGATAAAGGCACTTAGGTATAACCTCGTATTTCCCATATTTCCACACCTTTTATACATGATCAATTAGTTAACCCTTTGAGCTTAATCCTATTCTTTCGGTGACACACTACATTACTTGCCATTATCCTTTTTATTCTATTGGCCTTACATTGAATTTGAACCTAAATTGTCAAAGGCTAGTATCGTGCTTAAGGGAGTAATAAGGTGTTCATAAAAAGGGGGGGTTATTGATGATCATACTTTTGGGGAATATTAATTTTGGGTTGATGCTTGCTAGTCGAAATTCATAAAATATCTATGGATCATTGTGTTTATTCTTTAGCTCTCAAGAAAAAAAAAAACAAAAAAAAAAAAACAGAAAAAAAAAAAATAAAAAAAAAATAAATAAATTTGAGAGCATTCTTATGTTTGTATGATCCTTTTTCATTCGACTAGTCAAGTTATTATAAGGGATATTGAAAAATCCAAGTGTGGGGAAGTATCTATATCTATATATATTATAATGCCTGGAGATCGGAAATGCACCAGAAACGTTTTAAATATTTTTCTTGAATTTTCAATTTTTTGATTTTTTATTAAAAATATGTTCTTGCATTAAAAAGTTCTTAATGGCATATTAATTAGTCATTAAATATACCTAATAAATATGTATGAAATTTACTTTATTTCACATTTTTTAAAATTTAGAAAACTTTGTTTGAGCATATAACTATTATTTCAACATTATATATATATATATATATATATATATATATATATATATATATATATATATATATATATATATATATATATATATATATATAATTAAGTGTATTTTTAGGTAAAATAATGACCGAAAATTGTTTATATCGCATTCTTTTTCATTCCCTATAAGACTACATTAATTTCTTTTCGAACAGTAGTAAATATGATCTTAACTTCTCAAACAATTTTGATTATAACTCATATAGAAATCGTAATAAATTATGAAAATATATAGATCTTCGCTTAACATTTGAAATTTGTATAAAAAAAAACAAACTATTATTATTTTTGCACATTAATAAATTATACATGGAGTATGACCAAACCGATTAAATTAAACCAACCAAACTATTTTTTCAACGGATTGATGGATAAAAAAGTTACGCCTGTTGTTCATTATATTGTGTCGAAACAAATTAATATTCTAATTAAATAAATTCTTACTCTAATATTGAACATTTTTGTGATGGGAGGGGTGTCGGCTTTAAAAAATGTTATTCTATTTAATATTTATAATTTTAATTGGAAAGATTACGTTCGTATTGTCATTGCTAATTTTTATGCTTATTCTATTTTTAAGATTATCATAATTTTATTTATACGATGAGAGTAGTTTTCTAATTAATAATTTATATAAATTGTTTTAAATCAATTTTTTAGGAAATTCTTAAGAGATCAATAAATTTTCAAAAATAATAAAAATTATTTTATCTAACTTCAATATTTCAAATATAAGTTTATAAACCGCGCGAAGCGTGGATTACAATGCATGGAGATCGGAAAGTTAATAGAAGCGTTCAAAATGGCTTTCTTGAATTTTTTTTTTAAAATTATTTTCCTGCATCACTAGTACAGAATAGGCTTTAAGCGTCGCACTTTTAGCGTCGGTTAAATGGAGAACCGTGGCCTATACTTACTTTAAGCGTCGGTTGGTACATTAACCGACGCTTAAAGTCATTTATGCTGGACTTTTTGCGTCGGTGATAAAATAACCGACGCCTAAAGTTGAACATTAAGCGTCGGTTTTTACTCAACCGACGCCTTAGGACTATCTTTAGCGTCGGTCATAACAACCGACGCCTAAAACTGTATCTTTAGCGTCGGTCTTTACTTAACCGACGCCTAAAACCGAACTTTTAGCGTCGGTCGAAAACAACCGACGCCCAAAACTGTACTTTAAGCGTCGGTCATTAGCAGCCGATGCCTAAAACTGTACTTTAAGCGTCGGTCTTAATTTAACCGACGCCTAAACTAAATTTTTTTGTATAATTTTTAAAGAGCACGCGGGAGCAGAGCAGTTGATGTTTTTTCCCAAGTAGAAGTGATAAGAGACAGACAGACAATACGAGAATGTGGGAATATAATAAAAATAGGAAAAATGACAATTTTTGAAAATAAATTCATACACACCAAAGTACTCATACTCACTATTTGTGTGATGAATGTACGTTACCTTATTTTCACTAATTTTCCATTTTTTTTATTTTTTCCCCATTTTTAACTCGTTTGTCAAATAAATCAAAAAATTAAATAAAAATAGGGAAAATCACAATTTTTGAAAATAAATTCATACACACCAAAGTAGTCATACTCACTATTTGTGTGATGAATTTTAACATACTTTCACTAATTTTCCATTTTTTTTTATTTTTCCACTTTTTTAACTAGTTTGTCAAATAAATCAAAAAATTAAATATATTAAACTTGTAGATCTAATTTTTGATCGATATTTGTCAATTTTTGAAATTTTATCCATCCAAATATACCATTTTAATTGTAATTGTACTAATTTAACTTTTTGAAAAAAAAATTGTAGCCACACACACCAGCTACAAATTCTAATATTCCCAGTATACCCTCATTCCACACCCACACTCAAAATCAATAAACAAATACAAAAGGGGTCATTAAGTAATTTCACGTTCAATCCGACCCGTTTAGAATTACCCGTGTTCAATTATATACACAAAACTTAATCTCTTTTATTCTCCGCCGTAGGGCTGAGCAAAACCGATCCGAGCCCGAAAAACCGAACCGTAATATGTAATTTCGGTTCGGTTCTAAATATTTTGAAATTCCGGGTATTCGGTTTTTTCGGGTTGAACCGAAATAAATTTCGGACCGGTTCGGTTTTTTTAAACAAATTTCGGTTCAAACCCGAAATACCCGAATTGTAATAAACATATATTTACAGTAAATTTTATTCCTATATCTATTTTATCTACACTAACAGTCTAACAGGGTAACACTACGTCTGGAGACTAGCGAGTGACGGCTAGACCTAATTCAAGAGATTAGAGAATCAAAGATTCAAGATTCAACATCAACTCTTAAATCCTAAATTCTAATCAATTCGAGACCGAAGAGAATCAAAGATTCAACTTCAACTTCAAGAATCAAAGATTCAACTCCTAATCAAAGGTTCGTTAATGTAAATCTTTTAGTTTCCTGATTTTTAATTTTGTAATCGAAGTTTCTTGCAGATCATACGATGATTATTTATGTGTTCGTGTGAAGTAAAATTTTTTGGTGTGAGGGTCCAATTATTTCCTAGTGTTACATAGTTTTGTGTACGCATGGCCTGTGTTTGTATTAAATACTTGTTTATTTAATTGATAGGAACTACAAAGATTAGTTAAATTAGTATGGTAGTAGCATTTATAGCAAGCAGCTTTGGACCTACAATAAGATCTTGTTGGCAGGTAGCTCTAAATGTTTGGAGTAATCTGTATCTAAAAATGGTAGTAACAGTCTAACTGAGGACAACAAAGGTTCTATGGGGGGATCGAAATACGTCTCATGTGTGAGTTAAAATGCGTAACGTAAACCATTATAGTTTCTGGAATTTAAATAAGAATATGGTCTGACCAGTTTTGGTATTTGAAATGATAATTGGTGGTTGGAATGATTTGGTGATGATGCTTGCAACAGGCAGTGGTTAACAACTTGGAAGATGCGCACGAGCTGATTGATAATGCAATATCGACTGCTTTGAAGGAGAGCAAACCTGTGTATATCAGCGTAAGCTGCAATTTGCCCGGAATTCCTCACCCCACATTTTCTAAGGACCCTGTTCCATTTTCCCTTGCACCAAAGTAAGTGCTCCATCAATTTTCACTACAAACAGAGGATTTTTTGTTATTTTTTTTTTTTTTAATGTTCGACCGCTATTTAATTATGGCTGCAGAGTACAAAACAGTTTTAGAATATACATACACAATTGCTTATTGATGATTTGAGAATGGGAGTTACAAAGTAAGTATGGTCAATGAGATTATGAGATCAATGATTGTAAAAATTGGTAACATATTAGTGCTAGACATCCTCATGTGTTATTCAATTTTCGTTAGCAGTGTGCATCACCTCTGCTCTGAACAATATGTTTATACTGCACATTAGTTATCATTTACTGTCATTGACAGGATAATATTTGTCATAATTCTTTTCATATGTTGTTCTTTTTCGGATTCAACTTCTAGTCCCTTTTCTTGTATTTATAGAAGGATGCTATTTACTTTTATTTCAGGGTCAGCAATCAATTAGGTTTAGAAGCCGCGGTGGAAGCAACAGCTGAGCTTCTGAATAAGGCTGTGAAGCCTGTCATTGTGGGAGGACCCAAGCTAAGGGTGGGAAAGGCACAAAAGGCCTTCGAGGAGTTTGCCAATGCTAGCGGGTATCCAATAGCTATCATGCCCTCAGCTAAGGGCTTGGTTCCAGAGCACCATCCTCACTTCATTGGCACATACTGGGGAGCTGTTAGTACCAGTTTTGTTGGGGAGATAGTGGAATCTGCTGATGCCTATGTGTTTGTTGGTCCTATCTTTAATGATTACAGCTCAGTTGGGTACTCACTACTGATAAAAAAAGAGAAAGCCATCATAGTGCAGCCCAATCGTGTAAATATTGGCAACGGTCTTTCCTTGGGTTGGGTTTTCATGGCAGATTTCTTAACTGCACTGGCTAAGAAGTTAAAGAAGAACAGTACAGCAATGGACAATTACCGTAAATTCTCTCTTTTCCAAAATGTAAGTGTTGTTTCTGGCTTCAGAGGACAAGCTATGTGTACCATTGTTGCAGTCATGGGAGGAAAAATGTTATCTGAGTTTTTTTTTGTGTATTCAGGCTATTGAAGAACTTAGAGAAATTAGATCAGTTTGTGTACTTTGTAATCAGTATTGACTTGTAAAATGTAGAGTAGTCTTATATATTGTTTATTAATTAGATTTCATTCTTGATTATGCATCATGTATAGATTGATTTTGTATATAATTTGGTGTTTATTAATTAGATCTCATTCTTGATTTTGTATCATGTATTATGTTTCTGAAAATGTATTGTTTCATAATAGAATTACAATTTTTATTTTTTTTTTTTAAAAATTGACTTTAAGTGTCGGTTGTTTAAATGACCGACGCCTATAATCAGACTTTAAGCGTCGGTTATTTAAATGACCGACGCCTATAACAGACTTTAAGTGTCGGTTGTTTAAATGACCGATGCCTATAACCAGACTTTAAGCGTCGGTTGCTTAAATGACCGACGCTTATAACAGACTTTAAGCGTCGGTTGTTTAAATGACCGACGCCTAAAAGAGACTTTAAGCGTCGGTTATTTAAATAACCGACGCTATTAGTACATTATATGCGTCGCCCAATTAACCGACGCCATAGGCCTATACCTATAGCGTCGCCTTCATATACTACGCCAAATAACCGACGCCTAAAGGCTATTTTGACCGACGCTAAAAGCCTATTCTGTACTAGTGCATTAAACAGCTCTTAATGAAATATTAATTAGTAATTAATTATACCTAATAAATATATAATTATTTAATGTAATTTAATTTAATTAAACAATTATAAAACTTTATTTGAGCATTATATTTATTATTTTAATAGTAAAAGTAATTTCATTTATCCAGGAGATCAGAAATGCACCAGAAACGTTTTAAATATTTTTCTTGAATTTTCAATTTTTTGATTTTTTATTAAAAATATGTTCTTGCATTAAATAACTCTTAATGAACTTTTAATTAGTCATTAATTACACCTATTAAATCTATATAAAATTTACTTTATTTCACATTTTTTAAAATTTAGAAAACTTTGTTTGAGCATATAACTATTATTTCAACATTATATATATATATATATATATAAATAATTATAATTAAGTGTATTTTTAGGTAAAATAATGACCGAAAATTGTTTATATCGCATTCTTTTTCATTCCCTTTAAGACTACATTAATTTCTTTTCGAACGATCGTAAGTAGTAAATATGATCTTAACTTCTCAAACAATTTTGATTATAACTCATATAGAAATCGTAATAAATTATGAAAATATATAGATCTTCGCTTAACATTTGAAATTTGTATTAAAAAAAACAAACTATTATTATTTTTGCACATTAATAAATTATACATTGAGTATGACCAAACCGATTAAATTAAACCAACCAAACTATTTTTTCAACGGATTAATGGATAAAAAAGTTACGCCTGTTGTTCATTATATTGTGTCGAAATAAATTAATATTCTAATTAAATAAATTCTTACTCTAATATTGAACATTTTTGTGATGGGAGGGGTGTCGGCTTTAAAAAATGTTATTCTATTTAATATTTATAATTTTAATCGGAAAGATTACGTTCGTATTGTCATTGCTAATTTTTAAGGTTATTCTATTTTTAAATTATCAAAATTTTATTTATACGATGAGAGTAGTTTTCTAATTAATAATTTATATAAATTGTTTTAAATCAATTTTTTGGGGAATTCTTAAGAGATCAATAAATTTTTAAAAATAATAAAAATTATTTTATCTAACTTCAATATTTCAAATATAAGATTATAAACCGCGCGAAGCGCGGATTACAATGCATGGAGATCGGAAAGTTAATAGAAGCGTTCAAAATGGCTTTCTTGAATTTTGTTTTTTTTAATTTTTTTATTAAAATTATTTCCTGCATTAAACAGCTCTTAATGACATATTAATTAGTAATTAATTATACCTAATAAATATATAATTATTTAATTTAATTTAATTTAGTTAAACAATTATAAAACTTTATTTGAGCATTATATTTATTATTTTAATAGTAAAAGTAATTTCATTTATAATTAAGTTTATTTTTAGGTAAAATGACGATTAAAAATTATTTACATTGCGTCTTTTTTATTTTCTATCGAATAACACTCCAATTTGTTTTCGAATAATTGTAATATAGACGACCCTAAACTTCTCAAGCAATCTTCAATATTAGTAATTATGATCGTAATAAATTATAGAAGTATATAAATTTTCGCTTAATACCTATAATAAAAATAATACAAAGAGTTTTTATTTTTACACATGAATAAATTACACAAGGGTTATGACCAAAGCAATTTAATTGAAAAAACCCAACTTTATTGATAGATTAAATAGGTAAAAGGGTTATATACCCGTTGTTCATTATGTTGTGTTGAAATAAATTAACATTCTATTTAAATAAATTCTTACACTACTATTGAGCATGTATGTTATGAGAGGGGCGTCGGCTTTAAAAAGTATTGTTATATATAATATTTTTAACTTTTGGTTACGTTTGTATTATAATTGTTACTTTTTATGTTTATGATCTTTTTGAAATTATGAAAATTTTAGATATATAAAGAGAGTATTTTCAAACTTATAATTCAAGTAAATTGTTTTGATTCAATTTTTTGTAAAAAAATTTAAGAGACCAATAAATTTTTAAATATAATTCATATATTTTCAATATTTTAAAATAAAATTTATGAACCGCGCGAAGCGCGGATAAGTTTCCTAGTATATTCTAATAGCGGGAGACTGTATAGGTGATGTGGCAGTCTAATATCTCTTTCAACAATTTTTTCTATTTTGTGGTAAGCCATTTCCGATAAAGGTGCCGCACTAGACTTTATGTTTCTGCCATGAACATCAAGTCATCAATTCCGAGCTCCAACATTCTTTTTCATTGTTTTTTCCGTGTCATACAAATTAAAGAAAATTAACATGCATGTCCGGGAGATCCATTTCCTAATTTGGAGAAGTGATTAATCTAAATTAAATATTCAAATAAAAAAGTAACCAAGCAAAGCACATATGATCTAATTGGTGTTATTTATTGTTGCTATACTCGATTTAAAAGGTGTCAATGACAGTAAAAATAGGCAAACAATGTTTTAATAGAGAACGCAATATTTTCGCATCTCTACACCTATATGTCAAAAACAATTTTCTTACTTTTGACAATCTACAATATAATCTAATATCAATATAAAATACTCTTTTTATCCCAATTTTTTACATGTCCTTTTTGACATTTTAATGATCGATTTGACCAATTTTTGACCTAATATTAGAAATTATTCAATTATTATTTTTAAAAACTGAAAATCGCATTTTAAAATAGATTACGTGTATTTTTTAATGATATAACATTTTTAATTTTACTTAATTATATAATACATATAAATTTCAGTCAAACTTTGTTCAATTTAACTAATCAAAAATCAAAAGGAACATAATGGGAGTATTTTACAATGATGTTAGATTATATAACAGTCTTGACAAGTGGTAGTCCATATGATAAATTAACTTTTATCGGATAATTTATTTCTTAAGAAAAATATGGTTCAATTATTCAAAAAAAGAAAAACGTGGTTCAAATATTTTCGACATATAATGCATTATCCATTTAATTAAATAAATATAATTTTTCTGATAAAGATGAAATTAGAAAAAATAAAACTAATATTGGCAAACTGCTAAGAATTTTACATAAGTTTTATGCATTTTTTTTTAAAAAAAGCAAGAAATTTTATTAATAGAGAAATGGGACACTTAAAAGTTTCACAATAATATGAGCAAAGCTGCACCCACTACCCTTACATCTGAGCGATTAAAACAAACTTACGACCACCAATACTAAATTGATTACCCAACCAGGACTCTAAACAAAGACACTCCATTTCATAGAACAAAAAATCATTTTGGAACTGAGTCAGACATTCCCTTCTTGAACCTGACGATCGTCTTCTTAAATGTTGTCAATAGCTGCAATCAAGTCTTCCCCAAAAACTGCTCACCTACTGGTTCAAGGCCCATATCAAGGCTCCAGAGTTCACGAATCCTACAGAAGGGTTCTTCTGTGATCACTATTTGCTTCCCGTTCTCCGCTTCGTGGATTTTATGTATAAATTACCTATTTGAATATTATGACTGTATGAGCAAGTATATATCACTTTTCTTGCAATGCACCTGCACATGATTTGATATAGTTTAATTTCATAATTACATTTTTTTAATTAATATTTTTTGGTACTTTTAATTTTATTTTATGATAATAAAGGGTTATCGGCTTAAACAGCGGATGTAGAAACATTAAAATTTTAAAAATATTATTATGAATAATTAATATTTTATATTGAAATAATAATTATAATGCCCATCTTATATTTTTTTTAGTATCTATACATATATACTATAATAACAAAAGATTGATTTGGCACTCAATGCTTTCAAGATATTTTTTTTCAGAATTTTCCTTTTTTGAAATTTTTATTAAATCTTTTTACTTACACTTAACAGCATCTTGGTTGGTCATTAATTACAACTATAAAATACATATTATGTTTACTTTATTTTTTTATAAAAAAATGTAGCAAATTTATTTGAACAATAGAATTGTTATTTCAACATAGAATATTAATTATCTATATAAAAATAAGATTATTTTTAGGTAAAAACAAGTTAAAATTGTTTATATTAAGACATCTCTTATTCTCTATTTAAGATCATTACAGATTTTTTCAGATAATTGTAAAACGATCTTAACTTTTTGAAAATTTCTTTATCAGTTGTTGTGAGTGAACCGTGATAGGTTAAGAAAATATATCAATTTTTTGGTTAACGTCTAGAATTTGTGTATAAGTACTACTCCCTCTGTCTCTTTTTGTTATTCTTGTTTGAAATGTCGGGATTGTTCATAACATGAGACAGATTACTAATTTACGTCTAATCTATAAGACCAAATATAGTCATGAGTGATCTTGTTGGATTCGTATTTATGAGTACTTTAATACAGTGAAGTTTTTATATTTAATACTAATACGAAATTCAAGATATTAACGATCAAAAGTGTGCGTTGGCAAACGTGTCCAGTCAAATTAAAACAGGAAAAACATTAAGAGACGGAGGGAGTATTATTTTAGCTAATTTTGCACATGAATAAATAAGTAAATAAGACATCGGGTGACCAACCCGATAAAATTGAACTAATCATCGATATAAAAATATACACACATTGTTCCATTATCATGCAAGAATAATTTAAACAAATTATTACACTATTAACGAGCATGTATGTTATGAGAGGGATGTCGGCTTTTAAGAACATTATTTATTAGTTATATTTAATATCTAAATTTTTTATTGTAAAATATTACATTCATATTGTAATTGATATTTTTCATGTTCATGATTTTTCAAAAAAAAAATAATTTAACGTTGGATATATAATGGAAGTATTTTTTTCAACTAATAATTCATGTAAATTATTTTAAATCAAATTTTTTAGAAGACTCATAAAATAGGCATGACTTTCTTTTAAAATAGCAGAAATTAATTTTTAATATATTTGATACTTAAGAATAAAAATGTATAAGCCACGAAGAGCACGGAACTCCGTAAATGCGATAGATATGGAGAGATAAGAAGTGTTTTAAAGTACAAATATGAGATGGTGTATTGGTGTCCATTAATTTTAAATTTAAGATTACAAACAAAGTGGTTCCTATCAAAACACAAAAAAAGGATTGTTGTGTATTCAAATAAAGTATGAATACACATTTTGAGTCTATTTCTTTTCATCATATAATATTTTCACAAGTTAAGTCAATCACTCGATTAAATATTTTATCACATTTTCAATTTACTTTTTTTCGCTATATAATCAAATTTACTAACAAATTAAGTTATGTCTCTCACCACTATCGACTATTAAAAAACATTCACAAGTGTTACTTTTACTGATCAAAAGGACAAATTCTACAAGTGCTTATCAACATTTGCTTTCAAAAAAATTCTGAACACTACAAAACACGATGTCATCGATATCTTCAAAAAAAATTATTTTTAATGCTCAAGGAATTAATTGAAACATGATTTTGTGCTACTAATGCTTTTATCGTTAATATTTTCAATTCATCATATCAGTTACCAAAAATATAAATCTCAACAATCAATTTGTCATATATTCAATTTTTAAAAGTATTTTTGTGCCGCGCGTAGCGCGGCTTTGTTACCTAGTTTGTTTTAATAGAAAGGGAATTGAATAATGATTATTGTTGGGTACTAGCTTTTGACATTAACCTGTTTTAGCTTTACTTGACATACCTGGTCCCTAGCCCACGCTACAACCCGAATAAAGACCTTTTGATTGTCATCAGTGATGTATGTTATGTTGAGAGTGAGATTGATTGCGAGTGTTAAGTTGTGTTTATGATTTTGTTGGAATTGAGTGATACACTTAACCTTGTTCTTGAGTGAATATTTGTTTTTGAGTGAAAGGTGAGTTATTACTTGTTTTGGCATAGGAGATCCCAGGTTTAGACTTAAAGATGTGTTTCTTGTGGGCTTAGCATGATTACCAACGATTTTTACACTTGACATGAATTTTTATGACCTTCTGCATGTTTGTTGAGTAGACTACGTGAATACTTGCACTTTCGACACCAAGACATCGTATGTTTGCTTTGATTCTTAAGTTGATGTGGCATGAGAGGACTTGTGTGTGTGGTGTTGTGTTAGCATTGATCTTTTGCATGGTTAGATGAATTTTGTGGGTACATTCACTATAAACCCTCACGAGACAAAACTCGTCCTACTAGGGCTGCCTAGGGGTTTAACGGCTTGTTGCATACGCTCAATGCAATCGTGTCATCTACGAAAGTGATGTTTGTTAGTTAGTTAGGATAGTTTTTATTTCTTTATTTGCCCGAGGACGTGCAAATGCTAAGTGTGGGGATGTTTGATAGAGTGTATATTTATATATATTTTATATGATTATATTCCTCATATTTATTATATTTTGCATTTAATTGGATTTTTATTTAATAGATTTTAATGTTTTATTATAGGAAGCAAGGAAATTCTAAACTTGGAAGGATTTGAGAATAAAGAGCTTAATTGGAGATTTATTAGAAGGAAATTCGGATTTGTTGGGCTGCACGCGCGCAATTCACTATTTTGGCCATATCTCGAGTTCTACAAGTCAGAATTGGGTGATTCAACTGCCCACGCGAAGATAATTAAATTTTCTATCATTCTAAGATGGTCCAGATGTCATATTACAATTGGAGCGGCCCAGAATTACTTGGGAAGAGTCAACTACGAATTTTCATGGGAAATCTATTCAGTTTAGGAAACGTACTTGTAAAATATTTTTATTAGAGACATATAAAAACATTAGAGATTATGATAGTAGATATACAGACGTACGTATAGATACACAGAGAGAGAGAGACAGGAGAACTTTTGTAACTCTTTCTTCTGGAGACTTTTGGGGAGATTAATTATTTTCTTCAAGATCGAAGATTAAAGGTTTTTCTTCTATTCTTACAATTATGTGTTCAATTAATTATTCTTGTTTTGTTAATTCAATTATGAGTGAGTAGATTATTAATCTAGGGTTAAGTTGAACCCTAGTTATGATTGGTGCATGATTTTCCCAATTCCCCCAATTTGGTTATGATAATTGCTCTTGCTTATTGAGTTGTTTTAATTAGCAATTACATGTCAGACGTGATTATGTGTATTGTTTGAGCCAATATCTAATTATCAGCGAGAGTTGGATTTAGATGGTTGTGATTTATCCAATAAGAACATGAAATTCTCCATGAGAATAGGTAGAACGAATTGTTAGGAAGTTAGGATGCCGTGTTTAATGTCTCTAAATTGCATGATACCATGAGAATAGGTTTGATTGTAAGTTAGAGAAGCCATTAATACTCGAGAGAGGTTATTGGTATTTATAGGGCGCATCTTTCCTCTTGAGTAGTACATGATTAATTGGGACGGGAAATCGTAATTGCATTGATTCATGCTAGTGGGGATACTTAATTCTGGATGTTTTTAATATTTGATTAATACAAACACAATTCTCTTTAGTATAAAATTAGCTTAATAATCTCTCAATATTTATTGTGTTACTTGCTTAGCCGAATTAAATCAGAAACAACTAGTGATTGATACGTTTGTCTCTGTGGGATCGACTCTGACTTACCCTACTACATAGTTAGAAGGATTTGTTAGATTTATTATTTGATAGGCACGCGACGGCCTTGTCAAAGGGTTTGAACAATGTCCCATACTTCCTTGGAGGTAGTACAATTGATAACATTGTCAACCATGTCTGTTTCTAAGCCATTAAACAGAATATTCATGGTCTTTTTATCTTTGTGGACTTCTGCAACATCCTCAGTACTCCACTCAGAAATAGGTTTGGGAATGTAAGTGTCTAGTGCATCTGCAGCAAGACCAACTCTTGAAGCAGCCTTCATTGGAACATGAGGACCCTTTTCAATGCAATCTACAAAACCTTAATCAATAGACATGAGATGTAGACGCATTTTTACTTTCCAGTGAAAGTAATTTTCTCTATCAAGAACCGGTATCTTCACTCCATAATCCTTCTTAGACATGTTGGAAGTGTGTTAATTTTTAAACTTCAAATATATTAGAAGCTTGCTCTGATACCAAATGTTATTCCCAGATTACACACTTGTATAATTGTAGAAGGGGGGGTTGAATACAATTCTTGATATTTATAAATTTCTGATAAAAACCACAGAAATCTATAAGGAGATAATTGCTGAATGAGAAATGATTCACAAACACATAAAAATCAGGTGGTTAAGTGTACCACCTGAGACTTTTATTCAAAGAAAACTCTGTGATTCAAATGTACACAGCTTCTGTTTTTACAACTCTTTGCTTCTAAGGATATTCAAGAAACCCCTAAGCAAATATGTTTGTTTTCTTAATATCTAAAGAGTTGCTACACCTGGTTATATATCCCAAGTTTACAAGTACTACAGGAATAAGATAATATTAATCTAATTCAATTTGACTTGCTACTCCACTCCAAATCCACATGTAGCCGAAAGGTTGTCCTTGTGAACAGATATGTCCCCTGCACCTTTCTTGTATGTACTGTGTAGATGGAATGCTTCTTTCTTCTGTGTTTCCAAAGTATGGCTGCCATACTGTTTTTTATACCTACTATCAACCCATGTGATCTGTCAGTCAAACATGTCCTTATCAACTGCTAATCCTCAGCTAGCATAGGATAAAGTGTTAATGATTATCCGTTGATGTTGTGCACAGTTATCCGTTGATGGTAGTTTGAGCTGTACCCGTTAATAGAGTAGATTTGAGTTGTATCCGTTGATAGAGTCCTGTTCTCATCTGTTGATACACTTTCACTTAGACAGAATTACATAGCATAGCTTATTTATAATTGGCTACCCTATTCTGCCTATCCATTGATGGTCAACATGACTCTTAATAAAAACACTATCAACTTATAAATAAATATATTGCAGTATGCTACAAAACCTCATCCGTTGATGAGCTACCTGTCAACGAATAGAGTTATAATGTCTTATCCGTTGACAGTTACAAAACTTGACTTATACAATTTTGCTTGAATGTTAAGTTATCATCAACTACAACATATTCCTAACACTAATCAAACGAACTAGCGGGTCAAAAATAATAAATAAAATACAGTATAATTACAATAATTTTCAGAAATTCATAAATCACAAAACGATAACTTTTTAATCACCAGTATAAACTAAGGTCACTACAAACCGTTGATACGGTCCAGAAGTTCAAAAATCACTATAAACCGGTAACGCGGTCCAAAATTTAGTATTGCGTCCCTCACTAAAGTGTTAATCAGAACTTAGTTCCAGAATTATGCGCAGATAATAAGAGGAGGTTCAGATCATAGATTCAACTAGGGTGTCAAAACTCATATTTTTACAAAATCCAAAACCGTACTCTTCAAAATAATTGCACTTGACCCAAATTTTATATCAATAAAATAAAGCAGAGAACTTAAAACATATAAATATAATTTTCAAAGTACTAGAAAGTTCGGATAGAATACTTACCAGCCAATATATTATAAGCATTAACAAATGATCACGAAAGCAAGTAATAATAGAAGGCATCTAGACCAGAGCATTTATGAAGAACCATCAAACTGCCCTTAGCCTCACAGCAATTTGAAATCACCTAAGAGCCTATATTCCTTGTATATGATCTATATAAAACTTCTTTCGAAACCTTTATTATCTTTGATTATAACAAGACAGTGAGCCAAACAAATCCAACACCCAACCGAGTGCGTGCAATCATAGAAATAGAAAACATGATAAAAATAAGTTGTGTTTAATCATTATATACTAAGGTGAGTATAGAAAGAAAGAGATGCCAAATGGTGTTAATTTAGTGAGAGAAAAACATATGCACACACATTGGGAGGATGAGCAGAATGAGAGCTAATAGATTTCCAAGAACAAAACAAGATGAGCACTAGTTGCAAGTAGGCATGAAAACTATACGCCAAAATAAGATCAAAATAGTGTGAAAGAACACTGGAAGAACTCAGGTGCATGAAAACGGGGTGCCTAAAAAACATATGAAATGCTATGGCAATTAAAAAAATTGTTGTGACTAGAACTTCAAATAAAAATGATGGGAAGTTGCCATTGAGAATCACATATTAGCCAATACCAAATAAATTGTATACTATTAATAACTAAAATTACTACCACAATTATTAGCAAACCAATGAAAGTTCCAAATTCATTTTAACAATAAAACGTACCAAATTCTTTTTTTTTGTTTTCTCAAGCTTTCTAAACTTCAATGACATTTTCTAATTTTAATGCTAAACTCCAAACATTAATATTAATATAATACTTATATAAAAGAAAAGCCAGGTGTTACACATAAAGCCCAATGTACCAACTAATAGTACAGCTATAATATACCCTGATTTTAAAGACTATTTTTACAAAATCTTTTTTAACTTTGAGTTTGTCCTCAATTAACAACGTGGAAATAAATATAAACCGTTTTTTTTACTAAAATTCCCACATTCTCTATATAATTTTTTCTTCTCCCACCAATTTAGTTTTATCTTTTTCACATCAACAATGGACACATTAGTCTACTAACAGGATGTACTACAAAAGTCTTCTTAGAAAATGTCTAATGATATTGTGATTCTGCATAAAATTTTTAACAATTAACCATGGTTTCACCCCTTTTGAAGGAAATTAAGATTGGTGTAAATGTAAAAACCCAGCCGCCTAGCCGCCTCTCAGTACCCTACTTCCCTTTTTCCTCAGATCTACTTCCCCAACCCTCCCCTCCTCATTCCTCCTCCTTTAAACTTGCTTCTTGTGGGATGGCTATCTTGCAGAAATCGTTGGTTCTTTAGAGTTCACTTTTGGATTTCTCCAACTGAGTTGAAATTTTTTCTTCTTCTCCTGACCGTACTCTTACGATTCCTTCACATGAATCTCTCTCCCTCTCGGGAATCCGTTCAAATTCGATAATGCAGAACAGAAGTTTTACTTCTGGGTTTATTATAATAATTCTTTCTCTTGAGTATATAGTATAATCTAATGTTTTGGTCTTTTCAATAATTTTTTTTAATAAATTATAATGAGAAATTTGTTATATTTGTCCATTCCTGTTTCATCTGACCTTAATATATAAATGGAGAAAACATGCATGTATCATTAGTCAAAGACGTTGTATACATTGATCAAATTATTGCTTTAATGAATCTATAAAATGTAAATAACACATTTCTACTTACATTAATTTAAAAAATTGTACATTCCAATTTCAATGCCTATCCCGAATTATAGGTACAATGTCAGGTCAAAGCTGACAGTTCAACCCTAGCATAACCCTAACAGACCCGGATAAGCCATTTATATCATTTCCCTGTCCCAATTAATGTAGTTTTTCTTTAAAAAAACATCCTAGATCACACATCATGCATTAGAAGAAATTCGGATAAAAATGATGGGAAAATATCGGTCAAATTTAATTAAATTCGACCATAATTTAACTGTACTTATAACCCTAGAGCTGTAAATTTTCTTACAATCAAATCAATTACATATATATATATAGGGTCCTACTCCACTACAAACTAAAATTAACTAAAAACTAAAAACTAAACACTAATCTAATATTTCAAGCTAATCTAATGACCAAACTAGGGGTACCCAATACAAAAAATGCTTAAAATAATTGGCTCTATCCAACAAAAAAAAAATTAATAAAAAAAAAATCACTGTTCACGTGATGACGTGGCAGTGGCAGTGGATTTCACTGGTTAACGGTGCTTCGCACCTTCTTGTACGGCGCTTGGCGCCTTTATCATTCTAAAGTTGTAAGGAATGGCAATCAATGGTAAAGGCAATAGACGATTGACGGGTGTGTCGAGGGCCTTCGGCCCTCATGACTACCTAACTCATCCGTTTACTATCTTAAATGCTTCGCATTTCCACGGCAGAGATTTTTTTTGTTGGATAGAGCCAATTATTTTAAGCATCTTTTGTGAAGGTACCTGGCGGGAAACTTAGAATAGATGAAATATAATTAATTTAGTGTTAGTTTGTAGTTTGTATTTAAGGATTGGTTTGTATTTAAGCAAAAACTTTTATATATATACACACACATATTTGTACAAGCTTATATCCCTAATTATAGGTACAATGTGGGTTCGAATCGTAGGACTAGACAACCGAGTGTTTATTCTCTATTAGTACAAGCTATGCACATATTTGTTCTGATGTGTAATAAATTTTATTTTATATTACAATTATATTTTTATATAATTATTAATTATAATATTTTGTTTTAATTTTAATTTAAAACAATTTAATATAAATTTAATTAATGATATGCATGTTTTAAAACTTATATTATAAAGTATTAAAATAAATATGTCATTCATGAAATGCGAATCTTAAAATTTTAGTAAATTAATTTAATCATGTAATATATCTAATCATTAGATATTACGGTTGTGATTTTTTTTACTAAAAATCTAATGGTTATTATTTGTATTATACGGATTTCTAATATATTTTTTACTGATTTGTTAGTGATTAAAAGATATGGTGTGATATTTTTGGGTATATATTAATTATTGTAAGATTATGTTTTAAATTAAAAGTTAACATGTTTTAATTAGAAAAAAAAATGTTATTGATTGGAAGATATGATATTTTAAGTATTTATAAAAATTAATATCATCAGTTAAAAGTAAACATTTTTTAATTAAAAAAGGCCGGCTAATTATCATTAATTATATTAATTTATTTTTATTTTAATAATTACGATGATTGTGCCAAAATATAGTATGATATTTTCGGGTATATATAATGATTGCAAGATTAATTTTAAATTAAAAAGGTAACGTGTTTTAATTCTAAAGGAAATATTAATGATTTGAATATATAATATGATTGATGTTTTTAGGTGTTTATAAAAGCTAATATCCTCAACTAAAAGTAAATGTGAAAAAGGCAATTGACTAATTACCATTAATTATATTATGTTATTATTTATTTTAGGTGTTTTAATAGTATAGATATCGTATATATTTTTCTTCATAATGAAGGGTAAATAAGTAAATTCACCAAGTACCAAAAAACAGGTACCAAAACTTTTAATGTTTCGACTATTATATAATAGTATAGATATGATATTTTAGGTATTTATAAAATGTAATTTCATCAATTAAAAGTAAACATTTTTTAATTAAAAAAGGTAATCGGCTAGTTATCATTAATTATATTATTTTATTATTTATTTTATAAATTAGGATGATCAATCCATTAACAAAAGTTATCATTAATCATCAAAGATATTAATGTTTTCTTTGCATAAGTATTCAATCATATTATCATACAAAAGTTTTATTAAATCATTATGGATATTAGCAATGTAATATGTCTGCTTAGTTGCTGAATGTTTGGTCAAAAACTTACCTTTACCTACAATAAAAATGAATAATTAAGACCCAAAACAAAAGTAAGAAAATGGGTGCATACTACTAATCATTTTTTATATGTATCAATACTATATATTTTTGCATATGTATCAATATTATTTATAGTTTTCTCATAAACTTTTGTTCACTTATAATTTACACTACTCATTCTTTCAATAATTACTTTAATTATACCACTCATTCGTTTACTAATCACTTTTTGACATTTTTTACACTAAATTTTTTCACTCTCATCTGTTGCATTATCCATGCATGTGATTTACAGCTACCTAACTTCTTTATAATTATTTTTCTAATTGTTATCTTCTTATTTACTTATACTTTATGATTATTTTTCTAATTCTTATCTTCTTATTTACTTATACTTTACACCACTCATCACTTTACTAATCGCCTTTAGACTTTGACGTTGTTTGCATACCTTACACTATCTATATCACCTTCAAATTTTGATATTTTCTGCATGCGTTTTTGTTCAATTGTCATACCTTACACTATCTATATCACCTTCAAATTTTGATGTTTTCTGCATGCGTTTTTGTTCAATTATAATTTACACCACTCATCTGTTACACTATCATTATCATCTTTAAATTTTGATGTTTTCTACATGATTTTTCCTTCCGTCAATATCACCTTCAAATTTTAATGTTTTCATGCGTTTTTGTTTAGTTATAATTTATATCATTCCATATTACCTTCAGATTTTGATGTTTTCTGCATGCATTTTTGTTCGGTTGTAATTTACACCACTTATCTGTTACAATATTCATCTGTTACAACTATGTAACGTATTCATGAATTTTTTTTGCATTTGTTAAAAAAGAATATATATTTTTATTTTATTTTATTGTTATCTTATCTTTACCTTTTCAAAAATTTTATCAACTTTGGATACTGTTAATTTAATGAATAATATCTGAAAGTAATAAGCTTATTGAGCAGCAATCACACAAGAGTTTTACTAGACATTACTACACAAGCGATTTCAAGATTTAGTTTTTTCTCCTCAACCTCAGCCCTGTACATTTCCTTTGAACCAGCGTTCCAAGAACAAGAAAATGTTTTCTTCCAGAAGATCGTCTAGGCAAGGACCATTAGGGCAAGGAGCACTGAGGACCGTCTGGTGTGCTGCCCAATCACATAAAAAACTCAACAAGTCACAATATATCTCCACTGATATATGCACAGCTATTGGTTTGTATTATATTTTCACCTTCTTTGAATTTAATAGATTTTATTTTTTGTGATTGAAAAGATTGTGTATTGATGTTTCTTAAGTTCAAATAGTTGTGGGGAAATTTAGAAATGCTTTATTCATAGGTCTTTAAAATACTAGTTTCAAGAAGGGGCTTCCCGACAGCAATAAAAGGGACCAGCTAGAAATAGAGGCTAAGCTAATAGCTACAGCCAGTACAGGCGGTCGGTGTAGGCCTTGTTAAATTTGCGTAAGATTTATGCAGAAAATTCTATGTATGTCTGCCTATATATCACTTAGCTGATATTGTGCAGATTTTTTGATTTTCTTATATAAGTTCAGCGTGTTAACTGTTTCAGCCTCTATATATATATGTACTTTTATTTAAATTGGTTTTTACAAAGATACAATGTTTTGAGATTTGTGAGTGGGATTTAGTTCGATTACTATTAATATTTGTGGCTGTTTTCATTGAATTAATAAAGTTTTTGGCCAAAATATTGCAAAAATGATTAATTATTTGTCTTGCAGAGCGCATCATGTACCCAGAAGCGCCTATAGCAATGAGGATATCTGGTGATCTTCTGCTTGGCGTTGTTCGGATATACTTGAAGAAAGTGGAGTATCTTCTTCGAGACTCCAATATTATGCTGACACGTACACAAAAGGCTTTTGCTTTAACAGACGCGAATCCAAAAATTTCTATGTTTAATCTTGATGCCTTGGACATGGAGACTGTCTGTAATGAGAGGTAATTTGTTGGCTACCTCCCATATCTAAAATTTGTTTTATATCTTTATTTGACTCATTGCATGATCACTTCGCTTAGTATTCTAATTTTGTTGTTTTAATCAGTTTACAGGATAATCATCGAAAGCACCCAATAGAAATTGCTGTTGATGATTCATATACGGTTGTTTCCTTTAATGAGGTACCAATGTTTTTATTTCCTTATATTTCAAGTTTCGATTGATTTATTTAAGGTTTGCAATTGGGAATTCTGTGTCATTATATATAGGATGTGAGGAATTCTTTAAGCTCGGGAGATTATTCTCTCACTCATGTGGGTGCAAGTATGGGTGCTGAACACCCTGATCCTTCTAATCACGTGTGGGTGCCAAGTGAAAATAACGGTCCTCTAAGTTATCCGCGAATGGAAATCAGGTGTGATCCTTCCCTTCAGTATTTTTCTGAAAATGATATATTCCGGACAGACCAAACTGAAGACAGATTGGAACCAGATTGGGCTCTAATGGAAATGATGAAACAAACAGAAACCTATGCTCTAGCCGATGAGTTGGTTCCTGCAGTTTCTCCTCCTTCACCTGAGCAGCACCAACAACCGACTTCTGTCATGTCAGAGCAGTCTCTCGAATTTTGGAATTCTGACAGTGCATATGGTGGGTTTCAATTTCAAATTTATCCGGCCACTTCAGTCATCCAAATTGTTTTATACAGAAGTCATTCTGTTTCCTTGACTGCAGGACAAGGATCACCTACATTAGAGATTCATTCAACTCAACCACTTCAGCAGACACTGCCCGAACAAAGGATCCGAAGCCATCGCTATGATCACGTAACAATATTAAGTAACAGGTATTGTCCATGTTTACTTTCAATCAAGTCAAAAAGAGAGTTCTTTTCATTCTTTTCTGGTTTCTTTTTTGTGCTAGTGGCTGAGTATATGGGATGTGTTTTCAGGATTATGACGAAGAGGATCAATGATAGTAGTCGAATCCTGCGTAAAAGAATGAAATGCCCACAAGATGCTCTGGGCATCTGGAAGTATAATAAAAGAATTAAAAGAGATGCAATATTTTTTGAACCTTTGTTGCACTACAAGAAAAACACGATCCTGCAACATATTTTCACCGTTGTCTGAGCTGCGTTTTTTTCGTTGTCTATCCGGCAGTTGTCTGTTTGAAAGCAGACAACGGTTATTTACCCGATGCGTAGAAGACGGTAACACAACAGTTCTAAAGCCGTTGTCCAACATACTGCAAGATAACGTCCCATTTTTTCACTACTACAAATCTGAACTTAGGACATAGTACTTAGATAGCGTTTTTCCAAAAGCGCTATCGTAGTCTGTACTTAAATAGCGTTTTTTCGAGAACCATAGTGTAAGTTAATAAATGAAAAAACGAAATTAAACAAAAAATAAAAAATATATACTACGATAGCGTTTATTTAAAAACCGCTATTTTAGCGTGCACTTATATAGCGGTTTTAGAACCGCTTTAGTAGTTACTGTATTTTAAGAAATATATCTTTATTTTTTATTTATATTTTTTACACTAAAACACCAATTGAACTACAATCGCGTCATAGTTTTAGGTCATAATTCCCCCCTCTCACAGCCTCCGCCTCCCGCTCATCGTCGCCGCTCACCCTCTACCTCTCAACACCATCTCGCCTCTAATACAACCTCGATCTGTTCTCAACCTCTGTTCAATTTGGGATTAAAGATTAGTTTTATTGAGGTTTCATCTCTTAACTCTCTCTCTCTCTCTCTCTCTCTCTGTCTCTCTCTCTCTCGATACAAAATATAACAGAACACGGGCTTAGTTGTGAAGCTTTCGGGTTCACTTTTTAAGGGTTTAATTTTATGGTTCAATTTTAGGTGTTTAATTTTAGGGTTCAATTGTTATACTAATGGGATGGGATGTTCAATTTTAGGGGTTTAATTTTAGGGGTTTAATTGTTTAATTTTAGGGGTTTAATTGTTGATTATAGGTGTGTCTCAACTCTCAGGTCCCTAGTTCCATCAGTCAATGTCTACAACTTAGTTAATATATCTGAATTCTCTCAACTCATCTATATGTGTTTATGCAGCTAATTCAAATACTCTGAAGTTGAGTTGTGAGCTTCGGCCCTTGGTCACAGGTTCAATTCTTTCTCTAGAGAAATAATTCCTCTTCAGTTCATAGTACTTATAATGAGACTTATAATGACACTTATAATGCAGAAGCTGTTCAACGTGTTGGTACTATTGCTAAAGCTGTTCAACGTGTTGCTGCTATCTTGAAAGGATTCTTCCACAGCTACTACTAGATTTTAAGGTACCCAAGTAGATGCAAAATATAAATTTAGCTACTAGTAGATTTTATAATATGTGTTATTTTGCCGAGTCTGTGTGTTGATGTTGATTACTAATTAGTGTTTGTCGAATTAGTGTTTTGTCGAGTCTGATAGATGTGTTTGTAGCTAAGTCGCTTCTGTTTTTGGCTAATTTGATTTGAAGAGTCTTTGCTAAGTTTTGAGTTTTGTATTGTTGAGTCTGTGTGCCTTGTATTTCGTTTTCGTTAGATGTCGATATAATATTAAGTTATCAACTTATTTAAAATTTAAATATATTGGCGAAAGACCACACAACATTATATATATATTTCAACAACATTTTCCAAATTTCCGTTGCGCAACTTTCTGGGATTCCTGTCAACATTAAGGCAACTCAAACTACCAGTTCAAGCGAACTAGTACATGGCATCTTACAAGTGTTAAACTAAACATAGTAGGTACATACATGAACTAGTACATGGCATCTTACAAGTGTTAAACTAAACATAGTAGGTACATACATATGTGGAGGGTAAGATGTATGAGGCTGTTTCTTTCATGAACCAATAGTCCTCATACAGTACTTGACAAAATAAAAGCCACTTGTATGATTAAACGTATTACTACAATATAAAGTGATGAGTTATGAGGTTGTGTATGACGAATATTACCGATGGGTAAGGCCATTTGTAGTTTCTGCTCCACCATTCCATTAACTGCTGCCTTGCTTCTTTAGGCAATTTTCCTTTCTTTCTTTTCTTCATGAATTCCTGCTTCAGATTTCCTAGATATCCGCTGTACTTGCGCAGAAGCTGACCCTTAAACTTTCTGTCTTCTGCTTGAGGATCTACCATACCGTTATTTACATGAACATCTTCTTCAGATGATGCATTTCCATCCATAGCATCAGGATAAGCTAATAAGCAATTAAACCCATAAGAAACACAACACAAACATTGGTTTTACAGTAGAAGTCTCTGGTAATTAATATGTAAATTATAAGTATTTACAGGCAAAGGAGCTACTAATCAATGAGATAGATTTAATGGCAAGCAGCTCCTCTGCCGGTAAAATATGATACGACTTATCCCAAGCTTAAAGACGCTTCTAGTCAAACCCAGCCAAGAAACACAAGCTACATACAGACTTGGTTTAGAACTAAGCAACATTTACTGAAACATAGGAATAAAACTAGTATGTGTTATCCATGAAATGGTTCAGAAATGCTAATTTATTAATCCAGCATGGAATATTGCGGTAAGAATGTGCACAAAGTTAGGTGCAACCCAAGACCACTTGACATGCAAACCCAAGCCTCTGTTTTGATCAGTTAATAAAGACTACAAGTAAAAAAATCAAATTCATATAAAAAACTACAGATCAGAACTAAAGAGGGGCTCACATTCAAGGGTACCAATTAAAAGCAATTAGCAATAGTAAAACAAATGTTTTAGTATGTATGAAGTACATCATGAAGGCCCTTTTGTGTAACTTGTATGTGACCCAACTGGACTTGGTCAGCCGGAACCTTTCTGCAGTTCTAGAGGACCCTGAACAAGAAGACGCAGAGGAGCCAGATCTAGACACTGCTGAACCGGAAGTAATTTCTCAGGATAATCTAACAAATAGCATCCAACATTTCATTTACACACAAGTAATATATTAAATATTAATAGAGTACATCACTAATCATCTCTAACAATCCAAGTATTTTATGTTACTAATTTATGATTATTGAACAGATATGTACTTCTGAAAGTCTATTTGTAATGTAATTAACTAATATTTTCTTATCATCATAGGAGTAATATTTTGTGGGCATTTCCTGCACTACAGGAAATACATCTTTTGCCCAGTTACGGGAACTAGTGCATACACCAGAATTTGTTTGGTCAGCCACCAAAATCTGTTTACCCCTACTCACACCATATATATTTCGACCTGACCCTTAACCTGTTTGACATGGACTAAAATAATTTAACCTAATTTAGTTTGTAACATAGCAACGAGTCAACGACTCCATTAATGACTCCACTTCACCAAACAGCCTCCTTTTGTGTGACTGTTATTTTCTCTTCTCCATCCTTTTCTTCTTTGTCCTCTATCTGTTCTTTTTGTTCTGTATTTGAAATTTTATGGGGACTTGTGCTGCAGTTTGTAGTTCGGACCTTAAGTTTAATTATATGATAAAATTTATTTTCTTCAGCAAACATTAGTTTATTTTTCCATCATCGATTTATTAATGCATGGTTTAACTTTAATAATTAAATATTAGGTAATGGATCGTAATTGGGTAAAAGCACCTCGGTTGTCACAAGAATACAAAGTTGGCGTGAGACAGTTTTGTGAGCATGCGGTTAAACATTCCAAGAACATTAGTTTCATCTTATGTCCATGTCAGAAATGTTTGAATGTTCTGGAAGTTAATGGTCCAGCTGAGTTGTATGAACACTTGATGTGTCACGGTATTGATAAAACCTATACATGCTGGACACATCATGGTGAAAATAGAGGACAATGCAGCTCTAGTAATATTAACTCTAATTATCAATTTAATCATAGAGTTGAAACCGAGAGTGGTAGTCCTAATGTTGTAAAGGATATCCCCAACGTGGTTAATGAAGAATTACGTGATCATCCTGATATGCATGAGAAATTAAAGGACGATGCTGCAATACCATTGTGGCCTGGGTGCACCAAGGCTTCCAAATTATCGGCTGTGTTGACTCTCTATAACTTGAAAGCTGGACATCAAATTTCTGATGCATTCTTCACGGAGATGCTCGCAGCTGTTAGTGAACTCTTACCAGATGGAAATGTCTTGCCTCGTAGAGCGTATGATGCAAAACAAATGCTCAAATCCATTGGATTAGTACATAAACGGATTCATGCCTGCCCAAATGATTGTATCCTTTATCGAAAAGAGTATGCAGATTTGGATGAATGTCCTAAGTGTAGTTTAAAACGTTTCAAGAATGGCAATTCTCCGGTCAAGGTCATGTGGTACTTCCCAATAATACCTAGACTTAGGCGGTTGTATGCTAGTGTAGAAGATTCTAAACGTTTAACATGGCATCATGATGGGAGAATTAAAGATGGAATGTTACGACACCCTGCTGATTCTCCTCAATGGAAGACATTTGATGATGTACATCGGGATTTTGGAAAGGAACCAAGGAATCTTCGCCTAGCACTTGCAACAGATGGAATGAACCCTTATAATCTTCAAAGTACTTCTCATAGTACATGGCCTGTCATTGTGATGATATATAACTTGGCGCGGTGGCTCTGTATGAAGCGCAAATATATGATGATGTCAACGTTGATATCTGGTCCTATACAACCTGGTAATAACATTGATGTATATTTGGCACCTTTGATAGAGGACTTGAAGTTACTCTGGGAAGAGGGTATTGAAGTACACGATCGATATAGAAATGATCATTTTAGGTTGAAGGCCATGTTGTTCGGAACCATAAACGATTTTCCAGCGTATGGTAATCTTTCTGGATATAGTGTGAAAGGATATGATGCATGTCCTTGGTGTGGTGAGGAGACTGATAATATCCGATTAAAGCATTGTAAGAAGTGTGTTTACATGGGGCATAGGCGATGGTTGGAGCCAAACCATCGGTATCGAAAAATGGCAATGGCATTCAATGGTGAAGTTGAAGAACGAGGTCCTCCTCGTATGCGATCGGGCGCTGACGTGTTCAAAGAGGTTGAAAATATTAACATAAAGCTTGGAAATTTTTTTTCAAAGGATGTTCCTTCTAAGGGTTGGAAGAAACGTTCAATCTTCTTTGAATTACCTTATTGGAAGGACCTTTATGTCAGACATTTTATTGATCTCATGCATGTGCAGAAAAATGTGTTTGACAGTCTAGTTGGTACTTTGTTAGGTGTCCCGGGTAAATCTAAAGATGGTTTGGAAGCAAGAATGGACATGATGGATATGGGAATAAGAAGCGAACTAGCACCTGTGGAAAAACCAGGAAAAAAACCTTTTTTACCGCCGGCCGCCCATACTCTATCTAGGGATGAGAAGAAAGTGTTACTACAAACACTCCATTCTATCAAGGTCCCTGAAGGATACTCATCTAACATAAAAAATCTTGTGGATTTGACGGACCTGAAATTAAAGGGTTTAAAATCTCATTGTTGTCATGTCATAATGGAGAATTTGCTTCCTATTGCTATTCGTTCCATATTGCCTGAAAAGGTACGTGCAACAATCACAAAGTTGTGCTGGTTTTTCAAGTCCATGAGTAGTAAGGTCATTGATCCAAGAAGGTTGTCGTATCTACAACGACAAATTGTGGAGACACTTTGTGAGGTTGAGATGTATTTCTCACCTTCTTTCTTCGACATCATGGTTCACTTGACTGTTCACCTGATTTATGAGACCAGGATGTGTGGTCCTGCACGTATGAGATGGATGTACCCAGTTGAACGATATTTGAAAATTTTGAAAGATTATGTGATGAACATGTCTCGACCCGAGGGTTGCATAGCAGAACGCTATCTAATAGAAGAAGCAATAGAGTTTTGGTCAGAATTTATCCCAAATGTGAATGCAATTGGCCTGCCAATTGATCGTCACCATGGTAGGATTGATGGTGAAGGTGTAACTGGAGGTCAACAAGTAGAGATCAATAATTCACAATGGCATCGGGTGCACCTTTGTGTTCTACACAACACTGTTGATGTTGTTCCCTTTGTAGAACTGCACAAACAAACAATCACCTTAGAATATCCAGGCAGAGGTGCTAATTGGATAGAAGTAGAGCACAATCGCACATTTATTGAATGGTTCAAGAATCATGTCATAAATGAGTTGCGAGAAAATAATGGATCAATATCATATAGGATTAAATGGTTGTCTAGAGGTCCTGATTCGTTTGTGTATTCTTACAAATCTTACCTCATAAATGGATACACTTTTTACACTAAAGAACATGACGCAACAAGCACAATGCAGAATAGTGGAGTTGCAATTACCGCAACAGCACTACACCAATCAACTAATGACAAAGATCCAATTTTGGCAGATACAACTTACTTTGGAAGAATTGCGAATATTTGGGAGCTCGATTATGTTGGATTCAAGGTGCCAGTGTTCGATTGCAATTGGGTTAATAATGTCGGTGGTGTACACATTGAAGATTCGGGGTTCATACGGGTTGATCTTGCAAAGATTGGTTACAAAGATGATTCATTCATAATGGCAACACAAGCCCAACAGGTTTTCTATGTTAGTGATCCGATTGATAAGAAGTGGTCGATTGTTGTGTTGTCGAACAAGCACAACAACAGCTATCAAGTTACTGATGGTGTGAACGAAGAACTCGATTCTATAGAAGATCCTTTTGTTAGAGCCAACATCTCCACAAACATAAACGATGATGATGAATATGAATGTTATTATTCTAGAAATGATCATGATGAGGGAGAATACGTGAATCCTGAATTTTTAAATGTGCATGGGCACGAAAGATCAAAGCCTATTAAAAAACGCAAAAGGAAAAATAAATCTAAGAAATGTATGTATACATGCTCTAATTTTCTGTCAAATAAATCTTGTATGTGTTATTGTACTATTAAATTTTTCTGTGAAATAAATCTTGTATGTGTATGTGAAATAAATTCAGGAATTCGTACATATTGAGTATAGATGATATCTTAATACTTTATTGACTATTTTGTTTATTTTTGTTTAGGATTATGGCCTCTAGATCCCACCGTACAACTGGCACTGATGGCACTGATGGCACGAATGACACTACTGTCACACATAAAAGTGCCAGGCGAGGTATAGTAAACATGCTCAAGGTCAAAAGAGCCAGGTCTAAAGGGATAGTACAAAAGGTACCAAAAATGCAAAAAAATTTGCATACTATTTCATTACTGTTTCAAATTACTTCCATAAAGTAGACAAAATTTTTTATACCAACTATCATTCTTTTTAGGTGGATTGGAATGACCTTGGACAACCAATTGGTAAAGGGTCTATTATACCCTATCACATTATCTTGGCGCTGCTGCAAGACGACATGTCCCAATCACATGTGACCACTGGCGCAAAAAAGATTGGCATAATATGAAAGAAGCTTTGTGGGATGAAATCAAGGTACAAATTATTTTTATTGAATAAATTAAGCTTGTTGTAACTTTTGGTTTTTCTTTTTATTTATATATGCAATATAAGTTTAGAACAATACCGGTAACATGTTTAAGTTCATAATTTTAACCTACTGGTTAATAGAAAATTGTGACTTGTTGCCTATTGGCCTTGTTACTGTTTTAATAAAATTTAAACAGTAGTTTAAATTTTTGATATTAATACATGAAAACAAATCCTTGCCTCCCTATGACTCCCCTTTAAGTAAGAGCTAACTTTGTCAATTAAATGACAAATTTTGAGTTGACAACCTTGTGCTATAATTTGTAGCATGGAATTAGCAAAGATATTCTTTTTGTACTGTTTGTTCGTGCACTGGATGATCCTGTTTCATTACAAGTTCTTGAGGATGTGGTAATAATTTTATTTATTCATTAAATTTATCAGTGACTTGCACTATACCAATACAAATTGACATTATGTATTGTATGATTTATTATTAGGTTGAAATATCAAAACAATTAACAGAAAATGAGCTTACAAATATTGGAACGGATGACTTGCTTGCTCGGCTAATACCACTCGAGTATCCAGGAAGAGTGAGGGCACTAGGATGGGGGGTAACAAAGACCTCATTGCAGGCAGCAACATCTGTGAGCGAGCTGTCTAAGCTAAAAAATGATGTTTCGTTTTTGAAAAATGAAATCATGGAGCTAAAACGCAAGGGCTGTATTCCGGGGGTACAATCAGGAGGTTCTAGTCATATGGATAATTTTGGCATGGATGATGACCTTGATGGTGATCATGATGATATTTTAAGTGAAGACCTTCCGGAGGTATAAATTCATGTCTATGTCATGTCTTTAATTCTGCCTGCTTGTTTTGAATATCTCCTGATAATATTTCAAAATATAGGGGGAAAATGCTTGTTATTTGTACGTAGAGCCTGGTCGTAGATATGTTGGAAGAGGGACTTTGTGGAATGATATCAATGATAGAATACTTCATGGTGTTCCACTAGAAGAAGGATATGTGAGGGTGCAGTTTGAGGTGGCTGAACCTACTGAGTTCAATAGTCGACTACCTAGACCTTGTGATGAGGTTACACTTGTCGGAGAAGCTCCTGGATATTTTCTTGCATGGCCACGCAAACTGGTCTCAATGAAACTAGAGGTTGAAACCGTATTTTTTTATGTGTATGCCATGGATCGAATCCTTGAATTTATTGCAAATCCATTGAATATTGCCTGATTAAATTTTTTTTTTTTGCTACATTCTAGGCACCATCTAAAAACAAGAACAATGAAAATGGTAAGAATGCTAAGGCCCAAGAAATGTTGAATAATAAAGAGAAGGATAAAACTATTGAGTCCATAGCTGTTGTGTCTTCGAGACAACTACTAGGTTATCCTCTGGACCAGGATGTGTCTCATGATGGAGTTCTGGAGATGGTTCGTCTTACTGTTATCGTAGACCGTGTAACTGATGTAGAAATAGAAATGGGACCTTTCTGGGATGGAGACACTTGGACTGATCATCTAAATAAGGAGAATGTTTTGGAGGTATTGGATGAACAATGGTTAAGTGCGTCTAGCCTCGCCTTCTATATTAGGTAATATTATATATTAGGCAATATGAGTTAACGAATTTCAGGTATGGAGTTTTGTACATATTTTTTCTAATTATGTTTTTTTCTTAGGTATTTGTGTGAGGTCTATTTATCCAAAAATCCCAACTTGGCAGCTAAGTTTTCTTTTGTATCACCACATATCGTGTCTCACTTGGTTGATATTTCCGAGGCTTCAAGCAAGTTGGCAAATTTTATGCTGGGATATGTTGACAAAGAGCACCTGCTTTTGGTTCCTTATAATGTTTCGTAAGTTAATTTTTTGTCTCTATATAAATATATTTTATTTATGTAATTGCTTACTAAAAAACAAAATGCAGAGAACACTGGATTTTGCTTGGCATTAATACAAAAACGGAGAGCGTCTACTTCATGGATCCAGCTCCGAGGGGTACAATTGTAAAGTACAAGCATTTGAAACGACTTGTAGAAACGTAAGTAAAAATATAAGGTAGACATTTAAAAAAATGTAGACTGCACTTGCACAAACATATGTAAATAATTTAATAGCACTCGTGACTTTAATTTTAATTTTCTGTTTACAGTGCTCTAATGTCCTTTCGGACTGGCTGTGGGAAGACTTATACCAAGACAGCGTTTAGCACTTTTAAATGGACGAATATACTGGTATACATTTTTAATTTCTGTATTGACACTATATATGTTAATTTTGGTTTCTATCACATGAAAGTCCATGATGTCAATTATTATGCCTTTTTTGGGGTCATTGTCCTACATGGCTTGATTCGAGTATTATTACATGTTTCCTTGTAATTTTGAGCGACTGTTTATTTTGATCTGTACATTAAAACGGGGTAACAGGAGGGTGTAAATTACAATGAAGTCAGGGGGGTGTCTGTGAGTATTTATAATGGGGTAGTCCTCGAGTCTGGTTAATGTAAATGGATTACATGTGTAGTTAAAAACAGAATCCTAAAATTATTGTGCTTTATTAACTAATTCCTAGATTTATTATTTGCTAGTATTATATTTTCTTCCTTTTTTTTTATGAACTTGTTGTCTTTGCTACTGGTTTTTCTAATGCTTAAAGACTTCGTTAGATTTAGATCCTTGCTAGTATTATATTGGCTAGTTTGAGATTAGCTTGGACATACTTCTATCTTCTCCTGTCTGAATTTTCAAATTTCTCAAAAGCCTAACTTGCACAGCCTCTCACATTTCATTACTGGTCCTAAATAGATTGCATTTTTTCTACTGTTTCTCCAAACATAATAACTTGTCCAAGAGTGAAATATGATTTTAATTCTTATGTACCTAAAGGCAGTTTGTCTTAAATCTGTACTTAGAGGTATCCTCCTGACATGAGGAGAAATCCAATGGACCAGTTGGAATTGTGACCAGTTGGATTTTACATTACTGATTCTCTTTTATAATAGTATCTGTTCAATAAAAAATGCTCTTAATACTAGTTTTAAGATTAAACTGTCATTTGCAGTGCCCTAAGCAACCAGCGAATGATGGCATTTTTTGTGGTCATTATGTTGGATGCTTCATTGAAGATGTTTTGCGTTCTGGTGAAACAAGTATTAGTGTTAATGTAAGTTAGTAATAATTTTTTTGTCGAAAACAGTGCGGTATTCCCTGAGATGTAAGTTTAATAATTTTTTTGGTGTATTTTTTTGGTGTACAGTTCACCCGTTCCATCAGACTGATGTGTTATGGTCGAGATAAAATGCTCCGCTTTCGAGATAATTGGGCAGGATTCTTCTATAACCGATATCTCAAGGGCAAACTTTTGAATATGTAGCTTGTTATGGTTTATCCTTTTTACTTTACCAACTATTGTATGAATCTGGTAGATTTACCAACTAATGTATGAATTTGATACTATCTTCTGATATTAATATGTTTTATGTAAGCACCATTTATGTTTAGGGATTTTTATTATAAGTTCATGAAGTCATACTTCATTTGAGTTACCATTTTGTGTAAGCTGTCCAGTTTTTTTGAATGGATTGATTTAATTGTACAGCAGGTGAACAAAATGGCATATATATTAAATTTAAAAAAAAAAAAAATAATAACTTCCATAGCGCTTCTAAAAATGCTAACTAACTAAGCGTTATGGATTTGATAGCACTTCTGAAACCGCTATTTAAGAACATTAACTAAACCGCAATTTGATTTCTATAGCACTTGTGGAAGCGCTATCTAAGAATATGCGCTTAGATAACATTTACTTAGAAAGCCCTTTGGAAAGCATTCTGGTACATCTGTACTTAGAGAATGGCAAAATAACCGCTATGTAAGTGACTTTCACTTCAATAGCGGCTACTTAGATAGCGTTTAAAAACGCTATCTAAGAGTAAAAAAAACGCTCTCTAAGTTCAAATCTGTAGTAGTGTTTGGACGCCGTTGTATAACACCTAGAAACAACAACACCATGTTTTTGCAAACCGTTGTCTAAAATGAAGTCAGTCAAGTGTTTTAAAAATAACATCTGTTGTTGTTCAAGGGTTAAAACAATGGTTTCTTAATAGAAAGAGTTGTAAGAACTCTAACACTACAACATATATGCTATCAGATTTGCTGATACCCTTGTTTCCCGTTGTGAAGAGTCTCTACATACAACGGTTTTATATAAGAAAGAGTTGTGTGAAAGGAGTTCTACAATGGTTTCTTCTGAAGCATGGCTATTGTCTCATATGATTTTTAACAACTGTTATTAAATATGCCTTCATTGGCTAAATATAGACTAGACAATGGTTTATTTATGAAAAAAAAACTATGCTAGACAATACGATCAACACTCCAAAATTACTGTAAATTATACATTACTTAAAAAATGTCAACATTGTAGATTTACTACAATCATTACATAACCATCAGAAATGGTCTAATATCTACTAGACTAATTTATATACAAATCACAATCTTCATGTAATGTTAGCAACACACAACTAAAATTGCATTTTGTTTGGAACTCCTCTTCTTCAACAGCAACTCGTACTCTTTCAAGAAACTTGTTGTCCTTGAAAGCTTTGACAGTAACTGGAAAACCATTAGCCATTATAAAATAAAGACGAGGAAGTAGAAGAATAAACTGTGTTGATGCCCATGTATTAATACTAAAACTTGGTGCTTTGAGATGTAGGTAACAAAACAAACCTGATAAAAAAGAACCCTATAAGCATTCAAGTCATGATATAACGAATGACCTTCATTGCGACAATAATCCAAGGCGGTTAAATTTTCAGTTGACTTACTGAAAATTTTGCACCCACTGCACAAGGAAAACTTATATAAGAAATGCATCCAAATAGCCATAATAATTTGACAAGAAAAACAAACACACTTTTTTTGGATAGATACTCTCTTTAGATAGTTAACATCGATACAACAAATAAGCATATAAATAGAACTGCTAAATCAGAAATTTGTCCAATTAAATTAAAATGTTAGGCATGATCTTGAATAACTGATGCACAATAATTTTGATCCGGGAATATGGCAGCAGCAAGTATAATCTGAAAATCTGAAATCAATATTGCCACAATACAATAATGTCAGTATACAGAACATAAACATATTAAGATGTTACATACTTATGGGTATTTTCTTGGATGGCTGATGAACATGGAGGATGCACAACTTCTTTCCACCGAAATTTTGCATTGCCCATTTCAAAGTGGATTCACTCTCCTTGACATATTTACCCACTAAAACATAGATCATCTCTTCTTCCCTCACTGCTAGCTCTTCCACAATTTCACTCATACTTCCCATGAGCCCTCCTAGTGCAGTATCATGCAACCTTGTCATCCTATGCGAAATATCGATAAACGGACTTGCCAAAAACAAAGTCATTGAAATTCACTAACTCCTCAAACTCATATCCCCCAATTTCACTCCTATCCTCTAATTGAACCTGTCAAACAAATTCAAGAAAACTTGCGAAATTATATTAACAATGTTATAATATCAAGATGCTTTAGGAAAACTTATCATCACTTGCAAAGTTATTTTGCAAGAAAGCCTCAGGTATGCAAAGAACAACTCACAATTTACAATGTGAAATTTATACCAAACAAACCAGGTGACCACCAAGAAGACAACCCTGTCACACACATGTTTTATCTAATAAAAAGAACTAAACGAAATTCACCTCATCATCACTATCTTTGTCTGAACCTTCACTGTCATCTGAATCTTCTTTCTAAGGATTCTCAAGTGTCGCCTTTGGCTTTGCAGAGGTTCCCGGATTGGCAGCAGCCTTGACTTTAGCAGGTACGGTTGCTTCGCCATCAGCCACAGGTTTACCTGAGTAAGATATGAAAGAAATAACATGTACCACAAACATTTTTAACCTTCATCGTCTAACCTCTTACTAAAATCAACATTTAGAACAATGGATATGCAAGAGAATCACAGAAACAGGACTATTACCATTCTATTCAACTGCTCAATCTCGGCATTGCTACTTGCTGGGGCATTAGGAACTGCAGCAGCTGGAGCTACGTCTTGTGAGACAGAGTTAAGTGACGGCTTGAAATTGGTACACCTTTTGGAGTTAATGAGGTGAAGTTAAGGAGAAAATCCACTGTCCAATCGAGCCAATTAAGCTTCGATTTTGCCTAATTAAAAAATAATTTGGAGGATTCAGTGTTTGTATTTTTTTTAAGCCTAAAACTAGGGTTCTTATTCAAGGAGGAGATGGTTTGTTAGAGAGAGTGGGAAGTGAGTATAGAAAGAGAGGGCTGGTCAGGTGAGCAACTAGAGAGAGTCGGAGATGGTGAGGGAGAGTTTGGAGAGGTGAGCAGCGAGAAAGATGTTGGGGAGAGAGAGATGTGAGAGTTAGGTGTTTATGTGAACAAAGGGGGAGATGTGAATAATTGGGGGGTGCGGGGGGTGCGGCGGGGAATTGGGGGGGAAGATCTAAATAATTGGGAATAAGTTGGGGGGAAATTTTTTGGTTAAGGGGAAACGTTTGGTTGATAGTTTTAGAAAAGGTATAAATAATATTATTATTAATATCATTAAATATTATTGAAGATTAGATTAAAAAAATTGATTTTATTGGCACATCACTAAAATCAATATATATTATCATTGGTATGGTTTTTTTGTCGAAAAAAGATTTTTAAAAAATATATTACGTTCATTTGGGATGAGACTAGTTAGAAGTAGTAGTACTATTGGTGAGATTATAATATAAACTCATACCAGAATAATTTTAATAATTTTAAATTTTTTTCCACATCACTATATTCAATATATATTATCATTCGTACGGTTGGATAGTCGAAAAAAGATATTAATATGGAGTTATTCCAAAGTTAGACTAGTTTGACCAAATAGTACTTTTGATAGTTGACCATTAAAATATCAAACAAAAACAATTTGATATTTTCTAATTTTTTTCACATCACTATATTCAATATATAATATCATCCGTACGGTTGGATCATCGAAAAAATATTTTATAAAAATAGAGTACGTTCAATCGGGAGGAGACTGTTTAGAAGGAGTAATACTTTTGGAGTATTAATATTATAAACTCATACAAGAATAATTTTAAATATTTTAATTTTTCTTGCACATCACTAGAATCAATATATAACATCATCCATATGGTTGGATCATCCAAAAAAGATTTTAAAAAAATAGATTACGTTCAATCGGTATGAGACTAGTTAGAAGAAGTAGTACTTTTGGTGAGTTTTTATTATAAACTCATACAAGAATAATTTAAATATTTTACTTTTTTTTGCACATCAATATATTCAATATAGATTATGATCCGTACGGTTGGATCATCGAAAAAAGAATTTAATACGGAGTTATTCCAAAATTAGACTAGTTTGACCAAATAGTACTTTTGATAGTTGACCATTAAAATATCAAACAAGAATAATTTGATATTTTCTAAAAAAAAATTCACATCACTATATTCAATATATAATATCATCGGTACGGTTGGATCGTCGAAAAAAGATTTTAAAAAAATAGAGTATGTTCAATCGGGAGGAGACTAGTTAGAAGGAGTAGTACTTTTGGAGTATTTATATTATAAACTCAAACGAGAATAATTTTAAATATTTTAATTTTTTTTGCACATAAATATATTCAATATATAACATCATCCGTACGGTTGGATCATAGAAAAAAGATTTTAAAAAAATAGATTACGTTCAATCGGATGAATAATTTTTTTGCACATAATTTTTTTAAATAATTTTTTTAAATGATTTTTTCGATGATCGAACCGTACGAATGTTAATAAACACTCATTTTAGTGTTGGGAAAAAATAATCAAAAAATAAAAAGGTCGGTTTGTTCAAGATTTTAACAAAAACGTAGTAAAAGTGTTGTTTCCTATAATGGGGCACGATCTAAATTCACTGAATAATTTTTTTTGAATGATTTCTTCGACGATCAAACCGTACGAATGTTAATAAACACTCATTTTAGTGTTGGGAAAAAATAATCAAAAAATAAAAAGGTTTGATTGTAGGAGATTTTAGCAAAAATTTAGTAAAAGTGTAGCTTCTTATAACGGGGCACGATCCAGATTCACTGAATAACTTTTTTTAATGATTTTTTCGACGATCGAACCGTACGGATGTTAATAAACACTCATTTTAGTGTTAGGAAAAAATGATCCAAAAATAAAAAGGTCAGGTTGTACGAAATTTTAACAAAAACGTAGTAAAAGTGTTGCTTCCTATAACAGGACTCGATCAAGATTCACTGAATAATATTTTTGAATGATTTTTTCGACGATCAAACCGTACAAATGTTAGTAAACACTCATTTTAGTGTTGGGAAAAAATAATTGAAAAATAAAAAAGTCGGGTTCTACGAGATTTTAACAAAAACGTAGTAAATTAATAGTGTTGCTTCTTGTAACGGGGCACGATCCAGATTCACTGAATAATTTTTTTGAATGATTTTTTCGACAATCGAACCGTACAAATGTTAGTAAACACTTATTTTAGTGTTGGGAAACAATAATTGAAAAATAAAAAAGTTTGGTTGTATGAGATTTGAACAAAAACGTAGTAAATTAACATTGATGCTTCTTGTAACGGGGCACGATCCAAATTTACTGAATAATTTTTCGAAGATCGAACCGTACTAATGTTAATAAACAGTCATTTTAGTGTTGGGAAAAAATAATCAAAAAATAAAAAGGTCAGGTTTTACGAGATTTTAACAAAAACGTAGTAAAACACGCAAACTGTTATTTAACGATTTAAAATTGTTAAACATTACACAACGGTTTTATGAAAAGCCATTGTTGTGCTTACTATCACACAACAGTGTTTTTATCAGAAAACCGTTGTCTGAATATTTAATAATTTCCCACCAAATCCAATTCAAAATTTTCATTATTTCCCACCAAATTCAATTCAAATTATTTCATTATTCCCACTAAACATTTCATTATTTCCCACCCATTTCAATTCAAATTTCCCAGTAGTTCACACAACGGTTTTATAAAACCATTAAACAACGGTTATTCTACGTTGTATCCTTACTAAACAGACAGCAGTTATTCTACCAATGTTTATAACCGTCTTCTAAAGAGGATGTTCAAACAACGGTATTTTGCACTGTTGTATGATACCCATTTATCTCACAATGCTAATAACCATTGTCTATCAACTTTCCTTCTGACAACGGTATTTGAGACACATTGTCTAATGTTCCATACAACAACACTTCTAATAAACTGTTGTCTAAGTTACACCACGGTTTTGTCTAAAATCGTTGTCTGAAGATAATATGAAGTTGTCACATACAACGGTGCTGCACAGTTGTATTAAATGGTTCCACACAACATATTTACAATAGAACTGTTGTCTGATTTTATCAGAGCATACCGCTTAGACAACGGTTTCAAAAAACACCAAACACAGTTGTCAGAGAAAGACTATAACAACGTTTTTACGAGGACAGGCCATTAACCGTTGTTTGTTTTTTCGGCACAATGGTTTTTTGATTAACCGTTGTGTGAAACGTGTTGTATGATGCAGTTTTTGTTGTAGTGTTGACTGGTGCCCTCCATTTTTTTTTGTTTCTTTATTCAGATTTTCTGGCGATCTTTTAAGTTAGATATCTGAATGAACGTCATTTTTATCTTCAGGGATGGGAAATGATCTTTCTGAGGCTTTTCTGAAAGACTTTTCTCGCTCTCCAAATATGGCGTTGTCTTCTCCCAGCCGATTCATGCCTTCTCCAACAGGAGGAGTACAAGACTTTACACCTGCCTCTGGCAGTGATGTGGAGGAAACCTGCAGCTGTACATGGGACCTGGAAGCATCCAATGTTACACCCAGGTCTGACAAACTAACACCGGTGATATTTTTTAAGGGCCGACCAGGTGTTGAGGACGCTTTTGGTCCTGATGCTCCAGAGCTGAGGAATTCTGATGATGGAGTATGTTTATTATTGTTGTTGATTTTTCCTACTGCAGCTTTTGTGTTTTTGATCTTAAATTCGGAGTTGAACTCTGTAAATTTCAAAATTCGTAATATAGGTTAAAGAACTAAAATAAATGTAAATTGGCTAATTTGTGTTTTGCCACATGCATTTTTAGAAGACCTTTTTTCTTTTTTGTAGGATTTATCTTTTCTGGCAGAAGACAAATATTACGCTTCATCGGGTAGGCTGATTATTCTTTTGGTTTATGCTCTAGTATGGGTATAAAACAAATCTAGTTGATACTTAAACTGTGTGCACGTGCATAATTTAGCAGGGCCGCAGGAAACTACTCCGGATTGTTTCTTGCGTGAAAAATCGAAATCTGAACCCTTATCTGCAAGGACAAGGTAACATATTAAAATAGAAAAAACCCTTTTGCCATTGACAAAATTTCAATTTTTTTTATTTAGACTTTCCTGTGTTTCAACTTAATTTTCTGTTGTTTTCATGTAATGTATGCAGGGCTGTGGCTAAATTTCTTAGAAGTAGATCGTCAATTACCACTCCCATCCTAGAAAGCAAATCCATAAATGTTAGCTTGAATTCGATTTTGGAAGGCAAAAGAAGAAAAGTTTGTGCTCGAATGGTCTTTGAGACGCTTGTAAGTCTTTGTACTTTCAATTAACTACTCAGTTTATTTTGATTTGGGAACCCGTGGGAATTGTAAGTTTCATGTAATTTTTACATCTCCAAAAGGTTATACGTCTGATATATTGTTTACCTCAGGTTTTAAAGAATAGTGGGCTTGTAGATGTGCAACAAGAAGAATCATTTGGTGACGTCACTGTGACAGTGACCCCAAAACTTTCAGAAGAACTATTTTCGACATAACTGTGTGTTGCATGTTCTCGCATCCAAATTCTTTAAAAACATGGCTGGAGATTTTATTGCTTATATCTTATGAAAGATTTGTAATGCTTTGAATGCTTCTAGTGAAATATGGCTTGCTAGATTGGGTCATGTCAATATCAGTGTACTTACACAACAGCTAATTAAATGTAAATTTTTATAATGCGTTTGATCTTATATAGCGTTTGATCTTATATAGTAGCTTTTCATGTTGATAACCGTAGCATCATAGTCAGGCAGTCAATTAACGTGTGGGATAAAATTTTGCGTCGATCTACTCTGTAGCACGAACTAAAGGAAAGATGGTAATTAAGAAATTGATTGAGCCCTAGCTAGCAGGCTAGGTTTTCCTCTTCGAAATGGTTTCTTAAACATGTTTCAAGCCATTTTAATTTTAATCATCCTCTCCTTCTTCTCTGACTTTCACCATATCTTGTATGGGTTTTTGCAAGTTTAAAAGAAGTGTAAAAATTGACCATAAAAATGTGGCTATAAAGCACATAAATGATATGAGGTACTCACATTTTTGCCAAAATTGTGGTGTTGTTTTATCGCTTATTGCCATAGGATTTTGCAACGCTTTTTTCCTTTTCTACTGCAATATTGGATTTAATTTTGCAATAGAAATTATAGTAATTTTTTTTTTTTGAATAATTAGGATTATGCCTTACAAATGAGTTTGTTTTTATAAATCTCGGGAGCACAATAACAATTAAATAAGATTATGATAAACACAACAAGAACGGTGATTATAAACCCTTGGGATCGAGATTGAACCGCAGAACAATCTCTATCCCAATCCCAAGCCATTCCCAAATTGATACATCATCAATATTCAGAAAAAAGTTTTATATATAATCAAAGTCTAACTCCATAACAAGGATATAAATAGGCTGTTTATAGACCCAAACATCTGGGTAAAATAATAGTTCATCTCCTAACTAAATAATAAAGATACCTAGCTGTAGCTACTAAAAACTAGATAGTACAAAGTCAAGTACACAACTGAAATTACACTACTAATAAAAAATATCTCAACTGTATAAGTCAAGATAAAACCCAACAGGATACACACGGCTAATGATCCCTATCAACTCTCCTCGACTAGGAAAAATTTGGCTCTGTTCAACTGAACCGTGTGTAATGCTCAAAGAGGTCAGGAGCAAGACGCTGAAACTCTATAACACTAATCCATGTATGCTCATCGTCTGACCTGTTACGCCAATGAACCAAGTACTATCGAAAACCACCGTACCGAGTTGGCATAAATCTCTCATCTAGATCAACATCAACAGGAACATCTGTTGTCGGTTGTGCAGAAACATAAGGAGGTGTAGGGAGTTCAAGTAGTGGAGGATTAGACATAGGGTGACTGGGGCTAGAAGGGATAGGAACACTATCTTGGTTTGCTCTTCTTATTACTGATGGTGTAGTAAAAGGAACTCCAGGACCACAGGTTGTGGTGGTATCATACGTGATAGTCAAAGTAAAACGCATTATGCATTTTCTGAAAATTTTGGAGTTTGCTTAGCTTTTCGTGCAAATATAAAGGTAAAAAAGACTAGCCTCGATCTAGTTAAAAGAATGGGAATCATAAATTTGATGATATAAATGGACAGCCTATCATGTACTTATACACTTCAAAGTTTTGAGGTTTATGGAGGAGAATGTGTTCATATTATCTGTTGGATTTATTTTAATCCAAACTTGTTTTTTATGTTTTTGTTTAAAAATAAATGTGTTGTTATTTTTACAAAATAGCAGCATTGTTTTAGTCAGCAAAGTAGTTGCTAAATAAGTTGCTAAATTGTAGGAGAGTAGTGGAGTTTATTTCAGTTGTTGATCGAGTCTAGGATGTACCTATTTTATCTCCTGGTTTTTAGTCACTATTTAGAGTTATGCGTATGTAGTTTCTTTATATCTTGGATGTACTTGTTTTTTTCCAATCAACGAGGAGAGCAGTTTTCCTCTCAGACAAACACTCAGTATATAATTTAAGCTTTACTCGTACGCATTATTTGGTATGAGAGCCCTCTGCTTTAGGCTCATATATGCCAAAATATCAACCCAAACACAAGAAAGAAGCTATGGAGACGTCCAAGGCGAAAGAAGGAGGTACTGTAGGTTTAAACTACTCGATGCTAACAAAAGTAATTACAAAGCACAGTCCCTAAAAATGAAAGTGTTCATGAAGGCGCAAGGAGTTTGGGGAGCTATTGAGCATAAGGATCCCAACGTAACCGTAGATGATAAAACGGTCAAATAGCCCTTGCAGCAATATATCAAGGAGTTCCTGAAGATGTGTTGTTGGCCATTGCTGAGAAAAAAACTACTAAGGAGGCATGGGAATCGATTAAAACAATGTGTATGGGTGTAGAGTGAGTGAAAGAAGTGAAGGTGCAAACGTTAAAGGGAGACTTTGAATCCCTGATCATGAAATAAATGGATAACATTGATGAATTTTGTATGAAGTTGAGCGGGATTGTGACTAATATTCTAGTTCTTGGAGAAACAATGGAGGAGTCGAGTGTTGTGAGGAAAATTTTGCGTGTAGTCCCGGATAAGTTTGTTCAAATAGCTTCGAACATAGAGCAATTTGGAGACATTAAGACAATGACGGTTGAAGAAGTATTTGGCCGTTTAAAAGCTCATGAGGAGAGAATCAAAGGGAACTCAGAAAGCACAGGTGGCCAACTCTTACTTACACAAACGGAGTAGTCGAAGAGATCAAACAAAAATGGAAGTTCAAATTCATCTGGTCAAAGAGGTAGAGGAAATGGTTCGTTTCGTGGTAGAGGCCGAGGCTACAATAGAGGAGGTGGTGCTCGAAGAGGCTACTAGAACCGGAATGAGGATTCAAATAAAGGAAATACTACAAGTAGAGACATGAGCCAAATGAAATGCTTTAATTGCAACGTGTATGGGCACTATGTAAGTGAATGTTGTAAGCCACGGAGAGAGAAAGATCATGCAAATGACAAATCTCAAGAGGTGAATCTATCCTAGACTCTGGATGAAGAACCCATGTTGCTGTTCACAGAATGTGGGGGAAAGACCCAAAGGAAATGCTTCTCAGCGAAGAAGGGGTATGTCCCAAACTGAGTTCGAATGAAGGCACTAGTGTGAATTCGAATCTCTGGTACCTTGATAATGGGGCCAGTAATCATATGACGGGTAGAAAGTCATAATTTAGAGACTTGGATGGAATGTCACAGGGCAAGTCAAATTTGGAGATGGTTCCATGGTAAAGATTGAGGGAAAAGGCATAGTGGCTTTCAGATGCAAGGATGGCAAGGAGCGTTTGTTGTCTGAGGTATACTATATTCCATCTTTACTCAATAACATTTTCAGTCTTGGACAGTTCTCAAAGAAAGGGAACAGAGTTGTCATACTTGGAAAATACTTACGGTGAGGATGGAAAATTATTAATGAATGTCAAAAGGTCCTCAAACAGGTTGTATAGAATTGTCATTAAGGAAGAAGATGCCACCTGTCTATTGTCAAAGGCTGAGGCAACAACTTGGTTGTGGCATGTCTATTTTCGACATAACTGTGTGTTGCATGTTCTCACATCCAAATTCTTTAAAAACATGGCTGGAGATTTTATTGCTTATATCAATGTACGTACTTAAATAGCAGCTAATTAAATTTAAATTTTTATAATGCGTTTGATCTTATATAGTAGCTTTTCATGTTGATAACCGTAGCATCATAGTCAGGCAGTCAATTAACGTGTGGGATAAAATTTTGCGTCGATCTACTCTGTAGCACCAACTAAAGGAAAGATGGTAATTAAGAAATTGATTGAGCCCTAGCTAGCAGGCTAGGTTTTCCTCTTCCAAATGGTTTCTTAAACATGTTTCAAGCCATTTTAATTTTAATCATCTTCTGCTTCTTCTCTGACTTTCTATCTTGTATGATTTTTTGCAAGTTTAAAAGAAGCGTAAAAATTGACCATAAAGATTTGGCTATAAAGCACATAAATGATCTGAGGCACTCACATTTTTGCCAAAATTGAGGTGTTGCTTTTTCGCTTATTGCCATAGGATTTTGCAACACTTTTTTCCTTTTCTACTGTAATATTGGATTTAATTTTGCAATAGCAATTATAGTAATATTTTTTTTTTGAATTATTAGGATTATATGCCTTACAAATGAGTTTGTTTTTATAAATCTCGGGAGCACAATAACAATTAAATAATTTTATGATAAATACAACAAGAACTGTGATTATAAACCCTTGGGATCGAGATTGAACCGCAGAACAATCTCTATCCCAATCCCAAGCCATTCCCAAATTGATGCATCATCAATATTCAGAGAAAAGTTTTATATATAATCAAACTCTAACTCCATAACAAGCTAATACAGGGATATAAATAGGCTGTTTATAGACCCAAACAGCTGGGTAAAATAATAGTTCATCTCCGAACTAAATAATAAAGATACCTAGTTGCAGCTACTAAAAATTAGATAGTACAAAGTCAAGTACACAATTGAAATTACACTAATAATAATAAATATCTCAACTGTATAAGTCAAGATAAAACCCAACAGGATAGACACTGCTAATGATCCCTATCAACTCTCCTTGGCTAGGAAAAATTTGGCTCTATTCAACTGAACCGTGTGTAATGCTCAAAGAGGTCAGGAGCAAGACGCTGAAACTCTATAACACTAATCCATGTATGCTCATCGTCTGACCTGTTATGCCAATGAACCAAGTATTGTCGAAAACCACCGCACCAAGTTGGCATAAATCTCTCATCTAGAACATCAACACGCACATCTGTTGTCGGCTGTGGAGAAACATAAGGAAATGTAGGGAGTTCAAGTAGTGGAGGGTTAGATATAGGGTGACTGGGGCTAGAAGGGATAGGTACACTATTAGGTGAAGAAGGTGAAGAAATATCATAGGTTTCATGAAAAGGAGTGAGATCTTCCACATCAAATAGAGGGCCAATAGTCATATCACTAGTTAGAGATTTTGGGTCCAATAGAAATTTTGGGCAAAACAATATGTAAACTTCAAATACTTTGATAATATTTTATTACATGTTATGCAACACTTGTAACATACTACTGATGTTCTCATATCATTTTCTTAAATTTTTTCATGTTTTTTAATTGAAAAATGCATATATATATATATGTTGGACCAAAAATTGGGATGAGATAGTCACCTCATAACTGAAAATTTGATCGGATATGAACCTAAAAAGGGACCACCACCTAGTGAAATTGTATACACTAAGACACAAAAAAAAAGAAAAAAAAAGAGAATATCAATTAAGATATAATATGATCTTTGTAATCTAAAGTGTCACAAGCCTTATTGTACAAAACAGTGACGAAAGCCCAAATTTGACGTAGTGTTATACCTCCTACTCTCATCTTGTTTTTGGGTGGACCTAAAATTGAAACAAGATTCTCACCTATAATACTTGAAAAATGTATACTAGTTGGCCCAAAAATGGAACAGATGCTCAGTAGTATTTAAAAGTTTTATTCAAGGTTAGACCAAAAAGGAACGAAACACTTAATGATTGTATACCAAATATTACTCCCAAATGATGTGGCAATGCTTACATGGAATAATGGAAATTTTTGATTGGATGGTTGGTGTGAATGCAGCGGTCCATTATTATTACAACCATTGAATTGCTACACTTTTGGGAAATTTTTTGGGTACCAATTTGGGGTACCTAGCATTTTCCTTTTGAAAAAAATCCTTTCTTTTAAGTTTAATTTGATTAGATATCATTTGAGTCTTTAATGTCAAAAAAAAAGATATCATTTGAGTGATCATAGCAAGTTAAAATTATATATATATCAATATTATTTTAGATTGTTTACGTTACATAAAAAGTATAGTATATCCTTACCAAAAAGAAACTAAAGATACCATATATTACATTAAATTTTAGATATGCATTGATATTTTAATAAAATCTTTATAAATCTTTAATATATATTAAAGATTTACTCCATATAAAGATTTTATTAAAATATTTAAAAGATCCAGCAGATATCATTTCTAAATACTACCAACCCTGTATATATTGTAGTCAGCTCTTTCATCTAATATCACCTGGTTTATATTCACCTGAGCTGCCATTGTATTCTGAGTTATAGTTTATCTTGCTTCCTTTTGTTTCAAATTTTTATTATCAGCTGCCATGGCTAATTATAAGGTAACTTGGGATAATGTACCCACTACGTTAGTCGAAATTATAGGGAGTAAGAGAGGTTCATTGAACGATTTCATAAGATTTTCTGCTGTTTCCAAAACATGGCAATCAGTCATGTCTGAAAGGAGAGAAGCTGAGAAGGAATTAATGGCGTTATCACTAGAGTCTCCAGTCCTCCTCCTGGCTGAAGAAGTACAAGGAACTCTTTTTAGTTGTGATATGGCTGACGAAGATGAAGATGGATTCGAGGAGGACGTCGATGATGAGATGGAAGAGAGTGAAGAGGAGGAGGAAGAGTGTGAAGAAAATTGGGATGATCTCCACCATGACAGACTAAAAAGGTACAATCAGCTGAGGATCTCAGTTGGTAGTGCTCGTGGGATATATAGTCTTTCAACACGAAAACTATATACCATTGATTTACCAGAGGCCGCTGGGAAAATTATATTGGGAACAAGTAAAGGATGGGTGCTGACACTTAGGAAAGATTTTCAAACCAAATTGTTGCATCCATTATTAAGGCATGAAATTTCTCTTCCAAGTACGCGTGTAGTTTGTGCGGGGAATGAGTACAGCTCATACGAGGGAATGTTTATCCATTATCTTCGAAAAGCTGCCATGTCTTCTGAAGTACAACCCAATGAAAAAGTACTTCACAGAGATAGTCCCAATCCCACAATAATGATTATATATGGAGAACGTGGATATTTGGGATTCGCTAGCCGGGGAGACAAAGTGTGGACCATGGTGTGAAGGAATTTACGGACGAGCGGAAGCGCGGCATAACAAATAATTCCGTAAAAACCATGTATCGTGCATATAGAAAATCATATAAAACAGAAATAGCAGAGGAATCGTAACCGTACCTTGAAAATCGAAGCTTTATAAGGCTCGGTTGCTAGCAGTTGCTTCTCAGAGTGTGAAGCACTCTACCGGTATCCACCAAGAATAATCTTCGATGAAGCTTTTATAAAACAAGCTTTTATAAAAAATGGTGTCTTGTTCTTTTGAGAGAGAGAGATGAAGAAGAAGAGAGGTGGCAACTAGGTTTTCACAAAACCACTTTTTGCATACTAAACACCTCTCATCTCTTTCTATTTATAGGGCACATGTAGGTTTTTATTATAATTAATATATCATATATATTATTATATAAATCCCACAAAATGTTTAAATAATAATTAAACTATTTTAATCATTATTAAAAACAACTTCTCTCTCAAAATACCTTCATCAATAAATTAATCTTTTTATGGTGTGACCCTGTAGGTTCAATATTAAGCCGGTAGTAGAAATAAATAATAATAAACATTTTATTTATTATTTATATGAATTCTAATAATTCATTAAATATAATTAACTGATTAATTATATTTATTCTACATCGTGAGTGATGCTTCTCAACATATCGCGACTATCCGGATAACATGAATTCACTGCTTAGAATACCAAGAACCTGTTAGTGCTAGTTACCGTACAATCAATTCCTTCTACCCTACAATATCCCGATTAAATACAAGGCATGGATCTCGTGTCAAGCCTATCAAATTTAATCATATGATTTCTTATTCATAATGCAAAGTTCATATTAATGCAAATTAGAAACTTCTTTCTAATTTCATACACTCTGGCCAGAGATTCCGGAACTAGCAACATAAGAATAGCATAGGATATTCTCTTCCTTTACTGGAAGGGGTAGATCCTTTATTGACCATTAACTATCTCCATACACAAATCCCTATGCCCAGAATAGACCTAATGGATGTCCTTGAGACTAAGGACTAAACCAAAGCATAGTTCATTATATACAAGATTACTCTAACGATCTCAAGTCTAAGGACACTTGTACAACTATCACTCAGTGAACAACTATCGACACGTGAGTAAACTCCATTAGTTGTTCAACTTATCGAGTCATGTTCAGTGAACTTATTCCCTAATAAGCACCTACATACTAGCTATAGTGTCACCACACAAATGCCTATGAGAACAGACATCCTCCTTAAAGGAGCAAGCATAGTATGTACCAATCTTTGCGGATTCACTAACTTCCGATTAGTTATCCTATGATCAGGAACTGTTTAAGTCTAGAGTTATCATCTTCTAGATCTCACTATTATAATCTCATTATAATTCTAGAAGCTTTACTCTAAACTATGGAACATCTTATTTAAGACACTTTAAATAGATAAAGCCCGTAATAAAAACAAATAAGTCTTTTATTAATGTTAATGAAATCAAATAAGAGTACAAGAAAGTTCTTCCTAAATCATCATGCATGATTGGATTTTAGGACAAACTCTTTCAATCTCCCACTTGTACTAAAGCCAATCACTCTGGTATCTAATACCCATTCACTCATTATGAAGATCGAAGTGAATCTGAGATTGCGGCTTAGTGAGTGGGTCTGCTATGTTGTTATGTGTGTCAACTCTCTCAATGTTGACATCTCTACTTTCAATGATATCCCTAATCAAAAGAAAGTGCCACAAAACAATTTTGCAGCGTCACTTGCATCTATAAACTCTGCTTCCGCTGTTGAGTCAGCCGTTGTAGGCTGCTTGGAACTCTTCCAACTAATCGCTCCACCCTTCAGAGTAAACACGTACCCTAACATGGATTTGCTATCCTCACTTTCTGATTGAAAACTAGAGTCAGTATAACCCTCTACTTTCAACTCAGATCCACCAAAAACAAGAAAAATATCCTTAGTCCTTCGCAAGTACTTAAGGATGTTCTTTACTTCTTTCCAATGGTCTTCACCTGGATCCGACTGATATCTGCTCGTCAAATTAATTGAATGAGCAATATCATGCCTAGTACATAACATCGCGTACATGATAGATCCTATTGCTGAAGCATAAGGAATCTTACTCATACGCTCTCTTTCCTCAAGTGTCTCATGAGACATCTTCTTGGAAAAGGGATACTCCACGACTCATCGGTATGAGACCTATCGTGGAGTTTTCATGCTAAACCTTTTAAGCACTTTCTCGATGTATGTACCTTGGGTAAGACCTATAATTCTTCTCAATCTATCTCTATAGATCTTCATACCGAGAATCTAGGATGTCTTTCCCAAGTCCTTCATAGTGAAGTTCTTCGATAGCCACACTTTGATTGATTGTAGCATCGGTATATCATTTCCTATTAGAAGTATGTCATCCACATACAACACAAGAAATGTTACCGCGCTCCCACTAACCTTCTTGTAAACACATGGTTCATCTATGTTTTTGATAAAATCAAACTCTTTGATTGTCTCATCAAAATGGATGTTCCATCTACAAGAAGCTTGCTTCAATCCATATATGGATCGCAAGCAAAATCCGAATTGATTTGAGTAAGGCTACAGGTAGAAAAGTTTCATCAAAGTCAATCCATTGCCTTTGTTTGAATCCTTTTGCCACGAGCCTGGCCTTATAGGTCTCTACCTGGCCATATACTTCAATCTTTCTCTTGTATACCCTTTAGCACCTAATAAGTCTAACGTCCTCAGGTGCTTCAACCAAGGTCCATACTTGGTTGGCATACATAGAATCCATTTCGGATTTCATGGCACTCTGCCATTTCTCTGAGTCAACACTATGTCACATAAGGTTGTTTAGTTTGAACAGGAGTTTCCTCTTGAACCGTAGTAGTTTGTGTTTCATGAACTTCTTTAAGTTCAATCTTGCTCCCACTGTTCCCTTCAAGGATAAACTATTTTTCTAAGAAGGTAGCATGTCTGGAGACATACACCCTATGATCGGTGTAAAAGTGATACCCTAAAATCTCTTTAGGATAACCCACAAACCTACATTTTACGGATCGAGATTCCAGCTTATCCGGGTCAACTTTCTTGACATAAGCTAGACATCCCCAAATCTTAACGTGTTTAAGACTCAGTTTCCTTTCTTTCCATATCTCATATGGAGTTTAAGGAACAGATTTGGAAAGCACCTTATTCGGTAAATATGCTGAGGTTTCCAATGCATAACCCCGAAGTGATACTGGAAGATCTGCATAGCTCATCGTGGATCGAACCATGTCTAACAAAGTTCAATTTCTCCTTTCAGATACTCCACTCAACTATGGAGTGTCCGGATGAGTCCACTGGGAGACTATACTATTTTCTTTGAGATAATCTAGAAACACACCACTCAAGTATTCATCTCCTCGATCTGATCGAAGAGCTCTAATACTATGTTTGGTTTATTTCTCTACTTCATAACTGTATTCTTTGAACTTTTCAAAGGCTTCAGATTTGTATTTCATCAAATACATATATCTAAATCTAGATCAATTATCTATGAAAGTCACGAAGTATTAAAATCCTGCCATGGCTTGCGTAGACATTTGTCCACATACATCTATGTGTACCAATACCAGCAACTCTCTAGCGCTCTCTCCATGTCCACTAAATGGAGATTTGGTCATTTTACCCAATAGACAAGACATGCATGTAGGATATGATTCAAAATCAAAGGGTTCCAGTAACCTTCCCTTATGCAATGTCCGAAGTCTATTTTCACTAATATGACCAAGTCTGTAGTGCCATAAGTAGGTAGGATTTTCATCATCCTTTTTTTTTCTTTGTTTAATATGAAGTAAGACATATTCTATGTCACATACATACAGACCATTATTTAAAGTTCCACAACCATAAAGAACATTATCTCTGAGGATTGGATGTTTAATATTCTGAATAATAAATGAAAATCCACCCAAGTCTAACATTGGAATAGAAATAATATTCCTCACAATCGAGGGAACCAAAATAACAGTTATTTAAAATAATAGTCTTGCCCGTAGGCATTATGTAAATCAAACGACCCTACAGCTATGGCAGCAACTCTTGCTCCATTGCCCATCCGTAGAATCGCCTTCTCTTCCCCAAGAGCCCTACTTCTCCTTAGTCCTCGCAACGAATTGCAAATGTGAGAACCATAAGTAGTATCTAATACCTAAGTAGAAGTTTGATTTAGTGACATGTTTACTTCAATCATAAACATATCTGAATCAGACACGGTAGTCTTACTAGCCTTCTTCACGTTCAGTTCTGCAAGGTAAACCTTACAGTTCCTCTTCCGGTGCCTCACCTTGTTACAGTGAAAACAAACAGCATGTCCCAGCTTCTTAGCCCTTGAGAACTTTTCTCAAGCTTCGAAGCTAGTTAGCATAGTTGGGACCAGTCAATATGTGAGCATCTAGTATGCTACGGAGTGATTGTGCAGAAGACCTAGTGTATATATCTATATATATTAAGTCTGCAAATGATATACACATAACAACACTTAGCAAATATTCAATTTCATTATTAAAACACTATATGAATCGGGTCTTTATTCATAAGTGGCTCCCACTAGTTTATCTAATTTATACAACCCCCTAAGTGAATAAATAAGCATTCGAAATGCTAGTGGGAATAGGGATCCTACATTCCATCACACAACCCCGGCTGTGGCACGAAACGCCATGTGATGTTCAATAGGCAGACAACTCTTGTCAATTACATCTCATGTTATTCCCTAATAAAACTTTAGCCTCTTGAATAATTGAGTCACGGCTGTGGCACGACAAACTCAATATTCTAAGTCAAGTCTAACCCAACATTCTGTACAATTGAATCAGTCTCCAATAGCCCACGGCTGTGGCACGTAACGACCATTAGATTCTAATTCATTGTACACATCTCTATGTAATAGACAAGTATTTCTAATTTCGAAATCAAAGCCCTCGGCTGTAGCACGAAACGACAATGATTTAAAAATGAGAACTACTTTCTACCATGTTGGAAGGCTATGACCGACACAAGCCCGTTGTGTCATTGGCCAATTACTACTTGATATTTATAAAAGAGGTTTTTTTTTTTTTTTTAAGGTCACGAAACATTTTCGTATAAACCTATAAGTCTAACGTGTTTTAAGTTGAATAGATAATCTAAATCTATAACAAAAACACGAAAAATCTCAATATTATTAGTCAAGTCAAATCCAACATTTTGTACAATTAAATTAGATTCCAATAGCCCACGGCTGTAGCACGTAACGACCACTAAAATCTAATTTTGTACACATCTAATGTAACAGACAAGTATTTTCATGTTGATCGGTAACAAAGTCCTCGGCTGTAGCACGAAACGACAATGCACCGAAAACAAGAAATACTTTCTGTCATGTTGGAAGACCATAACCGACACAAAACTTTTTGTGCCTATGGCGGATTACAACTTGACATATATAATACATAGATCTCATCTTCTTTGTTATTAACCAATAATTAAAACTCTTTTAATTATTAATTCTATTTCTAAACTCTTTAGAAAATTAATCTCTCCCTTAATATAATTTCAAAAATTAAATAAATAATTAATAATATTAAGATCACATCTTAATTATTTTATAATAAATTAAATCTCATTTAATCAATTAATAAAATTGCTAACTAATTATTATTTCATAAATAAATAATTATCAGCCATTATTAATTAACTAATATTATTTAACAATCATAATCATATTATAAAGAGATTCTTTTCTTCAATTAAATATTTCAAATCAATAATCGATAATCAGATGATTCCCAAATCGGGGGGAGCATTGTCAAGAGGCGTCACTTAATACCCCTTTCTTACAGATCGAAATCCGTTTTTGACAGAATCATCCTTTCTCTCAATATTGAAAATTCATATTTAATTACGTGTTTCATAAACATAAGAATCTCATGATTGTATTCATAATATAAATATTAAGGCAAGAAACGATTCCTATTTCTAGATTTTCTAGCGCACGCCTTATGTTGATTTAAGTTCACCTAGATCTATCATCGCATGGTAAACTTAGGCATATATCTCATATATAAACATAAAAAATAAGTAGGCATGCAAGCAATATCATGTCACACATTGATATAATGATGTATGGATTTATCATAGCATTTAAAAGCAATTTAAAACAATTAAAATATCCTTTAAAACACTTCCGGTAATATAAATATTTCAAAAATATTATATAAAAAATATTTGACCACTCCATTAGATTCGTCTCGGAAAAACGAATCCAACGATATATTGCACGCCCAAAACGGAGTTACGAAACTCCCAGAAAATCAAATTTAATGTGGGTAGAAGGGCTGTAACGCATTTATGATATGCGTTACAACAATTAACAGCTATTCAATTGTGTAACGCATTACAGTAATGCGTAACATACCTGTCACGCATTCCCGGAATGCGCGACCACCCTCCCCGCAGTTGTCCTACACGCGCGCACAGCAGCTACTTCAGTTTTTTTTTTTTTTTTTTGTTTACGTTGTTTGTCAGAGCCGTTTGACACTTACAACAAAAAAACGTACAGGAATGTAACTGTTGCCACTTCAATACACTAATAACACCTCCTTTATTAATAATAACTTTTATTATTAATATTACAATTTTAATATTAATAAATTAATTAACAATTAACTAATTAATTAATAAACAAATTACAGGAATGTGATTTTGCAAAGCAGGCAGTAGCAGATAGAATACCAGGTGGTTATGGGGTCCTTATGCAATTTTAATTCCATATAATTCACATGCATAATTATTTTATGAATTTTAATTAAAACAATTTTAAAAAATTCATAACAAATAATCTAAACATCACAAAATTATGAAAAAAATATCTAGATGATCCATAACACTTATAGAACCCAGATCAATGGTCAAAAATTCATGCAAATATTATTTTGAATTAATTCATAATTAAATCCAAATAAACTTGCAAAAATCATAATAAATCCATACATGCATAAAAAAATCTGAAATTTTTATATGAATCTCTATATGCAAGAACCTAGCTCTGATGCCATTGAAGGAATTTACGGACGAGCGGAAGCGCGGCATAACAAATAATTCCGTAAAAACCATGTATCGTGCATATAAAAAATCATATAAAACAGAAATAGCGGAGGAATCGTAACCGTACCTTGAAAATCGAAGCTTTATAAGGCTCGGTTGCTAGCAGTTGCTTCTCAGAGTGTGAAGCACTCTACCGGTATCCACCAAGAATAATCTTCGATGAAGCTTTTATAAAACAAGCTTTTATAAAAAATGGTGTCTTGTTCTTTTGAGAGAGAGAGATGAAGAAGAAGAGAGGTGGCAACTAGGTTTTCACAAAACCACTTTTTGCATACTAAACACCTCTCATCTCTTTCTATTTATAGGGCACATGTAGGTTTTTATTATAATTAATATATCATATATATTATTATATAAATCCCACAAAATGTTTAAATAATAATTAAACTATTTTAATCATTATTAAAAACAACTTCTCTCTCAAAATACCTTCATCAATAAATTAATCTTTTTATGGTGTGACCCTGTAGGTTCAATATTAAGCCGGTAGTAGAAATAAATAATAATAAACATTTTATTTATTATTTATATGAATTCTAATAATTCATTAAATATAATTAACTGATTAATTATATTTATTCTACATCGTGAGTGATGCTTCTCAACATATCGCGACTATCCGGATAACATGAATTCACTGCTTAGAATACCAAGAACCTGTTAGTGCTAGTTACCGTACAATCAATTCCTTCTACCCTACAATATCCCGATTAAATACAAGGCATGGATCTCGTGTCAAGCCTATCAAATTTAATCATATGATTTCTTATTCATAATGCAAAGTTCATATTAATGCAAATTAGAAACTTCTTTCTAATTTCATACACTCTGGCCAGAGATTCCGGAACTAGCATCATAAGAATAGCATAGGATATTCTCTTCCTTTACTGGAAGGGGTAGATCCTTTATTGACCGTTAACTATCTCCATACACAAATCCCTATGCCCAGAATAGACCTAATGGATGTCCTTGACACTAAGGACTAAACCAAAGCATAGTTCATTAAATACAAGATTACTCTAACGATCTCAAGTCTAAGGACACTTGTACAACTATCACTCAGTGAACAACTATCGACACGTGAGTAAACTCCATTAGTTGTTCAACTTATCGAGTCATGTTCAGTGAACTTATTCCCTAATAAGCACCTACATACTAGCTATAGTGTCACCACACAAATGCCTATGAGAACAGACATCCTCCTTAAAGGAGCAAGCATAGTATGTACCAATCTTTGCGGATTCACTAACTTCCGATTAGTTATCCTATGATCAGGAACTGTTTAAGTCTAGAGTTATCATCTTCTAGATCTCACTATTATAATCTCATTATAATTCTAGAAGCTTTACTCTAAACTATGGAACATCTTATTTAAGACACTTTAAATAGATAAAGCCCGTAATAAAAACAAATAAGTCTTTTATTAATGTTAATGAAATCAAATAAGAGTACAAGAAAGTTCTTCCTAAATCATCATGCATGATTGGATTTTAGGACAAACTCTTTCATGATGGACGTTCCCTGGAACGGTACCTTTATTGATATTGCTTACCATAAGGGAAGATTTTATAGCGTCAACTGTCATGGATGCACATTTGTCTGTCATTTTGATAATGACTACACAAATGGAAGACATGCTACGGGAACACAAATTGCCGAATGTCCATTAATCGAACCTGAAGATCTAGATTTTGATACAAAGTATCTGGTTGATACAGGCTGTGATTTGTGGTTGCTTGTGCGCCTACGTAGAATCAAGCATTTCAAACCACCAAACCACGTGAGAGTGAAGTACTGCACCACGGGTTTCCTAGTTTGGAAGCTGGAAGAAGGTGTCTCGGAAGATGGTCTACGAACTGAGTATACTTGGACTCGGAGGATGAATTTGGACAACAAGGCATTCTTTGTTGGACGAAATGCCTCTGTATCACTACCATCTTCTAGCTGCGTAAGTCCCAATTCCATATACTTTACAGATGACGCAAGGGACCTGTACTTCCCTGACGGAGGAGGCCACGATATGGGGGTTTATAATATGGAGAGTGGCACCATTGTACCACTTTTTCAAGGGAAATCTGTACACCCTGTCTCTCCACCATTATTTTTAATTTGAATTTTACCTGATGTTTAGGAGTACAAGAAAAATTTATTCATCGTTGTCTTTAGAGCAAGGGTGCAAAGTGCAAACATATGCTGGATGCTTGGTAGCGTTGTTGCAGAATACTAGGGATTAGTTTATCATATCAATGAATTATACAATCTTTCATTACTTGTTCTAATAAATTTGTTTTTATTACGTACAACAGTAATATGATGAAATAAAATTTTTGTTTCCATATATTGTCATTGTGTGTATCGATCCTCTTTATAAGGGTGCTTATAACAAGGTTGCTTATACATGCCACTTCTGACAAAAACAAAACCATCAACATGCACCAACTTTTTTTTTAGAAGAATCAACAATTTTCAATTTTCAATTTGAAAAGGGTGTTTTACTTGTTTTTTCAACATTTAATAAATTTTTTATGTGTGCTTTTGTAGTTGTATTTTTTTATTTATTTTCCTATTTTTAAATAATGTTTTAAAATTTCCAACATTGGATAATATGCTTAAAATAATTAAATATGTTTTTTATTTAAGTAACCTTTTAGAAATAGTATAATGTGCTAAAAATAATTTTGAAAAATAAATAGAATATTAGATAATATTATAGATAGATAGATAGATAGATAGATAGATAGATGGATGGATAAGCTAGTGAATAATAGTTAAATGGATAAAATATATTAAATGCATAAGATCCATATATATTAGCTACCAAGATTATCTTGAATTTGCTTTCATATATTTAATAATATGAAAATAGATTAATTTTTAACACTACAACAAAACAGGGCTAAATTCAACTGTACAAATTCGACCGCGGCTCGTTCCGATGGCAAATCGTCGAATTTAGTAGTGCCGGCTAAATTCGACCGCATTAGGTCGCACTGAACAGCTAATTTCGACCAAAATGGCCCGGACAGTCGAATTTATCCTTTCGGCAAAGCCACGCGGGAAATTTCCCGCTTTTTTTCGTTCCACGCGGCTAAATTCGACCGAAGGCAGTCGGTCCAAAAAAAGAGCGGGAAACCTAAAGAGGGAATTTTTTACCAAAATATACGAATACTCTGTTTTTCCCCCGTATGGCTAAATTCGACCGCTTGCGGTGGAATATAGGCGTACTAAATTCAACCAATAGTAGTTGAATGTAGGCTTACTAAATGCGACTATATTCTGTTGAATGTAGGCGTTCTAAATTCAACTATAAAAGGTTGAATTTAGCCTTCTTGTTTTGGAAACCCTACTTACTCCTTCCCTTGCACTAGCCGATTTCTTTGTTTTTTTCCCCCTTTCACCATTATCTTTTTTTCTTCCACCAATTTTTGTTCATGTGAGCATACAAAATCTTCAAGTAAGTGTTTCTTTTTTTTTTTTTGCATTTTTTCCATTTTGTACTTTATTGTATTATAAATTTTACTTTTTTGTTTTAATTAGTGTTGTTATGATAATTTGTTTTAATATGTGTTGATATATATGTATGAATTTTATGTGCTTAAATGTGTTGCTAAAAATATTATGATTGTTGTTTGTCCACAATAGAATTATGATGAGTGAAATATGTTAATAAAACTTGAGATATTATTAGTTCTTAAGGATTGTATTGACAATTTATTTTATTTATTGCATTTGCCTTATATATATGAATATTTAATTTGTAGATGGCATTTGATCATAGTTGGATTGGTCGTAATCGATATAATGAGGCAAAATACTTAACGGAAGAGTACAAAATTGGTGTCGATAGTTTCATTAAATTTGCTATGGATCATCTTGAAGAAGAAGACAATGGCCTTATAAGATGTCCATGTAAAGAATGTGGAAATCAATACTATAAGAATCCTAGTACCGTGAAAGTTGATTTGTATCGACATGGTATCATGCAATGGTATACTAGATGGGATTGTCATGGAGAGAATGATACACCGCGGGTGGAAGTTGGAACGTCTTCCAACTACAGAGATGATGATATGTATGATGCATATGATGATGATTTTGAGGATTGTGAGGATTTCGAGGAAGAACCCAACGCATCGGCAAAATTTTTTTATGAAAGGGTGAACAGTGCTTCCGAACCAATTTATCCAAACAATGCCAATTTTACAGCATTGGAATATGTAATGGAGTTGCTTTCTTGGAAATACAAGCATAATTGTAGTAACAATGCTTTTGATGAGTTGCTTCACCTCATTGGATTAGTATTGCCCGATGATCATAAGTTGCCCGAAAAGTACTATACTGCGCGGAAGATGATTAAAGGGTTGCATATGGAGTATTTCCCGAGAATGATTGTATGTTATACTACAAGGAAAATGGCAACAAGACACATTGCGATGTATGCAAAAAAGACAGATACAAAGTGCAAAAAGATCCTAAAAAACAAAAGATCCCCCAAAAGATCTTGCGTTACTTTCCAATCACCGTGAGATTGCAACGTTTATTCATGGCCGATAAGACTGCAAAATATATGAGATGGCACCACGATAGAGTTGTAGTTGAAGGTCAGCTAAGTCACCCAGCAGATGGAGATGAATGGAAACAATTTGATCGTAGGTTTCCAAGATTTTCAAAGGATGTTCATAATGTTAGACTTGGACTATCTACTGATGGATTTGACCCCTTTCGTGATGCACATGCTAGGGACTATACTGTATGACCGGTGTTTGCTTTTGTGTACAATCTTCCCCCATCTATGTGTACTAAGGCTCCATACATGTTCATGCCTCTTCTTATTCCTGGACCGACGGATCCGTCAAAAGACTTACATGTTTATCTTAGACCACTCATTGATGAATTGAAAGTGTTGTGGCATACTGGGGTGAAAACATATGACAGGTTCTCGCGTACAAATTTTATGATGAAGGCGGCACTTTTATGGACAGTTAGCGACTTTCCTGCACTTGCCATGCTTAGCGGGTGGTCCACCAAGGGTAAGTTAGCATGTCATGTTTGTATGGGAGAGGTAAAAGCTAAACAACTCAAACATGGTGGCAAACCTACTTTTTATGGCACTGCTCGATATTTTTTGGAACCAGATGATCCCTTAAGAAGGAGTACGAGGTTTGGAAGTGTTGAGACACGATCAGTGTGTGCTCGGCATTCAGGATTGCTCGCGAAGAACATGTGTGAGCAGATATAGTTTCCCCCTCTGGGAAAGTCATCGAAGAGAAAACCGAAGGATTATGGTGTGACACATCATTGGACTCTCTATTCTCCATTTTTTGAGCTTCCATATTGGGAGACACTAAGCCTTCGTCACAACATTGACATTATGCACACGAAAAGAATGTCTTTGACAACATATTCTACACAATTCTTGGTGATGCGAACAAGTCTAAGGATAACACAAAAGCAAGAAAGGATTGTGAAGAATTACGTGTACACCGTGAGTTGTGGATTCAGGGTGTTGACACGAAACCAGATGCACCATATGTTCTTTCGAGGGAACAAGTTCACAAGTTGTACAAATGGATTGAAGCACTGAAACTTCCAGATGGGTATACCTCAAATATATCTAGATGTGTGAACTGGAAGACAAATTGCATTCGCGGGATGAAATCACATGACTGTCACGTCTTCATACAAAAATTGTTGCCTATCGTTTGTCGTGATCTACTTCCGAAGCATGTAGCGGATCCTATCATTGAGTTGTGCAATTTCTTCCAAGATTTATACTCGTCGAATCTCAAGTACATGGATTTGCAAAAGATGGAGAAAGATATAGTGAAGATAATGTCAAAGTTTGAAACTGTCTTCATTCCAGGTTTGTTTGATCCGATGGAGCATTTGCCACTACATTTAGCTACCGAGTGTAAGTTAGGTGGCCCGGCTAATTTTCGTTTGATGTATTTTGTTGAAAAATACTTGCACAATTTGAAATTGAAAGTTGGAAACAAAGCTCGTGCGGAGGGTTCGATGGCACAACGCTACATTGAGGAGGAATGTGTACACTTTTGCTCGTTGTTTTTCAATTCCAAAACTGAAATAATGCATAAGAAATTACGTCGAAACGAGGCACCTCAAATGTTTCATGATGTTGATTTGTTAGAAGTGTACACATATCCGACACATCCTATTCTACGGAGTAGAGATAGAATCTTGACTAGTGATGAACATGAACTCGTGGCATACTATGTTCTCATTAATTCGCCGGAAGTTGGAAAGTACTTGCGGTAAGATTTTTTTAAGTCATTTTCATTTCAAATAAAAATAGTAATTTAGTTCATGATTTAAATTTTTGTTGTTCAACTTGATTATGTAGTGGATTTCAAAGATTGGTACAAGAACAATTCACACATCTCAATGATGAGGAAAAGGAACAATTTCAAAAGAAACAATTTAGAGATTGGTTCGAAAGAAGGGTATATGTTTCATTTTTTACATAAATACATGTGCACACACATTTACTTATTATGTTTCTCACATATTGTTTTAGGTACAAGATGATGAAGAGCTTAAGAAGAAATTTATAGACATAATAAGAGGTCCGATTTTTAAGGTGGAGTCTTATAAAGCGTGCAAATGCAATGGTTACAAATTTGATTGCATAAATGCTAATGAGCTCACTTCACCAAATTCCGGTGTAGTTGTCATTGTTGAGAAAATTTATTTATTCTCAACATCTAAGTTGTATTTTTTTCTTCATTATTTGTTCACAAATATTTTACATTTATAATTGTAGGGACTTCTTACAAAGAAAGTCATGGAAACTATTATGGAAAAATAGAAGAAATTTTAAAACTCTTCTATCGCAATGGACATGAAGTGATCGTCTTCAAATGTCATTGGTTTGATCATACGACACATGTTAAAGTTGATAGACACCGAATAACAACCGTGGATGTCAAGTCAAAGCTAAATGCCGATGATGTTTTTGTGTTGGCTAGCCAAGCCCATCAAGTTTACTATGCACCAAATATCTCAAATGCAAAATCATCATGGTACACGGTTCTAACAACAAAGAGTCGACAAGTTAATGAAAGTATGCACAATCAAGAAAAGACCAAAATCAATGATGATGCTTTACAAAATGAGCTATCAAATGCTTCATCAACACACGTCGAAAGAACTATTATTCATGATCCCTTAAATTTTTTCGTTGACTTGAGGATGTTTGAAAATGATTACTCGATTAATAACAATGACGAAGAAGAAGGTCAAAAAGAAAATGAAGACGAAGACAAAAATGAGGACGAAGATGAAGACGAATTAAGTGATAATGATGATTTAGTGTAATTTATCAATTAAATATGTACTAAAATAATTATTTTGATCTAGTTTTTTTTTAGTGTAATTTATCAATTTTAATCAAATTGTGATTTTAGTTGTGTGTATTTTTTGGACGAATTGATTTTAGTTGTGTTATACCTAGTTTAGTGCAATAGGTTTTGTAAAATTTCGGTTCATTAAATTGAATCGGTTTCGGTCGAAAAAGAGCACACGGCTAAATTCAATCGATTTCAGTCTAGAGTTAGTCACTGTCGGTTGAGTCCACTTTCGCCACTGTGACATCCACGTGGCACCGAATATGGCACAATCGATCGAGGTATGGTCAACATATTTTGCGATTATTATTAGATAGATTTGGAAGTGGATAAATTATGTGGTATTTGGTAGGAGCAATGATATCCCCTGGATATTAATGGCTTCTTACTTCGAAGATTTGAGGAATCCTAAAGAGTATTTAAAGAATCTAATGAATGAAGAAGTAAACTTCCAACGATAACATCAAGTTTATATATATCAAATAATGAAAATTCCCTCCCTTAGGATGGTTTGATCTTATTACTGATGGTGTACGTAGTAAAAGGCACTCCAGGACCATAGGTGGTGGTGGTATCATACGTGATAGTCAAGGTAAAATGCATTATGAATTTTCTATAAATTTGGAGTTTGCTAAGCTTTTTGTGCAAATATAAAGGCAAAAAAGACTAACTTCGATCTAGTTAAAAGAATGGGAATACAAATGGATAGCCTATCATGTACTTATACACTTCAAAGTTCTGAGGTTTAAGGAGGAGAATGCGTTCATATTAATTATCTGTTGGAATTATTTTAATCCGAACTTGTTTTCTATGTTTTTGTTTAAATATAAATGTGATGTTATTTTTATAAAATAACAGCATTGTTTTAGTCTGCAACGTAGTTGCTAAATTGCAGGAAAGGAGTGGATTTTATTTCAGTTGTTGATCGAGTCTAAGAATGTAGTTGTTTTATCTTCTTATTTTTAGTCACCAGTTAGAGTTATGCGTATGCAGTTTCTTTATATCTTGGATGTACTTGCTTTTTTCCAATCAATGAGAAGAGCAGTTTTCCTATCAGATAAACACTCAGTATATAATTTAAGCTTTACTCGTATCATTTGGTATCAGAGCCCTCAGGTTTAGGCTCGTATATGCCAAAATATCAACTCAAACACAAGAAAGAAGCTATGGAGACGTCCAAGGCGAAAGAATGAGGTATTGAAGGTTTAAACTACCTGATGCTAACAAAAATTAATTACACAGCATGGTCCCTAAAAATAAAAGTGTTCATGAAGGCGCAAGGAGTTTGGGGAGCTATTGAGCAGAAGGATCCCAACGTAATCGTAGATGATAAAACGGTGAGATAGCCCATGCAGCAATATATCAAGGAGTTCCTGAAGATGTGTTGTTGGCCGTTGCTGAGTAAGAAACTGCTAAGGAGGCATGGGAATCGATTAAAGGCTACCAACGGGAATGAGGATTCAAATAAAGGAAATACTACAAGTAGAGACAGGAGCCAAGTGAAATGCTTTAATTTCAACGTGTATGGGCACTATGCAAGTGAATGCAATAAGCCACGGAGAGAGAAAGATCGTGCAAAGGACAAACCTTAAGAGGTGAATCTATACTAGATTCTGGATGAAGAACCCACATTGTTGTTCACAGAATATGGGGGAAAGATGACCCAAAGGAAATGCTTCTCAGCGAAGAAGGGTATGTCCCAAATTGAGTTCGAATGAAGGCACTAGTGTGAATTCGAATCTCTAGTACCTTGATAATGGGACATTAATCATATGACGGGAAGAAATTCAAAATTTAGAAACTTGGATGAAAATGTCACAGGGTAAGTTAAATTTGGGGATGGTTCCATGGTAAAGATTGAGGGAAAAGGCATAGTGGCTTTCAGATGCAAGGATGGCAAGGAGCGTTTGTTGTCTGAGGTATACTATATTCCATCTTTACTCAATAACATTATCAGCCTTGGACATCTCTTAGAGAAAGGGAACAGAATTGTCATGCTTGGAGAATACTTATGGGTCTACGGTGAGGATGGAGAATTATTAATGAAGGTCAAAAGGTCCTCAAACAGGTTGTATAGAAAAGAGGGAAACAAGAGCAAAATCCTATGGATAAAAAAGAGGGAAAAAAGAGTGCCTACTAAAATAAAAGTACATCATAAAACAAAAGCCTAGGATTGCATAAATATCTAATTGTATCATTGTACACAAATTTTATAAGTATTCAATCATATTAGCATACAAAAGTTTTATAAAATCATTATGGATATTAACAATGTAATATGTTTGCTTAGTTGCTGAATGTTTGGTCAAAAACTTACATTTACCTACAATAAAAATGAATAATTAAGACCGAAAACAAAAATAAATACTATATATTTTTGCATATGTAGCAATACTATTTGAAGTTTTCTCATAAATTTTTGTTCACTTATAATTTACACTACTCATTCTTTTACTCACTTTAATTATACACCTCATTCTTTTACTAATCACTTTGGGACATTTGTTTGACAGTTTTTACATTAATTTTTTGTTCATTCTGGTCTGTTACATTATCTACAACTACCTAACCTTTTTATGATTATTTTTCTAATTGTTATCTTCTTATTTACTTATAATTTACACCACTCATTAATTTACTAATCATCTTTAGATTTTAATATTTTCTCTATGCATGCGTTTTTGTTCAGTTATAATATGTTGCAGTATTCATATCATCTTCAAATTTTAATAATTTCTGCATGCGTTTTTGTTTCGTTGTAATTTACACCACTCATCTGTTACACTATCAATATCACCTTCAAATTTTGATGTTTTATGCATGAATTTTTGTTCCGTCAATATCACCATCAAATTTTGATGTTTCCTGCATGCGTTTTTGTTCAGTTGTAATTTACACCATTCCATATCACCTTAAGATTTTGATGTTTTCTGCATGCATTTTTGTTCAATTGTAATTTGCACCACTTATCTGTTACACTATTCATCTGTTACAACTATGTAACGTATTCATGAATTTTTTTTGCATTAGTTTGTTAAAAAAGAAGATATATCATATTTTATTTTATTGTTATCTTATCTTTACCTTTTCAAAAAAATTATCAATTTTGGATACTATTAATTTAATGAATAATATCTGAAAAGTAATAAGCTTATTGAGCAGCAATCACACAAGAGTTTTACTACACATTACTACACAAGCGATTTCAAGATTTAGTTTTTTCTCCTCAACCTCAGCCCTGTACATTTCCTTTGAACCAGCGTTCCAAGAACAAGAAAATGTTTTCTTCCAGAAGATCGTCTAGGCAAGGACCATTAGGCCAAGGAGCACTGAGGACTGTCTGGTGTGCTGCCCAATCACATAAAAAACTCAACAAGTCACAATATATCTCCACTGATATATGCACAGCTATTGGTTTGTATTATATTTTCACCTTCTTTGAATTTAATAGATTTTATTTTTTGTGATTGAAAAGATTGTGTATTGAATTATTTGTCTTGCAGAGCGCATCATGTACCCAGAAGCGCCTATAGCAATGAGGATATCTGGTGATCTTCTGCTTGGCGTTGTTCGGATATACTTGAAGAAAGTGGAGTATCTTCTTCGAGACTCCAATATTATGCTGACACGTACACAAAAGGCTTTTGCTTTAACAGACGCGAATCCAAAAATTTCTATGTTTAATCTTGATGCCTTGGACATGGAGACTGTCTGTAATGAGAGGTAATTTCTTGGCTACCTCCCATATCTAAAATTTGTTTTATATCTTTATTTGACTCATTGCATGATCACTTCGCATAGTATTCTAATTTTGTTGTTTTAATCAGTTTACAGGATAATCATCGAAAGCACCCAATAGAAATTACTGTTGATGATTCATATACGGTTGTTTCCTTTAATGAGGTACCAATGTTTTTATTTCCTTATATTTCAAGTTTCGATTGATTTATATACTTTATTGACTATTTTGTTTATTTTTGTTTAGGATTATGGCCTCTAGATCCCACCGTACAACTGGCACTGATGGCACTGATGGCACGAATGGCACTACTGTCACACATAAAAGTGCCCGGCGAGGTATAGTAAACATGCTCAAGGTCAAAAGAGCCAGGTCTAAAGGGATAGTACAAAAGGTACCAAAAAATGCAAAAAAATTTGCATACTATTTCATTACTGTTTCAAATTACTTGCATAAAGTAGACAAAATTTTTTATACCAACTATCATTCTTTTTAGGTGGATTGGAATGACCTTGGACAACCAATTGGTAAAGGGTCTATTACCCTATCACATTATCTTGGCGCTGCTGCAAGACGACATGTCCCAATCACATGTGACCACTGGCGCAAAAAAGATTGGCATAATATGAAAGAAGCTTTGTGGGATGAAATCAAGGTACAAATTATTTTTATTAAATAAATTAAGCTTGTTGTAACTTTTGGTTTTTCTTTTTATTTATATATGCAATATAAGTTTAGAACAATACTTGTAACATGTTTAAGTTCATAATTTTAACCTACTGGTTAATAGAAAATTGTGACTTGTTGCCTATTGGCCTTGTTACTGTTTTAATAAAATTTAAACAGTAGTTTAAATTTTTGATATTAATACATGAAAACAAATCCTTGCCTGCCTATGACTCCCCTTTAAGTAAGAGCTAACTTTGTCAATTAAATGACAAATTTTGAGTTGACAACCTTGTGCTATAATTTGTAGCATGGAATTAGCAAAGATATTCTTTTTGTACTGTTTGTTCGTACACTGGATGATCCTGTTTCATTACAAGTTCTTGAGGATGTGGTAATAATTTTATTAATTCATTAAATTTATCAGTGACTTGCACTATACCAATACAAATTGACATTATGTATTGTATGATTTATTATTAGGTTGAAATATCAAAACAATTAACAGAAAATGAGCTTACAAATATTGGAACGGATGACTTGCTTGCTCGGCTAATACCACTCGAGTATCCAGGAAGAGTGAGGGCACTAGGATGGGGGGTAACAAAGACCTCATTGCAGGCAGCAACATCTGTGAGCGAGCTGTCTAAGCTAAAAAATGATGTTTCGTTTTTGAAAAATGAAATCATGGAGCTAAAAAGCAAGGGCTGTATTCCGGGGGTACAATCAGGAGGTTCTAGTCATATGGATAATTTTGGCATGGATGATGACCTTGATGGTGATCATGATGATATTTTAAGTGAAGACCTTCCGGAGGTATAAATTCATGTCTATGTCATGTCTTTAATTCTGCCTGCTTGTTTTGAATATCTCCTGATAATATTTCAAAATATAGGGGAAAAATGCTTGTTATTTGTACGTAGAGCCTGGTCGTAGATATGTTGGAAGAGGGACTTTGTGGAATGATATCAATGATAGAATACTTCATGGTGTTCCACTAGAAGAAGGATATGTGAGGGTGCAGTTTGAGGTGGCTGAACCTACTGAGTTCAATAGTCGACTACCTAGACCTTGTGATGAGGTTACACTTGTCGGAGAAGCTCCTGGATATTTTCTTGCATGGCCACGCAAACTGGTCTCAATGAAACTAGAGGTTGAAACCGTATTTTTTTATGTGTATGCCATGGATCGAATCCTTGAATTTATTGCAAATCCATTGAATATTGCCTGATTAAATTTTTTTTTTTGCTACATTCTAGGCACCATCTAAAAACAAGAACAATGAAAATGGTAAGAATGCTAAGGCCCAAGAAATGTTGAATAATAAAGAGAAGGATAAAACTATTGAGTCCATAGCTGTTGTGTCTTCGAGACAACTACTAGGTTATCCTCTGGACCAGGATGTGTCTCATGATGGAGTTCTGGAGATGGTTCGTCTTACTGTTATCGTAGACCGTGTAACTGATGTAGAAATAGAAATGGGACCTTTCTGGGATGGAGACACTTGGACTGATCATCTAAATAAGGAGAATGTTTTGGAGGTATTGGATGAACAATGGTTAAGTGCGTCTAGCCTCGCCTTCTATATTAGGTAATATTATATATTAGGCAATATGAGTTAACGAATTTCAGGTATGGAGTTTTGTACATATTTTTTCTAATTATGTTTTTTTCTTAGGTATTTGTGTGAGGTCTATTTATCCAAAAATCCCAACTTGGCAGCTAAGTTTTCTTTTGTATCACCACATGTCGTGTCTCACTTGGTTGATATTTCCGAGGCTTCAAGCAAGTTGGCAAATTTTATGCTGGGATATGTTGACAAAGAGCACCTGCTTTTGGTTCCTTATAATGTTTCGTAAGTTAATTTTTTGTCTCTATATAAATATATTTTATTTATGTAATTGCTTACTAATAAACAAAATGCAGAGAACACTGGATTTTGCTTGGCATTAATACAAAAACGGAGAGCGTCTACTTCATGGATCCAGCTCCGAGGGGTACAATTGTAAAGTACAAGCATTTGAAACGACTTGTAGAAACGTAAGTAAAAATTTAAGGTAGACATTTAAAAAAATGTAGACTGCACTTGCACAAACATATGTAAATAATTTAATAGCACTCGTGACTTTAATTTTAATTTTCTGTTTACAGTGCTCTAATGTCCTTTCGGACTGGCTGTGGGAAGACTTATACCAAGACAGCGTTTAGCACTTTTAAATGGACGAATATACTGGTATACATTTTTAATTTCTGTATTGACACTATATATGTTAATTTTGGTTTCTATCACATGAAAGTCCATGATGTCAATTATTATGCCTTTTTTGGGGTCATTGTCCTACATGGCTTGATTCGAGTATTATTACATGTTTCCTTGTAATTTTGAGCGACTGTTTATTTTGATCAGTACATTACAACGGGGTAACAGGAGGGTGTAAATTACAATGAAGTCAGGGGGGTGTCTGTGAGTATTTATAATGGGGTAGTCCTCGAGTCTGGTTAATGTAAATGGATTACATGTGTAGTTAAAAACAGAATCCTAAAATTATTGTGCTTTATTAACTAATTCCTAGATTTATTATTTGCTAGTATTATATTTTCTTCCTTTTTTTTTATGAACTTGTTGTCTTTGCTACTGGTTTTTCTAATGCTTAAAGACTTCGTTAGATTTAGATCCTTGCTAGTATTATATTGGCTAGTTTGAGATTAGCTTGGACATACTTCTATCTTCTCCTGTCTGAATTTTCAAATTTCTCAAAAGCCTAACTTGCACAGCCTCTCACATTTCATTACTGGTCCTAAATAGATTGCATTTTTTCTACTGTTTCTCCAAACATAATAACTTGTCCAAGAGTGAAATATGATTTTAATTCTTATGTACCTAAAGGCAGTTTGTCTTAAATCTGTACTTAGAGGTATCCTCCTGACATGAGGAGAAATCCAATGGACCAGTTGGAATTGTGACCAGTTGGATTTTACATTACTGATTCTCTTTTATAATAGTATCTGTTCAATAAAAAATGCTCTTAATACTAGTTTTAAGATTAAACTGTCATTTGCAGTGCCCTAAGCAACCAGCGAATGATGGCATTTTTTGTGGTCATTATGTTGGATGCTTCATTGAAGATGTTTTGCGTTCTGGTGAAACAAGTATTAGTGTTAATGTAAGTTAGTAATAATTTTTTTGTCGAAAACAGTGCGGTATTCCCTGAGATGTAAGTTTAATAATTTTTTTGGTGTATTTTTTTGGTGTACAGTTCACCCGTTCCATCAGACTGATGTGTTATGGTCGAGATAAAATGCTCCGCTTTCGAGATAATTGGGCAGGATTCTTCTATAACCGATATCTCAAGGGCAAACTTTTGAATATGTAGCTTGTTATGGTTTATCCTTTTTACTTTACCAACTATTGTATGAATCTGGTAGATTTACCAACTAATGTATGAATTTGATACTATCTTCTGATATTAATATGTTTTATGTAAGCACCATTTATGTTTAGGGATTTTTATTATAAGTTCATGAAGTCATACTTCATTTGAGTTACCATTTTGTGTAAGCTGTCCAGTTTTTTTGAATGGATTGATTTAATTGTACAGCAGGTGAACAAAATGGCATATATATTAAATTTAAAAAAAAAAAAAATAATAACTTCCATAGCGCTTCTAAAAATGCTAACTAACTAAGCGTTATGGATTTGATAGCACTTCTGAAACCGCTATTTAAGAACATTAACTAGACCGCAATTTGATTTCTATAGCACTTGTGGAAGCGCTATCTAAGAATATGCGCTTAGATAACATTTACTTAGAAAGCCCTTTGGAAAGCATTCTGGTACATCTGTACTTAGAGAATGGCAAAATAACCGCTATGTAAGTGACTTTCACTTCAATAGCGGCTACTTAGATAGCGTTTAAAAACGCTATCTAAGAGTAAAAAAAAACGCTCTCTAAGTTCAAATCTGTAGTAGTGTTTGGACGCCGTTGTATAACACCTAGAAACAACAACACCATGTTTTTGCAAACCGTTGTCTAAAATGAAGTCAGTCAAGTGTTTTAAAAATAACATCTGTTGTTGTTCAAGGGTTAAAACAATGGTTTCTTAATAGAAAGAGTTGTAAGAACTCTAACACTACAACATATATGCTATCAGATTTGCTGATACCCTTGTTTCCCGTTGTGAAGAGTCTCTACATACAACGGTTTTATATAAGAAAGAGTTGTGTGAAAGGAGTTCTACAATGGTTTCTTCTGAAGCATGGCTATTGTCTCATATGATTTTTAACAACTGTTATTAAATATGCCTTCATTGGCTAAATATAGACTAGACAATGGTTTATTTATGAAAAAAAAACTATGCTAGACAATACGATCAACACTCCAAAATTACTGTAAATTATACATTACTTAAAAAATGTCAACATTGTAGATTTACTACAATCATTACATAACCATCAGAAATGGTCTAATATCTACTAGACTAATTTATATACAAATCACAATCTTCATGTAATGTTAGCAACACACAACTAAAATTGCATTTTGTTTGGAACTCCTCTTCTTCAACAGCAACTCGTACTCTTTCAAGAAACTTGTTGTCCTTGAAAGCTTTGACATTAACTGGAAAACCATTAGCCATTATAAAATAAAGACGAGGAAGTAGAAGAATAAACTGTGTCGATGCCCATGTATTAATACTAAAACTTGGTGCTTTGAGATGTAGGTAACAAAACAAACCTGATAAAAAAGAACCCTATAAGCATTCAAGTCATGATATAACGAATGACCTTCATTGCGACAATAATCCAAGGCGGTTAAATTTTCAGTTGACTTACTGAAAATTTTGCACCCACTGCACAAGGAAAACTTATATAAGAAATGCATCCAAATAGCCATAATAATTTGACAAGAAAAACAAACACACTTTTTTTGGATAGATACTCTCTTTAGATAGTTAACATCGATACAACAAATAAGCATATAAATAGAACTGCTAAATCAGAAATTTGTCCAATTAAATTAAAATGTTAGGCATGATCTTGAATAACTGATGCACAATAATTTTGATCCGGGAATATGGCAGCAGCAAGTATAATCTGAAAATCTGAAATCAATATTGCCACAATACAATAATGTCAGTATACAGAACATAAACATATTAAGATGTTACATACTTATGGGTATTTTCTTGGATGGCTGATGAACATGGAGGATGCACAACTTCTTTCCACCGAAATTTTGCATTGCCCATTTCAAAGTGGATTCACTCTCCTTGACATATTTACCCACTAAAACATAGATCATCTCTTCTTCCCTCACTGCTAGCTCTTCCACAATTTCACTCATACTTCCCATGAGCCCTCCTAGTGCAGTATCATGCAACCTTGTCATCCTATGCGAAATATCGATAAACGGACTTGCCAAAGACAAAGTCATTGAAATTCACTAACTCCTCAAACTCATATCCCCCAATTTCACTCCTATCCTCTAATTGAACCTGTCAAACAAATTCAAGAAAACTTGCGAAATTATATTAACAATGTTATAATATCAAGATGCTTTAGGAAAACTTATCATCACTTGCAAAGTTATTTTGCAAGAAAGCCTCAGGTATGCAAAGAACAACTCACAATTTACAATGTGAAATTTATACCAAACAAACCAGGTGACCACCAAGAAGACAACCCTGTCACACACATGTTTTATCTAATAAAAAGAACTAAACGAAATTCACCTCATCATCACTATCTTTGTCTGAACCTTCACTGTCATCTGAATCTTCTTTCTAAGGATTCTCAAGTGTCGCCTTTGGCTTTGCAGAGGTTCCCGGATTGGCAGCAGCCTTGACTTTAGCAGGTACGGTTGCTTCGCCATCAGCCACAGGTTTACCTGAGTAAGATATGAAAGAAATAACATGTACCATAAACATTTTTAACCTTCATCGTCTAACCTCTTACTAAAATCAACATTTAGAACAATGGATATGCAAGAGAATCACAGAAACAGGACTATTACCATTCTATTCAACTGCTCAATCTCGGCATTGCTACTTGCTGGGGCATTAGGAACTGCAGCAGCAGCTGGAGCTACGTCTTGTGAGACAGAGTTAAGTGACGGCTTGAAATTGGTACACCTTTTGGAGTTAATGAGGTGAAGTTAAGGAGAAAATCCACTGTCCAATCGAGCCAATTAAGCTTCGATTTTGCCTAATTAAAAAATAAATTTGGAGGATTCAGTGTTTGTATTTTTTTTAATCCTAAAACTAGGGTTCTTATTCAAGGAGGAGATGGTTTGTTAGAGAGAGTGGGAAGTGAGTAGAAAGAGAGGGCTGGTCAGGTGAGCAACTAGAGAGAGTCGGAGATGGTGAGGGAGAGTTTGGAGAGGTGAGCAGCGAGAAAGATGTTGGGGAGAGAGATGTGAGAGTGAGGTGTTTATGTGAACAAAGGGGGAGATGTGAATAATTGGGGGGTGCGGCGGGGAATTGGGGGGGAAGATCTAAATAATTGGGAATAAGTTGGGGGGAAATTTTTTGGTTAAGGGGAAAGGTTTGGTTGATAGTTTTAGAAAAGGTATAAATAATATTATTATTAATATCATTAAATATTATTGAAGATTAGATTAAAAAAATTGATTTTATTGGCACATCACTAAAATCAATATATATTATCATTGGTATGGTTTTTTTGTCGAAAAAAGATTTTTAAAAAATATATTACGTTCATTTGGGATGAGACTAGTTAGAAGTAGTAGTACTATTGGTGAGATTATAATATAAACTCATACCAGAATAATTTTAATAATTTTAAATTTTTTTCCACATCACTATATTCAATATATATTATCATTCGTACGGTTGGATAGTCGAAAAAAGATATTAATATGGAGTTATTCCAAAGTTAGACTAGTTTGACCAAATAGTACTTTTGATAGTTGACCATTAAAATATCAAACAAAAACAATTTGATATTTTCTAATTTTTTTCACATCACTATATTCAATATATAATATCATCCGTACGGTTGGATCATCGAAAAAATATTTTATAAAAATAGAGTACGTTCAATCGGGAGGAGACTGTTTAGAAGGAGTAATACTTTTGGAGTATTAATATTATAAACTCATACAAGAATAATTTTAAATATTTTAATTTTTCTTGCACATCACTAGAATCAATATATAACATCATCCATATGGTTGGATCATCCAAAAAAGATTTTAAAAAAATAGATTACGTTCAATCGGTATCAGACTAGTTAGAAGAAGTAGTACTTTTGGTGAGTTTTTATTATAAACTCATACAAGAATAATTTAAATATTTTACTTTTTTTTGCACATCAATATATTCAATATAGATTATGATCCGTACGGTTGGATCATCGAAAAAAGAATTTAATACGGAGTTATTCCAAAATTAGACTAGTTTGACCAAATAGTACTTTTGATAGTTGACCATTAAAATATCAAACAAGAATAATTTGATATTTTCTAAAAAAAAATTCACATCACTATATTCAATATATAATATCATCGGTACGGTTGGATCGTCGAAAAAAGATTTTAAAAAAATAGAGTATGTTCAATCGGGAGGAGACTAGTTAGAAGGAGTAGTACTTTTGGAGTATTTATATTATAAACTCAAACGAGAATAATTTTAAATATTTTAATTTTTTTTGCACATAAATATATTCAATATATAACATCATCCGTACGGTTGGATCATAGAAAAAAGATTTTAAAAAAATAGATTACGTTCAATCGGATGAATAATTTTTTTGCACATAATTTTTTTAAATAATTTTTTTAAATGATTTTTTCGATGATCGAACCGTACGAATGTTAATAAACACTCATTTTAGTGTTGGGAAAAAATAATCAAAAAATAAAAAGGTCGGTTTGTTCAAGATTTTAACAAAAACGTAGTAAAAGTGTTGTTTCCTATAATGGGGCACGATCTAAATTCACTGAATAATTTTTTTTGAATGATTTCTTCGACGATCAAACCGTACGAATGTTAATAAACACTCATTTTAGTGTTGGTAAAAATAATCAAAAAATAAAAAGGTTTGATTGTAGGAGATTTTAGCAAAAATTTAGTAAAAGTGTAGCTTCTTATAACGGGGCACGATCCAGATTCACTGAATAACTTTTTTTAATGATTTTTTCGACGATCGAACCGTACGGATGTTAATAAACACTCATTTTAGTGTTAGGAAAAAATGATCCAAAAATAAAAAGGTCAGGTTGTACGAAATTTTAACAAAAACGTAGTAAAAGTGTTGCTTCCTATAACAGGACTCGATCAAGATTCACTGAATAATATTTTTGAATGATTTTTTCGACGATCAAACCGTACAAATGTTAGTAAACACTCATTTTAGTGTTGGGAAAAAATAATTGAAAAATAAAAAAGTCGGGTTCTACGAGATTTTAACAAAAACGTAGTAAATTAATAGTGTTGCTTCTTGTAACGGGGCACGATCCAGATTCACTGAATAATTTTTTGAATGATTTTTTCGACAATCGAACCGTACAAATGTTAGTAAACACTTATTTTAGTGTTGGGAAATAATAATTGAAAAATAAAAAAGTTTGGTTGTATGAGATTTGAACAAAAACGTAGTAAATTAATATTGATGCTTCTTGTAACGGGGCACGATCCAAATTTACTGAATAATTTTTCGAAGATCGAACCGTACTAATGTTAATAAACAGTCATTTTAGTGTTGGGAAAAAATAATCAAAAAATAAAAAGGTCAGGTTTTACGAGATTTTAACAAAAACGTAGTAAAACACGCAAACTGTTATTTAACGATTTAAAATTGTTAAACATTACACAACGGTTTTATGAAAAGCCATTGTTGTGCTTACTATCACACAACAGTGTTTTTATCAGAAAACCGTTGTCTGAATATTTAATAATTTCCCACCAAATCCAATTCAAAATTTTCACTATTTCCGACCAAATTCAATTCAAATTATTTCATTATTCCCACTAAACATTTCATTATTTCCCACCCATTTCAATTCAAATTTCCCAGTAGTTCACACAACGGTTTTATAAAACCATTAAACAACGGTTATTCTACGTTGTATCCTTACTAAACAGACAGCAGTTATTCTACCAATGTTTATAACCGTCTTCTAAAGAGGATGTTCAAACAACGGTATTTTGCACTGTTGTATGATACCCATTTATCTCACAATGCTAATAACCATTGTCTATCAACTTTCCTTCTGACAACGGTATTTGAGACACATTGTCTAATGTTCCATACAACAACACTTCTAATAAACTGTTGTCTAAGTTACACCACGGTTTTGTCTAAAATCGTTGTCTGAAGATAATATGAAGTTGTCACATACAACGGTGCTGCACAGTTGTATTAAATGGTTCCACACAACATATTTACAATAGAACTGTTGTCTGATTTTATCAGAGCATACCGCTTAGACAACGGTTTCAAAAAACACCAAACACAGTTGTCATAGAAAGACTATAACAACGTTTTTACGAGGACAGGCCATTAATCGTTGTTTGTTTTTTCAGCACAATGGTTTTTTGATTAACCGTTGTGTGAAACGTGTTGTATGATGCAGTTTTTGTTGTAGTGTTGACTGGTGCCCTCCATTTTTTTTGTTTCTTTATTCAGATTTTCTGGCGACCTTTTAAGTTAGATATCTGAATGAACGTCATTTTTATCTTCAGGGAAGGGAATGATCTTTCTGAGGCTTTTCTGAAAGACTTTTCTCGCTCTCCAAATATGGCGTTGTCTTCTCCCAGCCGATTCATGCCTTCTCCAACAGGAGGAGTACAAGACTTTACACCTGCCTCTGGCAGTGATGTGGAGGAAACCTGCAGCTGTACATGGGACCTGGAAGCATCCAATGTTACACCCAGGTCTGACAAACTAACACCGGTGATATTTTTTAAGGGCCGACCAGGTGTTGAGGACGCTTTTGGTCCTGATGCTCCAGAGCTGAGGAATTCTGATGATGGAGTATGTTTATTATTGTTGTTGATTTTTCCTACTGCAGCTTTTGTGTTTTTGATCTTAAATTCGAGTTGAACTCTGTAAATTTCAAAATTCGTAATATAGGTTAAAGAACTAAAATAAATGTAAATTGGCTAATTTGTGTTTTGCCACATGCATTTTTAGAAGACCTTTTTTCTTTTTTGTAGGATTTATCTTTTCTGGCAGAAGACAAATATTACGCTTCATCGGGTAGGCTGATTATTCTTTTGGTTTATGCTCTAGTATGGGTATAAAACAAATCTAGTTGATACTTAAACTGTGTGCACGTGCATAATTTAGCAGGGCCGCAGGAAACTACTCCGGATTGTTTCTTGCGTGAAAAATCGAAATCTGAACCCTTATCTGCAAGGACAAGGTAACATATTAAAATAGAAAAAACCCTTTTGCCATTGACAAAATTTCAATTTTTTTTAATTTAGACTTTCCTGTGTTTCAACTTAATTTTCTGTTGTTTTCATGTAATGTATGCAGGGCTGTGGGTAAATTTCTTAGAAGTAGATCGTCAATTACCACTCCCATCCTAGAAAGCAAATCCATAAATGTTAGCTTGAATTCGATTTTGGAAGGCAAAAGAAGAAAAGTTTGTGCTCGAATGGTCTTTGAGACGCTTGTAAGTCTTTGTACTTTCAATTAACTACTCAGTTTAATTTGATTTGGGAACCAGTGGGAATTGTAAGTTTCATGTAATTTTTACATCTCCAAAAGGTTATACGTCTGATATATTGTTTACCTCAGGTTTTAAAGAATAGTGGGCGTGTAGATGTGCAACAAGAAGAATCATTTGGTGACGTCACTGTGACAGTGACCCCAAAACTTTCAGAAGAACTATTTTCGACATAACTGTGTGTTGCATGTTCTCGCATCCAAATTCTTTAAAAACATGGCTGGAGATTTTATTGCTTATATCTTATGAAAGATTTGTAATGCTTTGAATGCTTCTAGTGAAATATGGCTTGCTAGATTGGGTCATGTCAATATCAGTGTACTTACACAACAGCTAATTAAATGTAAATTTTTATAATGCGTTTGATCTTATATAGCATTTGATCTTATATAGTAGCTTTTCATGTTGATAACCGTAGCATCATAGTCAGGCAGTCAATTAACGTGTGGGATAAAATTTTGCGTCGATCTACTCTGTAGCACGAACTAAAGGAAAGATGGTAATTAAGAAATTGATTGAGCCCTAGCTAGCAGGCTAGGTTTTCCTCTTCGAAATGGTTTCTTAAACATGTTTCAAGCCATTTTAATTTTAATCATTCTCTCCTTCTTCTCTGACTTTCACCATATCTTGTATGGGTTTTTGCAAGTTTAAAAGAAGTGTAAAAATTGACCATAAAAATGTGGCTATAAAGCACATAAATGATATGAGGTACTCACATTTTTGCCAAAATTGTGGTGTTGTTTTATCGCTTATTGCCATAGGATTTTGCAACACTTTTTTCCTTTTCTACTGCAATATTGGATTTAATTTTGCAATAGAAATTATAGTAATTTTTTTTTTTGAATAATTAGGATTATGCCTTACAAATGAGTTTGTTTTTATAAATCTCGGGAGCACAATAACAATTAAATAAGATTATGATAAACACAACAAGAACGGTGATTATAAACCCTTGGGATCGAGATTGAACCGCAGAACAATCTCTATCCCAATCCCAAGCCATTCCCAAATTGATACATCATCAATATTCAGAAAAAAGTTTTATATATAATCAAAGTCTAACTCCATAACAAGGATATAAATAGGCTGTTTATAGACCCAAACATCTGGGTAAAATAATAGTTCATCTCCTAACTAAATAATAAAGATACCTAGCTGTAGCTACTAAAAACTAGATAGTACAAAGTCAAGTACACAACTGAAATTACACTACTAATAAAAAATATCTCAACTGTATAAGTCAAGATAAAACCCAACAGGATACACACGGCTAATGATCCCTATCAACTCTCCTCGACTAGGAAAAATTTGGCTCTGTTCAACTGAACCGTGTGTAATGCTCAAAGAGGTCAGGAGCAAGACGCTGAAACTCTATAACACTAATCCATGTATGCTCATCGTCTGACCTGTTACGCCAATGAACCAAGTACTATCGAAAACCACCGTACCGAGTTGGCATAAATCTCTCATCTAGATCAACATCAACAGGAACATCTGTTGTCGGTTGTGCAGAAACATAAGGAGGTGTAGGGAGTTCAAGTAGTGGAGGATTAGACATAGGGTGACTGGGGCTAGAAGGGATAGGAACACTATCTTGGTTTGCTCTTCTTATTACTGATGGTGTAGTAAAAGGAACTCCAGGACCACAGGTTGTGGTGGTATCATACGTGATAGTCAAAGTAAAACGCATTATGCATTTTCTGAAAATTTTGGAGTTTGCTTAGCTTTTTGTGCAAATATAAAGGTAAAAAAGACTAGCCTCGATCTAGTTAAAAGAATGGGAATCATAAATTTGATGATATAAATGGACAGCCTATCATGTACTTATACACTTCAAAGTTTTGAGGTTTATGGAGGAGAATGTGTTCATATTATCTGTTGGATTTATTTTAATCCAAACTTGTTTTTTATGTTTTTGTTTAAAAATAAATGTGTTGTTATTTTTACAAAATAGCAGCATTGTTTTAGTCAGCAAAGTAGTTGCTAAATAAGTTGCTAAATTGTAGGAGAGTAGTGGAGTTTATTTCAGTTGTTGATCGAGTCTAGGATGTACCTGTTTTATCTCCTGGTTTTTAGTCACTATTTAGAGTTATGCGTATGTAGTTTCTTTATATCTTGGATGTACTTGTTTTTTTCCAATCAACGAGGAGAGCAGTTTTCCTCTCAGACAAACACTCAGTATATAATTTAAGCTTTACTCGTACGCATTATTTGGTATGAGAGCCCTCTGCTTTAGGCTCATATATGCCAAAATATCAACCCAAACACAAGAAAGAAGCTATGGAGACGTCCAAGGCGAAAGAAGGAGGTACTGTAGGTTTAAACTACTCGATGCTAACAAAAGTAATTACAAAGCACAGTCCCTAAAAATGAAAGTGTTCATGAAGGCGCAAGGAGTTTGGGGAGCTATTGAGCATAAGGATCCCAACGTAACCGTAGATGATAAAACGGTCAAATAGCCCTTGCAGCAATATATCAAGGAGTTCCTGAAGATGTGTTGTTGGCCATTGCTGAGAAAAAAACTACTAAGGAGGCATGGGAATCGATTAAAACAATGTGTATGGGTGTAGAGTGAGTGAAAGAAGTGAAGGTGCAAACGTTAAAGGGAGACTTTGAATCCCTGATCATGAAATAAATGGATAACATTGATGAATTTTGTATGAAGTTGAGCGGGATTGTGACTAATATTCTAGTTCTTGGAGAAACAATGGAGGAGTCGAGTGTTGTGAGGAAAATTTTGCGTGTAGTCCCGGATAAGTTTGTTCAAATAGCTTCGAACATAGAGCAATTTGGAGACATTAAGACAATGACGGTTGAAGAAGTAGTTGGCCGTTTAAAAGCTCATGAGGAGAGAATCAAAGGGAACTCAGAAAGCACAGGTGGCCAACTCTTACTTACACAAACGGAGTAGTCGAAGAGATCAAACAAAAATGGAAGTTCAAATTCATCTGGTCAAAGAGGTAGAGGAAATGGTTCGTTTCGTGGTAGAGGCCGAGGCTACAATAGAGGAGGTGGTGCTCAAAGAGGCTACTAGAACCGGAATGAGGATTCAAATAAAGGAAATACTACAAGTAGAGACATGAGCCAAATGAAATGCTTTAATTGCAACGTGTATGGGCACTATGTAAGTGAATGTTGTAAGCCACGGAGAGAGAAAGATCATGCAAATGACAAATCTCAAGAGGTGAATCTATCCTAGACTCTGGATGAAGAACCCATGTTGCTGTTCACAGAATGTGGGGGAAAGACCCAAAGGAAATGCTTCTCAGCGAAGAAGGGGTATGTCCCAAACTGAGTTCGAATGAAGGCACTAGTGTGAATTCGAATCTCTGGTACCTTGATAATGGGGCCAGTAATCATATGACGGGTAGAAAGTCATAATTTAGAGACTTGGATGGAATGTCACAGGGCAAGTCAAATTTGGAGATGGTTCCATAGTAAAGATTGAGGGAAAAGGCATAGTGGCTTTCAGATCCAAGGATGGCAAGGAGCGTTTATTGTCTGAGGTATACTATATTCCATCTTTACTCAATAACATTTTCAGTCTTGGACAGCTCTCAAAGAAAGGGAACAGAGTTGTCATACTTGGAAAATACTTACGGTGAGGATGGAAAATTATTAATGAATGTCAAAAGATCCTCAAACAGGTTGTATAGAATTGTCATTAAGGAAGAAGATGCCACCTGTCTATTGTCAAAGGCTGACGCAACAACTTGGTTGTGGCATGTCTATTTTCGACATAACTGTGTGTTGCATGTTCTCACATCCAAATTCTTTAAAAACATGGCTGGAGATTTTATTGCTTATATCAATGTACGTACTTAAATAGCAGCTAATTAAATTTAAATTTTTATAATGCGTTTGATCTTATATAGTAGCTTTTCATGTTGATAACCGTAGCATCATAGTCAGGCAGTCAATTAACGTGTGGGATAAAATTTTGCGTCGATCTACTCTGTAGCACCAACTAAAGGAAAGATGGTAATTAAGAAATTGATTGAGCCCTAGCTAGCAGGCTAGGTTTTCCTCTTCCAAATGGTTTCTTAAACATGTTTCAAGCCATTTTAATTTTAATCATCTTCTGCTTCTTCTCTGACTTTCTATCTTGTATGATTTTTTGCAAGTTTAAAAGAAGCGTAAAAATTGACCATAAAGATTTGGCTATAAAGCACATAAATGATCTGAGGCACTCACATTTTTGCCAAAATTGAGGTGTTGCTTTTTCGCTTATTGCCATAGGATTTTGCAACACTTTTTTCCTTTTCTACTGTAATATTGGATTTAATTTTGCAATAGCAATTATAGTAATATTTTTTTTTTGAATTATTAGGATTATATGCCTTACAAATGAGTTTGTTTTTATAAATCTCGGGAGCACAATAACAATTAAATAATTTTATGATAAATACAACAAGAACTGTGATTATAAACCCTTGGGATCGAGATTGAACCGCAGAACAATCTCTATCCCAATCCCAAGCCATTCCCAAATTGATGCATCATCAATATTCAGAGAAAAGTTTTATATATAATCAAACTCTAACTCCATAACAAGCTAATACAGGGATATAAATAGGCTGTTTATAGACCCAAACAGCTGGGTAAAATAATAGTTCATCTCCGAACTAAATAATAAAGATACCTAGCTGCAGCTACTAAAAATTAGATAGTACAAAGTCAAGTACATAATTGAAATTACACTAATAATAATAAATATCTCAACTGTATAAGTCAAGATAAAACCCAACAGGATACACACTGCTAATGATCCCTATCAACTCTCCTTGGCTAGGAAAAATTTGGCTCTATTCAACTGAACCGTGTGTAATGCTCAAAGAGGTCAGGAGCAAGACGCTGAAACTCTATAACACTAATCCATGTATGCTCATCGTCTGACCTGTTATGCCAATGAACCAAGTATTGTCGAAAACCACCGCACCAAGTTGGCATAAATCTCTCATCTAGAACATCAACACGCACATCTGTTGTCGGCTGTGGAGAAACATAAGGAAATGTAGGGAGTTCAAGTAGTGGAGGGTTAGATATAGGGTGACTGGGGCTAGAAGGGATAGGTACACTATTAGGTGAAGAAGGTGAAGAAATATCATAGGTTTCATGAAAAGGAGTGAGATCTTCCACATCAAATAGAGGGCCAATAGTCATATCACTAGTTAGAGATTTTGGGTCCAATAGAAATTTTGGGCAAAACAATATGTAAACTTCAAATACTTTGATAATATTTTATTACATGTTATGCAACACTTGTAACATACTACTGATGTTCTCATATCATTTTCTTAAATTTTTTCATGTTTTTTAATTGAAAAATGCATATATATATATATATATATATATATATATATATATGTTGGACCAAAAATTGGGATGAGATAGTCACCTCATAACTGAAAATTTGATCGGATATGAACCTAAAAAGGGACCACCACCTAGTGAAATTGTATACACTAAGACACAAAAAAAAAGAAAAAAAAAAGAGAATATCAATTAAGATATAATATGATCTTTGTAATCTAAAGTGTCACAAGCCTTATTGTACAAAACAGTGACGAAAGCCCAAATTTGACGTAGTGTTATACCTCCTACTCTCATCTTGTTTTTGGGTGGACCTAAAATTGAAACAAGATTCTCACCTATAATACTTGAAAAATGTATACTAGTTGGCCCAAAAATGGAACAGATGCTCAGTAGTATTTAAAAGTTTTATTCAAGGTTAGACCAAAAAGGAACGAAACACTTAATGATTGTATACCAAATATTACTCCCAAATGATGTGGCAATGCTTACATGGAATAATGGAAATTTTTGATTGGATGGTTGGTGTGAATGCAGCGGTCCATTATTATTACAACCATTGAATTGCTACACTTTTGGGAAATTTTTTGGGTACCAATTTGGGGTACCTAGCATTTTCCTTTTGAAAAAAATCCTTTCTTTTAAGTTTAATTTGATTAGATATCATTTGAGTCTTTAATGTCAAAAAAAAAGATATCATTTGAGTGATCATAGCAAGTTAAAATTATATATATATCAATATTATTTTAGATTGTTTACGTTACATAAAAAGTATAGTATATCCTTACCAAAAAGAAACTAAAGATACCATATATTACATTAAATTTTAGATATGCGTTGATATTTTAATAAAATCTTTATAAATCTTTAATATATATTAAAGATTTATAAAGATTTTATTAAAATATTTAAAAGATCCAGCAGATATCATTTCTAAATACTAACAACCCTGTATATATTGTAGTCAGCTCTTTCATCTAATATCACCTGGTTTATATTCACCTGAGCTGCCATTGTATTCTGAGTTATAGTTTATCTTGCTTCCTTTTGTTTCAAATTTTTATTATCAGCTGCCATGGCTAATTATAAGGTAACTTGGGATAATGTACCCACTACGTTAGTCGAAATTATAGGGAGTAAGATAGGTTCATTGAACGATTTCATAAGATTTTCTGCTGTTTCCAAAACATGGCAATCAGTCATGTCTGAAAGGAGAGAAGCTGAGAAGGAATTAATGGCGTTATCACTAGAGTCTCCAGTCCTCCTCCTGGCTGAAGAAGTACAAGGAACTCTTTTTAGTTGCGATATGGCTGACGAAGATGAAGATGGATTCGAGGAGGACGTCGATGATGAGATGGAAGAGAGTGAAGAGGAGGAGGAAGAGTGTGAAGAAAATTGGGATGATCTCCACCATGACAGACTAAAAAGGTACAATCAGCTGAGGATCTCAGTTGGTAGTGCTCGTGGGATATATAGTCTTTCAACACGAAAACTATATACCATTGATTTACCAGAGGCCGCTGGGAAAATTATATTGGGAACAAGTAAAGGATGGGTGCTGACACTTGGGAAAGATTTTCAAACCAAATTGTTGCATCCATTATTAAGGCATGAAATTTCTCTTCCAAGTACGCGTGTAGTTTGTGCGGGGAATGAGTACAGCTCATACGAGGGAATGTTTATCCATTATCTTCGAAAAGCTGCCATGTCTTCTGAAGTACAACCCAATGAAAAAGTACTTCACAGAGATAGTCCCAATCCCACAATAATGATTATATATGGAGAACGTGGATATTTGGGATTCGCTAGCCGGGGAGACAAAGTGTGGACCATGGTGGACGTTCCCTGGAACGGTACCTTTATTGATATTGCTTACCATAAGGGAAGATTTTATAGCGTCAACTGTCATGGATGCACATTTGTCTGTCATTTTGATAATGACTACACAAATGGAAGACATGCTACGGGAACACAAATTGCCGAATGTCCATTAATCGAACCTGAAGATCTAGATTTTGATACAAAGTATCTGGTTGATACAGGCTGTGATTTGTGGTTGCTTGTGCGCCTACGTAGAATCAAGCATTTCAAACCACCAAACCACGTGAGAGTGAAGTACTGCACCACGGGTTTCCTAGTTTGGAAGCTGGAAGAAGGTGTCTCGGAAGATGGTCTACGAACTGAGTATACTTGGACTCAGAGGATGAATTTGGACAACAAGGCATTCTTTGTTGGACGAAATGCCTCTGTATCACTACCATCTTCTAGCTGCGTAAGTCCCAATTCCATATACTTTACAGATGACGCAAGGGACCTGTACTTCCCTGACGGAGGAGGCCACGATATGGGGGTTTATAATATGGAGAGTGGCACCATTGTACCACTTTTTCAAGGGAAATCTGTACACCCTGTCTCTCCACCATTATTTTTAATTTGAATTTTACCTGATGTTTAGGAGTACAAGAAAAATTTATTCATCGTTGTCTTTAGAGCAAGGGTGCAAAGTGCAAACATATGCTGGATGCTTGGTAGCGTTGTTGCAGAATACTAGGGATTAGTTTATCATATCAATGAATTATACAATCTTTCATTACTTGTTCTAATAAATTTGTTTTTATTACGTACAACAGTAATATGATGAAATAAAATTTTTGTTTCCATATATTGTCATTGTGTGTATCGATCCTCTTTATAAGGGTGCTTATAACAAGGTTGCTTATACATGCCACTTCTGACAAAAACAAAACCATCAACATGCACCAACTTTTTTTTTAGAAGAATCAACAATTTTCAATTTTCAATTTGACACTACAAGAAAGCAAGGCTAAATTCAACCGAATTAATTCGACCGCGGCTAAATTCAATCGAAATCGGTCGAATTTAGTGTTCGCGGCTAAATTCCACCGATTACGGTCGAATTTAGCTCCGGTCGAATTTATTCGGTCGAATTTAGTGTGCTAAATTCAACCATTTTCGGTTGATTTGAGTTTTTGATAGAAATCGGTCGAATTAAGTAGTCGGAGGGAAAAAAATGGGAAAATTTCCCACCAATTTCTCCACCCACACGGCTAAATCCAACCGAATTGGGTCGAATTTAGTAGTTTAACCGAATTCGGTCGAATTTAGTAGGCGGAAAAAAAATAAGGGAAATGTCCCGCCAATTTCTTTGTCCCCACACGGCTAAATTCAACCAATTTCGGTCGAATTTTGTGTTTCTTCTAAATTTAATTTTATTAATCCTTTTTAAAGATTTAGATTTTCTTTTAGAATGAGCTAGAAAGTTGTTTTGCAAATTAAAATTTAAATTCAGAAATATTTTTGAATTTATTATTTAAGTGTTTAAAGTTAAGAAAATCACTTTTATTTATTTATTTGTATATTTTACTTAATTTAAAAAGTAAAAATTTAGTACTAGTAAATCACTACTATTCTAACTAGTACTAGTAACTAGTACTAGTAACTAGTGCTTTGTCACGGATTGTTGTTTCTATTTTTTAAAAAATACTTCTCGACGATCCAACCGTACGGATGTCAAGATATATCTAATTTAGTGATATTCCCAAATTTTCAAAAAATAAAAAATTAATTTGGTTCGAGATCTTAGTAGATCACTACTATTCTAACTAGTACTAGTAACTAGTGCTTTGTCACGGATTGTTTTTTCTATTTTTTAAAAAATACTTCTCGACGATCCAACCGTACGGATGTCAAGATATATCTAATTTAGTGATATTCCCAAATTTTCAAAAAATAAAAAATTAATTTGGTTCGAGATCTTAGTAGATCACTACTATTCTAACTAGTACTAGTAACTAGTGCTTTGTCACATATTGTTGTTTCTATTTTTTAAAAAATACTTCTCGACGATCCAACTGTACGGATGTCAAGATATATCTAATTTAGTGATATTCCCAAATTTTCAAAAAATAAAAAATTAATTTGGTTCGAGATCTTAGTAGATCACTACTATTCTAACTAGACTAGTAACTAGTGCTTTGTCACGGATTGTAGTTTCTATTTTTTAAAACACACTTCTCGACGATCCAACCGTACGGATGTCAAGATACATCTAATTTAATGATATTCCCAAATTTTCAAAAAATAAAAAATTAATTTGGTTCGAGATCTTAGTGGATCACTACTATTCTAACTAGTACTAGTAACTAGTGCTTTGTCACGGATTGTTGTTTCAATTTTTTAAAAAATACTTCTCAACTGTCCAACCGTACGGATGTCAAGATATATCTAATTTAATGATATTCCCAAATTTTCAAAAAATAAAAAATTAATTTTGTTCGAGATCTTAGTAGATCACTACTATTCTAACTAGTACTAGTAACTAGTGCTTTGTCACGGATTGTAGTTTCTATTTTTTAAAACACACTTCTCGACGATCAAACCGTACGGATGTCAAGATATATCTAATTTAGTGATATTCCCAAATTTTCAAAAAATAAAAAATTAATTTGGTTCGAGATCTTAGTAGATCACTATTATTCTAACTAGTACTAGTAACTAGTGCTTTGTCACGGATTGTAGTTTCTATTTTTTAAAACACACTTATCGACGATCCAACCGTACAGATGTCAAGATATATCTAATTTAATGATATTCCCAAATTTTCAAAAAATAAAAAATTAATTTGGTTCGAGATCTTAGTAGATCACTACTATTCTAACTAGTACTAGTAACTAGTGCTTTGTCACGGATTGTAGTTTCTATTTTTTAAAGCACACTTCTCGATGATCAAACCGTACGGATGTCAAGATATATCTAATTTAGTGATATTCCCAAATTTTCAAAAAATAAAAAATTAATTTGGTTCGAGATCTTAGTAGATCACTACTATTCTAACTAGTACTAGTAACTAGTGCTTTGTCACGGATTGTAGTTTCTATTTTTTAAAACACACTTATCGACGATCCAACCGTACGGATGTCAAGATATATCTAATTTAATGATATTCCCAAATTTTCAAAAAATAAAAAATTAATTTGGTTCGAGATCTTAGTAGATCACTACTATTCTAATTAGTACTAGTAACTAGTGTTTTATCACGGATTGTAGTTTCTATTTTTTAAAACACACTTCTCGACGATCAAACCGTACGGATGTCAAGATATATCTAATTTAGTGATATTCCCAAATTTTCAAAAAATAAAAAATTAATTTGGTTCGAGATCTTAGTAGATCACTACTATTCTAACTAGTACTAGTAACTAGTGCTTTGTCACGGATTGTAGTTTCTATTTTTTAAAACACACTTTAACGAAATTTGACCAAATTTTGAGGGAACAATTTTCTTAATATTTCGAAGTGCTGGGAAAAATTTCATAATTTTAGAGCATTTTTGATTTTATGTGTATTTATTATAAGCTATTATTTTAAATTACTAAATAGTTAGATTATTAAAAACTACTCCCCAAGTGATGCCACTTGTCACGTTGTAATTGGCTACTACTAGAGCACATGGATTGTGCTTCTTTAAGTTAATTACAACCGTTGATGATGCAAATAGATATCTCGACCGTTCAATTTTTTTCAAGTTCAACTCTCATCTTCCTCAATCCACTCATTTTAACCAAAAATCTCTCCCGAAAATCTCAGATCTGTTTCTTCACTCTTTTCTCTTATCTTCAATTATCTCTCTTCTCTCTTCTCAAGAACACCAACCAAACCCTAATAATTAAATATCACATGTATACTCAAATTGGTCCTCTCCTCATCCTCTACACAACCATGTCATCGTTTCTCAATTTCGAGAAAATCAATTTCTGGGCTAGCTTGATTTCAGTTCGGTTCTTGGAGTTTATGTTCGATTTTATTGATTTTAGTTTGGGTTAGTGTTTATCAGGGGTTATTGATGAGTTTCGGGATGTGTTAATGGTTGTTGGAACATCACCGGAGGAGGATGAAGGTGGCGTCGCCACCGCCGCGCGGCAGTGGGTAGGTGGAGATTGGTGGAGGATATGGTGTTGTGTTAGCTGGTGGAAGAGAAGAGGAGAAGATGGCGGAGGCTGAACGGTGGGCTGGTTCGCGGAGGAAGGAGGCGGCTTGAACTGAATGTTGTTCGTGGTGGGTGTTGGTGGTGGAGTTGGCCAGAAAAACGAAGTGGGTAAACGGAGGTGGAAAGGGGAGATGGTGCGGTGACTGTCATCTGGGCGGAAAGAGGCGGTGCTGTGACGCCGGAGTTCGAAGGTAGCAGCGAAGGGGGAGGAGTTACGGGGAGGATGGAGAAGGGATTGTGCGAGGTTAGGAGGAGAGTTGGGTTGGAAAGGCGGTGCAGTGATGTGGGTGAGACGACTCGGTGGTGAGTCATTCATGCGAAACTCGTTTGGGCCAATTCTTAAGTTGTAAAATCCGTGTACTGTACTCGAATTGCTGGATTCTTGGAGCAGTTGAATGCAGATTCTGCATTTTGTTGCTATTTTTTTTAAAACTATCGTTCAATAATTTCGACCGAATTCGGCCGAATTTATACTATTAAATTCGACCAAATCTGGTCGAATTTATCATATTAAATTCGAGTATATTTGGTCGAATTTAGTATTTAAAGCGTCGAATTTTAAAAAAATTGAAATTTTCACCAAAATTTAAAATTTTCGAAATTTTTAAGTTTGGCTCCTGAAGTGCTAATTTCGAACAAATTTGGTCGAATTTAATAGTATCAATATTGACCAAAGTTGGTCGAATTTAATAATATCAATTTTGACCAAAGTTGGTCGAATTTAGCCGTATCAATTTCGACCGTAGTTGGTCGAATTTAGCCGGTAAATTCGACCGATTGATACTTTCGACGCCCTTTAAAACGACCAACAGAAATTCGGTCGAATTTAGCTAAATTCGACCAATTTCGGTCGAATTTAGCCGAATTCGACCAAATTTTTTCGGTCGAATTTAGCCTTATCTCTTGTAGTGTGAAAAGGGTGTTTTACTTGTTTTTTCAACATTTAATAAATTTTTTATGTGTGCTTTTGTAGTTGTATTTTTTTATTTATTTTCCTATTTTTAAATAATGTTTTAAAATTTCCAACATTGCATAATATGCTTAAAATAATTAAATATGTTTTTTATTTAAGTAACCTTTTAGAAATAGTATAATGTGCTAAAAATAATTTTGAAAAAAAATAGAATATTAGATAATATTATAGATAGATAGATAGATAGATAGATGGATAAGCTAGTGAATAATAGTTAAATGGATAAAATATATTAAATGCATAAGATCCATATATATTAGCTACCAAGATTATCTTGAATTTGCTTTCATATATTTAATAATATGAAAATAGATTAATTTTTAACACTACAACAAAACAGGGCTAAATTCAACTGTACAAATTCGACCGCGGCTCGTTCCGATGGCAAATCGTCGAATTTAGTAGTGCCGGCTAAATTCGACCGCATTAGGTCGCACTGAACAGCTAATTTCGACCAAAATGGCCCGGACAGTCGAATTTATCCTTTCGGCAAAGCCACGCGGGAAATTTCCCGCTTTTTTTCGTTCCACGCGGCTAAATTCGACCGAAGGCAGTCGGTCCAAAAAAAGAGCGGGAAACCTAAAGAGGGAATTTTTTACCAAAATATACGAATACTCTGTTTTTCCCCCGTATGGCTAAATTCGACCGCTTGCGGTGGAATATAGGCGTACTAAATTCAACCAATAGTAGTTGAATGTAGGCTTACTAAATGCGACTATATTCTGTTGAATGTAGGCGTTCTAAATTCAACTATAAAAGGTTGAATTTAGCCTTCTTGTTTTGGAAACCCTACTTACTCCTTCCCTTGCACTAGCCGATTTCTTTGTTTTTTTCCCCCTTTCACCATTATCTTTTTTTCTTCCACCAATTTTTGTTCATGTGAGCATACAAAATCTTCAAGTAAGTGTTTCTTTTTTTTTTTTGCATTTTTTCCATTTTGTAATTTATTGTATTATAAATTTTACTTTTTTGTTTTAATTAGTGTTGTTATGATAATTTGTTTTAATATGTGTTGATATATATGTATGAATTTTATGTGCTTAAATGTGTTGCTAAAAATATTATGATTGTTGTTTGTCCACAATAGAATTATGATGAGTGAAATATGTTAATAAAACTTGAGATATTATTAGTTCTTAAGGAATGTATTGACAATTTATTTTATTTATTGCATTTGCCTTATATATATGAATATTTAATTTGTAGATGGCATTTGATCATAGTTGGATTGGTCGTAATCGATATAATGAGGCAAAATACTTAACGGAAGAGTACAAAATTGGTGTCGATAGTTTCATTAAATTTGCTATGGATCATCTTGAAGAAGAAGACAATGGCCTTATAAGATGTCCATGTAAAGAATGTGGAAATCAATACTATAAGAATCCTAGTACCGTGAAAGTTGATTTGTATCGACATGGTATCATGCAATGGTATACTAGATGGGATTGTCATGGAGAGAATGATACACCGCGGGTGGAAGTTGGAACGTCTTCCAACTACAGAGATGATGATATGTATGATGCATATGATGATGATTTTGAGGATTGTGAGGATTTCGAGGAAGAACCCAACGCATCGGCAAAATTTTTTTATGAAAGGGTGAACAGTGCTTCCGAACCAATTTATCCAAACAATGCCAATTTTACAGCATTGGAATATGTAATGGAGTTGCTTTCTTGGAAAAACAAGCATAATTGTAGTAACAATGCTTTTGATGAGTTGCTTCACCTCATTGGATTAGTATTGCCCGATGATCATAAGTTGCCCGAAAAGTACTATACTGCGCGGAAGATGATTAAAGGGTTGCGTATGGAGTATTTCCCGAGAATGATTGTATGTTATACTCACTACACCAAATATGGGCTGTTGCAACACCAAAAAAGTGTATCATTAGGCTCCAAAAGTGTTACAATAGATGTTTATGCAACACTTTTGCTAAAAGTCAGTGTTGCATTTGCCGGCGTTGCAACAGCCTTCTATAGCAACGCTTTTTGTGTCTATTGCAACGCTTTTCAAAGTATTACAAAAAGAGTTTGGTGTAGTTTGTTGTAACACTTTTGCATGTTTTAGCAACATTTTGAATATGTTACAACAGACGAATGCAACACTTTTTTGCAACATTAATTGACTTAAAAATGTTACAAAGTGAGTTTATTGCAACATATTTTTGCAACATTATTATGCATTTTGCAATACTTTTGGTTTTTTTTGCAACATTTATATGCAACATTTTGGAACCTTTTGCAATACTTTTTGATATTTTTGCAACATTTCTCTGCAACATTTTAATGACTATTGTAATACTTTTAAATTTTATTGGCAACACTAATTTGCAACATTTTTATTAGTTCACATTGCAATGTCCTGTTTGAAATTTAAATTTACCATGCATGAAAGCATATACCAAACCAGAAATGACATTTCATTAATGTCCAACAAACACATGTCAATGAAGGCCAAACATAGCCTAAAGTCGAAACACAAGTCGACTTACACCAAAAGTCTACATTAAACGCGTAGTCTAAATAGTTAAGGTACCAATTAACATACTTAACATACTTAAGCATACTTAAGCATAGAAAGTTCATTTGTTCTTCCGAAATAGCATACAAAGTTTTTATAATAAATTGCGAAAGTCTAACATAATTCCTGAATAATGAAAATTCAACATAATCTTCGAATTTAATTGGCAGGAGCAGCATAGCATGGCCAAAACAGCAACAGATACAAGTGTTCCATTCTTCCAGATGATGCAGACAAAAAGCCTTCATGATCTGTGCAATAAATATTAAAAGATTAACTGCTTATTCATAGACAAAGGTCAGAAATCAACACCAAAATGTGGCCCAAGTAACATGGCAACCTAATATGCTATTAAAATATTAATATAAATGTACATCAGGCAGTGATGCACACGAAGTCTATGTCAAATAAATTTTATAACACAAAGTTAACATATAAAATTAAAGTTAGACTATGCCCTGTATCATGGTAGTATAAAACTGTATATGATCAATTCAAATGGTTCAGGCTCAGACAGTCATTAGGACAAACTCAGGTGAATAAGTAAATAAGGTCACTGATAAAGGGCATGTGCATGATGCACAATTGCACAGGGTAAGTTTCTACAACAGAAGGAGTATGAGGAACGTGCAAGACGTCTAGTAAAATGCACGTCAAATCTCTTAACTGAAGTTTGATTACAATGATGAATGGGTGCTACTTGTGGTCAGTGACACTGAGCAGAAGACGAGTTTTCAGAATGAAGGAAGAAAATGCCAACTTAAAATTAACAAGAAATATAATGATTTATAGCAAAATATAGTGGAAAAATATAGTGCAAAGGACATTGTGAAAAAGTAAAAACATCAATGATGAAGCGCAGAGGGAAGAACTTATCTGGTACTCTGATTTGCTGGGAATAGAAACCGACAACATATATTCATCTATGTAGATGCATAAATCTCCTGACAATACTTCTAAATAATCATTATGCAGTATAATATTGTCTAGACTTAACATAAGGTTACATAAACCTCTCCTTCAGGAAATTTGTATTATTCCAGTAGGTGCTAAACTCACTAGTAATATTTATATTTATATTTAATCAAAGTCAGAAAACAAAACAAAAAGTTGCAAGACAAATTCTCAGACTCTTATCAGATTTAGAATGGCAAATATTTACCTCCAGTCCTCCACACTTTAATCATCGATGTCCAGGTGCTCGAATGATTTTCCAACAGATTTCACCTCATCTGTTAAAAAAGAAGATACATAAATAACTGAATAAAAGCACAGTAGCAAAAAAACAACTAAATAAAAAACAACACTTTATACCAATCTCTTCCAATGTTGATATCTGAACGTGATACACATACCTAAGCACTAAGCAGTCTATAGATGAAATTGAAAAAGTTTTAATGGGCACAACATATTTGCTAACTACTTTTTAAACAACACTACTTCGGTTCACAAATTTCAGAACTGTATTTAATTAAATGTAGGGGATGTTTTTTGGGCACAATGAGTAAAATATAGGTTTTTACACCGACCTTGTCAAGGTACTGTGCCAAGTTTCTCGGAGAACCACCGACAATCCGGATGAGAACTATAAGGGATACTACATGAATAGGTGAATCAGATGCAGTAGACCAGATTTGACGTTCCACTACATGCAAAAATCCTGGTATATCGGTCATCGCAAGACTTGGAAGAAGAACCCCAATCAAAGTCTCCCGAATGTTAAGGGAGGGGACTGCATTATGTGGTCTTGAGTTAGAAGATGTCCCACTCAAACACTCTATTTGAAAATATATATCACCAATCAAACGAGGTATTTCAGAAGCAATGCAGGCCTTCCATGTATTCTCCATACCTTCTGCCAGAATCTCTGCTGCAGTGGAACTATATTTTTCGTTCATGGCCATAACCAACTTCATTAAAGGATGAACAGCTAGCATAGCAAGATTTGGCTTGACAAGACTAGGGTACCAAACAGCCAATGCCGCTGCAACAATGATATGAGATGTCATTGCATCTTGGCTTGTTCCTTCGACACAAGAAATCCAGTCTTGCTCTTCAAATGAACACTAATGAAATATAAAACGATCATATTAATACAGGAAGTTCAGAACTCCATCTGAAACATACCATCAACATTGGAAATTACCTGGAGCAAAGGAGGCTTTATATCTGGCACTTTCTCTGCAAAGTTGTGTGTATAGAATGCAGCTAGAACACTGAGAGAGAGAGAGAGAGAGATTAAATTAGACATAGGTTTAAAAAATAACAAAGTATAAAACAGCTTTAAATTTTAGATCACAGTATAAACATGTTTCTTTTTAGCTATAGGCAAAATTGTACCTGCTAGCTGTGGAACATGAAGGGGACAAGCTAACCATGTGCTGAGCAAGGGACACCATAGTTACTGATCTGACAGCACAGAACTCCGATGATGACTTCCAAAGCTGAAATGTCATTTTTCAGTTATAAGAAACGATCCAGAGACCTGGTAATAACATACAATGCAGCGATATACAGTACCTCAATTGTGGCGCTGTGGGCAGGGAATGTCAATGTAAGTGATCCTTTGTCCCCCAACAAACCTGAACCAACATGGAAACCATCTGCTCTTTTAAGTTTCATCTCTGTCACTAGCAGCTTATCAAGCTCACTATCAACATCCCACAAGTGCAGAAAAGATAAGCTAAACCGAAGAAGACATCCTTCAAGTGTACTTTCCCAGCCGCTATTTTCCAAAGTGAAAGGCGAGGTGCCTTCCATGCAAATATCATCACTAGCAGCCATGTCCTGGGTACTCCCCATTTCAGCTCCCTGCTTTTTCGATATGTAATCGCCTCTCTTGTCACCATTATTAGGCATGTCAACCCCTAAATTCTATATAGGTCGCTTCTCACTAATATCACTTGCAGCTTCGGAGGACTCAGCTATGTAACAAAGAGACATCAATGCACCAAGGTCAAAACTTAATGTTGCTATTCCAGGAAACGGGCAAGAACACTTGACTGCTATTTTTTTGCTTGGGTCAGTTGAAACTCTAGATGAATAGATATTTGCAGCATCTCTTTTGCTAGCATGTATCTGGGAAGTACTAGGTTCATCCATCTTCCTATTGATAATCAATTAAATACTATTAATAAATCAATTAAATACAGCTAAAAATTAGTCAATATTAACTACAGCTTTCAAATTTTCCATTTATTCTTGAAGCAAGTAAATGCATTAATTCCTAAAATATTGCCCGTTTTATGGTCCTAAACCATGAGCCTCTTAAACTCCCTGATTAGCTCATTATCGAATCCAAGATTGTACAAAATCTTGTTAAAGAATATCACATTTATCATTAATCCCTTAACAGGAGCAATTACAATTATATCTTTTGACCACCTCTCCAATTCATTAATTAATCGTTAAAGAAAGTTGACATTATATTTGTTCCTTCCTAATCTAACTTCTAATCCAAAGTGACTGATAAATTTCTTAAGAATATCCTTACCAATCTACAAAATAATAGAATATTTTTTTGAAAGATATGAAAATATACTGCCTCATAAAGGCACAACCAAGCTATCCAACATGATCGCCATGAATAATACCTTACGATATAAAAGAAAATCATCACAAGTTCGCATCATTAAGCATGACATACCTCCAACTCATGATAATAAGCTTTTTTGTAAGAACATGTTAAGCTTAATATTATAACTAATAAAAGACACAACTATAAAAGTATTCTAGTTCAACCATGTATAAACCATATCAATTAACCTAAACCTTCTAATTCTATATCACAAAACGTAACTATGAAGCATCACTTATGACAAAAACTAAAAGAATAATTTAATAGATAAAATCATAGATAACGCATAGACTTGCAAAACTTAAACATATAGTCTAAACTGAATGGCCAAAACCAGACCGTAAATGTTCAAATATTAAATCAAACAATCACATTTTTAGCCAGCAACAAATATAGAACACAAGAATGCATCTACAAAATTTTATTTGGGAGTTGTAAAATTGTGTATCTTTTACAGATGCAATTGAATTAAAATTTAAATTAGGGTTTTACCATTCATCTCAGACCATGTTAATCACCAATTTTTCTTCAGATGAAAAGATTTGGACAACTATTCTTCCTCCGGCCATGCATCAAGTCACTAATACTCCTCCTCTAGGTCCCGATTGCAGTGGTAATCCTTGTATAAAATTGATGCTTCTGGACTCTCTTTCTTGGATAATTCAAGCTTGCAATGTAATCGGTGAGTATACGGCCATCGGAGAATCGGCCCAATACAACGATAATTTAAACATCAGAAAAGCAACAAATTGATGCAGAAGTACATCAGGCAAAATTTTAATTTACTAAAGAACTAAAAACACATACAAAACTCACTAACTACAACTCATAACCAACTCAGTGAAAATAAAGGACTCGACAAACTCGGTTTCCATAAATTAACACACAGCAACGAGATCAACAGGGATTCAACAAACTTGACCATACTCAGCTAGACTCACTAACTCAGTGTAAAATTCGCACAAAACAAACAGACGCAGCACTGGAAAGGAGAACAAGACTCTGCAATGCTTAACAACACGGCAAAACACAGGCTTTTAACAAAGAACAAACAGCAATTCGAAAACTCCAACAGCGAACTACGAACTCAGAATCAAACACAGCAATTAACTCAACCAACGATACAAGAACTCAATGACTTAGCAACAGCAGAAACTCGACACTACTCAACCAAAACACGTATCCGACTTGAATTCAACTCAGAAATTCAACCATAATCCCAGAAATTCATTAATGGAAACCAACGAACAATACAAACAACGAACAACAATCCGAAACAGCTCAGAAATTTGACGAACACAGACTGCAAATCACGACTCAACCTCTCGTAAAACAATACTCAAACTCAATTAACAAACAGCAAATCAATAAACATTTTTAGGAAAAAAACGTAAATGGGGAAGGGGATGTGTGTATGACCGAACATATAATACCAGTTTTAATCGAACTAAAATTATGAACAAATAAAATCCAACATATAATCCAAATATTATCCATGTATAATCTAACATAATCGAAAAAATACGGGTAATTTACCTTGAATTAAATTTCTAATTGAATCTCCACAGTCCACTCCAACTTTTCTAGATGTAATCGATTTGGGGTTTTGGGGTTTTGCGGTTTGATTTAGGGGCTTGAGAGAGGTGTAAAAATTAGTGAGAGAGGTGAGTGAGAGAGATGGTCGAGAGAGTCCGGTGAGGTCGAGAGAGAGGAGTCAGATCTGAGAGAGTGACGGAGAGAGAGGAGTGAGAGATTAGTGAGACAGAAGAGTGAGAGAGATGAGAGAGGGAGACATGGTCGAGACTCGAGAGTGAGGTCGAGAGAGACGAGAGATGGTGAGATCTGAGAGATGGTCGAGAGAGAGAGAGAGGTCTGTGAGAGAGAAATAAGAGAGAGAGGTTTCTTGTTTTTTATGTAATAAAACATTACTTCGTCTGTGTAATAATATTTTTGGCAGGAAAAAAATTTTGGGAAGCCCGGGAACAAAAAATTAAAATAGCCCGCTTATAATTTTGGTAGTGTATTGTAACACTTTTCAAAAAGTGCGAAAAGTGTTACAATTGTTATAAAATGTCAAAATTATCATTTTCCTTGCAACACTTTTGGTATTTCTTGCAACACTATAAAAAATATTGCAATAGACTACCAAGCTTTGTGTCTATTGTAACACTTTTTGTAACACTTATACATATTGGTGTTGCAATAGGCCATATATGGTGTAGTGACTACAAGGAAAATGGCAACAAGACACATTGCGATGTATGCAAAAAAGACAGATACAAAGTGCAAAAAGATCCTAAAAAACAAAAGATCCCCCAAAAGATCTTGCGTTACTTTCCAATCACCGTGAGATTGCAACGTTTATTCATGGCCGATAAGACTGCAAAATATATGAGATGGCACCACGATAGAGTTGTAGTTGAAGGTCAGCTAAGTCACCCAGCAGATGGAGATGAATGGAAACAATTTGATCGTAGGTTTCCAAGATTTTCAAAGGATGTTCATAATGTTAGACTTGGACTATCTACTGATGGATTTGACCCCTTTCGTGATGCACATGCTAGGGACTATACTGTATGACCGGTGATTGCTTTTGTGTACAATCTTCCCCCATCTATGTGTACTAAGGCTCTATACATGTTCATGCCTCTTCTTATTCCTGGACCGACGGATCCGTCAAAAGACTTACATGTTTATCTTAGACCACTCATTGATGAATTGAAAGTGTTGTGGCATACTGGGGTGAAAACATATGACAGGTTCTCGCGTACAAATTTTATGATGAAGGCGGCACTTTTATGGACAGTTAGCGACTTTCCTGCACTTGCCATGCTTAGCGGGTGGTCCACCAAGGGTAAGTTAGCATGTCATGTTTGTATGGGAGAGGTAAAAGCTAAACAACTCAAACATGGTGGCAAACCTACTTTTTATGGCACTGCTCGATATTTTTTGGAACCAGATGATCCCTTAAGAAGGAGTACGAGGTTTGGAAGTGTTGAGACACGATCAGTGTGTGCTCGGCATTCAGGATTGCTCGCGAAAAACATGTGTGAGCAGATATAGTTTCCCCCTCCGGGAAAGTCATCAAAGAGAAAACCGAAGGATTATGGTGTGACACATCATTGGACTCACTATTCTCCATTTTTTGAGCTTCCATATTGGGAGACACTAAGCCTTCGTCACAACATTGACATTATGCACACGAAAAGAATGTCTTTGACAACATATTCTACACAATTCTTGGTGATGCGAACAAGTCTAAGGATAACACAAAAGCAAGAAAGGATTGTGAAGAATTACGTGTACATCGTGAGTTGTGGATTCAGGGTGTTGACACGAAACCAGATGCACCATATGTTCTTTCGAGGGAACAAGTTCACAAGTTGTACAAATGGATTGAAGCACTGAAACTTCCAGATGGGTATACCTCAAATATATCTAGATGTGTGAACTGGAAGACAAATTGCATTCGCGGGATGAAATCACATGACTGTCACGTCTTCATACAAAAATTGTTGCCTATCGTTTGTCGTGATCTACTTCCGAAGCATGTAGCGGATCCTATCATTGAGTTGTGCAATTTCTTCCAAGATTTATACTCGTCGAATCTCAAGTACATGGATTTGCAAAAGATGGAGAAAGATATAGTGAAGATAATGTCAAAGTTTGAAACTGTCTTCATTCCAGGTTTGTTTGATCCGATGGAGCATTTGCCACTACATTTAGCTACCGAGTGTAAGTTAGGTGGCCCGGCTAATTTTCGTTTGATGTATTTTGTTGAAAAATACTTGCACAATTTGAAATTGAAAGTTGGAAACAAAGCTCGTGCGGAGGGTTCGATGGCACAACGCTACATTGAGGAGGAATGTGTACACTTTTGCTCGTTGTTTTTCAATTCCAAAACTGAAATAATGCATAAGAAATTACGTCGAAACGAGGCACCTCAAATGTTTCATGATGTTGATTTGTTAGAAGTGTACACATATCCGACACATCCTATTCTACGGAGTAGAGATAGAATCTTGACTAGTGATGAACATGAACTCGTGGCATACTATGTTCTCATTAATTCGCCGGAAGTTGGAAAGTACTTGCGGTAAGATTTTTTTAAGTCATTTTCATTTCAAATAAAAATAGTAATTTAGTTCATGATTTAAATTTTTGTTGTTCAACTTGATTATGTAGTGGATTTCAAAGATTGGTACAAGAACAATTCACACATCTCAATGATGAGGAAAAGGAACAATTTCAAAAGAAACAATTTAGAGATTGGTTCGAAAGAAGGGTATATGTTTCATTTTTTACATAAATACATGTGCACACACATTTACTTATTATGTTTCTCACATATTGTTTTAGGTACAAGATGATGAAGAGCTTAAGAAGAAATTTATAGACATAATAAGAGGTCCGATTTTTAAGGTGGAGTCTTATAAAGCGTGCAAATGCAATGGTTACAAATTTGATTGCATAAATGCTAATGAGCTCACTTCACCAAATTCCGGTGTAGTTGTCATTGTTGAGAAAATTTATTTATTCTCAACATCTAAGTTGTATTTTTTTCTTCATTATTTGTTCACAAATATTTTACATTTATAATTGTAGGGACTTCTTACAAAGAAAGTCATGGAAACTATTATGGAAAAATAGAAGAAATTTTAAAACTCTTCTATCGCAATGGACATGAAGTGATCGTCTTCAAATGTCATTGGTTTGATCATACGACACATGTTAAAGTTGATAGACACCGAATAACAACCGTGGATGTCAAGTCAAAGCTAAATGCCGATGATGTTTTTGTGTTGGCTAGCCAAGCCCATCAAGTTTACTATGCACCAAATATCTCAAATGCAAAATCATCATGGTACACGGTTCTAACAACAAAGAGTCGACAAGTTGATGAAAGTATGCACAATCAAGAAAAGACCAAAATCAATGATGATGCTTTACAAAATGAGCTATCAAATGCTTCATCAACACACGTCGAAAGAACTATTATTCATGATCCCTTAAATTTTTTCGTTGACTTGAGGATGTTTGAAAATGATTACTCGATTAATAACAATGACGAAGAAGAAGGTCAAAAAGAAAATGAAGACGAAGATGAAGACGAATTAAGTGATAATGATGATTTAGTGTAATTTATCAATTAAATATGTACTAAAATAATTATTTTGATCTAGTTTTTTTTTAGTGTAATTTATCAATTTTAATCAAATTGTGATTTTAGTTGTGTGTATTTTTTGGACGAATTGATTTTAGTTGTGTTATACCTAGTTTAGTGCAATAGGTTTTGTAAAATTTCGGTTCATTAAATTGAATCGGTTTCGGTCGAAAAAGAGCACACGGCTAAATTCAACCGATTTCAGTCTAGAGTTAGTCACTGTCGGTTGAGTCCACTTTCGCCACTGTGACATCCACGTGGCACCGAATATGGCACAATCGATCGAGGTATGGTCAACATATTTTGCGATTATTATTAGATAGATTTGGAAGTGGATAAATTATGTGGTATTTGGTAGGAGCAATGATATCCCCCTGGATATTAATGGCTTCTTACTTCGAAGATTTGAGGAATCCTAAAGAGTATTTAAAGAATCTAATGAATGAAGAAGTAAACTTCCAACGATAACATCAAGTTTATATATATCAAATAATGAAAATTCCCTCCCTTAGGATGGTTTGATCTTATTACTGATGGTGTACGTAGTAAAAGGCACTCCAGGACCATAGGTGGTGGTGGTATCATACGTGATAGTCAAGGTAAAATGCATTATGAATTTTCTATAAATTTGGAGTTTGCTAAGCTTTTTGTGCAAATATAAAGGCAAAAAAGACTAACTTCGATCTAGTTAAAAGAATGGGAATACAAATGGATAGCCTATCATGTACTTATACACTTCAAAGTTCTGAGGTTTAAGGAGGAGAATGCGTTCATATTAATTATCTGTTGGAATTATTTTAATCCGAACTTGTTTTCTATGTTTTTGTTTAAATATAAATGTGATGTTATTTTTATAAAATAACAGCATTGTTTTAGTCTGCAACGTAGTTGCTAAATTGCAGGAAAGGAGTGGATTTTATTTCAGTTGTTGATCGAGTCTAAGAATGTAGTTGTTTTATCTTCTTATTTTTAGTCACCAGTTAGAGTTATGCGTATGCAGTTTCTTTATATCTTGGATGTACTTGCTTTTTTCCAATCAATGAGAAGAGCAGTTTTCCTATCAGATAAACACTCAGTATATAATTTAAGCTTTACTCGTATCATTTGGTATCAGAGCCCTCAGGTTTAGGCTCGTATATGCCAAAATATCAACTCAAACACAAGAAAGAAGCTATGGAGACGTCCAAGGCGAAAGAATGAGGTATTGAAGGTTTAAACTACCTGATGCTAACAAAAATTAATTACACAGCATGGTCCCTAAAAATAAAAGTGTTCATGAAGGCGCAAGGAGTTTGGGGAGCTATTGAGCAGAAGGATCCCAACGTAATCGTAGATGATAAAACGGTGAGATAGCCCATGCAGCAATATATCAAGGAGTTCCTGAAGATGTGTTGTTGGCCGTTGCTGAGTAAGAAACTGCTAAGGAGGCATGGGAATCGATTAAAGGCTACCAACGGGAATGAGGATTCAAATAAAGGAAATACTACAAGTAGAGATAGGAGCCAAGTGAAATGCTTTAATTTCAACGTGTATGGGCACTATGCAAGTGAATGCAATAAGCCACGGAGAGAGAAAGATCGTGCAAAGGACAAACCTTAAGAGGTGAATCTATACTAGATTCTGGATGAAGAACCCACATTGTTGTTCACAGAATGTGGGGGAAAGATGACCCAAAGGAAATGCTTCTCAGCGAAGAAGGGTATGTCCCAAATTGAGTTCGAATGAAGGCACTAGTGTGAATTCGAATCTCTAGTACCTTGATAATGGGACATTAATCATATGACGGGAAGAAATTCAAAATTTAGAAACTTGGATGAAAATGTCACAGGGTAAGTTAAATTTGGGGATGGTTCCATGGTAAAGATTGACGGAAAAGGCATAGTGGCTTTCAGATGCAAGGATGGCAAGGAGCGTTTGTTGTCTGAGGTATACTATATTCCATCTTTACTCAATAACATTATCAGCCTTGGACATCTCTTAGAGAAAGGGAATAGAATTGTCATGCTTGGAGAATACTTATGGGTCTACGGTGAGGATGGAGAATTATTAATGAAGGTCAAAAGGTCCTCAAACAGGTTGTATAGAAAAGAGGGAAACAAGAGCAAAATCCTATGGATAAAAAAGAGGGAAAAAAGAGTGCCTACTAAAATAAAAGTACATCATAAAACAAAAGCCTAGGATTGCATAAATATCTAATTGTATCATTGTACACAAATTTTATAAGTATTCAATCATATTAGCATACAAAAGTTTTATAAAATCATTATGGATATTAACAATGTAATATGTTTGCTTAGTTGCTGAATGTTTGGTCAAAAACTTACATTTACCTACAATAAAAATGAATAATTAAGACCGAAAACAAAAATAAATACTATATATTTTTGCATATGTAGCAATACTATTTGAAGTTTTCTCATAAATTTTTGCTCACTTATAATTTACACTACTCATTCTTTTACTCACTTTAATTATACACCTCATTCTTTTACTAATCACTTTGGGACATTTGTTTGACAGTTTTTACATTAATTTTTTGTTCATTCTGGTCTGTTACATTATCTACAACTACCTAACCTTTTTATGATTATTTTTCTAATTGTTATCTTCTTATTTACTTATAATTTACACCACTCATTAATTTACTAATCATCTTTAGATTTTAATATTTTCTGTATGCATGCGTTTTTGTTCAGTTATAATATGTTGCAGTATTCATATCATCTTCAAATTTTAATATTTTCTGCATGCGTTTTTGTTTCGTTGTAATTTACACCACTCATCTGTTACACTATCAATATCACCTTCAAATTTTGATGTTTTATGCATGAATTTTTGTTCCGTCAATATCACCATCAAATTTTGATGTTTCCTGCATGCGTTTTTGTTCAGTTGTAATTTACACCAGTCCATATCACCTTAAGATTTTGATGTTTTCTGCATGCATTTTTGTTCAATTGTAATTTGCACCACTTATCTGTTACACTATTCATCTGTTACAACTATGTAACGTATTCATGAATTTTTTTTGCATTAATTTGTTAAAAAAGAAGATATATCATATTTTATTTTATTGTTATCTTATCTTTACCTTTTCAAAAAAATTATCAATTTTGGATACTATTAATTTAATGAATAATATCTGAAAAGTAATAAGCTTATTGAGCAGCAATCACACAAGAGTTTTACTACACATTACTACACAAGCGATTTCAAGATTTAGTTTTTTCTCCTCAACCTCAGCCCTGTACATTTCCTTTGAACCAGCGTTCCAAGAACAAGAAAATGTTTTCTTCCAGAAGATCGTCTAGGCAAGGACCATTAGGCCAAGGAGCACTGAGGACTGTCTGGTGTGCTGCCCAATCACATAAAAAACTCAACAAGTCACAATATATCTCCACTGATATATGCACAGCTATTGGTTTGTATTATATTTTCACCTTCTTTGAATTTAATAGATTTTATTTTTTGTGATTGAAAAGATTGTGTATTGAATTATTTGTCTTGCAGAGCGCATCATGTACCCAGAAGCGCCTATAGCAATGAGGATATCTGGTGATCTTCTGCTTGGCGTTGTTCGGATATACTTGAAGAAAGTGGAGTATCTTCTTCGAGACTCCAATATTATGCTGACACGTACACAAAAGGCTTTTGCTTTAACAGACGCGAATCCAAAAATTTCTATGTTTAATCTTGATGCCTTGGACATGGAGACTGTCTGTAATGAGAGGTAATTTCTTGGCTACCTCCCATATCTATAATTTGTTTTATATCTTTATTTGACTCATTGCATGATCACTTCGCATAGTATTCTAATTTTGTTGTTTTAATCAGTTTACAGGATAATCATCGAAAGCACCCAATAGAAATTACTGTTGATGATTCATATACGGTTGTTTCCTTTAATGAGGTACCAATGTTTTTATTTCCTTATATTTCAAGTTTCGATTGATTTATTTAAGGTTTGAAATTAGGAATTCTGTGTCATTATATATAGGATGTGAGGAATTCTTTAAGCTCGGGAGATTATTCTCTCACTCATGTGGGTGCAAGTATGGGTGCTGAACACCCTGATCCTTCTAATCACGTGTGGGTGCCAAGTGAAAATAACGGTCCTCTAAGTTATCCGCGAATGGAAATCAGGTGTGATCCTTCCCTTCAGTATTTTTCTGAAAATGATATATTCCGGACAGACCAAAGTGAAGACAGATTGGAACCAGATTGGGCTCTAATGGAAATGATGAAACAAACAGAAACCTATGCTCTAGCCGATGAGTTGGTTCCTGCAGTTTCTCCTCCTTCACCTGAGCAGCACCAACAACCGACTTCTGTCATGTCAGAGCAGTCTCTCGAATTTTGGAATTCCGACAGTGCATATGGTGGGTTTCAATTTCAAATTTATCCACTTCAGTCATCCAAATTGTTTTATACAGAAGTCATTCTGTTTCCTTGACTGCAGGACAAGGATCACCTACATTAGAGATTCATTCAACTCAACCACTTCAGCAGACACTGCCCGAACAAAGGATCCGAAGCCATCGCTATGATCACGTAACAATATTAAGTAATAGGTATTGTCCATGTTTACTTTCAATAAAGTCAAAAAGAGAGTTCTTTTAATTCTTTTCTGGTTTCTTTTTTGTGCTAGTGGCTGAGTATATGGGATGTGTTTTCAGGATTATGACGAAGAGGATCAATGATAGTAGTCGCATCCTGCGTAAAAGAATGAAATGCCCACAAGATGCTCTGGGCATCTGGAAGTATTATAAAAGAATTAAAAGAGATGCAATATTTTTTGAACCTTTGTTGACTGGTGCCCTCCATTTTTTTTTGTTTCTTTATTCAGATTTTCTGGCCATCTTTTAAGTTAGATATCTGAATGAACTTCATTTTTATCTTCAGGGATGGGAACTGATCTTTCTGAGGCTTTTCCGAAAGACTTTTCTCGCTCTCCAAATATGGCATTGTCTTCTCCCAGCCAATTCATACCTTCTCCAACTGGAGGAGTACAAGACTTTACACCTGCCTCTGGCAGTGATGCCAGCTCTTTGTTGGATCAGGTGGAGGAAACCTGCGGCTGTACATCGGACCTGGAAGCATCCACTGTTACACCCAGGTCTGACAAACTAACACCGGTGATATTTTTTAAGGGCCGACCAGGTGTTGAGGACGCTTTTGGTCCAGATGCTCCAGAGCTGAGGAATTCTGATGATGGAGTATGTTTATTATTGTTGTTGATTTTTCCTACTGCAGCTTTAGTGTTTTTTATCTTAAATTCGGAGTTGAACTCTGTAAATTTCAAAATCCGTAATATAGGTTAAAGAACTAAAATAAATGTAAATTGGCTAATTTGTGTTTTGCCACATGCATTTTCAGAAGATCATTTTTTTTCTTTTTTTGTAGGATTTATCTTTTCTGGCAGAAGACAAATATTACGCTTCATCGGGTAGGCTGATTATTCTTTTGGTTTATGCTCTAGTATGGGTATAAAACGAATCTAGTTGATACTTAAACTGTGTGCATAATTTAGCACGGCCGGAGGAAACTACTCCGGACTGTTTCTTGCGTGAAAAATCGGAATCTGAACCCTTATCTGCAAGGACAAGGTAACATATTAAAATAGAAAAAACCCTTTTGCCATTGACAAAATTTCAATTTTTTTATTTAGACTTTCCTGTGTTTCAACTTAATTTTCTGTTGTTTTCATGTAATGTATGCAGGGCTGTGGCTAAATTTCTTAGAAGTAGATCGTCAATTACCACTCCCATCCTAGAAAGCCAATCCATAAATATTAGCTTGAATGCGATTTTGGAAGGCAAAAGAAGAAAAGTTTGTGCTCGAATGGTCTTTGAGACGCTTGTAAGTCTTTGTACTCAGTTTATTTTGATTTGGGAACCCGTGGGAATTGTAAGTTTCATGTAATTTTTACATCTCCAAAAGGTTATACGTCTGATATATTGTTTACCTCGGGTTTTAAAGAATAGTGGGCTTGTAGATGTGCAACAAGAAGAATCATTTGGTGACGTCACTGTGACAATGACCCCAAAACTTTCAGAAGAACTATTTTCGACATAACTGTGTGTTGCATGTTCTCGCATCCAAATTCTTTAAAAACATGGCTGGAGATTTTATTGCTTATATCTTATGAAATATTTGTAATGCTTTGAATGCTTCTAGTGACATATGGCTTGCTAGATTGGGTCATGTCAATATCAGTGTACTTAAACAGCAGCTAATTAAATGTAAATTTTTATAATGCGTTTGATCTTATATAGTAGCTTTTCATGTTGATAACAGTAGCATCATAGTGAGGCAGTCAATTAACGTGTGGGATAAAATTTTGTGTCGATCTACTCTGTAGCACGAACTAAAGGAAAGATGGTAATTAAGAAATTGATTGAGCCCTAGCTAGCAGGCTAGGTTTTCCTCTTCGAAATGGTTTCTTAAACATGTTTCAAACCATTTTAATTTTAATCATCCTCTGCTTCTTCTCTAACTTTCACCACATCTTGTATGGGTTTTTGCAAGTTTAAAAGAAGTGTAAAAATTTATAACGCCTTATAAATTTCGATTTTTAAAATTATTTATTTATTTTAAATTATGAATTATATTATGTGAATATTGTTGTAAAGGTGAAAAATATGTGAAGTTGTGTTTATGTGTTTATTTGATGGTTTGTGTGAGCTGTGAAGATCGGTGTATTTTTATTTGTATTTTTGAGGATTTAAAAATATTTAAATCATGCATTTTTGATCCTCTGTAAATTTTATAAAATTATCGGAGGAATTAAAAATCATGAAATCTTTTGTAATATTATATTTATAATATTATTTAGTTTTTAAAATGGTTGGGTGAATTAATTTGGATGTTTCGGTATTTTGCAATGATTTTAAGAGTTTTATTGCATTTAAAGGATCAAAACTTTCATATTTAATTCATTTTTTATCCGAAAAATATTTTAAAAATATGTGGGTGTTCGTAATTTTATATTCTTTATTTTAAAAATGAAAAGTGTAATATTCCGAATTTATATTTAATTTCGATTTATGAAAGTTACGTATTAGTTTTAAAAGCGAATGAGGAGTGCTGTATTTGGGCCCGGATAAGGTGTAGTCATATAATTATATTGGTCCAAGCCCAATAACACCATAATCACACACACAACAGTCGGGAAACCTCTAGAACCGGGGGGGAGAGAAGAAGAAGAGATTGGGGAATTCAATTGGGGGAAATTTTAAACCAATTAGATGAGATATACATATATGTGTGTGTGTGTATGTGTATATGTGTATGTAAAGGGTGTGTGTGTGTGAGTATGTGTAGAGGTGGGGGAAGGAGAAGACGATGGCTAGCAGCGGTAGCAACGGTAACAGCGGGGCATGAGGGAGAGAGAGAGAGAGGAAGAAGATGAAGCAGTGCTCCTAGACAGCAGCTACGCCACTTTACTCGGTAAATTCTGTTCCTTTGAGCTCCGAATTAGCTTAAAGTTTGTACATGAAAGTTGTTGCTTATAGTTTGTAGAAGCTCCATGCAAAAGTTCAAGATTTGTAGATATGTAAGTTGGGGGTTATGAATTTATTAGTAAAGAGGTGCAGAGACACACGAATTGCAGTGTTATCTCGACTTTGTGAAGGTGTTTTTGTATGATAAAGAGCGAGTTAAGTCCTGAAAATTCTATGAGAGATGTATATAACAACTAACAGGAGGATGTAAAAATTGCATTGGAAAAGATGAATTTTTCGATTTATGAAAAATGTTTGAACCAAGACTGCGCAGAGGTGATTTTGATTCCCAGATTTTCTGCCTTGTTTTGACAAGCGTTTTTGAGGAGGGTAAGGCCTTTATTGTTGGTTGGCCAAAGAACGAAAGTTGTAGACAAAGGTCTAATTATGGTCTCTGTAAATTTTTGTAATTTTAGAACATGTGGATAAGGAGTTAGGGTAAAAGAAAACGTAGTTCAGTGACAATGAAGAGTATGTAGTAACTGTCCTGTTTTGGACAGAAGAATTGAGGCATTTACACCCGTGTTTTGATGATTGTTCCTTAAGACAAACAGTTCTCTATTGTTTGTAGTTTATGTACGCGAAAACCTTGCATTATTTAAGGTTACGGTTATTGAGTTATGAAAGGTTAAGCGGAGAGCGTTAAAACTGAAATTTCATATAAATGTCAATGTTTGGAAAATTGTTTTAAGGCACTGTTCTTGACTTGTGTTGGCAAGATAACATGATGTATGAGTTATTTTCAAATGGTAATTGCTAAGTGCTAAATGCAAATTGTAATTGTTGGAAGTAATTGGTGGTTTCACCAATATTCGAGTTTATTTTCTTATATGTTGTTGCAAGTTGAGGCAGCTTTATTTTTGCAAAAACAGGGTTGAATTGTATTTGAGGGGCTGTGCCCATAGTCCGATAAACGAATACTTCATGCCGAAATTTTCTAAAAATCCCCTGCAAATTTATTTAAAAGTCTATTTGAGTTATTTGATTTCAAGGCTTGAAAGTATGTTATGATTTTTTAAAGGGTTAAGTATATGTGTCAGTGGAGTATTTCAAGTATATATTATGGTTTTGAAAATTTGATGGTGTGCTGTTTTGAAGTGGTTATGTGACGTGTATATGTGACTTAGTAATTATACTAAGGCTACTATATAGATATGATTGGATATGTCTATATGTAGTGGTATGTGTTTGTATATGTTATTTATGATAAGTGTATAAGCGTTGTAGGACGCGTACGGGTAGAGTAGAGCAAGTAAGAGTTGCTTGATTTGGCACTGAGCAGTATCTGACCTTGTAAAGGTTGAATAGGAGACATGGCCAAGAGTAGAGTACGAGTAAAAAGATAAGCAGAAGGACAAGTAGCGAAGTCGACGAGTGTATGAAGTAATGAATGACATGAATTTGAGTCGAGGATCCATGGTAGGATCAGGAACTCCGTAAATCGAGGCAAGTGTTATTGCTATTCACTTATTTTTCAAGTGATGCAATTCAATTTCTTTGTTGAATAAGATAGATTGGTCAAGCATGTTTAGAAAGTGATGAACTCTTCCAGCTTACACAATATAATTAATTCTCCCCACCTAGAGCTCAAATATCAAATCTTTCCAAGGACCTTACTAATATTTTTCCCCAAACTATTTCATCCAAGGAATGTTAAAGCTTCCTTAGTGGAGGACTTTCATTTTATTTTCTTGAAAATGTTAAGGGGCTCTCTAAATAGAGAGAATCCATGTTTTAAACCTCTACAAATACCAGTTAATGAAATTTCTGGTTTTAGCATAATCTCACCAGAGAACCCCCTTCTTCTTAAAATGTTTTCTTCAAAATGATTTAAAATTAATTATCCTAAAACTATCTTTTCACAAATAACCGTTTAAGCTATTTTACTCGCTTATGTGAAATCAAGTCTTATTGTGTGTTGTAAGATTTTATTTAAATCGTGGTGCTCAATTATTTCCCTGCTCTAACTTAGAATTCCAATTGATGATAATCTTGTCGCAATTTATATTTACTATTGTTGCTCTAGTCGATTATTCCTTCAATCAATTTAATGATGTTACGTTCCCATCTCTTTATTCTTATCTTGTTGATATTCATTCAATTGCTGTTATATATATTCTCCATCCCACTTATTACCGAACTTGTCGGTATTTATTAAAGATCTTGATTATCTGGTTATTTTCCTGTATTGTATCGAACTCGTCGATATTTGTTGATGATCTTGATTATGTAGTTTTTACCATTTATTGTATCGAACTTGTCGATACCCTTAGAGCTTATTATGCTTTAATTATCACCCAATTATCGTGTCGAACTTGTCGACACATGTTGATCCTGAATTCTTCATTAATTCTTGGATTATTAGTTGTTATTCTGGAACGTGAGTTTTCCAGTTGGTTGATGTGGTAAGGTTGTCGATTGTTCTGACACCTAGTGCGTTCGATATAGAATTGGAATATTTTTGACCGTAAGGTCGGACCATATTGTGGTCGTGATAAAAATGTTTTGACCGAAAGGTCAGACCCTATTGTGGTCGTTATAAAAATATTTTTGGACCGTAAGGTCGGACCAGATTCGTGGTCGGAAGTTAATAAGGCCAATGTGTGCCATGGATCCAAATAAGTACATTGTTGTGTGCGTTTGTCCGGGGTTAGTGCGTGACTGATCAGCAGCCTAACCTTGATGTTTTTTTTTAAAATAAATAAAAAAATTCCAATTCTAATCTATACTTTGAGATTGAGATGTTTAATTCTTGACTCCTTGGAAGTCTGTTTTAATGAGACTTTGATATCAGAATCCCTTGTCAGTTTTAGTTCTTGATGCACCTTGGGAATGGTGAATTATTGGCCCTCGTGGCAATCAAAAGTCGACATAACCGATCCTTTCATAGAATGAGTTGAAACTCTTTTGTTTATCAGATTTGTCTTCGTTATTGAAATTGTTATCACTATGTACACTTGCTGAGCATTGTTGGCTCACTCTTGCTTTTGCTTGTTTTCTCCAGTTGATAGAGATAATTAGTGGACCTAGTGGTCAGTTGGTATTGCTCTTCAGGTAGTGGGAAGAGACGATCGAATTATGGACTCCGTTGAATAGTGGATGGGGAATTATCAAGGTTGGATATATAGATAAATAGTGATTTTGTATCCTCACAAAATGTATAATATTTTATTCGAAGATTGGATTGTAATAATGTAAATGATAGTTTGTTTCATACCATAACCTGTATGAGATCTTGGTTAAGGGGTTTTGTTATTATATAATGTTTTTATCCAGGGATTGTATAATGTGTTTGTAGTTAATGGCTCCAAATCTGTACCCCGGATTTTGGGATGCTACAAAATTGACCATAAAAATGTGGCTATAAAGCACATAAATGATGTGAGGTACTCACATTTTTGCCGAAATTGAGGTGTTGCTTTTTCGCTTATTGCCATAGGATTTTGCAACACTTTTTTCCTTTTTTACTGCAATATTGGATTTAATTTTGCAATAGCAATTATAGTAATATTTTTTTTAAATAGTTAGGATTATGCCTTACAAATGAGTTTGTTTTTATAAATCTCGGGAGCACAATAACAATTAAATAAGACTATGATAAACACAACAAGAACGGTGATTATAAACCCTTGGGATCGAGATTGAACCGCATAACAATATATTTCTATCCCTATCTCAAGCCATTCCCAAATTGATACATCATCAATATTCAGAGAAAAGTTTTATATATAATCAAAGTCTAACTCCATAACAAGCTAATACAGGGATATAAATAGGCTGTTTATAGACCCAAACAGCTGGGTAAAATAATAGTTCATCTCCCAACTAAATAATAAAGATACCTAGCTGCAGCTACTAAAAACTAGATAGTACAAAGTCAAGTACACAATTGAAATTACACTACTAATAATAAATATCTCAACTATATAAGTCAAGATAAAACCCAACAGGATACACACTGTTAATGATCCCTATTAACTCTCCTCGGCTAGGAAAATTTTGGTTATGTTCAACTGAATTGTGTGTAATGCTCAAAGAGGTCAGGAGCAAGACGCTGAAACTTTATAACACTAATCCATGTATGCTCATCGTCTGACCTATTACGCCAATGAACCAAGTACTGTCGAAAACCACCGCACCGAGTTGGCATAAATCTCTCATCTAGAACATCAACAGGCACATCTGTTGTCAGCTGTGGAGAAACATAAGAAGGTGTAGGGAGTTCAAGTAATGGAGGGTTAGATATAGGGTGACTGGGGCTAGAAGGGATAGGAACACCATTAGGTGAAGAAGGTAAAGAAATATCATAGGTTTCATGAAAAGGAGTGAGATCTTTCACATCAAATAGAGGGCCAATAGTCATATCACTAGTTAGAGATTTTTGGGTCAAATAGAAATTTTGGGCAAAACAATATGTAAACTTCAAATACTTTGATAATATTTTATTACATGTTATGCAACACTTGTAACATACTACTGATGTTCTGATATCATTTTCTTAAATTTTTCATGTTCTTTAATTGAAAAATGCATATATATATGTTGGACCAAAAATTGGGATGAGATAGTCACCTCGTAACTGAAAATTTGATCGGATATGAACCTGAAAAGGGACCACCACCTAGTGAAATTGTATACACTAGGAGACACAAAAAAAAATAGAATATCAATTAAGATATAATATGATCTTTGTAAGCCTAACTTCTTATACCTCCCTACTCTCATCTTGTTTTTGGGTGGACCTAAAATTGAAACAAGATTCTCACCTATAATACTTGAAAAATGTATACTGGTTGGCCCAAAAATGGAACACAGTAGTATTTACAAGTTTTATTCAAGGTTAGACCAAAAAGGAACGAAACACTTAATGATTGTATACCAAATATTGCTCCGAAATGATGTGGCAATGCTTACATGGAATAATGGAAATTTTTGATCAGATGGTTGGTGTGAATGCAGGGGTCCATTATTATTACAACCATTGAATTGTTACACTTGGCGTTTGGGAAATTTTTTGGGTACCAATTTGGGGTACCTAGCATTTTCCTTTTGAAAAAAATCCTTTCTTTTAAGTTTAATTTTGATTAGATATCATTTGAGTGATCATAGCAAGTTAAAATTATATATATATCAATATTATTTTAGATTGTTTACGTTACATAAAAACTATAGTATATCCTTACCAAAAAGAAACTAAAGATATCATATATTACATTAAATTTTAGATATGCGTTGATATTTTAATAAAATCTTTATAAATCTTTAATATATATTAAAGATTTACTCCCTCGGTTAATATACACTGGGTTTAGACACGGAGAACAAGGAAATGTATAAATAATTAGTAGAGTTGGATGAAAAATGGATAAAGTAGTGGGACCTATCAATATTTAATAATAAATTTGAGATAGTGGAGAAAAGTAGTGGGTGTAATAGTGTTTTATATTATAAATTTGAGATAATGGAGGAAAGTTAGTGGGTCTAATAGTGTTTTTTATTATTAAAGTTTACTATTTTTGGAATGTATAGAAATGATGGGACACCTCAAAATAGTAAGTGTATAGAAATGAATGGGACGGGGGGATTATAAAGATTTTATTAAAATATTTAAAAGATCCAGCAGATATCATTTCTAAATACTAAGAACCCTGTATATATTGTAGTCAGCTCTTTCATCTAATATCACCTGGTTTATATTCACCTGAGCTGCCATTGTATTCTGAGTTATAGTTTATCTTGCTTCCTTTTGTTTCAAATTTTTATTATCAGCTGCCATGGCTAATTATAAGGTAACTTGGGATAATGTACCCACTACGTTAATCGAAATTATAGGGAGTAAGATAGGTTCATTGAACGATTTCATAAGATTTTCTGCTGTTTCAAAAACATGGCAATCAGTCATGTCTGAAAGGAGAGAAGCTGAGAAGGAATTAATGGCGTTATCACTAGAGTCTCCAGTCCTCCTCCTGGCTGAAGAAGTACAAGGAACTCTTTTTAGTTGCGATATGGCTGACGAAGATGAAGATGGATTCGAGGAGGACGTCGATGATGAGATGGAAGAGAGTGAAGAGGAGGAAGAGTGTGAAGAAAATTGGGATGATCTCCACCATGACAGACTAAAAAGGTACAATCAGCTGAGGATCTCAGTTGGTAGTGCTCGTGGGATATATAGTCTTTCAACACGAAAACTATATACCATTGATTTACCAGAGGCCGCTGGGAAAATTATATTGGGAACAAGTAAAGGATGGGTGCTGACACTTGGGAAAGATTTTCAAACCAAATTGTTGCATCCATTATTAAGGCATGAAATTTCTCTTCCAAGTACGCGTGTAGTTTGTGCCGGGAATGAGTACAGCTCATACGAGGGAATGTTTATCCATTATCTTCGAAAAGCTGCCATGTCTTCTGAAGTACAACCCAATGAAAAAGTACTTCACAGAGATAGTCCCAATCCCACAATAATGATTATATATGGAGAACGTGGATATTTGGGATTCGCTAGCCGGGGAGACAAAGTGTGGACCATGGTGGACGTTCCCTGGAACGGTACCTTTATTGATATTGCTTACCATAAGGGAAGATTTTATAGCGTCAACTGTCATGGATGCACATTTGTCTGTCATTTTGATAATGACTACACAAATGGAAGACATGCTACGGGAACACAAATTGCCGAATGTCCATTAATGGAACCTGAAGATCGAGATTTTGATACAAAGTATCTGGTTGATACAGGATGTGATTTGTGGTTGCTTGTGCGCCTACGTAGAATCAAGCATTTCAAACCACCAAACCACGTGAGAGTGAAGTACTGCACCACGGGTTTCCTAGTTTGGAAGCTGGAAGGTGTCTCGGAAGATGGTCTACGAACTGAGTATACTTGGACTCGGAGGATGAATTTGGACAACAAGGCATTCTTTGTTGGACGAAATGCCTCTGTATCACTACCATCTTCTAGCTGTGTAAGTCCCAATTCCATATACTTTACAGATGACGCAAGGGACCTTTACTTCCCTGACGGAGGCCACGATATGGGGGTTTATAATATGGAGAGTGGCACCATTGTACCACTTTTTCAAGGGAAATCTGTACACCCTGTCTCTCCACCATTTTTTTTAATTTGAATTTTACCTGATGTTTAGGAGTACAAGAAAAATTTATTCATCCTTGTCTTTAGATCAAGGGTGCAGAGTGCAAACATATGCTGGATGCTTGGTAGCGTTGTTGCAGAATACTAGGGATTAGTTTATCAAATCAATGAATGATACAATCTTTCATTACTTGTTCTAATTAATTTGTTTGTATTACGTACAACAGTAATATGATTGAAATAAAAATTTTGTTTCCATATATTGTCGTTGTGTGTATCGATCCTCTTTATAAGGGTGCTTATAACAAGGTTGCTTATACATGCCACTTCTGACAAAAAAAAACCATCAACATGCACCAACTTTTTTTTAGAAAAATCAACAATTTTCAATTTCCAATTTGAAAAGGGTGTTTACTTGTAGTTGTATTTTTTTTATTTATTTTCCTATTTTTAAATAATGTTTTAAAATTTCCAACATTGGATAATATGCTTAAAATAATTAAATATGTTTTTTATTTAAGTAACCTTTTAGAAATAGTAAAATGTGCTAAAAATAATTTTTTTAAAAAATAGAATATTAGATAATATTATAGACAGATAGATAAGCTAGTGAATAATAGTTAAATGGATAAAATTAATATATTAAATGCATAAGATCCATATATATATTAGCTACCAAGATTATCTTGAATTTGCTTTCATATATTTAATAATATGAAAATAGATTAATTTTTAACACTACAACAAAACAGGGCTAAATTCAACTGTACAAATTCGACCGCGGCTCGTTCCGATGGCAAATCGTCGAATTTAGTAGTGCCGGCTAAATTCGACCGCATTAGGTCGCACTGAACAGCTAATTTCGACCAAAATGGCCCGGACAGTCGAATTTATCCTTTCGGCAAAGCCACGCGGGAAATTTCCCGCTTTTTTTCGTTCCACACGGCTAAATTCGACCGAAGGCAGTAGGTCCAAAAAAAGAGCGGGAAACCTAAAGAGGGAATTTTTTACCAAAATATACGAATACTCTATTTTTCCCCCTTAAGGCTAAATTCGACCGCTTGCGGTGGAATATAGGCGTACTAAATTCAACCAATAGTAGCTGAATGTAGGCTTACTAAATGCGACTATATTCTGTTGAATGTAGGCGTTCTAAATTCAACTATAAAAGGTTGAATTTATAAGCCTTCTTGTTTTGGAAACCCTACTTCCTCCTTCCCTTGCAGTAGCCGATTTCTTTGTTTTTTCCCCCTTTCACCATTATCTTTTTTTTCTTCCACCAATTTTTGTTCATGTGAGCATACAAAATCTTCAAGTAAGTGTTTCTTTTTTTTTTTTTGCATTTTTTCCATTTTGTACTTTATTGTATTATAAATTTTACTTTTTTGTTTTAATTAGTGTTGTTATGATAATTTGTTTTAATATGTGTTCATATATATGTATGAATTTTATGTGCTTAAATGTGTTGCTAAAAATATTATGATTGTTGTTTGTCCACAATAGAATTATGATGAGTGAAATATGTTAATAAAACTTGAGATATTATTAGTTCTTAAGGATTGTATTGACAATTTATTTTATTTATTGCATTTGCCTTATATATATGAATATTTATTTTGTAGATGGCATTTGATCGTAGTTGGATTGGTCGTAATCGATATAATGAGGCAAAATACTTAAGGGAAGAGTACAAAATTGGTGTCGATAGTTTCATTAAATTTGCTATGGATCATCTTGAAGAAGAAGACAATGGCCTTATAAGATGTCCATGTAAAGAATGTGGAAATCAATACTATAAGAATCCTAGTGCCGTGAAAGTTGATTTGTATTGACATGGTATCATGCAATGGTATACTAGATGGGATTGTCATGGAGAGAATGATACACCGCGGGTGGAAGTTGGAACGTCTTCCAACTACAGAGATGATGATATGTATGATGCATATGATGATGATTTTGAGGATTGTGAGGATTTCGAGGAAGAACCCAACGCATCGACAAAATTTTTTTATGAAAGGGTGAACAGTGCTTCCGAACCAATTTATCCAAACAATGCCAATTTTACAGCATTGGAATATGTAATGGAGTTGCTTTCTTGGAAAAACAAGCATAATTGTAGTAACAATGCTTTTGATGAGTTGCTTCACCTCATTGGATTAGTATTGCCCGATGATCATAAGTTGCCCGAAAAGTACTATAATGCGCGGAAGATGATTAAAGGGTTGCATATGGAGTATGAAAAGATTGATGCTTGCGAGAATGATTGTATGTTATACTACAAGGAAAATGGCAACAAGACACATTGCGATGTATGCAAAAAAGACAGATACAAAGGTCAGCTAAGTCACCCAGCAGATGGAGATGAATGGAAACAATTTGATCGTAGGTTTCCAAGATTTTCAAAGGATGTTCGTAATGTTAGACTTGGACTATCTACTGATGGATTTGACCCCTTTCGTGATTCACATGCTAGGGACTATACTGTATGACCGGTGATTACTTTTGTGTACAATCTTCCCCCATCTATGTGTACTAAGGCTCCATACATGTTCATGCCTCTTCTTATTCCTGGACCGACGGATCCGTCAAAAGACTTACATGTTTATCTTAGACCACTCATTGATGAATTGAAAGTGTTGTGGCATACTGGGGTGGAAACATATGACAGGTTCTCGCGTACAAATTTTATGATGAATGCGGCACTTTTATGGACAGTTAGCGACTTTCCTGCACTTTTATGGTCACCTGCACTTTTATGGCACTGCTCGATATTTTTTGGAACCAGATGATCCCTTAAGAAGGAGTACGAGGTTTGGAAGTGTTGAGACACGATCAGTGTGTGCTCGGCATTCAGGATTGCTCGCGAAGAACATGTGTGAGCAGATATAGTTTCCCCCTCCGGGAAAGTCATCGAAGAGAAAACCGAAGGATTATGGTGTGACACATCATTGGACTCACTATTCTCCATTTTTTGAGCTTCCATATTGGGAGACACTAAGCCTTCGTCACAACATTGACATTATGTACACTAAAAAGAATGTCTTTGACAACATATTCTACACAATTCTTGGTGATGCGAACAAGTCTAAGGATAACACAAAAGCAAGAAAGGATTGTGAAGAATTACGTGTACACCGTGAGTTGTGGATTCAGGGTGTTGACACGAAACCAGATGCACCATATGTTCTTTCGAGGGAACAAGTTCACAAGTTGTACAAATGGATTGAAGCACTGAAACTTCCAGATGGGTATGCCTCAAATATATCTAGATGTGTAAACTGGAAGACAAATTGCATTCGCGGGATGAAATCACATGACTGTCACGTCTTCATACAAAAATTGTTGCCTATCGTTTGTCGTGATCTACTTCCGAAGCATGTAGCGGATCCTATCATTGAGTTGTGCAATTTCTTCCAAGATTTATGCTCGTCGAATCTCAAGTACATGGATTTGCAAAAGATGGAGAAAGATATAGTGAAGATAATGTCAAAGTTTGAAACTGTCTTCATTCCAGGTTTGTTTGATCCGATGGAGCATTTGCCACTACATTTAGCTACCGAGTGTAAGTTAGGTGGCCCGGCTAATTTTTGTTGGATGTATTTTGTTGAAAAATACTTGCACAATTTGAAATTGAAAGTTGGAAACAAAGCTCGTGCGAAGGGTTCGATGGCACAACGCTACATTGAGGAGGAATGTGTACACTTTTGCTCGTTGTTTTTCGATTCCAAAACTGAAATAATGCATAAGAAATTACGTCGAAACGAGGCACCTCAAATGTTTCATGATGTCGATTTGTTAGAAGTGTACACATATCCGACACATCCTATTCTACGGAGTAGAGATAGAATCTTGACTAGTGATGAACATGAACTCGTGGCATACTATGTTCTCATTAATTCGCCGGAAGTTGGAAAGTACTTGCGGTAAGATTTTTTTAAGTCATTTTCATTTCAAATAAAAATAGTAATTTAGTTCATGATTTAAATTTTTGTTGTTCAACTGATTATGTAGTGGATTTCAAAGATTGGTACAAGAACAATTCACACATCTCAATGATGAGGAAAAGGAACAATTTCAAAAGAAACAATTTAGAGATTGGTTCGAAAGAAGGGTATGTGTTTCATTTTTTACATAAATACATGTGCACACACATTTACTTATTATGTTTCTCGTATATTGTTTTAGGTACAAGATGATGAAGAGTTTAAGAAGAAATTTATAGACATAATAAGAGGTCCGATTTTTTTAAGGTGGAGTCTTATAAAGCGTGCAAATGCAATGGTTACAAATTTGATTGCATAAATGCTAATGAGCTCACTTCACCAAATTCCGGTGTAGATGTCATTGGTGAGAAAATTTATTTATTCTCAACATCTAAGTTGTATTTTTTTTCTTCATTATTTGTTCACAAATATTTTACATTTATAATTGTAGGGACTTCTTACAAAGAAAGTCATGGAAACTATTATGGAAAAATAGAAGAAATATTAAAACTCTTCTATCGCAATGGACATGAAGTGATCGTCTTCAAATGTCATTGGTTTGATCATACAACACATGTTAAAGTTGATAGACACCGAATAACAATCGTGGATGTCAAGTCAAAGCTAAATGCCGATGATGTTTTTTTGTTGGCTAGCCAAGCCCATCAAGTTTACTATGCACCAAATATCTCGAATGCAAAATCATCGTGGTACACGGTTCTAACAACAAAGAGTCGATAAGTTGATAAAAGTATGCACAATCAAGAAAAGACCAAAATCAATGATGATGCTTTACAAAATGAGCTATCAAATGCTTCATCAACACACGTTGAAAGAACTATTATTCATGATCCCTTAAATTTTTTCGTTGACTTGAGGATGTTTGAAAATGATTACTCGATCAATAACAATGACGAAGAAGGTCAAAAAAAAAAATGAAGACGAAGACAAAAATGAGGACGAAGATGAAGACGAATTAATTGATAATGATGATTTAGTGTATCAATTAAATATGTACTAAAATAATTATTTTGATCTAGTTTTTTTTAGTGTAATTTATCAATTTTAATCAAATTGTGATTTTAGTTGTGTGTATTTTTTGGACGAATTGATTTTAGTTGTGTTATACCTAGTTTAGTGCAGTAGGTTTTGTAAAATTTCGGTTCATTAAATTAAATCGGTTTCGGTCGAAAAAGAGCACACTGCTAAATTCAACCGATTTCAGTCTAGAGTTAGTGCACGGCTAAATTCGACTAACTGCAGTCTCATTTATTAATTCGACTAAATTAAATATATACTCGTGTAAGCACAATTTTCCCTCTTTTCCCATCGCATATCAATTAGGGTTGCCGCTCAAGAAATTAGGGTTTGCCGCTCAAGAATCAGAAATTCAATGGCTAATCAGACTGCAATGGTTCAATCGAAGGGTTCAATGGCTCATCAGACTTCAATGGTTCAATCGAAGGGTTCAATGGCTGCTGAAGAAGCTCAGAATATCTCGATTGAGATTTTCAGACTGACTAGAAGCTCTCAGGTTGATTTCTCTCTTCACCTTTGTTAAATTAGGGATTTTTATATGGCTGAATCAGTCTAATTCTTCTCAAACTGAAAATTAAGGTTTTGTTTATATGTCTTGTTTATATATATGTTTATATGTCTTGTTTAATCACTCATTGACAGCTTCGCTTGTTTAGTTAAGGTGCTTATTCTGAGTTTTGTTATCGTTTTAGTTTTGTTTATTTGCAAACGTTTTATCCTTGAGTATGAATTGGAGTTTAGTAATTTGCAGTTAGTTGTCTGACTAGGGAGTAATGTCTCTGTCTTTATATGTGTTTTTCGTCTAATTTTTTTATGGGTTTGTTGAGAAAACTCTATGTTTATATGTTTATATGTTGAGATTAGCACAATTAAGATTTTTCCACTAGTAAAGATGCCATGTGTTTTTTCTCTATTTTTAGAGAAAGAGATTTAATGGATTTTGCTATCCATAAGAAACCGACAAAATGTAGTAGTTTAGTTTGAGGTTTTGATTTAGTTTGAGCTTTGAAGTGATTAAATCTAAGAAAACACTGATTAAATTAGCCCTTTTTATATTATTGTTTGTTTTATAGGTGACATGGGCCGGTCCACATTCAAAGAAGGGAAACAAGGGTAACAATCAAAGGACCAGTGGAGTGGGTGATGAAGAAAGTCTTATTGAAGGGAACCAGGCCAGAGAAATTAGCCATAAAGTTATCTTTGAGAGGAAAAGGCGCAACTATTGTGAAGGGGACTACCCGAAGAAACCACCCCATAATGCAAGGCCAATCGTTTACTTTCTGAATAACCAAAAAGGGTATGTTAGTTCATAAAAGTTCACCTTAAGGTTTGTCATTTTTACCATACGTAGAAAAGTTCACCTTAAGGCCAACTACTTGCTTTCTTAAATAGATTATTCTGAAAAACAGAAACGACTTTCGACTGATCTTGTTTTATCATACAAGTATTTTGACTTATATTTTATCCCTGTCAATATATAGTTATCCAACATAGTAGGTTATAAGTTATTTTTATCAACTTATTATATCACTTTTATAAATTATACATGTGTTACATGTGTTCACACTTAACCCTTAAGATAGTCGTTAAATTTAAGCCGCTTATATAATTGTTCATGTTTCTTTATTTTAATTCAATTTGTATCTTGTAACAGTTTCAGAGATGCTAAACCCAAGAAAACTCTAGGTTACATTGTTCGTATGAAATGGGATGAACATATGATATTTACAAAGGGAGCTAACCGTGAAGCTTTCATCAACACTTGTATCAACTATTTTAAAGTAAACAAAAACATAGTTTTTTTTCAGTCTATTACCTTGCTTGAGTGTATTATGTAATCGGTAGAAAAGTGAATATTAATTTTCTTTTAATACTATGCAACCTGGTTTGGCAGGAGTATTATGCTTATCCCAAGGGTTGCATACCAGAAGAGGGGGATAGAGTAGTGAGAGCCCATTTGAAAAGAAATTGGAAGTATTATACTGGTTGTGAGAGGACCCGACTTGTGAAGTTGGTGAACACTTGTTTGGATGCTGGATATGCAGAGAAGGATATTGACATTACTATAATTAAGCCTCACTACTTCTCCCAAAAAGTATGGAATTCTTTCTACGAGTATTGGGGAACACCATAATTTAAAACTATGTCTGTTAATGGCCAGCTAGCCCGAAGAATGGTGGAATTTACTTCCCGCAGTGGGGCCAAACCATATGATCAAAGACGGGAGGTATGATTCTCTGGAGTAAATAGATTAATCAGTCTTCATTTTCATATTAAATTGCTTATTGCCTGATTTGGTGTCTATTTTTCATATGATATGATAGGAAATAGATGAAGAGAGAGAGAGGCGAAAGGGGAATTACTTATCCCGGATGATGAATTTTTGACTATGGTGTACGACCCCACTGACCCTGCTGTGAAAGAGCTACAGGTTTGTGTTCTGGCATCACTTATTAAATTCAAATTTCTTATGTAAGTGGTAACATGCGTTGTTATTAAAGGCGTGAGAATCAGAAAATGTGTCACTACTGTTAGATTATCACTACTGTTAGAACTTAAAACTACTCATTTAGCAGTTTTCTTGTTAGATAATGACCTGAAAATCATGAAGTGGATTAGAAATGGTGGAAAGATAAACTATTTCACTGACATTGATGTTTTATAGGCAAAAAAGAATGTGTAGGGTTTTATTGTTTCACTTACATTGTTAATGTTTGATCTTTCGTATTAGTACATGATTTTGCTTAGTTTTTTGGTCTTTTATGTATGAGCAGCCTCTTAATTAATCTCCTGGATTTTTCGAAAATCGAGAAACTTACTAGGTCAAATTTTGTGTACATGTGTTATAGATTCATTTGTTGTAATTACTTAATAGCATTGAATGCTGCTTGTTCTTTATGGTTTATTTGTTGTAATTACTTAATATCATTGATGATCATATTTATAATTTTGCAATTTGACTTCACATATTGCAGGAAAAGATGAAAAAGGCGCGAGCTGAGTTTGAAGTTGATCTTAACTTGCTAAATTCACCTACTGATGAACCGCCATCCCCCCGTACCCAAAGGGAAATTCAGCGAATTAGGGACATTACTGTGACAGTTGAGGCTAGAGCCCCGAAGAAGGGGAAGGTAATCCTTCATCCCCAAGAAACCTTGGCGGAGCTTATGGGAGGAAAGGAGGCACTGCGATTGATCAACAAACGAAAAGCAAAAGAGTTAACTGTGATTGGTGTTCCAGACGACATTTACACAATGATGTCTATGATCTTAGATCAGGTGACACAGATGGTTCGTTCCTTACCAGAACATGAGGTGCAGCAATCCATTTTGGACGAGGAGTTGCGTAACTTAGCCACTGCTGCATTTCTGGACCCGAGTCAGCGTTCAATGCACAACCATTATATTCGGGCAGCAAGTGGAATGCTTCGCCAGATCGTGAAGGACAATGATAGGATCATTGCAGAGGTAACATTCTTTTTTAAGCAAATATTTCTACTATAATATTTCTATTATAAGTTGTGTACGTATGCTTTTGTTTAGTTGATTAAAACTTAATCAGGGGTCTGCAGTGTGCACATTGCCACCTAAACCAGATAGATAGCACATGAATTTATTCATCTTACAAATGTTTGTTAAATCGTAGCTCACTGAAACTAAACATAATTAGTTTGAATTTTATAGTAAAAATTCTGGCCTGGTTAAATAGCACTGCTTTCGGTCGAATTTAGCCGGTCGATTTTATTTAAATTCGACTGAATTGTTAAAACTGACCGTTTATATTTCGGTCGTACCAGTCTATAAGGCATTTGTATTTTGTGCTGATATGTGCATAATGTTTATACTTTTATGTGTCCATAGACTACATGTAAGATTTGATGTGTATTTATGCATGTTGTTTTGCTCTGATTGTTGTAATGTCTAATATATTGGTCTGATATGCGCACAAACTGATTTTAATCACATTACGTGGTCTGATATGCTTGTTGCGTGTAGGAGACTCGGCCAAAGAAGGTGCCAAAGAAGTCTGTGGTGGAGGGCATCAATGAAGATCCAGGCAACAATGAAGATGAAGATCTAGAAGCATACATGTTTCCTCTGGTTTAGCCTTTAGGCCTTTGGACATTAGCCTAATGTGAACTGTTTTAGAACTAGCCACTGGAAAAACCAGCCTTTGGACATTAGCCTAATGGACACTGCTTTAGACTCTTTTGTTAAAATGTAGTAGTTTTGTACTCTGGTAAATTCTGATGGCTTCTCTTTTGATAAGATTTGCATGTAACTAATGGGCTTTTTCCAAACTTAATTATGATTTTATTTTTTTATGGTATTTTTTTTGGGTATTTTCTGAATGCATGTTTTGGGGAATGTCTTCATACAGGTGTTAATTGTGTTTTGGCCACCTAGTTTTGGTTACAGGTAGCTAGTTAAAAATGTGTATGAGAATGATTTTTGGTCTGGCAAATTCGACAAAAACTGGTTGAATAGAAAAGGATGATAAGTTCGACCAAAATAGGTTGAAAACAAATTAGACTGACACTGGTTGAATTTAGTAGTTGGGCGGGAAATTCAAGTTTTTTGGAACAAGATTTGAATTTTGAAAGAAAAGGTATATAAAACCGAACAACCGCATTCGGTCAAATTTAGCCGGTAAACCGGTCAAATTTAGCCGGTCGAATTTAGCCGTCCCCCCCCCTAAATTCGACTAAATTCGTAAATTCGACGCCTTCAAAAATGACCGGCTTCATTTCAGTCGAATTTAGTCTTTTAACAACTGTTTACAGTCGAATTTAGCTAAATTCAACCGATTTTTTTGTGGTCGAATTTAGCCTGATTTGTTGTAGTGTAAAATAATAGACTTGTGATAATAATATAGATAGATAAGTGGATAATAATTCAAGCATGTTGAAGATATTAAAACATAAAGTTCAAAATACCAACAAAATATATGGGTATATATATATATATATATATAGGGTCTTGTTCTAATAGAAACTAACTTAGAATAGAAACTAGAAACTAAACCTAAATTAAATATTTCAAGCTAATCTAATGACCAAATTAGGGGTATCCCAATACAAAAAATGTTTAAAATTATTGGCTCTATTCAACAAAAAAATAAAAAAAAATTAAAAAAAAGTTACTGTTCACGTGATGACGTGGCACGTGAACAGTAACTTTTTTTTAATTTTTTTTTTTATTTTTTTTTATATTTTTGTTGAATAGAGCCAAGAATTTTATGAGTTTTTTGTGAAGGTGCCCCTAGCGGGGCCATTAAAATAAATGAAATATAATTTATTTAGTGTAGGTTTCTAGTTTCTATTCTAATGTTGGTTTCTATTTGAACGCTTGCCTATATATATATATATATATATATATATATATATATATATATATATATATATATATATATATAAGATTATTTGTACAGAACAACTAGAAGTTTGTTCTCAAGTTTGTCCTCTAGTTGCTAAAATTTCTACTCTCGTGATGATATGGAAATTAAACGTTCCTTCATAAAAATCTAAGGCCCCCTCAAAGTGAAAATTTTAAAAACTAATTCCTTAACTAATTTTTTGTTGGGATTGATTTAGAAGCACCACATTTATGTTTTAGAGTAACAAGCATGGATACTTGATAGATGAAAGAGTACAATAAACAAGTGAAAGGGCCATATAACTTATCATCTCTAATTTAAAATCACTAATGAAGAAAAAATATCTTGTTCATATATGAAAAGTATAGGATTGAGTTATATAGACAAATGAACAAATATCAAATATATAGTTAAAAGAAAGACATATAAATGATATCCTCCTATACAGTCATAATTGATTTTGATCAAATACATATACACCAAAAAGTTTGTATAAGTTTTGAACCAAATTATGAGGTATATCATAGTAGATCATTAAATATGAGAGTATATACATATAAAATGCATAAACTTTATTTGGGCATTGAGTTCAGTGGGCCCAGTAGCATCAAGATGATAACATGGGTCAAATCCCAAGTATTTTTTGAAAATTGGGTGAAATCCCGATTCTAAATTCGAAATAAACCAAAGTAAACTGATCCAATTGCATCCAACTTTAGTAGTCCACAAGCCTACCACAGGCTCTAAAAAGATCATGATTTGTTTGTGTAGTTAACAGTAGTACTTTGCGTTATAAACTGAACAGAAGTTCCAAATCTCCTTAATATGGGACTGGGTGTTACAAACTCCACCACTAAAACTCCTGACGTCCTCGTCAAGCCTAAACGGATATCCCATAGGTCCGGATCGTTCTTTTCTAGCCATTGTGGGATAACACCGATTGACTTTGTGTCCCCACCTCTGACAACTTGACGAATCAAGATTTCAAGAGTCGGCTATGATATGATCATATGTGACAACCTGGATCAAATCCCGAGTCTTTTTTCGAAAATTGTGTCAACTCCTTATTCCGAATCCAAAATAAGCCAAAATAAACTGACCAAATTGCAACCAATTTGGGTAGTACACTAGCCCACCACAGGCTCCCAAAAGATCATGATTTGTTCGTGCAATTTGTAGTAGTACTTTATCTTATAAATTGAACAGAAGTCCCAAATCTTCTCGATGTGGAACTGGGGTGTTACAATCAGGGCCTGAGTTAATTAACAGTTTCACAATTTTGAACGTCATGGGTGTCTTATAATTTTTGACAAGTAATATGTTTATGAAAGTCAGGCTACAATTGTTAAAGAATCATAATGATGGTGCAATTGTCCATGGACGAAGGGAGAGTTGGTGGTTGATTACATGAGAAAAAAGCGAATATTTCAATCAATAATATTTCTCTTACTGGTTAGAGTCATGAAAAGAAATAGAAAGGGAATAGTAGAAGGACATGAATGAAAGGATTGTATGATTAGGAAAGAGCTTCCATTTGTCAAATCTAGTAATAAGATCTTATTATAGTCATTATTCATTAATAGTAGTATAAAATAATTTTTAAAATTATAATCCTAATTTTACATTCATTCATTTATTCATCTTTACTTTTTTTTTCTTCTATATTTATTTCCTAGTTTGTTGTTCTTCTTTCAACAAACATGATCCAAGCAATGTGAATGTAACCATATTATATAGACTAATCTTGGAGTCAGGGCTTCCTTTATAAGCTACCTATAAGGGCCTTTCCCGAAAACTTCGAAAGTCTTTCATTAAAGACGGAACATCTTAAATGTTGTAGAAACATGTTTAGAAGGGTGAGAATCTTAGGAGAAGATTAGCTCTCATTGAAGAAACACTACTACCGGTTCCTCTAAATGAAGTTATCCCAAATGTTTCATGAATACACTTGAAACTTTCTAATCGATCTCTAACAAGAATAGTAGAATTTAATGAAATAATATCAAGAACAGAAAAGTGATCTGTGAAAGAAGGTTGTCATATATATACATTACAACAAAAACGGTCATAACCGATCAATTTTGTCAAAAAATGCTTGTCAAGTTGGTCGATTATAATGATCATAATGGACCAAATGTTTATGTAGTTTTTAATTTCATTATATTTGGTCCTGCAAAGTGACGTGGCAGCAACGTGACAAGCATGAGTCAGAGACCTAAGTCTTCGTCGGTTGTTGTTCTCCACATCACTATCGGTTGAGTCCACTTTCGCCACTCTGACATCCACGTGGCACCGAATATGGCACAATCGATCGAGGTATGGTCAACATATTTTGCGATTATTATTTGATGGATTTGGAAGTGGATAAATTGTGTGGTATTTGGTAGGAGCAATGATATCCCCCTGGATATTAATGGCTTCTTACTTCGAAGATTTGAGGAATCCTAAAGAGTATTTAAAGAATCTAATGAATGAAGAAGTAAACTTCCAACGACAACATCAAGTTTATATATATCAAATGAAAATTCCCTCCCTTAGGATGGTTTGATCTTATTACTGATGGTGTACGTAGTAAAAGGCACTCCAGGACCATAGGTGGTGGTGGTATCATACGTGATAGTCAAGGTAAAATGCATTATGAATTTTCTATAAATTTGGAGTTTGCTCAGCTTTTTGTGCAAATATAAAGGCAAAAAAGACTAACTTCGATCTAGCTAAAAGAATGGGAATACAAATGGATAGCCTATCATGTACTTATACACTTCAAAGTTCTGAGGTTTAAGGAGGAGAATGCGTTCATATTAATTATCTGTTGGAATTATTTTAATCCGAACTTGTTTTCTATGTTTTTGTTTAAAAATAAATGTGTTGTTATTTTTATAAAGAAAAATGCTACAGCCACCAAATTAGTTCCCAAATTTTGACACCAAATGACATGACATTAATTTGATTGGTTATAACAATAATGGGCCCGCCAGGGCCATCCAATTAAAAGATCACAAAATGCCAACTAATTAGTGCCACATCATTTGGTGTCAAAATTTGGTACCCAATTTGGTGGTTGTAACATTACTCTTTTATAAAATAATAGCATTGTTTTAGTCTGCAACGTAGTTGCTAAATTGCAGGAAAGTAGTGGATTTTATTTCAGTTGTTGATCGAGTCTAGGATGTAGTTGTTTTATCTTCTTATTTTTAGTCACCAGTTAGAGTTATGCGTATGCAGTTTCTTTATATCTTGGATGTACTTGCTTTTTTCCAATCAATGAGAAGAGCAGTTTTCCTATCAGATAAACACTCAGTATATAATTTAAGCTTTACTCGTATCATTTGGTATCAGAGCCCTTAGGTTTAGGCTCGTATATGCCAAAATATCAACCCAAACACAAGAAAAAAGCTATGGAGACGTCCAAGGCGAAAGAATGAGGTATTGTAGGTTTAAACTACCTGATGCTAACAAAAAGTAATTACACAGCATGGTCCCTAAAAATAAAAGTCTTTATGAAGGCGCAAGGAGTTTGGGGAGCTATTGAGCAGAAGGATCCCAACGTAATCGTAGATGATAAAACGGTGAGATAGCCCATGCAGCAATATATCAAGGAGTTCCTGAAGATGTGTTGTTGGCAGTTGCTGAGTAAGAAACTGCTAAGGAGGCATGGGAATCGATTAAAGGCTACCAGAACGGGATTGAGGATTCAAATAAAGGAAATACTACAAGTAGAGACAGGAGCCAAGTGAAATGCTTTAATTTCAACGTGTATGGGCACTATGCAAGTGAATGTCATAAGCCACGGAGAGAGAAAGATCGTGCAAAGGACAAACCTCAAGAGGTGAATCTATACTAGATTCTGGATGAAGAACCCACATTGTTGTTCACAGAATGTGGGGGAAAGACGACCCAAAGGAAATGTTTCTCAGCGAAGAAGGGTATGTCCCAAACTGAGTTCGAATGAAGGCACTAGTGTGAATTCGAATCTCTAGTACCTTGATAATGGGACATTAATCATATGATGGGAAGAAAGTCAAAATTTAGAAACTTGGATGAAAATGTCACAAGGTAAGTTAAATTTGGGGATGGTTCCAGGGTAAAGATTGAGGGAAAAGGCATAGTGGCTTTCAGATGCAAGGATGGCAAGGAGCGTTTGTTGTCTGAGGTATACTATATTCCATCTTTACTCAATAACATTATCAGCCTTGGACAGCTCTTAGAGAAAGGGAACAGAATTGTCATGCTTGGAGAATACTTATGGGTCTACGGTGAGGATGGAGAATTATTAATGAAGGTCAAAAGGTCCTCAAACAGGTTGTATAGAATTGTCATTGAGGAAGAAGATGCCACATGTCTACTGTCAAAGGCTGAAGAAACAACTTGGTTGTGGCATTCACGGCTAGGGCACATGAATTTCGGGGCGATGAAACTATTGTCAACTGGTGCAATGACACTGGGGATACCAGAATGTACACAGCCAAAAGGAATATGCAGTGGCTGTTAACTATCAAAGCAGGTTCGTTCACCGTTTCCCTGCCAAACAAGTTTTATGGCAAAAGAAAGATTGGAGTTAATTCATATCGCCACCAAAACCATCAAGTAATAGATACTTCATGTTATTGGTAAACTATTTCAGTAAAAAAATGTGGGTGTTCATGTTAAAATAGAAAAGTGAAGCATTGGCAATTTTTTAAAAGTTCAGAATGTTGGTAGAAAATGAAGCAAAAGGATCTATAAAAGTACTAAGGAAGGATCGAGGTGTTGAGTTCACTTTAAACGAATTCCAGGCATGTTGTGAAGGAGCAGGCATTTTAAGACACTTGACGGCTCTGTACTCTCCACAACAAAATGGGGTTGTCGAAAGGTGGAATAGGACTATTGTAACGATGACAAGGAGTCTTTTGAAGGAGAAAAGAATGTTATCTAGCCCACATGAAGGTGCCAAAAGAACACACTCAAAAGCTTGATGACAAAAGCATAAAATTTGTTTATCTCGGAACCGATGGAAGCAAAGCACACAGGCTCTATGATCCACTAACTGGGAGGTTGACTATGAGCAGGGACGTGGTTTTCGAAGAACACAGTGGCTGGAACTAGGGCACTACAGAAGAAAAGGGTTCTGCAACTCAAAACCCACTTGTCATAATTGGCATGCCAGATATGGTACAACCTGGTCCAGAGTCCACAAGTGACACTGTGACAGATCACAGATTCAAGATTTACCACACCTGTGCAATCACGTTTACAAGAGTCAAGTCAACAGTATACCAGTGAATTGGAAGAATCTGCAGACTCAAGAAGCAGTACTGAATCGAGGAAGTTCAGGCTATTAAGTGACGTGTACAACCATACGGAGGAAGTTGAACTGGACGATGAGATGTTGTTGTTTGGTATCGAGGAACCTGCAAGTATGGAAGAAAGCTATGCAAGTCGAGATGGATGCAACTGAAAAGAACAAGACATGGGTTTCGACAGATTTACCACCTGGAAGAAAAGCAATAAGCCTAAAATGGGTGTATAAGCTAAAGAAGAATACAGATGGTGAGATCGTGAAGTACAAAGCAATAATTGTTGCCAGGGTTCGCATGTTGTACATCATAAAATAAAAGCCTAGGATTGCATAAATATTTAATTGTATCATTGTACACAAATTTTATGTAATCATCATGGATACTGGTGTTTTCTGATTGCATAAATATTCAATCATATTAGCATAAAAAAGTTTTATAAAATCATTATGGATATTAACAATGTAATATGTTTGCTTAGTTGCTGAATGTTTGGTCAAAAACTTACATTTACCTACAATAAAAATGAATAATTAAGACCTAAAACAAAAATAAATACTATATATTTTTGCATATGTAGCAATACTATTTGAAGTTTTCTCATATAAATTTTTGTTCACTTATAATTTACACTACTCATTCTTTTACTCACTTTAATTATACAGCTCATTCTTTTACTAATCACTTTGGACATATGTCAGTGTTATTTGACATTTTTTACATTATTTTTTGTTCACTCTCGTCATTACATTATCTACAACTACCTAACCTTTTTATGATTATTTTTCTAGTTGTTATCTTCTTATTTACTTATAATTTACACCACTCATCAATTTACTAATCATTTTAGATTTTAATATTTTCTGTCTGCATGTGTTTTTGTTCCGTTATAATTTACACCACTCATATGTTGCAGTATTCATATCATCTTCAATTTTTAATATTTTCTGCATGCGTTTTTGTTCCGTTGTAATTTACACCACTCATATGTTGCAGTATTCATATCATCTTCAATTTTTAATATTTTCTGCATGCGTTTTTGTTCCGTTGTAATTTACACCACTCCTTCAAATTTTGATGTTTTCTGCATGCATTTTTGTTCGGTTGTAATTTACACCATTCCATATCACCTACAAATTTTGATGTTTTCTGCATGCATTTTTGTTGAGTTGTAATTTGCACCACTTATCTGTTACACTATTCATCTGTAACGTATTCATATTTTATTTTATTGTTATATTATCTTTACCTTTTCAAAAATTTATCAATTTTGGATACTTAGCCAATCCATGGATAGTAGGATCCATAGGAAAGAGCACTACGCCATATATGGGTTTCTACAACACTTTTGCAAGGTGTTGCCGTTTAAAAAAGTGTTGGCGTAGCTATTTTCATCCTTACCTACTGCAACACCAAGTTTTGTGTTAGCGTAGACATGAAAAGTGTTGGCGTAGATATTTTTACACAATAATGTATTTATTTTTCCTTTTTAATTTGTACTATAATGCTGACTGAGCGCCGACGTGGCAGTAGACCCCATACATTGACTGGACTTTGCTGACGTGGCAGTGGGGCCTACCTGCTGACGTGGCAGGTGGGACCCACCCTGCTGACGTGGCCTGCTGACATGGCAGTAGGTCCCACCCCTTGCTGACGTGGCAGCTGATGTGGCAGTGGGTCCCGCATGACTAATTTTTTTAATTTTTTTTAAAATTAAAAATAATTCCCACACACAATAAATAACATTTTACATAAAATAATAAAAAATAAAGAAATTATATAGTAATGTATTTTTCAATAATTTTAAAATTGATAAATTTAATTGTGAAATTATATAGTAAAAAATTGTGAAATGAATGAATTAATTATATCAAAATCATTAAATTATGGAAAATTTATTAAAAATTATTAATTTTGTAATAAAAATTGTATCTTTGCAATTAAGATAGTAAATTTACAAATAGCTTTTCTAAACAAAAGTAAAATTGCAAAAAATTATTTTTTTCCATATATTTATAAAAAAGCTTTAAATTAAATAGGAATGAAAATGATGTTTTTTGAATAATTTGAAATTGAAATATTTTGTTAAAAAAAATTCAAAAATGAAATAAATACAAAGCTTGCGTAAAAAAAAGAAAAAAAAAGACAGCACACAATGAAATTTGATGAGCGGCAATTTCTACCGCCTAAATTTTTGGCAATTATTGTCTAAGTCAAAGAAAAGGGTCAAAACATATTACAATTAGGGATACAGACTTCATCTATGTTATCCGAAGACAGTTCTCTCTCTCTCGCCTCTTTTCTCTCTCGCTAACCCTAATCGGTGATTTCGCTTTTCCGGTCATCGTTCACAAAAATGAACACCATACCCGTTTTCCTCTCACCAAAATACATCGAATTCATACCTCAGTTTTCGACTTGTAGTTCCAGATTTCTCAAACTCCAAACCTTAGAAATCACCTCTCGGCGTTCTTGTTCAATTCGACATTTTTCTCTTAAATTCGTGTTCGTAATGATGTTTTGTACATCATATACGAAAAGCCCTTTGGTACTAATCGTCTCGAGGAGTTCATTTCAGTGCTTATTGGGCTGGATCTGGTGACTAGGTCAGCGATTCTTCAGCTCGCAACCTTGTTCATGTTGTTTTATTGCTTTGTATGTCTGTTCTATGGAGGTTGCTATGTGTATGACCACCATAGCCCAGGTTTCTTTCTCAGTTATTGGTTTTATTTCATTAAGAGTTTGATGTGATAAGTGAGTCTGAGACTTTGATTATTGAATAATTTGTTTGTATTGTTAATTTCCCCAAATTCACTCTAGTCTCTCTCTCTGCTCTCGACCACTGCATACACTCAAACTCTCGAACATCTGATTTTAGTTTAAACATCTTCTTTAACAAATTCATTCTTTTTACACATCTTCTGTACTCACGGTTTCATTCCTTTTCATTTTGCAGTTGAAATTAGGGCTTTTTCAATTGGGGCTTTCAGTTAACTCGGGTTTCTGTTTAGGTACAAATCTCTAATTAACGTTGGGTTTTTACATGTGTGTAAACCCGTGTATATATTGCTTTATATGCTCCTTTTCGATTCTTGATTTTTTTTGATTCCAGTGGTATTTTCACTGAAGTTACGATGTCATTCATTGATATATGTGTTGGTAAGTGAACGATAGCTTCTTACATTACTTGCTTATTTAAATTTCTATTTTTCGTAGTACCCAAGCTTTTGAGTATTAAATTATTATATAATTTCTGGTTTAAATTTAAACAAATAGCTCCTATTTTGAAGTAGTTGAGTCAAGGTTTCGTAAGTTATTTTTTTCTATGCACTGAACTCTTGTAACCTGTAGGAATGTTATGGTTTTTGACTTGCGCCATCTAAATTTTGTATGATCATGTGATGGATCATCAGCTATATGCCAGGAGGGTCCATTTGATCAGTAAGCAAGCCCAAGCTGTTGGTATTGTTATTTGTTTTACATTCTCTTTGTAATTCTTGTTACTTTCATTGTTTTTTAGTTCTTGGATCTGATACCTTCTCAGTGGTGAATCATAGTATAAATTTAATGTAATTTTGACATATGGCACAGGTGACTGCACACCATAAATCAACTTGAGACAAATTAAACTTGAATTCTTTAGTATATTTGTCATTCTTCAAAAAAGTAAATGTGTCTTTAATCTTTATTTCTATAAATTTCTATTACCAAGATAACATTGATACGATTGTCTATGTTCGTTCCAAAGTCCAGTGTGTACAAGATCACTCACTGCTTTCTGCACAATGCCTTTCCCAACAACTAATAATGTCCCAGTAACTCTCTACCATTTTAATTTCATGTTCCAGTCCCTGATGAATGTACTTGATAGTCTATTGCGTCCTGAAGCTTCCCTTTAATTCTGCATTAAAACTGCTCTATATTTGCATTCTGCTATATTTTTTCTGCATTCTGTACTCCTTTATTTTCTGCATTGTTTAATTTTCTTCATGTTTTTGTTCTGTTCTGCACTATTATGTGTTAATACTTGCATATCGCCTTTGTTCTCTTATCTTTACAGTTACAGTTATTTGTTCATCTGTCTTGCACATTTTCATTATATTTTAGACATTTAGTTTCCTCTTCATCTATTACTTGGGTCTTCCTATATATCCCTCATTTTACTAAAGAAATGTGTATCTCTTTCGTAGACACAACATCCATGTCTTGTGACCTTTTAACATAAAAACTAATATGGCTATGGATTGATAATATGTATTTTTACTGTCCCTGAAAATTAAAGGATCATGTGTTTCTAACTTTTGGTGAAACTGTTGAACAGGTGAACAACATGACCCCTTATCTGGCTGAGTTGGGTATGATGAATTATGCTACTGTGATGTACTGCCCATCAATGGTTGCGGCTTCAGCTGTCTACGGGGCACGCTGCAATCTAAACAAGACTCCACTTTGGAGTGACACACTCAAGTTGCACACTAGTTTTTCAGAGGCTCAGCTAATGTAAATTCTACATCCATAACCATCTACTTTTCATATTCTAGGCTTTGCTGCTTGTGTTTTATACTGCATTGGTTTGGAATGAAAGATTAATGTTTTTTTTTGTTTGCAACAGGGATTGTGCAAAAATACTTGTTGGTTTCCACTGTGCAGCTGCTGAGCATAAGGTTCGAGTGATTTACAGAAATACTCTAGTCCTGAAAGAGGCTATGTTGCTCTTCTTCCCCCGGCCAAGTCTCTCTTGCCTACTGTTTGATTCATCCGTTTCTGTTTGTAATTTCTTTAAATGTTTTATCATCAAAAAAGTTGATGAGTATTATTTGTTGAACGAAATTCATATTTTATAAGGGAGTTCCTGTTTGTTAAATGTTAAATATTGTTTTCATTTACAGGAAATGATGTTTTGCAACATCATTCGTTTGATAAATCATTATGTACTTCTTAAATCGGTTGCTTAAATCATTATCAAAATCAAATGTGGGATTGCTTGTGTTTCAATTTTGTTATGACAAAGGTTGGCAAGTAAATTAGTTCGCAAGTAACATGGCGCACTTTTTTACAGTGGTTAAGAAATATAAGTGATTACCCTGAACTAATACGTTTCAACTGGCAGGTTTATTTTGACTGGATGCTATGATGGCTTGGCCAGGTAAGCCTTTTCTTGTTCCAATTATTTTTCCTTGTTTATATTTTATCTTTTTTGAATCATTTGGTGCTTGATACTTGCAGCACATGGTTATTTTTTCTTTGATAGTAACTTATTATGTATGATTCTTTTTGGTCTTACGTACATGTTTATGGTATGGAAAGGTGCTGGTAAATGCACACATATTTCAGAGGGGAACAATGATGCAATTACTTTAGTTAGTATTGTCAATCCTAAAGGTAAAGATAAATGTGCTCTTCACTAGTTATCAAGAAATATACATAACTTCTGGGAATTTGCTTTTGGCCGGTTATACTACGCGCTTTCCAGGATCATAAACTTTTACGTTATTTGTCATCCTCTTGTAAGTGAATAATATTAGTTTATAGCTCCTGATCATAACATTTAGAGTATCAGTTTATAGCTCCTGATCATGCTTTCCAGGACTTTCAAAGCTCCAGCCCCTTAACATCAACTGTTGCAAACTTGCATTTGCATCACAGAAACAGATATGAATCGTCTTGCAGGTAATTCATCTTTTATTGTAAAGTACCTGGTATTTGAAAGATCATAACATCTTCTCCTTTAGTACAGTGTTATATACGGTCAGCTTTTCTTGAATATACTTATAGACCTATTATTGTTTTGCAGCTGTCAAAATTCCCGCGCTTCCAGAAAAACCATCTGACATGGAAAGTACTGATGAGATGCTGCGGCTATCAGCTTCTAAGACATGCTGTGGGATCTTTACGTCGTGTGCAAGCCATTATCAAAATGCAAGTTCTAGTTCTGCATGTCGAATTGTAATGCTTTCCCCATCCCCCTTGTTAGATAGTAAAGAATAGTGTGGTTGAATTGTAATGATTTATTTGTTATCAATTTTTACAGTTGAAAGTTGTAATTGCAATAGCTATGACAAAATGTTAACCATGTTCAAAAAATGTTGTAATAGATTAATTTGGTGTTGCTATATGTTCAAAAAATGTTGCAGTAGCTTAATTTGGTGTTCAAAAAATGTTGCAGTAGCTTAATTTGGTGTTCAAAAAATGTTGCAGTAGCTTAATTTGGTGTTCAAAAAATGTTGCCATAGCTATATGTTCTAAAAGATAGTAAAAAGTGTTGCCCCACCTGTCAGTGGGGTCCAGCCACGTGTCATCGGGGTCCTGCCGCGTGTCATGGGTCCTGTGACGTGTCATTGCTTATTTACTATCCTACGCCAACACATTTTATGATGTTGCTGTAGGGCTAAAAGTGTTGCAGTTAACCCCTACGCCAACATCGAAAAAGCTAACACCCGAAAAGTGTTGCCGTAGAGATTTTTTTTGCTACGCTAACAATTTTTGGGCCTATGCCAACATTTTTTCAGTGTTGCTGAAGGCCATATATGGCGTAGTGGAGATTCCTCCGGAAGTTTATATAATAAAAACGTTTATATCCACCAAATAAGGCCTCGTTAAAAATCCCACAAGAGCAAATTCCTATGGATAAAAAATAAAAAAGAGGGAAAAAAGAGTGCCTACTAAAATAAAAGTACATCATAAAACAAAAGCCTAGAATTACATAAATATCTATTTGTATCATTGTACACAAATTTTATGTAATCATCATACATACTGGTGTTTTCTGATTGCATAAGTGTTCAATCATATTAGCATACAAAAGTTTTATAAAATCATTATGGATATTAACAATGTAATATGTTTGCTTAGTTGCTGAATGTTTGGTCAAAAACTTACATTTACCTACAATAAAAATGAATAATTAAGACTGAAAACAAAAATAAATACTATATATTTTTGTATATGTAGCAATACTATTTGAAGTTTTCTCATAAATTTTTGTTCACTTATAATTTACACTACTCATTCTTTTACTCACTTTAATTATACAGCTCATTCTTTTACTAATCACTTTGGGACATTTGTCAGTGTTATTTGACAGTTTTTACATTAATTTTTTGTTCATTCTCGTCTGTTACATTATCTACAACTACCTAACCTTTTTATGATTATTTTTCTAATTGTTATCTTCTTATTTACTTATAATTTACACAACTCATTAATTTACTAATCATCTTTACTATGCATGCGTTTTTGTTCAGTTATAATATGTTGCAGTCACTAGTAGAAAAATGGTCTTTTACGTCGGTTAAATAGGTCTTATACGTCGGTTAAATGGCGACGTATGGGCTGACGACGTATAAGATCAGAGTCTTTTACGTCGGTTAAAAAGGCGACGTATATTGTATCCTTTTACGTCGGTTCTTCTAAACAACCGACGTATATTGTATCCTTTTACGTCGGTTCTTCTAAACAACCGACGTATATTGTACCCTTTTACGTCGGTTCTTCTAAACAACCGACGTATATTGTACCCTTTTACGTCGGTTCTTCTAAACAACCGACGTATATTGTACCCTTTTACGTCGGTTCTTCTAAACAACCGACGTATATTGTTATCCTTTTACGTCAGTTCTTCAAAACAACCGACGTATAAGGTCCAAAATATTAAAAAAAAAAAATATTTTGTTTTTCTGTACAACCCAGAAAATTAATTAAAAACCATAATTCCCGAAATCAACCAATAATTTTACATCCATAATTTTACAACCGAACAATATCCATAAAATTAATTAAGAACCATAATTCCCACCATATTTTTACACATTCGTCCAGCTACAACAATAACAATTTAACAACATATTGACAAATACATTTTGCATCTTGTTTTTACATATTCTATAAAAACAAAATAATGACTGAAGTATGAATGAAGAGGTAAATTCTGGTCTGGCAATTCTTTCATCTACGACAAACCTCAGCTTCTTTTTTTAGTTTTCCAGCGTAAGCTTCGTCATTCTTAAATACTAATGATGCCGCTGAGAATGCTGCAACAATTTCCCCGGCTAAATCTGAAGCAGTACTATCACAAACCGATACATGCCTTTCGTATCTCATGTCTTCTGGTCTTTGCCAACAGTTTATATCATTCCCAACCTTAGAATTATTACTAGCACTCCCAACCTAAGAAAGGAAAATAGAAAAATACAATATGTTAACATTGTGTTTTAAGTTATTATATGTTCTAAAGTAGAAAAATACAATATCGTATATTAACACCTTTTGATAGCTAGCTGAACTGAACTGAATAATCAGTACAAAAATGACAAGATCAAGATAACTCCGTATCTCTCGCAGCCGAGCATCCAGTCCCTTTAAGGCTAGCTGCAAGTTTTCCAGTAACCTGCACAGGATAGTTACACAACATTAATAGTCAAGTCACAGTTAGTGTTAGCCTGATTGGCAAAACAGTCACTAAGTTACTACTGAAATCTTAAGATGTTCAACTAATTAAAAATTCAGATAATAAACTCGAAACTCACAAACTGACCTTGTACATCATATCTGCTATCTAAACGAAGTAATAAACTCGAAATTGACCTAGATACCCAGAAACAAAAGCACATGCAAATTCGTAGTCCTCAAACAAATATAAATTTACTGCATATTAAAATTCTGTGGATGAGATGTTAAGCAATCAATTTTGTTATGATAGCACCAGATGAATTCAAGATAATAAATATGGTTGTTGAGATACCACTACATAAATAGAACACATAAAAAGTAAGCTTATGACACTAATCTGGTTATTTAAGCCGAAGTATAAGTTGTACTTACAGAATTCGCAGGTGAGCAAGTTTTCCAAGATCAGGTGCTAATATTCCTTCCAACGAAAGCCCATTGAGATTCCTTTGGTACAATAAACAATTACAATTAAATAACTAGAACGCATCTTAACCTGAAATATTGGTGCATCTGCATCTTTGTTTATGGCGACACTGACTTTGGAATCTCTCATTCCTGCCAAGTGCTGAATGGCTCCAGAAACACCAAAAGCCATGTATAGTTCTGGGGCTACAATCTTTCCGGTTTGGCCAACCTGACATAAAAGCAAAGTATTAAACAGGGGTACCAAAATAACTAGCACACGTGCCAAAAAACTAGTTACTAACATGGTAGATCAGAATGTAAGCAAATTACTCTTCAAGGGAACAACTATTTAATAGAATGAAATAGTTAGAAAGAAGTGTTTTCAAAAGTTTGACCAAGTTTGATTTATATTATACAGACTAGTTTCAAAAAAATACTACCAGTACACAAGTAACGGACCTTCATCTATGGCGGATAGATCGACCTCGTCAATTGGCGCAGCATTAGATTTTGACTCAGCTGCCATAGAGGTCACTGGAAAAGAAGTAGACCGAATGGACAACATACACGGGTTGGAACCAACATATCGAACAGTACAAAGAGCATTTCCTGCATATATTGGCCTGGAACATGTAAAAATATATATCACCAAACTGGAAACGTGGCAAGTGAATGTCACACAGAATGGTTCTGATGGTTTCTTGTAGAGCCCAATTTTTATGATATAGAATCACAAAACATATATATGTGTAGAAAAAGACTAGAACTGGTAAGACAACAAAGAAACTTCAGACAAGGAGCTTAAGTGGATTTGTCACTAGACTTGTGAGGGCTTCATTCAACTAAAAAACAGGAATACACAAGGACTTCAACAAAACTGTGGGAGTAGCAGTCTAAATTTCTACGGGAAATGACTGCGAAGATACACAAACATATTGTTCTAGCCAGCATGGCCTTAGGACTCACCTCTTAGCTGAATATCAACCCCATGTTTCCTCTTTGTACTCACTACTCAGCATGGCTTTCATTTGCATCCTTTGACTATTGGAAATATATGCTTTTCTATCAAGTATGATGAGACTTTCCAAACTTGCTAATGGAAAAATTAATTAAAGTTAGCAACAAAAGAATGCTATTCGTTCCGAAATCATGTTTTTATTTTTCCTCGGCCAAATCTGTAACTTGGTTCTCATTGTCTCTGCTCTCTGAGTGGCTTTGCATTTCAAGGAGCTTCTGTTGTTCCTCCTCCCTCTCTTGTACCTCGACAACTTTTGCAGCCTTAGGCTTGGTGCTACTGAACTGCTGATACATAACTCCACCCAACATGCAAATTAGAAGCCCTATTGTTCCCACAAATGTCGAATGTTTATCCCAGATAACAAGATTTATAACTACTGTCAAAAGCTTGTTCACTATTCCTAAAACAGTAAATCCTATGGCAGAAATTGCCTTCCGACAAGAAAAACCAAAGAAGGAGATAGCTAAACCAAACAAACACGATAGACCTACAGGCAAAAGCACTTGAATGGAATGCCAATCTGACTCATCAGATATTTCATGCTTTATCTTCTTCAACTCTCCCATTACAAGCAGCTCTAGTGGAAACAATAGCAAAGCCTCAAGGTTGTTGTACAGCACAAGACCCCATGTGTTCAAACCAATTGTCATAACCACATGTTTAATATAGACAAAATCTATGGACATGCTTATCAGGTAAGCCAGTGCCCAACTATAAGCCATGAGAGTGAATTGGTAATCTGTCATGACATATAGAACACTACCAGCGAAGATTGTGGCCAGTGAAAACCATGTCTTCATTGATGGCCATGGCTGGTGTAAGTAGAGGGACTCGCCTATTGCAACAAAGATTGGAACCGCTGAACGGAAGACAATGAAGGTGTCGACATTGGCGTGGAGAAGAAGCTCGCTGTTTGTGAAGAGTGACAAATAGAATATAAAAGCTGCTGGTAGGAATCGCCACATTGTCATTAGATCAAGTTTATCGTGCTCTAAGATCTTGAGCGAACCTAAAATGAGGACGCCAGCTGCACTTGTGAAGTACTGCAATGCAGTCAATGCTCCAGGATAAGGAAATTTCATTACAGCCCATTTATTGATGATGGAGAGCAGTGATGCTAACAAACAGTATCCAGCAGCTATTCCATAAACTGATACATGCTGTAGAAAGCTACTATACCATGTTGATTGAAATTCAATGGTAGGGGAAGATGAAGTAGCAGCTGAACCTTTTTGCGCATCACCAATGGGGTTTTCCACATCATCGGACATCTAAATCTGGGAAAATAAAAGTTTCAAACATCAACTATTTGTTACAGGACCATAATCATTTACCACCAAAAAAGGGAAAAAATGTTCTTCTGCATCAGACCAGGAGCCACAAATGACTGAGCTAAAAGCTTTCTTATCAAAGCATAAAAAATTAGCAATGCATAAGGCCATAAACAAGGACCCTTTATTTAAGCAGATTATCTCATGCCACAGCCAGAGAAAAAATTAAAGTTGATGGAAAATATTAACAATTTAACATAATCAACCAAGAGAGGACAGTTTGTATCCTGGGATCAACAGGAGTGTAACAAATATTCAAAGTGTTCTGCTAACTAAACAACTTCAGATTTGTTTCAAGTTCTTCACCTATCAGTTCGAGTCTCTTCCCGAGAGGGAATACACATGTGATTCAATGTATGTTTGTGTATGTATGTATATAAATACATACACAAACATACATTGATACACAAAAATACAGATAAATTCAAAAATCAACATACACACACACACACAAAAACACATATAAATTCATCCAAAACCCTAATATCTCAAACATAACACAAACAATCAATCATCAAAACCAGCTTTACAGCACCCCCAGTTTTTAGATACTTATCTGCAAATTTAATTGGCGTTGACCCGCTTAATCGGAGAGATTGGGGTGGGAGAGAGTCGAGGGCGGAGAAAGATGAGGGAGACGGAGAGAGATTTGAGAATGACGATAGAGAGGCTGAAATCACACATCTTCGTGTAGAAGGAGGCGTCGCAGGGAGAGAGGCGAGAGAGATTAGGGTAGATTGGAAATAGACGCGGGTGTTCGATTAGACGTTATATCTTTTAAAGGTTTTATACGTCGATTATATTAAGAGCGACGTATATAATAGCATTATATACGTCGCCTTTTCCTCAACCGACGTATATAGTAGCATTATATACGTCGGTCATATTAAGAGCGACGTATAAAGTTGTATTATATACGTCGCCTTTTCTCAACCGACGTATAAAGTAGTATTATATACGTCGTCTTTTTCTCAACCGACGTATAAAGTAGCATTTTATACGTCGCCTTTTTTCAACCGACATATAAAGTAGCATTTTATACGTCGCCTTGTCCTCAACCGACGTATAATATGATCTTATACGTCGGTGTTTTCTTCAACCGACGTAAAAAATGTTAAAAATTGACCTTATACGTCGCCTTTATGCGGAACCGACGTATATAACTACTTTATACGTCGCCTTTGGCCAGAACCGACGTATAAGAGGCGACGTATAAGGTCAGTTTTGTACTAGTGAGTATTCATATCATCTTCAAATTTTAATATTTTCTGCATGCATTTTTGTTTCGTTGTAATTTACACCACTCATCTGTTACATTATCAATATCACCATCAAAATTTAATGTTTTATGTATGAATTTTTGTTCCGTCCATATCACCATCAAATTTTGATGTTTCCTGCATGCGTTTTTGTTCAGTTGTAATTTACACCATTCCATATCACCTTCAGATTTTGATGTTTTCTGCATGCATTTTTGTTCAATTGTAATTTGCACCACTTATCTGTTACACTATTAATTTGTTACAACTATGTAACGTATTCATGAATTTTTTTTGCATTAATTTGTTAAAAAAGAAGATATATCATATTTTATTTTATTGTTATCTTATCTTTACCTTTTCAAAAAATTTATCAATTTTGGATACTATTAATTTAATGAATAATATCTGAAAAGTAATAAGCTTATTGAGCAGCAATCACACAAGAGTTTTACTACACATTACTACACAAGCGATTTCAAGATTTAGTTTTTTCTCCTCAACCTCAGCCCTGTACCCTTTGAACCAGCGTTCCAAGAACAAGAAAATGTTTTCTTCCAGAAGATCGTCTAGGCAAGGACCATTAGGGCAAGGAGCACTGAGGACCGTCTGGTGTGCTGCCCAATCACATAAAAAACTCAACAAGTCACAATATATCTCCACTGATATATGCACAGCTATTGGTTTGTATTATATTTTCACCTTCTTTGAATTTAATAGATTTTATTTTTTGTGATTGAAAAGATTGTGTATTGATGTTTCTTAAGTTCAAATAGTTGTGGGGAAATTTAGAAATGCTTTATTCATAGGTCTTTAAAATACTAGTTTCAAGAAGGGGCTTCCCGACAGCAATAAGCGACCAGCTAGAAATAGAGGCTAAGCTAATAGCTACAGCCAGTACAGGCGGTCGGTGTAGGCCTTGTTTCTTGTAGTGTTTGCGTAAGATTTATGCAGAAAATTCTATGTATGTCTGCCTATATATCACTTAGCTGATATTGTGCAGATTTTTTGATTTTTCTTATATAAGTTCAGCGTGAGGATTTAGCTTAAGCCTCTATATATATATATGTACTTTTATTTAAATTGGTTTTTACAAAGATACAATGTTTTGAGATTTGTGAGTGGGATTTAGTTCGATTACTATTAATATTTGTGGCTGTTTTCATTGAATTAATAAAGTTTTTGGCCAAAATATTGCAAAAATGATTAATTATTTGTCTTGCAGAGCGCATCATGTACCCAGAAGCGCCTATCACAATGAGGATATCTGGTGATCTTCTTCTTGGCGTTGTCGGATATACTTGAAGAAAGTGGAGTATCTTCTTCGAGACTCCAATATTATGCTGACACGTACACAAAAGGCTTTTGCTTTAACAGACGCGAATCCAAAAATTTCTATGTTTAATCTTGATGCCTTGGACATGGAGACTGTCTGTAATGAGAGGTAATTTGTTGGCTACCTCCCATATCTAAAATTTGTTTTATATCTTTATTTGACTCATTGCATGATCACTTCGCATAGTATTCTAATTTTGTTGTTTTAATCAGTTTACAGGATAATCATCGAAAGCACCCAATAGAAATTACTGTTGATGATTCATATACGGTTGTTTCCTTTAATGAGGTACCAATGTTTTTATTTCCTTATATTTCAAGTTTCGATTGATTTATTTAAGGTTTGCAATTAGGAATTCTGTGTCATTATATATAGGATGTGAGGAATTCTTTATGCTCCGGAGATTATTCTCTCACTCATGTGGGTGCAAGTATGGGTGCTGAACACCCTGATCCTTCTAATTACGTGTGGGTGCCAAGTGAAAATAACGGTCCTCTAAGTTATCGGCGAATGGAAATCAGGTGTGATCCTTCCCTTCAGTATTTTTCTGAAAATGATATATTCCGGACAGACCAAAGTGAAGACAGATTGGAACCAGATTGGGCTCTAATGGAAATGATGAAACAAACAGAAACCTATGCTCTAGCCGATGAGTTGGTTCCTGCAATTTCTCCTCCTTCACCTGACCAGCACCAACAACCGACTTCTGTCATGTCAGAGCAGTCTCTCGAATTTTGGAATTCTGACAGTGCATATGGTGGGTTTCAATTTCAAATTTATCCACTTCAGTCATCCAAATTGTTTTATACATAACTCATTCTGTTTCCTTGACTGCAGGACATGGATCACCTACATTAGAGATTCATTCAACTCAACCACTTCAGCAGACACTGCCCGAACAAAGGATCCGAAGCCATCATTATGATCACGTAACAATATATTAAGTAACAGGTATTGTCCATGTTTACTTTCAATCAAGTCAAAAAGAGAGTTCTTTTAATTCTTTTCTGGTTTCTTTTTTGCACTAGTGGCTGAGTATATGGGATGTGTTTTCAGGATTATGACGAAGAGGATCAATGATAGTAGTAGCATCCTGCGTAAAAGAATGAAATGCCCACAAGATGCTCTGGGCATCTGGAAGTTTAATAAAAGAATTAAAAGAGATGCAATATTTTTTGAACCTTTGTTGACTGGTGCCCTCCATTTTTTTTGTTTCTTTATTCAGATTTTCTGGCCATCTTTTAAGTTAGATATCTGAATGAACGTCATTTTTATCTTCAGGGATGGGAACTGATCTTTCTGAGGCTTTTCTGAAAGACTTTTCTCGCTCTCCAAATATGGCGTTGTCTTCTCCCAGCCGATTCATGCCTTCTCCAACTGGAGGAGTACAAGACTTTACACCTGCCTCTGGCAGTGATGCCAGCTCTTTGTTGGATCAGGTGGAGGAAACCTGCGGCTGAACATCGGACCTGGAAGCATCCACTGTTACACCCAGGTCTGACAAACTAACACCCGTGATATTTTATAAGGGCCGACCAGGTGTTGAGGACGCTTTTGGTCCTGGTGCTCCAGAGCTGAGGAATTCTGATGATGGAGTATGTTTATTATTGTTGTTGATTTTTCCTACTGCAGCTTTAGTGTTTTTGATCTTAAATTCGGAGTTGAACTCTGTAAATTTCAAAATTCGTAATATAGGTTAACCAACTAAAAAAAATGTAAATTGGCTAATTTGTGTTTTGCCACATGCATTTTCAGAAGATCTTTTTTTTTTCTTTTTTTGTAGGATTTATCTTTTCTTGCAGAAGACAAATATTACGCTTCATCGGGTAGGCTGATAATTCTTTTGGTTTATGCTCTAGTATGGGTATAAAACGAATCTAGTTGATACTTAAACTGTGTGCATAATTTAGCAGGGCCGCAGGAAACTACTCCGGACTTTTTCTTGCGTGCAAAATCGGGAAAATCAGAATCTGAACCCTTATCTGCAAGGACAAGGTAGCATATTAAAATAGAAAAAACCCTTTTGCCATTGACAAAATTTCAATTTTTTTTATTTAGACTTTCCGGTGTTTCAACTTAATTTTCTGTTGTTTTCATGTAATGTATGCAGGGCTGTGGCTAAATTTCTTAGAAGTAGATCGTCAATTACCACTCCCATCCTAGAAAGCCAATCCATAAATGTTAGCTTGAATGCAATTTTGGAAGGCAAAAGAAGAAAAGTTTGTGCTCGAATGGTCTTTGAGACGCTTGTAAGTCTTTGTACTTTCAATTAACTACTCAATTTATTTTGATTTGGGAACCCGTGGGAATTGTAAGTTTCATGTAATTTTTACATCTCCAAAAGGTTATACGTCTGATATATTGTTTACCTCAGGTTTTAAAGAATAGTGGGCTTGTAGATGTGCAACAAGAAGAATCATTTGGTGACGTCACTGTGACGGTGACCCCAAAACTTTCGGAAGAACTATTTTCGACATAACTGTGTGTTGCATGTTCTGGCATCCAAATTCTTTAAAAACATGGCTGGAGATTTTATTGCTTATATCTTATGAAAGATTTGTAATGCTTTGAATGCTTCTAGTGACATATGGCTTGCTAGATTGGGTCATGTCAATATCAGTGTACTTAATTAAACAGCAGCTAATTAAATGTAAATTTTTATAATGCGTTTGATCTTATATATATATACTAGCAGGTAACCCGTGCGAAGCACGGGCCGGGCGGGCACGTGTAAATTATCGATAATAAATATAATTAATGAATATTAGTTTAATATGTATTTGTAAAAAATTGAATGATAAAAACATATAATAAATAAATACTATTAAATTATGTAATTATAAGGAATTGAATACGGGTGAAATTAAATAAATTAAAATAGATAAATAAATAAATATAATTAATAAGTTTTATTTAAATATAAACTTGTAAAGAATTAAACGCTATTATAATGTGGTTATAACGAATCGAGGTGAAATTAAAGAAATTAAATTAAATAAATAAATTTTGTATAATTATGTAGTTGGAAGGAATCGAACCCCGAGTTAACTGATAACCAAATTTGGTACTTTGGTATTTTGGTACTATTGTGTACCATTAAAACATGGTTTTGCACATTAATATAGAGTATAGATATAGTAGCTTTTCATGTTGATAACCGTAGCATCATAGTCAGGCAGTCAATTAACGTGTGGGATAAAATTTTGCGTCGATCTAGCTACTCTGTAGCACGAACTAAAGGAAAGATGGTAATTAAGAAATTGATTGAGCCCTAGCTAGCAGGCTAGGTTTTCCTCTTCGAAATGGTTTCTTAAACATGTTTCAAGCCATTTTAATTTTAATCATCCTCTGCTTCTTCTCTGACTTTCACCACATCTTGTATGGGTTTTTGAAAGTCTAAAAGAAGTGTAAAAATTGACCATAAAAATGTGGCTATAAAGCACATAAATGATCTGAGGTACTCACATTTTTGCCGAAATTGAGGTGTTGCTTTTTCGCTTATTGCCATAGGATTTTGCAACACTTTTTTCCTTTTCTACTGCAATATTGGATTTAATTTTGCAATAGCAATTATATTAATATTTTTTTTTGAATAATTTGGATTATATGCCTTACAAATGAGTTTGTTTTTATAAATCTCGGGAGCACAATAACAATTAAATAATAGATTATGATAAACACAACAAGAACGGTGATTAAAAACCATTGGGATCGAGATTGAACCGCAGAACAATCTCTATCCCAATTCCAAGCCATTCCCAAATTGATACATCATCATCAATATTCAAAGAAAAGTTTTATATATAATCAATGTCTAACTCCATAACAAGCTAATACATTGATATAAATAGGCTGTTTATAGACCCAAATAGCTGGGTAAAATGATAGTTCATCTCCCAACTAAATAATAAAGATACCTAGCTGCAGCTACTAAAAACTAGATAGTACAAAGTCTAGTACACAATTGAAATTACACTACTAATAATAAATATCTCAACTGTATAAGTCAAGATAAAACCCAACAGGATACACACTGCTAATGATCTCTATCAACTCTCCTCGACTAGGAAAAATTTGGCTCTGTTCAACTGAACCGTGTGTAATGCTCAAAGAGGTCAGGAGCAAGACGCTGAAACTCTATAACACTAATCCATGTATGCTCATCGTCTGACCTGTTACGCCAATGAACCAAGTACTGTCGAAAACCACCACACCGAGTTGGCATAAATCTCTCATCTAGAACATCAACAGGCACATCTGTTGTCAGCTGTGCATAAATATAAGGAGGTGTAAGGAGTTCAAGTAGTGAAGGGTTAGATATAGGGTGACTGAGGCTAGAAGGGATATGAACACTATCTTGATTTGCTCCTCTTATTACTGATGCTGTAGTAAAAGGAACTCCAGGACCATAGGTTGTGGTGGTATCATACGTGATAGTCACAGTAAAATGCATTATGCAATTTCTGAAAATTTTGGAGTTTGCTCAGATTTTCATGCAAATATAAAGGCAAAAAAGACTAGCCTCGATCTAGTTAAAAGAATGGGAATCATTAATTTGATGATATAAATGGACAGCCTATCATGTACTTATACACTTCCAAGTTCTGAGGTTTATGGAGGAGAATGCGTTCATATTATCTGTTGGATTTATTTTAATCCAAACTTGTTTTTTATGTTTTTATTTAAAAATGAAAGTGTTCATGAAGGCGCAAGGAGTTTGGGGAGCTATTGAGCAGAAGGATCCCAACGTAACCGTAGATGATAAAATGGTCAGATAGCCCTTGCAGGAGTTCCTGAAGATGTGTTGTTGGCCATTGCTGAGAAAGAAACTACTAAGGAGGCATGGGAATCGATTAAAACAATGTGTATGGGTGTAGAGTGAGTGAAAGACGTGAAGGTGCAAACGTTAAAGGGAGACTTTGAATCCCAGATCTTGAAGGAAACGGGTACTATTGATGAATTTTGTATGAAGTTGAGCGGGATTATGACTAATATTCGAGTTCTTGGAGAAACAATGGAGGAGTCGAGTGTTGTGAGGAAAATTTTGCGTGCAATCCCGGATAAGTTTGTTCAAATATCTTCGAACATAGAGCAATTTGGAGACATTAAGACAATGACGGTTGAAGAAGTAGTAGGCCGTTTAAAATCTCATGAGTAGAGAATCAAAGGGAACTCAGAAAACACAGGTGGCCAACTCTTACTTACACAAAAGGAGTAGTCGAAGAGATCAAACAAAAATGGAAGTTCAAATTCATCTAGTCAAAGAGGCAGAGGAAATGGTTCGTTTCGTGGTAGAGGCCGAGGCTACAATAGAGGAGGTGGTGCTGGAAGGCTACCAGAACCGTAATGAGGATTCAGATAAAGGAAATACTACAAGTAGAGACAGGAGCCAAATGAAATGCTTTAATTGTAACGTGTATGGGCACTATATAAGTGAATGTTGTAAGCCACAAAGAGAGAAAGATCATGCAAAGGACAAATCTAAATAGGTGAATATATCCTAGACTCTGGATGAAGAACCCACGTTGCTGTTCACAGAATGTGGGGGGAAAGACCCAAAGGAAATGCTTCTCATCGAAGATTGGGTATGTCCCAAACTGGGTTCGAATGAAGGCACTGGTGTGAATTCGAATCTCTGGTACCTTTATAATGGGGCCAATTATCATATGATGGGAAGAAAGTCAAAATTTATAGACTTGGATGAGAATGTCACAGGGCAAGTCAAATTTGGAGATGGTTCCATGGTAAAGATTGAGGGAAAAGGCATAGTGGCTTTCAGATGCAAGGATGGCAAGGAGCGTTTGTTGTCTGAGGTATACTATATTCAATCTTTACTCAATAACATTATCAGTCTTGGACAGCTCTCAAAGAAAGGGAACAGAGTTGTCATACTTTGAAAATACTTACGGTGAGGATGGAAAAATATTAATGAATGTCAAAAGGTCCTCAAACAGGTTGTATATAATTGTCATTAAGGAAGAAACAACTTGGTTGTGGCATGTCTATTTTCGACATACCTGTGTGTTGCATATTCTCACACCAAAATTCTTTAAAAACATGGCTGGAGATTTTATTGCTTATATCTTATGAAAGATTTGTAATGCTTTGGTAATTAGGAATGCTTCTAGTGACATATGGCATGCTAGATTGGGTCATGTCAATATCAGTGTACGTACTTAAACAGCAACTAATTAAATGTAAATTTTTATAATGCGTTTGATCATATATAGTATCTTTTCATGTTGATAACCGTAGCATCATAGTCAGGAAGTCAATTAACGTGTGGGGTAAAATTTTGCGTCGATCTACTCTGTAGCACGAACTAAGGGAAAGATGGTAATTAAGAAATTGATTGAGCCCTAGCTATCAGGCTAGGTTTTCCTCTTCGAAATGGTTTCTTAAACATGTTTCAAGCCATTTTAATTTTAATCATCCTCTGCTTCTTCTCTGACTTTCACCACATCTTGTATGGGTTTTTGCAAGTTTAAAAGAAGTGTAAAAATTGACAATAAAAATGTGGCTATAAAGCACATAAATGATTGGAGGTACTCACATTTTTGCAAAAATTGAGGTGTTGCTTTTTCACTTATTGCCATAGGATTTTGCAACACTTTTTTCCTTTTCTTCTGCAATATTGGATTTAATTTTGCAATAGCAATTTTAGTAATATTTTTTTTGAATAATTAGGATTATATTCCTTACAAATGAGTTTTTTTTAAAAATCTCGGGAGCACAATAACAATTAAATAAGATTATGATAAACACAACAAGAACGGTGATTATAAACCCTTGGGATCGAGATTGAACCGCAGAACAATCTCTATCCCAATCCCAAGCCATTCCCAAATTGATACATCATCAATATTCAGAGTAAAATTTTATATATAATCAAAGTCTAACTCCATAACAAGCTAATACGGGATATAAATAGGCTGTTTATAGACCCAAACAGCTGGGTAAAATAATAGTTCATCTCCAACAAAATAATAAAGATACCTAGATGCGGCTTCTAAAAATTAGATAGTACAAAGTCAAGTATACAATTGAAATTACACTACTAATAATAAATATCTCAACTGTATAAGTCAAGATAAAACCAAACAGGATACACACTGCTAATAATCCCTAACAACTCTCCTCGGCTAGGAAAAATTTGGCTCTGTTCAACTGAACCGTGTGTAATGCTCAAAGAGGTCAGGAGCAAGACGCTGAAACTCTATAACACTAACCCATGTATGTTCTTCGTCTGACCTGTTACGCCAATGAACCAAGTACTATCGAAAACCATCGCACCGAGTGGGCATAAATCTCTCATCTAGAACATCAACATGCACATCTGTTATCGGCTGTGGAGAAACATAACGAGGTGTAGGGAGTTCAAGTAGTGGAGGGTTAGATAGAGGGTGACTGGGGCTAGAAGGGATAGGAACACTATTAGATGAAGAAATATCATAGGTTTCATGAAAAGAAGTGAGATCTTCCACTTCAAATACATGGCCAATAGTCATATCACTAGTTAGAGATTTTGGGTCCAATAGAAATTCTGGGCAAAACAATATGTAAACTTCAAATACTTCGATAATATTTTATTATATGTTATGCAACACTTGTAACATACTACTGATGTTCTGATATCATTTTCTTAAAGTTTTCATGTTTTTTAATTGAAAAATGTATATATGTTGGACCAAAAATTGGGATGAGATATTCACCTCGTAACTGAAAATTTGATCGGATATGAACCTGAAAAGGGACCACCACCTAGTGAAATTGTATACACTAAGACAAAAAAAAAAGAGAATATCAATTAAGATATAATATGATCTTTGTAAGCCTAACTTCTTATACCTCCCTACTCTCATCTTGTTTTTGGGTGGACCTAAAATTGAAACAAGATTCTCACCTATAATACTTGAAAAATGTAGAAAAAGACCTTCACGCGTGAATTCATCCTCATACTAGTTGGCCCAAAAATGGAACAGATGCTCAGTAGTATTTAAAAGTTTTATTCAAGGTTAGACCAAAAAGGACCGAATCACTTAATGATTGTATACCAAATATTGCTTCCAAATGATGTGGCAACACTACAAGACATTGGGGTCATTTTCGACCAAATAAATTCGACTACGGCTAATTTCAACCATATTTGGTCGAATTTAGAAGGGCCTGGTCGAATTTAGAAGGGCCGGCTAATTTCGACCACATATGGTCGAATTTAGGAGTAGTCGAAATTAATCGGTCGAATTTAGCAATATTTCGACCAAATATGGTCGAATTTAGCAATTTAGTTCCCTCCAAAAGTAGAGGGGAAAGTTCCCGCCAATTGAAAAATTAACTTCAACCATATTTGGTCGAATTTAGCAATTGGGGTGAGCGGGAGTTTTTTTTTAAACTTAGTAAAAAGCGGGAAACTTGCCGCCCAACAATTTTCAAACCGTTCAAAATTATTTTTGACCATATTTGGTCGAATTTAGCTAAATGTGACCAAATTCGGTTGAATTAATTATTTTCTGAAATTCCAAAAAATGTTACTAAAAATTTAAATATTTGTACACATCATGAGAAAAAAATTATAAATGGGGTACGTTACACCATATATTATGTTAAAAAATTGGCATTTTTCCTATTTTAATTTAATTTTTTATTTTATTTTACAAACTTGTTAAAAATGGGGAAAAATAAAAAAAAATGGAAAATTTGTGAAAGTATGGTAAGATTCATCATACAAATAATGAGAACGACTACTTTGGCGTGTATGAATTTTAAATTAAATTTTAGCTTTTTTCAATTTTTTTAATTTTTTTAATTTAGCCACCAAACTACTTGACCCTTAAATTACTAAACCAAATTAATTTAATTTTTTCTAAAATTTTGGCAATAACATTAAAAAGGATGATTCTTGACCACCGTAAGGTTGGGCCGTCAAGAAATATTTTTAAAAAAATCGAAACACTAAATCCGGATGAAACCTTGTTTAAGGGTTATAGTCAAAGTACTAGTTGACCGTTAAATTACCAAAACAAATTAATTTATTTTATTCGGAAATTTTGGCAATAACATTAAAAAGGATGAATCTTGACTACCGTATAATTAGGTCATCGAGAAATATCTTTTTAAAAATCGAAACACTAAACCCTGACAAAACCCTGTTTAGGGATTATAGTCAAAGTACTAGTTGACCGTTAAATTACCAAACCAAATTAATTTATTTTTTTCTGAAATTTTGGCAATAACATTAAAAATGATGGATCTTGACCACCGTATAATTGGGTCATATATCGAGAAATATTTTTTAAAAATCGAAACACTAAATCCTGGCGAAACCCTGTTTAAGGGTTATAGTCAAAAGTACTAGTTGACCGTTAAATTACCAAACCAAATTAATTTATTTTTTTCTGAAATTTTGGCAATAACATTAAAAAGGATGGATCTTGACCACCGTATAATTAGGTCATCGAGAAATATTTTTAAAAAAATTGAAACAATAAATCCTGACGAAACCCTGTTTAGGGATTATAGTCAAAGTACTAGTTGCCCGTTAAATTACCAAACGAAATTAATTTATTTTTTTCTAAAATTTTAGCATTAACATTAAAAAGGATGGATCTTGACCACCGTATAATTGGGTCATCGAGAAATATTTTTTAAAAAATTGAAACACTAAACCCTGACGAAACCCTGTTTAGGGGTTATAGTCAAAGTAGTAGTTGACCATTAAATTACCTAACCAAAATAATTTATTTTTTTCTGAAATTTTGGCAATAACATTAAAAAGTATGGATCTTGACCACCCTATAATTGGGTCGTCGAGAAATATTTTTTGAAAAATCGAAACACTAAACCCTGACGAAACCCTATTTAGGGGTTGTAGTCAAAGTACTAGTTGCCCGTTAAATTATCAAACCAAATTAATTTATTTTTTTCTAAAATTTTAGTAATAACATTTAAAAGGATGGATCTTGACCACCGTATAATTGGGTCGTCGAGAAATAATTTTTAAAAAATCAAAACATTAAACCCTGACGAAACCCTGTTTAGGGGTTATAGTCAAAGTACTAGTTGACCTTTAATTTACCAAACCAAATTAATTTATTTTTTTCTAAAATTTTCGAAATAACGTTAAAAAGGATGGAACTTGACCTCCGTGCGGTTGGGTAATTGAGAAATATTTTTTAAAAAATCGAAATATTAAACCCTGACGAAACCCTGTTTGGGGGTTCTAGTCAAAGTACTAGTTGACCGTTAAATTACCAAACAAAATTAAATTTTTATTTTTTGAAAATTTGGTAATATCATTAAATTAGATATATCTTGTCATCCGTACGGTTGGATCATCGAGAAATAGTTTTTAAAAATATAAACAATAAATGGGACAAATCACTAGTTACTGGTACTAGACAATATAATAGTGTTTTACTAAGATCTCCAACCAAATATATTTTTTATTTTTTTGAAAATTTTGGAATATCATTTAAATAGATATATCTTGATATCCGTACGGTTGGATCATCGAGAAATAGTTTTAAAATATAAAAACAATAATCTGGGACAAAACACTTGTTACGAGTACTAGACAATATGTAGTGTTCTATTAAGATCTCCAATCAAATTAATTTTTTATTTTTTGAAAATTTGGGAATGTCATTAAATTAGATATATCCTGATCACATCCTTATGATTGGATCGTCGATAAATAGTTTTAAAAAAATAGAAACAATAAATGGGACAAAATATCCTTATTTAACTTCGATAATTTCAAATAAATACTTCCATATGCTAGAAAAACTTGAAACTTGGATTGTATCATTTAAATAATATTTTTTATCCATAATAAAATTTACGAAATTTTTTGAGAATTTGTTCCCGAGTCGAATTTAGAGCCAAAAAACTCGTACGTTTAAAAATCAAACGGTTGACCAACTTCTACGAAATTTGACCAGATTTTGAGAGAATAATTTTCTTAATATTTCCAAGTTGTAGTAAAAAATTCATAATTTTTAGAGCATTTTTTATTTTTGAATATTTATTTTAATCTATATTAAGAGTGGAAAATTAAAATTCTGTTTGATGACACGTGTCAATTAATGTGGTATTGGTTGACAGCATACCACAAGGATTGTGCTTCTTCAATCAATTTATAGCCCTTGATTAAAACAAAGAAACACACATCCAATGGTCCTCATTAAACCCAAATAATACAAACAAACCCATCTCTCTTTTCTACCTAATACCCCGTGTCTCTCTACCCCTGACTCTCGCCTCTCTCCCTTTTCTCCCATATGTCTCTCTTCATAACGGCCAAAATTAGGCAAACCAAAACATATATATATATATATATATATATATATATATATATATATATAGGCTTTTGCTCAAATACAAACCAATCCTTAAATACAAACTACAAACTAACACTAAATTAATTATATTTCATCTATTCTAAGTTTCCCGCCAAGGGTACCTTCACGAAAGATGATTAAAATAATTGGCTCTATCCAACAAAAAAAAATAAAAAATTTCAAAAAAAAAAAAAAAATCCCAATACTAAAATAATATTAACTAATATACCAATATACGGTCCTACTCCACTACAAACTAAAATTAACTACAAACTAAAAACTAAACACTAATCTAATATTTCAGGCTAATCTAATGACCAAACTAGGGGTACCCCAATACAAAAAATGCTTAAAATAATTGGCTCTATCCAACAAAAAAAAATAAAAATTAAAAAAAATTAAAAAAAAAATTCACTGTTCACGTGATGACGTGGCAGTGGATTTCACTGGTTAACGGTGCTTCGCACCTTCTTGTACGGCGCTTCGCGCCTTTATCATTCTAAAGTTGTAAGGAATGACAATCAATGGTAAAGGCAATAGACGATTGACGGGTGTGTCGAGGGCCTTCGGCCCTCATGACTACCTAACTCATCCGTTTACTGTCTTAAATGCTTCGCATTTCCACGGCAGGGATTTTTTTTTTTTTTTGAAATTTTTTATTTTTTTTTGTTGGATAGAGCCAATTATTTTAATCATCTTTCGTGAAGGTACCCTTGGCGGGAAACTTAGAATAGATAAAATATAATTAATTTAGTGTTAGTTTGTAGTTTGTATTTAAGGATTGGTTTGTATTTGAGCAAAAGCCTATATATATATATATATATATATATAGGCCTTTGCTCCATAAAGAACACTCTTATATAAAGAACAATAAAGAACACTATAAAATCATTTATTCCAATAGATCCATTGGCCCCGCCAGGGGCACCCAATACAAAAATTTCTTATTTTTTTAGGCTCTATCCATCCAGCAAAAAAAAATTGAAAATTTTACTGTTCATGATGACGTCACTGATGACGTCATCGATGAACAGTAAAATTTTCAAATTTTTTTTTTTTTCTGGATGGATAGAGCCTAAAAAAATAAGAACTTTTTGTATTGGGTGGCCCCGCCAGGGGCAATGGATCTATTAGATATGAGGTGTTCTTTGTTGTTCTTTATTTAAAGTGTTCTTTATGGAGTCCAACCCTATATATATATATATATCTATACCCTATATTGGTCACGCTCCAGTGAGAACACATGTTAGTGTGAGAACAGTGAGAACACACATATTCACCACATTTCATGCTATTTTAAAGGGTCTCGCTAGGGGCACCTTCACAAAAAAGTCGTATAATTCTACCCTCTATCCATCCATTCATAACAAAAAAAAATAAAAAAAATTAACAAAAAAATTAAAAAAAAAATGCTACCACGTCATCATTTTTAAATTTTTTTAGAAATTTTTTTTAAAACTTTTTTTTTTGATGAATGGATAGAGGGTAGAATTATAAGATTTTTTTCGTATTGGGTGCCCCTGGCGGGGCCCTTTAAAATAGCTTGAAATGTGGTGTTCTCATTGTTCTCCAACATATACGTGTTCTCACCCGAATCATACCCTATATATATATAGTAGGGATCTAGAGAAAACCCCTTTAAAAGGAGAACTTAGAAAACTAAATTAAAATATAGCACATGTGGTATGTAAACTGATCGTTGGTAGATGAAGAAAAATGTGGTGAAATTAGATTTTAAAAATATATCACCGATTGACGGGAAAAATCAAATTAAAAATGGAGGGGATTAGGTGGGATGTGTGTGTGAGTGTGTATTTGATTAGTGTGTGGGTGCCCTTGGCGGGACCATTGATTATAATACATCCAATGGTTAGGATTAGTACCTTAGTTTTCTTAAAAAAAAAGAGTTATCTTTTGATATATATATATATATATATATGGTTTTCTGTATGTAAAAGAAGCTAGAATTTCAATTTCTTCCTTTTATTATCGAGATACATTGTACTGTTTTTATTTGCCTATCTCTAATTTGTATACATTGATCCTTAATTAACCATGTGTTGATGTCTTCTTTGGACATTCTTCATTAACCATGTGCACATGTTTGTGAACAGAGAGATTTCTGTAAAGATATGGATAGTAATACAAATGTGCCATCTATCGATGATAGCAGCACAGGTATGCCTTACATCTTTGAGTTGATTCATAGATGCCTTTTGTTCTAACACACGTTAAAACTATTTTTTAAGGTATTTTTTTAACGTTTTAACCCACACCATGATCATTTAGATGTATGCTATGGTATTCAAACTCATATTCAATAACCTTTATGATACCATTATTGATGCACTCAATGTATTAAACATTATCATTGTTTTTATAAAGATATTAAACGTCGACGTCGTGTACTAGGATGTTATAAAGTGTTGCAGCCTACAGATATGAATATACCACATATAGCTAAGGACTGTAATAACGTTAGCAATGTTTAAACAATATTTATGTAAGCTATTGACTGATATGATTGTTATATGTTGATTTTCTATGTTAGATCACTTACGTTGTGTAACAACTTTGGATTAGTATTTACATAAAAGGTTGGTTAACATGTAGAACCAGGGAAAAGAAAACCACACCTCCTGAACAACAAATTTTAATGCAAACATGAGAGGTTATCGTTACAGAGCTTACCTTGAAATACTTGACAATTGTCTATTGTTGTATGAATTTAGTCAACTCATTTCATGTACTTCTTTCAATTGACAATCTTACTATCAAAAATCCATTTGCTATTTCGCAAAGCAGGACAACTCCAATTACAAACCAGAGTGTTAGTTAGTAATCTTTGACAATAATCAAAAATTGCATCTTCGTACCACAAATTTTGTTGTTTTACATTTTTCTTTTTTAAGTGTAGTTGATACTCCTTCCTAATTCTGCAAATCTTCAATTACAAACGAATGCCAACATTCATGGTAACAAAGAAGTGTTAATGCAAATCTGCCATCAAAATCTTACAAGAGGTAATATAATAGTTATGTTACGATAGCATTGTTGTACTATGCATTTTTAGTCCTATTAAGTTATATTTGTATTAATCTTCTTAAAATACAATCTCTATGCTACTTTGTGTTGTTTCATAATTTAGGCTAAAATTTTCTTATTTTTTCTGCATATTATTCGAGAGTAAGGACTCCACTCTTGACAGAAATACTCAAGAAACAATGACAAACACATGTCATGCGCGCAGACATGTAATCGAGTGGACAAAGTGATATATTATTTCAACGTTCTTTTATAGCATGAATATAAAACTTGAGCTAGCATTATTGTAATATGCAGAAATATGATTTCTATGTTGCATTTTAATATTCCTAAAATACAATCTTTATGCTCAACACAGCTACAAAGAGAAGAGGATAGGGACCAAGTGTAAATTCATCCATCCAGATTAAGAACTCGGATAAAGAAAATATAAATGCGAGCATGGCATGACATTCCAGGATGGTCTATTTCTCTGTATATTTATATATGTTACATTTTACTAACCAAAACCTTATTCGTTGGAATACACCTTCATAGGTAATATTGATGTATCTGCTCAATTCATAGGCATATGCAAGACAGTACATTATTATCATGTGTTTCGAATGGTATGTGTTTTAACCGAACTAACAAAACCACCTTCAGTGTTACTTTGTTTTGTTTGTAGAGTTAACTTTAAAATTTTCTTATTTGTTCTACATATGAATTTACAATAAGGACTACACTCTCCAATCTTGGCAGAAACACTCAAGAAACAATGACTAATGCTACATGTGCTACTGAAATGTAATCGAGCGGACAAAATGGTATAGTATTTCAGCATTCTTTAACAACATAAAGTCTAATTATATGTTACATGAAGAAGTACAGGAGCAATAAAAATAAATGCAAGTAGGTTCTTTTGTAGTTGTGATGCAACAATTTGGGCTAAAAGGTTTTGAAACTCTTTAGATTATGCATAAAGGCAGGGAGCATACTTAGGACTTGAGTTATGGTGCAAATTACCAACATGCAGCTGCTTGCAAGTTTGCAGAGGAGTTCGTCAATGATAAGGTTAGTCTACCACTGTCTTCTATATCACATTGATATGTTAGTACTCTGCAAAATAGGAATAAGAATAGATGTGTAGGGCTTGTTAAAATCCAGTTCACACATCAGGTGAAAAATACATCGATGGAGCCACTTCAGCTATGCCTTGAAAAAGAATTTATATTTACATGGTACGTCTGTAACATGTCACAAAACTTTAATAAATTCACATTCTGATGATTAATGTTAGTTTAACAAATATACTTGCTTTAATCGTTTGTCAAGAGCTCACTTGACAAACTATACATACTAGAGTATATATTTTTTACTAAACTGATTTTTAGGACTTAGAGTTAACGTAAGCATTTCATTAACAGATTAAATGTACAAATATCCGCCGTAAGATTTTCTCAGCACCACTTATTAATTATTTGGTGAAATATGTAGGGGAGGTCGTTATTTGCTGAAAGGTTACCTGAGCATACTAATAATGAAATGGACAAATATTGGAATTCTCACTTGAATAGAAAGTTTATACGCATGGCAGTAGATCCAAGTAACTATCATATATATCACACTCTTCCACGCCAGAAAAATCTAATCCTAAAAGTGATTATGATGATGGCAGTAGCTGTTTAACTTCTGCAATTTCTAAACCTCGGATATATCATGAATAAAATAAAATACATCTCTCAAATGGTACATGTAATGTAAAGCAATTGAGACTTTCGATAAAAAAAAGTGTCCGAGTTGCTTATCTCAGCCTTGAGCTCATGATAATGAACAGTAACCACAATGAAGGTGCCTATGAGAAGAAAAGTGCTGAAAAAATTACTTCACTGGATGTGTATTATTTTCCGAGACTGAGGACATTCAATACGTGTGTGTGTCAAAATATCTTACTCATGCAAGATCCCTCATTATAGTGCAAAAGGATCTTATGGATGTTGATGAAGTGTTAATGGAAATGGCTATGATGGAAGAGATTCAATTCTTTCAGTTGTTGGCAGGTCTTTCCTCTCTGGATAATGCTAAAGGTAAAATGCTCAAAGTTGCATATTTAAATAATACTGTAGGTTACTTGAGAATAGGTCAGTTTGATCGAGTCCAAAACTAGATGATGTTTCTAAGCCTAAGCAAAGAGGTCCAGACCTAAATAAATTTCATGTAGTTAAACTGGTGAAAGTACGTTCATGGTGGATTAGCCATGGAATCTGCGAGTCTTCTAATAAATCAAGGGCTTACTCTAAGGAGTTGAAGGTGTATGCTAAAGCTCATACTAGAGATGGAAAAATGAAGGAACATGACAAAACCAAGTAGTAGAAGTGGTGGTCTGAATGTGGTTTCATCATGAGTTCTGAGTAACTATAGTTAGGCTATGGCTATCTTCCTGGCTATCTCTCTTTTAAAGGTATGGACAAGCTCAAAGTGTATATTAGATTAGGTGATATACAACCTTACAAAGTGTATATTCTTTGGCTATCTTTTTTTAATGGTTGTTCTTTTGCTTATCTTTAATGTATAATGAATTATTAATTTTGTTCTTGCACATGGTGGTGATCTGAGTCTTAGTATTGCGTGAAGGTTGTTAGTGTTTATGATTTTTATATTGTAAAGTGATTTTTATGTTTTAAGGTAGTAAATTAATATATTTTCAAAAAAAAAAAGGTAGTAAATTAATATGTTTATCTTAGCCTGTTTTTGTTTATGTCAGAGCTAAAGATATGTATTGCATGCTTTATAATTGTTGACAAACTTTGACTCTATCACCAAACCACCAAGAATTCTCGATTAAAATGAATTACTATTTTAAATTGATTAAAAATTCATTGATTTGTCAATAATTATTTTTTTCATTATTTTTAAATTGATTTGCCAATAATTTATTTGATTATCTACCGGACACACGACATCATTTTATATAAAATTAGATAGAGTCAAATTGAGGAAGAAAATACAAAATCTTAAAATTCATTTTTTATACAAATTTTTAATTCTAATTTCATAAAAAAATTGCTTAAAGAAAACAAACATATACAAAATTTTATGTTAATCATAAAAAGTGAAAATTATAGGTATAAATATCGAAAAGTTACAACATTATAAAAATTATATTTTTTTACAGTTTTTTAGATATCAGTAATTTATTTAAAGCTTAAATAACCAATTCAACTACATAATTTTATATATTTAATAATTTTTTTTAAGATTATTAAAAATAAGATGTGGGTTGGTGTACCATTCGATAATTTTTAGTTGATAAATAATGTATATTTTTAGTTGATAATTTATAGAAATTTTTGGCAAGTATTTTTGATTTCCGAGTATTACTATATTTATGTCGTAAAGTCTAACATTACACTACACTACACAGTTATAAATAGCAAATTATATTTCAATTACATTTTTTAATCACATTTTATTCCTTTTTCTAAATAAATCAAACATTGAAAAAATCTATTTAATAATGTTAATAATATTTTTAATAAACATGTTAATTAAATCACAATATAAATTTTTTGATAATTACAATAAATTTTTATTAGACAATGCCAGACGGCGCCGGGAGGCGACGTTGAGTAACAATCTATTGCAAAATTAAATAAAATGTTACTAAAGGAAAAAATGAAAAATAATGAACACAATATTTTTGTATGATTATTTGAATATCAACTCATTTAAAGATTTTATCAAATACAAAAGAACTACAAAAAGATTATGTATTTTTAACTAAAAAATATTAGTGGAATGGAATGTTTTTATACGACTAGATTATAATATATCCTGTGCTCGCACACGGGTATTTTATAAATTAATAATATAATAAAAATATAATTGCTAAATTTAAACATTAAATAATTGTACATTTATCATCAAACAATATAATTGTGAAAGAAATAATATTAGAAATTAAAGCGTTGTTTTAAAATATTATAATAAATACATTTAAATATTAATTCAATTAGATGTTTTATTGTCAATAATGAACTTACTAGAATTAAAAGAATTATTCAAATTATTATTCATGAGCTTATCATAAATATTATAAATCCATTATTTCTTTTAAAACTTATTTGTCAGAAATTTAATTTTAACCTGATTGTAATGTTGCTCCAATAATTACAATAATATTTATGTAATAATATATAAAACAATGAAATGAATTCGAGTAACAATCAAACAATCATATTAAGTGAATTATTGCAAATCCATGACATTAACATTACATTTTTACTTTTTGATTTTATTTTATTCAAAACTTAATCAAATATATTAATTATACATGAAATTTTAAATTTAATACAATACATTAAAGATTAATAGAAAGACAATGAAAAGTTATTTTACTTTTTAGTACTTAATACAAGAAAATTAATAAGTTTTGATTAGTTTTATCTTAAACTTATTTCTACATAGTTTAAATTTTCCTTTCCAAATAATAACAATTTTCAATATAAAAAAATGATCTACGATATAATTAAATAGCATCATATTAAGAAAAAATTTCAAATTTACAATTTTAGACCAAATAACAAATCAAATAACCAAATTGTTGCACCGAATAACAGACAAAAAATATAATAAGCCATAAAATATAATATGTGTATTTTCGTAACTTCAAGTAGACAAAAAATATTATTTTATGTTTTGTGAACTATATGAAGATAAATTATTGTATTTTTAATGTGTTATTCTCCATAAAAGGGATTTGATTAATAAATCAAGTACAAAAAATGTATATTTTAATTAATCATATATAAATTATTTCAAAAAATGGATGCATTATCTAATGTTTTATGCTTGAGTATACAGTGGACTATATTTTTCGATTTATTTAATCTTTTTGATGGTAAAATTTTCTCTAATGACATAAAAAAATTAGATAATAACATGCCAGACGGCGCCGTGAGGCGACGTCGAGTAACTCTCTGGTATAAGATACTTTTAATAAAAATTTATTTTTTACAACGATTTTTCGAGTCGCATTTTGTTTAGAACATAATTAATAAATACATAGTGCGCAAAATTTATATTTATAGATTTTGTAAAGATTATTAAAAAAAAGATGTGTTTGCTACACATTTAATATTTTATTTTTAATCAAATTATAAACACATTATTTCTTTCTAAAATTTATTTCTCAGTAATTAATTTTAATTGTTCCAATAATTAAAATAATATTCATGCAACAATATGTAAAACTTGATCTTTTTGGATGCTATTATTACAATAATATGCAATAATATGATTGCCATTGTTTATTTATTACATTCCATTTTAGAATAGATGTTGAATAATTTAACTATTTTTAAAAATTGAGTTGTCACCCAATAAATATTGAACGATGTTTACAATTGGTTTGCTACTTTATTTTTGTTCATGGATCTTTTGTTTTGTTACTGGAGGTCTAGAATATATTATTATCTCTTATTTGATTATAGGTTTAATGCAAATATATATATATATATATATAAGAAAAGAATAATTTGATTAAAATTTTGTATGATATAATTAAATACATAATACAAAGTTGTATGGCGCAATTTGTTTTTAATTTTCGTGCACGTCTGGTTTAGACTACAAAGAGGCAAGAAATGAAGGTTCAAAACCAGAAATAAACTTTAAAATTGCATACATTTTTAATGGATTTATAGATTAACGAAAAGCATATAACAGTGATAAATAGCGATAATTAACTCAAAGCGTTCATATAGTAGTTATTTTAGTTAAATGTATCTTGATTGTTTCTTGAATAATAATCACTAATGCAACATTCGCACAAGCTAATTATATCAATTTAAATCATAATTGAACAAACCTTCATAAATAAAACAGAGTGACATGTCTAAAACATGGCCATTACTTCTAACTTAATTCTATCATGAACATATGTTACTAAAAAAAAGTTGAGAGCAATCACCGCTACGTCACATTGACCAAAGACTTCAACGATACTCTAAATATTTTGAACGTTCTTAATAATTCACATATTTCAAGTAAAAAAAACTGGAAGTGGAAACATTATGGACAACCATAATTGAGTACTTAACCGATCGTGTAACTTGGAACAGAATGCCTTCTACTTCTTCCGTAATAACAAAACGTAAATTTTGCTTTTCTTGAATTTATTGTCCTTTGAAAAATCATTTCATCTAGCAAAAAAATCTTGCTCTATCCTTGCTTACGGCTAATCCAACATTCCATGATCCATTCTGCTCCCCCGGCGCGGGCCTACCATGCTTCGTGCCTGCGACTTTTTCGCCAGACGGCCTTCTATGTCCTCAATAAAACCCTTTCACCGTGTGTCCAGTGTCAATTTGCAGGAGTTATAAACCTTGGAATGAACTGAACAGAAAAAGTAAGTAACAAAACATATCTAAATTTTGAGAAAAAACCTATAGTAGAAGTAATATGATCATATGATATTGAAAATAATACCATTCCTTGAGTTCTATTCCAAACATGACATTTTGACAAGGTTGTAGCAAATTCAAGGACATCAGCATCCATGTCACCAACATTTCCTAGACCTTCACCTTCTTCGGGTAATTCTTCATCGCTAGCGTCTTCAGATTTTGCATAAAATGTAAAAAAAATAGTACAATTAGTGGGAAAATTAATTATCATTATGCGAGATTTAGAGCTTAGTAATATACCAGAATTTGATGCCCAATCAATATGCTATAACAGACAGTTTCAAAAAAGAAGAAACTCCTAGGATACGTGTTAAATATTCAATCTCTATATCATCTTCTCCGTAAATTCGAGCATGATGTTGCAGTTATTATCCATGGTGTAAAAGATAAGTTTCCTTTGTCTCAAATTGAAAAGGTCCATCATTTCTTTCAGACCTTTTAAACATCCATTCTAAGCATTATAAAAAACAAACCATTCTATGCCAGCAACTTCAATTTTCCTGATATAATTCATTTTTTCAGAATACTTTTCTCTCAGCTTTGGATGACGCTGACAAGTGTATGATAATGTTAAACCTAAGTAATCTATGTAAATATTATTTAACTGATATGAAAAAAAGCTGAAATGCAGAGACAATATGATCAATAAAAAATAAAAAGAAATGTTCAACCACATACTAAACGTCCAGCACTTAAAGAGAACTCCGACACAACTTTGCAAAAAGATCTAGGCTATATCTCGGATCCTGTTAAACCAGACCGTTTAACACTTCGTTATTTAATAATATTGCTCTTATCAACAGGACAGAGGAAATAAAAATTCAGTATCTAAACATTTATTTAGATAAAGTTTTTTTTTTTAAAAATATGGAACTATGTTTTATATACATCTTAAAATACGTGCAAAAAGTAAACTGTATAATTAAAGAAAGTCAACAATGCATATTTAGTGCCTTCGTTAGATTAGTCCGGTGACTTTTATTCACACAATTTAGGGTCGAAAATAGATTTACATATTCCGACATAGGTTAAAAAATTATGCCTTGACACTGAATACGATCTATCTTTATACAACATTGCATTTTCTCCTCATTGTTGATATATGTTACCTGATACTAAATGAAGGCGACACCTTAGTTAATCTTCACTTTTGTACTACTTTAAAAATTGTATGGTTGAACCTTTGGTCGTAATATATATAACAGAAGTTAATTACTTACAATGTATAAGATTTTTAGTAATCGGGAAGGAAGAATCGATTACCACTAAAAACAATGAATTCATTGCTATAGTAATTAGAAATGTTTGTGTGCCAAAATTGAGGGTAACCAAGTTGAGTGTAATCGCTAGACAGAATGCACGACTCTATCTATTCCCATAATAGTAAGAAAGTCATATTAGCCATGGCTTGCTTTGAAGTATAAATGTCAAAAGATCTTGGGTTGTAATTGCCGATGTTAGTGTCTTATCTTAAAATTATGAAGTCACTTAATATTTGTCTTTATTTTTTTGAATGACATGTTTATTAGTATCTGGATTGTTTATATATAGTGAATATTGTGCTGGATCTCTAATCTCATTTTTGGATTATATTACTTTAATTTTAGTAAAATAAAATTTTAATATTCTACAAAAATCTTATGCTAAAAGGTAAATAAATAAATGATATTGTAAAGAGAATAAACACTTTAACTCGGTTTTTTTGTTAACATTTCAAAATAGGGTGTCTGGCAAAGGTGAATTTTAAGGATGGTTCCATAATTTAATTTTGAAAATTTTTTTTTTTGGTATAAAAATAGAACAATCCTATTTTTATACAAAAAAAAGAAAATTTTAAAAATAAGTTATGGAACTATCTTTAAAATTCACCTTAAAATACGTGCTAGAAAGTGACAAAAAAAGTGTAATGAATGGGAATATTAATGGATGTTCTTTCACAATCATGGTTGATAAAAACATAGCATGAAACCAATAAATTGTAACCATTTTTCAATTAAAGGTATTGTGGACCAAAATCATTATTTAATGTGTACGTATATTATAAAATGTAATGATGGTCTTAGCACACGTAGCGCCGGCATAGGTCCCTAGTGTTCAATTAACAGTAAACGTTTTTAAAATGATTGAAAGATAAGATATTTTAGGTATTTAATAGATTTTAGTTAATAGTACAATTATGTTTTTATATAATTGTCAATTTAATAATTTTTTAAATTTTAATTTAATATACTCATATTTACATATTATACTAATATTTTCTTATTATAAACAACGTATAGGGATTTTTAATATATTTTATTAGTAATTGAAAATATGGTGTGATATTTTTGCATATATATTAATGATTGTAAGATTAGTTTCTTTTAAAAAAAGATAATGTATTTTAATTAAAAAATAAATATTAATGATTTAAAGATATGATACGATTGATAATACTTATTTGAAGATATGATACGATTGATGTTTTTATAAAATGTAATATCTTCAAAAAAGTAGATCTGAAAATGGTAATGGCTAATTACAATTAATTAAATTATGTCATTATTTATTTTAATAATTAGGATAACCAAACCAACCAAACTTTCAATTTTTCGGCTTTATTATAATAGTATAGATAGATAGATGTAAGTGGATTTGTACACTTTACTATGAAGTAGCATTATTTTTTAAGTAAAATTTTAAAACAATTTATTAATATTTTATATTTATCTTTATCTTTAATATTATATAAAGGAGAATTCTCATGTGGTCAATTATATTCATCTTTTTTCTAGAACTCCTCTAATTTAAATATTAAAAATTAAATTTTCCTTTTCAATATCTTTATTTTTACGAAAGCATATTCGAAATTGAAAAGGTTTCAAATTTATAATAAAGGAGATCAAAATTATCTCTAGTTTAAATATTAGAAATTAAATTTCTTTTTTAATGTCCTAATTTTAGGGAAGTAAATAATTATAAAAGACAAGTATTTAAAAATATGTTAAATATGTTTTAAACATATTTAAATCCGAATTCAGATCCATATTAAATTATTTTAAATAATTAATTCAAATTCAAATCTAAATTCAAATTTCGGGTTCGGTAAAATCCAATCGAATCGAAACGAGTCGGGTAACTGTCGAATCAAATTACTTTGTAGTCATTTTTTTTTATTTTAGTACTTAAAATTTTATTATTACACTACGCGATAGATGGCCTATAGCAAACCCCAAATTGTGTTACCATAGACCCCTAATATAGGCCAAAATAGGGCTATGGTAACACTTCAGCTGTGTTAGGTTCTCAATAGTAACTACATGTATCTAAGGTAACATCAAAACACAACCTAAGGTAACATAGCAAATGTGGTTACCAAAAACCTCTATAGCAACATCTTAAACACAATATAGTAACGTAGTTTGTGTGTTACAAAAGATAATACAGTTTTGCACAGGGGTCACATGTGGGGCCCACATGCGGGGCCCACATGTTGGACCCACGTGTGGGGCCCACATGTGGGACCCACTTTTGGTGGTCATCTAAATTACGATCAGATAATCACAAAATATTTCTGTTTAGTTAATCAATTAATTAAACCAATTTTTATTAATTATTTATACCATTTTTATTAAATTATTAATCACAAACTGTTTTAAATAATAATCCCAATAATTAAACCCGATTATAACATCCGTTCATCAATCTTATTGTAACTGTATTATTTTATAATTTTATTCACAATACATGGGACCCACCTGCACCACCACCCGTGCACCTCTCTCCCCTGCACTCCTTTCATCCCGTCTCTCTCCCTCAATATCTCTCTCTCCGTCCTCTCTCTCTCTCTCTCCGCCTTCCTCTCTCTATTCTCTCCTCCCTCTATCCGATCTTTCTCTTTCCGTCTCACTGCCTCCGTGAAAGGCATATGATGTAGCCTATTTGTATTTCGAGGATACAACTCAACTTAAACAAGATTGTAATAGTAAATAGTATTTAGACTCTCACAAGGAATCTCAGATTATATTATCTGTCAGAAGAAAAAGATCAAGGTCAATCTACAGACTTGAGGATCATTACTACATTGAAAGAAGCTCAGTCATCTGATCAAGCCTCAGTGGAGTATTTGTTAAGTAGTGGATTCATTTAAAGTGATAGAGATTTCAACAGTGACAGAGACAGTACAGAGAATTAAAGAGAGAGAGGAGAAAACAAAAGGAACCAGATTTTAAAGTCAATATATGAAGAACAGTCATTGCGATTAGTCACTCATGAACCAGATTGTATTATCTGTCAAAAGAAATCTCAGATTGTATTATCTGTCAAAAGAAAAAGATCAAGGTCAATCTACAGATTTGAGGATTTACTACATTGAAAGAAGTTCAGTCATCTGATCAAGCCTCAGTTGAGTATTCGTTAAGAAGTGGATTCATTTAAAGTGATAGAGATTTCAAGGTGACAGAGACAGTACAGAAGATTAAAGAGAGAGAGGAGAAAAGAAAAAGAACCAGATATTTAAGGTCAATATATGAAGAACAGTCATTGCGGTTAGTCACTCATGAACCAGACAGTACATCGAGTGTCAACATTAAACAGTGGTTGTTAGTCATTAACTTCAGTGGTTCAAGATATCAAGACTGGTATGAGAGAAAATCATTGTGCAAGCAACAGAAAGGTTAAATTATTTAACCACAAGGATTTTATTATCAAGTGGAATGGCTACGAGGAAAAAGAATTATCACAAAGAAATTCTAAGTGATATATTCTTAAAAAGGAGTCCGGTTCCAGACGCTCAGGTAACCGCAGCTTAGAGCTTAAGGATTTATTTATATTAATAAATATTTTATTTATTTGGAAAATTATATTTATAAATATCTAATAATATTTGATATTTATTTTTATAATTTCTGGATTAAAATAATTATTTATTAATTAAAGATTATAAGTTGTGCGGGACAAAAAACATTTCTACGAAGCTGCCCATTCAGATAAAACAAAATAGGCCCCGTAAATTAAAACAGGTTTGTTTTGTTTGAATTAGTAAAGCAAGTGGGTTGTTTGTTTATTTAACAAAAGAAAGAAGTGAAAAGCAAAGTTAGATGTCTCGGTTGAATTGATTTGTCAAAGACAAATAAACAAACAAGGAAATGAAAAAGAATGAGCAGGTGAAAGTATAGCACGTGAAAGCTGTCGACAACAACTTCCTCACTCGCCTACTCCCGCGTGTAGCCCACGCGCTCGGGCCAAAAGGTAGAAATGGCGCGCGCGTGTCCTCCACCTGCATGTCCTAAGAGTGGTCTTCGGATGTTCAGCTTAGCAATATTACATCAAGTTTGTTCAACAGATATTTGTTTGCTATACTATGACCGAACAAACAATTCAGCCATACTATTACCGAACTATTTATACTATTTCTGAGTTATAGTTATACTATTACCGAGGTAATTATACTATTACCAACGTTTTTAGTGAACTATTTCTTAAGTAAATGTATAATATTTCTGAGTTAAATCCATACTATTACAAGGGAATGAGTCCTACTATCCCTAGGCTGCTATACTATCACCGTGCTAGTTATACTATCAGTTATACTATCAGCGTGGCATCTATACTATCCCGGAGTAAAAATAGAAGGCAGGTCAGCAGGTGTTATGTTTTGTTTATAAACAAAACAACATAACATACATACACGGACACAAACAATATATCCAGGAGCTCCATTTCTCTCATCTCTCTCAAGAACACCAAGCTCAAATTAATTCCCAGAAAATTAAGTTCATCATCTTTGTAATATTTGTTCCACGGGAAGTTAATTATTTGTGATTCTTGTACTACTAGCGAATTAAGTTTTCTAGTTCACAACTTGATATCTTGATTTTTATTAACTAAATTAGAAAAGTTCATGTTGAATTTTCTAATTAGTTATTAATTACTTGATAATCATTTGTATTGAAATTGTAACACCCATCAAGTTAATATATTGTTATATTCAACTTGAAAATTTGTTTCAATTAATTCTGCACAAATTTGTCTAAACTAAATTTTATTTAAAGGACAAATTTCGAGAAATTGATATAGATTGTATTCAACCTCCCCTTCTACAATCTTATCGGACCTAACAATTGGCATCAGAGCCTATTGATTGATACACAAATCAAGATCCTATTTTTATTCAATCAAAAATTTATCTCGAATTTTTAACTCACTTAAAAATTCATCATGTCTTCAAAAGCCATTGTTAAGATTCCCATATTTAATAAGGATAATTATGATATGTGGAAAAATAAAATGGAAATGTTTCTTGATGTTACAAATCCAAATTATTTATCAGTTTTGAAAAATGGACCAATAATTCCTATGCAACATGATGCTGAAACGGTTACAAATGGAGTTGTAACAATACCAGCAAAAGATTATCCAAAGGACTCTAAGAACTTTACTGCTGAAGAAAAAGAGGAAGCTGGACTGGACAAAAATTTGAGACTAATTCTAATAGATTCCCTGGATGCTGTAATGTATAGCCATGTGATGAACTGTAAAACTGCTAGGCATATCTGGGAAACTATTGAGACTATTAATGAAGGGACTGATGAAGTCAGGGAAAACAGACTTCAAATTTTGACCTCTGAATATGAACACTTTAGAGCTAGCCCTAATGAAGGCATTCAGGAAGTGTTCGAAAGATATAACAAAATAATCAACAACTTGCAAGTTCATGGCAAGCAATATACCCAGAAGGAGATCAACATGAAGTTTTTACTGACTATGCCTACTCACCTAGAGCATAGAATAACTGCCATCAGAGAATCGAGAGATTTAAATAAGATTGCTCTTGACAGGCTGTTTGGTGTTCTGAAAACATATGAATTAGAACAAGTACGGCAGAAGGAGTTCTTTGGCAAAGGCAAAGTTGCAAGTTCTTCTGCAGCTCTAGTAGCTGAGGTTCCTAAAGAAGCGGAAGCTGAAGTTGTTCAACCTAAAAGCTTCACTAAGGAACAAACTGAAGTTGAACATGGCCAAACTCCAGCTACTCAGGATGGTAGTGAATTCTATTCACTAGAAGAGCTGGATCAATTAGAAGATGAATCTTTGGCAATGATGGTGAGACAATTCAGTAACTTCAGATTTAGAAGAAATCCAAAGTTCAAGTTTAAGTCAAATAACAAATTTCAGAGAGGAGGTTCTTCATCCTCTAGTAACAGGGGAGGTTACAAAACTGGTATAGTTGACAGAAGCAAGATCCGTTGCTTCAACTGTAATGAGTTGGGACACTTTGCTACTGAGTGTAAAAAACCCAAGCAAGCACAGAAAAAGGACTATACTTCTGAAAAGAAGAAAACTGGAAGAGCTTATGTAGCTGCCGGTAAAAGCTGGGATGACACAGACAGCGAAGATGAAGAATATGGAAACTTTGTGTTGGTGGCAAATGCTGAGTCATCAACTTATTACACCACACCGGTAATTCTTACTGATGATGAGTTAATTCGTAGCTTACGTAATTCCTTGAATAATGCACAAAAGGGATACGAGAGAATAAGTCTTGTTAACACTAAACTTGAAAACGAAATGTCCGAATTAAAAAAAGTACATGTTAATCAAGATAAGCATATAGAAGAAATAGCTCGTCTTAACTACAAAGAAAAGGGTCTAGGAGAATACATGGTAAAACAAGTTGATAGGATTGCTGAACAAGACATCTGGATTAGAGAACTTGAAACACAGATTAGAGCTTGTTATAATTCTGTTAAAGTTTCCAAAGAGCACTTCAACAAACAAGCTAGAGAACAAACTGTAGGAATAGGGTTTGGTTACAAAGAAGTTGTTGGTTCTTTGAGCAATCATTCTGCTAATTCTATTCCTGCTAAAGAAAGAGGTATACCACACGTTCTCAAGAATGTTGAAAAACTCATGTTTAAAGAATCTGTTTCTGAACCACCAAACATGTATTCTATTGTGATTCAAGAAGAAATGAAAAATGAGGACAGTGCTAATGGCATAGTACTTGATAATGATAAATCTGTTAAGGCACCTACAACCAAAAATTTTAAATTTAATAAGGTTGTTTCTATGAAACCAGTGAATTTTGTTCCCAGTTCATCTAAAATTGAGTTAGGTGATAACAAGTTGGAGCAGAATAATAACATATCTAACATGAATACCATGCCTATCATTGATTCTAATCATAAAGCATGTGGTGTTGTCAATTGTATGTCTTGTGCTTTTAATGTGATGTCTGCTTACTTTAATGGTAATCATGCATGTGCTAATAAGACTGCTCCTCGACAACACATGAACAGGAATAATAATGTTAGATCAAAGACTGTTAGTCCTCTTAAAGTTAGGAGAGAGACATTTGTACTAAAGCCTAAATAAAGTTTTACTAAGGCTGTTTACAAAGTCAAATGTCCAGTCACTGAAAAGAGTGTTCTTGCTACTAAACAAACATGGATACCTAAAATGAAACAAAAGATTATCAAATCTGTTTATAGGGTCAAATTTTTGTTAACCTATGGTGTCAAGGTTAAAAATGTTGTTTTGCCTGACAAAGATCAATTCTTTAAGTATTCTGGACCCAACCAAGCTTGGGTTCCTAAGAAAGTTTAATCCGTTTGTCATTGTAGGGTGTTGAACAGGTTGAACGAGTAACCTGGATTTTGGACAGTGGATGTTCAAGGCATATGACTGGTGACAGAACCCTGCTGACAAATGTGGTGGAGAAGGCCGGCCCAGTAGTTACCTTTGGAGATAACAACAAAGGTAGAACTGATGGATATGGCAGACTTGAAGCTGGAAATGTTATCATTGATGAAGTCTCTTTTGTGAAAGGACTTGAGCACAATTTGCTCAGTGTTAGTCAATTCTGTGACAAAGGATATGAAGTTTATTTCAACAAGAAGAATTGTCTAATTTCACACAAGAGACATGAAAAGCCACAACTGACAGGAGTTAGAAAAGGCAATCTGTACGTAGCCAATATGAACTCAGGAAGCACTGCAAAAATTACTTGCTTCTACACTAAAGCATCTAATGATGAGAGTTGGCTATGGCACAAGAAACTTTCTCATCTTAATTTCAAAACAATGAATTCTCTAGTTAAAAGAGAATTGGTAAGAGGTTTGCCTTCAATGGAATTCACTCAAGAAGGACTGTGCGATGCATGTCAAAAAGGCAAGCTAAAAAGGGCAAGTCACAGGAGCAATGACACATCTTCAATAACTTAACCATTACAATTACTTCATATGGATTTGTTTGGTCCAGTTAATGTGATGTCTATGTCAAGGAAGAGATATGCTCTAGTGATCGTTGATGATTTTACAAAATACACATGGGTCATATTTTTGAATTCTAAAGATGAGATTCCACAACTGGTTATTGATCACATCAAATTAATTGAGCGAGATTCTACATATCCAGTGAGAGCTATAAGATCAGACAATGGAACTGAATTCAAGAATGCAGTTCTAAATGACTTCTGCACTGAGAAGGGTATAGTATAACCAGACAATATTCAGCACCAAGAACTCCTCAGCAAAATGGAGTAGTGGAAAGAAAGAATAGAACCTTGATTGAAGCTGCACGTACTATGCTAAGTGAATCAAGGCTTCCATTGTACTTTTGGGCTGAAGCTGTCAACACTGCTTACTATACCCAGAATAGAACACTAATCAATAAAGACCATATGAAGACACTGTTAACTCGAATAACTTGTAGAAGGGGGGGTTGAATATAAGTTATATTGTGACACCCCCCAAATCCGGGGTCAGGAGATTTGGTTGCCACACAAAAATCCTCAAAATAAAACATCTGATTAATAATAATCATCCATTTGTGATTGCCCAACACTGGAAATATAACATCTGTGACCCCAAACATACCAAGATCTTTTAAGGTTATAGGGCTAGAAACAAGAATCCAAATTCCATTAGATAAAAAGCATTCCTTCTTTACAACATTCTATTTGATCAAATCTTACACCACTGGTGTAACTTCGATAAGAAGTACGCCAGGCTAACTAGACCATCACATAATAATAATAAATATTAGAACTCAATTATATAAAATCTTACTCTAAATCCAGACATCCTGAGCCAAGTCATCTTCGAAATAGCATCATGCTTCTTCTCTTTCTGAACTGAGCGGATAAATCTCGCCAAACTACCTTACTGAAATGTTAGGATCCAAAACAGCAAGTATGAGCGAAAGAAATGCTCAGCAAGTGTATAAAAATTTTGATATAAAACCAGGATAAGTGGGGCATAAAATCAACTGAAATGTAAAGCAGTTTATAGAGAAACTGAATCAACAACTGTGATATAATTCAAATCATAACTGAAATCATTTGGCATGTCATAAAAATGAATCATCTGCCAACTCACAATATATAATAGCCATTATGGCGATATGGATTGGATATATAAAAATAAAGACAAAACACCATTGCCCCCTGATCAGGTTCAAAAGCAATGGGACCCTTTATACTACCACCGGTACATTTCTATACCCGTGTGTATAACCCGGATTTCATGAGGGTACCAAAATAGGCAAGTAATGTTAGCCTATAGGAAGATGGAATGGTTACCATATCCTCCTTAAATATTGCTGGACCATGGTAGCAACCATGGCCTCCTACGCTTTCCAATAAATATTGCTGGACCATGATAGCAATCATGGCCTCCTACGCTTTACCATTTTCCAATCCAATAGAGCAATTTCCGAATTCAACAGGAAATGCTTAGTTTCACATACAGTTCACATCCCTATTATTTACTACGATAATAAGGATATGAAGAGTTTATCTTAAACGATTCCCCACATCAAAGGTACCAATATCAAGCAACTGCATTTGCACAAAAATATTTAAGAATCACGAATAGCTCTGAACAATAGCTATTCGTCATGATATGAATCAATGAAACATAAAATAAACAGTGTTTAAGATGAAAAAGAAAATACTTGCCTTTGGTCCTTAGCTGTTACGCAAAGTCGAGGTAACACATCCACCTTCTTCTTCTATCTTACGTCATCACATCCTCTGTTGTAATCATTCGTTGGTAAGACGCTCTTGCAATTGCCACGAGTCTGATCCGTTGACATCGAACCCGCGCGTCTACTTCTATAGTTAAACATAAGCAGTGTCTCTGTCGGAAGAAAATAATTGGAAATGTCCCCTTTGAACATAGGCATTTTCCCGGTGTTAAAACACCTCACAAGTAAACCAGCAATCCCACAGACAATGCCTTCATCTCAACCTTCTTCATTACAATTCACAAACAATACCGCATCCATCTCCAACCTTATTCATAACCCACAAAGAATATTGCATCTATCTCCAATCTTTTTGATTAGACATCTACTTATCTCTGTTGACCAACCTAAGTCAATATTCAACAATTAATCCTTGCGAAAATAAACGATATCCGACCATCGTTTCTAGTGAATCAAAGAAAACATCGTCTACTCTTAATGACATCTTATAATATAAACCATATAAACAATTAAGCACACATTAAATATATATATCAATCAAAACTCGATTTACATCATAACCCTCGATACTTAATACCTTAATAATTCACATTGCACGTAAAGAGACTCAATAAGTAGATCACATAATCACATAGCACGTTGATCAAATCATAAAAAGATTTTATCCAATATTTTTAAAACAGAAAACGGGTCAAAACCCTAATTATCAGATATAACCGACTCAATAAAAAGGTTTGGTAAAAAGTCGACCAAAATTTAAAAGTTGAATTTTAACTTAAAACTATTTTTATAAGAACCGGGTCATTTTTCTAATTTCCAGAAATACTTTTCTCGTTGAAAACGGACAAACGGTTTAATTAATACGCAATTAATAAGAATAATTCAATTAATAATTAAATTAATTGAATATTCAAATTAATTATTTATTAATCAACTCAATCGATAGATAATCCTCAAAACATTTATCTTATTCTTTGATAAAGAAACATGATAATCAATTAATCCTCAAGACAGGATTATTCCTCGAAACAATAATTAATCCTGGAGATACATCATTAATCCTCAAATCAAATACATATATACTTGTCACGTAACCAATCAACACATAGCGCGGATACGACTCACCATTAAAAGAGCACTCAAAATATTTTTAGAATATTTAAAAAAAAAAAAAAATATTTTTAAAGCACTAAAAGAATTTTAAAAGATTTAATTAACCATTTTTGAATCAAAAAGGATCGCTAATAAACCCTCCGGGTAATTATTGAATCCCCAAAATATTTTTATAATTATCAAATCCGGGTTTATAAATAATTTTAGAATTTTAAAACTATTTTTACCGTTCCCGGATTATTTTTAGGATTTAAAACAATTTTATTTCATTTTAAACAAATAAAGAAATAAATATTAAAGGTAAAATAATATTTAGAAAATAAATAAATCATTTTGTTTTCAAAATAATTAAATCTGATTATTTTCAATTATATTTAAATAATATTTAATTAATTAAATTAATTGATTAATATTAATTAACCAATCAATTTAAATTAATTAAGATATTAGCTAAATAAATTAAAAATAATCAAATAAAATAAATTTTCGAATAAAAATAATTTATTAAGATTTTAAAACTATTTTTCGAAATTAAAAATAATTTTTCGAAATTTAAAAATGATTTTTCGAATTTCTGAAAATAAAATTCGAATTTATAATAAAATTTTGAAAATAATTTTCCAAAATCATTTTTCAGAAGAGGTTAACAGATTTTTAAGATCAAATGGGCACTGTTCATCACCACCTTCACTGTTCTTCGTATGAATGCTTCGAAGAACACCACCTCCAACAATGGAGGTTTACCCAGAAACCGGTGACCGGAAATTTTTCCGGCAACCTCCGGCGACCACAAAAACGTACCAATCGTTACGTTTTAAAGCACCAACACACTCCAAATCACCTCCTAAACACAACCACACCATCCGTTCAAACCCAGCATCAACCAAAACAAGAATCCGGCTAAAATTCGAACAAAGTCCGGTGACCTCACCGGCAAAATTCGATTTTACTCATTTCTCAACCAAATCCAACGTTTTATACACCAAAACGAAGCTTATTACTCATACAATCTATACCAATCATCAACAACAGCAACAAATCACTCAAGAACCCAGAAATAAAAATCAAAATTTCTCACCCACACAAAAATTCGATTTTCATATTTAAGCTACGAAAAATCAAGGAAAAATCATGATAAATCTCCTGGAAGCATAAGCAATCTGTAGGTACTAACCATATCAACAACAAATCATCCTACAATCCATACCAAATTTAATTCATACGAAAATTAAATAAAAAATAAAAATTTTCGATCGAGACATACACACATATCAACACCTACATAAACATATAGTACAGATCATGAGATTCAGTTTGGTTACTCACATGATTGATTTGGACTCCGGTAACACTGTCAAAAAGTGGTTTGATTCTCAAGAACACCAAGAACACAATTTCCAGAATTTTCAGAAAATAAAATCAAAAATCTGATTTTTGATTAATTTTAACAATTAATAATAAAATTCTGCTATTTATATAAATCTGAAAATTAATACCCCAAAAATATTTTTAACCCCTAATTAAAATTATTAAGCCCTAAAAATAATTTTTATGGGATAAAAATGTAAAAATTTTATTTTTAAACAAATACAATATATATGTCAAAATTCCCCAAAAATTATGAATTTTACAAAAATTACAACATAATACATTTTTGAACATCCCATTATTATATGAAAATAATTTTATGAAAAACAGGGCCTCGAATCCAGTACAGGGGCTGGGTCCGGAATTTAAAATGCAAAATAACTGTATTATAAAAATTTAAAAATTACAGAAAAATAGAATAAAATATTCTATGATACACAGAAGTCACATAACACATATGGGATAATTTTCCTATTTAATAAAAATCATAACGCGTTTAAATGCATTAAAAATAAACTAACACACATTAAAATCAACTAAAAATATATTTTAATATAATAAATTACACGTAATTTTTCGGGTCGTTACAGACTTCCCCCCTTATAAGGATTCCGTCCTCGGAATCAGCTAAGGCAACTAGTGGGGTTTCTTAACTCCTTCATCATCAACACTTGCTTTACAAAACTAGGGATAATGTTCCTTCTTAAACAACTTTTCCAAAATCTCAATTCACTTTAGGGTCTCTATCTGACACAGTCATCACTGAAGTCGTACAACCCATCATTATTCGCTTCAAATATGGCTTGACCAACTTCCCATTAACATAATATCCTTGATAGAGAGAGAGAGAGAACTGATTCCATTGATATGTCACTGATATTCTAATCATTTTAGGACCTGCTCTTGCTCTTTGGCGATTCCGTTGCGAATCTAATTTCTATCAGCGAATTTCGCTTATCCTGACCTGATTGGCATACCCTTGAAATTCAATAGAGATAACAAAAATCATAACATTTTGAAGAGAACAGATTCCATATCATAGCAAATGTTCCACAATTGTGGTTATGAATTTTTATGAATTTTAAAGCAACCTGATTTGAAATAAGAGAATAACTGAGAGATCAATATGATCACATGAACCCGACGTTGTGTGTCTTAGCTCCGACATTTACAATTAAAGGTGATCAGCCTTCTTGTAATACACAACACACCAGTGATGGCGTCCCATCCAACTTCTATCACACAGACAGATATACCTGGTGTCCCCTATAAATAGGGTTATTCGTCTCAGTAGGAGTACAGAAATATGAAAGGAATTCCAAATGTGTTATTTTCCGAAAAGAAGAACTAGGAAGAAAGTACCGGACAAGTGGTACTATATTGCAAATAAGGTTATTAATCATTGGAGAAAACAAAAAGTTGAAAGTCTCAGAAATTTAAAAATAGGTTTCATAGTAACCACTGAAACAATTGAGATTCAAAATGGAGATTGAACACAAGTATCAAAATGTCACTGTTTAGAAGAGGAGAAATATCTTTTAACGAATACCTCTTTAGGAGGGATATCAAAATAATTCATAGAAAGAAAAGGTATTGCCAAGGTCACTACTTATGCCTTCTTTGCCAATTCCTTCGATAGCTCGTCATTCGAATTTAAGCTTCTTCCTTTCCACGTTTTAAGAATATCGATATCGTATGCCATCGTCAACTCGTAATAGTCTCTGAAGATTCCACAGTAGACATCTCCATTAGCAAGGCGGTCAATCCAGTTCAGCACAACTATCTTAAACGAGTACTCCAATCTTAACTTACTAATTGGTACTATATCCAATAGTCCAACAGGAACTCTACATGAGCTCTGACGTTCCTTACTTAGCTATACACACTCCTACACACTCTCGTTTCTAGTTTACTATAACCCCAGCTCTGATACCAACTGTGACACCCCCCAAATCCGGGGTCAGGAGATTTGGTTGCCACACAAAAATCCTCAAAATAAAACATCTGATTAATAATAATCATCCATTTGTGATTGCCCAACACTGGAAATATAACATCTGTGACCCCAAACATACCAAGATCTTTTAAGGTTATAGGGCTAGAAACAAGAATCCAAATTCCATTAGATAAAAAGCATTCCTTCTTTACAACATTCTATTTGATCAAATCTTACACCACTGGTGTAACTTCGATAAGAAGTACGCCAGGCTAACTAGACCATCACATAATAATAATAAATATTAGAACTCAATTATATAAAATCTTACTCTAAATCCAGACATCCTGAGCCAAGTCATCTTCGAAATAGCATCATGCTTCTTCTCTTTCTGAACTGAGCGGATAAATCTCGCCAAACTACCTTACTGAAATGTTAGGATCCAAAACAGCAAGTATGAGCGAAAGAAATGCTCAGCAAGTGTATAAAAATTTTGATATAAAACCAGGATAAGTGGGGCATAAAATCAACTGAAATGTAAAGCAGTTTATAGAGAAACTGAATCAACAACTGTGATATAATTCAAATCATAACTGAAATCATTTGGCATGTCATAAAAATGAATCATCTGCCAACTCACAATATATAATAGCCATTATGGCGATATGGATTGGATATATAAAAATAAAGACAAAACACCATTGCCCCCTGATCAGGTTCAAAAGCAATGGGACCCTTTATACTACCACCGGTACATTTCTATACCCGTGTGTATAACCCGGATTTCATGAGGGTACCAAAATAGGCAAGTAATGTTAGCCTATAGGAAGATGGAATGGTTACCATATCCTCCTTAAATATTGCTGGACCATGGTAGCAACCATGGCCTCCTACGCTTTCCAATAAATATTGCTGGACCATGATAGCAATCATGGCCTCCTACGCTTTACCATTTTCCAATCCAATAGAGCAATTTCCGAATTCAACAGGAAATGCTTAGTTTCACATACAGTTCACATCCCTATTATTTACTACGATAATAAGGATATGAAGAGTTTATCTTAAACGATTCCCCACATCAAAGGTACCAATATCAAGCAACTGCATTTGCACAAAAATATTTAAGAATCACGAATAGCTCTGAACAATAGCTATTCGTCATGATATGAATCAATGAAACATAAAATAAACAGTGTTTAAGATGAAAAAGAAAATACTTGCCTTTGGTCCTTAGCTGTTACGCAAAGTCGAGGTAACACATCCACCTTCTTCTTCTATCTTACGTCATCACATCCTCTGTTGTAATCATTCGTTGGTAAGACGCTCTTGCAATTGCCACGAGTCTGATCCGTTGACATCGAACCCGCGCGTCTACTTCTATAGTTAAACATAAGCAGTGTCTCTGTCGGAAGAAAATAATTGGAAATGTCCCCTTTGAACATAGGCATTTTCCCGGTGTTAAAACACCTCACAAGTAAACCAGCAATCCCACAGACAATGCCTTCATCTCAACCTTCTTCATTACAATTCACAAACAATACCGCATCCATCTCCAACCTTATTCATAACCCACAAAGAATATTGCATCTATCTCCAATCTTTTTGATTAGACATCTACTTATCTCTGTTGACCAACCTAAGTCAATATTCAACAATTAATCCTTGCGAAAATAAACGATATCCGACCATCGTTTCTAGTGAATCAAAGAAAACATCGTCTACTCTTAATGACATCTTATAATATAAACCATATAAACAATTAAGCACACATTAAATATATATATCAATCAAAACTCGATTTACATCATAACCCTCGATACTTAATACCTTAATAATTCACATTGCACGTAAAGAGACTCAATAAGTAGATCACATAATCACATAGCACGTTGATCAAATCATAAAAAGATTTTATCCAATATTTTTAAAACAGAAAACGGGTCAAAACCCTAATTATCAGATATAACCGACTCAATAAAAAGGTTTGGTAAAAAGTCGACCAAAATTTAAAAGTTGAATTTTAACTTAAAACTATTTTTATAAGAACCGGGTCATTTTTCTAATTTCCAGAAATACTTTTCTCGTTGAAAACGGACAAACGGTTTAATTAATACGCAATTAATAAGAATAATTCAATTAATAATTAAATTAATTGAATATTCAAATTAATTATTTATTAATCAACTCAATCGATAGATAATCCTCAAAACATTTATCTTATTCTTTGATAAAGAAACATGATAATCAATTAATCCTCAAGACAGGATTATTCCTCGAAACAATAATTAATCCTGGAGATACATCATTAATCCTCAAATCAAATACATATATACTTGTCACGTAACCAATCAACACATAGCGCGGATACGACTCACCATTAAAAGAGCACTCAAAATATTTTTAGAATATTTAAAAAAAAAAAAAAATATTTTTAAAGCACTAAAAGAATTTTAAAAGATTTAATTAACCATTTTTGAATCAAAAAGGATCGCTAATAAACCCTCCGGGTAATTATTGAATCCCCAAAATATTTTTATAATTATCAAATCCGGGTTTATAAATAATTTTAGAATTTTAAAACTATTTTTACCGTTCCCGGATTATTTTTAGGATTTAAAACAATTTTATTTCATTTTAAACAAATAAAGAAATAAATATTAAAGGTAAAATAATATTTAGAAAATAAATAAATCATTTTGTTTTCAAAACAATTAAATCTGATTATTTTCAATTATATTTAAATAATATTTAATTAATTAAATTAATTGATTAATATTAATTAACCAATCAATTTAAATTAATTAAGATATTAGCTAAATAAATTAAAAATAATCAAATAAAATAAATTTTCGAATAAAAATAATTTATTAAGATTTTAAAACTATTTTTCGAAATTAAAAATAATTTTTCGAAATTTAAAAATGATTTTTCGAATTTCTGAAAATAAAATTCGAATTTATAATAAAATTTTGAAAATAATTTTCCAAAATCATTTTTCAGAAGAGGTTAACAGATTTTTAAGATCAAATGGGCACTGTTCATCACCACCTTCACTGTTCTTCGTATGAATGCTTCGAAGAACACCACCTCCAACAATGGAGGTTTACCCAGAAACCGGTGACCGGAAATTTTTCCGGCAACCTCCGGCGACCACAAAAACGTACCAATCGTTACGTTTTAAAGCACCAACACACTCCAAATCACCTCCTAAACACAACCACACCATCCGTTCAAACCCAGCATCAACCAAAACAAGAATCCGGCTAAAATTCGAACAAAGTCCGGTGACCTCACCGGCAAAATTCGATTTTACTCATTTCTCAACCAAATCCAACGTTTTATACACCAAAACGAAGCTTATTACTCATACAATCTATACCAATCATCAACAACAGCAACAAATCACTCAAGAACCCAGAAATAAAAATCAAAATTTCTCACCCACACAAAAATTCGATTTTCATATTTAAGCTACGAAAAATCAAGGAAAAATCATGATAAATCTCCTGGAAGCATAAGCAATCTGTAGGTACTAACCATATCAACAACAAATCATCCTACAATCCATACCAAATTTAATTCATACGAAAATTAAATAAAAAATAAAAATTTTCGATCGAGACATACACACATATCAACACCTACATAAACATATAGTACAGATCATGAGATTCAGTTTGGTTACTCACATGATTGATTTGGACTCCGGTAACACTGTCAAAAAGTGGTTTGATTCTCAAGAACACCAAGAACACAATTTCCAGAATTTTCAGAAAATAAAATCAAAAATCTGATTTTTGATTAATTTTAACAATTAATAATAAAATTCTGCTATTTATATAAATCTGAAAATTAATACCCCAAAAATATTTTTAACCCCTAATTAAAATTATTAAGCCCTAAAAATAATTTTTATGGGATAAAAATGTAAAAATTTTATTTTTAAACAAATACAATATATATGTCAAAATTCCCCAAAAATTATGAATTTTACAAAAATTACAACATAATACATTTTTGAACATCCCATTATTATATGAAAATAATTTTATGAAAAACAGGGCCTCGAATCCAGTACAGGGGCTGGGTCCGGAATTTAAAATGCAAAATAACTGTATTATAAAAATTTAAAAATTACAGAAAAATAGAATAAAATATTCTATGATACACAGAAGTCACATAACACATATGGGATAATTTTCCTATTTAATAAAAATCATAACGCGTTTAAATGCATTAAAAATAAACTAACACACATTAAAATCAACTAAAAATATATTTTAATATAATAAATTACACGTAATTTTTCGGGTCGTTACATATATAATCGTGTCTGATTTTTGCTTGATTATATGAACAAGAATAAACGAATGAATCAAACTCTGTTTGTATTAATAAGATCAAATACAAACTCTACCAAAGGTGTACAATACCTTTAGCATCTGCTGACAATACAAATCTCTCTCTCTGTTTGTTTCGAACTCTCGAATACAAACCTTATACAGAGCTACGCACACGAACTCACAACACACTTGTTCGACTCTTTTTACAATAATATAAAGAGAGTATTTATAATGCTACCTATCAACTAATAACAGAAAGATATAATCTATACATGACAATGTTCTGCCTTCTAGTCGATAGTTTCCTTCAATAGAAAACTCTTTCCTTCATAATATCTTCTTGCTTGTTCCTTAAACAAAGATCCTGTTTTATAGTACTTGCCAGTTTCTGTAGCATCCATAATGACATCATCAGTAACAAGACTGATATCAGGATTTCATCTTGCATCAGTATCTGATCATCATCAGTATCAGACCGTCATCAGGATTTGCTCTTTGTTCCTGACATGTAGTCTCCGATACACTGTTCATTCATGACTAAACTGTATAGATAACTGTCTTACACATAAATCCTATATATAGTGCTAAATCCTTTATAAGATCAGGATTACAAGAAGTATAATGTGTAAATTCTATTCTTAACATCACAACTCATGAATTAGTCCTAACAATCTCCCCCTATTTATGCTTTAAAATCTGAAGCATAAATCTAAGTTTTGGATGTCAAAATATATAACAATACAACCAGAATAGAATTTATGAATGTAGAATTATGAAGTTAAGTACCTCCTTCCCAGATGTAGACGATTATCTAGTACTTAGAAGAAAGAATTTTAACTATTAATGCTGCTCTTCCTTTACCACTTCCTAGCTGAGATTCACCACTGTCACTCCTAGTTCTTCTTTTTACTTCCCTTTGTCTGCTCTTTATCTCCCCCAGTCTGTTGTTGTTGTCTTTGAATTGTCTTTATCTCCCCCATTTTGACATCATCAACATTCATTCCAAGAGATTCAGAAACAGAACAAATGATATTCATCAGAACTGCTTGATTTTCCATAATTGTGACTTGGTTATCTTCAAGTGATCGAAGTCTTGTTTGCATAGCAATTTGAGAATTCTGAATATCTTTAAAAACATCAGAATGAACTTCAATGTTGGAAGTGCTTCTAGTATCTTCAGAATCAGAAAGAACTGTATCTTCAAGTCTTGTAGAAGAAGTTGCTTGTGTTGTCTGATATTCAAGTAATAAAATCTGATTAGAAGTATCAACATCTTCATCTTTCTGATCTGGAGCTGAAACATGATCATCATCTCCTTCACCAGTATTCTGTGTACTAACATCTTCAAATCCTGACTCCTCCTTAGAGTGACCAGAGACTGTAGATGTCTCAATTCTAGCTGATATTGGAAGTACATACAAAGGAACACTAGGATCATTAGGAACTTCATCTGGTACATATGTATCAAGAGATTGATTTATCCTGGCACCTCTTCTGTTAATGATTCCTGCAAGCCTCTCCTTTTGCTTCTGAGCTTTAACTTCTGGCTTTGCATTGTGATGTGCTAGGTCATTCTTCTAATACATTTTGATGAATGAATAAGTACCAGCATCCATACCCAAATTTTCAGACCAAGATTCAGGAAAAACCTGATCCCAGAAATCAAACGATGGTTTCCTAATTTTCTCTCCCTCACTATGGAGTTGATCATCCATACCCTCATTCTCACTTTGACTCACTAAAGTCAACACTCTTTCTACCTCACCTTTTGCCTGGTCAGGAGCCAGCCTCTCAGTTTGTGGATCTAAGTCCATCTTTTCAAGTGTATCACTCAAATTTGGATAAGTGCTCTCATGACCTACAGAAAAATATGAGGGTTCCTCATATGGCAAGGGGCTTGAGGTTTTCTCCAAGGAGTGAGCTTCTATAATCTATGAACCCTTACAATCATCTTCTTTCCTTCCAGAGACTACAGGCTCCAGTATACCACTTTCAGGTTCTTTACTAGACTCTGATGTCTTCAGTAATACTTCATTAGACACCATAGTTAGTACATCACCGTCTTTAAGTGTTGTTTGCTGGGACTCACCCTCAAGGTGGATAGACTCTGACTGAACAAAATTTGTTTGATCTTCAAGAAAACCAGTCAAAGTTATTCCTCCCATATCATAGGGTATCTCACTTGCATTCTCAGTCATCACAGAAGACCTTTCAACATCAGCTATCACAGCTCCTGAGTCATCCTTCCTCTGACTAGATGGTTCTTGTGTTGCAGTGACTGTGATATGATCTTTCCTACTATTCACCATTGGTGCAATAGTATCTTCTGTTGACTGCATTCCTCTATCTACTTCCTCCAGTTGTTCACCTTGAGCTGAAGCATCTTCAATAATGACATCCTTGTCAAATAAATATGCATGAAGTGATTGAAGTGCAACATGCTTCGAGAGTCCAAATTTCTTGACTAATTGTATTCTGACAGATACATAGAAATACATCTTCATTAAGTCAAGTCTTTGATGTAGAAGTCCATATTCTTCTGGAAATAAAAGTTTTGGCACTCTTTCAACCAAAAAATCTAGAACAGGCCTTGACAACTTCACTTTGAGAGAAATTAGTTCCATAGCTAGTCTGTATGATAATGTAGTTTCCCATGAAGAATCAATATCCAGATCTCTATGGTCATTTGCTGACTTGATTGTAGCTTCATTTGTAGAAACCTGCGTGATATTAGTTAGACTAGACTCTGTGTGTGTAGGTGACAATTGAATCTTTCTCCTTGTTCTCCTGGTATAGTGAGCAAAAGATTTATCCTGAGAACACTCAAGAGGTGTAGACACAGAAGTGATCTTGGGATGAGATCTTTGTTCAATAGACACAGTCTTTTGAGAGACAGTATCCAGTAACTGTTTTCCCTTTTTAAGAACTACAGCCTTTTGGGAGACTACAGCCTGGCTGTGGCTAGGTTTTTCATCTCTTTGTGCTAACATAGAAAGTTGAATTGCAGCCTTCAATTCTGCTCTCTTAGCAAGAGTTAAGTCATCATCATCTTCACTAGAATTAGTACTACTTGACACAACAAATCTTCTCTTCCTTACAACTGATATCTTTTGAGAAACACCAGAGGTTGGTTTCTTTGAAACAATAGGCTGTGGATCAAAATTTGGTTCTTGAATTGTTTCAGAGACTATAATGTTTTGGGCTACTTGGGTAGACACAGGTGGGTTCTCCTCCAAATGAGATTCCTGAGCCATTTCACCACAAAAGAAAGAAGAATTGTAGAGAGTAGGAAGATGAGTTTTAAGAATTACCTGAACATGATGTGGATAATGAATTGTAGGTATTTCATCTAGCTTCTTTTCATTGTCCTTCTTTATAATGTCAGAGAAAATTCTCTTTTGCTGTTCATAAGAAGAAACACAATGTTCCCTACCAAATCTAGCTTCAACATCAGGAATAAAATGATTAATAAACATTTGCATAAATCTATGATAATAAACCATTTTCCTGTTTTGATCTCTTAACCCAAGTTAAATACTCATCTGACTTAAGATAATGTGACCAATGTTAATTACTCTGTCATAAAGCAAACTATAAGCAATATGTGATGTAACAGAAGTAATTTGCTGAAAAGAACTACATTTACCAGTAAAACATTTATCAATTTGATCAAAGTAAAAAGACCATTCCTTTCTAAGAAAAGACCTATTCAACTGGCTCATGTTGTCTAGAGGTCCACTATAACCTAATGCAGACAACATAGTTCTAACATCATCATCAGATGGTACATTCTCATAATTCAAACTAACAGGTAAGTGAAGTACTGAATTAACAACAGATTCAGTAATATCAAAAGAATCTTGTCCTAAGTGTAGAACAATCTTACCTGATTGACTCTGAGTAGAATCAATTACCTCAGCATTCTCCCAAGCTTGTGTAACAGCTGCTTGATTAATCTGTGGAGATGCTGTCAATGCATAACTTAATGGTCCATACGCCAGAAAGTCCATGATTTAGTGATAGCTGCTACATGATTGTTCGTCATAAAATCAAAGTCACCAAACTTGAAGGCTACTGAATTAGGTAATCTTTTCTTAGCTGCCATTTTTGATCTGAAAAGAAACGATTAGAGTTTCAAAACAAATATATTTCACAAATCTTTCAGACCACTATCCCACGTTGACACGTAGATTGACAGGTGTCAGTCCCTGAAAAGTACGGTTACCCACGATTTTGGAAAATAAAATCCAAAATTGATTTTCATGAAATAAATCAGGGTATAAATAATCAATACTGATCAGCTTCCTTTTCCTGTTGACCTCTCATCAAAATAATCACAAAATACAATGTGATTTAAAAATATAATAATTCTCAAATCCTGATGGTCACACATGAAATCCTGATCAATATCATCCTGATTTCAGAGACTTAATTGGAGTTTCCACGTGGCATTTTTCTTTTATCTGAAAAAGAAATAAACAATTAATCTGAACAAAAATCAATTGGTTAGATATATTCAACATTTCTTGAAAACAAGAAATACAGTCACACGCAATAATTAGCATCTGACTTCATTAAAACTTCCAAGTGACTATTCAGCTTCTCACGTCTTTCTTTAAAAGAAACAGACACCTTATGCCTTTCTTCATAAACCTTTCAATTTCTTTTCTTCTCAACAATTCTTCTCAAACCAAAATTCCATTCAAACCCATTCTTTAGATTTTTCACAGTCGATGAACATCCTGTTCTTGATCATTTCTTTGAAGAGATGACTTTTCTCATCGAACTAATCATGAATGAAGTATTTTCAGATAATATCCAGAGGTTTCTCCTAGAACATCCATCTATTTGATACAATCTTCACCTAATTTCCTCAAAACTTGAGGATGAAGAATTTGGCCGAGAGTCTGAGGTTGATTTTGATGGAGATGCTATTCATTTAAGTTAGCTACTCTCATTCAAGTCGCCTAGACAAGGAATCCAAGAGTAGACGAGACTATTCAATCCCCTGATGGATTTCTTGATGTTCCTTGTCCTGTATCTCAGAATTCATATCAATAGACAAGTATAGAATTATCAGTAGAAGTTAGACAAAAAGATGTTGTATTTCATTTCCATATATGTAATGCTTTCAAGTAATGAAAATACAATTTCATATTATCTACTTGTCTTTTGATTATTGAATGATGTATAAATTATCAGTATGCAAATATTAAAACTTGCTGGCATAGACTTAACACATCACAGAATTAGATTACTACACAAAGTAAACGTCAGGATTTGAAACAATTTTCACAATCCTGATACTGACACAATACTGATGACGTCAGTATCCTGATAACAAATCTAATCCTAATGATTATTAACAAGTCTATCATACTGAAATTTATCAAGGCAAAGTGTTATAGCTAAAGCATTTAACAATCAAATATAGATCCTGACAAGAATATCAAGTCTATAAGCTAAAAACAACATACCTTGCTACTATTGCAGATGTTAAAGATCTAAAAATTTAACATTCCTAACTCACTTACTAATCTACTAAATGTAGTCTCATCAAGTGGTTTAGTTAGAATATCTGCAAGCTGTTTGTCAGTAGGAACAAAATGAAGTTCCACAGTACCATTCTCAATATGTTCTCTAATAAAATGATACCTGACATCAATGTGCTTAGTCCTTGAATGTTGAACTGGATTTTCTGCAATTTTAATAACACTAGTATTATCACAAAACATAGGAATATTACTAAGTGTCATACCATAATCCATCAACTGATTTCTTATCCAAAGGAGCTGTGCACAACAACTGCCTGCTGCTATGTACTCAGCTTCTGCAGTTGAGGTTGAGACAGATTGTTGCTTCTTGCTTGCCCAAGAAATCAATCTGTTTCCCAAAAATTGACATGTACCTGTAGTGCTTTTCCTGTCTATTTTACACCCTGCATAATCAGAGTCTGAATAGCCAATTAGAAAGAAATCAGATTCTCTAGGGTACCACAAACCAAGATTTTGAGTTCCTTTGAGATATCTAAAAATTTTCTTCACAGCAATTAAATGAGATTCCTTAGGATCACTTTGGAATCTAGCACATAAACAGGTAGAAAACATTATATCTGGCCTACTTGCAGTTAGATATAACAATGAGCCTATCATGCCTCTATAACTAGTATTATCCACACTCTTTCCCTTAGGATCAGAGTCTAGTTTAGTGGCTGTTGCCATGGGTGTTTTTGCAATTGCACAGTCTTGAAAGTCAAACCTTCTTAAAAGATCTTTGATATACTTTGACTGATTAATGAAAATACCAGTCTCAGTCTGTTTGACCTGCAAGCCTAAGAAATAATTTAATTCACCCATCATGCTCATCTGATACTTAGACTGCATAAGCTTGCTAAACTTAGCACACAACTTTTCATTAGTAGAACCAAAAATAATATCACCAACATAAACTTGAACTAAAAGCAATTCACCTTTTATCTTTCTAAAGAATAGAGTTTTGTCAATTGTACCTCTTGTGAAGCCATTTTCAAGAAGAAATTTAGACAAAGTTTCATACCATGCTCTTGGTGCCTGCTTTAGTCCATAAAGTGCCTTGTCAAGTTTGTAGACATGATTTGGAAATTTTGGATCAACAAATCCAGGTGGCTGTTCCACATAGACTTCCTCATCAAGTTTGCCATTTAGAAAAGCACTCTTTACATCCATCTGGTATACCTTGAATTTTGAATGAGCTGCAAATGCAAGAAACATTCTGATTGCTTCCAATCTTGCTACAGGTGCAAAGGTCTCATCATAATCAATGCCTTCTTCCTGAGAATAACCCTTGGCCACCAGTCTAGCATTGTTTCTTACAATCATACCAGATTCATCTAGCTTGTTTCTGAAAACCCATCTTGTACCAACAATAGATCTATCTTTAGGTCTTGGTACCAGTTTCCAGACTTTGTTTCTCTCAAACTCATTTAACTCCTCCTGCATTGCAATTACCCAATCAGGATCCTGTAAGGCTTCTTCAACCTTCTTAGGTTCATTCTTTGAGAGAAAGCAACTATACAAGCATTCATTTTGAATTAATCTTCTAGTTCGAACACCACTATTTGGATCACCAATTATCAAATTTTCAGTATGATCCTTTGTCCATTTTCTAACAGGTGGTAGATTAACTCTGCTAGTCTCTCCCCCTAAGTTAGTGGTATCTCTTGTAGAAGAATTATCTCTACCTTCAAAACCTCTCCTTTGATCAATAGAATCAGTAGATTCAATATTGCTGCTAGTTACTGATCTTTCCTCAGTAGACTCTGAAAGATCAGTTCCTGATGGAGTAGACTCTGAAACGTCAATTCCTGATGGAGTAGACTCTGAATAGCTAGTCTGCTCCTGATGATCACTTTGTTCTCTTTGATTTATTTGCTCCCCCTCAACAGTAGCATTTATTTGAGAAGCAATAGAAATTCCTTCTGGAGAACCTTCATCATCACTGGAGAGTATCTCAGAATTCTTCAGATTTTCAAATTCCAATTTGTCATGGCTTTCATCAGTTTGCAAAATTCCAAATTTATTATCATCAAATGCAACATGAATTGATTCCATAACAATGTGAGTTCTGAGATTATAAACTTTGAAGGCCTTAGATGCTGAATATCCTAGAAAAATTGCTTCATCCGATTTGGCTTCAAATTTTCCAAGTTGTTCTGGATGAACTTTTAGGACATAGCATTTGCATCCAAAGATGTGAAAGTATTTCACACTTGGTTTCTTTCCTTTGATCATCTCATAGGGAGTTTTTCCATGATTATTTACCAAGGTACAGTTTTGAGTGAAACATGCAGTGTTAATAGCTTCTGCCCAAAAGTAGGTTGGAAGTTTTGCATCTGCAAGCATGGTTCTTGCTGCCTCTATGAGAGTCCTGTTCTTTCTTTCCACTACACCATTCTGTTGAGGTGTACCAGGTGCAGAAAACTGTTGAGTGATTCCATTGTCTGCACAAAACCCCTCCATTATAGAATTCTTGAATTCTGTACCATTGTCACTCCTAAGTACTTTAACTTTGTACTCAGAGTTATTCTGAATATTCTTTACAAGTTCAATGATTTGCTGAGGAGCTTCATCCCTCTTGTGTAGAAAGAACACCCATGTAAACCTTGTGAAATCATCCACTATCACTAGAACATATCTTTTCTTGCTGATAGACATAATGTTTACTGGACCAAACAAATCGAGATGTAGCATGTGAAATGGTTCAGTAATCAAATTTTCAGTCTTGCTCTTGAAAGTGGTTCTTCTTTGCTTTCCAATATGCATCACAAAGTCCATCTTGCACATAATTTGCCTGAGGTAGGCCTCTCACCAGATTGTGCTTAACAAGTTGATTAAGCTTCTTGAAATTAAGATGTGAGAGCTTCTTGTGCCAATTCCAGCTTTCATTACTTGTTGCTTTGCTATAGAGACATCTAACAATTCCTTTAGATGTATCACTTAAGCTGGCTTCATATATGTTACCATGTCTTTGACCAGTTAGAACAATATCTCCATTCTACATATTCAAGATTTTGCATCCTTCTCTGTCAAAGATTGATTTGTAACCTTTATCACCCAGTTGACTTATGCTTAAAAGAGTATGTTTCAAGCCTTCAACCAGTGCTACATTTTCTATGATGACATTCCCCAAAACAATTGAGCCATATCCCAGAGTTTCTCCTTTGTTGCCATCTCCAAAAGATATTACTGGGCCAGCTTTCCTCTCAAACTTTGTAAGCAGGGACTTCTTTCCAGTCATATGTCCAGAGCATTTACTGTCCAAGATAATTGAATGCTTCTTTCCTGTGCCCTGCAAACAAAAAGTAACTAGTTAGAATTTTTTAGGACCCAACTTTGATTGGATCCTTTCTTACTAGATTTAGAAACAACAGGCTTTGAGAATTTTGTCTTTACTTTACCTGTTGTAGAGTCAACTTTAGACTCTAATTTCACAAACTGTTTGTGACTAGGAGTTTCATATTTCAAGGAATAATAGTCATAATACAGTTCATGATATTCTCTGCACATGTAAATGGAATGAAGTAAACTACCACAATGATAACAAGCTTTTTGTGGTTGGTATTGAATTTTCTGAATCTTGGGGAATCTGGACTCAGCTTTCCAAGAAGGTTTTTGATTGCAGTCTAGGGCCAAATGATTATGATTTCCACACTTATAGCATTTTTTCCTAGGTGCATCAGGTACATTCTTGTAATTATTCTCTTTGTTAATACCTTCTTTTCCATTCCTATTTCTTTTGATCTTGTTAGACTCTGAAAGACCATCTAATCTCTGTTTCAACTGAGACTTAGACAGAAACCCTATGTTTACATTCTTAGGTTTCTCTAACACTTTCTCATCTGAATTACTATTGTTAATCCTTTTGTGTACAATAGGGGTACCTTTTGAATCAACAAATTTAACATGATTAGGTTCCGAAACAATTTTCTTACCTTCAGATTTAGATGTGCTAGCTTTTACCTTACTATCATCATTGACAATATCTACTTTTTCTTCTTGTCTAGCCTTATCAAAACCTAAACCATTAACCTTACCACGAATTCCACTTTCAAAGATTTCTATAGTCTTTTTACTGGAATTGTTAATGGTCTTAATCACATCTCTCTCTTCCTCTAGTTCTTTTCTGACATAGTCATAAGCCTCAAGAATAACACTATAATCATGCTTAGCTTTATCCGAACTTAACTTGTATTCTTCCATTTGAATTAACTCAGATTCAAGAAAATTATTTCTATCAACTAATTTATCATTCTTAACCTTAAGTTCATCTTTTTCACAAGTATAAGAATTCTAAAATTAGTCATAAGATTCTTAAACTCAGCATGGATAGTTCTAATTTCATCAGAATTTAAGCTATCAAATGAATCAAGAGAGTGAAGTGATACCTTAACAGAGGATGGAGAAGTTTTCTTTGGAGATCCAGGTTTGTCTGAACCATTTGCCATCAATGCAATGTTGTCATAATCCAATTCATCTTCAGAATCACTGGAATCAGCCCAATCCTTCTGTGTGACCATAAGTGCATTACCCTTTCCTGAATTCCTAGGCTTCTTACACTCACTATGTCCAAGCTCGCTACAGTTAAAGCACTTGATCTTGGCCTTATCAAGCTTGACAATTGTACCTTTGCCTTTTGTCACTCTTTTTCTCCTCCTTCTTTTGAAAAGGTCCTTTGCTAAATCTTCTCCTGTTGAATCTTCCTTTCTTGAAGGCTTTAGCAAACATAGCAAAGAGTTCCTGCATCTCAGATTCGGAATCATTGTTGTCAGAGTCCATATCAGTAGTCTCTGACTCAGAACTTTCTTTGCTTTTCTTCTTCCTTGAATTCTTTACAGCAATCTCTTCATGCTGTTCTTCAGGAAGCTTCTTTACTTCAGATTGAGCAGTGAGTGCAATAGTCTTCATCTTTCCTTCACTCCTGCTCTTCTTCTGCTGCTTGTCAAGTTCATAAGCTCTCAATTTTCCATATACTCTCTCTAATGAAATCTTATCCAGATCATTAGCTTCCTCAATCGCAGATATCTTCTCATTGTAGAAATCAGGCAAAGCTTTCATGAACTTTGTATTCATATCCTCCAAGTCATAATATTTACCATGCATGGCCATCTCATTGATGAGTTTTGTAAACCTATCAAAGGTATCAGTGAGTGACTCACCAGACTTGGATTCAAAGTACTCATACTGTTGTATAAGTAATGTCCTCATATTCTTCCTGACAGGCTTAGTTCCTTCACAGTGAACCTTAAGATTGTCCCATATATCCTTAGCAGTTTTACAAGAGAGAACATAGTTAGTGAGAACAGAATCAAGACTGTTGAATAATATGTTTCTCACTTTAGCATCTTTAAGAAAATTCTCCTTGTCCTTATCTGACCATTCAGATTTAGGCTTCTCTGCTGTATGTTCTGGAACAACCACACCATCAACAGTTGCTTGTCCAACAACCTTCGTTGGGATAAAAGGTCCATCTCTGATTCTGTCAAGATAATCAGGATCTGTTGCTTCCAGATGATGCAACATCTTTACTTCCCATAGAGTATATTCGTTTCTCTTGAGCATAGGAATCTTAGTATTCCCATCCTTGTAACCAGACATGATTGCAGATCTTTATGGTTATTCGAAATCAACCTGCTCTGATACCAATTGTTAACTCGAATAACTTGTAGAAGGGGGGGTTGAATAAAAGTTATATAATCGTGTCTGATTTTTGCTTGATTAAATGAACAAGAATAAACGAATGAATCAAACACTGTTTGTATTTATAAGATCAAATACAAACTCTACCAAAGGTGTACAATACCTTTAGCAGCTGCTGACAATACAAATCTCTCTCTCTGTTTGTTTCGAACTCTCGAATACAAACCTTATACAGAGCTACGCACACGAACTCACAATACACTTGTTCGACTCTTTTTACAATAATATAGAGAGAGTATTTATAATGCTACCTATCAACTAATAACAGAAAGATATAATCTATACATGATAATGTTCTACCTTCTAGTCGATAGTTTCCTTCAATAGAAAACTCTTTCCTTCATAATATCTTCTTGCTTGTTCCTCAAACAAAGATCCTGTTTTATAGCACTTGCCAGTTTCTGTAGCATCCATAATGACATCATCAGTAACAAGACTGATATCAGGATTTCATCTTGCATCAGTATCTGATCATCATCAGTATTAGACCGTCATCAGGATTTGCTCTTTGTTCCTGACATGTAGTCTCCGATACACTGTTCATTCCTGACTAAACTGTACAGATAACTGTCTTACACATAAATCCTATATATAGTGCTAAATCCTTTATAAGATCAGGATTACAAGAAGTATAATGTGTAAATTCTATTCTTAACATCACAACTCATGAATTATTCCTAACATACACCCTATGAAATTATGGCTGATAAGAAACCATCACTCAAATACTTTCATGTATTTGGGGCAAAATGCTTTGTGCTTAAAGAAGGTGATGATCAAGGTGGAAAATTTGATGCCAAAGCATTTGAAGCAATTTTTATTGGTTATTCAATGAGAGCATACAGGGTGTATGTGATTGATGAACAAAAGATGATGGAAAGTGTCAATGTAACATTTGATGACACTAAACTCCCTAGTATCCAAACTGAGGATTCATCTGAAAAGCTATCTTTTGATGATATGACAGATCCAGATTCAGATGATGATATTCCACCTTATGTTTTTGCTGATGCTAATGACAACAATGAAAATGGTGATGATGATGATCAGGGTAATGGTGATGAAAACAATGAGAATAATGAAGATATCCCTGACACTCCTGAACATTCATCTAGTCAACCTGGCAACAACTCAGGGGGAGATCATGAAGGATCAACTAGTCATACTCAACATCACAATGAAGAACAAGGCGAATCATCAAGATTAAATCTTCCAAGACAAACAATTTGGAATAGAGCTCATCCTTTTGAGTTGATTATCGGTGATCCAGATGTTGGAGTCAAAACTAGAAGTGTTACTCAAAATCAATGTAACTATTCAGGGTTTCTATCTGAAATGGAACCTATAAGAAAACTGAGGAAGCTCTTTCTGATCCTGATTGGGTGATTGCTATGCAAGATGAACTCAATCAATTCAAACAACAAGAAGTATGGAAGCTGGTACCCAGACCTACAAACAGAACTGTGGTTGGCACTAGGTGGGTATTCAGAAACAAACTTGATGAAGATGGCATAGGGACGAGAAATAAAACAAGACTGGTAGCAAAAGGTTATTCACAAGCTGAAGGCATTGATTATGATGAAACCTATGCTCCAATGGCAAGACTTGAGGCTATCAGAATATTCTTGGCATTCGCAGCATTCTCAAACTTTAAGGTTTATCAAATGGATGTCAAGAGTGCTTTTCTGAATGGTAAGCTAGATGAAGAGGTATATGTAAAACAGCCCCCTGGCTTTGAAGATCCAGAATTCATGGATTATGTCTACTTTCTCTTCAAGGCTATCTATGGTCTTAAGCAAGCGCCAAGAAAATGGTATGACACTCTCTCTGAATTTTTACTTGAAAATGGTTTTGTTAGAGGTGTCATAGACAAAACTCTCTTCACAAAGAAACATAAAAATGATACAATATTAGTTCAAATCTATGTGGACGATATAATATTCGGGTCTACTAATGATCTTCTTTGCAAGAAATTTGCTAAGTTAATGCAGGGTAAGTTTGAAATGAGCATGATGGGTGAGCTGAAGTTTTTTCTTGGATTGCAAGTAAGTCAAAGGATAGATGGGATATTTATCTGTCAATCCAAGTATGTCAAAGAGCTTCTCAAGAAATATCAAATGGAGGACTCATCTTCAGCAAGAACACCATCATCTACAACTGTTAAATTTGGAGCATGTGAAAATTCTGCTAAGGTAGATATCAGAAGCTACAGAGGTATGATAGGCTCATTACTTTACCTTACTGCAAGTAGACCATATATTATGCATGCTACATGTTTGTGTGCAAGGTTCCAATCGGATCGAAGAGATGTTCATCTCATTGCTGTTAAACGAATCTTGAAATATCTTAAGGGTACGCCTAACTTAGGCATCTGGTACCCTAAAGATTCTGGTTTTAATCTTGTTGGATATACAGATTCAGATTATGCAGAAAGTGTTGTAGATAGGAAAAGCTCCTCTGGGAGTTGTCAATTCCTAGGTGGCAGATTGGTTTCCTGGTACAGCAAGAAACATCAAACAGTTTCCAACTCAACAGCTGAAGCTGAATACATAGCTGCTGGAAGCTGTTGTGCACAGATTTTGTGGATTAAGAATCAGCTAAGGGACTATGGCTTTGTACTTGACAAAATTCCTATCTTGTGTGACAATACAAGTGTCATAGCAATCTCCAACAATCCTGTGCAGCATACGAGGACAAAGCACATCGATATCAGGTATCATTTTATTAGAGAGCGTGTCATGAATGGTACCGTGGAGTTACATTTTGTACCCACGGAAGAACAAACAACAGATATTTTTACTAACTCTCTTGATGAATCCACATTCACCAGAATTGTTGGTGAATTGGGTATGTTAAATAGTCCTAGTAATTAAACTAGTTAATATCTGAGGTTTGCTCTTTAATAATTTATAAGTGATTACTTTGTTAATATTTGTTATTAAAATCACTTGTATAATTATTTTATCAACTTATCTTCTTGCTTGTTAATTCTCAAATCAGTGTCATTATCTTCTTAATATATTACTACTTACTTCTTTTAATTTTAGAATATTTTAATTTTCTCTAAAAATATTTTTCTCAAATTTTACAAGTTGAAATTAGTGAGAAATCTATTTTAATTGAAAATTACTTTTGAATATTTGTGTTGATTTAATAAGTCATATTTTCTCTTTAAATGATTTTCTATAAGAAAGTTATTTTATTAAGAAAATATATAGATTTATTAATTTACTACAAATATTTATGTAAATAGTTAATAGTTTATTAATTGGTTTGTAGTGTTTGTCCTTTTGTTATTAATGTTTGATTTCGTAAAAAGGATAACCTATTGTATTTTTAGTATTTTCTATTTAGCTATTTTTAAGTAGTTATATTGTTGTAGATATTTTTGCAAATTATTTACTTTTATTTCTAATATTCTGTAAATATTATTAATACAATTATTTTTTTTATAATAAAAAAAATTTAAAAAAAATTAGTATTTTTCTTTTGGTTTTAGTTTTTATTTAATATTATTATTATGTATATTATTTCCTATTTTTGTATATTATTTTTCATGTGTAAATAAATAGTTTGTATAGTATTTTCAGTTTAGTCACTATACTTTCAAAACTTACAAACAGGTCCCTGTACTTGGTTCTTTTGTACTTATTCTGTTTAACACACACATATCATGCTGTTTTAACTTCTAATCTTTGTTGTGATGTTGTTGACAGAATTTCTTATATAGGAACATTGTTGGTATCAAAATGGTATATGTCAATTCAATTGTTTAGGAACTAACGTTTGATTTTCAGGTTCTAACAATTGGAAGACAAGACCTAACAAGTGTTAACAAGTGGTAATTGTTGGTATCTAACATACAGGATCTAAAACATGATAAAATAGTTTTGTTTGTATTGGTTTAAACATTAACATTCATTAATTTGATTAATATTTATTGTTAATTGGATTTTTGTTTATGTTTTTGTTTAGTAAAACCAGCTCAAGATCTATATCTTTCCCATAACTCAAAATCTCTTTATATAGTTGTGATTGCTTATATTTTAAATCTTTTGAAATCACAACTGTATATCATTCTATCTCTATTGCTCATATTCTGTGATGCAGGTTCATCTACATGGAATTTTGTTTTCTCACATGATTAGTCATAAGGTTATAAACCCAACAACTTTTATCCCAAACTAAAGTCAAACTCAAACACATTCTGACTTACCCCCTAAAAGGAAGTAACCTATCAGACTAAAGGTCACCAGGGAGTAACTGCACTTGATGCAGCAAATAAGGATGTGTGGGATATTCAGTTGGAGAGTCACTACCTTATACACTAACCAAAATATTTCATATGCACAAAGTGAGAATGCACACACTAAGGATGAATTGACGGAAACCTGTAATTCAACCATTTTACGGTTAGGATTATAAGTTAAAGGTTCTTTAATGAACCAAGTGTCTTCACAGACATTAGAAGGGAATCTTAATCTCAATGCTAAATTTCTAGATCATTGTTTACCTTCTCAGAATTCAAATCTGAAAACCTTTAAAAGGGAAATTAGCAACTTGTAGATTATGACTCAGATTCGTCTGACGAGTCTAACGAGGATTTGGGATTTGCGAACTCCCATTGCACCACCACTTACCTCTCTTGAAGGGGCTAGGGTGATTTTTCCTTGCAGGTACATTAATGGATGTTGGAGCTATGAGTGATAAGAGTGATACACTAGTGAGCAAGAGTGTAAACACAGAGAGAAGTGAAACACTCAACACAAATTAGTGGAGAGAAGAGTGAAACACTTGTGAGGTACAGTAAACACTATCACACACTCACAGTGAGGAAGAAAATGAAACTTCCTTTCTAACAAAGAACTCTATAATTGGTACAACTAATTTGTCAACTAGTTGATTGGAGGATTCCTCAACTAAGGGGGAGAAGTAAAGGGGTACAAGAAAAAGGAGAGTAGGTTAAAAAGGGGGAGCATTTACAGACTGTGCTTTGGAAGAGAAGCAAGTCAAGTTACTAAGGGGAAGCCTTAGATGGAGAAGTATTGGGAAGATTCAGTTGAGAAGAAAGGGGAGATATAAGGAGAAGCTTACATCACAATACTATTCTATTAGTCTTTCAATGTACTATGTATAAAGGCTAAGTGAAGGAGTAGTAGATTTCCTAGAAGTTATAGAAATGGTATTGATTTACCATTGTCTATTTATTAGGAGCAGTTGTTTTTCTTAAGTGAGAAAAGCTGTGTCAGGGAAGGGAAGTGATTGTAAATCAAGAACTGCTGATAATCAATAATGTAAGATGTGAAGGATTATCAAGTAGAGATATGAAGAATCAGAACTGAAGATGAGTTATCTATTGAAGATCAGTTCAGTGCTAGAGGAACAATCATCTATCATTTCATCAACTGAGGATTCTGGAATTGTTATATTCAAACCAGAGAAATTTTTTTTGTATTATTTACTAAGCTTTTAAATGCTTAATCTTTTTCTTGTTTAAGTGAGTTAGTTGAGTTATCCTCTAGGTATTTGCTTGTTATTGACTAACAAACAAATAGGGGGAGATTGAAAGGCATATGATGTAGCCTATTTGTATTTCGAGGATACAACTCAACTTGAACAAGATTGTAATAGTGAATAGTATATAGACTGTCACAAGAAATCTCAAATTGTATTATCTGTCAAAAGAAAAAGATCAAGGTCAATCTACAGATTTGAGGATTTACTACATTGAAAGAAGTTCAGTCATCTGATCAAGCCTCAGTTGAGTATTCGTTAAGAAGTGGATTCATTTAAAGTGATAGAGATTTCAAGGTGAGAGAGACAGTACAGAAGATTAAAGAGAGAGAGGAGAAAAGAAAAAGAACCAGATATTTAAGGTCAATATATGAAGAACAGTCATTGCGGTTAGTCACTCATGAACCAGACAGTACATCGAGTGTCAACATTAAACAGTGGTTGTTAGTCATTAACTTCAGTGGTTCAAGATATCAAGACTGGTATGAGAGAAAATCATTGTGCAAGCAACAGAAAGGTTAAATTATTTAACCATAAGGATTTTATTATCAAGTGGAATGGCTGCGAGGAAAAAGAATTATCACAAAGAAATTCTAAGTGATATATTCTTAAAAAGGAGTCCGGTTCCAGACGCTCAGGTAACCGCAGCTTAGAGCTTAAGGATTTATTTATATTAATAAATATTTTATTTATTTGGAAAATTATATTTATAAATATCTAATAATATTAGATATTTATTTTTATAATTTCTGGATTAAAATAATTATTTATTAGTTAAAGATTATAAGCTGTGCGGGACAAAAAGCATTTCTACGAAGCTGCCCATTCACATAAAACAAAATAGGCCCCGTAAATTAAAACAGGTTTGTTTTGTTTGAATTAGTAAAGCAAGTGGGTTGTTTGTTTATTTAACAAAAGAAAGAAGTGAAAAGCAAAGTTAGATGCACTACACCATATATGGCCTATCATTACATTTTTTTCATCGATGTTGCTAGAAAATGTTACCTTAGCGTGTTACTTTGGACCTAACAGAACATTTTGTTTTTTATGTTACCTCAGCCTCAAACGTGATGTTACCTTAGCTTTAAAGTGTTTGATGTTAGTAACATACATGATATGTTACCTTAGATCATTAAAAAACTCAATTCTGAATTTCTTAACCAAAAAAGTATTTAATTATTTAAAAATCACATTTACCTTTATAATATTTGATTTTTTAAAAAGTAAGTTTACAAATTGAATGAGGTTTTTTTTTCGAATATCAAGTTATTTAATTGTTATTATTTTTTAGGTTCTATTTATTTATTAAATATGAAATGCATTTTATAAAAATAAAATCAAAAAAATCAAAAAAACATAAAAGTAAATGTTTCCGGTAAAAAGTAAAAGTAAAATATTTACAGTAGTGTTTGAGCGGCCAGTGAAATGTTTGAGCGGCCCATGAAATATTTGAGCGGCCCAAATGAAATATTGTTTGAGCGGCATTTTATCCCGCTGTCTGAAATGTTAGTGTAAAGTTTACACTTAAACAAAAAAGAAGGCATTCTCACTCATTTTCACACTCTCGCGCTCTCTCACCCTCTCGCTCTCTCTCCCGTAAACCTCTCTTCCCTAAATCTTCTCTGAAATTATGCTGCTTAATTAGGGCTTCAAATTATGCTGCTTAATTAGGGCTTCAAATCTCGGTTTGTGGCTTCAAATTAGGGCTTCTTCAATTTAGGGTTTCTTTCAATTGGGGCTTTTTCGGTTTCTTCAATTGAATATACCCATATGTTTAATTGATTCGTGTTTCGCACTTAAACTTCAACTAATAGTTGTTTACTTTCAATTTCAGGCCTTTTCCAATTTGGGTTGTCGATTTGGGGCTTCGATTAAGTGATTTGGGGCTTCGATTAAGTGGATTTTGGGCTAGATTCGTAAGTATTACCCCTTTTCTCTCCTTTATCTCCTTCGATTATTTGTATGTATGCATCTGTTTGTATGTATCTGTTGTGTTGTGTTAGTTTTCAATTGTTTGTATGCATATGTTTGCATGTTTATGATTTGTTTTCGATTATCTGTTTATATGTTTCTCTCCTTTCTCTCTTTTATCTCCTTCGATTATTTGTATGTATGCATATGTTTGTTTGCATCTGTTTGTTTGTATGCATCTTTGTTAAAATGCTTATAACTTTAGTATTTTTACAGATGTTTTATTAGTAGATGTTTTTTTTACTGGCTGGGCTTCTCCCGTTTGGGCTTTGTGTACTGTTAATTATAGATGTATATTAGTAATCCATAAATTTGACCCATGTCCTTGTGTTTATGACGTTGTGTGACATTTTTTGTTCATTTGTCGTTTCTTATCGGGAAGCCTTGCACATTTCGTGTGTAATGTTGTTTGTCCTTGCACATTTTTTTACCCCTGTCTTCACTAGTTTACCTATAAGGACTAGGCTGCTTAGTACCCTTTTGATGTTTAGGTCAGCAAAATCCCTAATTCCATATAAATATAAAAATAAATTATAACTACATGTACTATTGAGTAAAAAGGTTAAGATAATATGATTATAGAAAATAACCCCTATTTCCACAAAAATATAACAATAAATTATAACTATATGTACTATTCAATAAATTATAAACACTGACAAGGCTGTCGCGTGCCTATCAAATAATAAATCTAACAAATCCTTCTAACTATGTAGTAGGGTAAGTCAGAGTCGATCCCACAGAGACAAACGTATCAATCACTAGTTGTTTCTGATTTAATTCGGCTAAGCAAGTAACACAATAAATATTGAAAGATTATTAAGCTAATTTTATACTAAAGAGAATTGTGTTTGTATTAATCAAATATTAAAAACATCCAGAATTAAGTATCCCCACTAGCATGAATCAATGCAATTACGATTTCCCGTCCCAATTAATCATGTACTACTCAAGAGGAAAGATGCGCCCTATAAATACCAATAACCTCTCTCGAGTATTAATGGCTTCTCTAACTTACAATCAAACCTATTCTCATGGTATCATGCAATTTAGAGACATTAATCACAACACCCTAAATTCCTAACAATCCATTCTACCTATTCTCATGGAGAATTTCATGTTCTTACTGGATAAATCACAACCCTCTAATCCAACTCTCGTTGATAATTAGATATTGGCTCAAACAATACACATAATCACGTCTGACATGTAATTGCTAATTAAAACAACTCAATAAGCAAGAGCAATTATCATAACCAAATTGGGGGAATTGGGAAAATCATGCACCAATCATAACTAGGGTTCAACTTAACCCTAGATTAATAATCTACTTACTCATAATTGAATTAACAAAACAAGAATAATTAATTGAACACATAATTGTAAGAATAGAAGAAAAACCTTTAATCTTCGATCTTGAAGAAAATAATTAATCTCCCCAAAAGTCTCCAGAAGAAAGAGTTACAAAAGTTCTCCTGTCTCTCTCTCTCTGTGTATCTATACGTACGTCTGTATATCTACTATCATAATCTCTAATGTTTTTATATGTCTCTAATAAAAATATTTTACAAGTACGTTTCCTAAACTGAATAGATTTCCCATGAAAATTCGTAGTTGACTCTTCCCAAGTAATTCTGGGCCGCTCCAATTGTAATATGACATCTGGACCATCTTAGAATGATAGAAAATTTAATTATCTTCGCGTGGGCAGTTGAATCACCCAATTCTGACTTGTAGAACTCGAGATATGGCCAAAATAGTGAATTGCGCGCGTGCAGCCCAACAAATCCGAATTTCCTTCTAATAAATCTCCAAATTAAGCTCTTATTCTCCAATCCTTCCAAGTTTAGAATTTCCTTGCTTCCTACAATAAAACATTAAAATCTATTAAATAAAAAATCCAATTAAATGCAAAATATAATAAATATGAGGAATATAATCATATAAAATATATATAAATATACACTCTATCAAACACTAAATTAGCTCTAAGAAAATATAATTATTTGGCTGCCGTTTTAAATGATTGCAGACCTGTAAAACTAACACTACAGGTCCATGCCTAGTATTTGTTAAAATAAACAAATTTAATATTATAGATTAAAAATTTATTGAGCCTTAGGTTAAGATTATTAAAAGGGTTTACAATGCAAACTAATTGTCTTGATACACACAAATATAAGTCTTTCATTATAACAGCCTCATGTTTATAAATTGTAGTGATGGATGACGAGGAAATTATTTGGATCAATCTTCCGAAGTATAGTCAAGGATATAGGAGTGGGATAAAGGCATTTCTCGAAAATTCATTCCCAAATTTTGTAGTAGGTGATGAAATGACATGCCCTTGCAAGAATTGTAAAAACAACAAGTGGCATCGTCAAGAAATTATCTACGATCATCTCGTTTGCAGTGGTCCTTATCCACTGTATGCCAACTGGATTGTAGAAATTTCACAGATTTCCCGCCCAAATTACGATAGTGATGAAGATATGGAGTGTGAGGATAATTTAGATTTCGGAGATAATCTAAATGAGATGTTGCATCGTACTAATGGACCAAATGTCGATGGTAAAAAAATTTATGAAGAAGGAAAGCAGCCCTTATATCCAGGCTGTAAAAATTTTTCACGATTAAGTTTCATTGTCCGGCTTTATTCCTTGAAGTGTGTTCATGGAATTACGGAATCGGGATTTGGGGATATACTAGAGTTAATCAAAGATACGTTTCCAGAGGCGAACGTACCCTTGTCTTCTAATGTAGCAAAGAATGTAATTAAAGATTTAGGGCTAGATTATAAAAAAATACACGCATGTCCAAACAGTTGCATGCTGTATTGGGGTGAAAATGAAAAAGAAGACTCTTGCAAAACTTGCGGTCTTTCAAGGTGGGTTGTAAGGGAAAAGAAAGGCAGCGGTGACAATAATTTGGAGAAGGTGATTCACAAGGTTCCGGCAAATGTGATGCGATATTTCCCTCTAAAACCAAGGCTGCAACGATTGTTTATGTGCAAAGACTATGCAGAACTTATGGTATGGCATGCAGTTGGACGTACAATGGATGGAAAGCTTAGACATCCCGCTGATGCGTTAGCTTGGAAGACAATGGATGCGAAATTTCCTCAATTCTCTTCAGAGAGCAGAAACATCAGGCTAGGTTTAGCATCTGATGGCTTCAATCCTTTTCGTACGATGAATACAAGTCCCTAATCCGGCTAGCGAAGTCAACAATCCTGCCTAGTTTTCTAATTGAATTGTTTTAAGTGACTATGTATTAATTTTTACTAGAATGCTTTTGAGTGATTGCCTTCTAATTAAGTATTTGTAATCCTTCTAATTCAGTGTTTGCTCCTTATTTACATGATTTTGTCTTGATGTAATGCTCTTTAATTTAAATGATAGGTCATGGTTATTGAGTTGTTGCTTTTGTCATTTTTCTGATTAATCCTTTTGTATTGGCAAGTGCCAATCTCGGTTAAAAATATCATGCATGTGTCTTTAATTTAATTTATGTTCTTACAGCTAATGTATTTTTTTTTGTGTATATAGGATGGGGAAAATCTTTCATCTCACATATCACCACCAGGGAGAATTCCATAGTACATGCTATGCTGGTGGGAAAGAGTTTGTTGTGAATGGTATTGATGAAGACACATTTTCGTATACAGTTGTGATGGAGCATGTCAAGGATGATCTTGAGTATCCAAAAATTGGAGGAATTTACTGTAAAGATAAGTTGGGGGACTGGAAGTTGGTGAAAAATGATTTCGACCTGTTCAAATTACTTGCGGAAATTCAGAGTTGTGACAATATTGATTTGTACATCGACAACATTGTTGACTATAATGTTGAGCCGGTGAAACAAATGCAACCCCATGTGGTTATAAGGCCAAGGCATAATCTACTTGCAGGTAATGTTTCATAAAATTTTTATAAGATGAATGTGGGTGTATGTTTTTATATGCGTTCTTATACTTAAAACTCTATGTAACTATTACTGCATGTTTGTAGCTAAAAAACAAGTCAAGCGCAAGTTTGTAACAACTCATCAACTACAACAGCAACAAAAGAACAAAAAAACAATGGAGATGCGTAAGACTGAGACAAGAAGCACAAAGAATCTGGAACAGGGAGGTACTCGGAAGTCGCCACGGTTGAATAACCTGCAACAAGCTAATGATCCAATTATGAGTCAAAAGTTTCCAACTGCGGCTAAGAGGAAGTTGGATTTACCGAATCCACCACACGCCGGTGAAAACATGGGAGAAAATATTTTTGTAAGTCATTATCAATTATTTTTTGTAATTCGTAGTAGTTTTGTATATATTCTTGTTTAATGTTTAAGCAATGTTTAACCATGTTTATGCACTGTCATGCAGTCTACCATCCTACCCCCTCCACCACCTATTGAAGAGTATGAAAAGGAAAGGGCTAAGAGAATCAAACATAATAATGAATATTACGAGTCTTTCAATTTGCCTACACTTTCAGCTGGATTTAACAATTCCATACAGAAAGGAAAAGGAAAAGGAAATGAAAAGAAGTGTAACAGAGGTGATGACGATTATGATCCAGGAAAAGAGGATGGTAGTGATGTATCGGTTACTCCACCGAAGGTATACAGATTCTTTCTTTTTGTATCTTATCGTACAGATAAATGGAAGTCAGTATATGGTATCTAATCAAATGCATTTTTCAGAAAGCAAAGAAAGCGGATAACAAAAAGCTTCTTATGGGACGTGGAGCAACAACACGATCCCGAGCCAATGCTGCATCGAAAAATCCTGCAACTGAGGAGGCAAGCAAAAAGGAAGAGACATGTCGACCTGTACAACCTGCTGAATCTGCAGTTCCTAACATTGAGTTACCACAGTTACCCCAACCAGACGATGGCAACGGTTCAATGGCTGCTTTTATCGCTATGCGAAAATGTCAAGAGGAAAAAGTTGCAAAGGAAAAAAGTATTCAGGCGGTAGCTACAATTGGAAGTAAGAGGACTGTCGAGGAAAGAAATTTGCCTAAAAATGAAGAAGATATTGAAGAAGGCGGTGATGAAGAAGGTTATCATATCTTGCTTATGTTTTTTTATGAATTTGAATTATCTGCTCTGTATATATTACTATTAGGGTGATCAAGAAGTATACAGAGGGATTACTTTCTCAATTAACATTGATCAATTGCAGTTGAAGTTCCTAAAAGGCTGAGAGGAAAAACGAGGATGGATAATGTTCATACGAGAAGCTTGGACAAGAGAATTGTCATTGGGATGAATGAATTTTGCCAACCCATTGCGGATAATGACAAAGTATTATCTGAGCTAAGTAACTTTCTGGGAACAGTTGTAAAGCGATGTGTGTCACTTACTTATGTAACTTGGCGTCACGTTCCTGAGAACTTGAAGAAGACTATGTGGAATTATTGCAAGGTAATTTATGAGCAATAATTTACCTTCACGATTCTGATTTAATTAATTGTAGTGACACATACAATACACTGAAAAATGATTTATTTATTATCATTGATTAATTGATTCTTTTCAAGGCTCCCTATATTATTCCTGAGGAATTGGAAAAGTGGGTGGAGCAGACAATTCATGCACTTTGGAAGGGGTATAAGAGTCGAATTAAGGCGGCACATTATACAGCCTATGAAAATGATGAACAAAGGCTAGAAAATAGGCCAGATGAAATTCAAGTCGAGAGGTTCAAACTGCTCTTGGAGTACTGGAATGACAAGAGTGTTCAGGTATATACACTTGAATCTTTAAGCACCGAAGATCATCTTATATTTATATAAACTACTATTTCTCATATGTTTTGTAGGAGAGAGCCAAGAAAAATTCAGCTAGTCGTCAATTATATGTCGACACTCACACTAAAGGCCCAAAAAGTTTCGCACATGCTCGAAACAAGTTGGTATGTGATTAATTAATTTATTGTCTTTCATGTATGGTGTGAAATTAGGGACTCAGTGAGGAAGTACTTAAAGCTGATCAATTCTTTGTTGGTCTCCTGTGATTAATTAAGAATAATTCATTTTATGTTCTAGCTAGTTGATTTTCAAAAGGAAATTGACTTATTGAATTTCACACATTAAAACTACTAAATTTTATGTTTGAACCTATATGAGAACTCCAATTCTTCTAATTGCCTGATCGTCGAACATTTCCCATTTTACCTTACAAAGATATTGTTCATTTATATATATTTTAGCATGGCAATTAAGTAGGGTTAAATTATAGTTGTAGTACATGCTAGAATAAATGTGTTAATATAATTTAGAAAAACAAATTAGTAAAAAAATGCAGTAATAAAGTTAGATGTTTGTAGCCAGTACACAATTTTTTTCAAAGCTTACATTCTAATGTTTATTATGTTTTAGACATATGTTGAATCTATAACATGTAACATGTCTTGTACCTTCTTTTTTGATAGAAAAAGAAGGCACCGGATTAGGCTGCACCATGTGACGCAAAGATTTTTGAAGTAACTCGGAAACGTTATGAAGGACGCACATACAAGACTGATCCTAAAATAATGAATACCAAAATTGTAAGTTTTTTATTTCATAATCAATTAAATGTAGTTGATGAACATCTAACTTTTCTGTATTCATATATTCATGTGGCTTTATTTGGTAGGAAACGATTAGCAAAAAACTCAATGCTGGAGATGCTGTTGTTCATGAACTGTTTTCAGATGGAAAATCACATGGTCCAACTTGGCTCTTAGGGAGATGTGCAAAGCCATCAGTCATAGGTTCCAGTTCTAATGCTCCAACAGACACGTACGTGCAACAGCTGACAAACAAGATAAGGCAAAGCCTAGCTGATGAAGTTAAGGAGAAGGTGAAACAAGTCCAAGCAGAAGTTGATGAGCAGGTGAACAAGAAGGTGCAACAGAATCTCGCTGTGGTTCTTAAAAAACTAGCCGAAGCCAACCCAAACATCACAGTTAATCTTGAGGATTTGTGTGCGACTGTTTCTAGTGACGATGATGGTACGCCTATGACTGGCGGCAGTAGCTTCTAGTATGGCACTGTGACATCTCTATGTTTTCACTTTATAGTATTCTGCTACTACTATTAGTACCTATGATCGTCGTGAACTAGTCTACAATATTCCTAGTAGTTGGTTAATTTTATGGTGGTGAATTATGATGTTTGAGTTGGAGACTTTAGTAGTAATATTAGACTATCAGTTGGTGGATTATGTTTGAGTATGTAGTGGCTGGTGGATGTACTTCTTTTGGATTATGAATTTTGTAATGTGTTGTTGGATTTGGAATGAACAGCAGGTTTAATTTGGGATTGTATAATATTTGTGTGCTGTTTTGTTCATTTTTTTCTGCAAAGATGTTACCTTAGCTAATGGAAATGTTGCTACATAAAAGCTAAGCTAACATAAAAGATGTTACACTAGGGCATACAATGTTGCCAACAAAAGTGGGCTAACAGTGGGTCCCACAGTGGTTCCCACGTGGGTCCTACAGTGGTCCCCACGTGGGTCCCACAGTGGTCCCCACGTGGGTCCAGTGTGGTCCCCACGTGGGTCCCACTATTTTTAGAAAAAATTTAGGCCTCTAAGGTAACATAGATTTTAAGTTAGCGTAGACCTCAATTTTGTTACCATAGCAAGCTGAGGTAACATAAAACTGCATGTTACGTTAGGGATCAAAGATGTTAGCTTAGACCCCTAAGGCAACATGCTGAGAGCTATCATCGAAAAGATGTTACCTTAGCTATTTTTGGGCCTAAGGTAACATATAATGGACCTGATGTAACATTTTTTTGGTGTTACCGTAGGCTGTTTATGGTGTAGTGATGTCTCGGTTGAATTGATTTGTCAAAGACAAATAAACAAACAAGGAAATGAAAAAGAATGAGCAGGTGAAAGTATAGCACGTGAAAGCTGTCGACAACAACTTTCTCACTCGCCTACTCCCGCGTGTAGCCCACGCGCTTGGGCCAAAAGGAAGAAATGGCGCGCGCGTGTCTTCCACCTGCATGTCCTGAGAGTGGTCTTCGGATGTTCAGCTTAGCAATATTACATCAAGTTTGTTCAACAGATATTTGTTTGCTATACTATCACCGAACAAACAATTCAACCATACTATCACCGAACTATTTATACTATTTCTGAGTTATAGTTATACTATTACCGAGGTAATTATACTATTACCAACGTTTTTAGTGAACTATTTCTTAAGTAAATGTATACTATTTCTGAGTTAAATCCATACTATTACAAGGGAATGAGTCCTACTATCCCTAGGCTGCTATACTATCACCGTGCCAGTTATACTGTCAGCGTGGCATCTATACTATCCCCGAGTAAAAATAGAAGGCAGGTCAGCAGGTGTTATGTTTTGTTTATAAACAAAACAACATAACATACATACACGGACATAAACAATATATCCAGGAGCTCCATTTCTCTCATCTCTCTCAAGAACACCAAGCTCAAATTAATTCCCAGAAAATTAAGTTCATCATCTTTGTAATATTTGTTCCACTGGAAGTTAATTATTTGTGATTCTTGTACTACTAGCGAATTAAGTTTTCTAGTTCACAACTTGATATCTTGATTTTAATTAACTAAATTAGAAAAGTTCATGTTGAATTTTCTAATTAGTTATTAATTACTTGATAATCATTTGTACTGAAATTGTAACACCCATCAAGTTAATATATTGTTATATTCAACTTGAAAATTTGTTTCAATTAATTCCGCACAAATTTGTCTAAACTAAATTTTATTTAAAGGACAAATTTCGAGAAATTGATATAGATTGTATTCAACCCCCTTCTACAATCTTATCGGACCTAACACTCCGCCTCTCACACTCTCTCATCTGTCTCTCTCAATCTCATCTGTCTCTCTCAATCTTCACCAACACCACCACCAAACGGTGGTGGTCGTCTCCTCCACCCCTTCTCCGACAAACACGACTCACAACACCCACAATCCTTTCTTCTCTCTAAATCTCTCCCTTTACCCCCACCTCTAAAATCTCTCCTCGATCTCTCTCCTTGTTTCTCCGACTAACACCACTACAACCCAACATCAGTACTCAGAATCAACACCGAAGTCCCCCTCGTCTTCTCTCAATTCACTCTCCGTCGCGATCTCTCAACAACACCCACCGCGAACCTAACAAACACCACCACTGCAGTGGTGGTCGTCTCCTTCTCCGACCTTTGTCCCCTCTCTAACCTCCCCTCTCTTTCTTATCTCTCCCGACTACCTCTCTCTCGTCTTCGACAAACACACAAAACCACCCCCTGCTACTCCGATTCACCACAACACAGCAACAACAACTCTAACATAATTCCTCCCCTCAATTATTAAACCCCAAATCAATAATCTCAATTGATTGCATCACAAACCTTAACCAAAATTAATATAAATCCCCTGTATATTAGTGTATATGGTCCGAGATTTTGACTAGAAAGAAAATAAAAGGGTCAGTTTTGTGTCTCTATTTTGTATGTATGAATATATTCGAGCTTTTATAAATTAAGAGGAGATATGTTGTGGTCTTATACAATAAAATTGAATGCCTCTAATAATGATCAATAATGATGAGAATTGTAGTGTGGTTTGTAATTAAATAAAAAGAAATAAATCATGGGAGACAAATAAAAATGTCCTAATAATGACCAGCTTAGTGCCTTATTTGGTGAAAAGAGTTCGTCTCTCCCTGCGGGCTAGTTAAAACGAGACTCTAATTTCGTTTCCTAAAATAAATTCGACCCAAAATTAAAATAATATTTCTCTTAATTTCCTGATTTTAATAGACACCAAATAAATATTATTAAATAGATATAATATAATATTTACTTACATATGAATAAATAATATCTTAAAATTTCACAAAAACGCACTAATTAAATATACTTGTGCATCGCTCTCAATTAAAAATAAATATTGAGTAGGAAAAATTTATTCGAAAATTCGCGATTATTACATTTTTCCCCCCTTATAGGATTCCGTCCTCGGAATCAAAATTATGCACTAAATAATTCAGGATATTTATTCCTCATTTCGATTTCTAATTCCCACGTGGCTTCCACTACATGGTGGTTTCTCCAAAGTACTTTCACTAAATTTATTTTCTTAGTTCTTAACTCTTGCACTTTGTGATCTAGGATCTGTACCGGCTTTTCTTCATACGACAAATCATGACGTATTTCCACTGGTTCGTAGGTTATAACATGTCTGAAATCAGAATGGTATTCTCTTAACGCAGAAACATGAAACACATCATGGATATGCTATAGGTATGGAGGTAGGGCCAACTGATAAGCTAGTTGTCCTATCTTCTTGAGAATCTCAAAAGGTCCTATATATCTAGGGTTCAACTTGTCTTTCTTTTCAAAACTCATTACTCCCTTCCAAGGTGAAACTCTCAGAATCACTTTATTTCCCCCTTCAAATGCTCTGTCCTTTCTCTTTTGATTTGCATATTTCCTCTGTCGATCCGTAACTACAACTAACCTTTTTCGAATAACTTCTGTTGCCTGCTTGGTTTGTTGAAGTAGTTCTAGTCCTAGTATTTTCCTCTCTCCTAATTCATCCCAGTATAGAGGTGATCTACACTTCCTTCCGTACAATGCTTCATATGGTGCCATACCTATGCTGGAGTGGTAACTATTGTTGTAAGCAAACTCAACTAGGGCAAATGATCATCCCAACTTTCTTTGAAATCAAGTGCACAGGCTCTTAATATTACGGAAAGGAAAGAAATGAGGTTGTTCCCCGTGCTTTTCCGAGATTTTAATATTGTCCTTTCACTTTGTCCGTCGGTCTGTGGATGATATGCAGTGCTCATATTTAACTTCATGCCAAGACTTTCCTGAAAAATCTTCCAATAATCGAGAAGTAAAACGGGTATCTCTATCAGATACAATTGAAACAGGCACTCCATGACGAACCACAATTTTCTTTAGGTATATATTCACCAATCTTTCAACGAAGTACTTATCACTAATTGGTAGAAAATGCGTAAATTTGGTGAGTCGGTCGACAATAACCCAAATTGCATCATGGCTAGCTCTAGTTCGGGGAAATCCTACGACTAAATTCATGGTAATATTCTCCCATTTCCACTCGGGTATCTCTAAGGGGTGTAAAAGTCCACTTGGTCGTTGATGTTCTGCCTTCACTTTCTGACATGTTAAACATTTACTTACCCAGTCTGCAATTTCTCTTTTCATGTTAGGCCACCAATAATTCAGCTTGATATCTTGATACATTTTTGTGCTCCCTGGGTGAATGGAATATCTCGAGTTATGCCCTTCGCTCATAATTTCTTCCTTCAACTCTGTAACATTAGGAATCCATATTCTCGATCGCTTAGTTCCCTTATCATCTTTTGGACTCAGAAATTCTTCTCCGGTCAACTCTGATCTTCTTTCTTCCATTACTTATTCCTGACAACGGCGAATCTTCTCGAGTAACTCTGATTGAAACTTAATGCTATAAACTCTTTCATTGTTTTGGACTGGAACCTTGACCTCTAATTCCATTTTCCCAAATTCTCTCACCAACTCTTCTGAGGTTGTCAACAGGTTGAGTCTTTCCTTTTTACTTAAAGCATCAGCTACAACATTAGACTTCCCTGGGTGGTAGTTTATCGAACAATCATAGTCTTTGATCAATTCCAACCATCTTCTCTATCTCATGTTTAATTCATTATGCGTGAATATATATACTTTAAGCTCTTGTAATCTGTGTAAATCTCGCATTTCTCTCCATAAAGATAATGTCTCCAAATCTCGAGGGCAAAACAATAGCAACAAGTTCCAAATCATGAGTAGGGTAACGGGACTCATATTCCTTCAATTGTCGAGAGGCGTAAGCTATTACTTTCCCGTGTTGCATCAAAACACATCTTAATCCCTTTTTGAGAGGCATCGCTGAAAATCACAAAATCACATTTTCCATCGGGTAAGGTCAACTCTAGGGCAGTAGTCAATCTCTTCATCAATTCCCGAAAGCTGTCTTCGAATTTTGGGGGTCCATTCAAACTTTTCACTCTTTCTGGTAAGTCGAGTCAGTGCGTAGCTATTTTTTAGAAATCCTTCACAAATCTACGATAATATCCGTCCAATCTAAGGAAACTTCTAACCTCTATTGGAGTCTTGGGTCTCTCCCAATCTGATACGACTTCTATCTTTGCGGGGTGTACAGAAATCCCTTCGCCGCTTACAATGTGTCCTAAAAATTGAACTTCTTTCAACCAGAATTCACAATTCGAAAATTTTGCATATAACTTTTCTTTTCTCAGCGCTTCCAGAACCAAACGGAGGTGTTCAGCATGTTCCTCACGAGACTTGGAGTATATCAAGATGTCATCAATAATTAAAATCACGAACTTATCCAAGTATCTCTTGAACACACGATTCATCAAATCCATAAAAGCAACTGGCACATTCGTCAATCCAAAAGACATCACTAAGAATTCGTAATGTCCATATCGGGTCCTAAAGGCAGTCTTAGGAATATCCTCAGGCTTGATCTTTAGTTGATGATAGTCGGATCTCAAATCAATCTTCGAAAAATGTATGGCTCCCTTAAGTTGGTCAAACAGATCGTTGATTCGAGGCAGAGGTACCTGTTCTTGATGGTCATCTTGTTCAATTCACGGAAATTAATACATGGTCAAATTGATCCGTTCCTCTTTTTCAAGAACAACACTGGAGCTTCCCACGGGGTTATACTTGGTCTGATTACACCTTTTTCAAGTAAATCTTGTAGTTGTGTTGCCAATTCCTTCATTTTCACTAGTGCCATTATGTACGGTGCCTTTGAGATTGGTGCGGTTCCTGGTGCTAGGTCGATTTTGAATTCTATTTCTTGATCCGGTGGCATTCCAGGTAACTTGTCAGGAAAAACATCTTCAAACTGATTAACTACATGGACTTCTCCGATCGTAGGGGTCTATTTCTCGGTATCTATCACATGAGCCAGATATGCCTGACATCCTTGCCAAAGTAATCTTTTAACTCGAATTATTGACCGAAAATCCTTAATCAGTTTCCATCCGTGAAATGGAATTCTTATACTATTAGGTCTACTTAAGCTGACCCTCTTACGTCGACAATTTATTTGAGTATCATAACGTGATAACCAATCCATCCCTATGATTACATCAAGTTTCCTTAACTTAAAAGGAATTAGGTATGCATCGAAACGTTGCCCATGTATCTCCACAACACAATTTGGACACAATCGGTTCACTGGTATGATTTCCTGATTAGCTACTTCTATGCTCAGAATCTCCTCTAAAGGCACAGATTCAAAATTCGATTAGAACACACGTATTCTCAAAATTTACTAGACGCGATCCTGCGATCATATCGCTCTCATCAATGGCATCTCTTACAATCATGTTGAAAGTTCTTGTTATCGGCTTGTTGTTTGGAGGTGCTGTAAGTCGAGGCACTGGATTCTGCTTCGAAGGTTGTCTGAAATCTCGGGACACAGAACCTTATGATCCATGATAACATCTGTCATACTCATATTAAAAGTGCGTACTTGTCTTGTCTCCTAGAGGTGTAGCCAATCTTATAATTGTGTTTTCTCTCTGGGTTACTAATATTTTTCATCCAAAATCTCCATTCCTTCTTCATTTGAATTAGGAATATCCTTCCTTACGAAGGTTAAATAATAATACCAACCATTTCCCATATATATATATATATATATATATATATATATATATATATATATATATATATATATATATATATATATATATATATATATATATATATAGGCTCATGCTCGAGGGAGAACCGTACTACATGGGAGAACCGGGAGACCACATCCATATTCGTTGATATTGTTTTGATCTGATGGCTTGGATAATTCTCTTACTAATTTAAAAACAATAAACATAATTTCCATATTTGACAAAACACTTAAGAGAACCTCTTGAATAAAGGTGACACATGGATGCTAAACACTTTCTTGGCATTGGAAAACTGAAAAATATATTAAAAAAATACTAATTTGTTTATTTGTAGAACACGTAATAAAATATAAATTAATACTATGTATTCATAGTGAACACCTAGTAAAATGTATAAGTAAATTGTTATGAGATTTAAGGATAAAATACTCAAATGTTCTGGCAAGTGTTCTACTAATCCTCCTAAATGCTCAGAACAAAGATTTAGAACTGATGACTCTGGGTTCTATTCTCATGTTCTACATATCCTCAAGTAAATGCTCAGAAAAAAAAAGATTAAAACTCATGTCAGTCCATTAGTAGAAAGCTCCCATATCTGAAGCAAAGCAAAGCATACAATTCAAAAGGCATCAAAGCCAATAATACCTTACCAACATTGTTATTTTGCATAGGCAAAAATACAACTGCAAATACGATTGAGATCACATTGCATAGGATTAATTTTTTTGATAAACAGAGCAATTATATTATAAATAAAACGGTCAGGCCTTGAGACAGTACAACCACGAAAACTAGAAAAACAAAACGGACAAGAAACTAAACTAGAGCAGACGCAAAAACCACTGAAATACTATAATAGAATATATCCCATGCATATGAAAAAGACACCAAGCTAGACAACATCTCCTTTTTCCCATTACTCAAGCATAGTCATCTGAAGAAACACCTCCTCTACCTTCATCATGAGCTCTTCCATCGGTTCCAGAAGCACATTTCTTTCTTCATCAACACACTGATCTTGTGGCATGAGAGATATGCCTTTCCCTTTGCCTTTCTGCTCTTTAACCTTTTCCAAAAGCTCATCAAATTTCCCGGTCACAGACTCACAGCGCTATGAAGAATATCTTTTGCATAAATGCCATAGAAAATTTGCTCATCCAAGTCAATCTCTGGTTTGCCAAATGACTTTGAAATTACTGTAAGAGTGCCACTATCCAGAATTCTGAGTAACCTTGAAGCACTTTATGTTCATCATTACCAATACCAGTGAATAACATCCTTTTACCCGTGCTTCTTTAGAGGGTTCCTTAATCAAATCTTTCCTGCAAAAGAACAAACTTCTATTAGGATACAAGAACATGTTAATTATAAGAACACACACCGAAATCTTACAATATATCCATGAACACCGAACGAAACACTAATCAAAACATAGTTGAGAATTTTCTAGAATCGTAGATTAAACGAAAAAGGTTAAATATTGAAACAATAACCCATTGGTAGTTTTGTTTTTCTCCATTGTTGCTTGGCCGTTTTATTCTTTTGATCTATATGTACGTGGAGATGTATGTATTTACCCTAATCGTGTAATGTATGTGTTTACAAGAAAATTTTAATTGTTAATTACCTCCGTGTTTGCAGCAGTAATCAAGATTGGTATCAGTTAACGTGTGATTGCCGTTGTTTCCAATTTTAACAGAATCCGATCAGTTGATTTGATTTCTAGTGTAAAGTCTCTGCCCATGAATCTTTAATTTAATCACCAATCTACCACTGCATTTGTTTAATTTACATATTATTTAATTACAATAAATCAATGGTAGATGATGGGGTCTCCTAGTTCTCTTGATTAAGGGGTTCTCCCTTGAACCCTACTCTATATATATATATATATATATATATATATATATATATATATATATATATATATATATATATATATATATTCTGCTCATATGGTCTTGGATGCTTTCGTTTTAAGGAGCTTGATTCTCCTATGATTCACAACATACTTAGAATAGTACTTGCTAAGTATCAACTCAATAATTCTAACTTAAGATATCATTATCGTGCCTTCAATAGTTCTCTTTTGCCTTCCTTCAATAATTTTATTCACCATAACATATTAACGGAGATAATCCTAGCTTATTCAACACTATAAAAAGAAAATATTCTACATTTCTCTCAACCATGTTCTCATTTCTTTAGAAAAAGTAATCCTTTTCGTCTCAACAATATCTTGCTACTAATAAGTCTTGATAATGATGGTATGGTTTGAGTTTCTCAATTGTAAAATGCTTTTTTCCTTATAGGGTCTTCTTATTTTAAAGAAAATCAAGGAATAACTTCCAAATATACCCTTAATTTGGTTTTAGTCTAGGTCATGGGTTTTGACTCTACTTTATAACCCAAAATATTCTCACTTTGATTCTCAATCGCGCTGTTTCATTTAAAGAAATGTTGTAGGTATAAAGGGTAAAACACTTGTCATACTTGGGGCAATAAAATTTTAGAAATTACGATAAAACATGCCTCAAGAGTTTGAAGTATCACAATCATGATAATCACCTCAAATATTAATCTTAAAACTTCCAAGGGTTAATTCGTCGTTTAGCTACTATACTCAGAAAGAAAATAATGGAAATGCGCGTTAATGTTCTCTTTCTTTTCCTAAATGAAAAATGATCACTCTTTCATCAACAAATAATATATCATCAATGTATACTCGATATCGATTTCGTTTCTCACTTTCAAAAGGATTGAGCTCAATAATTACTCCATATTCAGACCAAATTCTTAGAACCTTAATACCTAACCATGAAACATCACATAGGGTTTCGAAGACGTGACTAGTGGTTTAACGCAATGATCTATTCATATTTAGAAATCGATGCTCCAACATGAGTTGTTGAAATTTCCATTTCTGGAAGAGAAGTTTCATCATTTTCAAATTTCCGCATAACACTTTTAGAATTCTTAGGCCCCAATCATTTTAGGATCCATAAGAACATTGAATAGAGATAACTCATAAAGGAACGAATGTTAAACAACAACATGTGAACACTCAATTCTTGATAGTGAAACTCTTAATAAGGGACTAACTGAGAGATCATGATGATCATTGAACATCTGTTTTGTTGCATGTTCATTAGGACAACTGTCATAGTACACAAGGTGGCCAGCCTTTGGTACTCTAATGACAAACAACAGAACAAACGGTGGCGTCCAACCAGACTTCAATCACAGAGACTGATAGTCTTCCCCTATATATAGGGTTGTTCATCTCAATATCTCAGAGGGTGTCAAATATAGGAATGGATATGAAAGAATTTGTATTTATGGAAGTATATAATGATGGGTAACTTAACCTCTAAACAAGATAGGTTCTTTTCAAATAGGATAGAAATTGCCTGAGTAAATTCAAATGATAAGATTTATTGATAATCGTTGCTAATGAAGTTATTTAAAGAACAATTTTTCAGCACAATATAAGCTCTTCGAAACAACTATCAATTCTCGAATAAAAGCGACACTTGCAAACTTCGGTAGCTCGTCAGGGAAGAAAATCTCTAAGAGGAATCTACGAAAAACACATTATCATAGGGAACCATTTCAACCTCTATAAGTTATATTATTAGAAAACTAACGCCGGTCACAAAATCGTTTAAGAATTTATCCTCGAACTTGGGACGTATAGTTGCATCTCTCTTTAAATCCATCTGGGGCACGTACCTCGTGCTGGTTCAACTCTGACTCTGGTAAGGGTATTGATAAAATCTACAAAGTGTGGAAACTCTTTAAGGTATCATCCGATCTTAATTATAATGGGAAATTAGGCATCCTATCTTAAATTAATCGGAAACTAGGGGTCCATGCGAATAAGGCGTAGGAAATCTATCTCGAACAGGACAAAACCAACGGTCCTGAAGTAGACATCTACAAAGGTACCAAAAAGTTTCGGTCACAAACAGGTTCTAGTCGTCTAGATATGCATATAGATATATGTAAGGGCGTAAAACACTTAGTGCTAAAATCTCAACATCGTATTATACCTCTAAACTCTCATGTCGCGTTATAATTCTAGGCTCTTACGATTCCTAAAAATATAACTAAGGCTCTGATACCAAAACTATAACGCCCCCAAATCCGCCCTGATCGGGGATCCAGGTCGTCACATTGTCTAAATATCCTGCAGCACACATTAGCGCAATAATAAAGCGAAATATATTATACAACGGAGCATAAAAGTCCCACTCCGCAGATCCAAGATCGTTCCCACAAAATATTACAATACGTCTTAGTACATCTTAGGATAATATCTTACATAAGTTCACAAAATTAGAAATATAAAGGTTCCAACTGGATAACTCTAGTTCTTGTCAGCATAGCCTGGAGCTTTTTCCTTTCCTCTGGATTCCTGGCTGGACGTCTCGCATCTTTCCCTCTTGACAGCTGAACAAAATGTTTTAAAGCAAGAATGAGCAACTATAGTGCTCAGCAAGTTCTTTCAGTGCTCGGGGCATAAATATAATAATATTTACCAAAAGAGAATACTCATCATTTTTAAACATCGGATGTCATAATTTGAGATTGACTCAATACTCATCTCAAAAATAGAATCCTCAAAAGTCTCAAGTCTCAACTAATATAACTCTGATGATTCAAAACCCATCTCAATAAAAGTATACTCGAAAGAACTTATATGCAGGCAAAGTTCCCTGGTAATATTTACTGATAGATCCAAACAACTTATCTTTGAATAAAGAAGTTGGAATTTAGAAGCTTGAGATACTGGTTTTCTACCTTCACGATACCCCACAGCGAGATCAACCGCTGTGTCTCAAGTACCGCACACCTGTGATACCCCATAGCACGATCACTACTATGTCGCAAGTACCACCATATCGTTTTGCTAGCAAAAAAAATTGGTTGAAAAGTCAACCTGGCAACACTTGTGCCAAAATGTTAATATTTCTCTTTCGATACCACAAGTTTATTCCTCATGTTGATCTGAAAGAAAACCCATGGGCCACTCCCATGTTGACCAGTAGAGTATAGAATTCCCGAATATTTGATGAACAGATAACTTAAGATAACTCTTCCAGGAAAATAATTATTAATCTGGCGAACTGCCAGTCTGACTCAATAATAATATTTCATTAGTTGACACGAACAAAATGCCAAACCTTGACAATAAATGCAATTATCTCAAAATATTGAGGATAGTCTTAAAATAATTATCTTGAGTTGTACTGCACAAATAGTACCACTCGCATATTTATAATACTCACAATTGATGAACGTTAAATAGAATATTTTTCACTCGAGAGATGAACCAACTAAAAGATAATCAATAAATATTTCCGAATTTGTACAATAAATTCGACTGAAAAGAATGAATTTAACTAGCTCGAACAAATGAGACTAGTTCCACTGAATCAAATCAAGTAGTCGTCTCGAATTTATGAGATCGACCCGATAGCAATTGAAATTCTTCTACACTTATAGGGAATATAATTCGCAAGTAAAGTACTCTTAACAGTAAAATTATATCGCAACGAGAAAAAAATGTTCGAAAGAATTATCGTAGTATAAGAAGCAGCAAAATAAATCTCATAATTTGATAGCTCGAAAATAAATACTAATGAGTTAATAAGGATAAAAATATGAAAATTCCAAGATTTAGGGTAGGATTGAACTTGCCTCGATCTCGTAGTGCAAATGAATGCAGATAAAATTTATACTCTACCCGTGAACTTATCTTCGATCCACGGCTCAGGAATTATTCTCTAAAAATGGCAACCAGAGTTATGTGAGCGATTCGTCAAACTAAAAATGTTTCTGAATCGATAATATAATATTTGAATATAATAATGAAATATCTCTCGAAGATCTCCACAATAATTAATGGAAAATTATTCCCGGATAATAACTCTTCTTTGAATTTAGGAATCCAATTTATATAATATTTTAATATCTGTAAATCCCACTTTAAACAAAAATAGGATTACTGAATATAACGACAATTATCTATTTTTAAATCTCGTAAATAATTTAATATTATTCCGATTTTAACCTCAACATCAATCTGATCCGATCCGGTAAATCAAAATAGTCCGGAAATGCTAAATATTAATCTTCCGAAATAAAACCATAATTAACGCTATTTATTCACAATTAATCTCTCTTTTCATCAACGAATCATTAAATCTCTAAATTACGAACAGATAATCACAAAATATTTCTGTTTAATTAATCAATTAATTAAACCAACTTTTATTAATTATTTATACCATTTTTATTAAATTATTAATCACAAACTGTTTTAAATAATAATCCCAATAATTAAACTCGATTATAACATCCGTTCATCAATCTTATTGTAACTGTATTATTTTATAATTTTATTCACAATACGTGGGACCCACCTGCACCACCACCGTGCACCTCTCTCCCCTGCACTCCTTCCATCCCGTCTCTCTCCCTGAATATCTCTTTCTCCGTCTTCTCTCTCTCCGCCTTCCTCTCTCTAATCTCTCCGCCCTCTATCCGATCTCTCTCTTTCCGTCTCACCGCCTCCGCCTCTCACACTCTCTCGTATGTCTCTCTCAATCTCATCTGTCTCTCTCAATCTTCACCAACACCACCACCACACGGTGGTGGTCATCTCCTCCACCCCTTCCCCGACAAACACGACTCACAACACCCACAATCCTTTCTTCTCTCTAAATCTCTCCCTTTACCCCCACCTCTAAAATCTCTCCTCGATCTCCCTCCTTGTTTCTCCGACTAACACCACTACAACCCAACATCAATACTCAGAATCAACACCGAAGTCCCCCTCGTCTTCTCTCAATCCACTCTCCGTCGCGATCTCTCAACAACACCCACCGCGAACCTAACAAACACCACCACCGCAGCGGTGGTCGTCTCCTTCTCCGACCTTTGTCCCCTCTCTAACCTCCCCTCTCTTTCTTATCTCTCCCGACTGCCTCTCTCTCGTCTTCGACAAACACACAAAGCCACCCCCTGCTACTCCGATTCACCACAACACAGCAACAATAACTCTAACATAATTCATCCCCTCAATTATTAAACCCCAAATCAATAATCTCAATTGATTGCATCACAAGCCTTAACCAAAATTAATATAAATCCCCTGTATATTAGTGTATATGGCCCGAGATTTTGACTAGAAAGAAAATAAAAGGGTCAGTTTTGTGTCTCTGTTTTGTGGTCTTATACAATAAAACTGAATGCCTCTAATAATGATGAGAATTGTAGTGTGGTTTGTAATTAAATAAAAAGAAATAAATCAGGGGAGACAAATAAAAATGTCCTAATAATGACCAGCTTAGTGCCTTATTTGGTGAAAAGAGTTCGTCTCTCCCTGCCGGCTAATTAAAACGAGACTCTAATTTCGTTTCCTAAAATTAATTCGACCTAAAATTAAAATAATATTTCTCTAAATTTCCTGATTTTAATAAACACCAAATAAATATTATTAAATAGATATAATATAATATTTACTTACATATGAATAAATAAAATCTTAAAATTTCACAAAAATGCACTAATTAAATATACTAGTGCATCGCTCTCAATTAAAAACAAATATCGAGTAGGAAAAACTTATTCGAAAATTCGCGGTTATTACAGTTCAAAACATATAAAAAGTTAAATCAAAACACTATTATGTAATTGCCACGTGGCATGTGGGACCCACCTGACACGTGGCATTTGGGGGGGACCCACCTTCCACGTGGCATGTGGGGGGCCCACTGCCACGTGGAATGTGGGGGGCCGTGTCTATTGCAACACTAGATAATACTCTAATGCAACACTGTATTATCTAATGCAACACTGCAATCTTGTTTTTAAGCAATATAACAGTAAGGCTAATGTAACACTATGTTATTCAAATGTTACACTAAATCTGGTTGCTGTAGTAACACAAAATTTAATACTGCAACATTAGTAACTATAGCAATTGCAACACTAATATTTAAAATTTTGCAATATCCGGCTTGTATATATACTAATCCCATTACAAACCGTAATCGTCAAATACAAAACATTCATAATCTATCTTCCACCAACCAAGAGTCACAGATCTCCTCCATCAACCAAGACTCACAGATCTCCTTCATCCACCACTTCACCAAAAAATATTCTAAATCCACCATTTCACCAAAACATAATCCAACCAACAGACTTAATTTAATCAAAGTTAACCAAACAAAATACGACATCCAAACTATCCATACTAATAAGTTCCAACTGTGAGCACTACTAAAGATTTTAAGAAAACAAATAGCTAAAGGGTACTCCCTCTAGTCAAAGGAGTAGCATTTTCATCATCCTCGCTTGACATTGTAGCACAACAGCTAAAGTCTCCCAAGTCCAGATTTAAATCGGGATTTGCTTCTCCCAGCTTTTTAAGCAACATCGACATGTTATTCTGGAGTTTCCTGTTGAACTCCACCTTAAGCTCTTGCTTTATCTTTGTAGTCAGATCATCCACAAAAGGGTCTGCAGGAGCTGAACTTGATGCCAAACCAGCCTTTTTACCTTGGCGTCCTTTTAGGAATTCTGGACCATGAGACTTGCCGTTAGTAATCAGTTCGTTTACATCTTCACTAGCAGCGACCTTCTCCTTGATCTCGCTCTACAACAAAAGTTTGTGAAATAAGAGTTACATAGAAATACCCTCAACAGAGAAAAGCACTATTTTTACCAAATAAACCAACAGACAAAGCCTTGCTATATTTCTTTAATTGTAAAAGAAAAACCATAAATTCAACCAAATGAACCAATCTTGATTTCTACTTAGCACATAAGTCAACTAAATAAAATATAGTACTTACAAGTCTTTTTTTCAGTTTAGCTGTATTTGTCTTGTATGTTCGACCCTCTTCTCGCTCACGAGATTCAATATAAACCACAGTATCTGATGGCGAGGCAAACAAAGGGTTGCTCGTTTTTTGTTATCAAACAAAGAAAATACGGTTATCTTGTTCATAGTTAGCACTTATTACAAGTCAGAAATTTTATTTATGAAAATTTATGAATTTATTAAAATTAACCATGTAATGCCTGAATGACAAAAAGACGAATTACATACGACATTGGGATGTACATTTCACCGTAAAACATATCACATGTATGCAAATTCCATATAGCAAGAATTTTTAAGAAAGTGTGGGAACGAATAACAATGTACTTAGAAATTCGAAGGAATGAACTATAACTTAAAACTGAAAAATTATATCCAAAAAATAGTCTAGATTTCATTACATCCCATACTATATATGTGAACGCAGCCATAGTTGAGTCATGCGTGACTTGTTTGTTTATCTGAAGAGAATAAATAGATTAATTCTTATATTGCATCTAATTCCAACCACTATAATCACATAAAAACATAAATTAAACTAACCTATATAGAGCATAAATTCATAAAACAAATTGATTTTCTAAACATTTCTATAGTGACTGTTCAAATCTTAATATGGAAATTGATCAGACAAGTGATTGCTAATTATGATGATTATATCAAGTGGAAATTAAGAGTTAAACCAAGATTTCACAGCAGATTAACTTAGCATTTACATGACAGTGATAGTTAACTCGGTATTTACTATTTTAATCAACTTATGTGTAAAAAAGGTTAATATGCTAAAGGAAAGACACACACCAACTTGTCTTTAAGTAGTGCCATACTATCGGGACCTAGAGTGTGTGGGTCAGTTACTGATTCACGACGAGCTTTATTATCCTCTGCTAATTCCTGTAAAAAAAATACTCATATCAGACATTTCTGTTGATAATCTTTTTAATTAAAAAAAAAGGTTGAAGATGGGTAGACTACGTGAACTGCCTCATCTCCCCAATACTTCAACAACAGTTTAAAATCCTCCAATGGAATCGAATTGGGCCTATTTGCCATCCTATCCTCATCAGTTGCATACTTTGTGTAATACCAATGCTTCATACGAGATTTGTACACCCTCCAAGATGTATTAATTGTCTTCTCCACCCACCGTTGCCCATTTTCCGGAATCAGATAACGGTCCTATTATAAAATAAAAATAAAATCAATTAATGAAATGTGTAAACATGAAAATAAATTAAAACAAAGGTCGTAGAGTTTACCATAGTATACTCCCACATTTTTTGCTTCAATTGCTTAGGAATAAGATGCCAATTGATGTAAGTAAGCGACACATTGTCCTTTGCAACTGTCCCCAGAAAATTTCTCAGCTCTCTAAATAATTTTTTATTTTTTGCAATTGGTTGACCCCGTTTGTTCAACAAAATGACTGGTCTTTGTTCACGAGTCCTCGCATGAACAACGGACATTTTTGACCTTCCTCTCCATTTTTTAGGAGCTGCAATGTATATACCATGTACACATTGAAATAAAACTAATTGCATTATTGCCTCATTAAAACTTAACCATTAACAACTACAAGCACTGCCTTTAATCCAACTTACAAAAGAAAAAGTATGAGAAAACACATTACTGGCTCTAGTGTCTTCCTCTGTAATGTTTTCCAAGTTTGAATTAGGGACATTATCGGTTGGAGCTGGAATACCCTTCTTTTGACGCTCCCGCAACGCTAAATACGCAGATACCGAGCCACATGCTTCTACATTGCTGGACTGCTTTAACAGTTTACTACATGTTGGCTTCAAAACTTTAGCACCATTCGACTTTTCCACTTCCTTCTCAGCTATTGTACCAGCTTGCGCAGCTTCTTTCTTAGCTGTCGTACCAGCTTGCGCAGCTTCCTTCTCAGCTGTCACACCAGCTTGTGCAGCTTCCTTCCCACTTGCAGTAGTAGCATTTGCTCGTGAACGAGTTCGTGGTCCAAGTAATACTTTTTTTCTTTGACATTCTTGATTTTCTACAATTAATAGGAGTTCAGTATTAGGTTTACAGTTTTTATGTGAGGCCAAAATTTAAAGCAATTAACATTTTAACCACTAACATACCTCAACTGTATCATTACTATCATATTCGTCCTCATTTTCTGGAATAAAATCATCGGATTCCCCTGAACTGTATCTTTTCCTTTCCGTTTCTTGGGCGCAGAAGTTCTCAGTTCACGAACAATCTTTTTCATCCCATATTTTTCGAGAACCTTATCATTTTCTGCCATTTGAGTCATTCTACCTTTCTCATAGTTTGTCAACGGGGGTGGTAGGGGCAACTGCAATAAAACAATGAAGAGAAAATCATAAATTATAGCTTGCAACGACTCACAAATTTACCCGAATAAATTTGAATTTTATTATTTTCAACGGAAGAATGAAATATATTTTAATAAAAAATGATATAAATTTATAAAATGTTCGGACAGAGAGTACTTGTAATGGTCTACAATCCCTCCTTCCGAAAAATAGCCGTGTTTCCATTTTTCCGAAACTAGAAAATTAAATTTTTATTTGTATGGAAAATGGTTGAAAATGTACGGATCAGTTTAAATAAATTTTTCCAAAATATTACTAAATTTCAGAAAACCGTTTTTCTTGTATTCGTATAAAAAAATATCTAGAAAATTGATGAAGCAAACAGGCCATAAATAAAATTTTCTCTATTCTAAATTTGAGTATAATTATAAATTATGCTTTTTTTTAGAAAATGATAAGTAGACTATAAAAGTCACACAATTGTGTGATGTTAAAATTATATAAGTAATCGAGTGAACTAATTTTGTGAATACCTTTGTTTCTGATAAATAAGGACAATTGATAAGTCAAAAATACCTCGCTGGGACCGATATCTTCTCCAGTACATTCTACTGCACTTGTATTGGCTTGCAAGACCAATTTCCTTTTAACAGACCCATTCGCTTTCACAGCACTTGCATCTTGTTGACCAGCCAAAAATCTTGGCGATGACCGTAAATTCCTCATATGACCGAACTCAGGTGACTTCTTAGTGACCTTTTGCTTCTGCTACTGCTGCTGGAGTTCATGTGTGGTAACATATTTGCGTTTTTGTGCTATCTTTCCTGAGATTGGTTTCTTCGCTGAACTTGGTTTCTTCGGTGAACCTGTACCAAAAATAGAATAATGGTGGATTTCAAATAGTGAATTATACATATACAAATGTGAGAAAGACATCAATATACGACGAATTAGGTGTTTCCTTGGCCTTACGACCATGGTTGGCTGCATCTGAACCATCAGCTCAATAGTTTTGTCAACAATGCTGTCTACATAAAACTGTATCTCATCTCCATCTTTGCAGCCGTCTACCAGTTGCATCACCTCCTTGTCATTTGTCAGTAGCTTCCACTCTTATTCAGCCACATAGCCTCCTCCAATTTCAGTATAATTAAGGTAATCCTTCATGAACTCCATCAGCACTGGATAAGAAAATGTGTCGGTTTCTACACGGTTTACAAGTATATTATCTCCACCCGAATAACTTCTCCTGTGGAACACCCCACCATGGTAAAATTTGATATTCACTCTTTTTTCTGCCATCCTGCATAAAATTAAAGTAAATGTCATTCTCAGGTGCAGTACAAAATCAAATACAACATTTACACTAAGAAAAACTTAAACAAAAGCAATGACAAAAATTTAAAGTAAGACAGTAGAGTAAATAAATGTAACCAAAATAGTAAATTACATGAAATTAAGACAAATGCTAAGAGCGGTAACAAATTCATTTCAGTCAAAGACAATAAATTTAAAATATTATAGTAATTTCTGGGAATAGGAAAATAATAAACTACATCAAATACAAATGGTCTAAACATGACCAGAATACTAAATTTTCCTTCTGTCCATTACAATTAAAACATATAAAGAAGAATTTTGTTTGAGTCAATCATCGGGATTGGGAACTCTTGTTATTATGAAATTAACAAAGAGAGAGAGAGAGAGATAGAGGGAGAGAGACAGACAGAGGGAGAGAGAGAGAGAGAGAGAGAGAGAGAGAGAGAGAGAGAGATAAAGAGACAGGGAGAGAGAGAGAGACAGAGAGATAGAGAAAGAGAGATAGAGAGAGAGAGAGAGAAATTGACCAAAAGAACACAAGTTCACTTAAGCTGATTTACATAAAACCAATTACTAAACCAAACATACAAAATACAAAATTAAATTACAAAACCCTAAATCGAAAACCCATCAAAGTCAACATACAAAATCAAACCAAAAAACATGCATATGCATATGCCCTAATTACCTTGAACCAAAAGCAGTTGTGTTCTTCGATTAAACCTGAAAAATTAAAAAATTAGATCTGTGCAAAATTAAAAGGAAGAGAGAAGAAATAAGAAAAAAGCGAAGAGGATAAATAAGAAATAAGCCTCTGTGTTCTTCGATTGGGCTTAGTATTCTTCGATCTGTGAGTGTTGAGCTAAGAAAACTTCGATATGTGAGTGTTTTCAGTGTGTGAGTGTGAGGCGCGGCTGTGTGTGTGGGTAGGTGGACTTAGCGTTTTTAGGGTAATTGGGTGAGTATACTTGCAATAATGCTGTGAGAATTGGGGGGAAGTTTTCCGCCCACTATTTTTTTACACCTTTTATTTTTACTTACAATTAAAACACATGTTTAGATACTTTAGATTGTAATTTTTTTGGCAAATTAAGAATTATGTTAATTCGTTTATGGAAAAAATGATGCTCAACAGTCAATATCACTAAACAAAATTTCTAAGGTCAATCATATAAAAAATTATTGGTGATTTAAAAATATTTCAATTTTTAAATGTTAATTCATTTAGGGTTTAAGGATTCGATTTTTAAAAAAATATTTCTCGACCACCCAACCATACGGGAATCAAGATCCATCATATTTAATGTTATTCCCAAAAGTTTAGAAAAAAAAAAAATTTTGACCGGGTAATTCGACGGTCAACTATCACTTTGACCGGAACCCCTAAACAGGGTTTCGTCAGGGTTTAAGGATTCGATTTTTTTAAAAATATTTCTCGACCACCCAACCATACGGGAATCAAGATCCATCATATTTAATGTTATTCCCAAAAGTTTAGAAATTTTTTTTTTTGACCGTGTAATTCAATGGTCAACTATCACTTTGACCGGAACCCCTAAATAGGGTTTCGTCAAGGTTTAAGGATTCGATTTTTTAAAAAATATTTCTCAACCACCCAACCATACGGGAATCAAGATCCATCATATTTAATGTTATTCCCAAAAGTTTAGAAAAAAAAAAATTTTGACCGGGTAATTCGATAGTCAACTATCACTTTGACCGGAACCCCTAAATAGGGTTTCGTCAGGGTTTAAGGATTCGATTTTTTAAAAAATATTACTCGACCACCCAACCATACGGGAATCAAGATCCATCATATTTAATGTTATTCCCAAAATTTTAGAAATTTTTTTTTTGATCGGGTAATTATATAAATATATATTCCCCACACTTAATATTTTATTCGATTTTAAATTATATAAATATTTTTAATATTGAGAGCACTTCCCCACACTTAAATGGTTATTCCCCTCATTGAATAATATAACATAATCTACATATATAAAAAAAACAAAAATTATTATTATTATATAATAGTAATAATGTGCATGTTTGGCAATCCATATAAGTTACATATGTGGATGTAAAGTCCATTTCAACTTTTATCTGCCTGTTTGGAAAATGTAAAATCAGCTCATATTCACAACTTATGTGGGATAATTGGAAAGTTAAGGAGCACGTACTTTTTCACACAGCAGCTGACTTATTTCCCTCCCTCTCTTCTTTATATACTCGATATACGTAATATATAATATCCTTCAAAACTTCAAAATTATATATCTTTTGATCCGTTCATTAGAAAATTGATATCTATATATCAAATTTATGTACTTATCGAGATCTATCCATTGATATATAAATATCTTCATAATTTGAACAAATAATATAATGTAGAAAATATAAGTGCATAGTTAATATACAAGTTGATTGAGGAAATGAACAAGTTGCAAAGGTTGGTGGAGTGGTTCAGCTATTGGACTAGTATGTAGGAGGTCGGGGGGTTCGAACCCCATCATCTTCAATTTTTTTAAGTAACATACATTAACACTACAAATGCTGAGACACGTGGCATTCTGTCATCGTGACACGTGGCAGGTAAGGGAGCTACTCTTACACGTGGCATGTGGGACCCACATGACACGTGGTAGTATGGGCCCACCTAACACGTGGCACAGTGAGGCCCACACTGACACGTGGCATTGTGGGACCCACAGGACACGTGGCATTATGGGCCCCAATATCACGTGGTAGTGTGGGGCCAAAAAGTGCTGCGTGGCAGTGTGGGACCCACAAGTGACACGTGGCACAGTGGGACCCACAAGTGGCACGTGGCATTGCGGGGCCCGAATGTGATGTGGCAGTTTGTGGTCCCATGTGACACGTGGCAGTTGGACCACATGCCACGTGGCAGTTGGTCACACATGCCACATAGCAGTTTGTGGGACCTCTGACACGTGGCAGTGGGGCCCACCTGACACGTGGAAAAATGTGGTCCCAGGTGACACGTGGCACTGGGGCTCACGTGGTAGTGGGCCCACGTGACACGTGGCATTTTGTCCGATGTGGCAACTATAGCATTAAAATGTAACACTGATTTCAGAAAATGTAACACTGCTTCTTGAAAATGCAACACTTCTGTGGGACCCACATGTTCATTTGTTTTTTAATTTATATATGTTAAAAAAATAGCAAATGCAACGCTCAATCGCTACTGTAACACAACGAATCTATTGCAACAGTACATTTTCTACTGCAACAGTACCTTCACAACTAATGTAACACAATCTCAACAGTGTTTCAGTAGGTCAAAAAAAGTACCTCTAATGTAACACAAAGTGAGCGTTACAATAGAAAAGCATTGCGGACGCCAATCTATGGCGTAGTGATTATACCCCAAAAGGCTTATACAATAATACCCATGTTGCGAGCATTGGGTTAGTGGATCCCAGACTATAAAAACCTTAGGTCACTAGGCATAAAGTCCCCGCGAACTTACTTGCTCGAGTATTAAAGAGCTCACCCTGGTTAATTTTGCATATAAACAATTAAACTATTGACTCTTTTTTTTTCTTTTCTGATTTTTTTTTATATATACAATCTGGAATGAGCCTTTCTCATTTCCAACCCTAGACTACTCATTTAAATATGAGCCGGCTACTAGCCATTTGACACCTAGCCATTATTGACAATTATTAACAACTAGCATGAAATCCCTGGTTTCCCCCAAACTTAGACTTTAATGCTCCTACGCCATCAAGGGAATAACGAAAATTCTAAATATAATCAAGTGATTAAATCTCAAAGCATCCAAACAAGCATGACCTCAACCTAGCCCAAAAGCACACAATGAGACTCTGTAAAAGTTTTGTTCCCGTAACATGCAAGTCAATTCCTAGGAACTATAAATCAGCGCTCTACTCATCATCACCACACTCAACTAAACATCTACCTATCAATCAGAAGCAGCTCGTCCTAAGGAATCATGAAATATGCATGCCATGAAAATGCAACTAAAATGAACTCACATGGTATACGAAAATAAAAACAGAATGTCCTACATGAAACAAACGTAGATAACAGGAACATACATGCATGTATTACCACTACTATGCAAAAAATGATATCTATATGAACACAATGACTCACATAATCACAACTAACTACATATACATTACTTATCCCCAAACCACCCCCAAACTTAAAAGATTCAATGTCCGCATTTAATGGAAGTAAATACAAGGGATAGTAAGAAACATACCTAAAAATACCGAAACACATGGGTTGCCTCCCACAAAGCACTGTCGTTAACGTCATTTAGCCGGACAAATATGATCCAAATCATGGTGGCTCGAAGATCGCATTCGACTTGTCCTTAGCAGAAGGACCATTCACCCATAGTTTGACCACCTTCTTGCTATCTTCCCACATCTGTTCTAAATCAAACTTCACTTTGACTCTTCCTCCAATCGATTTTTTCTTTTTCTTCTTCACACATCTAGGGTGTTTATGCTTCACAGTTGATTGATAAGAACACTCTTCTACCTCATCATCCATGATCCACCTTCTTAATACATTATCTTGACACACTTTAAAAATAACCAGCTCATCATTCAAAAGGACATACTTCAAATAGGATGGAAGTTTTCCGAGCTTGACATTCGAGAGATCTCGAACTGAAGAACTGTCAATGGAATCACTGATGTGATGCTTTAGCATGTGTGTGTCCGACTTTTCGCTCAACAACTGATCAAACTTCTTTCTCTAACTCGTATCAACCATTTCTACACTACAACACTCTTCATCCTCTGTCGGAAATTTCATGGCCTTGAACACATTAAAGGTGACATTCTGATCTTGCACCCTCATTGTAAGCTCTCCTTTTTGCACATCGATCAAAGTACGACCCGTAGCTAGAAAAGGCCTTCCCAAGATTATGGGAATCTTTTTGTCTTCTTCGAAATCTAAAATCACAAAATCGGCAGGAAATATGAGCTTATCAACCTTCACCAAGACATCCATCACTATACCCCTCAGATAAGTAATAGATCGATCAGCCAACTGCAAGGATATGTTGGTTGGCTTCGGCTCCGGTAGACCAAGTTGCTTGAAAATAGACAAGGGCATGAGATTAATACTAGCTCCAAAATCACATAAGCACTTGCTGAATGAAAGGTTGCCAATCGTGCATGGAATAGTGAAACTCCCTGGATCTTTAAGCTTAGGAGGCAATTTATGTTGCAACACCGCACTACACTCCTATGTCAATGCCACTATTTGAACTTTGCATATCTTGGCATCTGCTCCAATGCTTCAACAAAAGGAATGTTAATGGACAGTTTCTTGAAAACATCCAAAAACTTATGAAATTGTTTTCCTTGATCTTGTTTCTGCTAGTGTTGAGAATATGGATTAGGAGGATAGATCTGATTCACCCACTTCTTCGGAGGAGAGTTTTCAGCAGAATTTTGCTTTTAAAGTATTTTTGGGATTGGAGGGGGTGGATAAATCTGATTGATCTCTATAGACTGCTTTGGAGTAGATTTTTCATCAGGTTCCTTGCTCTTTTCTACTTCACCATCTAGCTGCTCAATTACCAAGTCAGATTTTTTAATTCCGGGCACTGCTGATTTTTCAACTTGCGGATTTTGCCCTTCTTCATCTTCCTTAGTTGATGATTTTGGATATGTTTTAACCTTTCCCGATCTCAAAGTAACTACCTTCACCTGCTCATGGACCTCCCTCTTGCCTGGATTAACCTCTGTATCACTTGGAAGAGTTCCTTGTTGCCTACTAAGTAAAGCACTCGCAAAAGTATTTTCACACAGGGCAGCATAAGTATTTTCATCTCACACCACAAATCATATTGATAAACAATTATGAACCTATGCTAGCATGGAAAGTTCTAAACCTCATGATCCACTTTCACTTCACAAAAGATTAACAATTCAATTTAGATGTTAGCTACGCATCTAAAAGCATTAAGATTAACCATACGAGGATATCAAGAATTCACCACACACATATCTTTAAAGCAATCAAACTACTAAGTTACATAGATAAATCCGTTAGAATCCCATGACAACGATTAGTTCATAATCGAACCGCTCGTCATCATGGGATCTGATGAAACCATGATAATAAACAAAGATATGAATTCTATGTTATAATATGCTAACTAATGATATTACAAAATTACAATGGTAGGATGTGTTTATATAGGCTCTAGAAGTCTTACCTAGCAAGAAATTCCCCAAAATAGAGTTAAAATAGAATTTCTGCAAAATACATTTCCTAAATTGATTCTGTTTTTAAGGAAAATTCGTAGCTAACTTTTCTTCAGTATTTCTGGGCCGTTCCATTTTTAATTGGACATCTGGACCAATTTAGAATGATAGAGAATCTCGTTAGATTTGCGTGGACTGTAAGATCGCCCAAAACGGAGTTGTAGAACTCAAGATATGGCCAAAACAAAAATCCGAAAATCTGGCTGATTTCTCCGCGCTGGCTGCGCCCGTACGCGCGCTGGCTACGGTGTATCTACTGTTCATGGCGCTGGCTACGCCCTTTGTGCGCTGGCTGCACCCGTCCTGGCTGCCGGTTGCTGATTTTTGCTAATTTTCTTCGTTTTAACTCCTTTTTCCTTCGTTTTTTTGCAAACTGTCATTTTTCACTTCAAGAACTCAAATCCACCATAAAATATGCAATTTTTATCATCCAACCTCAATATAATAACCCTGCACAAACTCACTAAAATGCAGCAAAAACACAACATACTTGAGACCAAGACATCAATTTAAGCCGAAATGGAACGCTCCAAGTGGATATAAAATCCACTTATCACAATGCATGTATATTCGTGTTATCTACATTTGTTTCATATAGGACATTCTGTTTTTAATTTTTCGTATACCATGTGAGTTCATTTTAGTTGCATTTTCATGGCACGCATATTTCATGATTCCTTAGGACGAGCTGATTCTGATTGATAGGTAGATGTTTAATTGAGTGTGGTGATGATGAGTAGAGGGCTGATTTATAGTTCCTAGGAATTGACTTGCATAGTACGAGAACAAAATTTTTACACAGTCTCATTGTTTGCTTTTGGGCTAGGTTAGGGTCATGCTTGTTTGGATGCTTTGAGATTTAATCAATTGATTATATTTAGAATTTTCGTTATTCCCTTGATGGCGTAGGAGCATTAAAGTCTAAGTTTGGGGGAAACCAGGGATTTCATGCTAGTTGTTAATATTTGTCAATATTGGCTAGGTGTCAAATGGCTAGTAGCCAGCTCATATTTATATGAGTAGTCTAGTGTTGGAAATGAGAAAGACTCATTCCCGATTGTATATATAAAAAAAATCAGAAAAGAAAATAAAAAAAAGTCAATAGTTTAATTGTTTATATGCAAAATTAACTACGAGTGAGCTCTTTAATACTCGAGTAATTAAGTCTAAGGGGACTAAGTCCTAGTAACTTAAAGTCCTTGTGGTTTGGGATTGCTGACCTAACACTCGCTACATGGGTATTTTTGTATAAGCCTTTTGGGGTCTCACTCATTGCACGGTTAAATAAGCATGCGTATTGTATATAGTGTCGTAGTAATAAAGCATGACTTCCTGGCTAACTTGAAGGAGGATGGAGGTGTTCCTAGGTTATGACGTGTCTACAGTCTATTCTTTTTATAAACTTGTGATTGTCTTGGCGAAGGGCATGTATGACTTTTGACCTAGTTTTGGGAGTATTTCTGATGAGCATGCACACACGCACGTTTTTATATATCATGTATTGTTAGTATACGGGGACTTAGTCGAGCTCTGCTTGGATTTATTCGTATTCTTTGAGATATTTGCTTGTTAGTTGGTTTTGGTGAGTTTGAAGGGGATCTTGCATTTTTCATATTAGTTGCATTCATGCATTACATTGCATTAAATTAAATGGATTTTGTGGGTACATTCACTATAGGCCCTCACGAGACCTTACTCATCCACTAGGGCTGCCTAGGGGTTTAAAGGGCTTGTTGCATTTGCCAAATGCAACCGTGATCATCTACGGAAGTGGTACTAGTTAGTTAGTTAGTTGTAATTGTTTATGCTTGAGGACAAGCATCGGTTTAAGTTTGGGGGTGTGATAAATGGATTTTATATCCATTTAGAGCATTCCAATTCGGCTTAAATTGGTGTATTTGGCCTCAAGTTTGTCGTAGTTTTGATGTGTTTTAATTAGTTATGCAGGTTTGAAGAAATGTCGATTAGGGGTGAACTTTCCGTTGTTTTTGGAGTTGATTTATGATATGGAATGAAGAATGGCGACTTAATATCAACTATCAAGAGGATTACAAGTCAAGGGATTGAAGACGGGAAGTTATTGCAAAAAGAACGGAAGATAACTATGAAGAAACGAAGAAATAATGGCAGAAAAATCAGATGGACAGCAAGTGGAGCGCTGACAACGCGTATAGAGAAGGCAGCGCTGGCTGCGCTTGCCGGGCGCAGAACAGAGAAGGCAGCGCTGGCTGCGCTTGCCGGGCGCAGGCTGCGCTTGGGCGGCCTGATTATGCTGAAAAATGTCAATTTTGCCCCTATTCGAATTTTAGTTGTATTTTTGGTACCCAAACCTATTTCTAATTGTATTGTAGGTTGTTTTTCTTGCTGGGCAAGATATCTAGGCCTATAAAAACACATCTTAGCCTTGTAAATTGTATCGTTTTTATTATTGTAACATAGAATTGCAAGGGAGAAAAGGAGAAGGAGATTCAAGCTCGTGACAAGCAACGGATCAAGATCTACTTCATCTTTTGTGTTCTTTTCCTATTAATATTATTACTTCCATTCATACTTTGTTTAATATCATGTTTTCATCAAATCCCATTGTGACGAACGGTTCAATTATGAACTAATCGTTGTCATGGGATTCTAACGGCCGGATTTATCTATGTAACTTAGTAGTTTGATCGCTTTAAAGATATGTGTGTGGTGAATTCTTGATATCCTATTGTTAATCTTAATGCTTTTAGATGCGTAACTAACATCTAAATTGAATTGTTAATCTCTTGTGAAGTGAAAGTGGATCATGAGGTTTAGAACTTGCCATGCTAGCATAGGTTCATAATTATTTATCAATATGATTCGTGGTGTGAGATGAAAATACTTATGCTGCCCTGTGTGATCTTCATGGATAACTTGCTCTTCAACCGTTATGTTTTCAAATTCTATAGACATATAGGGTCTAAGCATAATTGGTGTCTATTCATCTTCTATCTCTTTTGTGGATGTATGGGTAGTTTGGTATACGTATGCTGACAGGTAGCGTATACTTGTTTCGTGTTATCCGATCAGATATCAAAACCATCACATGCATGGATTAAAGGCGTCAACTCTAAGCAAAGTAGATAATGAAGTTAGAGTCCCATGTTTATTTGCATATAAGTAATTCGATTTCAATTCTCTTTTGTTACTTTAATTCTTATTTTAATATTTTGCCTTTAGTATAATTTAGATAATCAAAAAACCCTAAATTGTTGTTTGTCTTAGCAGTGAATTAAAACCATACAATGTTGCATAGGTACTAAACTGAATTAAAAACCAGATCTCTGTTAGAACGAACTTGACTTATATCTGTATTACTTGTGACCACGTACGCTTGCGTGATTTTGTGTTAACACCTAGCATCCATAGCCTTCCATGCCTCGGCATCTACTGGATGTCTAAGATTTCCATCAGTTTTTCGTCCCACGGCATGCCATAACATAAGTGCAGAATACTCATTCGACATATACAACCTTGCAGCCTTGGTTTTAGCGGAAAATAACGCATAACTTTTGTTGGAACCTTGCGAATTACCTTCTCTTCATCATCGTCACTGTTACATTTCCTTTCCACAACTTCCCATCTCGAAACACCACAAGTTTTACAAACATCTGCATCTTTGTTTTCTGCCCAATATAGCATGCAATCGTTTGGACATGCGTGTATTTTTTGGTAATCTAGACCTAAATCTCTAATGATATTTTTTACACCATTAAAAGATAAAGGTATGTGGGCCTCTGGAAAAGCCTCTCTCATCAACTCTAGTAGATCCCCGAATGCAACCTCCGTAATCCCATGTATACATTTTAAAGAATAAAGCCTAAGGATAAATCTTAATCGCGAAAGCTTCGAACAACCAGGATATAATGGTTGTTTTCCGTCTTCAATATGGCGATCAAATTTATTAGGCTTGGCATTTGGTACTTCAGTGTGCTCACCTTCACCATTCTGCATTCCATGGGTACGTTGCAACATGTCACCTAGAGTATCTCCAAAGTCTATACCAGCCTCACGATCCATATCTTCATCACTCCCATGTCGAGAAACCTCGCACATCCATTCCATGTACAATGGAGATGGACCATTGTAGATGAGATGCTCGTATATTACATCTTGACGATACCATTTGTCATTTTTACATTTCTTGCAAGGACACGTTATTTCATCACCTATGGCGAATCTAGAAACTGTATTTTTTATAAAAGCCTTTACCCCGCTAATATAGCTGTTACAAAACTTTGGAAGTTTTATCCACATGTTTTCCTCATTGTCCATCACTACATTTATCAAGCACAACTCTATTAATATAAAAAGAGTAGTCAAGGTGTTTATTTCGGCCAACCTAAGCAAATAAATACCTATTAATAACTAACTAATTACAAAAATAATTATGAGATTTATATACATGAGCTTAAACCTAACTACTAAACAACAGAGGGTTTTTTTAACTGTTAGTTATATAGTTGAGATAGTTTTTAAGCAGCAGCAGCAAATAATATATATGACAGAGATACGAAAGAGACTAAGACAGCGAGACACATCGCGACAGAAGTCATACATAAATCACATATTAAAATTTGATCAAAATATCAGTGATTTAAGCATAAATCAACATAAATATGTAATCACAATAAATAACAAATTTATACAAAAATCGATAAACAAAATCGATCCTTTTATGTAATACAATACACAAATTCGAGAAACACGACACATATACAACAACAATTATCACAAATTATATTATTGATAAGTGGATTTCATATCCACTTGGAACGTTCCATATCGGCTTAAATTGATTGTCTTGGTCTCAAGTTTGTTTTAGTTTTGATGTGTTTTGTGTAGTGTGTAGGTTTGCAAGAAGGTTGATTAAGGTTGATGCTTCTATCGTTTTTGGAGATTAAATTGATTAAAATTCGGATTTTTTGGGAAGGTTGCGCAGTCTACACTGTTTTGGCCATATCTGGAGTTCTAGAAGTCCGTTTTCAGCGATCTTACAGCTCACGCGAAGCCTGGGAGATTTTCTACAATCTTGGGCAGATTTCGCTGCAGGCCGCGGCCTCATAACTCCAGGATGCGGCCTCGAGGGTATTCTGGAAATTCAGGAAATTGTCCTAAAAATCCTGATTCACTGTTTTGGCCATATCTTGAGTTCTACAAGTCTGTTTTGGACGATCTTACTGTCCACGCGAAGATAACAGAATTCTCTTTCATTCTAAAGTGCTCCAGAGGTCCAATTACAACTGGAACAGCCCAGAAATATTGAAGAAAAGTCAGTTACGAATTTTCCTTAAAAACCGAATAAATTTAGGAAACGTATTATGTGCCGAACTGCAGAAATTCAACTTTGACAAGGAAATTGTTATAATTCCTACTTCTAATAAGTATGGTAATTGCTTTGGGCGGTTAGAACATTCCAGAATCAGATCTACACATGGAATTTGCAATTCTATTCTCATTCAAGAACGGAAATTGCCAATCTTCTATTCCAACTCTAAAAAGGCAATTGCTTGGTGGACAAGACTTCTAGAGCCTATATAAACACATCCTACCATTGTAATTGAAAAAAAAACCATTACATATCAATTACTTAGGTTCATTTGTATCTTTTCATACTTTGTTTTTATCATGGTTTCATCAGATCCCATGATGACGAGAGGTCCAATTATGAACTAATCGTTGTCGTGGGATTCTAACGGATTTATTTATGGAGCTTTAGTATCTTGATGCTTTAAAGATCTGTGTGTGATATATATCTGATATCCTCGTATGGTTGTGCTTTATGAATTTAGATGCGTAGCTAACATCTAATCTGTTAATCTCTTGTGAAGTGAAGGTGGATCTTGAGATTTAGAACTTGCCATGCTAGCATAGGTTCATGATTGTTTATCAACATGCTTCGTAGTATGAGATGAGAATACTTATATTGCCCTATGTGATCATTATAGATAACTTGATCTTCAACCGTTATGTTTTCAAATTCTATAGACATATAGGGTCTAAGCATAATTGGTGTCTATTCATCTTCTATCTCTTTTGTGGATGTATGTTTATTTTGGTATGCGTATACTGAGAAATAACATGTACTTGTTTCGTGTTGTCCGATCAGATATCATAACCATTGCATATAGTGATTAAAGGCGTCAGATCTAAGCGAAGTATTTAATGAAGTTAGGATCCCATGTTTTCTCTTGCAGAAGCAATTTGATTTAAATTCTTGTTAGTTAGTTAATTCTTAGTTTATTAATTTAATTCCTTAGTTAATTTTAGTTAATTAAAACCAAATCTTGTTATTTGTCTTAGCAGTGAATGAACTCGACTTATATCTGTATTACTTGTGACCACGTACGCTTGCGTGATTTAGTGCAAACAATTATTTCAACAACAATACATAAATCAACATCCACATAAAAGGCACATATACAATAATCAAGAAAAAACAGAGACTGAGGGCTGGAGAGATGGAGAATGAGACAGAGAGATGGAGAGAGAGACACAAAGAGAGAGACAAAGAGATACAAAGAGAGAGATAGAAAGAGGGAGAAGGAGAGAGAGAGATACATCAAGAGAGAGGCATAAATCGAAACATGCAACACAGAGTATAAATCAAAGCATGCAACACAGAGTATACATAAATCGAAGCATATAAAGAAAGATTTATACCTTAATTGAACAAAGGTCGAACCCTAACTGAAATCGTAGAACCAAGCTTCGATTGACCAGCTCGAACCCTAATTGAACCCTAAACTTCTTATGAGAGAGGCGAGAGAACCCTAAACTGCCAATAATTTTGAGAGCGGCTGAGTTTGGTTTTTCATTTTGAGAGCGGCTGAGAAGTGAAGTATGAAAGAGAGGCTCGTGTTTTGACAGAATGAGTGAACCCTAATGAAGTATACTTTCCCCCAATTCTAATTTTTCATTTTGGCGCTCGTGTTTTTTTTTTTTTTTTTTGCCGCTCGTGTGTTTTCAGCTCTACACAGTACAATCATTTACTATCTTTTTTTTTGAATGTTACTTTCTATTTTTATTTTTGTAAATATTCTCAGTTTATTTCAATTTCTTAAAATTAAAATATAATTATTAAATCTACTGTTTTCATAATTTTGTAATAATTCACAACTTATACATAACTTAGTTTTCTTTATTAAACTTTTAATGAATTTAGTTAAAATTTAATGCCGGTTCCGTCAGTTTTTGAGGTGTATTATATGTGTAGTTCTGGTCTGTCCAGTTCGACACCTTTATAGGCCAATGTGTTGCCTCTTGGGAACCCAAGCTATCCTAATGAAAGGAATTGATGACCAGAGGGACTTTGTGTCTGGTATGGGGACTTTATGGGTTGATCACCCGTATTTCTGTTGTGTGTAAAACCTCCAATCAATTTTTAAAAAATGCTTTATTTATAAGTTTGTGAAATGAAATTGGTTGATTGTCTGTTGGAAGCCAGTTTTATGTTTATTGTCAGTTTTCAGTTTATTTAGAAGTTGTTACTTCACTATACACTTGCTGAGCATTGTCGGCTCATTCTTGCTTTATTTATCCCTCCTCTTTCAGTTAGAGTTATGGATTGACTACCTACGAATGAAAATTCGATTGAGTGCTGAGGTGTTCTCTAGAGAATAGATTACGGAGTCAGCATGGACCGCGCTTCAGATAAGAAGGTATAGTGGTTAGTAGATGTTGTAATTTAGTTTTTTGTTTCATACTATAACCTGAGATCGATCCTTGTTGAGGGGTCGTCTGTATGATTAGGTCATGCTTAAATATATTGGTTGTGGCACCAAATCCTGACCCCGGATTTGGGGGCGTCACACAAGTATTTAAATCCGAATTCAGATCCATATCAAATTCACATTCTATCGCATTTTAAAAAATTAATTCAAATTGAAATCTAAATTCAAATTTCGGGTTCGGTAAAATCCAATCGAATCGAAACGAGTCGGGTAACTGTCGAAACAAATTATTTTGTAGTGATTTTTTTTATTTTAGTACTTAAAATTTTATTATTACGTACACTTAGGGTTTGTTTATATATATATATATATATATATATATATATATATATATATATATATATATATATATATATATATATATATATATATCAAAGATGTAAGGCATACCAAGAACTCATTTATACACTTATCCCAGAACCCCGGGGATTTCCAATCAATTTCTTTGATTCCAGCACAACCATCTGGCCAAAACATGCGGACAATTGCCAGTAAATTTCGCAACGCCTTCGGACAATCTATCCTGAAATGTGTCACATATATAATTAAATTATAAATGTTGACATATGGCAGGAGGCACAGAAAATACAAGGAAATTTTATAGACATACTTATACTACGGTATCTAATTAATAAAATGAGAAAACAATTCAACTAATTGGACTTGATGCGTATTTCATTTTATCGATATGATCTGAATTGTTTTTTAGAACTTACATTTTATATTTTTATTATTTTACTTGGTTACAATTTAAGGGTAAAAAAAACAGAGATACAAGTATAAAGCAAACAATGAATGGCAGTTGAAGCAGTGAAGAAATAGATTAATAGACCTTGATTTCTGAATTTTTGAATTTCGGAAATTCATTACAATTTAAGATGGTTGACAGTGGCAAAGATCATATCAATGTCTTTCTTTCTTGACTTGTTACATTTACCTATCTTACAAACATATACGCAATCTAATGATAATATATTAATGAGGGTCGGAACAGGTTAAGTTCATAAATAGATAGCCACGCAATCTAAAAGTAAAAATGCAGTGACTAAATACCCAAAACTTTACAAAAATAAAACATTGTGTAGTACAGTGATAACTTACAGGTTACCCACAATCCGAACAACCGTCGGGGTAGAAGGGTATGTACCAAATCCTCCAGGAGAATAGCCCCGTGTCCTATGTTTGCGAGGATCAGCATCCACCCCAACTGAATGAATCTGCCACCCATCATCATCCCAAAGAAGACATTCGGAATTTTCATCCTCCTCATCTCTAAGACGACGTCGACGTCTTTTTCGTGCATCTCCCCTCGCACCATCACTACTACCTTCCCTACCACCTTCACTACTACCTTCCCTACCACCTTCAGTACTATCGCCTTCCCTAGCACCAGTACCACTGCCCTCTCCACCACCAGTACCACTACCCTCTCCACCACCAGTACCAATACTCTCTGGCTGCCCTTATGGCCATCGTTGACCCTCCGATCACCACTATCATTGTTGTCTACCCGATCACCATTGTCATTATTATCCCCCCGACCACCACCACGGCCACTTCCCCGACCACCACTTCCACGGCCACTAGCATTGCCCCGACCACTACTAGAACCCCTGCCACTGGCCGCCCTCCTCCCCGTCATCTTTCCAGCAACACTAAATAAAATACAAACAAAACAAATTATTAGTTTACTCGTGTCTAATGATAACAAGTCATAGATTTACATACCCAGTGACAGATATACATACCCATCAATATAAAGATTGATCAAAACCTAATTTTATCCAAAACAAGTAATACCCACTTACCCAGTGTTCAGTAACAAGAAAAGAGTTACATATTATGTATACACTAGCATATATCACTATCTGTAAGAAATCTTTTGTAAATATTGCTAAACGAACATGGCCTATAGATGTCCAGCAAATCTTTTGTAAGGCATAAAAATAAAAACATGGAATATTGCTAAAAGAACTTCAATATTCTTTATTAGCTAGTAAATATAAAGATAGCCACTGATAAACATTGATAATTATTGAGACCTAGTCATAGATTTACATACCCAGTGACAGATATACATACCCATCAACATAAAGATTGATTAAAACCTAATTCGATTAGAAACAAGTAATACCCACATACCCAGTGTTCAATAACGAGAAAAGAAAAGTTCACTTTTTAATCGCAACAGCCGCAGCCGTTTGTGTTTATGAAGAGATGAAATGTAAAAAAGGGAGGAGGAGGCGTTTATTAGGGGTTTTGCTGTGTAGCAACATCGTATGACTGTTAAAACGATATCGTTTAATAGACTAGGCGGTCAATGCAATTTTTTCCCCAAATATTACTTCCAGTACTTACGATGGTTTCCGTCATAAGTTAACTTTTTAACAAAAAACGGGACAAAGAGTCGGACTTGGATCTGTCGTGGGAAATAAAGTGCAACAAACCAAGTGAGACAACTGTTTCTGTTAGGTCCGATAAGATTGTAGAAGGGGGGTTGAATACAATCTATACCATTTTATCGAAATTTGTACGGAATAAATTGAACAGATTTTCAAGTTGAATATAACAATATATTAACTTGATGGGTGTTACAAAATCAGTCCAGATGATTATCAAGTAATTAATAACTAATTAGAAATTTCAACATGAACTTTTCTAATTTAGTTAATAAAAATCAAGATAAGTACTAGGAAACTTAATTCGCTAGTTGTAAAAGAATCACAAATAAAAAAGTTCCACCGGATAAAATATTACAAAGGTGTTGAACTTGATTTTATGGGAATTTTTGTTCTTGGTGTTCTTGAGCTTGAGAGAGAGAAATGGAGGCTGCTGGATATGTTTGTATGTAATGTTATGTTCCGTCTGTCTCTTTTCTTCCCTTCTAATGCATTTGTATCAAATGTAATTGATAATCATAATGCTGTTAAATATGACTCTCCATCCGTTATGACTATCTCTTGAACTAATATGACAATCCTTTTGGCCTGATATAACTATCGGTTATGACTACCAGATAGTCATAATAGAACAAATTACAATTTGATCTATTATAACTATCGGTATAACTACCGAATAGTTAATCAACTGTATTGCAAATCAAAGTTGTGTAGAAGGAAGACCAGATGCGGGAAGGCAGAGTGACTGACAAGCGTGGCTGTTCTTCATTTATCTTTGGCGCGTGCTGGACACGCGCTATGCAGGCGTGTAAGAAATCCTTGCCAACAAGTTTCACGTGGTTTGACAAAGGTGTGCAGTTTGTTTTTTTTGAAGAAAAGTGAAGCTTTCATTAATTTAAACTTGCATCATACATTACCGAATCCAACACATTTCGTGGAGGTTTCATAACATTCACAAAGGAATTTAGCTCACAAGGGATACGAGCCATACAATGGGCTGCCCTATTAGCTAATCTTCTAACATGTCTAACGCTAATGTCACCTCTAGCAACTAAAACTAATCTGCAAAAATCAATGCTGTGACCTACTTCTGAATGGAAGTCATGTGTATCATTTATAGCCTGGACTGCCAAGAGAGAGTCAGATTCGATGCAGACATTTCGAAAACCTTTTGAGATAGTCCATAGAAGAGCTTCTTCTATGCCAGATGCCTCTGCTTCCACAACCGAAGCCATCCTGCTGATTCTCAAAGTTTTACCCTCTAAGAAAAAGCCTGTATGATCCCTAAGCAACATACCAATGGAAAAACATGATGAACCTTGAACTATTGCTGCATCAACGTTAACTTTCAACCGCCCTTGCACTGGTCTAACCCATCTCTCATTTTCTCTTCTGTTAGTTGCATGCTTCGGTTGGGTGTTCTGAATCTGGGACATTGCTTGTTTCCAGTCATTAAACTGCTTCAAGCTCCAGTCAACTACAAAATGAGGCGTAACTCGTTTATTATCCCAAACCTTTTTATTACGAAAGAACCAAAGAGCCCACAAAGTCATAGCTACTTTAGTTAGATGGTCATGGTGCTCTGAAGCTAGCTTATCCAAAAGCCAAGTTGCTGCATCATCAACTCCCTCCATGTCGAAGATTAAACCCATATGTTGCCAACACTGTGAAGCAAAAGCACAATCAAAGAACATATGTAACAGGTTCTCAACTCCTGTATTACACATTGGGCATGTTAACGGAACTGCAACACTCCTTCTCTGTAGAGCAGCACGAACTGGCAAGTTGTTTCTGCAAAAACGCCATAAGAAGAATTTTACTTTAGGAGGAATCTGCAAACCCCAGATTTTCTTCCATCCAGTAGAGTTCTCGTTGGGTAACTGTTGTCTATTCCCCTCTTGCCATAATCTATACCCCGTCTTGACAGTGTAGTGCCCATCCTTGCTGTGAATCCAAGCCACTCTATCATTTGTATGAGGATGAGGGATTCTCATATTTAAAATTGCATCTGCATCTCTAACATTAAACATGCCTCTGACTTTCTCCCTATCCCACCCCCCAGAAGTTTGACAAAACAGTTGTGCCACTTTCATAGTGGTGTCAACTTCTGAACCATTGTCAAGCATGAAGTCATCCTTGCCTCTGATCCAAGGGTCTGTGCCTACACAAATATCCCTACCATTTCCCAGAACCCATTTATAACCTCTTTTTAACTCCTCTTTTGCTGCCCAGATACCAGCCCAAATGAAGCTAGCTCCGCCGGTTCTAGATGCATTAAGGATGTGAGATTTAGGATAGTACCTGGCTTTAAATACACGAGCAACTAAAGATTGTGGCCTGCGAATAAAACTCCACACATGCTTCCCCAGCATGGCTAAGTTGTAGCCGTGAAGATTTCGAAAACCTAGTCCCCCTTTGGTTTTTGAATTACTCAAACCATCCCATGATAGCCAACGTATTCCTTTAGTTCTTGTGGATGATGAGTTCCACCAAAAGCCATTAAGGATACACTCTATTTCCTGGCATAATTTTTTTGGAAGCATAAAACAAGATATACAGTACGAGGGAATTGCAGTGGCCACATTTCTGAGTAAAACATTCTTACCAGCCTTCGATAATGATTTCACATTCCACCCCTGAACTTTCTTCTAAATCCTGTCTTTCAAAAATCTGAAGACTGAAATCTTCGATCTACCTACTAACGATGGAAGTCCTAGGTAATTTCCATTAGATAGGTCATTTGTCACCCCAAGAATATTAATAACTTCTAGTTGCTTGTCTCTATGGACATTAGAGCTAAAGAAAATCCATGACTTCTGATAATTAACAGCTTGACCAGATAACATTTTGTAGGAATTAAGGACCTCTTTTATTTTATGTGCTTCCTCATTTTCAGATCTAAAAAATAAGAAGCTATCATCAGCGAATAAAAGGTGTGTAACAGAAGGAGCTGAACGACTTACTTTGCACCCATGAATATCATTTTCAACCTCTGCTTGCTTTATTGCATTAGATAGCCCTTCCACACAGAGTAAAAACAAGTATGGAGATAGGGGATCCCCTTGACGTAACCCCCGTTTTGGAAGAATAGGACCTATAGTCGAACCATTAAAGCATAAAGAGTACTTCACTGTTTGAACACACATCATTATCCACTGCACCCATCTCGTACAAAAACCAATTCGACGCATCCTTGTGCTCAAATAACCCCAATCAACTCTATCATAGGCCTTACTGATATCTAGTTTAAGAGCTACTTCCCCTACATTACCGGAGTGTTTTCTTTTCATGTGATGGATGATCTCAAACGCAACAAGGATATTGTCAGATATATTTCTTCCGGGCATGAATGCAGATTGGTTTTCAGAAATTAGTCCAGGGAGAAGCACTTTGAGTCTATTGGCCAAGACTTTTGCAAGAATCTTGTATAGCACATTACAGAGGGAAATGGGCCGGAAGTCCGTCATTCAGTCAGCATGCTCTTTTTTGGGAATAAGAACAACGTTTGTGTCATTTAAGTCGACCGGGAATTTACACTGGATGAGCCACTCCTTACAGGTTTCGAACACATCTCGACCCAGACTCGGCCAAAATTGTTGGAAAAATGCTGGATTTAAGCCATTGGGACCTGATGCTTTGTCCGGGTGCATCTGTTTCACAGCTGTGGTAAACTCATCAAAAGAGAGCTCTGCTATCAAATTATTATTCTAATCATCTGACACTATTCGCTCTACACTTTCCTCAGTTATTGTCGTATTGGCTCTTTGCTCACCAAACACATTCTGAAAGTAGTCAAGAACTACTTTATGCATGCTAGCTTCGTTTGTAACCATGCCCGCATCAGTACGGAGCTTTGAGATAAAATTTGCTTTTCTCCTCGTAGAAGCATAAGCATGAAAAAATTTAGAATTCGTATCCCCCTCAGCTACCCAGAATATTTTTGCACGTTGTTTCCAGTAGCTTTCCTCGTGCATAAGTAACTTGTGAAGTTTATCTTTCTCTAGGAAGTATTGTTTAATGCCATCTTCATCTGATCTGCCTGCCAGAGCATTCACAATCTCTTTTTGTTTGTACATTTTCTCCCTGAACTTGTGAAAAAAATTACGACCCCATTTGGCCATAAAAGTCGACATAGAAATCGGCTTGGGCAACAAATGAATACGGGGGAGGCTATTCCAGAACTTCATGACATCACCACGAAAATTTGGCTCTCTCAACCATGTGTTTTCAAATTTAAAGTGGAACTCCTTCTTTATCAGGCCAACATTGTATAAATCCAATTGGATAGGATCATGATCCGAATGCACAGTATGATACACAGCCAGTTTACATAAAGGAAATAATTGCCACCATGAATCTAAGGCAAAAGCTCTATCTAGACGCTCACGCACCCAGGATGTCGTGCCTTTCCCTTTTTCCCAAGTGAAACGCCCTCCGGTTAGATCCATTTCCCTCAAGCCACAGTCTGCAATGGTTTCCCTAAATCCATTCATCAAGTACTGGGGATGATCATGGCTACCTTCTTTATCACTCTGAAATAGTAGGTCATTGAAATCACCAAGTATACACCAAGGAATTGATGAAATCGAGAAAAGCTGTCTGATCAGATTCCAAGAATCTCTTCTACGTTCTCTCTCCGGCATGCCATAGAAGCATGTTAGGCGCCAATGAGGAGAATGATCTCTCAGAATCATAACATCAATGTGATTTGTTGAGGAACTATCAATAGTACAAACCACCGTATTTTTCCACATCACTGCAAGACCTCCACTTCTGCCCACACAATCAACATTAAAACTATTAATAAAACCAAGACTTGAACAGAGCTCTTTTATTTTATCACTACGAACCAGTGTCTCTGAAAGAAAAAGAAAATCAGGTTTACGGGATTTGACAACATCCCTGAGAACACGAACTGCCCGAGAATTCCCCAAACCTCGGCAATTCCAGCTTAAAAAATTCATTGCAAACGAAAAAGATCATACTTCATCTTCGATATCCAAGCCTTCCTTACGCCCGTTACTATCAGAAATATTCTCCTTGAAAAAATTGACACTGCTCACACAATTCCCAAAATCTGAAAGATTATGAGACGGAGAGAAAAATCAAAGACTCTCACAAGATGGAGAGAAAATCGTTTCTTGAATATAACTTGTCACAAGAACAAGACACATAAAACTTGTCACAAGAACAAGACAAATATAATTTGTTACAAGAATAGGACAAACATACAACTATTCAGTGTGGCATTTAAACAAACAGGTTTTATGCTTACAAGACAAAGGATAAAGTGAATTAGAGATGGATGATATAATTTTGATGAACAATACGAGATGTGGTAATTAGGTCAGAGGGATTTAGAAGAAGAAGAGATGGATTAAAATCAAAATTTTTGTATATGGCCTTACATTGAATATTGATAGTTTCTTTTTTTACATGGAGATTAATCCAAAAGAAAAGACCTGCACCATTTTTTAAAACTTATAAGTGTACAACTTTGTGCAGTTTGTTTATTTGTTTAAACAATACATACGAATGCTTTTTAATCCGCATAATTTATAATCTTTATTTAATAAATAATTATTATAATTCAGAAATTATAAAAATAAATATCTAATATTATTAGATATTTATAAATATAATTTTCTAAATAAATAAAAAATTTATTAATATAAAATTATATTTAAACTCTAAACTGCGGTTACCTGAGCGTCTGGAACCGGACTCCTTTTGCTTGACAAAAAATATATCAATTCCAACCGGAGTTTCAGCATTAAGAATATATCACTTAGAATTTCTTTATGATAATTCTTTTTTCTCATAACCCGTCCAGGTGTAAGCTACGGTCTCTAGAGGATGTGAAACCGAACTCCTTTTTCTTAGCAAAAAATACAACAATTCTAACCGGGGTTTCAGCATTAAGAATATATCACTTAGAATTTCTTTATGATAATTCTTTTTCCTCGCAGTCAGTTCACTTGATAATAAAATCATTGTGGTTATTGAATTTAACATTCCTGTTGCTTGCACAATGATTTTCTCTCATACCAGTCTTGATATCTTGAACCACTGAAGTTAATGACTAACAACCACTGTTTAATGTTGACACTCGATGTACTGTCTTGTTCATGAGTGACTAACTGCAATGACTGTTCTTCATATATTGACCTTAAATATCTGGTTCCTTTTCTTTTCTCCTCTCTCTCTTTAATCTTCTGTACTGTCTCTGTCACCTTGAAATCTCTATCACTTTAAATGAATCCACTTCTTAACGAATACTCCACTGAGGATTGATCAGATGACTGAACTTCTTTCAATGTAGTAAATCCTCAAGTCTGTAGATTGACCTTGATCTTTTTCTTCTGACAGATAATACAATCTGAGATTCCTTGTGACAGTCTATATACTATTCACTATTACAATCTTGTTCAAGTTGAGTTGTATCCTCGAAATACAAATAGGCTACATCATATGCCTTTCAATCTCCCCCTATTTGTTTGTTAGTCAATAACAAGCAAATACCTAGAGGATAACTCAACTAACTCACTTAAACAAGAAAAAGATTAAGCATTTAAGAGCTTAGTAAATAATACAAAAAAAATTTCTCGGGTTTGAATATAACAATTCCAGAATCCTCAGTTGATAAAATGATAGATGATTGTTCCTCTAGCACTGAACAGATCTTCAATAGATAACTCATCTTCATTTCTGATTCTTCATATCTCTGCCTGATAATCCTTTACATCTTACATTGGTGATTATCAGTAGTTCTTGATTTACAATCACTTCCCTTTTCTGACACAGCTTTTCTCACTTAAGAAAAACAAATGCTCCTACTATATAGACAATGGTGAATTAATACCATTTTTATAACTTCTAGGAAATCTACTACTCTTCCAATTAGCCTTTATATATAGTACATTGAAAGACTAATAGAATAGTATTGTGATGTAATCTTCTCCTTATATCTCCCATTTCTTCTCAACTGAATCTCCCTTACTTTTCCATCTAAGGCTCCCCCTTAGTAACTTGACTTGAATGCTCCCTCTTAGTAACTTGACTTGCTTCTCTTCCAAAGCAAAGTCTGTAAATGCTCCCCCTTTCTAACCTACTCTCCTTTTTCTTGTACCCCCTTACTTCTCCCCCTTAGTTGAGGAATCCTCCAATCAACTAGTTGACAAAGTAGTTGTACCAATTATAGAGTTCTGTTAGAAAGAAAATTTCATTTTCTTCTTCACTGTGAGTGTGTGATAGTGTTTAGTGTACCTCACAAGTGTTTCACTCTTCTCTCCACTCATTTGTGTTGAGTGTCTCACTTATCTCTGTGTTTACACTCTTGCTCACTAGTGTATCACTCATATCACTCATTGCTCCGACATCTGTTAGTGTACCTGCAAGGAAAAATCACCCTAGCCCCTTCAAGAGAGGTCAGTGGTGGTGCAATGGGAGTTCGCAAATCCTAAATCCTCGTTGGACTCGTTAGACGAATCTGAATCATAATCTACAAGTTGCTAGTTTTCCCTTTTTAGGGTTTTAAGATTTGAATTCTGAGAAGGTAGACAATGATCTATAAATTAGCATTGAGATCAAGGTTCCCTTCTAATGTCTGTGAAGACACTTGGTTCATTAAAGAACCTTTAACTTATAATCCTAATCGTAAAATGGTTGGATTACAGGTTTCCGTCAATTCATCCTTAGTGTGTGCAATCTCACTTTGTGCATATGAAATATTTTGGATAGTGTATGTTGATGGAGGATTTTCGTAATCAATGTGATTTTCGGAGGCCCGCTGGAATTTACAAGTGTAACACATGTAATTGGCTATTTTTGGTGATTTGGGTGTGATTTGATGGTGGGGGTGAGCTGAGCTTGAGAGGTTACGAGAATCATCGCAGGTTCCATTAGCGAGATCTGTGGCCGTTTTCTCAAGGTGCCTACGTACCCTTGTTTATATAGGGATCAAGGCTCACGTAGTTCTAATGCGAAGCTGATTCTGCTTGATCAGCTGTATTCGATTACCTAGTTCGTATATGACTCAGGTTTTTTAGAGCCTTTTACGAACTAGTTGTGGGAATAGAGTAGAACTCGAGTTCGTACCTCATTCTAATTCTCTCGATTATTGGAGATATTCTAGGATCATCTGCGCCCTAGAATTATACTCCAATAATAATACGTTTATCTATTCTAGATAGCTTCTAGAACGTTCTTTCGGTCATACTTAGGAACCTGGTGCTCAGGAACCTATATTACAGGAGCCTGTTTCTCAGGAACCTCCTTATTTCGGGACACATTGCTTAGGGACCTATTTATAGGTACCTGTATCTGCACAAATAACAATTATATTAGTCTGGGGATCCTCTTTGTGGTTCCCATATGCTCTTGCTATCTTCACTACTGCTGCTAGGCTGTCTTGAACTCTTCTGCAGGGAGGAACCTGGTCCATTCGTAATCTACTCAGCTTCCGGTTCACCAGGAACCTCATAATACTTGTAGCTTCATGGCTGTCTACTCATCGAGTGCTCATTTCTTCATGTCTAGTCTTCATATCTTGTACTGGATCTATCTTATGCCTCATATAGATTGGACCCTATAGCTTAATGGGCCTAAATCTAGCCCATGGAGATTTTGGGCACAACAACTACCACCCGGTTCCTTGAAGTCTTGCAATACGAAAGAAACCTATTCAACTTTCTGATATGGGGTCCAATGCTTAATCACTTCTCTTAAAATGTATTACTTCAACAGCACGTATCTAAGCTTACATGAGCTAACTCGGCGTAAGAAACATGACACATAATGTTTTAGTAAACATAGTATTGATCAGCTTCTTTCTTGGTGATGAACATGTTCTCTTCTTCTTCTTCGAAACTCATTCTTCTGACAAATCTTCACTTTCCAACTGCTAGTCATTCTCTGTACATTTTTCTAATAACTTTGCAAAATCTCTCCAAGGACACTTCTGAGGTTCGGGATGTTATCATACTTCTGCTTACTCTTGTATCTTCTTAGGTGATCTTTGTCTTCAATGTCTTTTGTGTATCTGGAAGTATCAAAAAGCGAGTGGCACCTCAACAGCATCAAATCAAGAGGTTCAACCTTTATTTGCTCCTTTTGGGAAAATGCATAATTTTCACATCGTGCATCCAAGCTTACATGAGCTAACTCGGCGTAAGAAACAGGATACACTATGCTTCTATATGCATATTCCAAATTAAATCCTAAAATCAAAGGATCGTGCTGAAAACTAACCTGGAAACTTTTCTGAAGCCGTCTTCTCGTAGATCATTATCATCAGACTGCGAAACTCGTCATAAATACTCTCTAATTGTTCAAGCAATACTTCTTTCTTTTTTCTAACTGACTTGTACGAACTGATCTCTCATCTAATGCTTTCATAGAATACGTTGGCAGTTTGCTTATAATCCCAGGAATCTCTATTATTCGTAGGATGAAACAACCCTGGAACCTCTTGAACCATCTAAAAAGCTTCCTAGAAACCTCGGCTGCTTGCTCTACTTGGAACTTTCAAACCTTTCTAAACTTAGAACCTCTTGTCTTCATACTTCGAGTACTATTTTCAAAACCATAATCTAAACCATAACCTTTCTTGATAACTTCTTAACTTTTCATTGCTGAATAACTAGACCAGGTTCCTTATGAATAGCTGTTGATGACTACCAATCCTGCAAAGCAATCAATAAACATAAACCAGAAATTATTTAATGTTAGTAAAATTTCTCTTGCATAATTCGGGTCAACTCTTGGAAAGGTCACCTGCTTGGTTCCCAATCCTAAACTCTAGGTCCCAACATGCCTCGAGGCATGTTGGTTCCTTTTTTCTCTTGGAAAAGTCACCTGCTTGGTTCCCAATCCTAAACTCTAGGTCCCAACATGCCTCGAGGCGTGTTGGTTCCTTTTTTCTCTTGGAAAGGTCACCTGCTTGGTTCCCAATCCTATACTCTAGGTCCCAACATGCCTCGAGGCGTGTTGGTTCTTTTTTCTTTTGCCTCGAGGCGATTCTAGGAACCTGTGCACCGTTCTAGGAGTCCACACAAATTCATCTTCTTCATGTGTCAGGCTAGACATCTTATGAAGGTAAATGCTAAGAAACTTATTCTTTCTTCCAATGTGCCAGAGGCGGTTCCACATGAGGGAGAGCTTATTAGGCTTCTCTTTAAGAATAAGTGTGCCGGTCTAGGCTCCACACAAGTTCCCACTTCCTCTCGTGCCAGTGGCGGCTCCACGGAGGGGTGAAACATATAGTTTCAGGTTCCTGTATGCCAGTCTCGGCTCCATACAGGTTCCTTTAAGGTGCCTTTTGTCAGGACTTTAGGTGCCTTTTGTCAGGACTTTAATTCACGTGCTCAAGGAACTTGAGGCTTTTGGCAACAATGTCGTGCTCAGTCAGCTGAGGCTTTTCAATCAAAATTGTTCAGGAAGCTACCTGAGGCTTTTCTCGTGCCCAGGAAGCTACCTGGGACTTTTTTTCTCGATGCCCAGAAGCTACCTGGGACTTTTTATCGATGCCCAGGAAGCTACCTGGGACTTTTTCTCGATGCGTGCTCGGGTACCCAAGGCTTAATTCATATCAATCATTCGTAGTCCACGTATTCTGTCAAATCTTATTCATACTTCGCACATACTGTCAATGCTACAGGAACCTGTCAGCTCAGGTAACCTGAAAATACTATCAATACTACAGGAACCTGTTAGTCAAGGTAACCTGTTTCAAAATACAAGTACTAAAACTAGCACTTAAAAAGTTTCAAATTGGTATGTGAAATAGCTAATCAAACATGCATATTATTGTCTAAGTAGGAATACTACCCCCCAGTTCTTTTGGGTAATTACTGTTACTTAAAAGAACAATGAGGAAACTATAATCATTATTGTCATTCTAAGAATAAGGAAGACTAACCTCATCATAAGTAAAATAGATCTTCTTCTACTATCATCAATTCTTGCTAAAAGAAATGTCATGCTGTCTAATAAGAATACTAATCTGGCGAAGACTTACGTGAATCCAATTGGATATTATGTGATCCTTTATGGATAGAAAGCTCTCGCGGTATGTGCACCGGAATCTCTTCATATGAACCTGTTGATTGCAGGTGAACTTGGAAGCTGTTGCTATGAGCTTCTAAAAAATAAAAATGAACCTGAAAATTACAGGTGAACAACATAAAATCTGTTAACTACATATACATAAAATCTTTGCAGCAAAACACACTTTCTTCTACTCAAGTATCGATTGGCTAAAAACTTCTAGCAGGAAGCTGTGAATCAAAAGCTGTCTACAACTGGCTTTTAATCAATATCAATGATCCTGAAAGCTGTCACGTAAAAGCTTCAGGTATATATGAATGAACCTGCAACATGTCAGTTACAAGAAAATAGCAAATAATCTACTAGATGCCGGTAAAATAGCTATACTTGGAAGCTATTACTAGAATCTCCATATGAGTAGCGTAAAACCTGTTAGCTACAGGTAAATATAAATGAACCTGAAAGCTACAGGTATATTTCGAGGAACCTGCGAGATGCAGGTAAATATCAAGGAACCCGCGAGATGTAGGTAAGCATCGAGGAACCTGCAATTTGTTAGGTACATGTGCATTCTGACATCTAGAAACATAATCAAGACATAATCATAGCTCTATCGCATATAAGACCTCAACATCATAGATGTTTATTCATGCTTTATGTATATTAAGAGTTTGTTACGCGTACCTGGGAGGTTTCTATGAATATGTAAGCGTAAATAGAGAGGTATCACCTGGATCTTTCTCTAGACTGATCTGCTGTGAAGTGAAATCCTCTGTTAAGCTTTGAAAACTCATTGACGTGTTCATGATGCAAGCATGCTGCTCTTCAAGGTATTAAACCAAAATAATCCGCAAGATTTCTGAACCAAATCTAAACTATGAGGTTCCCAAATCTGATCGTGAGGTTCTCGAACCTGATTGTGAGGTTCCTAGACTTGAATTCTCTTAAAATTTTGAAATCCTCAATTGTTGCAATAGTAGTTATACTACCCCCTAGTTCCTCAGGGAAGCTTGTCTTCGATGGAGAACTAGATTCTGGAAGATCGATAATTATTCATTAACCTTGAGGTAACGCGCTCAATTTCTCTCATCATAACAAATGTCAACTTCTCTAGTCTTGCCAAAATCACTTTTGATCGTCATGTCAACTGCTCTCTAACAAGTTGCTGAATATTCATCTGTAATTTGTGCTTTCTTCAGCTTGAGCTTCACTTCTTTTCCTTTTCAAGAGGTTCCCTTCTATCTGTTAGGGGACCTGAACTATTCAACTTTATCAAAGTTACTCTTGTCAAAATCAGATTCTTGCATCTACGATTCATCAAAACCTTCAACTACATCTAGAGCTCTTCGTGTCATTACTGCATATCGCTTCAACTTTTCCTCTAATTTCTTCTTCGTCATATGACCTCATGAGTGAGATGTATTGTTCTCGAGACCTCATTCTTCTGGCCTTCTTACTCAAATATCTACTCATCTGCAAAATTCTTGTATGCGGGGGAGACCTCTGGTTGCAGGAACCTTCTACCAGTAGGTCTTTTCCATTCTTATTTTCATTCTGAATCATCTGTATTGACATCTTTCTTTCAATCTTTTTCAACCTCTTATGATGCACGCTGAGAACGAATCTCTATATCAAATACAAATATCCCAATGCAACACCTCTAAGCTTACGCGAGCTAACTCATTGTAAGAAACAAGAGATGTTGAAAGAGACTATTTGCAAAGTATTTCCAGCAGCTCACTGATTTGAATAAAGCTCCTCACTTTAGTTTTGTAATGTTTAGCGAGCAATCCTGCACAATACCTCAATTTTGCAAGCATATATACAATGCAACAATATATATTCATGACATGATTAATGCACATTAATGAATAAGTTATGATAACTATGACACATAATATGCACATGCATTTTATTATGTATGTCTCATGCAAATATTTATTCTAGATCATATATGTAAAACATTAAATCTGATTTCTTTTTAATGACTTTCTCATTTTTTATTGGCATGCTAGTCAAGTAACTTCTCTTACTATGCTGCTCCGGGGATCTACTGCTAGACTTAATTCATCACTTCTATTTCTAGCTTATATCTCTTAGGGATGCATGTTATTCATTTTACTCTATCCATTAAATATGTCTGGTATGGTTTTCTAGCATGAATTCTCTATATTCAATTAAATATTTTAATGCATGCCTGGCATAACATGTATATTTTTAAAATTAAAGACTAAGAGAAGATAGGAGGCTCAGCTCTGTGTTTCCGCAAAACGGCTTTCAGATGAATTTGCTCTGTCACTTTTGGTCTTCGATTTCAAATCCAACTTTTCATGTGCACAATACTATTGCTGCAATCTTCCTTAGACTTTTCCGGAATCACGGCCTTCAATTCTTCGTTTGTCATCTATTTTTATCATTCATATTTTTATTATCGAGCCGATATCGATACTTGCCTTGTATTCCTGCACATATTTAAGATAACAAGATGCAAGTAAAAACTGTAAAATATTCTAGGCATATTATTTTTCACGACATTGTTATTAGTTCATGCATGTATGTTGTTAATATGTCTATTTGCAGGATTAAAATAAAATTAAACTGAATACTTAGCTTTGTTTATTGCGGAGAGTTTGTCTTGCAAATGACTCTCAACTACAAATCTCCCTTCCTATACCATTACGTTGTCATCAACTCTGATCCCCCTGGAAATCATCTTTTTTGCTCCCTCTGTTAGCTGCGTCTAAATACCTTCCCTTTAGGTTTAATTGCGGCTATGAGACCACTGCTTCCGTGTATATAGCTGTCACAGCTGAGACATCACCGTGTGGCACCATCTTCGTCCATGGAACGGGTGCTTATGTAGCTGGCACCACCAGCACTGTTAGCTTCTTGCTACATGCTCTTATCCTGAACATTTTCTTTAGCTTCTCAATTACAAGGCGTGCTGCTGTATAAGGTTCCCTGGAATCTTCTGTGACCCTTATTGCCACACGTACACCATGGCATGTCTGTTTCTGTAGTTGTCAGCCTCATATATATATATACTTGCCACGTACCGTTGGCCTATACATCACTATTGTCGAATTCTTATCACTATACCAACCAAACGAACTACACCATGCAGGCTTCACACCTCTAACTGGTTTGACACCTTAATTATCCTCAATTTCTTCGATTTCATGCATACTCCTGGGTCGTTTACCAGTTTGCAGTTTGTACAACTGTTAGGTCCAATAAGATTGTAGAAGGGGGTTGAATACAATCTATATCACTTTCTTCGAAATTTGTTCTTAGAATAAAATTTTGACTTAAACAAATTTGTGCGGAATAATATAACACAGATTTCAAGTTGAATATAACAATATATTAACTTTAACAGAATTATAACAAGCTCTAATCTGTGTTTCAAGTTCTCTAATCCTGGTTTCTTGTTCAGCAATCCTATCAACTTGTTTTACCATGTATTCTCCTAGCGACTTTTCTTTGTAGTTAAGTCGAGCTATTTCCTCTATATGCTTATCTTGATTAACATGCACCTTTTTTAATTCTAACACTTCATTTTCAAATTTAGTGTTTAATAGAGTTATTCTTTCAATTTGTTTCTGTGCATTACCCATGGAATTATATAAGCTATCAATCAACTCAGTGTCAGTAAGAATTATAGGTGTAGTATAACGAGTTGATGTTTCAGCATTTGCCACCAGCGCAAAATTTCCATTTTCTTCGTCTTCGCTATCTGTGTCATCCCAGCTTTTACCGGAAGCTACATAAGCTCTTCCAGTTTTCTTCTTTTCAAAAGCATAGTCCTTTTTCTGTGCTTGCTTGGGTTTCTGACATTCAGTAGCAAAGTGTCACAACTCATTACAGTTGAAGCAACGAATTTTGCTTCTGTCAACTGTTCCAGTTTTGTAACCTCCCCTGTTACTAGAGGATGAAGAACCTCCTCTCTGGAATCTGTTATTTGACTTAAACCTGAACTTAGGATTTCTTCTGAATCTGAAGTTACTGAATTGTCTCACCATCATTGCCATAGATTCATCTTCTAATTGATCCAGCTCTTCAAGTGAATAAAATTCTCCACCATCCTGAGTAGCTGGTGTCTGGCCATGTTCCACTTCAGTTTGTTCCTTGTTGGAGCTGTTAGGTTGAACAACTTTAGCTTCCACTTCTTTAGGAACCTCAACTACTAGAGCTGTAGAAGAACTTGCCACTCTGCCTTTGCCAGAGAACTCCTTCTGCTGTACTTGTTCTAGTTCATACATTTTCAGAACACCAAACAGCCTTTCAAGAGCAACCTTATTTAAATCTCTAGATTCTCTGATGGCAGTTATTCTATGCTCTAAGTGAGTAGGCATAGTCAGCAAAAACTTCATGTTGATCTCTTTCTGTGTATACTGCTTGCCATGAACTTGAAAGTTGTTGATTATTTTGTTATACCTTTCAAACACTTCCAGAATACCTTCATTAGGGCCAGCTCTAAAGTGTTCATATTCAGAGGTCAAAATTTGAAGTCTGTTTTCCCTGACTTCATCAGTCCTTTCATTAATAGTCTCAATAGTTTCCCAGATATGCTTAGCAGTTTTACAGTTCATCACATGGCTATACATTACAGCATCCAGGGAATCTATTAGAATGAGTCTCAATTTTTTGTCTAGTCCAGCATCCTCCTTTTCATCAGAAGAATAGAGCTTAGGGTCCTTTTCATAGGTTCTAGTAGGTGTTGTAACAACTCCATCAGTAACAACTTGTTCTTCATGAACCATAGGAATTTTAGGTCCATTTTTCAGAACACCCAAATATTTGGGATTTGTAACATCTAAAAACAACTCCATTTTATTTTTCCACATATCATAAGTATCCTTATTAAATATGGGAATCTTAACAATGGCTTTTGAAGACATGATGAATTTTTAAGTGAGTTAAAAATTCGAGATAAATTTTTGATTGAATAAAAATAGGATCTTGATTTGTGTATCAATCAATAGGCTTTGATGCCAATTGTTAGGTCCAATAAGATTGTAGAAGGGGGGTTGAATACAATCTATATCATTTTCTTCGAAATTTGTTCTTAGAATAAAATTTTGACTTAAACAAATTTGTGCGGAATAATATAACACAGATTTCAAGTTGAATATAACAATATATTAACTTGATGGGTGTTACAAATGATTATCAAGAAATTAATAACTAATTAGAAAATTCAACATGAACTTTTCTAATTTGGTTAATAAAAATCAAGATATCAAGATATAAACTAGGAAACTTAATTCGCTAGTAGTACAAGAGTGATCAATAAACAAGTTCCAGCGGATAAGATATTACAAAGAGCTTGAACTGAATTTATTGTGTAAATTAAAACTTGGCCAAGTGTGTGTATAGAAGTTGAGAGAATTTGATGTTTTGTGCTTCTATTTTTCTATCCGTGTATGTTTTAAAAAGAATTCACTGGCTTCTGTCTCTATTTAACCAAAACATGTCAACTGTCATAATGTCCAACTTTAACACTATTATGACACTCTCTATGACAGTTTTCTGGGCTTCTATGACACCTTCCAGGCGGCTATGACAGTTGATTATGACAGTTCCAATAAACTTCATTATGACAGTCAGCATCATGACAGTTCCAATAAACTTCACTATGACAGTCAGCATCATGACAGTTGCTGAGCTATTATGACACTTCATTATGACACTTGAGGAGCTGTTATGACTGATCAATATTATTACTCTTGATATGACTCTCCATTATGACAGTCTGATATTACACTTGGTTGAGCTGCTATGACAGTCCACTTGATTCATTATGACACTCGGTATAATGATTGAACAACCTAGCCATTTCTTTTTTTTTCAAAAACAAAACCACCTGACCTGCTAATTCTAATTCACAAACCGGGGCCTATTTTGTTTTACATGAAATGGGCTCCGTAGAAATGCTTTTTAACCCGCACAACTTATAATCTTTAATTAATAAATAATTATTTTAATCTAGAAATTATAAAAATAAATATCTAATATTATTAGATATTTATAAATATAATTTTCTAAATAAATAAAATATTTATTAATATAAAATTATACTTAAACTCTAAACTGCGGTTACCTGAGCGTCTGGAACTGGACTCCTTTTGCTTAACAAAAAATATATCAATTCCAACCGGAGTTTCAGCATTAAGAATATATCAATTAGAATTTCTTTATGATAATTCTTTTTCTTCGTAGCCAGTCCACTTGATAATAAAATCCTTGTGGTTAATTAATTTAGCACTCTTGTTGCTTGCACAAAGATTTCATCTCATACTAGTCTTGATATCTTGAACCACTGAATTTAATGATGAACAACCACTGTTTAATGTTGACACTCGATGTACTGTCTAGTTCATGAGTGACTAACCGTAATGACTGTTCTTCATATATTGACTTTAAAATCTGGTTCATTTTCTTTTCTCATCTCTCTTCAATTCTTCTGTACTGTCTCTGTCACCTTGAAAATCTCTGTCACTTTAAATGGATCCACTTCTTAACGAATACTCCACTGAGGCTTGATCAGATGACTGAGCTTCTTTCAATGTAGTAAATCCTCAAGTCTGTAGATTGACTTTGATCTTTTTCTTCCGACAGATAATACAATCTGAGATTCCTTGTGACAGTCTATATACTATTTACTAATACAATCTTGTTCAAGTTGAGTTGTATCCTCGAAATACAAATAGGCTACATCATATGCCTTTCAATCTCCCCCTATTTGTTTGTTAGACAATAACAAGCAAATACCTAGAGGATAACTCAACTAACTCACTTAAACAAGAAAAAGATTAAGTATTTAGGAGCTTAGCAAATAGTTTAGATTTAACAATTCCAGAATCCTCAGTTGATGAAATGATAGATGATTGTTCCTCTATCACTGAACTGATCTTGATAACTCATCTTCATTTCTGATTCTTCATATCTCTGCCTGATAATCCTTCACATCTTACATTGGTGATTATCAGCAGTTCTTGATTTACAATCACTTCCCTTATCTGACACAGCTTTTCTCACTTAAGAAAAACAACTGTTTCTACTATGTAGACAATGGTGAATCAATACCATTTCTATAACTTCTGGGAAATCTACTACTCCTCCACTTAGCCTCTATACATAGTACATTGAAAGACTAATAGAATAGTATTGTGATGTACTTCTCCTTATATCTCCACTTTCATCTCAACTGAAAGTCCCTTTTTTTTCATCTATAACTCCCCCTTAGTAACTTGACTTGCTTCTCTTCCAAAGCACAGTCTGTAAATGCTCAAATGCTCCCACTTTCTAACTTACTCTCCTTTTTCTTGTACCTCCATACTTCTCCCCCTTAGTTGAGGAATCCTCCAATCAACTAGTTGACAAAGTAGTTGTACCAATTATTTGAGCTTTGTTAGAAAGGAAGTTTCATTTTCTTCCTCACTGTGAGTGTGTGATAGAGTTTAGTGTACCTCACAAGTGTTTCACTCTTCTCTCCACTCATTTGTGTTGAGTGTCTCACTTCTCTCTGTGTTTACACTCTTCTCACTAGTGTATCACTCATAGCACTCATAGCTCCAACATCCTTTAGTGTACCTGCAAGGAAAAATCACCTTAGCCCCTTCAAGAGAGATCAGTGGTGGTGCAATAGGAGTTCACAAATCCCAAATCCTCGTTAGACTCATCAGACGAATCTGAGTCATAATCTACAAGTTGCTAATTTTCCATTTTTAGGGTTTTCAGATTTGAATTCTGAGAAGGTAAACGATGATCTATAAATTTAACATTGAGATCAAGGTTCCCTTCTAATATCTGTGAAGACATCACCTTGTAAAACTCATCAGGTAAAAACTGAATCATAGTTCACAAGTTGCCGATCCGCACCTATGTCGGATCCGTTACCTGCAGGATCCAGAGATGTTCCCTCTGGGGAGTTAGATAATGATCTTGTTGAATTTTGCATTTGAGATCAATACCTTCTCTCGAGGTCTGTGAAGACTCTTAGTTCATTAAAGAACCTTTAACTTATAATCCTAACCATAAAATGGTTGGATTACAGGTTTCTGTGTTTGAATTTGACTGTAGTCTGGGATAAAAGTTGTTGGGTATACAACCTTTTGACTAACCATGTGAGAAAGCAAAACTTCCAATTAGATGAACCTGCATCACAGAATATTAGCAATAGAGATAGAATGCATTTTTATCAATGAAAAGTTTTCTGAGCAAATGTTGCATTTTATCTTAAGAGAAATGATGTACATATGTGATTTCAAAAGATTTACAATGTAAGCAATCATAGCTGTAGAAAGAGATTTTGAGTCGGGAAAGATATAGATCTTGAGCCGGTTTTACTAAACAAAAACATAAGCAAAAATTCAATTAATAAATTAATCGAATTAATTTAAGTTAATGTTTAAACCAATACAAACAAAACTATTTTATCATGTATTAGATCCTGTATGTTAGATACCAACTGTTACCACTTGTTAGGTCTTGTCTTCCAATTGTTAGAACCTGAAAATCAAACGTTAGTTCCTAACCAATTGAATTGACATATACCATTTTGATACCAACAATGGTCCTATATAAGAAAGTCTTTCAACAACAACACAACAAAGATTAGAAGTTAAAACAGCATGATATGTGTGTGTTAAACAGAAGAAGTACAAAAGAACCAATTACATGGACCTATTTGTAAGTTTTGAAAGTAGAGTGACTAAACTGAAAAAACTATACAAACTATTTATATACACATGAAAAATAATATATAAAAATAATAAATAATATACATAATAATTATATAAAATAAAAACTAAAAAGAAAAGAAAAATACGGATTTTTTTTAATATTAAAAAATAACTGTATTAATAATATTTACAGAATATTAGAAATAAAAGAAAATAATTTACAAAAATATTTACAAGTAACATAACTACTTAAAAATAGCTAAATAGAAAATAAGAAAATACTAAAAATACCATATGTTATCCTTTTTACGAAATCAAACATTAATAACAAAAGGACAAACACTACAAACCAATTAATAAACTATTAACTATTTACATAAATATTTGAAGTAAATTAATAAATCTATATATTTTTATTAATAAAGTAACTTTCATATAGAAAATCATTTAAAGAAAAAATATGACTTATTAAATCAATACTAATATTCAAAAGTAATTTTCAACAAAAATAGATTTCTCACTAATTTCAACTTGTAAAATTTGAGAAAAATATTTTTAGAGAAAATTAAAATATTCTAAAATTAAAAGAAGTAAGTAGGAATATATTAACAAGATAATGACAATGATTTTAGAATTAACAAACAAGAAGATAAGTTGATAAAATAATTATACAAGTGATTTTAATAACAAATATTAATACAGTAATCACTTATAAATTATTAAATAGCAAACCTCAGATATTAACTAGTTTAATTACTAGGACTATTTAACATACCCAATTCACCAACAATTCTGGTGAATGTGGATTCGTCAAGAGACTTAGTAAAAATATCTGCTGTTTGTTCTTCCGTGGGTACAAAATGTAACTCCACGATACCATTCATGACATGCTCTCGAATAAAATGATACCTGATATCGATGTGCTTTGTCCTCGTATGCTGCACAGGATTGTTGCAGATTGCTATGGCACTTGTATTGTCACACAAGATAAGAATTTTGTCAAGTACAAAGCCATAGTCCCTTAGCTGATTCCTAATCCACAAAATCTGTGCACAACAGCTTCCAGCAGCTATGTATTCAGCTTCAGCTGTTGAGTTGGAAACTGTTTGTTGTTTCTTGCTGTACCAGGAAACCAACCTGCCACCTAGGAATTGACAACTCCTAGAGGTGCTTTTCCTATCTACAACACTTCCTGCATAATCTGAATCTGTATATCCAACAAGATTGAAACCAGAATCTTTAGGGTACCAGATGCCTTAGTTAGGCGTACCCTTAAGATATCTCAAGATTCGTTTAACAGCAATGAGATGAACATCTCTAGGATCCGATTGGAACCTTGCACACAAACATGTAGCATGCATAATATCTGGTCTACTTGCAGTAAGATAAAGTAATGAGCCTATCATACCTCTGTAGCTTGTGATATCTACCTTAGCAGAATTTTCACATGCTCCAAATTTAACAGCTGTAGATAATGGTGTTCTTGCTGAAGATGAGTCCTCCATTTGATATTTCTTGAGAAGCTCTTTGACATACTTGGATTGACAGATAAATATCCCATCTGTCCTTTGACTTACTTGCAATCCAAGAAAGAACTTCAGCTCACCCATCCTGCTCATTTCAAACTTACCCTGCATTAACTTAGCAAATTTCTTGCAAAGAAGATCATTAGTAGACCCGAATATTATATCGTCCACATAGATTTGAACTAATATTGTATCATTTTTTATGTTTCTTTGTGAAGAGAGTTTTGTCTATGACACCTCTCACAAAACCGTTTTCAAGTAAAAATTCAGAGAGAGTGTCATACCATTTTCTTGGTGCTTGCTTAAGACAATAAATAGCCTTGAAGAGAAAGTAGACATAGTCCATGAATTCTGGATCTTCAAAGCCAGGGGGCTGTTCTACATATACCTCTTCATCTAGCTTACCATTCAGAAAGGCACTCTTGACATCCATTTGATTAACCTTAAAGTTTGAGAATGCTACGAATGCCAAGAATATTCTGATAGCCTCAAGTCTAGCCACTGGAGCATAGGTCTCATCATAATCAATACCTTCAGATTGTGAGTAACCCTTTGCTACCAGTCTTGCTTTATTTCTTGTCACTGTACCATCTTCATCTAGCTTGTTTCTGAATACCCACCTTGTGTCAACCACTTTCCTGTCTTTGGGCCTGGGTACCAGCTTCCATACTTCTTGTTGTTTGAATTGATTGAGTTCATCTTGCATAGCAATCACCCAATCAGGATCAGAAAGAGCTTCCTCAGTTTTCTTAGGTTCCATTTCAGATAGAAACCCTGAATAGTTACATTGATTTTGAGTAGCACTTCTAGTTTTGACTCCAACATCTGGATCACCAATAATCAACTCAAAAGGATAAGCTCTAATCCAAACTGTTTGTCTTGGAAGATTTAATCTTGATGATTCGCCTTGTTCTTCATTGTGATGTTGAGTATGACTAGTTGATCCTTCATTATCTCCCCCTGAGTTGTTGCCAGGTTGACTAGATGATTGTTCAAGAGTGTCAGGGATATCTTCATTATTCTCATTATTTTCATCACCATTACCCTAATCATCATCATCACCATTTTCATTGTTGTCATTAGCATCAGCAAAAACATCAGGTGGATTATCATCATCTGGATCTGTCATATCATCAAAAGATAGCTTTTCAGATGAATCCTCAGTTTGGATACTAGGGAGTTTAGTGTCATCAAATCTTACATTGACACTTTCCATCATCTTCTGTTCATCAATCACATACACCCTGTATGCCCTCATTGAATAACCAATAAAAATTGCTTCAAATGCTTTGGTATCGAATTTACCACCTTGATCATCACCTTCTTTAAGCACAAAGCATTTTGCCCCAAATACATGAAAGTATTTGAGTGATGGTTTCTTATCAGCCATAATTTCATAGGGTGTCTTCATATGGTCTTTATTGATTAGAGTTCGATTCTGGGTATAGCAAGCAGAGTTGACAGCTTCAGCCCAGAAGTACAATGGAAGCCTTGATTCACTTAACATAGTACGTGCAGCTTCAATCAAGGTTCTATTCTTTCTTTCCACTACCCCATTTTGCTGAGGAGTTCTTGGAGCTGAGTATTGTCTAGTTATACCCTTCTCAGTGCAGAAGTCATTTAGAACTGCATTCTTGAATTCAGTTCCATTGTCTGATCTTATAACTCTCACTGGATATGTAGAATCTCGCTCAATTAATTTGATGTGATCAATCACCAGTTGTGGAGTCTCATCTTTAGAATTCAAAAATATGACCCATGTGTATTTTGAAAAATCATCAACGATCACTAGAGCATATCTCTTCCTTGACATAGACATCACATTAACTGGACCAAACAAATCCATATGAAGTAATTGTAATGGTTCAGTTATTGAAGATGTGTCAGTGCTCCTGTGACTTGCCCTTTTTAGCTTGCCTTTTTGACATGCATCACACAGTCCTTCTTGAGTGAATTTCATTGAAGGCAAACCTCTCACCAATTCTCTTTTAACTAGAGAATTCATTGTTTTGAAATTGAGATGAGAAAGTTTCTTGTGCCATACCAACTCTCGTCATTAGATGCTTTAGTGTAGAAGCAAGTGATTTCTTCAGTGCTTCCTGAGTTCATATTGGCTACGTACAGATTGCCTTTTCTAACTCCGTAAGTTGTGGCTTTTCATTTCTCTTGTGTGAAATTAGACAATTCTTCTTGTTGAAATAAACTTCATATCCTTTGTCACAGAATTGACTAACACTGAGCAAATTGTGCTCAAGTCCTTTCAAAAAAGAGACTTCATCAATGATAACATTTCCAGCTTCAAGTCTACCATATCCATCAGTTCTACCTTTGCTGTTATCTCCAAAGGTAACTACTGGGCCGGCCTTCTCCACCACATTTGTCAGCAGGGTTCTGCACCAGTCATATGCCTTGAACATCCACTGTCCAAGATCCAGGTCACTCGTTCAACCTGCTCAACACCCTGCAATGACAAACGAATTAAACCTTCTTCGGAACCTAAATTTGATTGGGTCCAGAATACTTAAAGAATTGGCCTTTGTCAGGCAAAACAACATTTTTCACCTTAACACCAGTTTTACCCTTATTCAACAAACATTTTACCCTTTAAACAGATTTGACAATCTTTTGTTTCATTTTGGGTATCCATGTTTGTTTACCAGCAATAACACTTGTTTCATTGACTGGACATTTGACCTTGTAGACAGCCTTAGTAAAACTTTGTTTAGGCTTAGGTACAAATGTCTCTCTCCTAACATGAGGAGGACTAGCAGTCTTTGATCTAACATTTTTATTTCTGTTCATGTGTTGTCGAGGAACAGTCTTATTAGCACATGCATGAATACCATTAAAGTAAGCAGACATCACATTAAAAGCACAAGACATACAATTGACAACACCACATGCTTTATGATTAGAATCAATGATAGGCATGGTATTCATGTTAGACATGTTATTATTCTGCTCCAACTTGTTATCACCTAACTCAATTTTAGATGAATTGGGAACAAACTTCACTGGTTTCATAGAAACAACCTTATTAGATTTAACATTTTTGGTTGTAGGTGCCTTAACAGTTTTTTCATTATCAATTACTATTCCATTAGGACTGTCCTCATTTCTCATTTCTTCTTGAATCACAATAGAATACATATTTGGTGGTTCAGCAACAGAGGTTTTAAACATAGGTTTTTCAACATCTTTGAGTACATATGGTATACCTCTTTCTTTAGCAGGAATGGGATTAGCAGAATGATTGCTCAAAGAACCAACAGCTTCTTTGTAACCAAACCCTATTCCTACAGTTCGTTCTACAGCTTGTTTGTTGAAGTGCTCTTTAGAAACTTTAACAGAATTATAACAAGCTCTAATCTGTGTTTCAAGTTCTCTAATCCTGGTTTCTTGTTCAGCAATCCTATCAACTTGTTTTACCATGTATTCTCCTAGCGACTTTTCTTTGTAGTTAAGTCGAGCTATTTCCTCTATATGCTTATCTTGATTAACATGCACCTTTTTTAATTCTAACACTTCATTTTCAAATTTAGTGTTTAATAGAGTTATTCTTTCAATTTGTTTCTGTGCATTACCCATGGAATTATATAAGCTATCAATCAACTCAGTGTCAGTAAGAATTATAGGTGTAGTATAACGAGTTGATGTTTCAGCATTTGCCACCAGCGCAAAATTTCCATTTTCTTCGTCTTCGCTATCTGTGTCATCCCAGCTTTTACCGGAAGCTACATAAGCTCTTCCAGTTTTCTTCTTTTCAAAAGCATAGTCCTTTTTCTGTGCTTGCTTGGGTTTCTGACATTCAGTAGCAAAGTGTCACAACTCATTACAGTTGAAGCAACGAATTTTGCTTCTGTCAACTGTTCCAGTTTTGTAACCTCCCCTGTTACTAGAGGATGAAGAACCTCCTCTCTGGAATCTGTTATTTGACTTAAACCTGAACTTAGGATTTCTTCTGAATCTGAAGTTACTGAATTGTCTCACCATCATTGCCATAGATTCATCTTCTAATTGATCCAGCTCTTCAAGTGAATAAAATTCTCCACCATCCTGAGTAGCTGGTGTCTGGCCATGTTCCACTTCAGTTTGTTCCTTGTTGGAGCTGTTAGGTTGAACAACTTTAGCTTCCACTTCTTTAGGAACCTCAACTACTAGAGCTGTAGAAGAACTTGCCACTCTGCCTTTGCCAGAGAACTCCTTCTGCTGTACTTGTTCTAGTTCATACGTTTTTAGAACACCAAACAGCCTTTCAAGAGCAACCTTATTTAAATCTCTAGATTCTCTGATGGCAGTTATTCTATGCTCTAAGTGAGTAGGCATAGTCAGCAAAAACTTCATGTTGATCTCTTTCTGTGTATACTGCTTGCCATGAACTTGCAAGTTGTTGATTATTTTGTTATACCTTTCAAACACTTCCAGAATACCTTCATTAGGGCCAGCTCTAAAGTGTTCATATTCAGAGGTCAAAATTTGAAGTCTGTTTTCCCTGACTTCATCAGTCCTTTCATTAATAGTCTCAATAGTTTCCCAGATATGCTTAGCAGTTTTACAGTTCATCACATGGCTATACATTACAGCATCCAGGGAATCTATTAGAATGAGTCTCAATTTTTTGTCTAGTCCAGCATCCTCCTTTTCATCAGAAGAATAGAGCTTAGGGTCCTTTTCATAGGTTCTAGTAGGTGTTGTAACAACTCCATCAGTAACAACTTGTTCTTCATGAACCATAGGAATTTTAGGTCCATTTTTCAGAACACCCAAATATTTGGGATTTGTAACATCTAAAAACAACTCCATTTTATTTTTCCACATATCATAAGTATCCTTATTAAATATGGGAATCTTAACAATGGCTTTTGAAGACATGATGAATTTTTAAGTGAGTTAAAAATTCGAGATAAATTTTTGATTGAATAAAAATAAGATCTTGATTTGTGTATCAATCAATAGGCTCTGATGCCAATTGTTAGGTCCAATAAGATTGTAGAAGGGGGGTTGAATACAATCTATATCATTTTCTTCGAAATTTGTTCTTAGAATAAAATTTTGACTTAAACAAATTTGTGCGGAATAATATAACACAGATTTCAAGTTGAATATAACAATATATTAACTTGATGGGTGTTACAAATGATTATCAAGAAATTAATAACTAATTAGAAAATTCAACATGAACTTTTCTAATTTGGTTAATAAAAATCAAGATATCAAGATATAAACTAGGAAACTTAATTCGCTAGTAGTACAAGAGTGATCAATAAACAAGTTCCAGCGGATAAGATATTACAAAGAGCTTGAACTGAATTTATTTTGTAAATTAAAACTTGGCCAGGTGTGTGTATAGAAGTTGAGAGAATTTGATGTTTTGTGCTTCTATTTTTCTGTCCGTGTATGTTTTAAAAAGAATTCACTGGCTTCTGTCTCTATTTAACCAAAACATGTCAACTGTCATAATGTCCAACTTTAACACTATTATGACACTCTCTATGACAGTTTTCTGGGCTTCTATGACACCTTCCAGGCGGCTATGACAGTTGATTATGACAGTTCCAATAAACTTCATTATGACAGTCAGCATCATGACAGTTCCAATAAACTTCACTATGACAGTCAGCATCATGACAGTTGCTGAGCTATTATGACACTTCATTATGACACTTGAGGAGCTGTTATGACTGATCAATATTACTCTTGATATGACTCTCCATTATGACAGTCTGATATTACACTTGGTTGAGGTGCTATGACAGTCCACTTGATTCATTATGACACTCGGTATAATGATTGAACAACCTAGCCATTTCTTTTTTTTTTTCAAAAACAAAACCACCTGACCTGCTAATTCTAATTCACAAACCGGGGCCTATTTTGTTTTACATGAAATGGGCTCCGTAGAAATGCTTTTTAACCCGCACAACTTATAATCTTTAATTAATAAATAATTATTTTAATCCAGAAATTATAAAATAAATATCTAATATTATTAGATATTTATAAATATAATTTTCTAAATAAATAAAATATTTATTAATATAAAATTATACTTAAACTCTAAACTGCGGTTACTTGAGCATCTGGAACCGGACACCTTTTGCTTAACAAAAAATATATCAATTCCAACCGGAGTTTCAGCATTAAGAATATATCACTTAGAATTTCTTTATGATAATTCTTTTTCATCGTAGCCAGTCCACTTGATAATAAAATCCTTGTGGTTAATTAATTTAGCACTCTTGTTGCTTGCACAAAGATTTCATCTCATACCAGTCTTGATATCTTGAACCACTGAATTTAATGATGAACAACCACTGTTTAATGTTGACACTCGATGTACTGTCTGGTTCATGAGTGACTAACCGTAATGACTGTTCTTCATATATTGACTTTAAAATCTGGTTCATTTTCTTTTCTCATCTCTCTTCAATTCTTCTGTACTGTCTCTGTCACCTTGAAAATCTCTGTCACTTTAAATGGATCCACTTCTTAACGAATACTCCACTGAGGCTTGATCAGATGACTGAGCTTCTTTCAATGTAGTAAATCCTCAAGTCTGTAGATTAACTTTGATCTTTTTCTTCCGACAGATAATACAATCTGAGATTCCTTGTGACAGTCTATATACTATTTACTAATACAATATTGTTCAAGTTGAGTTGTATCCTCGAAATACAAATAGGCTACATCATATGCCTTTCAACAACCTTCTTCAACCTTTGCTTTAATCTCCAAGCTAAACCAATATGATAGGTGTGCCACTAATATTTATGGAAACTCTTGACAGCCATTATTTTATCACAAGAATCTGAACTTTTGAAGTCTCTTGCTAGCCCATCATTGTCATCTTCCTGCCAAACTTGTAAATCGCATCCGATTTGACGCGACCTCAGACGTTGGTTTAATGTGTCAATTTCCACTCAATCCACCGATCTTCTCTAACAATTATAACCATCAGTGAAATCACAACTTGTTTTTATTGACTAGTCTCTGGGCACTTGGAGCAGGTCATCGCTCGCACCATCCTGTTGGTCTCATGACAATTTGCCCAGATTTTGTACATCCGATAGAATCTTCATATCTTCACTCAGCTATGCATCTTTACTGTTAGTACTTCTTAATGAATTGAACTGTTATATCATCTGGGCCTAAATCAATCATAACCCATATTAACATCTTAATGCAGATTTTTACTCAGAAACATCATTTCTGGACAGCTTGACCACTCTTCACTAATTATGGCATAACTTCCTGTTGGAAAGGTATTTTTATGAGCCGTAAATTTTGTAGGAAACTAGACTCTGGTACCTTTCCAATGGTATATTATACTAAACCTGCAACCTTCCACATCAAAACAGTTTATTATGCGAAGTTGGCTCAGATACAGCCTCAAAATTCTGAATTTTCTGCATTAGCTTTCCTTTTGCATCCACCACTCCTTGCTTTGATGTACTAATTTTATCTTTATAACTAATTAGTTGTCTTGGCTATAATATTCCATAACTATATAAACAGCCACCACCAAAGTTGAACCTTAAATTCTAACATAACTTAGCATCCTCGCTGCATGCGTCACTGACTATTCTTTTTCTTTGTTCGACCTTGTAAGCTAACCTGCTGCCTAGAGCTCGTTGCATATTCATTCTTTTGTCAATAATGCAGCCTCATCATCTCTCCGATACAAGTAATAATTGTTAGTGGATAGCCATGATTGAAGTTTCATGCCGTCACTGTCAAGCTAGCTCGTCAAAGAGATTAGAGGAGTGTGCTATTTATTTTTCTGGCCTGGTTGCAAGGTTCTCAGTATGAGTGTTTATAAGAACCACCAGTACCATAGCTGCTTCCTTGAATTGAACATATATAGACTGTTGTTTCCTCCACCTTTGGTTGAGTATCGTATCCACAATCTCCTGTACAGTCAACCCCTCTCAACAATAATACTTTCCTGTGAGTTATCAGTCGCACTTCCTTGTCCAACTTTGCTGATATTAGACTGCATGCACCTGAACTATAAGGTATATGACGCACACTTACTAGAATTGTCCTGATGCTTTTTTTTATTGCTTCATGTACGATCCCTTCCAGACTTATGTAAGTCCTTTTCGGCCGTGCTTTCCATCAGATTATCATCACTAGCAAACAACAACATCACTGGTGTTGTGCCTTTCCCACTACTTCTTTCATTGTTTACTTTTCATCATTGGTTTAATCTGCAGGATGCGTTATTATCACCGGTGTGTCCCTAATATATATCTATGGAAGCTCTTCATCACAACCGTTGTTTTACTTTGAGAATATGAACTTTTGAGGTCCTGCAATTGTTGTCCAGATTGTATATGTACAACTGGTCACATCTCCGCACCTTTCTGTGTTTCTATAGTCTCAGCGCTTCCTTTGCCCAAGTTAGATTTCTTCATCATACACTGACTCTAGCGTTCTTTGTTTCTAGACGTCACAGTTTGCAACACCACATAAACGAAAAACATAAAACCTGTTGTCCTTTTATCTCCACCAGTATATATATATTTTTTTTCAAATCCCTTGCGCTCCATACAGGTTCTTAATCCTATTCATCTTTCTAGCTATTTGTAACTTCCTTGTATTACCTTTGATAATGCATCGTCCAGCCCTTTATCATAACCCGTTTTTCTCTTTAATAACAGAGGCTGCTAACAGAGGCTGCTACCATAAAAGTAAGCTCAACACCATCGTACGTATGTACACTTGTGACCAGACCTTCCAAAAAAACAAGCTTACACACATTGTTCTGCTGGCCTTTGTTCCTACTATTCTGTTATGTTGACAAACTCCTGGTTTTCACGCTGACCATGGACGTGTTTTGCCGTCCTTATCTCAACCCAGAATTAGTAACGTGACATACTCTTAGTCCTGGTAAATATCTTTCACATAATTCTTAATTGTGGAACTGCCATGGTCGTGTCCCTACAGCACCACCAGTTCTGTATTTAAATCACGTACCTTTGTGGTTCGGTATCTCGTTTATCACTGTTGTCGTCGTTTTATCACCATACAAGTAAAACAAAACTCCTGATTCTCCATACCGATGCTAGGTTTTATTTGTTGATCCCATCTACGTCCCATCGTCCTCCTTCAGCAGTCACGATTAATGCTTTCACCTTTGCAATCCGTTCATGGAGTATATATATTAACTACTTTATTCAAAAATCTAACTTGGAAGTGTCCTGTAGCTTTATCTCCTCTATGTTCAAGCACAAGGTTCCTGGATTGTCGTTTTGGTTGTCATGGTCCACATATATATACACGCAGTCTCGTCTTGATGCCACCAGTGTTTATGGTTATTTGTATGTCAGACATGATTGTCGATTAAAGATTTCTGCAGTTGAGACACAGCTGCTACCGTCTATATTATCTTCCTAGGTACATGATTAATTAATAAAATCTTCTGCCCTGGTTTGATACAGCAGCGGCTACAAGTACCACAATATTTGTCCATGCCATCTTGTTTTGACGCCCACTAGTGCTTGTTTGCTTGTAAAAGTTTTGATGAATCGCCATAAACGTCCATATCATGTAACCTGTTCAGAAAATTAATAACACCCATCTTTGATTGATATCTCGTTTGTCCTCCACAAATGAGCAAGAAAGGGCCCCTCCTTCTAGCGCCAATGTTGATAGAGGATTTTCGTAATCAACGTGATTTTCGGAGGCCCGCTGGAATTTACAAGTGTAACACATGTAATGGGCTATTTTTGGTGATTTGGGTGTGATTTGATGGTGGGGGGTGAGCTGAGCTTGAGAGGTTACGAGAAACATCGCAGGTTCCATTAGCGAGATCTGTGGCCGTTTTCTCAAGGTGTCTACGTACCCTTGTTTATATAGGGATCAAGCTCACGTAGTTCTAATGCGAAGCTGATTCTGCTTGATCAGCTGTATTCGATTACCTAGTTCGTATATGACTCAGGTTCTTTTAGAGCCTTTTACGAACTAGTTGTGGGAATAGAGTAGAACTCGAGTTCGTACCCCATTCTAATTCTCTCGATTATTGGAGATATTCTAGGATCATCTGCGCCCTAGAATTATACTCCAATAATAATACGTTTATCTGTTCTAGATAGCTTCTAGAACGTTCTTTCGGTCATACACTACAAGAAAACAAGGCTAAATGTGACCAAATAAATTCGACCGCGGCTAAATATGACCGAATTCGGTCGATCATTTTTGGCCCGGCTAAATATGACCGAATTCGGTCGAATTTAGCCGCGGTCGAATTTATTCGGTCGAATTTAATACCAAATGTGACCGATTTTTTTTCGGTCGAATTTAGTAGCTACTAAATTTGACCGATTTTTTTTCGGTCGAATTTAGTATCTACTAAATTTGACCGATTTTTTTTTCAGTCGAATTTAGTAGCTACTAAATTTGACCGATTTTTTTTCGACCGAATTCGGTCATATTTAGTAGGGGAGCGGGAAAATTGCCGCCCAATTTTTCCCGAAATGTTGCCAAAATTTGGTCAAATTTATAAATATGACCGAATTCGGTAAAATATTAAATTCGACCAAATTTGGTCGAATTTACCCGCATTAAATTCAACCAAATTCAATCGAATTTAATAATTTTGACCAAAATCGGTTAAATTTATTATTTACAGAAATTGAAAATATATTATTAAATATTTAAATGTTTGTACACATCATGAACAAATATTTATAAATACAAGGATAACGTTATTTATATGTATAAATTTATTTTGTTCGTAAAAAATATTCATATGATAGGAGAAAGTTAATTTTTTATTTAGTAGATTTTTTAAATAAATTAAATAAGTATCTAATTTGTTTGAAAAATTATTATTAAATATCTAAATGTTTGTACACATCATTAAAAAATATTTATAAATACAAGAATAACATTATTCATATGTATAAATTTAGTTGAGTGTGAAAAATATTCATATGATAGGAGAAAGTTAAATTTTTATTTAGTAGATTTTTAACTAAATTAAATAAGTATCTAATTAGTTTGAAAAAATATTATTAAATATTTAAATGGTTGTACTCAGCATTTAAAAATATTTATAAATACAAGGATAACATTATTCATATGTATAAATTTAGTTTTGTGTAAAAAATATTCATATGATAGGAGTAAGTTGAATTTTTTATTTAGTAGATTGTCTAAACAAATTAAATAAGTATCTAATTAGTTTGAAAAAATATTAAAAAAATTATGAGGGTATTGGAAATACATACGGTACATAAAGTAATTTTTTTAACAAAAAATAAAGAGCAAGTTCGACCAAATTTGGTCGAATGTAATAAATGTGCTTCGTCCCAGATTGTTGTTTCTATTTTTTTCAAAAATATTTCTCGACGATCCAACCGTACGGATGTCAAGATATATCTAATTTAGTAATATTCCCAAATTTTAAAAAAATAAAAAATTAATTTGGTTCGAGATCTTAGTAGATCACTACTATTATAACTAGTGCTTTGTCACTGATTGTTGTTTCTATTTTTTAAAAAATATTTCTCGACGATCCAACCGTACGGATGTCAAGATATATCTAATTTAGTGATATTCCTAAATTTTCAAAAAAATAAAAAATTATTTTGGTTGGAGATCTTAGTCGATCACTACTATTCTAACTAGTACTAGTAACTAGTGCTTTGTCACGGATTGTTGTCTCTATTTTTTAAAAAATGTTTCTCGACGATCCAACCGTACAAATGTTAACATATATATAATTTAGTGATATTCCCAAATTTTCAAAAAATAAAAAATTATTTTGGCTGGAGATCTTAGTCGATCACTACTATTCTAACTAGTACTAGTAACTAGTGCTTTGTCACTGATTGTTGTTTCTATTTTTTAAAAAATATTTCTCGGCGATCCAACCGTACGGATGTCAAGATATATCTAATTTAGTGATATTCCCAAATTTTGAAAAAATAAAAAATTAATTTGGTTCGAGATCTTAGTAGATAACTACTATTCTAACTAGTACTAGTAACTAGTGCTTTGTCACTGATTGTTGTTTCTATTTTTTAAAAAAAATTTCTCGACGATCCAACCGTACGGATGTCAAGATATATCTAATTTAGTGATATTCCCAAATTTTCAAAAAATAAAAAATTATTTTGGTTGGAGATCTTAGTCGATCACTACTAGTCTAACTAGTACTAGTAACTAGTGCTTTGTCACTGATTGTTGTTTCTATTTTTTAAAAAATATTTCTCGACGATCCAACCGTACGGATGTCAAGATATATCTAATTTAGTGATATTCCCAAATTTTCAAAAAATAAAAAATTATTTTGGTTGGAGATCTTAGTCGATCACTACTATTCTAACTAGTACTAGTAACTAGTGATTTGTCACGGATTGTTGTCTCTATTTTTTAAAAAATGTTTATCGACGATCCAACCGTACGGATGTTAACATATATATAATTTAGTGATATTCCCAAATTTTCAAAAAATAAAAAATTATTTTGGTTGGAGATCTTAGTCGATCACTACTATTCTAACTAGTACTAGTAACTAGTGCTTTGTCACTGATTGTTGTTTCTATTTTTTAAAAAATATTTCTCGACGATCCAACCGTACGGATGTCAAGATATATCTAATTTAGTGATATTCCCAAATTTTCAAAAAATAAAAAATTATTTTGGTTGGAGATCTTTGTCGATCACTACTATTCTAACTAGTACTAGTAACTAGTGCTTTGTCACGGATTGTTGTCTCTATTTTTTAAAAAATGTTTCTCGACGATCCAACCGTACGGATGTTAACATATATATAATTTAGTGATATTCCCAAATTTTCAAAAAATAAAAAATATTATTACATATTTAAATTAAATAATAACTAGTAGATTTTAATTAGTAGATCACTGCTATTATAACTAGTACTAGTAACTAGTGTTTTCTCACCAATTGTTGTTTCTATTTTTAAGAATAATTTTTCGACGATCCAACCGTACTGATGTGAAGATATATCTAATTTAGTGATATTCCCAAATTTTCAAAAAATAAAAAATTACTTTGGTTGGAGATCTTGGTAGATCACTACTATTATAACTAATACTAGTAACTAGTGCTTTCTCACGAATTGTTGTTTCTATTTTTTAAAAATTATTTCTCGAAGATTCAATCATACATATGTCAAGATCCATCCTTTTTAATATTATTTCCAAAATTTCAGAAAAAAATAGATTAATTTGGTTTGTTAATTTAACGGTCAACTAGTACGTTTACAAGAACCCCTAAACAAGGTTTCATCAGGATTTAGTGTTTCAATTTTTTAAAAACAATTCTCGATGATCCAACCGTACGGTGGTCAAGATTCATCCTTTTTAATATTTCCAAAATTTCAGAAAAAAAGAAATTAACTTGGTTTGGTAATTTAATGGTCAACTAGTTTGGAAAATAAATTAAAAAAATAAATAAAAATAGAAAAAAAAACCAAATTTAATTTAAATGTCATACACACCAAAGTAGTCATACTCACTATTTGTGTGTGATGAATCTTACCCTACTTTCTTTAATATTCCATTTTTTTAATATTTTCCCCATTTTTAACTAGTTTGTAAAATAAATTAAACAATTAAATAAAAATAGGAAAAATGCATATTTTTTAACATAAATTTTGGTGGTATGAGTACGTGGGTGATTATAAATTTTGAATAAAATTTTGGCTTTTTTTCTGTTTTATTTAATTTTTTAGACTTTATTCCTATATTTAAAATAATAAATTTAACTAAATATCCACCAACATTAAATTCGACCGAATTCGGTCGAATTTAGCTGAGCTCCTAAATTCAACCATATTTGGTCGAATTTAATGTCTACGTGGCTGTCTCTCATTGGTCCATTTAGTGTCACATGGATTAATAAGTCAGCAATCAATCCTATCCCTTAAAAAAACCAATATAGATCCTAGCCCTTCATTTAAATACATATATGATATATATTATATCTATACACAAATATAAACCCACCCCACCCTTTTCCCCACTGCCCCCCATCCCCTTCCCCCCGCCGCCCCCCTTTCCTCCCCTCCCCTCTCCTCCCCTCCCCAACCCGACCCGACTACCCCCACCCCGACCCCCCCACCCAATCCCCCTGCCTTCCCCCCCACTCTTTTAAATCTTATGGGTTCGATGGGTTAATAAGTTTATTTTTGTTTTGTTTGGAAATTTTCAAATCATTCGTTCATGGCTAATGTTGATTGTTTGTTTTAATGAAGTTAGGTGTTAGATTCTTTGTGTTCTGGACATCATTTTGGTACCGAAATCATCGTGTTTCATTTAAATTTTTCTGAAATCGCGTGTTTGGCCGGAGGTTTATCGGAAGTTTTTGTGATTGTTTTTTGTTCGTGGTTGTTCGTGTTTCATTTTGGTTGATTGTTCGTGGTCGCCGGAATCTGGAACCTTCGCCGGAAACTGGGATGGTGGCCGGAAAATTCCCAGATTCCGGCTAAGAAGTCCGGTCATGTTCTTGGTTTTGGCTATTTTGATCTTGTTTTGGTTGCTGTGGTGAATACTAAACTGATTTTACCTTTTTACTTTTAAGAAGGGGTAAATAGTTTTACTTTTATCAAATTGATTTTTGTTTTAAATAATTTTTTTTAAATCTGATTTTTGTTTATAAAATTCAGAGAATCAAATTTCTAAAATCATATTTTAAAATTCAGAATATTTCTGATTTTTGAGTAGCAAATTTTGCTGCTTTTTTTTTTTAAAAACGGGTCATATTAAATTCGACTATTTTTGGTCGAATTTAGGGTGACTATTTTCGGTCGAATTTAGTACACTTCGGGTGCCAAATTTAAAAAATTTGAATTTTTCACCAAAATTTGAATTTTTCAAAATTTTGCAATTTTTGGTCGAATTTATATTTTGACCGTTTTTGGTCGAATTTAGTAAACTAAATTCGACCGAATATAATCGAATGTATATCCTAATTTCGACCGATTAATTCGGTTGAATTTATAAATTCGACCGATTTACTAAATTTGACCAGCTTAAATATGACCAACAGAAATTCGATCGAATTTAGCTAAATATGACCGAATTCGATCGAATTTAGCTAAATATGACCGAATTTCTGCGGTCATATTTAGCCGTTTTTCTTGTAGTGATACTTAAGAACCTGGTGCTCAGGAACCTATATTACAGGAGCCTGTTTCTTAGGAACCTCCTTATTTCGGGACACATTGCATAGGGACCTATTTATAGGTACATGTACCTGCACAAATAACAAATATATTAGTCTGGGGAGCCTCTTTGTGGTTCCCATATGCTCTTGCTGTCTTCACTACTGCTGCTAGGCTGTCTTGAACTCTTCTGCAGGGAGGAACCTGGTCCATTCGTAATCTACTCAGCTTCCAGTTCATCAGGAACCTCATAATACTTGTAGCTTCATGACTGTCTACTCATCGAGTGCTCATTTCTTCATGTCTAGTCTTCATATCTTGTACTGGATCTATCTTATGCCTCATATAGATTGGACTCTATAGCTTAATGGGCCTAAATCTCGCCCATGGAGATTTTTGGCACAACAGTGTATAAGATAGTGACTCTCCAACTGAATATGCCACACATCCTTATTTGTTGCATCATGTGTAGTTACTCCCCGGTGACCTCTAGTCTGATAGGCTACTTCCTTTTAGGGGTAAGTCAGAATGTGTTTGAGTTTGACTGTAGTCTGGGATAAAAGTTGTTGGGTGTACAACCTTATGACTAAACATGTGAGAATGCAAAACTTCATTTAGATAAACCTGCATCACAGAATATGAGCAATAGAGATAGAATGATATACAGTTGTGATTTTTAAAGATTTACAATGTAAGCAATCACAACTACAGAAAGAGATTTTGAGTTGGGAAATATAAAGATCCTGAGCTGGTTTTACTAAACAAAAACAAAGGCAAAAATCCAATTAATAAATATTAATAGAATTAATGTATGTTAATGTTTAAACCAATACAAACAAAACTATTTTATCATGTTTTAGATCCTGTATGTTAGATACCAACTGTTACCACTTGTTAACACTTGTTAGGTCTTGTCTTCCAATTGTTAGAACCTGAAAATCAAACGTTAATTCCTAAATAATTGAATTGACATATATCATTTTGATACCAATAATGGTCCTATATAAGAAATTCTGTTAATAACAACAACACAACAAAGATTAGAAGTTAAAACAGCATGATATGTGTGTGTTAAATAGAAAAAGTACAAAAGAACCAAGTACAGAGACCTGTTTGTAAGTTTTGAAAGTATAGTGACTAAACTGAAAAACTATACAAACTATTTATATACACATGAAAAATAATATGCAAAAATAAGAAATAATATACATAAAAATTAGATAAAATAAAAACCAAAAAGAAAAGAAAAATACGATTTTTTTATTATTTTTATTATTTTTTTTATTTTTTATTTTTACTATTAAAAAAAACTGTATTAATAATATTTACAGAATATTAGAAATAAAAGAAAATAATTTATAAAAATATTTACAACAATATAACTACTTAACAATAGCTAAATAGAAAATAGAAAATACTAAAAATACCATAGGTTATCCTTTTTACGAAATCAAACATTAATAACAAAAGGACAAACACTACAAACTTTTAATAAGCTATTAACTATTTACATAAATATTTGTAGTAAATTAATAAATATATATATATTCTTTATAAAATAACTTTCTTATAGAAAATCATTTAAAGAGAAAATATGACTTATTAAATCAACACGAATATTCAAAAGTAATTTTCAACAAATATAGATTTCTCACTAATTTCAACCTGTAAAATTTGAGAAAAATATTTTTAGAGAAAATAAAATATTCTAAAATTAAAAGAAGTAAGTAGGAATATTAAGAAGATAATGACAATGATTTGAGAATTAACAAGCAAGAAGATAAGTTGATAAAATAATTATACAAGTGATTTTAATAACAAATATTAACAAAGTAATCACTTATAAATTATTAAAGAGCAAACCTTAGATATTAACTAGTTTAATTACTAGGACTATTTAACATACCCAATTCACCAACAATTCTGGTGAATGTGGATTCGTGAAGAGACTTAGTAAAAATATCTGTTGTTTGTTCTTCCGTGGGTACAAAATGTAACTCCACGGTACCATTCATGACATGCTCTCGAATAAAATGATACCTGATGTCAATGTGCTTGGTCCTTGTATGCTGCACAGGATTGTTGGAGATTGCTATGGCATTTGTATTGTCACACAGAATAGGAATCTTGTCAAGTACAAAGCCATAGTCCCGTAGCTGATTCCTAATCCACAAGATCTGAGCGCAACATCTTCCAGCAGCTATATATTCAGCTTCAGCTGTTGAGTTGAAAACTGTTTGTTTTTTCTTGCTGTACCAGGAAACCAACTTGCCACCTAAATTGACAACTTCCAGAGGTGCTTTTCCTATCTACAACACTTCCTGCATAATCTGAATCTGTATATCCAACAAGATTAAAACTAGAATCTTTAGGGTACCAGATGCCTAAGTTAGGCATACCCTTAAGATATCTCAAGATTCGTTTTACAGCAATGAGATGAACATCTCTAGGATCCGATTGGAACCTTGCACACAAGCACGTAGCATACATAATATATGGTCTACTTGCAATAAGATAAAGTAATGAGCCTATCATACCTCTGTAGCTTATGACATCTACCTTGGTAGAATTTTCACATGCTCCAAATTTAACAGCTGTAGATGATGGTGTTCTTGCTGAAGATGAGTCCTCCATTTGATATTTCTTGAGGAGCTCTCTGACATACTTGGATTGACAGATAAATATCCCATCTGTCCTTTGACTTACTTGCAATCCAAGAAAGAACTTCAACTCACCCATCATGCTCATTTCAAACTTACCCTGCATTAACTTAGCAAATTTCTTGCAAAGAAGATCATTAGTAGACCCGAATATTATATTATCCACATAGATTTGGACTAATATTGTATCATTTTTATGTTTCTATGTGAAGAGAGTTTTGTTTATGACACCTCTAACAAAACCATTTTCAAGTAAAAATTCAGAAAGAGCATCATACCATTTCCTTGGTGCTTGCTTGAGACCATAAATTGCCTTGAAGAGAAAGTAGACATAATCCATGAATTCTGGATCTTCAAAGCCAGGGGGCTGTTCTACATACACCTCTGCATCTAGCTTACCATTCAGAAAAGCACTCTTGACATCCATTTGAGAAACCTTAAAGTTTGAGAATGCTGCGAATGCCAGGAATATTCTAATAGCCTCAAGTCTTGCCACTGGAGCGTAGGTTTCATCATAATCAATGCCTTCAGCTTGTGAATAACCCTTTGCTACCAGTCTTGCTTTATTTCTCGTCACTGTGCCATCTTCATCAAGTTTGTTTCTGAATACCCACCTAGTGCCAACCACTGTTCTGTTTGTAGGTCTGGGTACCAGCTTCCATACTTCTTGTTGTTTAAATTGATTGAGTTCATCTTGCATAGCAATCACCCAATCAGGATAAAAAAAGAGCTTCTTCGGTTTTCTTAGGTTCCATTTTAGACAGGAACCCTGAATAATTACATTGATTCTGATAAGCTCTTCTAGTTTTCACACCAACATCTGGATCACCAATTATTAGCTCAAAAGGATGAGCTCTATTCCAGACAGTCTGTCTGGGAAGATTAGATCTTGATGATTCGCCTTGTTCTTCATTGTGATATTGTGTGTGACCAGTTGACCCTTCATTGTCTCCCCCTAAGTTGTTGCCAGGTTGACTAGATGATTGTTCAGGAGTGTCAGGTGTGTCTACATTATTATCATTGTTTTCACCACCATTATCCTGATCATCATCATTATTAACATTGTTGTCATTAGCATCAGCAAAAACATCAGGTGGATTGCCATCATCTGAATCTGGATCTGTCATGTCATTAAAAGATAGCTTTTCAGATGAATCTTCAGTTTGGATACTTGGGAGCTTAGTGTCATCAAATGTTACATTAACACTTTCCATCATCTTCTGTTGATCAATTACATACACCTTGTATGCTCTTTTTGTATAACCAATAAAAATTGCTTCATATGCTTTGGCCTCGAATTTTCCACCTTGATCATCACCTTCTTTAAGCACAAAGCATTTTGCCCCAAATACATGAAAGTATTTGAGTGTTGGTTTCTTTTCAGTCATAGCTTCATATGGTGTCTTCGTCAAGTCTTTGTGGATAAGAGTTCGATTCTGGGTGTAGCACGCAGTGTTGACAGCTTCAGCCCAAAAATACAATGGAAGCCTCGATTCACTTAACATAGTACGTGCAGCTTCAATAAAGGTTCTATTTTTTCTTTCCACTACCCCATTTTGATGAGGAGTTCTTGGAGCTGAGTACTATCTAGTTATACCCTTCTCAGTGCAGAAATCATTCAGAACTGCATTCTTGAATTCAGTTCCATTATCTGACCTTATAGCTCTAACTGGATACTTAAAATCTAGCTCAATCAACTTGATGTGATCAATCACCAGTTGTGGAGTCTCATCTTTAGAATTCAGGAAAAAGACCCATGTGTATTTTGAAAAATCATCAACAATCATAAGAGCATATCTTTTATTCGATATTGACATTACATTAATTGGACCAAACAAATCCATGTGAAGTAATTGTAATGGTTCAGTTATTGAAGATATATTGGTGCTCCTGTGAGTTGCCCTTTTTAACTTGCCCTTTTGACAAGCATCACATAGTCCTTCCTGAGTGAATTCCATTGAAGGCAAACCTCTCACGAACTCTCTTTTAACTAGAGAATTCATTGTCTTGAAATTTAGATGAGAAAGTTTCTTGTGCCATAGCCAACTCTCGTCATTAGATGCTTTAGTGTAGAAGCAAGTGATTTCTTCAGTGCTTCCTGAGTTCATATTGGCTACGTACAGATTGCCTTTTCTAACTCCTGTCAGTTGTGGCTTTTCATGTCTCTTGTGTGAAATTAGACAATTCTTCTTGTTGAAATAAACTTCATATCCTTTGTCACAGAATTGACTGACACTGAGCAAATTGTGCTCAAGTCCTTTCACAAAAGAGACTTCATCAATGATAACATTTCCAGCTTCAAGTCTGCCATATCCATCAGTTCTACCTTTGCTATTATCTCCAAAGGTAACTACTGGGCCGACCTTCTCCACCACATTTGTCAGCAGGGTTCTGTCACCAGTCATATGCCTTGAACATCCACTGTCCAAGATCCAGGTTACTCGTTCAACCTGCTCAACACCCTGCAATGACAAACGGATTAAACCTTCTTTGGAACCCAAATTTGATTGGGTCCAGAATACTTAAAGAATTGGCCTTTGTCAAGCAAAACAACATTTTTTACCTTAACACCAATTTCACCCTTATTCAACAAACATTTTACCCTATAAACAGATTTGACAATCTTTTGTTTTATTTTGGGTATCCAAGTTTCTTTAGCAGCAATAACACTTGTTTCATTGACTAGACATTTGACCTTGTAAACAGCCTTAGTAGAACTTTGTTTAGGCTTAGGTACAATTGTCTCTCTCCTAACATTAGGAAGACTAGCAGTCTTTGATCTGACATTTTTGTTTCTATTCATATGTTGTCGAGGGGCAGTCTTATCAGCACATGCATGATTACCATTAAAGTAAGTAGACATGCACTTAAAAGCACAGGACATACAGTTGACAACACCACATGCTTTATGAGAAGTATCAATAACAAGCATGGTATGCATATCAGACATGTTATTGTTCTGCTTCAACTTATCACCACATAACCCAGTTTTAGATGAACTGGTTGACTCAACAACCTTAACTGGTTTTATAGAAACAACCTTATTAGATTTAACATTTTTGGTTGTAGGTGCCTTAACAGATTTTTCATTATCAATGACTATGCCATTAGCACTGTCCTCATTTCTCATTTCTTCTTGAATCACAATAGAATACATATTTGGTGGTTCAGCAACAGAGGTTTTAAACATAGGTTTTTCAACATCTTTAAGTACATAAGGTATACCTCTTTCTTTAGTAGGAATGGGATTAGCAGAATGATTGCTCAAAGAACCAACAGCTTCTATGTAATCAAACCCTATTCCTACAGTTCGTTCTACAGCTTGTTTGTTGAAAAACTCTTTAGAAACTTTAACAGAATTATAACACGCTCTAATCTGTGTTTCAAGTTCTGTAATCCTGGTTTCTTGTTCAGCAATCCTAGCAACTTGTTTTAACATGTATTCTCCAAGCGACTTTTCTTTGAAGTTAAGTCGTGCTATTTCTTCTATATGCTGATCTTGATTAACATGCACCTTTTTTAATTCTAACACTTCATTTTCAAGTTTATTGTTTACAAGACTTATTCTTTTGTATCCATTTTGTGCATTAGTCAAGCAATTACGTAAGCTTTGAATTAACTCAGCGTCAGTAAGAATTACCGGTGTGGTGTAATAAGTTGATGTATCAGCATTTTCTACCAGCGCAAAGTTTCCATATTTTTCATCTTCGCTATCTGTGTCATCCCAGCTTTTACCAGCAGCTACATAAGCTCTTCCAGTCTTCTTCTTTTAAGAAGCATAATCTTTTTTCTGTGCTTGCTTGGGTTTCTGACACTCATTAGCAAAGTGTCCCAATTCATTACAGTTAAAGCAACGAATCTTGCTTCTGTCAATAGTTCCAGTTTTGTATCATCCCCTGTTACTAGAGGATGAAGAACCTCTTCTCTGGAATCTGTTATTCGACTTGAACCTGAACTTGGGATTTCTTCTGAATCTGAAGTTACTGAATTGTCTCACCATCATTGCCATAGATTCATCTTCTAATTGATCCAGCTCTTCTAGTGAATAAAATTCTCCACATCCTGAGTGGCTGGTGTCTGGCCATGTTCCACTTCAGTTTGTTCCTTGTTGAAGCTGTTAGGTTGAACAACTTTAACTTCCACTTCCTTAGGAACCTCAGCTACTAGAGCTGTAGAAGAACTTGCCACTCTGCCTTTGGCAGAGAACTCCTTCTACTGTACTTGTTCTAGTTCATACGTTTTCAGAACACCAAACAGCCTTTCAAGAGCAATCTTAATTAGATCTCTAGATTCTCTGATGGAAGTTATTCTATGCTCTAAGTGAGTAGGCATAGTCAGCAAAAACTTCATGTTGATCTCTTTCTGTGTATACTGCTTGCCATGAACTTGCAAGTAGTTGATTATTTTGTTATACCTTTCGAACACTTCCTGAATGCCTTCATTGGGGCCAGCTCTAAAGTGTTCATATTCAGAGGTCAAAAGTTGAAGTCTGTTTTCCTTGACTTCATCGGTTCCTTCATTAATAGTCTCAATAGTTTTGCAGATGTGCTTAGCAATTTTACAATTCATCACATGGCTATACATTACAGCATCCAGGGAATCTATTAGAATGAGTCTCAAATTTTTGTCCAATCCAGCTTCCTCTTTTTCCTCAGGAGAAAAGTTCTTAGGGTCCTTTGGATAGGATTTAGCAGGTATTGTAACAACTCCATTTGTAACCGATTCAGCATCATGTTGCATAGAAATTATTGGTCCATTTTTCAAAACCGACAAAAATCTTGGATTTGTAACATCAAGAAATAACTCCATTTTATTTTTCCACATATCATAATTATCCTTATTAAATATGGGAATCTTAACGATGGCTTTTGAAGACATGATGAATTTTTAAGTGAGTTAAAAATTCAAGATAAATTTTTGATTGAATAAAAATAAGATCTTGATTTGTGTATCAATCAATAGGCTCTGATACCAATTGTTAGGTCCGATAAGATTGTAAAAGGGGGGGTTGAATACAATCTATACCATTTTATCAAAATTTGTTCTTCAAATAAAATTTATTTTAAACAAATTTGTGCGGAATAAATTGAACAGATTTTCAAGTTGAATATAACAATATATTAACTTGATGGGTGTTACAAAATCAGTCCAGATGATTATCAAGTAATTAATAACTAATTATAAAATTCGACATGAACTTTTCTAATTTAGTTAATAAAAATCAAGATAAGTACTAGGAAACTTAATTCGCTAGTTGTACAAGAATCACAAATAAACAAGTTCCACCGGATAAAATATTACAAAGGTGTTGAACTTGATTTTATGGGAATTTTTGTTCTTGGTGTTCTTAAGCTTGAGAGAGAGAAATGGAGGCTGCTTGATATGTTTGTATGTAATGTTATGTTCCGTCTGTCTCTTTTCTCGCCTTCTGATGCTTTTGTATCAAATGTAATTGATAGTTATAATGCTGTTAAATATGACTCTCCATCCGTTATGACTATCTCTTGAACTAATATGACAATCCTTTTGGCCTGATATAACTATCGGTTATGACTACCAGATAGTCATAATAGAACAAATTACAATTTGATCTATTATAACTATCGGTATAACTACCGAATAGTTAATCAACTGTACTGCAAATCCAAGTTGTGTAAAAGGAAGACCAGATGTGGGAAGGCAGAGTGACTGACACGCGCGGCTGTTCTTCATTTATCTTTGCGTGTGCTGGACACGCACTATGCAGGCGTGTAAGAAATCCTTGCCGACAAGTTTCATGTGGTTTGACAGAGGTGTGTAGTTTGTTTATTTGTTTAAACAATTCATATGAATTGTTTACACAACACTTCATTTCTTTGTAAACACATGACCTGCTAGCAAATTGAATCAGTACCGGGGCCTATTTTGTTTTATATGAAATAGGCTCCGTAGAAATGCTTTTTAATCCGCATAATTTATAATCTTTAATTAATAAATAATCATTTTCATTCAGAAATTATAAATATAATTTTCTAAATAAATAAAATATTTATTAATATAAAATTATACTTAAACTCTAAACTGCGGTTACCTGAGCATCTGGAACCGGACTCCTTTTGCTTAACAAAAAATATATCAATTCGAACCGGAGTTTCAGAATTAAGAATATATCACTTAGAATTTCTTTATGATAATTCTTTTTTCTCATAACCCGTCCAGGTGTAAGCTACGGTCTCTTGAGAATGTGAAACCGGACTCCTTTTCCTTAGCAAAAAATACAACAATTCTAACCGGGGTTTCAGCATTAAGAATATATCACTTAGAATTTCTTTATGATAATTCTTTTTCCTCGTAGTCAGTTCACTTGATAATAAAATCATTGTGGTTACTGAATTTAGCACTCCTGTTGCTTGCACAATGGTTTTCTCTCATACCAGTCTTGATATCTTGAACCACTGAAGTTAATGACTAACAACCACTGTTTAATGTTGACACTCGATGTACTGTCTGGTTCATGAGTGACTAACCGTAATGACTGTTCTTCATATATTGACTTTAAATATCTTGTTCCTTTTCTTTTGTCCTCTCTCTCTTTAATCTTCTGTACTGTCTCTGTCACCTTGAAATCTCTACCACTTTAAATGAATCCACTTCTTAACGAATACTCCATTGAGGCTTGATCAGATGACTGAACTTCTTTCAATGCAGTAAATCCTCAAGTTTGTAGATTGACCTTGATCTTTTTCTTCTGACAAATAATACAATCTTAGATTCCTTGTGACAGTCTTGTTCAAGTTTCTTGTTCAAGTTGAGTTATATCCTCGAAATACAAATAGGCTACATCATATGTCTTTCAGTTTCTTGTGTACCTTTCCAGATTTTTTGGATATATAGGTTAATCATTTTATTTTTATAAAGTATATATTATAATTTTCCAATTTATTGATTTTAAAACCAAAAATTAATTATAAGTTTATATATAATATTCCATAAATTTTGTATATACATCACTAACACACGTAATTCAGGAATTAATATTAATTTTTTATGTAATTTATATAAGTTTAAATTTTTATAGTTTAAATTTTGATTATCAAGACTATACAAACGAACATATAATAGTTGATATTGTTGTTATGAGATGCTAGTTGATATGTAACTAATATAATAAAACAAATGTTGAATTGTTAAAAGAATCTCAATAATTTCGATATCGTCATTCGTGTAGTATGAAATGTAACGAATCTTGGTATTCGTTCCTTAGTGTCCTACTGATATATACGAACATACAATACTTAACATTGTTTTTGTGATTTGTTAGTTGAATATTAGTTGATAAGTAACTATAATTTATAAATCCAAATAATAACACAATAAATCTAGTTTGTTTAATAGACTCTTAACGATACATTAGGTATAGTAATTTATTTCATTATATGTAACGAATTTCGATGTTCTGGTTAAAGTCATTGTCGAGTTTTATTTTGCTAAATAGTATATTTTATGTGCATTCAAAACAATCTTAAATAATATGTATGATAGATCTATACGTTATAAGAAAAATTGGTGAATAAATTTAAAGAACCTTAAAGGAATTTACGACGGAGTAAGAATTTCGTCGTAAGTTATCCAGATTTTCGTGGTAAGGTTCCCAGATATCCATCGGAATTTACCAAAATCTACAAACTTACGACGGGAAATAAATATCGTCGTAATTTTCCTAGAATTTCATCGTAATTGACCCGTAAGTTACCCGGAATAAAAAACTGCAGTCTGGTTTTTTTCCCCTGTTGTCTTTTATCATCAAAATCTGTAATACTAAACTAACAATTTTAAGATAAACTATACATTGTAAACTCAAATAAATGACAACCAAAATATCTAGACAAACAAAAACAATCACAAACATCATATATAATTTAGCCGAAATAGTGTTAGTTAGCCGAAAATCCATTTTAATTCATTTAAAATTAGAAAGTAGCCTACAATGATGATACCATCCAATTTGTTTGCACCAATACATCATATTAATTATTTATAAGATTTCCAAGCCCTCAAAATGCTTAAAAAGTTGCAATGGTGAAAAAAGTTAGTTCAAAATAGTGTTAGTTAGCCGAAAATCCATTGTAATTCATTTAAAATTAGAAAGTAGCCTACAATGATAATACCATCCAATTGTTTTGCACCAATACATCATATTATTTATTTATAAGATTTCCAAGCTCTAAAATTTCTTAAAAAGTTGCAATGGTGAAAAAAGTTAGTTCAAAATAGTGTTAATTAGCCGAAAATCCATTTTAATTCATTTAAAATTAGAAAGTAGCCTACAATGATAATACCATCCATTGTTTTACACCAATACATCATATTATTTATTTATAAGATTTCCAAGCCCTCAAATTGCTTAAAAAGTTGCAATGGTGAAAAAAGTTAGTTCAAAATAGTGTTAATTAGCCCAAAATCCATTTTAGTTCATTTAAAATTAGAAAGTAGTCTACAATGATAATACCATCCAATTTTTTTGCACCAATACATTATATTATTTATTTATAAGTTTTCCAAGCCCTCAAATTGCTTAAAAAGTTGCAATGGCGAAAAAAGTTAGTTGAAAATAGTGTTAGTTAGCCGAAAATCCATTTTAATTCATTTAAAATTAGAAAGTAGCCAAAAATGATATTACCATCCAATTTTTTTGCACCAATACATCATATTATTTATTTATAAGTTTTCCAAGCCCTCAAATTGCTTAAAAAGTTGCAATGGTGAAAAAAGTTAGTTCAAAATAGTGTTAGTTATCCGAAAATCCATTTTAATTCATTTAAAATTATAAAGTAGCCTACAATGATAATACCATCCCATTTTTTTGCACCAATACATCATATTATTTATTTATAAGTTTTCCAAGCCCTCAAATTGCTTAAAAAGTTGCAATGGTGAAAAAACGTTAGTTCAAAATAGTGTAAGCCAAAATCCATTTTAATTCATTTAAAATTAGAAAGTAGCCTAAAATGATATTACCATCCAATTGTTTTGCACCAATACATCATATTATTTATTTATAAGATTTCCAAGCCCTCAAATTGCTTAAAAAGTTGCAATGGTGAAAAAAGTTAGTTCAAAATAGTGTTAATTAGCCGAAAATCCATTTTAGTTCATTTAAAATTAGAAAGTAGCCTACAATGATAATACCATCCAATTTTTTTGCACCAATACATTATATTATTTATTTATAAGTTTTCCAAGCCCTCAAATTGCTTAAAAAGTTGCAATGGCGAAAAAAGTTAGTTGAAAATAGTGTTAGTTAGCCGAAAATCCATTTTAATTCATTTAAAATTAGAAAGTAGCCAAAAATGATATTACCATCCAATTTTTTTGCAGCAATACATCATATTATTTATTTATAAGTTTTCCAAGCCCTCAAATTGCTTAAAAAGTTGCAATGGTGAAAAAAGTTAGTTCAAAATAGTGTTAGTTATCCGAAAATCCATTTTAATTCATTTAAAATTATAAAGTAGCCTACAATGATAATACCATCCCATTTTTTTGCACCAATACATCATATTATTTATTTATAAGTTTTCCAAGCCCTCAAATTGCTTAAAAAGTTGCAATGGTGAAAAAACGTTAGTTCAAAATAGTGTTAGTTAGCCAAAATCCATTTTAATTCATTTAAAATTAGAAAGTAGCCTACAATGATAATACCATCCAATTTTTTTGCACCAATACATCATATTATTTATTTATAAGTTTTCCAAGCCCTCAAATTTCTTAAAAAGTTGTAATGGTGAAAAAAGTTAGTTCAAAATAGTGTTAGTTAGCCGAAAATCCATTTTAATTCATTTAAAATTAGAAAGTAGCCTAAAATGATATTACCATCCAATTGTTTTGCACCAATACATCATATTATTTATTTATAAGGATTCCAAGCCCTCAAATTGCTTAAAAAGTTGCAATGGTGAAATAAGTTAGTTCAAAATAGTGTTAGTTAGCCGAAAATCCATTTTAATTCATTTAAAATTAGAAAGTAGCCTACAATGATAATACCATCCAATTTTTTTGCACCAATACATCATATTATTTATGTAAAAGTTTTCCAAGCCCTCAAATTGCTTAAAAAGTTGCAATGGTGAAAAAAGTTAGATCAAAATAGTGTTAGTTAGCCGAAAATCCACTACGCCATAGATGGCCTATAGCAACCCCAAACTGTGTTACCATAGACCCCATTTTGAAGTTACCATAGGCCAAAATAGGGCTATGGTAACACCTCAGCTGTGTTAGGTTCTCAGCAGTAACCACAGGTATCTAAGGTAACATCAAAACACACCCTAAGGTAACATAGCAAATGTGGTTACCAAAAACCTCTATAGCAACATCTTAAACACTCTATAGTAACATAGTTTGTGTGTTACAATAGATAATACAATTTTGCACAGCTGTCACATGTGGGACCCACACGTGGGGCCCACACGTGGGTACCACATGTGGGACCCACGTGTGGGACCCACGTGTGGGGCCCACATGTGGGACCCACATTTGGTGGACCCACATGTGGGACCCACTTCTGGGTGGGGCCCACCTGCAAGGCCTATTGTAACACCTACTATAACCTATTGTAACACCTACTATAACCTATTGTAACACCTAATATTACCTACTGCAACACCTAATATTACCTATTGTAACACACAGTTTACCTATTGTAACACCATAAATGTAAAAAATAAAAATGCACCAGCAGAATATTGAATTCCCATAAAACAAACCAACAACAATTTAAATCCAAAAGCAACTACATCAAATCCAAACCAACAACAATTCAAATCCACCATCAACTACATCAAATCCAAAAGCAACTACATCAAATCTACCATCAGTTTTAAACATAAACTAAAACAGTTAAGTACTAGAAGTCTAAGAGCTAGGTCCACCGGTCATAGGAGTAGCATCACCTACTGTGTCACTGGAAATCGTCGCACAGATTTCACCAATATTAATATTCAGAGTGGGGTTTGCTTCAACTAATTTTTTTAGGACCAATGTCATGTTGTCCTGGACCTTCCGATTGATCTTGCCATCCACTTCAGCGGCCTTCTGGTTTACCTTTGCTTCCACTTCGACAACAACTTCCTGCCGTATCTTCCTGCCGTAGTAAATTTGCTATTTTCTGGCAAATCCATTCCCTACACCACAAAGACTAGTTATATCTGTTCTAGTGACCATTATAATTTAGTAGATAGTCAGTGCCACCAGGTACAGTCAATTTAATTCATACTTAGATTAACAAGGGAGAGTTTCAGAATAAGAGAATGACAAGTGCTTACATGTATACAATCAGTAGAGTAAAACCAACCACCGTGACAGTAGTTCCAGGTTAAAACCTGCAAGGCGAGTCGCATTATATTAATAGGTAACATATGCAAAAAAAAACACAGATATGATCGTATAATTCTGACAACTTACAAGTGCATTCATTGCACCAGCTTTCTTGTGATGCTCGAAGCCTGGACGCTTTTCACGAGAAAGATAAACCAATAATCAGTGAATATTAAAAAAAATTGTCCCGTCTTCTCACTTCTGTACTCTATATTAAAATATAACTTCACACACCAATTGGCAATGTAACAAATCCAAAATATGACCCAAGCACAGGAGCGTAGCTCGAAGATCAAAGGATAATCTCAAACCAATATTCTTAACCAAGAGATAATCAAAGGCTCGTTAATTTATTAGAAACACAAATAAGTTTTTGCATGCTATGAGGTTCAACTTGTTCAAACACTGGGATCATGTATGGCAAAGAGCAAGTATTATTGAATCGAAAGAATGTATAATAATTCAGAACTTGACTTATTTGCTTTTATCATCAAATAATATTTGAATCCAGATTATTCAAGCAACAAAACCTATGAAACAGTTGTCATACTTATCTGTCAGTGGTGAGAAGCTGAATTTTGAAGTTAATTAATTCCCCACAATAAAAGTAACAATGACAAAGTAAATATATAAACACAAATCTAACCTGCACTTGACCAGTGTATTCTAAAATGAATCTATGACATGAACAATGTATTTGTTGAGTCTGATGGACAAACTAGACCAACTGAATAACATGAAAAAAATTGACTACTACAAGAATGAATAAAAAATTTAGGATATGCTTACGGTCAGGTCTCATATATTTCAAGCACTTGTTTCAATAAGTGGTAATCAAGTATGGAGAACAGAGCAGACTATATATTACCTTTGTTCAGGGAACTTCAAGCACTTTATACTTGAGTAGAACCCACTGCAATGATAGATCCCTGTTTCACACTGCAACATTTATCGAACTCTCACCATCAGACAATTTGGCAACTACTCAATTTCTTAAACAGTTCACGCAGTGCCTCGACTTCGTTAACTGTAACTGCAACAACATAATTAAACAATTATATAATACTTTTATCAATTTCCATCACATCTCAGGTTGACTATGGTTGGAATCCAAATAGTCTATATACTTTTCCAATTAATAAAGAAACTATCCTAGCTAAAATATTAAGTTATTAACTACAGTGCTCGTAAATCAACTTCAAATAAGCTAACCTTTGCAGAAGCCTGGATTTCCCTTGCAGTCATGTCCAAGCCAAGTGCATAACCTGAAGCATAAGGAATAAATAATTTAGTTTCCTAACAATTTATAAACAAAAAGGAGCCTCAACAACAACTTACAACTTACAACTTATAACATAGTCACCTATGACCACAACTTACAACAAAGCTCGCACTGCGAGCAACAGGTCTGTTTGTCACTGGTTTAATTACTGGTTTTACTTATAAATAGACTTTTTAACTGTTTGCTCACCAAATACATTTCTTTCACCTACAATTGCTCCATTGACAAACTTGGTGTTGTCCCTTGTAATATTGGCCTGTAGAAATGCCTTGCGGTCGCTGCCAGTGCCACATATTGGAAGTCTGTCGAGTCTACCTCTGTGATATTAGTTTTGATGCCAGTCCGATCAACCAATACATGGCTGACTTCATCCAACCCGGGCCCACCCGTAAATACTGGACTAAGTTTTGTGCTTTTAAAGCAGCTAGTACGGAGTGTGCGGTCAAGGGGACTATTTAACCCGTCTAGATATGGATGTATATACTCAAATTGAAACCCAAGATCATTCTACAGACAAACAGCCAAAAAATATAGTTAGGAATTCGTGACATAAGAAAATTACTAGTTGTGACTGAACCACTAAGAGACCTATTTAATCCTTTGATGTTCCCATGCTGAAAAGAAACAGTACCCCCTGGCTGAACGGAGGCCTGTAGAGTGGATACATAAAGCAAGGCGCTTAGGAAGTGCATTTGGAACGAAAAAAATCAAGTTATTAGACTGATTTGTAATAAACGAAAAATCATTACTAGGTCATATTTACCAGAGTAGGAATGCCTCCACCTCCAGGAACTATACTCCATTCTGTGGCGATATCAGCCGACTTTGGTTCCATTTCTTTGAGTTTGATCTCAACCACAAGCCCTCCCACATTCTTTTCATTAGGGCTTGGAAGGACTTCAGTGTGCGAAAACAAACCTAGAGAGTGTATATTTTGCAGAGCCTGCCTTGACTCTTTTATGTTAAAAACTTTGCCTTGTTGAAGCTGTAAACAACACATACCAACAGTAAAAAGAATCAGCAATATGCTAAAAGTCAAAACAAGTCAATCTTAAAATTCATGTTCCTATATAACCTTCATGCACTAATTTAAGAACTTCAAGCAAATTGTCAATGTTGTATCGTAAACCAATGACAATGCCATCGGGATTGGACAGTGTGACTTGGAGCAAGCCATTATCAATAACCACCTAAGAAAGTAATATGATTAATGATAATAATCAGTATGCACAAAATTGATGCATGTGTTTCAATTTTCACCATTCTAAACTATGAGTAATGTATAAAGCCATAAAGGACTGATAACCAACATTCATTCTATAAATTTTTTATTAACCAGAGTAGTTTGGATGCTTAAAACTTGATTTCGAAACAATTAATATTCAAAAGCATATGCAAGCATACATGGCTTTCTTGGATAGACAATCTGACCCCAAGAGGCGACATTAATTTCGAAACTTTTGCACAACAGATCTCAACGACAAGGAGTTATAGCATTGTTATACTTATAGCATTGTTATACTTCAAATAATCGATATTCTGCATAAACAAATCCACTCATAGTTAATACATAGTACTAAAATCATAGCAGGATAGATAAGAAAGTCTTATCATATGTAAAAGGGGGAAATGTACCCATTCAGCAAAAGTTCTGGCATCTTTTTCCTCGTTGCCTAGAGAATCGGGCATTCTATGACTACAAGTGTATTATCTACAAAATTGAAGTATTTAAAATTCGGTCATTACATTCACAAGTCATAACCAACAAAAACAATTATTAAGAACGAAAAACAAGACAGATCAAGAACAAAAATTATTTACCCTGCATCTGAGTAGATTCCTAACTTAAGACCCTTCCGGTGAACATAGTCTGGAGAGAGATGAATAAGTTAATTTAAAATTAATTATGCATATCACAGAGATGAAGCCACCAAATAGAAATACAAGTAATCCACAGAAAAGGCATATATACAAAAATCATATAATATAATTCGACCTTTGTGTACACAAATTTGAGAAACACGACATAGTAAATTAAAAAAAACATACATACATGAGAGAGTAGGGGAGAGAGAGATAGGGAGTGAGAGACAGGGAGAGAGAGAGAGAGAGAGGGGGAGAGAGAGAGAGAGAGAGAGAGGGAGAGAGAGAGAGAGAGAGAGAGATAGAGAGAAGGACGGAAAGAGAGGCAAAGAGAGATTTACAATCTCCTCCTGATTATAATCTCCTCCTGATTACAATCTCCTCCTGGTTTTCTAAGTTTTTGACCCGGCTAGAATCCTAATTGAATCGTGGAAGGAAGCTTCGATTGACCCTGCTCGAACCCTAATTGAATCTGTGAGAGAGGCGAGAGAAGTAAGGGTGAGAGGAATGAAAGTGAGAAATGAATGAGAGAAAGGAGAGAAGTGAGGGTTTACTTGCTTTTCCCCAATTCTGAATTTTCGTTTGCCCGCTCTCTATTTTGGTTTACCGCTCAGCACTGCTAATCAATATATCAATATATATTTATCAATATATATATATAATGTACATAAAAATAAAATTATTATATTAAAATATATAATATACATAGAAAAAAAATCATATTAAAATTTTGTTTAATAATATTTAATGAACATAAAAATAAAATTATTTATCTTAAAATGTTTTAACCTTTATAAAAATTTCTTTATTAAACTTTTAATGATTTAGTTAAAATTTAATAATGTTTGGATATTACTTTATTTTAAAACCTTTTTATGTGAAATTTATAAACATAATTTAATATTTATGAAAAATCAATAATTTAATTATTTGATGGAATATTACGTTTTAAAATGTTTATTTTAATGATTTTGTTAAAATTAATTATTTTTAAAGTCAAATAATTATTAAATCATTAATTTTAAATAAAATAAAAATTTTGTTAATGAATACTCTATGGTAACACACCTCATGGTGTTACCCATTGTTAACACCTTTATAACTAAAGTAACATACTTTTGTGCCTATGGTAACACCACAATCAAAAGGTTGCGATAAGTCAAAATTTTCATAGCTATGGTAACACCCGTAGTGGTAACACCCATGCCAAAAGGTTGCGATAGGCCATCTATGGCGTAGTGATCCATTTTAATTCATTTAAAATTAGAAAGTAGCCTAAAATGATATTACCATCCAATTAAAATTAGAAATCCTATAATGGTACATTTCTTACTCATCTTCCACTTCAATGCTATCATAACCATCTTCTTCTTCCTCCTCTTCTCCACTTCCCTTGCATTTTCTTCCTCTACTTCACTTTCTACTTCGTTTCGTTGCTCTTGTTCTTCTTCTAGATCTTCTTTCATATCGTATTGCGAAAATTCAACAAATAATGATGTCGAGGAAAAATCTAATGCAATGGTATTTGAAACTTCTTCTTGAAAAGGTTCAGCATCAACATCCTTTATTCCTTCACTCAACAATTGAGGTCTACATGTAATGATCGTGTGAATATTACTATCAGGATTCTTCACACTAGGAGCATAGTACACTTGTGTGGCTTGACTTGCTAGAATGTAAACATCATCTCCTTTTAATTTTGAACTAAGATCAATTAGGAGCACCCCTTTTTTGTCTTTCTTTACTCCCCTAACATGATCATACCAATGACATTTAAATAAAATCACTTGATTTCCGCCACCGTATGTTAGTTTAAGAATATCTTGCAAAGTCCCGTAGTAATTGCTTTCACTATCACCATAACAATTGCCCTACACAAGGACCCCAGAGCTTGATCTTCCTAGGTTGAATAAGTATCCATTGATCTTGCATCTTTTATAAGAAATCACATAGGAAGTTGGGCCTTGCAACAAATATTGATATCGCTCGTAGTTGTTTTGTACCTGAGATGGAGTAATCTCGTCAAACACATGTGTATAAACAAATTTAAAAATTACATAAGTTGTGCATTTAATGAAAAACCTTATTTTGCAACCATGTTGCTAATTGAGTTTTTAACATTGCATCCATCTCAGCATCACTCAATATATATGCACTATGATCCCGAACCTCTTCTTCGAACATACTGAAAAAGTGATCATTTTATGTTAGTGCTTAATATTTAAAAGTGTAAAAAATGAAATAAAATACTTGAATTCTTACGTGATATAAGGTGCCAGTTCAGGCATGTTCGTGAGAACATAATGTGCTACAACATGTAGGGGATTCCACATTTAAATGAAAACCAATACATGCTCCCAAGAGCTGTACTGGATATGTGAATGCCTCAAATTTATTTGGATCACGTGAGCAATCCTCAACCACATTTCGACCTAGCAAGTTGTGTGATGTCTCAACTTCAGACTCGAAGTACATAGAACATAAATGTGTCAACTCTTCATGTACATACTTTTCTGCATTGGAACCTTCAACTCGTGCTTTGTTCCCTACTTTCTGTTTCATTTTACGCTGTAGCCTTTCAATATTATACATCCACCGTTGTGGGACAGGGCCACCGAGTCTGCACTCTTCAGGTAAATGAATGGGAAGATGCTCCATTGGATCAAACATTGCTGAGAAGAATTTAGTCTCTAAAGTACAAATGATCCCGGCTATGTTTTTTTCCATTTGCCTCAAATTTGAATCGAGTAGTGTGGTTGAGCACAAGTCTTTGAAAAAATTTGAAAGATCACAAAGCACTTTGTTTATGTCATCCGGAAGAAGTTCACGAAATGCAGAAGCTAATAACTTCTGCATAAATACGTGACAATCATGGGACTTCATGCCTTGGTATTTTCAACTGAGTTATCTTACAACATCTCTTTAAGTTTGATGAACAACCATCGGGAAGTTTCAATCGATGAACCCATTTACATAACAATTTTAGTTGATCTCGGGTGAGTTCGTATCTTGCTTTAGGCCTTTGTTTACCATTCATCCACAGCTCTTACATGATGCCCATTGCTTTCAAATCATCTCTTGATCTTGTGGTATGTTTTGTTTTGGCACTACAGATAATAGTATGAAATATATTATCAAATACATTTTTCTCCGTGTGCATGACATCAATACAGTGACGTAGGCGTAGTGAATCCCAATATGGTAGGTTAAAGAAGCTAGTGACATGCGTCCAGTTATGTAAATCCCCAAATCCATCTGCCCTTTCTTTGCTGTATGGCTTCCCGGGTGGGGGAAAAGTGATACCAGCAATCATGTTACGAACAATTCGACCTCTTCTCCGAACTTTTCGGCGTTTGATTAGGAATCCCTTATGTAACCCATAAAAACTGGACTTCCTGCTTTATGGTAGTTGCTTGCCTTTGACATCACCCATACAAACATGACAGGCCAACTTCCTATGGGTTGACCATCCACTAACCATACCCAAACTGGTAAAGTCAGTGATAGTCCATAACAAAGCTCCCCGCATCATGAAATTAGTCTTCGTAGAAGTATCAAATGTGTGCACCCCAACTTGCCAAAAATTAAATAGCTCATCAATTAAAGGCCTAAGATAGACATTCAGATTCCTCCCAGGATCATTCGGCCCAGTACTAGTAGTGTCATGTACATGTATGTTTCCTTCATGGACATGGTATGTGGAAGGTTGTACACAAGTAGTACAACAGGCCAAACTGAGTATATAGTAGAAGTAACATTGCTGTACGGGGGGAATCCATCAGTTGCAAGACCAAGTCTAACATTACGAATTTCTACTGCAAAATCCGGATAGTTCTTGTCAAATTCTTTCCATTCTTCTCCATCAGCAGGATGACTAAGGACCCCTTCATTCACTATTCTGTTTTTGTGATACTTCATATGCTTGGCTGTGTGGGTACACATGTACAAATGCTGTAGACGAGGAGTGATTGGGAAATTTCTTAAGACCTTTCTCGGAATGGTATCGCTCCCTCAATTAGATGCAATTTTGTATCGGCTCAAATCACAGTACTTACAATTTTCCAAATCTTTATCGTCACCGTAGAACAACATGCAATCATTCTCACATGCATGTATTTTCTCGTATCCCATGTTTAGCTTCTTGACTATCTTCTTCACGGCATAATAATTAAAATGGAGCTTATGCCCCTCGGGAAACATCTCCAAGTAAAAGGAGCAGCTCATCAAATGCCTTATCACTACATTTATTATGATTCTTCCAATGTAGGAATTTCGTAACAAACTTCAATTGCGTGTACTTGGTATTGCCCGGATATATTGGTTCCCCTACATTATTCACATTGTCTAAAAATTTAGATGCTTGCTCGTTCGGGACCTCGTGGTTGCTAATTTCCTCTCCAAAATATTCCCCTCTAAAAGCATCCCTCAACATTTCATATTCATCATACACATCTTGACGATCATTCATTTCTTGAATTTCTTTTTCATGATAATGCCATATGGTGTAGCTCTAAAGAAAATCGGTTGCATATAAGTGAAACTCGACATCGGGAATGAGTTGAAAGAGTTGATTCCTACAATTATTACACGGGCATCTAATCAAAAGTTCCGGATTATCCGATTCCTTGCTATTATTTTTTGCATATGCCAAGAAATATTTAACTCTATCAATAAATTCTTTCGAAAAACCATAACCACCAGGAATAGTTCGTTTAGAGATCCAACTAGTATCGTAAGACATCTACAAATGTAAAAAAAAATACGCAAATCAATTACAAAGTCCATATATATATGTTGAACATGTATGAACTTAAAAATAAATCAAATATATTTAAATGCATTAAAATAAAGTAGAGGAGATTATAATTGAATCCTTACATTGATGATTGTTGTAATCGTTGTTGCTATGTCATGTATTTGATGATATGAAGATGTGTTTTTGTTTAAAAGAAAAAATTGGGAGGAATGTGGTGCTAGCAAGAGAATGGGCAGTAGCTTCAAATTTTACACAGCAAAACTTACGACGGAAATCTATTTCCGTCGTAAGTTCATTTTAAAAATATTATGTTTGACGGTTAGGTGTTAATGCAAGGATGAGGTGGCATTTGAAAGCTAACTTACGACGTAAATCTATTTCCATCGTAAGTTAAACTTACGACGGTTGTCCATTTCCGTCGTAAGTTTTTTGTCAAAACGGCGTCTAACTTACGACGCACATATACTTCCGTCGTAAGTTAAAGTTGCGACGACTTTTCCCGTCGTAAGGTTTATATTAAAACGACGTCGTTTAGTTATTAGTAAAACTAATTATCTTTACAATTAAATTTAATCCCAAAAAAACAACTTACGACGAACATTCCGTCGTAAGTTTATTTTGAAATTGATATTACGACGAACAAACCGTCGTAAGTTAAATATTGTCCCCATACTTGCGATGAATTGGTTTTCCGTCGTAATATCTTACGACAGTTTTTCATTTCCGTCGTAAGTTGGGCGCAAAAAAAAAACTGTCGTAAGTTTGCCGTCGTAAATGGCCAGATTTCTTGTAGTGATCTACGGTTTGGGTCGATCATGAAACCAACTCATAACAAAGCTAGTATGTGAAAGTTAGTATACAATCTTTCCTTAGCACAATACACCATATATGGTCTATGGCAACACCCAAAATAAGTGTTAAAAATGATGAAAAATGTTACCATAGGATTTAAGGCAACACTTTGGTCAATTTTGAAGATGTTGGGAATTTGCATGTGGGCTTAGAGGTTAAGCCAACACATTTTGTCAAAACTATGGCAACATCAACATGATGTTGCCTTAGACACTTATGCCAACATTTCATGCAAAATAGCAACACTATTTCCGGTGTTGGCATAAAGTCTATGGCAACACTGTATACTCAACACCAACACCCTTGCGATGTTGCCATATAGCCTATTCCAACATCTTTGTCCCTCTATAGCAACACCGGTTGGTATAAATTTTCTGAAAATTTATATTTTAATTTTTTTTTTGAATTTTGTTTTATTTGTGATATTCTTAAAATTTTCAAAAATACAATAAAAATTTAACTCAAGCCAAGATAAATTAAAATATAATTTGAATGAATCACATTTATCAACTTTTATAAATCTAAAATATATCACTAATTCCGTTACAAAAAATTACTAATTACACAAGTCAAATCATTATACATTAATAAAAGTATGATTTTTTGTCAATTGCTAGTTGTAATTCTTCAGCAGCCTCATGCACTTCTTCTAGCAAATCTCCTGGGCTTAATTTTTCCATCCTTTCAACCTTTTCTCCAAGCTCAAGTAACACTTTAGCACCTGAAGTGCCAACTTTCTGAATCTCGCTACTAAAGACATGTCGCAACTCAACTGCTGCCTGTAAATGTTAAATTATAAATTTGATATCAAATGGCATATTGATCCATGTTTGTGCGCTTGCTTACTAAAGCTTCGAGCATTCTAAGTAGAAGAATTAATAGAACATATCAAAGTGTAAAATTACCAATGTAACAAGCAATACCTGTGTCCACAATTGTTGTTTCTGCCACACCTGCATTGTTTGGGGTCAGTTAATGTATATCTATTGGCAATGTTATGCCAATGAGCTGCACAAATGATTACATCATGATCTGTTTAGCAGCTTATAAGGTTACCCTTTAGCAGCAACAATAGCTGTTTGCAAAGACGAGGGCAGATTGCTATTTACAATTTTCTTGCAGCGACTAAAGGTCTCTGATGCAATTAATGCAATAGGTTGTTCTCTCAAAGGGTAATGAAATTTACCTGCAATCGGTCTCTGATATCCCTTGTTGTTGCAGACCAGGTGCTCCAGTATTTTGGGAAAAACCACGGTCACACTGCAAATGCATCTCCTTTACTTGGTTTAACCAATTTTCCTGAGTACAATAATCCAAATCGGATGACATTTAGGTTCCCCCAACTTTTATAAGAACTAAGAAGTGAAAAGGGAGCTAGTGAACCAACAGTTGTTAATTGCAGGAAATTACTATTCCACAAGTTTTATAAAAAACTGCTATAATAGAGTTCGTCATTATACTTCAAAAGTAATAAATTTCTGCAAAAATAGATGGAAAAAACACTTTCTGAAGAAGGACAACTGGTACATTGTAAGTGACGGCTACTATATGATCCTCGGTACTACAAAAGTAATTAAATTTTAGTATTCACTATACATTTTTTTATGTCTATGTTTGATGAATTATTGGTGAACCTAACACTGTTTTAATAAGGACTTTTGTAATAGAGAGTAGTACTTACACACACTGGGACAGAATAATCCTGTAAAGGACTTACCAGTTGTCCTTCTTCTTCAGAAAGTGTTTTTTCCATCTGACTGAACAGTGCATTCCATCTAGCTTTGTGCATGTTTGCTGATGAATTGGGGACATGCATTCTTGTAACATAGCAATTATTACACCAGATCAAAAGTTCATTATTTTTTGTTATCGTTGAAGTTTATATATTCATTGTTATAGTATATGCAAATTATCGCATATACTACATAATTAAATAACTAACAGCTCGAATAATGCTTATGGACATAACAGAATTTCTATATAATCAAATCAGACACATATTAAATCTGCAACATTTACTGCCAAGTACTAGTGACTAACCTGTTTTGAAACACAGAGGGTATGAGCAAGCCGTGTCTTCCTAGATCTGTTTGAAAGTGAACAAAGCATAGATTAGATGTAAAACTTCAAATATTCTATACCATTTCTGGACATGAGCTCTCTCAAGAGAGTTACCGCTTCTCACCTGATTTTGAAATGAAATATCACGTCTGCGGCTTATCTTTCTCTCTCTCTCTGGTTCCTGACACTGTCTCTCTGCAGACACCATACAGAAGGCAAATCATTATTACACAGATTGTGTAGATAACCTCAGGAGCAATCTTAATTTGCATGCCACCTTTTACTATTCTACACCTCGGAAAGCAACTATCCTACCAACCATACTGGATTTCAGGAGGCAATTCCAGTTTGCACCAGCCTGCTCAGGATCGAAATGCAACTATCCTATAGTGTTTGCACTTGCTCACGCTCACACGAGCACATAAACTCACCCGTAGCTGCATTACCTTTGTGTTTTAATTGTAAACTAAAGAAATCTCTGCTATTATTGTAATAAAAGTAGCCAGGTGAAAGGTGCCAAAACAGAATTCTGTAGTTAATAGTGAGAGGCAGCACATGCTCAATACTAACAAAGTATACTTGGTACTTCTTCAAGCTTTGTAGTACATAAGTACAATTGTGTTTTAGCTGTCATAATTTGGTACTTGCTTAGAATATTTATGTAGTACATAAACATAATGTGCCTTGTATGTTTACCAGAATATGAAGAAATTAAGTAAGACTTCCTCTAGTAAGTACCAAGTACTAATAAAATATTATGACGAGGAACAAGTATAGACAAACGTCGACATATACTTTAATTATACTAGTGAATCTCACTTTATTTATCATTTAATATCCTTATTCAACGAATGGAAACAATTCTAATTGTGGATGTCAGTATTGCATATCCAGACTTGCTAGGTCTTGAAAGATTAAATGCTTACCATCTGCATACGGTCCTTGCAGACTGAAATTGAGAAGCTCATAAGGTCCTAACAAGTCGTTGGGAAACAAACATTAATTGTGAGCTTCATCGGAAACAATAATAAATTCATCGGAAACGAGATAGTGAGCTTCTGAGCCACATTAATTGTTCTGAAATCACCTCGGAAACAAATAGATGAGGAGCTTGAAGATAATGACAAGCCTTTGAATGCTCCGATTAGGCTTAAACTCACTGCCGTCGCCATTGCTCTGCAAATCAAATAACTACACAATTAGTAATAAATATATGTATGGCTACATATCCAGTGATTCGTCTATACACCAATTGATATATAAAAATCATAAGACAACAATAATTATATATCTGAAAGTCAAAATAAACACATAGATATACCAAAATCAGATAAAGCAAAACCCTAAAATTTAAACCCAAATCAATGAAATATGAATACCTAAATGGAAAGCCCCAAAATCAAATCCCTAATTACCTGCAAAAGAAAACAAATTAAAAGTGAATTGAGAGTGTAAGAGTTATAAATCGATGTAAGAGTTTGTAAATTACGAATTAAAACAAATTACGAATCGAGCTATAAGAGTTTGTAAATTGAGTCTATTGAGTGGAGGTGTAGTGTCTGTATATCGAGTTTGTAATCAAGAGTGTGGAGTTTGTAAATCGAGAGAGATGAGAGCCGAGAGAGATGAGAGTGAGAGAGATGAGAGCGCGAGAGATGAGAGTGAGAGAGAGATGAGATCTGTTAGCTAATTTTGTTTTTGTTTTGTTTTTTGTTTTGTTTTCTTTTGTGAGCGGGCTTTTTAATTTTTGTGAAAATTTTAGCGGGTTCTTATATTTCAGCATTAGCGGCAAAAATTTTAACATCTTTTCACATGTCTAAGGCAACACTACTTCATGTGTTGGCATTGAGAAATAAATTTGAATCTAAGGCAACATGAATGGCAACATCCGGTTATGATGTTGGCTTATATCAAAAATTTTCAATTTTAAGCATCTAAGGCAACATTTTTCGTGGCAACATCGGTTTTCAGTGTTGGGATAGACCATATATGGTGTAGCAGTACGGCCTAAATTGGATCATCAAAAAATGAAAATTAATGTAAGTAGCTACTTGAAGCTACCGTTTCAGTCGACCCTTGATGCCAATGAATACTAGGACCGATATATGTGGTCTCTCACGGCTACGGTTTGAATTGACATTTTTTTTTCAAGTCATAAGCAAATATATGTGATTATTTCCTAAGTCACACATTGATCACCTGTCTGTGATAATTATTGAGATTATTTACAAGTATTGTTCCCATGATTGATTTTTCTGTAAATTATGCATAACCACGGCAGATTTTGAAAGAACCTACGACCTTTAGAAGTCTTAGCAGCATGTACATGCCTTCTTTTAGATGCGTGACACATTTATGTCTATCATCTGCACATTATGACCCAATGCTTTAGCACTTCTATGCTGCATATTATTTTCACTTCTAAACTTTGTTGAAGAAGCTCCCATATCTCTTAAAAGCTTGTGTCACTGATCTTTGCACTTGAGGCTGTCTATTGTAGTTACACAAAAAATAGTTGGAATCATTTCCGCTCCTAAAATTTGGAAGTGATGTACCTAACTCACCTCAGTTACTGTAGAGCTAATGTGTCGCAATCACCACAGACACAATATTCTTGATCTACCCGAAAGCGGACCAACATTTCTAGTAGTCGTTTAAGTTGGTTACCAGGGGCTATAGTCATAATTAATCCTCCTTGCATACTTAAATACATTAATGTTGAATTGATTGATGGGATATCAAATCATCATATAACCAATATATGTTGTTCCTCAAAGCCTCTTGCGCCCACGGCTACGGCTTGAATGGATCTCCCAATAATTGGTTTCAGCTGTTTGAATTGATCTCCCAATAATTGGCTTCGTCTCTGTCTGTCATATATAATAATCTAACGCCACTTATCGGTGGTATATACAACTAATTCCGTTCTTTGCTTGATCAGTTTCGAATCACTACGGCTTTAATCTTTATAAATCATATGTCAACTATGCGTGGCTACGTCCTAATATTTTATTGTTGATCATATGTGACTGCATTTGAAAAATATGCATTGCAATGCGCCTGAAACATTGCACTCCGATTTTCAGAATTTGATAATCATTTAGATGAAAAAGACATGTATATGCATAATAATAATCACACTGGTCACTACTCTGTCGCCCTGAAAGCTTTCGGTTTCAGGACTACCGTTTAAGGGTTCAATCTATGGCTATAGACATTTTGTTACTTCATGATTGTTAGTATCCACCATCAATATATATATATATAAAGGAGGATACGCGGGAGTTTAGGTGGTGCTCTAAGATCGTTTCAATTTATTTTTCTAATTTTTTTAAAGTTTTACAATTATTAAAAAATATTTTTTAACATATTAGTATTAAAATAGGTATTTTAATTTACAGAGAAAAATATTGAAGACATATTTATAGTGAATAAGGCATTCAAATTTATAAAGAAGAAGAGTTTGAAAAAGAAAAGATATTCGAATTTATAAGAATTATAAAGAAAAAGAGTTCGAACTAAATAAAATATATATTCAAATTTATAAAACGTAGGAGTTCGAATTTACCGGAACATAGTAGCTATATAAATAGATTACAAAATATCCCTTCAAATGACCCCGATCATGCAACTGTAGACTATATCAAATTATACTTTATAGATTTTGCTGATGTGTTTTTCATTATTACCAGTTAGTAATGTTGCAGATTTCGGAAATCGGAATTATTCGATTGAGATATCGATTTACGATTTATCGGGTGATTCGGTTAAAAAATCGGCGATTTATCGGTGATTTTTGCAAAATCAGTCAAATCAGTTCCAAAATTTTTACCGATTTTTAGCCGAATTATCGGCAATTTTTCAGAAATCGGCTAATTTCTATAACAGAACCAGTTACATATAGTTTATGTTTACGTGATGAGATCCTCAATTAAAATTTTGTTATGTTGTGAAATTTAATCCAATTTTTTTATTTTTTTTCTTTGACATAATTATTTGTTATGAGACAAAAGAGAAGAGATTGCAATTTGTGGTTTGTGGATGACAGGACCGGTGAGTAACCTCTTTCTAATTCCTATCCTTTTCTCGGTAATCAAATTTATGTACATGTATAAATAAAAGATGCCAGTATTCAATATTTTTTAATGTTAATGGATTTAGATAATTTTTCGTGCAAATTTGTACATTTTTTTCGATAAATTTACAAATTACACTTGAAGTATTCACAATAAATTATTTTTTATTGTTTCATCTTTTATATTACATAATAATTTTTTTTTATCTTTTTTAATTATTAATTTACAAATGTGAGTTACTTAATTTAATTTTTTCTTTATAAATTTAAACTAGTCGATAAAGCCGCGCATCACGGAGGCGTTATAATATTTTTTTAAAAAATTAATACATTAATTTTATATTAAAATATTAATATTAAATTTTAATAATTAAATATCCTTTTCTAATGAATCGATTTCTGGTTAAACACGCTTCTTTCGATTGAGCCGCTCTCTCGTTAAAATCGAAATCTCAACTTTAACATATATTATAAAGACTTATACAATATTTTTTATCCATAAAATCGAACAATAAAAAAAATTATGACATCAATATCAAATTCTAATAGCTTATACAATCTTTTCTAGTGAGCCGTCTTCCCGTTAAATACGTTTCGAGTCGCTCTTATTTGGAACCGAAATCCTAACTAATTATATAAAGAAAGTAAATTCCAATTTTTATATTCTTTAAACTTTCTAATATTTATAGAGTTTTAAAAATGAAAATACATCTTATATTTTCTGTATATTATAGATATTCATGTATTTATTTACAACTTCCGCATGTGAATGTCTTTCTGTTATGTTAACATATTAAAACAATTAAATTCGAAGACTTTTCGTTTTGGAAATAATATTAAATTTATGGATATTTTTTTCTAATGCAAGTATAATTAACTTGGAAAAAAGATATATAGTTTTAAAAATCGTGTAAGACGTCTCCACCGTCCTCGTATTCTACTTTGAATAAATCATTTTATTTTACGTATTCCTTATATATTTAAATATCTTTATACGGTCTTCTTTAATGAATCGCTTTCTCGTTAAACACGGTTATTACTATTTATCTGCTCCCTCGTTAAGTCCAAAAACCTAACTTTTACATATATCACTTGTACGATAATGTTTATTCATAAAAATCAAATCCTAAAAATAAAATAAAATTTATAACATCAAATTGATATTTTAATAGCTAATACAATCTTTTATAGTGAGCCATCTTCCCGTTAAACACGTTTCGAGCCGCTCTTGTTTGGGTCGAAATTCCAAATTCATTACATATTATTAATGATACTTATCTTACACAACAACTTTTTTCCTTAAAATTAAAACCTAAAAAATAGAGTGAATTCCAATTTATACTTTATCTAGACTTTCTAAAATTTATGGAGTTTTAGAAAATGAAAACACTTCTAATTTTCTTTTTATATTATAGATACTCCTAATTTTATTTTGGATTCCTGCATTAGAATGTTATTTTAAATGTTAACACATCAATTCTTTTCTTTTAAATATGATGACTTTTTTTATGATAATAATATTGAATTTATGAAAAAAATTTCCTAATAGATCAAAGTATAATTAACTTATATAAAAAATATATAATTTAATAAGATCGTACTTTCTATAAAATATTTAGTTATATGGATGCTCTACATATTCAAACACCTATTCTACTTCTAATAGAACTTTTATTTATATGTTTTTCTATAAATTCGAACTCTTATTCTCTATAAATTCGAACTCCAATTCTACTTTCAATAGAACTTTAATTTAATGTAATGCTTTATAAATACTTATTCTACTTCCAATAGAAACTTTTATTTATATGTTTTTTCTATAAATTTAAACTTTTATCTCTATAAATTCGAACTCCTATTCTACTTTCAATAGAACTTTTAATCATATGTTTCATAAATACTTATTCCACTTCCAATAGAACTTCTAATCATATTTCTTCCTATAAATTCGAACACCTATTCAACTTCTAATATTTTAAATGATATTTTTATATTTATAAGTGTTTAAAATTCTAAAATTCTAGAAAATTAGAAAAATAGATTGAGACGATCTTAGAGCGCCACCTAAGCTCCCGCGTATCCTCCTTTATATATATTGATATATATTTTCTATAAATTTGAACTCGTATTCCCTATAAATTTGAACTCCTATTCTACTTTCAATAGAACTTTTAATCATATGCTTTATAAATACTTATTCTAATTCCCATAGAAACTTTTATTTATATTTTTTTTCTATAAATTTAAACTTTTATTCTCTATAAATTCGAACTTCTATTCTACTTTCAATACAACTTTTAATCATATGCTTTATAAATACTTATTCTACTTCCAATAGAACTTCTAATCATATGTCTTCCTATAAATTCGAACTCTGGTCCTCTATAAATTCGAACACATATTCTACTTCTAATATGTTAAATGATTTTTTTTTTATTTTTAAGTGTTTAAAATTCTAAAATTCTAGAAAATTAGAAAAATAGATTGAGACGATCTTAGAGCGCCACCTAAACTCCCGCGTATCCTCCTTTATATATATATATATTGATTTATATTTTTAAGTGTTTAAAATTCTAAAATTCTAGAAAATTAGAAAAATAGATTGAGACGATCTTAGAGCGCCACCTAAACTCCCGCGTATCCTCCTTTATATATATATACTAGTTGATAAAGCCGCGCTTCGCGGCGGCGTTACAATATTTTTAAAAAAATTCAATACATTTACGTTGTATTATAATATTAATATTAAATTTAATAATTAAATAATCTTCTCTAATGAATCGATTCCTTGTTAAACATGATTCTTTCGATTGAGCCGCTCTCTCGCTAAAACCGAAATCCCAACTTTAACACATATTATAAAGACTTATATAATAATTTTTATACATAAAATCGAACCTTAAAAAAAATATGTCAACACTCATCAGTATCAAATATATAATCTTTTCTAGTGAGCCTTCATCCCGTTAAATACGTTTCAAGCCGCTCTTATTTGGAATCGAAATTTTAACTTCATTATATAAAGAGAGTAAATCCCAATTTCTTTAAACTTACAGCTTCCGCAAGGGAATGTCTTTCGGTCATGTTAACATATCAAAAAAAAATATATGAAGACTTTTCGTTACGGGAATAATACTAAATTTATGGATATATTTTTCTAATGCAAGTATAACTAAGTTGTATAAAAAAATTAAAATAAAGGATTTCTAAGAAAAAAAAATTTAGTTTTAAAAAATTGTATAAGATGTCTCCACCGTACTCGTATTCAATTTCAAATAAAACATTTTTTTTATGTATTTCTTATATATTCAAACATTTTTTTACGAACTTCTCTAATGAACCGCTTTCTCGTTAAACACTCTAATGAACCGCTTTCTCGTTAAACACGGTTGTTACTATTGATCCGGTCTCTCGTTAAATTCAAAAACCTAAGTTTTACATATATCACTTATATGATAATATTTATCCATGAAAATCAAATTCTAAAAATAAAATAAAATTTATAACACCAATATGATATTTTAATAGCTAATAAAATTTTTTATAGTGAGTCGTCTTTCCATTAATCACGTTCCGAGCCGCTATATTATTAATGATACTTATCTTACATGACATCTTACTCCTTAAAATCAAAATCTAAAAAATAGAGAGAATTTCAATTTATACTTATTCTAAACTTTCTAAAAATTATGGAGTTAAACACATCTTATTTTCTTTTACATTTAGATACCCCTGTATTTATTTAGGATTCCTACATGATAATGTTCTTTTATTATGTTAATACAACAATTATTTTCTTTTTAAAAAATGATGACTTTTTTATGACAATAGTATTAGATTTATGAATAAATTTTCCTAATAAAAATATTATTAACTTATATAAAAAGTATAATTTTTCTACTTCTAATAGAATTTTTATTTATATGTTATTTCTATAAATTTGAACTCTTATTATCTATAAATTCGAACTCTTATTCTACTTCCAATAAAACTTTTAATTATATGCATTATAAATACTTATTCTACTTGCAATAGAACTCCTATTCTACTTCCAATAGAACTTTTAATTATATGCATTATAAATACTTATTCTACTTGCAATAGAACTTCTAATCATATGTCTTACCTATAAATTCGAACTCTTCTCCTCTATAAATTCGAACACCTATTCTAGCTCTAATATATTAAATGATATTTTTACATTTATTAGTGTTTATAATTCTAAAATTCTAGAAAATTAAAAAAATATATTGATACGATCTTAGAGCGCCACCTAAACTCCCGCGTATCCTCCTTTATATATATATATATATATATATTGACTTGCAGGTAGGGTGAAGTTGTATGCTAAAAGAGTAACAGAACAGTAGGACTCTATTAGATTGCTCGAGTCAAGTTCGTTGGTAAAAAAAATTAGAGAATTTATAGAATACTAGCTTATAGCCCGTGCAAAGCACGAGTTACTTTTAATATTTTATAATTTATTTATAGTGTAATATAATATTATATATATTAATTATAATATGTTATTGAAAAAATTCAAAACTTACATCTTTGTATATAATAATTTTTAGTATTAAACATAAATTAATATGTTGTTGGTAGGAATCGAACCTTGTACCTCTGAATATAACAACTTTTAGTATTATCATATCTAACGGTCATGATCTATTTGAGTTGCTGATCTGACGGTGATAAATGAGGTATAACCAAAAGTGGGGATAACGAAAAAAGGGGTTAACCAACTACAAATTATACCCCCTTTTGCTTATTATAATATATAGTATAGATACGGTTATTTGTACTTTTCCTTGCAAAAATATGGTACTTCTCAAATCATTGCAATTATACAATACTTCTTCATCTTCTTTGCAATTTCATAGTACTTTTTCATCTTCATCAACCCCGACCTCCCCATCGTCTTCTCCGGCGTCGCAGGTGAAACTTCACCACATCGATCCTGCCTCATCGACTTCGACCACCTTATGATGGCGACCACCATCACCATTACAGTCTCTCTATCTCTCTCTCTCTCCCCTTCCCTCTCTTTCTCTCTCTCTCTCCCGTTTTTCCGGCCACCTACACACACCACCACCACCACGATGGTGATTCCTTACGACGCCCACCCCCCGCCGCAACCACCACCACCACCTCCTCCGATCTCCGACCCCGATCTCCTTCGATCTCCACCTCCTTCTCCATGCCACCTCTGACCTCCTCATTAAGATCGTAATTTAGATGGGAGACAGAGGGCTTGAGACTCAGGGTCAGCCTTTGTCCATCAATTTTGTTGCTTCGTTAATCCAGAAACGGGCAAAAAGAAATTCATCAATTTCTTAAAAAGAAATTCAGAAGAAATTCTGAATCAATTGAGATTGAGGTCAGCCTTTGGGTCGAGATCTCCGAGCCCAATAAGAGGAAATTGGTACTGTATAATTGATTAAGTGGATTTCTTGATGTTTTTAACACATTTAGATTCATTCACAATATTCAGTTTTAACTTTTTTGTGGTCTTTTAGTTACAATTTCATTACAATGACAGATGTATAGAGCAAAATAAACCTTGAGAAAAATTTTATTTAACGATCAATAATTTAGAATATTTTTTCGATTTGTTTGTGTTTATTTTTTATTTGTTAAATTTTATTTAAATTATGAGATTGATTCTTAATTTTTTTTTTGAGCAAAAGTTTTGTTTTTAAAGGGAGTTCATAACGCCTCGGAGAAGCAAGGGGATATGCGGGAGAGGTCAACTGGCGATTCTCGGATCATCTTAATCTAATTTTCAATTTTTTTAGAATTTTAAAATTTTAAATACTAATAAATAAAAAAATATCCGAGAGGTAGAATAAATGTTTGAATTTATAAAGTAAAATTCAAATATATAAATAAGACATATAATTAAAGTTTTATTGAAAGTAGAAAATGTGTTCGAATTTATAAGAAGAATAGTTCGAATTTATAGGTAAGGCATGTAACAAAAAGTTTTAATCGAAATAGAATACGTGTGCAAATTATACGGGAGAAGAGTTTAAATTTTTAGGAAAAATATATAATTAAAAAATATATTGAAAGCAGAATAGGTTTTTGTACTGTGTTGAAATTAAAATATGTATTCGAATTAATAGAGGAGAAGAGAAGATAAGTATCAATAATATGTAAAGAACTTGAGACTTCGGATCCAATAAGTGTTCAAATTTATATATAAGAATTCTAATTTATAGAAAAACATATAACTAAAAAATATATTGGAAGTAAAAAAAGTATTTGTAAGATATTTATAAGAGTTATAAAGTGCATTTTGTGTACCTGAACCTGGACACCACTTGCAATATTGTACTTTAAAATCGAGCATTTGCAATACTGAAGTTTTAATTTACTTACACTTCGTGTGCTACCGTCTATTTTGCCCTAACTCCGTTAACTTAATCAGGGTAAAACAGTCTTTTACCAGCAATCATAACTGTCCAAGAAAAGATATTTTTTTGAGACAAATTATCAAACACTAACTGGACATATATGTCAATAACTATAAGTCTATCTATAACAACTTTACTCCAGATCATCTATACATCGGAACTTGAGAGAGTGCGAAAAGAGCAAGCTGGTCATAAACATCATTAGATAAAATCAGGATCTCCTTCTTATTTCACCAAAATCAATATACAAATACTCTCTTAATGGTTTGTGTTGGAAGCCTCCGTCGCCAATTATGTTTGTCTTGTAGAAGTTGTTGGTTGCTTCAAGAACATCTACCAATGTAAGCTTTAAGAATGGCTGTTCAAACATTGCCACTTTTATGCTTAGGGGCTCTTTTGATCTGCTACGCTACTCAAGAAAAGGCGATTCTGATCAATGGAACTGTTTAAGTTGCAATCATCACTTTCTTCTAAGTCACTCTGCTTGCTTCTTCTGTGAACCCATATCCATAAGACAATAGCTGTAAAAAAGAGTAGCTAATGCACCAACAACAACAATCAATGCTACAACCCATATACTTATCAACCGCGATCGCTATAGTTATAGGTTTTGGCAAATTCCAATCCTTGGAATATGCCCTTCTAACCTGTTCTCCGCCAAATTGATAGTAACTGTGTTTCAAGGCTACACAGCTTCTTTGGAATCTCCCTGCAAAGACCATTATTAGAAACATCCAGATTCTAAAGCTGCATCAGATTTCCAACATCAGATGGGATCTTGTCGCTAAAGCTGTTGCCATAAAGATCCAAAGACATTAGATAAGACATGTTCCCTATAGACTGTGGCAGGCTCCCAGTAAACATATTATTACTCAAATCCACAACTTCCAATGGAATTATGAAAGAGGTCATCGATATGACCTGAAAGCTTGTTCTGCTGAACATAAAATCCGACCAAATTTACCATGCTTCAAAGAGTAGAAGGAAGCCCACCACTAAGTTCATTGTAGCTCAAATCAATATGTGTAAGCCCATTTAAGCCCATTCAAATCAACATGTGTAAGCCCATTTATTAATTCGCAGCAACCATCAACAAGAAAATCAGTTTCGAGGTTGAAATGAGATGAGAGAAAGAGAGAACAGCGGGTATGGGAGGGAGAGATGAGAGGGATTGAGCGGTATTCGTTGCAATTCAATTTCTTCAGAAAAAGAGCACATGAATGGCTTGCCACCATTTTTTGTACTAGGAAAGTTTTGCTTGCCACAATATTGGGGAAAATCAAAAAGAATAATGCAGGGTAAACATATTATTCTGATGTATGGATGAGAAAAGACTGAGATACCCCTAACTCTTTAACGTCGTTAACGCCAGGCAGACGGAAGTACACAAACTATAACGAAATAACAATTCCAGTATTGCAGCTGCTCGAATTTAAAGTTGGGTATTGCTGGTGTCACGACCTAAGTACAGGTACACAAAGCGCACTTTACTCTATATATAATTAAAAGTTGGAAAATGTTAACCACATTTCTTAGGACTATGGTAATTAAGGTGTCATGAGACAATTTTTAATTGGTTCAAGGTCGTGACCCACTTGCAAAAAAGTATGTGCCCCTTGCATTCACATAAATCATCCAATAAAAACTCATCACATGACAAAAATTAATCCTTAAACAAAGCCCTAAGGGATGTGGTTAACAGTACCCTTAAAAGTTTGATTGAAAGTAAAACATGTATTCAAATTTATATAGACAAAATTTAATCCTTAAACATTAGGACCCTTAAAAGTTTGACTGAAAGTAAAATATTTATTCAAATTTATAGAGGAGTAGAGAAGATAAGTATCAATAATTTGTAATGAAGTTTGGATTTCGGACCTAAACAAAAACGGATCGATACGTATTTAACGAGAATATGACTCCATGTGACGAAAGATCCTACTATTTATTAGAATTTGATATTTATGTTAATTTTTTTTTAGGATTTGATTTTTTGGATAAAAGTTATTATACAATTATTCATAATATAAGTTAAAGCTGAATTTCGGTTTTAACAAAAAAAAAATGGCTCAATTCGAAGAATCGTAATTAACGTGAGAGCATTTCAGAAAGGATTGTGTTAATTATTAAAATTTAACATGGAAGATATAATACAATCAAGATATATATTCAAAACAAAAAAAAACTATGCTGCCGCGAAGCGCGACTTTATCAACTTGTTATATGATCCAATAGATTAAGCGTCGTAATCAAGAATGTGAAATTAAAGCAAACTCCAGAACCGGCTGATATTGCAGCCCAGGGAGGAGAGCTAGGGCAGATATTGAAAAAGATCATTTCCATCATCTAAACACACACATAACCAAAACCCTTCCTAGATCTTCCGATGATCGCTACGGGTTGTCATTAAGATCCGTACGAACACTACCAAAATCTTCTGATAATGGTTGTGGAGTCACTCGGATAATCTCCACGGCTTGTCTTTTTGTTCTACTGCAAGAAGGTGTCTCAGGCTCCCTTAGGCCTTAGCCGAGACTTTTGCTTTCCTGCCGCAACATCCTAGAAGCTCACCATTCATTTGTTATTTATTAGCAACCTAAAGATTGCCTCTTTTTTGGGGGAAATGGACCATAAATATGCACAGCCCGGCCAATAAAGAATAATCCCGGCCCAAATACAATACAAGCCCAGCCCAACTACATACAAATATCTAAGATAAATGTGATAAAAGGGAGACACGAGACAGGGGGAAGAGGAGGATATTTTGACAACTTGTCAGTTGTTTTAATGTAATGTATGCAGGGCTGTGGCTAAATTTCTTAAAAGTAGATCGTCAACCACACCCGTCCTAGAAAGCCAATGGACAAATATTGTTAGCTTGAATGCAATTTTGGAAGGCAAAAGAAGAAAAGTTTGTGCTCGAATTGTCTTTGAGACACTTGTAAGTCTTTGTACTTTCAATTAACTACTCAGTTTATTTGATTTGGGATTGAAGTATCGAATTGTAAGTTTCAAGTATTTTTTTACATCTCCAAAAGGTTACATCTAATATATTTTTACCTCAGGTTTTAAAGAATAGTGGGCTTGTAGATGTGCAACAAGAAGAATCATTTGGTGACGTCAGAGGAACTATTTTCGACGTAACTGTACGTGTGCTGCATGTTCTCGCATCCAAATTAATTCTTTAAAAACATGGCTGGAGATTTTTTTGCTCATATCTTATGGAAGATTTGTAATGCTTTGGTAATTAGGAATGCTTCTAGTGCCATATGGCTTGCTAGATTGGGTCATGTCAATATCAGTGTATTTAAACAGCTGGCTAATTAAATGTAAATTTTTATAATGCGTTTGATCTTATAGTAGCTTCTATTGACATATGGCTTGCTACGTAGCATCATAGTCACGCAGTCAATTAACATTTGGGATAAAATTTATTTGTATCAGAATATGATCCACTTTGATGGACCCTTAACAATGATAGTTAGGTACGGAAGACTCCTGTAATTAATATAAGCCCATTTGATGAAACAGTGTGCTGATAACATATACTGTATGAATAAGACCCACCGGCCACCACATGTACATTCAAACCATATTTATGTTTCCTCGCACAAATACTTCCACTGAAATATAATATATGATTCATTTGCAATTTTTTTCTTAAGGTTTTAGATGAGATGGATACTCAATATGAAATGCCGAGTGAAGGAAGTGTTGAAATATAAAATAAGATTTATTTGGGACCTTAGATGAGTTGGTCACTCAACATGAGGCAAAGACTGTGGTTCTTTTCTTTTTTTATACAGCTTATGTAGTGATCAGGTATTTGATTCAAGTCTCACGTCGAGTAGATAGCGAATATAGTGTCAATTAAGAGATGTTCAGTGATTTGTTATTTAAGAAATAGTTTACGTTTACACAATAATTTAGTACCTAAACAGGTTGGAGCACATTTTCTGGTCACCTGCACATTGTTTCAATATTGTATTGAGTGTGTTTCTCCATGAAGATTGTTTTAAAATTCCAGTTGTGTATCTACCATTACGTTGGTGTCGTGATGATTTTGAAGGAGACATAAGTGATCATCATATTAATGAGAATTTTATTCTAAATGGAGAAGAAATTGTTGGCAATGTTGAGGAAGAAGAAATTATGGGTAGCTCTTTTGTGGATTATGAAAAAATTGTCCAATGTCCCAAAAAAGAAAGGATGAAAAGTGGAAAAGAATTTGGCAAAACAATCTAAAAAATGCAGGGATAATTGGCCATAACATTACAACTTGTCGAGGGAAGCAGAGCTTTAATGCTGTTCATGATGCAAAAAAGACAGAGAAAAACTCCAGCAACATAAATCCTGTTTTGTGTTTGAAAATCTAGACATTGATTAAGTTTATGTACGTTATTTTTATATTTTTTTTGCGATGACAATGATTTTTGTGCTATTAATTAATTTAAATATTCTGAAATATTATTATGATATTCATTTTGTTTGTGTAGATGTATTTGAAGTTTGAAATTAGAATAATGTTAATTGTTACAGTATGCATGTTAATATTAATTTTAACCTTTTTTTCTTAAAATATTAAAATTTAAAGAACACATATTGTTAATATGAAGTTATTTAAATTTAACTACATTTTATTTTATTTTTAAAAATGGATGCAATTTTAAATAATATTATTTATCAATATAATATAGAGTAATTTACACTTTGCATCCCTCTGGTTTTAGGTTTTTTGCACTTAAGGTTCAATAGCTTCAGAATCAACACTTTGCATTCCTCTACTTTAGTACCCCGCAACATTTTCCATCCCCTGTGCTAATTTCCGTCAAAGTTGACCGTTAATGTTAGTCAACATTGATATTTGTGGGGGTGTTTTAGTCATTTATTTAAATAAATATTTTTTTAAAAGTAAAATAAAATTAGAAAACATTAAATTTTTTTAAATTTTATATTTGTAAATTTAACACATTTACACATGTCATTGATAATATTTTTAAATAGATTCAATACAATTTTTTTATGATTTAAAAATTTTAAATTCAGTTATAACAAATTAAAATTATCATACTTTCAGGAAAAATGAACTACTTATATTGAATCTATTTAAAAATATTATTAATGACATGTGTAAATGTGTTAAATTTACAAATACAAAATTTACAAAATTTTATGTTTTTTGATTTTATTTTACTTTTTAGAAAATATTTATTCAAGTAAATGACTAAAATACCCCTGCAAATATCAATGTTGACTAACATTAACGGTCAAATTTGACCGAAATTAGCACAGGGGATGGAAAATGTTGCGGGGTACTAAAGTAGAGGGATGCAAAGTGTTGATTCTGAAACTATTGAACCTTAATTGCAAAAAGTTAAAACCAGAGGGATGCAAAATGTAAATTACTCTATAATATAATTATAAATATTTTATATTTTGATAATTTTTTTTATACAAGTATTTAATATATGTTTAATATTCAATAAATTGCAAAAATAAGTTGAAAAGTTAGGAATCTGTTATCAAAGTTGACTTATTGAGTAAAAAGTTCCCCACACCCCATCTATTAACCCGTCTGATAGTCAATCACAATACCTACGCAGTACTACAGTTTGTCGGGCCACTACTCACACTTGCTTTACTGTATATACTAACGTTGAAAGGAGCAAACAACCAAATTTAGATATGTGAAACACGTTTTTGTACGTATTTGATAAATTCGCATATGTCTGGGCCAGTATTCTTTCTTTCTTCCTAGTATATAAACAGGACACACAGCTTCATGCATGCAAGTATAATCCATACATACATATATCATATGGCTTCCTCTCTTTTTTTGGTGAGTTATCTTATGGCTTCCTTGATCATCTTTTCTGCCGCTTTCACAGCCCTGGGCCGAGCCAACCCGAGTCTGGTTGTTCCCTGTAATGTCCTCAAGTTACCAAGCTCTGGCGTGACCCGAACTACGTTCATCGTGCCTGCATCGGAACTCTCATTTGCAAGTCCTTATGCTTGGATTCCAAAGTAATAACATTCAGAAAGAAAATAGAATTAATAATATATGTTTATGTACTTGAAATTATAAATATTATTAATCGCGCGGTTTGCGTATGTTTTTTTACAGGGATAATGCATTTGAATTTAGCAGCTGGGATGAAGATATGACCAACTGGGGGTATTTTGAGGTGTCACAGCTCCAAATCGGAGTGACCTACGGGGTCTATTATGAAGTGACAGCGAATTCGGTGCCGGTAACAAGTACCGTGATACTTACACTGGATCTTCCAAATGGAGACCGTCCCAAGCCCTCTAGCCAAACAATTTCATTGGAACCCAGGAAATACAAAAAAATACTGGTTGGATCATTTACAAACACGTATTCGTCCGGAAGGATGAAATTTCAAATGACCAGTAAAAATCCTGAAAAATGGGCAAATAATCTAATTATCAACTCGGTTGTCATCACTGAAGAGTGAAGAACAATCATGAGTCAAAGTCTATGAGGTTCACTTGGGGCTGTTAATTACTGAATTGTGCAGTCAATAATGTTCCTAAAAATAAGCTGGTTGTCCATGGTGGGCTTTTATGTAACTCTGCAGAATATGTGTTTGTTTTCTGTTTACAGCCGAGCCGGCATATGTGTTTTCACTTGCAGTATTTTATTAAATAAATAACAAGTCCCAGAGTTTATATTTATCTTGTTACTTTTGTTATTCATTTCTTTCCCAACAAATTTGGTATCAGGGCCATATTAGAGAGTGAGTAGAGTAGAGTATATCTATATATACATGAGACTGATGGCAAGTAATTAAAGTAAACACTGTTGGAAGTCATTTAATTTGAAATTAATAAATTAAGAGCTGGGATCCTCTGTCCCCTTACTCTGTGTCTCCTCCGTGTCCCCTTGTTTTTTTAATACAAAATGAGTGCCCCTGCGGGGCCCATTTTAAATAAAAAAATGAGTGCCCCTGCGGGGCCCATTTTAAATAAAAATATTTTTTATTTAAAATGGGCCCCGCAGGGGCACTCATTTTGTATTAAAAAAGCAAGGGGACACGGAGGAGACACGGAGGAAGGGGACAGAGGATCCAAACCCATAAATTAAGTAGTGTTTGTTTTTGACAGTTGGAGTTTAAGTCTAGGCTGATTTGGTCTTTGTAATCGTGGAGGTTTTGTAGGAGTTTGATTTAGTAGTAGAGAAGTTTTAGGAGTGTCATTATAGTGGTTTCCTCTTTTGTAGCCACGTCCTTTGTTATTTTCTTTATATTGCAGTGCTTGATTGATGAATAAAAGATATCAGCTTCCACGTAAACTGCTTTGTTCTCTTAGTTAAAACATCAAACAGCTATAACAATATATATATTTATATATAAAGGTTTATTATTCATTTAATTCAACATCATCTTCCACAATCATTTTTTTCCTACTCCGCTCACCATTTCCGATCACCGTTTTCGGCGACCAATTCCGGCCAACAAAGAAAATCACCACCGGTAAATAGAAAATCACCACATTCCCGCCACCTCCGGCCACCGCGCCGCCGCCACCATCAACAAAAATCACCACTTTTAAACAGAAAATCACCGCACTCCACCACCTCCGGCCACCACACTGCCGCCGCCACCACCAAAAATCACCACCTGCGTAAAAAAATCACCACAACTAAAACCTTTACAAACCACCTTATGTCCCCCACCACTTTCGGCAACCACCAAAAATCACCACCGAAAACCTTACAAATCACCACCAAATAACGAAAATCAGCGCAACTAAAACCATTACAAATCACCACATCTCCGCTATCATCTCCATTTACCACCAACAATCACCATCGGAAGCTTAAAAATCACTGCAAAATCACTTTTATTCTTTTGCCTAAAAGCTGGAAATATATACACTTTTTTGTCTCCATAATCACCAAAAAATTATTCAGTTATGAACAATAAAATCGGAGTAGTCGATGAATCGCTATTTATGTCGAAATTGAAAGTCAACGATGATAGTCAATGTGTTCCGGCGAGAAGGTGGTGGCGGCGGACGGTGGGGTCTGTCCGTCTGTTTGTGCGAGTGTGCCAGATCTGGTTGTTCCGATGAGGAGGCGGTGGAGGTAGTGGGGGGAGTGCACAGTGGGCGATGGGTGGGGAGTGGGGGGGTTGGAAATGATTTGGGGGCAGGTGTGAGTGTGTCCATTGTGTGTTTGTGCGTGTGTAAGTGTGTGTGCGTGTGTAGGTGTGTGTGGTGTGGTGTGCATTTTGTTTTATTGGGTGTATTGTGTGGTTAATTACATCTAACAATTTTTATTAATTACTAAAAATCTAACGGTAATATGATGTTATATTTTTGGGTATACATTAATGATTGTAAATTTATGTCTTAAATTAAAAGGTAGTGTATTTAATCAAAAAAGAAATATTAATGATTAGAAGATTATGATTGCAAAGTTATGTTTTAAATTAAAAGATAACGTGTTTTAATTTGGAAAGAAATATTAATGATTGGAAGATACGATAGTTTATGTGTGTATAAAGGATAATATCAATATATTCTTAATGAATCCATCAAATTTACATAGAAAAGGGTATTAAGGTAAATTTCTTTTTGAAAATTAACCAATTTAATCCCATTTAATGATCATTTTATAATATTTTAGCTACTCATATTACTAATAAAAATTGATATTTTGTCTAATTGGGTTTGCACGCTATTCACAAACTTTCCAAAATTGTTTTGATTTGAAGGATATATTATCTCATGCCTAGCTGTAATAACAACTCAAATTGTTATTTTTTTCCCCTAATTACTCTCCTCATTAATCAACTTTCCAAAATGGTTTGTGTTATCTCTTCCACATTCTTGGTTTATTTTTTAGAATTCAAAATTGGATTTCTTTATTTTTTAACCACACATATTACTATAAATAACAATTAGCAATTAAATAATTCAATAAAAATTGTAATTTTGTTTAACTGTGTTTGCACATTGTTTGCAAACTTTCCAAAAATAGTGAGATTTTGTGATATATCACCCCTGATTTACCTAAAAAGGAAAAAAAAGTAATTTTTTTTAAAAAAATAACCAATTTAGATCCATTTAAAAATCCGTTTTAATATTTTATCCACATATATTTCTATTATTAAGAATTGAAAAATTATTGAAAAATTTATACGCAAGTATTGACTAAATGTGAAAGCACATTACAAACAAACTTTCCAAAATTATTGACATTTGGGACCATTGATTACTTCAATTTATTTATTTTAATCGGATATGCATTCATACGTATTAATTGAGATCCCAATTTTACGTTATCACCCATTCAAAATTTCATTTCAAATCAATTAGGTTATTCTCATTTTAAATCAATTAGGTTACTCTCTTTCCACAACCGGATTCAAGGTCTCTCAATTTCACAAATATTCATCATTTTATCCTCTTTTGTTTTTGTTTTTTCTTAATATGAATCCATGTTTTTGTGTGTATATGTATAGTTTGATACTAATTGATGTTGATTCTTTACAGATGAAGTGAAATCGATGTCGACAAAGATTTTGTTTTTGTATATTTAGAGTTTTATGTTTTGTATAATGTGTGTGTATATTTGATTCTTATGCAGATGAATCAATGATGGATATTAGGATTTGAAGTACAGAGAATTGTGTTAATATCGCGCCTCCACTTTTACTTTCATTGACCGAATCACTGTAAGTCTACGATCATGCCCAAGTTGCACATTAATCAACTTTTTGAAATGCTTTGTGTGATCTCTTCCACATACCTAATTTGTTTTTCAAAATTCAAAATTGGATTTCTTTATTATTACTGCCGCCCAAGATTGAAGTTATTATCTTCTCATGGTGCATAATCGATAATACTTAATTCATTGTAATGGAAAACAAACAAACGTCGGCTTCGGAGACGGATTCTGAGAGAGAGGTATGAAATTCTCGCTGTTATACAAAATTCATCATGATTCAAACAAAAAATTTAAGTTATATATATATATATATATATATATATATATATATATATATATATATATATATATATATAGGGTCACGCTCCAGTGAGAACACATGTTAGTGTGAGAACAGTGAGAACACACATATTCACCACATTTCATGCTATTTTAAAGGGTCTCGCTAGGGGCACCTTCACAAAAAAGTCGTATAATTCTACCCTCTATCCATCCATTCATAACAAAAAAATTAAAAAAAAATTAACAAAAAAAATTTAAAAAAAATACTACCACGTCATCATTTTTAAATTTTTTTAGAAATTTTTTTTATAACTTTTTTTTTGATGAATGGATAGAGGGTAGAATTATAAGATTTTTTTCGTATTGGGTGCCCCTGGCGGGGCCCTTTAGAATAGCTTGAAATGTGGTGTTCTCATTGTTCTCCAACATATACGTGTTCTCACCTGAATCATACCAAAACCCCTTTAAAAGGAGAACTTAGAAAACTAAATTAAAATATAGCACATATGGTATGCAAACTGATCGTTGGGAGATGAAGAAAAATGTGGTGAAATTAGATTTAAAAAAAATATCACCGATTGACGGGATAAATCAAATTAAAAATGGAGGGGATTAGGTGGGATTGTGTGTGTGAGTGTGTATTTGATTAGTGTGTGGGTGCCCCTGGCGGGACCATTGATTATAATACATCCAATGGTTAGGATTAGTACCTTAGTTTTCTACAAAAAAAGAGTTCTCTTTTGAGCCACACCATATATATATATATATATATATATATATATATATATATATATATATATATATATATATATATATATGGTTTTCTGTATGTAAAAGAAGCTAGAATTTCAATTTCTTCCTTTTATTATCGAGATACATTGTACTATAATTATTTGCCTATCTCAAATTTGTATACATTGATCCTTAATTAACCATGTGTTGCTGTCTTCTTTGGACATGCTTCATTAACCATGTGCACATGTTTGTGAACAGAGAGATTTCTGTAAAGATATGGATAGTAATACAAATGTGCCGTCGATCGATGATAGCAGCACAGGTATGCCTTACATCTTTGAGTTGATTCATAGATGCCTTTTGTTCTAACACACGTTAAAACTGATTTTTAAGGTATTTTTTTAACGTTGTAACCCACACCATGATCATTTAGATGTATGCTATGGTATTCAAACTCATATTCAATAACCTTTATGATACCATTATTGATGCACTCAATGTATTAAACATTATCATTGTTTTTATAAAGATGTTAAACGTCGACGTCGTGTACTAGGATGTTATAAAGTGTTGCAGCCTACAGATATGAATATACCACATATAAGTAAGGACTGTAATAACATTAGCAATGTTTAATCAATGTTTATGTAAGCTACTTACTGATATGAAGTAAATATGTTGTTGGTTTTCTATGTTAGATCACTTACGTCGTGTAACAACTTTGGATTAGTATTTACATAAAAGGTTGGTTAACATGTAGAACCAGGGAAAAGAAAACCACACCTCCGGAACATCAAATTTTAATGCAAACATGAGAGGTTATCGTTACAGAGCTTAAATAAAAAAATATCCGAGAGGTAGAATAAATGTTTGAATTTATAAAGTAAAATTCAAATATATAAATAAGACATATAATTAAAGTTTTATTGAAAGTAGAAAATGTGTTCGAATTTATAAGAAGAATTGTTCGAATTTATAGGTAAGGCATGTAACAAAAAGTTTTAATCGAAATAGAATACGTGTGCAAATTATACGGGAGAAGAGTTTAAATTTTTAGGAAAAATATATAATTAAAAACTATATTGAAAGCAGAATAGGTTTTTGCACTGTGTTGAAATTAAAATATGTATTCGAATTAATAGAGGAGAAGAGAAGATAAGTATCAATAATATGTAAAGAACTTGAGACTTCGGATCCAATAAGTGTTCAAATTTATATATAAGAATTCTAATTTATAGAAAAACATATAACCAAAAAATATATTGGAAGTAAAAAAAGTATTTGTAAGATATATATAAGAGTAAAGTGCATTTTGTGTACCTGAACTTTAGCCTGGACACCACTTGCAATATTGTACTTTAAAATCGAGCATTTGCAATACTGAAGTTTTAATTTACTTACACTTCGTGTGCTACCGTCTATTTTGCCCTAACTCCGTTAACTTAATCAGGGTAAAACAGTCTTTTACCAGCAATCATAACTGTCCAAGAAAAGATATTTTTTTGAGACAAATTATCAAACACTAACTTGACATATATGTCAATAACTATAAGTCTATCTATAACAACTTTACTCCAGATCATCTATACATCGGAACTTGAGAGAGTGCGAAAAGAGCAAGCTGGTCATAAACATCATTAGATAAAATCAGGATCTCCTTCTTATTTCACCAAAATCGATATACAAATACTCTCTTAATGGTTTGTGTTGGAAGCCTCCGTCGCCAATTATGTTTGTCTTGTAGAAGTTGTTGGTTGATTCAAGAACATCTACCAATGTAAGCTTTAAGATTGGCTGTTCAAACATTGCCACTTTTATGCTTAGGGGCTCTTTTGATCTGCTACGCTACTCAAGAAAAGGCGATTCTGATCAATGGAACTGTTTAAGTTGCAATCATCACTTTCTTCTAAGTCACTCTGCTTGCTGCTTCTGTGAACCCATATCCATAAGACAATAGCTGTAAAAAAGAGTATACTAATGCACCAACAACAACAATCAATGCTACAACCCAAATACTTATGTTCCGTCTGTCTCTTTTCTCGCCTTCTGATGCTTTTGTATCAAATGTAATTGATAGTTATAATGCTGTTAAATATGACTCTCCATCCGTTATGACTATTTCTTGAACTAATATGACAATCCTTTTAGCCTAATATAACTATCGGTTATGACTACCAGATAGTCATAATAGAACAAATTACAATTTGATCTATTATAACTATCGGTATAACTACTGAATAGTTAATCAACTGTACTGCAAATCCAAGTTGTGTAGAAGGAAGACCAGATGTGGGATGGCAGAGTGACTGACACGCGCGACTGTTCTTCATTTATCTTTGCGTGTGCTGGACACGCACTATGCAGGCGTGTAAGAAATCCTTGCCGACAAGTTTCATGTGGTTTGACAGAGGTGTGTAGTTTGTTTATTTGTTTAAACAATTCATACGAATTGTTTACACAACACTTCATTTCTTTGTAAACACATGACCTGCTAGCAAATTGAATCAGTACCGGGGCCTATTTTGTTTTATATGAAATAGGCTCCGTAGAAATGCTTTTTAATCCGCATAATTTATAATCTTTAATTAATAAATAATTATTTTAATTCAGAAATTATAAATATAATTTTCTAAATAAATAAAATATTTATTAATATAAAATTATACTTAAACTCTAAACTGCGGTTACCTGAGCATCTGGAACCGGACTCCTTTTGCTTAACAAAAAATATATCAATTCGAACCGGAGTTTCAGAATTAAGAATATATCACTTAGAATTTCTTTATGATAATTCTTTTTTCTCATAACCCGTCCAGGTGTAAGCTACGGTCTCTTGAGAATGTGAAACCGGACTCCTTTTCCTTAGCAAAAAATACAACAATTCTAACCGGGGTTTCAGCATTAAGAATATATCACTTAGAATTTCTTTATGATAATTCTTTTTCCTCGTAGTCAGTTCACTTGATAATAAAATCATTGTGGTTACTGAATTTAGCACTCCTGTTGCTTGCACAATGATTTTCTCTCATACCAGTCTTGATATCTTGAACCACTGAAGTTCATGACTAACAACCACTGTGTTGTGGAATAAAAACTAGGTTATTAGATTGCGGTAAGGGTTTGCTGTATTTAATGCTAGGGTACGTGAGCTTCGTGCTTCAATGGCTGCTTCTGCGTTCGAGACTTAAACGGTCCTCACAGAATGCCTACGTATCTCTGTATTAAGAGAATCAAGCCAATAAAACGTAGTTCTAGGTTGAGGGGTCTGACCCTTTATATAGGCTGAGAAGCCTAAGAATTAGGGTAGGAATAGGAGACTTGGTGGGCAAGCCACCGCCTCAAGGAAGGTTCCGGATCCCTTCCTTTTAGGAATCAGTTTCCATGTTGAGATATGTATCTTGGAGGCTAAGTCAGGCAAGGGTTGTATCCTTGTTTGACTCTTATTGGCTGAGCTGTTTATTACCCCTAATATTAATTACGAAATTAATATAATAATTAGGGTTTGGGCCCACCTGGTGGGCCCCACGTTTGGACCATTCCGGGTCTAATTAATGCCACATTAAATGTGTCTTTAGGGCTTACTTTTAGCCCATATCATTTGCCCCCCAACTTCTAGGAAAACTGATCAGGTTTTCCTTGAAGTTATAACGGCCTTACATGAGACTTGGGTCAGGGTTTATTGCTCTTACATGAGTATTTTCAACTTATCATCTTAATGTAAAATGTGGAGCGACCGACGCAATTTACGACGATGTTGAACGACACTAAGCGGTGTTAAATGGTACTAGACAGCGCTAATCAGCCTTAAACAATGTTTTAACAGTGTTAAACAATGTCGGATGGCATAAAACGGCACTAACGGCACTAATCGGCGCTAAACGGTGCTATACCGGTACTAAACGGTGCTAATCGGCACAAATCATTTTTAAACGATGTTAAACGACGCTAAACGGTGCTAAACTGCACTGAACGACGCTAAACGGCGCTAGCGGGGGTCCGGGGGCGGCAGCCCCCGGGCGGGGTCCAAGGGGCGGCAGCCCCCGGGCGGGGTCCAAGGGGCGGCAGCCCCTGGCGGGGTCCAAGGGGCAGAGCCCCTGGCTGGGGTCGAGCTTGGAAATTTTTTATTTCTGAAGACTATTACTATCCAGAAATTATCGTTTCGACTTATTTTTCTAAAATTTTATCACTAATTTTGCTTCCAAAATTGCATGTTTTTTTTTTTTTTCAGGCCAAATTCGAGCTCAATTTTCGAGCTCAAACTGTCCCAGGTCGCAGCCATTTTACCTGCTTCCCAAGTCATTTTCGACCTGGACATTTCGAGCTCAACTAGTACATTTTCGAGCTCAATTTTCGAGCTCAAACTGTCCCAGGTCGTAGCCATTTTCGAGCTCAATTAGTTCATTTTCGACCTGGACATTTTCGAGCTCAATTAATACATTTTCGACCTGGACATTTTCGAGCTCAAAAAACGAGCTCAAATAGGGGCCAAGTCGTAACTTTTTTCCAGGAAAATCAGTGTATTTTCGACCTGAAATGGGCGAGCTCAAATAGTGTTAAAACGACCGCAAAATCGTTCAACCTCGACCTCAGTATAGAATAAGAACGACCTCAAATGGATCCCAGGTCGTGGGGATTTTTTACATTTCCTAGTTCAAATTCGACCTGAGATTTGCGATCTCAAGCCATATTTCAACGATCTCGATTGGAGTGGTAGGTCGTGGCTTCATTCTGCTTTTTATAAGCCAAAAACGACCTCAATTATGCGACCTCATATCTGTTTTGTTCCGACCTCAATTTTCAAGGTTGCTTACGACCTCAGATTTAAATTCTCCAGGTATTCTAGCCGAGCTCGTAACTATACAAGAAAATGAGATCGGATCTCACGATCTCATATCTCCTTTTGGTAACTCCAAGTCTCATTATGGATTTTAACGGGCCCTGTCTTTTAATAATGTTGGGCTGGACCTAGATTTTCAAATCGTTTGGGCCTACAAAACTTTTAAGTTTTGGTTGGGCCTTTACTATGGGTCAACATGACCTTAAATCAAAACCTTAATTAGGTTTAATAATCTTGGTTGGGCCGTGACAGGCCTTAATTCTTTTTAATTACTTTAGCTGGACTTGGGCCTTAACAGGCTTGGTGTTGTTGGGCCTTTTAGAGTCCAACTTTGTGTTGACGGCCCACAAAGATTTCCAATAGGCTACAGCCGGTTGACCTTCTCCCTCTTCTTTCGGGTCTTTCCTTGGTTTGTAAGACCTTGCCTTGGTTTTAATTTAGCCACTAGTTCCTGATTTTTAGGCCTTGAATTCAAACAACCAGCTTAATTTGAGGCAAACGGCCTTGTTGGCCATCAAGGCGAATGCGTATCTCAATGCTCTCACTGACAGTTTCGTGCCTCCAAGGCATTATCATGGAGCCAACCAGTCTCAAGATGAGCTTTGATGGGGGTCTGTCTAGCAACTTCCAACGTCAATGGGCGCCAACAATTTGCGCTCTATAGTGGGGTCTCCAAGACCTGATAGTAAACACTTCTAGTGTAATTCTCGATTTCAGACGAGGCGAATTTGGACAAGGCATCGGCCGTTATACAAGTTGGTATTCCTCGAATCATACCATACCAACTGTGATTTTACAATTTTCAGATATTTCAACATCGTTTCATCTTTGGCTTTTAGAGCTCTACTCACTTGGGCTATTACCAGCCTTGAGTCTCCATAGACTTTAAGATTTTTGGCCCTCATGGCTAAAGACGAGCCTAGTCCGGCTTTCAAGGCTTTATACTCTGCCTCGTTATTGGTTGTCGAAAAATATTCAACTTCAAGGCACATTCAATCGCGAAGCCATCAGGGCTCTATAGGACTATACCAGCACCACTTGATTTTGTTTTTGATGCCCTATCAAAATAGAGCACCCAATGTTTCTTCTAAACTTTATAAGTTCTCTCCCTCTTGGGGTGTCTCATCTTGCCCTTACTGGGGTGTTGTGCCTTCCTGCCCCCCGACTTCTTGGTTGTCAATGATATATTCAACTAAGAAGTCAACGAGTACCTGTGCTTTAATTGCAATTCGAGGATTGTACGCGATATCAAATAATCTGAGTTCTATCGCCCACTTAGCTAGCCTTCGGGTTATGCAACATGTTTCTCAGTTGCTGGTCCGTCAGGGTTTCAATCTTAAGTGCCTGGAAGTACGATCGTCGCTTCCTCGAGGCTGTTACCAATGCCAAAGCAAACTTCTTAATGGGAGAATAATTTAACTCAGCTGCATGCAACATCTTGCTCACATAGTAGATAGGCTTCTGAACCTTGTTATCCTTTCGAATGAGGATGGCACTCAATGCTTGTTCAGATATTTCAATGTTGGCATTCTGGATTGAGGGTCCAAAATTTCAGATTGGTTTTCAAGCTTTGACTTGAAGTTTCAATCCTTGGATCTTATCTGGAGGTTCATGACCCCTTCAAGTTTGGCCTTCATAGCTATCCCATGGCCTTCATGGCTAATAACTCGTGTTCCTTATCCTAGGATTCGAGGTTGACGTTTACATGTTCATCGTTGGTGTTCATATGTCGACTACCAAGTATTCACGACCTTTCTTTTGGATTGATGTCAAACTAAAGGTCTTTTGGATCCCTTACTTGACTTCATGTCTTTCACGGCTTGTCTCGAATCTTAGTTCTGATTTCAGGGTTTTCAAACCTATCTTTGCTTCTTGTTTTTTATTCGGGGTCCTTCAAGGACTTAAACTCTTAGTAACTCTCGACCTTTCAGGGTTTTTATTTATGCGTTTGTTTGTTTCCATTCGTGTATTTTTTTATTTTCGGTACTTGGTCATCTTTGACTTACACACATCAGGTGTTAGGTACATAAATAAAATCACATAATCAATGAATGGAAAACAAACTTGCATTAATAACTTGAGATGGGTTCAACCCTTACATAGAATACTACTGTCCTACTCGGAGCAACATGCTCTGCGATGGTTTCATCGAACCTTATTTCTACTTCTACTAGATAAAATATGAAGCTAAAAACTACTAGGATAATTTGAACCCATCGGGGCTTTGCAAGACTAGGCTTGCACCACTTGATTTTATTTTTGATGCTCCAATAAAATAGAGCACTCACTACTCCTTCTGGTCACCTCATTCTTATTCTGAAGTTCACTTACAGCTTGGGGTACAATCTCCTGCCCCTCGATTTCTTGGTTGCCAATGATGCATTCAACCACGAAGTCAGTTGACGCCTTAGCCTTAATGGCTGTCCGAGGTTTATGTGTGATGTCCTCTGCTGGCCTTTCTTGATGTTCCTTATCACTACAAACGTCCATGTCTTCAATCGGAAGGACCTGCCCCCCGACTCCATCAGGCCTTAACGCGGCTACATAACAGCTCCTAGCCATTTTCTGGTCACCTTTTTGTTCTCCTACACCATTCCTGGTTGGAAACTTGATCTTCATGTGATAGGTTGAGGCCACAGCCTTAAAAGCATGGAGTCCAGTCCTCCCGAGGATGGCATTGTAGGTGGAAGACGCTTTGATAACCAAAAAGTTCAGCATCTGAGTGGCCTCTGTTGGCTTCTGTCCGATGGTGACGGGCAACAGAATAGTTCCCTCAACTTTAGACTCTACTCCGCTGAATCCATATATAGGCATGTTAGATAGGGTCAACTGAGAGTCGTTGTATCCCATTTTCACGAATGCATCATAGAACAAAATGTCCACTGAAGCTCCATTGTCTATCAAGACTCGCTTCACCTCTGAATTCCCAATCATGGGTGTTATGACCAGCGGGTCATCGTGGGGGAACTTCACCCCTTCAAGGTCTGAATCATCAAATTCGATTATTACTTCGGTTTTTGCACGCTTTGGTGTCTCTCCGACAATATGCATCACTTCTCGGGCATAAGCCTTCCGAGAGTTCCTAGTCGTCCCGGCCGCAGTCGGGCCTCCTGAGATCATGTTGATCACTGGCCCTCGGGGCTGTGGGGTGCGATCCCGATCGTCGTCGTTCCTATCATACTCTCTTCTCTGATTACCACGATCTTCACCCTTAGTGAAGTGGCCCAACTTCCCTTTACGGATCAAGAACTCGATCTCATCTTTGAGTTGCTTACAATCATCAGTGTCATGCCCTACATCCTTGTGGAATCTGCAATACTGATTTTTGTTCCTCTTTGTGGGATCACCCCTGAGTGGCTTCGGCCATCGGAAATCCTTATCCTTCTCAATGTCCAATAGGATTCGACTCCTGGGAGTGTTCAACCTTGCATACTCAGTGAACCTTGGTCCTTGGATCTTCTTAGGGGCAGAGTCGGAGTCCTCGCTAGTTCGGGGATACTTGTCCCTAGCATCATATTCCTGGTCATCATACTCTTGGTCTTGCCTTCGCTTCTTGGAGTTCCCGTTGCCTCCATTGTTTATCACGACATCCTTCATGGTGCTATCCTCGGCCTTGATATACTTATCAGCCCTTCGTTGGAGCTCAGCCATATTCTCGGGTGGGTGCTTTGCCAATGACCTTTTAAAGTAAAGATCAGTGGTGCCGTGCTCCAGGGCTACCATGGCCACCTTGTTCTCTAAATCAGTAATATTTAATGTCTCCTTGGTGAACCTCTTAAGATAATCTCTCAGATTCTCATTCTTCCCTTGTACCACATACATGAGAGATGCAAAACTTTTCTCATGAACTCTCCCGCTGATGAATTGACTAACAAAAGCAGCACTTAACTCCTTAAAGGAGCCAATTGAGTTTGCGGGAAGTCGGCTATACCATCTTTGAGCCATGCCCGACAAAGTTTGAGGGAACGCCCTACACTTCAAGGCGTCACTTGCAGGCTGTAGTAATAGTGCGTTCGAAAACGTCCTAACATGATTTGCGGGATCACCCGTTCTATCGTAAGCCTTAATTGTCGGCATCTTGAACTTCCTTGATATGTGGGCATTCATCACCTCCTCGGTGAATGGGGGCGTGGGATCATCAGGATCCCCAAGTGGCATCAGATCCTTGGGGTTGCTCTTAGGGGTTTCCACCCTTGTAGTTCTTTCAGTTGGGACTGTAGCCCTTCTTTGCCTTCTTGGAGGCCTCTCCAGATCTATGAAAGGAATCGGTCCTGACGTGGGAGGTGGCAAAGTCTGATTTGATCTAGCTTGCTCCCTGGCCATGTCTTCCTTTAATCTTAAGATCTCGGCTTCATAAGCCTTAATCCTCTCAGCAGCTGTTGAAGGGAGTCCATCATGAGTAGTTCGAGTTCTCCCCATAGGTTCTTTACTTGCACGTCGCCTCCTTGGAGCTTCATCACGCTCGTAATCATCGTCAGAAGATGATTCATCCGTATAAGGACCAGAAAAATTGCGATAATCTCGATCTCGAATATACAGGGCATGACCACTTGGTCCAGCTCCGTAGTTAGGCATCCCGTACATTGGACTGGTACTTACGGGGAGATCCGTAGTGTGGATCTGAACCCCTCGTGTAAGGTTGTTGGGGTCTACAATCAAGGAGGAAATCCCCACCTGGCGGGGGTTAGTCCCTGGAATTGTGTGGACGATCGGAGGTAGCGTACTCTCCATATGGGTAGTCGTCCTTAGGGGTTGAGAAACTTGATACGGAACGATAGTCCCAGATGTCAGAGGTACTTGCTCAGATGTCGGAAGTACTTGTTCAGTAAGGGGCGGAGCAGAGCTAAGAGGTAGAGCCTCGGTAGCGATTGGCTCGGTAGTGCTTGGTGCAGTTCTTCGTGTTTGAACCATGGTTGATGTCTTCTTCCCACAGACGGCGCCAAATGTTGTGGAATAAAAACTAGGTTATTAGATTGCGGTAAGGGTTTGCTGTATTTAATGCTAGGGTACGTGAGCTTCGTGCTTCAATGGCTGCTTCTGCGTTCGAGACTTAAACGGTCCTCACAGAATGCCTACGTATCTCTGTATTAAGAGAATCAAGCCAATAAAACGTAGTTCTAGGTTGAGGGGTCTGACCCTTTATATAGGCTGAGAAGCCTAAGAATTAGGGTAGGAATAGGAGACTTGGTGGGCAAGCCACCGCCTCAAGGAAGGTTCCGGATCCCTTCCTTTTAGGAATCAGTTTCCATGTTGAGATATGTATCTTGGAGGCTAAGTCAGGCAAGGGTTGTATCCTTGTTTGACTCTTATTGGCTGAGCTGTTTATTACCCCTAATATTAATTACGAAATTAATATAATAATTAGGGTTTGGGCCCACCTGGTGGGCCCCACGTTTGGACCATTCCGGGTCTAATTAATGCCACATTAAATGTGTCTTTAGGGCTTACTTTTAGCCCATATCACACTGTTTAATGTTGACACTCGATGTACTGTCTGGTTCATGAGTGACTAACCGTAATGACTGTTCTTCATATATTGACTTTAAATATCTTGTTCCTTTTCTTTTGTCCTCTCTCTCTTTAATCTTCTGTACTGTCTCTGTCACCTTGAAATCTCTACCACTTTAAATGAATCCACTTCTTAACGAATACTCCACTGAGGCTTGATCAGATGACTGAACTTCTTTCAATGCAGTAAATCCTCAAGTTTGTAGATTGACCTTGATCTTTTTCTTTTGACAAATAATACAATCTTAGATTCCTTGTGACAGTCTTGTTCAAGTTTCTTGTTCAAGTTGAGTTATATCCTCGAAATACAAATAGGCTACATCATATGTCTTTCAGTTTCTTGTGTACCTTTCCAGATTTTTTGGATATATAGGTTAATCATTTTATTTTTATAAAGTATTTATTATAATTTTCTAATTTATTGATTTTAAAACCAAAAATTAATTATAAGTTTATATATAATATTCCATAAATTTTGTATATACATCACTAACACACGTAATTCAGGAATTAATATTAATTTTTTAAGTAATTTATATAAGTTTAAATTTTTATAGTTTAAATTTTGATTATCAAGACTATACAAACGAACATATAATAGTTGATATTGTTGTTATGAGATGCTAGTTGATATGTAACTAATATAATAAAACAAATGTTGAATTGTTAAAAGAATCTCAATAATTTCGATATCGTCATTCGTGTAGTATGAAATGTAACGAATTTTGGTATTCGTTCCTTAGTGTCCTACTGATATATACGAACATACAATACTTAACATTGTTGTTGTGATTTGTTAGTTGAATATTAGTTGATAAGTAACTATAATTTATAAATCCAAATAATAACACAATAAATCTAGTTTGTTTAATAGACTCTTAACGATACATTAGGTATAGTAATTTATTTCATTATATGTAACGAATTTCGATGTTCTGGTTAAAGTCATTGTCGAGTTTTATTTTGCTAAATAGTATATTTTATGTGCATTCAAAACAATCTTAAATAATATGTATGATAGATCTATACGTTATAAGAAAAATTGGTGAATAAATTTAAAGAACCTTAAAGGAATTTACGACGGAGTAAGAATTTCGTCGTAAGTTATCCAGATTTTCGTGGTAAGGTTCCCAGATATCCATCGGAATTTACCAAATCTACAAACTTACGACGGGAAATAAATATCGTCGTAATTTTCCTAGAATTTCATCGTAATTTTCCTAGTAAAACTAATTATCTTTACAATTAAATTTAATCCCAAAAAAACAACTTACGACGAACATTCCGTCGTAAGTTTATTTTGAAATCGATATTACGACGAACAAACCGTCGTAAGTTAAATATTGTCCCCATACTTGCGATGAATTGGTTTTCCGTCGTAATATCTTACGACGGTTTTTCATTTCCGTCGTAAGTTGGGCGCGAAAAAAAAAACCGTCGTAAGTTTGCCGTCGTAAATGGCCAGATTTCTTGTAGTGATCTACGGTTTGGGTCGATCATGAAACCAACTCATAACAAAGCTAGTATGTGAAAGTTAGTATACAATCTTTCCTTAGCAGTACGGCCTAAATTGGATCATCAAAAAATGAAAATTAATGTAAGTAGCTACTTGAAGCTACCGTTTCAGTCGACCCTTGATGCCAATGAATACTAGGACCGATATATGTGGTCTCTCACGGCTACGGTTTGAATTGACATTTTTTTTTCAAGTCATAAGCAAATATATGTGATTATTTCCTAAGTCACACATTGATCACCTGTCTGTGATAATTATTGAGATTATTTACAAGTATTGTTCCCATGATTGATTTTTCTGTAAATTATGCATAACCACGGCCCATTTTGAAAGAACCTACGACCTTTAGAAGTCTTAGCAGCATGTACATGCCTTCTTTTAGATGCGTGACACATTTATGTCTATCATCTGCACATTATGACCCAATGCTTTAGCACTTCTATGCTGCATATTATTTTCACTTCTAAACTTTGTTGAAGAAGCTCCCATATCTCTTAAAAGCTTGTGTCACTGATCTTTGCACTTGAGGCTGTCTATTGTAGTTACACAAAAAATAGTTGGAATCATTTCCGCTCCTAAAATTTGGAAGTGATGTACCTAACTCACCTCAGTTACTGTAGAGCTAATGTGTCGCAATCACCACAGACACAATATTCTTGATCTACCCGAAAGCGGACCAACATTTCTAGTAGTCGTTTAAGTTGGTTACCAGGGGCTATAGTCATAATTAATCCTCCTTGCATACTTAAATACATTAATGTTGAATTGATTGATGGGATATCAAATCATCATATAACCAATATATGTTGTTCCTCAAAGCCTCTTGCGCCCACGGCTACGGCTTGAATGGATCTCCCAATAATTGGTTTCAGCTGTTTGAAATGATCTCCCAATAATTGGCTTCCTCTCTGTCTGTCATATATAATTATCTAACGCCACTTATCGGTGGTATATACAACTAATTCCGTTCTTTGCTTGATCAGTTTCGAATCACTACGGCTTTAATCTTTATAAATCATATGTCAACTATGCATGGCTACGTCCTAATATTTTATTGTTGATCATATGTGACTGCATTTGAAAAATATGCATTGCAATGCGCCTGAAACATTGCACTCCGATTTTCAGAATTTGATAATCATTTAGATGAAAAAGACATGTATATGCATAATAATAATCACACTGGTCACTACTCTGTCGCCCTGAAAGCTTTCGGTTTCAGGACTACCGTTTAAGGGTTCAATCTATGGCTATAGACATTTTGTTACTTCATGATTGTTAGTATCCACCATCAATATATATATATAAAGGAGGATACGCGGGAGTTTAGGTGGCGCTCTAAGATCGTTTCAATTTATTTTTCTAATTTTTTTAAAGCTTTACAATTATTAAAAAATATTTTTTAACATATTAGTATTAAAATAGGTATTTTAATTTACAGAGAAAAATATTGAAGACATATTTATAGTGAATAAGGCATTCAAATTTATAAAGAAGAAGAGTTTGAAAAAGAAAAGATATTCGAATTTATAAGAATTATAAAGAAAAAGAGTTCGAACTAAATAAAATATATATTCAAATTTATAAAACGTAGGAGTTCGAATTTACCGGAACATAGTAGCTATATAAATAGATTACAAAATATCCCTTCAAATGACCCCGATCATGCAACTGTAGACTATATCAAATTATACTTTATAGATTTTGCTGATGTGTTTTTCATTATTACCAGTTAGTAATGTTGCAGATTTCGGAAATCGGAATTATTCGATTGAGATATCGATTTACGATTTATCGGGTGATTCGGTTAAAAAATCGGCGATTTATCGGTGATTTTTGCAAAATCAGCCAAATCAGTTCCAAAATTTTTACCGATTTTTAGCCGAATTATCGGCAATTTTTCAGAAATCGGCTAATTTCTATAACAGAACCAGTTACATATAGTTTATGTTTACGTGATGAGATCCTCAATTCAAATTTTGTTATGTTGTGAAATTTAATCCAATTTTTTTATTTTTTTTTCTTTGACATAATTATTTGTTATGAGACAAAAGAGAAGAGATTGCAATTTGTGGTTTGTGGATGACAGGACCGGTGAGTAACCTCTTTCTAATTCCTATCCTTTTCTCGGTAATCAAATTTATGTACATGTATAAATAAAAGATGCCAGTATTCAATATTTTTTAATGTTAATGGATTTAGATAATTTTTCGTGCAAATTTGTACATTTTTTTCGATAAATTTACAAATTACACTTGAAGTATTCACAATAAATTATTTTTTATTGTTTCATCTTTTATATTACATAATAATTTTTTTTATCTTTTTTAATTATTAATTTACAAATGTGAGTTACTTAATTTAATTTTTTCTTTATAAATTTAAACTAGTCGATAAAGCCGCGCTTCACGGAGGCGTTATAATATTTTTTTAAAAAATTAATACATTAATTTTATATTATAATATTAATATTAAATTTTAATAATTAAATATCCTTTTCTAATGAATCGATTTCTTGTTAAACACGCTTCTTTCGATTGAGCCGCTCTCTCGTTAAAATCGAAATCTCAACTTTAACATATATTATAAAGACTTATACAATATTTTTTATCCATAAAATCGAACAATAAAAAAAATTATGACATCAATATCAAATTCTAATAGCTTATACAATCTTTTCTAGTGAGCCGTCTTCCCGTTAAATACGTTTCGAGTCGCTCTTATTTGGAACCGAAATCCTAACTAATATTTATATTCTTTAAATTCCAATTTTTATACGTTCCGTAACGAATGTAAATTCCAATTTTTATATTCTTTAAACTTTCTAATATTTATAGAGTTTTAAAAATGAAAATACATCTTATATTTTCTGTATATTATAGATATTCATGTATTTATTTACAACTTCCGCATGTGAATGTCTTTCTGTTATGTTAACATATTAAAACAATTAAATTCGAAGACTTTTCGTTACGGAAATAATATTAAATTTATGGATATGTTTTTCTAATGCAAGTATAATTAACTTGGAAAAAAGATATATAGTTTTAAAAATCGTGTAAGACGTCTCCACCGTCCTCGTATTCTACTTTGAATAAATCATTTTATTTTACGTATTCCTTATATATTTAAATATCTTTATACGGTCTTCTTTAATGAATCGATTTCTCGTTAAACACGGTTATTACTATTTATCTGCTCCCTCGTTAAGTCCAAAAACCTAACTTTTACATATATCACTTGTACGATAATGTTTATTCATAAAAATCAAATCCTAAAAATAAAATAAAATTTATAACATCAAATTGATATTTTAATAGCTAATACAATCTTTTATAGTGAGTCATCTTCCCGTTAAACACGTTTCGAGCCGCTCTTGTTTGGGTCGAAATTCCAAATTCATTACATATTATTAATGAAAATTATCTTACACAACAACTTTTTTCCTTAAAATTAAAACCTAAAAAATAGAGTGAATTCCAATTTATACTTTATCTAGACTTTCTAAAATTTATGGAGTTTTAGAAAATGAAAACACTTCTAATTTTCTTTTTATATTATAGATACTCCTAATTTTATTTTGGATTCCTGCATTAGAATGTTATTTTAAATGTTAACACATCAATTCTTTTCTTTTAAATATGATGACTTTTTTTATGATAATAATATTGAATTTATGAATAAATTTTCCTAATAGATCAAAGTATAATTAACTTACATAAAAAATATATAATTTAAGAAGATCGTACTTTCTATAAAATATTTAGTTATATGGATGCTCTACATATTCAAACACCTATTCTACTTCTAATAGAACTTTTATTTATATGTTTTTCTATAAATTCGAACTCTTATTCTCTATAAATTCGAACTCCAATTCTACTTCCAATAGAACTTTAATTTAATGTAATGCTTTATAAATACTTATTCTACTTCCAATAGAAACTTTTATTTATATGTTTTTTCTATAAATTTAAACTTTTATCTCTATAAATTCGAACTCCTATTCTACTTTCAATAGAACTTTTAATCATATGTTTCATAAATACTTATTCCACTTCCAATAGAACTTCTAATCATATTTCTTTCTATAAATTCGAACACCTATTCAACTTCTAATATTTTAAATGATATTTTTATATTTATAAGTGTTTAAAATTCTAAAATTCTAGAAAATTAGAAAAATAGATTGAGACGATCTTAGAGCGCCACCTAAGCTCCCGCGTATCCTCCTTTATATATATTGATATATATTTTCTATAAATTTGAACTCGTATTCCCTATAAATTTGTACTCCTATTCTACTTTCAATAGAACTTTTAATCATATGCTTTATAAATACTTATTCTAATTCCAATAGAAACTTTTATTTATATTTTTTTTCTATAAATTTAAACTTTTATTCTCTATAAATTCGAACTTCTAATATTCTACTTTCAATACAACTTTTAATCATATGCTTTATAAATACTTATTCTACTTCCAATAGAACTTCTAATCATATGTCTTCCTATAAATTCGAACTCTGGTCCTCTATAAATTCGAACACATATTCTACTTCTAATATGTTAAATGATTTTTTTTATATTTTTAAGTATTTAAAATTCTAAAATTCTAGAAAATTAGAAAAATAGATTGAGACGATCTTAGAGCGCCACCTAAACTCCCGCGTATCCTCCTTTATATATATATATATATTGATTTATATTTTTAAGTGTTTAAAATTCTAAAATTCTAGAAAATTAGAAAAATAGATTGAGACGATCTTAGAGCGCCACCTAAACTCCCGTGTATCCTCCTTTATATATATATACTAGTTGATAAAGCCGCGCTTCGCGGCGGCGTTACAATATTTTTAAAAAAATTCAATACATTTACGTTGTATTATAATATTAATATTAAATTTAATAATTAAATAATCTTCTCTAATGAATCGATTCCTTGTTAAACATGATTCTTTCGATTGAGCCGCTCTCTCGCTAAAACCGAAATCCCAACTTTAACACATATTATAAAGACTTATATAATAATTTTTATACATAAAATCGAACCTTAAAAAAAAATATGTCAACACTCATCAGTATCAAATATATAATCTTTTCTAGTGAGCCTTCATCCCGTTAAATACGTTTCAAGCCGCTCTAATTTGGAATCGAAATTTTAACTTCATTATATAAAGAGAGTAAATCCCAATTTCTTTAAACTTACAGCTTCCGCAAGGGAATGTCTTTCGGTCATGTTAACATATCAAAAAAAAATATACGAAGACTTTTCGTTACGGGAATAATACTAAATTTATGGATATATTTTTCTAATGCAAGTATAACTAAGTTGTATAAAAAAATTAAAATAAAGGATTTCTAAGAAAAAAAAAATTAGTTTTAAAAAATTGTATAAGATGTCTCCACCGTACTCGTATTCAATTTCAAATAAAACATTTTTTATATGTATTTCTTATATATTCAAACATTTTTTTACGATCTTCTCTAATGAACCGCTTTCTCGTTAAACACTCTAATGAACCGCTTTCTCGTTAAACACGGTTGTTACTATTGATCCGGTCTCTCGTTAAATTCAAAAACCTAAGTTTTACATATATCACTTATATGATAATATTTATCCATGAAAATCAAATTCTAAAAATAAAATAAAATTTATAACACCAATATGATATTTTAATAGCTAATAAAATTTTTTATAGTGAGTCGTCTTTCCATTAATCACGTTCCGAGCCGCTATATTATTAATGATACTTATCTTACATGACATCTTACTCCTTAAAATCAAAATCTAAAAAATAGAGAGAATTTCAATTTATACTTATTCTAAACTTTCTAAAAATTATGGAGTTAAACACATCTTATTTTCTTTTACATTTAGATACCCCTGTATTTATTTAGGATTCCTACATGATAATGTTCTTTTATTATGTTAATACAACAATTATTTTCTTTTTAAAAAATGATGACTTTTTTATGACAATAGTATTAGATTTATGAATAAATTTTCCTAATAAAAATATTATTAACTTATATAAAAAGTATAATTTTTCTACTTCTAATAGAATTTTTATTTATATGTTATTTCTATAAATTTGAACTCTTATTATCTATAAATTCGAACTCTTATTCTACTTCCAATAGAACTTTTAATTATATGCATTATAAATACTTATTCTACTTGCAATAGAACTCCTATTCTACTTCCAATAGAACTTTTAATTATATGCATTATAAATACTTATTCTACTTGCAATAGAACTTCTAATCATATGTCTTACCTATAAATTCGAACTCTTCTCCTCTATAAATTCGAACACCTATTCTAGCTCTAATATATTAAATGATATTTTTACATTTATTAGTGTTTATAATTCTAAAATTCTAGAAAATTAAAAAAATATATTGATACGATCTTAGAGCGCCACCTAAACTCCCGCGTATCCTCCTTTATATATATATATATATTGACTTGCAGGTAGGGTGAAGTTGTATGCTAAAAGAGTAACAGAACAGTAGGACTCTATTAGATTGCTCGAGTCAAGTTCGTTGGTAAAAAAAATTAGAGAATTTATAGAATACTAGCTTATAGCCCGTGCAAAGCACGAGTTACTTTTAATATTTTATAATTTATTTATAGTGTAATATAATATTATATATATTAATTATAATATGTTATTGAAAAAATTCAAAACTTACATCTTTGTATATAATAATTTTTAGTATTAAACATAAATTAATATGTTGTTGGTAGGAATCGAACCTTGTACCTCTGAATATAACAACTTTTAGTATTATCATATCTAACGGTCATGATCTATTTGAGTTGCTGATCTGACGGTGATAAATGAGGGATAACCAAAAGTGGGGATAACGAAAAAAGGAGTTAACCAACTACAAATTATACCCCCTTTTGCTTATTATAATATATAGTATAGATACGGTTATTTGTACTTTTCCTTGCAAAAATATGGTACTTCTCAAATCATTGCAATTATACAATACTTCTTCATCTTCTTTGCAATTTCATAGTACTTCTTCATCTTCATCAACCCCGACCTCCCCATCGTCTTCTCCGGCGTCGCAGGTGAAACTTCACCACATCGATCCTGCCTCATCGACTTCGACCACCTTATGATGGCAACCACCATCACCATTACAATCTCTCTATCTCTCTCTCTCTCTCCCCTTCCCTCTTTTTCTCTCTCTCTCTCCCGTTTTTCCGGCCACCTACACACACCACCACCACCACGATGGTGATTCCTTCCGACGCCCACCCCCCGCCGCAACCACCACCACCCCCTCCTCCGATCTCTGACCCCGATCTCCTTCGATCTCCACCTCCTTCTCCACGCCACCTCTGACCTCCTCATTAAGATCGTAATTTAGATGGGAGACAGAGGGCTTGAGACTCAGGGTCAGCCTTTGTCCATCAATTTTGTTGCTTCGTTAATCCAGAAACGGGCAAAAAGAAATTCATCAATTTCTTAAAAAGAAATTCAGAAGAAATTCTGAATCAATTGAGATTGAGGTAAGCCTTTGGGTCGAGATCTCCGAGCCCAATAAGAGGAAATTGGTACTGTATAATTGATTAAGTGGATTTCTTGATGTTTTTAACACATTTAGATTCATTCACAATATTCAGTTTTAACTTTTTTGTGGTCTTTTAGTTACAATTTCATTACAATGACAGATGTATAGAGCAAAATAAACCTGGAGAAAAATTTTATTTAACGATCAATAATTTAGAATATTTTTTCGATTTGTTTGTGTTTATTTTTTATTTGTTAAATTTTATTTAAATTATGAGATTGATTCTTAATTTTTTTTTTGAGCAAAAGTTTTGTTTTTTAAGGGAGTTCATAACGCCTCGGAGAAGCAAGGGGATATGCGGGAGAGGTCAACTGGCGATTCTCGGATCATCTTAATCTAATTTTCAATTTTTTTAGAATTTTAAAATTTTAAATACTAATAAATAAAAAAATATCCGAGAGGTAGAATAAATGTTTGAATTTATAAAGTAAAATTCAAATATATAAATAAGACATATAATTAAAGTTTTATTGAAAGTAGAAAATGTGTTCGAATTTATAAGAAGAATAGTTCGAATTTATAGGTAAGGCATGTAACAAAAAGTTTTAATCGAAATAGAATACGTGTGCAAATTATACGGGAGAAGAGTTTAAATTTTTAGGAAAAATATATAATTAAAAAATATATTGAAAGCAGAATAGGTTTTTGTACTGTGTTGAAATTAAAATATGTATTCGAATTAATAGAGGAGAAGAGAAGATAAGTATCAATAATATGTAAAGAACTTGAGACTTCGGATCCAATAAGTGTTCAAATTTATATATAAGAATTCTAATTTCTAGAAAAACATATAACTAAAAAATATATTGGAAGTAAAAAAAGTATTTGTAAGATATATATAAGAGTAAAGTGCATTTTGTGTACCTGAACTTTAGCCTGGACACCACTTGCAATATTGTACTTTAAAATCGAGCATTTGCAATACTGAAGTTTTAATTTACTTACACTTCGTGTGCTACCGTCTATTTTGCCCTAACTCCGTTAGCTTAATCAGGGTAAAACAGTCTTTTACCAGCAATCATAACTGTCCAAGAAAAGATATTTTTTTGAGACAAATTATCAAACACTAACTGGACATATATGTCAATAACTATAAGTCTATCTATAACAACTTTACTCCAGATCATCTATACATCGGAACTTGAGAGAGTGCGAAAAGAGCAAGCTGGTCATAAACATCATTAGATAAAATCAGGATCTCCTTCTTATTTCACCAAAATCGATATACAAATACTCTCTTAATGGTTTGTGTTGGAAGCCTCCGTCGCCAATTATGTTTGTCTTGTAGAAGTTGTTGGTTGCTTCAAGAACATCTACCAATGTAAGCTTTAAGAATGGCTGTTCAAACATTGCCACTTTTATGCTTAGGGGCTCTTTTGATCTGCTACGCTACTCAAGAAAAGGCGATTCTGATCAATGGAACTGTTTAAGTTGCAATCATCACTTTCTTCTAAGTCACTCTGCTTGCTGCTTCTGTGAACCCATATCCATAAGACAATAGCTGTAAAAAAGAGTAGCTAATGCACCAACAACAACAATCAATGCTACAACCCATATACTTATCAACCGCGATCGCTATAGTTATAGGTTTTGGCAAATTCCAATCCTTGGAATATGCCCTTCTAACCTGTTCTCCGCCAAATTGATATTAACTGTGTTTCAAGGCTACACAGCTTCTTTGGAATCTCCCTGCAAAGACCATTATTAGAAACATCCAGATTCTAAAGCTGCATCAGATTTCCAAGATCAGATGGGATCTTGTCGCTAAAGCTGTTGCCATAAAGATCCAAAGACATTAGATAAGACATGTTCCCTATAGACTGTGGCAGGCTCCCAGTAAACATATTATTACTCAAATCCACAACTTCCAATGGAATTATGAAAGAGGTCATCGATATGACCTGAAAGCTTGTTCTGCTGAACATAAAATCCGACCAAATTTACCATGCTTCAAAGAGTAGAAGGAAGCCCACCACTAAGTTCATTGTAGCTCAAATCAATATGTGTAAGCCCATTTAAGCCCATTCAAATCAGCATGTGTAAGCCCATTTATTAATTCGCAGCAACCATCAACAAGAAAATCAGTTTCGAGGTTGTGATGAGATGAGAGAAAGAGAGAACAGCGGGTATGGGAGGGAGAGATGAGAGGGATTGAGCGGTATTCGTTGCAATTCAATTTCTTCAGAAAAAGAGCACATGAATGGCTTGCCACCATTTTTTGTACTAGGAAAGTTTTGCTTGCCACAATATTGGGGAAAATCAAAAAGAATAATGCAGGGTAAACATATTATTCTGATGTATGGATGAGAAAAGACTGAGATACCCCTAACTCTTTAACGTCGTTAACGCCAGGCAGACGGAAGTACACAAACTATAACGAAATAACAATTGCAGTATTGCAGCTGCTCGAATTTAAAGTTGGGTATTGCTGGTGTCACGACCTAAGTACAGGTACACAAAGCGCACTTTACTCTATATATAATTAAAAGTTGGAAAATGTTAACCACATTTCTTAGGACTATGGTAATTAAGGTGTCATGAGACAGTTTTTAATTGGTTCAAGGTCGTGACCCACTTGCAAAAAAGTATGTGCCCCTTGCATTCACATAAATCATCCAATAAAAACTCATCACATGACAAAAATTAATCCTTAAACAAAGCCCTAAGGGATGTGGTTAACAGTACCCTTAAAAGTTTGATTGAAAGTAAAACATGTATTCAAATTTATATAGACAAAATTTAATCCTTAAACATTAGGACCCTTAAAAGTTTGACTGAAAGTAAAATATTTATTCAAATTTATAGAGGAGTAGAGAAGATAAGTATCAATAATTTGTAATGAAGTTTGGATTTCGGACCTAAACAAAAACGGATCGATACGTATTTAACGAGAATATGACTCCATGTGACGAAAGATCCTACTATTTATTAGAATTTGATATTTATGTTAATTTTTTTTTAGGATTTGATTTTTTGGATAAAAGTTATTATACAATTATTCATAATATAAGTTAAAGCTGAATTTCGGTTTTAACAAAAAAAAAATGGCTCAATTCGAAGAATCGTAATTAACGTGAGAGCATTTCAGAAAGGATTGTGTTAATTATTAAAATTTAACATGGAAGATATAATACAATCAAGATATATATTCAAAACAAAAAAAAAACTATGCTGCCGCGAAGCGCGACTTTATCAACTTGTTATATGATCCAATAGATTAAGCGTCGTAATCAAGAATGTGAAATTAAAGCAAACTCCAGAACCGTCTGATATTGCAGCCCAGGGAGGAGAGCTAGGGCAGATATTGAAAAAGATCATTTCCATCATCTAAACATACACATAACCAAAACCCTTCCTAGATCTTCCGATGATCGCTACGGGTTGTCATTAAGATCCGTACGAACACTACCAAAATCTTCTGATAATGGTTGTGGAGTCACTCGGATAATCTCCACGGCTTGTCTTTTTGTTCTACTGCAAGAAGGTGTCTCAGGCTCCCTTAGGCCTTAGCCGAGACTTTTGCTTTCCTGCCGCAACATCCTAGAAGCTCACCATTCATTTTTATTTATTAGCAACCTAAAGATTGCCTCTTTTTTGGGGGAAATGGACCATAAATATGCACAGCCCGGCCAATAAAGAATAATCCCGGCCCAAATACAATACAAGCCCAGCCCAACTACATACAAATATCTAAGATAAATGTGATAAAAGGGAGACACGAGACAGGGGGAAGAGGAGGATATTTTGACAACTTGTCAGTTGTTTTAATGTAATGTATGCAGGGCTGTGGCTAAATTTCTTAAAAGTAGATCGTCAACCACACCCGTCCTAGAAAGCCAATGGACAAATATTGTTAGCTTGAATGCAATTTTGGAAGGCAAAAGAAGAAAAGTTTGTGCTCGAATTGTCTTTGAGACACTTGTAAGTCTTTGTACTTTCAATTAACTACTCAGTTTATTTGATTTGGGATTGAAGTATCGAATTGTAAGTTTCAAGTATTTTTTTACATCTCCAAAAGGTTACATCTAATATATTTTTACCTCAGGTTTTAAAGAATAGTGGGCTTGTAGATGTGCAACAAGAAGAATCATTTGGTGACGTCAGAGGAACTATTTTCGACGTAACTGTACGTGTGCTGCATGTTCTCGCATCCAAATTAATTCTTTAAAAACATGGCTGGAGATTTTTTTGCTCATATCTTATGGAAGATTTGTAATGCTTTGGTAATTAGGAATGCTTCTAGTGCCATATGGCTTGCTAGATTGGGTCATGTCAATATCAGTGTATTTAAACAGCTGGCTAATTAAATGTAAATTTTTATAATGCGTTTGATCTTATAGTAGCTTCTATTGACATATGGCTTGCTACGTAGCATCATAGTCACGCAGTCAATTAACATTTGGGATAAAATTTATTTGTATCAGAATATGATCCACTTTGATGGACCCTTAACAATGATAGTTAGGTACGGAAGACTCCTGTAATTAATATAAGCCCATTTGATGAAACAGTGTGCTGATAACATATACTGTATGAATAAGACCCACCGGCCACCACATGTACATTCAAACCAAATTATGTTTCCTCGCACAAATACTTCCACTGAAATATAATATATGATTCATTTGCAATCTTTTTCTTAAGGTTTTAGATGAGATGGATACTCAATATGAAATGCGGAGTGAAGGAAGTGTTGAAATATAAAATAAGATTTATTTGGGACCTTAGATGAGTTGGTCACTCAACATGAGGCAAAGACGACTGTGGTTCTTTTCTTTTTTTATACAGCTTATGTAGTCAGGTATTTGATTCAAGTCTCACGTCGAGTAGATAGCGAATATAGTGTCAATTAAGAGATGTTCAGTGATTTGTTATTTAAGAAATAGTTTACGTTTACACAATAATTTAGTACCTAAACAGGTTGGAGCACATTTTCTGGTCACCTGCACATTGTTTCAATATTGTATTGAGTGTGTTTCTCCATGAAGATTGTTTTAAAATTCCAGTTGTGTATCTACCATTACGTTGGTGTCGTGATGATTTTGAAGGAGACATAAGTGATCATCATATTAATGAGAATTTTATTCTAAATGGAGAAGAAATTGTTGGCAATGTTGAGGAAGAAGAAATTATGGGTAGCTCTTTTGTGGATTATGAAAAAATTGTCCAATGTCCCAAAAAAGAAAGGATGAAAAGTGGAAAAGAATTTGGCAAAACAATCTAAAAAATGCAGGGATAATTGGCCATAACATTACAACTTGTCGAGGGAAGCAGAGCTTTAATGCTGTTCATGATGCAAAAAAGACAGAGAAAAACTCCAGCAACATAAATCCTGTTTTGTGTTTGAAAATCTAGACATTGATTAAGTTTATGTACGTTATTTTTATATTTTTTTTGCGATGACAATGATTTTTGTGCTATTAATTAATTTAAATATTCTGAAATATTATTATGATATTCATTTTGTTTGTGTAGATGTATTTGAAGTTTGAAATTAGAATAATGTTAATTGTTACAGTATGCATGTTAATATTAATTTTAACCTTTTTTTCTTAAAATATTAAAATTTAAAGAACACATATTGTTAATATGAAGTTATTTAAATTTAACTACATTTTATTTTATTTTTAAAAATGGATGCAATTTTAAATAATATTATTTATCAATATAATATAGAGTAATTTACACTTTGCATCCCTCTGGTTTTAGGTTTTTTGCACTTAAGGTTCAATAGCTTCAGAATCAACACTTTGCATTCCTCTACTTTAGTACCCCGCAACATTTTCCATCCCCTGTGCTAATTTCCGTCAAAGTTGACCGTTAATGTTAGTCAACATTGATATTTGTGGGGGTGTTTTAGTCATTTATTTAAATAAATATTTTTTTAAAAGTAAAATAAAATTAGAAAACATTAAATTTTTTTAAATTTTATATTTGTAAATTTAACACATTTACACATGTCATTGATAATATTTTTAAATAGATTCAATACAATTTTTTTATGATTTAAAAATTTTAAATTCAGTTATAACAAATTAAAATTATCATACTTTCAGGAAAAATGAACTACTTATATTGAATCTATTTAAAAATATTATTAATGACATGTGTAAATGTGTTAAATTTACAAATACAAAATTTACAAAATTTTATGTTTTTTGATTTTATTTTACTTTTTAGAAAATATTTATTCAAGTAAATGACTAAAATACCCCTGCAAATATCAATGTTGACTAACATTAACGGTCAAATTTGACCGAAATTAGCACAGGGGATGGAAAATGTTGCGGGGTAGTAAAGTAGAGGGATGCAAAGTGTTGATTCTGAAACTATTGAACCTTAATTGCAAAAAGTTAAAACCAGAGGGATGCAAAATGTAAATTACTCTATAATATAATTATAAATATTTTATATTTTGATAATTTTTTTTATACAAGTATTTAATATATGTTTAATATTCAATAAATTGCAAAAATAAGTTGAAAAGTTAGGAATCTGTTATCAAAGTTGACTTATTGAGTAAAAAGTTCCCCACACCCCATCTATTAACCCGTCTGATAGTCAATCACAATACCTACGCAGTACTACAGTTTGTCGGGCCACTACTCACACTTGCTTTACTGTATATACTAACGTTGAAAGGAGCAAACAACCAAATTTAGATATGTGAAAATCACCACCGGTAAATAGAAAATCACCACATTCCCGCCACCTCCGGCCACCGCGCCGCCGACACCATCAACAAAAATCACCACTTTTAAACAGAAAATCACCGCACTCCACCACCTCCGGCCACCACACTGCCGCCGCCACCACCAAAAATCACCACCTGCGTAAAAAAATCACCACAACTAAAACCTTTACAAACCACCTTATGTCCCCCACCACTTTCGGCAACCACCAAAAATCACCACCGAAAACCTTACAAATCACCACCAAATAACGAAAATCAGCGCAACTAAAACCAATACAAATCACCACATCTCCGCTATCATCTCCATTTACCACCAACAATCACCATCGGAAGCTTAAAAATCACTGCAAAATCACTTTTATTCTTTTGCCTAAAAGCTGGAAATATATACACTTTTTTGTCTCCATAATCACCAAAAAATTATTCAGTTATGAACAATAAAATCGGAGTAGTCGATGAATCGCTATTTATGTCGAAATTGAAAGTCAACGATGATAGTCGATGTGTTCCGGCGAGAAGGTGGTGGCGGCGGACGGTGGGGTCTGTCCGTCTGTTTGTGCGAGTGTGCCAGATCTGGTTGTTCCGATGAGGAGGCGGTGGAGGTAGTGGGGGGAGTGCACAGTGGGCGATGGGTGGGGAGTGGGGGGGTTGGAAATGATTTGGGGGCAGGTGTGAGTGTGTCCAGTGTGTGTTTGTGCGTGTGTAAGTGTGTGTGCGTGTGTAGGTGTGTGTGCTGTGGTGTGCATTTTGTTTTATTGGGTGTATTGTGTGGTTAATTACATCTAACAATTTTTATTAATTACTAAAAATCTAACGGTAATATGATGTTATATTTTTGGGTATACATTAATGATTGTAAATTTATGTCTTAAATTAAAAGGTAGTGTATTTAATCAAAAAAGAAATATTAATGATTAGAAGATTATGATTGCAAAGTTATGTTTTAAATTAAAAGATAACGTGTTTTAATTTGGAAAGAAATATTAATGATTGGAAGATACGATAGTTTATGTGTGTATAAAGGATAATATCAATATATTCTTAATGAATCCATCAAATTTACATAGAAAAGGGTATTAAGGTAAATTTCTTTTTGAAAATTAACCAATTTAATCCCATTTAATGATCATTTTATAATATTTTAGCTACTCATATTACTAATAAAAATTGATATTTTGTCTAATTGGGTTTGCACGCTATTCACAAACTTTCCAAAATTGTTTTGATTTGAAGGATATATTATCTCATGCCTAGCTGTAATAACAACTCAAATTGTTATTTTTTTCCCCTAATTACTCTCCTCATTAATCAACTTTCCAAAATGGTTTGTGTTATCTCTTCCACATTCTTGGTTTATTTTTTAGAATTCAAAATTGGATTTCTTTATTTTTTAACCACACATATTACTATAGATAACAATTAGCAATTCAATAATTCAATAAAAATTGTAATTTTGTCTAACTGTCACTACAACAAAAACGGCCATTTCCTACCGCCCGATTGGTAGGAAATGGCCATAAATTGGTAGGAAATGAGGTCAATTCCTACCAACTGCGTTGGTGAGAATTGCTCCGGTCTGAAATGAGGGTTGGTAGGAAATGAGGGTTGTTTTCAAAAGAGGTCCCACATGCCATGTGGATGCCCATGTGGCTCGCCACATATGCAGCCACATAGGCAGCCACATGGCAGTGGACCCGGACACGTCATCGACCACGTCATGTGCCACGTCACCTAAAATGTGGTCCCGAATGGTGACATGGCAGTCCACGTGTCGTGGACCCACCTCCAAGTCACTTTGCCACGTCACATTTTGATCCCAGAAAATTCATTATTTCCTACCAAGTTGGTAGGTTTTGATTGACATATTTCCTACCAAGTTTGGTAGGTTTAAAAACAGAAGCATGTAAAAACTCCTATTTCCTACCAAGTATTTCCTACCACATTTCTATTTTCGAATGGTAAGTGTGGTAGGAAATGGCTTGAATTTGGCAGGTTATAACCGAGAGTGGTAGGAATTGTTGGGCCAATTCTTTTAAAAAAAGTGATTCATTAATATTCATGTACCACAAATTACACAATAGAATCAATATCTAAATCACATACAATCATAACCAAAATTTATACATTAATCATAAATCATAATTCGGCCTTACCAACACAATAACATAACATTAAAATTACATCTCAAAAGTAATTATTCAAATTCACAAAAACGACAAAAATTACAAAATATTAAGAAATGTTTTGAAAGTTTAACTAACTAATAATCTTCAAAGTTGCCCCCATCGTTGGATCGTTCACCTTCCTTCTTTGTAATTTTATTAACTTCGGCGTTGTTTTTTCGATTTCATCGACCATGACACCAATATATTCGCTTTATGAGACAACAATCTACATAAGAAATGTAAATGAATAATTAGTACAATTATATATACACACACATGAACATAAGAATAACAATTTCAATATTTAAACAACAAAGAACTAAATACATACAACATTATTAAAAAATAATGAATATATGAATGAATCAAGAACAAAGAATCACAACATAAATACATACTATTTTCGCACATTGTACAATTGTGGTAGGAGAAAGTTGAAGGAGAAAGTAGATGAAAATGAAATTTTGTTGGAGAAGATTAAAATGAAAGTGAAAGAGAGAAGAAAGTTATTTATAGAGGTTCAAGTCACCTATTTCCTACCAATTGTGGTAGGTTATAAGTTTGGGCGGACTTTTTGAAATTTTGGGTTTGGGCGGAATTTTTGAATTTTTTGCTCTCGGCGGCATTTTTGAAATTTTCATGAATTTAACTCTCAATTCCTACCAATATTGGTAGGTTATGGGGTTGGACGAAAATTTTGAATTTTCGAGTGTGAGCGCCATTTTTGAAAATGTGGGTTCGGCGGTTAGTTCAAAATTTTTGTAAAACTTTTGGACCATTTCCTACCAATATTGGTCGGTTTGAACCCCGGAAAAGTAGGAGTCTGCAGTGCTACCTATTTTCTACCAATATTGGTCGGTTTTGGTAGGCTATTTCCCACTATTATTGGTAGGAAATAGCCCCAGAGGAAAAAAAAAGTTGTTCGCGAGGATTCGAACCTTCGACCGTCCCCATAATGTACTAGAGTCGTACCACCGAGCTAAGATCCAATCCAATTATATGCGTACAAATTATTTATAAGTATATGCCCACAATATTAGTCGGAATAAAAATTTGATCGATAGATTTATTATAAAAAAAGAGGAGTTTAAAATAAAAAAATCCAATATTTTACATATATCATTGACATCAACATATTTAATCAACCGTACGATTGGATCGTTGAAAATAATTTTTTTTTAATTTGAAAAGTGTAACCATGAACAACCCCTAAATTATGAGTAGAAATCCTAACTCAAACTTCGAACATTTACAGTCTCTCGCTTTCTAAAGGACTTTAAGTTTTGATATATATTTTTTTGCCCAATTTTTTTTCATAGATTCCTCCCACTATAAAATGACATTTCACATTAAAAAATTTAATTTATCGATATATCCTTATATTTATTATTTTTTTCGTTATAATTATGTTTTTACCGAAAAACACAATAACATAATAATACAAGTCCAAATTAACTAATTTTTATCCTACAATAATAAATTGTATAGATCTTTACAGTCGCAGAGTTTGATCAATAAAAATCATGATAATCAACCACAAAAAAATTAAGAAAATTAATAATTTTGGTGATTGGGCTTTTTTTACCATTTTGAGCCCATTTCCTACCAAAATTGGTAGGAAATAAAGCTATTTCCCACTAATATTGGTAGGATTGGTTGGAAATAGCCCTAGAGGAAAAAAAAATTGTTTGCAAGGATTCAATCCTTTGACCACCCCGATAATCACTACGCCATATATGGGTTTCTACAACACTTTTGCAAGGTGTTGCCGTTTAAAAAAGTGTTGGCGTAGCTATTTTCATCCTTACCTACTGCAACACCAAGTTTTGTGTTAGCGTAGACATGAAAAATGTTGGCGTAGATATTTTTACACAATAATGTATTTATTTTTCCTTTTTAATTTGTACTATAATGCTGACTGAGCGCCGACGTGGCAGTAGACCCCATACATTGACTGGACTTTGCTGACGTGGCAGTGGGGCCTACCTGCTGACGTGGCAGGTGGGACCCACCCTGCTGACGTGGCCTGCTGACATGGCAGTAGGTCCCACCCCTTGCTGACGTGGCAGCTGATGTGGCAGTGGGTCCCGCATGACTAATTTTTTTAATTTTTTTTAAAATTAAAAATAATTCCCACACACAATAAATAACATTTTACATAAAATAATAAAAAATAAAGAAATTATATAGTAATGTATTTTTCAATAATTTTAAAATTGATAAATTTAATTGTGAAATTATATAGTAAAAAATTGTGAAATGAATGAATTAATTATATCAAAATCATTAAATTATGGAAAATTTATTAAAAATTATTAATTTTGTAATAAAAATTGTATCTTTGCAATTAAGATAGTAAATTTACAAATAGCTTTTCTAAACAAAAGTAAAATTGCAAAAAATTATTTTTTTCCATATATTTATAAAAAAGCTTTAAATTAAATAGGAATGAAAATGATGTTTTTTGAATAATTTGAAATTGAAATATTTTGTTAAAAAAAATTCAAAAATGAAATAAATACAAAGCTTGCGTAAAAAAAAGAAAAAAAAAGACAGCACACAATGAAATTTGATGAGCGGCAATTTCTACCGCCTAAATTTTTGACAATTATTGTCTAAGTCAAAGAAAAGGGTCAAAACATATTACAATTAGGGATACAGACTTCATCTATGTTATCCGAAGACAGTTCTCTCTCTCTCGCCTCTTTTCTCTCTCGCTAACCCTAATCGGTGATTTCGCTAACCCTAATCTGTAAATCTAAGACATGCTGTGGGATCTTTACGTCGTGTGCAAGCCATTATCAAAATGCAAGTTCTAGTTCTGCATGTCGAATTGTAATGCTTTCCCCATCCCCCTTGTTAGATAGTAAAGAATAGTGTGGTTGAATTGTAATGATTTATTTGTTATCAATTTTTACAGTTGAAAGTTGTAATTGCAATAGCTATGACAAAATGTTAACCATGTTCAAAAAATGTTGTAATAGATTAATTTGGTGTTGCTATATGTTCAAAAAATGTTGCAGTAGCTTAATTTGGTGTTCAAAAAATGTTGCAGTAGCTTAATTTGGTGTTCAAAAAATGTTGCAGTAGCTTAATTTGGTGTTCAAAAAATGTTGCCATAGCTATATGTTCTAAAAGATAGTAAAAAGTGTTGCCCCACCTGTCAGCGGGCCCCACCTGTCAGTGGGGTCCAGCCACGTGTCAGTGGGGTCCAGCCACGTGTCAGTGGGGTCCAGCCACGTGTCATCGGGGTCCTGCCGCGTGTCATGGGTCCTGTGACGTGTCATTGCTTATTTACTATCCTACGCCAACACATTTTATGATGTTGCTGTAGGGCTAAAAGTGTTGCAGTTAACCCCTACGCCAACATCGAAAAAGCTAACACCCGAAAAGTGTTGCCGTAGAGATTTTTTTTGCTACGCTAACAATTTTTGGGCCTATGCCAACATTTTTTCAGTGTTGCTGAAGGCCATATATGGCGTAGTGGAGATTCCTCCGGAAGTTTATATAATAAAAACGTTTATATCCACCAAATAAGGCCTCGTTAAAAATCCCACAAGAGCAAATTCCTATGGATAAAAAATAAAAAAGAGGGAAAAAAGAGTGCCTACTAAAATAAAAGTACATCATAAAACAAAAGCCTAGAATTACATAAATATCTATTTGTATCATTGTACACAAATTTTATGTAATCATCATACATACTGGTGTTTTCTGATTGCATAAGTGTTCAATCATATTAGCATACAAAAGTTTTATAAAATCATTATGGATATTAACAATGTAATATGTTTGCTTAGTTGCTGAATGTTTGGTCAAAAACTTACATTTACCTACAATAAAAATGAATAATTAAGACTGAAAACAAAAATAAATACTATATATTTTTGTATATGTAGCAATACTATTTGAAGTTTTCTCATAAATTTTTGTTCACTTATAATTTACACTACTCATTCTTTTACTCACTTTAATTATACAGCTCATTCTTTTACTAATCACTTTGGGACATTTGTCAGTGTTATTTGACAGTTTTTACATTAATTTTTTGTTCATTCTCGTCTGTTACATTATCTACAACTACCTAACCTTTTTATGATTATTTTTCTAATTGTTATCTTCTTATTTACTTATAATTTACACAACTCATTAATTTACTAATCATCTTTACTATGCATGCGTTTTTGTTCAGTTATAATATGTTGCAGTCACTAGTAGAAAAATGGTCTTTTACGTCGGTTAAATAGGTCTTATACGTCGGTTAAATGGCGACGTATGGGCTGGCGACGTATAAGATCAGAGTCTTTTACGTCGGTTAAAAAGGCGACGTATATTGTATCCTTTTACGTCGGTTCTTCTAAACAACCGACGTATATTGTATCCTTTTACGTCGGTTCTTCTAAACAACCGACGTATATTGTACCCTTTTACGTCGGTTCTTCTAAATAACCGACGTATATTGTACCCTTTTACGTCGGTTCTTCTAAACAACCGACGTATATTGTACCCTTTTACGTCGGTTCTTCTAAACAACCGACGTATATTGTTATCCTTTTACGTCAGTTCTTCAAAACAACCGACGTATAAGGTCCAAAATATTAAAAAAAAAAAATATTTTGTTTTTCTGTACAACCCAGAAAATTAATTAAAAACCATAATTCCCGAAATCAACCAATAATTTTACATCCATAATTTTACAACCGAACAATATCCATAAAATTAATTAAGAACCATAATTCCCACCATATTTTTACACATTCGTCCAGCTACAACAATAACAATTTAACAACATATTGACAAATACATTTTGCATCTTGTTTATACATATTCTATAAAAACAAAATAATGACTGAAGTATGAATGAAGAGGTAAATTCTGGTCTGGCAATTCTTTCATCTACGACAAACCTCAGCTTCTTTTTTTAGTTTTCCAGCGTAAGCTTCGTCATTCTTAAATACTAATGATGCCGCTGAGAATGCTGCAACAATTTCCCCGGCTAAATCTGAAGCAGTACTATCACAAACCGATACATGCCTTTCGTATCTCATGTCTTCTGGTCTTTGCCAACAGTTTATATCATTCCCAACCTTAGAATTATTACTAGCACTCCCAACCTAAGAAAGGAAAATAGAAAAATACAATATGTTAACATTATGTTTTAAGTTATTATATGTTCTAAAGTAGAAAAATACAATATCGTATATTAACACCTTTTGATAGCTAGCTGAACTGAACTGAATAATCAGTACAAAAATGACAAGATCAAGATAACTCCGTATCTCTCGCAGCCGAGCATCCAGTCCCTTTAAGGCTAGCTGCAAGTTTTCCAGTAACCTGCACAGGATAGTTACACAACATTAATAGTCAAGTCACAGTTAGTGTTAGCCTGATTGGCAAAACAGTCACTAAGTTACTACTGAAATCTTAAGATGTTCAACTAATTAAAAATTCAGATAATAAACTCGAAACTCACAAACTGACCTTGTACATCATATCTGCTATCTAAACGAAGTAATAAACTCGAAATTGACCTAGATACCCAGAAACAAAAGCACATGCAAATTCGTAGTCCTCAAACAAATATAAATTTACTGCATATTAAAATTCTGTGGATGAGATGTTAAGCAATCAATTTTGTTATGATAGCACCAGATGAATTCAAGATAATAAATATGGTTGTTGAGATACCACTACATAAATAGAACACATAAAAAGTAAGCTTATGACACTAATCTGGTTATTTAAGCCGAAGTATAAGTTGTACTTACAGAATTCGCAGGTGAGCAAGTTTTCCAAGATCAGGTGCTAATATTCCTTCCAACGAAAGCCCATTGAGATTCCTTTGGTACAATAAACAATTACAATTAAATAACTAGAACGCATCTTAACCTGAAATATTGGTGCATCTGCATCTTTGTTTATGGCGACACTGACTTTGGAATCTCTCATTCCTGCCAAGTGCTGAATGGCTCCAGAAACACCAAAAGCCATGTATAGTTCTGGGGCTACAATCTTTCCGGTTTGGCCAACCTGACATAAAAGCAAAGTATTAAACAGGGGTACCAAAATAACTAGCACACGTGCCAAAAAACTAGTTACTAACATGGTAGATCAGAATGTAAGCAAATTACTCTTCAAGGGAACAACTATTTAATAGAATGAAATAGTTAGAAAGAAGTGTTTTCAAAAGTTTGACCAAGTTTGATTTATATTATACAGACTAGTTTCAAAAAAATACTACCAGTACACAAGTAACAGACCTTCATCTATGGCGGATAGATCGACCTCGTCAATTGGCGCAGCATTAGATTTTGACTCAGCTGCCATAGAGGTCACTGGAAAAGAAGTAGACCGAATGGACAACATACACGGGTTGGAACCAACATATCGAACAGTACAAAGAGCATTTCCTGCATATATTGGCCTGGAACATGTAAAAATATATATCACCAAACTGGAAACGTGGCAAGTGAATGTCACACAGAATGGTTCTGATGGTTTCTTGTAGAGCCCAATTTTTATGATATAGAATCACAAAACATATATATGTGTAGAAAAAGACTAGAACTGGTAAGACAACAAAGAAACTTCAGACAAGGAGCTTAAGTGGATTTGTCACTAGACTTGTGAGGGCTTCATTCAACTAAAAAACAGGAATACACAAGGACTTCAACAAAACTGTGGGAGTAGCAGTCTAAATTTCTACGGGAAATGACTGCGAAGATACACAAACATATTGTTCTAGCCAGCATGGCCTTAGGACTCACCTCTTAGCTGAATATCAACCCCATGTTTCCTCTTTGTACTCACTACTCAGCATGGCTTTCATTTGCATCCTTTGACTATTGGAAATATATGCTTTTCTATCAAGTATGATGAGACTTTCCAAACTTGCTAATGGAAAAATTAATTAAAGTTAGCAACAAAAGAATGCTATTCGTTCCGAAATCATGTTTTTATTTTTCCTCGGCCAAATCTGTAACTTGGTTCTCATTGTCTCTGCTCTCTGAGTGGCTTTGCATTTCAAGGAGCTTCTGTTGTTCCTCCTCCCTCTCTTGTACCTCGACAACTTTTGCAGCCTTAGGCTTGGTGCTACTGAACTGCTGATACATAACTCCACCCAACATGCAAATTAGAAGCCCTATTGTTCCCACAAATGTCGAATGTTTATCCCAGATAACAAGATTTATAACTACTGTCAAAAGCTTGTTCACTATTCCTAAAACAGTAAATCCTGTGGCAGAAATTGCCTTCCGACAAGAAAAACCAAAGAAGGAGATAGCTAAACCAAACAAACACGATAGACCTACAGGCAAAAGCACTTGAATGGAATGCCAATCTGACTCATCAGATATTTCATGCTTTATCTTCTTCAACTCTCCCATTACAAGCAGCTCTAGTGGAAACAATAGCAAAGCCTCAAGGTTGTTGTACAGCACAAGACCCCATGTGTTCAAACCAATTGTCATAACCACATGCTTAATATAGACAAAATCTATGGACATGCTTATCAGGTAAGCCAGTGCCCAACTATAAGCCATGAGAGTGAATTGGTAATCTGTCATGACATATAGAACACTACCAGCGAAGATTGTGGCCAGTGAAAACCATGTCTTCATTGATGGCCATGGCTGGTGTAAGTAGAGGGACTCGCCTATTGCAACAAAGATTGGAACCGCTGAACGGAAGACAATGAAGGTGTCGACATTGGCGTGGAGAAGAAGCTCGCTGTTTGTGAAGAGTGACAAATAGAATATAAAAGCTGCTGGTAGGAATCGCCACATTGTCATTAGATCAAGTTTATCGTGCTCTAAGATCTTGAGCGAACCTAAAATGAGGACGCCAGCTGCACTTGTGAAGTACTGCAATGCAGTCAATGCTCCAGGATAAGGAAATTTCATTACAGCCCATTTATTGATGATGGAGAGCAGTGATGCTGACAAACAGTATCCAGCAGCTATTCCATAAACTGATACATGCTGTAGAAAGCTACTATACCATGTTGATTGAAATTCAATGGTAGGGGAAGATGAAGTAGCAGCTGAACCTTTTTGCGCATCACCAATGGGGTTTTCCACATCATCGGACATCTAAATCTGGGAAAATAAAAGTTTCAAACATCAACTATTTGTTACAGGACCATAATCATTTACCACCAAAAAAGGGAAAAAATGTTCTTCTGCATCAGACCAGGAGCCACAAATGACTCAGCTAAAAGCTTTCTTATCAAAGCATAAAAAATTAGCAATGCATAAGGCCATAAACAAGGACCCTTTATTTAAGCAGATTATCTCATGCCACAGCCAGAGAAAAAATTAAAGTTGATGGAAAATATTAACAATTTAACATAATCAACCAAGAGAGGACAGTTTGTATCCTGGGATCAACAGGAGTGTAACAAATATTCAAAGTGTTCTGCTAACTAAACAACTTCAGATTTGTTTCAAGTTCTTCACCTATCAGTTCGAGTCTCTTCCCGAGAGGGAATACACATGTGATTCAATGTATGTTTGTGTATGTATGTATATAAATACATACACAAACATACATTGATACACAAAAATACAGATAAATTCAAAAATCAACATACACACACACACACAAAAACACATATAAATTCATCCAAAACCCTAATATCTCAAACATAACACAAACAATCAATCATCAAAACCAGCTTTACAGCACCCCCAGTTTTTAGATACTTATCTGCAAATTTAATTGGCGTTGACCCGCTTAATCGGAGAGATTGGGGTGGGAGAGAGTCGAGGGCGGAGAAAGATGAGGGAGACGGAGAGAGATTTGAGAATGACGATAGAGAGGCTGAAATCACACATCTTCGTGTAGAAGGAGGCGCCGCAGGGAGAGAGGCGAGAGAGATTAGGGTAGATTGGAAATAGACGCGGGTGTTCGATTAGACGTTATATCTTTTAAAGGTTTTATACGTCGATTATATTAAGAGCGACGTATATAATAGCATTATATACGTCGCCTTTTCCTCAACCGACGTATATAGTAGCATTATATACGTCGGTCATATTAAGAGCGACGTATAAAGTTGTATTATATACGTCGCCTTTTCTCAACCGACGTATAAAGTAGTATTATATACGTCGTCTTTTTCTCAACCGACGTATAAAGTAGCATTTTATACGTCGCCTTTTTTCAACCGACGTATAAAGTAGCATTTTATACGTCGCCTTGTCCTCAACCGACGTATAATATGATCTTATACGTCGGTGTTTTCTTCAACCGACGTAAAAAATGTTAAAAATTGACCTTATACGTCGCCTTTATGCGGAACCGACGTATATAACTACTTTATACGTCGCCTTTGGCCAGAACCGACGTATAAGAGGCGACGTATAAGGTCAGTTTTGTACTAGTGAGTATTCATATCATCTTCAAATTTTAATATTTTCTGCATGCATTTTTGTTTCGTTGTAATTTACACCACTCATCTGTTACATTATCAATATCACCATCAAAATTTAATGTTTTATGCATGAATTTTTGTTCCGTCCATATCACCATCAAATTTTGATGTTTCCTGCATGCGTTTTTGTTCAGTTGTAATTTACACCATTCCATATCACCTTCAGATTTTGATGTTTTCTGCATGCATTTTTGTTCAATTGTAATTTGCACCACTTATCTGTTACACTATTAATTTGTTACAACTATGTAACGTATTCATGAATTTTTTTTGCATTAATTTGTTAAAAAAGAAGATATATCATATTTTATTTTATTGTTATCTTATCTTTACCTTTTCAAAAAATTTATCAATTTTGGATACTATTAATTTAATGAATAATATCTGAAAAGTAATAAGCTTATTGAGCAGCAATCACACAAGAGTTTTACTACACATTACTACACAAGCGATTTCAAGATTTAGTTTTTTCTCCTCAACCTCAGCCCTGTACCCTTTGAACCAGCGTTCCAAGAACAAGAAAATGTTTTCTTCCAGAAGATCGTCTAGGCAAGGACCATTAGGGCAAGGAGCACTGAGGACCGTCTGGTGTGCTGCCCAATCACATAAAAAACTCAACAAGTCACAATATATCTCCACTGATATATGCACAGCTATTGGTTTGTATTATATTTTCACCTTCTTTGAATTTAATAGATTTTATTTTTTGTGATTGAAAAGATTGTGTATTGATGTTTCTTAAGTTCAAATAGTTGTGGGGAAATTTAGAAATGCTTTATTCATAGGTCTTTAAAATACTAGTTTCAAGAAGGGGCTTCCCGACAGCAATAAGCGACCAGCTAGAAATAGAGGCTAAGCTAATAGCTACAGCCAGTACAGGCGGTCGGTGTAGGCCTTGTTTCTTGTAGTGTTTGCGTAAGATTTATGCAGAAAATTCTATGTATGTCTGCCTATATATCACTTAGCTGATATTGTGCAGATTTTTTGATTTTTCTTATATAAGTTCAGCGTGAGGATTTAGCTTAAGCCTCTATATATATATATGTACTTTTATTTAAATTGGTTTTTACAAAGATACAATGTTTTGAGATTTGTGAGTGGGATTTAGTTCGATTACTATTAATATTTGTGGCTGTTTTCATTGAATTAATAAAGTTTTTGGCCAAAATATTGCAAAAATGATTAATTATTTGTCTTGCAGAGCGCATCATGTACCCAGAAGCGCCTATCACAATGAGGATATCTGGTGATCTTCTTCTTGGCGTTGTCGGATATACTTGAAGAAAGTGGAGTATCTTCTTCGAGACTCCAATATTATGCTGACACGTACACAAAAGGCTTTTGCTTTAACAGACGCGAATCCAAAAATTTCTATGTTTAATCTTGATGCCTTGGACATGGAGACTGTCTGTAATGAGAGGTAATTTGTTGGCTACCTCCCATATCTAAAATTTGTTTTATATCTTTATTTGACTCATTGCATGATCACTTCGCATAGTATTCTAATTTTGTTGTTTTAATCAGTTTACAGGATAATCATCGAAAGCACCCAATAGAAATTACTGTTGATGATTCATATACGGTTGTTTCCTTTAATGAGGTACCAATGTTTTTATTTCCTTATATTTCAAGTTTCGATTGATTTATTTAAGGTTTGCAATTAGGAATTCTGTGTCATTATATATAGGATGTGAGGAATTCTTTATGCTCCGGAGATTATTCTCTCACTCATGTGGGTGCAAGTATGGGTGCTGAACACCCTGATCCTTCTAATTACGTGTGGGTGCCAAGTGAAAATAACGGTCCTCTAAGTTATCGGCGAATGGAAATCAGGTGTGATCCTTCCCTTCAGTATTTTTCTGAAAATGATATATTCCGGACAGACCAAAGTGAAGACAGATTGGAACCAGATTGGGCTCTAATGGAAATGATGAAACAAACAGAAACCTATGCTCTAGCCGATGAGTTGGTTCCTGCAATTTCTCCTCCTTCACCTGAGCAGCACCAACAACCGACTTCTGTCATGTCAGAGCAGTCTCTCGAATTTTGGAATTCTGACAGTGCATATGGTGGGTTTCAATTTCAAATTTATCCACTTCAGTCATCCAAATTGTTTTATACATAACTCATTCTGTTTCCTTGACTGCAGGACATGGATCACCTACATTAGAGATTCATTCAACTCAACCACTTCAGCAGACACTGCCCGAACAAAGGATCCGAAGCCATCATTATGATCACGTAACAATATATTAAGTAACAGGTATTGTCCATGTTTACTTTCAATCAAGTCAAAAAGAGAGTTCTTTTAATTCTTTTCTGGTTTCTTTTTTGCACTAGTGGCTGAGTATATGGGATGTGTTTTCAGGATTATGACGAAGAGGATCAATGATAGTAGTAGCATCCTGCGTAAAAGAATGAAATGCCCACAAGATGCTCTGGGCATCTGGAAGTTTAATAAAAGAATTAAAAGAGATGCAATATTTTTTGAACCTTTGTTGACTGGTGCCCTCCATTTTTTTTGTTTCTTTATTCAGATTTTCTGGCCATCTTTTAAGTTAGATATCTGAATGAACGTCATTTTTATCTTCAGGGATGGGAACTGATCTTTCTGAGGCTTTTCTGAAAGACTTTTCTCGCTCTCCAAATATGGCGTTGTCTTCTCCCAGCCGATTCATGCCTTCTCCAACTGGAGGAGTACAAGACTTTACACCTGCCTCTGGCAGTGATGCCAGCTCTTTGTTGGATCAGGTGGAGGAAACCTGCGGCTGAACATCGGACCTGGAAGCATCCACTGTTACACCCAGGTCTGACAAACTAACACCCGTGATATTTTATAAGGGCCGACCAGGTGTTGAGGACGCTTTTGGTCCTGGTGCTCCAGAGCTGAGGAATTCTGATGATGGAGTATGTTTATTATTGTTGTTGATTTTTCCTACTGCAGCTTTAGTGTTTTTGATCTTAAATTCGGAGTTGAACTCTGTAAATTTCAAAATTCGTAATATAGGTTAACCAACTAAAAAAAATGTAAATTGGCTAATTTGTGTTTTGCCACATGCATTTTCAGAAGATCTTTTTTTTTTCTTTTTTTGTAGGATTTATCTTTTCTTGCAGAAGACAAATATTACGCTTCATCGGGTAGGCTGATAATTCTTTTGGTTTATGCTCTAGTATGGGTATAAAACGAATCTAGTTGATACTTAAACTGTGTGCATAATTTAGCAGGGCCGCAGGAAACTACTCCGGACTTTTTCTTGCGTGCAAAATCGGGAAAATCAGAATCTGAACCCTTATCTGCAAGGACAAGGTAGCATATTAAAATAGAAAAAACCCTTTTGCCATTGACAAAATTTCAATTTTTTTTATTTAGACTTTCCGGTGTTTCAACTTAATTTTCTGTTGTTTTCATGTAATGTATGCAGGGCTGTGGCTAAATTTCTTAGAAGTAGATCGTCAATTACCACTCCCATCCTAGAAAGCCAATCCATAAATGTTAGCTTGAATGCAATTTTGGAAGGCAAAAGAAGAAAAGTTTGTGCTCGAATGGTCTTTGAGACGCTTGTAAGTCTTTGTACTTTCAATTAACTACTCAGTTTATTTTGATTTGGGAACCCGTGGGAATTGTAAGTTTCATGTAATTTTTACATCTCCAAAAGGTTATACGTCTGATATATTGTTTACCTCAGGTTTTAAAGAATAGTGGGCTTGTAGATGTGCAACAAGAAGAATCATTTGGTGACGTCACTGTGACGGTGACCCCAAAACTTTCGGAAGAACTATTTTCGACATAACTGTGTGTTGCATGTTCTGGCATCCAAATTCTTTAAAAACATGGCTGGAGATTTTATTGCTTATATCTTATGAAAGATTTGTAATGCTTTGAATGCTTCTAGTGACATATGGCTTGCTAGATTGGGTCATGTCAATATCAGTGTACTTAAACAGCAGCTAATTAAATGTAAATTTTTATAATGCGTTTGATCTTATATATATATACTAGCAGGTAACCCGTGCGAAGCACGGGCCGGGCGGGCACGTGTAAATTATCGATAATAAATATAATTAATGAATATTAGTTTAATATGTATTTGTAAAAAATTGAATGATAAAAACATATAATAAATAAATACTATTAAATTATGTAATTATAAGGAATTGAATACGGGTGAAATTAAATAAATTAAAATAGATAAATAAATAAATATAATTAATAAGTTTTATTTAAATATAAACTTGTAAAGAATTAAACGCTATTATAATGTGGTTATAACGAATCGAGGTGAAATTAAAGAAATTAAATTAAATAAATAAATTTTGTATAATTATGTAGTTGGAAGGAATCGAACCCGAGTTAACTGATAACCAAATTTGGTACTTTGGTATTTTGGTACTATTGTGTACCATTAAAACATGGTTTTGCACATTAATATAGAGTATAGATATAGTAGCTTTTCATGTTGATAACCGTAGCATCATAGTCAGGCAGTCAATTAACGTGTGGGATAAAATTTTGCGTCGATCTAGCTACTCTGTAGCACGAACTAAAGGAAAGATGGTAATTAAGAAATTGATTGAGCCCTAGCTAGCAGGCTAGGTTTTCCTCTTCGAAATGGTTTCTTAAACATGTTTCAAGCCATTTTAATTTTAATCATCCTCTGCTTCTTCTCTGACTTTCACCACATCTTGTATGGGTTTTTGAAAGTCTAAAAGAAGTGTAAAAATTGACCATAAAAATGTGGCTATAAAGCACATAAATGATCTGAGGTACTCACATTTTTGCCGAAATTGAGGTGTTGCTTTTTCGCTTATTGCCATAGGATTTTGCAACACTTTTTTCCTTTTCTACTGCAATATTGGATTTAATTTTGCAATAGCAATTATATTAATATTTTTTTTTGAATAATTTGGATTATATGCCTTACAAATGAGTTTGTTTTTATAAATCTCGGGAGCACAATAACAATTAAATAATAGATTATGATAAACACAACAAGAACGGTGATTAAAAACCATTGGGATCGAGATTGAACCGCAGAACAATCTCTATCCCAATTCCAAGCCATTCCCAAATTGATACATCATCATCAATATTCAAAGAAAAGTTTTATATATAATCAATGTCTAACTCCATAACAAGCTAATACATTGATATAAATAGGCTGTTTATAGACCCAAATAGCTGGGTAAAATGATAGTTCATCTCCCAACTAAATAATAAAGATACCTAGCTGCAGCTACTAAAAACTAGATAGTACAAAGTCTAGTACACAATTGAAATTACACTACTAATAATAAATATCTCAACTGTATAAGTCAAGATAAAACCCAACAGGATACACACTGCTAATGATCTCTATCAACTCTCCTCGACTAGGAAAAATTTGGCTCTGTTCAACTGAACCGTGTGTAATGCTCAAAGAGGTCAGGAGCAAGACGCTGAAACTCTATAACACTAATCCATGTATGCTCATCGTCTGACCTGTTACGCCAATGAACCAAGTACTGTCGAAAACCACCACACCGAGTTGGCATAAATCTCTCATCTAGAACATCAACAGGCACATCTGTTGTCAGCTGTGCATAAATATAAGGAGGTGTAAGGAGTTCAAGTAGTGAAGGGTTAGATATAGGGTGACTGAGGCTAGAAGGGATATGAACACTATCTTGATTTGCTCCTCTTATTACTGATGCTGTAGTAAAAGGAACTCCAGGACCATAGGTTGTGGTGGTATCATACGTGATAGTCACAGTAAAATGCATTATGCAATTTCTGAAAATTTTGGAGTTTGCTCAGATTTTCATGCAAATATAAAGGCAAAAAAGACTAGCCTCGATCTAGTTAAAAGAATGGGAATCATTAATTTGATGATATAAATGGACAGCCTATCATGTACTTATACACTTCAAAGTTCTGAGGTTTATGGAGGAGAATGCGTTCATATTATCTGTTGGATTTATTTTAATCCAAACTTGTTTTTTATGTTTTTATTTAAAAATGAAAGTGTTCATGAAGGCGCAAGGAGTTTGGGGAGCTATTGAGCAGAAGGATCCCAACGTAACCGTAGATGATAAAATGGTCAGATAGCCCTTGCAGGAGTTCCTGAAGATGTGTTGTTGGCCATTGCTGAGAAAGAAACTACTAAGGAGGCATGGGAATCGATTAAAACAATGTGTATGGGTGTAGAGTGAGTGAAAGACGTGAAGGTGCAAACGTTAAAGGGAGACTTTGAATCCCAGATCTTGAAGGAAACGGGTACTATTGATGAATTTTGTATGAAGTTGAGCGGGATTATGACTAATATTCGAGTTCTTGGAGAAACAATGGAGGAGTCGAGTGTTGTGAGGAAAATTTTGCGTGCAATCCCGGATAAGTTTGTTCAAATATCTTCGAACATAGAGCAATTTGGAGACATTAAGACAATGACGGTTGAAGAAGTAGTAGGCCGTTTAAAATCTCATGAGGAGAGAATCAAAGGGAACTCAGAAAACACAGGTGGCCAACTCTTACTTACACAAAAGGAGTAGTCGAAGAGATCAAACAAAAATGGAAGTTCAAATTCATCTAGTCAAAGAGGCAGAGGAAATGGTTCGTTTCGTGGTAGAGGCCGAGGCTACAATAGAGGAGGTGGTGCTGGAAGGCTACCAGAACCGTAATGAGGATTCAGATAAAGGAAATACTACAAGTAGAGACAGGAGCCAAATGAAATGCTTTAATTGTAACGTGTATGGGCACTATATAAGTGAATGTTGTAAGCCACAAAGAGAGAAAGATCATGCAAAGGACAAATCTAAATAGGTGAATATATCCTAGACTCTGGATGAAGAACCCACGTTGCTGTTCACAGAATGTGGGGGGAAAGACCCAAAGGAAATGCTTCTCATCGAAGATTGGGTATGTCCCAAACTGGGTTCGAATGAAGGCACTGGTGTGAATTCGAATCTCTGGTACCTTTATAATGGGGCCAATTATCATATGATGGGAAGAAAGTCAAAATTTATAGACTTGGATGAGAATGTCACAGGGCAAGTCAAATTTGGAGATGGTTCCATGGTAAAGATTGAGGGAAAAGGCATAGTGGCTTTCAGATGCAAGGATGGCAAGGAGCGTTTGTTGTCTGAGGTATACTATATTCAATCTTTACTCAATAACATTATCAGTCTTGGACAGCTCTCAAAGAAAGGGAACAGAGTTGTCATACTTTGAAAATACTTACGGTGAGGATGGAAAAATATTAATGAATGTCAAAAGGTCCTCAAACAGGTTGTATATAATTGTCATTAAGGAAGAAACAACTTGGTTGTGGCATGTCTATTTTCGACATACCTGTGTGTTGCATATTCTCACACCAAAATTCTTTAAAAACATGGCTGGAGATTTTATTGCTTATATCTTATGAAAGATTTGTAATGCTTTGGTAATTAGGAATGCTTCTAGTGACATATGGCATGCTAGATTGGGTCATGTCAATATCAGTGTACGTACTTAAACAGCAACTAATTAAATGTAAATTTTTATAATGCGTTTGATCATATATAGTATCTTTTCATGTTGATAACCGTAGCATCATAGTCAGGAAGTCAATTAACGTGTGGGGTAAAATTTTGCGTCGATCTACTCTGTAGCACGAACTAAGGGAAAGATGGTAATTAAGAAATTGATTGAGCCCTAGCTATCAGGCTAGGTTTTCCTCTTCGAAATGGTTTCTTAAACATGTTTCAAGCCATTTTAATTTTAATCATCCTCTGCTTCTTCTCTGACTTTCACCACATCTTGTATGGGTTTTTGCAAGTTTAAAAGAAGTGTAAAAATTGACAATAAAAATGTGGCTATAAAGCACATAAATGATTGGAGGTACTCACATTTTTGCAAAAATTGAGGTGTTGCTTTTTCACTTATTGCCATAGGATTTTGCAACACTTTTTTCCTTTTCTTCTGCAATATTGGATTTAATTTTGCAATAGCAATTTTAGTAATATTTTTTTTGAATAATTAGGATTATATTCCTTACAAATGAGTTTTTTTTAAAAATCTCGGGAGCACAATAACAATTAAATAAGATTATGATAAACACAACAAGAACGGTGATTATAAACCCTTGGGATCGAGATTGAACCGCAGAACAATCTCTATCCCAATCCCAAGCCATTCCCAAATTGATACATCATCAATATTCAGAGTAAAATTTTATATATAATCAAAGTCTAACTCCATAACAAGCTAATACGGGATATAAATAGGCTGTTTATAGACCCAAACAGCTGGGTAAAATAATAGTTCATCTCCAACAAAATAATAAAGATACCTAGCTGCGGCTTCTAAAAATTAGATAGTACAAAGTCAAGTATACAATTGAAATTACACTACTAATAATAAATATCTCAACTGTATAAGTCAAGATAAAACCAAACAGGATACACACTGCTAATAATCCCTAACAACTCTCCTCGGCTAGGAAAAATTTGGCTCTGTTCAACTGAACCGTGTGTAATGCTCAAAGAGGTCAGGAGCAAGACGCTGAAACTCTATAACACTAACCCATGTATGTTCTTCGTCTGACCTGTTACGCCAATGAACCAAGTACTATCGAAAACCATCGCACCGAGTGGGCATAAATCTCTCATCTAGAACATCAACATGCACATCTGTTATCGGCTGTGGAGAAACATAACGAGGTGTAGGGAGTTCAAGTAGTGGAGGGTTAGATAGAGGGTGACTGGGGCTAGAAGGGATAGGAACACTATTAGATGAAGAAATATCATAGGTTTCATGAAAAGAAGTGAGATCTTCCACTTCAAATACATGGCCAATAGTCATATCACTAGTTAGAGATTTTGGGTCCAATAGAAATTCTGGGCAAAACAATATGTAAACTTCAAATACTTCGATAATATTTTATTATATGTTATGCAACACTTGTAACATACTACTGATGTTCTGATATCATTTTCTTAAAGTTTTCATGTTTTTTAATTGAAAAATGTATATATGTTGGACCAAAAATTGGGATGAGATATTCACCTCGTAACTGAAAATTTGATCGGATATGAACCTGAAAAGGGACCACCACCTAGTGAAATTGTATACACTAAGACAAAAAAAAAAGAGAATATCAATTAAGATATAATATGATCTTTGTAAGCCTAACTTCTTATACCTCCCTACTCTCATCTTGTTTTTGGGTGGACCTAAAATTGAAACAAGATTCTCACCTATAATACTTGAAAAATGTAGAAAAAGACCTTCACGCGTGAATTCATCCTCATACTAGTTGGCCCAAAAATGGAACAGATGCTCAGTAGTATTTAAAAGTTTTATTCAAGGTTAGACCAAAAAGGACCGAATCACTTAATGATTGTATACCAAATATTGCTTCCAAATGATGTGGCAACACTACAAGACATTGGGGTCATTTTCGACCAAATAAATTCGACTACGGCTAATTTCAACCATATTTGGTCGAATTTAGAAGGGCCTGGTCGAATTTAGAAGGGCCGGCTAATTTCGACCACATATGGTCGAATTTAGGAGTAGTCGAAATTAATCGGTCGAATTTAGCAATATTTCGACCAAATATGGTCGAATTTAGCAATTTAGTTCCCTCCAAAAGTAGAGGGGAAAGTTCCCGCCAATTGAAAAATTAACTTCAACCATATTTGGTCGAATTTAGCAATTGGGGTGAGCGGGAGTTTTTTTTCAAACTTAGTAAAAAGCGGGAAACTTGCCGCCCAACAATTTTCAAACCGTTCAAAATTATTTTTGACCATATTTGGTCGAATTTAGCTAAATGTGACCAAATTCGGTTGAATTAATTATTTTCTGAAATTCCAAAAAATGTTACTAAAAATTTAAATATTTGTACACATCATGAGAAAAAAATTATAAATGGGGTACGTTACACCATATATTATGTTAAAAAATTGGCATTTTTCCTATTTTAATTTAATTTTTTATTTTATTTTACAAACTGGTTAAAAATGGGGAAAAATAAAAAAAATGGAAAATTTGTGAAAGTATGGTAAGATTCATCATACAAATAATGAGAACGACTACTTTGGCGTGTATGAATTTTAAATTAAATTTTAGCTTTTTTCAATTTTTTTAATTTTTTTAATTTAGCCACCAAACTACTTGACCCTTAAATTACTAAACCAAATTAATTTAATTTTTTCTAAAATTTTGGCAATAACATTAAAAAGGATGATTCTTGACCACCGTAAGGTTGGGCCGTCAAGAAATATTTTTAAAAAAATCGAAACACTAAATCCGGATGAAACCTTGTTTAAGGGTTATAGTCAAAGTACTAGTTGACCGTTAAATTACCAAAACAAATTAATTTATTTTATTCGGAAATTTTGGCAATAACATTAAAAAGGATGAATCTTGACTACCGTATAATTAGGTCATCGAGAAATATCTTTTTAAAAATCGAAACACTAAACCCTGACAAAACCCTGTTTAGGGATTATAGTCAAAGTACTAGTTGACCGTTAAATTACCAAACCAAATTAATTTATTTTTTTCTGAAATTTTGGCAATAACATTAAAAATGATGGATCTTGACCACCGTATAATTGGGTCATCGAGAAATATTTTTTAAAAATCGAAACACTAAATCCTGGCGAAACCCTGTTTAAGGGTTATAGTCAAAAGTACTAGTTGACCGTTAAATTACCAAACCAAATTAATTTATTTTTTTCTGAAATTTTGGCAATAACATTAAAAAGGATGGATCTTGACCACCGTATAATTAGGTCATCGAGAAATATTTTTAAAAAAATTGAAACACTAAATCCTGACGAAACCCTGTTTAGGGATTATAGTCAAAGTACTAGTTGCCCGTTAAATTACCAAACGAAATTAATTTATTTTTTTCTAAAATTTTAGCATTAACATTAAAAAGGATGGATCTTGACCACCGTATAATTGGGTCATCGAGAAATATTTTTTAAAAAATTGAAACACTAAACCCTGACGAAACCCTGTTTAGGGGTTATAGTCAAAGTACTAGTTGACCATTAAATTACCAAACCAAAATAATTTATTTTTTTCTGAAATTTTGGCAATAACATTAAAAAGTATGGATCTTGACCACCCTATAATTGGGTCGTCGAGAAATATTTTTTGAAAAATCGAAACACTAAACCCTGACGAAACCCTATTTAGGGGTTGTAGTCAAAGTACTAGTTGCCCGTTAAATTATCAAACCAAATTAATTTATTTTTTTCTAAAATTTTAGTAATAACATTTAAAAGGATGGATCTTGACCACCGTATAATTGGGTCGTCGAGAAATAATTTTTAAAAAATCAAAACATTAAACCCTGACGAAACCCTGTTTAGGGGTTATAGTCAAAGTACTAGTTGACCTTTAATTTACCAAACCAAATTAATTTATTTTTTTCTAAAATTTTCGAAATAACGTTAAAAAGGATGGAACTTGACCTCCGTGCGGTTGGGTAATTGAGAAATATTTTTTAAAAAATCGAAATATTAAACCCTGACGAAACCCTGTTTAGGGGTTCTAGTCAAAGTACTAGTTGACCGTTAAATTACCAAACAAAATTAAATTTTTATTTTTTGAAAATTTGGTAATATCATTAAATTAGATATATCTTGTCATCCGTACGGTTGGATCATCGAGAAATAGTTTTTAAAAATATAAACAATAAATGGGACAAATCACTAGTTACTGGTACTAGACAATATAATAGTGTTTTACTAAGATCTCCAACCAAATATATTTTTTATTTTTTTGAAAATTTTGGAATATCATTTAAATAGATATATCTTGATATCCGTACGGTTGGATCATCGAGAAATAGTTTTAAAATATAAAAACAATAATCTGGGACAAAACACTTGTTACGAGTACTAGACAATATGTAGTGTTCTATTAAGATCTCCAATCAAATTAATTTTTTATTTTTTGAAAATTTGGGAATGTCATTAAATTAGATATATCCTGATCACATCCTTATGATTGGATCGTCGATAAATAGTTTTAAAAAAATAGAAACAATAAATGGGACAAAATATCCTTATTTAACTTCGATAATTTCAAATAAATACTTCCATATGCTAGAAAAACTTGAAACTTGGATTGTATCATTTAAATAATATTTTTTATCCATAATAAAATTTACGAAATTTTTTGAGAATTTGTTCCCGAGTCGAATTTAGAGCCAAAAAACTCGTACGTTTAAAAATCAAACGGTTGACCAACTTCTACGAAATTTGACCAGATTTTGAGAGAATAATTTTCTTAATATTTCCAAGTTGTAGTAAAAAATTCATAATTTTTAGAGCATTTTTTATTTTTGAATATTTATTTTAATCTATATTAAGAGTGGAAAATTAAAATTCTGTTTGATGACACGTGTCAATTAATGTGGTATTGGTTGACAGCATACCACAAGGATTGTGCTTCTTCAATCAATTTATAGCCCTTGATTAAAACAAAGAAACACACATCAAATGGTCCTCATTAAACCCAAATAATACAAACAAACCCATCCCTCTTTTCTACCTAATACCCCGTGTCTCTCTACCCCTGACTCTCGCCTCTCTCCCTTTTCTCCCATATGTCTCTCTTCATAACGGCCAAATAATTTTGGCAAACCAAAACATATATATATATATATATATATATATATATAGGCTTTTGCTCAAATACAAACCAATCCTTAAATACAAACTACAAACTAACACTAAATTAATTATATTTCATCTATTCTAAGTTTCCCGCCAAGGGTACCTTCACGAAAGATGATTAAAATAATTGGCTCTATCCAACAAAAAAAAATAAAAAATTTCAAAAAAAAAAAAAAATCCCAATACTAAAATAATATTAACTAATATACCAATATAGGGTCCTACTCCACTACAAACTAAAATTAACTACAAACTAAAAACTAAACACTAATCTAATATTTCAAGCTAATCTAATGACCAAACTAGGGGTACCCCAATACAAAAAATGCTTAAAATAATTGGCTCTATCCAACAAAAAAAAATTAAAATTAAAAAAAATTAAAAAAAAAATTCACTGTTCACGTGATGACGTGGCAGTGGATTTCACTGGTTAACGGTGCTTCGCACCTTCTTGTACGGCGCTTCGCGCCTTTATCATTCTAAAGTTGTAAGGAATGACAATCAATGGTAAAGGCAATAGACGATTGACGGGTGTGTCGAGGGCCTTCGGCCCTCATGACTACCTAACTCATCCGTTTACTGTCTTAAATGCTTCGCATTTCCACGGCAGGGATTTTTTTTTTTTTTTTGAAATTTTTTATTTTTTTTTGTTGGATAGAGCCAATTATTTTAATCATCTTTCGTGAAGGTACCCTTGGCGGGAAACTTAGAATAGATAAAATATAATTAATTTAGTGTTAGTTTGTAGTTTGTATTTAAGGATTGGTTTGTATTTGAGCAAAAGCCTATATATATATATATATATATATATATATATATATATATATATATATATATATATATATATATAGGCCTTTGCTCCTTAAAGAACACTCTTATATAAAGAACAATAAAGAACACTATAAAATCATTTATTCCAATAGATCCATTGGCCCCGCCAGGGGCACCCAATACAAAAATTTCTTATTTTTTTAGGCTCTATCCATCCAGCAAAAAAAAATTGAAAATTTTACTGTTCATGATGACGTCACTGATGACGTCATCGATGAACAGTAAAATTTTCAAATTTTTTTTTTTCTGGATGGATAGAGCCTAAAAAAATAAGAACTTTTTGTATTGGGTGGCCCCGCCAGGGGCAATGGATCTATTAGATATGAGGTGTTCTTTGTTGTTCTTTATTTAAAGTGTTCTTTATGGAGTCCAACCCTATATATATATATATATCTATACCCTATATTGGTCACGCTCCAGTGAGAACACATGTTAGTGTGAGAACAGTGAGAACACACATATTCACCACATTTCATGCTATTTTAAAGGGTCTCGCTAGGGGCACCTTCACAAAAAAGTCGTATAATTCTACCCTCTATCCATCCATTCATAACAAAAAAAAATAAAAAAAATTAACAAAAAAATTTAAAAAAAATGCTACCACGTCATCATTTTTAAATTTTTTTAGAAATTTTTTTTAAAACTTTTTTTTTTGATGAATGGATAGAGGGTAGAATTATAAGATTTTTTTCGTATTGGGTGCCCCTGGCGGGGCCCTTTAAAATAGCTTGAAATGTGGTGTTCTCATTGTTCTCCAACATATACGTGTTCTCACCCGAATCATACCCTATATATATATAGTAGGGATCTAGAGAAAACCCCTTTAAAAGGAGAACTTAGAAAACTAAATTAAAATATAGCACATGTGGTATGTAAACTGATCGTTGGTAGATGAAGAAAAATGTGGTGAAATTAGATTTTAAAAATATATCACCGATTGACGGGAAAAATCAAATTAAAAATGGAGGGGATTAGGTGGGATGTGTGTGTGAGTGTGTATTTGATTAGTGTGTGGGTGCCCTTGGCGGGACCATTGATTATAATACATCCAATGGTTAGGATTAGTACCTTAGTTTTCTTCAAAAAAAAGAGTTATCTTTTGATATATATATATATATATATATGGTTTTCTGTATGTAAAAGAAGCTAGAATTTCAATTTCTTCCTTTTATTATCGAGATACATTGTACTGTTTTTATTTGCCTATCTCTAATTTGTATACATTGATCCTTAATTAACCATGTGTTGATGTCTTCTTTGGACATTCTTCATTAACCATGTGCACATGTTTGTGAACAGAGAGATTTCTGTAAAGATATGGATAGTAATACAAATGTGCCATCTATCGATGATAGCAGCACAGGTATGCCTTACATCTTTGAGTTGATTCATAGATGCCTTTTGTTCTAACACACGTTAAAACTGTTTTTTAAGGTATTTTTTTAACGTTTTAACCCACACCATGATCATTTAGATGTATGCTATGGTATTCAAACTCATATTCAATAACCTTTATGATACCATTATTGATGCACTCAATGTATTAAACATTATCATTGTTTTTATAAAGATATTAAACGTCGACGTCGTGTACTAGGATGTTATAAAGTGTTGCAGCCTACAGATATGAATATACCACATATAGCTAAGGACTGTAATAACGTTAGCAATGTTTAAACAATATTTATGTAAGCTATTGACTGATATGATTGTTATATGTTGATTTTCTATGTTAGATCACTTACGTTGTGTAACAACTTTGGATTAGTATTTACATAAAAGGTTGGTTAACATGTAGAACCAGGGAAAAGAAAACCACACCTCCTGAACAACAAATTTTAATGCAAACATGAGAGGTTATCGTTACAGAGCTTACCTTGAAATACTTGACAATTGTCTATTGTTGTATGAATTTAGTCAACTCATTTCATGTACTTCTTTCAATTGACAATCTTACTATCAAAAATCCATTTGCTATTTCGCAAAGCAGGACAACTCCAATTACAAACCAGAGTGTTAGTTAGTAATCTTTGACAATAATCAAAAATTGCATCTTCGTACCACAAATTTTGTTGTTTTACATTTTTCTTTTTTAAGTGTAGTTGATACTCCTTCCTAATTCTGCAAATCTTCAATTACAAACGAATGCCAACATTCATGGTAACAAAGAAGTATTAATGCAAATCTGCCATCAAAATCTTACAAGAGGTAATATAATAGTTATGTTACGATAGCATTGTTGTACTATGCATTTTTAGTCCTATTAAGTTATATTTGTATTAATCTTCTTAAAATACAATCTCTATGCTACTTTGTGTTGTTTGCATAATTTAGGCTAAAATTTTCTTATTTTTTCTGCATATTATTCGAGAGTAAGGACTCCACTCTTGACAGAAATACTCAAGAAACAATGACAAACACATGTCATGCGCGCAGACATGTAATCGAGTGGACAAAGTGATATATTATTTCAACGTTCTTTTATAGCATGAATATAAAACTTGAGCTAGCATTATTGTAATATGCAGAAATATGATTTCTATGTTGCATTTTAATATTCCTAAAATACAATCTTTATGCTCAACACAGCTACAAAGAGAAGAGGATAGGGACCAAGTGTAAATTCATCCATCCAGATTAAGAACTCGGATAAAGAAAATATAAATGCGAGCATGGCATGACATTCCAGGATGGTCTATTTCTCTGTATATTTATATATGTTACATTTTACTAACCAAAACCTTATTCGTTGGAATACACCTTCATAGGTAATATTGATGTATCTGCTCAATTCATAGGCATATGCAAGACAGTACATTATTATCATGTGTTTCGAATGGTATGTGTTTTAACCGAACTAACAAAACCACCTTCAGTGTTACTTTGTTTTGTTTGTAGAGTTAACTTTAAAATTTTCTTATTTGTTCTACATATGAATTTACAATAAGGACTACACTCTCCAATCTTGGCAGAAACACTCAAGAAACAATGACTAATGCTACATGTGCTACTGAAATGTAATCGAGCGGACAAAATGGTATAGTATTTCAGCATTCTTTAACAACATAAAGTCTAATTATATGTTACATGAAGAAGTACAGGAGCAATAAAAATAAATGCAAGTAGGTTCTTTTGTAGTTGTGATGCAACAATTTGGGCTAAAAGGTTTTGAAACTCTTTAGATTATGCATAAAGGCAGGGAGCATACTTAGGACTTGAGTTATGGTGCAAATTACCAACATGCAGCTGCTTGCAAGTTTGCAGAGGAGTTCGTCAATGATAAGGTTAGTCTACCACTGTCTTCTATATCACATTGATATGTTAGTACTCTGCAAAATAGGAATAAGAATAGATGTGTAGGGCTTGTTAAAATCCAGTTCACACATCAGGTGAAAAATACATCGATGGAGCCACTTCAGCTATGCCTTGAAAAAGAATTTATATTTACATGGTACGTCTGTAACATGTCACAAAACTTTAATAAATTCACATTCTGATGATTAATGTTAGTTTAACAAATATACTTGCTTTAATCGTTTGTCAAGAGCTCACTTGACAAACTATACATACTAGAGTATATATTTTTTACTAAACTGATTTTTAGGACTTAGAGTTAACGTAAGCATTTCATTAACAGATTAAATGTACAAATATCCGCCGTAAGATTTTCTCAGCACCACTTATTAATTATTTGGTGAAATATGTAGGGGAGGTCGTTATTTGCTGAAAGGTTACCTGAGCATACTAATAATGAAATGGACAAATATTGGAATTCTCACTTGAATAGAAAGTTTATACGCATGGCAGTAGATCCAAGTAACTATCATATATATCACACTCTTCCACGCCAGAAAAATCTAATCCTAAAAGTGATTATGATGATGGCAGTAGCTGTTTAACTTCTGCAATTTCTAAACCTCGGATATATCATGAATAAAATAAAATACATCTCTCAAATGGTACATGTAATGTAAAGCAATTGAGACTTTCGATAAAAAAAAGTGTCCGAGTTGCTTATCTCAGCCTTGAGCTCATGATAATGAACAGTAACCACAATGAAGGTGCCTATGAGAAGAAAAGTGCTGAAAAAATTACTTCACTGGATGTGTATTATTTTCCGAGACTGAGGACATTCAATACGTGTGTGTGTCAAAATATCTTACTCATGCAAGATCCCTCATTATAGTGCAAAAGGATCTTATGGATGTTGATGAAGTGTTAATGGAAATGGCTATGATGGAAGAGATTCAATTCTTTCAGTTGTTGGCAGGTCTTTCCTCTCTGGATAATGCTAAAGGTAAAATGCTCAAAGTTGCATATTTAAATAATACTGTAGGTTACTTGAGAATAGGTCAGTTTGATCGAGTCCAAAACTAGATGATGTTTCTAAGCCTAAGCAAAGAGGTCCAGACCTAAATAAATTTCATGTAGTTAAACTGGTGAAAGTACGTTCATGGTGGATTAGCCATGGAATCTGCGAGTCTTCTAATAAATCAAGGGCTTACTCTAAGGAGTTGAAGGTGTATGCTAAAGCTCATACTAGAGATGGAAAAATGAAGGAACATGACAAAACCAAGTAGTAGAAGTGGTGGTCTGAATGTGGTTTCATCATGAGTTCTGAGTAACTATAGTTAGGCTATGGCTATCTTCCTGGCTATCTCTCTTTTAAAGGTATGGACAAGCTCAAAGTGTATATTAGATTAGGTGATATACAACCTTACAAAGTGTATATTCTTTGGCTATCTTTTTTTAATGGTTGTTCTTTTGCTTATCTTTAATGTATAATGAATTATTAATTTTGTTCTTGCACATGGTGGTGATCTGAGTCTTAGTATTGCGTGAAGGTTGTTAGTGTTTATGATTTTTATATTGTAAAGTGATTTTTATGTTTTAAGGTAGTAAATTAATATATTTTCAAAAAAAAAAAGGTAGTAAATTAATATGTTTATCTTAGCCTGTTTTTGTTTATGTCAGAGCTAAAGATATGTATTGCATGCTTTATAATTGTTGACAAACTTTGACTCTATCACCAAACCACCAAGAATTCTCGATTAAAATGAATTACTATTTTAAATTGATTAAAAATTCATTGATTTGTCAATAATTATTTTTTTCATTATTTTTAAATTGATTTGCCAATAATTTATTTGATTATCTACCGGACACACGACATCATTTTATATAAAATTAGATAGAGTCAAATTGAGGAAGAAAATACAAAATCTTAAAATTCATTTTTTATACAAATTTTTAATTCTAATTTCATAAAAAAATTGCTTAAAGAAAACAAACATATACAAAATTTTATGTTAATCATAAAAAGTGAAAATTATAGGTATAAATATCGAAAAGTTACAACATTATAAAAATTATATTTTTTTACAGTTTTTTAGATATCAGTAATTTATTTAAAGCTTAAATAACCAATTCAACTACATAATTTTATATATTTAATAATTTTTTTTAAGATTATTAAAAATAAGATGTGGGTTGGTGTACCATTCGATAATTTTTAGTTGATAAATAATGTATATTTTTAGTTGATAATTTATAGAAATTTTTGGCAAGTATTTTTGATTTCCGAGTATTACTATATTTATGTCGTAAAGTCTAACATTACACTACACTACACAGTTATAAATAGCAAATTATATTTCAATTACATTTTTTAATCACATTTTATTCCTTTTTCTAAATAAATCAAACATTGAAAAAATCTATTTAATAATGTTAATAATATTTTTAATAAACATGTTAATTAAATCACAATATAAATTTTTTGATAATTACAATAAATTTTTATTAGACAATGCCAGACGGCGCCGGGAGGCGACGTTGAGTAACAATCTATTGCAAAATTAAATAAAATGTTACTAAAGGAAAAAATGAAAAATAATGAACACAATATTTTTGTATGATTATTTGAATATCAACTCATTTAAAGATTTTATCAAATACAAAAGAACTACAAAAAGATTATGTATTTTTAACTAAAAAATATTAGTGGAATGGAATGTTTTTATACGACTAGATTATAATATATCCTGTGCTCGCACACGGGTATTTTATAAATTAATAATATAATAAAAATATAATTGCTAAATTTAAACATTAAATAATTGTACATTTATCATCAAACAATATAATTGTGAAAGAAATAATATTAGAAATTAAAGCGTTGTTTTAAAATATTATAATAAATACATTTAAATATTAATTCAATTAGATGTTTTATTGTCAATAATGAACTTACTAGAATTAAAAGAATTATTCAAATTATTATTCATGAGCTTATCATAAATATTATAAATCCATTATTTCTTTTAAAACTTATTTGTCAGAAATTTAATTTTAACCTGATTGTAATGTTGCTCCAATAATTACAATAATATTTATGTAATAATATATAAAACAATGAAATGAATTCGAGTAACAATCAAACAATCATATTAAGTGAATTATTGCAAATCCATGACATTAACATTACATTTTTACTTTTTGATTTTATTTTATTCAAAACTTAATCAAATATATTAATTATACATGAAATTTTAAATTTAATACAATACATTAAAGATTAATAGAAAGACAATGAAAAGTTATTTTACTTTTTAGTACTTAATACAAGAAAATTAATAAGTTTTGATTAGTTTTATCTTAAACTTATTTCTACATAGTTTAAATTTTCCTTTCCAAATAATAACAATTTTCAATATAAAAAAATGATCTACGATATAATTAAATAGCATCATATTAAGAAAAAATTTCAAATTTACAATTTTAGACCAAATAACAAATCAAATAACCAAATTGTTGCACCGAATAACAGACAAAAAATATAATAAGCCATAAAATATAATATGTGTATTTTCGTAACTTCAAGTAGACAAAAAATATTATTTTATGTTTTGTGAACTATATGAAGATAAATTATTGTATTTTTAATGTGTTATTCTCCATAAAAAGGATTTGATTAATAAATCAAGTACAAAAAATGTATATTTTAATTAATCATATATAAATTATTTCAAAAAATGGATGCATTATCTAATGTTTTATGCTTGATAGAGTATACAGTGGACTATATTTTTCGATTTATTTAATCTTTTTGATGGTAAAATTTTCTCTAATGACATAAAAAAATTAGATAATAACATGCCAGACGGCGCCGTGAGGCGACGTCGAGTAACTCTCTGGTATAAGATACTTTTAATAAAAATTTATTTTTTACAACGATTTTTCGAGTCGCATTTTGTTTAGAACATAATTAATAAATACATAGTGCGCAAAATTTATATTTATAGATTTTGTAAAGATTATTAAAAAAAAGATGTGTTTGCTACACATTTAATATTTTATTTTTAATCAAATTATAAACACATTATTTCTTTCTAAAATTTATTTCTCAGTAATTAATTTTAATTGTTCCAATAATTAAAATAATATTCATGCAACAATATGTAAAACTTGATCTTTTTGGATGCTATTATTACAATAATATGCAATAATATGATTGCCATTGTTTATTTATTACATTCCATTTTAGAATAGATGTTGAATAATTTAACTATTTTTAAAAATTGAGTTGTCACCCAATAAATATTGAACGATGTTTACAATTGGTTTGCTACTTTATTTTTGTTCATGGATCTTTTGTTTTGTTACTGGAGGTCTAGAATATATTATTATCTCTTATTTGATTATAGGTTTAATGCAAATATATATATATATATATATATATATATATATAAGAAAAGAATAATTTGATTAAAATTTTGTATGATATAATTAAATACATAATACAAAGTTGTATGGCGCAATTTGTTTTTAATTTTCGTGCACGTCTGGTTTAGACTACAAAGAGGCAAGAAATGAAGGTTCAAAACCAGAAATAAACTTTAAAATTGCATACATTTTTAATGGATTTATAGATTAACGAAAAGCATATAACAGTGATAAATAGCGATAATTAACTCAAAGCGTTCATATAGTAGTTATTTTAGTTAAATGTATCTTGATTGTTTCTTGAATAATAATCACTAATGCAACATTCGCACAAGCTAATTATATCAATTTAAATCATAATTGAACAAACCTTCATAAATAAAACAGAGTGACATGTCTAAAACATGGCCATTACTTCTAACTTAATTCTATCATGAACATATGTTACTAAAAAAAAGTTGAGAGCAATCACCGCTACGTCACATTGACCAAAGACTTCAACGATACTCTAAATATTTTGAACGTTCTTAATAATTCACATATTTCAAGTAAAAAAAACTGGAAGTGGAAACATTATGGACAACCATAATTGAGTACTTAACCGATCGTGTAACTTGGAACAGAATGCCTTCTACTTCTTCCGTAATAACAAAACGTAAATTTTGCTTCTTCTTGAATTTATTGTCCTTTGAAAAATCATTTCATCTAGCAAAAAAATCTTGCTCTATCCTTGCTTACGGCTAATCCAACATTCCATGATCCATTCTGCTCCCCCGGCGCGGGCCTACCATGCTTCGTGCCTGCGACTTTTTCGCCAGACGGCCTTCTATGTCCTCAATAAAACCCTTTCACCGTGTGTCCAGTGTCAATTTGCAGGAGTTATAAACCTTGGAATGAACTGAACAGAAAAAGTAAGTAACAAAACATATCTAAATTTTGAGAAAAAACCTATAGTAGAAGTAATATGATCATATGATATTGAAAATAATACCATTCCTTGAGTTCTATTCCAAACATGACATTTTGACAAGGTTGTAGCAAATTCAAGGACATCAGCATCCATGTCACCAACATTTCCTAGACCTTCACCTTCTTCGGGTAATTCTTCATCGCTAGCGTCTTCAGATTTTGCATAAAATGTAAAAAAAATAGTACAATTAGTGGGAAAATTAATTATCATTATGCGAGATTTAGAGCTTAGTAATATACCAGAATTTGATGCCCAATCAATATGCTATAACAGACAGTTTCAAAAAAGAAGAAACTCCTAGGATACGTGTTAAATATTCAATCTCTATATCATCTTCTCCGTAAATTCGAGCATGATGTTGCAGTTATTATCCATGGTGTAAAAGATAAGTTTCCTTTGTCTCAAATTGAAAAGGTCCATCATTTCTTTCAGACCTTTTAAACATCCATTCTAAGCATTATAAAAAACAAACCATTCTATGCCAGCAACTTCAATTTTCCTGATATAATTCATTTTTTCAGAATACTTTTCTCTCAGCTTTGGATGACGCTGACAAGTGTATGATAATGTTAAACCTAAGTAATCTATGTAAATATTATTTAACTGATATGAAAAAAAGCTGAAATGCAGAGACAATATGATCAATAAAAAATAAAAAGAAATGTTCAACCACATACTAAACGTCCAGCACTTAAAGAGAACTCCGACACAACTTTGCAAAAAGATCTAGGCTATATCTCGGATCCTGTTAAACCAGACCGTTTAACACTTCGTTATTTAATAATATTGCTTTTATCAACAGGACAGAGGAAATAAAAATTCAGTATCTAAACATTTATTTAGATAAAGTTTTTTTTTTAAAAAATATGGAACTATGTTTTATATACATCTTAAAATACGTGCAAAAAGTAAACTGTATAATTAAAGAAAGTCAACAATGCATATTTAGTGCCTTCGTTAGATTAGTCCGGTGACTTTTATTCACACAATTTAGGGTCGAAAATAGATTTACATATTCCGACATAGGTTAAAAAATTATGCCTTGACACTGAATACGATCTATCTTTATACAACATTGCATTTTCTCCTCATTGTTGATATATGTTACCTGATACTAAATGAAGGCGACACCTTAGTTAATCTTCACTTTTGTACTACTTTAAAAATTGTATGGTTGAACCTTTGGTCGTAATATATATAACAGAAGTTAATTACTTACAATGTATAAGATTTTTAGTAATCGGGAAGGAAGAATCGATTACCACTAAAAACAATGAATTCATTGCTATAGTAATTAGAAATGTTTGTGTGCCAAAATTGAGGGTAACCAAGTTGAGTGTAATCGCTAGACAGAATGCACGACTCTATCTATTCCCATAATAGTAAGAAAGTCATATTAGCCATGGCTTGCTTTGAAGTATAAATGTCAAAAGATCTTGGGTTGTAATTGCCGATGTTAGTGTCTTATCTTAAAATTATGAAGTCACTTAATATTTGTCTTTATTTTTTTGAATGACATGTTTATTAGTATCTGGATTGTTTATATATAGTGAATATTGTGCTGGATCTCTAATCTCATTTTTGGATTATATTACTTTAATTTTAGTAAAATAAAATTTTAATATTCTACAAAAATCTTATGCTAAAAGGTAAATAAATAAATGATATTGTAAAGAGAATAAACACTTTAACTCGGTTTTTTTGTTAACATTTCAAAATAGGGTGTCTGGCAAAGGTGAATTTTAAGGATGGTTCCATAATTTAATTTTGAAAATTTTTTTTTTTTGGTATAAAAATAGAACAATCCTATTTTTATACAAAAAAAGGAAAATTTTAAAAATAAGTTATGGAACTATCTTTAAAATTCACCTTAAAATACGTGCTAGAAAGTGACAAAAAAAGTGTAATGAATGGGAATATTAATGGATGTTCTTTCACAATCATGGTTGATAAAAACATAGCATGAAACCAATAAATTGTAACCATTTTTCAATTAAAGGTATTGTGGACCAAAATCATTATTTAATGTGTACGTATATTATAAAATGTAATGATGGTCTTAGCACACGTAGCGCCGGCATAGGTCCCTAGTGTTCAATTAACAGTAAACGTTTTTAAAATGATTGAAAGATAAGATATTTTAGGTATTTAATAGATTTTAGTTAATAGTACAATTATGTTTTTATATAATTGTCAATTTAATAATTTTTTAAATTTTAATTTAATATACTCATATTTACATATTATACTAATATTTTCTTATTATAAACAACGTATAGGGATTTTTAATATATTTTATTAGTAATTGAAAATATGGTGTGATATTTTTGCATATATATTAATGATTGTAAGATTAGTTTCTTTTAAAAAAAGATAATGTATTTTAATTAAAAAATAAATATTAATGATTTAAAGATATGATACGATTGATAATACTTATTTGAAGATATGATACGATTGATGTTTTTATAAAATGTAATATCTTCAAAAAAGTAGATCTGAAAATGGTAATGGCTAATTACAATTAATTAAATTATGTCATTATTTATTTTAATAATTAGGATAACCAAACCAACCAAACTTTCAATTTTTCGGCTTTATTATAATAGTATAGATAGATAGATGTAAGTGGATTTGTACACTTTACTATGAAGTAGCATTATTTTTTAAGTAAAATTTTAAAACAATTTATTAATATTTTATATTTATCTTTATCTTTAATATTATATAAAGGAGAATTCTCATGTGGTCAATTATATTCATCTTTTTTCTAGAACTCCTCTAATTTAAATATTAAAAATTAAATTTTCCTTTTCAATATCTTTATTTTTACGAAAGCATATTCGAAATTGAAAAGGTTTCAAATTTATAATAAAGGAGATCAAAATTATCTCTAGTTTAAATATTAGAAATTAAATTTCTTTTTTAATGTCCTAATTTTAGGGAAGTAAATAATTATAAAAGACAAGTATTTAAAAATATGTTAAATATGTTTTAAACATATTTAAATCCGAATTCAGATCCATATTAAATTATTTTAAATAATTAATTCAAATTCAAATCTAAATTCAAATTTCGGGTTCGGTAAAATCCAATCGAATCGAAACGAGTCGGGTAACTGTCGAATCAAATTACTTTGTAGTCATTTTTTTTTATTTTAGTACTTAAAATTTTATTATTACACTACGCGATAGATGGCCTATAGCAAACCCCAAATTGTGTTACCATAGACCCCTAATATAGGCCAAAATAGGGCTATGGTAACACTTCAGCTGTGTTAGGTTCTCAATAGTAACTACATGTATCTAAGGTAACATCAAAACACAACCTAAGGTAACATAGCAAATGTGGTTACCAAAAACCTCTATAGCAACATCTTAAACACAATATAGTAACGTAGTTTGTGTGTTACAAAAGATAATACAGTTTTGCACAGGGGTCACATGTGGGGCCCACATGCGGGGCCCACATGTTGGACCCACGTGTGGGGCCCACATGTGGGACCCACTTTTGGTGGTCATCTAAATTACGATCAGATAATCACAAAATATTTCTGTTTAGTTAATCAATTAATTAAACCAATTTTTATTAATTATTTATACCATTTTTATTAAATTATTAATCACAAACTGTTTTAAATAATAATCCCAATAATTAAACCCGATTATAACATCCGTTCATCAATCTTATTGTAACTGTATTATTTTATAATTTTATTCACAATACATGGGACCCACCTGCACCACCACCCGTGCACCTCTCTCCCCTGCACTCCTTTCATCCCGTCTCTCTCCCTCAATATCTCTCTCTCCGTCCTCTCTCTCTCTCTCTCCGCCTTCCTCTCTCTATTCTCTCCTCCCTCTATCCGATCTTTCTCTTTCCGTCTCACTGCCTCCGTGAAAGGCATATGATGTAGCCTATTTGTATTTCGAGGATACAACTCAACTTAAACAAGATTGTAATAGTAAATAGTATTTAGACTCTCACAAGGAATCTCAGATTATATTATCTGTCAGAAGAAAAAGATCAAGGTCAATCTACAGACTTGAGGATCATTACTACATTGAAAGAAGCTCAGTCATCTGATCAAGCCTCAGTGGAGTATTTGTTAAGTAGTGGATTCATTTAAAGTGATAGAGATTTCAACAGTGACAGAGACAGTACAGAGAATTAAAGAGAGAGAGGAGAAAACAAAAGGAACCAGATTTTAAAGTCAATATATGAAGAACAGTCATTGCGATTAGTCACTCATGAACCAGACAGTAAATCGAGTGTCTACTTGAACATTAAACAGTGGTTGTTCGTCATTAACTTCAGTGGTTCAAGATATCAAGACTGGTATGAGAGAAAATCATTGTGCAAGCAACAGAAAGGTTAAATTATTTAACCACAAGGATTTTATTATCAAGTGGAATGGCTACGAGGAAAAAGAATTATCACAAAGAAATTCTAAGTGATATATTCTTAAAAAGGAGTCCGGTTCCAGACGCTCAGGTAACCGCAGCTTAGAGCTTAAGGATTTATTTATATTAATAAATATTTTATTTATTTGGAAAATTATATTTATAAATATCTAATAATATTAGATATTTATTTTTATAATTTCTGGATTAAAATAATTATTTATTAATTAAAGATTATAAGTTGTGCGGGACAAAAAACATTTCTACGAAGCTGCCCATTCAGATAAAACAAAATAGGCCCCGTAAATTAAAACAGGTTTGTTTTGTTTGAATTAGTAAAGCAAGTGGGTTGTTTGTTTATTTAACAAAAGAAAGAAGTGAAAAGCAAAGTTAGATGTCTCGGTTGAATTGATTTGTCAAAGACAAATAAACAAACAAGGAAATGAAAAAGAATGAGCAGGTGAAAGTATAGCACGTGAAAGCTGTCGACAACAACTTCCTCACTCGCCTACTCCCGCGTGTAGCCCACGCGCTCGGGCCAAAAGGTAGAAATGGCGCGCGCGTGTCCTCCACCTGCATGTCCTAAGAGTGGTCTTCGGATGTTCAGCTTAGCAATATTACATCAAGTTTGTTCAACAGATATTTGTTTGCTATACTATGACCGAACAAACAATTCAGCCATACTATTACCGAACTATTTATACTATTTCTGAGTTATAGTTATACTATTACCGAGGTAATTATACTATTACCAACGTTTTTAGTGAACTATTTCTTAAGTAAATGTATAATATTTCTGAGTTAAATCCATACTATTACAAGGGAATGAGTCCTACTATCCCTAGGCTGCTATACTATCGCCGTGCTAGTTATACTATCAGCGTGGCATCTATACTATCCCGGAGTAAAAATAGAAGGCAGGTCAGCAGGTGTTATGTTTTGTTTATAAACAAAACAACATAACATACATACACGGACACAAACAATATATCCAGGAGCTCCATTTCTCTCATCTCTCTCAAGAACACCAAGCTCAAATTAATTCCCAGAAAATTAAGTTCATCATCTTTGTAATATTTGTTCCACGGGAAGTTAATTATTTGTGATTCTTGTACTACTAGCGAATTAAGTTTTCTAGTTCACAACTTGATATCTTGATTTTTATTAACTAAATTAGAAAAGTTCATGTTGAATTTTCTAATTAGTTATTAATTACTTGATAATCATTTGTATTGAAATTGTAACACCCATCAAGTTAATATATTGTTATATTCAACTTGAAAATTTGTTTCAATTAATTCTGCACAAATTTGTCTAAACTAAATTTTATTTAAAGGACAAATTTCGAGAAATTGATATAGATTGTATTCAACCTCCCCTTCTACAATCTTATCGGACCTAACAATTGGCATCAGAGCCTATTGATTGATACACAAATCAAGATCCTATTTTTATTCAATCAAAAATTTATCTCGAATTTTTAACTCACTTAAAAATTCATCATGTCTTCAAAAGCCATTGTTAAGATTCCCATATTTAATAAGGATAATTATGATATGTGGAAAAATAAAATGGAAATGTTTCTTGATGTTACAAATCCAAATTATTTATCAGTTTTGAAAAATGGACCAATAATTCCTATGCAACATGATGCTGAAACGGTTACAAATGGAGTTGTAACAATACCAGCAAAAGATTATCCAAAGGACTCTAAGAACTTTACTGCTGAAGAAAAAGAGGAAGCTGGACTGGACAAAAATTTGAGACTAATTCTAATAGATTCCCTGGATGCTGTAATGTATAGCCATGTGATGAACTGTAAAACTGCTAGGCATATCTGGGAAACTATTGAGACTATTAATGAAGGGACTGATGAAGTCAGGGAAAACAGACTTCAAATTTTGACCTCTGAATATGAACACTTTAGAGCTAGCCCTAATGAAGGCATTCAGGAAGTGTTCGAAAGATATAACAAAATAATCAACAACTTGCAAGTTCATGGCAAGCAATATACCCAGAAGGAGATCAACATGAAGTTTTTACTGACTATGCCTACTCACCTAGAGCATAGAATAACTGCCATCAGAGAATCGAGAGATTTAAATAAGATTGCTCTTGACAGGCTGTTTGGTGTTCTGAAAACATATGAATTAGAACAAGTACGGCAGAAGGAGTTCTTTGGCAAAGGCAAAGTTGCAAGTTCTTCTGCAGCTCTAGTAGCTGAGGTTCCTAAAGAAGCGGAAGCTGAAGTTGTTCAACCTAAAAGCTTCACTAAGGAACAAACTGAAGTTGAACATGGCCAAACTCCAGCTACTCAGGATGGTAGTGAATTCTATTCACTAGAAGAGCTGGATCAATTAGAAGATGAATCTTTGGCAATGATGGTGAGACAATTCAGTAACTTCAGATTTAGAAGAAATCCAAAGTTCAAGTTTAAGTCAAATAACAAATTTCAGAGAGGAGGTTCTTCATCCTCTAGTAACAGGGGAGGTTACAAAACTGGTATAGTTGACAGAAGCAAGATCCGTTGCTTCAACTGTAATGAGTTGGGACACTTTGCTACTGAGTGTAAAAAACCCAAGCAAGCACAGAAAAAGGACTATACTTCTGAAAAGAAGAAAACTGGAAGAGCTTATGTAGCTGCCGGTAAAAGCTGGGATGACACAGACAGCGAAGATGAAGAATATGGAAACTTTGCGTTGGTGGCAAATGCTGAGTCATCAACTTATTACACCACACCGGTAATTCTTACTGATGATGAGTTAATTCGTAGCTTACGTAATTCCTTGAATAATGCACAAAAGGGATACGAGAGAATAAGTCTTGTTAACACTAAACTTGAAAACGAAATGTCCGAATTAAAAAAAGTACATGTTAATCAAGATAAGCATATAGAAGAAATAGCTCGTCTTAACTACAAAGAAAAGGGTCTAGGAGAATACATGGTAAAACAAGTTGATAGGATTGCTGAACAAGACATCTGGATTAGAGAACTTGAAACACAGATTAGAGCTTGTTATAATTCTGTTAAAGTTTCCAAAGAGCACTTCAACAAACAAGCTAGAGAACAAACTGTAGGAATAGGGTTTGGTTACAAAGAAGTTGTTGGTTCTTTGAGCAATCATTCTGCTAATTCTATTCCTGCTAAAGAAAGAGGTATACCACAAGTTCTCAAGAATGTTGAAAAACTCATGTTTAAAGAATCTGTTTCTGAACCACCAAACATGTATTCTATTGTGATTCAAGAAGAAATGAAAAATGAGGACAGTGCTAATGGCATAGTACTTGATAATGATAAATCTGTTAAGGCACCTACAACCAAAAATTTTAAATTTAATAAGGTTGTTTCTATGAAACCAGTGAATTTTGTTCCCAGTTCATCTAAAATTGAGTTAGGTGATAACAAGTTGGAGCAGAATAATAACATATCTAACATGAATACCATGCCTATCATTGATTCTAATCATAAAGCATGTGGTGTTGTCAATTGTATGTCTTGTGCTTTTAATGTGATGTCTGCTTACTTTAATGGTAATCATGCATGTGCTAATAAGACTGCTCCTCGACAACACATGAACAGGAATAATAATGTTAGATCAAAGACTGTTAGTCCTCTTAAAGTTAGGAGAGAGACATTTGTACTAAAGCCTAAATAAAGTTTTACTAAGGCTGTTTACAAAGTCAAATGTCCAGTCACTGAAAAGAGTGTTCTTGCTACTAAACAAACATGGATACCTAAAATGAAACAAAAGATTATCAAATCTGTTTATAGGGTCAAATTTTTGTTAACCTATGGTGTCAAGGTTAAAAATGTTGTTTTGCCTGACAAAGGTCAATTCTTTAAGTATTCTGGACCCAACCAAGCTTGGGTTCCTAAGAAAGTTTAATCCGTTTGTCATTGTAGGGTGTTGAACAGGTTGAACGAGTAACCTGGATTTTGGACAGTGGATGTTCAAGGCATATGACTGGTGACAGAACCCTGCTGACAAATGTGGTGGAGAAGGCCGGCCCAGTAGTTACCTTTGGAGATAACAACAAAGGTAGAACTGATGGATATGGCAGACTTGAAGCTGGAAATGTTATCATTGATGAAGTCTCTTTTGTGAAAGGACTTGAGCACAATTTGCTCAGTGTTAGTCAATTCTGTGACAAAGGATATGAAGTTTATTTCAACAAGAAGAATTGTCTAATTTCACACAAGAGACATGAAAAGCCACAACTGACAGGAGTTAGAAAAGGCAATCTGTACGTAGCCAATATGAACTCAGGAAGCACTGCAAAAATTACTTGCTTCTACACTAAAGCATCTAATGATGAGAGTTGGCTATGGCACAAGAAACTTTCTCATCTTAATTTCAAAACAATGAATTCTCTAGTTAAAAGAGAATTGGTAAGAGGTTTGCCTTCAATGGAATTCACTCAAGAAGGACTGTGCGATGCATGTCAAAAAGGCAAGCTAAAAAGGGCAAGTCACAGGAGCAATGACACATCTTCAATAACTTAACCATTACAATTACTTCATATGGATTTGTTTGGTCCAGTTAATGTGATGTCTATGTCAAGGAAGAGATATGCTCTAGTGATCGTTGATGATTTTTCAAAATACACATGGGTCATATTTTTGAATTCTAAAGATGAGATTCCACAACTGGTTATTGATCACATCAAATTAATTGAGCGAGATTCTACATATCCAGTGAGAGCTATAAGATCAGACAATGGAACTGAATTCAAGAATGCAGTTCTAAATGACTTCTGCACTGAGAAGGGTATAGTATAACCAGACAATATTCAGCACCAAGAACTCCTCAGCAAAATGGAGTAGTGGAAAGAAAGAATAGAACCTTGATTGAAGCTGCACGTACTATGCTAAGTGAATCAAGGCTTCCATTGTACTTTTGGGCTGAAGCTGTCAACACTGCTTACTATACCCAGAATAGAACACTAATCAATAAAGACCATATGAAGACACTGTTAACTCGAATAACTTGTAGAAGGGGGGGTTGAATATAAGTTATATAATCGTGTCTGATTTTTGCTTGATTATATGAACAAGAATAAACGAATGAATCAAACTCTGTTTGTATTAATAAGATCAAATACAAACTCTACCAAAGGTGTACAATACCTTTAGCATCTGCTGACAATACAAATCTCTCTCTCTGTTTGTTTCGAACTCTCGAATACAAACCTTATACAGAGCTACGCACACGAACTCACAACACACTTGTTCGACTCTTTTTACAATAATATAAAGAGAGTATTTATAATGCTACCTATCAACTAATAACAGAAAGATATAATCTATACATGACAATGTTCTGCCTTCTAGTCGATAGTTTCCTTCAATAGAAAACTCTTTCCTTCATAATATCTTCTTGCTTGTTCCTTAAACAAAGATCCTGTTTTATAGTACTTGCCAGTTTCTGTAGCATCCATAATGACATCATCAGTAACAAGACTGATATCAGGATTTCATCTTGCATCAGTATCTGATCATCATCAGTATCAGACCGTCATCAGGATTTGCTCTTTGTTCCTGACATGTAGTCTCCGATACACTGTTCATTCATGACTAAACTGTATAGATAACTGTCTTACACATAAATCCTATATATAGTGCTAAATCCTTTATAAGATCAGGATTACAAGAAGTATAATGTGTAAATTCTATTCTTAACATCACAACTCATGAATTAGTCCTAACAATCTCCCCCTATTTATGCTTTAAAATCTGAAGCATAAATCTAAGTTTTGGATGTCAAAATATATAACAATACAACCAGAATAGAATTTATGAATGTAGAATTATGAAGTTAAGTACCTCCTTCCCAGATGTAGACGATTATCTAGTACTTAGAAGAAAGAATTTTAACTATTAATGCTGCTCTTCCTTTACCACTTCCTAGCTGAGATTCACCACTGTCACTCCTAGTTCTTCTTTTTACTTCCCTTTGTCTGCTCTTTATCTCCCCCAGTCTGTTGTTGTTGTCTTTGAATTGTCTTTATCTCCCCCTTTTTGACATCATCAACATTCATTCCAAGAGATTCAGAAACAGAACAAATGATATTCATCAGAACTGCTTGATTTTCCATAATTGTGACTTGGTTATCTTCAAGTGATCGAAGTCTTGTTTGCATAGCAATTTGAGAATTCTGAATATCTTTAAAAACATCAGAATGAACTTCAATGTTGGAAGTGCTTCTAGTATCTTCAGAATCAGAAAGAACTGTATCTTCAAGTCTTGTAGAAGAAGTTGCTTGTGTTGTCTGATATTCAAGTAATAAAATCTGATTAGAAGTATCAACATCTTCATCTTTCTGATCTGGAGCTGAAACATGATCATCATCTCCTTCACCAGTATTCTGTGTACTAACATCTTCAAATCCTGACTCCTCCTTAGAGTGACCAGAGACTGTAGATGTCTCAATTCTAGCTGATATTGGAAGTACATACAAAGGAACACTAGGATCATTAGGAACTTCATCTGGTACATATGTATCAAGAGATTGCTTTATCCTGGCACCTCTTCTGTTAATGATTCCTGCAAGCCTCTCCTTTTGCTTCTGAGCTTTAACTTCTGGCTTTGCATTGTGATGTGCTAGGTCATTCTTCTAATACATTTTGATGAATGAATAAGTACCAGCATCCATACCCAAATTTTCAGACCAAGATTCAGGAAAAACCTGATCCCAGAAATCAAACGATGGTTTCCTAATTTTCTCTCCCTCACTATGGAGTTGTTCATCCATACCCTCATTCTCACTTTGACTCACTAAAGTCAACACTCTTTCTACCTCACCTTTTGCCTGGTCAGGAGCCAGCCTCTCAGTTTGTGGATCTAAGTCCATCTTTTCAAGTGTATCACTCAAATTTGGATAAGTGCTCTCATGACCTACAGAAAAATATGAGGGTTCCTCATATGGCAAGGGGCTTGAGGTTTTCTCCAAGGAGTGAGCTTCTATAATCTATGAACCCTTACAATCATCTTCTTTCCTTCCAGAGACTACAGGCTCCAGTATACCACTTTCAGGTTCTTTACAAGACTCTGATGTCTTCAGTAATACTTCATTAGACACCATAGTTAGTACATCACCGTCTTTAAGTGTTGTTTGCTGGGACTCACCCTCAAGGTGGATAGACTCTGACTGAACAAAATTTGTTTGATCTTCAAGAAAACCAGTCAAAGTTATTCCTCCCATATCATAGGGTATCTCACTTGCATTCTCAGTCATCACAGAAGACCTTTCAACATCAGCTATCACAGCTCCTGAGTCATCCTTCCTCTGACTAGATGGTTCTTGTGTTGCAGTGACTGTGATATGATCTTTCCTACTATTCACCACTGGTGCAATAGTATCTTCTGTTGACTGCATTCCTCTATCTACTTCCTCCAGTTGTTCACCTTGAGCTGAAGCATCTTCAATAATGACATCCTTGTCAAATAAATATGCATGAAGTGATTGAAGTGCAACATGCTTCGAGAGTCCAAATTTCTTGACTAATTGTCTTCTGACAGATACATAGAAATACATCTTCATTAAGTCAAGTCTTTGATGTAGAAGTCCATATTCTTCTGGAAATAAAAGTTTTGGCACTCTTTCAACCAAAAAATCTAGAACAGGCCTTGACAACTTCACTTTGAGAGAAATTAGTTCCATAGCTAGTCTGTATGATAATGTAGTTTCCCATGAAGAATCAATATCCAGATCTCTATGGTCATTTGCTGACTTGATTGTAGCTTCATTTGTAGAAACCTGCGTGATATTAGTTAGACTAGACTCTGTGTGTGTAGGTGACAATTGAATCTTTCTCCTTGTTCTCCTGGTATAGTGAGCAAAAGATTTATCCTGAGAACACTCAAGAGGTGTAGACACAGAAGTGATCTTGGGATGAGATCTTTGTTCAATAGACACAGTCTTTTGAGAGACAGTATCCAGTAACTGTTTTCCCTTTTTAAGAACTACAGCCATTTGGGAGACTACAGCCTGGCTGTGGCTAGGTTTTTCATCTCTTTGTGCTAACATAGAAAGTTGAATTGCAGCCTTCAATTCTGCTCTCTTAGCAAGAGTTAAGTCATCATCATCTTCACTAGAATTAGTACTACTTGACACAACAAATCTTCTCTTCCTTACAACTGATATCTTTTGAGAAACACCAGAGGTTGGTTTCTTTGAAACAATAGGCTGTGGATCAAAATTTGGTTCTTGAATTGTTTCAGAGACTATAATGTTTTGGGCTACTTGGGTAGACACAGGTGGGTTCTCCTCCAAATGAGATTCCTGAGCCATTTCACCACAAAAGAAAGAAGAATTGTAGAGAGTAGGAAGATGAGTTTTAAGAATTACCTGAACATGATGTGGATAATGAATTGTAGGTATTTCATCTAGCTTCTTTTCATTGTCCTTCTTTATAATGTCAGAGAAAATTCTCTTTTGCTGTTCATAAGAAGAAACACAATGTTCCCTACCAAATCTAGCTTCAACATCAGGAATAAAATGATTAATAAACATTTGCATAAATCTATGATAATAAACCATTTTCCTGTTTTGATCTCTTAACCCAAGTTAAATACTCATCTGACTTAAGATAATGTGACCAATGTTAATTACTCTGTCATAAAGCAAACTATAAGCAATATGTGATGTAACAGAAGTAATTTGCTGAAAAGAACTACATTTACCAGTAAAACATTTATCAATTTGATCAAAGTAAAAAGACCATTCCTTTCTAAGAAAAGACCTATTCAACTGGCTCATGTTGTCTAGAGGTCCACTATAACCTAATGCAGACAACATAGTTCTAACATCATCATCAGATGGTACATTCTCATAATTCAAACTAACAGGTAAGTGAAGTACTGAATTAACAACAGATTCAGTAATATCAAAAGAATCTTGTCCTAAGTGTAGAACAATCTTACCTGATTGACTCTGAGTAGAATCAATTACCTCAGCATTCTCCCAAGCTTGTGTAACAGCTGCTTGATTAATCTGTGGAGATGCTGTCAATGCATAACTTAATGGTCCATACGCCAGAAAGTCCATGATTTAGTGATAGCTGCTACATGATTGTTCGTCATAAAATCAAAGTCACCAAACTTGAAGGCTACTGAATTAGGTAATCTTTTCTTAGCTGCCATTTTTGATCTGAAAAGAAACGATTAGAGTTTCAAAACAAATATATTTCACAAATCTTTCAGACCACTATCCCACGTTGACACGTAGATTGACAGGTGTCAGTCCCTGAAAAGTACGGTTACCCACGATTTTGGAAAATAAAATCCAAAATTGATTTTCATGAAATAAATCAGGGTATAAATAATCAATACTGATCAGCTTCCTTTTCCTGTTGACCTCTCATCAAAATAATCACAAAATACAATGTGATTTAAAAATATAATAATTCTCAAATCCTGATGGTCACACATGAAATCCTGATCAATATCATCCTGATTTCAGAGACTTAATTGGAGTTTCCACGTGGCATTTTTCTTTTATCTGAAAAAGAAATAAACAATTAATCTGAACAAAAATCAATTGGTTAGATATATTCAACATTTCTTGAAAACAAGAAATACAGTCACACGCAATAATTAGCATCTGACTTCATTAAAACTTCCAAGTGACTATTCAGCTTCTCACGTCTTTCTTTAAAAGAAACAGACACCTTATGCCTTTCTTCATAAACCTTTCAATTTCTTTTCTTCTCAACAATTCTTCTCAAACCAAAATTCCATTCAAACCCATTCTTTAGATTTTTCACAGTCGATGAACATCCTGTTCTTGATCATTTCTTTGAAGAGATGACTTTTCTCATCGAACTAATCATGAATGAAGTATTTTCAGATAATATCCAGAGGTTTCTCCTAGAACATCCATCTATTTGATACAATCTTCACCTAATTTCCTCAAAACTTGAGGATGAAGAATTTGGCCGAGAGTCTGAGGTTGATTTTGATGGAGATGCTATTCATTTAAGTTAGCTACTCTCATTCAAGTCGCCTAGACAAGGAATCCAAGAGTAGACGAGACTATTCAATCCCCTGATGGATTTCTTGATGTTCCTTGTCCTGTATCTCAGAATTCATATCAATAGACAAGTATAGAATTATCAGTAGAAGTTAGACAAAAAGATGTTGTATTTCATTTCCATATATGTAATGCTTTCAAGTAATGAAAATACAATTTCATATTATCTACTTGTCTTTTGATTATTGAATGATGTATAAATTATCAGTATGCAAATATTAAAACTTGCTGGCATAGACTTAACACATCACAGAATTAGATTACTACACAAAGTAAACGTCAGGATTTGAAACAATTTTCACAATCCTGATACTGACACAATACTGATGACGTCAGTATCCTGATAACAAATCTAATCCTAATGATTATTAACAAGTCTATCATACTGAAATTTATCAAGGCAAAGTGTTATAGCTAAAGCATTTAACAATCAAATATAGATCCTGACAAGAATATCAAGTCTATAAGCTAAAAACAACATACCTTGCTACTATTGCAGATGTTAAAGATCTAAAAATTTAACATTCCTAACTCACTTACTAATCTACTAAATGTAGTCTCATCAAGTGGTTTAGTTAGAATATCTGCAAGCTGTTTGTCAGTAGGAACAAAATGAAGTTCCACAGTACCATTCTCAATATGTTCTCTAATAAAATGATACCTGACATCAATGTGCTTAGTCCTTGAATGTTGAACTGGATTTTCTGCAATTTTAATAACACTAGTATTATCACAAAACATAGGAATATTACTAAGTGTCATACCATAATCCATCAACTGATTTCTTATCCAAAGGAGCTGTGCACAACAACTGCCTGCTGCTATGTACTCAGCTTCTGCAGTTGAGGTTGAGACAGATTGTTGCTTCTTGCTTGCCCAAGAAATCAATCTGTTTCCCAAAAATTGACATGTACCTGTAGTGCTTTTCCTGTCTATTTTACACCCTGCATAATCAGAGTCTGAATAGCCAATTAGAAAGAAATCAGATTCTCTAGGGTACCACAAACCAAGATTTTGAGTTCCTTTGAGATATCTAAAAATTTTCTTCACAGCAATTAAATGAGATTCCTTAGGATCACTTTGGAATCTAGCACATAAACAGGTAGAAAACATTATATCTGGCCTACTTGCAGTTAGATATAACAATGAGCCTATCATGCCTCTATAACTAGTATTATCCACACTCTTTCCCTTAGGATCAGAGTCTAGTTTAGTGGCTGTTGCCATGGGTGTTTTTGCAATTGCACAGTCTTGAAAGTCAAACCTTCTTAAAAGATCTTTGATATACTTTGACTGATTAATGAAAATACCAGTCTCAGTCTGTTTGACCTGCAAGCCTAAGAAATAATTTAATTCACCCATCATGCACATCTGATACTTAGACTGCATAAGCTTGCTAAACTTAGCACACAACTTTTCATTAGTAGAACCAAAAATAATATCACCAACATAAACTTGAACTAAAAGCAATTCACCTTTTATCTTTCTAAAGAATAGAGTTTTGTCAATTGTACCTCTTGTGAAGCCATTTTCAAGAAGAAATTTAGACAAAGTTTCATACCATGCTCTTGGTGCCTGCTTTAGTCCATAAAGTGCCTTGTCAAGTTTGTAGACATGATTTGGAAATTTTGGATCAACAAATCCAGGTGGCTGTTCCACATAGACTTCCTCATCAAGTTTGCCATTTAGAAAAGCACTCTTTACATCCATCTGGTATACCTTGAATTTTGAATGAGCTGCAAATGCAAGAAACATTCTGATTGCTTCCAATCTTGCTACAGGTGCAAAGGTCTCATCATAATCAATGCCTTCTTCCTGAGAATAACCCTTGGCCACCAGTCTAGCATTGTTTCTTACAATCATACCAGATTCATCTAGCTTGTTTCTGAAAACCCATCTTGTACCAACAATAGATCTATCTTTAGGTCTTGGTACCAGTTTCCAGACTTTGTTTCTCTCAAACTCATTTAACTCCTCCTGCATTGCAATTACCCAATCAGGATCCTGTAAGGCTTCTTCAACCTTCTTAGGTTCATTCTTTGAGAGAAAGCAACTATACAAGCATTCATTTTGAATTAATCTTCTAGTTCGAACACCACTATTTGGATCACCAATTATCAAATTTTCAGTATGATCCTTTGTCCATTTTCTAACAGGTGGTAGATTAACTCTGCTAGTCTCTCCCCCTAAGTTAGTGGTATCTCTTGTAGAAGAATTATCTCTACCTTCAAAACCTCTCCTTTGATCAATAGAATCAGTAGATTCAATATTGCTGCTAGTTACTGATCTTTCCTCAGTAGACTCTGAAAGATCAGTTCCTGATGGAGTAGACTCTGAAACGTCAATTCCTGATGGAGTAGACTCTGAATAGCTAGTCTGCTCCTGATGATCACTTTGTTCTCTTTGATTTATTTGCTCCCCCTCAACAGTAGCATTTATTTGAGAAGCAATAGAAATTCCTTCTGGAGAACCTTCATCATCACTGGAGAGTATCTCAGAATTCTTCAGATTTTCAAATTCCAATTTGTCATGGCTTTCATCAGTTTGCAAAATTCCAAATTTCTTATCATCAAATGCAACATGAATTGATTCCATAACAATGTGAGTTCTGAGATTATAAACTTTGAAGGCCTTAGATGCTGAATATCCTAGAAAAATTGCTTCATCCGATTTGGCTTCAAATTTTCCAAGTTGTTCTGGATGAACTTTTAGGACATAGCATTTGCATCCAAAGATGTGAAAGTATTTCACACTTGGTTTCTTTCCTTTGATCATCTCATAGGGAGTTTTTCCATGATTATTTACCAAGGTACAGTTTTGAGTGAAACATGCAGTGTTAATAGCTTCTGCCCAAAAGTAGGTTGGAAGTTTTGCATCTGCAAGCATGGTTCTTGCTGCCTCTATGAGAGTCCTGTTCTTTCTTTCCACTACACCATTCTGTTGAGGTGTACCAGGTGCAGAAAACTGTTGAGTGATTCCATTGTCTGCACAAAACCCCTCCATTATAGAATTCTTGAATTCTGTACCATTGTCACTCCTAAGTACTTTAACTTTGTACTCAGAGTTATTCTGAATATTCTTTACAAGTTCAATGATTTGCTGAGGAGCTTCATCCCTCTTGTGTAGAAAGAACACCCATGTAAACCTTGTGAAATCATCCACTATCACTAGAACATATCTTTTCTTGCTGATAGACATAATGTTTACTGGACCAAACAAATCGAGATGTAGCATGTGAAATGGTTCAGTAATCAAATTTTCAGTCTTGCTCTTGAAAGTGGTTCTTCTTTGCTTTCCAATATGCATCACAAAGTCCATCTTGCACATAATTTGCCTGAGGTAGGCCTCTCACCAGATTGTGCTTAACAAGTTGATTAAGCTTCTTGAAATTAAGATGTGAGAGCTTCTTGTGCCAATTCCAGCTTTCATTACTTGTTGCTTTGCTATAGAGACATCTAACAATTCCTTTAGATGTATCACTTAAGCTGGCTTCATATATGTTACCATGTCTTTGACCAGTTAGAACAATATCTCCATTCTACATATTCAAGATTTTGCATCCTTCTCTGTCAAAGATTGATTTGTAACCTTTATCACCCAGTTGACTTATGCTTAAAAGAGTATGTTTCAAGCCTTCAACCAGTGCTACATTTTCTATGATGACATTCCCCAAAACAATTGAGCCATATCCCAGAGTTTCTCCTTTGTTGCCATCTCCAAAAGATATTACTGGGCCAGCTTTCCTCTCAAACTTTGTAAGCAGGGACTTCTTTCCAGTCATATGTCCAGAGCATTTACTGTCCAAGATAATTGAATGCTTCTTTCCTGTGCCCTGCAAACAAAAAGTAACTAGTTAGAATTTTTTAGGACCCAACTTTGATTGGATCCTTTCTTACTAGATTTAGAAACAACAGGCTTTGAGAATTTTGTCTTTACTTTACCTGTTGTAGAGTCAACTTTAGACTCTAATTTCACAAACTGTTTGTGACTAGGAGTTTCATATTTCAAGGAATAATAGTAATAATACAGTTCATGATATTCTCTGCACATGTAAATGGAATGAAGTAAACTACCACAATGATAACAAGCTTTTTGTGGTTGGTATTGAATTTTCTGAATCTTGGGGAATCTGGACTCAGCTTTCCAAGAAGGTTTTTGATTGCAGTCTAGGGCCAAATGATTATGATTTCCACACTTATAGCATTTTTTCCTAGGTGCATCAGGTACATTCTTGTAATTATTCTCTTTGTTAATACCTTCTTTTCCATTCCTATTTCTTTTGATCTTGTTAGACTCTGAAAGACCATCTAATCTCTGTTTCAACTGAGACTTAGACAGAAACCCTATGTTTACATTCTTAGGTTTCTCTAACACTTTCTCATCTGAATTACTATTGTTAATCCTTTTGTGTACAATAGGGGTACCTTTTGAATCAACAAATTTAACATGATTAGGTTCCGAAACAATTTTCTTACCTTCAGATTTAGATGTGCTAGCTTTTACCTTACTATCATCATTGACAATATCTACTTTTTCTTCTTGTCTAGCCTTATCAAAACCTAAACCATTAACCTTACCACGAATTCCACTTTCAAAGATTTCTATAGTCTTTTTACTGGAATTGTTAATGGTCTTAATCACATCTCTCTCTTCCTCTAGTTCTTTTCTGACATAGTCATAAGCCTCAAGAATAACACTATAATCATGCTTAGCTTTATCCGAACTTAACTTGTATTCTTCCATTTGAATTAACTCAGATTCAAGAAAATTATTTCTATCAACTAATTTATCATTCTTAACCTTAAGTTCATCTTTTTCACAAGTATAAGAATTCTAAAATTAGTCATAAGATTCTTAAACTCAGCATGGATAGTTCTAATTTCATCAGAATTTAAGCTATCAAATGAATCAAGAGAGTGAAGTGATACCTTAACAGAGGATGGAGAAGTTTTCTTTGGAGATCCAGGTTTGTCTGAACCATTTGCCATCAATGCAATGTTGTCATAATCCAATTCATCTTCAGAATCACTGGAATCAGCCCAATCCTTCTGTGTGACCATAAGTGCATTACCCTTTCCTGAATTCCTAGGCTTCTTACACTCACTATGTCCAAGCTCGCTACAGTTAAAGCACTTGATCTTGGCCTTATCAAGCTTGACAATTGTACCTTTGCCTTTTGTCACTCTTTTTCTCCTCCTTCTTTTGAAAAGGTCCTTTGCTAAATCTTCTCCTGTTGAATCTTCCTTTCTTGAAGGCTTTAGCAAACATAGCAAAGAGTTCCTGCATCTCAGATTCGGAATCATTGTTGTCAGAGTCCATATCAGTAGTCTCTGACTCAGAACTTTCTTTGCTTTTCTTCTTCCTTGAATTCTTTACAGCAATCTCTTCATGCTGTTCTTCAGGAAGCTTCTTTACTTCTGATTGAGCAGTGAGTGCAATAGTCTTCATCTTTCCTTCACTCCTGCTCTTCTTCTGCTGCTTGTCAAGTTCATAAGCTCTCAATTTTCCATATACTGTCTCTAATGAAATCTTATCCAGATCATTAGCTTCCTCAATCGCAGATATCTTCTCATTGTAGAAATCAGGCAAAGCTTTCATGAACTTTGTATTCATATCCTCCAAGTCATAATATTTACCATGCATGGCCATCTCATTGATGAGTTTTGTAAACCTATCAAAGGTATCAGTGAGTGACTCACCAGACTTGGATTCAAAGTACTCATACTGTTGTATAAGTAATGTCCTCATATTCTTCCTGACAGGCTTAGTTCCTTCACAGTGAACCTTAAGATTGTCCCATATATCCTTAGCAGTTTTACAAGAGAGAACATAGTTAGTGAGAACAGAATCAAGACTGTTGAATAATATGTTTCTCACTTTAGCATCTTTAAGAAAATTCTCCTTGTCCTTATCTGACCATTCAGATTTAGGCTTCTCTGCTGTATGTTCTGGAACAACCACACCATCAACAGTTGCTTGTCCAACAACCTTCGTTGGGATAAAAGGTCCATCTCTGATTCTGTCAAGATAATCAGGATCTGTTGCTTCCAGATGATGCAACATCTTTACTTCCCATAGAGTATATTCGTTTCTCTTGAGCATAGGAATCTTAGTATTCCCATCCTTGTAACCAGACATGATTGCAGATCTTTATGGTTATTCGAAATCAACCTGCTCTGATACCAATTGTTAACTCGAATAACTTGTAGAAGGGGGGGTTGAATAAAAGTTATATAATCGTGTCTGATTTTTGCTTGATTAAATGAACAAGAATAAACGAATGAATCAAACACTGTTTGTATTTATAAGATCAAATACAAACTCTACCAAAGGTGTACAATACCTTTAGCAGCTGCTGACAATACAAATCTCTCTCTCTGTTTGTTTCGAACTCTCGAATACAAACCTTATACAGAGCTACGCACACGAACTCACAATACACTTGTTCGACTCTTTTTACAATAATATAGAGAGAGTATTTATAATGCTACCTATCAACTAATAACAGAAAGATATAATCTATACATGATAATGTTCTACCTTCTAGTCGATAGTTTCCTTCAATAGAAAACTCTTTCCTTCATAATATCTTCTTGCTTGTTCCTCAAACAAAGATCCTGTTTTATAGCACTTGCCAGTTTCTGTAGCATCCATAATGACATCATCAGTAACAAGACTGATATCAGGATTTCATCTTGCATCAGTATCTGATCATCATCAGTATTAGACCGTCATCAGGATTTGCTCTTTGTTCCTGACATGTAGTCTCCGATACACTGTTCATTCCTGACTAAACTGTACAGATAACTGTCTTACACATAAATCCTATATATAGTGCTAAATCCTTTATAAGATCAGGATTACAAGAAGTATAATGTGTAAATTCTATTCTTAACATCACAACTCATGAATTATTCCTAACATACACCCTATGAAATTATGGCTGATAAGAAACCATCACTCAAATACTTTCATGTATTTGGGGCAAAATGCTTTGTGCTTAAAGAAGGTGATGATCAAGGTGGAAAATTTGATGCCAAAGCATTTGAAGCAATTTTTATTGGTTATTCAATGAGAGCATACAGGGTGTATGTGATTGATGAACAAAAGATGATGGAAAGTGTCAATGTAACATTTGATGACACTAAACTCCCTAGTATCCAAACTGAGGATTCATCTGAAAAGCTATCTTTTGATGATATGACAGATCCAGATTCAGATGATGATATTCCACCTTATGTTTTTGCTGATGCTAATGACAACAATGAAAATGGTGATGATGATGATCAGGGTAATGGTGATGAAAACAATGAGAATAATGAAGATATCCCTGACACTCCTGAACATTCATCTAGTCAACCTGGCAACAACTCAGGGGGAGATCATGAAGGATCAACTAGTCATACTCAACATCACAATGAAGAACAAGGCGAATCATCAAGATTAAATCTTCCAAGACAAACAGTTTGGAATAGAGCTCATCCTTTTGAGTTGATTATCGGTGATCCAGATGTTGGAGTCAAAACTAGAAGTGTTACTCAAAATCAATGTAACTATTCAGGGTTTCTATCTGAAATGGAACCTATAAGAAAACTGAGGAAGCTCTTTCTGATCCTGATTGGGTGATTGCTATGCAAGATGAACTCAATCAATTCAAACAACAAGAAGTATGGAAGCTGGTACCCAGACCTACAAACAGAACTGTGGTTGGCACTAGGTGGGTATTCAGAAACAAACTTGATGAAGATGGCATAGGGACGAGAAATAAAACAAGACTGGTAGCAAAAGGTTATTCACAAGCTGAAGGCATTGATTATGATGAAACCTACGCTCCAATGGCAAGACTTGAGGCTATCAGAATATTCTTGGCATTCGCAGCATTCTCAAACTTTAAGGTTTATCAAATGGATGTCAAGAGTGCTTTTCTGAATGGTAAGCTAGATGAAGAGGTATATGTAAAACAGCCCCCTGGCTTTGAAGATCCAGAATTCATGGATTATGTCTACTTTCTCTTCAAGGCTATCTATGGTCTTAAGCAAGCGCCAAGAAAATGGTATGACACTCTCTCTGAATTTTTACTTGAAAATGGTTTTGTTAGAGGTGTCATAGACAAAACTCTCTTCACAAAGAAACATAAAAATGATACAATATTAGTTCAAATCTATGTGGACGATATAATATTCGGGTCTACTAATGATCTTCTTTGCAAGAAATTTGCTAAGTTAATGCAGGGTAAGTTTGAAATGAGCATGATGGGTGAGTTGAAGTTTTTTCTTGGATTGCAAGTAAGTCAAAGGATAGATGGGATATTTATCTGTCAATCCAAGTATGTCAAAGAGCTTCTCAAGAAATATCAAATGGAGGACTCATCTTCAGCAAGAACACCATCATCTACAACTGTTAAATTTGGAGCATGTGAAAATTCTGCTAAGGTAGATATCAGAAGCTACAGAGGTATGATAGGCTCATTACTTTACCTTACTGCAAGTAGACCATATATTATGCATGCTACATGTTTGTGTGCAAGGTTCCAATCGGATCGAAGAGATGTTCATCTCATTGCTGTTAAACGAATCTTGAAATATCTTAAGGGTACGCCTAACTTAGGCATCTGGTACCCTAAAGATTCTGGTTTTAATCTTGTTGGATATACAGATTCAGATTATGTAGAAAGTGTTGTAGATAGGAAAAGCTCCTCTGGGAGTTGTCAATTCCTAGGTGGCAGATTGGTTTCCTGGTACAGCAAGAAACATCAAACAGTTTCCAACTCAACAGCTGAAGCTGAATACATAGCTGCTGGAAGCTGTTGTGCACAGATTTTGTGGATTAGGAATCAGCTAAGGGACTATGGCTTTGTACTTGACAAAATTCCTATCTTGTGTGACAATACAAGTGTCATAGCAATCTCCAACAATCCTGTGCAGCATACGAGGACAAAGCACATCGATATCAGGTATCATTTTATTAGAGAGCGTGTCATGAATGGTACCGTGGAGTTACATTTTGTACCCACGGAAGAACAAACAACAGATATTTTTACTAACTCTCTTGATGAATCCACATTCACCAGAATTGTTGGTGAATTGGGTATGTTAAATAGTCCTAGTAATTAAACTAGTTAATATCTGAGGTTTGCTCTTTAATAATTTATAAGTGATTACTTTGTTAATATTTGTTATTAAAATCACTTGTATAATTATTTTATCAACTTATCTTCTTGCTTGTTAATTCTCAAATCAGTGTCATTATCTTCTTAATATATTACTACTTACTTCTTTTAATTTTAGAATATTTTAATTTTCTCTAAAAATATTTTTCTCAAATTTTACAAGTTGAAATTAGTGAGAAATCTATTTTAATTGAAAATTACTTTTGAATATTTGTGTTGATTTAATAAGTCATATTTTCTCTTTAAATGATTTTCTATAAGAAAGTTATTTTATTAAGAAAATATATAGATTTATTAATTTACTACAAATATTTATGTAAATAGTTAATAGTTTATTAATTGGTTTGTAGTGTTTGTCCTTTTGTTATTAATGTTTGATTTCATAAAAAGGATAACCTATTGTATTTTTAGTATTTTCTATTTAGCTATTTTTAAGTAGTTATATTGTTGTAGATATTTTTGCAAATTATTTACTTTTATTTCTAATATTCTGTAAATATTATTAATACAATTATTTTTTTTATAATAAAAAAAATTTAAAAAAAATTAGTATTTTTCTTTTGGTTTTAGTTTTTATTTAATATTATTATTATGTATATTATTTCCTATTTTTGTATATTATTTTTCATGTGTAAATAAATAGTTTGTATAGTATTTTCAGTTTAGTCACTATACTTTCAAAACTTACAAACAGGTCCCTGTACTTGGTTCTTTTGTACTTATTCTGTTTAACACACACATATCATGCTGTTTTAACTTCTAATCTTTGTTGTGATGTTGTTGACAGAATTTCTTATATAGGAACATTGTTGGTATCAAAATGGTATATGTCAATTCAATTGTTTAGGAACTAACGTTTGATTTTCAGGTTCTAACAATTGGAAGACAAGACCTAACAAGTGTTAACAAGTGGTAATTGTTGGTATCTAACATACAGGATCTAAAACATGATAAAATAGTTTTGTTTGTATTGGTTTAAACATTAACATTCATTAATTTGATTAATATTTATTGTTAATTGGATTTTTGTTTATGTTTTTGTTTAGTAAAACCAGCTCAAGATCTATATCTTTCCCATAACTCAAAATCTCTTTATATAGTTGTGATTGCTTATATTTTAAATCTTTTGAAATCACAACTGTATATCATTCTATCTCTATTGCTCATATTCTGTGATGCAGGTTCATCTACATGGAATTTTGTTTTCTCACATGATTAGTCATAAGGTTATAAACCCAACAACTTTTATCCCAAACTAAAGTCAAACTCAAACACATTCTGACTTACCCCCTAAAAGGAAGTAACCTATCAGACTAAAGGTCACCAGGGAGTAACTGCACTTGATGCAGCAAATAAGGATGTGTGGGATATTCAGTTGGAGAGTCACTACCTTATACACTAACCAAAATATTTCATATGCACAAAGTGAGAATGCACACACTAAGGATGAATTGACGGAAACCTGTAATTCAACCATTTTACGGTTAGGATTATAAGTTAAAGGTTCTTTAATGAACCAAGTGTCTTCACAGACATTAGAAGGGAATCTTAATCTCAATGCTAAATTTCTAGATCATTGTTTACCTTCTCAGAATTCAAATCTGAAAACCTTTAAAAGGGAAATTAGCAACTTGTAGATTATGACTCAGATTCGTCTGACGAGTCTAACGAGGATTTGGGATTTGCGAACTCCCATTGCACCACCACTTACCTCTCTTGAAGGGGCTAGGGTGATTTTTCCTTGCAGGTACATTAATGGATGTTGGAGCTATGAGTGATAAGAGTGATACACTAGTGAGCAAGAGTGTAAACACAGAGAGAAGTGAAACACTCAACACAAATTAGTGGAGAGAAGAGTGAAACACTTGTGAGGTACAGTAAACACTATCACACACTCACAGTGAGGAAGAAAATGAAACTTCCTTTCTAACAAAGAACTCTATAATTGGTACAACTAATTTGTCAACTAGTTGATTGGAGGATTCCTCAACTAAGGGGGAGAAGTAAAGGGGTACAAGAAAAAGGAGAGTAGGTTAAAAAGGGGGAGCATTTACAGACTGTGCTTTGGAAGAGAAGCAAGTCAAGTTACTAAGGGGAAGCCTTAGATGGAGAAGTATTGGGAAGATTCAGTTGAGAAGAAAGGGGAGATATAAGGAGAAGCTTACATCACAATACTATTCTATTAGTCTTTCAATGTACTATGTATAAAGGCTAAGTGAAGGAGTAGTAGATTTCCTAGAAGTTATAGAAATGGTATTGATTTACCATTGTCTATTTATTAGGAGCAGTTGTTTTTCTTAAGTGAGAAAAGCTGTGTCAGGGAAGGGAAGTGATTGTAAATCAAGAACTGCTGATAATCAATAATGTAAGATGTGAAGGATTATCAAGTAGAGATATGAAGAATCAGAACTGAAGATGAGTTATCTATTGAAGATCAGTTCAGTGCTAGAGGAACAATCATCTATCATTTCATCAACTGAGGATTCTGGAATTGTTATATTCAAACCAGAGAAATTTTTTTTGTATTATTTACTAAGCTTTTAAATGCTTAATCTTTTTTTTGTTTAAGTGAGTTAGTTGAGTTATCCTCTAGGTATTTGCTTGTTATTGACTAACAAACAAATAGGGGGAGATTGAAAGGCATATGATGTAGCCTATTTGTATTTCGAGGATACAACTCAACTTGAACAAGATTGTAATAGTGAATAGTATATAGACTGTCACAAGAAATCTCAGATTGTATTATCTGTCAAAAGAAAAAGATCAAGGTCAATCTACAGATTTGAGGATTTACTACATTGAAAGAAGTTCAGTCATCTGATCAAGCCTCAGTTGAGTATTCGTTAAGAAGTGGATTCATTTAAAGTGATAGAGATTTCAAGGTGACAGAGACATTACAGAAGATTAAAGAGAGAGAGGAGAAAAGAAAAAGAACCAGATATTTAAGGTCAATATATGAAGAACAGTCATTGCGGTTAGTCACTCATGAACCAGACAGTACATCGAGTGTCAACATTAAACAGTGGTTGTTAGTCATTAACTTCAGTGGTTCAAGATATCAAGACTGGTATGAGAGAAAATCATTGTGCAAGCAACAGAAAGGTTAAATTATTTAACCATAAGGATTTTATTATCAAGTGGAATGGCTGCGAGGAAAAAGAATTATCACAAAGAAATTCTAAGTGATATATTCTTAAAAAGGAGTCCGGTTCCAGACGCTCAGGTAACCGCAGCTTAGAGCTTAAGGATTTATTTATATTAATAAATATTTTATTTATTTGGAAAATTATATTTATAAATATCTAATAATATTAGATATTTATTTTTATAATTTCTGGATTAAAATAATTATTTATTAGTTAAAGATTATAAGCTGTGCGGGATAAAAAGCATTTCTACGAAGCTGCCCATTCACATAAAACAAAATAGGCCCCGTAAATTAAAACAGGTTTGTTTTGTTTGAATTAGTAAAGCAAGTGGGTTGTTTGTTTATTTAACAAAAGAAAGAAGTGAAAAGCAAAGTTAGATGCACTACACCATATATGGCCTATCATTACATTTTTTTTCATCGATGTTGCTAGAAAATGTTACCTTAGCGTGTTACTTTGGACCTAACAGAACATTTTGTTTTTTATGTTACCTCAGCCTCAAACGTGATGTTACCTTAGCTTTAAAGTGTTTGATGTTAGTAACATACATGATATGTTACCTTAGATCATTAAAAAACTCAATTCTGAATTTCTTAACCAAAAAAGTATTTAATTATTTAAAAATCACATTTACCTTTATAATATTTGATTTTTTAAAAAGTAAGTTTACAAATTGAATGAGGTTTTTTTTTCGAATATCAAGTTATTTAATTGTTATTATTTTTTAGGTTCTATTTATTTATTAAATATGAAATGCATTTTATAAAAATAAAATCAAAAAAATCAAAAAAACATAAAAGTAAATGTTTCCGGTAAAAAGTAAAAGTAAAATATTTACAGTAGTGTTTGAGCGGCCAGTGAAATGTTTGAGCGGCCCATGAAATATTTGAGCGGCCCAAATGAAATATTGTTTGAGCGGCATTTTATCCCGCTGTCTGAAATGTTAGTGTAAAGTTTACACTTAAACAAAAAAGAAGGCATTCTCACTCATTTTCACACTCTCGCGCTCTCTCACCCTCTCGCTCTCTCTCCCGTAAACCTCTCTTCCCTAAATCTTCTCTGAAATTATGCTGCTTAATTAGGGCTTCAAATTATGCTGCTTAATTAGGGCTTCAAATCTCGGTTTGTGGCTTCAAATTAGGGCTTCTTCAATTTAGGGTTTCTTTCAATTGGGGCTTTTTCGGTTTCTTCAATTGAATATACCCATATGTTTAATTGATTCGTGTTTCGCACTTAAACTTCAACTAATAGTTGTTTACTTTCAATTTCAGGCCTTTTCCAATTTGGGTTGTCGATTTGGGGCTTCGATTAAGTGATTTGGGGCTTCGATTAAGTGGATTTTGGGCTAGATTCGTAAGTATTACCCCTTTTCTCTCCTTTATCTCCTTCGATTATTTGTATGTATGCATCTGTTTGTATGTATCTGTTGTGTTGTGTTAGTTTTCAATTGTTTGTATGCATATGTTTGCATGTTTATGATTTGTTTTCGATTATCTGTTTATATGTTTCTCTCCTTTCTCTCTTTTATCTCCTTCGATTATTTGTATGTATGCATATGTTTGTTTGCATCTGTTTGTTTGTATGCATCTTTGTTAAAATGCTTATAACTTTAGTATTTTTACAGATGTTTTATTAGTAGATGTTTTTTTTACTGGCTGGGCTTCTCCCGTTTGGGCTTTGTGTACTGTTAATTATAGATGTATATTAGTAATCCATAAATTTGACCCATGTCCTTGTGTTTATGACGTTGTGTGACATTTTTTGTTCATTTGTCGTTTCTTATCGGGAAGCCTTGCACATTTCGTGTGTAATGTTGTTTGTCCTTGCACATTTTTTTACCCCTGTCTTCACTAGTTTACCTATAAGGACTAGGCTGCTTAGTACCCTTTTGATGTTTAGGTCAGCAAAATCCCTAATTCCATATAAATATAAAAATAAATTATAACTACATGTACTATTGAGTAAAAAGGTTAAGATAATATGATTATAGAAAATAACCCCTATTTCCACAAAAATATAACAATAAATTATAACTATATGTACTATTCAATAAATTATAAACACTGACAAGGCTGTCGCGTGCCTATCAAATAATAAATCTAACAAATCCTTCTAACTATGTAGTAGGGTAAGTCAGAGTCGATCCCACAGAGACAAACGTATCAATCACTAGTTGTTTCTGATTTAATTCGGCTAAGCAAGTAACACAATAAATATTGAAAGATTATTAAGCTAATTTTATACTAAAGAGAATTGTGTTTGTATTAATCAAATATTAAAAACATCCAGAATTAAGTATCCCCACTAGCATGAATCAATGCAATTACGATTTCCCGTCCCAATTAATCATGTACTACTCAAGAGGAAAGATGCGCCCTATAAATACCAATAACCTCTCTCGAGTATTAATGGCTTCTCTAACTTACAATCAAACCTATTCTCATGGTATCATGCAATTTAGAGACATTAATCACAACACCCTAAATTCCTAACAATCCATTCTACCTATTCTCATGGAGAATTTCATGTTCTTACTGGATAAATCACAACCCTCTAATCCAACTCTCGTTGATAATTAGATATTGGCTCAAACAATACACATAATCACGTCTGACATGTAATTGCTAATTAAAACAACTCAATAAGCAAGAGCAATTATCATAACCAAATTGGGGGAATTGGGAAAATCATGCACCAATCATAACTAGGGTTCAACTTAACCCTAGATTAATAATCTACTCACTCATAATTGAATTAACAAAACAAGAATAATTAATTGAACACATAATTGTAAGAATAGAAGAAAAACCTTTAATCTTCGATCTTGAAGAAAATAATTAATCTCCCCAAAAGTCTCCAGAAGAAAGAGTTACAAAAGTTCTCCTGTCTCTCTCTCTCTGTGTATCTATACGTACGTCTGTATATCTACTATCATAATCTCTAATGTTTTTATATGTCTCTAATAAAAATATTTTACAAGTACGTTTGCTAAACTGAATAGATTTCCCATGAAAATTCGTAGTTGACTCTTCCCAAGTAATTCTGGGCCGCTCCAATTGTAATATGACATCTGGACCATCTTAGAATGATAGAAAATTTAATTATCTTCGCGTGGGCAGTTGAATCACCCAATTCTGACTTGTAGAACTCGAGATATGGCCAAAATAGTGAATTGCGCGCGTGCAGCCCAACAAATCCGAATTTCCTTCTAATAAATCTCCAAATTAAGCTCTTATTCTCCAATCCTTCCAAGTTTAGAATTTCCTTGCTTCCTACAATAAAACATTAAAATCTATTAAATAAAAAATCCAATTAAATGCAAAATATAATAAATATGAGGAATATAATCATATAAAATATATATAAATATACACTCTATCAAACACTAAATTAGCTCTAAGAAAATATAATTATTTGGCTGCCGTTTTAAATGATTGCAGACCTGTAAAACTAACACTACAGGTCCATGCCTAGTATTTGTTAAAATAAACAAATTTAATATTATAGATTAAAAATTTATTGAGCCTTAGGTTAAGATTATTAAAAGGGTTTACAATGCAAACTAATTGTCTTGATACACACAAATATAAGTCTTTCATTATAACAGCCTCATGTTTATAAATTGTAGTGATGGATGACGAGGAAATTATTTGGATCAATCTTCCGAAGTATAGTCAAGGATATAGGAGTGGGATAAAGGCATTTCTCGAAAATTCATTCCCAAATTTTGTAGTAGGTGATGAAATGACATGCCCTTGCAAGAATTGTAAAAACAACAAGTGGCATCGTCAAGAAATTATCTACGATCATCTCGTTTGCAGTGGTCCTTATCCACTGTATGCCAACTGGATTGTAGAAATTTCACAGATTTCCCGCCCAAATTACGATAGTGATGAAGATATGGAGTGTGAGGATAATTTAGATTTCGGAGATAATCTAAATGAGATGTTGCATCGTACTAATGGACCAAATGTCGATGGTAAAAAAATTTATGAAGAAGGAAAGCAGCCCTTATATCCAGGCTGTAAAAATTTTTCACGATTAAGTTTCATTGTCCGGCTTTATTCCTTGAAGTGTGTTCATGGAATTACGGAATCGGGATTTGGGGATATACTAGAGTTAATCAAAGATACGTTTCCAGAGGCGAACGTACCCTTGTCTTCTAATGTAGCAAAGAATGTAATTAGAGATTTAGGGCTAGATTATAAAAAAATACACGCATGTCCAAACAGTTGCATGCTGTATTGGGGTGAAAATGAAAAAGAAGACTCTTGCAAAACTTGCGGTCTTTCAAGGTGGGTTGTAAGGGAAAAGAAAGGCAGCGGTGACAATAATTTGGAGAAGGTGATTCACAAGGTTCCGGCAAATGTGATGCGATATTTCCCTCTAAAACCAAGGCTGCAACGATTGTTTATGTGCAAAGACTATGCAGAACTTATGGTATGGCATGCAGTTGGACGTACAATGGATGTAAAGCTTAGACATCCCGCTGATGCGTTAGCTTGGAAGACAATGGATGCGAAATTTCCTCAATTCTCTTCAGAGAGCAGAAACATCAGGCTAGGTTTAGCATCTGATGGCTTCAATCCTTTTCGTACGATGAATACAAGTCCCTAATCCGGCTAGCGAAGTCAACAATCCTGCCTAGTTTTCTAATTGAATTGTTTTAAGTGACTATGTATTAATTTTTACTAGAATGCTTTTGAGTGATTGCCTTCTAATTAAGTATTTGTAATCCTTCTAATTCAGTGTTTGCTCCTTATTTACATGATTTTGTCTTGATGTAATGCTCTTTAATTTAAATGATAGGTCATGGTTATTGAGTTGTTGCTTTTGTCATTTTTCTGATTAATCCTTTTGTATTGGCAAGTGCCAATCTCGGTTAAAAATATCATGCATGTGTCTTTAATTTAATTTATGTTCTTACAGCTAATGTATTTTTTTTTGTGTATATAGGATGGGGAAAATCTTTCATCTCACATATCACCACCAGGGAGAATTCCATAGTACATGCTATGCTGGTGGGAAAGAGTTTGTTGTGAATGGTATTGATGAAGACACATTTTCGTATACAGTTGTGATGGAGCATGTCAAGGATGATCTTGAGTATCCAGAAATTGGAGGAATTTACTGTAAAGATAAGTTGGGGGACTGGAAGTTGGTGAAAAATGATTTCGACCTGTTCAAATTACTTGCGGAAATTCAGAGTTGTGACAATATTGATTTGTACATCGACAACATTGTTGACTATAATGTTGAGCCGGTGAAACAAATGCAACCCCATGTGGTTATAAGGCCAAGGCATAATCTACTTGCAGGTAATGTTTCATAAAATTTTTATAAGATGAATGTGGGTGTATGTTTTTATATGCGTTCTTATACTTAAAACTCTATGTAACTATTACTGCATGTTTGTAGCTAAAAAACAAGTCAAGCGCAAGTTTGTAACAACTCATCAACTACAACAGCAACAAAAGAACAAAAAAACAATGGAGATGCGTAAGACTGAGACAAGAAGCACAAAGAATCTGGAACAGGGAGGTACTCGGAAGTCGCCACGGTTGAATAACCTGCAACAAGCTAATGATCCAATTATGAGTCAAAAGTTTCCAACTGCGGCTAAGAGGAAGTTGGATTTACCGAATCCACCACACGCCGGTGAAAACATGGGAGAAAATATTTTTGTAAGTCATTATCAATTATTTTTTGTAATTCGTAGTAGTTTTGTATATATTCTTGTTTAATGTTTAAGCAATGTTTAACCATGTTTATGCACTGTCATGCAGTCTACCATCCTACCCCCTCCACCACCTATTGAAGAGTATGAAAAGGAAAGGGCTAAGAGAATCAAACATAATAATGAATAATACGAGTCTTTCAATTTGCCTACACTTTCAGCTGGATTTAACAATTCCATACAGAAAGGAAAAGGAAAAGGAAATGAAAAGAAGTGTAACAGAGGTGATGACGATTATGATCCAGGAAAAGAGGATGGTAGTGATGTATCGGTTACTCCACCGAAGGTATACAGATTCTTTCTTTTTGTATCTTATCGTACAGATAAATGGAAGTCAGTATATGGTATCTAATCAAATGCATTTTTCAGAAAGCAAAGAAAGCGGATAACAAAAAGCTTCTTATGGGACGTGGAGCAACAACACGATCCCGAGCCAATGCTGCATCGAAAAATCCTGCAACTGAGGAGGCAAGCAAAAAGGAAGAGACATGTCGACCTGTACAACCTGCTGAATCTGCAGTTCCTAACATTGAGTTACCACAGTTACCCCAACCAGACGATGGCAACGGTTCAATGGCTGCTTTTATCGCTATGCGAAAATGTCAAGAGGAACAAGTTGCAAAGGAAAAAAGTATTCAGGCGGTAGCTACAATTGGAAGTAAGAGGACTGTCGAGGAAAGAAATTTGCCTAAAAATGAAGAAGATATTGAAGAAGGCGGTGATGAAGAAGGTTATCATATCTTGCTTATGTTTTTTTATGAATTTGAATTATCTGCTCTGTATATATTACTATTATGGTGATCAAGAAGTATACAGAGGGATTACTTTCTCAATTAACATTGATCAATTGCAGTTGAAGTTCCTAAAAGGCTGAGAGGAAAAACGAGGATGGATAATGTTCATACGAGAAGCTTGGACAAGAGAATTGTCATTGGGATGAATGAATTTTGCCAACCCATTGCGGATAATGACAAAGTATTATCTGAGCTAAGTAACTTTCTGGGAACAGTTGTAAAGCGATGTGTGTCACTTACTTATGTAACTTGGCGTCACGTTCCTGAGAACTTGAAGAAGACTATGTGGAATTATTGCAAGGTAATTTATGAGCAATAATTTACCTTCACGATTCTGATTTAATTAATTGTAGTGACACATACAATACACTGAAAAATGATTTATTTATTATCATTGATTAATTGATTCTTTTCAAGGCTCCCTATATTATTCCTGAGGAATTGGAAAAGTGGGTGGAGCAGACAATTCATGCACTTTGGAAGGGGTATAAGAGTCGAATTAAGGCGGCACATTATACAGCCTATGAAAATGATGAACAAAGGCTAGAAAATAGGCCAGATGAAATTCCAGTCGAGAGGTTCAAACTGCTCTTGGAGTACTGGAATGACAAGAGTGTTCAGGTATATACACTTGAATCTTTAAGCACCGAAGATCATCTTATATTTATATAAACTACTATTTCTCATATGTTTTGTAGGAGAGAGCCAAGAAAAATTCAGCTAGTCGTCAATTATATGTCGACACTCACACTAAAGGCCCAAAAAGTTTCGCACATGCTCGAAACAAGTTGGTATGTGATTAATTAATTTATTGTCTTTCATGTATGGTGTGAAATTAGGGACTCAGTGAGGAAGTACTTAAAGCTGATCAATTCTTTGTTGGTCTCCTGTGATTAATTAAGAATAATTCATTTTATGTTCTAGCTAGTTGATTTTCAAAAGGAAATTGACTTATTGAATTTCACACATTAAAACTACTAAATTTTATGTTTGAACCTATATGAGAACTCCAATTCTTCTAATTACCTGATCGTCGAACATTTCCCATTTTACCTTACAAAGATATTGTTCATTTATATATATTTTAGCATGGCAATTAAGTAGGGTTAAATTATAGTTGTAGTACATGCTAGAATAAATGTGTTAATATAATTTAGAAAAACAAATTAGTAAAAAAATGCAGTAATAAAGTTAGATGTTTGTAGCCAGTACACAATTTTTTTTCAAAGCTTACATTCTAATGTTTATTATGTTTTAGACATATGTTGAATCTATAACATGTAACATGTCTTGTACCTTCTTTTTTGATAGAAAAAGAAGGCACCGGATCAGGCTGCACCATGTGACGCAAAGATTTTTGAAGTAACTCGGAAACGTTATGAAGGACGCACATACAAGACTGATCCTAAAATAATGAATACCAAAATTGTAAGTTTTTTATTTCATAATCAATTAAATGTAGTTGATGAACATCTGACTTTTCTGTATTCATATATTCATGTGGCTTTATTTGGTAGGAAACGATTAGCAAAAAACTCAATGCTGGAGATGCTGTTGTTCATGAACTGTTTTCAGATGGAAAATCACATGGTCCAACTTGGCTCTTAGGGAGATGTGCAAAGCCATCAGTCATAGGTTCCAGTTCTAATGCTCCAACAGACACGTACGTGCAACAGCTGACAAACAAGATAAGGCAAAGCCTAGCTGATGAAGTTAAGGAGAAGGTGAAACAAGTCCAAGCAGAAGTTGATGAGCAGGTGAACAAGAAGGTGCAACAGAATCTCGCTGTGGTTCTTAAAAAACTAGCCGAAGCCAACCCAAACATCACAGTTAATCTTGAGGATTTGTGTGCGACTGTTTCTAGTGACGATGATGGTACGCCTATGACTGGCGGCAGTAGCTTCTAGTATGGCACTGTGACATCTCTATGTTTTCACTTTATAGTATTCTGCTACTACTATTAGTACCTATGATCGTCGTGAACTAGTCTACAATATTTCTAGTAGTTGGTTAATTTTATGGTGGTGAATTATGATGTTTGAGTTGGAGACTTTAGTAGTAATATTAGACTATCAGTTGGTGGATTATGTTTGAGTATGTAGTGGCTGGTGGATGTACTTCTTTTGGATTATGAATTTTGTAATGTGTTGTTGGATTTGGAATGAACAGCAGGTTTAATTTGGGATTGTATAATATTTGTGTGCTGTTTTGTTCATTTTTTTCTACAAAGATGTTACCTTAGCTAATGGAAATGTTGCTACATAAAAGCTAAGCTAACATAAAAGATGTTACACTAGGGCATACAATGTTGCCAACAAAAGTGGGCTAACAGTGGGTCCCACAGTGGTTCCCACGTGGGTCCTACAGTGGTCCCCACGTGGGTCCCACAGTGGTCCCCACGTGGGTCCAGTGTGGTCCCCACGTGGGTCCCACTATTTTTAGAAAAAATTTAGGCCTCTAAGGTAACATAGATTTTAAGTTAGCGTAGACCTCAATTTTGTTACCATAGCAAGCTGAGGTAACATAAAACTGCATGTTACGTTAGGGATCAAAGATGTTAGCTTAGACCCCTAAGGCAACATGCTGAGAGCTATCATCGAAAAGATGTTACCTTAGCTATTTTTGGGCCTAAGGTAACATATAATGGACCTGATGTAACATTTTTTTGGTGTTACCGTAGGCTGTTTATGGTGTAGTGATGTCTCAGTTGAATTGATTTGTCAAAGACAAATAAACAAACAAGGAAATGAAAAAGAATGAGCAGGTGAAAGTATAGCACGTGAAAGCTGTCGACAACAACTTTCTCACTCGCCTACTCCCGCGTGTAGCCCACGCGCTTGGGCCAAAAGGAAGAAATGGCGCGCGCGTGTCTTCCACCTGCATGTCCTGAGAGTGGTCTTCGGATGTTCAGCTTAGCAATATTACATCAAGTTTGTTCAACAGATATTTGTTTGCTATACTATCACCGAACAAACAATTCAACCATACTATCACCGAACTATTTATACTATTTCTGAGTTATAGTTATACTATTACCGAGGTAATTATACTATTACCAACGTTTTTAGTGAACTATTTCTTAAGTAAATGTATACTATTTCTGAGTTAAATCCATACTATTACAAGGGAATGAGTCCTACTATCCCTAGGCTGCTATACTATCACCGTGCCAGTTATACTGTCAGCGTGGCATCTATACTATCCCCGAGTAAAAATAGAAGGCAGGTCAGCAGGTGTTATGTTTTGTTTATAAACAAAACAACATAACATACATACACGGACATAAACAATATATCCAGGAGCTCCATTTCTCTCATCTCTCTCAAGAACACCAAGCTCAAATTAATTCCCAGAAAATTAAGTTCATCATCTTTGTAATATTTGTTCCACTGGAAGTTAATTATTTGTGATTCTTGTACTACTAGCGAATTAAGTTTTCTAGTTCACAACTTGATATCTTGATTTTAATTAACTAAATTAGAAAAGTTCATGTTGAATTTTCTAATTAGTTATTAATTACTTGATAATCATTTGTACTGAAATTGTAACACCCATCAAGTTAATATATTGTTATATTCAACTTGAAAATTTGTTTCAATTAATTCCGCACAAATTTGTCTAAACTAAATTTTATTTAAAGGACAAATTTCGAGAAATTGATATAGATTGTATTCAACCCCCTTCTACAATCTTATCGGACCTAACACTCCGCCTCTCACACTCTCTCATCTGTCTCTCTCAATCTCATCTGTCTCTCTCAATCTTCACCAACACCACCACCAAACGGTGGTGGTCGTCTCCTCCACCCCTTCTCCGACAAACACGACTCACAACACCCACAATCCTTTCTTCTCTCTAAATCTCTCCCTTTACCCCCACCTCTAAAATCTCTCCTCGATCTCTCTCCTTGTTTCTCCGACTAACACCACTACAACCCAACATCAGTACTCAGAATCAACACCGAAGTCCCCCTCGTCTTCTCTCAATTCACTCTCCGTCGCGATCTCTCAACAACACCCACCGCGAACCTAACAAACACCACCACTGCAGTGGTGGTCGTCTCCTTCTCCGACCTTTGTCCCCTCTCTAACCTCCCCTCTCTTTCTTATCTCTCCCGACTACCTCTCTCTCGTCTTCGACAAACACACAAAACCACCCCCTGCTACTCCGATTCACCACAACACAGCAACAACAACTCTAACATAATTCCTCCCCTCAATTATTAAACCCCAAATCAATAATCTCAATTGATTGCATCACAAACCTTAACCGAAATTAATATAAATCCCCTGTATATTAGTGTATATGGTCCGAGATTTTGACTAGAAAGAAAATAAAAGGGTCAGTTTTGTGTCTCTATTTTGTATGTATGAATATATTCGAGCTTTTATAAATTAAGAGGAGATATGTTGTGGTCTTATACAATAAAATTGAATGCCTCTAATAATGATCAATAATGATGAGAATTGTAGTGTGGTTTGTAATTAAATAAAAAGAAATAAATCATGGGAGACAAATAAAAATGTCCTAATAATGACCAGCTTAGTGCCTTATTTGGTGAAAAGAGTTCGTCTCTCCCTGCGGGCTAGTTAAAACGAGACTCTAATTTCGTTTCCTAAAATAAATTCGACCCAAAATTAAAATAATATTTCTCTTAATTTCCTGATTTTAATAAACACCAAATAAATATTATTAAATAGATATAATATAATATTTACTTACATATGAATAAATAATATCTTAAAATTTCACAAAAACGCACTAATTAAATATACTTGTGCATCGCTCTCAATTAAAAATAAATATTGAGTAGGAAAAATTTATTCGAAAATTCGCGATTATTACATTTTTCCCCCCTTATAGGATTCCGTCCTCGGAATCAAAATTATGCACTAAATAATTCAGGATATTTATTCCTCATTTCGATTTCTAATTCCCACGTGGCTTCCACTACATGGTGGTTTCTCCAAAGTACTTTCACTAAATTTATTTTCTTAGTTCTTAACTCTTGCACTTTGTGATCTAGGATCTGTACCGGCTTTTCTTCATACGACAAATCATGACGTATTTCCACTGGTTCGTAGGTTATAACATGTCTGAAATCAGAATGGTATTCTCTTAACGCAGAAACATGAAACACATCATGGATATGCTATAGGTATGGAGGTAGGGCCAACTGATAAGCTAGTTGTCCTATCTTCTTGAGAATCTCAAAAGGTCCTATATATCTAGGGTTCAACTTGTCTTTCTTTTCAAAACTCATTACTCCCTTCCAAGGTGAAACTCTCAGAATCACTTTATTTCCCCCTTCAAATGCTCTGTCCTTTCTCTTTTGATTTGCATATTTCCTCTGTCGATCCGTAACTACAACTAACCTTTTTCGAATAACTTCTGTTGCCTGCTTGGTTTGTTGAAGTAGTTCTAGTCCTAGTATTTTCCTCTCTCCTAATTCATCCCAGTATAGAGGTGATCTACACTTCCTTCCGTACAATGCTTCATATGGTGCCATACCTATGCTGGAGTGGTAACTATTGTTGTAAGCAAACTCAACTAGGGCAAATGATCATCCCAACTTTCTTTGAAATCAAGTGCACAGGCTCTTAATATTACGGAAAGGAAAGAAATGAGGTTGTTCCCCGTGCTTTTCCGAGATTTTAATATTGTCCTTTCACTTTGTCCGTCGGTCTGTGGATGATATGCAGTGCTCATATTTAACTTCATGCCAAGACTTTCCTGAAAAATCTTCCAATAATCGAGAAGTAAAACGGGTATCTCTATCAGATACAATTGAAACAGGCACTCCATGACGAACCACAATTTTCTTTAGGTATATATTCACCAATCTTTCAACGAAGTACTTATCACTAATTGGTAGAAAATGCGTAAATTTGGTGAGTCGGTCGACAATAACCCAAATTGCATCATGGCTAGCTCTAGTTCGGGGAAATCCTACGACTAAATTCATGGTAATATTCTCCCATTTCCACTCGGGTATCTCTAAGGGGTGTAAAAGTCCACTTGGTCGTTGATGTTCTGCCTTCACTTTCTGACATGTTAAACATTTACTTACCCAGTCTGCAATTTCTCTTTTCATGTTAGGCCACCAATAATTCAGCTTGATATTTTGATACATTTTTGTGCTCCCTGGGTGAATGGAATATCTCGAGTTATGCCCTTCGCTCATAATTTCTTCCTTCAACTCTGTAACATTAGGAATCCATATTCTCGATCGCTTAGTTCCCTTATCATCTTTTGGACTCAGAAATTCTTCTCCGGTCAACTCTGATCTTCTTTCTTCCATTACTTATTCCTGACAACGGCGAATCTTCTCGAGTAACTCTGATTGAAACTTAATGCTATAAACTCTTTCATTGTTTTGGACTGGAACCTTGACCTCTAATTCCATTTTCCCAAATTCTCTCACCAACTCTTCTGAGGTTGTCAACAGGTTGAGTCTTTCCTTTTTACTTAAAGCATCAGCTACAACATTAGACTTCCCTGGGTGGTAGTTTATCGAACAATCATAGTCTTTGATCAATTCCAACCATCTTCTCTATCTCATGTTTAATTCATTATGCGTGAATATATATACTTTAAGCTCTTGTAATCTGTGTAAATCTCGCATTTCTCTCCATAAAGATAATGTCTCCAAATCTCGAGGGCAAAACAATAGCAACAAGTTCCAAATCATGAGTAGGGTAACGGGACTCATATTCCTTCAATTGTCGAGAGGCGTAAGCTATTACTTTCCCGTGTTGCATCAAAACACATCTTAATCCCTTTTTGAGAGGCATCGCTGAAAATCACAAAATCACATTTTCCATCGGGTAAGGTCAACTCTAGGGCAGTAGTCAATCTCTTCATCAATTCCCGAAAGCTGTCTTCGAATTTTGGGGGTCCATTCAAACTTTTCACTCTTTCTGGTAAGTCGAGTCAGTGTGTAGCTATTTTTTAGAAATCCTTCACAAATCTACGATAATATCCGTCCAATCTAAGGAAACTTCTAACCTCTATTGGAGTCTTGGGTCTCTCCCAATCTGATACGACTTCTATCTTTGCGGGGTGTACAGAAATCCCTTCGCCGCTTACAATGTGTCCTAAAAATTGAACTTCTTTCAACCAGAATTCACAATTCGAAAATTTTGCATATAACTTTTCTTTTCTCAGCGCTTCCAGAACCAAACGGAGGTGTTCAGCATGTTCCTCACGAGACTTGGAGTATATCAAGATGTCATCAATAATTAAAATCACGAACTTATCCAAGTATCTCTTGAACACACGATTCATCAAATCCATAAAAGCAACTGGCACATTCGTCAATCCAAAAGACATCACTAAGAATTCGTAATGTCCATATCGGGTCCTAAAGGCAGTCTTAGGAATATCCTCAGGCTTGATCTTTAGTTGATGATAGTCGGATCTCAAATCAATCTTCGAAAAATGTATGGCTCCCTTAAGTTGGTCAAACAGATCGTTGATTCGAGGCAGAGGTACCTGTTCTTGATGGTCATCTTGTTCAGTTCACGGAAATTAATACATGGTCAAATTGATCCGTTCCTCTTTTTCAAGAACAACACTGGAGCTTCCCACGGGGTTATACTTGGTCTGATTACACCTTTTTCAAGTAAATCTTGTAGTTGTGTTGCCAATTCCTTCATTTTCACTAGTGCCATTATGTACGGTGCCTTTGAGATTGGTGCGGTTCCTGGTGCTAGGTCGATTTTGAATTCTATTTCTTGATCCGGTGGCATTCCAGGTAACTTGTCAGGAAAAACATCTTCAAACTGATTAACTACATGGACTTCTCCGATCGTAGGGGTCTATTTCTCGGTATCTATCACATGAGCCAGATATGCCTGACATCCTTGCCAAAGTAATCTTTTAACTCGAATTATTGACCGAAAATCCTTAATCAGTTTCCATCCGTGAAATGGAATTCTTATACTATTAGGTCTACTTAAGCTGACCCTCTTACGTCGACAATTTATTTGAGTATCATAACGTGATAACCAATCCATCCCTATGATTACATCAAGTTTCCTTAACTTAAAAGGAATTAGGTATGCATCGAAACGTTGCCCATGTATCTCCACAACACAATTTGGACACAATCGGTTCACTGGTATGATTTCCTGATTAGCTACTTCTATGCTCAGAATCTCCTCTAAAGGCACAGATTCAAAATTCGATTAGAACACACGTATTCTCAAAATTTACTAGACGCGATCCTGCGATCATATCGCTCTCATCAATGGCATCTCTTACAATCATGTTGAAAGTTCTTGTTATCGGCTTGTTGTTTGGAGGTGCTGTAAGTCGAGGCACTGGATTCTGCTTCGAAGGTTGTCTGAAATCTCGGGACACAGAACCTTATGATCCATGATAACATCTGTCATACTCATATTAAAAGTGCGTACTTGTCTTGTCTCCTAGAGGTGTAGCCAATCTTATAATTGTGTTTTCTCTCTGGGTTACTAATATTTTTCATCCAAAATCTCCATTCCTTCTTCATTTGAATTAGGAATATCCTTCCTTACGAAGGTTAAATAATAATACCAACCATTTCCCATATATATATATATATATATATATATATATATATATATATATATATATATATATATATATATATATATATAGGCTCATGCTCGAGGGAGAACCGTACTACATGGGAGAACCGGGAGACCACATCCATATTCGTTGATATTGTTTTGATCTGATGGCTTGGATAATTCTCTTACTAATTTAAAAACAATAAACATAATTTCCATATTTGACAAAACACTTAAGAGAACCTCTTGAATAAAGGTGACACATGGATGCTAAACACTTTCTTGGCATTGGAAAACTGAAAAATATATTAAAAAAATACTAATTTGTTTATTTGTAGAACACGTAATAAAATATAAATTAATACTATGTATTCATAGTGAACACCTAGTAAAATGTATAAGTAAATTGTTATGAGATTTAAGGATAAAATACTCAAATGTTCTGGCAAGTGTTCTACTAATCCTCCTAAATGCTCAGAACAAAGATTTAGAACTGATGACTCTGGGTTCTATTCTCATGTTCTACATATCCTCAAGTAAATGCTCAGAAAAAAAAAGATTAAAACTCATGTCAGTCCATTAGTAGAAAGCTCCCATATCTGAAGCAAAGCAAAGCATACAATTCAAAAGGCATCAAAGCCAATAATACCTTACCAACATTGTTATTTTGCATAGGCAAAAATACAACTGCAAATACGATTGAGATCACATTGCATAGGATTAATTTTTTTGATAAACAGAGCAATTATATTATAAATAAAACGGTCAGGCCTTGAGACAGTACAACCACGAAAACTAGAAAAACAAAACGGACAAGAAACTAAACTAGAGCAGACGCAAAAACCACTGAAATACTATAATAGAATATATCCCATGCATATGAAAAAGACACCAAGCTAGACAACATCTCCTTTTTCCCATTACTCAAGCATAGTCATCTGAAGAAACACCTCCTCTACCTTCATCATGAGCTCTTCCATCGGTTCCAGAAGCACATTTCTTTCTTCATCAACACACTGATCTTGTGGCATGAGAGATATGCCTTTCCCTTTGCCTTTCTGCTCTTTAACCTTTTCCAAAAGCTCATCAAATTTCCCGGTCACAGACTCACAGCGCTATGAAGAATATCTTTTGCATAAATGCCATAGAAAATTTGCTCATCCATGTCAATCTCTGGTTTGCCAAATGACTTTGAAATTACTGTAAGAGTGCCACTATCCAGAATTCTGAGTAACCTTGAAGCACTTTATGTTCATCATTACCAATACCAGTGAATAACATCCTTTTACCCGTGCTTCTTTAGAGGGTTCCTTAATCAAATCTTTCCTGCAAAAGAACAAACTTCTATTAGGATACAAGAACATGTTAATTATAAGAACACACACCGAAATCTTACAATATATCCATGAACACCGAACGAAACACTAATCAAAACATAGTTGAGAATTTTCTAGAATCGTAGATTAAACGAAAAAGGTTAAATATTGAAACAATAACCCATTGGTAGTTTTGTTTTTCTCCATTGTTGCTTGGCCGTTTTATTCTTTTGATCTATATGTACGTGGAGATGTATGTATTTACCCTAATCGTGTAATGTATGTGTTTACAAGAAAATTTTAATTGTTAATTACCTCCGTGTTTGCAGCAGTAATCAAGATTGGTATCAGTTAACGTGTGATTGCCGTTGTTTCCAATTTTAACAGAATCCGATCAGTTGATTTGATTTCTAGTGTAAAGTCTCTGCCCATGAATCTTTAATTTAATCACCAATCTACCACTGCATTTGTTTAATTTACATATTATTTAATTACAATAAATCAATGGTAGATGATGGGGTCTCCTAGTTCTCTTGATTAAGGGGTTCTCCCTTGAACCCTACTCTATATATATATATATATATATATATATATATATATATATATATATATATATATATATATATATATTCTGCTCATATGGTCTTGGATGCTTTCGTTTTAAGGAGCTTGATTCTCCTATGATTCACAACATACTTAGAATAGTACTTGCTAAGTATCAACTCAATAATTCTAACTTAAGATATCATTATCGTGCCTTCAATAGTTCTCTTTTGCCTTCCTTCAATAATTTTATTCACCATAACATATTAACGGAGATAATCCTAGCTTATTCAACACTATAAAAAGAAAATATTCTACATTTCTCTCAACCATGTTCTCATTTCTTTAGAAAAAGTAATCCTTTTCGTCTCAACAATATCTTGCTACTAATAAGTCTTGATAATGATGGTATGGTTTGAGTTTCTCAATTGTAAAATGCATTTTTCCTTATAGGGTCTTCTTATTTTAAAGAAAATCAAGGAATAACTTCCAAATATACCCTTAATTTGGTTTTAGTCTAGGTCATGGGTTTTGACTCTACTTTATAACCCAAAATATTCTCACTTTGATTCTCAATCGCGCTGTTTCATTTAAAGAAATGTTGTAGGTATAAAGGGTAAAACACTTGTCATACTTGGGGCAATAAAATTTTAGAAATTACGATAAAACATGCCTCAAGAGTTTGAAGTATCACAATCATGATAATCACCTCAAATATTAATCTTAAAACTTCCAAGGGTTAATTCGTCGTTTAGCTACTATACTCAGAAAGAAAATAATGGAAATGCGCGTTAATGTTCTCTTTCTTTTCCTAAATGAAAAATGATCACTCTTTCATCAACAAATAATATATCATCAATGTATACTCGATATCGATTTCGTTTCTCACTTTCAAAAGGATTGAGCTCAATAATTACTCCATATTCAGACCAAATTCTTAGAACCTTAATACCTAACCATGAAACATCACATAGGGTTTCGAAGACGTGACTAGTGGTTTAACGCAATGATCTATTCATATTTAGAAATCGATGCTCCAACATGAGTTGTTGAAATTTCCATTTCTGGAAGAGAAGTTTCATCATTTTCAAATTTCCGCATAACACTTTTAGAATTCTTAGGCCCCAATCATTTTAGGATCCATAAGAACATTGAATAGAGATAACTCATAAAGGAACGAATGTTAAACAACAACATGTGAACACTCAATTCTTGATAGTGAAACTCTTAATAAGGGACTAACTGAGAGATCATGATGATCATTGAACATCTGTTTTGTTGCATGTTCATTAGGACAACTGTCATAGTACACAAGGTGGCCAGCCTTTGGTACTCTAATGACAAACAACAGAACAAACGGTGGCGTCCAACCAGACTTCAATCACAGAGACTGATAGTCTTCCCCTATATATAGGGTTGTTCATCTCAATATCTCAGAGGGTGTCAAATATAGGAATGGATATGAAAGAATTTGTATTTATGGAAGTATATAATGATGGGTAACTTAACCTCTAAACAAGATAGGTTCTTTTCAAATAGGATAGAAATTGCCTGAGTAAATTCAAATGATAAGATTTATTGATAATCGTTGCTAATGAAGTTATTTAAAGAACAATTTTTCAGCACAATATAAGCTCTTCGAAACAACTATCAATTCTCGAATAAAAGCGACACTTGCAAACTTCGGTAGCTCGTCAGGGAAGAAAATCTCTAAGAGGAATCTACGAAAAACACATTATCATAGGGAACCATTTCAACCTCTATAAGTTATATTATTAGAAAACTAACGCCGGTCACAAAATCGTTTAAGAATTTATCCTCGAACTTGGGACGTATAGTTGCATCTCTCTTTAAATCCATCTGGGGCACGTACCTCGTGCTGGTTCAACTCTGACTCTGGTAAGGGTATTGATAAAATCTACAAAGTGTGGAAACTCTTTAAGGTATCATCCGATCTTAATTATAATGGGAAATTAGGCATCCTATCTTAAATTAATCGGAAACTAGGGGTCCATGCGAATAAGGCGTAGGAAATCTATCTCGAACAGGACAAAACCAACGGTCCTGAAGTAGACATCTACAAAGGTACCAAAAAGTTTCGGTCACAAACAGGTTCTAGTCGTCTAGATATGCATATAGATATATGTAAGGGCGTAAAACACTTAGTGCTAAAATCTCAACATCGTATTATACCTCTAAACTCTCATGTCGCGTTATAATTCTAGGCTCTTACGATTCCTAAAAATATAACTAAGGCTCTGATACCAAAACTATAACGCCCCCAAATCCGCCCTGATCGGGGATCCAGGTCGTCACATTGTCTAAATATCCTGCAGCACACATTAGCGCAATAATAAAGCGAAATATATTATACAACGGAGCATAAAAGTCCCACTCCGCAGATCCAAGATCGTTCCCACAAAATATTACAATACGTCTTAGTACATCTTAGGATAATATCTTACATAAGTTCACAAAATTAGAAATATAAAGGTTCCAACTGGATAACTCTAGTTCTTGTCAGCATAGCCTGGAGCTTTTTCCTTTCCTCTGGATTCCTGGCTGGACGTCTCGCATCTTTCCCTCTTGACAGCTGAACAAAATGTTTTAAAGCAAGAATGAGCAACTATAGTGCTCAGCAAGTTCTTTCAGTGCTCGGGGCATAAATATAATAATATTTACCAAAAGAGAATACTCATCATTTTTAAACATCGGATGTCATAATTTGAGATTGACTCAATACTCATCTCAAAAATAGAATCCTCAAAAGTCTCAAGTCTCAACTAATATAACTCTGATGATTCAAAACCCATCTCAATAAAAGTATACTCGAAAGAACTTATATGCAGGCAAAGTTCCCTGGTAATATTTACTGATAGATCCAAACAACTTATCTTTGAATAAAGAAGTTGGAATTTAGAAGCTTGAGATACTGGTTTTCTACCTTCACGATACCCCACAGCGAGATCAACCGCTGTGTCTCAAGTACCGCACACCTGTGATACCCCATAGCACGATCACTACTATGTCGCAAGTACCACCATATCGTTTTGCTAGCAAAAAAAATTGGTTGAAAAGTCAACCTGGCAACACTTGTGCCAAAATGTTAATATTTCTCTTTCGATACCACAAGTTTATTCCTCATGTTGATCTGAAAGAAAACCCATGGGCCACTCCCATGTTGACCAGTAGAGTACAGAATTCCCGAATATTTGATGAACAGATAACTTAAGATAACTCTTCCAGGAAAATAATTATTAATCTGGCGAACTGCCAGTCTGACTCAATAATAATATTTCATTAGTTGACACGAACAAAATGCCAAACCTTGACAATAAATGCAATTATCTCAAAATATTGAGGATAGTCTTAAAATAATTATCTTGAGTTGTACTGCACAAATAGTACCACTCGCATATTTATAATACTCACAATTGATGAACGTTAAATAGAATATTTTTCACTCGAGAGATGAACCAACTAAAAGATAATCAATAAATATTTCCGAATTTGTACAATAAATTCGACTGAAAAGAATGAATTTAACTAACTCGAACAAATGAGACTAGTTCCACTGAATCAAATCAAGTAGTCGTCTCGAATTTATGAGATCGACCCGATAGCAATTGAAATTCTTCTACACTTATAGGGAATATAATTCGCAAGTAAAGTACTCTTAACAGTAAAATTATATCGCAACGAGAAAAAAATGTTCGAAAGAATTATCGTAGTATAAGAAGCAGCAAAATAAATCTCATAATTTGATAGCTCGAAAATAAATACTAATGAGTTAATAAGGATAAAAATATGAAAATTCCAAGATTTAGGGTAGGATTGAACTTGCCTCGATCTCGTAGTGCAAATGAATGCAGATAAAATTTATACTCTACCCGTGAACTTATCTTCGATCCACGGCTCAGGAATTATTCTCTAAAAATGGCAACCAGAGTTATGTGAGCGATTCGTCAAACTAAAAATGTTTCTGAATCGATAATATAATATTTGAATATAATAATGAAATATCTCTCGAAGATCTCCACAGTAATTAATGGAAAATTATTCCCGGATAATAACTCTTCTTTGAATTTAGGAATCCAATTTATATAATATTTTAATATCTGTAAATCCCACTTTAAACAAAAATAGGATTACTGAATATAACGACAATTATCTATTTTTAAATCTCGTAAATAATTTAATATTATTCCGATTTTAACCTCAACATCAATCTGATCCGATCCGGTAAATCAAAATAGTCCGGAAATGCTAAATATTAATCTTCCGAAATAAAACCATAATTAACGCTATTTATTCACAATTAATCTCTCTTTTCATCAACGAATCATTAAATCTCTAAATTACGAACAGATAATCACAAAATATTTCTGTTTAATTAATCAATTAATTAAACCAACTTTTATTAATTATTTATACCATTTTTATTAAATTATTAATCACAAACTGTTTTAAATAATAATCCCAATAATTAAACCCGATTATAACATCCGTTCATCAATCTTATTGTAACTGTATTATTTTATAATTTTATTCACAATACGTGGGACCCACCTGCACCACCACCGTGCACCTCTCTCCCCTGCACTCCTTCCATCCCGTCTCTCTCCCTGAATATCTCTTTCTCCGTCTTCTCTCTCTCCGCCTTCCTCTCTCTAATCTCTCCGCCCTCTATCCGATCTCTCTCTTTCCGTCTCACCGCCTCCGCCTCTCACACTCTCTCGTATGTCTCTCTCAATCTCATCTGTCTCTCTCAATCTTCACCAACACCACCACCACACGGTGGTGGTCATCTCCTCCACCCCTTCCCCGACAAACACGACTCACAACACCCACAATCCTTTCTTCTCTCTAAATCTCTCCCTTTACCCCCACCTCTAAAATCTCTCCTCGATCTCCCTCCTTGTTTCTCCGACTAACACCACTACAACCCAACATCAATACTCAGAATCAACACCGAAGTCCCCCTCGTCTTCTCTCAATCCACTCTCCGTCGCGATCTCTCAACAACACCCACCGCGAACCTAACAAACACCACCACCGCAGCGGTGGTCGTCTCCTTCTCCGACCTTTGTCCCCTCTCTAACCTCCCCTCTCTTTCTTATCTCTCCCGACTGCCTCTCTCTCGTCTTCGACAAACACACAAAGCCACCCCCTGCTACTCCGATTCACCACAACACAGCAACAATAACTCTAACATAATTCATCCCCTCAATTATTAAACCCCAAATCAATAATCTCAATTGATTGCATCACAAGCCTTAACCAAAATTAATATAAATCCCCTGTATATTAGAAAGAAAATAAAAGGGTCAGTTTTGTGTCTCTGTTTTGTGGTCTTATACAATAAAACTGAATGCCTCTAATAATGATGAGAATTGTAGTGTGGTTTGTAATTAAATAAAAAGAAATAAATCAGGGGAGACAAATAAAAATGTCCTAATAATGACCAGCTTAGTGCCTTATTTGGTGAAAAGAGTTCGTCTCTCCCTGCCGGCTAATTAAAACGAGACTCTAATTTCGTTTCCTAAAATTAATTCGACCTAAAATTAAAATAATATTTCTCTAAATTTCCTGATTTTAATAAACACCAAATAAATATTATTAAATAGATATAATATAATATTTACTTACATATGAATAAATAAAATCTTAAAATTTCACAAAAATGCACTAATTAAATATACTAGTGCATCGCTCTCAATTAAAAACAAATATCGAGTAGGAAAAACTTATTCGAAAATTCGCGGTTATTACAGTTCAAAACATATAAAAAGTTAAATCAAAACACTATTATGTAATTGCCACGTGGCATGTGGGACCCACCTGACACGTGGCATTTGGGGGGGGACCCACCTTCCACGTGGCATGTGGGGGGCCCACTGCCACGTGGAATGTGGGGGGCCGTGTCTATTGCAACACTAGATAATACTCTAATGCAACACTGTATTATCTAATGCAACACTGCAATCTTGTTTTTAAGCAATATAACAGTAAGGCTAATGTAACACTATGTTATTCAAATGTTACACTAAATCTGGTTGCTGTAGTAACACAAAATTTAATACTGCAACATTAGTAACTATAGCAATTGCAACACTAATATTTAAAATTTTGCAATATCCGGCTTGTATATATACTAATCCCATTACAAACCGTAATCGTCAAATACAAAACATTCATAATCTATCTTCCACCAACCAAGAGTCACAGATCTCCTCCATCAACCAAGACTCACAGATCTCCTTCATCCACCACTTCACCAAAAAATATTCTAAATCCACCATTTCACCAAAACATAATCCAACCAACAGACTTAATTTAATCAAAGTTAACCAAACAAAATACGACATCCAAACTATCCATACTAATAAGTTCCAACTGTGAGCACTACTAAAGATTTTAAGAAAACAAATAGCTAAAGGGTACTCCCTCTAGTCAAAGGAGTAGCATTTTCATCATCCTCGCTTGACATTGTAGCACAACAGCTAAAGTCTCCCAAGTCCAGATTTAAATCGGGATTTGCTTCTCCCAGCTTTTTAAGCAACATCGACATGTTATTCTGGAGTTTCCTGTTGAACTCCACCTTAAGCTCTTGCTTTATCTTTGTAGTCAGATCATCCACAAAAGGGTCTGCAGGAGCTGAACTTGATGCCAAACCAGCCTTTTTACCTTGGCGTCCTTTTAGGAATTCTGGACCATGAGACTTGCCGTTAGTAATCAGTTCGTTTACATCTTCACTAGCAGCGACCTTCTCCTTGATCTCGCTCTACAACAAAAGTTTGTGAAATAAGAGTTACATAGAAATACCCTCAACAGAGAAAAGCACTATTTTTACCAAATAAACCAACAGACAAAGCCTTGCTATATTTCTTTAATTGTAAAAGAAAAACCATAAATTCAACCAAATGAACCAATCTTGATTTCTACTTAGCACATAAGTCAACTAAATAAAATATAGTACTTACAAGTCTTTTTTTCAGTTTAGCTGTATTTGTCTTGTATGTTCGACCCTCTTCTCGCTCACGAGATTCAATATAAACCACAGTATCTGATGGCGAGGCAAACAAAGGGTTGCTCGTTTTTTGTTATCAAACAAAGAAAATACGGTTATCTTGTTCATAGTTAGCACTTATTACAAGTCAGAAATTTTATTTATGAAAATTTATGAATTTATTAAAATTAACCATGTAATGCCTGAATGACAAAAAGACGAATTACATACGACATTGGGATGTACATTTCACCGTAAAACATATCACATGTATGCAAATTCCATATAGCAAGAATTTTTAAGAAAGTGTGGGAACGAATAACAATGTACTTAGAAATTCGAAGGAATGAACTATAACTTAAAACTGAAAAATTATATCCAAAAAATAGTCTAGATTTCATTACATCCCATACTATATATGTGAACGCAGCCATAGTTGAGTCATGCGTGACTTGTTTGTTTATCTGAAGAGAATAAATAGATTAATTCTTATATTGCATCTAATTCCAACCACTATAATCACATAAAAACATAAATTAAACTAACCTATATAGAGCATAAATTCATAAAACAAATTGATTTTCTAAACATTTCTATAGTGACTGTTCAAATCTTAATATGGAAATTGATCAGACAAGTGATTGCTAATTATGATGATTATATCAAGTGGAAATTAAGAGTTAAACCAAGATTTCACAGCAGATTAACTTAGCATTTACATGACAGTGATAGTTAACTCGGTATTTACTATTTTAATCAACTTATGTGTAAAAAAGGTTAATATGCTAAAGGAAAGACACACACCAACTTGTCTTTAAGTAGTGCCATACTATCGGGACCTAGAGTGTGTGGGTCAGTTACTGATTCACGACGAGCTTTATTATCCTCTGCTAATTCCTGTAAAAAAAATACTCATATCAGACATTTCTGTTGATAATCTTTTTAATTAAAAAAAAAGGTTGAAGATGGGTAGACTACGTGAACTGCCTCATCTCCCCAATACTTCAACAACAGTTTAAAATCCTCCAATGGAATCGAATTGGGCCTATTTGCCATCCTATCCTCATCAGTTGCATACTTTGTGTAATACCAATGCTTCATACGAGATTTGTACACCCTCCAAGATGTATTAATTGTCTTCTCCACCCACCGTTGCCCATTTTCCGGAATCAGATAACGGTCCTATTATAAAATAAAAATAAAATCAATTAATTAAATGTGTAAACATGAAAATAAATTAAAACAAAGGTCGTAGAGTTTACCATAGTATACTCCCACATTTTTTGCTTCAATTGCTTAGGAATAAGATGCCAATTGATGTAAGTAAGCGACACATTGTCCTTTGCAACTGTCCCCAGAAAATTTCTCAGCTCTCTAAATAATTTTTTATTTTTTGCAATTGGTTGACCCCGTTTGTTCAACAAAATGACTGGTCTTTGTTCACGAGTCCTCGCATGAACAACGGACATTTTTGACCTTCCTCTCCATTTTTTAGGAGCTGCAATGTATATACCATGTACACATTGAAATAAAACTAATTGCATTATTGCCTCATTAAAACTTAACCATTAACAACTACAAGCACTGCCTTTAATCCAACTTACAAAAGAAAAAGTATGAGAAAACACATTACTGGCTCTAGTGTCTTCCTCTGTAATGTTTTCCAAGTTTGAATTAGGGACATTATCGGTTGGAGCTGGAATACCCTTCTTTTGACGCTCCCGCAACGCTAAATACGCAGATACCGAGCCACATGCTTCTACATTGCTGGACTGCTTTAACAGTTTACTACATGTTGGCTTCAAAACTTTAGCACCATTCGACTTTTCCACTTCCTTCTCAGCTATTGTACCAGCTTGCGCAGCTTCTTTCTTAGCTGTCGTACCAGCTTGCGCAGCTTCCTTCTCAGCTGTCACACCAGCTTGTGCAGCTTCCTTCCCACTTGCAGTAGTAGCATTTGCTCGTGAACGAGTTCGTGGTCCAAGTAATACTTTTTTTCTTTGACATTCTTGATTTTCTACAATTAATAGGAGTTCAGTATTAGGTTTACAGTTTTTATGTGAGGCCAAAATTTAAAGCAATTAACATTTTAACCACTAACATACCTCAACTGTATCATTACTATCATATTCGTCCTCATTTTCTGGAATAAAATCATCGGATTCCCCCTGAACTGTATCTTTTCCTTTCCGTTTCTTGGGCGCAGAAGTTCTCAGTTCACGAACAATCTTTTTCATCCCATATTTTTCGAGAACCTTATCATTTTCTGCCATTTGAGTCATTCTACCTTTCTCATAGTTTGTCAACGGGGGTGGTAGGGGCAACTGCAATAAAACAATGAAGAGAAAATCATAAATTATAGCTTGCAACGACTCACAAATTTACCCGAATAAATTTGAATTTTATTATTTTCAACGGAAGAATGAAATATATTTTAATAAAAAATGATATAAATTTATAAAATGTTCGGACAGAGAGTACTTGTAATGGTCTACAATCCCTCCTTCCGAAAAATAGCCGTGTTTCCATTTTTCCGAAACTAGAAAATTAAATTTTTATTTGTATGGAAAATGGTTGAAAATGTACGGATCAGTTTAAATAAATTTTTCCAAAATATTACTAAATTTCAGAAAACCGTTTTTCTTGTATTCGTATAAAAAATATCTAGAAAATTGATGAAGCAAACAGGCCATAAATAAAATTTTCTCTATTCTAAATTTGAGTATAATTATAAATTATGCTTTTTTTTAGAAAATGATAAGTAGACTATAAAAGTCACACAATTGTGTGATGTTAAAATTATATAAGTAATCGAGTGAACTAATTTTGTGAATACCTTTGTTTCTGATAAATAAGGACAATTGATAAGTCAAAAATACCTCGCTGGGACCGATATCTTCTCCAGTACATTCTACTGCACTTGTATTGGCTTGCAAGACCAATTTCCTTTTAACAGACCCATTCGCTTTCACAGCACTTGCATCTTGTTGACCAGCCAAAAATCTTGGCGATGACCGTAAATTCCTCATATGACCGAACTCAGGTGACTTCTTAGTGACCTTTTGCTTCTGCTACTGCTGCTGGAGTTCATGTGTGGTAACATATTTGCGTTTTTGTGCTATCTTTCCTGAGATTGGTTTCTTCGCTGAACTTGGTTTCTTCGGTGAACCTGTACCAAAAATAGAATAATGGTGGATTTCAAATAGTGAATTATACATATACAAATGTGAGAAAGACATCAATATACGACGAATTAGGTGTTTCCTTGGCCTTACGACCATGGTTGGCTGCATCTGAACCATCAGCTCAATAGTTTTGTCAACAATGCTGTCTACATAAAACTGTATCTCATCTCCATCTTTGCAGCCGTCTACCAGTTGCATCACCTCCTTGTCATTTGTCAGTAGCTTCCACTCTTATTCAGCCACATAGCCTCCTCCAATTTCAGTATAATTAAGGTAATCCTTCATGAACTCCATCAGCACTGGATAAGAAAATGTGTCGGTTTCTACGCGGTTTACAAGTATATTATCTCCACCCGAATAACTTCTCCTGTGGAACACCCCACCATGGTAAAATTTGATATTCACTCTTTTTTCTGCCATCCTGCATAAAATTAAAGTAAATGTCATTCTCAGGTGCAGTACAAAATCAAATACAACATTTACACTAAGAAAAACTTAAACAAAAGCAATGACAAAAATTTAAAGTAAGACAGTAGAGTAAATAAATGTAACCAAAATAGTAAATTACATGAAATTAAGACAAATGCTAAGAGCGGTAACAAATTCATTTCAGTCAAAGACAATAAATTTAAAATATTATAGTAATTTCTGGGAATAGGAAAATAATAAACTACATCAAATACAAATGGTCTAAACATGACCAGAATACTAAATTTTCCTTCTGTCCATTACAATTAAAACATATAAAGAAGAATTTTGTTTGAGTCAATCATCGGGATTGGGAACTCTTGTTATTATGAAATTAACAAAGAGAGAGAGAGAGAGATAGAGGGAGAGAGACAGACAGAGGGAGAGAGACAGAGAGAGAGAGAGAGAGAGAGAGAGAGAGAGATAAAGAGACAGGGAGAGAGAGAGAGACAGAGAGATAGAGAAAGAGAGATAGAGAGAGAGAGAGAGAAATTGACCAAAAGAACACAAGTTCACTTAAGCTGATTTACATAAAACCAATTACTAAACCAAACATACAAAATACAAAATTAAATTACAAAACCCTAAATCGAAAACCCATCAAAGTCAACATACAAAATCAAACCAAAAAACATGCATATGCATATGCCCTAATTACCTTGAACCAAAAGCAGTTGTATTCTTCGATTAAACCTGAAAAATTAAAAAATTAGATCTGTGCAAAATTAAAAGGAAGAGAGAAGAAATAAGAAAAAAGCGAAGAGGATAAATAAGAAATAAGCCTCTGTGTTCTTCGATTGGGCTTAGTATTCTTCGATCTGTGAGTGTTGAGCTAAGAAAACTTCGATATGTGAGTGTTTTCAGTGTGTGAGTGTGAGGCGCGGCTGTGTGTGTGGGTAGGTGGACTTAGCGTTTTTAGGGTAATTGGGTGAGTATACTTGCAATAATGCTGTGAGAATTGGGGGGAAGTTTTCCGCCCACTATTTTTTTACACCTTTTATTTTTACTTACAATTAAAACACATGTTTAGATACTTTAGATTGTAATTTTTTTGGCAAATTAAGAATTATGTTAATTCGTTTATGGAAAAAATGATGCTCAACAGTCAATATCACTAAACAAAATTTCTAAGGTCAATCATATAAAAAATTATTGGTGATTTAAAAATATTTCAATTTTTAAATGTTAATTCATTTAGGGTTTAAGGATTCGATTTTTAAAAAAATATTTCTCGACCACCCAACCATACGGGAATCAAGATCCATCATATTTAATGTTATTCCCAAAAGTTTAGAAAAAAAAAAAATTTTGACCGGGTAATTCGACGGTCAACTATCACTTTGACCGGAACCCCTAAACAGGGTTTCGTCAGGGTTTAAGGATTCGATTTTTTTAAAAATATTTCTCGACCACCCAACCATACGGGAATCAAGATCCATCATATTTAATGTTATTCCCAAAAGTTTAGAAATTTTTTTTTTTGACCGTGTAATTCAATGGTCAACTATCACTTTGACCGGAACCCCTAAATAGGGTTTCGTCAAGGTTTAAGGATTCGATTTTTTAAAAAATATTTCTCAACCACCCAACCATACGGGAATCAAGATCCATCATATTTAATGTTATTCCCAAAAGTTTAGAAAAAAAAAAATTTTGACCGGGTAATTCGATAGTCAACTATCACTTTGACCGGAACCCCTAAATAGGGTTTCGTCAGGGTTTAAGGATTCGATTTTTTAAAAAATATTACTCGACCACCCAACCATACGGGAATCAAGATCCATCATATTTAATGTTATTCCCAAAATTTTAGAAATTTTTTTTTTGATCGGGTAATTATATAAATATATATTCCCCACACTTAATATTTTATTCGATTTTAAATTATATAAATATTTTTAATATTGAGAGCACTTCCCCACACTTAAATGGTTATTCCCCTCATTGAATAATATAACATAATCTACATATATAAAAAAAACAAAAATTATTATTATTATATAATAGTAATAATGTGCATGTTTGGCAATCCATATAAGTTACATATGTGGATGTAAAGTCCATTTCAACTTTTATCTGCCTGTTTGGAAAATGTAAAATCAGCTCATATTCACAACTTATGTGGGATAATTGGAAAGTTAAGGAGCACGTACTTTTTCACACAGCAGCTGACTTATTTCCCTCCCTCTCTTCTTTATATACTCGATATACGTAATATATAATATCCTTCAAAACTTCAAAATTATATATCTTTTGATCCGTTCATTAGAAAATTGATATCTATATATCAAATTTATGTACTTATCGAGATCTATCCATTGATATATAAATATCTTCATAATTTGAACAAATAATATAATGTAGAAAATATAAGTGCATAGTTAATATACAAGTTGATTGAGGAAATGAACAAGTTGCAAAGGTTGGTGGAGTGGTTCAGCTATTGGACTAGTATGTAGGAGGTCGGGGGGTTCGAACCCCATCATCTTCAATTTTTTTAAGTAACATACATTAACACTACAAATGCTGAGACACGTGGCATTCTGTCATCGTGACACGTGGCAGGTAAGGGAGCTACTCTTACACGTGGCATGTGGGACCCACATGACACGTGGTAGTATGGGCCCACCTAACACGTGGCACAGTGAGGCCCACACTGACACGTGGCATTGTGGGACCCACAGGACACGTGGCATTATGGGCCCCAATATCACGTGGTAGTGTGGGGCCAAAAAGTGCTGCGTGGCAGTGTGGGACCCACAAGTGACACGTGGCACTGTGGGACCCACAAGTGGCACGTGGCATTGCGGGGCCCGAATGTGACGTGGCAGTTTGTGGTCCCATGTGACACGTGGCAGTTGGACCACATGCCACGTGGCAGTTGGTCACACGTGCCACATAGCAGTTTGTGGGACCTCTGACACGTGGCAGTGGGGCCCACCTGACACGTGGAAAAATGTGGTCCCAGGTGACACGTGGCACTGGGGCTCACGTGGTAGTGGGCCCACGTGACACGTGGCATTTTGTCCGATGTGGCAACTATAGCATTAAAATGTAACACTGATTTCAGAAAATGTAACACTGCTTCTTGAAAATGCAACACTTCTGTGGGACCCACATGTTCATTTGTTTTTTAATTTATATATGTTAAAAAAATAGCAAATGCAACGCTCAATCGCTACTGTAACACAACGAATCTATTGCAACAGTACATTTTCTACTGCAACAGTACCTTCACAACTAATGTAACACAATCTCAACAGTGTTTCAGTAGGTCAAAAAAAGTACCTCTAATGTAACACAAAGTGAGCGTTACAATAGAAAAGCATTGCGGACGCCAATATATGGCGTAGTGATTATACCCCAAAAGGCTTATACAATAATACCCATGTTGCGAGCATTGGGTTAGTGGATCCCAGACTATAAAAACCTTAGGTCACTAGGCATAAAGTCCCCGCGAACTTACTTGCTCGAGTATTAAAGAGCTCACCCTGGTTAATTTTGCATATAAACAATTAAACTATTGACTCTTTTTTTTTCTTTTCTAATTTTTTTTTATATATACAATCTGGAATGAGCCTTTCTCATTTCCAACCCTAGACTACTCATTTAAATATGAGCCGGCTACTAGCCATTTGACACCTAGCCATTATTGACAATTATTAACAACTAGCATGAAATCCCTGGTTTCCCCCAAACTTAGACTTTAATGCTCCTACGCCATCAAGGGAATAACGAAAATTCTAAATATAATCAAGTGATTAAATCTCAAAGCATCCAAACAAGCATGACCTCAACCTAGCCCAAAAGCACACAATGAGACTCTGTAAAAGTTTTGTTCCCGTAACATGCAAGTCAATTCCTAGGAACTATAAATCAGCGCTCTACTCATCATCACCACACTCAACTAAACATCTACCTATCAATCAGAAGCAGCTCGTCCTAAGGAATCATGAAATATGCATGCCATGAAAATGCAACTAAAATGAACTCACATGGTATACGAAAATAAAAACAGAATGTCCTACATGAAACAAACGTAGATAACAGGAACATACATGCATATATTACCACTACTATGCAAAAAATGATATCTATATGAACACAATGACTCACATAATCACAACTAACTACATATACACTACTTATCCCCAAACCACCCCCAAACTTAAAAGATTCAATGTCCGCATTTAATGGAAGTAAATACAAGGGATAGTAAGAAACATACCTAAAAATACCGAAACACATGGGTTGCCTCCCACAAAGCACTGTCGTTAACGTCATTTAGCCGGACAAATATGATCCAAATCATGGTGGCTCGAAGATCGCATTTTACTTGTCCTTAGCAGAAGGACCATTCACCCATAGTTTGACCACCTTCTTGCTATCTTCCCACATCTGTTCAAAAGTGGCACTTGTGGGACCCACATTTGTTGACGTGTCAAAAGTGGGTCCCACCTTTACTGACGTGGCATTTGCTGATGTGGCAGAAAGCGTTGCATTAGATGTCAGTAGTGTTGCGTTTGCTCTTTGAAGTGTTGCATTAGATATATTTATATTTTTTTCAAAAAAATATGACGTGGTAGATGTGGGACCCACCACTGCTGACGTGGCAGTGTGGGACCCATAAGGGTGACGTGGCAGTAGGCCCATCATGCTGAGGTGGCAATTGTGGGACCCACAATTGCTGACGTGGCAGAAGTGGGGGCCACATTTGCTGACGTGGCATTTGTTGACGTGGAAGAAGCGTTGCATTAGATACCAATAGTGTTGCATTTGCTGTTTGAAGTGTTGCATTAGATATATTTATATTTTTTTTAAAAAATCTGACGTGGCAGTTGTGGGTCCCACCATTGTTGACGTGGCAGTGTGGGCCCCACAAGGGTGACGTGTCATGAGTCCCACCAATGATGACGTGGCAATTGTGGGACCCATAATTGCTGACGTGGCAGAAGTGGGACCCACCTCTGCTGACGTGGCATTTGCTGACGTGGCAGAAGCGTTGCATTAGATAACAGTGGTGTTGCATTTGTTGTTTGAAGTGTTGCATTAGATATTTATTTTATTTTATTAACTAGTCTTGTCCCGAATGATAATCCATTTTTTAAAATTATTTTTTCGAGATTCCAAACACACGGGTGTCAAGATATAACGATTTTAGTGACGTGGTAATTTTTTAAAAAATTTCCTTCATTTATTTGGTTTGGTTTTATAACGGTTAAACCGGTCAAAGTCGACCTTCCTTTTAACTAGTCTTGTCCCGAATGATGAATCTATTTTTTTAAATTATTTTTTCGACGTTCCAATGGCATGTTTTGTTTCTTTTTAGTTGTTCATCATTTAATATTCTTTTTCTTTTCTCTTCAAGTTAAGAATTGATGTAATTGCAAGATAAGATGGTCCATTCTTGTATTGTATGTGCTCTAGTGCCATTAATTTTGTTTCTTGGGTCATTTAACTGATCTGTTAGCTAATTTTGCATTAATATCTTTTCTTTGTAAATTTGACAGTGGAAGCCTCTAAAATTTCCTGATGTGGTGAGCTCATCTGCTAATGTACTAGTATATCTAGGTTATGTGTAGTTACATACTGAATTGCAGTCCAAAGGATTTTTCTGGTTTTGAATTACATCGGAAGGTTAGTTTGATTCTTTTAGAGGTGCTTTAATCTTTAATTTCTCTCAAGTAATCTACAGTTGTGTTTTAACAAACCTTTAAGTTTGTGCAGGAGAAGCTAGAAGACGTTGTTTCTGAAGAAGACGCTTACGATTCTACAGATGAAAGGTTACCACATGGAAAGATTTGAATCACAACTTTGGACTATGTATGGCCGTTTTTCTTTTGTTGGAACTGAGTCAACAGACAGGAGGAAGGTATAAATTTTATATCCTGATTCCTGATTCGTGTTTTAGTGTAGAAAAGCAACATGGGGTGGGTTTAATTTTTCACTAACATATTGTTTTTGATGTTAGTATATGTCCTTTACATATTGTTGTTGTATCTGAGTGTAGCTCACTTCCATGTGTTCCTAAAATTGAACGCCATAACATTATTTGATTGTTTTTTTTTAGGATTTATTACCATCAAATAACTTCTTAACTGTATCAAATCCAAGTGCAGGTCACCTGTAGAATTTGTAACACATCCGTTTCTTCTTAATATTATACCTTTTTCTCTTCCAGTTTCTTAAATGGGAGTGTGGCGAAACACATCACTATCATTGTCATGTTTGGCGAGATGGAAGTTTTAGTTTTAAGGTAAGTAACCCGTTTTGCTTCTTGCCAGTGCACCCATAAAATTTTTTTGTTTTTTTTCTAAATTACACACACATTTTTAGGGTTCTATTGATTGATTTAAAATGAATAACTCACAAATTTCTAGCAAGTAGCTTGTTACAAATTGATTAAAATGTATTATGGTTTAATTTTGGAAGTAAAAATGCATGGTCTTCTGTTTCCATTTTGATCTGGCAAAAGGCACAGGATATAAACAATTTGACAGCCAAAAATGTATCTTAATTTAGTCGCTGACAGTTTTTGTATGGTGCAGGGTCCATATCTGAAAACAACAAAGACTCTTCTGCATAGGACATTAGGTGATGAAAATATATTAGTAGTGAAATTTGAAGAACAGGCAAGAGGTGGTTCAACCATAATTTCTGGTGATCATGATGCTTTTTATGGCAAGGTTGCAAAAGAGGGCATACTTATTGGTCAGAGGTGCTACCGTTTTTTTGGTAATGTTTCTCAACTACCTAAATTATTTTTTTTCAAGTACAGATTTACCCCAATTTAAGCTTCTTACTATGTGCATGACATTTTCTGTTGGAAAGCATGTATATCTTCTGTTAGAAAGCCTTGATGGGATTCAGGTTTGTGTCTGCATATTATAAACATATACCGACACATTTTAATTGATTTTTTATGTATCCATTTATGCTTCTAACTCTACACATTTTTTTTCCTTCTGTTTACTGTGGAGTGCTAATGGTGAAGTAACAATGTGATTGATACATAGGAACTCTTGTTATATTCGTTGAAGGCAAGTGAGAGGGAAATATCATCATCTTAGCTACAAACTGAATTATGATGAGTACAATAAATAGTAAGTAATACAACTAAATTATACTCACTCCTATCCACGGTAATAAACGAATCAGAAAATGGTAAAGTCCTAAATAATACTAACTTGTCCAGTTTATCAAAATTGTACTTACTCTTGTTTTTACTCAGACTACCCCTAGTCAAATCTTAAACATTATATAAACTCAAATAATATTTACCCTAACAAAGAGCAAACATGGTTTTAACAAATTTAAAAAATCAATAAAGTGAGTTGGCTAAAACCTCTTAAAACACAATTATTAAGAAACGGAGGGAGTATCCTTTTAAACTTTTACGGGTTTGGTCAGTTTCTTATCATAATTATCTATATTAGTTTAGATTCTTGCATCAAGGATGCAAGACATTTTCTGGAAATTGCCAATCAAATTTTTCTAGACAAGAAACGAATTGGAGTCTTTAAACAAAAATCAGCTAGGATTTAAGGTAGTGTAACCGTTAATAATCTTTTGATGATTTTATGGTGTAGTGACTATATCTCTTACAACTGTTAGCAAATTGATGATTATACCAATTATGTGTTACACAGAATCTTTTGATGATTTTATTGTTTCTCACACAGGTAAAAGCTATAGGACAAGCGGCTCAGACATGCTGAAAAATTTAGGACAAGCGATTAAGACGAAAATTGTACTCCAATGAGGCGGCTACACTTTGTATTTTTTTTGTAGCTTTAACTTGCTAATAGTAGAACTTGGTATTTTTGTAAAATTGTTATGTAGTTTTGTTGGCTGCATTATTTAGGACATAATTGTGGTTGGTTTTTGGACATTTAGTTGTTTTGGATTGGACAGGCTGGTATTATGTATGAACAAAGCTGCCATTTCAAATTTTTTATAAAAAACCGTTGCGTTTGACTGTATTTAGTGTTGCATTAGCATAGTTTTAATGTTGCATTTGAAAAGAAAGGGGTTGCTTAAAAAAAATTTAAGCGTTGCATTAGACACAAATAGCGTTGCGTTAGATAGTGGACCCTACTGTTGACGTGTCAATGTGGGTCCAACTGATGACGTCAGCATGTGGGTACCCACTGTTGACGTGTCATGTGGGCCCCACTGCTGACGTGTCATGTGGTCCCACTGCTGACGTGGCATGTGGGCCCTAGTGATGACGTGGCGATTGGTGGGCCCCACTGATGACGTGGCAGCCCCCTCCATTTTGTGACGTGGCACTTGTGGGCCCCACTAGTGACATGTCAGCATGCTGACGTGGCACCTTGCTTACATGTCAGCATGCTGACGTGGCACCTTACTTCCATGTCAGCATGCTGACATGGCTGAAACATCTTATGCAACCCCTTTTAGCGTTGCGTTTGCATGCTTTTGGTGTTGCATAAGGACTCTTATGCAATGCTTTTCGAAGTGTTGCAATAGCTTGGAAAAGCGTTGCGTTAGGGGTCTTACGCAACGCCAGTATTGGTAACGCCCCAAAAGCGTTGCGTAAGACCTTACGCAACGCTTTTCAGGCCTTACGCAACTGAAAATGGGGGTTGCGTATGTGCGTTTATGGCGTAGTGTTATCTTGACACACTTTAAAAATAACCAGCTCATCATTCAAAAGGACATACTTCAAATAGGATGGAAGTTTTCCGAGCTTGACATTCGAGAGATCTCGAACTGAAGAACTGTCAATGGAATCACTGATGTGATGCTTTAGCATGTGTGTGTCCGACTTTTCGCTCAACAACTGATCAAACTTCTTTCTCTAACTCGTATCAACCATTTCTACACTACAACACTCTTCATCCTCTGTCGGAAATTTCATGGCCTTGAACACATTAAAGGTGACATTCTGATCTTGCACCCTCATTGTAAGCTCTCCTTTTTGCACATCGATCAAAGTACGACCCGTAGCTAGAAAAGGCCTTCCCAAGATTATGGGAATCTTTTTGTCTTCTTCGAAATCTAAAATCACAAAATCGGCAGGAAATATGAGCTTATCAACCTTCACCAAGACATCCATCACTATACCCCTCAGATAAGTAATAGATCGATCAGCCAACTGCAAGGATATGTTGGTTGGCTTCGGCTCCGGTAGACCAAGTTGTTTGAAAATAGACAAGGGCATGAGATTAATACTAGCTCCAAAATCACATAAGCACTTGCTGAATGAAAGGTTGCCAATCGTGCATGGAATAGTGAAACTCCCTGGATCTTTAAGCTTAGGAGGCAATTTATGTTGCAACACCGCACTACACTCCTATGTCAATGCCACTATTTGAACTTTGCATATCTTGGCATCTGCTCCAATGCTTCAACAAAAGGAATGTTAATGGACAGTTTCTTGAAAACATCCAAAAACTTATGAAATTGTTTTCCTTGATCTTGTTTCTGCTAGTGTTGAGAATATGGATTAGGAGGATAGATCTGATTCACCCACTTCTTCGGAGGAGAGTTTTCAGCAGAATTTTGCTTTTAAAGTATTTTTGGGATTGGAGGGGGTGGATAAATCTGATTGATCTCTATAGACTGCTTTGGAGTAGATTTTTCATCAGGTTCCTTGCTCTTTTCTACTTCACCATCTAGCTGCTCAATTACCAAGTCAGATTTTTTAATTCCGGGCACTGCTGATTTTTCAACTTGCGGATTTTGCCCTTCTTCATCTTCCTTAGTTGATGATTTTGGATATGTTTTAACCTTTCCCGATCTCAAAGTAACTACCTTCACCTGCTCATGGACCTCCCTCTTGCCTGGATTAACCTCTGTATCACTTGGAAAAGTTCCTTGTTGCCTACTAAGTAAAGCACTCGCAAAAGTATTTTCACACAGGGCAGCATAAGTATTTTCATCTCACACCACAAATCATATTGATAAACAATTATGAACCTATGCTAGCATGGAAAGTTCTAAACCTCATGATCCACTTTCACTTCACAAAAGATTAACAATTCAATTTAGATGTTAGCTACGCATCTAAAAGCATTAAGATTAACCATACGAGGATATCAAGAATTCACCACACACATATCTTTAAAGCAATCAAACTACTAAGTTACATAGATAAATCCGTTAGAATCCCATGACAACGATTAGTTCATAATCGAACCGCTCGTCATCATGGGATCTGATGAAACCATGATAATAAACAAAGATATGAATTCTATGTTATAATATGCTAACTAATGATATTACAAAATTACAATGGTAGGATGTGTTTATATAGGCTCTAGAAGTCTTACCTAGCAAGAAATTCCCCAAAATAGAGTTAAAATAGAATTTCTGCAAAATACATTTCCTAAATTGATTCTGTTTTTAAGGAAAATTCGCAGCTAACTTTTCTTCAGTATTTCTGGGCCGTTCCATTTTTAATTGGACATCTGGACCAATTTAGAATGATAGAGAATCTCGTTAGATTTGCGTGGACTGTAAGATCGCCCAAAACGGAGTTGTAGAACTCAAGATATGGCCAAAACAAAAATCCGAAAATCTGGCTGATTTCTCCGCGCTGGCTGCGCCCGTACGCGCGCTGGCTACGGTGTATCTACTGTTCATGGCGCTGGCTACGCCCTTTGTGCGCTGGCTGCACCCGTCCTGGCTGCCGGTTGCTGATTTTTGCTAATTTTCTTCGTTTTAACTCCTTTTTCCTTCGTTTTTTTGCAAACTGTCATTTTTCACTTCAAGAACTCAAATCCACCATAAAATATGCAATTTTTATCATCCAACCTCAATATAATAACCCTGCACAAACTCACTAAAATGCAGCAAAAACACAACATACTTGAGACCAAGACATCAATTTAAGCCGAAATGGAACGCTCCAAGTGGATATAAAATCCACTTATCACAATGCATGTATATTCGTGTTATCTACATTTGTTTCATATAGGACATTCTGTTTTTAATTTTTCGTATACCATGTGAGTTCATTTTAGTTGCATTTTCATGGCACGCATATTTCATGATTCCTTAGGACGAGCTGATTCTGATTGATAGGTAGATGTTTAATTGAGTGTGGTGATGATGAGTAGAGGGCTGATTTATAGTTCCTAGGAATTGACTTGCATAGTACGAGAACAAAATTTTTACACAGTCTCATTGTTTGCTTTTGGGCTAGGTTAGGGTCATGCTTGTTTGGATGCTTTGAGATTTAATCAATTGATTATATTTAGAATTTTCGTTATTCCCTTGATGGCGTAGGAGCATTAAAGTCTAAGTTTGGGGGAAACCAGGGATTTCATGCTAGTTGTTAATATTTGTCAATATTGGCTAGGTGTCAAATGGCTAGTAGCCAGCTCATATTTATATGAGTAGTCTAGTGTTGGAAATGAGAAAGACTCATTCCCGATTGTATATATAAAAAAAATCAGAAAAGAAAATAAAAAAAAGTCAATAGTTTAATTGTTTATATGCAAAATTAACTACGAGTGAGCTCTTTAATACTCGAGTAATTAAGTCTAAGGGGACTAAGTCCTAGTAACTTAAAGTCCTTGTGGTTTGGGATTGCTGACCTAACACTCGCTACATGGGTATTTTTGTATAAGCCTTTTGGGGTCTCACTCATTGCACGGTTAAATAAGCATGCGTATTGTATATAGTGTCGTAGTAATAAAGCATGACTTCCTGGCTAACTTGAAGGAGGATGGAGGTGTTCCTAGGTTATGACGTGTCTACAGTCTATTCTTTTTATAAACTTGTGATTGTCTTGGCGAAGGGCATGTATGACTTTTGACCTAGTTTTGGGAGTATTTCTGATGAGCATGCACACACGCACGTTTTTATATATCATGTATTGTTAGTATACGGGGACTTAGTCGAGCTCTGCTTGGATTTATTCGTATTCTTTGAGATATTTGCTTGTTAGTTGGTTTTGGTGAGTTTGAAGGGGATCTTGCATTTTTCATATTAGTTGCATTCATGCATTACATTGCATTAAATTAAATGGATTTTGTGGGTACATTCACTATAGGCCCTCACTTACTCATCCACTAGGGCTGCCTAGGGGTTTAAAGGGCTTGTTGCATTTGCCAAATGCAACCGTGATCATCTACGGAAGTGGTACTAGTTAGTTAGTTAGTTGTAATTGTTTATGCTTGAGGACAAGCATCGGTTTAAGTTTGGGGGTGTGATAAATGGATTTTATATCCATTTAGAGCATTCCAATTCGGCTTAAATTGGTGTATTTGGCCTCAAGTTTGTCGTAGTTTTGATGTGTTTTAATTAGTTATGCAGGTTTGAAGAAATGTCGATTAGGGGTGAACTTTCCGTTGTTTTTGGAGTTGATTTATGATATGGAATGAAGAATGGCGACTTAATATCAACTATCAAGAGGATTACAAGTCAAGGGATTGAAGACGGGAAGTTATTGCAAAAAGAACGGAAGATAACTATGAAGAAACGAAGAAATAATGGCAGAAAAATCAGATGGACAGCAAGTGGAGCGCTGACAACGCGTATAGAGAAGGCAGCGCTGGCTGCGCTTGCCGGGCGCAGAACAGAGAAGGCAGCGCTGGCTGCGCTTGCCGGGCGCAGGCTGCGCTTGGGCGGCCTGATTATGCTGAAAAATGTCAATTTTGCCCCTATTCGAATTTTAGTTGTATTTTTGGTACCCAAACCTATTTCTAATTGTATTGTAGGTTGTTTTTCTTGCTGGGCAAGATATCTAGGCCTATAAAAACACATCTTAGCCTTGTAAATTGTATCGTTTTTATTATTGTAACATAGAATTGCAAGGGAGAAAAGGAGAAGGAGATTCAAGCTCGTGACAAGCAACGGATCAAGATCTACTTCATCTTTTGTGTTCTTTTCCTATTAATATTATTACTTCCATTCATACTTTGTTTAATATCATGTTTTCATCAAATCCCATTGTGACGAACGGTTCAATTATGAACTAATCGTTGTCATGGGATTCTAACGGCCGGATTTATCTATGTAACTTAGTAGTTTGATCGCTTTAAAGATATGTGTGTGGTGAATTCTTGATATCCTATTGTTAATCTTAATGCTTTTAGATGCGTAACTAACATCTAAATTGAATTGTTAATCTCTTGTGAAGTGAAAGTGGATCATGAGGTTTAGAACTTGCCATGCTAGCATAGGTTCATAATTATTTATCAATATGATTCGTGGTGTGAGATGAAAATACTTATGCTGCCCTGTGTGATCTTCATGGATAACTTGCTCTTCAACCGTTATGTTTTCAAATTCTATAGACATATAGGGTCTAAGCATAATTGGTGTCTATTCATCTTCTATCTCTTTTGTGGATGTATGGGTAGTTTGGTATACGTATGCTGACAGGTAGCGTGTACTTGTTTCGTGTTATCCGATCAGATATCAAAACCATCACATGCATGGATTAAAGGCGTCAACTCTAAGCAAAGTAGATAATGAAGTTAGAGTCCCATGTTTATTTGCATATAAGTAATTCGATTTCAATTCTCTTTTGTTACTTTAATTCTTATTTTAATATTTTGCCTTTAGTATAATTTAGATAATCAAAAAACCCCAAATTGTTGTTTGTCTTAGCAGTGAATTAAAACCATACAATGTTGCATAGGTACTAAACTGAATTAAAAACCAGATCTCTGTTAGAACGAACTTGACTTATATCTGTATTACTTGTGACCACGTACGCTTGCGTGATTTTGTGTTAACACCTAGCATCCATAGCCTTCCATGCCTCGGCATCTACTGGATGTCTAAGATTTCCATCAGTTTTTCGTCCCACGGCATGCCATAACATAAGTGCAGAATACTCATTCGACATATACAACCTTGCAGCCTTGGTTTTAGCGGAAAATAACGCATAACTTTTGCTGGAACCTTGCGAATTACCTTCTCTTCATCATCGTCACTGTTACATTTCCTTTCCACAACTTCCCATCTCGAAACACCACAAGTTTTACAAACATCTGCATCTTTGTTTTCTGCCCAATATAGCATGCAATCGTTTGGACATGCGTGTATTTTTTGGTAATCTAGACCTAAATCTCTAATGATATTTTTTACACCATTAAAAGATAAAGGTATGTGGGCCTCTGGAAAAGCCTCTCTCATCAACTCTAGTAGATCCCCGAATGCAACCTCCGTAATCCCATGTATACATTTTAAAGAATAAAGCCTAAGGATAAATCTTAATCGCGAAAGCTTCGAACAACCAGGATATAATGGTTGTTTTCCGTCTTCAATATGGCGATCAAATTTATTAGGCTTGGCATTTGGTACTTCAGTGTGCTCACCTTCACCATTCTGCATTCCATGGGTACGTTGCAACATGTCACCTAGAGTATCTCCAAAGTCTATACCAGCCTCACGATCCATATCTTCATCACTCCCATGTCGAGAAACCTCGCACATCCATTCCATGTACAATGGAGATGGACCATTGTAGATGAGATGCTCGTATATTACATCTTGACGATACCATTTGTCATTTTTACATTTCTTGCAAGGACACGTTATTTCATCACCTATGGCGAATCTAGAAACTGTATTTTTTATAAAAGCCTTTACCCCGCTAATATAGCTGTTACAAAACTTTGGAAGTTTTATCCACATGTTTTCCTCATTGTCCATCACTACATTTATCAAGCACAACTCTATTAATATAAAAAGAGTAGTCAAGGTGTTTATTTCGGCCAACCTAAGCAAATAAATACCTATTAATAACTAACTAATTACAAAAATAATTATGAGATTTATATACATGAGCTTAAACCTAACTACTAAACAACAGAGGGTTTTTTTAACTGTTAGTTATATAGTTGAGATAGTTTTTAAGCAGCAGCAGCAAATAATATATATGACAGAGATACGAAAGAGACTAAGACAGCGAGACACATCGCGACAGAAGTCATAAATAAATCACATATTAAAATTTGATCAAAATATCAGTGATTTAAGCATAAATCAACATAAATATGTAATCACAATAAATAACAAATTTATACAAAAATCGATAAACAAAATCGATCCTTTTATGTAATACAATACACAAATTCGAGAAACACGACACATATACAACAACAATTATCACAAATTATATTATTGATAAGTGGATTTCATATCCACTTGGAACGTTCCATATCGGCTTAAATTGATTGTCTTGGTCTCAAGTTTGTTGTAGTTTTGATGTGTTTTGTGTAGTGTGTAGGTTTGCAAGAAGGTTGATTAAGGTTGATGCTTCTATCGTTTTTGGAGATTAAATTGATTAAAATTCGGATTTTTTGGGAAGGTTGCGCAGTCTACACTGTTTTGGCCATATCTGGAGTTCTAGAAGTCCGTTTTCAGCGATCTTACAGCTCACGCGAAGCCTGGGAGATTTTCTACAATCTTGGGCAGATTTCGCTGCAGGCCGCGGCCTCATAACTCCAGGATGCGGCCTCGAGGGTATTCTGGAAATTCAGGAAATTGTCCTAAAAATCCTGATTCACTGTTTTGGCCATATCTTGAGTTCTACAAGTCTGTTTTGGACGATCTTACTGTCCACGCGAAGATAACAGAATTCTCTTTCATTCTAAAGTGCTCCAGAGGTCCAATTACAACTGGAACGGCCCAGAAATATTGAAGAAAAGTCAGTTACGAATTTTCCTTAAAAACCGAATAAATTTAGGAAACGTATTATGTGCCGAACTGCAGAAATTCAACTTTGACAAGGAAATTGTTATAATTCCTACTTCTAATAAGTATGGTAATTGCTTTGGGCGGTTAGAACATTCCAGAATCAGATCTACACATGGAATTTGCAATTCTATTCTCATTCAAGAACGGAAATTGCCAATCTTCTATTCCAACTCTAAAAAGGCAATTGCTTGGTGGACAAGACTTCTAGAGCCTATATAAACACATCCTACCATTGTAATTGAAAAAAAAACCATTACATATCAATTACTTAGGTTCATTTGTATCTTTTCATACTTTGTTTTTATCATGGTTTCATCAGATCCCATGATGACGAGAGGTCCAATTATGAACTAATCGTTGTCGTGGGATTCTAACGGATTTATTTATGGAGCTTTAGTATCTTGATGCTTTAAAGATCTGTGTGTGATATATATCTGATATCCTCGTATGGTTGTGCTTTATGAATTTAGATGCGTAGCTAACATCTAATCTGTTAATCTCTTGTGAAGTGAAGGTGGATCTTGAGATTTAGAACTTGTCATGCTAGCATAGGTTCATGATTGTTTATCAACATGCTTCGTAGTATGAGATGAGAATACTTATATTGCCCTATGTGATCATTATAGATAACTTGATCTTCAACCGTTATGTTTTCAAATTCTATAGACATATAGGGTCTAAGCATAATTGGTGTCTATTCATCTTCTATCTCTTTTGTGGATGTATGTTTATTTTGGTATGCGTATACTGAGAAATAACATGTACTTGTTTCGTGTTGTCCGATCAGATATCATAACCATTGCATATAGTGATTAAAGGCGTCAGATCTAAGCGAAGTATTTAATGAAGTTAGGATCCCATGTTTTCTCTTGTAGAAGCAATTTGATTTAAATTTTTGTTAGTTAGTTAATTCTTAGTTTATTAATTTAATTCCTTAGTTAATTTTAGTTAATTAAAACCAAATCTTGTTATTTGTCTTAGCAGTGAATGAACTCGACTTATATCTGTATTACTTGTGACCACGTACGCTTGCGTGATTTAGTGCAAACAATTATTTCAACAACAATACATAAATCAACATCCACATAAAAGGCACATATACAATAATCAAGAAAAAACAGAGACTGAGGGCTGGAGAGATGGAGAATGAGACAGAGAGATGGAGAGAGAGACACAAAGAGAGAGACAAAGAGATACAAAGAGAGAGATAGAAAGAGGGAGAAGGAGAGAGAGAGATACATCAAGAGAGAGGCATAAATCGAAACATGCAACACAGAGTATAAATCAAAGCATGCAACACAGAGTATACATAAATCGAAGCATATAAAGAAAGATTTATACCTTAATTGAACAAAGGTCGAACCCTAACTGAAATCGTAGAACCAAGCTTCGATTGACCAGCTCGAACCCTAATTGAACCCTAAACTTCTTATGAGAGAGGCGAGAGAACCCTAAACTGCCAATAATTTTGAGAGCGGCTGAGTTTGGTTTTTCATTTTGAGAGCGGCTGAGAAGTGAAGTATGAAAGAGAGGCTCGTGTTTTGACAGAATGAGTGAACCCTAATGAAGTATACTTTCCCCCAATTCTAATTTTTCATTTTGGCGCTCGTGTTTTTTTTTTTTTTTTGCCGCTCGTGTGTTTTCAGCTCTACACAGTACAATCATTTACTATCTTTTTTTTTGAATGTTACTTTCTATTTTTATTTTTGTAAATATTCTCAGTTTATTTCAATTTCTTAAAATTAAAATATAATTATTAAATCTACTGTTTTCATAATTTTGTAATAATTCACAACTTATACATAACTTAGTTTTCTTTATTAAACTTTTAATGAATTTAGTTAAAATTTAATGCCGGTTCCGTCAGTTTTTGAGGTGTATTATATGTGTAGTTCTGGTCTGTCCAGTTCGACACCTTTATAGGCCAATGTGTTGCCTCTTGGGAACCCAAGCTATCCTAATGAAAGGAATTGATGACCAGAGGGACTTTGTGTCTGGTATGGGGACTTTATGGGTTGATCACCCGTATTTCTGTTGTGTGTAAAACCTCCAATCAATTTTTAAAAAATGCTTTATTTATAAGTTTGTGAAATGAAATTGGTTGATTGTCTGTTGGAAGCCAGTTTTATGTTTATTGTCAGTTTTCAGTTTATTTAGAAGTTGTTACTTCACTATACACTTGCTGAGCATTGTCGGCTCATTCTTGCTTTATTTATCCCTCCTCTTTCAGTTAGAGTTATGGATTGACTACCTACGAATGAAAATTCGATTGAGTGCTGAGGTGTTCTCTAGAGAATAGATTACGGAGTCAGCATGGACCGCGCTTCAGATAAGAAGGTATAGTGGTTAGTAGATGTTGTAATTTAGTTTTTTGTTTCATACTATAACCTGAGATCGATCCTTGTTGAGGGGTCGTCTGTATGATTAGGTCATGCTTAAATATATTGGTTGTGGCACCAAATCCTGACCCCGGATTTGGGGGCGTCACACAAGTATTTAAATCCGAATTCAGATCCATATCAAATTCACATTCTATCGCATTTTAAAAAATTAATTCAAATTCAAATCTAAATTCAAATTTCGGGTTCGGTAAAATCCAATCGAATCGAAACGAGTCGGGTAACTGTCGAAACAAATTATTTTGTAGTGATTTTTTTTATTTTAGTACTTAAAATTTTATTATTACGTACACTTAGGGTTTGTTTATATATATATATATATATATATATATATATATATATATATATATATATATATATATATATATATATATATATCAAAGATGTAAGGCATACCAAGAACTCATTTATACACTTATCCCAGAACCCCGGGGATTTCCAATCAATTTCTTTGATTCCAGCACAACCATCTGGCCAAAACATGCGGACAATTGCCAGTAAATTTCGCAACGCCTTCGGACAATCTATCCTGAAATGTGTCACATATATAATTAAATTATAAATGTTGACATATGGCAGGAGGCACAGAAAATACAAGGAAATTTTATAGACATACTTATACTACGGTATCTAATTAATAAAATGAGAAAACAATTCAACTAATTGGACTTGATGCGTATTTCATTTTATCGATATGATCTGAATTGTTTTTTAGAACTTACATTTTATATTTTTATTATTTTACTTGGTTACAATTTAAGGGTAAAAAAAACAGAGATACAAGTATAAAGCAAACAATGAATGGCAGTTGAAGCTGTGAAGAAATAGATTAATAGACCTTGATTTCTGAATTTTTGAATTTCGGAAATTCATTACAATTTAAGATGGTTGACAGTGGCAAAGATCATATCAATGTCTTTCTTTCTTGACTTGTTACATTTACCTATCTTACAAACATATACGCAATCTAATGATAATATATTAATGAGGGTCGGAACAGGTTAAGTTCATAAATAGATAGCCACGCAATCTAAAAGTAAAAATGCAGTGACTAAATACCCAAAACTTTACAAAAATAAAACATTGTGTAGTACAGTGATAACTTACAGGTTACCCACAATCCGAACAACCGTCGGGGTAGAAGGGTATGTACCAAATCCTCCAGGAGAATAGCCCCGTGTCCTATGTTTGCGAGGATCAGCATCCACCCCAACTGAATGAATCTGCCACCCATCATCATCCCAAAGAAGACATTCGGAATTTTCATCCTCCTCATCTCTAAGACGACGTCGACGTCTTTTTCGTGCATCTCCCCTCGCACCATCACTACTACCTTCCCTACCACCTTCACTACTACCTTCCCTACCACCTTCAGTACTATCGCCTTCCCTAGCACCAGTACCACTGCCCTCTCCACCACCAGTACCACTACCCTCTCCACCACCAGTACCAATACTCTCTGGCTGCCCTTATGGCCATCGTTGACCCTCCGATCACCACTATCATTGTTGTCTACCCGATCACCATTGTCATTATTATCCCCCCGACCACCACCACGGCCACTTCCCCGACCACCACTTCCACGGCCACTAGCATTGCCCCGACCACTACTAGAACCCCTGCCACTGGCCGCCCTCCTCCCCGTCATCTTTCCAGCAACACTAAATAAAATACAAACAAAACAAATTATTAGTTTACTCGTGTCTAATGATAACAAGTCATAGATTTACATACCCAGTGACAGATATACATACCCATCAATATAAAGATTGATCAAAACCTAATTTTATCCAAAACAAGTAATACCCACTTACCCAGTGTTCAGTAACAAGAAAAGAGTTACATATTATGTATACACTAGCATATATCACTATCTGTAAGAAATCTTTTGTAAATATTGCTAAACGAACATGGCCTATAGATGTCCAGCAAATCTTTTGTAAGGCATAAAAATAAAAACATGGAATATTGCTAAAAGAACTTCAATATTCTTTATTAGCTAGTAAATATAAAGATAGCCACTGATAAACATTGATAATTATTGAGACCTAGTCATAGATTTACATACCCAGTGACAGATATACATACCCATCAACATAAAGATTGATTAAAACCTAATTCGATTAGAAACAAGTAATACCCACATACCCAGTGTTCAATAACGAGAAAAGAAAAGTTCACTTTTTAATCGCAACAGCCGCAGCCGTTTGTGTTTATGAAGAGATGAAATGTAAAAAAGGGAGGAGGAGGCGTTTATTAGGGGTTTTGCTGTGTAGCAACATCGTATGACTGTTAAAACGATATCGTTTAATAGACTAGGCGGTCAATGCAATTTTTTCCCCAAATATTACTTCCAGTACTTACGATGGTTTCCGTCATAAGTTAACTTTTTAACAAAAAACGGGACAAAGAGTCGGACTTGGATCTGTCGTGGGAAATAAAGTGCAACAAACCAAGTGAGACAACTGTTTCTGTTAGGTCCGATAAGATTGTAGAAGGGGGGTTGAATACAATCTATACCATTTTATCGAAATTTGTACGGAATAAATTGAACAGATTTTCAAGTTGAATATAACAATATATTAACTTGATGGGTGTTACAAAATCAGTCCAGATGATTATCAAGTAATTAATAACTAATTAGAAATTTCAACATGAACTTTTCTAATTTAGTTAATAAAAATCAAGATAAGTACTAGGAAACTTAATTCGCTAGTTGTAAAAGAATCACAAATAAAAAAGTTCCACCGGATAAAATATTACAAAGGTGTTGAACTTGATTTTATGGGAATTTTTGTTCTTGGTGTTCTTGAGCTTGAGAGAGAGAAATGGAGGCTGCTGGATATGTTTATATGTAATGTTATGTTCCGTCTGTCTCTTTTCTTCCCTTCTAATGCATTTGTATCAAATGTAATTGATAATCATAATGCTGTTAAATATGACTCTCCATCCGTTATGACTATCTCTTGAACTAATATGACAATCCTTTTGGCCTGATATAACTATCGGTTATGACTACCAGATAGTCATAATAGAACAAATTACAATTTGATCTATTATAACTATCGGTATAACTACCGAATAGTTAATCAACTGTATTGCAAATCAAAGTTGTGTAGAAGGAAGACCAGATGCGGGAAGGCAGAGTGATTGACAAGCGTGGCTGTTCTTCATTTATCTTTGGCGCGTGCTGGACACGCGCTATGCAGGCGTGTAAGAAATCCTTTCCAACAAGTTTCACGTGGTTTGACAAAGGTGTGCAGTTTGTTTTTTTTGAAGAAAAGTGAAGCTTTCATTAATTTAAACTTGCATCATACATTACCGAATCCAACACATTTCGTGGAGGTTTCATAACATTCACAAAGGAATTTAGCTCACAAGGGATACGAGCCATACAATGGGCTGCCCTATTAGCTAATCTTCTAACATGTCTAACGCTAATGTCACCTCTAGCAACTAAAACTAATCTGCAAAAATCAATGCTGTGACCTACTTCTGAATGGAAGTCATGTGTATCATTTATAGCCTGGACTGCCAAGAGAGAGTCAGATTCGATGCAGACATTTCGAAAACCTTTTGAGATAGTCCATAGAAGAGCTTCTTCTATGCCAGATGCCTCTGCTTCCACAACCGAAGCCATCCTGCTGATTCTCAAAGTTTTACCCTCTAAGAAAAAGCCTGTATGATCCCTAAGCAACATACCAATGGAAAAACATGATGAACCTTGAACTATTGCTGCATCAACGTTAACTTTCAACCGCCCTTGCACTGGTCTAACCCATCTCTCATTTTCTCTTCTGTTAGTTGCATGCTTCGGTTGGGTGTTCTGAATCTGGGACATTGCTTGTTTCCAGTCATTAAACTGCTTCAAGCTCCAGTCAACTACAAAATGAGGCGTAACTCGTTTATTATCCCAAACCTTTTTATTACGAAAGAACCAAAGAGCCCACAAAGTCATAGCTACTTTAGTTAGATGGTCATGGTGCTCTGAAGCTAGCTTATCCAAAAGCCAAGTTGCTGCATCATCAACTCCCTCCATGTCGAAGATTAAACCCATATGTTGCCAACACTGTGAAGCAAAAGCACAATCAAAGAACATATGTAACAGGTTCTCAACTCCTGTATTACACATTGGGCATGTTAACGGAACTGCAACACTCCTTCTCTGTAGAGCAGCACGAACTGGCAAGTTGTTTCTGCAAAAACGCCATAAGAAGAATTTTACTTTAGGAGGAATCTGCAAACCCCAGATTTTCTTCCATCCAGTAGAGTTCTCGTTGGGTAACTGTTGTCTATTCCCCTCTTGCCATAATCTATACCCCGTCTTGACAGTGTAGTGCCCATCCTTGCTGTGAATCCAAGCCACTCTATCATTTGTATGAGGATGAGGGATTCTCATATTTAAAATTGCATCTGCATCTCTAACATTAAACATGCCTCTGACTTTCTCCCTATCCCACCCCCCAGAAGTTTGACAAAACAGTTGTGCCACTTTCATAGTGGTGTCAACTTCTGAAACATTGTCAAGCATGAAGTCATCCTTGCCTCTGATCCAAGGGTCTGTGCCTACACAAATATCCCTACCATTTCCCAGAACCCATTTATAACCTCTTTTTAACTCCTCTTTTGCTGCCCAGATACCAGCCCAAATGAAGCTAGCTCCGCCGGTTCTAGATGCATTAAGGATATGAGATTTAGGATAGTACCTGGCTTTAAATACACGAGCAACTAAAGATTGTGGCCTGCGAATAAAACTCCACACATGCTTCCCCAGCATGGCTAAGTTGTAGCCGTGAAGATTTCGAAAACCTAGTCCCCCTTTGGTTTTTGAATTACTCAAACCATCCCATGATAGCCAACGTATTCCTTTAGTTCTTGTGGATGATGAGTTCCACCAAAAGCCATTAAGGATACACTCTATTTCCTGGCATAATTTTTTTGGAAGCATAAAACAAGACATACAGTACGAGGGAATTGCAGTGGCCACATTTCTGAGTAAAACATTCTTACCAGCCTTCGATAATGATTTCACATTCCACCCCTGAACTTTCTTCTAAATCCTGTCTTTCAAAAATCTGAAGACTGAAATCTTCGATCTACCTACTAACGATGGAAGTCCTAGGTAATTTCCATTAGATAGGTCATTTGTCACCCCAAGAATATTAATAACTTCTAGTTGCTTGTCTCTATGGACATTAGAGCTAAAGAAAATCCATGACTTCTGATAATTAACAGCTTGACCAGATAACATTTTGTAGGAATTAAGGACCTCTTTTATTTTATGTGCTTCCTCATTTTCAGATCTAAAAAATAAGAAGCTATCATCAGCGAATAAAAGGTGTGTAACAGAAGGAGCTGAACGACTTACTTTGCACCCATGAATATCATTTTCAACCTCTGCTTGCTTTATTGCATTAGATAGCCCTTCCACACAGAGTAAAAACAAGTATGGAGATAGGGGATCCCCTTGACGTAACCCCCGTTTTGGAAGAATAGGACCTATAGTCGAACCATTAAAGCATAAAGAGTACTTCACTGTTTGAACACACATCATTATCCACTGCACCCATCTCGTACAAAAACCAATTCGACGCATCCTTGTGCTCAAATAACCCCAATCAACTCTATCATAGGCCTTACTGATATCTAGTTTAAGAGCTACTTCCCCTACATTACCGGAGTGTTTTCTTTTCATGTGATGGATGATCTCAAACGCAACAAGGATATTGTCAGATATATTTCTTCCGGGCATGAATGCAGATTGGTTTTCAGAAATTAGTCCAGGGAGAAGCACTTTGAGTCTATTGGCCAAGACTTTTGCAAGAATCTTGTATAGCACATTACAGAGGGAAATGGGCCGGAAGTCCGTCATTCAGTCAGCATGCTCTTTTTTGGGAATAAGAACAACGTTTGTGTCATTTAAGTCGACCGGGAATTTACACTGGATGAGCCACTCCTTACAGGTTTCGAACACATCTCGACCCAGACTCGGCCAAAATTGTTGGAAAAATGCTGGATTTAAGCCATTGGGACCTGATGCTTTGTCCGGGTGCATCTGTTTCACAGCTGTGGTAAACTCATCAAAAGAGAGCTCTGCTATCAAATTATTATTCTAATCATCTGACACTATTCGCTCTACACTTTCCTCAGTTATTGTCGTATTGGCTCTTTGCTCACCAAACACATTCTGAAAGTAGTCAAGAACTACTTTATGCATGCTAGCTTCGTTTGTAACCATGCCCGCATCAGTACGGAGCTTTGAGATAAAATTTGCTTTTCTCCTCGTAGAAGCATAAGCATGAAAAAATTTAGAATTCGTATCCCCCTCAGCTACCCAGAATATTTTTGCACGTTGTTTCCAGTAGCTTTCCTCGTGCATAAGTAACTTGTGAAGTTTATCTTTCTCTAGGAAGTATTGTTTAATGCCATCTTCATCTGATCTGCCTGCCAGAGCATTCACAATCTCTTTTTGTTTGTACATTTTCTCCCTGAACTTGTGAAAAAAATTACGACCCCATTTGGCCATAAAAGTCGACATAGAAATCGGCTTGGGCAACAAATGAATACGGGGGAGGCTATTCCAGAACTTCATGACATCACCACGAAAATTTGGCTCTCTCAACCATGTGTTTTCAAATTTAAAGTGGAACTCCTTCTTTATCAGGCCAACATTGTATAAATCCAATTGGATAGGATCATGATCCGAATGCACAGTATGATACACAGCCAGTTTACATAAAGGAAATAATTGCCACCATGAATCTAAGGCAAAAGCTCTATCTAGACGCTCACGCACCCAGGATGTCGTGCCTTTCCCTTTTTCCCAAGTGAAACGCCCTCCGGTTAGATCCATTTCCCTCAAGCCACAGTCTGCAATGGTTTCCCTAAATCCATTCATCAAGTACTGGGGATGATCATGGCTACCTTCTTTATCACTCTGAAATAGTAGGTCATTGAAATCACCAAGTATACACCAAGGAATTGATGAAATCGAGAAAAGCTGTCTGATCAGATTCCAAGAATCTCTTCTACGTTCTCTCTCCGGCATGCCATAGAAGCATGTTAGGCGCCAATGAGGAGAATGATCTCTCAGAATCATAACATCAATGTGATTTGTTGAGGAACTATCAATAGTACAAACCACCGTATTTTTCCACATCACTGCAAGACCTCCACTTCTGCCCACACAATCAACATTAAAACTATTAATAAAACCAAGACTTGAACAGAGCTCTTTTATTTTATCACTACGAACCAGTGTCTCTGAAAGAAAAAGAAAATCAGGTTTACGGGATTTGACAACATCCCTGAGAACACGAACTGCCCGAGAATTCCCCAAACCTCGGCAATTCCAGCTTAAAAAATTCATTGCAAACGAAAAAGATCATACTTCATCTTCGATATCCAAGCCTTCCTTACGCCCGTTACTATCAGAAATATTCTCCTTGAAAAAATTGACACTGCTCACACAATTCCCAAAATCTGAAAGATTATGAGACGGAGAGAAAAATCAAAGACTCTCACAAGATGGAGAGAAAATCGTTTCTTGAATATAACTTGTCACAAGAACAAGACACATAAAACTTGTCACAAGAACAAGACAAATATAATTTGTTACAAGAATAGGACAAACATACAACTATTCAGTGTGGCATTTAAACAAACAGGTTTTATGCTTACAAGACAAAGGATAAAGTGAATTAGAGATGGATGATATAATTTTGATGAACAATACGAGATGTGGTAATTAGGTCAGAGGGATTTAGAAGAAGAAGAGATGGATTAAAATCAAAATTTTTGTATATGGCCTTACATTGAATATTGATAGTTTCTTTTTTTACATGGAGATTAATCCAAAAGAAAAGACCTGCACCATTTTTTAAAACTTATAAGTGTACAACTTTGTGCAGTTTGTTTATTTGTTTAAACAATACATACGAATGCTTTTTAATCCGCATAATTTATAATCTTTATTTAATAAATAATTATTATAATTCAGAAATTATAAAAATAAATATCTAATATTATTAGATATTTATAAATATAATTTTCTAAATAAATAAAAAATTTATTAATATAAAATTATATTTAAACTCTAAACTGCGGTTACCTGAGCGTCTGGAACCGGACTCCTTTTGCTTGACAAAAAATATATCAATTCCAACCGGAGTTTCAGCATTAAGAATATATCACTTAGAATTTCTTTATGATAATTCTTTTTTCTCATAACCCGTCCAGGTGTAAGCTACGGTCTCTAGAGGATGTGAAACCGAACTCCTTTTTCTTAGCAAAAAATACAACAATTCTAACCGAGGTTTCAGCATTAAGAATATATCACTTAGAATTTCTTTATGATAATTCTTTTTCCTCGCAGTCAGTTCACTTGATAATAAAATCATTGTGGTTATTGAATTTAACATTCCTGTTGCTTGCACAATGATTTTCTCTCATACCAGTCTTGATATCTTGAACCACTGAAGTTAATGACTAACAACCACTGTTTAATGTTGACACTCGATGTACTGTCTTGTTCATGAGTGACTAACTGCAATGACTGTTCTTCATATATTGACCTTAAATATCTGGTTCCTTTTCTTTTCTCCTCTCTCTCTTTAATCTTCTGTACTGTCTCTGTCACCTTGAAATCTCTATCACTTTAAATGAATCCACTTCTTAACGAATACTCCACTGAGGATTGATCAGATGACTGAACTTCTTTCAATGTAGTAAATCCTCAAGTCTGTAGATTGACCTTGATCTTTTTCTTCTGACAGATAATACAATCTGAGATTCCTTGTGACAGTCTATATACTATTCACTATTACAATCTTGTTCAAGTTGAGTTGTATCCTCGAAATACAAATAGGCTACATCATATGCCTTTCAATCTCCCCCTATTTGTTTGTTAGTCAATAACAAGCAAATACCTAGAGGATAACTCAACTAACTCACTTAAACAAGAAAAAGATTAAGCATTTAAGAGCTTAGTAAATAATACAAAAAAAATTTCTTGGGTTTGAATATAACAATTCCAGAATCCTCAGTTGATAAAATGATAGATGATTGTTCCTCTAGCACTGAACAGATCTTCAATAGATAACTCATCTTCATTTCTGATTCTTCATATCTCTGCCTGATAATCCTTTACATCTTACATTGGTGATTATCAGTAGTTCTTGATTTACAATCACTTCCCTTTTCTGACACAGCTTTTCTCACTTAAGAAAAACAAATGCTCCTACTATATAGACAATGGTGAATCAATACCATTTTTATAACTTCTAGGAAATCTACTACTCTTCCAATTAGCCTTTATATATAGTACATTGAAAGACTAATAGAATAGTATTGTGATGTAATCTTCTCCTTATATCTCCCATTTCTTCTCAACTGAATCTCCCTTACTTTTCCATCTAAGGCTCCCCCTTAGTAACTTGACTTGAATGCTCCCTCTTAGTAACTTGACTTGCTTCTCTTCCAAAGCAAAGTCTGTAAATGCTCCCCCTTTCTAACCTACTCTCCTTTTTCTTGTACCCCCTTACTTCTCCCTCTTAGTTGAGGAATCCTCCAATCAACTAGTTGACAAAGTAGTTGTACCAATTATAGAGTTCTGTTAGAAAGAAAATTTCATTTTCTTCTTCACTGTGAGTGTGTGATAGTGTTTAGTGTACCTCACAAGTGTTTCACTCTTCTCTCCACTCATTTGTGTTGAGTGTCTCACTTATCTCTGTGTTTACACTCTTGCTCACTAGTGTATCACTCATATCACTCATTGCTCCGACATCTGTTAGTGTACCTGCAAGGAAAAATCACCCTAGCCCCTTCAAAAGAGGTCAGTGGTGGTGCAATGGGAGTTCGCAAATCCTAAATCCTCGTTGGACTCGTTAGACGAATCTGAATCATAATCTACAAGTTGCTAGTTTTCCCTTTTTAGGGTTTTAAGATTTGAATTCTGAGAAGGTAGACAATGATCTATAAATTAGCATTGAGATCAAGGTTCCCTTCTAATGTCTGTGAAGACACTTGGTTCATTAAAGAACCTTTAACTTATAATCCTAATCGTAAAATGGTTGGATTACAGGTTTCCGTCAATTCATCCTTAGTGTGTGCAATCTCACTTTGTGCATATGAAATATTTTGGATAGTGTATGTTGATGGAGGATTTTCGTAATCAATGTGATTTTCGGAGGCCCGCTGGAATTTACAAGTGTAACACATGTAATTGGCTATTTTTGGTGATTTGGGTGTGATTTGATGGTGGGGGTGAGCTGAGCTTGAGAGGTTACGAGAATCATCGCAGGTTCCATTAGCGAGATCTGTGGCCGTTTTCTCAAGGTGCCTACGTACCCTTGTTTATATAGGGATCAAGGCTCACGTAGTTCTAATGCGAAGCTGATTCTGCTTGATCAGCTGTATTCGATTACCTAGTTCGTATATGACTCAGGTTTTTTAGAGCCTTTTACGAACTAGTTGTGGGAATAGAGTAGAACTCGAGTTCGTACCTCATTCTAATTCTCTCGATTATTGGAGATATTCTAGGATCATCTGCGCCCTAGAATTATACTCCAATAATAATACGTTTATCTATTCTAGATAGCTTCTAGAACGTTCTTTCGGTCATACTTAGGAACCTGGTGCTCAGGAACCTATATTACAGGAGCCTGTTTCTCAGGAACCTCCTTATTTCGGGACACATTGCTTAGGGACCTATTTATAGGTACCTGTATCTGCACAAATAACAATTATATTAGTCTGGGGATCCTCTTTGTGGTTCCCATATGCTCTTGCTATCTTCACTACTGCTGCTAGGCTGTCTTGAACTCTTCTGCAGGGAGGAACCTGGTCCATTCGTAATCTACTCAGCTTCCGGTTCACCAGGAACCTCATAATACTTGTAGCTTCATGGCTGTCTACTCATCGAGTGCTCATTTCTTCATGTCTAGTCTTCATATCTTGTACTGGATCTATCTTATGCCTCATATAGATTGGACCCTATAGCTTAATGGGCCTAAATCTAGCCCATGGAGATTTTGGGCACAACAACTACCACCCGGTTCCTTGAAGTCTTGCAATACGAAAGAAACCTATTCAACTTTCTGATATGGGGTCCAATGCTTAATCACTTCTCTTAAAATGTATTACTTCAACAGCACGTATCTAAGCTTACATGAGCTAACTCGGCGTAAGAAACATGACACATAATGTTTTAGTAAACATAGTATTGATCAGCTTCTTTCTTGGTGATGAACATGTTCTCTTCTTCTTCTTCGAAACTCATTCTTCTGACAAATCTTCACTTTCCAACTGCTAGTCATTCTCTGTACATTTTTCTAATAACTTTGCAAAATCTCTCCAAGGACACTTCTGAGGTTCGGGATGTTATCATACTTCTGCTTACTCTTGTATCTTCTTAGGTGATCTTTGTCTTCAATGTCTTTTGTGTATCTGGAAGTATCAAAAAGCGAGTGGCACCTCAACAGCATCAAATCAAGAGGTTCAACCTTTATTTGCTCCTTTTGGGAAAATGCATAATTTTCACATCGTGCATCCAAGCTTACATGAGCTAACTCGGCGTAAGAAACAGGATACACTATGCTTCTATATGCATATTCCAAATTAAATCCTAAAATCAAAGGATCGTGCTGAAAACTAACCTGGAAACTTTTCTGAAGCCGTCTTCTCGTAGATCATTATCATCAGACTGCGAAACTCGTCATAAATACTCTCTAATTGTTCAAGCAATACTTCTTTCTTTTTTCTAACTGACTTGTACGAACTGATCTCTCATCTAATGCTTTCATAGAATACGTTGGCAGTTTGCTTATAATCCCAGGAATCTCTATTATTCGTAGGATGAAACAACCCTGGAACCTCTTGAACCATCTAAAAAGCTTCCTAGAAACCTCGGCTGCTTGCTCTACTTGGAACTTTCAAACCTTTCTAAACTTAGAACCTCTTGTCTTCATACTTCGAGTACTATTTTCAAAACCATAATCTAAACCATAACCTTTCTTGATAACTTCTTAACTTTTCATTGCTGAATAACTAGACCAGGTTCCTTATGAATAGCTGTTGATGACTACCAATCCTGCAAAGCAATCAATAAACATAAAACAGAAATTAGTTAATGTTAGTAAAATTTCTCTTGCATAATTCGGGTCAACTCTTGGAAAGGTCACCTGCTTGGTTCCCAATCCTAAACTCTAGGTCCCAACATGCCTCGAGGCATGTTGGTTCCTTTTTTCTCTTGGAAAAGTCACCTGCTTGGTTCCCAATCCTAAACTCTAGGTCCCAACATGCCTCGAGGCGTGTTGGTTCCTTTTTTCTCTTGGAAAGGTCACCTGCTTGGTTCCCAATCCTATACTCTAGGTCCCAACATGCCTCGAGGCGTGTTGGTTCTTTTTTCTTTTGCCTCGAGGCGATTCTAGGAACCTGTGCACCGTTCTAGGAGTCCACACAAATTCATCTTCTTCATGTGTCAGGCTAGACATCTTATGAAGGTAAATGCTAAGAAACTTATTCTTTCTTCCAATGTGCCAGAGGCAGTTCCACATGAGGGAGAGCTTATTAGGCTTCTCTTTAAGAATAAGTGTGCCGGTCTAGGCTCCACACAAGTTCCCACTTCCTCTCGTGCCAGTGGCGGCTCCACGGAGGGGTGAAACATATAGTTTCAGGTTCCTGTATGCCAGTCTCGGCTCCATACAGGTTCCTTTAAGGTGCCTTTTGTCAGGACTTTAGGTGCCTTTTGTCAGGACTTTAATTCACGTGCTCAAGGAACTTGAGGCTTTTGGCAACAATGTCGTGCTCAGTCAGCTGAGGCTTTTCAATCAAAATTGTTCAGGAAGCTACCTGAGGCTTTTCTCGTGCCCAGGAAGCTACCTGGGACTTTTTTTCTCGATGCCCAGAAGCTACCTGGGACTTTTTATCGATGCCCAGGAAGCTACCTGGGACTTTTTCTCGATGCGTGCTCGGGTACCCAAGGCTTAATTCATATCAATCATTCGTAGTCCACGTATTCTGTCAAATCTTATTCATACTTCGCACATACTGTCAATGCTACAGGAACCTGTCAGCTCAGGTAACCTGAAAATACTATCAATACTACAGGAACCTGTTAGTCAAGGTAACCTGTTTCAAAATACAAGTACTAAAACTAGCACTTAAAAAGTTTCAAATTGGTATGTGAAATAGCTAATCAAACATGCATATTATTGTCTAAGTAGGAATACTACCCCCCAGTTCTTTTGGGTAATTACTGTTACTTAAAAGAACAATGAGGAAACTATAATCATTATTGTCATTCTAAGAATAAGGAAGACTAACCTCATCATAAGCAAAATAGATCTTCTTCTACTATCATCAATTCTTGCTAAAAGAAATGTCATGCTGTCTAATAAGAATACTAATCTGGCGAAGACTTACGTGAATCCAATTGGATATTATGTGATCCTTTATGGATAGAAAGCTCTCGCGGTATGTGCACCGGAATCTCTTCATATGAACCTGTTGATTGCAGGTGAACTTGGAAGCTGTTGCTATGAGCTTCTAAAAAATAAAAATGAACCTGAAAATTACAGGTGAACAACATAAAATCTGTTAACTACATATACATAAAATCTTTGCAGCAAAACACACTTTCTTCTACTCAAGTATCGATTGGCTAAAAACTTCTAGCAGGAAGCTGTGAATCAAAAGCTGTCTACAACTGGCTTTTAATCAATATCAATGATCCTGAAAGCTGTCACGTAAAAGCTTCAGGTATATATGAATGAACCTGCAACATGTCAGTTACAAGAAAATAGCAAATAATCTACTAGATGCCGGTAAAATAGCTATACTTGGAAGCTATTACTAGAATCTCCATATGAGTAGCGTAAAACCTGTTAGCTACAGGTAAATATAAATGAACCTGAAAGCTACAGGTATATTTCGAGGAACCTGCGAGATGCAGGTAAATATCAAGGAACCCGCGAGATGTAGGTAAGCATCGAGGAACCTGCAATTTGTTAGGTACATGTGCATTCTGACATCTAGAAACATAATCAAGACATAATCATAGCTCTATCGCATATAAGACCTCAACATCATAGATGTTTATTCATGCTTTATGTATATTAAGAGTTTGTTACGCGTACCTGGGAGGTTTCTATGAATATGTAAGCGTAAATAGAGAGGTATCACCTGGATCTTTCTCTAGACTGATCTGCTGTGAAGTGAAATCCTCTGTTAAGCTTTGAAAACTCATTGACGTGTTCATGATGCAAGCATGCTGCTCTTCAAGGTATTAAACCAAAATAATCCGCAAGATTTCTGAACCAAATCTAAACTATGAGGTTCCCAAATCTGATCGTGAGGTTCTCGAACCTGATTGTGAGGTTCCTAGACTTGAATTCTCTTAAAATTTTGAAATCCTCAATTGTTGCAATAGTAGTTATACTACCCCCTAGTTCCTCAGGGAAGCTTGTCTTCGATGGAGAACTAGATTCTGGAAGATCGATAATTATTCATTAACCTTGAGGTAACGCGCTCAATTTCTCTCATCATAACAAATGTCAACTTCTCTAGTCTTGCCAAAATCACTTTTGATCGTCATGTCAACTGCTCTCTAACAAGTTGCTGAATATTCATCTGTAATTTGTGCTTTCTTCAGCTTGAGCTTCACTTCTTTTCCTTTTCAAGAGGTTCCCTTCTATCTGTTAGGGGACCTGAACTATTCAACTTTATCAAAGTTACTCTTGTCAAAATCAGATTCTTGCATCTACGATTCATCAAAACCTTCAACTACATCTAGAGCTCTTCGTGTCATTACTGCATATCGCTTCAACTTTTCCTCTAATTTCTTCTTCGTCATATGACCTCATGAGTGAGATGTATTGTTCTCGAGACCTCATTCTTCTGGCCTTCTTACTCAAATATCTACTCATCTGCAAAATTCTTGTATGCGGGGGAGACCTCTGGTTGCAGGAACCTTCTACCAGTAGGTCTTTTCCATTCTTATTTTCATTCTGAATCATCTGTATTGACATCTTTCTTTCAATCTTTTTCAACCTCTTATGATGCACGCTGAGAACGAATCTCTATATCAAATACAAATATCCCAATGCAACACCTCTAAGCTTACGCGAGCTAACTCATTGTAAGAAACAAGAGATGTTGAAAGAGACTATTTGCAAAGTATTTCCAGCAGCTCACTGATTTGAATAAAGCTCCTCACTTTAGTTTTGTAATGTTTAGCGAGCAATCCTGCACAATACCTCAATTTTGCAAGCATATATACAATGCAACAATATATATTCATGACATGATTAATGCACATTAATGAATAAGTTATGATAACTACGACACATAATATGCACATGCATTTTATTATGTATGTCTCATGCAAATATTTATTCTAGATCATATATGTAAAACATTAAATCTGATTTCTTTTTAATGACTTTCTCATTTTTTATTGGCATGCTAGTCAAGTAACTTCTCTTACTATGCTGCTCCGGGGATCTACTGCTAGACTTAATTCATCACTTCTATTTCTAGCTTATATCTCTTAGGGATGCATGTTATTCATTTTACTCTATCCATTAAATATGTCTGGTATGGTTTTCTAGCATGAATTCTCTATATTCAATTAAATATTTTAATGCATGCCTGGCATAACATGTATATTTTTAAAATTAAAGACTAAGAGAAGATAGGAGGCTCAGCTCTGTGTTTCCGCAAAACGGCTTTCAGATGAATTTGCTCTGTCACTTTTGGTCTTCGATTTCAAATCCAACTTTTCATGTGCACAATACTATTGCTGCAATCTTCCTTAGACTTTTCCGGAATCACGGCCTTCAATTCTTCGTTTGTCATCTATTTTTATCATTCATATTTTTATTATCGAGCCGATATCGATACTTGCCTTGTATTCCTGCACATATTTAAGATAACAAGATGCAAGTAAAAACTGTAAAATATTCTAGGCATATTATTTTTCACGACATTGTTATTAGTTCATGCATGTATGTTGTTAATATGTCTATTTGCAGGATTAAAATAAAATTAAACTGAATACTTAGCTTTGTTTATTGCGGAGAGTTTGTCTTGCAAATGACTCTCAACTACAAATCTCCCTTCCTATACCATTACGTTGTCATCAACTCTGATCCCCCTGGAAATCATCTTTTTTGCTCCCTCTGTTAGCTGCGTCTAAATACCTTCCCTTTAGGTTTAATTGCGGCTATGAGACCACTGCTTCCGTGTATATAGCTGTCACTGAGACATCACCGTGTGGCACCATCTTCGTCCATGGAACGGGTGCTTATGTAGCTGGCACCACCAGCACTGTTAGCTTCTTGCTACATGCTCTTATCCTGAACATTTTCTTTAGCTTCTCAATTACAAGGCGTGCTGCTGTATAAGGTTCCCTGGAATCTTCTGTGACCCTTATTGCCACACGTACACCATGGCATGTCTGTTTCTGTAGTTGTCAGCCTCATATATATATATACTTGCCACGTACCGTTGGCCTATACATCACTATTGTCGAATTCTTATCACTATACCAACCAAACGAACTACACCATGCAGGCTTCACACCTCTAACTGGTTTGACACCTTAATTATCCTCAATTTCTTCGATTTCATGCATACTCCTGGGTCGTTTACCAGTTTGCAGTTTGTACAACTGTTAGGTCCAATAAGATTGTAGAAGGGGGTTGAATACAATCTATATCACTTTCTTCGAAATTTGTTCTTAGAATAAAATTTTGACTTAAACAAATTTGTGCGGAATAATATAACACAGATTTCAAGTTGAATATAACAATATATTAACTTTAACAGAATTATAACAAGCTCTAATCTGTGTTTCAAGTTCTCTAATCCTGGTTTCTTGTTCAGCAATCCTATCAACTTGTTTTACCATGTATTCTCCTAGCGACTTTTCTTTGTAGTTAAGTCGAGCTATTTCCTCTATATGCTTATCTTGATTAACATGCACCTTTTTTAATTCTAACACTTCATTTTCAAATTTAGTGTTTAATAGAGTTATTCTTTCAATTTGTTTCTGTGCATTACCCATGGAATTATATAAGCTATCAATCAACTCAGTGTCAGTAAGAATTATAGGTGTAGTATAACGAGTTGATGTTTCAGCATTTGCCACCAGCGCAAAATTTCCATTTTCTTCGTCTTCGCTATCTGTGTCATCCCAGCTTTTACCGGAAGCTACATAAGCTCTTCCAGTTTTCTTCTTTTCAAAAGCATAGTCCTTTTTCTGTGCTTGCTTGGGTTTCTGACATTCAGTAGCAAAGTGTCACAACTCATTACAGTTGAAGCAACGAATTTTGCTTCTGTCAACTGTTCCAGTTTTGTAACCTCCCCTGTTACTAGAGGATGAAGAACCTCCTCTCTGGAATCTGTTATTTGACTTAAACCTGAACTTAGGATTTCTTCTGAATCTGAAGTTACTGAATTGTCTCACCATCATTGCCATAGATTCATCTTCTAATTGATCCAGCTCTTCAAGTGAATAAAATTCTCCACCATCCTGAGTAGCTGGTGTCTGGCCATGTTCCACTTCAGTTTGTTCCTTGTTGGAGCTGTTAGGTTGAACAACTTTAGCTTCCACTTCTTTAGGAACCTCAACTACTAGAGCTGTAGAAGAACTTGCCACTCTGCCTTTGCCAGAGAACTCCTTCTGCTGTACTTGTTCTAGTTCATACGTTTTCAGAACACCAAACAGCCTTTCAAGAGCAACCTTATTTAAATCTCTAGATTCTCTGATGGCAGTTATTCTATGCTCTAAGTGAGTAGGCATAGTCAGCAAAAACTTCATGTTGATCTCTTTCTGTGTATACTGCTTGCCATGAACTTGCAAGTTGTTGATTATTTTGTTATACCTTTCAAACACTTCCAGAATACCTTCATTAGGGCCAGCTCTAAAGTGTTCATATTCAGAGGTCAAAATTTGAAGTCTGTTTTCCCTGACTTCATCAGTCCTTTCATTAATAGTCTCAATAGTTTCCCAGATATGCTTAGCAGTTTTACAGTTCATCACATGGCTATACATTACAGCATCCAGGGAATCTATTAGAATGAGTCTCAATTTTTTGTCTAGTCCAGCATCCTCCTTTTCATCAGAAGAATAGAGCTTAGGGTCCTTTTCATAGGTTCTAGTAGGTGTTGTAACAACTCCATCAGTAACAACTTGTTCTTCATGAACCATAGGAATTTTAGGTCCATTTTTCAGAACACCCAAATATTTGGGATTTGTAACATCTAAAAACAACTCCATTTTATTTTTCCACATATCATAAGTATCCTTATTAAATATGGGAATCTTAACAATGGCTTTTGAAGACATGATGAATTTTTAAGTGAGTTAAAAATTCGAGATAAATTTTTGATTGAATAAAAATAGGATCTTGATTTGTGTATCAATCAATAGGCTCTGATGCCAATTGTTAGGTCCAATAAGATTGTAGAAGGGGGGTTGAATACAATCTATATCATTTTCTTCGAAATTTGTTCTTAGAATAAAATTTTGACTTAAACAAATTTGTGCGGAATAATATAACACAGATTTCAAGTTGAATATAACAATATATTAACTTGATGGGTGTTACAAATGATTATCAAGAAATTAATAACTAATTAGAAAATTCAACATGAACTTTTCTAATTTGGTTAATAAAAATCAAGATATCAAGATATAAACTAGGAAACTTAATTCGCTAGTAGTACAAGAGTGATCAATAAACAAGTTCCAGCGGATAAGATATTACAAAGAGCTTGAACTGAATTTATTGTGTAAATTAAAACTTGGCCAAGTGTGTGTATAGAAGTTGAGAGAATTTGATGTTTTGTGCTTCTATTTTTCTATCCGTGTATGTTTTAAAAAGAATTCACTGGCTTCTGTCTCTATTTAACCAAAACATGTCAACTGTCATAATGTCCAACTTTAACACTATTATGACACTCTCTATGACAGTTTTCTGGGCTTCTATGACACCTTCCAGGCGGCTATGACAGTTGATTATGACAGTTCCAATAAACTTCATTATGACAGTCAGCATCATGACAGTTCCAATAAACTTCACTATGACAGTCAGCATCATGACAGTTGCTGAGCTATTATGACACTTCATTATGACACTTGAGGAGCTGTTATGACTGATCAATATTATTACTCTTGATATGACTCTCCATTATGACAGTCTGATATTACACTTGGTTGAGCTGCTATGACAGTCCACTTGATTCATTATGACACTCGGTATAATGATTGAACAACCTAGCCATTTCTTTTTTTTTTCAAAAACAAAACCACCTGACCTGCTAATTCTAATTCACAAACCGGGGCCTATTTTGTTTTACATGAAATGGGCTCCGTAGAAATGCTTTTTAACCCGCACAACTTATAATCTTTAATTAATAAATAATTATTTTAATCTAGAAATTATAAAAATAAATATCTAATATTATTAGATATTTATAAATATAATTTTCTAAATAAATAAAATATTTATTAATATAAAATTATACTTAAACTCTAAACTGCGGTTACCTGAGCGTCTGGAACCGGACACCTTTTGCTTAACAAAAAATATATCAATTCCAACCGGAGTTTCAGCATTAAGAATATATCACTTAGAATTTCTTTATGATAATTCTTTTTCATCGTAGCCAGTCCACTTGATAATAAAATCCTTGTGGTTAATTAATTTAGCACTCTTGTTGCTTGCACAAAGATTTCATCTCATACCAGTCTTGATATCTTGAACCACTGAATTTAATGATGAACAACCACTGTTTAATGTTGACACTCGATGTACTGTCTGGTTCATGAGTGACTAACCGTAATGACTGTTCTTCATATATTGACTTTAAAATCTGGTTCATTTTCTTTTCTCATCTCTCTTCAATTCTTCTGTACTGTCTCTGTCACCTTGAAAATCTCTGTCACTTTAAATGGATCCACTTCTTAACGAATACTCCACTGAGGCTTGATCAGATGACTGAGCTTCTTTCAATGTAGTAAATCCTCAAGTCTGTAGATTAACTTTGATCTTTTTCTTCCGACAGATAATACAATCTGAGATTCCTTGTGACAGTCTATATACTATTTACTAATACAATATTGTTCAAGTTGAGTTGTATCCTCGAAATACAAATAGGCTACATCATATGCCTTTCAACAACCTTCTTCAACCTTTGCTTTAATCTCCAAGCTAAACCAATATGATAGGTGTGCCACTAATATTTATGGAAACTCTTGACAGCCATTATTTTATCACAAGAATCTGAACTTTTGAAGTCTCTTGCTAGCCCATCATTGTCATCTTCCTGCCAAACTTGTAAATCGCATCCGATTTGACGCGACCTCAGACGTTGGTTTAATGTGTCAATTTCCACTCAATCCACCGATCTTCTCTAACAATTATAACCATCAGTGAAATCACAACTTGTTTTTATTGACTAGTCTCTGGGCACTTGGAGCAGGTCATCGCTCGCACCATCCTGTTGGTCTCATGACAATTTGCCCAGATTTTGTACATCCGATAGAATCTTCATATCTTCACTCAGCTATGCATCTTTACTGTTAGTACTTCTTAATGAATTGAACTGTTATATCATCTGGGCCTAAATCAATCATAACCCATATTAACATCTTAATGCAGATTTTTACTCAGAAACATCATTTCTGGACAGCTTGACCACTCTTCACTAATTATGGCATAACTTCCTGTTGGAAAGGTATTTTTATGAGCCGTAAATTTTGTAGGAAACTAGACTCTGGTACCTTTCCAATGGTATATTATACTAAACCTGCAACCTTCCACATCAAAACAGTTTATTATGCGAAGTTGGCTCAGATACAGCCTCAAAATTCTGAATTTTCTGCATTAGCTTTCCTTTTGCATCCACCACTCCTTGCTTTGATGTACTAATTTTATCTTTATAACTAATTAGTTGTCTTGGCTATAATATTCCATAACTATATAAACAGCCACCACCAAAGTTGAACCTTAAATTCTAACATAACTTAGCATCCTCGCTGCATGCGTCACTGACTATTCTTTTTCTTTGTTCGACCTTGTAAGCTAACCTGCTGCCTAGAGCTCGTTGCATATTCATTCTTTTGTCAATAATGCAGCCTCATCATCTCTCCGATACAAGTAATAATTGTTAGTGGATAGCCATGATTGAAGTTTCATGCCGTCACTGTCAAGCTAGCTCGTCAAAGAGATTAGAGGAGTGTGCTATTTATTTTTCTGGCCTGGTTGCAAGGTTCTCAGTATGAGTGTTTATAAGAACCACCAGTACCATAGCTGCTTCCTTGAATTGAACATATATAGACTGTTGTTTCCTCCACCTTTGGTTGAGTATCGTATCCACAATCTCCTGTACAGTCAACCCCTCTCAACAATAATACTTTCCTGTGAGTTATCAGTCGCACTTCCTTGTCCAACTTTGCTGATATTAGACTGCATGCACCTGAACTATAAGGTATATGACGCACACTTACTAGAATTGTCCTGATGCTTTTTTTTATTGCTTCATGTACGATCCCTTCCAGACTTATGTAAGTCCTTTTCGGCCGTGCTTTCCATCAGATTATCATCACTAGCAAACAACAACATCACTGGTGTTGTGCCTTTCCCACTACTTCTTTCATTGTTTACTTTTCATCATTGGTTTAATCTGCAGGATGCGTTATTATCACCGGTGTGTCCCTAATATATATCTATGGAAGCTCTTCATCACAACCGTTGTTTTACTTTGAGAATATGAACTTTTGAGGTCCTGCAATTGTTGTCCAGATTGTATATGTACAACTGGTCACATCTCCGCACCTTTCTGTGTTTCTATAGTCTCAGCGCTTCCTTTGCCCAAGTTAGATTTCTTCATCATACACTGACTCTAGCGTTCTTTGTTTCTAGACGTCACAGTTTGCAACACCACATAAACGAAAAACATAAAACCTGTTGTCCTTTTATCTCCACCAGTATATATATATTTTTTTTCAAATCCCTTGCGCTCCATACAGGTTCTTAATCCTATTCATCTTTCTAGCTATTTGTAACTTCCTTGTATTACCTTTGATAATGCATCGTCCAGCCCTTTATCATAACCCGTTTTTCTCTTTAATAACAGAGGCTGCTAACAGAGGCTGCTACCATAAAAGTAAGCTCAACACCATCGTACGTATGTACACTTGTGACCAGACCTTCCAAAAAAACAAGCTTACACACATTGTTCTGCTGGCCTTTGTTCCTACTATTCTGTTATGTTGACAAACTCCTGGTTTTCACGCTGACCATGGACGTGTTTTGCCGTCCTTATCTCAACCCAGAATTAGTAACGTGACATACTCTTAGTCCTGGTAAATATCTTTCACATAATTCTTAATTGTGGAACTGCCATGGTCGTGTCCCTACAGCACCACCAGTTCTGTATTTAAATCACGTACCTTTGTGGTTCGGTATCTCGTTTATCACTGTTGTCGTCGTTTTACACTACGCCATAAATGCACATACGCAACCCCCATTTTCAGTTGCGTAAGGCTTGAAAAGCGTTGCGTAACGTCTTACGCAACGCTTTTGGGGCGTTACCAATACTGGCGTTGCGTAAGACCCCTAACGCAACGCTTTGCCAAGCTATTGCAACACCACGAAAGCGTTACGTTAGAGGCCTTATGCAACGCAAAAAGCATGCAAATGCAACGCTACAGGGCGTTGCATTAGATGTTTCAACCATGTCAGCATGCTGACATGTAATCAATGTGCCACGTCAGCATGCTGACATGTAAGCAGGTGCCACGTCAGCATGATGACGTGTCATTAGTAGGGCCCACAAATGCCACGTCACAAATGGGGGGCCATGCCACCTCAGCAGGGGGCCACCAAGGTGCCACGTCAGCAATGGGGCCACTATCTAACGCAACGCTATTTCAGTCTAATGCAACACTAAATTTTTTTTTAAGCAACACCAATCTTGTCAAATGCAACACCATTCTTTTTTATTGCAACTTTAAAACTATGCTAATGCAACATTAAATAGAGTCAAATGCAACGATTTTTTACAAATATTTTGAAATGGAAGCTTTGTTCATACATAATACCATCCTAACTTTGAAAGTAGCAAATTCTAACTTCAAAAGTACTAAATTACAAAGTTCTAATACTAGCTAGTTAAAGCTACAAAAAATTACTAAGAAGTGGAGCCGCAACTGGTTTGATACATTAGCAGTATAAAAATAGGAAATGTTGTATTTCCATTTTCTCCTCCTAACATTTTCCAGAGAATGGAGTAGTATTACTTGTTCACCCCGTACAGCCTGGTTTGCAGAATTAAATGGCAGAAGGATTCACCTACGTACAGAAATAAAGAAGAATAAGTTAAACCAAATGTACAATTAAAAGTATCAAACCTAGGAAATTAATATGATCCAAGTTACTAACAAATGGTAAAACATCACTGTAATTTAAAGCAGCAGTACAAACTCAACTTTGATCACATACTAACCCTTACAGAAAAGACACTTTACTACAAGAACATAAAAGATGTACTTCAAAAACAATACCCAAAAAACGTTTCTGAGAGTGGATACTTACACTTGGCCTTCCATACTTGTCATAATGAATGGCATACCGCTTTAGCTCCCCGATCTCAGAGAAAAGTTCCTGAACCGCAAAAGTCTATTAGCCTCCATTAAAAAGCCAATTCACGAAAATATACACAAGGCTAAGAGGATGGTTCAGGCTGTACCCGTATGTCTTGATTTGAAACTCCACTATCCAAGTTGGAAACAAATAAATTTGCTTCATTATCAACAATGGCTGGTAAACCAACAGATTATAGCAATAGATTATGTCCTTACAAGTTATAATATGTAAGTAAGCATGAACTGATTGAGTACTGCATACCGCGGAATATAACAAGCAACTTGGCAACATTTCAGGGCATAAAGAAAGCAGGCCACCTGGTTCACTTAGAAAGACCCTTTATCTACAACAAGTGTCTCAAGCAGTTTCTTGATTCCCTGCAAGAAATTGAGGCACAGTAAGTAATCAATACCCTTAGACCTTAGTTCTCCGTATATGACACCTGACCTCCCTGGACCTTGACGAGGACAAATGTATGTCTTGTTTGGATTTTTATATGATTGTTCTCCGTGTAGTTCTTTATATTATTTTGACATTTTAAAGTGTCATGCATAGTTCTGAATTATTTTAATACCAGTTTAAAAAATTATAAAAATAAAGGCATGCAAGCAAGCAAATACCAGTTTAAATGAAAAGAAATAGCTAGGAGGTAGTCCTGCAATCAATGGATTAAGAGAGCTCTACCTGTTTGGCTGCACTCCTAGCAATTTTCATGATTGCAAGTGGCATATGATTACACTTTAAAGATCATGGGAAAAATAAAAGTATTGTGGGAAATAGTTTACCTGCCAGCAAGATCCACAGGTGCAAGTTTTCCTTTAATTACTTGATTGCCGTATTTGTTTTTTTGTTTTTTCGTCACTATTATCTCCAAAACTGCATGTGATCTGTTCATAGAAAGCTAACATCATGTAAGAACAGAAAAGGGGCTGTATATCATCGGTACAATAATGCGTTAAAAATATGCCCTTGGGCTTTAAGTATATATCATCATCGAATTGAGACCTCGAGCGAAGATGGTTATACTGAAAAGCAATACCAAATTGTCACTGATCGTGAGGATGTCTCATTAGCTTCTATGCTTTCTGTTTTACGTCTACTGTTGCCCAGATTTAGAAGTTCTAGTATCCTATCTGCCGAGTTCACCAGGAAAAAGTAAACTGTCTTTTAAGATTCAATACACTTATGTACCTCACAAATGCAACAGAAGAACACAAAAACATAGCAGACTTGTGTCAGAAAAACACAAATACAGTATACAATGTAAAGATTTATAAAAAAACAGGCATAAAGACAAAGGCAGACAAAAGTAGCTTTAATCCATGTACGGGTGATCATTTATCCTAAATGTCTCAATTAGAGCCTACGTGACTAATTTTCATGTCGATCTCCACAACTAGGATAAATTAAATTCTTAATGAAACCACGGTGGCCATGTCTGTGTGCACCTACATCTGCACCTGCAGATGTATATGCATATGTATCAATCCCAATTACTTTTTACAAGTTATCTCATAAACACAATGCTTTTGCCAATGAAGCGCGTATATATTAAAATTTTCCGGTCTTGGTGCAAAAATGTTGATTCTCTAATTCTATCTACCAAGTTATCACCTTGGAGTCGACAGCAAGACATATGAGACCGACTAACTATTATGAACTAAAATCCGATCTCGCATCACATGTCAAGCAATTATTGCATTGAACATGCAAAATGACATGCGACTGAATAAAATGTATAGACAGAACCTTGATAGATCTGAGTCCATCCACAATTATCCCATTCTGTGGATCCTCTCTAAGCTCCAAATGACCAGATTACCTTACAAGCAAATCATAGTTGATATCATGATTTCCTGATAAGCTTGCTGACCCACCTGATAAAAGGTTAATCCGTAAGAACAATTATAGTCTAAAACTGTAGAGATGCTCAGAAGACAGAGTCATGCATTAAATTTATGATACTATAGGGTGCAAAAATTACATGGATCTTGCAGATAAATATTCGTAACTCTATACATTAGGGAACTCCAAAATACCCCACAGGATCAGCCCAAGTTTATAACTTTGGTGTTTAAAATGGACTTAATAAAATTATATAACAACTTTGTGCTCACACACACACACACATATATAAATTTATGTAATATAAATATAAAAACGATATGTCTAAACCTGTGTATACTTTGGTTCCTTCTAAGAAATTGTGCTAGTTGTTTCATTGATTTTCTTTGTGGTAGCAAGAAGTACATTATACTGTAAATAAGTAAAAATGTATTTGTTTTGTGTTTTCAGATTATTATCAAATGTATGCGCTGTTCATAGGATCGTTCTCTTCCACCGGAACTTGCTCAGCTCTGCACCTGAACTTGCATCCTATGCATTCATTGTAAGTGCAAGTAGGAGCTACCGAACCAATCATCAACCTTCTTGCATTAATACGAATTCACTCTTTGTCATGCACCTATCAAATTTGACAATTAAGGAGAACAATTAGTTGGGAAGATTATAAAGATAAAATTTGAACATTAAGTACGAGGACAGAGGAAGTAATTATAAGGCACAAAGATTTTGTAGACTTCTCCAAATGTTGTTCACTCATATATATAAAAAGGTATATAATCATTCCCAGAGATTGATATGCAATATGAGGTTTACATCTGATAAATTTCCCAAACTCTCCACTAACAGAGAAGCTAAGGATTCCTTAGACTGAGACTCCGTTAATTCAAGTTCAGAAAAAATCTTCAAAGCAGTATTATCATCTTCGTTAGATCCGTATATAATCTTGCGATGGACAGATTGATTCTCAATTGTCTTTAAGTTGCAATCTTCAACCAAACACAGATATGGATCGACCTGACATGAACAATATAAACAAATTGAGGACACGGGAACATCTATGGCCAAGTGACAGTTACAAAAAAAAACTATTGAATACAGAAACATTCTAGTTCTTCTTAATAATAATATATACTGACAAATTCATGCATAGGAAGGAGCGGAAGTAGAGTCATAATATAGCCAGCCACACGCAAAAGAAGTAGAGTTGAAATACATAATATTATGCAAAGAAAAGCCTATGAGTCCTTACCATTTTATTTGTAATTGTAGCCTTGACACAGGGAACAAGAGAATGAACACTGTATGCTTTTGATGAAAAGATAATCACAGAAGTTGCCAACATAAAGAGAGAATGACATTCAGAATCTTTAAACTAGTACTACTTAGTGTACTTACCAGGAAATTCACCCATACTTAGTGTACTTAGGAGCATGAACTTGAGTGACACAATATCATTAAAATACCAGCCAATCACTGAACAAACTATCAAATTAGAAATTGACATTGAATTTGAAGCATAAAACATTATGGCCCAACATGAAACCTTGTAACTCTAAAAGACTACTAACTACGACTAGCCACTCTGAAAAAATCACTCCAATGCGACTAAATTGGCTAGCGAGAAACCAAAAAACACTTGCATAGACCGACAAAGCTAAGATTTGACAGAATAATATTAAAGGTCTTTCTGTATAAACATCAAAGTTAACTCAACTCTAACCCTGGTCCGAGAATATTAGATTGACAATTAGATAGCAAAGAAGGCATTCAAAAACATATTAAGAATAAATGTAATAACTTCCACACTCTGATTCTTGAGCAAAACATAGAAAATAGCAGATTAATATGATAAAATTACAATCTGCAATGCTATCGATAAAACAAACAACATAATCTAACAAAAATGTTTCAGCTAATTAACAAAAACCAACCTAAAACTGCACTAGCAGTAATCAACAATATAATGAAACAATTACACATCATAGATATCCATAAACATAAGCATGTATTCAATCCTGATGCAATTCATATTTACCTGAAATGGTAAATGCCTCATCCGTGTTTGACGCCCCATTTGAATTCCCCAATATATATCCACCTTCACCGAGCAAACAATCGGGCCTGAAGTTCTTTGTCATAATATGACATCTATTTCAGTTACTCAAAACTTTTATATAAATAGTTAAATAAGATAAAGAATCAATTAACATAAACTCGTACACTTGCCTGATACAATTGGAGTCTCCACCGCCATTTGCCTGATACACGAACCAAATTACACCACTAATAACGTACACTTACAAATATCCACCATATATCTCAGTAACTCAGTCACAGGCTCTTTATAAATTAGGGCTTATATATAATTTGGGGGATTTAGATTCAGGATGATTTTGTCGAAATTGATGGTATGAACAGATTAAGGAGGATTTGAGGAGTATTATTATGTAAGGATTATGGGTGTTGGTTGGTCGGAGAAGGGAACCACCACCGTAGTCGATAGGTTGCCGGCGGTGGTGGTTGTGTTGTAGCAGCGGAGATGAGGAAAAGAGGGAGGAGAGTTGTGTGCGAGATGAGGAAAAGAGGGAGGAGAGTTGTGTGCGAGTTTGTGAGTGTGTGTATGACACAGAGATTGGGAGATAGAGAGAAAGAGAGAGATGAAGGCGGAGAGTTTAAGTTTGTGTGAATTATTTCGTTTGGGGGGAAAATATCCGCCCAAAATTTTCACCAGGGGATATGTGCAAGACCACGTATACTCACTGCCTTTTTATCAAAAACAAATTAATTGCTTCTATATTTTTTTGTATTATATGATTCTAATTTTTTTATTTTAAATTTACAAAATTTTACAAAATGAAGAACATCATTGGATACTTGTAAAAAATCTAGGAAATTTTTAAAAAAAATTCCGATATCCGATATCCGTATTCGAAATATCTGATATCCGAATATATATAAATATATAAATAAATAAATAAAATATATATATATATATAATAATTTATAATTAATAATTTAATATTTATAATATAATATATTATTTATTGTATTTTCTTAGTGCTTTGTCACGGATTATTGTTTCTATTTTTTAAAAAATATTTTTGAACGATCCAACCGTACGGATGTCAATATATATGTAATATAATGATATTCCCCAAGTTTCAGAAAATAAAAAATTAATTTGATTGGAGATCTTAGTAGATCACTACTATTTTCAATATGACTCGTAACTAGTGTTTTGTTACGGATTATTATTTCTATTTTTTTAAAAATATTTTTGAACGATCCAACCGTACGGATGTCAATATATATCTAATATAATGATATTCCCCAAGTTTCAGAAAATAAAAAATTAATTTGATTGGAGATCTTAGTAGATCACTACTATTTTCAATATGACTCGTAACTAGTGTTTTGTTACGGATTATTATTTCTATTTTTAAAAAAATATTTTTGAACAATCCAACCGTACAGATGTCAATATATATCTAATATAATGATATTACATGTCACCCTTGTGGATCCCACACTGCCACGTCAGCAGTGGTGGGTCCCACATCTGTCACGTCATATTTTTTTAAAAAAAATATAAATTTATCTAATGCAACACTTCAAACAGCAAATGCAACACTACAGGTATCTAATGCAACGCTTTCTGCCACGTCAGCAAATGCCACGTCAGCAAAGGTGGGCCCCACTTCTGCCACGTCAGCAATTGTGGGTCCCACAATTGCCACGTCATCATGATGGGCATCCTGCCACGTCACCCTTGTGGGTCCCACACTGCCACGTCAGCAGTTGTGGGGCCCACATCTGCCACGTCATTTTTTTAAAAAATATATGAATATATCTAATGCAACACTTCAAAGAGCAAATGCAACACTATTGGTATCTAATGCAACGTTTTTTGCCACGTCAGCAAATGCCACGTCAGCAAAGGTGGGCCCCACTTCTGCCACGTCAGCAAATGTGGGTCCCACATGTGCCACGTCAGCAATTGCCACGTCAGCACATGTGGGTCCTACTCCTGCCACGTCACCATTTATAAAAATAAAAAATTATCTAACGCAACGCCATCAGTTAGTGTTGCATAATGTGAAACACTGTGGGTAATACGCAACGCTAATCTATATCTAACGCAACACCAATTCAGCGAAGTTGCAAAAGACCCAAAACTTCTATCTAACGAAACGCTTTCTGTGCAACGCTTTGTAAAAAGGGTTGCGTATGCTCACTTATGGCGTAGTGTTATCACCATACAAGTAAAACAAAACTCCTGATTCTCCATACCGATGCTAGGTTTTATTTGTTGATCCCATCTACGTCCCATCGTCCTCCTTCAGCAGTCACGATTAATGCTTTCACCTTTGCAATCCGTTCATGGAGTATATATATTAACTACTTTATTCAAAAATCTAACTTGGAAGTGTCCTGTAGCTTTATCTCCTCTATGTTCAAGCACAAGGTTCCTGGATTGTCGTTTTGGTTGTCATGGTCCACATATATATACACGCAGTCTCGTCTTGATGCCACCAGTGTTTATGGTTATTTGTATGTCAGACATGATTGTCGATTAAAGATTTCTGCAGTTGAGACACAGCTGCTACCGTCTATATTATCTTCCCAGGTACATGATTAATTAATAAAATCTTCTGCCCTGGTTTGATACAGCAGCGGCTACAAGTACCACAATATTTGTCCATGCCATCTTGTTTTGACGCCCACTAGTGCTTGTTTGCTTGTAAAAGTTTTGATGAATCGCCATAAACGTCCATATCATGTAACCTGTTCAGAAAATTAATAACACCCATCTTTGATTGATATCTCGTTTGTCCTCCACAAATGAGCAAGAAAGGGCCCCTCCTTCTAGCGCCAATGTTGATAGAGGATTTTCGTAATCAACGTGATTTTCGGAGGCCCGCTGGAATTTACAAGTGTAACACATGTAATGGGCTATTTTTGGTGATTTGGGTGTGATTTGATGGTGGGGGGTGAGCTGAGCTTGAGAGGTTACGAGAATCATCGCAGGTTCCATTAGCGAGATCTGTGGCCGTTTTCTCAAGGTGTCTACGTACCCTTGTTTATATAGGGATCAAGCTCACGTAGTTCTAATGCGAAGCTGATTCTGCTTGATCAGCTGTATTCGATTACCTAGTTCGTATATGACTCAGGTTCTTTTAGAGCCTTTTACGAACTAGTTGTGGGAATAGAGTAGAACTCGAGTTCGTACCCCATTCTAATTCTCTCGATTATTGGAGATATTCTAGGATCATCTGCGCCCTAGAATTATACTCCAATAATAATACGTTTATCTGTTCTAGATAGCTTCTAGAACGTTCTTTCGGTCATACACTACAAGAAAACAAGGCTAAATGTGACCAAATAAATTCGACCGCGGCTAAATATGACCGAATTCGGTCGATCATTTTTGGCCCGGCTAAATATGACCGAATTCGGTCGAATTTAGCCGCGATCGAATTTATTCGGTCGAATTTAATACCAAATGTGACCGATTTTTTTTCGGTCGAATTTAGTAGCTACTAAATTTGACCGATTTTTTTTCGGTCGAATTTAGTATCTACTAAATTTGACCGATTTTTTTTTCAGTCGAATTTAGTAGCTACTAAATTTGACCGATTTTTTTTCGACCGAATTCGGTCATATTTAGTAGGGGAGCGGGAAAATTGCCGCCAAATTTTTCCCGAAATGTTGCCAAAATTTGGTCAAATTTATAAATATGACCGAATTCGGTAAAATATTAAATTCGACCAAATTTGGTCGAATTTACCCGCATTAAATTCAACCAAATTCAATCGAATTTAATAATTTTGACCAAATTCGGTTAAATTTATTATTTACAGAAATTGAAAATATATTATTAAATATTTAAATGTTTGTACACATCATGAACAAATATTTATAAATACAAGGATAACGTTATTTATATGTATAAATTTATTTTGTTCGTAAAAAATATTCATATGATAGGAGAAAGTTAATTTTTTATTTAGTAGATTTTTTAAATAAATTAAATAAGTATCTAATTTGTTTGAAAAATTATTATTAAATATCTAAATGTTTGTACACATCATTAAAAAATATTTATAAATACAAGAATAACATTATTCATATGTATAAATTTAGTTGAGTGTGAAAAATATTCATATGATAGGAGAAAGTTAAATTTTTATTTAGTAGATTTTTAACTAAATTAAATAAGTATCTAATTAGTTTGAAAAAATATTATTAAATATTTAAATGGTTGTACTCAGCATTTAAAAATATTTATAAATACAAGGATAACATTATTCATATGTATAAATTTAGTTTTGTGTAAAAAATATTCATATGATAGGAGTAAGTTGAATTTTTTATTTAGTAGATTGTCTAAACAAATTAAATAAGTATCTAATTAGTTTGAAAAAATATTAAAAAAATTATGAGGGTATTGGAAATACATACGGTACATAAAGTAATTTTTTTAACAAAAAATAAAGAGCAAGTTCGACCAAATTTGGTCGAATGTAATAAATGTGCTTCGTCCCAGATTGTTGTTTCTATTTTTTTCAAAAATATTTCTCGACGATCCAACCGTACGGATGTCAAGATATATCTAATTTAGTAATATTCCCAAATTTTAAAAAAATAAAAAATTAATTTGGTTCGAGATCTTAGTAGATCACTACTATTATAACTAGTGCTTTGTCACTGATTGTTGTTTCTATTTTTTAAAAAATATTTCTCGACGATCCAACCGTACGGATGTCAAGATATATCTAATTTAGTGATATTCCTAAATTTTCAAAAAAATAAAAAATTATTTTGGTTGGAGATCTTAGTCGATCACTACTATTCTAACTAGTACTAGTAACTAGTGCTTTGTCACGGATTGTTGTCTCTATTTTTTAAAAAATGTTTCTCGACGATCCAACCGTACAAATGTTAACATATATATAATTTAGTGATATTCCCAAATTTTCAAAAAATAAAAAATTATTTTGGCTGGAGATCTTAGTCGATCACTACTATTCTAACTAGTACTAGTAACTAGTGCTTTGTCACTGATTGTTGTTTCTATTTTTTAAAAAATATTTCTCGGCGATCCAACCGTACGGATGTCAAGATATATCTAATTTAGTGATATTCCCAAATTTTGAAAAAATAAAAAATTAATTTGGTTCGAGATCTTAGTAGATAACTACTATTCTAACTAGTACTAGTAACTAGTGCTTTGTCACTGATTGTTGTTTCTATTTTTTAAAAAAAAATTCTCGACGATCCAACCGTACGGATGTCAAGATATATCTAATTTAGTGATATTCCCAAATTTTCAAAAAATAAAAAATTATTTTGGTTGGAGATCTTAGTCGATCACTACTAGTCTAACTAGTACTAGTAACTAGTGCTTTGTCACTGATTGTTGTTTCTATTTTTTAAAAAATATTTCTCGACGATCCAACCGTACGGATGTCAAGATATATCTAATTTAGTGATATTCCCAAATTTTCAAAAAATAAAAAATTATTTTGGTTGGAGATCTTAGTCGATCACTACTATTCTAACTAGTACTAGTAACTAGTGATTTGTCACGGATTGTTGTCTCTATTTTTTAAAAAATGTTTATCGACGATCCAACCGTACGGATGTTAACATATATATAATTTAGTGATATTCCCAAATTTTCAAAAAATAAAAAATTATTTTGGTTGGAGATCTTAGTCGATCACTACTATTCTAACTAGTACTAGTAACTAGTGCTTTGTCACTGATTGTTGTTTCTATTTTTTAAAAAATATTTCTCGACGATCCAACCGTACGGATGTCAAGATATATCTAATTTAGTGATATTCCCAAATTTTCAAAAAATAAAAAATTATTTTGGTTGGAGATCTTTGTCGATCACTACTATTCTAACTAGTACTAGTAACTAGTGCTTTGTCACGGATTGTTGTCTCTATTTTTTAAAAAATGTTTCTCGACGATCCAACCGTACGGATGTTAACATATATATAATTTAGTGATATTCCCAAATTTTCAAAAAATAAAAAATATTATTACATATTTAAATTAAATAATAACTAGTAGATTTTAATTAGTAGATCACTGCTATTATAACTAGTACTAGTAACTAGTGTTTTCTCACCAATTGTTGTTTCTATTTTTAAGAATAATTTTTCGACGATCCAACCGTACTGATGTCAAGATATATCTAATTTAGTGATATTCCCAAATTTTCAAAAAATAAAAAATTACTTTGGTTGGAGATCTTGGTAGATCACTACTATTATAACTAATACTAGTAACTAGTGCTTTCTCACGAATTGTTGTTTCTATTTTTTAAAAATTATTTCTCGAAGATTCAATCATACATATGTCAAGATCCATCCTTTTTAATATTATTTCCAAAATTTCAGAAAAAAATAAATTAATTTGGTTTGTTAATTTAACGGTCAACTAGTACGTTTACAAGAACCCCTAAACAAGGTTTCATCAGGATTTAGTGTTTCAATTTTTTAAAAACAATTCTCGATGATCCAACCGTACGGTGGTCAAGATTCATCCTTTTTAATATTTCCAAAATTTCAGAAAAAAAGAAATTAACTTGGTTTGGTAATTTAATGGTCAACTAGTTTGGAAAATAAATTAAAAAAATAAATAAAAATAGAAAAAAAAACCAAATTTAATTTAAATGTCATACACACCAAAGTAGTCATACTCACTATTTGTGTGTGATGAATCTTACCCTACTTTCTTTAATATTCCATTTTTTTAATATTTTCCCCATTTTTAACTAGTTTGTAAAATAAATTAAACAATTAAATAAAAATAGGAAAAATGCATATTTTTTAACATAAATTTTGGTGGTATGAGTACGTGGGTGATTATAAATTTTGAATAAAATTTTGGCTTTTTTCTGTTTTATTTAATTTTTTAGACTTTATTCCTATATTTAAAATAATAAATTTAACTAAATATCCACCAACATTAAATTCGACCGAATTCGGTCGAATTTAGCTGAGCTCCTAAATTCAACCATATTTGGTCGAATTTAATGTCTACGTGGCTGTCTCTCATTGGTCCATTTAGTGTCACATGGATTAATAAGTCAGCAATCAATCCTATCCCTTAAAAAAACCAATATAGATCCTAGCCCTTCATTTAAATACATATATGATATATATTATATCTATACACAAATATAAACCCACCCCACCCTTTTCCCCACTGCCCCCCATCCCCTTCCCCCCGCCGCCCCCCTTTCCTCCCCTCCCCTCTCCTCCCCTCCCCAACCCGACCCGACTACCCCCACCCCGACCCCCCCACCCAATCCCCCTGCCTTCCCCCCCACTCTTTTAAATCTTATGGGTTCGATGGGTTAATAAGTTTATTTTTGTTTTGTTTGGAAATTTTCAAATCATTCGTTCATGGCTAATGTTGATTGTTTGTTTTAATGAAGTTAGGTGTTAGATTCTTTGTGTTCTGGACATCATTTTGGTACCGAAATCATCGTGTTTCATTTAAATTTTTCTGAAATCGCGTGTTTGGCCGGAGGTTTATCGGAAGTTTTTGTGATTGTTTTTTGTTCGTGGTTGTTCGTGTTTCATTTTGGTTGATTGTTCGTGGTCGCCGGAATCTGGAACCTTCGCCGGAAACTGGGATGGTGGCCGGAAAATTCCCAGATTCCGGCTAAGAAGTCCGGTCATGTTCTTGGTTTTGGCTATTTTGATCTTGTTTTGGTTGCTGTGGTGAATACTAAACTGATTTTACCTTTTTACTTTTAAGAAGGGGTAAATAGTTTTACTTTTATCAAATTGATTTTTGTTTTAAATAATTTTTTTTAAATCTGATTTTTGTTTATAAAATTCAGAGAATCAAATTTCTAAAATCATATTTTAAAATTCAGAATATTTCTGATTTTTGAGTAGCAAATTTTGCTGCTTTTTTTTTTTAAAAACGGGTCATATTAAATTCGACTATTTTTGGTCGAATTTAGGGTGACTATTTTCGGTCGAATTTAGTACACTTCGGGTGCCAAATTTAAAAAATTTGAATTTTTCACCAAAATTTGAATTTTTCAAAATTTTGCAATTTTTGGTCGAATTTATATTTTGACCGTTTTTGGTCGAATTTAGTAAACTAAATTCGACCGAATATAATCGAATGTATATCCTAATTTCGACCGATTAATTCGGTTGAATTTATAAATTCGACCGATTTACTAAATTTGACCAGCTTAAATATGACCAACAGAAATTCGATCGAATTTAGCTAAATATGACCGAATTCGATCGAATTTAGCTAAATATGACCGAATTTCTGCGGTCATATTTAGCCGTTTTTCTTGTAGTGATACTTAAGAACCTGGTGCTCAGGAACCTATATTACAGGAGCCTGTTTCTTAGGAACCTCCTTATTTCGGGACACATTGCATAGGGACCTATTTATAGGTACATGTACCTGCACAAATAACAAATATATTAGTCTGGGGAGCCTCTTTGTGGTTCCCATATGCTCTTGCTGTCTTCACTACTGCTGCTAGGCTGTCTTGAACTCTTCTGCAAGGAGGAACCTGGTCCATTCGTAATCTACTCAGCTTCCAGTTCATCAGGAACCTCATAATACTTGTAGCTTCATGACTGTCTACTCATCGAGTGCTCATTTCTTCATGTCTAGTCTTCATATCTTGTACTGGATCTATCTTATGCCTCATATAGATTGGACTCTATAGCTTAATGGGCCTAAATCTAGCCCATGGAGATTTTTGGCACAACAGTGTATAAGATAGTGACTCTCCAACTGAATATGCCACACATCCTTATTTGTTGCATCATGTGTAGTTACTCCGCGGTGACCTCTAGTCTGATAGGCTACTTCCTTTTAGGGGTAAGTCAGAATGTGTTTGAGTTTGACTGTAGTCTGGGATAAAAGTTGTTGGGTGTACAACCTTATGACTAAACATGTGAGAATGCAAAACTTCATTTAGATAAACCTGCATCACAGAATATGAGCAATAGAGATAGAATGATATACAGTTGTGATTTTTAAAGATTTACAATGTAAGCAATCACAACTACAGAAAGAGATTTTGAGTTGGGAAATATAAAGATCCTGAGCTGGTTTTACTAAACAAAAACAAAGGCAAAAATCCAATTAATAAATATTAATAGAATTAATGTATGTTAATGTTTAAACCAATACAAACAAAACTATTTTATCATGTTTTAGATCCTGTATGTTAGATACCAACTGTTACCACTTGTTAACACTTGTTAGGTCTTGTCTTCCAATTGTTAGAACCTGAAAATCAAACGTTAATTCCTAAATAATTGAATTGACATATATCATTTTGATACCAATAATGGTCCTATATAAGAAATTCTGTTAATAACAACAACACAACAAAGATTAGAAGTTAAAACAGCATGATATGTGTGTGTTAAATAGAAAAAGTACAAAAGAACCAAGTACAGAGACCTGTTTGTAAGTTTTGAAAGTATAGTGACTAAACTGAAAAACTATACAAACTATTTATATACACATGAAAAATAATATGCAAAAATAAGAAATAATATACATAAAAATTAGATAAAATAAAAACTAAAAAGAAAAGAAAAATACGATTTTTTTATTATTTTTATTATTTTTTTTATTTTTTATTTTTACTATTAAAAAAAACTGTATTAATAATATTTACAGAATATTAGAAATAAAAGAAAATAATTTATAAAAATATTTACAACAATATAACTACTTAACAATAGCTAAATAGAAAATAGAAAATACTAAAAATACCATAGGTTATCCTTTTTACGAAATCAAACATTAATAACAAAAGGACAAACACTACAAACTTTTAATAAGCTATTAACTATTTACATAAATATTTGTAGTAAATTAATAAATATATATATATTCTTTATAAAATAACTTTCTTATAGAAAATCATTTAAAGAGAAAATATGACTTATTAAATCAACACGAATATTCAAAAGTAATTTTCAACAAATATAGATTTCTCACTAATTTCAACCTGTAAAATTTGAGAAAAATATTTTTAGAGAAAATAAAATATTCTAAAATTAAAAGAAGTAAGTAGGAATATTAAGAAGATAATGACAATGATTTGAGAATTAACAAGCAAGAAGATAAGTTGATAAAATAATTATACAAGTGATTTTAATAACAAATATTAACAAAGTAATCACTTATAAATTATTAAAGAGCAAACCTTAGATATTAACTAGTTTAATTACTAGGACTATTTAACATACCCAATTCACCAACAATTCTGGTGAATGTGGATTCGTGAAGAGACTTAGTAAAAATATCTGTTGTTTGTTCTTCCGTGGGTACAAAATGTAACTCCACGGTACCATTCATGACATGCTCTCGAATAAAATGATACCTGATGTCAATGTGCTTGGTCCTTGTATGCTGCACAGGATTGTTGGAGATTGCTATGGCATTTGTATTGTCACACAGAATAGGAATCTTGTCAAGTACAAAGCCATAGTCCCGTAGCTGATTCCTAATCCACAAGATCTGAGCGCAACATCTTCCAGCAGCTATATATTCAGCTTCAGCTGTTGAGTTGAAAACTGTTTGTTTTTTCTTGCTGTACCAGGAAACCAACTTGCCACCTAAATTGACAACTTCCAGAGGTGCTTTTCCTATCTACAACACTTCCTGCATAATCTGAATCTGTATATCCAACAAGATTAAAACTAGAATCTTTAGGGTACCAGATGCCTAAGTTAGGCATACCCTTAAGATATCTCAAGATTCGTTTTACAGCAATGAGATGAACATCTCTAGGATCCGATTGGAACCTTGCACACAAGCACGTAGCATACATAATATATGGTCTACTTGCAATAAGATAAAGTAATGAGCCTATCATACCTCTGTAGCTTATGACATCTACCTTGGTAGAATTTTCACATGCTCCAAATTTAACAGCTGTAGATGATGGTGTTCTTGCTGAAGATGAGTCCTCCATTTGATATTTCTTGAGGAGCTCTCTGACATACTTGGATTGACAGATAAATATCCCATCTGTCCTTTGACTTACTTGCAATCCAAGAAAGAACTTCAACTCACCCATCATGCTCATTTCAAACTTACCCTGCATTAACTTAGCAAATTTCTTGCAAAGAAGATCATTAGTAGACCCGAATATTATATTATCCACATAGATTTGGACTAATATTGTATCATTTTTATGTTTCTATGTGAAGAGAGTTTTGTTTATGACACCTCTAACAAAACCATTTTCAAGTAAAAATTCAGAAAGAGCATCATACCATTTCCTTGGTGCTTGCTTGAGACCATAAATTGCCTTGAAGAGAAAGTAGACATAATCCATGAATTCTGGATCTTCAAAGCCAGGGGGCTGTTCTACATACACCTCTGCATCTAGCTTACCATTCAGAAAAGCACTCTTGACATCCATTTGAGAAACCTTAAAGTTTGAGAATGCTGCGAATGCCAGGAATATTCTAATAGCCTCAAGTCTTGCCACTGGAGCGTAGGTTTCATCATAATCAATGCCTTCAGCTTGTGAATAACCCTTTGCTACCAGTCTTGCTTTATTTCTCGTCACTGTGCCATCTTCATCAAGTTTGTTTCTGAATACCCACCTAGTGCCAACCACTGTTCTGTTTGTAGGTCTGGGTACCAGCTTCCATACTTCTTGTTGTTTAAATTGATTGAGTTCATCTTGCATAGCAATCACCCAATCAGGATAAAAAAAGAGCTTCTTCGGTTTTCTTAGGTTCCATTTTAGACAGGAACCCTGAATAATTACATTGATTCTGATAAGCTCTTCTAGTTTTCACACCAACATCTGGATCACCAATTATTAGCTCAAAAGGATGAGCTCTATTCCAGACAGTCTGTCTGGGAAGATTAGATCTTGATGATTCGCCTTGTTCTTCATTGTGATATTGTGTGTGACCAGTTGACCCTTCATTGTCTCCCCCTAAGTTGTTGCCAGGTTGACTAGATGATTGTTCAGGAGTGTCAGGTGTGTCTACATTATTATCATTGTTTTCACCACCATTATCCTGATCATCATCATTATTAACATTGTTGTCATTAGCATCAGCAAAAACATCAGGTGGATTGCCATCATCTGAATCTGGATCTGTCATGTCATTAAAAGATAGCTTTTCAGATGAATCTTCAGTTTGGATACTTGGGAGCTTAGTGTCATCAAATGTTACATTAACACTTTCCATCATCTTCTGTTGATCAATTACATACACCTTGTATGCTCTTTTTGTATAACCAATAAAAATTGCTTCATATGCTTTGGCCTCGAATTTTCCACCTTGATCATCACCTTCTTTAAGCACAAAGCATTTTGCCCCAAATACATGAAAGTATTTGAGTGTTGGTTTCTTTTCAGTCATAGCTTCATATGGTGTCTTCGTCAAGTCTTTGTGGATAAGAGTTCGATTCTGGGTGTAGCACGCAGTGTTGACAGCTTCAGCCCAAAAATACAATGGAAGCCTCGATTCACTTAACATAGTACGTGCAGCTTCAATAAAGGTTCTATTTTTTCTTTCCACTACCCCATTTTGATGAGGAGTTCTTGGAGCTGAGTACTATCTAGTTATACCCTTCTCAGTGCAGAAATCATTCAGAACTGCATTCTTGAATTCAGTTCCATTATCTGACCTTATAGCTCTAACTGGATACTTAAAATCTAGCTCAATCAACTTGATGTGATCAATCACCAGTTGTGGAGTCTCATCTTTAGAATTCAGGAAAAAGACCCATGTGTATTTTGAAAAATCATCAACAATCATAAGAGCATATCTTTTATTCGATATTGACATTACATTAATTGGACCAAACAAATCCATGTGAAGTAATTGTAATGGTTCAGTTATTGAAGATATATTGGTGCTCCTGTGAGTTGCCCTTTTTAACTTGCCCTTTTGACAAGCATCACATAGTCCTTCCTGAGTGAATTCCATTGAAGGCAAACCTCTCACGAACTCTCTTTTAACTAGAGAATTCATTGTCTTGAAATTTAGATGAGAAAGTTTCTTGTGCCATAGCCAACTCTCGTCATTAGATGCTTTAGTGTAGAAGCAAGTGATTTCTTCAGTGCTTCCTGAGTTCATATTGGCTACGTACAGATTGCCTTTTCTAACTCCTGTCAGTTGTGGCTTTTCATGTCTCTTGTGTGAAATTAGACAATTCTTCTTGTTGAAATAAACTTCATATCCTTTGTCACAGAATTGACTGACACTGAGCAAATTGTGCTCAAGTCCTTTCACAAAAGAGACTTCATCAATGATAACATTTCCAGCTTCAAGTCTGCCATATCCATCAGTTCTACCTTTGCTATTATCTCCAAAGGTAACTACTGGGCCGACCTTCTCCACCACATTTGTCAGCAGGGTTCTGTCACCAGTCATATGCCTTGAACATCCACTGTCCAAGATCCAGGTTACTCGTTCAACCTGCTCAACACCCTGCAATGACAAACGGATTAAACCTTCTTTGGAACCCAAATTTGATTGGGTCCAGAATACTTAAAGAATTGGCCTTTGTCAAGCAAAACAACATTTTTTACCTTAACACCAATTTCACCCTTATTCAACAAACATTTTACCCTATAAACAGATTTGACAATCTTTTGTTTTATTTTGGGTATCCAAGTTTCTTTAGCAGCAATAACACTTGTTTCATTGACTAGACATTTGACCTTGTAAACAGCCTTAGTAGAACTTTGTTTAGGCTTAGGTACAATTGTCTCTCTCCTAACATTAGGAAGACTAGCAGTCTTTGATCTGACATTTTTGTTTCTATTCATATGTTGTCGAGGGGCAGTCTTATCAGCACATGCATGATTACCATTAAAGTAAGTAGACATGCACTTAAAAGCACAGGACATACAGTTGACAACACCACATGCTTTATGAGAAGTATCAATAACAAGCATGGTATGCATATCAGACATGTTATTGTTCTGCTTCAACTTATCACCACATAACCCAGTTTTAGATGAACTGGTTGACTCAACAACCTTAACTGGTTTTATAGAAACAACCTTATTAGATTTAACATTTTTGGTTGTAGGTGCCTTAACAGATTTTTCATTATCAATGACTATGCCATTAGCACTGTCCTCATTTCTCATTTCTTCTTGAATCACAATAGAATACATATTTGGTGGTTCAGCAACAGAGGTTTTAAACATAGGTTTTTCAACATCTTTAAGTACATAAGGTATACCTCTTTCTTTAGTAGGAATGGGATTAGCAGAATGATTGCTCAAAGAACCAACAGCTTCTATGTAATCAAACCCTATTCCTACAGTTCGTTCTACAGCTTGTTTGTTGAAAAACTCTTTAGAAACTTTAACAGAATTATAACACGCTCTAATCTGTGTTTCAAGTTCTGTAATCCTGGTTTCTTGTTCAGCAATCCTAGCAACTTGTTTTAACATGTATTCTCCAAGCGACTTTTCTTTGAAGTTAAGTCGTGCTATTTCTTCTATATGCTGATCTTGATTAACATGCACCTTTTTTAATTCTAACACTTCATTTTCAAGTTTATTGTTTACAAGACTTATTCTTTCGTATCCATTTTGTGCATTAGTCAAGCAATTACGTAAGCTTTGAATTAACTCAGCGTCAGTAAGAATTACCGGTGTGGTGTAATAAGTTGATGTATCAGCATTTTCTACCAGCGCAAAGTTTCCATATTTTTCATCTTCGCTATCTGTGTCATCCCAGCTTTTACCAGCAGCTACATAAGCTCTTCCAGTCTTCTTCTTTTAAGAAGCATAATCTTTTTTCTGTGCTTGCTTGGGTTTCTGACACTCATTAGCAAAGTGTCCCAATTCATTACAGTTAAAGCAACGAATCTTGCTTCTGTCAATAGTTCCAGTTTTGTATCATCCCCTGTTACTAGAGGATGAAGAACCTCTTCTCTGGAATCTGTTATTCGACTTGAACCTGAACTTGGGATTTCTTCTGAATCTGAAGTTACTGAATTGTCTCACCATCATTGCCATAGATTCATCTTCTAATTGATCCAGCTCTTCTAGTGAATAAAATTCTCCACATCCTGAGTGGCTGGTGTCTGGCCATGTTCCACTTCAGTTTGTTCCTTGTTGAAGCTGTTAGGTTGAACAACTTTAACTTCCACTTCCTTAGGAACCTCAGCTACTAGAGCTGTAGAAGAACTTGCCACTCTGCCTTTGGCAGAGAACTCCTTCTACTGTACTTGTTCTAGTTCATACGTTTTCAGAACACCAAACAGCCTTTCAAGAGCAATCTTATTTAGATCTCTAGATTCTCTGATGGAAGTTATTCTATGCTCTAAGTGAGTAGGCATAGTCAGCAAAAACTTCATGTTGATCTCTTTCTGTGTATACTGCTTGCCATGAACTTGCAAGTAGTTGATTATTTTGTTATACCTTTCGAACACTTCCTGAATGCCTTCATTGGGGCCAGCTCTAAAGTGTTCATATTCAGAGGTCAAAAGTTGAAGTCTGTTTTCCTTGACTTCATCGGTTCCTTCATTAATAGTCTCAATAGTTTCGCAGATGTGCTTAGCAATTTTACAATTCATCACATGGCTATACATTACAGCATCCAGGGAATCTATTAGAATGAGTCTCAAATTTTTGTCCAATCCAGCTTCCTCTTTTTCCTCAGGAGAAAAGTTCTTAGGGTCCTTTGGATAGGATTTAGCAGGTATTGTAACAACTCCATTTGTAACCGATTCAGCATCATGTTGCATAGAAATTATTGGTCCATTTTTCAAAACCGACAAAAATCTTGGATTTGTAACATCAAGAAATAACTCCATTTTATTTTTCCACATATCATAATTATCCTTATTAAATATGGGAATCTTAACGATGGCTTTTGAAGACATGATGAATTTTTAAGTGAGTTAAAAATTCAAGATAAATTTTTGATTGAATAAAAATAAGATCTTGATTTGTGTATCAATCAATAGGCTCTGATACCAATTGTTAAGTCCGATAAGATTGTAAAAGGGGGGGTTGAATACAATCTATACCATTTTATCGAAATTTGTTCTTCAAATAAAATTTATTTTAAACAAATTTGTGCGGAATAAATTGAACAGATTTTCAAGTTGAATATAACAATATATTAACTTGATGGGTGTTACAAAATCAGTCCAGATGATTATCAAGTAATTAATAACTAATTATAAAATTCGACATGAACTTTTCTAATTTAGTTAATAAAAATCAAGATAAGTACTAGGAAACTTAATTCGCTAGTTGTACAAGAATCACAAATAAACAAGTTCCACCGGATAAAATATTACAAAGGTGTTGAACTTGATTTTATGGGAATTTTTGTTCTTGGTGTTCTTAAGCTTGAGAGAGAGAAATGGAGGCTGCTTGATATGTTTGTATGTAATGTTATGTTCCGTCTGTCTCTTTTCTCGCCTTCTGATGCTTTTGTATCAAATGTAATTGATAGTTATAATGCTGTTAAATATGACTCTCCATCCGTTATGACTATCTCTTGAACTAATATGACAATCCTTTTGGCCTGATATAACTATCGGTTATGACTACCAGATAGTCATAATAGAACAAATTACAATTTGATCTATTATAACTATCGGTATAACTACCGAATAGTTAATCAACTGTACTGCAAATCCAAGTTGTGTAAAAGGAAGACCAGATGTGGGAAGGCAGAGTGACTGACACGCGCGGCTGTTCTTAATTTATCTTTGCGTGTGCTGGACACGCACTATGCAGGCGTGTAAGAAATCCTTGCCGACAAGTTTCATGTGGTTTGACAGAGGTGTGTAGTTTGTTTATTTGTTTAAACAATTCATATGAATTGTTTACACAACACTTCATTTCTTTGTAAACACATGACCTGCTAGCAAATTGAATCAGTACCGGGGCCTATTTTGTTTTATATGAAATAGGCTCCGTAGAAATGCTTTTTAATCCGCATAATTTATAATCTTTAATTAATAAATAATTATTTTAATTCAGAAATTATAAATATAATTTTCTAAATAAATAAAATATTTATTAATATAAAATTATACTTAAACTCTAAACTGCGGTTACCTGAGCATCTGGAACCGGACTCCTTTTGCTTAACAAAAAATATATCAATTCGAACCGGAGTTTCAGAATTAAGAATATATCACTTAGAATTTCTTTATGATAATTCTTTTTTCTCATAACCCGTCCAGGTGTAAGCTACGGTCTCTTGAGAATGTGAAACCGGACTCCTTTTCCTTAGCAAAAAATACAACAATTCTAACCGGGGTTTCAGCATTAAGAATATATCACTTAGAATTTCTTTATGATAATTCTTTTTCCTCGTAGTCAGTTCACTTGATAATAAAATCATTGTGGTTACTGAATTTAGCACTCCTGTTGCTTGCACAATGGTTTTCTCTCATACCAGTCTTGATATCTTGAACCACTGAAGTTAATGACTAACAACCACTGTTTAATGTTGACACTCGATGTACTGTCTGGTTCATGAGTGACTAACCGTAATGACTGTTCTTCATATATTGACTTTAAATATCTTGTTCCTTTTCTTTTGTCCTCTCTCTCTTTAATCTTCTGTACTGTCTCTGTCACCTTGAAATCTCTACCACTTTAAATGAATCCACTTCTTAACGAATACTCCATTGAGGCTTGATCAGATGACTGAACTTCTTTCAATGCAGTAAATCCTCAAGTTTGTAGATTGACCTTGATCTTTTTCTTCTGACAAATAATACAATCTTAGATTCCTTGTGACAGTCTTGTTCAAGTTTCTTGTTCAAGTTGAGTTATATCCTCGAAATACAAATAGGCTACATCATATGTCTTTCAGTTTCTTGTGTACCTTTCCAGATTTTTTGGATATATAGGTTAATCATTTTATTTTTATAAAGTATATATTATAATTTTCCAATTTATTGATTTTAAAACCAAAAATTAATTATAAGTTTATATATAATATTCCATAAATTTTGTATATACATCACTAACACACGTAATTCAGGAATTAATATTAATTTTTTATGTAATTTATATAAGTTTAAATTTTTATAGTTTAAATTTTGATTATCAAGACTATACAAACGAACATATAATAGTTGATATTGTTGTTATGAGATGCTAGTTGATATGTAACTAATATAATAAAACAAATGTTGAATTGTTAAAAGAATCTCAATAATTTCGATATCGTCATTCGTGTAGTATGAAATGTAACGAATCTTGGTATTCGTTCCTTAGTGTCCTACTGATATATACGAACATACAATACTTAACATTGTTTTTGTGATTTGTTAGTTGAATATTAGTTGATAAGTAACTATAATTTATAAATCCAAATAATAACACAATAAATCTAGTTTGTTTAATAGACTCTTAACGATACATTAGGTATAGTAATTTATTTCATTATATGTAACGAATTTCGATGTTCTGGTTAAAGTCATTGTCGAGTTTTATTTTGCTAAATAGTATATTTTATGTGCATTCAAAACAATCTTAAATAATATGTATGATAGATCTATACGTTATAAGAAAAATTGGTGAATAAATTTAAAGAACCTTAAAGGAATTTACGACGGAGTAAGAATTTCGTCGTAAGTTATCCAGATTTTCGTGGTAAGGTTCCCAGATATCCATCGGAATTTACCAAAATCTACAAACTTACGACGGGAAATAAATATCGTCGTAATTTTCCTAGAATTTCATCGTAATTGACCCGTAAGTTACCCGGAATAAAAAACTGCAGTCTGGTTTTTTTCCCCTGTTGTCTTTTATCATCAAAATCTGTAATACTAAACTAACAATTTTAAGATAAACTATACATTGTAAACTCAAATAAATGACAACCAAAATATCTAGACAAACAAAAACAATCACAAACATCATATATAATTTAGCCGAAATAGTGTTAGTTAGCCGAAAATCCATTTTAATTCATTTAAAATTAGAAAGTAGCCTACAATGATGATACCATCCAATTTGTTTGCACCAATACATCATATTAATTATTTATAAGATTTCCAAGCCCTCAAAATGCTTAAAAAGTTGCAATGGTGAAAAAAGTTAGTTCAAAATAGTGTTAGTTAGCCGAAAATCCATTGTAATTCATTTAAAATTAGAAAGTAGCCTACAATGATAATACCATCCAATTGTTTTGCACCAATACATCATATTATTTATTTATAAGATTTCCAAGCTCTAAAATTTCTTAAAAAGTTGCAATGGTGAAAAAAGTTAGTTCAAAATAGTGTTAATTAGCCGAAAATCCATTTTAATTCATTTAAAATTAGAAAGTAGCCTACAATGATAATACCATCCATTGTTTTACACCAATACATCATATTATTTATTTATAAGATTTCCAAGCCCTCAAATTGCTTAAAAAGTTGCAATGGTGAAAAAAGTTAGTTCAAAATAGTGTTAATTAGCCGAAAATCCATTTTAGTTCATTTAAAATTAGAAAGTAGTCTACAATGATAATACCATCCAATTTTTTTGCACCAATACATTATATTATTTATTTATAAGTTTTCCAAGCCCTCAAATTGCTTAAAAAGTTGCAATGGCGAAAAAAGTTAGTTGAAAATAGTGTTAGTTAGCCGAAAATCCATTTTAATTCATTTAAAATTAGAAAGTAGCCAAAAATGATATTACCATCCAATTTTTTTGCACCAATACATCATATTATTTATTTATAAGTTTTCCAAGCCCTCAAATTGCTTAAAAAGTTGCAATGGTGAAAAAAGTTAGTTCAAAATAGTGTTAGTTATCCGAAAATCCATTTTAATTCATTTAAAATTATAAAGTAGCCTACAATGATAATACCATCCCATTTTTTTGCACCAATACATCATATTATTTATTTATAAGTTTTCCAAGCCCTCAAATTGCTTAAAAAGTTGCAATGGTGAAAAAACGTTAGTTCAAAATAGTGTAAGCCAAAATCCATTTTAATTCATTTAAAATTAGAAAGTAGCCTAAAATGATATTACCATCCAATTGTTTTGCACCAATACATCATATTATTTATTTATAAGATTTCCAAGCCCTCAAATTGCTTAAAAAGTTGCAATGGTGAAAAAAGTTAGTTCAAAATAGTGTTAATTAGCCGAAAATCCATTTTAGTTCATTTAAAATTAGAAAGTAGCCTACAATGATAATACCATCCAATTTTTTTGCACCAATACATTATATTATTTATTTATAAGTTTTCCAAGCCCTCAAATTGCTTAAAAAGTTGCAATGGCGAAAAAAGTTAGTTGAAAATAGTGTTAGTTAGCCGAAAATCCATTTTAATTCATTTAAAATTAGAAAGTAGCCAAAAATGATATTACCATCCAATTTTTTTGCACCAATACATCATATTATTTATTTATAAGTTTTCCAAGCCCTCAAATTGCTTAAAAAGTTGCAATGGTGAAAAAAGTTAGTTCAAAATAGTGTTAGTTATCCGAAAATCCATTTTAATTCATTTAAAATTATAAAGTAGCCTACAATGATAATACCATCCCATTTTTTTGCACCAATACATCATATTATTTATTTATAAGTTTTCCAAGCCCTCAAATTGCTTAAAAAGTTGCAATGGTGAAAAAACGTTAGTTCAAAATAGTGTTATGGGGTGTTTGGCAAATCTGCCAAACAACTTATAAGTTACTTATTTCGGAAAAAATTTCGTATTTACATACTTTTTTTTAAAGAAAAATGTGTATTGGGAATTTTATATTCGTTATCTTGCAAAAATAAGTTACTTATTTCAGAAAAAAGTACATATTTCTTAACTTTTTTCCAGAATAAGTAACTTATTTCTGAAAAATAAGATTTCCCAAACGGACCCTTAGTTAGCCAAAATCCATTTTAATTCATTTAAAATTAGAAAGTAGCCTACAATGATAATACCATCCAATTTTTTTGCACCAATACATCATATTATTTATTTATAAGTTTTCCAAGCCCTCAAATTGCTTAAAAAGTTGTAATGGTGAAAAAAGTTAGTTCAAAATAGTGTTAGTTAGCCGAAAATCCATTTTAATTCATTTAAAATTAGAAAGTAGCCTAAAATGATATTACCATCCAATTGTTTTGCACCAATACATCATATTATTTATTTATAAGGATTCCAAGCCCTCAAATTGCTTAAAAAGTTGCAATGGTGAAAAAAGTTAGTTCAAAATAGTGTTAGTTAGCCGAAAATCCATTTTAATTCATTTAAAATTAGAAAGTAGCCTACAATGATAATACCATCCAATTTTTTTGCACCAATACATCATATTATTTATGTAAAAGTTTTCCAAGCCCTCAAATTGCTTAAAAAGTTGCAATGGTGAAAAAAGTTAGATCAAAATAGTGTTAGTTAGCCGAAAATCCACTACGCCATAGATGGCCTATAGCAACCCCCAAACTGTGTTACCATAGACCCCATTTTGAAGTTACCATAGGCCAAAATAGGGCTATGGTAACACCTCAGCTGTGTTAGGTTCTCAGCAGTAACCACAGGTATCTAAGGTAACATCAAAACACACCCTAAGGTAACATAGCAAATGTGGTTACCAAAAACCTCTATAGAAACATCTTAAACACTCTATAGTAACATAGTTTGTGTGTTACAATAGATAATACAATTTTGCACAGCTGTCACATGTGGGACCCACACGTGGGGCCCACACGTGGGTACCACATGTGGGACCCACGTGTGGGACCCACGTGTGGGGCCCACATGTGGGACCCACATTTGGTGGACCCACATGTGGGACCCACTTCTGGGTGGGGCCCACCTGCAAGGCCTATTGTAACACCTACTATAACCTATTGTAACACCTACTATAACCTATTGTAACACCTAATATTACCTACTGCAACACCTAATATTACCTATTGTAACACACAGTTTACCTATTGTAACACCATAAATGTAAAAAATAAAAATGCACCAGCAGAATATTGAATTCCCATAAAACAAACCAACAACAATTTAAATCCAAAAGCAACTACATCAAATCCAAACCAACAACAATTCAAATCCACCATCAACTACATCAAATCCAAAAGCAACTACATCAAATCTACCATCAGTTTTAAACATAAACTAAAACAGTTAAGTACTAGAAGTCTAAGAGCTAGGTCCACCGGTCATAGGAGTAGCATCACCTACTGTGTCACTGGAAATCGTCGCACAGATTTCACCAATATTAATATTCAGAGTGGGGTTTGCTTCAACTAATTTTTTTAGGACCAATGTCATGTTGTCCTGGACCTTCCGATTGATCTTGCCATCCACTTCAGCGGCCTTCTGGTTTACCTTTGCTTCCACTTCGACAACAACTTCCTGCCGTATCTTCCTGCCGTAGTAAATTTGCTATTTTCTGGCAAATCCATTCCCTACACCACAAAGACTAGTTATATCTGTTCTAGTGACCATTATAATTTAGTAGATAGTCAGTGCCACCAGGTACAGTCAATTTAATTCATACTTAGATTAACAAGGGAGAGTTTCAGAATAAGAGAATGACAAGTGCTTACATGTATACAATCAGTAGAGTAAAACCAACCACCGTGACAGTAGTTCCAGGTTAAAACCTGCAAGGCGAGTCGCATTATATTAATAGGTAACATATGCAAAAAAAAACACAGATATGATCGTATAATTCTGACAACTTACAAGTGCATTCATTGCACCAGCTTTCTTGTGATGCTCGAAGCCTGGACGCTTTTCACGAGAAAGATAAACCAATAATCAATGAATATTAAAAAAAATTGTCCCGTCTTCTCACTTCTGTACTCTATATTAAAATATAACTTCACACACCAATTGGCAATGTAACAAATCCAAAATATGACCCAAGGCACAGGAGCGTAGCTCGAAGATCAAAGGATAATCTCAAACCAATATTCTTAACCAAGAGATAATCAAGGGCTCGTTAATTTATTAGAAACACAAATAAGTTTTTGCATGCTATGAGGTTCAACTTGTTCAAACACTGGGATCATGTATGGCAAAGAGCAAGTATTATTGAATCGAAAGAATGTATAATAATTCAGAACTTGACTTATTTGCTTTTATCATCAAATAATATTTGAATCCAGATTATTCAAGCAACAAAACCTATGAAACAGTTGTCATACTTATCTGTCAGTGGTGAGAAGCTGAATTTTGAAGTTAATTAATTCCCCACAATAAAAGTAACAATGACAAAGTAAATATATAAACACAAATCTAACCTGCACTTGACCAGTGTATTCTAAAATGAATCTATGACATGAACAATGTATTTGTTGAGTCTGATGGACAAACTAGACCAACTGAATAACATGAAAAAAATTGACTACTACAAGAATGAATAAAAAATTTAGGATATGCTTACGGTCAGGTCTCATATATTTCAAGCACTTGTTTCAATAAGTGGTAATCAAGTATGGAGAACAGAGCAGACTATATATTACCTTTGTTCAGGGAACTTCAAGCACTTTATACTTGAGTAGAACCCACTGCAATGATAGATCCCTGTTTCACACTGCAACATTTATCGAACTCTCACCATCAGACAATTTGGCAACTACTCAATTTCTTAAACAGTTCACGCAGTGCCTCGACTTCGTTAACTGTAACTGCAACAACATAATTAAACAATTATATAATACTTTTATCAATTTCCATCACATCTCAGGTTGACTATGGTTGGAATCCAAATAGTCTATATACTTTTCCAATTAATAAAGAAACTATCCTAGCTAAAATATTAAGTTATTAACTACAGTGCTCGTAAATCAACTTCAAATAAGCTAACCTTTGCAGAAGCCTGGATTTCCCTTGCAGTCATGTCCAAGCCAAGTGCATAACCTGAAGCATAAGGAATAAATAATTTAGTTTCCTAACAATTTATAAACAAAAAGGAGCCTCAACAACAACTTACAACTTACAACTTATAACATAGTCACCTATGACCACAACTTACAACAAAGCTCGCACTGCGAGCAACAGGTCTGTTTGTCACTGGTTTAATTACTGGTTTTACTTATAAATAGACTTTTTAACTGTTTGCTCACCAAATACATTTCTTTCACCTACAATTGCTCCATTGACAAACTTGGTGTTGTCCCTTGTAATATTGGCCTGTAGAAATGCCTTGCGGTCGCTGCCAGTGCCACATATTGGAAGTCTGTCGAGTCTACCTCTGTGATATTAGTTTTGATGCCAGTCCGATCAACCAATACATGGCTGACTTCATCCAACCCGGGCCCACCCGTAAATACTGGACTAAGTTTTGTGCTTTTAAAGCAGCTAGTACGGAGTGTGCGGTCAAGGGGACTATTTAACCCGTCTAGATATGGATGTATATACTCAAATTGAAACCCAAGATCATTCTACAGACAAACAGCCAAAAAATATAGTTAGGAATTCGTGACATAAGAAAATTACTAGTTGTGACTGAACCACTAAGAGACCTATTTAATCCTTTGATGTTCCCATGCTGAAAAGAAACAGTACCCCCTGGCTGAACGGAGGCCTGTAGAGTGGATACATAAAGCAAGGCGCTTAGGAAGTGCATTTGGAACGAAAAAAATCAAGTTATTAGACTGATTTGTAATAAACGAAAAATCATTACTAGGTTATATTTACCAGAGTAGGAATGCCTCCACCTCCAGGAACTATACTCCATTCTGTGGCGATATCAGCCGACTTTGGTTCCATTTCTTTGAGTTTGATCTCAACCACAAGCCCTCCCACATTCTTTTCATTAGGGCTTGGAAGGACTTCAGTGTGCGAAAACAAACCTAGAGAGTGTATATTTTGCAGAGCCTGCCTTGACTCTTTTATGTTAAAAACTTTGCCTTGTTGAAGCTGTAAACAACACATACCAACAGTAAAAAGAATCAACAATATGCTAAAAGTCAAAACAAGTCAATCTTAAAATTCATGTTCCTATATAACCTTCATGCACTAATTTAAGAACTTCAAGCAAATTGTCAATGTTGTATCGTAAACCAATGACAATGCCATCGGGATTGGACAGTGTGACTTGGAGCAAGCCATTATCAATAACCACCTAAGAAAGTAATATGATTAATGATAATAATCAGTATGCACAAAATTGATGCATGTGTTTCAATTTTCACCATTCTAAACTATGAGTAATGTATAAAGCCATAAAGGACTGATAACCAACATTCATTCTATAAATTTTTTATTAACCAGAGTAGTTTGGATGCTTAAAACTTGATTTCGAAACAATTAATATTCAAAAGCATATGCAAGCATACATGGCTTTCTTGGATAGACAATCTGACCCCAAGAGGCGACATTAATTTCGAAACTTTTGCACAACAGATCTCAACGACAAGGAGTTATAGCATTGTTATACTTATAGCATTGTTATACTTCAAATAATCGATATTCTGCATAAACAAATCCACTCATAGTTAATACATAGTACTAAAATCATAGCAGGATAGATAAGAAAGTCTTATCATATGTAAAAGGGGGAAATGTACCCATTCAGCAAAAGTTCTGGCATCTTTTTCCTCGTTGCCTAGAGAATCGGGCATTCTATGACTACAAGTGTATTATCTACAAAATTGAAGTATTTAAAATTCGGTCATTACATTCACAAGTCATAACCAACAAAAACAATTATTAAGAACGAAAAACAAGACAGATCAAGAACAAAAATTATTTACCCTGCATCTGAGTAGATTCCTAACTTAAGACCCTTCCGGTGAACATAGTCTGGAGAGAGATGAATAAGTTAATTTAAAATTAATTATGCATATCACAGAGATGAAGCCACCAAATAGAAATACAAGTAATCCACAGAAAAGGCATATATACAAAAATCATATAATATAATTCGACCTTTGTGTACACAAATTTGAGAAACACGACATGGTAAATTAAAAAAAACATACATACATGAGAGAGTAGGGGAGAGAGAGATAGGGAGTGAGAGACAGGGAGAGAGAGAGAGAGAGGGGGAGAGAGAGAGAGAGAGAGAGAGGGAGAGAGAGAGAGAGAGAGAGAGAGAGATAGAGAGAAGGACGGAAAGAGAGGCAAAGAGAGATTTACAATCTCCTCCTGATTATAATCTCCTCCTGATTACAATCTCCTCCTGGTTTTCTAAGTTTTTGACCCGGCTAGAATCCTAATTGAATCGTGGAAGGAAGCTTCGATTGACCCTGCTCGAACCCTAATTGAATCTGTGAGAGAGGCGAGAGAAGTAAGGGTGAGAGGAATGAAAGTGAGAAATGAATGAGAGAAAGGAGAGAAGTGAGGGTTTACTTGCTTTTCCCCAATTCTGAATTTTCGTTTGCCCGCTCTCTATTTTGGTTTACCGCTCAGCACTGCTAATCAATATATCAATATATATTTATCAATATATATATATAATGTACATAAAAATAAAATTATTATATTAAAATATATAATATACATAGAAAAAAAATCATATTAAAATTTTGTTTAATAATATTTAATGAACATAAAAATAAAATTATTTATCTTAAAATGTTTTAACCTTTATAAAAATTTCTTTATTAAACTTTTAATGATTTAGTTAAAATTTAATAATGTTTGGATATTACTTTATTTTAAAACCTTTTTATGTGAAATTTATAAACATAATTTAATATTTATGAAAAATCAATAATTTAATTATTTGATGGAATATTACGTTTTAAAATGTTTATTCTAATGATTTTGTTAAAATTAATTATTTTTAAAGTCAAATAATTATTAAATCATTAATTTTAAATAAAATAAAAATTTTGTTAATGAATACTCTATGGTAACACACCTCATGGTGTTACCCATTGTTAACACCTTTATAACTAAAGTAACATACTTTTGTGCCTATGGTAACACCACAATCAAAAGGTTGCGATAAGTCAAAATTTTCATAGCTATGGTAACACCCGTAGTGGTAACACCCATGCCAAAAGGTTGCGATAGGCCATCTATGGCGTAGTGATCCATTTTAATTCATTTAAAATTAGAAAGTAGCCTAAAATGATATTACCATCCAATTAAAATTAGAAATCCTATAATGGTACATTTCTTACTCATCTTCCACTTCAATGCTATCATAACCATCTTCTTCTTCTTCCTCTTCTCCACTTCCCTTGCATTTTCTTCCTCTACTTCACTTTCTACTTCGTTTCGTTGCTCTTGTTCTTCTTCTAGATCTTCTTTCATATCGTATTGCGAAAATTCAACAAATAATGATGTCGAGGAAAAATCTAATGCAATGGTATTTGAAACTTCTTCTTGAAAAGGTTCAGCATCAACATCCTTTATTCCTTCACTCAACAATTGAGGTCTACATGTAATGATCGTGTGAATATTACTATCAGGATTCTTCACACTAGGAGCATAGTACACTTGTGTGGCTTGACTTGCTAGAATGTAAACATCATCTCCTTTTAATTTTGAACTAAGATCAATTAGGAGCACCCCTTTTTTGTCTTTCTTTACTCCCCTAACATGATCATACCAATGACATTTAAATAAAATCACTTGATTTCCGCCACCGTATGTTAGTTTAAGAATATCTTGCAAAGTCCCGTAGTAATTGCTTTCACTATCACCATAACAATTGCCCTACACAAGGACCCCAGAGCTTGATCTTCCTATGTTGAATAAGTATCCATTGATCTTGCATCTTTTATAAGAAATCACATAGGAAGTTGGGCCTTGCAACAAATATTGATATCGCTCGTAGTTGTTTTGTACCTGAGATGGAGTAATCTCGTCAAACACATGTGTATAAACAAATTTAAAAATTACATAAGTTGTGCATTTAATGAAAAACCTTATTTTGCAACCATGTTGCTAATTGAGTTTTTAACATTGCATCCATCTCAGCATCACTCAATATATATGCACTATGATCCCGAACCTCTTCTTCGAACATACTGAAAAAGTGATCATTTTATGTTAGTGCTTAATATTTAAAAGTGTAAAAAATGAAATAAAATACTTGAATTCTTACGTGATATAAGGTGCCAGTTCAGGCATGTTCGTGAGAACATAATGTGCTACAACATGTAGGGGATTCCACATTTAAATGAAAACCAATACATGCTCCCAAGAGCTGTACTGGATATGTGAATGCCTCAAATTTATTTGGATCACGTGAGCAATCCTCAACCACATTTCGACCTAGCAAGTTGTGTGATGTCTCAACTTCAGACTCGAAGTACATAGAACATAAATGTGTCAACTCTTCATGTACATACTTTTCTACATTGGAACCTTCAACTCGTGCTTTGTTCCCTACTTTCTGTTTCATTTTACGCTGTAGCCTTTCAATATTATACATCCACCGTTGTGGGACAGGGCCACCGAGTCTGCACTCTTCAGGTAAATGAATGGGAAGATGCTCCATTGGATCAAACATTGTTGAGAAGAATTTAGTCTCTAAAGTACAAATGATCCCGGCTATGTTTTTTTCCATTTGCCTCAAATTTGAATCGAGTAGTGTGGTTGAGCACAAGTCTTTGAAAAAATTTGAAAGATCACAAAGCACTTTGTTTATGTCATCCGGAAGAAGTTCACGAAATGCAGAAGCTAATAACTTCTGCATAAATACGTGACAATCATGGGACTTCATGCCTTGGTATTTTCAACTGAGTTATCTTACAACATCTCTTTAAGTTTGATGAACAACCATCGGGAAGTTTCAATCGATGAACCCATTTACATAACAATTTTAGTTGATCTCGGGTGAGTTCGTATCTTGCTTTAGGCCTTTGTTTACCATTCATCCACAGCTCTTACATGATGCCCATTGCTTTCAAATCATCTCTTGATCTTGTGGTATGTTTTGTTTTGGCACTACAGATAATAGTATGAAATATATTATCAAATACATTTTTCTCCGTGTGCATGACATCAATACAGTGACGTAGGCGTAGTGAATCCCAATATGGTAGGTTAAAGAAGCTAGTGACATGCGTCCAGTTATGTAAATCCCCAAATCCATCTGCCCTTTCTTTGCTGTATGGCTTCCCGGGTGGTGGAAAAGTGATACCAGCAATCATGTTACGAACAATTCGACCTCTTCTCCGAACTTTTCGGCGTTTGATTAGGAATCCCTTATGTAACCCATAAAAACTGGACTTCCTGCTTTATGGTAGTTGCTTGCCTTTGACATCACCCATACAAACATGACAGGCCAACTTCCTATGGGTTGACCATCCACTAACCATACCCAACCTGGTAAAGTCAGTGATAGTCCATAACAAAGCTCCCCGCATCATGAAATTAGTCTTCGTAGAAGTATCAAATGTGTGCACCCCAACTTGCCAAAAATTAAATAGCTCATCAATTAAAGGCCTAAGATAGACATTCAGATTCCTCCCAGGATCATTCGGCCCAGTACTAGTAGTGTCATGTACATGTATGGTTCCTTCATGGACATGGTATGTGGAAGGTTGTACACAAGTAGTACAACAGGCCAAACTGAGTATATAGTAGAAGTAACATTGCTGTACGGGGGGAATCCATCAGTTGCAAGACCAAGTCTAACATTACGAATTTCTACTGCAAAATCCGGATAGTTCTTGTCAAATTCTTTCCATTCTTCTCCATCAGCAGGATGACTAAGGACCCCTTCATTCACTATTCTGTTTTTGTGATACTTCATATGCTTGGCTGTGTGGGTACACATGTACAAATGCTGTAGACGAGGAGTGATTGGGAAATTTCTTAAGACCTTTCTCGGAATGGTATCGCTCCCTCAATTAGATGCAATTTTGTATCGGCTCAAATCACAGTACTTACAATTTTCCAAATCTTTATCGTCACCGTAGAACAACATGCAATCATTCTCACATGCATGTATTTTCTCGTATCCCATGTTTAGCTTCTTGACTATCTTCTTCACGGCATAATAATTAAAATGGAGCTTATGCCCCTCGGGAAACATCTCCAAGTAAAAGGAGCAGCTCATCAAATGCCTTATCACTACATTTATTATGATTCTTCCAATGTAGGAATTTCGTAACAAACTTCAATTGCGTGTACTTGGTATTGCCCGGATATATTGGTTCCCCTACATTATTCACATTGTCTAAAAATTTAGATGCTTGCTCGTTCGGGACCTCGTGGTTGCTAATTTCCTCTCCAAAATATTCCCCTTTAAAAGCATCCCTCAACATTTCATATTCATCATACACATCTTGACGATCATTCATTTCTTGAATTTCTTTTTCATGATAATGCCATATGGTGTAGCTCTAAAGAAAATCGGTTGCATATAAGTGAAACTCGACATCGGGAATGAGTTGAAAGAGTTGATTCCTACAATTATTACACGGGCATCTAATCAAAAGTTCCGGATTATCCGATTCCTTGCTATTATTTTTTGCATATGCCAAGAAATATTTAACTCTATCAATAAATTCTTTCGAAAAACCATAACCACCAGGAATAGTTCGTTTAGAGATCCAACTAGTATCGTAAGACATCTACAAATGTAAAAAAAAATACGCAAATCAATTACAAAGTCCATATATATATGTTGAACATGTATGAACTTAAAAATAAATCAAATATATTTAAATGCATTAAAATAAAGTAGAGGAGATTATAATTGAATCCTTACATTGATGATTGTTGTAATCGTTGTTGCTATGTCATGTATTTGATGATATGAAGATGTGTTTTTGTTTAAAAGAAAAAATTGGGAGGAATGTGGTGCTAGCAAGAGAATGGGTAGTAGCTTCAAATTTTACACAGCAAAACTTACGACGGAAATCTATTTCCGTCGTAAGTTCATTTTAAAAATATTATGTTTGACGGTTAGGTGTTAATGCAAGGATGAGGTGGCATTTGAAAGCTAACTTACGACGTAAATCTATTTCCATCGTAAGTTAAACTTACGACGGTTGTCCATTTCCGTCGTAAGTTTTTTGTCAAAACGGCGTCTAACTTACGACGCACATATACTTCCGTCGTAAGTTAAAGTTGCGACGACTTTTCCCGTCGTAAGGTTTATATTAAAACGACGTCGTTTAGTTATTAGTAAAACTAATTATCTTTACAATTAAATTTAATCCCAAAAAAACAACTTACGACGAACATTCCGTCGTAAGTTTATTTTGAAATTGATATTACGACGAACAAACCGTCGTAAGTTAAATATTGTCCCCATACTTGCGATGAATTGGTTTTCCGTCGTAATATCTTACGACAGTTTTTCATTTCCGTCGTAAGTTGGGCGCAAAAAAAAAACTGTCGTAAGTTTGCCGTCGTAAATGGCCAGATTTCTTGTAGTGATCTACGGTTTGGGTCGATCATGAAACCAACTCATAACAAAGCTAGTATGTGAAAGTTAGTATACAATCTTTCCTTAGCACAATACACCATATATGGTCTATGGCAACACCCAAAATAAGTGTTAAAAATGATGAAAAATGTTACCATAGGATTTAAGGCAACACTTTGGTCAATTTTGAAGATGTTGGGAATTTGCATGTGGGCTTAGAGGTTAAGCCAACACATTTTGTCAAAACTATGGCAACATCAACATGATGTTGCCTTAGACACTTATGCCAACATTTCATGCAAAATAGCAACACTATTTCCGGTGTTGGCATAAAGTCTATGGCAACACTGTATACTCAACACCAACACCCTTGCGATGTTGCCATATAGCCTATTCCAACATCTTTGTCCCTCTATAGCAACACCGGTTGGTATAAATTTTCTGAAAATTTATATTTTAATTTTTTTTTTGAATTTTGTTTTATTTGTGATATTCTTAAAATTTTCAAAAATACAATAAAAATTTAACTCAAGCCAAGATAAATTAAAATATAATTTGAATGAATCACATTTATCAACTTTTATAAATCTAAAATATATCACTAATTCCGTTACAAAAAATTACTAATTACACAAGTCAAATCATTATACATTAATAAAAGTATGATTTTTTGTCAATTGCTAGTTGTAATTCTTCAGCAGCCTCATGCACTTCTTCTAGCAAATCTCCTGGGCTTAATTTTTCCATCCTTTCAACCTTTTCTCCAAGCTCAAGTAACACTTTAGCACCTGAAGTGCCAACTTTCTGAATCTCGCTACTAAAGACATGTCGCAACTCAACTGCTGCCTGTAAATGTTAAATTATAAATTTGATATCAAATGGCATATTGATCCATGTTTGTGCGCTTGCTTACTAAAGCTTCGAGCATTCTAAGTAGAAGAATTAATAGAACATATCAAAGTGTAAAATTACCAATGTAACAAGCAATACCTGTGTCCACAATTGTTGTTTCTGCCACACCTGCATTGTTTGGGGTCAGTTAATGTATATCTATTGGCAATGTTATGCCAATGAGCTGCACAAATGATTACATCATGATCTGTTTAGCAGCTTATAAGGTTACCCTTTAGCAGCAACAATAGCTGTTTGCAAAGACGAGGGCAGATTGCTATTTACAATTTTCTTGCAGCGACTAAAGGTCTCTGATGCAATTAATGCAATAGGTTGTTCTCTCAAAGGGTAATGAAATTTACCTGCAATCGGTCTCTGATATCCCTTGTTGTTGCAGACCAGGTGCTCCAGTATTTTGGGAAAAACCACGGTCACACTGCAAATGCATCTCCTTTACTTGGTTTAACCAATTTTCCTGAGTACAATAATCCAAATCGGATGACATTTAGGTTCCCCCAACTTTTATAAGAACTAAGAAGTGAAAAGGGAGCTAGTGAACCAACAGTTGTTAATTGCAGGAAATTACTATTCCACAAGTTTTATAAAAAACTGCTATAATAGAGTTCGTCATTATACTTCAAAAGTAATAAATTTCTGCAAAAATAGATGGAAAAAACACTTTCTGAAGAAGGACAACTGGTACATTGTAAGTGACGGCTACTATATGATCCTCGGTACTACAAAAGTAATTAAATTTTAGTATTCACTATACATTTTTTGATGTCTATGTTTGATGAATTATTGGTGAACCTAACACTGTTTTAATAAGGACTTTTGTAATAGAGAGTAGTACTTACACACACTGGGACAGAATAATCCTGTAAAGGACTTACCAGTTGTCCTTCTTCTTCAGAAAGTGTTTTTTCCATCTGACTGAACAGTGCATTCCATCTAGCTTTGTGCATGTTTGCTGATGAATTGGGGACATGCATTCTTGTAACATAGCAATTATTACACCAGATCAAAAGTTCATTATTTTTTGTTATCGTTGAAGTTTATATATTCATTGTTATAGTATATGCAAATTATCGCATATACTACATAATTAAATAACTAACAGCTCGAATAATGCTTATGGACATAACAGAATTTCTATATAATCAAATCAGACACATATTAAATCTGCAACATTTACTGCCAAGTACTAGTGACTAACCTGTTTTGAAACACAGAGGGTATGAGCAAGCCGTGTCTTCCTAGATCTGTTTGAAAGTGAACAAAGCATAGATTAGATGTAAAACTTCAAATATTCTATACCATTTCTGGACATGAGCTCTCTCAAGAGAGTTACCGCTTCTCACCTGATTTTGAAATGAAATATCACGTCTGCGGCTTATCTTTCTCTCTCTCTCTGGTTCCTGACACTGTCTCTCTGCAGACACCATACAGAAGGCAAATCATTATTACACAGATTGTGTAGATAACCTCAGGAGCAATCTTAATTTGCATGCCACCTTTTACTATTCTACACCTCGGAAAGCAACTATCCTACCAACCATACTGGATTTCAGGAGGCAATTCCAGTTTGCACCAGCCTGCTCAGGATCGAAATGCAACTATCCTATAGTGTTTGCACTTGCTCACGCTCACACGAGCACATAAACTCACCCGTAGCTGCATTACCTTTGTGTTTTAATTGTAAACTAAAGAAATCTCTGCTATTATTGTAATAAAAGTAGCCAGGTGAAAGGTGCCAAAACAGAATTCTGTAGTTAATAGTGAGAGGCAGCACATGCTCAATACTAACAAAGTATACTTGGTACTTCTTCAAGCTTTGTAGTACATAAGTACAATTGTGTTTTAGCTGTCATAATTTGGTACTTGCTTAGAATATTTATGTAGTACATAAACATAATGTGCCTTGTATGTTTACCAGAATATGAAGAAATTAAGTAAGACTTCCTCTAGTAAGTACCAAGTACTAATAAAATATTATGACGAGGAACAAGTATAGACAAACGTCGACATATACTTTAATTATACTAGTGAATCTCACTTTATTTATCATTTAATATCCTTATTCAACGAATGGAAACAATTCTAATTGTGGATGTCAGTATTGCATATCCAGACTTGCTAGGTCTTGAAAGATTAAATGCTTACCATCTGCATACGGTCCTTGCAGACTGAAATTGAGAAGCTCATAAGGTCCTAACAAGTCGTTGGGAAACAAACATTAATTGTGAGCTTCATCGGAAACAATAATAAATTCATCGGAAACGAGATAGTGAGCTTCTGAGCCACATTAATTGTTCTGAAATCACCTCGGAAACAAATAGATGAGGAGCTTGAAGATAATGACAAGCCTTTGAATGCTCCGATTAGGCTTAAACTCACTGCCGTCGCCATTGCTCTGCAAATCAAATAACTACACAATTAGTAATAAATATATGTATGGCTACATATCCAGTGATTCGTCTATACACCAATTGATATATAAAAATCATAAGACAACAATAATTATATATCTGAAAGTCAAAATAAACACATAGATATACCAAAATCAGATAAAGCAAAACCCTAAAATTTAAACCCAAATCAATGAAATATGAATACCTAAATGGAAAGCCCCAAAATCAAATCCCTAATTACCTGCAAAAGAAAACAAATTAAAAGTGAATTGAGAGTGTAAGAGTTATAAATCGATGTAAGAGTTTGTAAATTACGAATTAAAACAAATTACGAATCGAGCTATAAGAGTTTGTAAATTGAGTCTATTGAGTGGAGGTGTAGTGTCTGTATATCGAGTTTGTAATCAAGAGTGTGGAGTTTGTAAATCGAGAGAGATGAGAGCCGAGAGAGATGAGAGTGAGAGAGATGAGAGCGCGAGAGATGAGAGTGAGAGAGAGATGAGATCTGTTAGCTAATTTTGTTTTTGTTTTGTTTTTTGTTTTGTTTTCTTTTGTGAGCGGGCTTTTTAATTTTTGTGAAAATTTTAGCGGGTTCTTATATTTCAGCATTAGCGGCAAAAATTTTAACATCTTTTCACATGTCTAAGGCAACACTACTTCATGTGTTGGCATTGAGAAATAAATTTGAATCTAAGGCAACATGAATGGCAACATCCGGTTATGATGTTGGCTTATATCAAAAATTTTCAATTTTAAGCATCTAAGGCAACATTTTTCGTGGCAACATCGGTTTTCAGTGTTGGGATAGACCATATATGGTGTAGCAGTACGGCCTAAATTGGATCATCAAAAAATGAAAATTAATGTAAGTAGCTACTTGAAGCTACCGTTTCAGTCGACCCTTGATGCCAATGAATACTAGGACCGATATATGTGGTCTCTCACGGCTACGGTTTGAATTGACATTTTTTTTTCAAGTCATAAGCAAATATATGTGATTATTTCCTAAGTCACACATTGATCACCTGTCTGTGATAATTATTGAGATTATTTACAAGTATTGTTCCCATGATTGATTTTTCTGTAAATTATGCATAACCACGGCAGATTTTGAAAGAACCTACGACCTTTAGAAGTCTTAGCAGCATGTACATGCCTTCTTTTAGATGCGTGACACATTTATGTCTATCATCTGCACATTATGACCCAATGCTTTAGCACTTCTATGCTGCATATTATTTTCACTTCTAAACTTTGTTGAAGAAGCTCCCATATCTCTTAAAAGCTTGTGTCACTGATCTTTGCACTTGAGGCTGTCTATTGTAGTTACACAAAAAATAGTTGGAATCATTTCCGCTCCTAAAATTTGGAAGTGATGTACCTAACTCACCTCAGTTACTGTAGAGCTAATGTGTCGCAATCACCACAGACACAATATTCTTGATCTACCCGAAAGCGGACCAACATTTCTAGTAGTCGTTTAAGTTGGTTACCAGGGGCTATAGTCATAATTAATCCTCCTTGCATACTTAAATACATTAATGTTGAATTGATTGATGGGATATCAAATCATCATATAACCAATATATGTTGTTCCTCAAAGCCTCTTGCGCCCACGGCTACGGCTTGAATGGATCTCCCAATAATTGGTTTCAGCTGTTTGAATTGATCTCCCAATAATTGGCTTCGTCTCTGTCTGTCATATATAATAATCTAACGCCACTTATCGGTGGTATATACAACTAATTCCGTTCTTTGCTTGATCAGTTTCGAATCACTACGGCTTTAATCTTTATAAATCATATGTCAACTATGCGTGGCTACGTCCTAATATTTTATTGTTGATCATATGTGACTGCATTTGAAAAATATGCATTGCAATGCGCCTGAAACATTGCACTCCGATTTTCAGAATTTGATAATCATTTAGATGAAAAAGACATGTATATGCATAATAATAATCACACTGGTCACTACTCTGTCGCCCTGAAAGCTTTCGGTTTCAGGACTACCGTTTAAGGGTTCAATCTATGGCTATAGACATTTTGTTACTTCATGATTGTTAGTATCCACCATCAATATATATATATATAAAGGAGGATACGCGGGAGTTTAGGTGGTGCTCTAAGATCGTTTCAATTTATTTTTCTAATTTTTTTAAAGTTTTACAATTATTAAAAAATATTTTTTAACATATTAGTATTAAAATAGGTATTTTAATTTACAGAGAAAAATATTGAAGACATATTTATAGTGAATAAGGCATTCAAATTTATAAAGAAGAAGAGTTTGAAAAAGAAAAGATATTCGAATTTATAAGAATTATAAAGAAAAAGAGTTCGAACTAAATAAAATATATATTCAAATTTATAAAACGTAGGAGTTCGAATTTACCGGAACATAGTAGCTATATAAATAGATTACAAAATATCCCTTCAAATGACCCCGATCATGCAACTGTAGACTATATCAAATTATACTTTATAGATTTTGCTGATGTGTTTTTCATTATTACCAGTTAGTAATGTTGCAGATTTCGGAAATCGGAATTATTCGATTGAGATATCGATTTACGATTTATCGGGTGATTCGGTTAAAAAATCGGCGATTTATCGGTGATTTTTGCAAAATCAGTCAAATCAGTTCCAAAATTTTTACCGATTTTTAGCCGAATTATCGGCAATTTTTCAGAAATCGGCTAATTTCTATAACAGAACCAGTTACATATAGTTTATGTTTACGTGATGAGATCCTCAATTAAAATTTTGTTATGTTGTGAAATTTAATCCAATTTTTTTATTTTTTTTCTTTGACATAATTATTTGTTATGAGACAAAAGAGAAGAGATTGCAATTTGTGGTTTGTGGATGACAGGACCGGTGAGTAACCTCTTTCTAATTCCTATCCTTTTCTCGGTAATCAAATTTATGTACATGTATAAATAAAAGATGCCAGTATTCAATATTTTTTAATGTTAATGGATTTAGATAATTTTTCGTGCAAATTTGTACATTTTTTTCGATAAATTTACAAATTACACTTGAAGTATTCACAATAAATTATTTTTTATTGTTTCATCTTTTATATTACATAATAATTTTTTTTTTATCTTTTTTAATTATTAATTTACAAATGTGAGTTACTTAATTTAATTTTTTCTTTATAAATTTAAACTAGTCGATAAAGCCGCGCATCACGGAGGCGTTATAATATTTTTTTTAAAAATTAATACATTAATTTTATATTAAAATATTAATATTAAATTTTAATAATTAAATATCCTTTTCTAATGAATCGATTTCTGGTTAAACACGCTTCTTTCGATTGAGCCGCTCTCTCGTTAAAATCGAAATCTCAACTTTAACATATATTATAAAGACTTATACAATATTTTTTATCCATAAAATCGAACAATAAAAAAAATTATGACATCAATATCAAATTCTAATAGCTTATACAATCTTTTCTAGTGAGCCGTCTTCCCGTTAAATACGTTTCGAGTCGCTCTTATTTGGAACCGAAATCCTAACTAATTATATAAAGAAAGTAAATTCCAATTTTTATATTCTTTAAACTTTCTAATATTTATAGAGTTTTAAAAATGAAAATACATCTTATATTTTCTGTATATTATAGATATTCATGTATTTATTTACAACTTCCGCATGTGAATGTCTTTCTGTTATGTTAACATATTAAAACAATTAAATTCGAAGACTTTTCGTTATGGAAATAATATTAAATTTATGGATATTTTTTTCTAATGCAAGTATAATTAACTTGGAAAAAAGATATATAGTTTTAAAAATCGTGTAAGACGTCTCCACCGTCCTCGTATTCTACTTTGAATAAATCATTTTATTTTACGTATTCCTTATATATTTAAATATCTTTATACGGTCTTCTTTAATGAATCGCTTTCTCGTTAAACACGGTTATTACTATTTATCTGCTCCCTCGTTAAGTCCAAAAACCTAACTTTTACATATATCACTTGTACGATAATGTTTATTCATAAAAATCAAATCCTAAAAATAAAATAAAATTTATAACATCAAATTGATATTTTAATAGCTAATACAATCTTTTATAGTGAGCCATCTTCCCGTTAAACACGTTTCGAGCCGCTCTTGTTTGGGTCGAAATTCCAAATTCATTACATATTATTAATGATACTTATCTTACACAACAACTTTTTTCCTTAAAATTAAAACCTAAAAAATAGAGTGAATTCCAATTTATACTTTATCTAGACTTTCTAAAATTTATGGAGTTTTAGAAAATGAAAACACTTCTAATTTTCTTTTTATATTATAGATACTCCTAATTTTATTTTGGATTCCTGCATTAGAATGTTATTTTAAATGTTAACACATCAATTCTTTTCTTTTAAATATGATGACTTTTTTTATGATAATAATATTGAATTTATGAAAAAAATTTCCTAATAGATCAAAGTATAATTAACTTATATAAAAAATATATAATTTAATAAGATCGTACTTTCTATAAAATATTTAGTTATATGGATGCTCTACATATTCAAACACCTATTCTACTTCTAATAGAACTTTTATTTATATGTTTTTCTATAAATTCGAACTCTTATTCTCTATAAATTCGAACTCCAATTCTACTTCCAATAGAACTTTAATTTAATGTAATGCTTTATAAATACTTATTCTACTTCCAATAGAAACTTTTATTTATATGTTTTTTCTATAAATTTAAACTTTTATCTCTATAAATTCGAACTCCTATTCTACTTTCAATAGAACTTTTAATCATATGTTTCATAAATACTTATTCCACTTCCAATAGAACTTCTAATCATATTTCTTCCTATAAATTCGAACACCTATTCAACTTCTAATATTTTAAATGATATTTTTATATTTATAAGTGTTTAAAATTCTAAAATTCTAGAAAATTAGAAAAATAGATTGAGACGATCTTAGAGCGCCACCTAAGCTCCCGCGTATCCTCCTTTATATATATTGATATATATTTTCTATAAATTTGAACTCGTATTCCCTATAAATTTGAACTCCTATTCTACTTTCAATAGAACTTTTAATCATATGCTTTATAAATACTTATTCTAATTCCCATAGAAACTTTTATTTATATTTTTTTTCTATAAATTTAAACTTTTATTCTCTATAAATTCGAACTTCTATTCTACTTTCAATACAACTTTTAATCATATGCTTTATAAATACTTATTCTACTTCCAATAGAACTTCTAATCATATGTCTTCCTATAAATTCGAACTCTGGTCCTCTATAAATTCGAACACATATTCTACTTCTAATATGTTAAATGATTTTTTTTTTATTTTTAAGTGTTTAAAATTCTAAAATTCTAGAAAATTAGAAAAATAGATTGAGACGATCTTAGAGCGCCACCTAAACTCCCGCGTATCCTCCTTTATATATATATATTGATTTATATTTTTAAGTGTTTAAAATTCTAAAATTCTAGAAAATTAGAAAAATAGATTGAGACGATCTTAGAGCGCCACCTAAACTCCCGCGTATCCTCCTTTATATATATATACTAGTTGATAAAGCCGCGCTTCGCGGCGGCGTTACAATATTTTTAAAAAAATTCAATACATTTACGTTGTATTATAATATTAATATTAAATTTAATAATTAAATAATCTTCTCTAATGAATCGATTCCTTGTTAAACATGATTCTTTCGATTGAGCCGCTCTCTCGCTAAAACCGAAATCCCAACTTTAACACATATTATAAAGACTTATATAATAATTTTTATACATAAAATCGAACCTTAAAAAAAATATGTCAACACTCATCAGTATCAAATATATAATCTTTTCTAGTGAGCCTTCATCCCGTTAAATACGTTTCAAGCCGCTCTTATTTGGAATCGAAATTTTAACTTCATTATATAAAGAGAGTAAATCCCAATTTCTTTAAACTTACAGCTTCCGCAAGGGAATGTCTTTCGGTCATGTTAACATATCAAAAAAAAATATATGAAGACTTTTCGTTACGGGAATAATACTAAATTTATGGATATATTTTTCTAATGCAAGTATAACTAAGTTGTATAAAAAAATTAAAATAAAGGATTTCTAAGAAAAAAAAATTTAGTTTTAAAAAATTGTATAAGATGTCTCCACCGTACTCGTATTCAATTTCAAATAAAACATTTTTTTTATGTATTTCTTATATATTCAAACATTTTTTTACGAACTTCTCTAATGAACCGCTTTCTCGTTAAACACTCTAATGAACCGCTTTCTCGTTAAACACGGTTGTTACTATTGATCCGGTCTCTCGTTAAATTCAAAAACCTAAGTTTTACATATATCACTTATATGATAATATTTATCCATGAAAATCAAATTCTAAAAATAAAATAAAATTTATAACACCAATATGATATTTTAATAGCTAATAAAATTTTTTATAGTGAGTCGTCTTTCCATTAATCACGTTCCGAGCCGCTATATTATTAATGATACTTATCTTACATGACATCTTACTCCTTAAAATCAAAATCTAAAAAATAGAGAGAATTTCAATTTATACTTATTCTAAACTTTCTAAAAATTATGGAGTTAAACACATCTTATTTTCTTTTACATTTAGATACCCCTGTATTTATTTAGGATTCCTACATGATAATGTTCTTTTATTATGTTAATACAACAATTATTTTCTTTTTAAAAAATGATGACTTTTTTATGACAATAGTATTAGATTTATGAATAAATTTTCCTAATAAAAATATTATTAACTTATATAAAAAGTATAATTTTTCTACTTCTAATAGAATTTTTATTTATATGTTATTTCTATAAATTTGAACTCTTATTATCTATAAATTCGAACTCTTATTCTACTTCCAATAAAACTTTTAATTATATGCATTATAAATACTTATTCTACTTGCAATAGAACTCCTATTCTACTTCCAATAGAACTTTTAATTATATGCATTATAAATACTTATTCTACTTGCAATAGAACTTCTAATCATATGTCTTACCTATAAATTCGAACTCTTCTCCTCTATAAATTCGAACACCTATTCTAGCTCTAATATATTAAATGATATTTTTACATTTATTAGTGTTTATAATTCTAAAATTCTAGAAAATTAAAAAAATATATTGATACGATCTTAGAGCGCCACCTAAACTCCCGCGTATCCTCCTTTATATATATATATATATATATATATATATATATATATATTGACTTGCAGGTAGGGTGAAGTTGTATGCTAAAAGAGTAACAGAACAGTAGGACTCTATTAGATTGCTCGAGTCAAGTTCGTTGGTAAAAAAAATTAGAGAATTTATATAATACTAGCTTATAGCCCGTGCAAAGCACGAGTTACTTTTAATATTTTATAATTTATTTATAGTGTAATATAATATTATATATATTAATTATAATATGTTATTGAAAAAATTCAAAACTTACATCTTTGTATATAATAATTTTTAGTATTAAACATAAATTAATATGTTGTTGGTAGGAATCGAACCTTGTACCTCTGAATATAACAACTTTTAGTATTATCATATCTAACGGTCATGATCTATTTGAGTTGCTGATCTGACGGTGATAAATGAGGTATAACCAAAAGTGGGGATAACGAAAAAAGGGGTTAACCAACTACAAATTATACCCCCTTTTGCTTATTATAATATATAGTATAGATACGGTTATTTGTACTTTTCCTTGCAAAAATATGGTACTTCTCAAATCATTGCAATTATACAATACTTCTTCATCTTCTTTGCAATTTCATAGTACTTTTTCATCTTCATCAACCCCGACCTCCCCATCGTCTTCTCCGGCGTCGCAGGTGAAACTTCACCACATCGATCCTGCCTCATCGACTTCGACCACCTTATGATGGCGACCACCATCACCATTACAGTCTCTCTATCTCTCTCTCTCTCCCCTTCCCTCTCTTTCTCTCTCTCTCTCCCGTTTTTCCGGCCACCTACACACACCACCACCACCACGATGGTGATTCCTTACGACGCCCACCCTCCACCGCAACCACCACCACCACCTCCTCCGATCTCCGACCCCGATCTCCTTCGATCTCCACCTCCTTCTCCATGCCACCTCTGACCTCCTCATTAAGATCGTAATTTAGATGGGAGACAGAGGGCTTGAGACTCAGGGTCAGCCTTTGTCCATCAATTTTGTTGCTTCGTTAATCCAGAAACGGGCAAAAAGAAATTCATCAATTTCTTAAAAAGAAATTCAGAAGAAATTCTGAATCAATTGAGATTGAGGTCAGCCTTTGGGTCGAGATCTCCGAGCCCAATAAGAGGAAATTGGTACTGTATAATTGATTAAGTGGATTTCTTGATGTTTTTAACACATTTAGATTCATTCACAATATTCAGTTTTAACTTTTTTGTGGTCTTTTAGTTACAATTTCATTACAATGACAGATGTATAGAGCAAAATAAACCTTGAGAAAAATTTTATTTAACGATCAATAATTTAGAATATTTTTTCGATTTGTTTGTGTTTATTTTTTATTTGTTAAATTTTATTTAAATTATGAGATTGATTCTTAATTTTTTTTTTGAGCAAAAGTTTTGTTTTTAAAGGGAGTTCATAACGCCTCGGAGAAGCAAGGGGATATGCGGGAGAGGTCAACTGGCGATTCTCGGATCATCTTAATCTAATTTTCAATTTTTTTAGAATTTTAAAATTTTAAATACTAATAAATAAAAAAATATCCGAGAGGTAGAATAAATGTTTGAATTTATAAAGTAAAATTCAAATATATAAATAAGACATATAATTAAAGTTTTATTGAAAGTAGAAAATGTGTTCGAATTTATAAGAAGAATAGTTCGAATTTATAGGTAAGGCATGTAACAAAAAGTTTTAATCGAAATAGAATACGTGTGCAAATTATACGGGAGAAGAGTTTAAATTTTTAGGAAAAATATATAATTAAAAAATATATTGAAAGCAGAATAGGTTTTTGTACTGTGTTGAAATTAAAATATGTATTCGAATTAATAGAGGAGAAGAGAAGATAAGTATCAATAATATGTAAAGAACTTGAGACTTCGGATCCAATAAGTGTTCAAATTTATATATAAGAATTCTAATTTATAGAAAAACATATAACTAAAAAATATATTGGAAGTAAAAAAAGTATTTGTAAGATATTTATAAGAGTTATAAAGTGCATTTTGTGTACCTGAACCTGGACACCACTTGCAATATTGTACTTTAAAATCGAGCATTTGTAATACTGAAGTTTTAATTTACTTACACTTCGTGTGCTACCGTCTATTTTGCCCTAACTCCGTTAACTTAATCAGGGTAAAACAGTCTTTTACCAGCAATCATAACTGTCCAAGAAAAGATATTTTTTTGAGACAAATTATCAAACACTAACTGGACATATATGTCAATAACTATAAGTCTATCTATAACAACTTTACTCCAGATCATCTATACATCGGAACTTGAGAGAGTGCGAAAAGAGCAAGCTGGTCATAAACATCATTAGATAAAATCAGGATCTCCTTCTTATTTCACCAAAATCAATATACAAATACTCTCTTAATGGTTTGTGTTGGAAGCCTCCGTCGCCAATTATGTTTGTCTTGTAGAAGTTGTTGGTTGCTTCAAGAACATCTACCAATGTAAGCTTTAAGAATGGCTGTTCAAACATTGCCACTTTTATGCTTAGGGGCTCTTTTGATCTGCTACGCTACTCAAGAAAAGGCGATTCTGATCAATGGAACTGTTTAAGTTGTAATCATCACTTTCTTCTAAGTCACTCTGCTTGCTGCTTCTGTGAACCCATATCCATAAGACAATAGCTGTAAAAAAGAGTAGCTAATGCACCAACAACAACAATCAATGCTACAACCCATATACTTATCAACCGCGATCGCTATAGTTATAGGTTTTGGCAAATTCCAATCCTTGGAATATGCCCTTCTAACCTGTTCTCCGCCAAATTGATAGTAACTGTGTTTCAAGGCTACACAGCTTCTTTGGAATCTCCCTGCAAAGACCATTATTAGAAACATCCAGATTCTAAAGCTGCATCAGATTTCCAACATCAGATGGGATCTTGTCGCTAAAGCTGTTGCCATAAAGATCCAAAGACATTAGATAAGACATGTTCCCTATAGACTGTGGCAGGCTCCCAGTAAACATATTATTACTCAAATCCACAACTTCCAATGGAATTATGAAAGAGGTCATCGATATGACCTGAAAGCTTGTTCTGCTGAACATAAAATCCGACCAAATTTACCATGCTTCAAAGAGTAGAAGGAAGCCCACCACTAAGTTCATTGTAGCTCAAATCAATATGTGTAAGCCCATTTAAGCCCATTCAAATCAACATGTGTAAGCCCATTTATTAATTCGCAGCAACCATCAACAAGAAAATCAGTTTCGAGGTTGAAATGAGATGAGAGAAAGAGAGAACAGCGGGTATGGGAGGGAGAGATGAGAGGGATTGAGCGGTATTCGTTGCAATTCAATTTCTTCAGAAAAAGAGCACATGAATGGCTTGCCACCATTTTTTGTACTAGGAAAGTTTTGCTTGCCACAATATTGGGGAAAATCAAAAAGAATAATGCAGGGTAAACATATTATTCTGATGTATGGATGAGAAAAGACTGAGATACCCCTAACTCTTTAACGTCGTTAACGCCAGGCAGACGGAAGTACACAAACTATAACGAAATAACAATTCCAGTATTGCAGCTGCTCGAATTTAAAGTTGGGTATTGCTGGTGTCACGACCTAAGTACAGGTACACAAAGCGCACTTTACTCTATATATAATTAAAAGTTGGAAAATGTTAACCACATTTCTTAGGACTATGGTAATTAAGGTGTCATGAGACAATTTTTAATTGGTTCAAGGTCGTGACCCACTTGCAAAAAAGTATGTGCCCCTTGCATTCACATAAATCATCCAATAAAAACTCATCACATGACAAAAATTAATCCTTAAACAAAGCCCTAAGGGATGTGGTTAACAGTACCCTTAAAAGTTTGATTGAAAGTAAAACATGTATTCAAATTTATATAGACAAAATTTAATCCTTAAACATTAGGACCCTTAAAAGTTTGACTGAAAGTAAAATATTTATTCAAATTTATAGAGGAGTAGAGAAGATAAGTATCAATAATTTGTAATGAAGTTTGGATTTCGGACCTAAACAAAAACGGATCGATACGTATTTAACGAGAATATGACTCCATGTGACGAAAGATCCTACTATTTATTAGAATTTGATATTTATGTTAATTTTTTTTTAGGATTTG